>CM057452.1:765076250-767732500 GCA_016271365.2 Neoceratodus forsteri | reverse complement strand
GAGAGTGAGAGATGTATATTCTTTTAAAAACTGCATTAATTCAACATTAAGGGTTCAGGCCAAAGTGACAAAAGTAGAGAAATGTGACTTTAGGTTTTCCAACTCTTAAACTTCAATCCATCCCTAAAGCAAATTAAAGGTGGAGTCTTCCTAGGGGTTGTCAACCCTAAAGCTCACCCCACTAGGTGTATGTTTCTGGAGTGTATAGAATGGGTTGAGCTTTAGAGTTGACAACCCCAATGAAGAATCTATCCCCGATTTGCTTTAGGGGTGGTGTTGGGCTTTTAGTGTTAGAAACCCTAAAGCCACATTTCCCTGCTTTTGTTGCTTTAGCCTGAACCCTCAATGTTGCAGTAATGCTGTTTTTTGCAAAGAATGCCCTTACTTTTTAAGATAGTATAATCATATCCTTATTATCCTCTTCGAATGCAGGGCCCAGAGGCCCTGCGTTCCAATGCAGTGATACTTTTTGAGATAGTGTAATCATAACCTTTTTTGCATTTTTGAGCACAGGTCCAGGGGCCTCCCATCCCTCCATAGATGAGTATATGCACTGTATGTACTACAGCAAGCAAATTGTCAACATAACCTTTTTATGACCACACCTCATGATCCCAGTGGCAAAAATTGTCCAGTTCATACCAAAATGTCATTCTGCACCACTGTAGAATCATTCCAAGCCAGAGGTGTGGACACACATTTTGGGCAACATGTAAAAAATGTCAGCTGTCACATTCATGAAGTAGTGTAAAGAAATTACTATGTTGAATTTGTGGTGAAAATATTGAAAATTGAAAAACGTATGAACAAATGTAACAAAATGTCAAGAGATGTGCACAACTTAGGCATTTTACCATGTTTTGATCCCAAATTTTCAACATACCCTTCTTATGACCCCTCCTCATGAACAAGTATGTTAACAATTTTGAAATCCCACCAAAAGGTGATTTTGCCAACTGGCCATGAAATCACCTTTTGGGCAGGATTAGCAAAATAACAACATGGTTCATGAGGTGGGGTCTCAAAAAGGGTATGTTGAAAATGTGGTGTCAAAATCTTGAAAAATCACAAAGTTATGCACAAAAGTAGAAAACCCCTTGAAATACATTGAACTGTACTTATATTAGTCTCTGATATTGCAGCTGGTGATTACAGCAGCAAGACGTTTCTTCTGAATCAGCATGAATCTTCACTCTATCACCTGTTCAAGTGAGTGATGGTGTGTTGAGGGAGTCAAGGGAGGTGTGGGGCAGTGGGTGCTTAGTTGGAGGTTCAGGTGGGGGGGTTGATAGATGGACATCTTTCTATTAGGCAAAAAAACACATTGAGGAACCATTTTCTTTATTGCAGGTAGGAAATTAAATTGTTTGGGAGGGAGATTAGACTCCAGGAATACCTGAGACATTAACAGGGTTAGCCATCAGATGGTGTGGCATGCCACTAGACACCAGGGATATATCAGTCCAGAATTCCTCTACATTCTAATTCTGTTGGCAACCAAAGGGTTATGCATAGCTTGTCAACATTGGGTAGGTGCATCACTAGACACCAGGGACAGATATAATAAATACTGGCATGGCGATGGAAGGAGTCGGGAGCACAACTAGATACCAATAAAAAATGTTTTAATAAAAATATAAAACAGCAAAAAATACAGGGACAAAAATGTGAGGGTGGGGGCCACTAGACAACAGAGAAAAAATTCATAATACAAATACATAATAAAAAAAATAGGGACAATGATCAGAGAGTGGGGGGCAGCACTAGACACCAGGGATAAATTATACAATAAAGGGCCCATCAATAGGAGGATGGGGGTACAACTAGACAGCAGGGAAAACTAAGAAAAATAAAGGGAATGAGGAACAAGTACATTTTTCATAGAAAGATAGACACATAGACTTTGATGTCAGATAAGGACCGCTTGGCATACCCAGTCTGCCCATTTCCCTACCTATCGGATAAGCTGCAGATCCTAGTTTTACCAACAGCCTACTTCTTCCTACCTCCCACTAGAACTGCCTTATGTCTGTGCCATGCATTCTTAAATCCCCCCACTGTTTTTGACCTCACAACCTCCTTAGGAAGGCCATTCTATACACCCACCACCCTCTCTGTAAAATCCCTATTCAGTTTTGGTAAATTTCTGGGGTCCAAAATACGGCAAGCTTTAAAGAATTCAACTGATGGGTTTGTGTCCATATGCTTAGAAAGCTTGTTTAAAGCGACACCAAATGCTCCTTGGAAAAGGGCAACATTTTCCTGCTTGACCCGTGGCCTCATAGCCTGCAAGTACCCATCAGTTCTGTCACCAAATCGTTCTGTCTTCAACACTCCTGCCTCAAACCGCATTTTGATTTTGCTAATAGTGTCATACAGCAAAACAGCCAAGGGCTTTTCCTTGCTTTGCAAAAGCTCAATTGCATCAATAAGGTCAGTGCAGTTTTCAGCAATGAATGCAGTTTGAACCTGCAGCTCTGTGAACCATTCTTCAAATAGTTTTTTTAAGGACCTAATGGAGTTGGCATCACTGGTTTCATCCTTGAAGAACTCGCGTGGTGTTCCAGATATGCAGAGTGGTATTTTACTGCTTGAACCAGGTGTTCCAACGGGTCAAGACAGGAACAGAAGGCAATATTTTTTTTTCGCACTCTGCCTGCTCCAGGAATGCAATGTACTCGCCACGCTTCGTGATTGTTGAAAGGCATATTTGATAAGTGCCACAAGCTTATTCACCTGCTCAAAGTGGTCAAGCCAGGTATCACCCACCAATGATAAAACGTGTGCCCAATAACCCACATGGACTACATGGTCACCAATTAGGCCACATAATACATCATTAAAGCACTTTGTCATGTAACGTGCATTGTCACTAACAAATGCTACCACTTGTTCCATCTCCACACCATATTTATGCAAGGTCTTTAAATACTTTGGGCAACAGTGGAGTGGTTACCACTGTTAGCTCTATGGTGTCTGCTATTATAGATTTTGCACCTCCATTACAAAAATAATGTTCATTACACAGCGGAGTCTGCATCAGTTGTTTCATCGCACATTACTGCGAGTGTCTTGCCTCTTACCAGCTGGCTAATTCCTCCTCCATTTCCTATTTAGTCAGGGCAAGTAATTCTGTCGTAAAGTGTCTGCCTTTGGAAGTGGTCCAATTCCTTTGATGTACTTCCCCATCCAGTCTCTCAAGCAGGGCTGATCCAGCTTTTCAATTGGTATATTGGCACCACACCAAGCCCTCAATGTGTCCAAAACGGTTTCTTCCCTTGCAGCAGCTGCAGCTGTTGTGGCATTAAAACTAGTGTGCAGGGTCACCTGTCTGCTGTTACTCTTCTGGCTTGTGTTCTTGGTGTGTTTTTTGCTTTTACAGTGATCCACCACTGTGTCCTTCCTGATGTGGTCAACAGGGTGATCACAGAAGCGACAGAACATCTTCCCTCCATCTTCATACATGCCATAGGACTGGAATTGCAACGCATGGTCTTTAGCGGTAACAGATGCAATTTTGGCCATTTTGCTTGGTGGTGGTGTTGCCATTGCTACACGTGTAGTGTGGATGACTCCCAACAAACTAAAATTGAAACAGTTGGGAGATATAGAAAATATATTTACAACTGTGCAGCACAACTATTAAAATTTCACAACTAATTACTCAATCTCTCAAATCAAGACTAAAATAAGAGACTACATCAGCATTAGAATCTCACTGGTCATTCATGGCCGTAGATGAGGATGAAGGATGATGGTCAGGAGGAGCAGCTACAGAAATCATGCTGCCCTCTGAAGTTAACAGTCCAGTCTAGAAATATTTATAGTAAGAAACAAGCATCCAAATCTCTTCGCTAATGTAAGACCATGTCTCACGAGAGTGGGAGGAGAAGCTATTGATTTTACGCTGACCTCGGCCACTTAAATTCCAGACTACAATATCCCTATTTATCTATATCTATCCATTCTCAGCCAGTTCCTGGCCACCATTTCACAGTTAGGGTAGCTGACAAAATCATCACGCTGACCTCAGAATGTCACAGTACAATAGCAAGAGTACAAGATCGGCATTTGAAATATATCTCCGCTAATAATTCTTGTCCAGGTTTGAAAGTGCGGAGGAACAGCGACAGAAATCACGCTGCCCTTCAAAGTTAACAGTCCAGACTAGAAATATCTATAGTAAGAAACAAGCATCCAAATCTCTTCGCTAATGTAAGACCATGTCTACGAGAGTGGGGAGGAGCAGCTACCGATTTTACGCTGACCTCGGCCACTTAAATTCCAGACTACAGTATCCCTATTTATCTATATCTATCTCATTCTCAGCCAATTCCTGGCCACCATTTCAGAGTTACTTACATATCTCTGTCAAATCGTACTGCTATTGTGAGGCTACCTATGTGGAAAAGGGTACCAAACAGAAACCACTGTGATGTCAGAAACATACAATCTAGACTTTGAGTCACTGTTTGTGAGTGCAAAGAAGTACAACAATACCTTTTCAGAAGGGCAAAGACTCGCAGCAGCAGATCACCAACAGCACTTTCACAGTTTGACCAAAAAAAAAAAAAAAAATCAATTGAAATGTTTACATGTGGCCCACAGAAAAATGTACACGTAACTTAAAAAGATCATCATCATCATCATCATCATCCTCCTCCTCATCATCCCCATCAATGCATTATCCAATCACAGCTTGCCACCAACACCCACACCTACTTACTTGAAGAGTGGTGCAAAGGGACAAGCATGAGGAGCTGGTAGCAGTGCTGGCAGGTGGTTCAACATCAGAAGGAATCTGCAGCAGCACAAAGGCATGATGTTCATGAAGACTTCACCATCCGACTCCCAGAAAAATGGGTGGCAACAGCAGGTTCATTGATTCTCCAGGATAGACAGCAGCAGCAAGTGCAGCCCCCACCCCTCAGGAGTGACGGCAGCAAGTGCAGCCCCCACCCCTCAGGAGTGACAGCAGCAAGTGCAGCCCCACCCCTCAGGAGTGGCGGCAGGTGCCCCCACCCTCAGGAGTGATGACAGCAAGTGCAGACCCCACCCCTCAGGAGTGATGGCAGCAGAGGTAGAATGACAGTACTCATCTAGTGCCATGTACCAAAGCTTGACAGAGCTCAGACGTGAATTAAGCTGGAACCACCAGACGCCAAGGTGGACTCACGGTTCAGTCCCAACATCTAGCTGCCAGGATTGGTTTATTTATATGTAAGCAAAGTGCATCCAATTAAAACAAAATCAACAATGATGATTAATGAGGATTGGGATTGAGGATGCTAATGGAGAGAGAGCAGCAATCTGTACTGAAGAATAAACCAATCAGGAAATGCATCAACAGTAAACGGGGCACTTTCTAACTTGGTCCTCATGAAAATGGAGCCTCTTAGTTTTCAAGTCGGAGCTCAACTGATGAAAGGTGTTCTACCGGCAGAGGTAAAGCCATAACCACTGTGCAGCTCATAGCTTCATCTCTCCTATCCCCCCTGCAGTTAACAGAAATAAATCTATCTTTGCGCTCAATCACCAATTTGAGTGATCACTGAGGTGCAAAGACTATTTTTTAATATAGTGCCTGCGGGGGGGGGGGTGAAGCCCCAATCTGCACAGTGGTCAGGGCTTCACCTCTGCCGGTAATTCACCTTTAAGAACTTATCAATTCTCTGTAATTCCCCAACACTTCCAACAATATTCCATTAGACATTCCATTCCCGCAAAAGCCAAACTGAAAGGTGGTAAGATTACTATTAACATGCAGCTAGACAGTTTAAATCGATTTTTCTTTGTTTACCCTCTAGGTAAACCAAGGAGGAAAATCCAAAGTTTCGACAGTGGTTTCAACATGGTTTATTCAGTTTGCTGTGGCTTAGTAATTTATTATTATTATTATTAATAATAAAGTTATTTTCTCTGACTGTGTCTCCTTTTTATCATCATTATTTTTCATTCTACGTGCTCACAGACAGAGGCACACACACACACACCAACAAACCAAAGGAGAGTGGCACGGACCCGGCAGACTGGCCTACATGCTGGAAAAAATGTTTCTGTGCCACTCTGCCAGGCCACCCCTCCCTCCCAGGCCAGAACCATTTTCCCCCAGCATGTGAACCAGTCCGCCCAGCCTGCCCATCTGCCGGCCATCAAACAACAAACCAATGGAGTGTGGCACGGACCCGGCAGACTGGCGTACATGCTGGAAAAAATGTTTCTGTGCCACTCTGCCAGGCCGCCCCTCCCTCCCAGGCCAGAACCATTTTCCCCAGCATGTGAACCAGTCCGCCCAGCCTGCCCATCTGCCGCCATCAAACAACAAACCAATGGAGCGTGGCACGGACCCGGCAGACTGGCGTACATGCTGGAAAAAATGTTTCTGTGCCACTCTGCCAGGCCGCCCCTCCCTCCCAGGCCAGAACCATTTTCCCCCAGCATGTGAACCATGTGTGACATTTTCAAAAACATTATTCACTTGTTTGTTTACATTAAGTATACATTTCATGCACATACAACCCCCTACACCCTCCATCTTGCCCCCAAAAACAAAAAAAAACTTACCAGGCACATAGAAAGGTAGTAGTCTCATGACAGCAAATAGCATGGTCAGCAGAAATTGCAGTTAGCAGCACAAAACTGATAAGGAATTCAGCACGGACACCTTGGACAGACCAGTACACCCACTCTCTCCACCCCAACTCTGCCACGACCAGTGTCCCCATACCACCAAGATCGGCCAGTATACCCACCACGCACCAACTTTACATTGCCAGAACCCCCCCACCATACCTCTCAACTGCTTAACTGCTATGAATTTTGCATAAGCTCTGATATTCCACCTCCATTTATCCTGGTTTGGAGCCTGGGTGTTCCCAGTCATGCTATCGCCCTAGGCTATCTGGCACCTAGCCAGTCGTTAGCTGGTCTTGGTATGACAGCTATTCCGCTCCCCACACACACAGATAGCAGCCGCCTCAAAGACAGTCCCCTGCCCCAGAGGCCAGAACCAATGTTTTCCAGCACATGAGCCAGTCCGCCCAGCCCTGTCCCTCAGCCGACCATCAACAAAGAGCACCAGGCGTGGCACGGACCTGGCCGGCTGACATACATGCTGGGAAAATGGTTCTGCACCACTCTGCCCACCGCCTCCTCCCTCAGAGGCCAGAACCAATGTTTTCCAGCACGTGAGCAAGTCCCCCAGCCCTGTCCCTCAGCCGACCATCAACAAAGAGCACCAGAGTGCAGACGGACCTGGCGGCTGATATGCTGGGAAAATGGTTCTGCACCACTCTGCCCGCCTCTCAGAGGCCAGAACCAATGTTTTCCAGCACGTGAGCCAGTCCGCCCAGCCCGCTCCTCAGCCGACCATCAGAGACCCATACCAATCCTAATGATCTCCCTCCCAACCTGTGAGAATTTCTGGCAGACACCACCCTTCATAGAGTACAACATGTAGAAGCTCCAATCGGCAATAAGGGCTCTTCTGAAAGGGATCACTGACCTGCACACTCTTCCCCAACCCAACAGACCTGCCCGGCCAGTCTCCCCACCAGCACAGCTACTCTGCCCACCCACCCAAGGACCTGCATGAACAGTCCGCCCACCCCCAACAGACCTGCCTGGCCACTCTGCCCATCCCGATGCACCAGCACAGCCACTCTCCCCACCCCAGTGCACTGGCCCAGCCACTCTGCCCACTCTGCCCACCCCCATTGACCTGGTCGGACACTCTCCCCACCTCAGTTCACCAGCACAGTTACTCTCCCCATCCCGATGCATCAGCCGAACCACTCTGCCCACCCCAACAGACCTGCCCAGCCACTCTCCCACTCTGCCCACCCCAACAGACCAGCACAGCCACTCAGCACTTCTTTAGCAATCCAAATCAATGTTGGTGGATTTTAATTATTAGCTCTCTTCTCCATACCTCTCAACCTCTCAACCTCCTGCCTCATAAATCAGGGACAAGGCTTAAAAAAATCTGGGACAAATGACCAAAATCAGGGACACATCTTCAGAAGTAAAGATATCCACCTAGAAAGCTGGTATAATGTGGAGCTCAGTGCAGCAGCAAAATGCATTTTCTAAAGAAGAAAAGTCTGTAACTTTAATGCTTGATATTGTTTTGTGCCTTACATTACCCACTGTTTAGCCACAAAAACACAAATTTTTGGAGGAACTAAGTAAAATTTTGAGGCAAAATCAGTGACGTCCCACAACTAACGGAGAGCCCTTTGAGACCAAAATTAATCGACTGTGGCTCCGATTCCTGTCTCTCTCTGCTCTCCTCTCCTCGGAACCTAGGTCCTTTGGCTTCTCCCAAGTGACAAAAATACCCCCACAACACAGGCTGCAGCAAACTTACCGGAAAGTGAAGATGGAATGGAGAGCGTGGAGCACAGATTCTTGTGGCACGAAGCCAGCAGGAAAACCGAGGAAAGCGGAGTGTAGAGTAAAAATGAAACACGCTGCATCCACAATTTATAGCGCTCTGTTCTCACAGTCAATGAGAACAAACGCTACTTCCGTTTTTGGCGCCGTTTGCCGTGGACCAATCAGATTTCCGCATTCCCGTCCACGTCACCGCATATGCGGTAAACCATTGTCCCTGCCGATGTTGTCTGTCTGTAGTTGCTTGTGTGGGCTTGTCCTTTTGCTGCTTGGTGGAGGGTGGGGAGTTAGGGTTGGAAACCCTAATGCCACATTTTCCTACTGTTGTGGCATTAACCTGAATCCTAACTGGTGCATTAATGCAGTTATTTGCAATAAATGTCCTTTCTTTTTGAAGTAGTGGAATCGTATTCTCATTCACACAGGTCCCTAACTCTCCACCCCCACCCCCAAGCAGCAAAAAAAAACACAAATATTAGAGTTTGGGGTCTCCAGAGTCTTGGCAAATCAGTGGTGGAGCCTTTTTTAAGGGTTATCAATCCTAATGCCCACCACATACTGGGAGCAAACAACATAACACATGATCTACTTTCTTCACCCAGGGCCCTCTGGGGAGGGGTGAGCATTAGGGTTAGCAGCTCTCAAGAAAGACACCACCACTGATTTTCCAAGGCTTTGGAGACCCCAAACCATATTTTTTTCCCTTTTTCTGCTTATGGACGTGGGGGGGGGTGTTAGGGTGAGAAACTCTAATGCCACATTTCCCTACTTTTGTGGCATAAATTTACCCTAACTGGTGCATTAATGCAGTTTTTTGCAAATAATTTCCTTACTTTTTGAGATACTATAATTGTATCCTCATTTCCCTCTGGGAGCACAGTGCTCTCTCAGCTCTGCACTCCCACCCCTCCATAGATCTGTAAATTTGGTATATTTTAACATTGTGGGAGTTTACAAAAATCTTTCCTGGCATGACCACAAAACTGAATTATTAGCAGCTTCAAATTTAATCCTTAGCACCCTGGCTGAGCAGGGCAACTAGCCCACAGAAACAAGGTAAGCTGGTCTCCAAAACACCTCTCAGATGAAAAAAACAAAGTAAAGCTCCTTCTTCATGATTAACTTATTTATGCATGTTTGAAAAAAGAATTAAAAGGCTGCATCAAAGTCTACACCCAAATAACCCACTGTTTCCTCCTCTAAGTTCAAGCAACACTGGCTATTTGTCAAGAGTATGTGGATTCTGATCTCACTCTCTTAAAAACACTTAATTCTTTCACATGGTATACATACATAATTGATAATACCTGAGTGTTCAATGTAGAGAGAATCTATCACATACATCCACATCAATACATAATGGGGGGGTGTAAGGCATCTTAAAAACTATTTTTAAATAGCCTCCTGTGTTATACACTTATAAAAATAATCACACTTACATGTTTATTAAAGTGACTGTGCTATCAAATACCCTCCTATATTGTATATTTATAAAGATATAGACCCACCTCTATATTTATTAAAGTGACTGTGCTATCACAGTTTCAGTGCCGAAAGGAGAAAAGGGTGGGGGTAGGGAAAAGAAAAAAGTGATTTTTGTCCAAAGAGTCACAATAATAAGTTAATCGACCCATAGATTAGTAAAACTGATATTACTAAAAGGGAATAATCAAAATCTATCGAACTTGTTAAACTTCTTTCATTGAGATAGATATTAATCCTGACCATTTCTAGACTTATCATTTTATCTATAACTTTCCAGCTATTTACTACCATTAATTTAAATGTGCATGGGTTTATAGGATCAAGGACATCAACCATATTTTACCATTATTAGCATTAATAATATATAGAATGTATAATCAGTTTATCTGAAAAGATTGTTTTAAAAGACATCAGCAAATTGTGGTATTCAACTTCATATCATTTTTAAAAAAAGTTTTAAGCTGAAAATTTCCATTCAGTCTTGGATATGTTAGAGCCTTAAGTATATATTGCCAGTATGTCTCTCTTTGCAGGAGGTGGTTGTTCAGATCCATGCCCCTCTGGCCCAATTTTACTCTTTCCAAAGCTGTAAATTTAGATGTATGGGCCAATCATTTTTCTGAAACATGTGCAGCCAATGCATTATTAGCATTCCTTTCAATCAATCAATCAATCGAACTTTATTTAACCAGGCATAATACCATTGAGCAAGCTCATTTTCAAAGTGGTTCTGGACATAAAAATACTCACAGGCAGTTACAAGTTAAGAAATAAAAAAAAAACTTTACATACCAGGAACTAAAACAGGACTATACAAAGAGGGATAACACAGTTATGTGATAAATACAGCACACAGAACAAAACATACAAAATAGGTCCATGCCTAGGATGATTCAACCCCGGTCACCCAGTAGGACAAGAAGTCCAGTGGATTTCAATCAATCAATCACACACTTTATTTAACCAGGCGTAAACACCATTGAGCAGGCACATTTTCAAAGTGGTCCTGGAGATCAATAGAATTTTCAAAATAAAGTGGATAAAAACAAGACAGATAACAGCAGTTAAGATACATCTCAAGTGTGAGAAGGTTAAGAGGAGAAAGAAACATACAAACATAGAAACATAGAAACATAGACTTTGACGGCATGCATTCTTGAATTCTCCCACAGTTTTAGACCCCACAACCTCCTCAGGAAGGCTGTTCCATGCATTCACTACCCTCTCTGTGAAATAACACTTCCTCACATTGCCCCTGAACCGCCCCCTGCTTTAAATTGTGTCCCCTTGTTCTTGCACGTCTCTTTTTCTGAAAGATGCTACTCTCTTGGACTTTGTTGAGTCCACTGAGGTACTTAAAAGTTTCTATCATGTCCCCCCCTCCCTTCTTTCCTCAAGGGTATACATATTAAGCTCCTTTAGTCTCTCGTCATATGGCTTCTCTTGCAGACCCTGCACCATTTTAGCTGATCTCCTCAGGATTGCCTCTATCCTGTCTATGTCCTTGCAGAGAGGGAGTCTGCAGAACTGGATGCAGTACTCCAGATGGGGTCTCATCAACTGTCTGTACAGAGGGATAACAACTTCCTGTTTTCTGCTGCTGATGCCTCTCCCTATGCATCCCAGTATAGCCTCAGCCCTCCCTACTGCCTTCTCACATTGTTTGCTAACCTTAAGGTCATCTGATTTGATTACCCTCAGGTCCCTTTCCTTTTTTGTTGTTGTTACTACCCCCCCATTGTGTATTCTTCCCCTGGGTTCTTGTTTCCCAGGTGCATTATTTTGCACTTCTTTGCATTGAATCCTAGCTGCCATACTTGACCATTCCTCTAACCTTGCCAAGTCCCTTCTTATCCTTTCCACACCTCCTTGTGTATCAACCCTGTTGCAGATCTTTGTGTCATCTGCAAAGAGGCATACTTTTCCTTCCAGTCCCTCTGCAATGTCACTTATGAAGACATTAAAAAGGACTGGGCCCAATACTGAAACCTGTGGTACCCCACTAGTAACTCCTCTTTCTTCAGAGTGGACTCCATTTACAATTACCTTCTGTGTCCTGTTGTCCAGCCAATGTTTTACCCAGGCTACCACCCTGGGATCCACTCCCAGGTTGGTTAATTTGACTATTAATCTTTTGTGTTGGACTGTGTCAAATGCCTTGCTAAAGTCTAGGTAGAGCCATGTCCACAGCCCCTCCTGGTCTACTACTTTGGTCACCCACTCAAAAGAAATCTATTAGATTCATCTGACATGACATTCCGCTGTGAACCCAGGCTGCCTTGGGTCCTGTGCCCCACTGGCCTCTAGGTGCTCAACTATTCTTTCCTTCAGAGTGACTCCATCACTTTCCCTACCACAGAGGTCAGACTGACAGGTCTGTAGTTTTCTGCCTCTGTCTTGGTTCCACTTTTGTGAAAGGGAATCACATCTGCCTTCCTCCAGTCCTTGGGTACCACACCATCCTCCCATGATTTATTAAAAAGAGTAGCCATTGGTTTCACTAGTTCCCCCCTTAATTATTTTAGAATTCTGGGGTGAATTCCATCAGGCCCTATTGCTTTGTCCTCCTTCAGTTTTAGGAGTTCTTGCAGAACCCTTTCTTCTGTGAAAAGACTGGGATTGACCCCCCTATCAAGAGTGCTTCTGTTAACTGGATTAGGCACTTCCCCCTCCTCTTTTGTGAATACTGAGCAGAAATATTCGTTCAGTATTCCTGCTTTTTCACTGTCCCCCTCTGCCCTCCCACCGTTCATTCTATTCAGCCTCACTATCCCTCCCTTTGTCTTTCTACGCTCGCTGATGTACCTATAAAAGGTTTTATCCCCCTTCTTAACCGAGTTGGCTATCTTTCCTCAGTTTAGGCCTTTGCTATTCTGACTTCCCTCCCTGCTTCCTTCTGCCTTAACTGGTACAGCTCTCTGTCCTGCTCCTTCTGTGTTTCCTTATACTTCCGGAATGCTATCTTTTTCTTCCTGACTTTCACAGCCACCTCTTTTGGGAACCATAGTGGCTTTTTCTTTCATTTTGATTTGTTTATTTGCTTCACACAAAGGCTTGTTGCCTCTGTGATGGCAATTTTGATGATTCCCCATTATTGCTCCACACCTCCTTCTAGCCTGTTTGCTAGTACTTTTCTGAGGCACTTTCCCATCTTGCCAAATTCAGCCCTCCTAAAGTCCAGTACCCTCACATTTGTATGGCTTGACTCTGTAGCTGAGTTTAATGTGAACCACACTGTTTGATGGTCACTTGTTCCCAGATGGTAACCCACTTCTAGATCTGAGATCCTCTCACTGCCCCCATTTGAGAGTACGAGGTCTAAGACTGCTCCCTCATGAGTGGGTTCTGAAAGTAGCTGTCTGAGGCCTGCCACCTGTAAGGCATCAAGAATGGCTCTGCTCTTGGATGTGGCTGCAGCAAATGTACTCCAGTTAACATCTGGCATATTCAGGTCTCCCATCAACAGTATCTCCCCTTTCTCTGCCATTTTAAGAATGCCTTCTATCATATCCTTATCCATTCCCTCCCCCTGACATGGGGGTCTGTACACAACCCCTGTGTGGATTGTGGTGCCCTTTCCAGTCTCCAAGGTGACTACAGTGCCTCCTATTCTCCCTGTTTACTCTTTTGTTCAGTTGCTTTTATCCCTTCCTTTACGTAGAGAGTTACTCCTCCCCCCTACTGTAGGTTATATACCCTGGAATGTTAACATCCCAGTCATGGTTCCCTGTGTACCATTTTTCTGTGACTGCTATGATATCCAGGCATCCCTCTTCCATCAAGGCCATCAGCTCAGGGAGCTTGTTGCCCAGACTACGTACATGGGTACTCATTACCCTCCATTTCCTTATGGCCTTACTCCTTTTTGCCCCATCCTTGTCCTTCTTGCCTTTGTCACTTTCTCCATTTACCCCTGCCCTTCTCCCTATCGACACCTGTATGTTAGTGTTTGCCATACTTACTACCATGATTTTTGGGGGCTAGGATTTCCCTGCTCCTTTCCAGTGCCTCCTCCTTGGCTAGTTTAAATGCTTGCCAATGAAGCATTTAAACCTATCACCTAGGATCCTGGTTCCCCTCCTGGACAGATGCAGCCCATCATGACAGTATAGGCTTGCATCACTCCAGGTGGACCCCCAGTCCCCAATGAAGTCAAATCCCTGAGCTCCACCCCAGTTTTTCAACCACTGATTGAATCCTATGGTGCGGAACATCCTAGCCTCTCCTACGCCATAGATGGGGAGCACCTCCGAGAAGGTTACCGTGCATGCTACTTGTCTAAGGCCCCTCCCCAATTCCACAAACTCTTCCTGTACTTCTCTAATCCCTTTCTTAGCCAGGTCATTTGTCCCTAAGTGGACAATGACATCCAGCTCCCTCCCCTGTGAAGCTGATCTGGCAATCCTGAGGATTCGCTTCCTGTCCCTCCAAGCTATGGCACCAGGCAGGCACCTTACCTCTCTCTCCCCTTCCTCCCCAGTTCTACCTTCCTAACAATGGAGTCCCCCACCAGGAGTTGTTTCCTTCCCCTGTGAGGTCCTCTGCCACCCTCCTGTGGGTCTTCTTTATGGAGGTTCCCAGCATCCTCCTTGGTCTCCACTGCAGGTGCCTCCACAGAGGAACCAAACTTTGCCAGAATGGCATTGGAATTGTGGAGAGGTACAACTGGAGGGATGCACCTCTGTTCCACCACACTCACCCTCCCTGAGCCCACTGTGGTCCAACTGCTCCTCTTTCTAGGCAACCTCTGAGGCAACGGCAGTGGTACTGGTGATCCCTGGATGGAAGAGGAGGTACCACAAATCATGGCCAACTCAGCCTGGAGATGAGCAACTTCCTCCCTCAGCCCTGAGATGTGCCTGCAGATGGGACAATACTGCATCCTCCAGAATGTCTCCCGGAAGACTGCTGCTCCACAGCCACTGCACTGCACCACTCCCATCATGTCTTATTTCTGGCCCCTTAACTGTTTGCAATCCTTACTCTTTCCTCTGTTTTTTTTTCTCTCTCTCCTTACTTTCTGCCTGTGTGCCCTTTAAGCTCCTGATTGTCCTGTTCTGAGACAAAAATATCCTATATTTCTCAGTAGATCCCTTACTTGATCAGAGGCAGACCTCCAGCAGCTAGAGGGGGCCGGAGAGCTACTCTTGCCCTTCTAGGATGGTAGGTCTTTGGTGGCTCTGTGATCACGCACTTCCTGCTCCCAAACAGGAAGTTCCTTTTGTCAGTCAAATCCTGTGCCTATAAAAGTAGAACTAGCTTTGGGTGGGAAGGAGGACAATATATTCCCAGCAGAGAAGTCCAGTCACACAGCAGTCCTTTCTCCTGGTGTCTTCTGCCAAGCTATTAGCAGAATCTTTCTAAGGCAGTCTTTAAATGTAGTTTCCTTCTAGCTAAGCCACTCCCCCTCCTTACTAGATCTTTCTACAAGTAATTTAAACCTCACAGCTATCAAATCCTTTCAATCACCTGAGATTTACACCTACATAACTGTTCAGATAACCATACAGCTCAGTTAACTCAGACAAACACACACTTTTTTTTTGTTTTGTTTGTTAGTTTTTTTTACCCTAAATTAAAGGTCCAAGTACAAGAGTTCTGCTTCTTTAGTCCCAGCAGAGAAGTCCAGTCACACAGCAGTCCTTTCTCCAGGTGTCTTCTGCCAAGCAAAGTATGTGGGAAGGGGTGATTGCTCTCAAATGTTCACCTATATGTTCTCCAAATTGTTTAATTGATTTTCCAACATAGAATGCTTCCCATTTTGTGCATTCTGCGAACTAGACAGTTGATTCCATAGTGTAAGTTACAACATCCCTGATATTAAACTGCTGTAACACATTGGGGCTGGAAAAATGCTTTTTACGTTGCACATTGGGACAGAAATGACAATTTCCACAGAGGATACATCCAGATAGTCTGTTGTTATTTATAGTTCTTTCATTTATGTGCAGACTGTGGGTTAAAGTGTCACCTACTGTAGATTCTTTCTTCTGATACACAACCTCTGGGCCTTGATCTGTACAAAGTTTCAACCTTCTGTCAGTTTGCAAAATGTTCCTGTGTTTCTGTAGAATTCTTTTTATCTCATCAGCCTGAGCAGAGTACATAGTTATAAAACATAAATCAAACTTGTCATAATTAGTGTTTCTCCCCTCAGAGTCCATTAAACCCCAATTTTTGTTCCAGGTTTGAGCTCTATTTTCTCCTTTATGTATAAATTCCATACTATGCCCACTGGCCTCAAATCTTTTCTTAAGTTCTAAGCTCCTTTTGTCAAAATCACTTTATCTCGAGTAGTTTCTTTTAACTCTGATGAATTGCCCAGCAGGGATATTGACCACTACTCGTTTTGGATGGCAACTTGTATAATACAAGATTTAATTATTTTTCATCGGTTTTCTGTATAAATCTGTCTGTACTTTGTTATTACTATCTACTAGAATTGTCAAATCTAAATATTGGATTTCTTTTGCATAACATTCATAATGAATAAAAGATGATCATTGCTGGTATTAATAGAATCTGGGAATTGTAACAATTCCTGGTCACTACCCTTATATATAAAAAATACATCATCAAGGAATCTCTTATAAAGATGTATTTTATTAAAAAATAAATTATACTGTCCACTGAAGATGTATTCTTGATTCCATATGGCCATATCAATATTAACATAGCTGGGGGCAAACACTGCCCTTATTGCTGTGCCTTTTATTTGCTGATAAAAACTGGCCTAAGTAAGTAAAACAATTGGATTTTAATACAATTTGAGTCATTTCCACAATCATACCAATGGTTTCTGGTTCCGTATCTGTTTTTGTAAGTAATGCTTCCTCTAATGCCTGTAACCCCTCTTCATGGGGGATATTCGTATATAAGGACTGCATCTCCAACATGACCAATTTCCAGCCTGCTTGAACTATTTGATCCTTTAAAAGGTCCAAAATATATGCCGTATCTTTAATATATGCTGGAAGCAAAGTAGAAACTGGTTGCATATGGTGCACCACAAATTGTGCCAAAGGTTCAATTAATGAGCTTATACTTGATGCCATTGGCCTCCCAGGTAGGAGGGTAGAGTGCTTCTGAATTTTAGGAAGAAAATAGATAGTTGCTTTTTGTGGATAATCAACTGTTAGAAATCCATGTTTTTTTATCAATTAATCCATTACATAAGATCCCATACAGGAAATCATCTTTGTCTCTTTTCTGCAATGTGGTAGGATCTGAATCCAACTTCTGATACAATTCTTGATTTCTTAGTTGTCCTAGCACCTCTTTTTCATAAAAAGCTCTATCCATTATCACTGTAGACCCCCATATGCTTATTTAATCAGAATGTCTGTGCTGTTTTTCAAGGCTTCAACAGCTGCTTCTTCCTTCTTAGCGCAATTAAAGTACCGTGGGGGTTGTTTATTTTTACAGAGGGTCTGAATATCATTTAAACGTAACTGTTTAAACATTGCAACTGACTGAAAAGGTTGTGGCACATAGGAAGACTTCTTCCAAAAAGTTCTTACATCAGAACCCCAGTTAATTGTGTCACATTTGTCTCAGGCCCTCTCGCCCTTCTGTAGTGTCAGTTTCATTTGGCTCCTGCTGATGAATTGCTTTTAGCATAATGTTATGAGTCTATTTATGTAAGTCTATAACACTATTGCATTTATCAATGCTATTTGTTGGCACATAAATAAGCCCTTTGTTTAAAACAAAAAGTTCAGTTTCAGTTAAAATGTAATTACTTATATTTACCACAATGTTGATTTCACCATCACTCCTATCAGATTCATCATTCATTGTCTCCTGGTTCTGAATGGTTGTCTCCTGTTACATCCTGCATTGATGCCTCAGCCTTCTCTTCCCCCTTCTCATATGTTTTGTTGTTGAAAACCGCCCTGATTCTGATACATTGCTTGACCCCGAGATGTTTGGTAATATTGCTGAGCTTAGAACTAAAGAAAAGATTTGAGGCCAGAGGGTATAGTATGGAATCTATACATAAAGGAGAAAATAGAGCTCAAATCTGGAACAGAAATGGGGGGCTTAATGGACACTGAGGGAAGAAACACAAATCACGACAAGTTTGATTTATGTGTTATAACTATGTACTCTCCTCAGGTCTAGGAGATAAAAATAAATCTACAAAAAAAACTGGCACATTTTGGTAAACTGACAGAAGGCTGAAGTTTTGTACAGATCAAAGCCCAAAGGTTGTGTATTGCAGAGGAAAAAATCTAGGGAACACTTTAACCCACAGTCTGCACACAAATGAAAGAAGTATAAATAACAACAGACTATTTGGATGTGGAAATTGTCATTTCTGTCCCAATGTGCAATGCAAAAAGCATTTTTCCAGCCCCAATGTGTTGCAGCAGTTTAATATCAGGGATCTTGTAACTTACATTATGGAATCAATTGTCTACTTAGCAGAATGCACAAAATGTGAAGCATTCTATGTTTGGAAAAACAATTAAACAATTTAGCGAACGTATAGGTGAACATTTGAGAGCAATCACCAACAGACATTTGGAAAGGAATGCTAATAATGCACTGACTGCACATGTTTCAGAAAAAGGATTGGCACATACATTTAAATTTACAGCTTTGGAAAAAGTAAGATTGGGCCAGAGGGGCAAGGATCTAAACAACTGCCTCCTGCAAAGAAAGACACATTGGCAGCATATGCTTAAGGTTCTAACCTATCCAAGACTGAATGGAAAGTTTCAGCTTAAACCTTTTTTTTTAACATGTAAAAGTTTATTGAGATTATCAGTTATCCAGAGCCGTGCTAGATAGCCTTCATACATCATCATATGTACAAACCTAGCCATACATGCTCAATACAAACACATCTTTTCTTCAGGACAAAACAGACTATCCTTAAACATAGAACACCTATAATATTCTGTAAACAGGTTCTCCTGACAAAGGATGCATAGTGCAAACCCTCTCGAACTAGATGGGATGGGGCTCACACAGTAAGGAGGCTAGTATTCATAACCCCCTCTGCTTAAACCAACAGAATTCAGCAGCTTAGTGTTGGGGTTTCGAGGCATGACCCTCCGCCATTTACTAGTATACACCTCTACCAAATAGCACCTACACCCTAAGACCCTCAGAAGGGTTTAGGTAAAGTTGCCCATCAAATTGAAACAGACAGAGTCAATACAGCCATAGATAGGTCCAGGAAATACATATCAATAGAGATTAAAAAACAGTATGAATTATTAACAGAGACAAGATCACACAGCCA
Source organism: Neoceratodus forsteri (assembly GCA_016271365.2). Lineage (NCBI taxonomy): Eukaryota > Metazoa > Chordata > Ceratodontiformes > Ceratodontidae > Neoceratodus > Neoceratodus forsteri. Next base: position 767,713,368 of record CM057452.1, on the reverse strand, counting down.
CAAATGCCCGAAGTTTACTATAAGCAGGTTAAGCCAATGGCTATGTCAACAACTTTGTTCAGGAGAGGATTTTGGAATGGCAGGGGGTGTCACCTAGCAGATGTGAGAGTGCAGGTAGACTCCCCATTTCTTGTAGTACTTGTCCAGTCGGCCCTTGGCCACTGCTGAGAGCTTCTCAAAGTTAGCCAGCTTAAACCTTTTTTAAAAAAAAATGATGTGAAGTTGAATACCACAATTTGTTGATGTCTGTTTAAACATCTTTTCAGATAAATGGTGTATGCCTTTTATATATTACTAATGCTAATAATGGTAAAATATGGTTGATGTCCTTACTCATATAAACCCCTTCAAATTTAAACTAATGGTAGTAAACAGCTGGACAGTTATAGATAACATGATAAGTCTAGAAACGGTCAGGATTAATATCTATCTCAATGAGAGGTGTTTGACAATTGTGATACATTTTGATTATTCCCTTTTGTAAAATAAATTTGACTAATCTATGAGTTAATTAAGTTATTATTGTAACTTTTTAGACAAAAATCACTTTTTTTCTTTTCCCTCCCCCATCTCTTTTTTCCCTTTTCTCCTTTCAGCACTGAAACTGTGATGTCACAGTCACTTTAATAAATATAGAGGTGGGACTATATCTTTACAAATATACAACATGGAAGGGTATCTGATAGCAGAGTCACTTTAATAAACATGTAAGTGTGATTATTTTTATAAGTGTATAACATAGGAGGGTATTTAAAAAGGCTTGGATAATTTTATATATATATATATATATTTTTATATATATATATATATATATATATATATATATATATATATACACACATATACACACACATATATAGATATATATATATATAGTTTTTAAGATGCCTTACATTTCAACAAATCCCCCATTTTGTATTGAGGTGGATGTATGTGATGGGTTGTTTCCACAGTGAACACTCAGTTGTTATCAATTATGTATGTATACCATGTGATAGAGTTAGGTGTTTTTAAGTGAGTAAGATCAGAACCCACATACACTTGACAAAAAGCCAATGTGGTTTGAAATGTAGAGGAGGAAACCGTGGGTACAGTGGGTGTACGCCTTGGTGCAGCCTTTTAATTATTTTTTCATACATGAATAAATATGTTAATCATGAAGAAGGAGCTTTACTTCATTTTTTTCATCTAAGAGGTGTTTTTGGAGACCAGTTTACCTTGTGTCCATATCTAACCTTATGCTGTGGATCCACCTTTTCACCCTTTGTGGTCTTTTGTGTTTTAGAACAAGCCCACAGAGCAGCTCCCTCTGCCATTTTGCCATGCAAGAAACTGCAAGCCCCCTGGCTGAGCAGGGCAACCAACCCATGAAGCAGCTCCCCTGGAGGTTTTGCCACGCTAGAAACTGTAAGGTATGACATAGTCTGGACAACCACTGAGACTGCGCCACTGGCTTTCAAATTTGATGCCTTTTTACTGAACTTGCTCATTGGAAATTCTTATCCTATGCTTTAAGCATGGTCCAGAGCGGCACCTTATCTTTATTTATATAACTCTGCTCTTGTAATCAGGAGCCTTATATTGCTTAATTGCTTAAAGTTTGGTGATTCCAGCATAATTGCTCAAAGTTTTTAGGCTAAACTACACAGGAGCATTAATTTTAACTTGATCTTCCTCCTGCCCCTGAACCTTCATTATTTAAGCCGAGCTAAAAATAGTAGAGAACTTTCAAAAGCAAACCTGTTAAACTGCTAAAGTCAGTCTGTACCAAGCTGAGCTGAGAGCCCTCGCTGCTCACTCCTTGGGGATTTTCAGCCCGACCCCCTCCCCCAACCCAGCCTTAATTAAATACACTACTGACACACCCCTTCTGAGCCTTAAAGTGGTAAGCACCCTGCCCAGTATTTAAAGGGACAAATACCCTAAACTGAATATAATTCATCTACCTCTGTGGAATTAGACATATGACACTATTACAAACCTCCCTACAATATTATAAAGCTCTCTGACACCTAGGGGTTGCACCACTCAAAAGAGACAGCATTAGAATACACATTGACCCTATTTTAAGAACATTAAATCTAACAGTTCATTTTTCAGCCAGCATCTCCCAAAACCTAGCCTGGCTATCCAAGTTGCACTTTTTGTCTATAAGCTGACCATGAAACTTGTGCTACTATCCCACTGGCATAGTTCTATGTGCTCCAATATGATGGCATATATACAGTCCTTCTTCTTTAATGGTTGTCTGTTCCTCCTCTTACCTCATCCCATCCACAAAACCTTTGCAACTTCCTCTAAATATGGAATGTTGAATGTAACACTCCCTAGGGATACAACTACCTCAGAACATACTAACACTTGCCATGCCTTTTTACTATCTTATGCCAACATACTTCTTCCAGGCACTGTTTTCAATATCTGCTAGCATGACACTGTATGCAGTGTCCCTTTTTAGGCATTCATCTATCCCCTATGGGCCTAATTCAAACCCCCCACCTACAAAACAACATAAAACATGCATTATTAAAGGAATTATAACCAGACTTAGGAACTTGTTAGTCATCCTATTATTATGTTCTGGGAATGTTGAGCTAAACCCTGGTCCCCCCTATAATCCTAGATGCCCTTTCAGAGCTACCTCAACTTAAGGGCATTAGCTTCCGTCACCTAAAAGTTTGCAGCATGCTAAAAAATATGGACTTGATACAGGCTTGGGCATTTCACACATCCTCAAACGTATTTGTGATCTCAGAAAGTTGACTTAGGAGTTCCGCTCCTGAGCACAGCATCAATATCCCTGGTTACAATGTATTCAGGTCAGATAGACCAATTAGGGGAGAGGAGGCTGCTATCTTTTTTAAGGAGAGCTTCAACATAGTAGTTATTGAAATCTCCTCCACTCCTAAGGAATTTGAGAGCATTACTGTGAAGCAAACCCTTTCCTCTGAGGAAACCATAGCAATAACTGCCTGCTATAGATCACTGTCTGGTGGCTTCAGAACACTAGATCACCTCGACATGCATTTGGAGACGCTAACTCTGAATGCGTTATTATAGGGGATCTTAATCTCAAATGGAAGGATGTATGCTCCAAAAGTCTGAAGGATTTTTGTGACAAGTATTGCCTGTTGCAAATGACCCCTGATGTCACCCGCCCTAATAGCAAAAACCCAAACCGTAGTTTACTTCTGGACTTAATTCTTGTCAACAGGCCTCGCAATATATTCCATGCAGGGATATTCCATAATGATGTAAGCAATCATAGCACTATAACCTGTGTAAGGCATACTCCCAAGCATAACTCAACCTCTATCTTCATGGTCAAAAGATGCCTAAGAAATTTTAGCCAGGCTGCCTTCCTATCAGATCTAAACAAGATTAGATGGCAGGACTTTTATTTAGCTACATCAATCACTGAGGCTTACAACATCTTCCAAAACCTTGTCAGAGATGTGATTGATAAACATGTCCCCCTTATCAAATTTATGTCCAGAAAAAGGTCATCCCCCTAGTTCATGCCTGCCCTGATTACAGCTCTAAAGGGTAGAGACAGGTTGTGGAAGAAAGCCAGAAAACCAAAAACTGATTCTGACTGGCTTGCCTTCCATGTCGCTAGAAACTCCTGCACTAAACTTATTAGAGCTAAGAAAGATCTTTATTTCCAATCTGCCCTTGAAGAAAACAGAAATAATTCTGCCAAATCCAGGAATGTCCTAAAGGAGGTTGAAGGCCGATCATCTTCCTCTCCCCTGCCTACCAAGATAGTTGTTGGAGACGTCACATATACCAACAAGGCTGACATCCTGGAGCAACTCAATAGTTACTTCGTCATGGCAGGACTAGCGTTCAACTCCTCACCTGCCAGTAGGCTAGCTACACAGTCTCTGTCCTATGATGCCCCTTGCCATGCCAGCACAGCAAATCAGAAAACCTCCTTTTGCTTTAGCCCTGTAACTTTTAAGCAGGTCGAGGATCTATTATTGGAACCGGATACTAAGGAAAGTGCCGGGACAGACCTTTTAGAGCCCTTTTTTCTAAAATGAGGACATTTTCACTTAACTGCTCCCATCACACACCTTTTCAATCAAGGTTAGAGGAATGGTCAGAAGTATGACAGCTTGGATTCAATGCAAAAAAGTGCAAAATAATGTGTCTGGGAAACAAAAACCAAGGGGAAGATTACACAATGGGGAGGTAATAACAACAACAAAAATGGAAAGGGACCTGGGGGTAATCTTATCAGATGACCTTAAGGTTAGCAAGCAATGTGAGAAGCCAGTAGGAAGGGCTGGGGGGATACTGGAATGCATAGGGAGAGGCATCAGCAGCTGAAAATAGGAAGTTGTTATCCCTCTGTACAGACAGTTGGTGAGACCCCATCTGGAGTACTGCATCCAGTTCTGGAGACCCCATCTCAGCAAAGACATAGACAGGATGAAGGCAGTCCAGAGGAGGGCAACTAAAATGGTGCAGGGTCTGCAAGAGAAGCCATATGAGGAGAGACTAAAAGAGCTTTATATGTATACCCGTGAGGAGAGGAGGGAAAGGGGGGATATGATAGAAACTTTTAAGTACCTCAGTGGAATCAACAAAGTCCAAGAGGATAGCATCTTTCAGAAAAGAGATGTGCAAGAACAAGGGGACACAATCTGATGCTAGAGGGGGGATGGCTCAGGGGCAATGTGAGGAAGTATTTTTTCTCAGAGAGGGTGGTGGACACATGGAACAGCCTTCCTGAGGAGGTTGTGGTGTCTAAAACTGTGGAAGAATTCAAGAATGCATGGGACAGACATAAGGCAATTCTTGTGGGGGGGAAGGAAGAAATTATCTGTTGGTTAACTAGGATCTGCAGCTTATCTTGTAGGTAGGAAAATGGACAGACTAGGTGGGCCAAGTGGTCCTTACCTGCCGTCAAAGTCTATGTTTCTATGTTTTCTATGTTTCACTTTCATTAGGGGACCTCCCACCAATCTGGAAAGTCACACGAATTATCCCCCTTTTCAAGTCTGGGAATAAATGTGACCTAAACAATTACAGGCCAAGGATGTGGTTTGTTGATCAGCTGAGAGCTGCCTCCACAGTTGTCAGACTATGGTGTATGTCTGGGCAGGCTATGAAAGAAGTCGTCAGTAATTTGAAGGAGATGCCTAAAGTTGTTCTTATCATTCAGCAGGCTACAAGCATAAGCTTTTCAAAAACAGTAACAGAGACTGGACTTGCAATCCTAATATAGACAGAATGGGATCAACGTCTCACTCCTCTCACTGCAGCCCACAGCAAGAGTTCCAGCTTCTGGCTGCAGAAGTCACAAAAGTCTCATTGTTCTCATACAGAGAACATAGGTGAAAGGCTCTTCTAGCTAAACTGGGCACATGGGATTTTGGGTTCCAAAAAAGGTATTTCTTGCCCTTATTTTAAAAAACAAACACCAGAATCTTGCTAAATGCAGCTTGTTTAGCTAGGTTTTGGTGGGTTTTTTTTTAAAATGCCAACATTTTAATGTATTTTCCACGCATGTTAGTCTGTAGAAAAAAATCAATAAGATGGCAGATGTCACAGCACAAAAAAAGTTTGTGCCATGGCAAGCAATTGACATGAAACCAAAAAAGTGTACTGCAAAATCAAATTTTTCATTTCACACCAATACATTATCTCAAAAACCCTACTACCCAAGCACAGAAAGGAAAAACATGAACTTTAAAACAGCATTACTCTGTGACAATTTATTATTTTTTCACCAGACCTTTCAAAGGCACTACCTTAGGACATCCCTCATGTGCCCTGCAAGTTTGGGGAAAAAATTCCATTCTATGTTGACTGTAGATGAAAGCAAAAAAACACGTCAAGTGTAGGAAAAAAAGTTAGAACTGATTAGAAATGGACACATGCAGATCTCAGAAACTGCACAAGCTACCCTCACAAAACCTTGCACTGATCAAGACCTTGCCTGCTACATTACACATGCAACAGTTCAGATAATTTTATCAAACAGTGCCAAAGATATTGATGTACAAAGTTTTGGGTTTAGCATTAAACAGTCTACTCAACCCTAACTGTAGTGGCACAATCACACCACTATAATGTGTATATATATTATATCTCCAAAAATGTCATCATTTCAAGGGTTTCATGTCATGAACATAGTTGGTGTATTCCAACAGCACTGTGTTGGTAGTGTAGAGTTTCCTGAAGCCATACAGCTATACAACTTGCTAGTCTAGTGCAGTTTCCACTTATGAAAAATGATGTAAACAGTGCAGATTTCCTCTTCTTGGGGAACTTCAAATAGCACAGGGAAAAGTTATAAATTCTAAAGCTAGGGTGGGAGAAGTTCTCCTACTGCCAATCAGTTTCAGTCAATCCATTTATTATGTTTGTTTGCGCATGCACAAGAAACATTTCTGCACAGCTTAGGAGAGAAGTGGGGTTTTGGAGGTGCAGCACTGTTGGGGCCAGTAGCCCCAGTGCCTTTTGAGGCTTGGCCCACTTTCCCCAATGCTGTGACACGCTGCTGCTGACATGAGCTGCTTGTCCCTGAACAGGGCTGCTCCAGCTCACCCACGGTCGGCCGGCACCCAGCCAGCCACCGACCAAGACCAGGACACCCGCCTGCAGCTCCTTGGAAGGTACGGGACAGCGCAGCCACTCGGAACACGGGTGCTTCCAGCAAACCCACTCTGATTGGCAGGAGTTTTCCCCTGCTATAGACACCTGGCACTTTGTTAGACTTTCCATAGAACTAAGCACATTTCTACTGTGTTATTAGGAGTTTTTCTACTGTATTAGCTGGATTGTAATTTCTACTACTGTTTTAAATTGCTTACACCTCTTCTGTCTGACTGCTTTTCTTGCAGCGCCCCCATCCAAGCACTTTGCCTTGGTGCCGATAAGTCTAACTACTTTTTTTTTTTTTTCCATTAGCAGGTTATACAGACCTGCCACTAGAGGGATTCTTAGTCTTCTACATAAATCACTGTATTCTTTCGTGGGCAATATGGCCTGCATTATCATTCTACTTCTTTCCCGGTTCTGCTACAAGGGGACTTGAGTCTGAAGGGTGGATGGCACTAACTAAGCTACTCCTGATCTCCTTGTTTCCTTTCTGCTGTATTTTCTCATCTAGGTTTTAAAAGGGTACCTAGGTGGGCAAATTTCTTGCCTAGAAAATATTGCACTAATACAAATCACGAGACCACTCAATCTGGGACCATGGCTCTCCTTATTGTGTTTTTATTGCTCCTAAGGTGCAGAGTTTTCAGCAATACAGTGCAATTCGAAGTACCTCAATGCAATTCAGTTCTCCAATGTACCTTATCAATACCTAATGTTATAACAGTCTACCGTGCAGACACTCTGTCATTCTTCTTTCCCCTTTTAGCCTATTCCCCCCGGTTAGCCTACACCCCTTTGCTACTGTCCTCACCTATGTCTACCCAAGCACTTACATTGATCACAATCAACTGTCATTACAGTGGCGCCGCCTCTGGCGCAGCACGATATGGGTTGCCGTGAAGAAATAAAAAGCAGTCTCCATTCTTATAAGCTCCTAAAGAAAGTTATACTTCTGCTTCTTCTCTGCTCAGGAAATGTGGAGCTCAACCTGGCCCCCTCACAACTTACCTCGCCTATCGATTTTGCTGAGGCCACAGGTCTCAAAATGATGATGCTCAACATTTTAAGCCTGCCTAAAAAACTTGTACAGCTGCAAGCCTGGGCTGCACACGTTAAACCAGACCTTATCATAATTACTGAGTCGTGGTTAAAAAAGACGAACACTGATCAACAAATATCACTGCAGGGCTACAATTTATTTAGAGCAGATAGAGAGTCTAGAGGCGGGTGTGTGGTTATCTATGCCAAATTTAAGTACTTGGTCACCAATATTAGTTGCAAATCTCTAGCCAAGGAATTTGAGTTAGTTTCGCTGAGCCTTCATCTCCTCTCCTCGGAATGTATCACTATCCTAGGTGGCTATAGACCCCCGTCTGGTGGTGATGAAGTCCTTAATCTTTTGAAATCCATGTTTGTAGATGCAAAAACTGAAACAATATTTCTAGGAGATCTAAATATGGACTGGCTGTCACCTAAATCACACGGCCTCAAATCCCTTTGTGATGAGCTAGGTCTTGGGCAATTAGTCAGAGAACCTACTAGGAACAACACTAAATACTGCCAACAGTTCCATTCTAGATGTGGTACTAACCACCCATCCACACAAATATCTCATTTGGCAGTGTTTCACAACGACATGAGCGATCATGGAATTGTTGCTTGCATAAGATCTCAAATTAAGGCCTGTCCGCAACCCATCTTTATAACAAAAAGATCCTTTCGCAAATTCAGTGCAGTAAACTTCCTATCTGACCTGAGCATGATCAGATGGCGAGATCTTTACCTAGCCAAAGATGTCAGCAAGGCAGCTTGCATCCTTAATGACAAACTCACTACAATAATAAATAAGCATGCCCTTTCATCAAAGTAAGGTACGGAACAATTCCAATCCCTGGTTCACCTCGGATCTCAAGGCAGCCCTTATAGGCTCGAGATAAGCTCTGGGCTAAAGCTAGACATTCCAAAGAATCTTCGGATTGGCAGGCCTTTAGGACAGCCAGGAATAACTTGTGAAAAAACTTCGCTCTGCTAAAACTAGCTATTATATTTCTACTCTCGAACAAGCTAAAGGTAACCTCATAAAATATGGAAGACTATCAAAGCTATAGAAGGATGGCCCATGGCCCCCTCTGTCCCAACAAAGATAGTTGCAAGTGGCAAGATTGTGGAAAACAAGTCCCTAATCCTGGAGGAACTTAACTCCCACTTTGCCACAGCTGGATTAGCTTTTGACTCGTCACCTTATGCTGGTGCTGCGGTGAGCCAGCATACCCTTCCCGCCACATCTAGTCCTGCACCCAGTCCCTTCCAACTGCGCGAGATAACTTATAAAGAAGTATAAGATTCTCTTCTTAACTTAGACACCAAAAAAGGCACAGGGGACGATGGCTTGGAACCCTTTTTCCTAAGGTCAGGCTATGCCCATCTCACTGCCCCAATTCTCCACATCTTCAATCTTTCCATTACATCCGCTGCTGTGCCGTCCTGCTGGAAATCAGCACATATCCTCCCTCCATTTAAATCTGGTGACCCATGCGATGTAAACAACTATAGGCCTATCTCCATATTGCCTATCCTTTCTAAAGTTCTCGAAAAACTGATCCATATTCAGTTAAAATCTCACTTGAAACCTCTTCTCTCATTAACCCAGCTCAATCTGGCTTCTCTAATCATAGCACAATCACTGCACTAGCAAAAGTAACCAATGATTGGATCTCTGCTATAGATGCTAAGAAAGTAACTGGTGCAGTCTTTTTGGACCTCAGCAAAGCTTTTGATACTGTTGATCACAAACTATTAGTCAATTGCCTTGCAAAGTTGGGTGCCATATACCATACCACCCAGTGGTTCTCAGCTACCTAACTGGAAGATTCCAAAAGTAAAGGCGAGGCTTTTTCTGCTGCCTTGCCAGTTGCAAGGAGTCCCCAAGGATCCATCTTAGGCCCTATCTTGTTTTCTCTGTACATCAATGACTTAGATGCTAACATATCTACGTCTAATCTGCACTTTTTTGCAGATGATATTGTGTTGTATACTTCTGGCTCATCGTTATCTGAAGTCAAGGGAGTGCTTCAAGCGGACTTCACACAACTTGAGCATAATCTAATAAAGGCAAAGCTTCTGCTCAATGCTAAGAAGACTAAAGTGATGATATTCTCCTGCAGTGCTGTCTCAGGCCCCCCCAATACTCTTGCCCAAGACTTCATTGTCACCACGCTAAACAAGCCTCTGGAAGTTGTAACCAAATTTAAATATCTAGGTATCTGGATCGACAATAAATTATCTTTCAGTGACCACATCGAAGATGTCTCTAGAAGGTTAAAAGCAAGGTTAGGTTTCTTCTACAGAAATAGGCCCCTTTTCTCCATTGAAACTCGAAACAAGCTTGTACAGGCCACTTTTCTCCCCCTACTCGACTATGGCGATGTAATCTATTCCTCCACCACTCTTGCAAATCTAAGTAAACTGGACATCCTTTATCACTGTGCGTTACGGTTCATTACCAACTCCCCTTACCGTTCGCACCACTGTGACTTATATGCAGCTGTTGGTTGGACATCTCTTACTACTAGACGCCTGCTCCATGCTGAGCTATGGACTCTTCAACTGCTCCTGCAGAAATTGCCAAGCTATCTCTCTTCCCTTATTAGTATCTCACATAGTGCATACTCGTTAAGAAAATCTGACTTTATTATGCTTGACATACCCAGGACGCGGACTTCCTTTGGTAAACGTGCTATGCATATGCCCTTCCTCCATTTGGAACCAATTACAAACCGTATTGAAACTAACTAGCACAGTTTCAATAAACTTTACAAATCGCTAAGTTCAGCCAAAATAAAAGACACCTGTAACTGTCATTAAGTCTCTTCCTTCCCATGTGTGCCATATTTATCCACTGGTAAGGTATAATTGATTTGTCATATTAACTGCTTTCCCTTCCCCTTCTCCTTCTACTCCTGGCTTTATCTTTGCATATGCTCCACTGCTACTCTATCAAATCTCTCCCCCCCCATATCAGTTGTAGACTGTTGTTTGTTCTAGCTGCCAAAATACTGTATATGTATTGCACACACCAGTCATCATGTTTCATTTATCAGTATGCGACCTGTAAGTCGCTTCCCTGTCTCATATCAATGTTTACCACCTGCGGTCACCCTATGTGGTACCCTTGTATGTATATCCAGCCTGTATCATGTAACGTGTATTTCATGTATATACTGTTATTACCTATCTGTGTTTGTACTTTAAGCATTTATGTCACAGGACCTCCTTGTGAATGAGCTTGCTCAATGGAGTTTTCCTGCAATAAACTTGAACTTGAACTTGAACACTAGTTCAGCCAGCGTGCCACCACCTTGAAGCAAATCCACTGTTGCAATGAAGGAGCGACCTGTCATTGCAGGGAGGTACCTTGCCATCCCTGACCCAGTTCACTTGCTGACAGGGAGCCCAGTCCTCGTCGGCATAATGTCCCCACCCCAAGTTTCTGTTGTATGCTGAGGGGGTGCCCAATCCCCCTCAGCATCATGGGCCCCTCACAACAGTCTTTCTTTGCCCAGTCCCTGTTGGCTTCAGTCCCCCCCCTTCCTAGTTCAATTTGCCATCAGGGGAGCCCATTTCCCATCGGCATAATGTCTCCCCCCATTTTGTTATCTGCCAAGGGGGGTGCCCAATCCCCCATCAGCTACAGCCCCCCCAAAAACTCTCAAGTGGCATGCTGGAAGCCCACCCCAGTCTGCGAAATGTCCCTGAAAAAAAAAAAGTCCTATAATTTTTTTTTGTAGCCCTGTAAAACAGAAAATGTTGCCTCATTGAGTCCATGACCCCTCCCCAACCAGCCTCAACCCTCTGCACACCCTGCCTCTCCACTGCCCCTTACCCCATACTTACCTCCGGAGCCCAGTGTGACAATCTTCAGTGAACTGGGAACATGTCTGCACTCTTCAAAGCCGGCCATGAACTGAAGAAATGCCGATAAGCTGTATAATGGCATAAATAGGGGTTTTTCAACATTGGTGCATATCGCAGGCATTTTTGGGAATTTTGGCATCATATTTTCAAAGTGGGGTTGTTGGGACCTCTCCTCATGAATTCAGCCACTGTAATGGCATTATTCTGTCCTAAAAGGTGATTTGGTGGTCAATGCACAGAATCACCTTGTGGGACTGATTAACAAAAAGACAGTGCCAGTATTCATGAAGTGAGCTCTCAAAAAGCCTATGTTGCTAATTTGGTGGGAAAAAAATTCAAAAATTACTGTTTTACAAGCATGCATTGCACAGTTTCCATGCATGCTCATACCTTCATAAATTTGTAATATTTTCACTCCAGATTTTCAACATTGGCATTTTTCCACACCTCCTTATTAACAGTACAACTGTCATTTTTCACATACTGACCGAAATGTGTTTTCGTACTTGTAGCGCATAATAGCACGGTCACTGTGGGAAATCAGTGTTTGGGACACATTAAGAAAATCACAGTGACACTGTTCACGAGTAGAGGTCGTAAAATGCCTATGTTGAAAATTTGGTAATGAAAGTCCATAAAATGACTGTGTTATAAGCATGCATTGCGCAGTTTCCACTCATGCTCATAACTTTGCGAATTTGTAATATTTTCACTACAGATTTTCAGCATTGGCATTTTTCCACACCTCCTTATGAACAGTACTGCTGTCATTTTCCACATCCTGGCTGAAATGTGTTTTTGCACTTCTGATGCAGATTAGCGTGGTTGCTGTGGGAAATCAGTGTTTGGGACACATTAAGAAAATCATAGTGACACTGTTCATGAGCAGAGGACATAAAATGCCTATGTTGAAAATTTGGTGACAAAAGTCCATAAAATGACTGTGTTACAAGAGTGTTGTGCAGTTTCCATGTATGCTCGGAAATGTGCAAATTTGTAATATTTTCACTATAGATTTTCAACATTGGCATTTTGCCACACCTCCTTATGAACAGTATAGCAGTCATTTTTTATATCCTGCCTAAAATATGTGTTCGCTCTTCTGGCGCACAGTTGCACGGTCACTGTGAGAAATTAATGTTTTGGACAGATTAAGAAAATCATAGTGACGGTGTTCATGAGTAGAGGTCACAAAATGCCTACTGTATGTTGAATATTTGGTGAAATAATTCCACTAAATGACTGCGGTACGAGCACGTGTTGCGCAATTTCCACGTACGCTTGGAACTTCAAGAATATTTTTGTATTTTCACTACAGATTTTCAACATTACCATCTCTTCACAGCTCCCTATGGATGATACAGCTGTCATTCTTCACATCCTGCCTGATCTGTGTTTTCGCACATCTGGTGCAGAATGGCACGGTCACTGTGGGAACTCGAAGTTTGGGACAAATTAATAAAATCACACTGCCACTGTTCATGAGAAGAGGTCCCAAATGCTTTCATCAAGTGGGGGTCGCAAAAAGGCCATGTTGAAAATTTCTAACCATAATGTCCCACCCTGTACTGACTGACAGGCATCAGAGGCGTAACCTTGGATCACCAGCTGTAATGCTCATGCCATCCCACCACCACCCTGAAGCCAGTGACAGGCATCAAGGTGTGCCTTGTACTCTTCAGCCCCAGACTTCACCCCATTCTCCTGTACTTTACCCATTTCAGTGTATGTCCTTATGAAATGGGGTGACTGTGAAATTGAACACCCTAAGGCACACCTCAACACTTGTTGGTTTCTACAGGATAGGGTGAGGTGAACTGCCATGAGCATTATGGGTAGCAACCCACAGGCACACCCCAATGCCTGTCCATCTCTGCAGAGTGGAGGTGGGATTGGCATGAGTTCAATACTTCACTGCCACTCCTATCTGCATCTCTCTAACTCCTCCACATCCAATGTAAATATTAGTAAGCAAACATTTGGCATTGACAAATGCTTGTTGTTTGTTAGCCACCCAATCCCAGAGGCTCAGGGCACTATACAATAAAAGAAAATTTGACATAACAAATTAAGACAGTCAGTTTACATAAATAAACCCATATCAGGCATATAATTAAAATTAGTATATGCAAGTTAAAAAGCATCAGCAGGGACTGCTAAATTGAAAAGGGGAATCTTTAGGCCCCTTCTGAATGCCTCCACTTTAGGGGCCTCCCTCAAAGATCATGGAAGTGAGTTCCAGAGGAAAGTGCTTGCCTCCCTGAATGAATGATCACACAAAGTTTTCAGCCTGGTCCTTGGAACCGCCAGGAGGTCCTGGGTGAAGGAATGAAGGAAGTGAGCTGGAATGGCAGGGGTAAGAAAGTCTGACAGGTAGACAGGGCTCGATCCTTATAGGGCCTTATAAGTGAGCAAGCCCACATTGAAGAGAACTCTCCACTTGACTGGCAGCCAGCACAGACCCCCCGCAGGACTGAGGTCACATGACAGAACCTGGGCAGTCCTGTCAGTAGCCTGGCTGCTGCATTCTGCACCAGCTGCAGCCAGCAGAGGTTCCCTTCACTGACCTCAAGATAAAGGGCATTATATTAGTCGAGCCTCAATGTTACTAAGTCGTGCACCAGTGATGGTAGATCTTCGGGCAGAATTAGGGATTTAGTCCTGGTGATGTTTCTTAAGTGGTAGAAACCACTTTTGATGACATCCGACACGTGAGCTTCAAATGTCAACTTGTCGTCAAGGACAACACCCTGATTTCTCACCCTAGAGGATGCCATCAAAGGGGTTGACCCCAAGGCCAAGCCTATTGCCACCCTGGAGGCATCCCCATCATGACCGTGATCTCGCTCAATCACCAATACCTCTGTCTTGTCTGGGTTAAATCTTAGTCAGTTAGAGTTCATCCAGGCCTGCATCTCGGCAAGACAATTGTTCAGCACATAAATGGCACCAATTGTCCATGGTGCAAAAGACACATACAGCTGAGTATCATCTGCATAACAATAAGAACTCAAGCTGTATTGTCTATGAACCTGCCGAGAGGCAGCATGTACACCATGAACAACATGGCACGGGGTTATAATGTCACATGGCAGAATGCCATGTGGCAGAATTGCGTTACACAATTTCTTTTTATTTATTGTTCTGTGGGAGCTCTGTCTACCATGCCCCACGGACCCCCCCACTAAAGATTCCAACTGCGGGGGGTCCAACTTGGAGTGTGCACAGATCCGGATTTCACCATAATGCCATATGCTATTTAGCGTACAACATTATGACCTGGTGTGGAACAACATCACTGATAGGATTGAACCCTGAGGAACTCCACAGATCAGAGACATCAGGGGGGAGGAGAAATTTCCCATCACCACCCTCTGCTTCCTTCCCAAGAGAAAGGACCCACACCAGTTGATGACAGTACCAGCAAGTCCACAATACTCTCTAAGGTGATCCAACAACACAATGTGGTCCACGGTGTCAAATGCTGATGACAGATCGAGGAGAATGAGAATTGAGTGTTCCCCTCAATCTCTAGCCCTGAGCAGATCACTATGCACCCAGACTGGTGCCATCTCTGTATTGTATCTCATCCTAAATCCAGACTGGAATGGCTTATAGATGTAAAAGGCCTCCAGGTGCTCCTCAAGCTGCAGAGTCACTATCTTCTCAACAATCTTCCCTAAGAATGGGAGGTTGGAGATAGGTCTATAATTTGACAAGATGTTGGGGTCGAGAGATGTTTTTTTCAGAAGGGGCTTAACCAGCACCTCCTTCAAGGCACCGGCTTTGACCCCCTCCAAAAGGAAACACCCAACTAACCTGGTGAACACTAGACCAATAGCCTCAGTGCAGCCCACTAGGAGATACGTTCTGGCCAGGATCCAGTTCAGAACAAGTGGGCCTCAGCTTTGACATCACCTTATAGACCATGGCCTCCTCCACTGGCTGAAACTCCACCCAGACAATTGAAGTGTCTCTGCTCCACCCAGACCCCACCCTGCAGGACTGATCTAGACCCACTGGCAAGATCCTGGCCCAAATGGAAGACACCCTGTCAGAGAAGAACACAGCAAACTCTTCACAAAGTTCTACTGAAAAGGCTCTTTTCAGCTGTAGACAGACTGAATAAAGTAGCCTGTTTATAGTTCTTCCTTCTGGCAATCTCCCTGGACAGGAGCTCTGCCTTCTTATGGTTGATTGCCCTTCAATAATCAGCATAGTGATTCCTCAAAGACAGTCTATCCTCCATTGACTCTAATCTCCGACCCATAGACTTCATCATCTTGAAAGCCCCATCAAACCATGGGGATCTCAAGTGAGAGGACCTGCGTCATACACAGAGTGGTGCTATGGCATCAAGTGCCCCAGAGACATCCCTATTATAAGCTACAGCTGCCTCACCCAAGGCAAGGGCAAGAAGTGTCATATCAACTAAATCACTCCCACACCTAATTTTTCCAAGTACCCTACTGATTTATTTTGAGGTGTCTTTGACTGAAACAGCCTAAGCGTAGAAAATAAAGTATCCTGGTTCAGAATCAACCATCTGCTAGGGGAAACCTTCTCACAGTTTTGGACTACTGCTCCCTAGTCTACACTTGCATCTCCTCTGCCCTTCGGTCAAGACTCATGACTGCATACAATACCATCTGTTGGTTCGCCCTCTCTGCCCCTTAATCCACATATCACTGCAACCTTTACTACTCCCTAAGCTGGCTCTCCCTGCAAGGCTGCTTTGACTTCACCCTCTTCTGTCTCACTGATACTTGTAAAAGGAGTAGCCCTGCTTTCCCCCAGCTGCCTTTTTGAAGCCCTGCACCACACTGCAAACTCTCTGATCCTTGCTTGTTCCTCCCCTTGAGACCCCACAAACTGCCACCAGTATGGGCAGTAAAGCACTCTCAGTTCCTGCCCCCCAACTCTGGAATGTACTGCCTGGCCCCCTCAGATTATCTAACAAACATCAGGCCTTTAAAGTAACTTTAAGTCCTGGATCCTCACTAGAGACAGTTGCTCCTGTCCGCAGAGGTAACACCATCTCCCCAGATTTCCTTTGGCCTATCTCTTTCACCCCTTTCATGATCCTTCTGGTTATTGGGCAGTTTGGTTATAGGTCTTGGGGGGCTGGGACTTCATTAGACCTAAAGTTGGTTGCACTTACGATTATTGTATCTCATTGTCTGATTGTATATGACTTGCATCTGTATTCTGTAGCTGACTTACTCTTATAACTGAATTTTCCCACCTCTGCACTTGTATAGTTGATGTTTCTTAATTTGATCTGTTTTGTTTGATGCTCGTTGCCTTTTGGCCTGAGTCATGCCTGAAAACAGTCCCTTGGATCAGCGCACCTTACTTGGTTAACCAAGTCTTAAATAAATAAATCTGGGAGGCTTCAGGACATGGTTCTTTGTGGGGGTCTGGGCAGGCTCAGTGGGAATTATTTACTCATTTATGTATTTATTTATTTCCAAACTTTTTCCAGGAAAGGCATACTGAGCAGATAACAGTTCATTTCCAGATGCATACTAGGGGGAGTGGGTAGAAGAGGGCAATGAATAACGATCAGAACAATAATTATATAGCAGGAAAAACACTAAGCTTCATATACTAAGCTACAATCAATGGACAATTTTTGCAAAGATAGGGCAGCTAAAGGGAATTGCCAATGCAGGGCTACCCAGATTGTCAGGGACATCCCTACTTGGAATGGGGGGAGAGAGAGAGAGGAAAGAGGGTGAGCTGAGTAAGGGAAGGGGCCAGGGTGCCAATCAGCTGGATGAGTGTCAGGCGGTTGGCCAGCAAGAATACTGGGAGTGGCCACTAGGGAGTATTGGTAGGTGGCAGGCAGGGACTTGCCACTTTCTGCTGGATTACTGAGATACCAGAGAACCAGCACATCTATTGGCAAGGTTTGCATAAGAAAGCAAGGTAAGGTAGTGGGGTTTGGGGAGCATAAGGAAGGTAAGGATTGAGGAATACTTCCCTCCCCACAGGAATGGTTTGCAAAACAAAAAAAAAATAGAAAAAAAACCCAGAAAGGAAACAGGAGATAGAATTGGTGATAGTAATCCCTGGGGCCTGAGGAGTACAGGGAGGCCCAGCTGGGGAAGGGAGGCAGCAGGCAGTAGGCAGGGTTGTTGGGTTGTCAGAGATTGCATAGGTGCAACAGCCTGATGTGAATCCCCCTGAGGATTGGGATCAGGAAGTTGCAGCAGGTGCCCCAAGTCTGCAGTGCTTCATGAGGAAGTAGGGAACATGTGCGGCTGGGCATTTGTGGGTGGAGAAGGTTACCAAGAGCAGGGTGTCAGGCCTTGGTACAGAGGAGCAGGAGCATCCTACGGGCAGCCTGGCAGTGATAGTGTTATCGCCTGAGTGGCCTGGTAGTGGCTATGATCCCCTGCGCAGCCCAAGGGAGGGTAGTTCCCCTGTCGCAACTCATCATTTTTACCTTTGCATTGTCACCTTCCAGAGGTTATATGCACACAAACATTTTTCAGAGTTTGGTATTATGACAGGCAATGTAAAAAAAAAAAAAGGAAGGGTTGGGCAATTAAGAGGGATGGTGCTCATCACCCATTCATTCTGTGTTGGTTGTGGCCTTGGGGGGACTCAGTTGGGGGCGGCTGCTGGAGGTGGATGTTTTTTGTGGTGTCTTGGGTGCAAGTTGGGCATCGGCTGAGGGGGTGCCTCTGTTTGGCTCAGGTTGAGAAGACATCCCCCGACTGGCCTCAGGCCAGCTGGGCCCCTGGTCGGGGGGGTTGTTGATTGATCCTGCAGGGTCCTCCGGTTTGCTTATGCACAGGAAAAGGGGGTTTAGCTGGGCTCATGAAGAATGGCCAGTTTCAGTCAAGGAGAGTGTGGGTGGGCAACAGGAGGAATCGCTGACCAGAGAGGGAAGGCTTCCTTGGCAGCCGCAGGCTGCATCAGCACGGCACATCCGGTGTAGTTTTTCTTTTTAAAAAATGAGGGGAAGATAGGCACTGGGGAAAGTCTGGGAATAGAGAGTGTTTCTCAGGGAAGGGAGGAGGAGATCACTCAGGCTGGAGTGAGGGGGCCAGTGGTACATGGCCATGAGGGTTGGCATGAGGTGCCAGCCATTCTAGGAAGCCCTGAGGCGGCCGCCATTCCATGATCAACTGGGTGGCCACAAGGTGGCCATCATTTGTGATTAGTCATCTGGCCATGAGGCAGCCCCCAATTTTTGGGTTCAACTCCATCAGCGGAAGGGATAAGGGCACAGTGGCAACACGGCCCACCCGCAACAGTGGTGGCATACCCCTCAGTGGTTCCCCATCATAAGAAGGTGGCTCAGTTCCCATCAAAATGGCTCTGCCCTGGAAGAAAGGGGCTGTGCACACATAGCATTGGCAGAAGTTAAGGGAATGGCACAATATTCATGGATGCTAAATTGTAACACAAGTGGGAACTGTCCCCTTGTAACAGGGTGCTGGTTCACCGTACTCCTTCAAAACAGCTCTGCCCCTGGAAGCAGGGTGCTGCCCACTTAGAGTATTGGCTGCAGCTGCATCACATTCTCAGATGCTAAAAGTAAGACAAGGGTGGACAAGGGACTTTGATCATGGGGGAGCAATACATTACATTTGGTTCGAAGGGTAAGGGCTTGTCAATTATGAACAAGGGGAGGCAATGGGGTGGATGGCTGTATTATAAAGGGCAAACCTTAAAAAAAAAAAACAATAAGGAACATAAATAATAAAGGGATCACTCAGAGGTGGAACCAGTGGCATATTCAGGGCAGGTTAATACAGGAATCAGCAGTTGTCTTTCACTGGCTGTGACTGCCTTTGGGGAGGGATGACTGGGGTATATATATTTAAAAAAAAAAAAGAAGAAGAAGAAGAGGGGAATAAGGGGGCAAGTAGAAAACATTTTCAGTACCTGCTTATCATGTAATTTTTGTTTGGTGACAGCAGATGGCACCCAAGAAAAATACAGGCAAGAAGGAGGCAGCCATGGAGAAGCTGAGCAAGCAGGTGGTGGTGACGATACTGGAGTAGGTGCAAGCAAGCCATGCTGGAGAGGGCTCAGAGACAGAGGAAGAGGAGCTCAGGGCAAGGAAGTGGAAGGTGACAGAGGAGCAAGGAGAAAGGCGATGAGTGAGAGAAAAAATGAAGAAGGTGGCGAGGGAGAAGACACCGGCGGAGAAGAGTAAGGACAAGGGCAAGGTTGATTTGATAGCAAATGAGAGTTTGAAGGAGTATTTAGCAGGGCTGATAGAAGAAAGAGGGAAGAAGGGCTTTGAAGAGATGGAAAAAGCACATACGGAATTAAAAGGGGAAGGGTTGCAAGGAAAAAGAAGCACAAGGGACAAAGAAGGGGTGGGGGGACAAGGGAGTGGGCTTATTGGAATAACTCTAGGGGATCATATTCCACAGGCAGTAAAAAGAGAAGATTTGGAAAAGGGAATATGTAGATATGTTTGTGTTGGTGGACAAAGAGGCAGTGAAGAAGTATGCAGAAAGAGAGTCAGTGGGGAGATCAGAGATTGTGGTGGTGCTAGCGTTGTTGGGCTAGTCCACAGAGGACAAGGGTATCAAGGGGAAAACATTTGATAATTGGCTAGCGGGGCTTATGGAATTCAGTGCCATTTTTATTACAGAAACAGTCTGTGCTGTCCACTCCTTTGCTAACATATTCAGCTACGATCAGGGATGCATACAAAGCAAAGGGGGCTATGGAAGGCTCACTTGGGAGCTTAAGCAACAGGTTGGTAGAAAAGAGGCCAGGAGTTATATTTTGTTTTAAACTGAAATATTTGAATAGTTGTAAGTGAAATTAGTTCTATGTGTTAAAAATTATTACCTTGAATTTGAACTGATACTTGGGCTGTGATATTGTAGGTTTGGGGATAGATGTTTGGCAGGGAAAATTAGAAGGTAATTTAAATGTGTTGTTTGCTTGGTGTTTGGAGGAGGGACATTAGCTGCAATTAACTTGTCTTTAAACAGGAATTACTGTGGCTTTCATTGTTCACTTGGGAGCTTAACAACAGGTTGGTAGAAAAGAGGCCAGGAGTTATATTTTGTTTTAAACTGAAATATTTGAATAGTTGTAAGTGAAATTAGTTCTATGTGTTAAAATTATTACCTTGAATTTGAACTGATACTTGGGCTGTGATATTGTAGGTTTGGGGATAGATGTTTGGCAGGGAAAATTAGAAGGTAATTTAAATGTGTTGTTTGCCTGGTGTTTGGAGGAGGGGACATTAGCTGCAATTAACTTGTCTTTAAACAGGAATTACTGTGGCTTTCATTGTTCACTTGGGAGCTTAAGCAACAGGTTGGTAGAAAAGAGGCCAGGAGTTATATTTTGTTTTAAACTGAAATATTTGAATAGTTGTAAGTGAAATTAGTTCTATGTGTTAAAATTATTACCTTGAATTTGAACTGATACTTGGGCTGTGATATTGTAGGTTTGGGATAGATGTTTGGCAGGGAAAATTAGAAGGTAATTTAAATGTGTTGTTTGCCTGGTGTTTGGAGGAGGGACATTAGCTGCAATTAACTTGTCTTTAAACAGGAATTACTGTGGCTTTCATTGTTCACTTGGGAGCTTAACAACAGGTTGGTAGAAAAGAGGCCAGGAGTTATATTTTGTTTTAAACTGAAATATTTGAATAGTTGTAAGTGAAATTAGTTCTATGTGTTAAAATTATTACCTTGAATTTGAACTGATACTTGGGCTGTGATATTGTAGGTTTGGGGATAGATGTTTGGCAGGGAAAATTAGAAGGTAATTTAAATGTGTTGTTTGCCTGGTGTTTGGAGGAGGGGACATTAGCTGCAATTAACTTGTCTTTAAACAGGAATTACTGTGGCTTTCATTGTTCACTTGGGAGCTTAAGCAACAGGTTGGTAGAAAAGAGGCCAGGAGTTATATTTTGTTTTAAACTGAAATATTTGAATAGTTGTAAGTGAAATTAGTTCTATGTGTTAAAAATTATTACCTTGAATTTGAACTGATACTTGGGCTGTGATATTGTAGGTTTGGGGATAGATGTTTGGCAGGGAAAATTAGAAGGTAATTTAAATGTGTTGTTTGCCTGGTGTTTGGAGGAGGGGACATTAGCTGCAATTAACTTGTCTTTAAACAGGAATTACTGTGGCTTTCATTGTTCACTTGGGAGCTTAAGCAACAGGTTGGTAGAAAAGAGGCCAGGAGTTATATTTTGTTTTAAACTGAAATATTTGAATAGTTGTAAGTGAAATTAGTTCTATGTGTTAAAAATTATTACCTTGAATTTGAACTGATACTTGGGCTGTGATATTGTAGGTTTGGGGATAGATGTTTGCAGGGAAAATTAGAAGGTAATTTAAATGTGTTGTTTGCCTGGTGTTTGGAGGAGGGACATTAGCTGCAATTAACTTGTCTTTAAACAGGAATTACTGTGGCTTTCATTGTTCACTTGGGAGCTTAGCAACAGGTTGGTAGAAAAGAGGCCAGGAGTTATATTTTGTTTTAAACTGAAATATTTGAATAGTTGTAAGTGAAATTAATTCATGTGTTAAAATTATTACCTTGAATTTGAACTGATACTTGGGCTGTGATATTGTAGGTTTGGGGATAGATGTTTGGCAGGAAAATTAGAAGGTAATTTAAATGTGTTGTTTGCTTGGTGTTTGGAGGAGGGGACATTAGCTGCAATTAACTTGTCTTTAAACAGGAATTACTGTGGCTTTCATTGTTCACTTGGGAGCTTAAGCAACAGGTTGGTAGAAAAGAGGCCAGGAGTTATATTTTGTTTTAAACTGAAATATTTGAATAGTTGTAAGTGAAATTAGTTCTATGTGTTAAAAATTATTACCTTGAATTTGAACTGATACTTGGGCTGTGATATTGTAGGTTTGGGGATAGATGTTTGGCAGGAAAATTAGAAGGTAATTTAAATGTGTTGTTTGCCTGGTGTTTGGAGGAGGGACATTAGCTGCAATTAACTTGTCTTTAAACAGGAATTACTGTGGCTTTATTGTTCACTTGGGAGCTTAAGCAACAGGTTGGTAGAAAAAGAGGCCAGGAGTTATATTTTGTTTTAAACTGAAATATTTGAATAGTTGTAAGTGAAATTAGTTCTATGTGTTAAAAATTATTACCTTGAATTTGAACTGATACTTGTGTGATATTGTAGGTTTGGGATAGATGTTTGGCGGGAAAATTAGAAGGTAATTTAAATGTGTTGTTTGCTTGGTGTTTGGAGGAGGGACATTAGCTGCAATTAACTTGTCTTTAAACAGGAATTACTGTGGCTTTCATTGTTCACTTGGGAGCTTAAGCAACAGGTTGGTAGAAAAGAGGCCAGGAGTTATATTTTGTTTTAAACTGAAATATTTGAATAGTTGTAAGTGAAATTAGTTCTATGTGTTAAAAATTATTACCTTGAATTTGAACTGATACTTGGGCTGTGATATTGTAGGTTTGGGGATAGATGTTTGGCAGGGAAAATTAGAAGGTAATTTAAATGTGTTGTTTGCCTGGTGTTTGGAGGAGGGACATTAGCTGCAATTAACTTGTCTTAAACAGGAATTACTGTGGCTTTCATTGTTCACTTGGGAGCTTAAGCAACAGGTTGGTAGAAAAGAGGCCAGGAGTTATATTTTGTTTTAAACTGAAATATTTGAATAGTTGTAAGTGAAATTAGTTCTATGTGTTAAAATTATTACCTTGAATTTGAACTGATACTTGGGCTGTGATATTGTAGGTTTGGGGATAGATGTTTGGCAGGAAAATTAGAAGGTAATTTAAATGTGTTGTTTGCCTGGTGTTTGGAGGAGGGACATTAGCTGCAATTAACTTGTCTTTAAACAGGAATTACTGTGGCTTTCATTGTTCACTTGGGAGCTTAAGCAACAGGTTGGTAGAAAAGAGGCCAGGAGTTATATTTTGTTTTAAACTGAAATATTTGAATAGTTGTAAGTGAAATTAGTTCTATGTGTTAAAATTATTACCTTGAATTTGAACTGATACTTGGGCTGTGATATTGTAGGTTTGGGGATAGATGTTGGCAGGAAAATTAGAAGGTAATTTAAATGTGTTGTTTGCCTGGTGTTTGGAGGAGGGACATTAGCTGCAATTAACTTGTCTTTAAACAGGAATTACTGTGGCTTTCATTGTTCACTTGGGAGCTTAAGCAACAGGTTGGTAGAAAAGAGGCCAGGAGTTATATTTTGTTTTAAACTGAAATATTTGAATAGTTGTAAGTGAAATTAGTTCTATGTGTTAAAAATTATTACCTTGAATTTGAACTGATACTTGGGCTGTGATATTGTAGGTTTGGGGATAGATGTTTCAGGGAAAATTAGAAGGTAATTTAAATGTGTTGTTTGCCTGGTGTTTGGAGGAGGGACATTAGCTGCAATTAACTTGTCTTTAAACAGGAATTACTGTGGCTTTCTTGTTCACTTGGGAGCTTAAGCAACAGGTTGGTAGAAAAAGAGGCCAGGAGTTATATTTTGTTTTAAACTGAAATATTTGAATAGTTGTAAGTGAAATTAGTTCTATGTTTAAAATTATTACCTTGAATTTGAACTGATACTTGGGCTGTGATATTGTAGGTTTGGGGATAGATGTTTGGCAGGAAAATTAGAAGGTAATTTAAATGTGTTGTTTGCCTGGTGTTTGGAGGAGGGACATTAGCTGCAATTAACTTGTCTTTAAACAGGAATTACTGTGGCTTTCATTGTTCACTTGGGAGCTTAAGCAACAGGTTGGTAAAAGAGGCCAGGAGTTATATTTTGTTTTAAACTGAAATATTTGAATAGTTGTAAGTGAAATTAATTCTATGTGTTAAAAATTATTACCTTGAATTTGAACTGATACTTGGGCTGTGATATTGTAGGTTTGGGGATAGATGTTTGGCAGGAAAATTAGAAGGTAATTTAAAGTGTTGTTTGCTTGGTGTTTGGAGGAGGGACATTAGCTGCAATTAACTTGTCTTTAAACAGGAATTACTGTGGCTTTCATTGTTCACTTGGGAGCTTAAGCAACAGGTTGGTAGAAAAGAGGCCAGGAGTTATATTTTGTTTTAAACTGAAATATTTGAATAGTTGTAAGTGAAATTAGTTCTATGTGTTAAAATTATTACCTTGAATTTGAACTGATACTTGGGCTGTGATATTGTAGGTTTGGGATAGATGTTTGGCAGGGAAAATTAGAAGGTAATTTAAATGTGTTGTTTGCCTGGTGTTTGGAGGAGGGACATTAGCTGCAATTAACTTGTCTTTAAACAGAATTACTGTGGCTTTCATTGTTCACTTGGGAGCTTAAGCAACAGGTTGGTAGAAAAGAGGCCAGGAGTTATATTTTGTTTTAAACTTGAAATATTTGAATAGTTGTAAGTGAAATTAGTTCTATGTGTTAAAAATTATTACCTTGAATTTGAACTGATACTTGGGCTGTGATATTGTAGGTTTGGGGATAGATGTTTGGCAGGAAAATTAGAAGGTAATTTAAATGTGTTGTTTGCCTGGTGTTTGGTAAGAGCCTCCCACCCACCCTGTTTTGTAGGCTTTCTTAAATACTGAAAAGCCACTGGGGTTGGGATTGAAGGGCTGAGTATTTCTGTTTGGGACTGAAATTTGAAGCAACAGGAGTTGGTGGGCCTGTGACATCATACGGTACCTGATGTCTGCTCACACACACTGTTAGTGGGACTGAACACATACTGGACTGTATGTGTTTGTGAGACTTGGGGAACTTTGTTGGTGGGATTGGAAATTGGGTTTGTAAATAACTACAGTCAGTATAGAGAGAAACTGTACTCAGGGGAAAGGACTGAGAAAGGGCAAAGTATTATAAACAGAGGGGATAATCAGGGTGGCCATATTCCACCATGGCAGGCATCTTCGGAAGGTTGTAGGCTGCACAGGCTGTGGGATGGCAATCATTCTAAATTGGGCCTGAGAGAGGGAGGCTCGCCCACTCTGTAGACAGCTATCTTGTATCAGGAGTGAGGTATATTGGTTAAGGAGTAAGCTGTGGGAGCTGGGGTGGGTGTCCAAGGATAAGGGGTGTGGATATGGGCAGCAGAAGGGTGGGGCTGAGGGGAGGCTGGGGCAACGCTCTGAAATTACAGGACATTATGCTACAGCAAGCAGAAGGGGGGATATTAGGGACAGAGGACCCTTAGATAGGGAAGTTGATGCTAAGGGGAAGCGTACAGAGGTGAAAATTCTGAATTCAAGGAGACTGGAGGGGAAGAGTCAGGAGGGGCTGTTGTGGAAGCCTAAAACAGCAGACTGTGGGAAGGGAGCTCCTTAAGGTGAACAGTGCAAGAGGAAGAAGAGGGTCAGTTTAGAGATGCAGTCAGGGGAAACTCGGGTTACTTGATGGAGGCTGACATAGAGTGTCACAACAAATTTGAGATACTAAGCATCCTAGAGGGGAGGAAGGGTTGGTGGAAATGAGGAAACTTATACAGAGGCCGGGAGGAGTCAGATACCCATAGGGCATCACAGAACAGCTATGGAAAGGATAGACATAGTCCCAGAGGAGAAGGGGAAATATATGTTAAGCAAATGGGAGATGCAACATATTCCAGACATGAGGGAGGAGAGCATGATTGAGAGAAACTGGGAGACAAGGAGGTGGAGAGAGCCCCTTCAGCAGGAAGGTCAGTACCGATGGGGCCCTAGCTAAAGGGGACCCACAGAGAGCCTGGAGACAGGGTACTATTACAAGGGGGGGATGGGGGGTGGAAGGGAAACCATCAGGGCCAGGATAAATGGTTCAGATAAGAGAGGGTTAAAGGGGACACCTATTCAGAAGGGGTTTGAGTTAAGTGGGCAAAATAGCAAGGGAGGCAGAAAGGGGAGGGTGACAAGGGGGTCTCTAATAAGGCAGGAAGACTCCCATGAAATTGCGATCATGAATAAAGTGGGGGAGGGGGGGCTGAGAGGGCATAGTGGAGGTAACCATAAGGATGATGGCGGTGTTAAGGTTCTGTTACTGGGAGACTCGATGATTAAGGGTATCCATTGGGAGGACAGGGATGGATGCCATAGCCAGGTGAAGGTAGTGAGTATCTCTGGGCTGACAGTGCACAGAGCAAAGTTCATGGTGTATGAAATGGTTAGGGATTGTGGAGGAAACCGGATTTCTGTGCATTTGGGAACTAATGATCTAGAGGGAAATAGCATTATGGAAATCCAAGCAAGGTTCCAAGAACTTGCCAGAGTCTGTCGGGATAATGGATGCAACATTTCCTTTTCGGAGATATTGCCAGTACCAAAGGCCTCAGTAGGAGAAAAATGAAGCTCTCATAGGTTAATAAATGGCTCAGGAAGTGGGGTGAAGAGAATGGGTTGGGGTGTTAGGAACTGGAATGGAGTTTGGGAGGATAAGGGACTATATGCCAAGGACAGGTTTCATCTTGCCCCATTAGGGAGAAGTCCTTAAACAGGGGATGGCTGACTACATACAAGAAAGGTGGGGTTTAAACTTGTAAGGGGAAAGGGATAAGGAGGGGCTGACAGAAGCCCTCCCTCCAGATGAGGGGAGTAGCCTTCAAGCCCAAGAGGAGGGAAACAGACTGGAGGTGGAGGTTTCAAGAGGAGCAGGGAGGATGGAAGTATAAGGAATCTGGGTGGGGTTGACAAAAGGATCAGGGATAAGGGGTGGGGTAGTGTTAAGTAATGCAGGAGCTTGGAAACAAGTTGCCAGAGTTCCAGGCCATGCTGTTCGAGGGGGTGGATGTGGCGGCAGTCACGGAAACGTGGGCCAACAAAAACCATGACTGGGACCTAAATGTACGGGGGTACACTATGCTTAGGAAGGATAGAAAGGAGGGCAGAGGGGGTGGAGTGGCTATGTTCATTAGAGATGACATAGAAATTGCTATGGTAGAAGAGGCAGAGGGAAACGTGGAGGCCTTATGGGTCACCTTACGATCCCCAGCAGGAGATAAGGTCAAGCTGGGAGTAGCATATAGGCCCCCAGGATGAGTGATGTTCTAGAGGATGGTTTGCTGGACAACATCATTGCCCAGTGTGGTCCAAAAGGGGAAGGAGTAGTGTTGATGGGGGACCTTAATATGCCAGGTACAAACTGGGGAACCATGTCCTCTAAGGTGGCCAAGGAGCAGAGGCTGCTGGATGGCTTCCAGGATGTGTTCTTAACACAGCATGTGATAGAGCCCACAAGGGAGGGGCATGTCCTGGATGTGGTTCTGGCAGATGGGGATCTGGTAAGGGACATGGTTGTACAGGACCCCTGACTGGGAGTGACCACAATACTGTCTGGTTTCAAATAAGCATGGGGGAGAGGGGTGAGATCTAGGACACTGGCAGTGGACTTCAGGGGGCAGACTTTATGGGCATGGGAAAATTGTCAAGGATCACTTGAAGGGATTACCTCAACGACAAGTGTGGAAAGGAGATGGGAGGTCATAAAACGGGACTTCGTGAGGCAGTCAGGATCTGCGCTAAGTTGAAACGTGAGGAGCAAGGTCACATAAACCATGCTGGTGGTCCAGTGAGGTCCAGGTAGCAGTCAGAGAAAAGAAGGCGGCTTACAAAAAATATAAAACAACAAGAGGGGATAGGGATAAGGAAATGTACCAGCTTGCATCTAGAAAAGTCACCCGTATGGTGAGGGGAGCAAAGTCCAGTAAAGAGCAACGGCTGGCACAGGGGACACATGGAGGGGAAAAGGGGTTCTTCCGGTACATTGGGGAGCGGAGAAAAACTAAGGGCCATCTCAGCAGATTGAGATCAGAAGAAGGGTGGGTGGAAGAGGCGAGGGACCAGGCAGAGGTATTTAACGAGTACTTTGCCTCTGTGTTCACTAGGGAGGGGGATGGGATATCTACAAAGCAAGGCACAAAGGGGATAGAAGGGGCAGGGAGTGGGATCAGGGGAGCAACAGAAATGGAGCAAAAAGGAGGGAAAGTAACCTCAGGGTGTCACATCTGGATAAGGATAAAAGACCAGTAAGGTGGAGGGGACAGATGATGCCATCCCCACCAAAAGTGTGGTTTGCCCTCAAGGCCCTAAAGAAAGACAAATCTCCTGGCTGGATGGCATTCATCTGAGAGTACTATGGGAATTGGCGGACATACTGGCTGCACTCTGGCGGAGCTTTTCAACAGGTCACTTGAGACAGGGAGGGTACCTAGGATTGGCGAGAGCATATGTGGTACCAATCCATAAAGGGGTCGAAGGAAGTACCAGGAACTATAGACCCATCAGTTTAACCTCGGTGGTGGGAAAATTAATGGAGAGTATACTAAAGGAACGATTGGGGGTTTACTTGGGGAGGTGGGAGGTCTGGATAGTCGGCAGCATGGGTTTGTGCCAGGTAGATCATGTCAAACCAACCTTGTGGAGTTCTATGAATGGGTAACATCAGAACTGGACAGGAGTAAGCCTGTGGATGTATTATTCTTGGACTTCAGCAAGGCGTTTGACTCTGTCCCCACAATGGTCTGGTGGAGAAACTGATGGGGTTAGGGTAGGCCCTTTGATGGTCAGATGGATTGAAAACTGGATAGCTGGACGCACTCAGAGAGTAGTGGTCCTGTGGGGAGCTCCTCGAACCCTACAGAGGTTGGTAGTAGGGGTACCACAGGGCTCGGTCCTGGGTCCAATCTTGTTTAATGCATACATATCAGACATCAGGGATGGTATAGGGTGTGAAATGAGTCTCTTCTGGATGACTCCAAGATGGGAGCAGTAGTTGAGGGAGAAGAGGGAGGTTGGCCCTGCAAGGGACCTGGACACCCTGGAAAGCTGGGCTCACACATGGAAATTAAATTTCAATATCACCAAGTGCAAGGTGTTGCATCTTGGCTGGGAAACCCCAACACAGGTACACCCTGGGAGGGAGGTGCTAGCTCAACAGGGAAAAAGACCTAGGGGTCATGGTGGATACATGTATGAATAACTCTGAGCAGTGCAGGAGAGCAGCTAGCAAGGCAAACAGGATGTTGGGATGCATCATGGGGATCACCTCAAGGAGCAAGGAAGTGATTCTGCCGCTGTACAATGGACTGGTTAGACCACACCTTGAGTACTGTGTACAGTACTGGAGACCACACTTGAAGAGGGTCATAGCCCTGGAGAGGTACAGAGGAGGGCAACAAAGATGACACGAGGGCTAGGGGATTTGACTCTATAAGGACAGACTTGAGGAGCTCTGCCTGTTTTCATTGGAGGAGAGGAGAGACAGGGGGACATGATTGAGGTCTTCAAGTACCTCAAGGGAATAAATAGGGTAAACATGGAGGATCTTTAGACTAAAGCAGGAGGCATCACCAGAGGGCATGGTTTGAAGTTGGAAGGTGGAAGGGTGAGGGGAAAGAGGAGGAGGTTTTTCACTGAGAGGGTGGTGGACCCTTGGAATGCTCTGCCTGGTGAGCTGGTTCAGAGATCCACAGTGGAGGGCTTTAAGAGAGGGTGGGACAGACGCAGAAAGTGGATGTATCAGATGATGGCCTGTCCCGGGGGGGTGGGGATGGATGATAGGGGTTTCTGGAGCACAAGGGATGGGAGGGTCTCTGCACCCAACTAAGGATCTAGGTCCGAGCAGACTTGATAGACCATAAGGCCTAATCTGCTGGCAAATAGTATGTTAGTATATTGGTTTGAATCCCACAGCCCCCTAGGTGCATACTGTGTGACCCTGAGCAAGTCACTTAACTTCCTTTTACTCCCAGGTTGCACCTGCAAACAAGCTTTCAGCTTAGTGTGTCTCACCTGGTAAAATAATTGGTAAAATTAAAAAATGAAAAAAAAAAATATATGAGCAGTTCCGCCGGTGCATGGCAGAATGGGGGGACATGTGATTGGACATCATGCACACAGACCTGTGGGTTCAGACTCTCATGGGTAACAATGCAGGGCTGTCTGAAGTGGCAAGGAACCTCAGTAGGACAGGGATCAAGATGTACTGTGGATTTAACAAAGCCACATGCAGTTGGGTGAACTGCAAATTACGGCACATCAGCTCAAACTGTTTGGGCTGAACCCGGTAGCAAGATGCAGGAATATGGGCAGAGGTCGGGGTTTCAGCAATTCAGAGGGCAGCAATTTCATGGGACTGGTAGGGTACTAGAGGGGGCAATGCTTAAGGGGAAAGAGGGAGGGCTACATGGTAAGGGGGGCATTCGGGATGGGGTAACAAGGATGGGGAGAAAGGGGGCAGGACAGTAGGGAGCAGGTGGTACCAGAGGGCATACCAACCGATCAGGAGAGAGATTTTGTTGGAATAGATGGATGGATACCAGAACAAGAACGCAATGGAGCAACTCAGGGAAGGTTTCATGAAGGGGTTTAACCTGCAGTACACAGGATCACGGGTAGGGATGTATGCCAAGAATTTGGGGTCCACAAAGGGGAGGGAGGGACTGGTAAGGAAGAAAATAGAGAAGGAGATAAAGGCAAGGAAGTTAGAGGCCCCTTTTTAAGAGTCACTGTGGGCAGAACTTAGGGTTTCCTCTTTGGGCCTGGTGTCCAAGAAGAAGCCGGGGAAATATAGGCTCATTCATCACTTATCATATTCAAAGTGAATGTTGATAAATGATGGTATTTCTGAAGGTGATAGGGCAGTTTCTTAAGCCATGCTGGATCAGGCGATAACCTAAATCAGGGCAGTGAATGGGGCTTGGCTAGCAAAGATGGACATTGAGTCTGTCTTTTGATTACTTCGACTGAGGGAAGAGGATTGGGATTTGTTAGATTTTCAATTTGGGGGGAGTTTTTATTCCTACAAAGCTATGTCAATGGGCTGTTCAGTGGCATGTACAGCCTTTGAAACTTTTAACACATGGCTGCAGTGGGTGTTTTGGCACAGATGGGGGTACAAGAGGGTGGTACATTATCTGGATGATGTTTTATTGGTGGGGGAAGGGGAAAGGGAGACCAGATGAATATTGGGGCAGTTCCAGGATATGTGTCAAACTTTGGAGGAACTGCTAGCAAAGGACAAAATGGAGGGTCCAGTGAGGAAGTTAGAGTTTTAGGGATTGTAGTGGATGCAGAGATAGGGGTTTTCAGGCTACTGGGAGACAAGGTGAAGAGATTGAAGGGATTGTTGAGCTAGATCATCAGCAAGAGGTCGGTGCATATGTCGGTAGTGTAGCAGCTGCTGGATCACCTCAGTTTTGCGTGCAGAGCTGTGGCATCTGGGATGGTGTTCATGAGGAGGCTAGCAAGGGCTATGGGATAGGCAAAACTGCCCCACCATTGGGTGGACATCCAGAAAGGGGTGAGGGAGGACCTGAGAGTATGGCAGCAGTTTTTAGAGGATTTTAACATGCTGACTTTCTGGCAAGAGGATTGGGTGCACGATACAGAGCAAGAGTTGTACATGTACGTGGCAGGAGCATGCTGGATGGGGGCATATTTCCAAGGGAAGCGGGTATCACTAAGCATGGCCAAGCAAATGGGAGAAGGAGGGGTTCCTCAAGGACATCACATTTCTGGAGATATTTCCTATCTGGGTGGCGGTTAAGGTCCGAGGTGAGAAGCTGCAGAACCAAGAAATTAGTTTCTGGTGCGATAATATGGTGGTAGTAGAGACCTTAAATTAGCAGGGAGGTTCCGCTGATTGAGTTAACAGGGTGATGCAGCAGATGGCTTTGGAGGGGTTAAGGTTGAACTTGTCTTTCAAAGCAAAGCATATTGCAGGGATCCACAATGAGACAGCTGACAGCCTTTCCCATTTGTAGCTACAAAGGTTAAGGGAGGCAGACCCAGCCATGGCAGCTGAGAAGATAGCGCCTCTGACCCCCATTATGGGAGACTGGGTGGGGAGAGCCAGCATGCTTTATCATGAGTTATGGTCAGCTAACATGTTAAGTACATATGATAGAGTGTGGGAGGGTTTTCCGGACTTCAGTGAGGAGATAGGTTGGGAGTTAGAAGGGAAGGTGACAGGACATCAAGTCATCAGGTTCATGGTGCATAAATGGGATGGGAGTTAACGCATTCCTTCATGGGAACATACTTAGTGGGCATAGGTGCAGCTTGTGAAACAAGGTGGTGGGGAGCCCCCACCAAGTCCTGGGCAGTTCGCAGAATGCTGTTGAGATGGCAGAGATTGAAAGGGAAATCGAAGTAGGAGAGGCATCCCATTTATGCAGGCTTTTTCTCAGGCTGCTGGACAGCTTGGGCAGTATTTGCAGGTCAGCATATGAGGAGACAGTATTTAGAGCAATATTTTTAGTCATGCAACAAGGAGCCTTCAGAGTCAGTGAGGTAGTTTTGAGCAGGCAAGGAGCTAGGCAAGGAGGACTGCAGGGAGAGGACATATTCTAGGACAGAGAAGGGGAAGAAATACACCTGAGGATATTGAAGACAGATCAGGCAGGAGGGGGAGCAAGGGTCCATTTACCAAACAGGGCAAATGGGATAGGGAAGATCAAAAAATCAACAAGATGGTTGTTGTCATGGCACAAAAAGTGTTTGGTGAAATGCCAAGCAACTGGAGTGAAACCAAAAAAGATGTAATGCGACATCAAATTTTTCATTTCGCACAAATACATTATCTCAAAAACCCTACTGCTCAAGTGCAGAATGGAAAAACAGAAACTTTAAACATTATTACTCTGCAACAATTTATTATTTTTTCACCAGGCCTTTCAAAGACACTTCATTAGGACATCCCTCATGTGCCCTGCAAGTTTGGGGAAAATATTCCAGTCTATGTAGGCTGTAGATGAAAGCAAGAAAACACGTTAAGTATAGGAAAAAAAGTTATAACTGATTAGAAATTGACATATGCAGATCTCAGAAACCGCATAAGCTGCCCTCACTAAACTTTCCACAGATCAAGACCATCCCTATTATACTATACATGCAACATTTCAGATAATTTCATCAAACTGTGCCAATGATATTAATGTACAAAGTTTGGGGTTTAACATTAAACAGTCAACTCAACCCTAACTACAGTGGCACGACCATGCCACTATAATGTGTATTTATATTATATCTCCGATGAAGTCATCATTGTCAAGGGCCTCATGTCATGAACATAGTTGGTATATTCCAACAGCACTGTGTTGGTACTGTAGAGCTTCCTGAAGCCAGGCAGTTGTACACACTTGACACTGTATTGTTAGAGGTATGTGGCAATTTGGTGAGTGACTATTTTCTTGAGGGCCTTGCATGCTGGGCAGAATAGAAATGGATCTACGACTTGCTAGTCTAGTGCAGTTTCCACTTATGAAAAATGGTATAAACAGTGCAGATTTCCTCTTCTTGGAGAACATCAGATAGCACAGGGCAAAGTTAAAAATTCTAAAGCTAGGGTGGGAAAGTTCCACTACTGTAAATCAAATTCAATCAATCAATTTATTATTTGTTAGCCACCAATCCCAGAGGCTCAGGGCACTGTACAATAAAAGGAAATTTGACATAACAAATTAAGACAGTCAGTTTACATAACTAAAACCATAGCAGATAAATAATTATAGTTAGTATATGTAAGTTAAAAAGTTATTTTCCTGTCAAAAAATAAAAGTTTTTATCTATCTTATCTATCAGCAGGGAATGCTAAATTAAAAAGATGAGACTTTAGGCCCCTCCTGAATACCTCCACTTTAGGGGCCTCCCTCAAAGATCTTGGCAGTGACTTACAGAGGACAGGGCTGGCCTCCTGAATGAACAATGACACAAGGTTTTTGCCCTGGTCCTTGGAACCGCCAGAAGGCCCTGGTGGAGGAACAAAGGGAGCAAGCTGGGATGGCAGGGGTAAGAAAGTCTGACATGCAGCCAAAGACCAATCTATATAGGGCCTGGTAGGTGAGAAAGCCCACCTTGAAGAGAATACTCCACCCCACAGATAGCCAGTGCCGAGTTTAGAGGACTGAGGTCACAAGACAGGACTGGGCCAGTACCGTCAGCAGCCTGGCTGCTGCATTCTGCACCAGCTGCTGCCAGCGGAGTTCTCTCAATGGACCTCGAGATAAAGAGCATAACAGTAGTCAAGCCTGGATGTTACAAAGGCATGCACCAGTGATGGCAGGTCTTCATGTGGAATTAGGGGTTTAATCTGGGCAATGCTCCTTTAGTGGTAGAAATCACTTTTGATGACAGCCATCACCTGAGCTTCAAATGTCAGTTTGTCATCAAGAACAACACCCAGATTTCTCACCCTAGAGGATGCCATCAAAGGGGTCGACCTCAGGGCCAAGCCTGTTGCCATCCCGGAGGTATCCCCATCATGACCATAACCTTGCTCAATCACCAGTATCACAGTCTTGTCTGGGTTAAGTCTCAGCTAGTTAGAGTTCATTCAGTCCTGGATCTCGGCAAGGCATTTGTTCAGCACATCGATGGCACCAATTGTCCCTGGTGCAACATACATATACAGCTGAGTATGATCAGCATAATAGTGAAAACTCAAGCTGTATTGTCTAATGAGCCTGCCCAGAGGCAGCATGTAGACCATGAACAGCATCACTGATTGGAGAATCCCGAGGTACTACACAGGTCAGGGACATCAGAAAGGAGGAGAAATTTCCCATCACCACCCTCTGCCTCCTTCCCAAGAGAAAGGGTTCAAACCAGTTGATGACAGTACCAGTGAGGCCACAATACTCTCTAAAGCAATCCAGCAACACAATGTGGTCCATCATATCAAATGCTGATGACAGATCGAGGAGAATGAGAACTGAGTGTTCCCCTCGATCTCTAGCCCTGAGCAGATCATTATGCACCCAGACTGGTGCCATCTCTATGCTGTGCCTCATCCTAAATCTAGACTGGAATGGCTCATAGATGTCAAAAGGCCTCCAGGTGCTCCTCAACCTGCAGAACCACAATCTTCTCAAAAACCTTCCCTAGGAATGTGAGATTGGAGACAGGTCTATAATTTGCCAGGACGCCAGGGCTGAGAGATGTTTTTTTTCAGAAGGGACTTCAACAGCACCTCCTTCAAGGCATGAGGAAGACCACCTCCAAAAAACAAGCACCTGACTATCCTGGTGAACACTGGACCAATAGCCTCAATGCAGCCCATTAGGAGATGCATCAGGCCAGGGTCCAGTTCAGAACAAGTTGACCTCACCTTTGAAATCATCTTGGAGACCTTGGCCACTTCCACCAGCCAAAATTCCACCCACACAATTGAAGTGTCTCTACTTCACCCAGACCCCACCCTGTAGGACTGATCTAGACCAACTGGCGAGATTCTGGCCCAAATGGAGGATAATCTGTTGGAGAAGAACACAGCAATCTCTTTACAAAGTGCTACTGAAAAAGCTCTTTTCAGCTGTAGACTGTCTGGATGAAGTAGCCTATTTACAGTCCAAAAGAGCTGAGCTGGTCTATTCTTCCCTTCAGCAATCTCCCTGGACAGGAACTCTGCCTTCTTATGGTTGATTGCCCTTTGATAATCAGCATAGTGGTTCCTCAAGGACAGTCTATCCTCCACTGACAGTCCTGCACCAGAAACGCACTAATCTCTGACCCATGGATTTCATCACCTTGAAAGCCCCATCAAACCATAGGGTTCTCAAGGGAGAAGACCTGAGTCATATACGGACTGGTGTTATGTCATCGAATGCACCAGAAACAGCCTTTTTAAAGGCTGCAGCTGCCTCACCCAAGGCAAGGGAAAGAAGTGTCATATCAACTGAATCACTGCTACACCTAGTTTTGCCAAGTACCCTACTGATGTATTTTGAGGTGTCTTTGACTGAAACAGCCTTAAAGTAGAATTTAATGTATTCTGGTTCAGAGCCCACCATCTGCTTGGGGAAACCTTCTCTGCATTTAGGGCTACTGCTCCCCAGTCTACACTGGCATCTCCTCTGCCCTTTGGTCTAGACTTGTGACTGTATACAATAGCATTTGTCAGTTCACCATCTGTCCCATACTCCACACATCACTGCAACCTTTATCGCTCTGTAAGCCTGCTCTCCCTGCAACACCACTTTGACTTCACCCTCAGCTGTCTCATGGATCCTTTTATCAGGAGCTGCCCTGCTTCCCTCCCAGTTGCCATTTTCTAACCCTGCACCACATCACGAAGTCTCCAATCCTCCCTTGTTCCTCCCCTTGAGGCCCCACAAAATGCCACTAGTATGCATGGTAAAGCACTATTGGCTGCTGCCCCCAACTCTGGAGCATACTGCCTGTGCCCCTCAGATCATCTGACAAACATCAGTCTTTAAACATAACTTTAAGTCCTGGCTCCTCGCTAAGCACAGTTGCTCCTGTCCACAAAGGCAACACTCTCTCCCCAGATCTCCTTTTGCCTATCTCCTTTACCCCTTTTTTGATCCTGGTGGATATTGGGCAGTTTGGTTGTAGGTCTTAGGGGGAGGTGGGACTTCATTTGACCTAAAGTGTTGCACTTACATTGATTATTGTGTCTCATTGTCTGATTGTATATGACTCACATCTGCATTCTGTAGATGACGTACTCTTATAACTGAATTGTCCTGCCTCTGCACTTGTATATTTGATGTTTCCATATTTGATCCATTTTGTTATATGCACTTTGCCTTTTGGTCCAGGTTGTGCCTGTAGATGGTCCCTAGGATCAGTGCACCTTACTATGTTAATAAAGTCATAAATAAATAAATCTGGGAGGCTTTAGGACCTGGTTTCTATTGGGGTCTGGGTAGACTCAGTGCAGATTATTTATTTATTTATTTATTTCAAACATGTCACCAGGAAAGACATACTGAGTTGATAACAGTTCATTTCCAGATGTGTCCTGGGGGGAGGGGCAGAGGAGGGCAATTAATAACAATCAGAACAATAATTACATAGCAGGAACAACACTAAGTGTCACATACTAAGCTACAATCAATAGACAATTTATGCAAAGATAAGGCAAATGATGTAATCCAGTGGGTATCAAGGAAATACAATTCAATGTGCCATGTACAATTTATGCAAGGAGAGAGGCAGGGAATGCTAACCAGTGGGATTCAGGGAAATACAGATTCAATGTGCAGTGTTTACAGGGGTTAACAGTAAGAGCTAAGGCTTGTTACTATAGGGGGTAGCGAAAAAGGAGGAGTCGAGTGTAGATCAGGACGAGTGTGGAGAGTAGGAAGGGGTAGAAGGTAGTGAGTAGTGTAACAGGGACAGCTACTGGATGCAATTACAGAAGTGAGAAGTGAAATTGTAGAGAAGAGAGGAGAGTGAGCATTGGGAAGAGGATAAGCAGATAGTTGGGGGAGAGAGAGATGATGATGTAACTGAGGTCAGTAAAGGCTGTGTTGGAGTAATTGACAATTTTGGTGGAATCAAGGACTTCATAACCCTCCACCATGAGCATTTCAGGAGTGGTTTTAACTCCCTTGCCAAGGACCTCTGACACATTGTCCCATAATCTTTTGCCATTGCTTCAGTTCTGTGTCTGTTGTCCTAATTGCAGTCAGATTTGGTCTTTCTAATCATACTGGAGTACTTATCACAGGCTTTCTTATATCATAGCAGGTGCGCAAGGGACTCTGTTTCCCTGGCCAGTGCACACAAGTTGTCCTTCTCCAACAAGCAGGCAAGGAGTTTGGAGGGAAGTCATCTAAACAATGTTTCTCTTGCTTTGCATTTTTTAAAGAGTTCACATTTATCACGGGCATGTGTGAACTTGGAAACAAAGGGCTTGATTCCAAGATGGCTTACACATGGCACAAGCCAATTTACACTACAGACCATGGCGTAAATCACAACCTGCTCCATGCATTCACATTCCCTATTCAAAAAGGCACCTTGAAGGGCTATTGTGCCATGCCGTGGTGCTAGCCTACACCTGCCACAAGTCACAGGTCATAGGTGCCAGGACCCTGCCACTCTTAGAATATAGCGCAGGGTCCCCAGCATAGCGGTGAATGTCACAACTTGCATACTCCTGTGAGTTGCAACATTTATCTTAGAGTTGGCCCCAAAGAATTCTAGGGCCAAGTTAATACTAGAAATGGCATCTAAGAAGATCCATTCCATTTGGGCCAAGTAAGACTTGAGTTCAGGCACAATTGTTTTGTTTAAGACTCAGCTGACTGTGATCCAGGTGGTTGGCCTTGTCTGTTTCACTGCCCATAGACACTGCACTGGGAAGTGGTCACTTAAGGTATCTGGCAGAACTTTAACAACTTTAACCCTGTCAGGCTGTGTGACTAGTACCCAGTCAAGTAGTGTTATTGTGCCAGTTTTATAATCAGTCCTGGTGTGTCCAGTGGCCACCTGTGTGAGAAATACGAATAGGTGTTTGTATAGATTAAATAGTTTCAGTAAAAGTGTATTGGTTTTAATTAAAATATATTGGCTTCAATGGAAAGGTATTGGTTTCAGTATGAATGAATTGTTTTCCGAGTGTCTATTGATTTTGGTATGCATACAGTGTGTTTGTTTCAGCATTTGTGTGTCAGTTTCACTGACAATGTATTTATGAAAATATTTGTGAAACTAAGTTCCTTCCACTTCTGAAAACTATTCAAGTTACAAACTAAAACATGTAATTTGCTATATTGTTATTTATGATATTTTAGTTTATTGCACCCTATTGTCAAGCTGTATTGTACTCCCCTTCCACCAGGGCACATCTGGAGGTGAGCTGCTACCATCTCAGTATGACTTTCTGGGAAAGCTTTTGAAATAAATAAATTAATAACTAATGCTAAACAAGACACAGCTGGCAATTATGTGTTTCCCCTCAAATCTTGTGTTTTCACTTCAAAGGGGCAAAGTAATCATCAGCTGTTCCTTGACTTACATGGCTAATTAAATGTTTCTTTTCTAACTTGAATACTTCCTAGAATTTGAGAGAACTATTTTTTTTTTAAATTTCTCTCACTCATGCAGAAAGTGGTCAGTTGTTGGGAAGCAGAGGGGGTAGGACTTGATATGCTATTCAAGCTTCTCACTTTCCATGTTCCTGTTATTACAGCTTTAGATGAGTGTTCCTTCATCTAATTTGGCTCTTTCTCCTACCAATATCATATCTTTCTAAAGCAGACCTTTTTTCTAGCTTGACAATTTTTGAACATTGCCATTTTTTTTCGAGACATAATGCACTCTATGATAACTATAGCAATACAGACATTATTGGCCCCAGCAAACTCTTATGTTAGTCCATGACATTTATTCATATACTTCTTATGTGTATATTGCAAACTAAGAAACATGTATTAATACATATGTTCATGAACAGTCTGCTCCTTTTGAGAATTGTATTCTTCACCTTACATAGAAACATAGAATTTGACGGCAGATAAGGACCGCTTTGCCCACCCAGTCTGCCCATTTCCCTAATGGATAAGCTGCAGATCCTAGTTAACCAGCAGCCTACTTCTTCCTACCCCAACCCCCTAGAATTGCCTTATGACTGTCCCATGCATGATTGAATTCCACCACTGTTTTTGACTCCACAACCTCCTCCAGAAGGCCGTTCCATGCATCCACAACCCTCTCTGTGTAAAAATACTTCCTTAAATTACCTCTGAGCTGCCCCCTCTATCTTCAAATTGTGCCCCTTGTTCTTGCACATCCTTTTTTGAAAGATGCTACCTCTTGGACTTTGTTGATTCCCTTGAGGTACTTGAAAGTTTCTATCATGTCCCCCTCTCCCTCCTTTCCTCGAGGCTATACATATTAAGCTCCTTAAGTCTCTCATCATATGTCTTCTGGTGCAGACTCTGCACCATTTTAGTTGCCCTCCTCTGGATAGCTTCCATCCTGTCTATGTCTTTGCGGAGATTGGGTCTCCAGAACTGCATGCAGTACTCCAGATGGGGTCTCACCAACTGTCTGTACAGAGGGATAATAACTTCTTGTTTTCTACTGGTGATGCCTTTTCCTATGCATCCCAGTATCCCCCCAGCCCTCCTTGCTGCCCTCTCACATTGCTT
Organism: Neoceratodus forsteri; assembly: GCA_016271365.2. Lineage (NCBI taxonomy): Eukaryota > Metazoa > Chordata > Ceratodontiformes > Ceratodontidae > Neoceratodus > Neoceratodus forsteri. The sequence continues at coordinate 767,673,017 of CM057452.1, read as the reverse complement.
GCCCAGCTTTAGGTCATCTGATATGACCACCCCCAGGTCCCTTTCCATTTTTGTTGTTAGTATCTTGCCCCCCATTGTGTACTCTTCCCCTGGGTTTTTGTTTCCCAGGTGCATTACCTTGCACCTTCTCATCCACAGTACATCATCTTCATTACTACACTGCAAAAGTTACTCTGATTCTGCATTGAAGTTACATGAACAATATATTTGAATAATAAATAAAAGTAAAAGTAAACAATTTATGAAAAGTCTGACTATTGCAGGGAATTGCGCTCTTAACCTTCTGTTCCAAAACACAGCTTCCTCCCCATTACTTTACTGAAGGTTCATTGTTTCAAAAATGAACTCCCATGAATTATGTATTTTAATAAGATAGTATATTATTATTAGCTAGCTTATTATTGTTATTAGTTAATTATTAGCATTATTATTGTTACAGTCATTTTCAGGATGAATTGTATAAGTACCAAAAGTCATAATATGTTCACAGAATTTATAACTACTAAGACACAGTGTCTACTTGTGCAAAATTGCACAGACATCAGTTCTCTAAATGTAATTTTTAACACAAAACAATAATACTAGATATGGAAATATAGAGCTGTAATGGTAGGAAAAAAAGACTCTTGGCACATCAGATCTGCTTGGTCTGTACCTTAATTCCCATTAGCCCAGTACCGGCAATTCCTACGCAGTATTCCATGCTCATTCTGTATCTCCACTTGACCCCTCTCACACCCTGCCATTTTCCCAATACCCATCTGTGTATCCCATTCTGTCTTTTGAAACATGCAACTATTTTGACATTAACTACCTTCTTGGGTAGACAGTTTAACAAATCCACAAGTCCAAAGACAAATAGCTGGGGCATCTACTTTACATATTTACTGAAGCAATGCATAGCTTCACTGTTTATTTTATTTTAAAGTCATAATATGCAAACCTACAAGCTCAAGTCCACATCCAAGTAGCTGGATTCAGTATAACTTGTAACACGTCTGTTTTCATGACAGTTTAAAGAGGCAGATTCAAATGACTGAGCTGAACTTACTCTGGATGAAGTGAAGCTAGTTGCTGCCATTTAATTTCCAAAACAATAAAAGTTCAGAGGGGGAGGAAAATTAACCCAGTGCTTTATGATGTAAATGTAATTTTATCATGGGTGACGGGTATGTAAGGGGATTGTTCTTTTATACCCCATAATGCTCAGAACCATTAATATCACTTTTAACACACATAAAACATTAGCAAATAATCCTCTTAAAGTGCCAACATCCATATTATACATGACTTAATTTAATGTGTCTTATATAAAGACAGAGCATTAAAACACAAGCTCTAGCAAGAGCAATACAGCTGCAGTATAATGGTATTGTGGACAGTGAGAAATGTGTAAACTAGCAATTGTTGCTCTTTCCACTGAGCCATCTGACTGCACTTTCTAATTGTTGTAATGTACACACTCTGACTAATACATATGCACATATATGCATATAAATATACACATATATATGTGTGTGTATATATATATATATATATATATATATATATATTCCAGTGTAACATAGCAGTACACTGTTTATGCACATTTTACAGAAAAAAAAAGACATCAATGGACTGTTTTCTTCTTTTCAGGCTCCAAGGGACACTGGAGGGTGGGGTTGCCATTAGACACTTCATTTAAATCAGTAATGACATGTTATGTTATGTTATGTTATGTTATGTTATGTTATGTTATGTTATGTTATGTTATGTTATGTTATGTTATGTTATGTTATGTTGTCAGCAGTAAAATAAGATGTGTTGGAAATAGAGTCAAATGGAGTTTGGGACAACTTGTTTACATTGGAAGAGGGTGCTGTCATTAAGACCACTTCAGAAAAAGACAGCCCCTGACCAAGATCTTAAGTCTTAGTTGTTGTTTTTTTTTTTTTGGGGGCGGGGGGTGTTGTGACCACAGCCAAGTTCATTTGACAGAAGTCTATATCACAAAACTGCCAATAAAATTGATATTATGTAGAGTCCTTGTTAGCAGTTTCACATATGATTCCGAAATCTGAATGGGCATGGAGTCTTATTTGCCCACTCACCAACAAAATTTAGTTCCTCCATGGCAAGGTTGAGGCATGATGATGGTACAGTAAAAGAGACAGACAGACAGACAGACAGATGGACAGACAGATGAACAGACAGACAGATATTTAAATATGCCATTCTAAAAACAAGTTTCGATGAAAAACAAATATAAACAACCATATTAATTTAAATAAAAAAATACACAAAACATTGATCAGTTAACAATATAAATATTAAACGAAGCATACAAAAGAGCTGAAAAGCTTGTAACAATAGTCATGTTTTTAATTTGTTTTCAAAAATGAAAGACATATTTTAGCTGGGTATCATGAATATAGCAATGAAAACCCAGGCCATACTATCAGATCACATCGCCTAGCAGAAGCAGAAACACCACAAACAATAGTGGCATCAAACTGCGTCCCTGAGGAATGTCACAGACAGTGCTAGACAGGGAAGACTGAAAATTCCCCCAAACTACCAACTCTTGGTGATTACTGAGGAAAGATAGGAACTAAGGGAGAACAGAACTAGAGCATACATCGTGGTTACCCATATTCTACCTATCATATGAAGAATAAACACAGGACTTCAGCTTTGCATATGGCCAATCTAATACCTTTTGTATAATTCACTAAACAATTTAAAACATAAATCACCTATAAAAAATACTGTAACTGTCAAAGTAATTGAAAACATGTGTTTTGGAAAATGTCAGTTATTAGCAAAATGTTCAAAAACAGTACATGGCACTGACATACACCCAGTAGCAGAAGCAGTCAGACAGTCAAATGCAGATACTTCAAGCTCCAGCCTTCCATCTGATTGCATATATAGTACTAAATGGAGAATATCACTAACTATAATGGTCATGCTAATAAAACTTAGGCACCATTGTAGCAAAAAGGTGTCCAGTATATTCTGAGAGTTTTATTTCCTGAGATACTTTTAGCTTTGATTTTAGACTGACATGGAGCACTGTCATTTCCACTGCAACATTGGAAAGGGGCAGTGTATAGTATTATGATATTTAGACATTAAAGTGAAGGCCACCAGGATGAATCCCAACTCTGCAGAATTCTGTAGTGTCGTTACTGCAGCAAACAATGCAATTTTAATGAGATTCACTCCCTTTTGTCATGCAGGAAACCTGTAACATTGCATTTCTTCCTGGCAGGCTTCATTGTATATGCACGGAGCATGGGATCAAAATGTTGAAAACATAAACAGCATGGACAAACACCGCAAAACCAAAATGCTGACAGCAAAGATAGCACTCAGTAAAAATAGTGAGCACTACTTTTCCTAACTCACCAACCAGCAAATACACTGCCCCTGAACTGCCCACTTTATTACAACTAACTCAAGGGGGAGGCAACTCGGGGATGTGGAGAAACCTCGGGGGAGAGGATTATTGAGCAAGGGAAGGGGAAATAGGAGATGTCACAGAGAGGTGAAAAAAAAACATTAGAAGTCCCAGAATTGGGAATTGAACCCCAGGACATCACTACTCTGCTGCTTTCTCTGCCTGTGGCCCTACCCTCTGAGCCACAGAAGCTGCTCAGCAGGGTATCACCAAGCAGAGGGTGTAACCTGTTTGCCTGAAAGCAATATAGCTACAGGGATATCACTTTTAGCTGTTTTGACTGTTCGTTATTTTATCCCTGTAGCTATTTTGCATTTAGCTGTTTTCACTGTGTGGTTTTCCTGTGCTATATTGCCATTAGTATTTTGATCCGGTATCTATGTGGTGCTATTTGAATCAAAACAACAGCATTTTACTAACCAAACATCTACAATTTTTATATACATACTGAGAAATATATGTATGTATGTATATGTGTGTATATATATATATATATATATATATATATATCTTAAAAAGATAACTAGCAGACAATCCTGGATGATTAAGGAAAAAGGATATTTATTGATTCTTAGGAATACATATACAGTGGTAAACTGGAAGTCTCTACAAAGCAAACTACATAAATTTAAAACTAAGAAAAATGATAATGAAACAAGTCAATTTATAATCAATTGATAATGGTGATACTGTATTATTTTAGTAACAGGTAAGACTATTTAGTGACAACTAAGACTACATCCTTGTTCAAACATGATGTCCTGTATAACAGTTTCTATCAGGTTATACAAGATTCTGGCAGAGATATCCATCATTATTTGCTTTACCAGCAGTTAGTTTTAACCTCTTGAGAGAAGCAAAACACTGTGGCTGCTTATTTTTATATTCAAATGTAAAAAATTGATTTCCAAATTGCTTCACATGATAACTCAGCCAACTGGAAATGTCATATAATTCTCATCCATATGGGACTAATCTATTAAAATTACCACTGGCCAGAAAAAAAACAAGGGGAAAAGTAATTTGTATACTAGACCCTCAAAAATAAATAAATAAAAACATACTCACTGATAAGATCCACAGTATACAGCAGGAAATGTAACTCTTTTTAAAACAAATGCTTTACTTAACTACTGGCAGTACTAGCTTTAGCTAATATAATCTGTTTGAATTACTCATCTATAATGTATTACTGGTATTAATGTTTTATGGTATGCTGATATGTGTTCCCATATGCTGCCATCTCTTAGAACCAATATAAAAAAGAGATACAGTTTCACATTATGGTGATTCCCAGTATGGAAAGTTCTAAATAAATCCATATTTCATAGACAGCATTGTGAATTTCAAAAAACTCCAATTGAAGGTAGTATCAACTGAAATGGCCATGTCTTGAAAGAAGACCTAGGTAAGTATCATAAGAGAATATGAATAAATGGATTTGTACCTTGAGCTGATGGGGAAAGGAGACAATGAACCCCATGTCTTCTTCCTTTATATTTGGATACTCATACAGTATGTACCAGTGTAATATATGCTGTACTAGTGTACCCACATTCATACAATGTTTACTTTAAACAAACTATGCAATAGTTTAAGCTAGACAACGCAAAGATAGACCAATGACCTGGCTTGTGTACTTGTACAATTTATAAAATATCTTATTTTAAAAAGGTAGTATTTATGCACATGGCTATAGGAAAACCCCATGTGCTGTCAGCGTTGCTGCTGCTTCCAAAATCTGAGATGTTTTAATGTACTGTAAACATGGGTATGCATTTTTAACCTAGTGTAAATAAAAAAAAGGCCTTAAAGGAGGCATGATTGCTATTAAGCTAACATTTAAAATACTTCAGGTATTTAATGTAATGGATGCAGTCACTCCTTCACAGGAAAGTCTTGTGTTTGGTTTTACAAATGGTTTGCATGGAGTTAGGACACAGGACAAGTGAAAATAAGATGTTATTTTAATATAATCGCTTGTTAACTGTTGCTACGTCCTGATAACTGTGATATAATTTCCAATGCGAGACAGCTGAGAGCTGCCAAACAATGCAAACTGCAGTGCAAGCTGCACTGTAACTGTCTTTGCTGCCAGTGTTGCTCACAACACATGTAACTGAAGGAACCATTGTATTTAACATTGCATCTCAAAAAAGAAAAAGCGGAGTCTGCCATAAACTGAAAACAAAAACAAAAATCTGTAAAAGTATACCTTATCACAGCTGTGGACAAAGCCTTAGCAGCCGATTTCTTACAGCATCTGTTCCAGACTGCAGAGGCCAGGTGCACAAGCATGTCTGACAAAAAACTATGTCAGTATAGTATATAGGTAGAGGTATGGAATGTTTATGTTACACACAGCCTTGGTATGTGATGCATTAATAAACCCCTGGAGCTTTGCTCTCGAGGCTCATGTGGCATCCCACACCTCCCCAACCAACCTATTCTCTATCTCTCGGAGCACTTCCTGGATACATTCTGTGTTTCTACCTTTCTATCTTATTAGGGACAAATTCACTGGTTACCTTCTTTTTGTTCCTCTGCCCTCCCACCAAGAGCTCATAGAGTGCATCATGGTGTCCAATATCTGCTGTGAGCAGTGAGTGTGGAAGTTTCCTCTAAGTTTCATCAAGTCCCAGCTGTGAGTTGTTATGGAGAGATGTACTGTAGCACTGCCAAACACACAGTCCACACTTTTTACAAATAGCAGCTAAATCTGTGATCACATGCTAAAACAAGGCCAGCCCGGTGGAACTAAGGGTTGAGGTGCTGGAAGCCACACCTCACGCCACACCGGCGACCCGAGTTCAGGAACGGACTCGGGTCATCGGGGGTCGGTGGGATGGGAGAGGATCAAGCATCTGGAGGACTGCTCTCGCCTCCCAGGGTGGATATCAGTATAATCCTCACTCTGTTGTGGCCTCTGGTAGAGACTAGGAGCCCTACAAGGTGGCAAGGTTCGATTCTACATCAGGAGTGGATTGGAGGTGGCTGGATGCAAGTAGGTGCACTGCCAGCATTGCATGTCCATGCTTCAGGGGAAATAACTAAGAGGAAAATCTCCCCTGGGACTAGGGAGGCAATGAGGGTTCCAGTGGACTGTGCCCAAATCCCCAGTGCCGGACCACCTCCCCAACAGCTGCCCCAGCCCCTCACCAGACAGATCCTCTAATTTCAGAATAGATCACCAGGTATATTTTTTTGCAATTATACAAAATTGCATAAATCGCAAATGTATTTTTTCAGTTATAAAAATTCCTGATTTCTGCTCTTTTGCTGGATACTGGATGAATGAACTGTTTTGCTCTAACTGCATATTTACACACAAAGCATGAACCACAACTGTAGAATCCTTTCAGTGCCTTACTTTCCTAAATAGATGTTTTATGTTTTATTAATAATTTGACCATGTGTTAGTATGTCAGCTAAATTTTTTGCTCTGCTATATGCAATAATATGTGTTGCTGTCAAGACAGATCTAAGAACATTATCTGTTTGTATAATGATCCAGTTAGAGCAGATGATGTCTTTGAGGTCTTTTTAAGAGGCTAGATTATCTCCTATTCTGCAGCAGATTAAAAAGAGAGGGCCAAGCCACTAAATAACTTGAAACAGGAGTTGTAGTGCAAAGAAGCCCAGTATAAACAGGAACTTACCTCCTCACCTGACCTCCTGGCCACTACTGTGGGCCTTAAATATAAGATTAATGTAAAATCACACTGCAAGTCAGAATGGCAACTGCCTTGTGCTAAACTTTTTGGGAGTCAGGCAAGAAGTGTGTTAAATTGCTGTATTACAAACTATGGAACCAGAAAGCACAGTCACAGATCCAGGACCTGTGTAATAGCAAGGGGGAACTGTTACAACCAGGGACAGTGGTTTACCACATACACGATGACACAGATGGAATCCCAGAACTCTGATTGGTCCGTGGGAAAATGGCACCAAAATGGAAACCGCGTTTGTTCTCGTGGCGCCTGTGATCTTGAAGCTTTAAAAGTTACAGCCTCAGTAGTGTGGTTTCTACTTGCTTGCCTGCTTGATCCTGTGTGGTTGGTGTCATCTAATTATTGCTGCTTTTCTGCTCCGTGTGCTTCTGCCTCTCATTTCTTCTACTATTCATAAGTAACCACTAACCAGCTAACAAGGAATGTACCTGCAGTATTTTTATTTCATGTTTTTTGTTTATATTATCAGTCCGAATTCATTTTTTCCCTTTTCTGCTTATCTGCTTTTGCTGCAAAACCAGAGCATTGTACAGTAACCCCTCACTATAACAAGCAGATTGGGAGCCATAACTTGGGTTTGTTATAGCTCCCAGATCATTATAATGAGGGACGCCGAAAATGGAAAAAACTCATCGGCTGTGAGTGTGAACTAGAATGGAGAGACCGGTGAGTGGCCGACTTATAACAGGTGAGGGGGTGCCGGCATCTGGACAGGTAGTGTTGAGTATGTATCGGTGGCCCTCTGAGCCTGCAACCTTTCAGTCTGTCAGCCCACAGCAGCACCCAGTCCACCTACGAGCCGAGGAGCTGTCAGAATACAGCTGTCTGCAGTTCCAGTTTTTTCACTTCCAAGGGGAGGGCTGCGGGACTGGGGTCATGGGTTTATGGGTCTTGGGCCCTTGTCCGTGTGAGCTGTAATTAGACAGCAAAAGTTTCTCAAATTGCATAGAAATCAGAACGGGGAATGGACCAGTCGGTCTGTAAAGACAGGCCCGACACTTGCTGCTGCATGTTACAGTGACATGGTTGGGGCCATCAGCTGTGTGGCGGGTGTCTAATCATAGAATATAATTTCACACTTTGAGCACGGTATTTTCACTAGTGTTTAATTCTTTTTTTTTTTGTCAGAAATTAATGTTCAGACGTTGATTCAGAACTAGTGTGCCCTACCTAACATTGTTTCTTACCAGGTGCTGAAGGTTTGAAAGGGGGTGTGTGCTTTTTTCATTGTCAGTGGTGGTTTTAAGAAGCGTGACAGGCATACTGTATCTGAACAAGTACATGTTTTCGTTGCTTTAAGCTATTAGATTTTAGTTTATAAATTTTTGTTACAGTAAAATAAAAATTTTGTGTCATGTACTTTTTTACAAGGTTGCTGTTTAACGTTTCCTGTTTATCTAGCTTGGACAGTGATTAGGATCCAGTGATAACTAGATTGTGTAGTGGCACACTTGCTTAAACCAGACTCCAGGCTGTCTGCGCTTCCTTTGTGAGGGGTTGGTTTGTTTTGGCATCAAAAATTATGTTTGGGGATAACATTCCAAGGTCAGAAAAAGTACAGCTTGCTGAAAGTCCTTATGTTTTTCTGTGGATAGATCATGGTTAGGGAGTACTAGATTTTGGGATGCCTCAAAAGAGGACACTTAGTCCCTCCCCAATGAGCCCTTGTGCCAGACCCAGAATAAATAGGTTTAAAGTCTCCATCGCCTTCACAGGTCATTTACAAGGAGGTCCTGGGTAGGAAAGAGTAAAAAAAAAAAAATTATAAAAATGATAATTCAACAGGATAGAGATGGTACGTGAAGAATATTTGGCAGCTGGAAAAGAGGCCATGTCCTTGGAAAAGAGGACATCTGGTAACCCTAATCATGGTGCAGTTTGTTTTCTGAAGGAAGGCAAAGTGTCTCAGTTTTTAAAAGACTTGAATGACCAAGAGCTCCTGTACAGATCTGTTAGAAGTGGGGGAAACTATGTCCCATGGGGGTGCCTGCCAAAATAAACAAAAACTGTGTCCATAAATTATAAAACAACTACACCACACAGCACTCTACATTAATATACTTTTAACAAGGGCTTCAAAAATTCTGTAGCCTCATTGTTCAAGAGACATCACCACTTCATTTTTTTCTTACGATCACTCACCTAACCCAAACTACAGAACAATTTAGTTGTTTACTTGTGATTCTGTATAATACCAAAACATTCTTATAATCATTTTTTTTTTGCCAAACCTATAAGTCTGTGTTTTAGTATTTATACAGCGAAACACAATAAATTCCACATAAGGTTGGACATTCATTTAAGCCTGTGTACCTGTGTAAATTAGAACTGACACAGAAACTCTTGTTGCTGCAATAGAATGCAGTCATACAGTTTGTGCAATGTCTAAATTAGAGCTGACACTGAAACTCTTGTTGTTGCAATAGAATGCAGTCATGCAGTTTGTGCAATTTCGGCATGCGGGATTCTGTATTCTGTATAACTTTTCGGGATTTTAATTTTTCGGCATATTGGTCTCGGGATTGTAATTATTCAGGATTTCACTTTTTCGGCATTTAGGTTGTGGAATTGTGGTCATTGGGAAATTAGTCTGCGGAAATAAGTACAGATACTGTGTGTGCACCTGAATGAAAGTGATAATTGTTGTGTACAGTACTTTCCGTTCTTGTGGCTGCTCTTCGACGACTTTACACTTCCCTGACTTCTCCCCAGAGTCAGTGTGCATGCTAATAAGGGGTGCAGGGGGCTAGAGAGGGTTTTCTTCGCAGAGAGAAGGCAGAAATACAAATGAACACCATTATGCTGACACTACCAAACTGCTCTGACCCACTAAAGTGAACCGCTGGCAGTCACGCTCTCCCTGCCAACAGAAAGTCTCAGTATGGGGCGCAGTTTTGTTTTAAAAGAAGCAGTAGGGGGCCAAGTTTGTTTAAGGGCTTCATGATGGGAGCTGAAGGGAGTTTTTACTGTTATGCCGACACCATCAAACTGCAGGCTGTGACCCATTAAAGCGTACCACTGGCAGTCACCCTCTCCTTGCTAACAATGTGGATATACAGGTATGCCTCACTCTGTCTCATTTTTTTTCTAGCGGTTGTTTTTAGAAAAGCCTCAGTATGTGGAGCAGTTTTGTTTTATTTTAAAAGGAGCAGTAGGGGGACAGGTTTGTTTAAGGGCATCATTACAGGAACTGGTCTGTTTTGGTTATGAGAGCTGATTTGCATCGGGACTAAGGAGCCACACGGACCATTCAATATTCAATATCCGAATATTTGGTATAACAGGGTTCTCTGTAATGAGGGGTTACTGTACTTTGTTTTTCCCCTGGCTACTTTCTTTTCTGCTGTGCTTGGTGTGCTGTGGGGCATTTTCTGTGTTTAGTATGGCAATTTTTGGGTGAGCGAACAAGTTGGGGGGGTCGTCAGTACCTGTACCTGTACCGATCTGCGACTGCCACAATGTTGCTTTCTTTGAGGGGACACAGTGGGGTGTGGAAACTGGTCACATGTGGCTCCATTGGGGAGAGTGGCCGTGCCGGTCCATTGGGGTGGGGAGAGTGCCCATGCCGCTCTGTTGGGCTGGAGACAGTGGCTGTGCCAGTGTGTTGGGGTGGCTGTGCCCTGCAAACTTTGTGCTGTTCACCACCCCTACTAGCAGCCTTGTACTGCTGACCTGAACTTTCTACTGTCTTGTGCTGTACCTGACCTTCCTTGCCATCTGCTGTGACAGGAGTACTGCCTTTCTATGTGCCTGCCATTGCCTGGTAAGTTTTTATGTTTCTGATATGACAGCCTGCTGTTATGGGAAAGCAAGGAAAGGAAGATGTTGGGCATGAGCTGGTATGTTTAATTAAAACCAAAAAAAATAAGCGTATTTGACATATGGCAGACGTGCTGGAAAAAAATGCCTCGGAGGGAGGGGCGGATGGGTACAGTGGCCCAGAACCATTTTTCCCAGCATGTATGCCAGTCGGCCAGGTCTGTGCCACGTTCTGGTGCTCTTTTGTTGATGGTCGGCTGAGGGACGGGCTGGGTGGATTGGCACACGTGCTGGAAAACATTGGTTCTGGCCTCAGAGGGAGGGGTGGACGGGTAGAGTGGCACAGAACCATTTTTCCCAGCATGTATGCCAGTCGGCCAGGTCTGTGCCATGCTCTAGTGCTCTTTTGTTGATGGTCAGCTGAGGGACGGGCTGGGTGGATTGGTACACGTGCTGGAAAACATTGGTTCTGGCCTCAGAGGGAGGGGCGGATGGGTAGAGTGGCGCAGAACCATTTTTCCCAGCATGTATGTCAGTCGGCCGGGTCCGTGCCATGCTCTGGTGCTCTTTTGTTGATGGTCAGCACTGTGGATACCCAAGTGGGGACTGGCTGTATGACAGGCCTGGGTACCAGGCTTGTAATGCAGCTGTTCGAGATATCTGCCCCCAACCCCGGGTTGGGGAAGGTGCATTGTTTGGTTTGGTGGTGATTTGTTGGGCATGTGTCTTTACTAAAATGCATATTTTTCATTTGTTGTAAAGTATTGTTGTTGGGTGGTGTGCGTATCTGTGTAGAATAATAGACACACGTTCAGACAAAAATCTTTATTAAACATCATCAAACTGAATCAACATCCATGTTTCATCTGAACCCAGAGGGCATCATCTGTGCAGTTGGAAATGTGGATTGTCCTTCTCGGTTCCCTTCATCAATTTTGGAGGATGCAGACATTGGATTACCTAGGGGATAAACAGACAAGTTAAACTGTCGAACTGCGTGTTAACAATTTTACCACTTTTATTAAATACATTTTCTATGTTGAAGCTTTTGCCGGAATTTCTAATGGAATATGTTGGAGGCCTGTTGGTGGCCTATCTTTATTTGTGCTTATAAAATTTAAAAGTTCCGAATAAAGAAGTTGTTGCTGGGGGGGGGGCAGCCTTTGCGGCAACCTGGGCTACCATCCTCGGTGGTCAGGGAACAGAGGTTGTTGGATGTCTTTCAAGACGCGTTCCTAACTCAGCCGGTGGGGGAACCAATTGGAGGCATGAGTACTGGATGTGCCACGGTCTGGTTCTGCCTGGACCTAGGAGGGGTAGAAGGCTGCACAAAGACAGAGGTAACTGACTTCAGGGGGGCAGATTTTAAGGAAAAGGGGAAGATCCTTAAGGAGCATTTGGATGTGATTGGGTCAGACATGGACGCTGACAGTAGGTGGGAAATCATCGGGGAGGGTGCAGGATGCTACTAGCACCTGTGCAAGAGTAAGATGAAAATGCAGTAGGGTCCGAAAACCCTGCTGGTTGACCATGGAGGTCCAGGAGGTGGTGCGGGGAAAGAAGGCAGCCTATAGGCAATTCAAGTGCTCAAGGAGTGAAAGGGATCAAGGGGAGTACAATCTGATGGCTAGAAGGGCCACTAGAGTGGTAAGGGTGGCTAAGGCAAGGAAGGAGCAGAACCTGGCCAGGGAAATTAGGAGAGGGAACAAGGGGTTCATTAGATACATTGGGTAAAAATGAAGGGTAAAGGGGCAGATTAGCCGGATTAAAATGGGGGAGAGATGGGCATAAGACCCAGGGGAGCAGGCTGAGGTACTAAATGAGTACTTCACCTCAGTTTTCACCAAGTAAAATGGGGGTGCTGCATCATACATGGGAGGAGACAGTGATACTGAGGAGGGGGTGACCCTTACTGATTGGCAGGTCTGGGGAGAGGGGGAGGCATCACTGGCAGGAGGGGAAGGCTAAGCAGGGAGAACAGGTAGCGGAGGTGGAAATCACAGCAGAGAGAGTGAGGGAAGCCTTCAGGTCCCTTAAGATGGAGAAGGCACTGGGCCCAGATAAATGACATCCCAGAGTGCAGAAGGAACTTGCGGATGTCCTGGCAAAACCCTTGGGGGAGCTTTTCACCATCTCTCTGAGGACAGGGTGGGTGGGTGTCTCAGGACTGGAAGGTGGTGCATATAGTGCCTATCCACAAGGGTGATCAAGGGAGGTGGCAGGGAACTACAGGCCTGTCAGCCTGACATCGGTGGTGGGCAAGGTGATGGAGGGCATTGTCAAGGAGAGGCTAGGGGTGGACCTGAAAAAGTCAGGGTGCCTGGATGATAGACAGCATGGATTCTTCCTGGGGAAATCATGTCACACAAACCTTGTGGAGTTCTATGAGTGGGTGACGAGTGCCTTGGACCTGGGTAGACCAGTGGACGTCCTCTTTCTAGACTTCAGCAAGGCATTTGACTCTGTTTCTCACAAGGGCCTGTTGGATAAGCTGGGAGAAATGGGGGTGGGGAACCAGGTGATCAGATGGATAGGCTATTGGCTCCAGGACTGGTTGGCGGGATAGTCTCATCCCCAAGGAGGGTCATTAGTGGGGTCCCACGGGGATCAGTCCTTGGGCCCCTCCTGTTCAACACCTACATCTCTGACATATGGACAGATATCAGGAGTGAGATGAGTCTCTTTGTGGATGACTGAAAACTAGGGGCAGTGGTGGATGGGGAGGAGGGGAGGGTGGCCCTACAGGGGGACCTGGCAGTTCTGGAAAGATGGTCTAAAAAGTGGAAGCTGAGGTTCAATGCAGGAAAATGTAAGGTATTGCATCTGGGGGCCAGAAGCCCAGGCCAAGTGTACATCCTGGGGAGGGAGATGCCACAAGTCTCGATGGCTGAGGGACCTGGGGGTGGTGGTGGTGGATGTCAAGAATAACAACTCGGAGACTTGCAGGAGGGCAGCAGCCAAGGCCAACAGGATGCTGGGATGCATCTCTGGGGGATCACCTCCAGAAGGAGGGAAGTGATACTCTGTATAACTGCTTGGTGAGGCCAGACTTCGAGTACTGTGTGCAGTTTTGGAGGCCACACTTAAAGAGGGACATGAAACTCCTGGAGAGGGTCCAGAGGAGGGCAACCAAAATGATTTGGGGCCTGGGGGACAGGACCTATGGGGAGAGGCTTGAAGAGCTAAATATGTACACATTGGAACAGAGAAGGGACTGGGGGGACATGATAGAGGTCTTCAGGTACATGAAGGGGATAAATAGGGGAGGAGCAGTCAGGATGCTTTGCAGGAAGGAGGAGGGGGCAACTTGAGGGCATGGGTGGAAGCTGGAGGGGGGAAGATTCAGGGGAGAAAGGAGGATGTGTTACTTCACTGAGAGGGTGGTGGAGCCATGGAATGCACTGCCCAGGGGGCTAGTGGAGGCAGAGACAGTGGAGGAGGTTCAAGAGGGGGTGGGACAGGTACAGGGGAAGGGTTCTGGAAGCAAAATCCAATGCAGTGAGAATATCCAGAACTGGGAAGGGAGAAGCCAGAGAAGGTGAGAGGGGCAGCAAGGTGAGCTCCCAGGGTGGAGGCTGACCAAACAAGCAGACACAAAAGACTGTTAGGCCTATTCTGCTGGCATTTTAGTATGTTAGTACCACAACCAGGCCCACAACCCACTGTCTCATCATAAGTGATGCTAATAAAAATACCACCAAAGTATTTGCCTTTCAGGGCGTACTGTGTGGCAGTGCATGGGTATCTGGAGTGGTCATTCATACAAACTTCTTGTGATGGCTTTTCTCCTAGGTGGTGTGGTGTAACTGCCTTGGCACCAGGGCTGTCCATGTTTGCTAGGATGGGGATGGGAAACTAGAGATGGTGACTGGTGAGTTCTTAAAGGAGAACTACTGGCCGAGGTGAAGCCCTGACCACTGTACAGATTGGGGCCAGCTTCATCTATCTTGTCCCCCCCCCAGCAGGCACTATATTAAGTTAATAATCTTTGCACATAATCACTCAAATGTTTTAATTCTCTGGTGCTTCCGGCTCATTAATTTTGGAACTTGTGAACATCTTGCACTCTCGCTCATGAACTGATGACGCTACCTTGCCCTTTCTTCAAGTGCCCTTATGGTTGGACATTGAAGTTTGGTGCAATTTTTATTATAAGTACGATGGATGGTGTGTCTAGGCCATTATTATGCTGCCAATTGAGAAAGGAGTGAGGCATTGTCATTAACTTGCAGTTTTAATAAGGAAAAGAGTGCGTCTTGTTCACTAGCGCCATAATTAACATTCTGGGTGCTCCAGAGGATATACTAATTGGTATAAGTGATCAGGTGCAAAGATTCATTGACCTATACTACTAACTGCAGGAGGAATAGGAGAGACAAAGCCCCATTCTGAACAGCTGTCATGGTTTCACCACTGCCAGCAGAACTACTTTCTTGAGTTTGAGCTCCGACATGAAAACTAAGAGACTCCATTTTCATGAAGATATCCAGAAAGTTCACAATTTACTATTTTTGTGATTCTGGATTGGTTTATTCTTTTGGCAGAGATTATTTGTGTTTCTCTCCATTAGCATCCTCATTAATCACTTGAATTTTTTAAGTTGGATGCACTTTGTTTACAAATAAACCAAATCAGGCGCAGATCTATATATTAGATAGGGACTGAACCGACGGAGTCCACCATGGCGTCTGGTGGTTCGGCTTACTTCACGTCTAAGCTTGGACAGATTTGTACATGGCATTGGGCTGCAGTGCCGTACATGCTGCCGTCACACGGGACGGGTGGGGGCTGCAGTGCCGCACATGCTACCATCACACGGGATGGGTGGGAACTGCAGTGCCACACATGCTGCCATCACACGGGGATGGGTGGGGGCTGCAGTCAAATATTGAGGAAAGACTGCGGTTTCCATTTTGCCTGGAGATGGAAGTTGAAGTGAATTCTCAGTGCTTTCAAGGCTGTGCTCTGCTACAGACTGTACTGCTGTTCAGCTCACACCCAACCCTGGCCTGTTGACTGATGTAGATGCCTGAACTCCAGACTGCTAACAGCAACATGTCCTGTCCACTGAAAAAGTAAGTTTATTTTGGATGTCTCATTGTTCACTTTTTTGGTGAAGACTGGTTCAGTTTCTTGGTATGGGGGCAACAGTAGCTGTTAGAGGTAGTTTATTTTCAGCTGGTTAGTGACTGAATGGTTTGGAGTGTTGGTGGCAAGTTGGGCTGCCATGTAACGTCCCCATCATCAACCACAATTAAAAGAATTGAAATTACTTGCAGAGATACTGACACCAACCCTGGTTGGACACTTTTTCAATGATGGCCCTTGTGCCAGTCAGTGAGAGTACTGCAACCCAGTCAGTGAAGAGTTGCCCATGATGAGTGACTTGAACAAATGGAGGGTGTCTGCATCATCATCCTCCCTGGAAGTGGGTTTTGTTAGTACAGCCAGCCAGATGTTGACCAAGAGCCCTTGTCCCCAACTGCAGACATTTTGGGATCTGCTGCTTTAAGTTTTATACACCCTGGGTGGTTTGCACAAAGGTATTTCCTGTGGATGGTGGTAGCTAGGGACTGGGGAGTATGGATGGCAAGATGAATCATTGCAATAAGACCCTAGCTATATGGCCCCTTGCTTGGCATTCAGGATAGGTGGCTGCAACCCGTCCATGGCTATGTTGGTAACACCTTAGTTCTGGTGGCTCACAGCTGGACTTTTAGGTTCTGTCTCCCAGCAGAGAAGGCAGATGGCATGTCTAACTAGGTGTCATTTACTTGTGCGTGTGGGGGTGTGTGTGTGTAGTGTGTAGGATCTGTCCTAGATAATAATTTTTTATATTTTCCAGTTTTGGCTTTAACATTCCTGCCTGGTGCAAATTTCTGCTGGAAATAATCATCATCTCTAAAAGGTATGGTGTGATCTTCAAATTCATGTGTTTTTTCAGGTCTTAGTTTGTTTGAGCCGTGGAGACAGACAAGGTCTAAGTGCAATGCGGGCAGCAAGCCTGGGATCCTGTATGTCATCAGGATTTCTCATCAGCTGTGACCTGGGCTATATTTAGATGTCAATATTGTACTTTTGTATTATATAGTCAAGCCTGTGACAGCTTCTGAGGACAGCTTGATTTCTGTAGCTGTTCCTACCGACTGCTATCCATGGATTGAGCATGGTCTGCATGGATTAGCAATGAGATTCTGATTCTGGTATTATTTTTTTGTATGGATTGTGAGCAGCTGAGATCAGCGTGTTTTCTGTTGCTGTTCTCCAGACTCTCATTCATGGGCAGAAATTATCTGTGATATTTCAATACTTAATGTAGTAGTTGTGAAGCTTTAAGTAGTTCTAAAGCCTATTTTAATATCTCTCAACTTATGTTCCACTTTTTAGTTCTTTGGAGTCATCTGTTCTACGCATCATGATGGCAACACCAAGCAAAATGGCAAAACTTTCCAGTGTCACTGCTAAGGACCGTGCATTGCAATTCAAGTTGGAAGGCATGTATGAGGATGGAGGGAAAATGTTTTGTCGCTTTTGTGATCACCCCATTGACTATGTGAGGAAGGATACAGTGGTGGATCACTGCAGAAGTAAAAACATATGAAAAATGCAAGCCATAAGAATCACAACAGACAGGTGATGCTTCACACCAGCTTTAATGCCACAACTTCTGCAGCAGCAGCACAGGAGAATACTGTATTGGGTGTATTAAGGGCTTGGTGTGGTGCAAATATACCCATAGAAAAGTTGGATCAACTGTGCATAAGAGACTGGATGGGGGAAAACGTTAAAGGAATTGGTGATCTCCCAAAGGTATCCACCTTAAGGCAGAACTACTTGCCCAAATTGAGAAAGGAAATGGAGGACGGAATTTCACAGCTTGTGAAAGGGAAGACATTTTCTGTAATGTGTGATGAGACGACAGACGCAGATGCCTGCTGTATACTGAACATAATTTTTGTCATGCAGGGTGGAGAATCTATCATTGCAGACACAACAGAGTTGACAGCAGTAAATCACACCACTCTCGCACAAAGTGTTATAAAGACATTGCAGAAATATGATGTGGAGATGGACCAAGCAGTCGCCTTCATCAGTGACAATGCGCGGTACATGGTGAAGTGCTTCAAAGAGGTTTTATATGGCCTTATTGGTGCCCATGTGATCCATGTTGGTTGCTGGGCACATGTGTTATCCTTGGTGGGAGACACATGGATTGACCATTTTGAACTGGTCAATAAACTTGTGGCACTTGTGAAATATTCATTCCAGCACTCGCCCAAACGTAAGACAGAGTACTTGGCATTCCTGGAGGGGCGAGATGTAGAAAAGAAAATATTGCATCCTGTTTCTGTCTTAACCCGTTGGAACACTTGGTTTGAAACCGTTAAGTACCATTCACTTTATCTCCAGCACTTAAGAGACTTCTTCCAGGAGGAAGCAAGTGATTGCAACTCCATGAATTTGTTAAGAAAACTTTTCCAAGACTGGTTTACAGAGCGACATATTCACACAACCTTCATCGCTGAAAACTGCAATGATCTCATCAGCACAATAGAACTTCTACAAAGGAAAGACAAACCCTTGGCTGTTTCTGTATTCGATGCACTACGTGGAATAAAACAGAGGTTTCAGATGGGTGTATCAAAAACAGAAGCATTTGGAGAAAGGACAGATGAATACTTAGCTACTCTTAGGCCACGGGTTAAGTAGGAGCAGATTGCAATTTTCCAAAAAGCATTTGGAGTAGCCCTAAACAAAATGGCAAAACACATGGAAACAAACCCAGCCATAGGGTTCTTGAAAGCCTGCCGTATTTTGAACCCCTACAACCTTCCTAAATTGAGTAGGGACTTCACACACTACTCCAGTGACATTGGTGCATTTGAACTGCACAACCAAATTGCACTACAAAAGGACTGGGAGATGTATGTTGGGCAGGACATAGGAGAGCTTCCAGACATAATGGACTTTAATGTTGGCCAGTACTGGATTTCAGTGCAGCCACATTTACCAGTACTGGCCAAAGCTGCTCTGCAAGCCATTTGGATACCTGTGTCAAGTGCCGATGTGGAGAGATCTTTCTTGGTCTACGGACAGATCCACACAGACCAAAGACATAACCTGCTAGTAGACAATATGAGATTACTATCCCAGCTTATGTACAATAAATCAAAGGATTAGATTGGTGGACATTTTCTACAGGCATTTTGCACATTTTTTAGTTATAGGGTGTAAACACTTTCAATAACATTGCTATTTCTTTCCATATTCCTTGTCATGTGTGTGTGTGTGTGTGTGTGTGTGTGTTTATATTTTGTTTTAGTCCATGTTTTTTTCACTGTATATTTTGTCATACTGTATTGCACATTTTGCACATTTTCATTTAGGTTTTGTTTATGCACAGTTTTCCACAGTTCTTGTATCTTTGCACATTTGACACTTCGAGTATCTGTATTTAGGTTTTAATTTACTTGTGTTTCAATACATATTTTCACTTTTCTACATTCTGCACATTTTCATTTAGATTTTGTTTTTGTTCACATTTTTCAACTGTTGTATATTGTTTTTGATTTGCAATATTTGCACTGTTTATAAACTACCTTTCTTGTAATGGTATACTTGCTTTTATTGACTTCATTAACATTTCTTGGGATGAGAATTTACGAGAAAGGTCATGTAGGCAGTAACTTAGTCTGCATTGTGTGGTGACGGGTGGCAGTCTCTAATGGCTAGTTCCTTTAAATTTATCCAAGTGTCCTGCAATCTAATATTCTGTATTGTCACACCTGAGGGATGTGGCCTGCAGAGCTTTACCACCATGTTACTGACAACACACCAGAAGGATGGAGGCCACCGTGCTGCTGCCATTGCACAGGAGGGAGGAGGGCCGCAGTGCTGCTCCTGCCATCACACTTTAGGGATGGAGGCTGCAGGGCTGCTGCCAATCAGACCAGAGGGAGGGGTCCACAGTACTGCTGTCCCCTTTGCGTCAGAAGGATAGGGGCCATTAGTGATCCTGTCATTATACAAGAGGGATAGGGGATGTAGTGCACCTGCTGCCTTCACAAACTGTAGCTTCTAAAATAACTTGATAGCTACAAGTGCAGATATGCAACAGCAGATGTAGAAATGTGAAAATGCATGCTAGCAGAGTGAAAAAATGGTTAAATACAGGTTACAAAGCCAACACCGTTAAAAAACGATTTTGGACTTGCAGACACAGGTGACAATACCGGTTTTGTCAATCTGCAAAATGGAATTTGCCTTTTCTTAATCATGGTAAACCACTGTCCCTGGTTACAACCCCTGGGGACACCAGTGATGTCAAGTGACAGTACTATACACAGCTGTACACATCTCAGATGGCAGGTTCCTATGGCTCACCTGCAGTGCAGTCATTCTTAGTTCACACCCAGATGACAAGGTTTGTCACCTGAACTTAGAGAGGAACTAGACCAACATCTAACTCAGGGAGAACATAAGCATGCCCTGATGCAACTTTCCAAAGTGAAAGCTCCAGGATAGAATGGACTTACTGTGTTTCTGTAATAAAATGATGCCACAGATTATGATTCCTCACATACTGGTCACATTGCAGGATGCTTGGTCTCAGAGTAACCTCCTCCTCATTATGAAAGAAGCAATGATTACCCACATACCAAATAAATTGTCAGACTCCCTGGACTGTGTCAATTTCAGACCAGTTTCTTTAATCTCCATGGATACTAAAACTGTTGTCAAGGCCCTGGCTAACAGGGTTGAGGAGGCGTTCCCATTGATAATCCATCCCTCCCAAGTGGGGTTTCACAAGGGGAAAACAGGAGCTGATCATATTCAAACTGTCCTCAAACTCAAATGGCACACAGGACAGTTCAATACTCATATAGCAACCATGGTCATTGATTTCTGTAAAGCCTTTGACTCCATAGAATAGCACTACCTTCATTTGGAACTGGAGTCCTATGGCTTGGGCCCCTATCTCCGTAGATGGATCATAAATTTCTGTAACAATCCCACAGTCACTTTCTCACAAATTACACTATATTCAAACCATTATGTCTGCACAGAGGCACTAGGCAGAGTTTCCCCCATCCCCTCCATTATTCCTAATAGCCCTGGATCCCCATACTAGAACATTCCTTGACTTTGAGGAAATACAAAATGTCAAGGTTAAAGATAGGTGCTATTTGGTTAATGCTTATGCTGATGACCTGCTCCTTACCATTGCTAATCCTATGTAATCCCTACACTCAATAATGAGGCTACTGGACTGTTTCTCAACCACCTCTGGCATGGTAGTTAATTAAGTAATTAGTTAAATAAAGAAAACTACCATCTCTCTCTCCTTAACTATGGTATGCGAACCAACATGCATACAGGGCACACAATTAGTTTGGGCCCTGGAGAGTTTCACTTATTTAGGGATTAAGCTCACCAGCAAATGGCTGGATTTAGCACATGCTAATTTGACTCCCCTTCTAACAGTTCTCAAGCCAGAAAAACACAGATGGCTCAAAATTTGGTTGACTCTCAAAGGTTAAATGGAGGCCATCAAGATGTTTATACTCTACTAATTTGCATATATATTTCACAACCTTCCCATTATAGTGCCAGACAAGGTTTTTCATAGACTGGATCACCTACTGGCCACTCTTTTATGGGAAGGGAAAAACCCAAATTAGCAAAACTAAACTTAGGGCACACTGGAAGGTGGGGGGTAGGCCAACCATGGTTTCAGGTGTACCTATGTGCATATAGGGTGGTACAAGTCACAAAATAGTTCCTTCTGTATGCAGTAGGGTTGTCATAACCCTCTAAAGTTCTGGGTTCTAGTTCTAGTCTAGAACTTTGGAAAAAGTTCTAGGGTTCTAATCTTTTTTAGAACTTTTTAGAACTCGAACCCTATTTTTGTAATCATGCTGCCAATAATGAGAATAATAATAAAATAAATGTGGAATCAAGGGCATTCTGTCACTAATGAAGATACTATTGAAATACATGTGACATCAAGGACAGAAAGAACTACAAACTGTTTCACTTGGGAACATAAGCAGGAGGCTGGTAAGGACAGAGGTCTGGGGTAATATTCTGTTTTACCTGAAATATTTGAATAGTTTTGTACATGAAATTAGTTCTGTGTGTAAAAAATTATTACTTTGAGTTAGAACTGTTACTTGGGCTGTGATATTGTAACTTTTGAGGCTTGGGAACACTTATTTGGCAGTGATAATTAGAGTGAAATTTAAATGCGATGTTTGCCTGGTGTTGGTAAGAGCCCTTCCACCCACCCTGTTTTGTGGGCTTTCTTAAATACTGAAAAGCCACTGGGGATTGGGATTGAAGGGCTGTGTATTTCTGTTTGGGACTGAAATTTGAAGCAACAGGAACTGGTGGGCCTGTGACATCATACAGTACCCAATGTCTGCATTCACACACCGTTAGTGGGACTGGACACACACTGGTCTGTATGCAGTTGTGAGACTTGGGAACTTTATTGGTGGGGTTGAAATTGGGTTTGTAAATAACTGCAGTCAGTATAGAGAGAAACTGTATTCCAGGAAGAAGGGACTGAGAAAAGGGGGTGTGCCATTATAAACAGAGGGGGACAAACAGGGTGGCCATATTCCACCATGGCAGGCATCTTCAGAAGGGTTGTAGGCTGCACAGGCTGTGGGATTGCAATAATTCTCAATTGGACCTGGAGAGAGGGAGGCTGCCCACTCTGTAGACAGCTATCTTATATCAGAAGTGATGTATATCGGTTAAGGAGTAAGCTGGGGGGGCTGTCTAAGGATAAGGGGTGTGAATATGGGCAGCAGAAGGGTGGGGCTGATGGGAGGCTGGGGCAATGCTCTGAAATTACAGGACATTATGTTACAGCAAGCAGGAGGGGGATATTAGGAACAGAGGAACGTTAGATAGGGTTGTTGACGCTAAGGGGAAAGCATACGGGGTGAACATTCTGAATACAAAGAGAGTGGAGGGGGAAGAGTCAGGAGGGGCTATTGTGGGGAAGCCTAGTAGAGCAGACATTGAGAAGGGAGGGGCTGTTGTGGGGAAGCCTAAAACAGCAGACTGTGGTAAGGGAGCTCCTAAGGAGAACAGAGCAAGAGGGGAAGAAGAGGGTCAGTTTAGAGGTGCAGTCAGGGGAAACTCGGGTTACTTGATGAAGGCTGACATAGAGTGTCACAATAAATTTGAGCTACTAAGCAACCTAGAGGGGGAGGAATGGGTTGGTGGAAATGAGGAAACTGATACAGAGGCTGGGGGGAGGGAGTCAGATACCCATAGGGCATCACAGACCAACAACGGAAAGGATAGAAGTAGTTCCAGAGGGAGAAGGGGAAACATAAATGTTAAGCAGATGGGAGAGATGCAACATATTGCAGACATGAGAGAGGATAGCATGACTGGAGAGAAACTGGGAGACAAGGAGGTGGGAGAAGAGCCCCACTTCAGCAGGGGGGGTCAGTACCAAGGATGGGGCACTAGCTAAAGGGGACCCACAGAGAGCCTCTGGAGGCAGGGGTACTATTACAAGGGGGGGATAGCAGTGTGTGGGAAGGGGAAACCATCAGGGCCAGGATAAATGGTTCGGATAAGAGTGAGTTAAAGGGGACACCTATTCAGAGGGGGTCTGAGTTAAGTGGGCAAAATAACGAGGCAGGCAGAAAGGGGAGGGTGACAAGGGGGTCTCTAATAAGGCAGGAAGACTCCCATGGAATTGAGATCATGAATAAAGGGGGGATGGGGGGCTGAGAGGGCATAGTGGGTAACCATAAGGATGATGGCGGTGTTAAGGTTCTGTTATTGGGAGACTCGATGATTAGGGGTATCCAGTGGGAGGGAGAGGGGGTGGATGCCATAGCCAGGTGAAGGTAGTGAGTATCTCTGGGCTGACAGTGCACAGAGCAAAGTTCATGGTGTATGAAATGGTTAGGGATTGTGGAGGGAAACCGGATTTCCTGGTGCATTTGGGAACTAACAATCTAGATGAAATAGCGTTTTGGAAATCCAAGCAAGGTTCCAAGAACTTGCCAGAGTCTGTCGGGATAATGGATGCAACATTTCCTTTTCGGAGATATTGCCAGTACCAAAGGCCTCAGTGGAGAAAAAAAATGAAGATCACAGAGGTTAATGACTGGCTCAGGAAGTGGGGTGAAGAGAGTGGGTTGGAGGTGTTAGGGAACTGGAAAGGAGTTTGGAAGGATCAGGGACTGTATGCCAAGGACAGGCTTCATCTTGCCCCATTAGGGAAGGAAGTCCTTAAACGGGGATGGCTGACTACATTCAAGAAAGGTGGGGTTTAAACTTGTGGGGGAGGATAAGGGAGGGGCTGCCTAAGCCCTCTCCTCCAGAAGAGGGGAGTAGTCTTCAAATCCAAGGAGGGGGAACAGACTGGGGTGGAGGTTTCAGGAGGAGCAGAGGGAGGATGGAAGTATAAGGAACCTGGGAGGGGTTCGACAAAGGGGATCAGGGATAAGGGGTGGGGGTTGGGGTTAGTAAATGCCAGGAGCTTGGGAAACAAGTTGCCAGGGTTCCAGGCCATGCTGTTCAAGGGGGTGGATGTGGCAGCGGTCATGGAGACGTGGGCCAACAAAAACCATGACTGGGACCTAAACGTGCAGAGGTACACTACGCTTAGGAAGGATAGAAAGGAGGGCAGAGGGGGTGGAGTGGCTATGTTCATTAGAGAGGACATAGAAATTGCTAGGGTAGAAGAGGCAGAGGGAAACGTGGAGGCCTTATGGGTCACCTTACGATCCCCAGCAGGAGATAAGGTCAAGCTGGGTGTAGTATATAGGCCCCCCGGGATGAGTGATGTTCTAGAGGATGGTTTGCTGGACAACATCATTGCCCAGTGTGGACCAAAAGGGGAAGGAGTGGTGTTGATGGGGGACCTTAATATGCCAGGTACAAACTGGGGAACCATGTCCTCTAAGGTGGCCAAGGAGCAGAGGTTGCTGGATGACTTCCAGTATGTGTTATTAACACAGCATATGATGGAGCCCACAAGGGAGGAGCATGTCTTGGCCGTGGTTCTGGCAGATGGGGATCTGGTAAGGGACCTGGTTGTAGAGGACCCCTGACTGGGAATGACCACAATACCGTCTGGTTTCAAATAAGCATGGGGGGGTGAGATCTAGGACACTGGCAGTGGACTTTAGGGGGGCAGACTTTGTGGGCATGGGAAATATTCTCAAGGATCACTTGAAGGGGATTACATTAATGAAAAGTGTGGAAAGGAGATGGGAGGTCATAAAACGGGGACTTCACGAGGCAGTCAGGATCTGCGCTAAGTTGAAATGAAAGGGAGCAAGGTCACATAAACCATGCTGGTGGTCCAGTGAGGTACAGGTAGCAGTCAGAGAAAGAAGGTGGCCGAACAAAAAATATAAAACAACAAGAGGGGATAGGGATAAGGAAATGTTCCATCTTGCATCTAGAAAAGTCACCTGGATGGTGAGGGGAGCAGAGTCCAGTAAAGAGCAATGACTGGCACAGGGGAAACATGGAGGGGAAAAGGGGTTCTTCCAGTACATTGGGGAGCGGAGAAAAACTAAGGGCCATCTCAGCAGATTGAGATCAGAAGGAGGGTGGGTGGAAGAGGCGAGGGACCAGGCAGAGGTATTTAATGAGTACTTTGCCTCTGTGTTCACTAGGAGGGGATGGGATATCTACAAAGCAAGGCATGATGGGATAGAAGCGGCAGTGAGTGGGATCAGGGAGCAACAGAAATGGAGCAAGAGGAGGAGAGGAACCCCAGGGTGTCACATATGGATAAGGATAAAAAGGCCAGTAAGGTGGAGGGGACAGATGATGCTATCTCTACCAAAAGGGTGTGGTTAGCCCTCAAGGCCCTAAAGAAAGACAAATCTCCTGGGCCGGATGGCATTCATCCAAGAGTACTATGGGAATTGGCGGACATACTGGCTGCACCCCTGGCAGAGCTCTTCAACAGGTCACTTGAGACAGGGAGGGTACCTAGGGATTGGCAAGAGGCACATGTGGTGCCAATCCATAAAGGGGGGTCGAGGGAAGTACCAGGTAACTATAGACCCATCAGTTTGACCTCAGTGGTGGGAAAATTAATGGAGGGTATACTAAAGGAATGACTGGGGGTGTACTTGGAGGAGGTGGGAGGTCTGGATAGTCAGCAACATGGGTTTGTGCCAGGTAGATCATGTCAAACCAATCTTGTGGAGTTCTATGAATGGGTAACATCAGAACTGGACAGGAGAAAGCCTGTCAATGTATTATTCTTGGACTTCAGCAAGGCGTTTGACTCTGTCCCCACAATGGTCTGGTGGAGAAACTGATGGGGTTAGGAGTAGGCCCTTTGATGGTCAGATGGATTGAAAACTGGCTAGCTGGATGCACCCAGAGAGTAGTGGTCTGTAGGGAGCTCTCGAACCCTAGAGAGATTGGTAATGGGGTGCCGCAGGGCTCGGCCCTGGGTATGATACTGTTTAATGCATACATTTCAGACATCAGGGAGGGTATAGGGTGTGAAATGAGTCTCTTCACTGATGACTCCAAGATGGGAGCAGTAGTTGAGGGAGAAGAGGGGAGGTTGGCCCTGCAAAGGGACCTGGACACCCTGGAAAGCTGGGCTCACACATGGAAATTAAATTTCAATATCACCAAGTGCAAGGTGTTGCATTTTAAGGGGAACCCTAACACAGATACACCCTGGGAGGAGGCACTGAGGCCTCAATAGGGTAAAAGACCTAGGGGTCAGTGGATGCATGTATGAATAACTCTGAGCAGTGCAGGAGAGCAGCTAGCAAGGCAAACAGGATGTTGGGATGCATCGAAGGGGATCACCACTAGGACAAGGAAGTGATTCTGCCGCTGTACAATGGACTGGTTAGACCCCACCTTGAGTACTGTGTACAGTACTGGAGACCACACTTGAAGAGGGACATACAGCTCCTGGAGAGAGCACAGAGGAGGGCAACTAAGATGATACGAGGGCTAGGGGATTTGACATATGAGGACAGACTTGAGGGGCTCTGCCTGTTTTCATTGGAGGAGAGGAGAGACGGGGGGACATGATTGAGGTCTTCAAGTACCTCAAGGGAATAAATAGGGTAAACATGGAGGGGATCTTTAGACTAAAGCAGGGAGGTATTACCAGAGGGCATGGTTTGAAGTTGGAAGGCGGAAGGGTGAGGGGGGGAAAAGAGGAGGAGGTTTTTCACTGAGAGGGTGGTGGACCCTTGGAATGCACTGCCTGGTGAGCTGGTACAGAGATCCACAGTGGAGGGCTTCAAGAGAGGGTGGGACAGACAAAGAAAGTGGATGTATCAGATGATGGCCTGGCCCAGGGGGTTGGGAATGGATGATAGGGGTTTCTGGAACACAAGGGGGGGGGAGCCTCGGCACCCAACTAGGGATCTGAGGTTTGAGCAGACTCGATAGACCGTAAGTCCTAATCTGCTGGCAAATAGTTTAGTACAAGAGGGGAAGAAAATGATCATGTGTGACTTTGATATGAATATAGCTAGGTTTGTCTATGGTTTCTTCATCTGTTTGCTAAAGCCAGCAACTTACAGGTGTTGACTGCTAAAGCCCACCCACCCACCCACCCATATGTTAAACATTTTCCTGCTGCAGCTGCATTGTAGCTCCTTAGTGAAAATAAATTGGCACATTAACTATTTATGTACTCAGTTATATAGTCTCATCATCATCAATTATGAAAACAAATTACTGATATTACCTTATCTCAGCTGTTTGCTGCTTTCTCTTTTAAATAAATAAATCTAAAGTTGCTATGTTTAAAAGAAAGTTTGCATAACAAAGTCAATGTACTGCAGCCACAGCACATGGAACTGGTGCAAGACATTATGCAATAATGTAGTAAGTAAAGACATTTGAATACAAAAAATACCAATCATTCTTGTTGGCAAGTAATATATGCAATTTTCTAAGATAATGTATACATATACCAACATTCTTGTTGGCAAATTGAAGTAACACATGCAACTTTCAAAGATAATGCATCGACTTTCCAGCTGATAGATAAATAAAATGTGTATTTCAGTCACATAAAGAGAAAATAGGTTTTCTCACCACATACTGTGCTAAGGAACATTTAATATAGCTGCAGCAGTTGGCATGTGATGTTTAAAGGACAATGTCTGTCAATCCCTGGCCCTTCTGCATCAAATTATCACTATTTGTAAAACAAACACATTTAATGATTGGTCACATTATGTAAAAACTGCTGATGTCGCTGTTTTTTTTCTGATTCCTTTCTTCTTTTTTAAAGGGGACAGGAAATTTGTGCTACATGGCCACAGTTTGTAATGTCCTTATAAAGAGAAATGAAAGTCTTGTCTCCAAGTGAGCCATAGTTAACAGTTCCTTAATGAACACTTGTGTAAAAAACTGTCTTTCAATTGTATTCTTCTTTTGGATAACATTTTGTACTGTTCTTTTTATGTAACCAGTAATTTAAGAGTTTTTACTATTATGCCATGGTTTATGTACAACAGAATGTTAAACATGAGCTACTGTCATATGAGACCAATGGTTACAGTTATGTGTCCAACCATGACATAGGTAAAACTCCAGATCACTGTTTTCCTGAAGAGACCTGTAACAGAATGCTGCCCACAAAAATATAACAATACAAAATGCAGTTTTCCCATCACTTTCTATTCAGTAAAGTTACATATGGATCCTTCTGGTTTATGGCTAACATTTCTGTAATTGGGAAAATAATAAACAGCTACCAGTTATAAACCATTTTCTGTCCTGTTGAAAACTGAAAAATAGATGTCCCCCCCTTATCATTATAAAATCTTGTATGGGACTGGTGCCGGTGTATGTAAAAGATGAAACGGAAATTTAACGGTAGTTTGTTTTGTAGTATCCCTCTATGAGAAGGTACTAAATCTCCTAATAGAAGAACAAGATCACAATTGCTAAAAATGCTGGTTTCACAGTCAAATTTATTTCCCCTGATGATCTGTGTAATAGAAACATAGAAACATAGAATTTGACAGCAGATAAGGACCGCTTGGCCCACCCAGTCTGCCCATTTCCCTGCCTACAGGATAAGCTGCAGATCCTAGTTAACCAGCAGCCTACTTCTTTCTACCCCAACCCCCTAGAATTGCCTTATGACTGTCCCATGCGTGCTTGAATTCAACCACTGTTTTTGACTCCACGACCTCCTCAAGAAGGCCGTTCCATGCATCCACAACCCTCTCTGTGAAAAAATACTTCCTTAGATTACCTCTGAGCTGTCCCCCTCTATCTTCAAATTGTGCCCCCTTGTTCTTGCACACCTCTTTTTTTGAAAGATGCTACCCTCTTGGACTTTGTTGAATCCCTTGAGGTACTTGAAAATTTCTATCATGTCCCCCATCTCCCTCCTTTCCTCGAGGCTATACATATTAAGCTCCTTAAGTCTCTCTTCATATGTCTTCCAGTGCAGACCCTGCACCATTTTAGTTGCCCTCCTCTGGACAGCTTCCATCCTGTCTATGTCTTTGTGAAGACTGGGTCTCCAGAACTGCACAAAGTACTCCAGATGGGGTTTCACCAGCTGTCTGTACAGAGGGATAATAACTTCCTGTTTTCTACTGGTGATGCCTCTCCCTAAGCATCCCAGTATCCCCCCAGCCCTCCTTGCTGCCCTCTCACATTGCTTGCCCACCTTTAGGTCATCTGATATGACTACCCCCAGGTCCCTTTCCATTTTTGTTGTTGTTAGTATCTCACCCCCCATTGTGTACTCCTCCCCTGGGTTTTTGTTTCCCAGGTGCATTACCTTGCACTTCTTAGCATTGAATCTAAGATGCCTTACATTTGACCATTCCTCTAACCTTGCCAAGTCCCTTTTCATCCTTTCCACCCCACCTTGTGCATCAACTCTGTTGCAGATCTTTGTGTCATCTGCAAAGAGACATACTTTTCCTTCCAGTCCCTCTGCAATGTCGCTTATAAAGACATTGAAGAGGACCGGTCCTAATACTGAACCCTGTGGTACCCCACTAGTAACCCCCCTTTCTTCAGAGTGGACTCCATTTACTATTAATCTCTATGTCCTATTCTCCAGCCAATTTTTTACCCAGGCTGTCATCTTGGGACCCACTCCCAGGCTAGCTAACTGTATATTAATCTTTTGTGTGGGACTGTGTCAAATGCCTTGTTAAAGTCTAGGTAGGCCATGTCCACAGCCCCTCCCTGATCTACTACTTTGGTCACCCAGTCAAAGAAATCTATCAGATTTGTCTGGCATGACCTTCCCACTGTGAATCCATGCTGCCTTGGGTCCTGTGCCCCTCTGGCCTCTAGATATTTGACAATTCTTTCCTTCAGAAGTGATTCCATTATTTTCCCTACCACTGAGGTTAAACTGACAAGTCTGTAGTTTCCTGCTTCTGCCTTGCTTCCACTTTTGTGAAGGGGAATCACATCTGCCCTCCTCCAGTCCTCGGGTACCACCCTATCCTCCCATGATTTGTTAAACAGGGTAGTCAGCGGTGTCACTAATTTCATCCTTAGTTCTTTTAGAATTCTAGGACGAATCCCATCAGGCCCCATTGCTTTGTCCACCTTCAGTTTTAAGAGTTCTTTCAGAACCCTTTCTTCTGTAAATGGGCTGGTTTCAACTTCTGTATCCAGTGTGTTTCTACTGTTTGTTTTGGGTACCTCCCCCTCTTCCTTTGTAAATACTGAGCAAAAATATTTGTTTAGTATCTCTGCCTTTTCACCGTCACCCTCTGCCCACCCCCCCCCACACTTTATTAAGCCTCACTATCCCTCCCTTGGTCTTTCTTCGCTCCCTTACCTATAAAAGGTTTTATCCCCCTTCTTAACTGAGTTGGCTATCTTTCCTCAGTTTGGGCCTTTGCTGTTCTGACTGCCTTCTCAGCTTCCTTTGCTTTAACTGATACAGTTCTCTGTCCTGCTCCTTCTGTGATTCCTTGTACTTCCTGAAAGCTTTCTTTTTCTCTTGAACCTTCACTGCCACTTCCTTTGAGAACCATAGTGGTTTCTTACATCGTTTAGTTTTGTTTATTTGCTTCACACAAAGGCTTGTTACCTCTGTGATGGCAGTTTTTATTATTCCCCATTGTTCTTCCACCCCTTCTTCCTGCCCATTTGCTAGTGCATTCCTTAGGCTGAGGTTCAATGAATAAAAGATAGTGACCCCCCCCCAATTATGGAAAAAAGGGCTTTCTGATCTCTTTCTTTCGTAATGAGTGTCTTGTCTTTCAGCAGTTAATCTCCACTCTCTTTCCTCCACTTCACACAACAGACATACACATTCTAAAAACAAATGTCACTGTAGACTGAATTATAAGGAGTAATTGGTGGCTAGTGATTCCTTTCCCCACTACTATGATTGTAATTTTATTATTGATTCCCTTCAAATCTGTAAGTGTCCATCACCCTCTCCAGAAACCATGCTCTCAGTTTTTTAAAAATGTTACATTGTGCTACTGACAACCTCCCAGTTTTGAATCCAATGCACATGATACATAAAACATTTTAAATTGTGTGTTGTCCCTCTCCCTGTCTCGAACCCATGACAGCAGTTTCACAAGCTAATTTCTTTGGGCAATTTGAACCTCCCCAATACCAAACCCATAAGGCAATTTATGAATGACAGCTTAGTAATTGGGGTTTCATAGCTCTTGAAACTCACTAGACTAAGATAGTCATCTGACCCATTACCCTTCCCCCCACCTCACTGATCACATTTACATTTGTAAAGCAATGCTAATTGGAGACCAGAATCAATGGATAGAATAGGACCTGTGTGTAGTCCAGTTATCTGCATCAAAGGAGGTGAGGGTACTATAAGAGATTAGCACTACTGACATGTATAACTCCCATCCCCACAATGAAAGAAAGCAACAGCAAGGGCAAACAATATGATGGTATATATACTGTAGATCAGGGGATCAGTATTAGGGGAGAGTAGGTTATACATCCCTTGCACTGGTCACTTGCTAGGCAACATCTTGAGTTTATAGTTCAATATTATTGCCAAAACCTGCAAAAAACATCATTAACATGCTGGATAATGTACAGAGAAGGGCTACAAAAACAATAGTGGATCATCATGGTGATGCATAGGAGGGAAGATTTAGAGCACTGCAAATGTACTCCAAGATTGACATGAGCAACATATGTGACTTGATTGTATGACTGTAAAGTACTTGTTAGGGATAAGAATGGTGGACGAATGTCCCAAAACTCACAGGGATTAGTGTTCCTACACAAATCAGATTACTAAATATTTTATAGCTCTATGATAATGTTAATTATAAAGTGAGTATAATACATCCAGGTAACTACTTGGCAGAAGACCTGTGAACCCAGTGTTGGTTTCCAATCTCAAACGAACCATGAGAAGCTTCAGGTACATCGGTACTGAAAAGTCTGTACTACCATGTATCTCTGACAGTCGTCTCAAATTAGGATGTCGCCACTACTCACACACACACGCACACACGCACACACTTACACACACACATACACACACACACAATAACTCATACAAATAAAACCCACTGCAGCTGCATTTTTCATTCCGATGAAGTCAGCTGAATATTAATGACAGAAAAGTCAATGTGTAATGCATCTGCATGTAACGGCATGGATGAGTAGCAAAAACACCAACAAACCAGTAACTACATCGATTACAATGCTGTGTTATACTGTATAAATACATTTTATTACTACTACTTACTACAGTTGAATCCAAATGATTACATTTAAACTACAGGAGTTTTGGAAAAAAAATTAAAAACTGGGGCAATTTTTGGAACTTCTCTGACTCTGGTCAAGAAGAGGTGGCCTGAGAACCTTCAGCTGTGGTTATACAGATCTTTAAAAAAATCAGAACACACTGCAGTGCGGACACATGTAGTCCAACAATAGGGATGAACTATAGAAAACAGAGGTACTGTATGGATATGTTTTACATTGATTTTACATCACACTAAGTGTATTATTAATACAGCTCTAGGTGTGTGGGCTGCTGAATATCTTTTTTAAACTTGGTTCTGAGATTGCACTATTGGCGAGATGGCAGCAGGCAGAAGGGATAGGCTGAGGTGATATATACCTATTTAAAAAATATCCTGTGTGACTTATCAGACAATAAAAAGGGGAAAGTCATTTAGACTGACTGCATGCCAGCTTCAAAAAAATTCTGCTATCATAACAGCCAGAGCAGGAAGAAAATGAATCCTGAGCTACTCATATTACGTCTGTGCACTACATTATCTGTTTGCGAGCAAATAAAATGCTCAGACAAATGGAGCTAAAAAGGGGAAAAAAAGTTGCAACTTGACAGAGAGAGGAGACTGCATGAGTATTACTGAACTGAATGTCAGGGTATCCCTCTCCCTCACCCTGTCAGAGTCCTGAGATGCAGTTGTACTGTTGAACACAGTACGGTACAGCAGTGCATATGAGGAGCCGTGCACCAAACAAGTGACAGAGTTTCCCCTGCATGAATGTAAATAAAAAAAAAGGACTTTCCATTTTTAGATTACTACGGATCGCAGGAGCGGAAGGGGGGGTGCCACCAACAACATAAAATTCCACAGTGGTATTTAGTGTTGATGTTAGTTGATCCCAATCCAACCCCCATAGTGCCCCAGAGAACCGCAGCAAACACAGACACCAAGGTACATCTTGTCCAACATGCCCCCTTCCACTGACTGGTCACTGATCTAAGAACTCTGTTCCCTAGACCCATGGTTAAAATTTGTCATGCACTCTCACCCCCTGTCACAAACTATCTGACAAATGCTGATATAAAACAGGGCTTATAAAAAAATCTTAGCATTAGCAGTGTCATTTTCGTAGCTCTACCTAGGAACATATGAAAAAAAAAAGAAGCCGTGAAAAGAGCATAACTCGTTTTCAACAGGTAAACCTACCCACCTTCCTTCCCGACCCACCGGTGTTTTCAAAACAAACACAATTCGGGGAAATTCAAGGCATTATGGCTGGTAATTTTACATCTGTATGTTACCATGCGGACCATTTTCATTTTCAAACACTAAACCCCTACTAGAAAAAATAGAAAAAAAAAAACATCTAACAAAAAAAAAGGTGCTGACAAGTGACAAACTAATGGATGAGACTGTGTGTTGGAACTCAACGCAGCACTCCACTGGACTTCAGTGACAGCCCCTGATATTTCAAAGAAATGCTTGTTGACCAAATCAAAACTGAAATAAAAAAATATATATGTAGTTAACAACTGTTTCAGTACTACTATGCCATGTCAAAAAATGAGTTTTCATGATGAGCTTGATATCCTACAGGTGCTGAATCATTATTTTCGGATGATGATTCAACATTGTCACCACCAGCAATCAGATTTTCCCTTCAGACAGCTAGCAGTTCGTACATATGTGGCTGAACTATACGGGGTCCACCATGAAAAACATAAAGTCCACCCCTCTCTTCACTTCAGACCCCAAGCAACTAATGTTTTCATCATGGTAGTGATGATCATCTGGGAAAGGGTTCAGCTTTCAGAGAATTATGTGATGTTACCAGGATTCAGAGTGTCTGACTTAAAAGGCAGTGTGCATGCACGCGCTAACTATGGCAGAAACTGACAGGAAAAATGACTTTAGCCCACAATTAACAGAGTTTAGAAAAGACAAAACCACTTTCTTCAAAACTAGATCTTTATTTGACAAAGGTACATTAATGACCTCTAGTTAGTAATCATTTTTTAGCATATTTTAGGCGATAATTTCTCCTATCTCATTTAATGTATTCAAAAGCTAAAAATTTTTTCACGTTCATTCGAGCCCTTTTGCGAACCCTCTAGTGTTCAAGTTCTAAATTAGAACTCAAACACCAGGGTTCGAGATGGGTTTGAATTTTTCCCGAACTAGTTCTGACAAACCTAGTATGAAGACAGCTTACCTTAATGGGTAACATTAGAGAAGAATATAGCAGAGGTCCCTTAATTGGGACTCATACTGGGTACCAATTGCAATCAAAGGGGAGAAAGGAACCCAATAATTCAAGAGCCCCAAAGAGCCTGGCAACTTTACACGAGCTTCACTCAATTTCCCAAATCAACATGGGTACCTCCAGTACCCTACACATATTTATGGTGAAATCCCAGCATTCAGGTGTGGTGGAAGGAATGGGAAAGGGCAAAAATCAGAATGATTGCTGACATTTCCTTGCTGGGCTCCAAATATTTGCTATCATTCCAGCAGATTCAGGATAGGTTTGGATTACCTAAATTTGATTTCAGGAAATTCCTGAAAATCAAGGGTGCTATCACAGTCTTTGAAATGACCCACTCAACACCACAGATATGGACATGGCTGTAGCAGTTGCATAAAACAACCAGCTCCAGGAGTATAGGGTATAGCTAGGAAGATGTATTGCTTATTTAGGGATGCCCAGCCAGTAGTTATGTACAAGTGCAAACTGAGGTTGGAAACAGAGCTAAATATGGTCTTACCCTCAGAATGATGGAAACAATACCTTAGCAGAGCACACCAGGCATACAAAGATGCTTAGAAGCAATTGATCCAGGCAAAGATTATTCATAGGTGGTGCAAGAAGTCCTGTTCTGAAGGGACCTCATACCACATTCCCACTGTTGGAGATGTAGTGCTCCAGAGGGCTGGCCTACTATATGTGCTATGTCAGTGCCCATGGATAGAACAATATTGGAAAGGAGTCTGTGGAGACTGTTCCACAAAACCCTACACTGATACTATTAGGTGACACCTCACTCCTACTAAGGGGGACAAGCCAGACTGAGAACTGATTCTTATCTGTAGTCATGGAGGCTTAAAGTGTGTTCCTGAGAAAGTGGAGATATCCCGCACCTCCATCCATTGTGGTTTGGTACTCAAGCTAAGGTGGTGGCTTTTGAATGACTGTCTAATGCATTACAGGAAAAACTGCCTCTTTTTTTCAAAAAAATGGGATAAACACCTTAACTCCCACCTGTGCTCTGTACCACCACCTGCCGTAGAGAAACTGCCCTTTAATTCCTAGATAGTTAAGCAAGTTGTATGGGCAGGTTGCCAGATCAGACTGACTTGGAATCCACCCCTTCCATAGTTTGAGGTGCAGGGTAGTTACAAGTATTTCATTAACTGAGGGCAGAGGACTGTAACCACATTAGAGAGAAGAGATTGTGCCTCCTCATTTGATTATTTTTGTGCTACCTATCAGATCCTTATGAGCTGATACTGTTTCTCTGTACTTACAAATAAGCCTTTAATCCAAGGAACTTACATTCTGGCTGGGTCCAGAGAAACATAATGGCATCATTGGTCTTGTAAGTGATTACTATTTATAATAAAAAAAACCTAATAAAATATAGATTGAAAAAAAAACTGAGGGCAGTGGACTAGGGCAAGGGTGAATATAGCTCCCTCTCTGCATGAGGTCACAGTTATTACTAAAAATATTTTACTCTATAGATGTGTAACCAGACTAGGGATTCTGCTCTGACAAGTGAAGGAGAACTCTTCATGGGAGGAGTATAATAGTACAGTGACTTACAGCACGATATCCTAGTACGTATTAGTGGGACATTGTCTGTTTGTTAACTGCAATTTCAGTCCCCTAGGGGCCTCAAATGCACTCAGCCATGTTAGGTTGCTCCTCAATCAATCAACTTCCTTTTCTGTATGTTAACCCTATTAATAAATTGAGGAAACAAATGTTAATGCATATTATGTTATTGTTATGGCTAATATACTTTGCTCTGTTTGTATATTCAAGTACATTTTGGAATTGAAAATGAAATAAACTCTTTTATGTTAAAATATTACCAGATGTTGTGTACTACATGACCAGAGATAGTGTTAAATGCTGTAACAATAACTATTTCCTTGTACCTTTCGTCCACGTCTATCTTTGGGTACAGCAGCTCATTTCTATTGATGTTTTCTTCTTTGTTATAAGACCCCATTACAAGTTGTTACTTATAACCCCTATTCTGAAAATGGTCTATTACTGCCTGTGAATCTTGATGAAACTTTTCCAAAATAGTACAATTGCATCTTAGATGTAACAATTGATTAAATGGGATGTTTTCATTTGTTTTGCATGGGTGGGCACTACTGGATAAAAGTGAAGTATTTCCAGCAGTGAATTTACAAAATCCATGACTTTCAATTGAACCCTTTGCTGTTCAATTTAGGCATAAATCCCCAAAACATTAATTTGTTTAGGATTCACATTAAATGTAAACTTAAGTCCTCAGGCATTATCATTAAGCCAATTTTCAAATTCAAGTGCATCTGCATGTATCCCATCCTATATAGCAATGATGTCATCCAGACAGCAGTAACATATAACAACATTATTGTGAAATGGAGTTTTATTGTTTTTTATCACAACACTATGTCACCATCTCTGCAGACCTGGCAGGGGATACGACCCCCTACTCAGAAGGGTATGTCCTCTGTCCCATCGGGGCCATCAGTGGTCCTGCTGGGTCTTGGTATTTTCCTGTTTATTTTTCCCTGCACCCATGTCCATGCAATGGGCACAGCAGCAATCTCCACCTCCATGAAGGCAGCCAAGCACCCTGGGTGTGGGCTGAATGCCTCTTGTTGCGGTGACATGTGCAGCACAAGCCCCCCTACCTGAGGTTGGAAAGCAGTCCTCCGGATGCTCAATCCTTACCTCCTCCATCTGATCTCTGAATGACCCGAGTCTATCCCCAAACCTGGGTCACCAGCATTGTGTGAGGTGTGGTGTCCAGTGCCTCAACCCTCAGCACCACCAGGCCAGCCAATTTTTATTGTTTGAGATTAATTCTTGCTCTATCCATGCTGATATTAAATTTGCATAGGACGGCACAAGCGCTGTCCCCATTGTCATATCACTGCATCAGAAATAATATTTCCTGTAAAAAATAAAGTAGTTGTGTTTAATCTAGACCTAAGAGTAAAAGTTCAAGATCAATGACATTTTTGAGATTAACCCTTAATAGCATTTCTTTTGTTGCATTAAGTCTCATATCCTGCTTTATGGACGTGTATAAGCTTTCAACACCCACTGTAATCCACACCAATATATCTTTTAATTTAATGCTGTTTAACTTCCCCAGAATTTTCAATGTCCCTCACATAGGTTGGTGAATTACTTTCTATAACTTTTAAAAATAAATTCACACATTCAGAGAGCTTTTCAGTCACAGAACCTATGCCAGAGACAATAGGACATCTTGGGGAGGGGAGGGGGTCTCATTGTTTTTATATACATTTGGAAGTACATAAAATGTACATGTTACTGGAAATAGAGTTGTTAAATATTTTTTTCTCAGATTAATCCATCTATAGTCATAGACTGTATACAACAAATTCACCCAAATGTTTACTAAAAACTGATGCAAGATCACTATCTAATCTAGTGTAATATAATTAATTACTTGGTTGTCTTCCTACTTCCAACAAATACATTTCCTTTTCTAACAAAACCACATTTCCCACTTTGTTAGAGTTCTTAGTAATAACATCAATCCAACTCTTAATGTCTTCAGCTGCTGATATTTCTTCCTTTGTCAAAACAGAGAAATACAATTGCATCTCTTTTCAAATTGTACCTGTTTCAGCTCAGACTCTTTTTCCAAAGATGTCCAGTGCTTGGCTTTTTATAGTATCCCCTTCAAACATGGACTGTGGTTTAAACATTTCTGTTCTCTGTGGGGCATCACCAGTTAATTTAATGGTGTTATCATTCTGCATCGGGGAATTGCTTGAGCCATTAATAATTCTGTTGTTTCTTGTGTAATAATTGACTCTCTACCATTGCAGCATCCTTCCTGTTGTTACTGTTAGAATATATTTTTCTTAGTTTGTTAGGCATCCAAATTATTTGTGAACATTGTAGATTGTGAATCAAGTATTTGTCTGGAAGCAAGGAAGTACTTTAATCTTATTATTCTGAACAATTTGTATAACTGAACCTCTATTTTAAATCAACTAACAATAGGTGTTTGGTGAATTTTAAGCCACTACTGAGAACTTGGAAACTTTGCAGGTGTTAATACTTTATAAGTTAAATACTTGTTCTTTGCCTTCTGCTTCATATTGCTTCACAGATTCCATTTTTTTGTCTTTTATTCCTTCATCTTCCCCCTCATCTTGTTTTGCATTTTTTGACTTTGTTTTTATTGTATGACTGTTTTTGACATGAGTTTTGAGATGCTGTTTGTTTGGAACTACCTTCAAGCATATCATCAACCTTTGTGCAGCAATAACTATCAGTGGTCAAATTTTATTTTTCTCTTTGTATTGACTGATTTCATTTTGATTTTCTGCTGCTAGGGTGACCTTGTTATTCATCACAACTCCTATGTCTTTGTTCACTTCCTGGTCAATTAAATACACAATTATTGGTATAATGATCTAATTAATTCTGGGTGAGTTTAAGAGCTTTTTTCTCTTTAACTGTGGTTTCATATTTTGTTTACTTGGTTTCCAATTTATCTTTTAGCTTTTTGAATATCTCACTACCTTTGTGCTTTTGAAGGTCTGATTGTAAGGCATTAAGTTCAGTTACATCATTGTAATGCAAATCATCATCTTTAATTATACATGAAAGAAGGCATGAGGAACAATCCAGTTCTACAGTTGGAAATGTAACCATTTCAAGACTACTTGTAACCCAATTAGGATCTTTATATGTTGTTAAACTGTTATGATTGTACCAGATATTAATTTGATTTTTAACTTCTCTAATTTATGAAACAATGTTATTAATTCATTCCTAGTGATAACAGTAGCATCGTCTTTTGATTTTGAACCACACACAGCTTGGTAGTATCTCACTATTGCCACTGCACTAATAAAACAATCTGTAATGTCAAATTCGCTTTCAATTTCAAGATCAGAACTATACTCTTTATCTTCCACTGTCTTCAAGCACAATGGTTTATAACTATTTCAAATATCAGCTTTTAAATTAAGTACTTATTTTGTATATCTATATAATGTGAAGTCCCTCTGCACTCTGTCTAGGGCTGCTACGGTGCTAGTGAACCAAACAATTTCACCAAAAATCCTTTTCCCAATGGAAAAGTTAATTGAACAGCACTCTTATTGAGGGTGGCCACAGTAAACTATCACCAGTCCAAAGTCAAAAATCTGAAGCACATACATCTTGACTGGAACAATGTAACACTTCATTTTTTATTTTATTTTAAAATGATAAACTACAAACGTATAAGTGAAGTCCAGGTCCACATAGCTGAATTCAGACAACTTGAAACACCTCAATTCATGTGCTGATTTCAAGAGGCTGACTGAAATGGTTGAACTGAACTTAGCCTTGATGAAGTGAAGCTAATTGCTGTTATTTAATTTCCAAAAGGAGAGTCATAACTGGAGGAATGGAGGAAGGGGGGAGGGAAGAGCATTGGAGAGGATAACTCTGGGGAGAAAGGAGTGGGGGCAGCTCCAGTAAAACAGACTGTGTCCTGATTTGCTAGAACTATGTCTTGTATGGCACCATCCCTAGTCTGCTTCTTATAATTCTACTGTACGTTAGAAAGCATGAATTCAAAAGCTGCTCACTCAAACCCCAGCATGTTGCTAGCTGAAATGAACAACAGATCATAACCAGAAAAGTGGCACACTAAATAACACTCGGCTTTGGCATACATGTTTGCTCCAGTCCTGTATTAGATACCAAAAAAACAAGTCCCAGGTGCATATAAAAGAAAGCCAGGAGAGAGAAACTACAAAGTATTGATTAACCTTTAAACCCATGAGGCAACATCGGGAGAGGGGATCAACAGCAAAAGAATCTGATTCATCCATAGAACTGACAACAGTCCCCAGAATGGACAGACTAATTATCTCTCCTATATCAAAGCACAAGACATGGCCAGATCAAATCAATGTCCTAATACAGGAACTAGTGTAAAAGAAGGCCATTGTGGAGGTACCACTGGAGCAGAGGAGCAAAGGGATCTTTTCCATCTTCTTTTTAGTACCCAAGAAAACAGGTACACTATGACAAGTTTTAGATCTAAAACTCTTAAATATTTCAGACAGATGCAGACCATTTAAAATGGAGATGGCCAAGAAACTCTGAGGGCCATTTGCCCAGGAGACTACCTCACATCCATAGATCTAAAAGACACCTACCAGTACAGACCCTCTAATTACAGATTCCTGAGGTTCCACATGCTGGGGAAGCACAACCAATAGCAGGTGCTCCAATTCAGGCTCATTTCATCCCCAGGACTGTCCATGAAGGTTTCAATCATGCTAGCCACCAAAATGAGGGAGCAGAGCATACAAGTCATCCCTTACCTGGACGACTGGTTCATCACATCAGAGTCCAAGAAACAAGCCTACAGTCACACCCAAACAGCAGTTCGGTGCCTACTGGAACATCGGTGGGTGATAAACCACAGCAAGAGCTGCCTCTACCCCACCCAGTTAATAGAACACCTGTGGACACTGATGGATATAAGTACAGGAACAGTAAGTCCATTGGAAAAGAGGGTAAACAACATTATAGAGCTGGTTCGCATTCTGCAAAAGTCATGATGACCAACACTAGAGCAACTATCCAGGATCAATGGCCTCTTCCTGTTATGAATTGAGCTGGTCCAAAGGGCTCAGTGGACTATGTGACAACTCTTACTACTGACGATACGGAAAGGACTAAATCTGGTCATAGATCTATTGACAACACTTGAACTCCTCCAATGGGTAGTGTTTTCCCTCCAGTGGTGGACAAACAGGGACAATGTGACTGGGACCTAGCACTGGACATTCAAGACACAATCATAATAGACACAGATGCTAGTCTGGTGGGCTGGGGTGCAGCCTGGGCTAGTACATTGC
Organism: Neoceratodus forsteri; assembly: GCA_016271365.2. Lineage (NCBI taxonomy): Eukaryota > Metazoa > Chordata > Ceratodontiformes > Ceratodontidae > Neoceratodus > Neoceratodus forsteri. The sequence goes on along the minus strand of CM057452.1, from coordinate 767,631,237 downwards.
ACAGAGCAAATGGTCATTTGCAGAATCCAAACTTCTGATCAATGTGCTGGAAATGCGGGCAGTATTCTGAGCATTACTCAGCTTCAGCAACAGCATAAAATGCAAGAATGTACTCATCATGTCCAACAACAAGGTCATCGTGGAACCAGAAGTAGGGCAATGCAGACAGAAATTGCCAAAATAATGAACTGGGTACAGAAATGCTAACAGAGCATCACAGCCATACTGTATGTCTGGCAGGCAAACTCAACATGACAGTGGACTGACTCAGCCACCAACAGATCCATCCAAGCAAGTGGATACTCAACTCATGCATCTTTCAATTAATGGATAAGTGCTAAGGGCCAGTCCAAATTAACCTCATGCCACCAGCAAGAACACCCAATGCCCCAAGTTCTTCTCCATGTTCAGGGACCAACAGTCTATGGTGGCTGACACACTTTCATTGCAAAGGGCATTCCAGTTTGCATACATCTTCCCACTGCTCCCATTAATTCCACAAGTCTTCTGAAAGATCACCTGCGCCTTTTTAATAAGAAATGGGTCAAACTCTATGCCCTGTATTTGAACTAACTTCCTTCTGAGCTCTCTCTAATTTCCCACCGCATACATCTGTAATATATGTTTTGTCATTTATGTATTATTTCCTGGGCTATCTTTTTTGTTGGGTTGTTATACATACTCCTTATGGGGAGGGATTAGGGGGTTGAGGGGCTGGGTGGGAGGTTGAAGGGGGTTTGGGATTCCTTGTTCAGTGTTCTGTATGATTGTTCTGTAGATAGATACTTTGTTCTTTGAAAATAATAAAGTTGACTTAATTTAAAAAAAAATCCTCTGGAAGATATGACAGTCCAGAACCACAGTCATACTGATAGCACCCTACTGGCCCAGGAAGTTATGGTTCACCATGCTATTTGCCATGGCAGTGGACCACCCATGGAGAGTGCTAACCTGCCAGGATTTGCCACGACAAGTGCCTATATATCACCTGAACCTGTAGAACCTCAAAATGATGGCCTGGCTCCTGAGAGGGACAGATTGTTAAGGGTGGGCTAACATCCCTTAGCAAATCAACATGGTGACACTACCCAGAAGAAGCTCCACTACCTCAAAGTACTGGCGGCACTGGGTGACCTTTTCGAATTGGTACAGTACTAACTCTATCACCCCAGAACTCACCTACTTTGCAGATATCCTGCTATTTTTACAGGAAGGACTAGAGAAGGGACTTTTCCCATCCTTCATGAGCATACAAGTTGCCACCATAGGTACCACACGTGGAAGGATAGACAACACACTCCCGGGCACACCCAGATGGCACATCCTTTCTAAAAGCAGTGTCAATCATACATCCCAGAGTCAAACAAGTGACTGCTCAATGAAACCTAAATCTAGTTTGATGGGCAATGCCATACATACCATTGAACCCCTGAACATGGTAGACATAAAGTGGAAGACTCTAAAAACGGTCTTCTTGGCAGCCATGTGCTCAGCAAGAAGGACTGGAAAGCTTCAGGTGCTCCCTTGCAGAGAATCATTTCTTACAATACATGACAACAGAGCAATGCTGAGAACCATACCTTCATTTATGTCCAAAGTGAACTCAGACTTTCACATGAAACAGGCAATAGAGCTTTCAGCTAACCTACTGGAAAAGAGACAGATGCAGACCCAAGTCTGCACACCCCAGGGATGAATATAATAATCAGCATATACCTGGACAGAACAAAATACTTTCACAAATCAGACAGACTATTCATCTTATGTCACGGATACAAGAAGGGCCAAGTAGCTTCCCCTTATATAGTTGTGTCTTGCCTGAAATCAGCCATTTGGGAAGCCTACAGAATAAGCTGAAGAACTCCATCCAAGAGTTTTACAGTCCACTCCACCAGGGTCACAGCCTCCATCTGGACCAAAAGAAATATGGCCAGCACAGAGGAAATCTGTGTAGCGGCCACCTGGGCTTTGATACGTACATTCACTTAGCATTACAGACTTGATCTTGCACACAAAAGCAAGATCAGTTTCTGCCATTCAGTCCTCCTGGCAGCGAAGGTGCAGTCATCCGAAAACGACGACTCTTCCTGCCCTTCTGACTCTGACACTACTTCTTAGAATCCTATTTGTAAGGAACTGGAGTGCCTCAGAGATTAAACTCAACAATAATAGTTTACACACCTGGTAAGCCAGATATGAAGTTTTATTTCATCAGTTAGCCTTTCACCCCTATTGTATAAACATCTCTGAGGTACTCCACAGCTCTCCCTGAAGGTCGATGTGTTCAAACGAAGCTGCACCATTTCCCACTACGCCACTTTCTACTGGCATGCCATACAGGCCAGTTGTCTTTAGTATGTAGCAACAGGAATTAAAATAATACATTTTTAATAACTCTGAATCTGTTTCCCTTTTTCCTAGTCACAAGCCTAAAGTTTAACCAGTTTGTTTACAATATAGTTTTGGAAGACATCAAAACTGACCCAAACAGGCTAGATCAGCAACTACAGGGTTGAATTTCAGCTTTGATGTCACATGTACATCAACAACCTATCAACTGGACACAATAACCCTATTTCTAAGGAATTGGAGTGCCTCAGAGATGTATACACACACAATCACCAGGTGAGTACACTACTATTTCCTTCCAGATGAATGGCCTTAAACCTTCTGAAGGTTGACTTCTTGGACTAAATTGCCTTCCCACCTCCTTGAAAAACCAAATGAGTTTCTTGTGACACTTTCCCTTCCCTTCCTAACCTGCCTTATGTATACCTTGGAAAGCCTTGGAGCCCCTGTTTTATTGCATCCTATTTAGTCTCCTTCCCTTCTAGTTGGTCATCCCCTTTGAGCCTCTTCTTGAGCTCTTTCTTCATCTTCGTAAAGTCAGTCAATCTAATGTCCAGAGCTAGCATCCATGACTTCTGCCACTGTGCTTCAACAACCATGTTGAACCACACCATGTTGTGGTCACTTGAAATAATAGGATCTTTCACTGTCACCTCTTACATGTTGTCCTGATTTGCCAGAACTATGTCTTGTATAGCACCATCTATTGTCTGCTCCTTATAATACTACTGTATGTTAGAAAGTATGAATTCAAAAGCTGCTGCACTCACTCAAACTCCAGCATGCTGCCAGCTGAAATGAACAACAGATCAGAACCAGGAAAGTGGTACATTAATGAGCACTTGGTTCTGGCATACATATATGCTCCAATCCTTTTATTAGAGGCTAAAAAACAAGTCCAAGGTGCATAGAAAAGAAAGCAAGGATTGAGAAACAACACACCAGCACTTCATCTCTAAACCCAAGAGGCTACATCAGGGGTTGGAAACAAACAGCAAAAGAATCCAATTCATTTATACTAATACTTTATGAATAATGTATTAAGATATTTTGGGATATTTTAACATTTCAGACATATGCTTTTCCCCCCTCATTACTTGGATTAAGTCTGTTTGGTTTACATACCATAGATCTTTATACCGCAAAAGGGCACCACTTTCTACCAGGAAGTAAACCCCATCTTAAATGCACTACTTTTTCATTCATTTGTTAAAGTACAGCTTCCTTATCTGCCACTACCTGTTTACAGGGAAGACTTGTGAGATGGTCACTATACCAGACAATCCCTTCAGCCTGGCACTAGAGGTGTTGCTAAGTTAAACTTCACCCGGGAAGTTCACATAAAGCACCAAAACTTGACGCTTCATGGAATTTGCAGAGTATCCAGTACACTCCGAAGCTTCGATTTGCATGAAATTTTCAGTGAAATTTGCCTTTTTTTAATGCAAAGCGTGAATTTCATGGGTGGAGCGTGAAATTTGTGGGTGAAATTTTGTGCTCCGCAATGAAATCTGTAAAATTGCTTGGCGAATTCCACAAAATCTGCAAATTAACACGCAGAGTGAATTGGGCAGACTTCGCACACCTCTACCTGGCGCCCTACTCCCTAAAACCGTATTTCACTTCTTCTTGTGGACTCACTGCCAGGTCATTAGTCCCTAGATGGACAATAACATCTGGCTTCCAACCCACTAATCTCTCCACCCTGGGGAGAACCCTATCATCTGTAGTTTAATTGGGGAGGAGAGGAACGGGGCAGAGAGAGGTGTGTGTGCTAGTGTTGGGGGACTTGACACTGAAAGATATAATCAGATGGGGTGGTAAAGGGGAAAGACATAGTCTAATATGGGTTGAGTCTATTCCCGGGTTGATGGCAGGCAGGGCAGGGCAGGGCAGGGCAGGGCAGGCCATTCTGAAGTTCTGAAGAGCGCAGGGAAGGGAAGGAAGAAGTAACAGGTTGTGGTGCATGTGGGAATGAATGACCTGACTAGGGAGATGGTGGAGGTAGTAAAGGGGAGATCTGAGGAACTGGGGAAGCTGTGTGAGGAGGTGGGGAAATCAGTAGCCTTCTCAGAGGTGCTCCCATTACCCTGTGCAAGTACTGCAAGGAAAGGAAGGATAGAGTAGTTCAACACCTGGCTGAGGGAATGGTGTTGTGCCAAGGAGTATGGGTTAGTAGGGGACTTGGAGCAGAACCTGTGATAACAATGACCTGTATGCAGGGGATAGTCTACATTTGAGAGGAGAGGGGAAAAGAGTTTTGAAGCAAGAGATACAGGGGTACATAGCAATAAAGGTAGCTTTAAACTAGAAAAGGGGGTTGGCAAGTGGACAGCTGGTAGGCAGGGTTTCCAAAGAGGGGAGCCAGACGAGCCTACCCCTCAAGCTATAGGGAAGGACATCAGGGTAGGAGCAAAAGTGGGGGTAACTCAGGAAGGGGAAGGTAAAGTAGCAGGGTGGAGGGCAGTGTCACTAAACACAAGGAGCCTGGGAAACAAATCAGTTGAGCTACAGGCTGTCTTTGCAGTGGGGTACGTGGACATTGCATCCATAACAGAAACCTGGGCCACCCAGTACCAGGAATAGGCTAAGATGATCGCTGGGCACAGGCTGTTCAGAAAGGACAGGGCAAACAGGTAAGGTGGGGGGGTGGCAATCTATGTAAGGAAAGGAATAAAGTGCATAAGAGAAGGGGGGAGGTGGGACAGAGGCCCTATGGATGCAGTTTCAGGATCCAAAGGGCAGGGTACTGAGGATGGGAGTGGTGTACTGGGCACCAACTCAAGGGGAAGAGCAGGACAGGGAGGTGGCAGAACAAATTAGGAGGGTTTGCAGAAAGGGGAACACTGTGGTGGTTGTAGACTTCAACTTACCTGGGGTGGACTGAAGCACACCAACCACCACAAGTGCTAGGCAGCAGGTTATACTGGGGGTATTCCAGGATAGCTTCCTGGTGCAGTTGGTGCATGAACCAACTAGGTTGGGAAGAACTCTGGACCTTGAATTCATCAAATGGGAAAGAAGTAAGGGACCTGGAGGCTGAGGATCCCCTAGCTGGGAGTGATCATCACTGAGTGTGGTTCACACTCAGAATGGGGAAGCAAACTGGATGTTCAGGTACTAGGGTAATTGACTTTAGGGGGGTAGACTTCAACAAGATGGGAAAAATCCTGATAAGTCATCTGGAGGGTATCCAACTAACCACACATGGCAGTCAAAAATGGATATTATTAAGGCGGGGATGGCAGATGCTACAGGGCATTGTATTAGGGCACAGAGTAAGAAGGGAAGGGCAAAGAAGCCCAGTTGGCTGACCAAGGAGATAATGGAGGGGGTAAGATCCAAGAGAAGAGCTTTCCAGAGATTCAAGAGATCAGGAAGGGTGGATGATGGGGAGGAGTATACAAAGAGGTCCAGGGAGGTTACAAGACTGGTCAGAGCTGGCAAGGCATGCAGGGAGCTTAGGCTGGCACAGGGCATAAAAGATAGAGAGAAGTACTTCTTTAGATACATTGGAGAGAGATGGAAGAACAGGGACCAGATACAGTAGTGAGAATTAGGAAGGATGGGTGGTGGGTAGAGAAAGGGGAGGAGTAGACAGAGGCACTAAATGAGTATTTCTGCTCTGTATTCACAGTGGGGGGGGCAGATACCACATGAGGTGGTGGAGTGGGCATGAGAGGGGAGTGGGTGACAGATGGAGAAATTAGGAAGGGCTGAGGGCACCGAGGGTGGACAAGGTACCAGGACCTGATGGCATGCACACCAGAGTACTCAAAGAACTGGCAGGGAGCTTGGCAGGACCACTGGCTGACCTGTTCAGCATCTCTCTGCACACAGGATGTCTGCGGCAGGACTGGAGGTTGACCTATGTAATGCCCATTCGCAAAGGGGGCCCAAAGGATGATCAAGGTAACTACAGACCGGTGAGCCTCACATCAATTGTGGGCAAGCTCATGGAGACAATCCTTAAAGAGATGCCGGTGACATTTTTGGAAGACAAGGGTCTCCAGGACAGGCAACAGCACAGGTTTGTCTCAGGCAGGTCCTGCCAGACAAATCTGATTGAGTACTATGATTGGGTGACCAGGGAACTGGACAGGGGCTGTGCAGTGAATTTTCTGTACCTGGACTTCAGCAAGGCCTTCTATTCTGTGCCACATGGGAGGCTGGGGGAGAAGTTGGAATATGTTGGAGTGGGTACAAAGATAGTCAATTGGATAACTAACTGGCTGAAGGGTAGGCAGCAAAGTGTGGTGGTGGAAGGTAAACTCTCATCGCCAAGGGCAGTAACAATCAGGGTGATACAGGGATCGATACTGGGACCTGTGCTGTTTGAGACATTCATAGTAGATATCTCACATGTGACCCAGAGTAAGATCAGTCTGTTTACAGATGATACCAAGATGGGAGCTGTGGTGGATGACATCAAGGGGTGGTGGGGACTGCAGGGAGACCTGACTAAACTACAGGAGTAGTCAGAAGCATGGCAGCTGGGGTTCAATGCCAAGAAGTGCAAGTTACTGCACTTTGGTGCTAAGAACCAGAGGAGGAGTTATAAGCTGGGAGGGGTACAACTAGGGGAGCACAGAGGAGGAAAAGGAACTGGGGCTGATTATAATGGGGAAAATGAACAACTAGGCTCAGTGCAGGAAGGCAGCAGCAAAAGCCAACAAGATGCTAGGCTGTATAGCAAGGGGGATCTCCTCTAGAAGTGCTGAGGTGATCCTTCCCTTTTATAGGTCACTGGTCAGACCACACCTGGAGTACTGCATGCAGTACTGGCACTCATTCCTGAAGAAGGACATCAGACTGATGGAGGGGGAGCAACGCAGAGAGACTAAGATGATCCAGGGTTTGGAGGGGAAATCCTATGAAGAAAGGTTGGGCATGTCCAACATGTATTCCTTGGATGAGAGGAAAGATGGGGGGATATGATTGAGATTGTTAAATACCTGAAGGGATAAGCAAGGGTAATACTGGAGAGATATTCAGACTCAGAAGAGAGAGGGATACTAGAGGGCATCAACTGAGGTTGGAGGGGGGAAAATTCAGGAGGGAAGTCTGGAGACATTATTTCATGGAGGGGGTGGTAGACAAGTGGAACTCTCTATCAGAGGAGGTGGTCTCCTGTAGGGCGGTAAGCTGCTTCAAGAGGGGGATGGGACAGAGATGGGGGGAATGATAGTGAAGAGGTGGGAAGGGTGGGGCAGCTACAAGTTGTGGGGCAAGCTGCACAATTGAGCAGACTCAACGGACCACATAGTCTGTTTCTGTTGGAATTTTGTATGTTTGTATGATAGCCCTGAGAGACAGTGCACCATCTTCTCCCTTTGGTCAGTGGCAAAGTTCACACTCTCAATGCTCCCCAAAATAGAATCCTGTTTGATAATTATCATCTTCCTAGCTGTCACGTGCTGTCTGCCACCTCCCTAGTAGGCATCACTGATACAGTGGGCTAGGGGAATTTGCTTTCAACAAGGTATTGTCCCCTGTGAGAGTGAGAAGTACATATCCTATTACACAGTAGTCTGAAATAGCTACATGTTGCAATTCTAGGTTCCCTGCCATACCCAGTTGTTACCATCCATAACCCCCTCCCTGCCCACAAACTTCCAACCTCCATTGCCAACCCTAGGAGGCTACTGAGGAAGAATAGCAGCAGTAGGTTACCCAATCTCAACTGCAACCTAGAGTGTGACTTCAGTCCAAGCTACAGCAAGCTCTGAATGGAGTAACGCCAACCTTCTACAGACTGCAGCTTTTCATACCTCCACAGTGTACCACGGAAGAGTACAACACAACATGTCTCTCCTTCACATTCTCCGTACTTGCCACTATGAATATGTTTTATGTTCCACAGATCTCTGTCCCTAAACACCTTTAAATTAAGGTACCCTGCCAGCCTAGTGGTGCTGAGGGCTGAGGCGCTGGATGCCTTACCTCACACCACACCCGCTACCCGGATTCGGGAACAAACTGGGATGTTGGGGAGCAGGCACGGGGGAGGGTCAGAGCAGCATTGAGCAGCCAGAAGGCAGCTCTCCTCTTCTGGCGTGGTCGCCCCCCCCATAGTCCCGTTGCTCCCAGGTGGAGGCCCAGTGGTCAACGAGAGGTGAGGGGCAACATGTAGCTGGTGGCACCCTAAGATTCAGGATGCGATGCCCACATGCGCATGCACGTCCAAGGTAAGGGGAACAGGTAATGGGGAGAAAATGAGAAAAAAAAATACCATAAAATATATAAGAAAAATAATTATACAATGGTAAGAAAGAATCCTGGCTTCTGATTGGTCAGTTGGCTGTCACAGCAGGGATGTTATCCTGGCATAACATCCCTGCTGATTGTTTGGATGATGTAACTGAGCAGCACCAAGATGATCTCCTCTTTCTCTTAAGAAACAAAAATATGTTTACACACTAACAAAAACATTCTTTAAAATTCTTTTTTTTATTATAAAACAATAAGCCATTGTATAATAGGAATAATTTCCTCCAGGTGGGTGTTATGCTGGGATAACATCCCTTCTCTGGTGTTGGATGCCCTCGGCTGGTGGCCTTGGGCCCAACCGTCCGAGGTGGGATGTTATCCCAGCATAACACCTATCCTGTCAGGCATTATTCCTTTAATAAATAAATTGAGGTACCCTATATAAAGAATTAATACCCTTCTATAACTCCACTGCAATAACTTTACTTTGAGATAACCTAGATAGGGATTTTATACACTCCTGTCTTTCCTGTTTCTGTACACTTACCTTGAGGCACAGTAGATAGAGATTTACCATTCACTTTCTTGTGTATAAAGAATCAGTGACCAGATGCAGAGTGCTATCTTATGGAGAATGTCAAAATTGCAGCATACATTACAAGCTACTCTAACACCTTGCTGAAAATAAGGTTTCCTTTCCTCTGAAAGGTTAGAACTGCTACCTCTGAGACCTGAGATTCAAGATTTGAGCCCAGAGTATGGCACTGAATTGGGCAAGCCTATATTTCAATTTCTAGAAGCTGTTCTCCCATAGAGCTAGAAAGACTTTACACTTCTGCAATACCTTTACTTTGAGGAACCCCAGATGGGGGTTTACTACTACCTATCTAACCTTTCTCAAGCAACTATGGTCCCAGCAAAATTGTTAGTAACAAATTTACAATCATATTCACAATTTATAAATGAGGAAAGCCTCACTAGGTGAAACCAGGGGAACCCTACCTTTGACAAGGCTCCAATTGAGTAAAGAATCTTGCGCTCCTGAAGACTCACTGTGTATTTCCCCACTGACATCATCCTTCTGCTCTGTTTTCCCTCACACTCCAGGTCTGCTAATGAGAGGGTAATGGCTCCTGTGGGATCTACACATGTGTTAATATTAGTGTATGGCTAAGGACATAGTGAACTGGGTAGGAAATTGGCTAAAAGAGATGCAGCAGAGGGTTGTGGTCAATGGTGTCAAATCAGAAGAGAGGGCGGTCATGAGTGGGGTGCCCCAGGGATCTGTACTGGGCCTGATCCTCTTCAGTATGTTCATCACTTTAGTCATTAGAGGAGGTATCTTCAGGAGTCTGTATTTCTTAGCAGATGACGCTAAGGTCTGTGGGAGGGTGGATAGAGATGAAGCTATCATGGAAAGACAGAGTGACTTACAAAAGCTAGAAAGGTGGTATAAAGGTTTGGCAATTCAGTTGAACCTGCCTGTCAGTGTAGTGGTCAAGCTATCACCCACAATTCTGTCAATCTGGTTTTGGGAATGTGCATGGGTCATCAGATGGCTGGCTGGGGGCTGGTGTGTTGAACATCTTATCAGGCATTCTCCACCTCTGGGAGGGTGGGTGAGCAGCTACTTGTGCACTACTGCCTTCTAGGTGACCACAGATGGCAGTTCAACTAGTGCTATCAGATCAGGGTGGGAGGACACCAGAGATTCTCTGTTGCACGTGCACATCCCTGCATGTGCTTGAATGCCATCATGAGGGACAAAATGGGAAAACAGGAAAATGTCCAACAGTTTAATGAGGACATCCACCCCAAGTCACAGGCCCCATGGCACTCACTTCTGACATACCAACATACCGACCAAGTCTCTACAGGGTGAATAGTGACTCCCCCATGGCCCCACCCTAGGGGCAAAGCCATGCTGCCTAGAGAGCAAGAGGAAAGTCCCAAGAAGCAGATGATGGGGCTGGATACAGGGGATGAACCAATGGGTGCTAGTCAGCCATAGTAGCAACAGAACACACTGATTAAAAAAAAATATTTGGCACTTGAAATTCAATGCCAGAAAGTGCAAAGTAATGCACCTAGGGAATAAGAACCCCAGGATATAATATTAGATGTGGGGAGGTTGAGAATAAAGATGCAGCAAATTTATATTCGTAGGCAAAGTGGCGGGGAAGTGACTGATTTCACTGTGTGGATTAATCGGTGAAATTTCCTTCCGTTAGGCAGAATTTTGCCAAGGCGAAATTTCGCATCCCGCGGGCGAAATTCTGCTTTCCATGGCAATATTTTGCCTTCCACGGTGAAATTTTCCCTTCTGTGGGTGAAATTTTGCCACGGAAGGTAGAATTTCACTGCGGAAGGTGAAATTTCACCATTCTGTGGGTGAAATTTTGCTGTTCCACCAGGCAAAATTTCACATTTCACTCAACGAAACAGTGGGAAATTTGCAGATTACTCAGTGAAGCAAATTTTCCTAACTTCGCCCACCACTAGTTGAGAATTAGCACTATGGCTGAGGAATGTGGAAATATAGACAATGATGGCAGAATAAGACCAGAGGTCTGTCTGGTCTGCCCAAGTACATTATAACCCCCGGCACATACTGATACTTTAGGGTACTAATCCATCCCATCCTATTCGTATTCTTCTCCTCCATCCTGTTGCCCCTGGCAACCACTATTCCTTTCATTCTATCTCAGCCCTGCTTGAAACACCTGACTGTTTTCTCACTTATCACCTAGCCAGCAGACAGTTCCAAGGTTCCACCATCATTTCCCTAAAGTAATATTTCCTCACATCCCTTCTGAACCTCCCTACTGTTACTTTCCGCTCATGTCCATGTAGTCACAGTTTAGCATTCAGACTAAATACTTCCCCACAGTTCACTTTGTTAATTCCTTGAAAGAACTCAAAGGTCTCTACCACATCTTCCCTATCCCTTCTGGTCTCCAGTGAGTGCATATTTAGTGCCTTGAGATACTCCTCATAGAATTTGCTCTGCTGACGCTGAATAATTTTTTTACTGCGTGCTGCACTGTATCCAACCTATCCTTATTCTTTCTGAGGTGAGGACTCCAGAACTGGGTGCGGTATTCTAGGTGAGACCTCAGCAGGGATCAGTAGGAGGCAAGTATTACCTATTTTCTTCTGCTATACTGTATATCCCAGCATCCTGTTGGTTTTGCTATAAGCCTTGTTGCACTGACTCGATTGCTTAAGTGAGTTGCTGATGATATCTCCCAGATCCTTTTCCTCAGCTGTAGAGCAAATTCTCTCCCCTCTCATCCTGTACCTGTCTTGGGGTTCTTTTTATCTAGGTTCATAACCTTGTACTTTTTGGCATTGAATTTTAACAACTAGACCTTTGATCACCCCTCTAGCTTTTGTAGGTCTCTCTGCGTTTCCCTTATTCCCTCATCACTATCCACCATCCTATATAGTTTTTTGCCATCTGTGAAAAGACACAACCTGCCTTGGATTCCTTCTCCAACGTCACTAAAGAACTAGAAGTTATCATAAGTGACACCCTCAAACAATTAAGCTTGTACAACAAGGCCTATGGTAAAGAAAGTAGAATGTTGCGGTATATAGGGAGAGGTACTGACAGCAGGATGATAGAGGAAATACTACCCCTTTAGAGATCTTTAGTGAGGCCACAACTGGAGTACTGCACCCAGTTCCTCACCTTAGTAAGGATAGGAACAGGATGGAGATGGTGCAATGCAGGGTGACAAAAGTGATTCAGGGCCAACAGGGCAGGTTTTACAAGGAGCACCTCAAGGCACTGAACGTGTACTATCTGAAGAACAGAAGAGAGAGGGGAGATATAAAACAGACATTCAAAGGTGAACTGTGGGGAACTTTTTAGCTTGATTACTAGTTCGAGGTCATGCTGCCATTAATAGAAACTGACAGGAGGAAGGTTCAGGAGGGATGTGAGGGCATATTATTTTGCAGAAAGGGTGGTGAGGCAGTGGAACAATATACCAGTCACAGTGGTGGTCATTAAAAATAGGTGTTGGTTTCTTTTTTTTTTTTTGCTTATTCTTTTTATCCCCCTGCCCTCCTGGTAGGCCACTTCCTCAGGTGGCCGAGGCTATCACTACCACCGAGCTCCCCCATTGATGTCCTACTGTTCCCATATCTGCCAGCACCCAGTTTACCCAACATATCCCTTCATCGGGGGGCTCCCCCCATGGTCATGACCAGGAGGAGAGACTTGCCTACTGGCACTCCATTCCTCATGTGGCACAATGTGGATCAGCTCAGACATCCTCAGGGCTTTATGGCACATGGGGAGTCAGCTACCATCATCTGGTCAGCCAGGTGATATTTTTTTCTTTTTAATTACCCCGCCCTCCCAGTATAGCTCCATGCTTGCTGCATCCTAGCTGAGCACACCTGCAGCGCATGGTCACCCACACTGCAAATGTGTTCCACCACAACGGGCAGTCAGGAGCTGCACCAGAGCAGTGCAGGCTCAGACTCACCCCTACAGGGAGGAGAGCATCCCAAGGATGCTCCCAACTCTCCCCTGCCAGTCTCCACTCCTGACGTCTGGGACACAGGGTGCAAACCTTGGTCATCAGCATACCAGGTGATTCCCCCATCACCCGTCACCACGAAGCCAGCTTAGGTGTTGGTTTCAAGCATGACTGAGACAGAGTGAAGTGTATAACGATCACTTGGGGAAACAGAATTGGGAAGGAGAATGGGGGGAAGAGGGGGAGAGCTAGGACCATGAATGGACAGTAGGTCCCAGGGTTAGGTAGGGAACTCATGCAGACTGGATGTACCATTGGTGTTTTTCTGCCATCATTGTCTATGTTTATATGTTTCTATTCAATGCTAGCCATCATGTGGCAAATAGCTCCACACAATGATAGCACTGTAACTAGTTACTGAAATCTTGCCCCCAAATTCTGGCAATTGCTTCCCTCCTCCTAACCTCCCCTACCTCAGTCCAGTAGAAACAAAATCAGTTCAACAGTTATGGCCATGGACAAGCAAAGGATTGCAGATGATAATATTCAGAGGGATATGGACAAACTTCAATTTATTGATTTAACATTTGCTGAGTGGGATAGCAACACTGACCCAGAGCTTGTTTTCAGGTCTCCCCAGAGTACAGGATACAACAGGGAGTGAAACAGCAAAATCAAATAAATGGACAACAATGGGTGCATGTACATTGACCTTAAAGACAAGGTACAAGTAATGAATTGCAGAAAAAGAATAAAAAAATGTAGAATGTATACAAAGTACATTGGTTACTGGGGTAAAAAGAATGAGAGTTGGGGAGTGTTCCACCAAAATATGGCAAGACATTTCCATATTTCAAGATATTTATAACAAAATGATGTGGCATAAAATTCAAATTTCAGATTACACTCAGTTTTAAGCTGTACAGAAGGGTAAGAGGCAACATGGTTAAATTATATGTGATTGGATAGGGCATGGGTTGTTTTTAGGTGGTGAAAAGAGGAAGATGGATAACTGCATCTGCATACTTTTGAGAAATCTACCAGTAAGAGTGGTCTAAGACTGTGCATAGTGGATGAGAGATGGATGCTGGGAGAGGGAGGTTGCCCCACTGTGTTGAACATTAGATAGACAAATTAGACAGGCTTGCTGCACATTTACTGTTAGGGGTATGATAGAAATGATCAGTGGATGATTAGATGGAGTAGAAAGATTGGATGGCAGGTAGGAGAGAGAAGAGGTATGTGGAAAAAATGGCAATCTCATATTTGGCCATGAAGAGGGAACAGTGTAAGAAATGCTGGACCTCTAAGGAGGGAACATAGAGATTAGCATAGAGAGAGCAGTGGCATGTGAGCGACTGAATACTAAGGGCTAAGTTGCAAAAGGAAGTGGAAAAGGGGTCCAGCTTGACCACTGTTGACTTTGGGGGTGTTGCAATAGACTTTATCAGCACAGACAGACACTGGCAAGATTATCTTGAGGGTGATCTCTCAGCACACTGGGACAGGATGGAAGTCAAGAGTCATTTCTATTCAGCATTCCAAGCTTAGGGCAAGGTTTCTTATACATGACATCAATGTGGGCAAATAAAAGATGAGGTATTGTTCCTGTCACACTACTAACTACTGTACTTAAAGTGGGGTACCTCTTCAAGCAAATTGCCATCCAGAGTTTTGAAAACAGGGTTATGTTCTAGCCATAAGCAGGAGAAATACTACTGCTTTCGAAGGCTTTAGTCACTTTTGTTTCTGTGTGAGAATACCCCAATGTTTTGGCCTGCATTATTAAGGCTTCTTCAAGAGTTTGCTTTATAAGCTTTGGCTAGCTTCTCTGTACATAACCAAAAATTGTTATCTTAAAGTAAATGTCACCAGTAGCTTCCTTGCAGTTTGTGGTAATTGTCACTGGCATTTTATGCTTTGAAATCTAGTGTATTTATAACTTTCCATTTTGGGTTTGGTCTGGCCATGCTGGGCTCTCATGATTTTCAAGTTTATTCTGGAGGTGGAGAATCACCTTGCAAAGCAAACTCCCAAAGAAGCCTTAATAATACACGGTCAAACATTGTGGGTATTATCACTCAGAACAAGTGTGAATAATGCTTTGGAAAGAAGTTGTATTTCAGACTGCTTTTGTTGCACCCCCCCCCAACCAACATAGCCTTTTTCTCCTGTTTCCATTCACGGACATCTACATCTGGGGGGGCTGGCTACACCTAAAAATTACTTGCTACAGTTTATTTTCTGTGGTTCATCCTTTAATATTAAAGGACTCTTTTTGCATATGATACAGCTCTGCAAGCCTTTATCTAGTGTCAAAAAGGAAAAAAAAACATTTTTTTTTTGCATTTGTGAGATCTGCTTTACGTGAAACCAACAGCACAGGATGTTATCCAAGTTTTTCTGAAATGATGATTCCAGCTCAGGCACCAAAATACCAGAAGTAAATATAACTATTATCTTCATACATATGCATGTGTTTGGAGAAACAGGTGCAGGTGGGGTCATTAAAGAAGCCGGAGAAAGGACTGGACTGGGAATGGAGCCTTGGGGGCAACCGGACTTAACTAGCAGCGGAGTGGGTAGGAGGTCACTAACCTGGACTTATTAGAGATGATCCGAGAGGTAGGAGTAGAACCCCACAGCTGCAGTCAGATAGGCCTGCACCACTTAACTATTCAAAAAAAAGGCTGTAGGACACAATATCAAAGGCCTTTACTAGGTCTATAAAAATGGCTCAGTGAACAGGCCCTGGTTAATGCCTTTCAATACAGAATCAAGGATCCAGAGGACAAGAAGATGTGGAATCGTGTTTGCAGAAGCCAGACTAGAGAGGGAAGAGAAACAAAAACAAATAAAGGTAAGTGGATAACTGGGAGAGAACACATTTTCCCTGCACCTTGACAGGAAAGGGAGGAGCAAGAAGAGCTTATAATTAACTGGGGAGGAAGAGAGAAAGGAATTTTTATTGATTTGGCACCCTATTCCCAGGGTTCAGGGCACTTCACAAAACATACACAGTAAGTCACCCCTTTTGAAAAAGGAGAGTACTTTAACCTGCTTCAAAGACTGGGGACAGACCCAAGCTGGAAAGAAAGGTTAAAAAGAGAGGCAAGAGAGGTAGCAATGGCAGGAACACAGAGATGAAGATTAGTATCAAGACCATCTGGGTCATCACCCACCTCTGACCCCGATCCTTCATTGACTACTTGCATGTCCCCTATCAAATCCATCTTCTCAACCATGTATAAAAGTCATGAGCAACACTTCCTCCATGCCACAGTTCAATATTCTGTCTATGACCTTAAAGTTATGCAAAAATTGTAAATAAAAAAAGGTATAGAGTTATCAGAATTTCCTGATAATTCAACTATGTAAATTGCATAAATCAACAGCATTGCACTTAGCCGGTCAACAAAAGCTAAATAAAATAAATGTATATTGTATCTTGTTCGTTGCATTGTACTATGTTTATGTAATTGTCCCTGACCTAACCAGGTCCATTTTGCAATTGAACATTGCTCAATGATGTCCGCCTGGATAAATAAAGATTTGATTTTGATTGGTTGATTGATGAAATAAAAAAGGCATAAAACACTGTGAGGGCTTTCTTCTTCTTCAGACTGTACTGTACCAATACAGGTTAAACACCCTTGTACTAACATGTGTTAGTCTAGCAAATGTCATCTCAGTTGTTGCAGTTTTATCAGCTTTACCAAGATAATTGTTTAAAGATCAAGCTACATATTTGTTTTACTTTCATAGTGTATTGCTGTGTATCAATGCATTCTTTATTAAATAAAAAGTATTAATATGTATTGTTGTCTCCACAGTAATAGTGTGACTGCCCTCTCTCCCCTGTGGTCTCAGAGTGTTAGTCATCACATGCAAACATAAGCATGATGACTGTTCCATTGAATAAATGCTTGAAGGAAATCAAGATGCAGTGCACTTTCTATTCTTTTTAAAGCAGTGAGATTTGCTCATCTATTAAGGAAAAAAGAAAACCGTTTTTTTCAGTGACTGCATACATCCTGACACATTAAAAAAAAGTCATCCCATTCTGAACAAAGACACTGTATTTCTTATACACTGGTTCTATTTAGGAATTCTGGTGTTGAGTGAGTGAGAGAAAATTAATTACAGGAGACACATAGCCTCAAGCTGCATAAACAGGGATATTTAATTTACCGTGGTTAGGGAAGAGCACCTGCAGTGTATACAACTCCAAAATATTTGCAGAAGACAGTTTGGGCTAAAGTTACTTACTTATTTAAAATGTTGTTCACTAGAAAAGCCTCAGGAGATGCATCATCAATTTTTCATGGAGTTCCAGACTGATGAAAACATACAAACTGCAGTAAAGTTCATCAATACGTGGATGACAGCAACAAGTAATAAATAAGTATACATCAGAGACATGAGATGGAGAGAGCTAGGCTTCATCAGGTGCTAATCCATGCTTCTGGGTTATGCTTTCCATACATTATTTGTATTAGTGAATCTGTAAGTTTAAAGAAACATGTGAAAAAAGAGACACTGTTCTGCAGAGAATATGGGAAGAACAACAGGTAGGCTATCCCAGTACCTCAGAATGCAGATGTAATAAGGGTTTCTGATCCAGTCCATCTCCCCAATAAACACGTATTTCTTTCTTTCTTTCTTTCTTTCTTTCTTTCTTTCTTTCTTTCTTTCTTTCTTTCTTTCTTTCTTTCTTTCTTACCAGAAAGGGCATACTAAGTTTAACAGCTATTTCCAGATGTGTCCTGGGGGTGTAGGGGATGTAGGGAATAACAGTGCAGAAAAACATCAGTACATAGTGATAAATTACCATACAATGAAAATAACAATACTATAGGTGCCCAGTGATTTGTAATAAAACAATAGCAGTGGATAGTAGTTCAAAATTACAATACAGTATGAGTATAGCTAATGAGTACCTGAACAGACTGGACATTCCTTGTGAGTCTACAGTTTAAATGGAGTCAATATCCCTATAAATCCTGAACATACAGTGTGTCAATAAATAAATAGATAAAATGCCCATTTGTAGAACAGTGCATGCAAATGGTGCTGTACTTCAGCACGTAGCTAAGTTTAACAATTCAAGTTATCTATAGATAGGATAAGGGGGTTACATTGCATCAAACCAGGATAAATCTGTGCACGGAATGGAGGATGGTTTTAGAGTTGGAGTGGTTAATCCATGACAAGAAGAAGGAAATGCAATACAGTTTGTTTCCCTACTTGTGCACTCAGGTGGCATGTAAACATGAGAGATGATGTTATTGGCTTTTATCTCCATCTTCACAACAACTTTACACTCTAGGCTATACCATTGACTAGACTATTTTATATTCATACTTTATTCCAACCACTTCCTTATTTGCCTACTGTAGCACATCTATGAGCACATCCCAGTTGCACTCAGCACAGCTGAGGGTGACAAACAATGGAAGTGAAAGATACTCGTGCAACATGCACATAAATTCACAATTTCTTGTGTATCAACCTTCCTTTGTTTCACACATGTTTGAGAGTATAGAACTAAGACTAACCTGCAATGTTCCATCTTTCTTTCTTAATTTATCTAAAATTCAAACAGCAGTCAATCCTTCAAAGTTACCAGTTGCTTGTGCAGTGTGGGCTACACCAGCAAAGAGAATACTTAAAGAACTAGTGAAACCAAAACAGGCAGACAGGAAAATTATACAAATGTTAAGAAATTTTTATTTCTGAAGTAACTTTTTGTCTTTCCTCATTACAGAGTCTTCTACATGATACTATTGTGCAGTGATGCGTGGAACAGCTGTCAGCCTGGCAGCTAACTTATCTGTCTCTAGCCCACCCCCACACACCCGATACATCAACAACATTGTGATCTTACTGACTGATATCACAGGTAACTAACCTGGCAGCTATTGAAACACAGAAACATAGAATCTGACAGCAGATAAGGACCGCTTGGCCCACCCAGTCTGCCCATTTCCCTACCTAATGGATAAGCTGCAGATCCTAGTTAACTAGCAGCCTACTTCTTTCTACTCCCACCCCCTAGAATTGCTTATGATGGCCTCATGCATGCTTGAATTCAACCACTGTTTTTGACTCCACAACCTCCTCCAGAAGGCTGTTCCATGCATCCACAACCCTCTCTGTGAAAAATAGTTCCTTACATTACCTCTGAGGCCTCCATCTTCAAATTGTGCCCCTTGTTCTTGCACAACTTTTTGAAAGATGCTACCCTCTTGACTTTGTTGATTCCTTGAGGTACTTGAAAGTTTCTAACATGTCCCCACTCTCCTCCTTTCCTCGAGGCTATCATTATAAGCTCCTTTAGTCTCTCTTCATATGTCTTCTGGTGCAGACCCTGCACCATTTTAGTTGCCCTCCTCTGGACAGCTTCCATCTTGCCTATGTCCTTGTGGAGATTGGGTCTCCAGAACTGCATGCAGTACTCCAGTTGGGGTCTCACCAGCTGTCTGTAAAGAGGGATAACAACTTCCTGTTTTCTACTGGTGATGCCTCTCCCTATGCATCCCAGTATCCCTCCAGCCCTATTTACTGCCCTCTCACATTGCTTGCCCACCTTTAGGTCATCTGATATGACTACCCCCAGGTCCCTTTCCATTTTTGTTGTTGTTAGTATCTCACCCCCCATTGTGTACTCTTCCCCTGGGTTTTTGTTTCCCAGGTGCATTACCTTGCACTTCTTAGCATTGAATCTAAGCTGCCATACATTTGGTCATTCCTCTAACCTTGCCAAGTACCTTCTCATCCTTTCCACACCACCTTGTGCATCAACTCTGTTGCAGATCTTTGTGTCATCTGCAAAGAGACATACTTTTCCTTCTAGTCCCTCTGCAATGTCGCTTATAAAGACCTTCCAGTCCCTCTGCAATGTCGCTTATTGACTGGCTGTTCCTAAGCAGCAGTATTCTCAGTCAATGAGGTCGCAATGCTGATGATATAGTGTGAGACTAGAGATACAGTAGATATGTAAACTGCCATGCTGAGTGCTATACCACACACCACATCTACTAACATCAGGTAAATAATCTTCTAGTTAACCAAAGGGGAAAAAAAAAATACCTCAGATATAATAGGTAACATTTGACTGCTCTTAAAAACTAATATTCAATTTAATCAGTATACTAGCTCTTTAATTCTCTTTTTCCAAAACAAGTGGAACAAATATTGAATATTTCTTCTAAGCCTTATGTCTGCATTTATTTTTTTTATGTCTTTCTCCTCCTTGTTGGCATGGTTGGCTGTACATCTGGCCACCGTTATTCGCTCCCGGCACCACATACAGACCCTCGCTCCCAGTTACTTCCACAGCTTACCCCCCATGGCAGGGCAGTGGGGAGTCCCCTTAATCTCACCCACCTCAAATTGGATCCAGCGATGGGAGTGATGCCTCTGGAGCCGGAGTGCTGGGATGGCCATCAGGCCACCACAACCAGCAGACCTTGTTTCCAGTTTACTCCACTTGCAGGAGCGCAGCGTGCAATTATGCCTGTGGTGGGGTCCTGCACACTCCAGTGTGCTCCCCCCCACCAAGCATCTGCTGAGCTCCTGCCCCATGTTCTTGTGGCACCATGCCACTGAATCCCAGCCTCCACTAGGGGTCAGGTGTGCACCAGCCACTAATCACCCCCCTCCCCGGGGATTGAGAGCCATCTATCAGATGCTCAATCCATTTCTTCCCTGCCGATCCCAGGTGGCCAATGCTCATTTCTGAATGTGGGTCACTGGTAGGAGCAAGGTGTGGCATCCAGCACCTCAGCCCTCAGTGCCACTGGGCTGGATCTTCTGTCTGCATTTAATACTATAGATGTCATACAATATAGTCACATCCTACAACTCTCTCTTTGCATGTATCTAAAAAGCTTCCAGTCATACTGGGAAGAGATCTGGAGAACAATGTGCCTCAAGATTTTTTTTTCCCAAATACTCACAGGCACATCCTCAACTGGCTTCATGTGATAAAGATCAAAAACCTTTGCCACTGTATCTTTATCATGTAATGGTGCAGTGCTCAGTACTGAGACCAGTCTTCTTCAATGTCTTCATAAGTGACATTTTAGAAGAGCTAGAAGGGAAGGTATGCCTTTTTACAGATGACACCAAAATGAGTAACAAAGTGCATACTCAGGATGGAGTGGAGAGAATGAGGAGGGACCATAGGAAACTGGAGAAGTGGTCAAGGGTATGACAGCCTGGGTTCAATGCCAAAAAGTACAAAATCATGCAACTAGGGTGTAGAAACCCAAGAACTGTGGGGTTGGGGGTATTGATTGTCACTAAGCAGAAAAGAGACCTTAGGGTATAACATTTATTAACCTCAAAGTAGCGGGGCAGTGTAACAAGACAGTAGGCAGGCCCAGTAGGATGCTGGGGTGCCTAGGAAGGGGTATCGCCAACAGGAGGAGGGAGTTGGTGCTAGCCCTGTATAGGCCACTGGTGAGACCCAACCTAGAGTACTGTGTCCAGTTCTGGAGGCCACATCTCAGAAATGGCATAGACAGGGTGGAAGCAATCTAGAGGAGGGTAACTAAAATGGTGCAGGGATTGTCGGAAAAGCCTATGAGGAGAGACTGAGGGATATCAGCATGTATACCTTGGAAGATAGGAGGGAGAGGGAAGGGGAGACAGGCTAGAGACCTACAAGTACATCCCAGGAGTGAAGAGGGAACAGTAGGGGGCTCTATTTCAAATGAGAAAGTGAACCAGTATTAGAGGGCATGCAAAGAAGCTAGAAGGAGGTGAAGTGTAAGAGAGATGTGAGGAAGTACTACTGTAAGAATGTCCTTTTTCAAGGTATAAGAGCAGATAATCAGTATTACAAGCCACAGCTTTTCAGTTGATGCACAAACTGTGAAGTAAACAGAACAAAAACTTATAAGGCATGTGTTACAGCATATTTCATGCACACGCTACTGTTTATTTATTTATTTATTAAAAATGTTTCACCAGGAAAGGCACACTGAGCAAAAAGATGCTCATCTCACGGTGCGACTGGGGGGGTTACAAGGGAGGAGGTTATACATACAACAGTCAGTAGGTTGAACTTAGAAGTGGAGCAATACAAACAATTGTACATATTTGAGTGAGATTACTTACAAACTTGTTACATGAGGAGAACAGTACAAAACATGAGCCTCAAGGAAAGTGGCATACATAAAATGAATACACATCTAGGACTATACATGATTACATAAGTTCCAGTAAAAGAGCTTGAACTGAAGCAAGAAGCACCAAGTTGTCAGCGGGAAATGGAAGTCACAGATAGGGGCAAAGGAGAGGTGGCAGAACTGTAAAGTAAACACTTGGGTGTTTAGGGGGTTGATTTAGGGAAGATGGTGGGGGAAAGAGAAGGGAGATAGCAGTAGTGAATGAGACAGTAAGTGCATAGGGTGTTTAGGGCAATGTGAAAGCCAGACAATTAGGCAAAGGTCAAGCCGCTGGTCAGGCACATAAGGAGGAGGGGGTCGGGAAGGGGAGAAGAGAATCCATCAGGGCGTGGGAGGTCAGGGGCAGGTACAATTTGGTGCGAGGGAGTTAGTGAGGGCAGAGGATAGAGAGTGTTTGGATAAAGAATGGTGGATTTGGGCCAGCAGACCATTCCAGAGCTTAGAGAAGAGGAAAGAGAAAGCCGATTGGTCTGCCAAGGTCCTTCGGTGAGGGATTACTAATAGCCTGAAGTCAGTAGACCTGAGGGTGAGGGTGGGGGTAGGTGGGGAACATAGGGAGGATATGAAGTAGGGAGGGAGGGAACTGAGCCAGAAGTTAGAAACAAATTTAGCACTGTGAAGTAGGCGCCGGTTACTCAGGGATAGAAGGGACAGAGAATGGAAGAGCTTGCAGTGATGGGAGCGGGGGGAGGGGCATCGAGGGCAAAGTGGTAGAAAGCATTAAAGAGGGGGTCCAGTCTGGCTAAGGTGGACTTAGAGTCAGAGCTGTAAACAACATCACAGTAGTCGAAGGAGGGTAGAATAATTTTCTGGACTATTTCGCATCTCACAGGAAGCAGGAGACTAGCACAGTTTCTTTAGAGGGCACCAAGCTTTGGGTGCAGTTTTGATAGGATGGCATTACAGTAAAGAATGAATTAGGCTCTGACAGTTCTATAATGGACAATTACAGGAATACAATAATAAATTCCCAAACACTTGCTAAGCAATAGTTATAGGAATACACTGAAATATCCTGTAATATTTAACTTGATTGCAAAGTTCATGTGAGTTAGCATACATAGGTAGAACTGTTAGAAGCTTTAAAGAATGTAATCAAGAACATGTTAGATAGATTAGAAACAGGAAATTGGATAAGGCAGTTGGAAGGCAGTTTTTGGAAATGCATGGGGAGCATCCCAGTGGACTTAAATGTATGGGAACTGAAGTTGCAAAGTGTGGGAAAAGAGGGGGAGACAGGGTGAACTTATTACTGAAAAAGGAAGGATATTGGATATTTAGAATTAACACTGTGAATCCAGCAGGCATAAATGAAATGTGGGATCTGAAACCACACCTGAAGTAAAACAAAAAAATTCTGATTATGAAGTAAACAAAATATGATTAAAAACAGGAACCCCACCACCACCAACCCCCCCCCATACTGTAGAACCACTCCTTGCCACTTTTTTATTAATTTCTCACTAACTTTTAACTCCTGATCTGCCTCTTATGAAAATAGGCACTACAAAGGAAGGATCCCTTCCTAATTTATTTTCTCCCCCCCCCTTTCCCTTGCCTCACTTCCATTGTAATTATTACTGTTATAATCGCTGGCTCCTATTCAATGTGCTGTCTCATCACTGGTTGGATCCACATGAAGGAATTATATATTAAATGTCCTACTTGTTATTTCTTTTGTAGGTCTAGTTCATGTATAGAGATGGAAACAGATACAGTGTAGAGAAGTGTATCCCCAGACTAACTGCCTTGAAGTAACTAGGTACATCTGTCTTTTGCATCGGCTCCAAAGCAGCTCTAAAAGTAGGAGACTGCACCATTATGAACATGAGGGATACTTAAAAGGGTTTCTGACAACTTAGGAATTAATATAGGAATGAATGATGCTAATGTTTAGACAACCACTATTTTCTGTTTCTCTATTACTTGCTCCTGGTATACCCTGGGTTGTGATAATTTTGGCAATAAATGTCATGGTGAATGAATCTGACCCTTATTTGGGCATGAAAATAAAGAATGACTCTATAAAAGGAATAATTATATTTTCTAGATTATCACAACAGGTTTATAATATTTATTGCTATGAAGCCCTTAGTAATTGTATAAACAGCATTTACTGCGGAGAGCTGAGTTCCCTAAATGAGATTAAGTTTGTTTACATTTAACTTTTATTTTCTATTGTGACTATAACATTTTCCTAGTAATTGTTTTAATTAATTTGATTTTTTTGAATTTTGAGCACCCAATCAGTTTATGAGCAAGATGTTGTGATGTCACAGAATTATCAGTTAAAAACTGAATGTTACCTTTACTTGTTACCCCCTTGGAAGACTCATGAAGAGGCGAAGCACTGGCGGCTGCTAACCTGACAAGTGAGCTTTAAGCTGCCTGTGAATCTGCAAGGGAATAAAACCCTTAACATTCAAACTACGGCTGCTGTTGGACTTTTATTTCAGAATTTGAGTGCAATGATTTGGATTTTTTTGTTTTGTTGTTTTGGAGTTAGCCACCCTCATTGTACCATACTGGGTTTTCTGTGTGCGCATACTCCCTTGTTTGATCTGACCCATACATAGCACTCATGCCAAGAAATAAGTACCCAAGGCCACATGTGCTGGCACACCATAAGCACCACCCCAAGAGCCACCCCCCACACCACACCCAGGATGTAGACATCCAACTGCCACATGCCAGTGCTATCCGGTGCCCCCCTACTGCACCAGTGGAGCAGATGGCCACACTGCAGCACATGTACCAGGGGCCATGGCCTGCACCCATGTGACCTGCAGGGTGCCACCAGGTGGTGGCATGCTCCCAGGGCAATGTTTGTGGCAACAGTGCCCAGGTAGCCTGGTGGTACAAGTGGCAGCCTGGCATGGGCCATGGACTGACCTGTAGCACAGACACACAATGGTATACCATAGGAGCACACAGTTGGGACCCACCCACTCAGTTACCTGGTCACCCTCTGCACAATGCCATTCCTTGTAGTTATCACCATGTTCCTATCATATGGGGTATGTGTGGGGCACTGCTGGTGACTGTACACTGCATACGTAGCTGGTGTATCACATGCATGTGCTATACCAATCAGACAGTGTTACCCTGTGCCCTCCCTTGCTGCTTGTCCAGGTGGGCCCCTATGACCACTGTCCTGGTGGGCCCCCTGTACACCAGTCCAATCCTGTACATGGCTATGGGTAATAGCACTGTACCCAGGATAATGCAGTCCACCCACCCACACACAAACATTCCATCACACCTGCCTGCTAGGCTGCAGTACCTCCAGCTCACCATTGTGGGATGGTGGGGCAGCCCTGAAAAGCTGGAACTGTGCATGCCTGGGCTATGCAAATGGCCTGAATACATTCCAGTAATGAGCTGTGCATGTAGGGAATGGGCTTGTAATGTGCATTGAGGCCATTTGCATATTCTGGCTGAATATTACAATTTTGCACACCATGCATGTGGTCACCTATCGTGCATTTCCCTATGCTCCGCATAGGGCTCAGATCACCTGCCATGCCATGCATCTCCAACTGCATTATTGCACATGTTCAGAATATTCAATCAGACGTGTGTGATCGCATCTCATGGCGCATCTTCTGAATATACCATTATTTTGTGCCGGTGCATCTCAGTTGTGCAGCACAGGCACTTGTGCAATGCAGCCAATGACTTTTGAATATGGGGCCCTAGGTATGTAAGAATAAAAGCAAAGGTCTGGTTCAGCTTTTTGTCAAGACTTTATCCAATCAACTATATACAGGCTTACAGGGCTCGCTATAAAATTAAAGGCAATGTTTATAAAATTGGACATAATTAACTTGGCTCCTTTCCTTTTTCTGGAGTACTAACTCTGGTCAACCCTATAAATACACAGTCATAATGGTCACTGACTAACTTCTAAAGGAGCCCATGCATTCAGGCTTTTAAGGTAAGGTTTGACCACAATTTGTTACAAAGAGTACATACAAAGAAAAGAAATAATAATCACAGTTCAATTCTCCACTCATAGGGAAGCATTGTGGATATTTTATTCATTTTGGGCCTTTAGGTAGTGCTTATAATACAGAAAGGGGAGAAATAAAAACTGTTAGTGCTTTTTATATTTGATGTACTCTTATATCGTTTTTTATTTCACTTATATAGAGAGAGCAATGCAGAGAATAGAGACAGGTAGGATTTCTTACTGGGGAGCTTATTTCCTTGATCCTGCTATACATTCCCCCGTTTATGAACTGCATCACCGAACCCTGAGGGAGTAAGAGAGAGAGCACTTCCTCATAGTGCTATATGCAGTTCTCTTCCCTCACTTCCCTCATTCACTACAACACTTCAGTTAGTATTTAAAACATTTTGGTTTATTTGGCAGCAAGTTTGTTAGGGCTCTTAAGCCCAGAAGAAGAATGGACAAGCAACTGTATAGTTTACTGGCAAGCTCCGAAATGGAGTAGCTGCTTGCCATTTCAATAATTTGCTCTGCAAGACATTCCACTTTCAGAGTGCATTTCATTCAAAAGAGCCATCAGGCTCATTTTGGGCAATACATCTTATAGAAATAAATGAAGTATAATTAAAATTATATATTGTCATCTGACCACCCCTTCAGAAATTATTCAATGTCCAGACATGTTTTGGTTGCACAAATGGCAATTTTTTTTTTAACTTCATATTCTTTTATTGTTAGAATGTATAGCCAAAAGTTTGGATATTGCCAAATTTTCCAAAGTTCTCATACAATTGCTTATCATTGTTATACAGTACCAGCTGATGTATTCATTTTTGACATCAACTAAGTTATTCTCATTACAGTCCTTCATATCAGTTCTTTGAGATAAAGGGAGAAGAGACTTTCTGCACTATGTCCAAAGACTTTCTAGGATGGTTACAGTCCAGTGCAGTGTTATGATGTGTCTCTCCCAGGCCTGGTAGTAAAGTTAGAGATCTTAAAGTTCATCTCAATTGAGTGAAGGTGACAGTCAATGATAGTTTATTGGAATAAAATCCACAAGATAAGGTAGCTGACTGGTATTCCAAATCTTAATACAATCCAGTTCAATGCTTATATTTCTACAATTTACAAATCTTTGCAGACAAAATGAATCCTAACTCTTCTAACTACAGTATTTACAGTCTTCTTCAACATGAGTTATACATCCTGATAGTTGGTATACCTCGTCCTTTCATTTACTTATTAATACAGGTAACCAAATTCTAAAGATAATTCTCTATATTCCCCCACCTTTACCACCACCCCAGCCTCTCCATGTTTGTCTTAATCCTTTGTCTTTTTCATCTCTTTTGCTGGTGGGTCTCCCTCCAGGCTTGCAAGGGTCTCCAAACATCTAGATATTTCTCACTGGCAAGCTGGATAATGTGGGTGATATGTTCCATCCCCTCCACTTTCCCAACTCTTGAAATCCACTGCACTTTCGTGGGAAGGTCAGGTTTCAACCATGTGGACGTGATACATTTTAATGCTACCACTCTTTAAATCTGACCCAACTTGACCATCTTCCTCTTTTTAGATGTTAGAGTTGGGAGACCTAATACCATATCTCGAAATGTGAGAGGAAGGGGAAACTCCACTGTCTTTTCTATGATGGCATGTACCTCTTGCTAAAACCGTCGCAGTTTGAGGCATTCCCAAAAGATATGATAGAGTGTTGCCCTAAGGGTACCATACTGACGTCAACAGGCCTGTGATGCTTGGGGGTGAAACTGTTTTGTAATGACAGGGGATCTAAAGAACTGGGTTATAACATTGCAATTGAACTCGCTCCAACACGCCAATGAAGTCACCTGCCAGCCCCTCTGAAACCTATGGGCCCAACTTGCCTGGGCCACTCTCTCTCTCCACTGTCTGTTTCCCATCTTTTTCTGATGTCCTCCAAAATAGCGGGTTGGGGGAAGAAGTACCTTATATAGCAACGATATATAGTTTAATTTATCCCTGTTCCTAATCAAGTCCCACCAATATTGTTCCAAGGGGGTCAGGTCTCTGTGAATCAATTGAAGGACTTCTCCTGATGTGATCAGGTGCCTGGCCTGTAAGTATCTAAAAAAGTCTTCTGTACGTAGAAAGAATTTATCTTGCAGAGTCATAAAGGAGAGGCAACCTGTTCTATTGGTCAGCTGAGAGAATATAGTAAGGCCTCTGCCCTCCCAGTATTGAAATCCCAAGTCAATCTTGGGAGGGGAGAATGTATCTTTATGATGTATGAGGGAGACTGGGCCTATGAAGTTGGGAGTATGTGTTACTTTGTGAAGTCGGAGGAGAATTCTTACGGAGTACTTCACCCAAGGATTCAAAGTTAGAGACCAGATATTAGGGTATATAACGCTGGTGGGAACAGTCCATAATATTACCTTCTGCAGTGACCCTTGTTCTAGGAGATACCATCTGGACTCTTGTCTTGTCTTGGCCCAGGTGTAAAGCTGGGACCCCTGGACAACTAGGTAATAATAATATAGATGCGGAAGACCCAGTCCTCCCACTTCTCTGGCTGTCTGTAGGATTTGGGGAGATATCCTGGGATGTTTCCCACCCCAGAGGAATTTTTGTAATGTTTTATTTAATTGGATCCAAAAACACTGTATTTTGGAATATCTAATGGGAGGGTCTGAAATAAAAAAAAAATCTTGGTAGTACGTTCATCTTTTTTTTTTTTTCCAATTTATTTCTACTCTCCCTACCTCCAGGCTCTCTCCAGCATGGGCATCTCGATCATCGGGGTTATCCCATCCTGCCTGAAGCACAGTTCACACCGTTCCAGTTGAGGGCTATCCCCCCCATTACCAATGCGGCATGCCCAAGCCCCCCGGGTGTACGTCCTCCGGGGAAGGACAGCCATCTCCTCCAGTGCCCTATCTACAGAATTGGTGGGGTAGCCTTGTGGGGGGGATCCGGACGTGTGTCCTTCGGCCAGTGGTGGACATGGGGCTGATGCCACTGGCCCCACCTTCGCCTATGGGAGGGGAAGGTTTTTTTTGCTTTGGTTTCCTCCCCAACAAGGGCTGTGCAATGTCACCCCACCCATTACGTGCGTGCTCCCGCACACGTCCAGAAGTCGACTGCCCAACGTTACATCCCTTCGTTAGGACCTGCAACTGTGGTACATCCAGCTATTGCTGGGTGTCACCACATGTGCAGGACAATCCCCTTATCCCTCCCCAGGAGAGGAGAACAGTCTATGGATGTTAGATCCTCTCCTCCCCTGCTGACCCCCAATGACTCGGGCTCATTCCTTAACCCCGGGTCATCGGCATAGCGTGAGATGCGGCGTCCAATGCCTCAACCCTCAGTGCCACTGGGCCAGTGGTACATTCATCTTGATCACGTGGATTCTACCATACATTGTAAGGGGTAGCAATTTCCATCTAGTTATATCTGTTAATAGGGTGTTGTATAGTTTGACATAGTTATTCTGGAACAGTTTTGAGGTGTCTACCGAGACCTGGACACCTAGCTATCGAAAAGTATTTCTTTTGGCCCAGATGAATGAAAAGGTATTCTTAAAACCTACCAGAGGAGTGCCACTAAGTACCATAGCTTCTGATTTGGAGATATGTATCTTATGTCCGGCCAGAGACCCAAAGGTCAAAAGAGTCTGTAGGAGATGTGGTAGGGAGTTTTGGGGATCTCTCAGAAATATAATGCTACTTTTTGTTCTTGTTTGCTGACCAGTACCCCTGAGATGTTAAGATTATTGCGGATCCAAATTGCAAGAGGTTCTATTATTAGGGCAAAGATCAAAAGGGAAAGTGGGCAACCCTGTCTGTTACCTCTTTTTAAGGGTATGTGGTCTGAGAAGTGGTGATTGACCCTAACCCTGGCCTATGATACAGGGCAGAAACCGCAGAGGTGAAGTTACCCCCAAAACTGAATTTCAACAGGGTGGCAGACATAAAGTGCCAGTCCACCCTGTCGAAAGCCTTTTCAGCATCCATACTGATAGCTCCTTGAAAGGAGGTAGAGTGTTTTTGTTCAAGTTCAAGTTCAAGATTATTGTAGGAAAACTCCGTTGAACAAGCTCATTCACAAGGAGGTCCTTTGACACAAACAGGTAGTTACGGATTGTATAATCAAAAAAAACAGTACAAATTCAAATACAGAATTATGGGCAAGCATTAACATGTTGCATAAAAAATGACAAAGACAGAGAAAAATACAAGTGCAAAAAAGGTACAAAGTGCTTGTTTCGGAGTATCAAGGCTGCTAATTTCTAGATAAGTAAGAGGAAGCTGCGAGCTTGGGTTAGAGCAGTGAGCTGGGATTTAGAAACAGCTGCACATATCTTTTATTTTTTCTGCAGCCAACCTTTTAAATAGGCTGACAGGGACAGTACCGGGAAGCTTCAGTATGCCTTGGAGCTGGATCCAGATAGTTGAGAGTACGTTCGATATGGCCAGCTTGCCTAGTGAGGTGCGAGTGCATGGTACATTGAGGAGGAGGAGGAGGAAGAGGTCATTTTTCCTATGAGAGTATTGCTATGGGAAATACTGAAAAGGGTTGTGAGATACTTCGGAAGCTTGTTCAGGAGTAGCTTAAGAGTCCAGATACCAGCATGAAGCATGCGTCTAGTTGAGAGTGATGTCCAGCCAGCGGCTAGGTACAAATCACAATGGTGGGTTCGGTAAGGTAGGTTTGTTATGAACCATATGGCGCAGTGGTAGATGACATCTAGTTTGTTGAGTCCTGAGGCCACTGCAGAGGAATAGATTAGATCTCCATAGTCGAGTAGCGGCAAGAAAGTAGCCTGGACCAGCCTAGTTCTGGTATCCAATGGAAAGAGGGACTTGTTACAGAAGAAGAAACCAAGCCTAATTTTTAGCCTCTTTGCCAGATTGTTGAGGTGGTCATAAAAGGAAAGCTTGCTGTCTAGCCACAAACCAAGATATTTGAATTTGGAGGTGATTTCAAGGGGTTCACCTAGGGAGGTAGCGATGAATTATTTGTGCATGTTTGCAAGGGAAATGGAGGTGGTGTTTGGGGAAGAGATCATGGCCTTAGTTTTCTTGGCATTGAGAAGTAGTTTGGCATTTATTAGGTTGACTTTTAGTTGTGCAAAGTCGGCTTGGAGTACATCCCTCACTTCTGCCAGCGTAGGGCCTGTCATATACAGTACAGTATCATCAACAAAGAAATGCAGATGTGAATGGGATATATGTGCATCAAGGTTGTTGATGTACAGAGAGAATAGGATGAGACCTAATATGAAGCCTTGCGGGACTGCCCTGATAACTAGAAGGGATGCAGAAAAGAGGCCACCAGCTTTTACTTTCTGAGTCCTTCCAGATAGGTAGCTGGTAAACCACTGGGTAACAAGGGGAGTGGCACCTACAAAGCTGGCTGCCGGCCCTTAAAATGTAGTATTTCTGTACTGCCCCAAACTTGATGCAAGATGTGTAATCTTACCTGTAGTCTCTTGATGTGTAACCTGTTCCTAATCATGGGATGTGTAATCTTACCTTGTAGTCTCATGATGTGTAACCTGTTCCTAATTATGTGATGTGTAATCTTACCTTGTAGTCTCATGATGTGTGACCTGTTCTTAATTATGTACCATGTTGTCCCAAGTGTGTAAGTATGTAATTTCCTGTACTCTCCCAGGTCGTACCTGAAAATAGGCAAATTGCTTGTCTAGTGTACTTACCTGGTTAACAAAAGCTAAATAAATAAACTTTTATTAGGCTTGAGACTAACAGATTGTGGTCGACAGTGTCGAACGCTTTGTTGAGATCTAAAAATACTGCACCAGTAACTTTCTTAGAGTCCATGGCTGTGATCCATTCATAGAAACATAGAAACATAGAAGTTGACGGCAGATAAGGACCGCAAGGCCCATCCAGTCTGCCCATTTCTTTTTCTACCTTATAAATGTGCCATCGGCCTTTGCTCTGTCAGTGACCTATCTATTCATAGTCATTTGTATTGCTCCCTTATGCCTATCCCATGCCTGTTTGAAGCCCTGCACTGTATTCATAGCCACCACTTCTTGTGGTAAGCTATTCCATGCATCTACCACCCTTTCTGTGAAAAAGAATTTCCTCATATTCCCCCTTAATCGGCCTCCCTCTAATCTCATGCTGTGTCCTCTTGTCCTGCTATTTTTCTTATATTTAAACATGTTAGACACTTTCACCTTGTTTATGCCCCTAAGGTGTTTAAATGTCTCGATCATATCACCTCTCTCCCTCCTTTGCTCAAGGGTATACATATTGAGCTCCGTTAATCTGTCCTCATATGTCTTCTGATGCAGTCCCTGCACCATTTTGGTTGCCCTTCTCTGGACTGCCTCAATTTAGTTAATGTCCTTGTGAAGGTGTGGCCTCCAATACTGCACGCAGTACTCCAGATGGGGCCTAACCAATGTCTTGTACAGAGGATTATTACCTCCTCTTACGACTTGTGATACCCTACTAATACACCCTAACACCCCTAGCCTTACCTACTGCTTTAGAGGTCTGCTTGATGATTTTAGGTCATCAGTGATGATGATGCCCAAGTCTCTTTCTTCCTTTGTGACTGCTAGCAACTCCTCCCAGCCTATAAGTGGCTTCAGGGTTTCTCTTCCCTATGTGCATGATTTTGCACTTCATTGCATTAAATCCCAGTTGCCACTCTTCTGACCATTTTGCTAGTTTATCCAGATCTCTTCTCATTCTGCCCACCCCATCTGGATCATCTACTCTGTTGCAGATCTTGGTGTCATCTGCAAACAGACAAGCCTTTCCTCTAGTCCATCTGAGTAGGTCACTAATGAAGATGTTGAATAGGACTGGCCCCAGGACTGATCCC
Organism: Neoceratodus forsteri; assembly: GCA_016271365.2. NCBI lineage: Eukaryota > Metazoa > Chordata > Ceratodontiformes > Ceratodontidae > Neoceratodus > Neoceratodus forsteri. Next base: position 767,598,184 of record CM057452.1, on the reverse strand, counting down.
TGAGGTACCCCACTTGTGACTTGCATCTCTTCTGACTGTATACCATTTACCACCACTCTCTGTTTTCTGCCAGTCAACCAGTTTGCCACCCAGTTGACCAACTTCTGACCCACCCGAGCCTACCTAGCTTATTTATCAATCTTCTATGTGGAACAGTGTCAAAAGCTTTGCTGAAGTCGAGGTAGGCGACATCAACTGCTCCCCCTTGGTCCACCACTCTGGTTACCCAGTCAAAGAAATCTATGAGATTAGTTTGACAGGACCTTCCTTTTGTAAACCCATGCTGTCTTGTATCCTGTGCCCCTATGGATTCCAGGTGTTGCACTATCCTTTCCTTAAGGAGTGCCTCCATAATCTTGCCCACTACTGAGGTAAGACTGACTGGTCTGTAGTTCCCTGCCTCCTCCCTGCTACCACTCTTGTGGAGCGGGATCACATGAGCCCTTCTCCAGTCTTCTGGGACCTCTCCTGTGCTCAGAGACTCACTAAACAATTCTGCTAATGGCTCTGCTAGTTCCTCCTTTAGCTCCTTAAGTACCCTGGGATGTATGCCATCAGGTCCCATTGCCTTATCCACCCTGAGCTTAGCAAGCTCTTGTAGACCCTTTCTTTGTGAAGGGAGTAGTGCTCACCTCCTCCCCTGTGTCCATGATGTTGAGCTGTGGGCCCTGCCCTACCTTCTCTTCAGTAAATACTGAGCAAAAGTATCTATTTAGGATAGATGCCTTTACAGGGTCCTCCTCCTCACATGCTCCCTTTTCTCCATTAAGCTTAGCAATACCCCTCTGGACTTTCTCCTTTCACTAATGTATCTATAGAAAGTCTTGTCACCTTCTTTTACTGTTCGTGCTAGTGTTTCCTCAGTTTGGGACTTTGCCTGCCTTACTGCCTTACCTGCTTCCCTTAGGGCAGTTTGGTATGCCTCCTATCTTCATCCCGCTGTGTTCCCTTATATTTCCTGAAGGCCAGCCTTTTGGCTCTGACCTTTTCTGCTACTGTATTTGAGAACCAAAGTGGTTTCCTTCTTCTTTGCACTTCCTTTCTGTCTAACACAATGGGATGTTGCTTCAAGTATTGTATCCTTAATGCTTGCCCACTTGCCTGTACCTCCCCACCTGTGTTTCTTTTCCAGGGCTAGCTTAACTCTGTTGGCCATCTTATCAAAGTCAGCTCCTCTGAAGTCCCATATTTTTGCCTTGGAATGGGATGATTTAGATGTAGTAGCCAAATTGAACCATACCATGTGATGGTCACTGGCCCCCAGGTGACCTTCTACCTGGAGATCTGTGATCCTTCTTTGTTAGTCAGTACTAGATCTAGGATAGCCCTGTCTCTTGTGGGTTGCTGTACCAGTTGTTTGAGGCCCTCCCCTGCAGGGAATCCACTATGAGTCTAGTTCTGGCAGATGTTCCTGCTGGTATTGACCAATCTATATCTGGCATGTTGAAGTCTCCCATTATCAGAACCTCCCTTTAGCTGTCATGTTTTGTATATCTTCTAACAGTAATGTGTCTAAGTCCTCCCTCTGGTCTGGGGCCTGTAGACAACCCCAGTTCTTATGGCTGTCCCATTTCCTGTTTCAGGGTGACCCACAGTTCTTCTGGCTCCTTATGTGTATTCTGAAATTCTGTAGCTTTGATATTTTCATTGACATACAGGCTACCCTCCCCTTTTGCACCTCGGTCTCTTCTGAACAATACATAGCCAGGTACTGAAGTCTCCCAAGTGTGGTTACTGGTAAACCACGTCTCACTAATTGCTACTATGTCCAGTTTAGCCTCTGACATTATTGCCTGCAGGTCTGGGATCTTATTTACCAGGCTGTGAGCATTTGTGTACATGATTTTCCATTGGCCAGATTTTGGTGTGTTAGTTGTTGGGTGAAGTTTGGCATTACCCTGTGCATCGTATGGGAGACAAACCTTTTTCTTACCTGGTGATGCAATTGAATGGCAAACACGCTGAATTCCTGTTTGACCACTAGCTGAGGGAGGGTGTTCTTCCCATTCGACGTATGGGTGCTGCCCTCTCCCCATTTGCTAGTTTAAATATTCTGCAAAGACGCCAAACTTCTGCCCCAATGCACTGACTCCTCTTTAGTCAGATGCAGTCCATCAAATTTAAAGAACTTTCACTCCCAGAACTGTTGCCAGTTCCCTACAAATCTGTGTCCTTTTCCTGGCACCAGTCCTTGAGCCACGTGTTTAGCTCCCTATCTCCTTTCTCTGACCTTCCGTCCATCTGCTCCCTTCTCCCAGACTGGCAGGATTCTAGAGAAGGAGATGCCGGACGAAATAGATGATAGTTTGTCACCCAGCTTAGTCAGGTGTTCCTTGGTCTCCACAACTGACCGGCTGGCGAGATCATTAGTCCTTATGTGTACTAGGACATCAATGTTTTCCTGCTTTGTGAACAATTTATCAATGCGATCAGTGTCTCTCCATGCTGATGTACCTGGGAGACATCTGACCATCACCCTGGCTGGAGATGGGTATCAACTCCCGAATCATGGAGTCTCCTATGATCAGAAGTTTTTTGATTTCCTTTGTGCTTGTTTAGTTTTGGTTCCTGATTTGGGTGAGTATTGTTGTGTTAGCTCCTGTGCGCAGTGTCCTGCTTTGCAGTGTCTTCTGCCTCTTTATTTGATTTGAGATAGAGGCAGATACCTGTTTGTAGCGCTTATGTGGTTTTTGGAGGTAATGTGTTGGAGAGCAGAGTGATGGGGCACCTGATTTGTTCCTCCTAACCACCTGCCAACCTCCAGGACCAACTACCCTCTGCGGTCGAGGTTTTTCTGTTGGATGCTGGGGAAATGGCTGGTGGTTCTTATAATGTATTTCCTCTTCAATATGAAATTTGAGGCGTGCAATCTCTGCCCATGCTGCCCGGAGCTGAGACCAAGATCTCCAAGGCCCAGCATGTAGGACAGTGTCCTAAATCCTGTAAGACTGTCCTTCTGAAAATTGTTCCACAGTACCTGCAGTTAATGAAATCCATTCCAAATAAGTTGCTGGGTTTGTAACCTAGTCAGAGTAATTAGAAGGAAAAAAAGAAAAAAAATGCAAGTAATGGTTTAATTGGCTTTGTTTAACTTTGTTATAACAAGTTAAATTACTAGTGCCCCTGTAAATGAGATCATCTTGTGGAGGCCCCACTGATCCGCCTCTTCCTGCTCTGCCACAGGAAATGTCACAACTGTGGTACCCTATAAAAGGAGTGTAGCGTGGGGTGGTTGGGATGGGGTGGCTGGGCCCTTCCCTGCCTAAAAAGAAGAACCACGGACGAAAGAACAAGGAGGTAAAAGCAGAAACAATCAGTCAACAACAAATGCAGTAACCCTGAAAGCTTATCCTAATGTTAGATAAAACTGTAAAACCTGTAAAGCACCACCTGTAATAATTTCAGAGAAGATATACCCTGTAAGAAACACTTTGCTCCAGAGAAAATAAAGCAGTAACAGAAGATATACCTTGCAAAAGACAATTTGAATCAGAAGATTACAGCAGTAATCTGTTAGCACACACCTGTAGGCACACCTTGTAATAATGCAGAAGAAGGTATATCAGCAATAACAATTTGAATCAGAGAAAAATAAAGCAATGAAATGTTAGCAACAAACAGTAGCAATCCCTGTGAGTAAAAAATAAAAACACCACCACACAGTAAATCTGCTTAGCCAAACTAAGTCTTAATCCTTCTCCCTTGCTCTGGTAAGTTTCTCTACTCTGCCTTTCAAGCAGTCTTAGAAGGAAAGAGCTTAGGTGAAGCTAGGTGCCTTGGCCAGCAAACCAAGTCTTCTACCTCCAAGATATCAACTAACCTGACTTTTTAACCCTTCTTTCTTTTGAAATTACTGACAGTTTGCCAGCTCCACTCCCACATACACACCTAATCCTTTGGAAGAGCTGTGGGAGGAAAAGCAATTAGCTCCTTCAATGTGAGAAGGAGACTGAAACACCTCTGAGACAACAAACCTTTTCAACAAACAAGAATAAATAAAACACAGTGTCAAACAGTAATTTTGCTTAGCCCAATGATAAAAAAGTCACAAAAATGTAAGCTCCACCTGTAATACAGTAATTTCAGAGAAGATATACCCTGTAAGAAACACTTTGCTCCAGAGAAAAATAAAGCAGTAACAGAAGATATACCTTGCAACCATTCATTGGTAACTTTGGCTAGAACAGTGACCTCCATATGTTATCCTGGAGGAAACACCCTGCTATAAAGCCGGTTTGATTTTGATGAATCAACTTAGATATATATACACTTGGAGTCTATCTGCTATAATACCGGTAAAGATTTTCATGTCCACAGGGAGAAGGGAGATCGGTCTGTATGAGCTGCAAAGTTGGGCATCCTTTCCTTGTTTCAGAATCACCAATATTTGTGCTATATTCCAGGAAGGTGGGACTGGCTCATGGTCCATCATAATTTCATTGTATGTTGACAACATCAGGTCAACTAATTTGGGGTGGAATTCTTTGTAAAATTCATCCTGGAAGCCGTCCAGCCCTGGAGCCTGCACATTTTTCAGGTTTTTGATTTTTGCCATCAATTCTTGCTTCGTTAGGGGGGAGTCTAGGGTTAATTTGGGTGCCCCATCCAGTTGGAGCATAGGTAAGGAGTTCAGAAACTGTCTAACTTTCTCTTGATGGTCAGGTGTGGGATTTGCATTATATAGGGTAGAATAAAATTTAGCAAAAGTTTTAACTATTTCTGATGGGGAAGTTATTGGGGCAGTCTATCTTTATCTTTTAATTGTGTAACTGCTCTACTTGCCATTTCTTTACATAGTTGCCAGGCTAGAAGCCTGCTGGCCATATTTCCATTTTCACAATATTTCTGCCATGCATATCAGATCTGTCCTTCACTTTGAATATCTAACAATTTATTAAGGTCTCGTCTTGCTAGTTCTAGTTCATCTTTAGTTTGTTCCTCTGGATTGGTTTTATGTAAAGATTCTAGTCTGGCTACTCTGCATTCTAGGGTCACTCTTTTTTGTATCCCATCTTTTTTCAGCTTGCTGGAGTATTGATTAATCATACCCCCCAGTCAGCACTTCAAAGTACCCACTGGATATCCTCTTTGGTGACCCCTCTAGGTTTATCTCATAGAAAAGTCTAGAGTATTTGGGATATCAGCTCCTTAAAATCTTCCCGGTTAAGGAGACTAGTATTTAGTCTCCAGCATGCCTTAAAGTGGGGTCTTAATTGTGGAGAGAGAGAAGGCCACCAGGGCATGGTCGGATATGGTAATATTCCCTGTTTCACATCTGGTGATCCATAGGTATCCAGTTAGTGGAGGTTAAAAAATAGTCAATTTGTGAATATCCTTGGTGTCTGGGGGGAATAATAAGTAAAGTCATTCAAGCCTAACTCATGATTTAATCTCTGGATTAGTTTACCAGTACTGTAGTGTAAACCAGAGTATGCCCCGAATAATCTTCCCCAGTACTTATCATCTCATTGAAGTCAACACCAATTATGATCAAGTTCTGAGCATCCATAATGCTTTCCTTAAGCATTTTTTCCAAAAGTATTAAACGAGGGGTTTCCTCATTTGGGGCATATACTGTAGATTCACCAATATACAATGTTGTCCACTATATTTGCCCTCCAAGAGAATAAACTGACCTTCAGGGTCTGTCTTTACCTTGTTAACTTCTAAAGGGGTGTCCCTTCTCACCAAGATGGCTACCCCTCTGTGGTATGGGGCCTCCTTGTAGTGAAATGAGTATACTTGGCCTACCCAAGATCTCCTTAACTTTAAATGTTCTTAAGGAGTTAAATGGGTTTCTTGAATGAATTCTAGAGTGGCTTTCTGTCTTTAGAGCTCCTTCAGGATTTTGGTTCATTTAACCAGATTATTGATTCCCCTCACATTGAGAAAAATGATCTTTAAATCAGCCATTGTCCTGAAAAGAGGGTGAAAGTCTCCATGTCAGTGTGTGGGGGGGGGGGTGCTGAGCTGTTTCTAGGGTACCTCTGTGTTGTAGAATTCATAATTGCTATTTCACTCTAATACAAACATCATTAAAACTTTTAACAACAACCAAATAAACTGTGTTAATCCCTTCAAGATGTATTAACCCTGAGTTTGCATTCAACAGAATGATTGTGCTATTTGGTGTGGTTGAATCCTCTCCAAAAATTGGGAATTCAGTCCAACTTGTGCCACTAGTCAGCCCTAATGCTGGAAGGGCTATTTTGTACAAATGCACTGGCTTATAGGTAGAGTGTTTTGGCCTGATGCTTTTAGCAACCTTACAAATGAAGGTGTCATACTAAGAGTCATACTAAGATTGAATAGAAGCCAGAGGGCACAAGGCCCATAATTGCTCCTCAAAACTAATAATAACTAAGAGGAGTGCTAGAAAGGATCAATTTGTCCAGTCGGAATTTAAACACAGACTTAGAGCAACTAGTAATCACCTTGATTGGTAAGGCATTCCAGGGCTTAGTAATATGTAGGGTGTAGAAAAATGTCCTTTGCTTTAAATTGAATTTCCTATATTGAAGCTGAATTGGGTGACTCTGAGGTTGTGATCCATATCTTTAAACACCAGCCCTAATTTAGTCATTAAGTACAAGCTTGCATAATATCGAACATGAGAAGGAGATTCCCCTTTTAACCTTCGTGTTGTGAGGGGCATTAATTTTAGTGAATCCAGACTAGATTCATATGACATATTATGTAATCCATGCACAAGTTTAGTAAAACGTCTCTACACTCTCTCCAATTGTAAAATATCCTATTTCATAAAGGGGCACCATATTGGGGAAGAAAAATCCAGATGTGGATGAATGTAGGCCCTGTATAAGGGCATTAATATGTTTCTTTCTCTAGATTTTATATTTCTCTTGATAGACTAAATAATCTGGTTAGCCTTAAGTATAGCAGTATTAATTTGTGACACTGGCAAAAAATCAGCAGATACCAAAAACTCCTAAATCTTTCTCCATCTTAGTACTGATCATCACTCTATTGTTTAATATGTAATCATGAGATGGATTCTTTGGACCAAGGTGCATAATCCTACATTTTTCATGATTCAGTTTCATCCCCCAAGTATTGATCCATTTTGTGATGTTATCCAGATCATTTTGGATGGATACAATCTGCTCAAAACTGGAACATAGTCCACCAATTTTAATATCATCTGCATATTTGATGGTCTTTGAGCAACAATTATCAGTTATATCAGCTATGAAAATCTGGAAAAGGGTCCTAGAACAGAACCCTGTGGCACCCCGCTGGTAACCTGCCCCAAATTCAAGTGCTGGCCATTAATCAAAACTTGCTGCATTCTGTCAGTTAACCAATTTGACATCCATCTTATTATAGTATGATCAATATTGACAGAGATGAGTTTTGTAGTAGTGTCCTATGGGGGAGTAAGTCAAATGCCTTACTAAAGTCAATATAGATTATGTTGTATGGGAGTCTATTGTCAAGCTGAAAACTGCATTCTTCATAAAAGCATGATAATTTTGTTAAGCAGCTATGGCCCTTTTTAAAACCATGTTGTTCAAAAGCTAAGTCAGAAAGGGAAAGAGTAATCCTATCTTTTATTAAACCTTCCATAATTTTGCACATGGGAGAGGTTAAGCTTATGGGTCTATAATTCTCCCAAAACTTTTGAGTTCCTTTTTTGTGAATTTGGATCACATATGTGGTTTTGATTAATACACTGTTCATATAGTATTTTTAGAGGTGAAGACAAACTGTCCACCAGCAAGTACAAAGGGTGACCTGATATGTCATCTGGTGATACGCTAAATTTCCCTTTTTGGATTATCAACTTTGAATAAACTTCAGATTCTAATAAGGAGATATTACAACCAATGGAGTATTTGATCATATCTACTGACTGAGTATTGGAAAATACCTTACAATAATTTGTATTAAATAGGTTTGCCATATCAAGAGAATCATGAACACAGGAGTCATCTACTTGAATGGGACCAACTTGACAAGTGGGTTTCCTAAGGGAATTTATATATGCAAAGAAGGATTTGCTATTATCCTTACTAGCATTTGCAGTTAATTTGATCTCCCAGTACTTTTTTGCTTTTCTGATACTATTTTTAAATTGTTTTTAATTATTCTGGTATAGACTCCAATTTAATGATGTTTGAGATTTTAAATATGCTGCATATTGCTTGTTTTTTTTTCTTAATAAGACATTTTATTCACTTATTCATCCATTTAGGCTGGTGCTTGTTTGTGGAGTTTTTAAACTTAGTTGGAATATAAATATTCCTTAAATCAATCATTTTGTTATGTAATATATTAAAATTTTCATTAATACCACAGGTATTTAGAATTTCCTGCCAGTCCACACTAAACTAGATTTAATGTTTAAGATGTCAGCTTTTTCATACATATATATTTTAGAACTACTGTATGTTTCAATTACGCTATTCTATGTTCTTTTTCAAACCTAATGGAACAATGGTCACTGTTCCCAATTGGTGAAAGATTTATTAGGTTATTCAGTTCTAGATTAATACTATGGAGGACAAGATCCAAGATATTTTGGCCCCGAGTTAGTAATTCTGCCCTTTGTATAAGGTTACACTGTTTGCAAGTATTTAGTGTTTTTCCTGTACATGAAGTAGCTGAGAGTCCCTTCCAGTCAATATCACCTAAGTTGAAATCCCCTGCAAGAATAATATCCCCTAAGGTGCATACTGATTCTATTTCTGTCATTAATATATCAAAATGTTCAGTGGATGCACTGGGTGGGTGATAACATACTCCTAAAATAAGGTGTTGTTTATTATTTAACAGCCCCTTAATTCATAGTGACTCAAATGGACTTTCAGGGGACCTAACGTGATTTGAAATATCAACTGACTGGAAGGATTCTGTAAGAAATATGGCGACTCCACCTCCCTTTTTATTGTGTCTATTTTGTTTATAATGCGTTTACCCAGATATTGAAATATCCCAAGATGTTTTATCATCACCACCCCAGGTTTCAGAAATCAAAATTGCATCAATATTCTTTATTGCAAGTAGATCCTTCAGCTCATCTGTTTTATTGTTAAGACTTCTAGCATTGAAATATAAATAGTTCAGTTGTTTTAACTGGTTATTCCTATATGCTTTAGCCAATGGCCTCAGGGAGGAAGGGGCTAGTCTAGCCCCCAAATCAAGCAGTTTAAATGCTTTGAGATATATTTTAATATATGTTCTCCCGATAATTGATTTCCCATACAGCTCAAATGGATGCCATCCCTAGAAAAAAGCTTAGGCCTACTGATGAATTTTTCCCAGAGGGTGATACATGCTTGAGTTTGTTTAAGGCATCGCATGCGGAGCCAGCTATTGAATTTATGTATCACATTATTAAGTGCAGCTGAAGCTCTCGGGACTGGTAAGATTTTGGAGAAGACAATTTCACACCCCATGTCCACCAATATGTTTGAAAGGGCCACGATATCTTGTTAGATATCCACTAAACTGTAGCACAGAAAATCATTTGTACCAATGTGTAGAACAACCAATGGATTGGGGCCACTATTAGCTAGAATATTGTGTACCATGCTTGATATGTTAGCTATCCTGGCACCTCTAAAGCTGAAACATGTACAGTTTTCCTTATCAGATTCGCTTATGGCCCTATCTATATGCTTAATGATTGAATCCCCCAAAACAGAAACCTGTCTTTGAGTATTACAAGGGATCTGAGTGGACTCCATCTGCATGGTATGGATTATCAAGGGGGATGCACTGTCTGTCATTGGCCTAGATGAAGAAACATTCAATGGTACTAGTGGGATATTTGAGGGAAGAGGGCAAGTATATGGGAGACCAGGGAGACTACAAGTGGCCACAGGGAGGACACCAGAGTCTGGTTAATTGGAGAGGGTTTCATCCAAAAGTTTAGTAGTGCCAGTACAATCATTTTCTATATTCAGGAGGTTAAATCTATTACTAGTTGGCAGAGAAAAATGTGTGGCCTTACAACCCTTCTTATAGGCTCTATTGTCTTGTACCTCGTACCATTGTGTATCCGAAATTTCAGCATTATCCTGATCCCTAGGGCGCTTCCTAGAACAACCAACATGTGTATCAAGGGCTGAATAAGCACTGGGAACACAAGTATTTTGAGACTCTAAATCAGGCATAGACACACCATTTGTACCAGGATGATTACTTGTGCTACAGGAAGGGGTTTGACTAAGAGCCTGAAATCTAGCCTGCATTTGATGCTGACTTGGTTCCAGTTCAGCTAGCCTGGTGTTAAACATGGCAACTGCCAATTTTAAGGATACATTTTTGAAACATTTAACACAGGTGAACTTATTTGTGGTCTCACTTATCTCGCTAATACTATACATATTACAAATTTTGCATTGAATGCAACCAGTAACTGTCAAACACCTGCTGGCATCTTGCATGATAGAGCTATGTGGTACAGACATCCTGTCCAACAAGTTGTAGCAACACTAAACTACCCAGGTACGAACTTTATGTAAGGTAGTTATTGTTTACAGAGGTGAAATCTAAAGTCTATACTCACACAAACTACTCAAGCTGCTCATGCTGAACACGTGCAGACGTGCGTATCTCTGTGCATGTCTCCACGCTCGGTGCTACACATGCCCTATCCAGCTTGCCCTGCTTGCTGCTAAGTCGGCTTTTATGTGGTGAGACCCAGAAGTACTGTTTGGAAGGTCAGAACCACACACCTATACTTGCTAAGTTTTAAAAACTATGCACCCACACAACACAACACAACAATGTGTATGTAGCTAAAAAGCAATTTCAAAGTGCCCTCAGAGAGTTTTATGTGGATATCAGTAGCCTGTAGTTCAGTCATGTTGCCAACGAACTACAGGCTCTCAACCAAGTTCAACAAGGGCTCCGAACATGAAAGGCACAGTATAATACAAATACACAAATATTTCATCTACTAGGTGTATGTGCAAGCCACTGTTACATCAAGCAGTGTACATACTTTGCAGGTAGCACTATGTACACTGTCTAAAGTGCCCATCGCCATATGTTAAGGGTTACAGTAAATAGGCCACTGGGAGAGCTAGTTCCTTATATAAAGGGAAACTACTTTTATTCCAATAAAGTGGTGCGTGGATGGTGGGGAGATCCCCGGCCCCCCCGGTCTGCCATCAAGCTGCCACAAGGTAGGGGAGTCCGCATGTCGGCCACAGTGGTCACTTTCTTCAACTTCCGATTTTAAAGCAACTACCGGTGTTAGAAAGTAGGAACACAGTATCAAGCAGTCCTGGCACCGACAGAGCAAATAGAAGGTTCAAGTTAAAATTAGTCCCAGAGGTAAGTCAAATGTTCTGGGCTCTTCGCCAGTGGATCCACCAAAAGGTAGAACCAAACTAGCCACTAGAGCTTGTAAAGGTATTTATGGATGTGCTGTTACATTGGCTAAACAATTTCTAGGGGTCCTACACCAGTTCCTACCCCATATGGTTAGCAATCTGGCCACAAGTCCCCCCTTGCTGAAAAGAGTCTCCTTTGCTGCCATGTTGAATCTCTAGGACACAAATTTAATCCCCTCCACTCCATCAAGTATTCCATCTGCTATCCTCTGTGTATGCAGGATGTCGATACTGCCCAGCTTTACCACGGACTCTACCCATCCCCCCAGCAGAGATGGACAGCCTGAAGGAAGACCCGCTGGGTGGTGCCCTCCCACACACGCACACATCTTCCTAGCTTCTGATTCTCCCTCAGCAGCCCCCCACAATCCACCAAACATAGTTTTAATCAATGGGGGACAGACATTATCTAAGGTGTGCACTTTGTGCAGTAAACATACTAACTGAACGTCCCTTCATTTAAATTGAAATCAAGTCCACTGCTCATCTAAGCCATTTCTGGGGAACACTCACGGTCCCAATAGTTAAGTCCCCATTGCTCAGGTATTGCAGTCTTCAATACGGTTCACCGGAGTGAGTCTCCTCTGGAGGGACTTGTGAGTTGTTGTCCCATTGCCCCAAATCTGCGCCATCATCTGCTGTGTTAGTAGATTCTTTATGGAGACGAACCTTGTCCCACGGACCGGAAGTACTCATACAGTCATGTGACCCTTTACGTTTGGTTCCTATCATTTGCCATGATCTTTCAGCCACATTGATCCTTTGTTGGATAGCGAAATCTGGTGGTAGGAAAAAGTCCAGGGTTTGAAGAAAACGACTAGCAGCCCCTCGTTCTGGAAATCTATGTGTACCTTTCTTGGTGAGTCCCCGTAATTTTGCGGGGTACTCAAGGAAAGCTTTGATGTTCTTTGTTTGAAGGAGACAGATCACTTACAGGACTTTAAGTCATTCAGCTAGAAACTGAGGTGTGTAGTCTTGCTGGAAGAAAAGTCTGGTGTCCCCGAATAGAATTTATTTTCTCCCCCATGCTGTCCTCAAGATCTCTTCCTTAACTCTAAAGTCCTAGAAAGCGAGAATAAGTGATCACGGTGTAGCCTTTGGGTCTTGGGGTTTGGGAACCAAGGAGCAGTGGGCCCTGATACATAATGTTAAGAGGCTTGTCTGGTGGGAGATCAAGTGTCTTTTTCAAAAATTACTCCATAAAGGCAGGGATTGGAGTAGTATCAGTATCCTCCAGTAATCTGTGAATGTGGATGTTATTCCGCCGTTTTCTGTTCTCCAGGTTCTCAAGTCTCCTTTCTAACAGTAATTCCCTTCTGTGTAAGTCCAGCAGGGCTGCATTATGGACATCTACAGTGGCAGAGCATTCTGAAAGCACTTTTTCCATCTGACCATTTTTTTGCTCCAGATTCTCACGTTTTTGGCAGTCTTCTAACATTCTAGTTTCAAGTCTCTCCAATGTAGTATTTATTTTTTGTAATGTGACACACAGCTCCTTTGAGGTGATAGTGCAAGCTCTGTCTTCTGAAGCTGTCCAGATCGGGGCCAGGCACTGTGAGACCACAGCTGTTGTGGCCTGTGTGGGTTGAGCATACCCAGAAGTTTTGTGCTGCTTCTGCGTCTGGGCACCTAATGTATCCCTCATTTTGTTCTGAGCTACCATTCTCCTTGGATCTGGCTTTTTTGGGCTGTAGATGACAGTGATAGAAGGTGGATTGTGGTGGAGTAAGGTAGCAATGGTGCGGAGCTCCGTGATCAGGCTGCCATTCAGGTGCTGTACACACTGGAAGTCCCGCAAATTGTTTATTGACACCGCCTTCACCAAATTACAATTCTTAAATTCATTCAATGTCCTTTTCAAAGTATACATTTATTGTCCATGATTCAATCTTTCATTGAATTTCCTTTTGTTTTGATCCAGGTCTTCCTCCTTTGGTCTTCCTTCCTTCTCGGGGTCCGGATGCAGAATCTGACCCCTCATACCATTCCCAAGCTTTCCTCTACTTTTCTCATTTTCCTAGTTCCAGATGCAGAGACCTGACCCCTAGTACTTCTAGGTCCCCCTTCCCCCATCCCACCACTACTCACATCCAGGTACTAATGACCCTGGCCCCTGTTGCCTTACTCCCTCCCCCAAACAGCCCTCCCTTTTCCCCTCTCTGCCCTCCCAACCTTAATTTCTTTTTCCCTTTTCATACATCTGCTCTTGCAGTAGACCATTTTCTTATGCAGGAACTGTCCGCCTGCCCCAGACAACCAGTCCAATCTCCCACTCAGGGCTACAACCTCCCTTATGCCTCATGCTTGGCTCCTGACATGTTCCCTTATGCTGTTGCCACTGGGTCAGTGGCTGGGCAAACTAAAGATCCCAGCAGAAAAAGTGGGGGAGCACCTTGGTGCAGGGGTTTATAAACCCCTTAAGGAGCCCTACAAGGACCCCAACTGGCTATCCCCCTGCCAATCCTGTCTAGCCTAGGGTGTATGCATCACTCATCTTGTTCCTGTCACACAAGACCTCATCTAGTTCCTCCTCCTCCCCCTCCCCCTCCCCATCTTTCCTCTTTTCCTCTCCCCCTTCCCTTCACCAACCCCTCAGTCCCTCCCTTCTTCTAAACTCCATTTCAGGATGTCATCTGTCAACTCAGGTTGCCTTTTAATGGCAGCCCCATTTGTCATCTAATCACCCTTCAGAAATGATTCAATGTCCGGACATGTTTTGGCTGCATGAAAGGCAAATTGTTTATTTTCACCACTTTCACCAAATTACAGTTCCTAAATTCATTCAATGTCCTTTTCAAAGTACACATCCATTGTTCATAATTCATTCTTTCATTGAATTTCCTTTTGTTTCGATCCAGATCGTCATCCTTTGGTCTTCCTTCCTTTTCGGGGTCTGGATGCAGAATCCAGCCCCCCATACCATTCCCAAGCCTCTTCTGCTTTCTTTATTTTCCTAGCCCCGGATGCAGAGACCTGCACACCTAGTACTGCTAGGTCCCCTCTTCCCCACCCCACCTCTACTCGTGTCCAGTTGCTAATGACCCTGCCCTGTGTTGCCTTACCCCTCCCCCAAACTGCCCCCCTTTCCCCTCTATGCCCGCCCACAGTAATTTCTTTCTCCTTTCCACTAACCCCACCTCCAGCTTGTGCTGGAAGGTGGGCTTCCCCCCTTGTGGGTTAGCCTTGGCCCCCCCCATTTGTTTACTAATTCCACAAGCAGAAGAATGAAAAATGCCAAATCCACTTCTGATAAGTGGACTCCGATCGCTTTATATAAACCTTGCCAGTCAAACGTGATGTCCTTATGTGAGACATACGTTCCCCCATCTCAGCAAGCAGTCCCTCCACCCTCCATTTAGCCATTTCCTGGCCTTCTCAACTACTTTGACATCCCTCGCATGTCTCCAAATGTTATCTCAGACAACACAATCTCCACCATTGGCCACCACTTTTTTATAGACTACAGATCCAATTTAATGGCCTGAAATAGTGCCCACGGGGCATTTCCCCCAGGTCGTTTCCCCTTAGATGTATGACCAGCAAGTCAGGCCTGCCCCATGTCTTTTTATTAATTTTTTTATTTATTTATAAATTTGTTAACCGGGTTGGGACACTGGAACAGGCCCTTTTTCAGGTCTGACCCAGAGACAATAACAATAACAAGAGCAAACAACATTCAAAATAAAACAATAAAAAAATAAGTAATTTAGCAGGTACAAATTGAGTTTTCCAATAGCAATAACTTAAGTTTCCTTTTAAATACAACTAAAGATAAACAGAGACAAAGAGTCACTGGCAAAGCATTCCAGAAAGAGGGCGCTGCGATTGAAAAGGAATGCAACCCACACTGATTTATCTTCAATTTCTCCAACAATGGGAGCAGCTGTGGTCATTGCATGCACCGGACCCCATTCCAGCAAATTTGTGTCGTGTTGAGTCCCTGTTGCAACTGTCTCCCTCCTGACATGGCCATTGTATTTCTCTCTACCCAACAGACGAATGAATGTCCCACTATCTACATGCTCTTTCTCTTGCGCAGACCTGTCGAGATAGAAGACAAAACTTGTCAATTTTAGTTCCCCACGTATCTTTTGTAGCAACCAGACTTCCATCTCCTCAGGTGCTTAATCTCCTCTTCAGATCCACCCCTAGCAGCCATGCCAGATGCCGTCCTGTTCCTAAAGAAATGGGTGGCAAAATTCTTGAGGTCAAAACCTGAACACCAGATTTCTTTTTTAGAATCCCACCCACCTGATATGCTGTGACCGCCATTCCATTCCTGTGGCAAAACCAAGTGCTCCTACCTCCTGGTCAGATGCTCCTGTAATCCGCCAAGGTCCACACTGCGCATCCCTCATCGCCCGCATTCCTCTGGAGTACTACCTCCATCCCTCTGCCTAATTAATCTGTCTTTGACCTCCGTAGCCAAATGACCAGCCTTTCCCCTTGAAATGAGACATCCCCAGTCTGAAAGCCCCCTTCCAGGTCCCCTTTGGTCTTAGCTACTACTTCCTCCCACCCTGAATGCCCCTTTTGACATGACTGAAAACACTGCCTGGAGAAGGCAGGCCTCATTAGTGGAAGTGTATATGGCTCCGAAGGCCTCTATCAGGTTTACCAGAATTTTCCCAGTGATAAGTTTTCTAACGTCCACCTGCAGCTCTTGTCCCTTATGTCAGCCCAGCAGCATGCGTCTCAACCTCTTGGCCTTGTTGGGTTCTGGTCATCCCCTGGAGCCACACACCAAACCTATGCCAGCTAGCTGAACTCCCATGGTGGATTATGCCATCCCTTTATCCCACTTGTCCACCATATACCTCATTACCTGTTCCTCTGTGGTGGGCAGACTTACCACCATTCTCTGCTGCCACCGAAATTCCTGAAAGGCTTCCCATGCACCTTCGTAAGCCCTCAGAGTGTTGGCCGACCATGAGTTCCAGTGCAACATTTGGGCTCTTGCCACCCAAACTCCCATATCTGTTTCGGTACAAGGGTTTTTGCCTTCACTGCTTTGGGGGAGGCCAATGTCCAGAACCAGCCCAACTGAAGACAGGAAAGACTGTTAGCAATTTCATTTCTAACTTCTTCCACATGCCTAGCTTTGAATGTTAAGTTCAACTTTAAGCCCACCAACACTAGTAGCTGTATCACCCTTGTTACTGTCTCCTTTGATCTCCATCACTTGTTTATTATTTCTAACACCCCTTTGTTGTCACAACAAAATAGCACCCTCCTGTTGAGCATCCTATCAGCCCAAAACATCACAGCTACCCATATGGGAAAAATCTCCTGGAGGGTGATACCCATCAACAGCCCTTGCTTCCTCCAACTGTCTGGCCAAGTTTCTGATATCCACTGCCCATGATATAGACCCCCGAGGCATCGGTATGCAGCTCCATGTTGGTGCTATCTACCCACTCCGGCTGCCAAAATGTCACCCCATTATAGTCTGCTAAAAAGGTGTCCCAGATGGCCAGGTTCTGTTTTATGCCCTTGTTGATATCCACCCAATGGTGCAGTAACTTAGGCTTCCCCATTGCCCCTGCTAACCTCCTTATAAAAACCCACCCTGGACTTATCGCCTTACAAGCAAAATTGAAGTGCCCCAGGGGTTGCTGAACTATTACCAGAGGCACTCGCCTCCTCCCCATGACCTGCCCCAATAGACTCTTGAGTTTCCGCACCTTGGCGGCGGGCAACAGAAAACACTCCCATACAGTATCAGCCTCAGTCCCCAGGAACTTCAATGTCCTAGCCAGGCCTTCCATCTTACCTGCTGCCAGCGGTATGCATATCTCTTGCCACATGCATTTAAAATCTTCCAAAATATCCTCCACCTTGCTCCAGCTCTCCCCAATTAGTAGAAAATTATCTAAGTAATGCACCACCCTCCTGTGACTGTACCTGTGTCCGAGTACCCACTGTACCCACATGCTAAAAACCTCAAACATGGTGCATGCTACTGAACAGCCCATGGGCATGGCTTTATTGAAATAAAACCCTCCTTTGAACTGGAAGTCTAATAGATTCCAATTTCCTGGTTTCACCAGTAACAACCTAAAGGCGGACTCTATGTCCATCTTTGCCAGCCATGCCCCTTGTACCACCCTTATCAAACTGACTGCCAGATCCAGGGATGAATATGGTACTGCGCTAACTTCCTCCAGAATGCCATTAACAGACGCCCCTCCTGGGTATGGTAAGTGGTGTATCAAGCGATACTCACTTGGCTGTTTCTTCTGCACTATTCCTGGCAGAGAAACTAGAAACTCATCACTTGGAGGTTCCTTAAACGGTCCCTCCACCTTGACTGCTTGGATATCTTTCTGAATATTCCTCTGCACTATGTCCTCTTTCCCCTTTACCAAGGCCAAATTCTTGGCTCTCATCCTTTTCCTTGCCCCTTGGAAGGCCAGTGGAAAACCCTCCCTGAACCCCTCCCTTAGAATTAATCCCCTTTTCTTGTTCGGGTAGACTTCAGTCCAGTTTACCACCACCCAAGCCTTTATGGGCATTTCCACCAGTGGAAAACCCCATCTTCTTGGCTCCCTTCCATCTCCCTCAGTTCCAGTCATAGTCGGAATTGTACCCACCCCTGTTACCAGACCCTCTTCCCCTTCTGCTATATGTTGCATGTTCCCTTCCCCCCGCCCTCCACTAAAGGACTGTTCCATGCCTCGTTGTCCTCTGCCCCATTAGATCTGCATTTCAAAAAGGGTATTGCCCCCCACATTTGGAGCAAACGTGTTGAAACTTAAAATTGTTCCATGTGCATGACACTCTATTGTATGCCCAGCAAGTTTTTGCCACTGGGTTCCCCATACTCTTCATCTCCCCTTCCGCCCCTCCCCAACTGAATTGCCCCAACAATGATTGGACCCACAACTCAGAATCTGTGCAGTTCCAGCTCCGATCTCCTTTTGCCACCATCTGCTGGTGAAATGCCTCATCATATTCAAGCCACCCATAACCCTTCTGCACCTTGTATGCATCCCTTATGATGGCAGTGTATGTTAACAGGGAGATGGCCAATTCCGGCTGTTTTTCTAGCAGTATAGCACTGAATATCAAGAAACCCACTTGCCATGTGCCTACATTTTTCCCTTTATAGGTGGCTTCCTCCTCCTTGTGCCCCACTACAGCCTGCGTTACTGCCATCTCATATTTTCCTACTGACTCTTTCTGTTCATATTTTTTTGGCTGTCTTTTTATCCAGCAAGCCAAAAACATCCATGTATTCCCCCTTCTATATCTTGACCTTAATGAATGATGGCACATGGTCCAGTAATGAAAAACCTGGAGGGCCATTGTACAATTTTTTGGACCCCTGCCCTGCTCCCCCTTCACCCACTTTCCTCCCTTATCTTTCTTCAGTTCTCCCAATACCTTCTCCTTAGTGTCTAACCCCTTGCCCCCCATATCCCCTAAAATACCCTAAAGATAATCTTTTAAATTTCCCTCATCTTTCAGGTCTCCTATATTTTTATCTGCTCCTGTGTCCAGATCCTGTGGCTCAGGAGTGGGCTCCAGCAAGGGCTCTGGTCCTGGCTCTGGAACAGCCCCTCTCAGGTGCTTTCCGTCCCTGCCCTTGTCCCCTGATCCAGCTAGCTCCTTCCTCTTGCTGGCGGCTCCTTCCTTCTCTTCTCTCTTTTGTGTCATATCTATAAGTTGGATCATCTTCCCCATCACAGCTGCTGCTTCCTCCCTCAGCTGTGTACTGGTAGCTTGTGCCAGTAGTTTCCTAGGTGCCATGGTACCGCAGACTTGTTGCTGAAATGACAAAAGCATTGTTTAGATAACAATTCCCGGTGGTGAAAACCATTCTGTAAGACGATCCTTACCCCAGCCGGTCACCTAGGCTGCTCACGGTCTAACCATCTTTGCTCTTGGGGGCCTCAGGTGGGCTACCAGGCTTTCTCATCCTCTTTTCCCCCCTTATTTTTTTTATAAATATCAGAGAGCCCAAGCTCGCTCTTGGTATCCCTTGCTCCACCTGGGCATCCAACCCATATTTATAGCCAACTGCCCCCGCTCCATTTTGGTCCTGTGAAAATGTATTTTTCACATTGTTATATTTCTCTTTCAGCCAAGGCCCCCTGAACAGGCACTGTCTCCTCTGGCAGTGTGGCTTCTCATCCTGCCACTGTCTGCCCACTTTCTAAACTAGCAGCTAATCCCAGAGAAATCAATCAGACATGACCCCCTGAATGGGCGCTCTATCTTTCAGTGGTGTGACTTCTTAACATGCCGCCTCCCACCCACTTCCTAAACTAGCAGTTAACCCCAGAGAAACCACTCAGCCACAGCTCCCTGAACTAGTGCTGTCTCCTGCAGCAGTGCAGCTTCTTATCCTGCAGCTGCCAAATTCCTAAACTTGTGGCCAGCCCCAGAGAAACCACTCAGCTACATCCCCTGAATGGGTGCTGTCTCCAGTGGTGTGGCTTCTCATCCTGCCACCACCTGCCCACTTCCTAAACTAGAGGTCATCCCCAGAGAAATCACTCAGTTTTGCAAACCAGCTTGAAAACTGGCACCTTCCTGCAGCTTGTGATGATTGGCCACCCTTTCCGACTTGGATTTTGTTACCGGCTACCACAACCATTTCCCTACAGACTCTCAATTGCTAAGACTGTGCTGTTTTTAGAAGTTACTGCTGTGTAAATTTTAATTTTTACAACTGCCTGCCACAGAACTTTACTGATGTGTAAATTTTAATTTTTACAACTGCCTGCCACAGAATCACTATTGAATTTATTACAAGTGTTAATGTATTGGCAGTTTACTAAGAATTGCAGTGATTATAGCTCCTCTGAACTCTTTGCTCACTACTCACGCTCGTATACCAAGCGCCCCTTCTAACTTGAAGCCCTATCCCTCTCTCTCTTTCCCAAATCTGATATCCCCCCCCCCGCTAAGTCTTAATCCTGAGGCATCATTCCTGCCATAAGGTCTCCACTGAGTTCCACTTTGCTCACTATCCCTCTCCTCCTTCTTTGTCTTACTCAGTGCTGTGCAATGGGCTGTCCGGCTGGTGACCTGCACACCAATTTAGTGGCTGGCTAGCTATTGTTTTATTCCTTCTCCACTAAATCTTTCTCTATCCACTCCATCGTTTTTGTGGCAGCCATTACAAAAACCTAACCTTTCTTCCTCCTTCCTTCTATTTCAGCCAAACCCCCTGAACGGACGCTGTCTCCTCTGGCTGTGCAGCTCTCATTCTGCTGCCACCCGCCAGCTTCTAAACTAGCGTTCAACACCGGGAGAAACCCCACGGTGTAGCCAGCTCCCCACCCCCTTCCACCTATCTGGACATTTTCTTATATAGACTCGTCTTGTCACATGACTAAGTGCCCACTTTTCCTTTAGCACCTTATGCTAAATGGCCACTAGGCGGTCTCACTTTCTAAATTCTCAACCCAGCAATTCTGCTTCTCCAGTGTCACACCTTTCACCTCCTTTCCTGCTGCAGTCAACCACCTTCAGCTAGCGCTTTCTCACTACACGGATTTTAAAATGCATATAATGTCACTCTGTATACTCCTGTTATTTCTCCCCACACTTACCATCCCCAGTCCCTACATAACTAAACAATTTGGCCCTGTGGGATCTTATCCCCCTTCTCCTCTCACCCCTACATCCATTTGCACAGTAACACAGTTACCCTCCTCCTATCATTGGAATCACTTTCCTCCCCTCCCCAGTGCCTCTATCAGATCTACATTCCAACTTCTCTGCCACCCTTCACCTACTCACATTCTCTCACATTCCAACCTATTACTCCTCTCATACCTCTTATTCAGCAGCCTCTCTACCCTGGTATAAAAATCAAAAGCTTCACTAGATATTAATATTACTACTACTCCTTACCTCAAGTGATATAAACCCTAACCCTGGCTCTCTTTCCACCAATGACAAAGTTGCTAACACCTCCCCATATCTCTCCACGAATAACCCTCTTCACTTCCTTACTGGTCTCAAAATACTTCACCTAAATATACAGAACCTTCTACCTAACTTGTTCTCCTCCAACCACTAGTAATATCTCTGGCCCCCAAACATACTTATAATCTTGGAAACCTGGCTCAGTAATAAAATCCCTGATCATGCCATCTCCTTATCTGGCTATACAATTGTTCATCAAGACTGGGCAGGTGGGGGGGGAGTGGCTATGTATATCTCCTCCTCATTACAATTCACAACTACATTATCAGCTTCCATACATTCTGCCTATGAGGTACTAATCATCAGTGTCACCCTCCCTTTCTCTATTCCCACTTTTGTTGCAGGCATCTATTGTTGCCCTGGCCTTCTTTCCACTGTAGCTACAGATCTCATCTCTAATATAGTCTCCCAAACTCAGTCGGGTGAACTGTTCATTATGGGAGATTTCAATCTAAATTGGTTGGCCCCTTCCCTAAGTAAAGCTCAGAATGAAGTAACTGCCCACAACCTTTCCAAACTAATTCTCGAGCCTACTTGGCAAAACCACAGATCTAATAACCATTGCCTCATTGACGGGGCCCTGACCTCCCACCCCCATAAGATCGTATAGTCTGGACTACTCCTTGACATCCTTAGTGATCATCACGTCATATTCCTTGTCTGTAAAATCCATAGCCCAAAGCGTCACATAAAATCAAGCTAATTCGATCCTACAAATCCCTGGACCTAACCCCTCTCCTCCTTGACTTAACTCACACTGACTGGACCCCGATAAACATAACTACCACCATCGATGCTGCGTTTGAGTATTTCAAAGATAAGTTTCTTACAATCTGGAGCCACCACATGCCCCTGAAAAAGACCAGTTCACAGGAGCTACCTCCCCTGGATAACTCCTGAACTGCTAGCCTGCCAAATGGCTTGTGACCTAGCTTGGAAGCAGCATAAGGTTACCAAACAGTCAAATGACCTACAAAAATACTAGTCACTTCGCAACTCCTGTATGACAGCTATAAGGCTAGGAAAAGCCAAACACTTCTGTGCCAATTTCAACACAAATAAAAATAACCTTTCTAAATTCTGTAAGGTGGTGAACACCCTTTTCTCCCCCCAACCCTCAACCCCTCTTTAAACATAAATGACTGACTAATTACTGACCATGCATCTGTCGCAGAAAACTTTAACTCCTATTTCTCATCTTGTGCCTCAGTCCTCCTGTCCTTGTTCCCTCTGCTCTTGCCTTCTTCCCACTCCAAGAACCCCACTACCAACAGTCACGCTTCACCTGAAGACTCCCTATTTTCCTTCACAAATGTCTCCCAAACTGACACCCTAAATGTCCTCCTCTTCTTAAACCCTTCCAAAGGCTGCTCTCCGGCGGACTTGACACGAAGCTGCTCTTCCTCTCTCCCCTGGCAATTGTGCAACCATTGTTGGCCCTTCTAAACCTCTCCTTCTCAAGATCCACTGTCCCAACTGCCTGGAAACATGCCATGGTACTTCCCTTTCCAAAGGGAGGTGATCCTTCCTTCCCGGGTAATTATCTTTCTATTTTCCTACTCCCTACCCTTGCTAAATTTCAAGGACATGTGGTACTTTCCCAACTCTCCACCTTCATCTCTGATACCTCCTTCTTCACCCCTTTCAAATCTGGATTTTGAAAAAAAAAACACTCAATCACCACTTCACTACTTAGGATCACAGATTACATCCTTGCAGGGATGGATAGGGGCCAAGTTACATCTGCCATCTTCGTCAACCTTGCCAAGGCTTTCGACACAGTCTCCCACGCCCTCCTTCTAGACACTCTTAAGTCAGCAGGCCTTTCAGATTCAGCCACTAACTGGTTCAGAGCACACCTTAAAGGAAGGACATAATCAGTAAGAATTGCTGACTCCATCTCCCCTCCTCTTACAGTCAACAGTGGAGTCCCTCAGGGCTCAGTTCTAGGTCAGCTGCTTTTCTCCATCTTTCTAAATAAACTTCCAACTGTCAGCACCTCATCTTCCATCCACATGTATGTAGACAATACTGTCCTTCTTACCTTAGGCCAATCCCCTTCACATGTGGCAGCCAGACTACAGCTTTGCTTCAATAAGCTTCAACAGCGGCTCAGCTCACTCCAACTATTCCTCAATGCCAAGAAGACCATCTCCATGACCTTCAGCACAAGGCAGAGAATCTCACGGCTACCAGCCATGCCCTTCTTTTACACCATTGATGGGACATTACTAGAGGACAGTTCCTTTTTTAGATACTTAGGGGTTTGGCTTGACCAACACCTCAACTTCTCTGGACATGTCAATGCCATCCTAAAAAAACTGCACTCTAAGCTTGGTGCCCTTTATAAGAACCATAGCTACATTCCTCTATCGGCAAGGCATGACCTTGTCCAGAAGATGATTCTCCCCATATTTGACTACTGCAATGTGGTCTACAGTGCTGCCCTCCAATACTCCTTAACCAGATTGGACACCCTTTTTAACTCCTTCTGTCGTTTTGCCCTGGCCTCCCCTCTCCTTATGCACCATTGCGACTTGTACCACCAGCTAGCATTTCCTTCTCTTGTAAATAGGTGCCTCTCTCACAGTGCAAAATTTGTCTCAGAATTTTGGTTTGGGTCACTCCCATCCTACCTATCTGCCTCTCTATCCATCCCACCTCCCCCTTCTCATTCACTTAGATCCACTGACACTCACATCCTGTCAGTCCCATGATGCTCCAATAATGCAAGACAAAATGCAATCTCTCATCAGTTCCCTAGGCTCTGGAACTTCCTCCCTCACCAAATTAATCACTCATCCTCCCCTGCCTCCCTGTTCTCTGCCCTACACAACTTTCTAGCGTCTAACTGCACCTGTCTTTAACCTAGCACCTCTCTACCAACAGCTAACACTCTACCTCATATAATACCAACTTTATGGTCCCCACTAGCTCTATTATCACTACTTAGTTCACCTGTATAGCTGTTACTCTGGTCACTACTGAAGCAGGGTTACCTTATATTATTGAGCACTTATTAATTAATTTGAACTTGAGCTTTATAGGAGTCAACTTTACTTATTTAATTTGCTGTATGTATGACAGTACTATTGATCAACCACATTGTATTGTATTCTGTATTGTTTGTGTATTGAATTGCACTTGTTGCTCTTCTTCCACTCCCCCCCCCCCGAACACACCATGAGATGGGCAACTTGTTGGTCAGTGTGCCTTTTCCTGGTAAAACATTTAAATAAATAAAATAAATAAATACATTTTGTCCCTTGAATAATTCTGCATAGACATCTGCACCTGCTGCACTGGAAAGGTATAATTCCGGTAAACTCCTCTGTCATGGCACCCCCACAGTCTAGTGTGAATAGGCCTGCTGAGCTCCCACTCTGGGCCCCTGTCTGTAGACATTTGATGCAGCCCCTCCACACACAACAGGGTTAGTTTCCCATGATCCACCACCCCTTCTTCTTCCTCCCCAGATGTCCCATTCAGCCCGAGAGATAAAGGCACAGGGGCCACTCCTCATGCCCATATGTTAAACAGAATAAAGGGGGGAGAGACCCATCTGCCCCTAGGTCAGCTGGCCCTGCCCCCTGGCCTCCACCCAACCTCTAGTTTACTTATTGGTAATCTGCCATGCCTGTCTTTAGGTATAAACCCCTTATCCACGCTCTCTCTTTATATATATATATAGATATATATCTATACTGTATATATATTTTTGTTTTGCAACAGCCTTATTGGCTATGTCAGAATCACTGACATTCCACGCATGTGGCCCAATGGCCACCCGGTCCTAAAACTGTCCCCAACCCTTCAGGTTGCCATCCATTCTCATTGCCACCACCTCCCTTGAACCTGGTTTGAAACTGTCCCCATGAGCCTGGACCAGCTGTGCCCTCTCAGAGCATGCAACCCTTTACTATATATATATATATATATATATATATATATCTTTTGTAGGCTCTGTGCTCCAGGTGGACAGTGGGCCACCCATTGGGGCCCCCTCCCATGTGGTGTTCCGTGCTTGAGGTCAGGAACTCCTATTTCAAACAAATTAATACTACCAAGTTCTTGTTTTCCTATCCCAAGAAAAAGGGGAGCATTTATATTATTTCCCTCCATGAAATCAAAAAACCACCAAGGTCTGTCCATCTTTCGCTACACAGGGAGCTGCAAGATAGAAAAAAGGCTTCACAAACCATGTGGCCATGCAGTATCAATCGGATGCCAGCTGCGACTCTACGGTTGCAATCCCCAGTACAGTTCTGTTTCCCTTTGGTGCCTTGAAATTTCCACCCGGCCGCCAATTTTTAAACCACAGGTACCAAAAGGTCCCCTTTGTTCCAACCAGCAGGGCAAGCCACCACTATTTTGTGCCACAGCAAAGAAATGTCCTTTCAGGCCAAAACCCCTGTCAGCAGGAAAACACACATTGTGGCAGATTTTTTAGGGATCTCCACAGGAATGGACATCTATTACATAGGAAAAAAACTCTTTCTTCAACAGAAATGACCCTGCTGTGGCCCAGTCTACTTTAGCTTAAGCCACTGACATTTTGTCCCTGCAGCCATGTTCCTTCATGCCAGACCTCCACGGCAACAATCCGCCAAATACAGCATACTGCTCCAACATTTTGCCTCAACCAGTGGTTGCAGAAACAGCAAAAGCCTCCAGCATTTTGCCGCAACCAGAGGCAGGAGAAACAACAAGAGCCTCCCACATGCCAAAAGCCTCAAATACCATGGCTAGGCTACAGCACCACCAGCAGGGGCCCATGGTTCATGGACGCTGACTTAGGATGCCAAGGCCCTATAGGTCTCAACCGGTGGGCACGGATCACTGATAGAACCACCCCAGCCAGTCAAACCTTCTGAAATACACAAAAACACCCTGTTTAAACAGCATTAAAGCCCCAAAGAAGCAGAATCACTTGATGTGGGCTTTTGAAGCTCCTATAATCTAGCCTGCCAGACAGAGCGTCCCTCCCCAGCCACATGGAATTAAGCCACTAAACAAATATTTAAGCATCAAATCAAGATAATACATTATAAGTCAAAAATAAAATCATTGTTTTAGCAGCTAAAGGGAGCCACTCACAAGGCACAGATTTTAAAGCTTAAAATTAATAATATTACCAGCAGAGCCACAATTAACAGGAGTAACCCACAGGTCCTGAAACCAGGTCCCAGAGTTGCAATGCATTACCTAGTGGTGTAATAACTCAGGAAAGCTTGCCAAATGCAGTGCTGAGACCCACTCAAATTAAAGATCCCAGCAGAAAAAGACAGGGATCACATTGGTGCAGGGGCTTTTAAATCCCTTTAGGACCCCTGCAAGGACCCTAACTGTCTCCTTTCCCAGACCATTCCTATCCTACCTGGGGTGTACGCATCACTCATTTTGTTCCTGTCACACATGACCTCATCTAGCTCCTCCCCCTTCCCACCTGTCCTCTTCCTCCTTCCCTTCACCAATCCTCTCAGTCCTTTCCCCCCCACCCCTTGTAACCACCATTTCCTCAGGGATGCCAACTGACAACTCAGGTTGCCTTTCAACGGCAATCCCATTTCTCCATGATGGGGAAAAAAGAAACATCTTTCTTTCTTCATCTTTATAACTCCATTCAAAGTCTTGATAAAAACATCTTTTACCTTTCCCTCCAGCCCTTTTTAGTGCTGCAATGGGCATAGCCCTGCAGTCCTTTTATGATCATTGAAAAAAAGGACTCTGCATTCCTTCTGAATGAACATGTTAGATTGCATCACAGTCACCTCTGTGTCTGTGAAGCAATCCACCCATGTAGTCCCTACCGACCGCAGTACTGCACTATTTCACACTGGTGGCAGTCATGGCAGAACATGGCATACTCTGTCATGTCCAAAATGGCCACTGCACTGTACTGCCCATGTGCTAGCAGTTGCGCATGTGCAATACCATGAGGTGGCTGTCTTTGTCATGGCAGAGTGGCCAGTGTTCCGCCGTGACCACCGACACTTATTTATGTATATATATTTTTTATATTATAGAAATTCCCAACCCAACCCTCCTCTCAGCACCCACCACCTCACCCCTCCCCCAGAAACATAGAATGACACTGGTGGTGCCCAATCCCCCACTGTTGTGTTCAGGGATTGTCTGTGTTTTTTCTGACACTGGGGGTGCCCAGTTCCCCAGTGTCATGATCAGGGACTGTCGGTCCTTTTTTTACCTGTAAAAACAATGTCCATTGATGTCTCCCCCCTCACATAACTGTGACACTGGTGGTGTCCAATCCCCCAGTGTCATGATCGGGGTTCATCAGTCTCTTTATTTATTTTTTACCTGTAAAAAAAATGGTTCAGCAATGTCTTTTGCAGACATTCGTTAGCCCCACCTGACCCTCCCACTTAGCACCCCCCCCGCACCCCCTCCAAGTCCTTACTCACCCATCGGGGTCCAACACCATAATCCTCTCTGGACTGCAGACATGTCTTCACTCTGCGAACTGAAGACACATGTATGCAGTTCAATGTATTTCAATAAGGTTTTGAACTTAGTGCCATAACATGGGCATTTTTACACATTTTTGGCCCAAATTTTAAACATGCCTTCTTTGGGACCCAGCCTCATGAACAATGTCACTGTCATTGGGCAGATCTGTCCCAAAAGGTGATTTTGCAGTCCCTGTGATAAATCACCTTTTAGGCAGGAGTTGAAAATTTTCTCATGAGGTGGGGTCATAAGAAGGTTATGTTGAAAATTTTATGTAAAAATATTGAAAAACAACAATGTTTTGAGCCTACATTGAATTTCGCTATTGCAGGCTCATAACTTTGGTGCTTTTCAATATTTAACAAATTTACAACATACAGCAGCCATATCTTTACAACATCTCATGACTGTGATAGCTCTATCTAGCCATATTTCTTAGCTTGCCAATGCATAGAGCTACAGGTATAGTTGTTTTCCTATTATTGAACACTTTATTCTGCAATGGTAACCTACTGCTGATGCTGTTCATGTATTTACCTATGTTTCTTGATGTTGTTATGGACTGTTATGGCTTTACTAAAACCAATAAAATATTAATAAATAAAAAGACTGTGATAGCTGTAATTTTTCAAACCCTGTCAAAAATGTGTTTTTTTTTATATTCCGAAAGGTGATTTTGTGGTCCCTGCATGAAATCACCTTTCAGGCACCAGTTGAAAATTTTCTCTGCCCATGTTCATGAGGTGGGGTCATTAGAAGGCTATGTTTTTATAATTTGGTGCAAACATATTAAAAAACAACCAAGTTATGAGCCCATGTAGAATTTTGCAAATGCAGGCTCATAACTTTGGTAATCTTCAATATTTTTACCCCAAATATACAACATAACCATGTCTTTACAACACCTCATGAATGTGACAGCTGCCATTTTTCAAATCCTGGCAATATATATTTTTTTTACATCTCGGAAGATGATTCCATGGTCCCAGCACAAAATCACCTTTCGGCCAGTAGTGTAAACATTTTCTCTGCCCTTGTTAATGAGGTGCAGATATAAGAAGGCTATGTTGGACATTTGGTGTAAAAACATTAAGCAACACAGAAACATAGAAACATAGACTTTGATGGCAGATAAGGACTGCTTGGCCCACCTAGTCTGCCCCTTTCCCTACCTACAGGATGAGCTGCAGTTCCTACCCCCCACAAAAATTACCCTATGTCTGTCCCACACGTTCTTGAATTCTCCCACAGTTTTAGACTCCACAACCTCCTCAGGAAGGCTGTTCCATTCATTCACCACACTTTCTGTGAAAAAATACTTTCTCACATTGCCCCGAGCCACCCCCCTACTCTATTTTCAAATTGTGTCCCCTTGTTCTTACACAACTCTTTTTCTGAAAGATGCTACCCTCTTGGACTTTGCTGATTCCACTGAGGTACTTAAATGTTTCTATCATGTCCCCACCTCTCCCTCCTTTCCTCAAGGGTATACATATTAAGCTCCTTTAGTCTCTCCTCCTGTGGCTTCTCTTGCAGACCCTGCACCATTTTAGTTGCCCTCTCTGGACTGCCTCCATCCTGTCTATGTCCTTGCAGAGATGGGGTTTCCAGAACTGGATGCAGTACTCCAGATGGGGTCTTACCAACTGTCTGTATAGAGGGATAACAACTTCCTGTTTTCTACTGGTGATGCCTCTCCCTATACATCCCAGTATCTCCCAGCCCTTTCTACTGCCTTCTCACATTGCTTGCTAACCTTAAGGACATCTGATATGATTACCTCCAGGTCCCTTTCCATTTTTGTTGTTGTTACTATCCCCCCTCCATTGTGTAATCTTCCCCTGGGTTTTTGTTTCCCAGGTGCATTATTTTGCATTTCTTTGTTTTGAATCCAAGCTGCCATACTTCTGATCATTCCTCCAACCTTGCCAAGTCCCTTCTCATCCTTTCCATGCCTCCTTGTGTATCAACCCTATTGCAGATCTTTGTGTCATCTGCAAAGAGGCATACTTTTCCTTCCAGTCCCTCTGCAATGTCACTTATAAAGACATTAAAAAGGCCTGGACCCAACACTGAACCCTGCAGTACCCCACTAGTAACCCCTCTTTCTTCAGAGTGGACTCCATTTACAATTACTTTCTGTGTCCTGTTGTCCAGCCAATGTTTTACCCAGGCTACCACTCCGGGACCCACTCCCAGGCTGGTTAATTTGACTATTAATCTTTTGAGTGGGACTATGTCAAATACCTTGCTAAAGTCTTATTAGGCCATGTCCATAGCCCCTCCCTGGTCTACTACTTTGGTCACCCAGTCAAAGAAATCAATTAGATTTGTCTGACATGACCTTCCTGCTGTGAACCCATGCTGCCTTGGGTCCTGTGCCCCACTGGCCTCTAGGTACTCAACAATTCTTTCCTTCAGAAGTGATTCCATCACTTTCTGTACCACAGAGGTCAAACTGACAGGTCTGTAGTTTCCTGCCTCTATCTTGCTCCCACTTTTGTGAAGGGATATCACATCCACCTTCCTGCAGTCCTCAGGTACCACACCATCCTCCCATGATTTGTTAAAAAAGGGTAGTCAGTGGTGTCACTAGTTCTCTTCTTAATTCTTTTAGAATTCTGGGGTGAATTCCATCAGGCCCCATTGCATTGTCCACCTTCATTTTTAGGAGTTCTTTCAGAACTCTTTCATTTGTGAAAGGACTGGGATCAACTCCCTTATCCAGTGTGCTTCTGTTAATTGGATTAGGCACCTCCCCCTCCTCCTCTTTTTTGAATACTGAGCAGAAGTATTCATTCAGTATCCCTGCTTTTTCACTGTCCCTCTCTGCCCACCCATCATCCATTCTATTCAGCCTCACTATCCCTCCCTTTGCCTTTCTACGCTCCCTGATGTACCTATAAATGGTTTTAGCCCCTTTCTTAACTGAGTTGGCTATCTTTTCCTCAGTTTGGGCCTTTGCTATGCTGACTACCCTCCTGCTTCCTTCTGCCTTAACTGGTACAGTTCTCTGTCCTGCTCCTTCTGTGTTTCCTTATACCTCCTAAATGCTATCTTTTTCTCCCTAACCTTCACCGTCACCTCTTTTGAGAACCATAGTGGCTTTTTCTTTCATTTTGATTTTTTTATTTGCTTCACACAAAGGCTTGTTGACTTTGTGATGGTAGTTTTGATGTTTCCACATTTTTGCTCCACCCCTCCTTCTAGCCTATTTGTTAATGCTTTTCTAAGGCACTCTCTCATCTTGCCAAAGTCAGCCCTCCTGAAGTCCAGAACTGTCACTTTTGTATGTCTTGGCTCTGTAACTGAGTTTATCGTGAACCACATTGTTTTGTGGTCACTTGTTCCCAGATGGCTACCCACTTCTAGATCTGAGATCCTCTCACCATCCCCATTTGAGAGTATGAGGTCTAAGATTGCTCCTTCATGAGTGGGTTCCAAAACTAGCTGTCTGAGGCATGCCACCTGAAGGGCATCAAGAATGGCCCTGCTTTTGGTTGTAGCTCCAGCCATGGTGATCCAGTTAACTTACATAACAATAAAGTTATGAGCCTACATTGATTTTTGTGAATGTAGGCTCTTAAGTTCGGTAATAGTCAATATTTTTACCCAAAATTTTCCACATAGCCATTTCTTTACAGCAGCTCATGAATGTGACAGCTGTCATTTTTCAGCTCCTGCCCAAAATGTGTTTTTGTGCCAAAAAAATTGATTTTGCAGTCCCTACACAAAAACACCTTTAAACCAGGAGTATTTATTTACTTTTATTTAGCTTTTGGTAACCAGGTGAGTACATAGACAAGTAGTATGCCTATTTTCAGGAACGACCCGGGAGATTACAACAATGGGGTACAGGGCACAGTACATCATTACAGCACATCACAGTACATCATTACATCAGTACGTCATTACAGCACATCACAGTACATCATTTCAGCACAGCATCATGTGTAAGCACAGTGGAGCACATCAACAGAGAGAAAAAACAGCCCATCTACAGGTAAGACAGTAATAGGTCTTAAACACACAGATCATAAACACACATTGTATTCTAGCTCTGTCGGATATGTTGTAGTGCAGCCATTGTAGCACTACCAGAGTTGGTGGTAGAGGACAGGTAGTAGCCACAAAGAATAAAAACTCCATCTGGGGCACAGGGTGTACAGCATTGTGCAGGGGATACCCAGAGTTGGGCAGGATATTCCTGCAAGTGCGATCTGGGGTCCAAATAGATGAAGGCCATTTAACTTAGGGAGGCCTAGGGCAACCACAAGCTGAGTCAAGTTTCAGGATGTCCCACAAGGATCTGCAGAATTGCTGATGCTAGGGGACCAAGCGGACAGACTCAGGAAGAGAGTTCCAGAGTCTGGGGGCACATACGGTGAAGTCCCTGTCTCCCACGTGGGTCCGAGAGGGAGGAACTCTTAGCATCCCTGAAGCCTGGGACCTGAGTTGATAAGGGGAGAGGTTGGCTGGCGGTAGAAGCAGAACTAGCCCCTGAGGGGTTCCAGTTCTCATCACTTTGCCCACAAGGCACCCTAGCCTGAAGTCCAGGTATTTGGCTGGGGAGAGCCAGTGGAGCTTTTCATAAAGCTCGCAGTGGTGTGTGAGATGTGGGGCAGCCAAGGCAAAGTGACAGATGTCGTTATACATTGTTTGCCACCTCGTGAGATGGATTTTGGGGGAGTGACCAAATAGGTGCATTCCGTAGCTTAGAGAGAGAAGGAGGACACCTCTCGCCAGGGCCAGTCAGGCTACCGGGGTGAGATTGTGTTTGGCCCTATAGGCCAGTCCCAGATTACTGTTCACAGCCCTGCAGACATTGAGAATATGACTCTCCAGATCAAGTTGCAGGTCTAGTGTAACCCCAAGGTACTTTACTGAGAGCACTGTTGGGAGTGAAGCTCTATCTGGACTGGTTATATCCAGCGTGGTTGGTAGGGCTTTGATTCTGGCTGCTGAGCCAAAAAGCATAGCCTGGGTCTTTTTCAGGTTCAAGACTAGTTTATGTTTGTTTACCCAGGCAAGGACATCATTGAAGTCCTCAGTTAGGTGTTTGTTGAGGGTGGCAATATCCCTGGAGTGAGATATAATAACCAGATCATCTTTGTACAGTGCGGCATTGCAGTTAGTTGCAGCCGCTGGAAGTTGATTGTTAAAGAGGGAGAAGAGGAGAGGGCCCAGGACCAACCCTTGAGGGACACCAGAGGTCACCAGTAATGGCTCAGATAGGACTTTGTTGAAACAGGCCTTCTGTGTTCTACCATACAGGTAGTCCGATAGCCAGTTCATGGCCAGAGGGGAGAGGCCGAGTGCCAACAGCTGCATGCAGAGCAACTTGTGATTGACAAGGTCGAATGCCTTGGGTAGGTCAATGAATATGGCTCCGGAGAGTTTGCCCTGGTCCATAGCGGCCCTGATGCTCGCGGAGACAGTGACCAGGGCTGTGGTGGTACTGTGCCCCTTACAGAAACCATGCTGGGTCGGGGACAGGAGATCATGTTCCAGTATGTACTCAGAGAGCTGCTCAGTCACTACCTTTTCGAGGAGCTTGCTGAGGGATGAAAGGATTGCAATTGGACGGTAGTTGTCTGGGATTTTGGGGTTTCCTTGCTTCAGGATGGGGACAATCCTTGCCTCCTTCCAAATTTCAGGGATGGTTCCCTTGGCAAGAGATAGATTAAAGATATGTGCTACTGGGGGAGCAATGTGAGTGGAGCCTAGTTTTAGTAACTTTGGCTCCAGGTTGTCAAGGCCAGGGCTGGAATACTGAGAGAGGCCAGAGAGGAGCCTTGTCATGTCCTTGATTGTCACACCTCTGAGGTGGAACTTTTGTCTAGGGGGGTGATCCTCCTGCCCGGTGAGGAGAGGAGTGGGGGAAGTGAACCTGTCAGTCGGGAAGAGGGTGGAGAAAGCTGTCAGGTCAGAAAAGTGAGAGTTAAGGGCGTTGGCGATGGTGCACTGGTTGTTGCAGTATACCCCTCTGATAATCATGTTGGATACCCCTGGGTGAGAAGATCTGCAGACAAGAGATTTGATGTTACTCCAGAACTGCCTGGGATCACTGGCAGAGCTGAGTAGGGCAGCCTTGCAGAAGTCACTTTTTGCAATTCTGATGGCCTTCTTGCACTTGTTTCTGAGGTGCCTGTATTGCTGGAATAGGGTGTGATCAAAGGAACCTTTGAAATGGGACCAGCATTTGTCTCTGGCCCTCATTAGGGCTAGGAGGCTCCCGTGCAACCAAGGGGTGGCAGATCCCCTCATCCTCCGGGTAACCTTCGGGGCGTGCTTATCTTGCAAGGCACCGAAGGAGGCAAGAAAGTGAGAAGCTGCCACTGATGGGTCAGAGGCTCTAAATACCCCAGCCCAGTCAATACAACTTAGGTCCATAAGAAACGCAGCAGGATTGAACCTGGAGAAGTTTCTTATCAGTATGACTTTATGGGGTATTTTGGGGAAGGGAATCCTCCAAACACAAAGGACCGGGGAGTGGTCAGAGATGGAGTCTGAGAGTATTCCAGCTGAGGAGATCCTGTCAGGGTGGTAGGATAGGATCCAGTCCAGCAGGGAGTTGGTGGACCCATTTTTTGCCCGCCTGGTTGGCTCCTGCACAAGTTGGATCAGGGCGAGGTTGCCAAGTAAGGGCTCATACTGCTTCACATTTCCCCCAGTCCAGTTGAGGTTAACATCCCCCAGGATGATGAGCTTGTTATTCCCAATACAGGGGCTGATGGAGTCCAGGAGGTGTGTCAGTCCTGGGAGTCCGCCCTTGGGAGGAATGTATGTACAGGCTACATGCAATTTTTTAGTATTCCCAAGTAAGAGCATTACATGCAGTAGCTCACAAGGGGAGGAGAAAGATGTCAGATGAGTAATTGGAGAGACCTTTAGGTGGTCTCTAAAATAGATCATGATGCCACCCTCTCTCTTATTCCCTGGTCTGTCCTGGCATATGAACTCATACTCTACAAGCACACAGGCAGAGTCAGGTACTGAGGGTTTCAGCCAGGTCTCCGTCACTCCGAGGACATCTGGTTTGTGTAGGGTGAGACAGGACACTAACTTATCTCCATTAGTGAGCAGGCTCCTTATGTTGAGATGTGCAACTTTGAGACCCTTACCCAGACCCCATACAGGAGGAATAGGGATGGCCTGGTTTGTTGGGCCTGGGTTCGTTTTAATGTCTCCAGCCAGGGGTATTATGAGGAGGAGCCAGGAGAGATATCGTGTTGGTGCAGCCGGGCCAGTAGGGGTAGTGAAGGTACGGCGTCTCTTTACCCTGGTGGGGTGCATAAGACATCTGAGGTCAAGGCACCAGATGGGAGGATGGGTAGTCTTGGTGGTCATAACTAGTGTGTTCGAGAACAGGAAGTCAGGTGCGTCAACAGAGGGAGACTTCTCCCAGCAATCCCCTGAGAACAGTGAGGGTGTGGAGAGCACATAAAGAATGGCGAGCCCCAGTATGAGACCAGCTTATAGCAGGAAACCACGGGTGGGGGACTGCATACCCTTTCCCTTCACCAGGGGAAGTGCCCTTCCCCTCGGTGGGAGGTGTGGGTGCCAGGGCCACATGTTTGCCAGTTGCTTTGGATGGCTGTGGGGTAAGGGCCCCAGCCACATTCCCACTACTTATCTTTACCCAGCTAGGGGGTATGGGCCCAGTCAGTTTAGATACAGATGAGGCTTAGGGGGAAAGAAAGGATAGTCTGGGTACAATTTAGCAGTTAGGACACTGGAATAACAAGTAACAATAGCAA
Source organism: Neoceratodus forsteri (assembly GCA_016271365.2). Classification (NCBI taxonomy): domain Eukaryota; kingdom Metazoa; phylum Chordata; order Ceratodontiformes; family Ceratodontidae; genus Neoceratodus; species Neoceratodus forsteri. The sequence continues at coordinate 767,562,645 of CM057452.1, read as the reverse complement.
GTAGCAATCTACACAATTTGAGCACTTGGTATATCAAGTGGACTATGCCTAATAGAAAGCAGAACATTTTGTCGGCCCATCTTCATGACGCAGGGTCATAACAAGGCTATGTTGAAAATCTGGAGTAAAAATATTACAAGCCAACACATTTATGAGCCTATGTTACATTTTGGAAATGCATGCTTGTAACTTTGATAAGTTACAATATTTTTACCCCTAATTTCACAGCTGCAGACCTATCTGCTCTGGCCAGATCTTGTTGTATCTAGTGAAACTTCACATTAAATCTGGGTTTTTAAACAACATGCTGCTATAGAAGGCATTAATACAATGCATTTTTCACGTACTAAGGCATTCAAACATTTTAACATTTAAGTGCTGCGTACCAGCAGTGCAGCAAGATGACTCATAGTTTCTAATAAGCATCGTTTTAACAATGGATCTCAGAGTCTGGTAAAATGACATTGTGATAGCTAGCTTGACATTATTTATGGCAAGCACATGTTATCTTTTGGAGCCATTCAGCATGTGGCAATGGAGCAACGTAGAGGGACTGGAAATGGAAATGGAAACAGAAAGCAGAAAGAAAAGGGGGGGATCTGTAGGTGGCCACCCTAATAGAACAATGAGAAAGGATATTAAAGGACAGTAAAAACACTGCTACAATGGTCTTTAGAACATGAATAAAGAAAAAGAGTCCCTCTGATGCCTAGACAGGATGACTAGCCCTGCCACAGTAATGATGTAATTCAAGGATGGGGGAGAGGGGGAAAATAGGAAGAGCAGAGAAAAAAACAGGCACCTCTAATCAAAGAAGTTAAGATTTTTATTTAATTTTATAGCATATTTACAATTGCACTACACTTAATCTCTGTATTTATAAAAATAAAGGGCATGGGATTTATTCTGCATGTCATATCACTGACTACTATTATCTTTAACCAAAACTCAGATGTGGAGGGGGGGAGGTGAAACAACATGAAAAAATAAATAAACGTCACCAGTTTTATTAATGATTCTGTCACAATAAATCTATCAATTCTATACAGTCATTAGGACCAGGAAGAAAACATGCCCAAGTACAAAAAATTCACCTGCTCCCACACATGCTAACTTGTTTTTTCCAATCACACTCTCTAGTATTTTTACTGACTTTTTGAATGCCAAAAAATTTGATCTTGTGATCATTTTTTTCTCAGGTGTGTCTTATAGCACATTTGATGTTACATTCTCAACATGCCTAAATATGATCTCCAATACATGTTTTAAAGCTCCTGTGTGCCCAATGTAAAATAACCCACTGACATCTAAGCATGTACACCACTCCTTCAGAATTGCAATTAGGAAAGACATTACAATAAACATCCTTCTTTCCCCTAGGGTACTCAATAGATGGTCCTTGTATCAAGTAATTACAGTACATATCGATCACATGTTTTGTTAACATTAGGTGCTTTCCAAAAAAATAGTTCTATAGTCAGTGATATGTCATGCAAAACAAATCCCATGTTCTTCATATTATAAATGCAGAGTTTATTCACAGTGCAAAATAGAAACAGATTTTGGACCAAACAGGAGAGCTTTGGTCTTATTTGGGTTAAGGACCAGGTGATTCTCGGCCAGCCAAGCTTTGGCCTGGGTGAAGTCTGACTGGAGCAGGGGTCCTAGATCATCCAGGAGCAGCGCAGTTCTATAGAGTACTGCATTGTCAGCGTACTGCACCATGGAGCTGCTCCAACAGTTGTAGTGGAGGTTGTTGATGAACAGGGAGAACAGGAGTGGGCCCAGGATGGAAACTTGTGGTATCCCCTCATTTAAAGGTAGTGAGTCACAGGTTGCACCGCACCACTTGACCTGTTGGGAGTGGCCAGTCAAGTAGATGCAGAACCAGTTCAGAGAGTGTTGGTCCAGTCCAAATGTGCTCAACATCGTTAGCAAGAGAGGATGGTCTACCAGGTTGAATGCCTTGGTCAGGTCAATAAGTGCCCTTGTCCAAGGCAGCTAGGACGTCAGAGGTGAACCTGATGAGGGCAATGTTGGTCCCGTGCTTTTGTCGGAAACCATGTTGTGATGGGGCCAGAAGTTGGTTGGCTTCCAGGTAATCCCTTAGTTTGCAGTACATGAGCTACTCCTGGATCTTTGCAAGGTGGCAGAGGATAGAGATGGGTCTGCAGTGGCCTATTGTATCCCTGGCTCCACCCTCAGGTATTGGGACCACGTGGGTCTGCTTCCAAGTTTTGGGGACTACTCCATCCTGCAGGGATCTGTTTATGAGCAGGGTGACAGGTAAGGCTATGGTGGGGGCAGCAGCCTTGAGCAGCCAAGGGTCCAGTCCATCTGGTCCTGGTGATCCCATGGGTTTCAAGGATTGCAGGAGGGGCAGCACTTACTTGACACACATGGTCCTTAGGTGGAAGTGGGGAGTCAGAGGATCCTGTGTTTCAGTGACCAGGGGACCCTGGTTGTGGTGTAGGCAGTTGTTTCTGAAAGTGTCCAAGTCTGTGAAGAAGCTGTTGAAGGCCGTGATGGCCTCTCCTCCATCAGTTGAGGTTAGCCTGTTATAGGCTATATTGCCCTGCTGAGGTTTATTTGTGCCTTTTAACAGTGAATTGATACCGATCCAGAAGGACTTAGGGTCTGACAGGGTTTCCCGCTGAAGGGTTTTGATGTAGTCCCTTTTAGCAGATTTTGAGGCTTTCTTGCACTTGTTCTGCAGGGATCTGTAGTTGGCTAGGTCTGCTGGACTAGTGGGGCACCTGGTCTTTTTCCATGCCTTGTCTCTGCTTTTCATTAGGGATTTCAGCTTGCGCAATATCCATCTATGGCATTGGCCTTTTGCACGTCTTTTCCTTACCGGATCATAAAGGGTTGGCCACAGCACAGAATGTGTGCTGGAAGTAATAAGCAGCTTCCTCAATACTGCCTAGTAGTTGTATTGGCACCCAGTCAACGTTTCTCAGTGAGCTCTGGAAGGCCTCAGCAGAGAAGCCAGAGAAGTCAGTGGCTACTATGAGCCTGGGGGGAATCCTGGGCGGCCTGTTTTTTCAGGTGAAGAAAGTGGGGGAGTGGTCACTCAAGGTATCAGACATAACGCCAGCCACTTAGATGTTAGCCGGGTTAGAGACTAGGATCCAATCAAGGGTGAAGTGGTTCCCAGTCTTTAGGTTTTGCCTGGTGAACTCTGTAATGAGCTGGGTCAGGTTTGCTTCAAGAAGCGAGGCCCTGTGGGCTTGCTGAGTAGCAGGATCCCACCTCAGGTTGTAATCCCCTAGGACCAGCAGCTCAGCAGGGGAGTTCCCTGCTAGGAAGCGTACTAAGTTCTGAAGGACTGTATTGCCACTAGTGGGGGGGTTGTATATGCAGCCTATGATTAGGTGTTTTGCATGGCCCAGTATGATTTTGATATATAGGTATTCAAGCCCTGAGGAGCTTGGTAGGTTGGTAGAGGATAGGGAGCCCTTCAGCGAGGAGCTCACATAAATTAGGACACCTCCTCCTTTTTTTCCCTCTCTGCCCTTTTGGGAGGTGTGGTAGTTGGCAAGCTCCACTTCATGAGGGAGTATGTGAGGCTTCAGCCAGGATTCGGAGATGGCAAGCACATCTGGCCTGTACATCTCCACCCAGGACTAGACCTCATGCATCTTGGGTCACAAACTACAGAAGTTCATATGAATGACTCTTAGACCTTTGGCGTGATGCCATGTTGGGTCTGTAGCGGGGTTGGGATAGTCAGGATAACAAATCATGCAGACCCACAAACTTAGTGCATAAAAAGTGCTGGAAAGGCACTTATCATTTTATTTCTGTCAGGAAACATTGACTTCAGGATTCACAGAAATCAGGAAAATAAAGTTAGTTCAGTCATTTTCAAAGTCTCAACAAAATAATGAACAGATGAGCTATACTCAGGATGAGCCACTGCTCTGCCCAGCAGTGCCACCAGGCTATCTCCTTGCAAACATATATACTTCAGAGGTCCAGCACCTCTGGCAGTCAGCTCCAACTGACATCCTCTATCTTAACTCCCTAGTGGTAATCTTTTATACATTCCTGGGGAGTGACATCATAATCAGATGATCCTCCTCCTTTTTGAAAAATCAAAATAACATACTACAGGTTCCTTTTTTACTTTACATTTTCATTCCTAAACATCAGGTATATAAGTGTATAAAAGTATTTATACTAAATAATCTCATAACCTTACTTTGATGTCCTAAAACAATGTTCATGGAGTTAATTAGTCTCAATAAGGCTAAACCCTTCCCTTGATAGTGACATCACTCATTACAGCTTCTATAAAAGCAGACAGACTGTGGGCTGCCAGCCCTATAGAACACCCATGCAGCTCAACAGGTAAGACAAACGAATATATTGCTCACTTTAAATTTACTTCTTTGTCAAAGGGCATACCATGCAATATTTAGGGACTCCCTGGTCTCATCTCCTACATGGGTTTTGTTAGTGCAACTTCTTTATTCATTTAGAAGCTAGCATACTTCCACACTTTGCAAAAAAAACACAGTTTTAGTTTATTTAAATGCTCAATTCAGAGAGCTCTGTTTCAGAGGGGTTGCTAACAACAAAGGTCATCTTTAGTTTTTATTTTATTCAGGTTCTCTCCCTTCTCTGCAACTATTAATTTGAAAAGTACAACTCTTTTCTTTTGGCTCATTAGAGGCATGAACCAAGCTGCAAATGAAAATCTTTTCTTAAGGTTTTCTATGTCTGGGGGGGGGATTTCGAAAACTGCAGAACTCCTGCCTGAACCAAACACTAGTTTCCCCCTTCTACTAAAATAAAGTAGAGCAGATTGGTAATTCGTTCTTCTAACCAAACTAATGCTCCCAAAAATGCAGCATAAGGTAACAAAATGAAAAGGGAAAGGGGATGCTAAAATTTTGCTTGTTCTTTACATTTCTGTGTAACAGGCTATCTGCTCAACCAAGTCTAACAGATAATGCTAGACAAACTAAGGACCTAACAGACTATTTTAAAAAGGTCCTGTAAAGCTGTGAAACAGACAACTCTTAAAACATACTGTGTCTGCCCCACTGAGCACTTAAGGTACTTCCACTTTTATGGAAGCAATACTCCTTTAATATATCCATGTGTATATATATTATACGTTTCTATGTTTCACAATGCCTTCACTATTCAGCATCCGGCACTTTATACCTAAGCACTTTATGTCTTGGGGGGGGTACTTAGAGGGAATTTTAGGGCCTGTACTCATCACAGGGAGCACCCTGTGACAGGGTCCCTGGGGGACCCCAGGGTCAAGTTGACAAGTTGTGGCCCACAGTTGGGTTGGACATTACCCAAGCTCATTAACAGTGCAAGCAAAATGATGTGAAGGACCCCCTGCCGGATAATGCTTTTAACTTTCTGTACATAACAAATGGGACAGTTCTTTAGCCAACACTGTCACACCCCAAAATTTAATATGTTAAAGATAATTTTCCACTCCAAATTAGGCCAGAGATGTTTAAAACCTTGCATAGGAAAATGCTGTATTACCTCTGGATAGCTGTCCCTAAGCATCTGAGCTATAACAAATTAATGCAACCTGTAATCAGAGGTAGTCTGAACAAGCCAAACGTTATGCTGAGGCATGTGGAACAGGCCCTGTTAAAGCTCTATCAAATACAATCTAACACTAGCAAAACACCTAATGAAGTAACAATTATGTGAATCCTATCTCCCAGGGGGACTAGTGCATGACACTATCCTATTTAATTTGGACACAGACATGCAGAAATCCAGTACAATTCAATGCACAGCTACACAGCAGCAGGTGGGAAAAGTCACCCTAAACTGTCAAAATGGCTACCAAACAGATCTCCCCTTCTCCCTCTTTGAATAATGCATGACTGCGAGTTGGGGCCAGTCTATCCAATGGAGGGCCTAGGCCTCCAAAGGCCTCCAATACCTTTCCCAAATTCTAGGTAGTCAGATGTGGTAACTCAAAACCTTTGGACTGGTACAACAACAATTAGGTATGTCAAAACAGTTGCACTTGCAGTACCTTCCACTCAAACATGTGCAGATTGAGGTGTTGGGCTGCCATTTCCAGCTGGAGTGGAAACCGGCAATGGAAACTCTGCTACATTCCTCCACAGCAAGGCAGATGCAGGCAAGCTTCATTTACAAGTGTCTACTAGAAATGCAAGGAGATTCCCTGGAAACTGTGCAGCTATTTTGGGGATCAGAATTAGGGCACGAGATCACACCCCAGACCTCGGATGGCTGCTGGAGAAACATGCGTCAGGTACCAGAGGTACCAGAAGTTGCATCTTGCAATTCAAAAAACCTGCATTAATGGCATAGGACTCCACAAAAGCTGCGTAAATGGGATCTCACACCCTCAAGTCAAGAGCTGGAGATTTTTAACTGAGACAAGCAGCATTACTCATATAATGTAGGGTTGCCTGAGAATTCAGATGTACTGGCTACTATACAAAAGCTCTACTCACAGCTCCTGAAAACACAACTCACTCTTACACTGCAGCTGGTGATGTTAGGTGCTATTGATGACATGCTCAAGGAGCCACAGCTCACATCATATAATAAGCAGTGGCTCCTGGGTGCCTTAATGACAGCAAAACAGATCCTTCTCAGACACTGGCAGGATCAGACTCCCCCCCCCCCCATGCAACTGAATGGTTATAAGAACTAGGCAAAATGGCTAGCTATGAAAAGGTACACTGTGCTGTCATTGGAAACCAGACATATTTGCAGAGATGTGGGGTGTATACCTCCATTCATATCACTGTCGAATCCCGCAGGTATACCCTGTACCCAAATCTGCTGCACCCAAGGCATCCCTCCAAGTGGGGGGAATCTCAGGAACATATCCTCCCCACCTTGGAAATGCATTGCAACCAGGACACCCAGCTAGAGGCATCTATGTTTGCAACAATCAGGATATCATCAATACATCTGGATAATCTTTGATCACACTGTAGATAGAACACACACTGCCACACATGCAGAGATAAAGAACAACCCTGATACTGCTGATTATGCTGTTGTTGTTATTTGACATCCAGCTATAATATTATTACAGTATAGCTTATTGTACTCATTGAGATTTCCAATTTTGTTTTTTCTTACTGCAAATAGCTATTTTGTGCATACGTAAATTTTGGTTAACTCCTGATTAGCCAGTAATCTATGCGGCCTGATCCTGGCCAGGATGTTTAATTCTAATGTTCAATGTCTGATTATACTGTGCAAAATGCCTGTGTACAATGATGATTAAAACTAATATACTTTTCATCCCAAAAAATGAAAAGAAACTTCTGTCACACTGACTCTTTCATTCCAAAACAGAATAGTCATGGTTACCACTGCAGGTTTGGTCAATGGAATTGCCAAAATGATAACCATAATGGAGAGTTCTCACTTGAAGAATTGAGGGCCCAGAGCTTCTCTAAAGATTTTAGACAGCTTAAAGCCTATAACATATATTTCTTTCCTTTCTTCTCTGGCCACAGGGAAGAAGGCATACAAGTCTGAGGCAGTTAAACTCATGGAATTCTTAAGTAAGGCATGGATGATATAAGTTCCATCTGGAGGATGTTTCAGACCCCCCCCCCCGATATTGCAACCAAACTGCATTGCATTCTTGAGCGGGCTCAGATTTTTCAGTAGTAATAAGTAAGTAAGTAAAATTTATTTCTCAAGCACCTTTCAAATACCAGGGCACTGTACAATAAAGTAAACATTCAACATAACAAATAATAACAATAAAATTCTAAAAACCATTAGAAAAGGCCTGATAAAACAGATATGTTTTAAGCTCTGACTTAAAACTTGAGACGGTCTGGCATTCACTCAGCCAACAAGGTAGAGAATTCCACAGAGTAGGGGCAGCATGAGAAAAAGCATGTGCCCCAGATGTTTTTAACCGAACCTTGGAAACCTCTAGCAATCCCTCGTTGGTGGATCGGAGTGAGCAGGAGGGGCAGTAGGGAGTAAGGAGCTCTTGCAGGTAATGGGGTTCCTGTTCATGTAGGGCTTTATAGGTCAGTAAACAGACCTTAATGGTGATCCGCCACTGTACCGGCAGCCAGTGCGGATTGCGCAGCATAGGCATTAAATGATTAGATCTAGATGTACCAGTCAGTAGCCTGGCCGACGCATTCTGCACTAGCTGCAAGCAATGGATATCAACCCCCAGAAGCTCTAGATAGAGGGCATTGCAGTAATCAAGACGGGTGGTTATGAATGCGTGGACCAATGTAGGAAGGTCAGCTGGAGGAGCCAGGTGTTTCACCCAGGTGATATTCCTTAGATGGTAAAAGGAAGATTTGACAACAGCAGACACCTGTGATTTCAGGGTCAAACCATTGTCAAACATAATGCCCAGGGGAGGTCACGTGATGACAGGGTGAAGGGCAGCAGCAACCTCCCGCAGTTCCACACCTCAGCTCAGTAAAACAATGAATTACGACTTACTTCACAACAAACGGGGTGCCCTACCTACATCAGAAGGTTGCTAGAGTCTCACAGTGGACAGCTGTCTGTCCAGAATGGAAGTCTATGAAAAAAACGGTGCCGAGACACTCACCACCATCAACACCGGAAAAGGAGAAGGGCACGAAGTGGCCTAAGCACCAGCAGCTGAATGTCAATAGAACTCCAGCTACTATTACTGCTTTCTTGAAGGAAAGATTTCTGGAGGTTATGAGACCTCTCCAAGAATGCATCTTGGAGATGGCGGAAGATATGCAGCAGATTAAAACCTCGGTGCAAGCTCTGACTACAAGAGTGGGAGATTCAGAAGCTAAGCTCCTTTCACTAGAGAGAAAACAAGACAAGAACAAAAAGGCGATCACGCAGTTTGGGAGAAGGCTGAAAAAACTTGATGAGAAGCAAGAAGACCTTGAGGGGAGGAGTAGGAGAAACAATTTCCTAATATTTGGTATGCCCAAAAAGGAAGAAGGTTCGAACCCAATTCTATTTTTGCAGAAATTCTTTGAGAAGATAGCAGGCCCTTCTCCGAATGGAGCTGTGTATATTATTGAGCGAGCACACCAGGCCCTGCATCCACCCCCACTCCCTAACTCTCCCCCGCAACCCCTGATCTGTCGCTTGCTCAATTTCCTAGGTAAACAATATATCCTGGCCAAGGTCAGAGACTTGAGAGAAATTTTATGGGAAGGACATCGGCTCAGGATTGCACAAGATCTGCCTCAGTCAGCCAGGGCGAAACAACACAAAATGCATCCAATAATGTCCAAACTGATTGCAGCTGAAAAACCCTTCAGAATGCGATACCCCACAGTGCTTCAGATCAAGCATCAAGATCGGTGGATCCCTTTGGAAACTAAGGAACTAGCTCTGAAGGAGCTCCGAGAATTATTTCCTGAACTGTTCAAGGGAACGGAATGAGAGAGGGTATCAAGGCTGCAACCGATGAGAGATCGCAGTGGCAGGGCTTTTGTAAATGCGACACTACTGGAGCTTATTATATAGTCATCAGGATATTACTGTGAAGTGAACATAGGACAAATAGACAGTGTCCTGCAAGCTAGGCCAAGGGAGGAGTTCTAGGTCTAAGTATCATCTAATGCTGGGGAAAAGAAAAAAGGGAACTGTTCCGGAATCAGACTTTAGACTGGGCATGCACCTTATGGGACACACTGGACACTCGGGAGTTTCAGTTTCTTTTGGCTGTGAGATACTGAGCCCGGAGATATGGGGGACTATTCTGACTGCAGTGGCAGTGACAAGAGACCGAAAATGGTGCCAATTGCCATCGAGAGATTTACTTTAAACCATTAATTTCTGCTTCTTTCTTTTTGTTGTGGCCATCTTATTCCTCCTTCTGCTTCTCCCTATTCGAGGGATTCGTGAGGATGGAGCAAAGCGATACTACTGGCCTTTGAGCTATCAATTTCAGAGTGTTTTGCTCTGTTTACTAACACTGTCAGGTTCTTTTTTTTGCTTAGAGAGCTAACTAATTTGAATGAGTGGACAGTATCCTACAAGTTACGCCACGGGAGGCGATTAAGGCCTAAGTGTCATCCAATGCTGGGGGAAAACAAACAGAGCTGCTACAGAATCAGTCTTTAGACTGGCATGTACTTTATGGGATATGCTGGACACTCGGAGGTTTCTATTGCTTTCGGCTGTAAGATATCGCGACCGGAGATATGGGTGATTATATTGACTGCTGTGGCCGTGACAGGAAACCGAAAATGATGCCAATTGCCATCCAGAGACTTACTTTAAACCACTAATTTCTGCCTTTTTCTTTTTAGTGTGGCTATTTTATCCCTACTTCTGCTTCTCTCTATTTGAGGGATTTGTAAGGATGGAACAAAACGATACTACTGGCCTTCGAGTTATTAATCTCACAGTATTTTGCTCTGTTCATTAATACTGCCAGGTTTTCTTTTTATTGATTAGAGAGCTAACCAACTTAAATGTATGTAGGTTTGGCATACTGTTTGTTCATTGAGGGGACGGGGACTGGGTGAGGGGGACATGGTGCGTATCACTCTGTGAGAAGACATTACGCACCGCGGTTGTTTGGGCATTGCAGTTCTCTGGAACTGGGAGTGAAAGAAGGGGATAAAAGGAATTGTTTTGTATCTTAGTTGAGGGTCTAATGGGAGAAATTTAAGGAATAGATAATAAGAGGGGTGTCTTTAGGGAGGGGGGAAGGGTGTCAAGTGTGTATAATATGGATGATACTGTACACCACTGGTCAAGGTATCTTTCAGGGTTCAGCTGTATACCTGGGTTAAGGAAGGGAGCAGATCCTTATAACCACATGAACACAATTGCAGGTAATGAGTAGTCAATACAACCTTATCAGCTGGAACATCAAGGGGGCTCAGGACAAGGGCAAAAGGTGGGTCATCCTCAGACATTTGCAGCATTTGAGGGCAGGGATCGCATGTCTTCAGGAAACCCACATGAGATGGGAAGACACCCACCTACTCGTCAAAGCTTGGGGAGGACAGGCCTTCAGGACCGGGAGATCCAACAATAGTGGGGGGGGGGTATTCTCCTAAATAAGAATATCCCCTTTATATTAAAGAATGAGATATACAACCCCAATGGGAGATATATTATCCTGCTAAGTAGTATTGAGGCTAGACCAATTCTAATAGGCACGTTATATGGTCCAAATGGAGAATCCTCGGAGTTCTTTATACATCTATTAAGTATGGTGGTCACTAACCCACCGGTAGCAACTATACTGGGAGGAGATTGGAATGTAGTGCCAAACATGTGGATGGACAGATCTGACTCTTGGAGACGGGGACCTTCCCCATCGCAGAGGGCACTGCACGACTTAATGAGTGGTGCAAATATCCTCGTGGTATGGCGGGTGTTACACCCTATGGAGCGCCAATACACGTTCTACTCGCCCCCACACAAATCTTTATCCCGTATTGATTTTATCTCATTAAGCTCCCACTTACTTCCAAATGTGGTGTGCTCCATGATTCATGAGAGGGTCATAGCAGACCATTCGCCTGTTTCACTACTGTTTTATTTGGGGAAAGGATTTAGGAGAGATTTTGTCTGGAGACTGAATAACCAGTTGCTCCAGAAGGCTGAGACTACGCAGCAGATAGGGGATTTTTTCTCCAACTTTATAACAATTAATAGGGGCTTGGTTATGAGAATTGATATGGCCTGGGAGGCAACAAAGTGTGCCTTGAGAGGGGAGTGCCTACTTTTGGTGACCATCAAATCCAGGCTACACAAAGCTCAGCAAGACAATTTACTTTCAGCTATCCGAGGGTTAGAGGCCACCCTTAATAATGAGTCCCCCGATGCAGAATGGGCAGCTCTACATAGATTACAAGCCCAGTATTCAGCCCTGATATATCAAAGGGTAAAGTTGTCATTGAAGCATACTAGGATCAAATATCTGGATGCTGGGGAAAAAGCTGGGAAACTGTTAGCAGTTAGGCTTAGGCAGGCTGAGGCCTCACGCTTCATTGCTGGTCTTAAAGTGGGCAGTCAAGTTATAACGTCACCCAGAGAAGTGGTTGAGGAGTTAAAGAACTATTACCTGAGACTGTACTCAGTCGATCAGGCAGACCTCCCCAAAGCTCAAAGTATTCTCAATTATCTAGCCCCAATAGAGCTACCGACAATGACCCCTCAGAGTGCCAATACACTGGGTAATCCGGTCACTGTGAAGGAAGTCATACAGGCCATCCAGCAACTCACATTGGATAGATCTCCTGGACCAGATGGTCTTTCTATCAATCTATACAAAGCGTGTGTGTTAGAACTTGCCCCCCTATTAACAGAAGTGTTTAATTTTATTAGCTACTCTTATTGGACAGGAACAAATTGGGTTTATGGCAGGCAGATCATCCGTTGACCATATGCGGAAGGTCATGCATATCCTCTCGGCGTCCAGGGACTCCGACTCCACAGCGGTGTTGGTGTCCCTGGATGCTGAGAAGGCCTTTGATATGGTCTCCTGGGACTTTTTATTTTTAGCAATGGCACAATATGGCCTCCCTGCAGGATTTATTAAATGGGTCAAGATCCTGTATTCCTCCCCATCTGCACAGGTTTGGTGCAACGGCATCCTGTCTTGCCCTTTTCGGCTTCAGAGAGGGACCAGGCAGGGATGCCCCCTATCCCCCCTTTTGTTCAATCTTTATTTGGAATCCCTTATTAAGAAATGAATTGCCTCCCCACAAAATAGAGGTATAAAATTTGGAAAGCAACTGTATACTCTGTCCGCTTATGGGGGCGATCTGTTGATACACATTGAGGAACTGGCAATTGGGATCCCAGCTCTTCTGGAAGTTATCATATCCTTTGCAGAGGTCTCCCGCTACAAGCTGAATATATCCAAATCTAAGGTCTTCCCCCTGAATGATAGGACCACCCAGGCAGTTATAAATAGCACCAGTTTGGAGTGGGCACCACACACCCTTACCTATTTAGGTATTCAGGTCGCCAAAGATCTTCCCACCATGATGAAACTGAACCCTACAGAGCTGCTTAAAGTCATCAAATCGGATCTGGAAAGATGGGATAGTCTTCTGCTTACATTATGGGGGAGAGCAAATATTGTAAAAATGAATGTCCTGCCCAGGGTTTTATATCCAGTGGGGATGCTTGGGTGCTATCTTCCCAAAAAGTGGTTTGGCCAACTCCAGTAGATGTTAAACACCTTTCTGTGGAGGGGCAAAAAGGTTAGGCGATCATATAATAAACTCACAGGACCCAAAAGACAGGGTGGTTTGGCGTTACCTTCCTTCTTTACCTGCTACTGTGCCCATCATTTTAGTAGAGTAGTCCACTGATCAAAGGCAGGTTGGGAAAATGAGAGTCAGGTCTATACTCCCCTGTGGCTTGATATAGAAAAATCATTAATATCGCAGCACCAGGGTACTCTCACCTCTTTGATTTATGTCAGCCCTAAGAAACTCCCCAGCATGCTGAAGAACACTCCTATTGGATGGTCGGCTCGGGCCGTCCATCAATTACAAATTTTCCTTTCATGTAATTGGCATGTATCCCTGGAACAACCCATTGTGGGTAAACCCATCTCACCCACATTCTGGCCGCTCCTGACTGAGAAGAAGGTGGCTGACTTATCAGAGAATGATCAATTGATATCCTTCTCGACTTTCCGTACACGCTTCTCAGTGCCGGTTGTTTTTTTTTAAATATAAGCAGGATGAAGAGGCAATTAAAAATCATGTGGGGAGGGGGGATACAAACTGATTGCACATAGAGAAATTGATCAAGCTCTTACAGGCAGCGGGAGAACCTCATGCAGTGTCCAAAACTTATAAAGAGCTACAATCTATGGACAGTGGCCTACCCCGGGGGATTTGCTATTATTGGGCTCAAGAGTTGTCAATTGTACCTGAGGTGGAGTCTTGGGGACGAGCATGGAGGAATAGATATACATTTGTTAAGCAGGATAGACTATGGATGATACAGTTTAACAGTATGAATAACCTTTATTTTACACCAGTTAAATTGCATAAAGTGGGACATGTCCCTTCCCCTACGTGAACTAGGTGTTACCTCGCCCTTGGCTTCTTATATCATATGCTGTGGGGCTGCTTAGTGGTCCAGACCTTTTGGCAGTCTATTAAACAACTGCTGGATCCATTGCTTGGGCTCAATTCCCTCTTCACTTCAGAAACATGTTTATTATATTGGTTTCTGAGAGGTATTCCCAGAGTTAGGAAAGCACATATTGCCTTAGTCTCGGCAGTAGCTAAACTCATTATCATGAGACACTGGAAAGAAGAAACACGGTTATCGGTGAGGGAGTGGTATAAGGAGATGCTCACGGCTTTGCAATTAGAAAAACATATTCTGTACATGAATAATCAGCCCCACTTATACCAGCCCAGATGGGGCTCCTTAGAGGCTTTGCTTGCTACATGTAACCCATAATGGCCTATAGTCAGCTGACCAGTTGCCTTGTAGGTGGAGTTTAACTTTGCAGTTATGCTGAAAGTAATATGTACAAACTTGCTGGAGGGGAGGGGGAGTGGTAATTGGGGAGGGGGTAAGGGTTAATAGGAGAAGGGAATGGGGTAGTTAGAATTGGATAAATTGGTAGATATTATAATAGAATTGTGATTATTTTAGCCGATGCAACCATAAGGCTAATACGACATGTTGTTAGTCTTTGTACAACAATGTCTATGCCATACAACCTACAGTGTATTGTGGATGCTGGAAAAAATGAATAAAACATACTAAATTCAAAAAAATAAATACGTAACACCCAGGTTATGCACCCAATCAGAGGTCATGAGCTGGACACCGGCAAGCCATAAGCCCGAAGGGTGCCCTGCCCAGGACCCGACTCCGGATGACCTGGGTCCACAACCAACACCTCAGTTTTATCCAGATTTAGAGATCAAGAAGGACAAAGATAGTACGAGCCTTTCGCTCTCTCGCTACAAGAGGTCATTTAAAACCCAAATAAGGGTGGTCTCGGTGTTATGTCTTTTCCTAAATCCAGATTGGAGAGCATCATTGACATTGTGGGTTGTAAGCTGGTCATCCAGCTGCAATGCAACCACCTTCTCAATAACCTTACCCACAAAGGGTAGATTAGAGACAAGTCTGTAGTTTGCTAGACAGTCTGGATCCAAGGAAGATTTTTTAAGGATGGTCAAATGACCATCTCCTTGAGGGGATCAGGAAAGACCCCTTCTCCAAGGAATTCCAGACAATTTCAGAAAGGATTGGGCAGATAACAGCTATACTCTGAAGTGATCCCAGTACCCTGCACAAGCACAGTGAGAAAGGAGAGGATGAGAAAGTTGAACACATGGTTGGTAGAATGGTGTCAAACGAAGGGGTATGGGGTTGTGGGTGGCTGGGCAGTACCTGGGATAATAACAATCTGTTTGCAAGGGAAAGTCTGCACCAGAGTGGGAAGGGGAAGGAGGTAATAAAGCAAGGACTGGGGAGATATATTGTGGCAAGGGTGGATTTAAACTAGATGGGGGGTGGCAAGTGGACAGCAGGTAGGCAGGGATCTTATAGAGTGGAGTCACAGCCTACCCCCCAGACTAGCAGGGAACGACTCAGGGCAGCCAAAAAAGGAGGGAGTAGAAGGGAGAGGATGGAGGCTAGTGAAGGGAAGGGGGCATTATGGATGGTGGTCTCACTGAATGCAAGAAGCCTAGGAAACAAATCCGCTGAGCTACAGGCACTTTTAGCAGTGTGGAGGGTGGATATTGCAGCTGTCACAGAAATGTGGGCAACTGAGCACCAAGACTGGGATCTGGCTATCCCAGGATACAAATTATACAGGAAGGACCATAAGGAGGGAGGGGGTGGGTGGCAGTCTCATGTGAGGGACGGATCAAATGCACAAGGATGAGGGAGAAGAAAGGAGAACAGAGGCAATCTGGCTGCAGCTCCTTGACTCAAGGTGTAAGAAATTGAGGTTTGGGGTGGTATACAGGCTGCCCTACCAGTCTGTTGAGCTTGACAGGAAGTTAATGGGACAAATCAAAAAGGTATGTAGAAAAGGGAAGGTGGTCAATGTGGTGGATTTCAACTTGCCAAGGGTTGACTGGAGCATTCCAGTCACCTCTAGTGCTAGGGAGCAAGTGCTCCTGGACGCAATCCAGGAGGGTCTCCTGACACAGTTGGTTAATGTACCAACTAGGCTAAAAAACACTTTAGGTCTGGTATTGTCGAATGGGGAGGCAGTGAGGGAAATAAAGTTAGAGGACCCACTAGCCAACAGCAATCACCAAACAGTGTGGTTTAATGTCACGTCGTGTGGGAAGCCAGAGAAATCAGTTACACGAGTGGTAAGCTTCAGGGGGGAGGACTTTGGGAGGATGCAAGAAGTACTGAAAGGGAAACTGGAGGGTATAAGGCAGGAGATGGACATGGAGCAGAAACGGGATATTATTAAATGGGGGGTTGCAGAGGCAACAGAAGCCTGCACTAAGGCACAGAGTAAGAGGAGCAGAGCAAGAAAACCATGCTGGATGAACAGCAAGGTTGTAGCGGTGGTGAGGGCAAAATGAGTGGCTCACCAGAGATTTAGGAGGATGGGGAAGGAAGTGGACAGGGAGGAATATGCAAGATGGCTCAGGAAGGTGACCAGAAAAGTGAGAGAAGCCAAGGCCCAGAGGGAGCTGAGATTAACACAGGGAATTAATGTGGGGAGAAAGACTTTTTCAGATACATCAGGGAGAAAAGGAAGTACAAGGAGACAATAGTGAGGATAAAATGGGGTGGGGAGTGGGCGGAAAAGGGGGAGGAGCAGGCAGAAGCACGAAATGAATACTTCTGCTTAGTGTTCATGGGAGAAAGGGGGGATTGCTACCAGCATGGGCTGGGAGGGTGTGAACAGGGGAGAGGAGGTAACAGATGGAAGAATTGAGACAAGTAGAGTCCTAGAGGGTCTGAGGGCACTGAAGGTAGACAAGGCACCAGGGCCAGATGGTATCCATCCAAGGGTGCTGAGAAAGATGGCGGAGGTGTTGGTGGAGCCACTGGCAGATCTGTACAGAACCTCACTGGAGTTGGGATATGTACCACTGGACTGAAGGATGGCACATGTAGTACCAGGTCAAGGGATGAACTGGGTAATTATCGTCCGGTAAGTCTCACCTCCATAGTATGCAAACTCATGGAAACAATGCTAATGGAAATTCTGGAGTCGTACCTGGAGGACAATGGCTTCCAGGATGTGAGGCAGCGTAGGTTTGTTTCAGGAAGTCTTGTTAATCCAACCTCATACAATATTATGGCTGGGTGACAGGAGAGCTGTATAAGGGTCATGCGGTACTTGTACTTCAGCAAGGCCTTCGATTTGGTGACTCATGGGTGGCTTGGGGAGAAGCTATCTGGTGTAGGGGTAGGGGCAAAAATGATGAACTGGATTACAAGCTGGCTGAGTGGCAGGCTAGAACGGGTGGTGGTGACAGGGGAGCTCTCAACTTCAAGGCCGGTGATGAGTGGGGTGCCACAGGGCTCTGTGCTGGGGCCAGTATTGTTAGGGCTGTTCATATCAGACATTGCACACAGGGTGGTGAACAAGGTAAGTCCGTTCGCTGATGAAATTCGGACCAGTGGTGGATGGAGAGGAGAGATGGAAGCAGCTGCAGGGGGACCTACACAAGCTTGAAGAGTGGTCAGAGAGGTGGCAGCTGAGGTTCAATGCAAAGAAGTGTAAGGTTATGCACTTTGGGGTGAAGAACCCAAGGAGAGAATACTGGCAGGGGTGTGGTTAAACTGGGGATCACAGAGGAGGAGAAGAACCTAAGGGTAATGATAACAGGGACCATGAACAACACTGCCCAGTGCAGGAGAATGGCTGCAAAAGCAAACAAAATGCTGGGGTGCATAGCAAGGGAGTTTTCGTCCAGGTGAAGAGATGTGATCTTGCCCCTCTACAGGTCGCTGGTAAGGCCGCACATAGAGTATTGTGTGGAGTTTTGGAGGTCATACCTAAAGCTGATATCAGGCTACTGAAGGGGGTGCAGAGGAGGGCAACAAAGATGATATGTGGAATGGAGGGGAGAAACTATGACAGCAGGCTGGGAGACCTGCATACGTACACCCTGGAGGATAGAAGGGACGGGGGGACATGAAAAAGACATTCAAGTATCTGAGGAGAATCAATGAGGATGGGGCAGATGGGGTCTTTAAGAAAAGGAGGGGGAGGGTCACCAGGGGGCATGGGCTAAGAGTAGAAGGGGGAAGATTTAGGAAGGAAATGAGGAGACACTACTTCACAGAGAGGGTGGTAGCAAAATGGAACACCCTACCAGAATGGATGGCATCATGTAAATCTGTGAACAGCTTCAAAAGGGCATGGGACAGGGAACAGAGGAGAGTGAGGGTGTCGGGGGTGCTGGGTGGAATTGGGATGACAAAGTGGGGTGGAGCAGCTGCAAACTAGGGGTGTTGTCTGCACACTTAAGCAGACTTAGATAGATTGGGTGGTCTGTTTCTGCTGGCACATTTGTATGTTCATATGTTCGTATCTACACAACCTACCAACAGTGGTGTAGGGCTCGGATCCAAACTACAGCTGGTTGGTCGTAAAGTCTGGGCAATCCTCACAATGTCCATGAATTCCAACTGGCTAAAGTCAGATCAGGCAGAACGGGAGCTGGCTACCTCCCACCGATCTCCACAATCCCTCATAGAGACAGCTGGGCCGATACCCGACCTGATGCTGGCAACCTTATCTGCAAAAAATCGAGTGAGCTCTTCACACTTTAGTTGTGAAAAATCTCCTCCAGACTGAAGACAAACTGGATTGCACAGTCCGGAAGAGCTGAGCCCATCGATTCCGTGCAGCAGCAATCTCCTCGGACAGGAATTCTGCCTTCTTATGGGTGATTGCTGATTGACAGCCCTTATAATGTTCCATCAATCTAAGCCTGTCAGCATCAAGGCCAGATTTTTGCCAAGCTCTCTCTAGCCTTCGACCCACTCTTCTCAGTTCCTTCAAGGACTCATCAAACCAAGGAGTCATTGGGTGCAGAGTGAGTGGGCAAACACAAACAGGAGTAATTGAGTCCAAGGCATCTCCCACCACCTTATTATAGGTCAGTACAAGACCCCCTGGACTCATGCATTCACTCGATAAACCTGATAGGTCAAGCACCGCCGATAGGCCTTCTGGGGTAACTCCCCTTAATGGGTGGTACTGGGCCATCTCTGTAGGGACAGACCTATTTGGGGGTGTCCTGAAACTGAACCTTATGGTGTGATGACCTGACCAAGTGACTGATTCCACACCCAGATCCATGGTCTCCATCCCCAGGAAGAACACAAGATCCAGAGAGTGACCCCCATATGGGTAGCAGAGGTAACCCCCATCACCGGGTGGACAGTAGATGAGAAGTATCCTGAACCCTACACCTGCACTTGGGATACACTCAAAGGATCGAGTGCACCTCACTGGCACATCCACAAGGTCCAGTTCCATTATAAACATAATGGCTACACCTCTGCCTCTATGATCCAATCTCGGGCAGTGTATCACCGAGAACCAGTTGGAACAGCAGATGCCAAAATAGGGCCTGCATTCTCATCCAGACAGGTCTCCATGATGCAAGCCAGATCAGATGTTCCAACAAGATCAGCTGTAATGTAAAAGGTTCCAATAATTCTGAAGCATGTTGAGCATTCTCCGGCATAACTGCTAGCCTGGTAAGCACACCTTCTCTCCCTTGTCTGGGGGTAGGTGGGGTAGAGGGGTTGAAATACCTTCCAAACAGGTCTGGGATCATTAGCTGTAGTGGCTGGATTCTGTTTGTTAGAAAGGCCAGGACCAGGTTAGAAGCAATAGCTGTACTGGATACAGTCAGGACTACCAGATTGCTTGGTAGAAGAGGTGTCATGCTGCATAGAAACAGGAGGCAATGCATCTGTCTATCATCCCTTGAAACATCCTATAAAGGTAATCCCCTGTGCTGGTTGAGACATTAAGCTCAGGGCATTGTACCCCTGAAATATCAAAACCTAGGGCTTTTTGATGATGCTTTCATTTTCTACTGGTGGTGGCTGCTGCTCCTGAACAACTTCTCAAGTATGGGAATTCACAGGCATGTTCTCATCAGTCTGCAATCTGGCTTGCTCATCATGCACCATCATTCCCGTTCCCACTGCCACCCTACAAAGAGCACACCACCTCTCTCTGGAGACAATCCGTTTGTCATGACAGTAGTAATTGATATAGCAGTGTTACTGTGGCATTCAGTTTTGGAGCCATAGAATAGCTTACCTGTGGAGCCACAGCCGTAGTCTCTGTGGCTGTCAGAACTGGACCTGATATCCAGGAAACAACATCACTTGTTCAAACCCAACCAGCCGCTTGCAGAGCAGTTTCAACCAGCCATGAAGAGAAAGCAGTCATTGTAGGAGTAGGAACCAGTCTTCTTCCATGGAGGCCAAGTTTTCCAGAGCTTATTGGAGTTACCGGCCATTTCTCAGCATTTGTCAATTTCAACCATGTCACCACATCAGCAACTGTTTCCTCAAGAGTCACTAACAGCTGCTCTGGATTTCTTGACACCTTTGCCTCTTCCTCCACTGGCAACTGCAGAAAAAGGGCTTTCCTTTTGGTAATAACTGCAATCAGGAGACAATATGCAGGTATGTCCACCACTGGTACAGAGTCAGTATATGTGGCAGCACTTTCTCACTTGTAGCTACATCCATAATCAGCACATTTTAAAAGACTGAATTTTGGCTAACATAGACTGCTTTTTCTGAAGTCTTGTCAGGTGCAGGATTCATTAGTATATTGGGAACAGGAACAGTATTAGAATGCACATCCTCCTCCACCACCTCCAGGGTTGGCCATCTTACTGTCAGCAAGTCAACTACAGTGCCCCCTCCCAAGAGCAGCAGACAGATCCCATGGCACTTATCGAAAAAGAAGAGGGGCATTTCCCTGGTGTCATGACCAACATGGCCTCTGTCAATAAAAACAGGTCCAAGCAACCACCCCATGATGCACCTAAAAACAAGTTATTGTATAACACTGTACCTTACTGTGCTTTTCTGGTCAAAACTTACAAATAAATAAATAATTAAAAATAGTCTCAAAAGGCTTGTCCAGAGAGTTGTAACACTCTGACACAAAATAAAATCCTTCACCAGTGATGTATATGCCTGTTCTGCTGAACTCACTGAGCCTTATGTCCCAAGACACATATTAGAGAGGTTGCTCTGGGGTGGAAGATCTCCTTCATATTCTGTGGGGTTGTCCACTGATCCAGAGGTTTTGGAATTGGGTGCTTGATAATTGTTCTCAGGTACTAGGGGTTGCTCATCCCTTCCCCCCAGTCTTTTGCTACTAGATTCACCCCAGTTTCTTCTTATTGGGGGGCAGACTATTCTTTGAGTGATTGCTGTAAGTGTTGAAGCAAAGAGCTTTCTTCTCTGTTGCTGATGCACCACCAGTATACCCTCATTGGAAGAATGGATTGTGGCACTAACTTGGCTGCTACAATCCACTAGATTCTCCCACAGTGCCGCATGGAAGGCTGGGAAGTAAGTTAGTAGGCAGAGGGGCAGGTGCAAAGCTGGTGAGATGGGTAGGGAACTGGCTTCAGGGAAGGCAACAGAGGGTGGTGGTAGATGGGGAGCTCTCACACTCAAGGGTAGTGAAGAGCGGTGTTCCACAGGGCTCGGCGTTGGGACCAGTATTGTTTGGGATATTCATTGCAGACATATCATTGGACATCAAGAGCAAGATCAGTCTGTTTGCTGATGATACCAAGGTAGGAGCAGTGATGGATGATCTAGGGGGATGGCAGGGGCTGCAGGATGATCTGGCAAAGCTTGAAACCTGGTCAGACACCTGGCAACTGGGGTTTAATGCCAAAAAGTGCAAGGTGCTGCATTTTGGGATGAAGAACCCAAGGAGGAGTTACCAGTCTGGAGGAGTGCAGCTAGCCCAGACAGAGAAGGAGAAGGATCTGGCGGTGCTCATTACAGGGTCAATGAACAACTTGGCACAATGTAGGAAGGCAGCTGCAAAGGCCAACAAAATGCTGGGTTGTATTGCAAGGGGTATATCCTTGAGGAGGGAGGAGGTGATTCTGCCACTGTATAGGTCATTAGTTAGACCACACGTGGAGCACTGCATGCAGTACTGGCACCCGTATCTGGAGAGGGACATTAAGTTACTGGAGAGGGTGCAGCACAGGGCGACAAAGATGATCAAGGGGCTGGGGGACTTATCATATGAGAGGAGGCTGAGGGAGTTGAACATGTACTCACCGGAGGAGATAAGGGACGGGAGGACATGATTGAAACCTTTAAGTACATGAAAGGAATAAACAAGACAGATACAGAGGGGCTGTTCAAAGTAAAGGAGGGTAGGGACACCAGGGGCCATGATATAAGACTAGAGGGAGGAAGGTTCAGGAGGGAGATGAGGAGACGCTTTTTACAGAGAGGGTGGTGGCTGGGTGGAATGCGTTACCTGCAGAAGTTGTATCCAGTAGAACAGTGGACTGCTTCTAAAGGGGATGAGACAGGACCAGTGGGAGGGTCAATGAAGGGGAAAGGTGGAAGGAAGGGGCAGCTGCAGAATAAAGGTTGCTAGCTGCACATTCGAGCAGACTTGATAGTCCTCAAAGCCTTTATCTGCTGGCAAATTTCGTAAGTTCATACTGGGCAAAGCATACTTTAACCACATATTATCAGATGTAGTTCCCTAATTTTCACTCTCCCTTTTGCTCCCTAGACCCAGATTTCAGTGCACGAGATGCAGAAGATTATTCTCAACAGCAACAAGTGTCCACATTCAGGGCCCAATTCTCAAAGCACTTAGAAGGATGCAAGGTGCCTGCATCAAAGATTTACATAGAAACATAGAAACATAGACTCTGACGGCAGATAAGGACCGCTTGGCCCACCTAGTCTGCCTATTTCCCTACCTAGAGGATAAGCTGCAGATCCTATTTAACCAACAGCCTATTTCTTCCTACCCCCCACAAATTTGCCTTATGTCTGTCCCATGCATTCTTAAATTGTCCCACGGTTTTAGACCCCACAACCTCCTCAGGAAGGCTGTTCCATGCGTCCACCACCCTCTCTGTGAAAAAATACTTCCTCACATTGCCCCTGAGCTGTCCATCCTCTATCTTCAAATTGTGTCCCCTTGTTCTTGCACATCTCTTTTTAGTGGAAGAAGACAGATCTACTCTTCTGAGAGGTTTAAAAACTACCAAACAAATACGTTTTTCAGCTTTATTTGCTTGTTATTCATCTTATTTTTACTGTACAGTTGGGGAGTCTTTGTTTAGTTGTTTAGCTCTAATTTTCTTTATGTTCACCATTTTTATTTGTAGTATTTTTCATCCCTTTTAGTCTTTTTTTTTTTACTCTTTTTTTTGCTATCATTAAAATGAGTGTTACTGGTGGTACTGGTCAAGAGGAGAAGGGGATGTAGCCAACAGATGGGAGGTGCCATCCCTTCTGTATTAAGAGATCCATGACAGCACAAGACAGCAGCATCCAACCCGCACCCCCACAGCAGAGCACCAGCATCGGCAGCATGCAATGGCACCACCACCATCATTAAAAGAATCTCCAGCCATTGGTCCACCACCACCTGTGCACCACAAGGAGGAGTAGAGGATGCACCCTGGACTGTCTTACTCCTCTATATCATCAGCAGCAGTAGTCCCTAGTGCGGGTCTTTTTTGATAGTGACTCCACTGACATGTAAATTATGTAAAATTTTGTTCAGTGTGGGAAGCAGGGGACTCATTTGGGGACAGATGGGAGCACACCCACCTGAGTGTGAGGCACTGCCAGGAGTGGCATGAGCATGTCCTTAGTTGGACAAATTTATTGAGAGGGGTGGAGGTGGTGGCATCCATACTGCTTCCTCTGTGCTGCAGGGTGGGACTGGCAAAAAAAAGCAATGTGGTGGTTCAGGTACATCGGTCCAGGAGAGGGAGATGGATGGGACTGGGAATGGGACCTACAGATTGACTCAGGTGCTGTGGTTGGCACCTGAGAGATCAGCCTCAGAGGCTGTTCCCACATCCACCTATGGGGAAATGACACAGCTCTGCAGAGAGATACGGAGCTCTCCCAGCAAGTTGTGGGGATGAAGGAAATATTGCAGAAGTTGCTGAAAAATCAGCAAAGCATTCTTGAGCGTTAGGCAAAACTCTGTAGTGGTTGTGCACCCTCTGTCCCCAGGCCATAGCCCTTGAATCCCTATGTGTATATTTTATTTTATCTGCCTGTTTTACTGTTGTCAATTATACCCCAAAAATTAAATGAAAAAAGCATTAAAACCATAAAAAGAAAAAAAAATGGCACGTTCATATTAGTTTCTCTGTCTCTCTGCATTTCTTGATTTCTGCTACTGCTTTGTTCAAACTATTTAAATTCTGCTGTTCTCATCCATTCTAAAAAAAAAAAATCTGATTTCAACTCTATTGTTGTCCTTCTTGTGTAACAATGCAGTCCTTACACTACCACTAATATTTATTTATTTAGTTTTTGTTTACCGGGTAAGTACACTAGCCAACACAATGACTATTTTCAGGTACGACCCGGGAGAGTACAACATAAAATAAGACAGGTACAAAACATTTCCATTTTTAACATGGGGAGAAAGCAAACAGAAGTTTTAGGCAGCAGTACATAATGTAAAAACATTTTAACATAACAGAGTTAATAGGAAGCATTTCAGGTTCACACGTGGTGAGGAAACAGATACCAGGGCTTAAATATGAGGTAAACAAAACATCCGTAGGCCACGGTGGGCAAGGTAAGTAGCAATTGTTGGGCAAACAAGGATAGGTCAAGCAAATTACAGTTCAGCAGAGATTTCGTGTAAAAGGTCAAACTAAAAGGTATAGAGGATTGAGAGATTGGAAAACAACAAGGGAGGGCAAGTCTTTAGGGCTAAGGAAAAAAGTATGGGGAACCAGACTTAATCTGAGAGGAAAAGGAAAGGAAAGAGAGAAATCAGGGGCACCTCACCTTAACAAGGCCATCAGGTAGGATCGAAGCAAGTGCAGGGGCCAGTATGCAATAGATAGCAGTGAAGTTCTGTTTTAAATTTCTGATGAGTCTCAGCTGATTTGAGCTGAGGGGGAAGAGTATTCCAGAACATGGGAGCCGCACATTTGAAAGCCCCAGTACCTTTTGTGGTAGAGCATCTAGGAACCTGGAGTAGAGAGTTTTCTGCAGACCTCAGACCGCGAGGGATGGAGTGTGGAATTAAGAGTTCTGCCAGAGATTTAGGGGATTTGAGCCTTACAACAGAGTCAGTAAGGGAGCCAAGATAATATTTTCTTGTGGCCATAGGGGAGAGCCATCCTAAGTCAACAAAAAGCTGACAGCGGTGCTTTTGTCTTGAGGATGAGGATGCATATTGACATATGTTATTGTAGGTGACATCCCATTTCTGGAGGGTAGTTTTGTGAGCACTAGAAAGGATGGGGGCACTGTAGGTTAGGGAAGGTAGGAGTACACCCCTGGCAATGGCTTTTTTAGCAAATGGCGCAAGCAAGTATCCAGATTTGTAAGCAGCACCGAGTTTGCAGTTTACAGCCTTGCAGATGGATTGAATGTGCAGGCTCAGATTGAGGGATTGGTCAAGCATGACACCAAGATAGTTAAAAGATGAGACAATTTCTAGTGTTGTATCATCTGAGTCATAGACTGTAAGGGAGACAGGGCTCCTACGGAGTTTAGGGGTAGAGCCAAAAAGCATGGCCTTGGTTTTCTTTATGTTTAGGACCAGCTTGTGCTCATACAGCCAGTTTTGTATATTTGTGAAATCAGTTTGAAGTGCTGAGTTCAGATTCTCCACCTTTTTATCACTGGCATAAATGACAAGATCATCAGCATACAAGAGAAATGAGCAATTTTGAAGGGCACAGGGGACATTATTTATAAAGAGTGAGAAAAGGAGAGGACCAAGGATGGAGCCTTGAGGAACCCCCACATTTACTGAGGCTGAGTTAAATTTAACTGCTTGAGACCTATCAGATAGATAGCTACTAAACCAACGTACAGCTGGAGAGGAGAAACCTAGGCTATGCAAGCAGAATAGGATTAGGGGGTGGTCCACAAGGTTGAAAGCCTTTGTAAGGTCTATGAATACAGCACCTGTAAGTCTACCTCCGTCCATGTTAGAGATTATGTCAGAGGTGAGTTTTGATAGCGCAGTGGACATACTATGGTTTTTTACGGAAACCATGTTGGGCATCAGATAGGATATTCCACTTGTTTAGAAAGTCACGTGTTTGGATAGCAACCGCCTTTTCTAGTAGTTTTGACAAACCGGAGAGAATAGCAATAGGTCTGTAGTTGTTTATGTCCTTTTTATCACCTTTTTTAAATACAGGAGTTATTTGAGCAAACTTCCACAGGACTGGGACAGTGCTAGTGATCAGGGATAGTGAAAATATTTTAGCCAGTGGTGAGGCTATGTGGGCAGCAGCAAGTCTTAGTAGACGTGGTTCAAGGAGGTCCGACCCCATGCTGGTGTTTGCAGATATGGATAAGAGAAGTTTAAAGACCTCTAATGTGGTAATTTCTTTAAAGTAAAAAAGGAGGTGTATGCTGAGATATTTGGAGAGTAGTAGAGGAGCCAGGTAGTCTTTGAGGTTCACTACCCCGGAGGGGAGAGGTCTGCGGCGTGAAGGCAGAGGTATACAAAGACAGGTCTGAGAATTTCTGGTTAAGAGCATCTGCAATGGTCTTAGGATCATTGCAGTGCACCCCATTTAATATCATATCCTTGGGGGTATGGGCCTGTGGGGATCCCAGAAAGGTTTTGATATGGGCCCAAAATTTCCTTGAGTCAGATGCTGCGCTCACAAGCAGGTCCTGGCAGTATTTACTTTTTGCTAATCTGATTTTCTTTTTGCATAGATTTCTACTAGCCCTATAGGAGTTAAAATCATCCATACGCCTGGTTTGTTTGAAACACTTCCATAGTTTATCTCTGCGGCGTAGATCAGAAAGGAGATCCTTGTGTAGCCACTTGGTTTGTTTGCCTGTAACTCTCCTGGTGATCTTGGGGACATGCCTTGATTGGATAGCAGTGAACTTATTGAGAAAGATGTGCAGGGCCTCATCAACACTGTTTGTGCGGTAGATGTCAGACCAATCTACACAAGAAATGTCCTGGAGGAAAGCCTTTTCATCAAGCTGTGCAAAGTTCAAAAAGGTGACATAACACGGTGGGGGAGGTGGTGGGGCACCAGAGGCCCACATGCAGAAAATCGGGGAATGGTCTGTGATCACGTCTGCAAGGATCCCTGTGGAGATCAAATGTTCAGGTCATGTTGTGAGTAACCAGTCAATGAGGGTGCCAGTTTTGGTAGGATTTGGGGACCTCGTTGGTTCAGTAATCATCTGATGTAGGTTAAAGGTGCTGGTGACTGATACCAAGGAACTATGAGCAGAACCCAGCCAGTTTAGGTTAAGATCACCAAGAATTATTGCCTCATTTTGGTTTATGTTTGGAAAAGTCTTTTCGAGTAGGTCTTGTAATCCTGTGAGGAAACCAGAGGGAGGATTATAGGCACATATGGCATGGAGCTTTTTTGCACCTAATGTAACTGTGATGTGTAGATGTTCACATACCTCAGCAGAGGTTGGGTTAAGGACAGTATTTAGGTTGAGGTGAGATCTGTAATAGATGGCTACACCACCCCTGTGCTTAGTTTTTAATCTATCACTTCGTATCAGGGAGTAGTTGGCAATCTTGCATAGGGTGTCAGGTATGCTAGATTTTAGCCATGTTTCTGAGAGGCAGAGAATGTCAGGGTTGTAACCTTTTATCCACAACTCCAGTTAATATTGTTCTCAACTACCAGAATGAATGTTATGTTGCTAGTCAGTCCCCCTGCCACAGGCTGCCCTTCCTGTAATTTAGTGCACAATATAGTGCAAGCTTTCCAGAAAAGCAAAATAGGCCCAAATTTGGTACTCCTAGATTTCTGTGAACCACATGAACATGTATGCTGCTGCTCTATGGTGCTGCACTGTGTAAGTGACTCCCCCCTCCCCACCTACAGCCCTTCCATTAATACAGTGATCATTCTGTAATCTTACATGAGCTAGTGAATCAGATGGTGATAGCTTGCTTGCTGGAAGAGGTAGGATGACATGAGGACACCTGTGAAGAGAACAAAAAATAATGTAGGCTCTATTCAAGTTGTGACTGTGATGCTGACTGAACAGTAATAATTGATATATCCCTTGCCCACTCCCATTCTTACTGTACCTGTCACCTGTGAATAAAAATGAGAAATTATTTAGCCTCCCTTTCGCCACTGTTTATTTATTGAAATGTTTCACCAGGAAAGGCACACTGAGCAACAAGTTGCTCATCTCCCGGTGCGTCCCGGGGGAGAGGGAATAAGGAAGACATACACAGATAAATTATCGTGCAAGTACAAGAAAAAGCAAGAACAGTGTACTAGTTTTGGGTTAAAGAAATTATGTACAATATACAGTAAGTGCATCATAATAACAGCAGTAAGTAGTAATAATAATTGTAATAATATTATAACAACAAAAGCTGAGAAGAAAGAAAACAGAATAATTCTAATATAAAAGTTGATAATAATACTACTAGCATAGAACTTAACCAAAGCAGGTAGTAGGAGGAGGGGATAAGAGAAGGGGGGTAATAAAGGGGAGGAGAGAGGTAGGAAAAGGGAATTAAGAACAGAGGAGACAAAATTGAGGGAGTGGGAGGTGAAGCACAGAGGTGGAGGGGTTAAGAAAGAGGGTAATTTTTGGGGGGAGAGGGGTAGGAAAAGAAATTTGGAACAGAGGGTAGAATTGAGGATAATGTGGAGGGGACAGGTGTTGCAAAAGGAGTAGGGAAACAGAGGGAGATGGTAGGGGTGGAATAGACACCAGTAGGGAATCTTGGAGCCGAAATAGGTATTATGTTGAAGGTGAGGACATGCAAAGGTCATTTTAACCACAGGTACAGTTTACTGAAAAGAAGTTAATTAGGCAGAAGAGATGGAGGATGGTGTGGATGAGTGGCAAATCTGGGAAGGAAGTGCGTTCCATAATTTAGGGAAGTGATGTGAGAAGTTATTTGACCAGCGGTGGTGGCCTGACAAGGGATTACCAATAAACATGAGTCTTAGGATCTGAGCGAATGGGCAGGAGGCAGGAGGGCAGACAGAGAGGAGGTAAGGTAGGGGGGAGCATACCAAACCAAACTTTAGACACAAATTGAGCATAATGGAGATGTAGTCGGTTTTATAATGAGGTAAAGGCCATTGAGTGGTAGAGATTACAGTGGTCGGTGAGAGAGGGGGAATCAAAGGCAAAGTGACGAAGGCATTAAAAAGGGTGTCTAATCCGTTTAGCTAAGGCTTGGAAGCAGCACTGTAGACTACATCACAGTAGTAGAAGATAGGTAACATCATCTTCTGGACAAGTTCTTTCCTGGCCAGTAGTGGGAGACTGCTATGGTTCCTGTATAGGGCAACTAGCTTGGTGCACAGCTTTTTCAGGATGGTGTCCACATGACCAGAGAAGGTAAGGTGTTGGTCCAGCCACAGCCCTAGGTACCTAAATGAAGAGGTGTCCTCAAAAGATTGTCCCATCAAGGGTTTGGAAAGAGGGCAGGGATGGTAGCCTAGAGAGCCTCTGCCTAGTGGCAAAGGTCATTGAGACTGTCTACTTGGCATTAAGGGAGAGCTGTTGGGAGCAAAACCATTGCTGAACATTACTGAAGTCATGCTGAAGTCTGGTAGCTACATCAGTCAGGGGACTGGCCAGAAGTGAAGATGACGGTGTCATCAGCATACATTTGGACTGAGGTGTGCCATTGTGGTGGCTGCATGGTATATCCATTTTCCACTCACATTCTTACCGTACCTATCACCTGTGAATAAAAAAGAGAAATTATTTAGCCTCACTTTGGCCACAGCGGTGATTGCATGGTAAATCCATTGTCCACTTAAATTTTTAGTGTACCTCTCACCTGTGAAAAAAAATGAGAAAACATTTAACCTCCCTTTGGCCACTGCAGTGGCTGGACAGTATATATGTTTTCCAGGTGCATTATTTTGCACTTCTTTGCATTGAATCCAAGCTGCCATACTTTCTGACCATTCCCTCCGACCTTGCCAAGTCCCTTTCTTGGTATTACATGGTATGAAAGAACAGAAGAAGGCCAGAGCCCATCGAGACTGTTCCTCACACTATGTAGGACATTATTTGTCTATTATCCCTCAACAAAACATATAATTTGTTTTTAAAGACAGTGGCACTAGTTGCCTCTACCAATTCTTGTGGCAAGGTGTTCCATACAATGGATGCTCTTATTGGAAAAAAGTTTCCCCTTTTGCTGGTTTTATAATTTTTCACTTCAAGCTGTTTATTATGCAGTCTCAGAACATGTCTCCTTTTGGAGAGTGTTAGACCACATTTTTCCATTAGATCTGGTGAATTTATTAAATTAAAAATCATAAGCACATCACCTCTTAGTCTTCTAGTCTGAAGAGAAAAGAGACCAGTAGCTTTTAATCTGTTCTGATAATCCAAGTTGGTTAATCTTGGAATTATTCTAGTTACTCTCCTTTGAACCTGTCCAAGAATTGTTATGTCTTTTTTTTGGTTTGGATTCCAGAAAAGGGAGCCATAGTCTAGATACGGTCTAATGTATGCCCTATACAATGGAATAAGGAATTGTTCAGTGTGATTAACAAAAAATGTGTTTTATTTGCCTCAAAAGTCTGTTGGTCATGCAAGCAGTTCTAACACAGTGATCATTTGATGTAAGTTTATTATTAACATATATCCCTAAATCTTTTTCACAATTTGATGAGTGAAGTGGTAGTCCATTTATATGATATATCGGTTTTGGACTATTTACACCGAAATGCACTTGTAAACATTTGTCTTGATTAAACTGAATATGATTCTCATTTGCCCAAAGTGTTCATTTTTCCAAATCCTTCTTTAATGCAGAAATATTTTATTGATTATTAACTTTGCCCCCCAATTTGATATTGTCTGCAAATTTAACTATGAAGTTATTTGGCCCTGTTTATAAATCACTGATAAAGAGGTTAAACAATGTTGGTCCCAAGACCGACCCCTGTGGTACACCACTTGTCACACTACCCGAATCGGACAAGATATCATTAATTCTGACTCTCTGAGAATGATTTGTCAACCAGTTTAAAGTCCAGTTGACAATATCAGGTGACAAACCTAGATTGTGCATTTTAGTAATGATTTTTTCATGTGAGACTTTATTGAAAGCTCTACTAAAGTCCAAAAGAATTACATCAGTAGGGATACCCACATCCAGTAGAGTACTTATATTATTGTAAAAAGATATCAGATTGGTGGTGCAGGAATACTTGGGAGAAAACCCATGCTGATTTGAATCATAAATTCCTATTATTTTACAATCTTGATCTATTAGAGACTTCATTACTCATTCCATTAATTTACAAGCCACTGAGGTCAGGCTAATTGGATAATAATTTTGCACAGAACCTCTATTGCCTTTTTTAAATATGGGAGTAACTATTGCTGAACGCCAATCATTTGGTACAATGCTTTCTTGTAAGGATTTATTGAAAATAATTGACAAAGATATAGAAATATTTATAGAGGTTTCGATCAGAAACCATGGATGAATACCACCTGGGCCTGGACTAGTATTTCTTTTTTAATTTTTTGATAGTCTGTATAACGTCAGTTGGATAGAACCTTGAGAGAAGACAGAACACAAGTACTTATTAAAGAGATTTGAGGTTTCTGTATCAGATAGAGAAGAGCCATTGGTTATAATGGGACCAATGGTCCTTGATACATCTTTTTTTACTATTTATATAGGAGAAAAGAGATTTGTGACAGTCTTTTGTGTGAGCTAGTTTAAATTCTAGCTTATTTTTTGCCAATTTAATAGAATTTTTTAAGTTTTTCACAGATAGTCTGTATTTATGTGATAGGGTAGTTTTAAATGGAGCAGAAGTATTCTTAAGTTTCCTAAAAAGTTTAATTTTTATTTTAATCTGATTTTTAATTGTCTTGTTGAACCAAGGGGGAATTTTTCCTTTATTATTAAATTTCCTCTTAGATGGAATAAAGGTACTTTCCAAATAATGTACAATGTTTTTAAAAAAGTCCCAAGCTTGTTGTGTTGTACAATTAAGAAGATTAGATTGCCAGTTTATGTTTTGTAAGTATTCATTGATTTTAGAAAAATGTGCTTTGTTATAATTTTTTGTATAGTATAACTTCATTTGTGTAGTTTTAAACTGTTGAATTTCAAAAAGAATAGATGATCGATCACTGGTCCCAAGTGGATCCCAAATTTGTAAATTGCTAATTTGTTGTTCTATGTTAGCAAATAATAGATCCAAAATATTAGGACCTCGGGTGGGTTCAGTAACAAGTTGTTGTAATCCAGTACAAATTATCACATCTATTAGTCCTTTCTCAGCATAGGACTGTCCTGAGAATGAGTCCCAGTTAATATGAGGGAGGTTAAGGTAATTTCTTTAAACATATCAGTTGTGTAATCTGAATTTGCAGATGGAGGTCGATATATGTTACCAATAGTTATATAGAACTGCTCCTTCAATAAGATTTTAACCCATATACTTTCCAAAGCAAAGGGAGAACACACTTCAAAAGAAGGAATATCATTTCATATGTACATACAAACTCCACCACTTTGCTTATCTAATTTGTTTTTTTGATATAACTTATAACCTGGAATTTTTCTGGACTAAATTGATGATGCATCCCACCAAGTTTTAGTTACTCCCACCACACCTATATTTAAAGTTTTACATTTGGCTTCAAGTTCTGCTAATTTGAGTTGGTTTAAAGATCTTGCATTCAAAGCTAGGAATTTACATTTAGTTGTAAAAATATTTTGGTAAGTATTCAGAGGCTTGGGAATAGTCCCATTCTCCCCCATTGTTTTTAGTTTAAACAATGATTTATGATTTTAGTGATACTTTTCCCCATAAGTGTACTTCCCCTACGACTGAGATGTAAACTGTCCCAGCAAAACAAGGAAGAATGATCTGAAAATGATTCCCAGTCGGTAATACAGGGTATATCCTGCTTAAAACACCACTTTCTCAGCCATTCATTTAGGGCTTTGGTTTTCTGCATCATGGTAGATGTTGCTCTCGGGACAGGTAGAATTTCAGATATACATACACAGCATCCCCTAGCAAGTAACACTTTACATAACGCCACATAGTCCTGTTGTAACTGATTAAATGGGGTGTTGTTTATATCATTAACACCGGCATGTATGATAACCAGTGGATTTTCTCCCGCATTTTTTAAAATTTTAGGCATCATGGAGGTAATGTCAGATACCCTGACCCAAAGGAAGCTAGAACAAGTGCGGTTGCTCTTGTCACTATTGCATACCACGTTGTCAATGTGCTTAATGATTGAATCTCCCAGGACTACCACTTGTTTTGAGACAGTAGGGGTACAAGAATCAGAAACAGGTGATTGTTTAACACACTCTGGAGCAATTAACTTAATAGGTATTGATTTGGTAGCTTGAGACTTACTAGGACTAGTATTCATGGGCATTAACTCCTGATTGAAAAGTGATTTTGAACCATTATTATCAAAAGAGGGTGATGCACAGGATTAATCATGTAACACTTCATTATTTGATACAGTCAATTGCTCAGACCTATTACGAGTTTCACTAGGGGCACTATTGTGTATTTGACCGCCTCTCCTTTTTTTAAGAGGCTTTGTGACAATGGTCCAGTCATCATTATCATGAGAAGAGGGCGGATAATCATCCACCTTATAAGATGGAGCAGAGCAACAGGTATACTAGTACCAGTCGTTACAATTGTCTCCTCATCAGGAGGCATAGAAATGCTTCCTAAATGTGAAGGAAATTGTTCATTAGAATGAAGTTGTTCATCCATAAGATCAATGTAACTTTCCAATTCCCGATTATCAGTAGAAACTGGTTTAATATTAAGCAGAAATGCTATCTCTGCTTCAAGAGTAGTAATCAGATGGCAATTAGCACATGCATACTTGCTCCCATACTTTCCCTCACTGTACATCAAACATTGCATACACTTACTAAGTTCTTTTTCCATTGTTAAAGGTGTATATTTACTAAGTAGAGGATATGCTAAAATTATCTTATCCAAGTTTGCCTAATGCCAGCAGTTTCAGCATGCCCATCGGACACAGCAGACACGTGTAAATGCAAATGTAGCTTCTTTTAGTTGGCTGCTTTCTGATCTACAAGCAAAGCAAGCAACAGAAAGTTGTAATTTGAGTCACCTGCTTTTATAGCGTCTAAGGCACACCCCAATTTAGCTCTCTCTCTCCTCCTACTGGTTTAGCAAAGTAAGTTGATACAGTACCCTTCACTGTACAAAACACACACTGACTTTCTTTTCTTTTTGTAAAGTATCTGTCTTGCTCAATCTCAACAGACACTGACTCCTGCTGAGATATAAGTGTTAAATTAATAAGAAAATGTAGCTTCTTTTAGTTAGCTGCTTTCGGCTCTGCAAGCAAGACTAGCAACAGGAAGTTGTAATTTGAGTCACCTGCTTTCATAGTGTCTAAGCCACACCCCCAATTAGGCTTTCTCTCCTCCTACTGGTTTAGCAAAGTAAGTCGATACAGTACCATTCACAGCACAGAACACACACTGACTTTCTTTTCTTTCTTTCTTTAACCCTAATTAAGACCCCTTCTACTTCTAATAAAGTATCTGTCTTGCTTAATCTCAACAGACACTGACTCCTGCTGAGTTATAAGTGTTAAATTAATAAGAAAATGTTTTTAGTTAGCTGCTTTCTGCTCTAGAAGCAAGGCTAGCCACAGTTTCAGCATGCCCAGCAGACACAGAAGACGTGCGTAAACACAAATGTAGCATCTTTTAGTTAGCTGCCTTATGATCTACAAGCATGGCAAGCAACAGGAAGTTGTAATTTGAGTCATCTGCTTTTATACACGCCTCCTTGTGTATCAGCCCTGTTGCATATCTTTGTGTCATCTGCAAGGAGGCATACTTTTCCTTCCAGTCCCTCTGCAATGTCACTTATAAAGACATTAAAAAGGACTGGACCCAGTACTGAACCCTTCAGTACCCCACTAGTAACCCATCTTTCTTCAGAGTGGACTCCATTTACAATTACCTTTTGTGTCCTGTTGTCCAGCCAATGTTTTACCCAGGCTGGTTAATTTAACTATTAATCTTTTGTGTGGGACTGTGTTAAATGCCTTGCTAAAGTCTAGGTAGGCCATGTCCACAGCCCTTCCCTAGTCTACTACTTTGGTCACCCAGTTAAAGAAATCAGTTAGATTCATCTGACATAACCTTCCCACTGTGAACCCATGCTGCCTTGGGTCCTGAGCCCCACTGACCTCTAGGTACTCAACAATTCTTTCCTTCAGAAGTGATTCCACCACTTTCCCTACTACAGAGGTCAAACTGACAGGTCTGTAGTTTCCTGCCTCTGTTTTGCTCCCACTTTTGTGAAGGGGAATCACATCCACCTTCCTCCAGTCCTCAGGTACCACACCATCCTCCCATGATTTGTTAAAAAGGGTAGTCAGTGGTGTCACTAGTTCTCTTCTTAATTCTTTTAGAAGTCTGCAGTGAATTCCATCAGGCCCCATTGTTTTGTCCACCTTCAGTTTTAGGAGTTCTTTCAGAACCCTTTCTTCTGTGAAAGGACTAGTATCAACCCCCTATCAAGAGTGCTTCTGTTAATTGAATTAGGTCCTTCTCTTCTTTTGTGAATACTGAGCAGAGGTATTCATTCAGTATTCCTGCTTTTTCACTGTTGCTCTCTGCCCACCCACCGTCCATTCTATTCAGCCTCACTATCCCTCCCTTTGTCTTTCTATGCTCCCCGATATACCAATAAAATGTTTTATCACCCTTCTTAATTGACTTGGCTATCTTTTCCTCAGTTTGGGCCTTTGCTATTCTGACTACCCTCCCTGCTTCCTTCTGCCTTGACTGGTAGAGTTCTCTGTCCTGCTCCTTCTGTGTTTCCTTATACTTCCTAAATGCAATCTTTTTCTCTAACCTTCACCGTCACTTCTTTTGAGAACCATAGTGGCTTTTTCTTTCATTTTGATTTGTTTACTTGCTTCACACAAAGGCTTGTTACCTCTCTGATAGCAGTTTTTATGTTTCCCCATTGTTGCTCCACCCCTCCTTCTAGCCTGTTTGCTAGTGCTTTTCTAAGGCACTTTCCCATCTTGCCAAAGTCAGCCCTTCTGAAGTCCAGAACCCTCACTCTTGTATGGCTTGACTCTGTAGCTGAGTTTATCATGAACTACACTTGTTTCCAGATGGCTACCCATGTCTAGATCTGAGATCCTCTCACTGTCCCCATTTGAGAGTACGAGGTGTAAGATTGCTCCCTCCTGAGTGGGTTCCAAAACTAGCTGTCTGAGGTATGCCACCTGAAGGGCATCGAGAATGGCCTTGCTTTTGGATGTGGCTGCAGCAAAGGTGCTCCAGTTAACATCTGGCATATTAAGGTCCCCCATCTACAGTATCTCCCCTTTCTCTGCCATCCTAAGGATGCCTTCCATCATATCCTTGTCCATTCCCTCCCCCTAACATGGGGGTCTGTATACAACCCCTGTGCAGATTGTGGTGCCATTTCTAGTCTTTAAGGTGACCCACAGTGCCTTCTCTCCTCCCTGTTTATTTTTTTGTTCAGTTGTTTTTATCCCTTCCCTTACATAGAGAGCTACTCCATCCCCTCTTCTCCCCTACCTGTAGGTTGTTTATCCTGGTATGTTAACATCCCAGTCATGGTTATCTGTGTACCATGTTTCTGTGACTGCTACAATATCTAGGCATCCTTCTTCCATCGAGGCCACCAGTTCAGGGAGCTTGTTGCCTAGACTACGAACATTGGCACTCATTACCCTCCATTTCATGCTGGCCTTACCCCTTTGAGCCCCATCTCAGTCCTTATTGCATTTGTCATTTTCTCCATTTACCCCTGCCCTTCTCCCTATTGACATCTCTATCTTGGTGTGTGCCTCACTTAGTACCCTGATTTTTTGGGGGGCTTGAATTTGCCTGATCCTCTCCAGTGCCTCCCCCCTTGGCTAGTTTAAATGCTTGCCAATGAAGCATTTAAACCTATCACCTAGGATCCTGGTTCCCCTCCTGGACAGATGCAGGCCATCATGCCAGTATAGGCCTGTATCCCTCCAGGTGGACCCCCAGTCCCCAATGAAGCCAAACCCCTGAGCTCTGCACCAGTTTTTCAACCACTGATTGAATCCCATGGTGTGCAGCACCCTAGCTTCATCCGTGCCATAGACAGGCAGCACCTCCTAGAAGGTTACCGTGCATGCTACTTGTCTAAGGCCCCTCCCAACTCCACAAATGCTTCCTGCACTGCTCTGATCCCTTTCTTAGCCAGGTCATTTGTCCCTAGGTGGACAATGACATCCAGCTTCCTCCCCTGTGCAGCTGCTCTGGCGATCCTGAGGATTCGCTCACTGAACCTCCAAGCCATGACACCAGGCAGTCACCTTACTTCCCTCTCTCCTTCCTCCCCCAGTTCTACCTTCCTAATGATGGATTCCCCCACCATGAGTTGTTTCCTTCCCCGTTGGGTCCCATGCCACCCTCCTGTGGGTCTCCTTTGGGGAGGTTCCCAGCATCCTCCTTGGTCTCCACTGTGGGTGCCTCCATAGAGGAACCACACTTTGCCAGAATGGCATATGAATTGTGAAGTGGTACAACTGGAGGGATGTGCCTCTGTTCCACCACCCTCACCCTCCCTGAGCCCACTGTGGTCCAACCACTCTTCTTTCTTGGTACCACTGAGATGGCAGAAGAAGAGGTAACTCCTCTCTGTTTCTTGCATGCTATCTGGCTTTCTGACTGACTTGCCAGTCATCTCTGTAAATGGCAAAACCTGGAGGGAGATGAAAGTAAAGAAAGAATAAAAACATGTTCATGTATTTCTAGGTAAGAGAGAAGGACCTTCATCCTGTGCAAGGCCAAGGAGTCACCACCAGTGATGATGACTGTGAACAACAGCGAAAGTGACTTATCACAGCAGCCATTGCAGGCCTTGCTGGAACTGAGGTCTTGCTGCCTTGATGGTCTGTCTGGCTGAAGGGTTGGCTAGAGACTGTCTAGCAGGCTAGCTAGAAGGATGCCTGACTGGTAATGGCACTTATGCTGCATCAGTGTGGAGGCTGTGGCCCATGATGTTTGTGACTCTGGAGGAAGAAGAAGAGGAGGATGCAGTAATGAACCTTGCTGGCTGCAGGAGGTATGACTTGCCTAGATGGTAATGGCATTTATGTTGCATCACTGTGGAAGTGGTGGCCCATGCTGTTTGTGGCTCTAGAGGACCCAATCAGGCCAGAAAAGGATGAGGCAGTGCTGTGTCTTACTGGCTGGAGCAAGCATTGTCGCTAGAAAGCACATTTAGGTGGTGGAGGCAGGCATATCAATTGGATGCAGGGAAACAGCTGCACTACAATCGGGGAACAGCAAAATAACTGAAAATAAAATTATTGTGAATCATAAAGTAAAGGATTCTACTGATGAGGAGGAAAGGAGGGAAAGAACACAGCTTTGTTATGCTTCAACATCATTGAGAAAGCTGCCCTTATAGTCTTCCAGACTGGAGTTGTCACCACATGGGAATTATTTCTGCATTACCTCTTCATTCATCTCAGCAGAAGGCAATTTGTTAATGCTGACGGCACCTTGCACTTCATCTTCACCCCAAGCACCAGCTTCATGTGGTAGACACATAGACATGTTTGTGTTGTGTGAAATGTGCCCCTCATTTATTTTTATAAATGTTAGCATGCCAACAGTTTTAGGAGACAGATTGGTGCACCTTTTCCACAAGTGGCCCCAGCTGAATTGAATACCTGCTCCACAAAGACACTCGAGGGTGGGCAGCTGAGGTATTTCATTGCAAATGAAGTAAATGTTGGCCACTCAGGTTTATTGCTACTCCAGTATAGCAAGGGATCATCAGTGATGCTAAGGTGCCTTTTGTCCACCAAATATGCATCTACCATGTGTTGTGCTGCCCACAGTCATGCTGCCTCATCAGCCTCCTCCTCATCCTCTTCTTCCACATCTTCAGCTCCCACCTGGTACAAAACATCTCAAACTGTATTTTTAGGTATTTTCTCTTTTACCTTGCATGTCTTCTCAACCTGATGTCTGTGTGAGGTGGTGGTGGCAACAGCCAATCTGTGTGGAGTTTCATGTTGTGCCTTAGAGAACTATGACTTTGGCATCAGTGCCTGGTGTATCCTTCTTATTAGAATATTGGTCAAATGTTGGACCTGTTCACACCTACCTTCAATTATTGATGCCAAACCGCTTTTATAGCTTGGGTCCAACATGGTGGCAATCCAAAAATCTTCAGACTCCAGAATGCCTGAAATATTTGTATTGTAGTCTAAGACATGGAGCATGTGTTCCATTAAGGCACAACTTCCACTATCATCACCTGCCTCCAGCACTTGCTGCTCCTTCACCAGTGTCTGCCTTAGCACACAAGGTAGTGGAATGGCCTGACTGATTCAGGCAGTGTCCCCATTCACTGCCTATGTTGCATGTTCAAATGGCATGAGAAAATGATCAGGCCACCAATCTGTTGCTACTAGTCTACTATCAGAGACATGGTTACTCCTGCACTGTCACGGCTTGTATGTAGCAGCAGATATTCAAATATGGCTTTATATTTCTCGTATAAGTGCTCAATCATGTACAGTGTTGAGTTTCATTTAACATCCAGCTTCATACACTGCTCAGGCAGTTGTTTTGTATCTGCAGATGCCAGGGTGGGTCACGAGCCTTTCCAGAATGGTCAAAGTGGACATAGATGCAACAGGCCACTGTCAACATGGATTTGATATCAGGATATGTTTGAAATGTCTGCACAAAGAGATTATGACATGGTGCCTGGCATGGCTGCCTGAAAATTCCCCCATCACTGATGCATTTCAC
Organism: Neoceratodus forsteri; assembly: GCA_016271365.2. Taxonomy (NCBI): domain Eukaryota; kingdom Metazoa; phylum Chordata; order Ceratodontiformes; family Ceratodontidae; genus Neoceratodus; species Neoceratodus forsteri. Next base: position 767,522,663 of record CM057452.1, on the reverse strand, counting down.
AACATTTCAGCCACTATCACTCACAATGAAATCTTCTTTCAGTGAATGGGGGTGAAGCCACTCATCAATCTCCATAACGAGCACTTCCAGCACTTTCTGACCTGTGTGTGATCCATTTATACTCTTCATTGTCAGCAGGCATGCTGTCAAATATCAGGAGTGTTGCTACCACCACAACTAGACTTACCTGTGTCTAGTGTGTTGTAATACACAAATAGGAGCTACAAACTATTAGGTCACTAGTCACTATATCCATGCTCAGATGTATTTATGGTGATGCTGAATGCCTTAGGGCATGGTTTACTGTTTGTGACACTGTCCCATGCAGTTTAGGAATGGTACATTTAAAAAAGTATGTGCTTGATGGAATCTTCCTGCTATTTGGGACAGGCTCCAGCCATCAACCTTTGAAATCCAACATTCTCAACAAAAGAGAATGGCAATAGATCAATTGCCAGCATTTCAGATGTTGCTGCATTTAATTTGAGTACAATAGCATGACTGCAAGGGAATTTGAACTGACTCTGAAACATTCTATGCTGCATAGGCTGGACTTTTCTTGGGGTTGGGCTACCAAACAGCTGGACTCATCATGGCGGCATTGTTGGTGGGGTAGTACTTGACTACTAGGAACTCATACATGCTGCTGCTTGAACAAAACTAGTGATTCTTTGAAGGGGTGGGGTCTGCAATAGCATTGTTGTGCTTTTCTTGCTCTGGTTGGTACTATTCAACCCACTACTGCTGCTATGCCCACTACTAGGCAGACCCACAGAATCTTCTTCCTCCTCTTCTCTGTAGTCCTCCTCACTCAGCCCACTATCCATCAGGGCTACTGGTGAGCCACTTCTGTGTGACTAGGCTAATGATGATGATAAGAGACAGGGATCCCCTGCACTGGTTTTCATCTGGTGTTGTTGCCAGCATAAGAGATACCCGGTCTTTAGGTGTGTATGTTGCCCACTGGTGCCTAGGTGGCTGGCCTTTTATTTATTTATTTATTACTAGGATAACAAATACCTTTGAACCAAGGGTTATTTTACAAAGGTTCCACGTCAGCAATGGATGCCAGCAAAACAGTGGTAAGATACAAAACAGGGTCAGGAGGTTAACATAGAAGTAAGCAAAGGTATGATACGATACGATACAATACAGGTCAGGAGGTTAACAGTAGCAAAAGACAGTACATGTGTATAGACTAGCACAGTAGCAAACAGTCAGTGGCTAATATCAATGCACAATTAACAATTCGGGTGTGTATGTATAGCAAGACACAAATACAAATAAAAAAAATCCTAGGGGTGACATAAGTGGAGCAAGGGGTGGGGGATAAGAGGGGGAGGGGTGGAGAAAAGGATGGTAGGCAGTCAAGGATTTGACATTGTTGTAAGTGTAAGAACTGAAAGATAAGTGCTAGGTAGTCTGGGGTGGAGCAACAAGAGATAGGGTGATAGGGAGGGAGAGACAGGAGGAGAGGAGCGGGAGAGGGGTGGAATGGTAGTTGGGAGGTGAGAGGGGGCAGAATGGTAGGTGGGGGTGGGAGAGAGATGGGGAGTAGCAGGGGATGGAGGGGTGGAGAGAAGAGGGGAGGGTAGCAAGAGAGGAGAGAAGAGGAGGGAGAGGTGAAACAAAGCCTCAATCCTTGGCAGAGCAGTCACAACTGCTAAGGTCAGTGAGGTGCTGGCGGAGTTTATGTTTGAATGGGCCAAGTTTGTTTTCAGCTGCAATTACAGGGGGAAGGTTGTTTAGCAGCAGGGGAGCCCTGGTGTGGAAAGCATGTTAAGCCTGGTTGGTACAGCAGAATGGAACAATAAATGTTGGTTTGAGGGAACTGCATGTAAAATGTGCAGTGACTGTGGGCAGTATTAAGGCATGAGTTGCTGGGGGTGAGAGATTAAGACAAATTTTCTTAACCAGTAGGCAGGTCTGGTAGACAAGTGTACTATTTAGATTGAGCCAGTTGGATTGCTTGTAGAGATCACAGGTATGTGTATGCTTCCCTGCACCAGTGAGAAGTCTACAGCATTTGTTAAGGTCTGTCTTGACCATTTTGGGGTGGTGTCAATGGCAGCCCTTTAGAAGACAAGCCCATAATCAATGATGGGTAGAACTGAGGCAGTTATGGCTGCACACATAGCTTCTTTGGTAAGACAGCCGCGGTGGCGGTAGAGGACCCCAATTCTTGAGTTTACAGATTTTGAGATGGGTTGAACATGTGAGCTGAAAGACATTGCACAATCAAAAGTAACACCAAGGTATTTAAATTTCAGCACTTGCTCAAGCGGCTGTTCAAGTTCATTATGTATGGTGAAGTTTATGGATCTGTATTTGCTGTGAGAGCTATGGAACAGCATGGATTTTGTTGTTTTGTAATTCATCAACAGCTTATGTAGGAGAAACCAGGTTTCAACTAGGCTGAAGTTCATCTGTAGCACTTTGGAGAGTGAGATGGGGTCAGTATGGGAGGAATAGAGGACTGCATCATCGGCATAGAGTATTAAGTTATTATTGCAAGCTGCAGGAAGAGTATTGATCAAAAGGCTGAAAAGCAGAGGGCAAAGGATGGAACCCTGGGGTACACCAGAGTGGACAGGAAGGGCACTTGAGAGAGAGTCAATGATTTTGACTTTTTGGCTCCTTGCCAAGAGGTAGCTTTCAAACCATTTGGTTACGTCATTAGATAGTCCAAGGGAGGAAAGTGAGTGAAGCAGGAGCTGGTGGTTCACAGTGTCAAATGCCTTGGTCAAATCAATGAACACCGCACCCAGTAGGTGGTCAGTGTCAATCGCCTTATGAATATGGCTGGTGAAGTCAAGCAGGGCAGTGGTAGTACTATGGTCTTTTCTAAAGCTGTGTTGTTGTGGGCAGAGTAAGTTATATTTGTTGAAGTGTTCAGACAACTGGTCAGCTACAATTCATTCCAATGCCTTGGAGAGTGGTGGGAGGATAGAGATAGGGCAATAGTTAGACAGAAGAGACCCATCACCGCTTTTATGAACGGGTGTGACCACTGTTGAATTCCAGAGCTGCTTTCCCCTACTAACTTGAGTTTGACACAGCTGACAGATAGCAACTGTCTCATTAGCTGGATCAAGTATATAAAAAATTCCAAACTTGGGATTTCATGCTGTAAGTTGTGTTATAAAAATTACCTTACATCCCTGGTGGTCTAGTGTTTCCCCCCAAGCCCCGATCCACCCGTAAGTCAAATTATCAAATTAACTTACATCTCTGGTGGTCTAGTGTCCCCCCCACCAGCCCCGATCCACTCATAAGTTGTAATATTGAAATACATTATATCCCTGGTGATCTACAGGCCCCCAACCCCAGGTCTGATCCACTGGTAAGTGGTAATATTGAGATATATTACATATGTGGTAATCAAGTGCCCCCCACCCCCCCAACTGGCAGGTAGTGCCCACCATCACACTCCCCCCCCATTTTGAACCCCAATCCATGCTCTGACAGTTCAATCAGCAGCTGGCCATGGTGGTGTGAGGAAGACTGTGCTGGGCTAGATTGGGGTTTGGAATAGGGAAGAGGAGTGGGGTGGTTGGCTCCATCTGCCAGGTGGGGGTGGTAGGGGCCACCAGATCACCCGGTATGTAATGTATTTCAATACTACCACTTTCCAGCAGATCGGGCTGGGGGGTGGAGGGGGGCACTAGCTTGCCAGGGATGTAATATATTTTTATATTGCAACTTATGGACAGATCAGGGCTTGGGGGGATGGAAGACTAGCCCACTGGGGAAGTAAGTTAATTTTTATAATACAACATATGGGTGGATCGGGGCTGGGGGGGGACACTAGACCACTGGAGATGTACGCTAATTTGATAATACAACTTACAGGTTGATCAGGGCTTGGGGAGGACACTAGACCACCAGGGATGTAAGTTAATGCAATCTGACAATTTACAGGCAGATGAGAGCTTGTGGGGGTGCAAGATCACCAGGGTTGCCAGTTAGTTTAATAATACCAAAGAGGGGTGTATTGGGCCTTGGGGGGTGGCAAACCACTAGCATGTTCCCTTCCAAGGGTGCAGCTGCTGGTTGACCGCCCTGCAGCTTGCAGCATACATGTTGAATGCACTATCTATTTGGCGAACTGCCACTGATGCTGCAAGTTGCAGGCCAGAGGCTCATCGGACCCTGTCTGATACTGAATTGGGAGCAAAGTCACTGACATAGAGGCAGTCGGCTCAAGCTGCCATTGTCGCAGCTTGCGACTGACCTTTGAAAATCCAGCCCATTGTGAATAGAATGCCAATCTGAAGATATTTAATGCTGTATTTCAAAGTATTTAACCATTTGGCTGCCAGATGACTTAGAATGTATAGATTTTTAGGATGTGTATACACGTTGGTGGCACAGCAAGAGTTAAAGCTCAGACTTGTTAGGTGTTATTAAAAGCAAGCAAAATTTTACAGAATGCTCCAAAAGGTGTAAATTTGTTCCACTGAGGTTTTTTTTTTTGTTTGTTACTTTTAGAAACCTTACTAAGTGCCCTTAGACTTAACTTGCACTGTTACATCACACAGCTTGCGGTCTCAACTCATGCTCTCAAGTCATGGTGTCAGCCTGCACTGTGTCTGTTTTAGTTTTCTTCTTTGTGTTTGTATTTTTGTGCTGTTTGATTAATTTCTGTCTTTGAGTGTGTAGCACCTGCAAGTCGGATTGTCAGTCGGCTGTTTCTGTCAAGACACTGAGAAGCAGTACAGTGCACGAGCTGACAGCTCGAGGTGAGAGTGCGAGCTGTGAGCATGAGTTGACAGAGCAAGCAATGTCTGAGAGGACATAGTAAGGGTTGTAAAAGTTTGATTTTACAATTTTTGGGAAATGTGGTTAATCAGAGTTACTGTATACATGGGCGATTATACATGGCTGTATATAATGCAGTTTGCCAGTCACTGCCCACAGTTAATAAACATGATTATTTATTATAAATTATTTACTATCAGCAGCAGCAGACAACACTTTCCCCTAGAGAATCATGGATCAGCTGTGTGATGAGTTTGCATTTCTTTGAAACTTGGCTTCCCAGCCAAATGCCATTTGGGGTAACCATTGCCTCAGTGCTTGCACACAGAGGTTCTTTGTCTTTTAAATTGTTTACTATATAGAGGTAATGGTATCTAGCAAAACTAACCCAAAAGTCTTTTTTTGTTTTCTTTCTTTTTAAAACACCACAGGGATTAATAAAATAACATGACACACACACACCAGGGGTAACAGGGGTAAACAGATTACTAATTACCAGCAACAGTAGACACCTCCCCTAAAGAGTCAGGAATAAGCAATGCGATCTGAAAAAATACTACTAAAACCAACCAAGAATGTTTTTTTTTTTTTTTTCTTTCTCTCCCTTTCTTCCTTTTATTAAGGTCCAAATGGTTTAAAATGACAGGGATAACAGGGATACTTTAATATTATGTATAACAAAATGTAGCCGGCCTAGTGGCGCTGAGGGTTGAGGCACTGGACACCACACCTCACACCATGCCGGCGACCTGAGTTAAGGAACGTGCTCGAGCACCAGGGGTCAGCAGGGAAGGGAGAGGATTGAGCCTCCGATGCACTGCTCTCCTCTACCTGGGGAGGGATCCAGGGTTCCTCGGTGCAGTAGAGACCCCGAGTGGAGATCAGAGGTACTACCTGTGCCTGGTATGCATAGGGGAGGAGCATGGTGGATGCTTATGGCTCCTCTGTGCTGACATCATTGCACGTCCACGCTCCTAGGGGATAAGGAACTTAGGAAAAGTCCCCAGCCTTGGGAATAGGTGAAGGTGCCTCCTTTGTTCCAGCCACACTCCCACCATTGGGTTCGCTATCCAGATGCCCTCCTGACTCCAGCTGGTGCATTGGATTATAGATAGAGTTCCAGGGCCTAAGGTGGCCCCACCTCGGGAGGTTCAGAACCAGTGGATCCACTGGGCTGGGTCGGTCTGGTAAGGGTGAGCTTCAGACAGGGCATTAGAGCTGTGGACATTGGGGGGGAGCTGGAGAGAGTTCCTCGGGAGTCCAGTGCATAAGAGAGAGTTAAAAAAAAAGGATAACAAAATGTGACAGAACACATTGCTTTAAGAAAAATATAACTAAAAATAATTTAAACTGCCACAGAAAGACACTGAAAAAATACTTCACTTAAACTCACGAAACTAAACCACAGAAATAAAAATGAAAAATTACAGACTAGAGATCAAAAATAATAACTGAGGAAGAGTGAAAAAAACAAAATATAATGCAAATCTCCTACTTAGTCAAAAAAGCTTCATATCATTCTAGGCTCTTAGCCTTGCTTTACACCCACACAAACTGTTGCACAGACAGACAAAACTGAAACCACAACTTTAAAGAAAATAATCAGCTAAAAAATAAACAAAACAACAGAAATATAGCAGCACAAAGGCCTCTAGAAACATTTGTGAGTGATTTGCACTCAAAAAGCTGGGTTTAAATGGTTTTCAAACTTTTTTCTCTCAGATAAGCACACAAGACTTCTGTCCTTCACTGCCTTCATAAGACTGCACTGGAAACAGCCTCCTTGTGTCATACAGCTCATTTCAGCAACATGTGACCTCCAGTCTCATACTACATCTCATACTCCGGCCAACCCAGACAGACGCTGGGCCACAGAATGGGTAGTGAGGGTTGCCCAGCCCTCCTCTGGATGCTCCTGATCATCAACCCTTCCCCTGAAGCATCAAGACAGATGCTGGGCCACAGAGCAGGTCATGAGGGTTGCCCAGTCCTCCCCTGGACGCTCCTGATCGCCGACCCCCCCCCCCGAAACACCAAGGTAATCGGAAGGCACAAAAAAGAAAGCCGTGTTTCTGGCACCATTTTTTGAATCCCCACAACTGCTGCCACAGAAAAGTCTGCACTACTGTGATTCTCTGTGACTGTGAGCTTCTGTTATCTGTCGGCAAACAAGTGGAGACTGTTTTTAATTAGTACATTTTTCTGTATAGCCCTGTATTTCTTGCCCGCAGCAGAAGTGCCTTAAGAAGTTATAAAATACACAAATATATGTTTTAACACCATCGCAGTTTGTAACCTTTAGGAACTTGCTTTATTGCCTTTAAACCAGCAAAATAGTAACATTTAGGAACTTGCCTTTTGCCTGATAAAAGTATTGCTTTTAATAACATCATAAGAGTACCCTTAAGAACTTGCTTTATTTGCCTGCTAAAAACTGCTACATTGTAGTCCTTTCTCAGAAATCGCCTTAAACAAAAGTTCTAGTATTTGCCTACTCACTGTCTAAAGAACGATTTCAGTGCCTTAAGCTCAGTAAAAAAAAAAAAAAAAAAAAATCTTATGGGAAAAATGCATGGGAGTATACTTTCTGCCTTTGCTCTGACTTTAGTTCCAATGTCCTGCAAAGTTAAATTTTGGACCTGGGATGCGTGAAACTGAGCCTGATTTACACAAATCCAAGGTAAATTTTGGGAGCGTTTCTCGCCCAAGCTGCAAACAGTTTGCAAGCGCCATTTACAGCCACTGAATGTGAAACTGCTCCTTTCTAAAATTAAGTTTCCATCGGAGCAGGTATATTTGCGCTTGTGTGTGTTAAGGCACTACTGAATCTATTGAATTCTAAAACTGCTCCTTTCTATAATTAAATTTCCACCGGAGTAGAAAGGTGCTACCTGCGTTCCCCCAAAGCCTGTTTTTTACCAGAAAATCACAATTCAGCTGGTCTATGCATGTTAAACCCGTGAGCTCAAACTAATAATCTTCTGCTCCGCGAAGGGAAATACTATCAGGCTTTTTTAGTGAAGCAATTTTAAACCTGTATTATTACTAGAAAAGAGTCTTTCTTCCAGGCTGCAATCCACAAGCAGCTGCCCAGAAACAGCTACGCAACAGGATTTTGTTAGGCACTCCTCCCACTTACCTTGCTATAAAGGACCTCTTTTCTCTCTCCCTGCAGACAGATGCTGGGCCACAGAATGGGTCATGAGGGTTGTCCAGCCCTCCCCTGGATGTTCCTGATCACCGACCCCAACCCCCGAAGCACCAAGGTAATTGGAAGGCACAAAAAAGAAAGCCATGCTTCTGGCACCATTTTGTGAATCCCCACAACTGCTGCCACAGAAAAGTCTGCACTACTGTGATTCTCTGTGACTGTGAGCTTCTGTCCCACCAGCACTGCGCGCCAGCTCCCCACCACCCCCACCACCGCCCTTGTTGAGCTCCTTCTTTTATAGGCTGAGGTCACATGACTGCAAAAACCTATCAGCTTATTTTTCCATTTGCAGCTTATCAGCTGCCACCACCAGAGGGCTCAACTCAAAACATTACAGTTTTCCTATAGGAATTAGGCAAGGATGCTGCTGTTATCATCCTTATTTTTTCTCTCTCTGGCCACTCTCTCTTCCCTGCCCCCCACCACCCTCACAAATAGAGAACCCCCACCCCCTCGGCTTACCCCCCAGCACAGCCACACTGCGTCCTCTCATGCATCTGCCCAAGCCTTGGCCCAAAACCATTATGCAAGTATTAGTGCCAGCATCATTCCACCATACCTTCACCAGGGGCATACGGTCTTGCACATCCCAACCCGTTGCTGCCCCCAATTTTTCTCAAACACCCAGTCCTCCACATCCTACCCATACCTCTCTCGGACAAAAATAAAGCATCTCTTCTCCATACTTCTACTCCTGTCTGGGGACATAGAGGTAAACCCTGGTCCAAACCACACAAATTCACATTCCCCTTTCTCCTTTCCCAAAGGCCTCTGCATCTTACACCTAAACACCAGCAACCTTTCATCCAAAATCTCTCTACTACAACCTATTACATTAACACAGAACCCTGACATCCTGGTCATCTCAGAAACCTGGTTAAAACCCCATCACTCAGATGCGGAAGTCTCCATACCAGGTTACACTATAATCAGACATGACCGGCCAGGCAAAAAGCATGGAGGCGGCACAGCAATGTATATAGCAAACAGCCACCATTTCTCTATAGTGGACATCCCCACAACCCCTGCAAACATAAACTCTATTCTCATCAAACTGTCTCTTCCCGGTTCATCCCCTGTCTATGTGGCAGGCTCATACTGCCCTTCCTGCACACCCCCCATGGACATCCTCTCCAACCTAAGCTCCCTTCAATCCCTAGCTGCCGGGGGCGAGCTACACGCCACTGGCGATTTTAACACAAACTGGTTAGGCACAGATAAAGCCAATTTGATGACCAAAATAAAGGCTCTGAACCTAACACAACTCATTACAGATCCCACAAGACTAAACCACAAGACACAGAACCATTCTCTACTAGATTGGGCTCTCACCTCTCACCCCCACAGGATCCTAAGAGCAGGCCTATTACCTGATTCTATAAGTGATCATCACATGATCTTCCTGATTAGGAAGGTGCATAGCCCACCAGCCCCCCCTCCAAAGACACTGCACACCAGGTCCTACAACTCACTCATCTTAGCATCTCTCTTATCAGACTTAGGACATGAAAACTGGTCTTTCATACCCGAGTCTCCCTCCATTGATGCAGCTTTTGCAGGTTTCAAAACCTGCTTCCTAAAAATATGGGACAGACACGCCCCCTTATGGACAAAGAGAGTTAGAGGTGCGCATCTCCCCTGGATCTCAGCCGACATAATCAGGGATTGCCACACCAGAGACCGTGCCTGGAAAATTATAAGAGAAGGGAACACAGGCAACCCTCTCCACATATAGAAAGCTCCACAATGCATGCACAAACTCCATCCGACAAGCAAAGAAGACATACTTTCTGTCGGCTTTTAGTAAGAACATTAACCACCCAACTGATTTCTGGAAATCAGTTAAATCCCTGCTCTCACCCCCCACTACACCCCCATTCACTACACTATCTGACCAGGGCTCCCACATCTCCAACCCCATCTGTGTAGCTGAAGCCTTTAATACACATTTCTCCAGTTGCGCTGCCAAACTCCTATCCTCCAGCCCGAATCCATTCCCCCCGGTCCCCCCCCACAGCTCATGCCCCCAAAGCCTGCCTCCACAGTTCTGTCTTCCTCTTTCCACCCAGTAACCCATGCCAAAGTACTCCACTCACTACGGGCCCTGAACCCAAACAAAGGCAAGTCTCCTACGTCCCTGGACGCCAAGATGCTCTTCCTGTTTGCCCCAGCCATAGCTGCCCCTCTCACTGCCCTTTTCGACTTCTCTTTCTCTCTGGGAAAGTTACCCATGGCCTGAAAGATGGCTACAGTCATACCCCTACCAAAAGGTGTTGACCCCTCCTCCCCATAAAACTACAGACCCATCTCCCTGCTCCCAATCCTGGCCAAATTACAGGAATGGCTAGTCATGTCCCAGCTCACACCTTACCTGGAAGCCTCCTCCTTTTTCACTCCATTCCAATTGGGATTCCATAAAACCCACTCCACCACCACCTCCCTGCTACGTGTCACTGGTGACATTCTCACTGGCATGGACAAAGGTCACGTCACCTCTGCCATTTTCATAGATCTAGCCAAGGCTTTTGATACCGTCTCTCATTCCCTACTTCTCTCAAAACTCTCCAATGCAGGGCTCTCTGAGCCGGCCATTGGTCGGTTCCATGACTATCTAGCGGACAGGAAAGAAATAGTCAAACTGGCCTCTCACACTTTTAACCCCCTGCCAGTCACTACCGGTGTCCCACAAGGATCTGTCCTAGGCCCACTACTTTTTTCCATTTTTCTAAATGACCTCCCATCAGCATGTATCCACTTATCCATCCAAATGTATGTGGATGACACTGTCCTGTATGCCTCCAGCCCTACCGCACAAAGCGTAGCAACCCTACTCCAGGAGGATTTCTATGCCATCCAGTGCTGGTTGAGGACAAACCAGCTATTCCTTAACCCCCAAAAAACAGTATCACAAACATTCGGATCCCAACAAAGACTTTACCGCGAACCCCTGCCCCCCTTTCAAAACCTGGGCAGGACCCCCGGACAATTGTACTTCCTTCAGATATCTAGGCGTCTGGCTAGACCAGCACCTAGATTTTACCTCTCATATCAACTCACTACACAAGAGATTACTCCCCAAGCTAGGTGATCTATTCTGCAACAAAAAATGCCTCCCTACACAAACTAGGCTCACCATTGTCCAAAAAATGATTCTCCCTGTTTTCGACTACTGCGACATAGTTTACTGCATTGCCTCCACATCTGCTCTGGCCAATCTAGATACCATGTTCCACTCCTTCTGCCGGTTCATTCTAGATTGTCCGCAACCCACTCACCATTGCAACCTATACAGCTCTGCTACCCTACCGTCCCTCCATGATTGTAGACAAATAAACTTTGTTAGGTTCGCTGCCAAATTCTGGTCCCACTCCCTCCCCCCCATCTGGCTTCTACCCTCTCCAAACAATCCTCTCTTGCGTACTCCCTCAGGAATACAGATCCCAGACTGCAGCATGTCCCGTTTATGCATACTTCCAAAGGCCAGGCCGCCTTTAGTTTCCGAATCCCACAGATTTGGAATGCTCTGCCAGCCTCCATAAGACATGCACAGAACACATACCAATGCAACCCTCTACTTAGATCCCATTTCTCTTCCAGCTGCTCCTGTTATAACTAATTACTCTAATTATCCCTGCTTGCTGTACTATAAAAGTATATGTAATGTATATGACCCTGTCACTCTGTACAATGTATATATGAACCCCTGTCTGTATTCTCTAAACAAATGTTTATAGGAAAGCCTTGACTTCCTAAAATGTTTCTGTTTATTGTATATATCCATGTATTGTAATTATGGGTCTCGGCACCCAGGTCGCATCTGGAATCGAGCTTTTAGCTCAGTATGCTTTCCTGGTAAAACTCGTAAATAAATAAATAAACCCCTACCACATACTGCACCTATCCTCCTCCCTAAGACTTATTCTCTTATCTGTCCCTGTCTTACATCTCCAGCTTGAGTCAGTAGGCTTAATCTGTTGATTTGCTCCACTTAGCTGTGATCTACTGTTTATCTATATATTTTTATATAATGTATATATGTAAATATCTCTATGCATATAGCTCTTTTATGTACACTGCATTAATCTGTATTTTGTTTTCCCTCTGTTGTATTTGTACCCCTTTCTCCAGGTTTACACCTGGAAAGGAGCTGTTGCTCATAGTGTCTTTCCCAGTTATTAAATTTTAAATAAATAAAATAAATAAATAAACATTGCAAACTTCATCTTTGAACCAGACTACACTGGTGAAGTTCCAACTTCACATTTCACGAAGTTATCACTATACTGCGAACTGGAACTTCGGGAGGTGAATTAACTTTGTGAAATGAGGTGGATTTCCAGATTAATTCATGAAGTGAGGTTTTCCAATTTCATACATCACTATCCTCGAACAAAAAATAGAAACAGGGAGGTGTCTGCTCCAAAAAATGCCTGATTGCTAGAAACAGATTTGGAGAATAGACTCAATCATCACAGGAATATGTACTTCTTACTTTATTATGCCATCATTAACAGGAGACATTATGTTAACAACATAGTACACTGCAGTGTACAACATTGCTAACATAATGATTCCCAGTATTGATAGTTTAATAAAATAATTAAAATCTAAGTTATACAATGGCAAGAAAGATTCCTGGTTTCTGACTGGTCAGTTGACTGCCACAGCAGGGATGTTATCCTGGCATAACATCCCTTCTGATTGTTTGCATAATATCAAGCCTTTTTTTTTTTCTCTTAAGAAACAAAAATACCTTTACACACTAACAAAAACATTCTTTAAAATTATTTTTTTAACTATAAAACAATAAGCCATTGCATAATAGGAATAATGCCCTCCAGGGTGGGAGTTATGATGGGATAACATCCCTTCTCGGGTGTTGGACACCCTCGGCCGGTGGCCTTGGGCCCAACCACCTAAGGTGAAATGTTATCCCAGCATAACATGCACCCTGTCAGGCATTATTCCTTTAGTATACACCCTGTGGTGAGTTAACCTATTTTCAATATCATCAGCTACTAACATATATTATCTGAAGCTTTTTTCTTTTTTTTTATATTGCTTTTTTCCGTTTTTTTCATTTTTCTCCTCGTACACCCTTTCCCCTCACAGCATGAACGTACGTGTGAGGAGGCACTCGCACATCACATCTCCATGTTTCTGTGTCTCCTGACCTCTGACACTGCCCTCCGGCATCCACTGGGAGGCAGCCATGGAGCAGGATGACAACCCTCCCTTCCTTGGGAGAGGAGCGCAGTCCATCCGACACTCGATCCTCTCCCTGCCCTGCTGACCACCGGCAACTCGAGGTCACCCCCAAACTCGGGTTACCAGCATGGTGTGGCGTCCAGCACCTCCACCCTCAGCGCCACCAGGCCGGCCAATTATCTGTAGCTTTTAAGCCACACTCAGTCACAATGGGAACAAAACTAAAATATAATAACTTTACTACTACTACTAATACTAATAATAATAATTATCACGAAGCCTATGCACAAATGTTTGGATTGCCTATGCGTCATGTACCTGTGGCAAACATAAGTCAGAATACTATGCACCGGGAGTCCTGCAGACCTCAGCAACATGCACAGAAGGGTTGCACACCCCTTGAACACATGATCCCCCAACTAGAGATGCAGCAAATTTAAAATTCGCCGACGAAGTGAAGCATAAAGGGGGCACTTTGCCTCTTTCTCCCATCATGAAGTGGGCAATGTAAGTTCTCACTTATGCATTACCACTTCACTTACGTTACGTTGGAATGGCAATGCTAAGTAAGGCGAAGTCATTGTTTTTAATGGACTTCGCTTTCCTCATTAGGATTCTAAGTGATCCACTTGGTGTTTCAGATTTTTCAGCCCCCCTACACATCACATAGCTTACAGTACTGTAAGTCACATGCTCTTTAGCTAGGCAGGAAGAAAGTAAGTCATACAGGCAGACACTTTTACTTTCTCCTGTGCAGATGGAGACAGAGTAGTGTGTTTTGTGACTGCTGATACTTTTAGATCAGAGCGAGGAGATTTAAACTTTGATTTAGACCCAACAGCTTTTTTTTTAAAGCTACATTTTTTTGTATTTTCTGTACTCTTTTTTAATTTGTTCTTTCTGAAAATTTTATTTTTATTACCTGTATAAGTAGTTAGTTGTTTGTCTGTGTCTGTGTGACTGTGTGTTGTGTGACAGTGTGAGTAGTGATTGCTCATAATATGAATGATTGTGAATCGTGATTTGTGACTGCATTTGTGACTGTGATGATGAAGAACATGATTTGTATCATGAGTGACTCGTGATGATTTTCCTGACTTAAAAAATGCATGTTAGTGAGTACAATGTTCATGCAGAATTATGCACCACACCTGTCCAGTACTCTGAAGAGAAGCCAAAGAAAGAACTGTGACTTAAGTTACAGATGGAGATTGGGCCCTAAAGAGATGCAAATGCACAGACAGATTAAGATTGGGCTGTGCACTGAAGAGATGCAGACACAAAGGCACAACACCTAACCAGTGCTCACCATAAGAAATTCAAATCTGGAAAAGAATACCTTTACCGGTTGGGGCGGACCGCGCTGGGGGGGCAGTGTACTGTACTGCTGCAGTAACAGTCACTAGTACTAGTACCAGTACCAGTAAAGATACCACAAAGAAGTACAAAAATAACACAGCTGCAGTGGATAGCAGCTTCACATTGCTGAAATGATTATGTAGCACAATAAAAGGTGTCTGATTTGATGACACACGTCATACACATACACACACACTAAGTAATGCATAGCAAATTGAAAACTTCAGTAATATAACCATATATTTTAAACAAACTAAAATTATGCACTCCTGCACCACAACAATCAGCAAAAAAATGGCAAGAAATATTGAAAATATATCTGTGTGTACATTAACACAGTTAAACAAGAAAAATATCACCAAAACAGAAAGCACTGTCTTTTTCTCCAAGTTAATCTATCTACACCACAGATACACCCCTCCCCAAAGCACACTTCCACTGTATCTCAGTACACAGACTGAATGTTGTACATTAGCATTCAAAATCCATACACAAACAATAAACGCTCGATGATATGAGCACAGGAGGGGTTTCCTATAACCGATGAACTAAAGTTTCAGCAAAAAAAATTATAATAAAAGGCTTTTTTAACAGCTTTTTGAAGGTTTGAATTGCAGAGAGCTCTCAGAGAAGATTGTCTCCTACAGCTTCCTACACACACTCCCCCAAACTGAGGCTGTGCAGAACAATCTAAAGCCTATGTGACCCGAAATCCCATGAAACACTACAAAATTCGCCTTTGGAGCTTAAAAACAAGGTGAAGTAAGGTGAAGTACATTGTTTTCAATGTACTTTGCCTTAAGAATTGGTGTAGTAGTGGTTAGGGAAGGCAAAGTAACGTGAAGTCATTGTTTTCAATGGACTTTGCATTATCCATTTGCAACGCAAAGTACTCCTCTTCACATTGTGGAGCACTCCGCGAATTCACCTTCACTGTGCAGATCACTTTGCAGAGCGAATTGGGGCCACTTCGCCCTCTACTACCCCCAACTGATCATGTAGTTACACACCAAAGGCAATATGGGGGCATGTCTGTGGGTGTGTCCACACTCCACAACTCTCACAAAGGTGCCGAATGCTGGGCAAGAGGAGCACTATATGGCAGCAGGGACATTGTTGAATATGTTTTGTGCCCCACACAAAGTACCCCCACAGGTTATGGGAAAATGGAGCCCCACCTGTTGTACTGCTCCAGCCATCTGGACTGACAGGGTGGACTGTGGTCAGCCATTTTTGCACTTGCCCAAAAACATTTATTTTTCCCATTCTGCACCTACACAGAATACCCTGCTCACCCAGATCATGGGATCCACTAAGGGACCCAGGACTGGCATCTGAATGGATGGCCACCTGTGTCCCTGAATCCACTCATTGTGATTGTGTACAGTGAGGTTGGAGGGTGGAGCTACAGACAGGTACCCTGTGGGTGCACATGGCTGTGCATACTGTGCACCCTTTTGCCTGTCCATGGGCGGGTAGTTCTGTGGGCTGGATATGTATGAATCATGTGCACCCGCGGGCATTCATGCAGAGGCCCCAATATTTTTATTACTGCAAGACAACATACGTCATTGAGTTAATGACTCACTTACATTTTTTTCCAACAGAAATGCATGGCAAACAAAGATCTGGTTACAATTACGTTGTAAGAGTTAGACAGCAAACTTTAGTTACATTGGACACAATGTCATCATAGTTGCATTCCACAAACACTTTACTTTAGGAAACAGAAGACCATAGTAGCCATACAGAGTAGTACATATTCATATCTACAACATGTACAAGATATACAAATTCCATACTTGGATAAACTTTGCACACTAGATGAATTTAAATCAAACTGTGGTAAGCAATGGAATAAAAAAAAAAAAACATATAAACCTCAACTAACTAAAGCTTAAAACGTCTTACTGTAAAGACTACTTTGAAAATAACTTTCAACAAAGGTACACTTTCCTAGGGATAACACAGTGCTAGGGTCGATTCTCTTCCCTTTTCTTCTTCCCAGTTGAACACATAGCATATGAAGAGGACTTTCTTGGATGCAGTATGGTAAAGACTTATTTCAGAACTTTGTTCTTCTAAGAAAGTCAAAGGGTAGAGACCCCCTCTTAGCTTTGCAGCCAATAATTATAATGGAAAAACAAAGTATTGACCTGGAGCTGTGCAGAAACAAAGTGGAGATTATGTATTTGCCATAGAGTGGGTCAGTAAGAACTCAAAAACTCAATCTAAACAATTATAAATGAAAAGGAATTAAATCAGAAAAAATATACCAAACAGCAGTTATTCATAAAAGTCCAAACACAGTGTCAGTGCCAGGCAGTAGTGGAGTGTCTGTCTATCTATCTATCTATCTATCTATCTGTCTGTCTGTCTGTCTGTCTGTCTGTCTGTCTGTCTGTCTGTCTGTCTATCTATTTCTATCTATGTATTTATGTATTTATTTCTTTCAAAAGTTTCACCAGGAAAAACATACTGAGCTGACAAGTGTTCATTTCCAGATGTTTCCTGGGGAAGGGATAAAGGAGGGCATGAGAGCATGCAAGGCAACAATTACATAGTCAACAGGTAACTCATGCAAGCACCATATAAAAACAGAAAGAATAAAAATTCATACAAAATAAGGCCAAAGCATGTCCTCCAGGGAATATCAAGAAAAACTGTTCATGACAAGTGCAATTATACAGGAAGAAAGGCAGGGAGTCTGTCTATCTGTCATAGATACCTAAATATATAACTAAATAGATACTTCTGCTCAGTATTTACTAAAGAGAAGGTAGGGCAGGGCCCACAGCTAGGCACCATGGACACAGGGGGGAGGGAGATGTGCACTAGTCCCTTCGCAAAAGAAAGGGTCCTACAAGACCTTGATAAGCTCAGGGTGGACAAGGCAATGGAACCTGATGGCATACATCACAGGGTACTAATGGAGCTAAGGGTGGAACTAGCAGAGCCATTATCAGAACTGTTTAGTGAGTCTCTGAGCACAGGAGAGGTCCCAGAGGACTGGAGAAGGGCTCATGTGATCCCGCTCCACAAGAGTGGTAGCAGTGTGGAGGCAGGGAACTACAGACCAGTCAGTCTTACCTCAGTAGTGGGCAAGATTATGGAGGCACTCCTTAAGGAAAGGATAGTACAACACCTGGAATCCATAGGAGCACAGGATCCAAGACAGTATGGGTTTACAAAAGGAAGGTCCTGTCAAACTAATCTCATAGATTTCTTTGACTGGTTAACCAGAGTGATGTACCAAGGGGGAGCAGTTGATGTTGCCTACCTTGACTTCAGCAAAGCTTTTGATACTGTTCCACATAGAAGATTGATTAACAAGCTGGGTAGGCTCGGGGTGGGTCAGAAGTTGTTCAACTGGGTGGCAAACTTGTTGATGGGCAGAAAACAGAGAGTGGTGGTAAATGGTATACAGTCAGAAGAGTTGCAAGTCACAAGTGGGGTACCTCAGGGATCAGTCCTAGGGCCAGTCCTCTTCAATATCTTCATCAGTGACATTGCAGATGGACTGGAGGGTAAGGTTTGTCTGTTTGCAGATGACACCAAGATCTGCAACAGAGTAGATGATCCAGATGGGGTAGGCAGAATGAGAAGAGATCTGGATAAACTGGTTAAATGGTCGGAAGAGTGGCAACTGGGGTTTAATACAAAGAAGTGCAAGATCATGCACATAGGGAAGAGAAACCCTGAAGCCACCTATAGGCTGGGAAGGGAGTTGCTGGCAGTCACAAGGGAAGAAAGAGACTTGGGCGTCATCATCACAGATGACCTGAAATCATCCAAGCTGACCACTAAAGCAGTAGGTAAGGCTAGGGGGATGTTGGGGTGTATTAGTAGGGGTATCACAAGTCAGAACAGGGCGGTAATAATCCCTTTTTACAAGATACTGGTTAGGGCCCCATCTGATGTACTGCGTGCAGTACTGGAGGCCACACCTTCACAAGAACATTAACCAAATTGAGGCAGTCCAGAGAAGGGCAACCAAAATGGTGCAGGGACTGCATCAGAAAACATATGAGGACAGATTAATGGAGCTCAGTATGTATACCCTAGAGCAAAGGAGGAAGAGAGGTTGTATGATTGAAACATTCGAACACCTTAAGGGCATTAACAAGGTGAAAGAGTCTAATATGTTTCAATATAAGAAAAATAGCAGGACAAGAGGACACAGCATGGGCTTAGAGGGAAGCTGATTAGGGGGTAATGTGAGGAAGTTCTTTTTCACATAAAGGGTGGTGGATGCATGGAACGGCCTACCTTAGGAAGTGGTGGATATGAATACTGTGTAGGGTTTCAAACAGGCATGGGGCAGGCATAAGGGACCAATACAGATGAATATGAATAGATAGGGCAATGACAGAGCAAAGGCCGATGGCATAGTTATAAGGTAGAAAAATAAATGAGCAGACTGGATGGGCCTTGTGGTCCTTATCTGCCATCAACTTCTATGTTTCTATATTACTGTCTCTCCATCTATGTATCTATCTATGTATGTATCTATCTATCTATCTATCTATCTATCTATCTATCTATCTATCTATCTTATCTATCATATTTTTAAGTGATTTTGGTAGAAGTCTGAGAGAAATATAAGGGATTGAATTTAACATAAGTGAACAATTAGAGACCAAATCTCTCTCTCAATGTAAATCCAGGGAGGCACTTACTGATTGAGGTCTATCGCAGGGGTTGGCTGAATCCAATGAACTAATTTACTGACATGTAATGCCATGTAATACTTGAAAAAGGAAGGGAACGCTAGGCCCCTTAGCTTCTTTGGAGCAGTGAGTTTCACATATGATCTTCTAACCACTTTCCCTTTCCATATGAAATCATTAAGAATTGTTTGCAAAGGACCAAACCATGCTTTTGGTAAATAAGAACCCAACATATTTAGGGGGTAAAAAACCCTTGGTAATATATTCATTTTAACTATTTCAATTCTGGCCCAAAGTGACAGTGGTAGCAAACTCCATCTGGCCATGTCTTGCTTAATTATTTTGTCTTGATTATTAAGATTTTCTTTTATCATTGTAACTATCTCCCATGCAATTTTGATTCCTAGATATAATAGCACCTTTGGTTCCCAGCTAAACCCCGACTCTTTAGCCACGCTCGTAAGACATCTAGAGTTGAGTAGAAAAAACTTTGTCTTGGAAATATTAAGCTTATAGTTCGAGACTTTTGAAAACTGTGCAATTTCATGCAAAATTACTGGAATGCTCATGTCTGGATCCTCCATATGCAGGAGCAGGTCATCTGCAGATGCAGATACCAAGTATCTCCTATTACCTATTTGCATTCCCTTGATCTCCTGAGCTGTAATTAACCTATGAATCAAGGGTTCCAAATGTAAGTTAAACAGGAGTGGGGGAAGTGGGCAACCCTGTCTTGTGCCACATGAGAGAGGAAAAGGGTTCAACAGTATTCCATTGCACCATACCCATGCTTTGGGATATCTATATACTAGACGGATCCAGTTTAGGAAACCATCTGGTAGTCCAAACCTTGATAAAACAGCAAATAGAAAATCCCAGGAAACCCTTTTGAACGCCTTTTCTGTATCCAGTGCTAACAGGGACAATGGGGTCTGTGTATTATGTACATGTGCAATTAAGTGATGGAGTTTGCGTATATGATCACTTGACGCTCTACTGCTCATAAAGCCAACCTGCACATCACTAACCATCCTACTCATAAATGGGATAAGTCGGCTTGCTAAAACTTTTGCAAGTATTTTGACATCCACATTCAACAATGATATTGGTCGATTATTACCAGGGAAGACGGGGTCTCGCCCTGGCTTAGGAATAAGGGTTATGAGGGCCTCCAGAAAACTCTCATCAGAAAACCCTCACGGAACCAGTAATTATAAACCTTTGTCAGTGTAGGGGAAATTTCTTCTGTAAAGGATTTATATATATTAGTAGTGAGGCCATCCGGACCAGGGGACTTATCTGAGGCGAGTTGGGCTACCGCTTGCTTCACTTCCCATACTTGTATAGGTAACTCCAACTTGGCCACATCTATAAAATCCAACTTAGTTAGAGCAACAGAGTTTAGAAAATCATTAATCTCTTCTACTTTCGCCCTGTCTTTCGTAGGAATAAAATAGACCTTGCAGAAATACTCTGTAAACACTGCCACAATTTCTTTAGGGTCTTTAATAATGGTATCTCCCTCACTATTTTGCAAAGCTACAATAAATCTACTTGAGTCTAATTGTTTAATCCTTAGCGCCAAGAGTTTACCTGCCCTATCACCAGATTCAAGGTATTTAATCTTAGTTCTTCATAGGGCTAGTTCTGCTTTCTGTAACATAATAGAAGAGTATTGAGAGTGTAACTGATGCAACTTAACACAATCTACCTCTGCCGAATGTTTAGTGATGGTATGTTCCATTGTCCTAATTGCATTAGTGATCTCATTTAGCCATAACATATCTTTTTTAATTTTCGTGGATGTGATTCTGATGTTTTCCCCTCTCAATGCACACTTCAGAGTTACCCAAACAATATCAGTCCTAGAAACTGAACCTATATTTTGGTCAAAGAAATGAGTTATGAAACTCTTGAGTTGTTTGTAGATATAAGAATCATGTAATAGCTGATTATTAAATCTCCACATGAGATCCCTCTTAAATCCAGGGTTAGGCTCATACTGGATGGATACTGGGGAATGATCCAAAATGACCCTGGTGTGTATCCTTGCATCTAAAATTGAGGGAAGTGATTTGCTACTTACTAACCAATAATCAATTTTGGAGCATGTTTTATGCAGCATTGAAAAGTAGGTATATTGCCTTACTCCCACATTATTAAGTCTCCAAACATCCACAAGATTTAACCCTTCCATCAACTCTCTTAGCGCTCTTTGCGCCGGGGATAACCCTACTCTTTTATTATCTGACCTGTCACACTGTAATTGTGGAGAAATATTCCAATCACCCCCAAGCAATAAGATCCTGGATGAATGAGAATTTAATTTGTCCAGTAGATGTGTAAAGAATTGTGGGGAGTCCATATTAGGACCATAGATTGACCCAATAATGACCTGCTGTGTCATTAAGACTCCAATCAGTAGGATATATTGACCCTGTGCATCCCATACTTCCTTTTCCAGCTGAAAATATATTCTTTTGTGAAATAAGATAATGACTCCACCCTTATTTGAGGAAACCCCTGCACCAGATACCTGACCAACCCAATATTTCTTAAACAAGTGAATGTCCTCTCTTCTAAGATGAGTTTCTTGTAGGCATGCCACATCGCAATTTAGATTTAAAAGATGTCTTAATACAATTTGCCTTTTGCATCTATCCCGAGCCCCTTTGATATTCCAGCTTAATATATTACTAACACCTGACATCGTCATCTGGATCAAACTGATGGGCTCCCTGCTGCATTTTAATTAAAACTCCATCTATCATACCCATAGAAGTGACTCTTATTCTTCCCCTACAAAATAAGTAAATGCTTTCCCTCCTCTCCCCCCCTTCCCCCATACATCACCAGTGGCCCAGCAAAATCAAAATTCTACCCCCAGTTCTAGCAACTGCTCTACTACACCAAACCATCATGTGATTCATATCAACCCAGTAGAAAGTCTACCCGCTACCCAAATCCCAGTCCCTATACTCGCTATATCTACCCACTTTTATAATCTTGCCCCTCATGCAATTTAACTTAGAAATTGTCATAACTAAGTAAAATAAAACATTTGTCGCCCCTTTCCATTACAGGACCCCCTCAGTAGAAACAGACCTATCTAAATACCCTTTATGAATATATTCTTTCCTTTCCAGCCATTATGCTTATATTCTAATAATTGCAATCTCTCCGCAATTATAAAGAAGAAAGAAACTTATTCGTTAACTTTTACTCCCCTCTAGTGGGGAGTAGGGAGTACTGCATTTTGGGACCATAAAGCTGAAAAGCTATAACTAAATTACAAAATACGGATACTTCAGCTAACTAGAATGTTGAAATACCCCCTCTAAACTCCATGCACTTGCTGCCATTAAAGTTGCCCCTGGTTGCAGTCCTTCTTTGACCCACTGATTAAAATTGCCCCTAATTACAGTTGTTAATGCTAAGGTATGTCATACACAGCCGATTGGCCACTGACATAAATGTTTTCATCCTTAGCTCTGCAATGATCCCACTACTATTCTGCTCAGATGTCCCACTCCTCTCTGTCGGGTAACCGCTCCAGTCTCGATGCCAGACGGACTGCCAGACTCAATGAGATGGCACAGGAGATCAACTACAACTAGCCCTACTCTAGGCTAGGCTCCTCCATCCACTAGTTTTGATTCCATTTCCACAAGCAGATGAGGCACAATTATGTCCGCCCTAGGGCAGCCAGAACACTGGAAGCAGACTTTGTATGTCCCTCCAAGCGCCGAGAAACAACCAAGCTCTTCCCCAGATCTCCTTGCGAGAGAGGAATTCACAGATCACCATATCCCACGTCAGGTCCGAGGTGAGGAATATATTAAATGGCGATCATGCTGTTACACGGGGAATAGGACTACTAGAAAAATGCTGTAGGGTGAACTTCAATTTGTTTAAGCAACTTGACTTGGAATAGATCGGGGTTAGGTGGCAATCTTTACAGGACCATATACAATTCACTTGACTTTCACAGAACAGAAATTTTTAGACAGTTATCACTAAAGGAAATTTCACAGATCCCAGTGTCCCAGATCAGTCCTAGGATGCAGTAGATATTAATATTGAGATCCCATTACGAAACAAGAATTAAGCCATTCGCTAAGTTTAACAGAGCAGAATTGAAATAACCTGAAATATTTATGAGCAGTCAATAAAATTTACACATTGTTGAGGTTGATTTACTCTTTCACAGTGCAGTTGGATCATGACATGAATTGCCATCAGTGTAAATGCTTACAGGGCCAGGGATAATTATATTCCAGATCATTGAAAGAAGGAGGCATAGTTAACACTATCTTCAAGACGAGCAGAATCTTGTCTTCCTAGGGAAGGGCTCTCGGCGAAGCCCTAGGACTGCTTCGAAAACTTTATTATTAGAGGCATCAAGGGAACTCAAGCAGCTAAGCATCTAAATTTCTCAAATTTAGGGCATCTTGTGGGTACCACTAAGCTTAATTCTACTATACTGTGGTAGTCCCACAATCTCATTTAAACAGTTCTGGCAGAGATTTCTTGAGTTCTTGATGTGCAATTTCAACACTCTCATAAGAATGCCACTGATCACTTATTTTCACTTGTAGCAAAGCTGGGTATTTCACCCGGTACTGAATTTCAGCTGCAATTAATTTGGAAACTACTGGATGCAACTCCTGGCACTTCAGTCGCACCGAATGTGGCAAATCATAAGTTACCCTGATCCGTTTGCCTTCCCAGGAAACCTCTAGTAGGGATCTAATCTTGTTTAAGATATGCTGCTTGTCTAGATAATTTAGTAATTTGCAGATTATTGGTCTTGGCTGTGCGCCAGCAGGAGGGGGAGGACGGAGAGATCTATGTGCCCATTTCACAATGTAGCTTGAACCATTTGGGGATGGGCCAGCTAATTTTTCAAACAGTTTCTGTACAAACTGAATGGGTGATGTGCCTTCTTCTTTCTCCGGGATTCCAAAAACAATTAAGTTACTTCTTCTACTCCTCCCCTCCAGATCCTCGAGTTTATCCTCGATTTTCTTGACTCTTTTGCCCATAGAAACTTGCTCTAATTCCTATTTATCCAGCTTAATTTCTAAAGACTTAATTCTAACTTCATGATCTCCCACTCTGGAGGCTAAAGATTCCAGCGATGATCTAAAACTGCGCAATTCAGAGGAAATCTCTCCGATTGAGTTTTGCAGTGGCATAATGATCTCCAAAAAACATTCTTCCGTTAGAGCGGAGGGCCCCAATGTTAATTTACTAGATCCCTGCCAAGGGTGCTTTGCAGCCTGCTCCTTCTCCGGAGAAGGAGGCGGCGTATGTTTAGCAGGCTATTTCTTAACAAATGCCTCCATTTTATCGTATTTTTAAAGCTGATAGCCTTCTTTAGAAGCTTATATACCAAGTCCAGTTCGAAATTATCAAGATAAATCAGATTGAGGGTTATAATCTGGGCTGGTAGTGGAGCTAAACAAAAAGCTGCTTTATGCTGCCATCACGTGACCCCAGAGTGTGATTTTAAGGCATACTGGAGCTAAGGCAGTGTGCTCTTGTTGGTCAAGCACTAATACAACAATACTGGAGGGAAAGGGTGTACAGAAATCCTGTTGGCTGCCACACTCCAGGTAAACATTTCGACCATCATCTTGATTTTAACTACCTCACTCCCGTTTGCTCGCAATCAGCCTCCCTAAACAACTTCCATATGTAAAAAAACTGTTTACACCTTCACCAGTTGCTCCCACCTCACAGTTCCATCTTGACAGCAACTCTCACAAGCAATAATTGTCTTTGATTATGAGGACTGTCTCTCATTTTACCTCTCACAATTGCTGTGTCCCTCATGAAAAATGTGCAGTTCACACAGAAAACATGCTGTAAACTCTGACATAAAGCAGAAATTCTTACTATGCTGTATAAATAAGATACACTTGAGAGAGGTCTATGGGAGCAGGAATCAATGATTTGTTTATGGTTCTGGGACTATTTTATTCATAGATGGATGAACAAAACACTAAACCCCTTAAAACAGTAAAAATATATTGGTTTATTAGCAAGAAATACTGCATTTTCTCTTGATTCATTTTACAATAGAAATAATGCACTCAAGGGGGTGTGTTGTTGTGAGATTTACACATGCCTTGGGTGGTTAATGGTACTCGGCCTGTGGCCTCATGCCGCACAACACCCTAGGCATGTGTAAATTTCACAATGACACACCCCCTGTTGTGCATTATTGCTTAATTTGTGGGTGGGGTGAGGGTGCTGTGAAGGTCTCTGTGGTCGGTTGCACTGTAACGGTGCCTGTTGGAAGATCAACTGATAGCAGGCTGAGTTTAGTGGGTGTGCGTATTGCTTCTGTTGTTGCTCTCTTTAGGGAGTGCCCAGCAGTGGACTGGCCAGTGGTGCCTGGGATGCTAATTGCATCCTGACCTTTGTCAGCATGTGGCCTGTGTGCTGCCTTGTTTTTTTTTTTCTGTGCTCTGTAACGCCAGTTGTCAGACTCAAGTTTGTTTTTTTCTTGAGGGAAGGGGGCTATCATAGAAGTCAGGGCCGGGAGTCCAAAAGTAGATCAAAGAGCACACGCTATTTGCTTACTTCTATTCCCAGCCCCAGCCACAATGCAACCAATAACATCAGTGGGGCTGGGGGGGTGCTAGCTGTGTGTGCTGCTCACTGTCCCATGCCCAGATCCAGATGTGCTCTTCTCTGGCTGGGAAGAGGGCAAGAAGGTGTTATTTCAACTGGTGCCAAGTGCCATTTCTCAAGCGGAGACAGAGAGAGGAGGTCAAGTGTTTGTGCTCACTGCACGGCTCTTGGAGTCAAAGGATATGTGTTGGCTGCTGTTTCCTTCTGTGATCGTTGGTGCTAATTATTATTGGTGGGGCTGTGGGCTGCAACAGTCGACCATGACCATCATTCAGTATTGGCAAATATTAAATTATTTTTTGTCAGCAAGTACGTGGGTGGGTGTGGGTGAGTGCATCCAACTCTGATGGTACACTGAGTTGGTGTTCTTATAAAAAGACCATAGTTCATCAAGGACTGAGGTGTGCTGTCTGTGCATGCATGCCTGCCCTGATTGTAGGTAAAGTAAATTAATTTATTTTGAAATGTGTATAATTTCTCTGATAACTTTGCTTCCTTAAAGGCTTTTCCAGTTCTGATGATGTCTGATCATGGTGGTGCTATGGCAGGACTGCACAGGCCAGCCAGGATGATAATGAAACAAAAATGGTGCTAGCTGGGGTGCTTTGGGATGGGACGGTCAGGACCCAGGAGGGGTAATCATCTGAAATGGAAAAAAAATGCCACCGGTGCAGGCTATGGCCCATCCCTACTGGACTCCATGAGAGCCAATGTAATGAATTTGAAATGTAGTATGTAGTATGCCCCAGGCCTCACCCTCTACTGTATCCTCTTCCCGGTGTTTTACCTCCATGATCGGGAAGGGGATAGTGGCTTGGTGGGAATCAGTCCAGTCCAGCTCGGGGATGAATAATCCACAAGCCATGAGGTAAGGCCTGGGAGCAGGAGGAAACACTGTTGGCAGGTAGGAGTCAGGACTGAATAGCAGCCGGGTCTTGGGCCTGGGCGTTGTCCGGGGATGCTGTCCAAGCTGTGGGACCAGGCAGGGTTTCCTAGATCATCACAATTTATTGGTAGGCTGCCCATGGCATCTACTGTTAATTCTTCTGTTTTGGGTGTATATTATGCAAGGGTCAGGTGAATGGATCAAGGACTTTGCAAAGGCAGTGTGTATGGGCGGCATTATGGTTACACCATCAATACTGGCACTTGGATTAAACGTAATTATACTCAGTGTGTGTTGGCTTGAGCAACAAGTCATTTAATCTTTCCAGAATCCAGCATGTCAGCCCATCCAGCTACAAAAATGGGCAGGAAACAAGATGTTACATGTCAGCTGGGTTACCCTAGGTAAATAAATGATATTTTTGCTAAAGGACAGCAATTTTGTTATAGCTTCTCCCCCACCCCAACTCACACCTTACAGAAACAAAAAATGATCACATTATATTAAAATACAAAATAAAATGCATCAGTGCTCATAAATAGAGACCTGCTTTGGTGTCGTGTGTGTTGGGGGTGGTACAGGGACTCGGACAGTGGACATTATCTGAAGGATGATCAACTGGCACAGAGGTTTTGGTACAGGAGCTCGAGCTGACATGTCATTCACACAGTATGCAAGTGGAAGTTGTGGGAATCAAACCCAGGTTTTCTGTATGTACCAAGCTCATTCATAGCTCATTACTCCAACTTCTCAGCTATACTGCCAGCCCTGATTTAATATACTGTACAGTTGGGACCCAAGGACAAAACAAGCATTAAAATCAATTAATTTGTTATTTTACCAGGTGGAATACAATTGAGGTGAACTCAGATAGACCAAACTAGGGTTGCTGTTTCATTTCACTGGGGTGTCATGCAGACGAGGCACACTGATGACTCCTGGTAGGACGAAACACGTGTCTATGTCTTCTGTTGGCACCCTTTGCAGACTGTGTGACAGCCCTTTTCGGCACCATGCATTTCTGCTTAAAGTTGAACCAGCATAGTATTTTAAGGAGATTTGCATATACTGTCTATGATGCTTTGCATTATGAGGGTATGTGTGATTTTGTATATCTCATTTACCTCAGTGATGTTCCACCTGATAAAATACAAAACTGACTGACTGATTGTAATTGACTGATTGATTTTTAATGCTTGTTTTGTCCTGGGGACTCAACTGTACAGTATAGTAAATCAGATCCCTGCCCCCCCCCAAAGCAGAGTATCTATTTATGAGCACTGATTCATTTTATTTTAGATGGCATGAGTGTACAATTTATTTAATACATATGTAATTGTACTGTCAGCTTCAAATTGGGCTCATTATGTACGCAATCTACATGTGACACCATTATAAAGGAGTATCAGCACAATGGGATTTCCTTTTCATTGGTTCAAATTATTGATAGATTCCTACATTAGGATCCAATATTCAGGCAGGGCATTATGCACATATGACTTCTGGGTCAGGCAGCAAGACCATTATATCTGTGTGTGCCAGTGCCAAGAAATTCAGCTATGTTGACCTCTCTTCCCTTTTGAACACCAGCACACATTCTTTAGCAGCTGGGTCCAAGTGATCACTGGACCTGTTGGTTGGAAAACAGTGATGGGAGGAGAGGGGCCACTTTTGGTGATTAGGATGGAGAGGGGAGCTGCTAGATACCTGCAAGTATAGAGGTAAGAAAAAAAATGCCAAAAGGGTATGGAGGTTGTTAGTCAAAACAGTACTGACAGGAAGGATCTGGTGGGACTGTGGTGTGGAGGAGATGGATCTATCTAGAGAGAAGGAAGAAGTGCCTGGATTCAAAGGACCGTAGAAAAATGTTTGCAGAAAAGGACCTCCAGGCCCACCTAGTCTGCCTGTTTGCCTAGCATCCCTAGGCCTGCCTTTGTTTCCCCATCCCTCGTTTCAACAGCCCCCCTGTGTCTGTCCCATGCCCTCTTGAACCCTCCCACAGAGTTCTCCCTCACCACCACCCTAGGCAGCCCGTTCCAGGAGTCCACCACCCTATCTGTAAAGAAGTTCTTCCTGATGTTGCCCCTAAACCTGCCCCCCTCAAGTTGGAGGTTATGACCCTTTTTTCTGGGACATTTCTTCAACTGGATGGGGTTTTCTGTAACCTTGTTTATCCCTTTTAGGTACTTAAAGGTCTCTATCATGTCCTCCCTTTCCCGCCTCATCTCCAAAGGGTACATATCCAGGGCTCCCAGTCTCTCCTAATATGTCAGGTGGCTAAGCCCCTTCACTATCTTGGTTGCCCTCCTCTGTACCTTCTCCACCCTTTCCACATCCTTCTTTGGATAAAGTCTCCAGAACTGGACCCCATACTCCAGTTGAGGCCTGACCAGCTGGGTGGACAGGGGAATCAGAACCTCTTTCCTCCTTCTGGTGATCCCTGTCCCAATACATCCCAACAGTCTACTGGCTTTTGCCACTGCCCTACCACACTGCCCAGACACTTTCAAGTCCTGGGAGATGACGATACCCAGGCCCCTCTTCACTAGCAGCCTACCCCCCAGTCTGTATTCCCTTCTTTCATTCCTTTTTCCCAGGTGCACGACCTTGCATTTCACCATATTGAGGGATAGTTTCCACTTCGTGGCCCACTCCTCCAATCTCCTTAGGTCTTCTTGCATCCTTTCCTCTCCACGCTTAATGTCCACCCTATTACCAATTTTGACATCATCCATGAACAGGCTCACTCTGCCCTCTAACCCTTCTGCAATATCATATATATATATAACGTTGAACAGCAGGAGTCCCAGCACTGACCCCTGAGGCACACCACTCGTTACTCCCATCTCCCCAGAGGGGACCCGTTTACCAACACCCTCTGCGTCCTGCCCTCCAACCAGTTCTGCACCCACCTAATAACCACTTCCCCAGTGCCAGACACTCCAATTTGTGCACCAGCCTTCCATGCGGTAATGTATCAATGGTCCTCCTGAAATCCAGGTAGGCTATGTCCACTGATCCTTCCTCATCCACCGCCCTAATACCTCGTCAGAGAATGCTACCAGATTTGTCTGGCAAGATCTGCCCTTGGTAAATCCGTGCTGTCTTGGGTATAGCAGGCCACTTGCCTCCAGGTAGTAGGTGACTCTGCCCCTTTACCTGCTTCTTTATGATCTTGCCAACCACCGATGTCAGATTCACTGGCCTGTAATTGCTCGGATCCTGCCTCCCCCTCCCTTGTGCAGGGGAATCACATCCTCCTCTTTACAGTCCCTCGGGACTACCCCATTCAGAAGGACTCATTGAACAGATAGGTCAAGAGAGCCACCAGCTCCTCACCCAGCTCCCGCAATACCCTAGGGTGAATCCCATCCGTCCCTATGGCCTTGTTCACCCTCAGGCCCTTAAGCTGCTTTGAGATCTCCTCTTCCTGGAATGGTCCCACATCCACCCCTACCCCCTCTCTTCCTACCAGACCACTATCATCCTCCTTCCCCTCGGAATACTGCACTGAAATAGCTGTTCAGCAATTCAGCCTTCTCCTGATCCCCCTCTACCTTTTCCACTGTCTCAGCTCACAGACCAGGTAACCCAGTCCCCCCTTTCGGCTGCTTTCTTATACACCTAAAAATGTTCTTGTCCCCACTCTTGATCACCTTGGCAATACTCTCCTCCGTTCTTGCTTTAGCCTGTCTGAACACCCTTCCCGCTTCTTTCTGCTATCCTGGTAAGCCATGCAGTCCTGCTCGTTCTGCATAGTTCTGTACTGTCTAAATGCCTTTCTCTTAGCTCTGATGCTTTTCCCCACTTCCCTACTGAACCATAGTGACATCCTTTTCCTCTGCTCTTGCTCACCTTAGAAACATAGAATTTGAAAGCAGATAAGGATGGCTTGGCCTACCTAGTCTGCCCATTTTCCTACCTAATGGATAAGTTGCAGATCCTAGTTAACCAACAGCCTACTTCCTCCTACCCCCCCCAGACTTGCCTTATACCTGTCTCATGCATTATTGAATTCCCACACTGTTTTTGACTCTATGACCTCGTCAGAAAGGCTGTTCCATGCATCTAGAACCTTCTCTGTGAAGAAATACTTCCTCACATTACCTCTGAGCCCTTCCTCCTCTATCTTCAAATTGTGCCTTCTTGTTCTTGAACATCTCTTTTTCTGAAAGATGCTACCCTGTTGGGCTTTGTTGATTACCTTGAGGTATTTTAAAGTTTCTGTCATGTCCCCCCTCTCCCTCCTTTCCTCAAGGCTATACATCTTAAGCTCCTTTAGTCTTTCTTCATGTGTCTTTTGGTGCAGACCCTGCACCATTTTGATTGTTTTCCTCTGGAGAGCCTCCACTCTATCTATGTCTTTGTGGCGATGGGGTCTCCAGAACTGTACACAGTACTCCAGATGTGGTCTTACCAACTGTCTGTACAAAGGGCCAACAACTTCCTGTTTTCTAATAGTGATGCCTCTCCCTATGCATCCCAGTATCCTCCCAGCCCTCCTTACTGCCTTCTCACATTGCTTGCCCACCTTTTGGTCATCTGATATGACTACCCCCAGATCCCTTTCCATTTTTGTTGTCGTCAGTATCTCACCCCCCATTGTGTACTCTTGCCCTGGGTTTTGTTTCCCAGGTGCATTACTTTGCACTCCTTTGCATTGAATCTAAGCTGCCATATATTTGGCCATTCCTCCAACCTTGCCAAGTCCCTTTTCATCCTTTCCACCCACCTTGAGTGTCAACCCTGTTGCAGATCTTTGTGTCATCTACAAAGAGGCATACTTTCCCTTCTAGTCCCTCTGCAATGTCACCGATAAAGACATTAAAAAGAACCTGCCCCAGTACTGAACCCTGTAATACCCCACTAGTAACCCTCCTTTCTTCACTGTGGACTCCATTTACTACTACCTACTGTGTACTGTTGTCCAGACAGTGTTTTACCCAGGCTACCACCCTGAGACCTACTCCCAGGCTGGCTAATTTGTTTATTAATCTGTTGTATGGGACAGTGTCAAATGCCTTGCTAAAGTCTAGGCAGGCCATGTCCACAGCCCCTCCCTGGTCTACTACTTTGGTCACCCAGTCAAAGAAATCAATTAGATTTATTTGACATGACCTTCCTGCTGTGAATCCATGCTGCCTTGAGTCCTGTGCCCCACTGGCCTCTAGGTACTCAAGAATTATTTTCTTCAGAAGCGATTCCATCATTTTCCATACCACTAAGGTCAAACTGACAGGTATGTAGATTCCTGCTTCTGTTTTGCTCCCACTTTTGTGAAGGGGAATCTCATCCGCCCTTCTCCAGTCTTCAGGTACCACACCATCTTCCCATAATTTATTAAAAAGGGTAGTCAGTGTTGTTACTAGTTCTTCCCTTAGTTATTTTAGAATTCTGGTGTGAATTCCATCAGGCCCCATTGTTTTATCCACCTTCAGTTTTAAGAGTTCTTTCAGAACCCATTCTTCTGTGAAAGGACTAATATCAACCCCCCTATCCAGAGTGCTTCTTTTGAGTGGATTAGGTATCTCCCTCTGCTTTTTCATTGTGAATACTGAGAAGAAATATTCGTTCAGTATCACTGCTTTTTCACTGTCACTCTCTGCCCAACCACCTTCCTCTTTATTCAGCCTCAGTATCCCTGCCTTCATCGTTCTTTGCTTCCTAATGTACCTATAAAACGTTTTATCCCCCTTCTTAACTAAGTTGGTTATCTTTTCCTCGGTTTGGGCCTTTGCTATTCTGACTACCTTCCCTGCTTCCTTCTGCTTTAACTGGTACAGTTCTCTGTCCTGCTCCTTCTGTGTTTCCTTATGCTTCATGAATACTATCTGTTTCTCCCTTACCTTCCCCGCCACTTCTTTTGAGAACCATAGTGTTCTTTCTTTCATTTTGATTTGTTTATTTGCTTCACACAAAGGCTTGTTGCCTCTGTAATGGCAGTTTTGTTTCCCCATTGTTGCTCCACCCCACCTTCTTGTCTGTTTGTTAGTGTTTTTCTAAGGCAGTATCCCATTTTGACAAAATCAGCACTCCTCAAGTCCAGTACCTTTACTTTTGTGTGGCTTGACTCTACAGCTAAGTTTATAGTGAACCACACTGTTTGGTGGTTGCTTGTTCCCAGATGGCTACCCACTTCAAGATCACAGATCCTCTCTCCATCCCCATTTGAGAGTCCCAGGTCTAAGGTTGCTCCCTCCCGAGTGGGTCCCAAAACTAGCTGTCTGAGGCATGCCTCCTGTAGGGCATCGAGAATGGCCCTGCCCTTAGATGTGGCTGCAGCAAAAGTGTTCCAGTTAACATCTGGCACATTCAGGTCCCCCATCAGCAATATCTCCCCTTTCTCTGCCATCCCAAGGATGCCTTCTATAATTTCTCTGAACAGTGGTCCGTGGCCCCCACGATTGCCCCCTTAATCTTAGCCCAAATAACTTCCACACTCCCACATTCCCCTACCCCTCGTAGTGCCTGTCTAGTATACTCCCTCATTTTTCCAAAATCAGCCCACCAAAAATCCAGCACCTTCATCTCAGTTTGGTAGCACAAGGCCGATGCACGTATCATGAACCACACTGTGTTGTGCTCACTACTACCAAGGCTGTGCCCTACTTTTACTTCACCCACCCTGTCATCATTTGTAAGAACCAGATCCAGTATCGCACACTCTCTGGTAAGCTGTTTGCCCAGCTGACTTAGGTGGGCTATTTGTAGGGGGTCAGCTATCACCCTGCTTCTGGATGAGGATGCAGACATTGATTTCCACTCCACATACGGCAAGATTAGCTCTCCCATCATCATCAGCACCTCCCTCGTAACTGCCATCCTAATTATCTCCTTGACCATCTGACTGTCCACCTGCATAGTTTGCCCTGGTGGTCTGTAAACGACTCCCATTCACACCATCTTGCCCTTCCCTGTGGCCACTGGATACTGCATATATGCTTCAAGCAAATATGTGCTCTCAACAGGATTGGCCCCAGATACAGTTATCTGGTTTCACAGTTATCTGTCGCAAAGAACTCAATGAGTTAGAATCTCCAATTCACTCTCAGACCCAAAGTTTGTGACCCTTGAAGTACCCCAAGGGTCCATACTTGGACCACTTCTTTTCAGCCTGTTCATTAACTGCCTGCCTGAAGCCTGCATGGCAAGCATCATATTATATGCAGATGATGCCGTTATATCTGTCCCTGGCAGGGACCACTCGGCCATTGCAGAAGGCCTACCCGATAGTTTCCACAGACTTGAAACCTGGTTCTGCCAACACAAACTGCTACTGAACCATAAAAAAAACAAAAGCATGCTGTTCACAGTATCTCAGAACAAAAGGAATTTCCACCCATTTCAAATTCAGAACCTTAAAGGTGACACACTAGAACAAGTCTCCTCGTTTAAATATCTGGGAGTTTACTTTGATGACACTCTCAACTTCTCCCACCACATTGATCAAGTTGTCAAAACTGCCAACATGAAACTGGGCATCCTCCATAGAAACAAGCACTCGATGACGCCTGCTGCCCTCAAATTAGCCACAGGCAGCTCTGTATTGTCATCCATTGACTATGGGTTACCAATATACATAGCAGGGTCAGAAACTGCCCTAAACGGGATAAAAACGTTAGTTAACAGGGCTTATCATCTGGCACTTGGGGCAGACCGTTGGACTCACACTTGTGTTCTCTACTCTGAGACCGGCTGGCTCCCTGTGAACTTAAGGGCACAACACCAAACCTGCCCAATCGTAAAAAAAACACAACTAGGCCTCTTGCCGGAATCCCTATGTTGTCTGTTCAAGAAGTCAGTGCAAACAAGACAAACTAGGAGTGTGTCTAAAGGAGGACTCCAAGTCCCTTTCAAGTGCATGCCTTTGGCCTAGAAATCCATTACCTTCAAGGGCCCCAAATGGTTTAATGAACTACCCGACATGCTTACAGGAGGCACAGAGCTGAGCCTGTTCAAAAGAGGGCTATGGTCCCATCTAAAGGGTGTATCTACCTGTAACTGTACAAACAAATGATCCACCATTTCCTCTTTATTTACTTGCCTTCTTTACTAACCCCCTCCTACCCAATCCTTCCATTAATCGATTTACTTCCCTCCTCCACCACCTTACCCCTCCTCATTCCCTACCCATAACGCCTCCTCTTGACAACACCACTCTGGTTGCTAACCCCACTCCCGTATTTCATCCCTCTGCCAAAACATCACTTTATTGCTGTCATGTTATTTCCTTCCTGGCTAGCCCTACCCTGCAATCATATGATGTAATGCACTTTATTGTATTGTTAAGTTGTACCTGAAACAAACAAGCCTTGTACCTCATGCGATACTATATTTTTCTCATGATGCCTTCCCTGTGATCTCTGTTATCTTCCTGGTATTGTACTGTGTTGTGTTGTACTGTTTTGTCCTTGACTAGGAACCTTTGAAAATGAGTCTCTGACTCAAAGGTAATAATCCTAATTGAAATAAATAAACAAAAAAAATGTGATGCATTCTGCATCTAGTAACGCCATTCTCTATATTATCTCCTCTATTAGCAATATGGCAGCATAACTTTTGCTATACAGACATAGAAATGGGGTTGAGTGCCCATGCAATTAGGAATCGTAATTATTACATTTTTAGGATGAATGCTTGTCTTAGTTGCAGTCTTATGTTGTCAGGCCCAATGTCTAAGAAGCTCTGTGGCACTGGGAGTAACAATATAAAAGTACAGGTCTTCTGAGTTCTGCAGTTAATCCTACTCGTAATGCACACATTTATATTCTCCTTTTGCCAGTTACTTTTTATTACATTTTGCAACTTTGGTTGAAATGAGAAGAGATGTCTAACATGGATGTAATTTTTTACCACACCAAGGTCTAGCCTTTTACTTGACATACTTAACTAATCATGCAAAAAATTACATGAGTAAGCCTAGAACGCACTTAGAGATATGACATTATGTGCCCAGAGCAGCACGGCTTCCGCCCAGGACACAGTACAACCACTGCTCTCCTGTAGTTCTCCCAATACCTGCACTCTGCTCTCAGTTCCAGCAACCTGGCCGGTGAAGTGTTCATTGACTTCTCCAAGGCCTTTGACACTGTCTGTCACCCCCTCCTACTCGACTCTCTCCACCAACTCAGTTTCTCTGCTGGTCCCCTTGCCTGGTTTTCCAGCTATCTCTCTGCTAGATCCCAGTGTGTAAAAATCAAAGGTTACCTCTCCAACATTCGGCCTGTTAGCTCCATGGTCCCACAGAGCTCAATCCTGGGTCCAATTCTCTTCAGTCTCTACCTCAACACTCTCCCCAGCACCTGCAATAGTAAGATGCTTCTCTAAGCAGATGATGCAGTTCTCTTTGCCTCACACCCAGATCCCTCCACTCTCCAATCATCCCTTCAACTCGCCTACAACCAAACAGAAAGGTGTTTTTTTGATCACAGACTAGCTAACAACCTTAAGAAAACCAAATCAATGATCTTCTCTCACCACCAAAATAAAGCTAGAAGTGCCACCCTCCTGATTACCCCTAACTTTCAGCTCCCATTAGAGCAAGTGCCCACGTACAAATACTTAGGCATCACTTTCGATACTGCCCTCACCTTTCACACCCACATCAACGCTCTTTCCTCCACCATAAACTCTCAGATTGGCCTACTTTACC
The DNA here is from genome assembly GCA_016271365.2 of Neoceratodus forsteri. Taxonomy (NCBI): domain Eukaryota; kingdom Metazoa; phylum Chordata; order Ceratodontiformes; family Ceratodontidae; genus Neoceratodus; species Neoceratodus forsteri. The sequence goes on along the minus strand of CM057452.1, from coordinate 767,486,274 downwards.
CCTATAGGGATTGCCTACCCCTTGCTGCCCTCCAGCTGGCCATTACTTCCTCTGTCCTGTCCCTAGTGCACTAAGGCTTGCCCATCTATGCTGCAGCTGACAACACTGCCCTCTCTAAAATCCAGCTCTCCATCAATAAGTCCTGTAGGTTCCTGACCGGAGCCTCCAGCCACACCTACACCTGCCTGCTATATTCCTCCACCAACCTGCTCAACTTCGAGGAATGTCTGGAGTATCAGACCTGCCTTCTTGCTAAGAAATCCCTGCTCGGACCCTCCCCCCGGAGTCTCTACCTCCTTACCACAGTCACCCTCATCTGTTTCCACCCACAGCTCTGTTAAAGGCACCTTCAAAGTGCCCAGAGCCAAGACCTCCCTCGCCCAGAGGTCCTTCTTTTATCAAGCCCCCGCCTAGTTCAACTCCCTTCCTACCTGCATCACCAACACTGCCAGACTTGGTCCCTTCAAAACCACTCTCCGGAACCAACTCTTTAATATCTGCTGTTGTAGGTGCAACTAACCTTGCCCCTACTAATCCTGCTGCAGAGCCTTTCCCTGCCTGGTCCCCCTAATCTCTACAAGGTCCCCTGGACTGCCTGTCCATTTTTCCCCCTACCCCTTTTCACCTACCCCTTTAGGTTTATACAAAGATGTATTCCACTGCAACTCCAGAGAAATTGTACATCTTTAATAGCAAATCTGTATTTTATACCAACATGTAACTAAGTGTATTCCGTGTTCAATGTCTGCACTTGTAATGTTGTCCAATGTTGAATCTACACAATGTTCTATTGGCTTGCCCTCCTTGCAATGAGGTGCCATTGTAAATGAGTCCCTGACTCCAAGGTTGTAAATCCAACTTGTTCAAATAAATAAATAAATATGTTTATATATAGAATAATATTCGGGTTGAGGTGTCAGAATTAAGTTTTGCAGTCACTAGCCAGCAGGACTACTGACTGGGAAAATCCTCTAGCCCCACAGACTTTTCCACCAGCTCAGCTGGTGTGCTTACTGAAATGATACCTTGTCCAGTAGAAGCCTGCAGGGCTAGTTAAAGGATAATCTTACTAGCCCCGGTACAAAATCTACCATCATTTATCTAGTGAACTGGTGCTAATTTTGACCATTGGGGTGTGTAACGAGAAGTTTACACACACACTTGGGGTTATATGCTATGCATAAATCCCTCAAGTTTCACTCTGGGGGTTTATTTAGCATCTAACCCTCAGGTGTGTGTAACTTTGAGAGTCTTTTCAGCCTTAAAACTATATATTTTGTTACTAACATTTAATAACAGCAACTCTGACATCTTTGGCTGTAAGGTAAAGGTGATTGGAGCAACACTGCATCATTTGGCCTGATTGGTGCAGCTCCATGGTGTGACTCCATGCTGCAGAGTGGGGAGCCTCACCAAGCTGGTCAAATGATGTGGCACTGCTCCAGATTCCTATACTTCATTGCTGCAGACATCAGAGTTGATGTTATTAAATGTTGGTAACAAAATATTCATTTTTGAGGCTGAAAAGCCTCTCTGGGTTTCTGATTTGGGGACTGGGGTAAGGGGTAGCTGGGAAGAGTAGAACACAGGCATGTGCAGTATTCCAGCACCGGCTCTAATGCTGGCAGCTTGGTCTCAATCATGCACAACACTGCTGGGGTGTTGTAACGGTGTTGTGTGTAGTGATTATTTCCTGTGTAAATTTTTAACCCCACTCTTCCCAAACAGACACTCAAAGCCTATCCTTTTAAGTTATTTTTATTCAGCAATACTGCAAACCAATTTAAAACCGCATGCTGTTTACAGCTGTGACAGCATGATATACCAGAAATTTGGTTTCTATACCAGTTTTCAGGACAGAATACCTAATCTTTGGCAATGGTATTTATATACACTTTTTAAAATGAATTTCTAGCCCTGATAAGGATGATCTCTTTAAGCTGAGTGGCAACCATAACAAGAAGGGTCACAATCGGTTTGGGGGGGGGGGGTTGTGGCTGGTTTTAAGAGGGAGGCCAGTAAGTAAGTGGTAACTTGGCGTCCCACTTCTGGAAGTAAGATGTCTCATTAAAGACAGTGTGTAGTTTCAAGAGAGGCTTGTACAGGCATAGAGGAAAGCAGTGTATTAAATAGTCTGCATTGCATTGTACATTGTGATGCAATCCCACTTCTCAGGCGAATCAATCTTCACAATGGATCAGGGAGATCTCTGCTACCTTTCCACCTCTTCCAATCATAAAAGCCATCAAAAATGTGCGTCACTTTCCCTCTTTGTGTCTCTGCTGAAGCTCTGCCCAAATAAAGTGTTGTCTGGTCGCATCCTGCATGTCGATAATTATGTTTCATGTAGGAAGGTGCCTGACAGTTCAGGCAAAGGTGGACTGTCCTCCTTGGGTAGCACCCTGGCCTGTGACCCAGCCATTTTGCCCCGGGAGTTCCTGCCCTGTTCTTTCACATTATTGAAGCCCAGTTGGGCAAATGCAAATTTAATTGGCGGCACTCGCCCCTGGACCAGCATCACCTCCCTCACAGTCTTCCCCACCCATGGGCTCCTTCGCATTTACTGCAGCTTTTCACTTCCAAGTAGCCTATTATATGACAGCCTCTTGATGCTGTTCTTTCTCCTGAGCCCCTCAGGGAAATTTCCATTTGTTGCCGAAGCAGTGGCTCATGTACTTGGGGGAAGGCACTCCTTCACTGGCCTCCTTAACCTATCGATGAGCTCTGTTGAGTTCCCTGTCTCCCACCTGCACAGAGCAGACTGCAGCCTGAGCTCCATACAGGCTGGGAGTACAGAACACCCACTGTCACGTTCACTATTAGCAGTACTACTGCAGCAGCAGCCCCAGCTTCTTTCACTATTAGTGTTGTCACTGGCACTACCTGCAGCAGCAGCACCAGCCTGTCATCCTCACTCTCCACATCCCTGCTGCCTGCCAAAACAGTATTGGGGCCCAAGGATCCCACCACCACCACTAAACCCAGGGAAGAGCTTATTATTTGAAACACATTGCCCACTGGCCATTAGAAAAAGTAGATCACTAGCCAGGTATTGTAGAAATCCCTCACGTCCCTGGGACAACACTAGCCCCCCAGACCACCTTATTTTAATAATGATGACCATTATCTTCAAAGAGTCCCCTCTCGCCCACATGGGCTACTACTTTTAATTACTGGCCACTAGGCCATCTAGGGGGTGAGAAGTAGTTTTGCTGCACACCCCCCCATACACACACAACACTTTCTATACTTGTCCTATCTGTTCATTTTACTTCTTTTTCTATCTCTTACTCTGTATCTCTAGCTTTCTGCTGTGCCTTAACTGTAACTTTTTATCTAAAGTTACTTTTCTTACTCCTATGCCCATTTCATATCTCTGCTTTTACCACTGTATTTTCTCCATTCTAACCTTTTTTTTCTCTTAACAGATCTGAGAGGATGTTGGCTCTCTCCCGATCAGATAAGTATTACTCTGTCCCTTCCTATTTACTCCCTAAGAACTAAGGATCTTTTGTGACCTCTTTCCTATATTATTATTTTACAGGTCCGATGGATGTTTTCCCATCAAGACCCCTACATCAGGCTTCTAGTACCAGGTAACAGCTCTTCTACAATTATCTACACTTGGGTTTACTGGAACGGCACAGCCGTGCCCATTACTGTGTGTGCCCGTGTGTGTTAAGGTAACACATACCACAACACTTTCATTTTTTAATAAAATGTTTGCCTTGGAGGTTGATGCTTGTGAGCTCTCAGCCCTGTTCCCTCCTCACCTGTTCAGCACTCACCCATCAAACCTGCAGTCCCCTATGGTTTGTTCTGCACCCCTCCGGTTGGGCTGGGAAGGTGAGGGCCACCCCCCCCACCCAGTGACTCACTTCCAGAATTGGGGCAGTAGTTTAGTTAGTGGCATGGGAAGGACAAAGGCAGGAAGGGATTCATGAAGCCTGTGCTATTTTTCAGTTTTTTTACCTTAGGGTCCCCTGCTGAGGTGGCACGTAAGCATGCACGCAAGGATGTGCACAACTGTTATGGAACCACAGCCCCTCTCTTTGATGTTGCTCAAGGTTGCAGCGCTACCCACAGATCTCCACCTGGGGAAGCCAGGGGCTGAATCAGCATGACTCACTGCTCTAGGAGAGAGAGGAGCTGTCTTATGGACTTTCGACTCCCCCCCCGGCAACTCAGCTTGCTTCCATAGCTGGGTCATTGGCATGATGGGATTTAAGGCGCACATCGCCTCAGCCCTCTGTGCCACCTGGCTGGCTTTATACTGCAGCAATTTTTTATTGCACAAAAGTTTGTGAACTGTTAGATAGAATGCATGCTACATTAAGCTGCCGCTACAGGTGGTTGTGTATGTGTAGATACAGGTGGTTGTGTGTGTGTGTGTATCTATGGGGGGTATACATAGTCTATAAGGACTTCTAAATAGCCAATACTTTTCAGACTATGATGGGAGGGTGCTGTTGTCATTACCTGCCATTGAGGGCTCCTTTTGTGTGTGGATGTGTGTTTGGTTGTAGTGTATGATGAACACTGCGTTGCTGCCCTATTTGCAGGCAAATGTCAGCTCTGAGGGAGGAGGTTGCCCACCTCCAGGCTGAACTGGCAAGGACTAAGGAGGACTCCCCCACCCAAAGAGCACCAGTTCCACAACCACTGCCTCAGAGGTTGCCATGTGTGAAGAGCAGATGGACCACAGTAGGTTCTCGGTGGGTGACGGTGGTGGAACAGAGGCGTAGCCCTGAGTTGCACCTCTACACAAATCATATGTCGGTCTGGCAAATCAAGGTTCCTCTATGATGACACCCTCATTGGAGACCAAGAAGAATGCTGGGGACATCCACAAGGGAGACCCACAAAACAGTGGCAAGGGACAACACAAGGGAAAGAAACAGCTTCTGATAGGGGGCTCAATTGTTAGGGGTGTAGACCTGGGGAAGGGAGAGGAGAGGGAAGTAAGGTGCCTGCCTGGTGCCATGGCTTGGAGGGACAGGAAGCGAATCCTCAGGATTGCAGAAGCAGAATCACAGGAGAGGAAACTAGATATCATTGTCCACCTCGGGACAAATGACCTAGCTAGGCATGAGATCAGTGCAGTGCAGGATGAATTTGCGGAGTTGGGGAGGGGCCTCAGACAGGTAGCAAGCACGGTAACCTTCTCAGAGGTGCTGCCAGTCCATGGCAGGGTGAGGCTAGGGTACTGCACACATGCGGTTTAATGAATGGTTGCAAAACTGGTGCAGAGCACAGGCTTTGGCTTCATTGGGGACTGGGGGTCCACCTGGAGAGATGAAGGTCTATACTGGCATGATGGTCTGCATCTGTCCAGAAAGGGAAACACGCTCCTAGGTGACAGGTTTAAAGGCTTCCTTGGCAAGCTTTTAAACTAGCCAAGGGGGGAGGTGCTGATAGGAAACAGGAAAGTTCAAGCCTCCCCCCGCAAAGCATGGCAGGTAGTAGGGTAAACACTGAGGTACAGAGCTTGACAGAGGGCAGGACAGGAGTAAATGGAAAAATGGACAAGGGTAATAAGAGCAAGGATGGGGTAAAAAAGGATAAAGCCAACATTAAATGGAGGGCAATGAGTACCAATGCCCGTAGTCTGGGAAACAAGCTTCCAGAGCTAGTAGCCCTGATGGAAGTGGAACACTTGGATATTGTGGCAGTCACAGAAACATGGTACACAGAGAACCATAACTGGGATGTCAACATACCAGGGTACACAATCTACAGAAGGGACAGGGAGGGTAACAGAGGAGGTGGAGTAGCTCTCTACATAAGGGAAGGGATCAAAGTAACAGAACTAAAAGGTAAGGGGAGGACAAGAGGAACTCTGGGTCACATTGGAGACAGGGAATGGCATCACAATCCGCACAGGGGTTGTATACAGACCCCTGTCTCAAGGGGAGGAAATGGACAAGAAAATGATAGAGGGCATTCTCAAAATGGCTGAAAAAGGGGAGATACTGTTGATGGGGGACCTGAATATGCCAGATGTTAACTGGGCGACATGGACTGCAGCCACATCCAAGAGCAGGGTCATTCTCGATGCCCTACAGGGAGCATGCCTTAGACAGCTAGTGGTGGAACCCACTCGGGAGGGAGCAATATTAGACCTGGTATTCTCAAATGGAGAGAGGATCACAACCTTAGAAGTCAGTAGACACCTCGGAACAAGCGACCACTGCACAGTGTGCTTCACAATAAACACAGCCATGGAGATAAGCCATACAAATACAAGGATACTGGACTTTAGAAGGGCTGACTTTGGCAAAATGGGTGAATACCTGAGGAATGCATTAGCAAATGGCCAGAAAGGAGGGGTGGAAGAACAATGGAGAAAGATCAAAACTGCCATCATGGAGGCAACAAGCCTTTGTGTGAAACAAATAAAGAAAACAAAGCGGAATAAAAACACTATGGCTCTCAAAAAGAAGTGTCAGGAAGGTTAAGGAGAAATAGGCTGCATTCAAAAGTATAAGGAATCACAGACAGAGCACAACAGGGAACTGTATCAATTAAAGCACAAAGAAGTGGGGGGCAGTCAGAAAAGCAAAGGCCCAAACCAAGGAAAGGATAGCCAACTCAGTTAAGAAGGGGGATAAAACCTTTTATAGGTACATTAGGGAACATAGAAAGGTTAAGGGAGGGATAGGGAAGATTAATAAAGGAGAGGGGAGGTGGGCAGAGGGAGACAGTGAAAAGGCAGAGATAATGAATGAATACTTTTGCTCAGTATTCACAGAAGAAGAAGAGGAGAAATTACCTAAACCAAACAGTAGAAGCACTCTGGATAGTGGGGTTGATACCAGTCCATTTAAAGAAGAAAGAGTACTGAAAGAACTTCTAAAACTCAAGGTGGACAAAGCAATGGGGCCTGACGGGATTCACCCTAGAATCCTAAAAGAGCTAAGGGATGACCTAGTGACACCACTAACCACACTTTTTAACAAATCATGGGAAGATGGGGTGGTACCTGAGGACTGGAGGAGGGCAGATGTGATTCTCCTTCACAAAGTGGGAGCAAGGTGAGCAGGAACTACAGACCTGTTAGTTTGACCTCAGTGGTGGGGAAAATGAAGGAATCACTTGAAAGAAAGAATTGTTGAGTACCTAGAGGCCAGCGGGCACTGGACCCAAAGCAGCATGGATTCACAGCAGGAAGGTCATGTCAGACAAATCTAATCGATTTCTTTGACTGGGTGACCAAAGTAATAGACCAGGAGGGGCTGTGATATGGCCTACCCAGACTTTAGCAAGGCATTTGACACAGTCTCAAGACAAAAGATTAATAATCGTTAGCCAGCCTGGGAGTGGGTCCCAGGTGGTAGCCTGTGTAGAAAAACTGGCTGCACAACAGGACACAGAAGGTAATAGTGCATGGAACACATTCTGAAGAAAGGGGGTTACTAGTGGAGTACCTCAGGGCTCAGTATTGGGTCCAGTCCTCTTTAACGTCTTTATAGGTGACATTGCAGAGGGTCTGGAAGAAAAGGTATGCCTCTTTGCGGATGACACAAAGATCTGTAACAGAGCTGATACACAAGGGGGGAGTAGAAAGGATGAGAAGGGACTTGACAAGGTTGGAGGAATGGTCAGACATATGGCAACTTAGACTCAATGCAAAGAGGTGCAAAGCAATGCACCTGGGAAATAAAAATCCAGGAGAAGAGTACACAATAGCAGGGGAGGTACTAACAGCAACAATAATGGAAAGGGATCTGGGTGTAGTCATATCAGATGACCTAAAGGTGGGTATGCAATGTGAGAAGTCAGTAGGAAAGCCAGGGATACTGGGATGCATAGGAGGGCATCACAAGTAGAAAAAGGAAGTGGTTATCCTCTATACAGACAGTTGGTGAGACCCCATCTGAGTACTGCATGCAGTTTTGGAGACCTCATCTACGCAAGGACATAGACAGGATGGAGCAGTCCAGAGGAGGTCAACTAAAATGGTGCAGGGTCTACATCAGAAACCATATGAAAAGAGACTGAGAGAGCTTAATATGTATACCCTTGATGAAAGGAGGGACAGGGGGGACATGATAGAAACTTTTAAGTACCTCAAGGGAATCAACAAAGTAAAGGAGGGTAGCATCTTTCAGAAAAAGAGATGTGTAAGAACAAGGGGTCACAATTTAAAGTTAGAGAGGGACGGCTCAGGGGTAATGTGAGGAAATTCTTTTTCACGGAGAGAGTGGTGGATGCATGGAACCGCCTTCCTGGAGAGGTTGTGGGGTCTAAAACAGTGGAGGAATTCAAACATGCATGGGACAGACATAAGGCAATTATAGTGGGGGGCTGCAGGAAATAGGCTGTTGGCAAACTGAATCTGCAGCTTATCTAGTAGGTAGGGAAATGGGCAGACTGGGTGGGCCAAGTGGTCCTTATCTGCCATCAAAGTCTATGTTTCTATGTTTCTAACACGTAACAGCATTTATATTATACTTGAACTGCTATTTTGGAAGGTGGGCAGTACTACGGGCAATTGCTGTTTCTGTTCAAGTGTGTGTGTGTGTGTGTGTGTGTGTGTGTGTGTGTGTGTGTGTGTGTATCAGAGTCCTCAGCATTTTGTTGATAGGAATTTGTGGGTGGATGAAAGGGGGGCAGATAGTGGTGCATGTGATAATGTCGAAATGTGGCTCTGTGTGTATATGGGTGGTGAAGTTGTATCACTTTGTTGATATCCAACCATTTGATGACTGGTATGTGTATAGGGGGTACCATCCTGTAAAGTACTTAATGGACTCCTGTGTATGTGTGTGGGGGGGGGGGATGTGCCATGCTATAGTCGATATATGGATTTTTGTGTGAGGGCATGTGTGTCAGATTTTTGGGGGCTCACCCTTGCACTCCCACCAGTCTCACCCTTTACTGCCACTTCCTGCTACCTGGCATCCAGTATTCCAATGTCCTGGAGGGCTCAGTTTATTCCTGCCCAGGGGCCCCTCTCCTGAGGGTGAGTGGAGTAGCATTCCTAGGGGGTTTTGCAAGGTGGGCAGGGGTAGTGCACTAGCAGGATATGTGACTGGGGGGCTAGGCAGTCATCATCTGGCAGGCCAAGACGGATGCTTTTTCCATTTTTTGGGTCCCACCCTACTGGTGAGCACCAGGGCAATGCCCTGTAGGCTGGGTCAGTTGATGTGTGGTCACCCATGACGGTAAGTCTGCCACACAGCACCATATGATTCTCTCTAAATGGTGCTCCACAGCTCCCTACCTCAGGAGGACAGTGCCCATGCAGACATTCTGTCACACTCCCTGTGGGCCACCACTCTTGTTATCCTAAGCTGAGTCCCAGGCTGAGGGTTCAATCCTAGATCATCAGTGTACCAAGCTGGTGCCCTACCACTTGATGCCATGGAGCTGGCTCTGTAACATTTTTTAAGCGCTCCTCCATAATATCATCTTATGAATTCTGTGGGCAGTATTTTCAGACTGGATCTGTCCACCCAATATTTAAAAAAAAAAGACTTTCTTTTGCACTGTTGGACCATCTATTTATCCAGTATTGGACAAAGGTGAAATGGCCAGCTAGCTTTGGGTGCCATGAGCAAATAATGGGAACCATGTAAGAGATGATGATGCTTTCCTGCTATTGGACCACAGAGTGTGCCAAAGAGGAAGATTGACTGAACTGTTGTGGGCTGGTGTGCTCCAAAAGGGTGACTGGGCTGGTCTGCTCCAAAAGGGTGAGTGGTGCGGGACAGGAACTCATTCCTCTGCCAATACACAACTCTTTTGATGCTCTGGCAAAATGGAACTACTAAAAGGAGGCACCTGTGGTAGTGGCCGGAGAGAATGTGAGGGTCCTTCATATGGAAGAACCCAATGTGCTTGGCAGAATAACACAGCAAAATATCAGTGGTGGAGCAATTAATGGAGGCTCTGTTGACAGAGAGGCTAATGGACTAGATGGAGGGAAATGAGCTATGACCACTGGCAACATGGTTTCACTGGGGTGGGGGGGTCATGTCAAACAGATCTCATAGATTTCTTTAGCTGAGTGACTAGGGAGGAGGATCAGCTAATCAGGTGAAGTCAGCAGATGTCGCCTTTCTGAACTCCATTAATGCCTTTGACACTGTGCCACACAGGTTAATAAAGAAACTTCTAGATAGGGTTGGGGAGAAGGTGGTAAGCTGGGTATTAAACTGGTTGAAGGATAGGAGACAGAGAGTGGTGGTAAAGAGAAGCCATTCAGGGGACCACAGAGTGACCAGTGAAGTCTTCAGAAGTGGTATTGCTGTGAAAATGGAGGTGAAGGGGTGTTTTTTTGCAGATGACATGGAACTCTGCAACAGCATGAATGCCAATAAAAGGGTGGAGAGATTTGGTTCCCTTAGAGTCTCCAGATGTGGCCTGGATGATCTTCACTGCAGGCGGTGGGGGAGAGGCCTTGCTGGAAGCAGGCCTTGAAGTTTCAGCCCTGGAAACCTCAGGCTGATGTTCCCACTCCCAGTGTTTTTCCTTCTTCTTGTGTTTTGAATGGGAAGCTAAAGAAGGAGAAGTGGAATCACAAATTTGTTCCATCTATTTTTCAAGGGAGGCTAAGCGAGATTTTAAAAGATGGGTCTCCAGAGCATGCTGCATCCATTTCCGGGTGGCCTGGTTAAACAGTTGCCAATCTGAGCAAGTGGCCATGGGATGGTCTGGGCCTAGACAGATGACGCACCATTGGTGACCGTCCTTATGCGGAATCTGGGTGCCACAGGATTTGCACTTCTTTTTTGGTGTCAGAGATGACATAGAAACATTAGAAAACTCGAGAAATCAAAAGTCTGTAGTGAAATAACGAGCAAAAACTGGCAATCGCTGTAGTGAGTCTACCGAAAGAAGCTACATGAGGCAAAAGTGGCAAAGAACTGGTAGGCGGGCATCGGGACTACCCACTATATAGGGTCACACTGATGTTGTCACATGACATTTGGTGGGCGGCTCCCCCATCGGGCATTGCTGGAAAAGTCTGCTGTTGGGTCCTGACCCCAGGTGTCGCTAGTCCTATATGTAATGACCTACTGAAGGAGCCCTCTCAAAGTAAAATCTGTTGTTTCCAGTCCAGAAATCATCCTGCTGTCCCTCCCGAGCCATTTCTATCCCTTCCTCAGCCCCAGGTATCACAAAGGTTTTAAACTCTCTGCTGACCCACAAGGAGAGGGAGCCCATCAGACTTTTGTCAACAGCGCTACAGCAGGTGGTAGCATGCCGCTGGCAAGGCAGTCAGTAGACCTTGGTCATGCAGGGGCCACACGCCAGCAATCTGCAGAATACCACATCACCCCTAGTGACACCAGCAAGTGCAACAGCACACAAAGAGTGTGTGAGGGACTATTTTACATAAAATCTAAGTATTTTTTTTTACTCTCACCATTTTCTAAATAGTTTTTCAACATATACCCATTTCGTATGCATAATAACACTCTCCAGGGTGTGGTTTAGTCTGGATAAACACACTTCCAGAATAACCCATACCCCATCGTGTGTTATTGCTTACTTATATAACGTGTAGTGTCCAGCTGTATATGGGCAGTATCATGTTCTCTCTCCTACTATAAAAAACCCTTCCCAATGCATCCCAGCACCCTTGATGTCTTACTATGGCCATTATTGTAATAATAATAATAATCTTTATTTATATAGCGCAATATTCAGTTACCAAAGCACTGTACACACAAAACAAATGGTTCAATAAAATTCAATAAATAAATGAGCAACAGTTAAAATTCTAATAACCATAAAAATCAAGATATGTTAAAAGCCTGTTTAAATACATACATTTTGAGGCTGATTTTAAAGATCTCCATGGTCCTGCACTCTCTAATCTGGTGAGGTAGAGAGTTCCACATGGATGGCGCCGCAAACATAAATGCCCAGTTGCCTGATGATTTCAGCCATACCCTGGGAACCTCTTAACAACCCCTCACCTGATGAGCGGAGAGGATGTCCAGGGCTGTATGGAATCAGGATCTTTTGCAGGTAGCTCAGTCCCAGTCTGTGCAGGGCTTTGTAGGTCAAAAGACCAACCTTAAAGGTGATCCACTATTGTATAGAAAGCCAGTGCAGATCGTTCGTGCAGCACAGGAGTAATGTGAGTGAAACGTGAAGTCCCAGTCAACAGCCATACCACAGAATTCTGCACCAGCTGCAAGCAGCAGATATCAACTCTCGGAAACCCTAGGTAAAGGGAGTTGCAGTAGTCAAGGCCTGAGGTCATAAAGGCATGGATCGATACAGGCAGGTCACTGTACGGAGCAAGGTGCTTGATTCTAGCGATGTTCCTAAGATGGTAAAAGGAAGACTTGACAACCGCTGACACCTGTGCATGCAGTGTCAGCCTTTCATCAAGAACTACCCCCAGATTGTGCACCTGTTCAGAGGTAGGTAGTTGGGCACCCCCAAGTCAAAGGCCAGAGAGTGAACCCACCACTGGTCTCTCTACCCAGCGGCCCAGGTCCACCACCAATGCTTCAGTCTTCCCAGAATTCAATTTCAACCAGTTGGACTTCATCCTGTCATGGATCTCCTCTAGACAGCTGTTAAACATAGAGACCGCAATGTCCTGGTCAGGTGCAAATGACAGATAGAGCTGTGTATCATTTGCAAAGCACTAAAAACCCAGCCCATATCATCTCACAATGTCTCCAAGGGGCAGCAAGTGCACTGCAAACAACATAGGGGACAGCACTGAGCCCTGAGGGACCCCACATGGCAAAGAGAATGGATCATTCAATCTTTATTTAGTCAGGTGAAATTCCATTGAGCAATCTCATTTTCAAGGAGGGCCTGGTAGGTATAGAATAAATAATACAGTAGCACAATAGAACATATAGCACAAATGGGCATAGTAATACAATACATAGCAATAAAAACAAGGTACAAGGATAATCAATGAGGCCCGCTTGTAAGGTGAAGCCTCATCCCATTAAATAGTACATGAGAGGAAAATATCCCAGATGCCACCCTCTGAGATCTGCCAGTGAGGAAGGAATGAAACCTACTGAGTACTGGACCATCCAGGCCACAGATAACCCTCAGGCACTCAAGCAGAACCCCATGGGCCACAGTGTCAAACACTGAAGACAGATCCAAAAGCACCAAGATACAGCAGTGCTTCTGATCTCTTGCCATCAAGAGAGCATTGAGCACTCAAACCAGTGCAGTCTCAGTACTATATCTCTTCCAGAAACCTGACTGTAGGAGATCATAGACATCATGGATGGTAGGTGGTTCTCTAGTTGCAGCGCAACCACTTTCTCTATCACCATTCCAACAAAGGGAAGGTTAGAGATAGGCCTGTAGTTGGCACAGATGTTTGTGTCCAAAGCAGCTTTCTTAAGAAGCAGTGTCTACACTGCCTCCTTCAGAGATCTGGGGAACTCACCTGAATCTAAGGAGCACTAAACAATCTTTGCAAGAACTGGGCCAAAGGACTCCATGCACCCCAATAACAAACGTGAGGGGCCAGGATCGAAACTACAGCCAGTTGGCCACAAATGCTGAGCAATCCGCACAATGTCTGCAATCTCCGGCCAGTCAAAAGATATCCAAGAGGACTGGGGAGCAGTAACTGCACACTGACCACCACCAAGCCCCATAGAGGGTGCTGGACAGAATTTGGCCCTGATGTCAGCCACCTTACCTGTGAAGAATTGAGCAAACTTATCACACCTAATTTGTGAAAATGCTCTTCGAGCCTGAAGGCAGGTTGGCTTGCACAACCTGTCCACTGTTCGAAAGAGTTGAGCCGGTCAATTCTGAGAAGCAGCAATCTCATCGGACAGGAGCTCTGCCTTCTTAAGTGTGATTGCCAATTGATAGCTTTGATAGTGCTTTATCAATCTAAGGTGGTCGGCTTCAAGTGACGATTTCTGCCAGCAATGCTCTAAGCTACGTCTGTCTCATCTTCCTCAAAGTCTCATCAAACCAAAAGGATCAAGGGCGAAGAGATAAGGGATAAACACAGACTGGAGTGATGTAATTCAGAGCCTTAGTAATAGCCTTATTATAGGCCAGAACCAGGCTGTCTGGATCATCACCTACCCTTGAAACTTCTAACAGGTCTAATACCGCCGCTAGACCTTCTAGGTACTGGATGGTTTGCTTGAGGGAGTCACTGATAATGACTTCCACATCCATCTTCTCCATCGGCGGAGGTTCAGACCAAAGGAAACTGGGTAGGGCAACTTACCCTCATCACCTCAATCAATATTCCATCGGTGGGTTGGTTTTCTCTAAGTGCATCACATTGCACTCATTGGCATTTAAACTCAAGTGTATAGCATGAACCTCAGTGTTTTTTTAGAATATAAAATATTTTGGTCATCTAAGTGGTGTGGATGACTGAGGCTCATGCATCTGACCTGCTGCCACACCAGTGACTCTGGCTGATATACAACCTTGGGTTGCTGGGGTTGGCCCATATGGGAGAGACCTGAGTATCCCAGTGATGACTTTCCTCTCCCTGGAGTGATGACCAGGCTTTCTTGGTCTTTGCAGTAACACAAACGACCATGCACTCTCAGATGTATAAAGCAGGTGCTAGCTAAAAAGAACCAAGCAGAATGAGCACATACAGCAGCACTCCAAACAAAATAAGTGTAAATATAACTTATAGAATGGAGAAAAGAATTGCAATCCCATCATTTTATTGATATTGAGAAAGCCACAACGCTAAATCCTAGCACTTTGCATCTCAAATGTGATGTAATTCATTTCTCCATGATATAAGTTATATTTATATTTATTTTGTTGGGAGGGCTGCTATTTGTGCTCATTCCAGGACTTGCTGTATTTCAGTAGGTGGGGAAAATGCCAAAAATGTGCAGACTAGATGAGCTAGGCAGTCTTTATTTGCCATCAGTTGTTTGTTTCTATGTTTGTCTTGTTGCTTGTGCTGAAGTAAAAAAAAGTTTGCGCTGATGTAAAAGCAGCAAGGGTTGTATTTAGAGTTCAGATATCCCTCTTTTAGCTGCCCCCTCCTCGTTATTGATATTACCTGATATTCACAGCCCCCACCCCCTAAAGCCAGACTGCCTGATCAGGCTTTTTGTGGGCAAAACTTAACTGCCTGCAGTTACTCTGTCACCCTTGTAAACTTGAACTGCCAGTAGGCAGCTTGGAGGGTGCTGCACAGTACCATCTTGAGTCAGTGTGTGGTGCCCCATTGCTTGACTGTATTGAAGCATGCAAATGAGCGGTGCATGGTGGTGGTGGTGGATGACCTTTGACCCCTTGCACATGGCGCAGGGCTTTGGACCCTGACCCATGGTCACTCTGGTGGCTGACCTCTGACCCCTGGACCAGGGGGTGGGACTTTGACCCATGGACCAGGGGGCGGGACTTTGGCCCCACCAATAATTTTACAAACCCGGCTCCTATGCTTCTTTGTGGGTCTCGGTGCCGGGAGTTAGTATTTGGGAGCCCCAAGAGAGACAGAAATAAGTGCTTAGGCTATGCTTTACAATGGGGAGTGGAATTTCAAAAACTAGTTAAACAAGTTAATCCAGAAGCAACTTTTGCAGATCATTCCAGAGATTCTTGGGAGCACAGTTCATTCTGATTGTAACTGAAAACAAGTCTTTTTTTTTTTTTTGGCTAACCACAATCTAATTTTCTTTCTCCTTGTACAATGCCCAAATCAAAGGAACGTGCACTGATTTAGGAAGCTGCGTGCGGGTATCTGGTCCTTTCAAAAAAATATGCCTAGGCCTTCAGGATGCCTGGTGCCAGTCCCTTCTTGCTATATATTACACAGGCAACCTGTTACCCTATGCCGCTCGTTGAAGTGTACTTTTTCCTTGCAGCTAGAAAAACCACTATACCACTTGAGCATCTTGTATTTTTGCTGCTTGCCAACTGTAAATTATGAAACTGCAGACCAAGACGGTCCTCCATTTTAGTCTATGTAAGGGCTCTAAAATCAGTGTAGTTGCAGTGCAGCTCCTTCCTGTCTGTATCTGGTACCAGCGGGTGTGCCTCATTCTTTCTTACAAGAGGTTCCCAGCACCTCTGGGACATGGGCAGGCAATCCCTGCCACAAGCTACATGTGGGGGTGGTGATAAAAACAAAAGTACCGTAGCTCTAGGTACTGGCAAGCTGCAGAGGCTGTCATGATAACGTCCAGGAAGAAAATGCTTCTGAAGGCAGTTTCCTTATTTGTCAGTGGGATTCTAACCAAACTAAGACCGTGAGTAGATCATCATTGTAATATTTGTATGGAGGAAATCTAATTATGAGGGGCTTGCTCCATGGGCTGGTACAGGTGTGGGGTAGGCACTAGTAACCATATATCTGGGACAAGGACCCTAGTTCTCAGTGACACGAAGTCCTGACTTCTGCCGTTGGGTTTCTGCTGCACATCTTTTTTCTCTCTAACATTCTGTATTCATTTCTGTGGCAAAATGAAAAGGAGCAACAAACTAAATATGTGGATGCAACCTGCATACAATGTTTGTTACTGGGGTTCAGTAAAAAAATTCCAGGACATTAGATGGTTATTAGGGGGAAGGAAGCAACAAGTTATTTTCCTCCATGGGGGCTAATGGTTGTTTAACAGTTTGGAGCCTGCCATGAAGGAGGGTGTTGGGTTTTGCTAATTTTGCAATGCTAAGCCCAGAAACATTTCCCACAGCTATTCTATAAAGAGTCCCAGTTTTCTTAAGTGGCTGTCTCCTAGATAACCTATCAATAAAGCAGAGACCCACCAGGACAAGGAAAGGGGAACGGTGGGATGCCGACCCCAAACTGAGACTCCTTCAAAAGTTCTGTCTCTATAGAAACATACAAACATAGAATTTGATGGCAGATAAGGACTGCTTGGCCTACCCAGTCTGCCCATTTTCCTACCTACTGGATAAGCTGCAGATCCTAGTTAACCAGCAGCCTACTTCTTCCTACCCCCACCCCCTAGAATGGCCTTATGACTGTCCCATGGATGCTTGAATTCCACCACTGTTTTTGACTCCACAACCTCCTCCGGAAGGCCGTTCCATGCCTCCACAACCCTCTCTGTGAAAAAATACAACCTTAAATTACCTCTGAGCCACCCCCCATCTTCAAATTGTGCCCCCTTGTTCTTGCACACCTCTTTTTTTGAAAGATGCTACCCTCTTGGACTTTGTTGATTACCTTGAGGTACTTGAACGTTTCTATCATGTTCCCACTCTCCCTCCTTTCCTCGAGGCTATACATATTAAGCTCCTTTAGTCTTTCTTCATATGTCTTCTGGTGCAGACCCTGCACCATTTTAGTTGCCCTCCTCTGGACAGCTTCCATCCTGTCTATGTCTTTGCGGAGACTGGGTCTCCAGAACTGCACGCAGTACTCCAGATGGGGTCTCACCAGCAGTCTGTACAGAGGGATAACAACTTCCTGTTTTCTACTGGTGATGCCTCTCGCTATGCATCCCAGTATCCCCCAGCCCTCCTTGCTGCCCTCTCACATTGCTTGCCCACCTTTAGGTCATCTGATATGACTACCCCCAGGTCCCTTTCCATTTTTGTTGTTGTTAGTATCTCACCCCCCCCATTGTGTACTCTTCCCTTGGGTTTTTGTTTCCCAGGTGCATTACCTTGCACTTCTTAGCATTGAATCTAAGCTGCCATATATTTGACCATTCCTCTAACCTTGCCAAGTCCCTTCTCATCCTTTCCACCCCACCCTGTGCATCAACCCTGTTGCAGATCTTTGTGTCATCTGCAAAGAGACATACTTTTCCTTCCAGTCCCTCTGCAATGTTACTTATAAAGACATTGAAGAGGACCGGTCCTAATACTGAACCCTGCAGTACCCCACTAGTAACTCCCCTTTCTTCTGAGTGGACTCCATTTACTATTACTCTCTGTGTCCTATTCTCCTGCAATTCTTTACCCAGGCTGTCATCTTGGGACCCACCCCAGGCTGGCTAACTTGTATATTAATCTTTGTGTGGGACTGTGTCAAATGCCTTGCTAAAGTCTAGGTAGGCCATGTTCACAGCCCTCCTGATCTACTACTTTGGTCACCCAGTCAAAGAAATGTATCAGATCGTCTGGCATGACCTTCCCACTGTGAATCCATGCTGCCTTGGGTCCTGTGCCCCTCTGGCCTCTAGATACTGGACAATTCTTTCCTTCAGAAGTGATTCCATCATTTTCCTATCACTGAGGTTAAACTAATAGGTCTGTAGTTTCCTGCTTCTGCCTTGCTCCCACTTTTGTGAAGGGTTATGATATCTGCCCTCCTCCATCCTCGGGTACCACCCCATCCTCCCATGATTTGTTAAAGAGGGTAGTCAGTGGTGTCACTAGTTCTACCATTAGTTATTTTAGAATTCTGAGATGAATCCCATTAGACCCCATTGCTTTGTCCACCTTCAGTTTTAAGAGTTATTTCAGAACCCTTTCTTCTGTAAATGGGCTGGTATCACCTTCTGTATCCAGAGTGTTTCTACTGTTTGTTTTAGGTACCTCCTCTTCCTTTGTAAATACTGAGCAAAAATATTTGTTTAGTATCTCTGCCTTTTCACAGTCTCCATCTGCCCACCTCCCTCCCTTTATTAAGCCTCGCTATCCTCCCTTGGTCTTCCTTCGCCCCTGATGTACCTATAAAAGTTTTATCCTCCTTCTTAACTGATTTGGCTATCTTTTCCTCGGTTTGGGCCTTTGCTGTTCTGACTGCCTTCCCAGCCTCCTTTTGCTTTAACAGATACAGTTCTCTGTCCTGCTCCTTCTGTGATTCCTTGTACTTCCTGAATGCTTTCTTTTTCTCTTGAACCTTCATTGCCACTTCCTTTGAGAACCATAGTGGTTTCTTACATCATTTTGTTTTGTTTCTTTGCTTCACACAAAGGCTAGTTACCTCTGTGATGGCAGTTTTTATTATTCCCCATTGTTCTTCCACCCCTCCTTCCTGCCCATTTGCTAGTGCATTCCTTAGGCACTCACCCATTTTGGCAAAGTCAGCCCTCCTAAAGTCCAGTACTTTTGCCTTTGTATGGCTTGACTCTATTGCTGTGTTTATTGTGTCTATTGCTGTATACTGTTTTAATTCACAACTAGATGCAACTTTGTTATGTACCATTGAATATTTGCTCCTTTACGAGTACTAGCTTTTTGGAGCCCTAGCCAACTCTTAGCTAGGTGGAGGAGTTTTTAGTCTGAGGTTCCCTCACTACAATCTCACTTTTATTTTTATTTTAACTCTGTGTGTCCTCCTTTTTAAACTGTATTTCTGTTATTGACTAACTTGTTAAACCATTTTAAAGCAACTTTAGTGTTTGGGGAGCGCAATTCACTACGCTACTTCCGGGTTCAGCTGGCTATTTAAAGCCTGCCCTGCTGTGAGCACTCAGTGCTGTATGCTGTTTTAATTCACAACTAGATGCAACTTTGTTGTGTACCATTGAATATTTGCTCCTTTACGAGTACTAGCTATTTGGAGCCCTAGCCAACTCTTAGCTAGGTGGAGGAGTTTGTAGTCTGAGGTTCCCTCACTACAATCTCACTTTTATTTTTATTTTAACTCTGTGTGTCCTCCTTTTTAAACTGTATTTCTGTTATTGACTAACTTGTTAAACCATTTTAAAGCAACTTTAGTGTTTGGGGAGCGCAATTCACTATGCTACTTCTGGATTCAGCTGGCTATTTAAAGCCTGCCCTGCTGTGAGCACTCAGTGCTGTATGCTGTTTTAATTCACAACTAGATGCAACTTTGTTATGTACCATTAAATATTTGCTCCTTTATGAGTACTAGCTATTTGGAGCCCTAGCCAACTCTTAGCTAGGTGGAGGAGTTTGTAGTCTGAGGTTCCCTCACTACAATCTCACTTTTATTTTAACTCTGTGTGTCCTCCTTTTTAAACTGTATTTCTGTTATTGACTAACTTGTTAAACCATTTTAAAGCAACTTTAGTGTTTGGGGAGCGCAATTCACTACGCTACTTCTGGGTTCAGCTGGCTATTTAAAGCCTGCCCTGCTGCGAGCACTCAGTGCTGTATGCTGTTTTAATTCACAACTAGATGCAACTTTGTTATGTACCATTGAATATTTGCTCCTTTACGAGTACTAGCTATTTGGAGCCCTAGCCAACTCTTATCTAGGTGGAGGAGTTTGTAGTCTGAGGTTCCCTCACTACAATCTCACTTTTATTTTTATTTTAACTCTGTGTGTCCTCCTTTTTAAACTGTATTTCTGTTATTGACTAACTTGTTAAACCATTTTAAAGCAACTTTATTGTTTGGGGAGCGCAATTCACTACGCTACTTCTGGGTTCAGCTGGCTATTTAAAGCCTGCCCTACTGCGAGCAGGGTGAGCACGAGCAAGGCATGCTCATGTGCGTCTCGCATGAAGACGCACGCAAAGACACGCACATCTGCGCGTGTTAGGCATGTTGGGCGTTTTGGGTGTTACCTGAAGGACTGTGGCTCAACCTATATTTTACTTGCCTAATAAACCCACAGGGTAAGTCTTAGATAAAAAAAAAAAAATGGCCAACATTATAATGTCGTATGGCAAGAAGGGCATTAAATGTGTATCTTGCAATATGTACAATTTTGATATGGGGGCTATAAATGTCGCTAGCTTTCTATGCAATAAATGCATAAGAATTGTGGAATTGGAAAATGAAATACGGTTGTTTGATGATCGACTACAATATTTAGAAAATAGCCAAATTGAAACTGCTAAAAGACTATTTAACACCAATGATCAATTTAGTTTCGATGTACCTAGTTCAAGTGTAAGCAATGATAGTAATTATATAGCTAGTATAGCAAGAAAGAGACCAAGAGTAGAAGATGCAACTCTTGATTTGGATAATGATTGGTATACAATCCAACATCAAAAAACCAATAAAAGGGGAAGAAAAGCTGATACTTTTATACTCCCAACTCATAATAAATTCGAAGCCCTAATGAGTCATAGTACTGAAGTTACAGGGAATAATGAATCTCTAGTACCTAGTGAAGTAAATGAATCAATAAAATCCATTATGCAAACTGATATTATTAGTAATTTTTCCGAAGGTGATCTTATTAACTTTGCTGACAATCAAGTTCACAAGGTACCTAACCTGGAAAACATGGAAGTTCAATCTACATGTCAAGTTGGTACTGATGCACCTAATATTTTTGTTTTAGGAGATTCTATAATAGCTAACTTGGATAGAATTATTTGTGATCCAAGTAAAGCTACAAGAACTCTATCATGCTTTAAAGGGGCCAAGATTGGCCATCTTACCAGAATGTGCCCCAAAATATTACAAGGCTGCACTAGTCAGGATCTAGTTATTATACATGTAGGTGTAAATAACATCTGGCATCAGTCTACACAGTCAATTAAAGAAGCATTTGTTGGCTCAGCCAATATCTTAAGTGAGATTGAGCAGCTTTGTGATATCTGAGATTCTACCAGTACCTAGGGCTAACTTTAGCTTTACTTCCAAAATAAAACATATTAATTGCTGGCTTAGAGCATGGTGTCTTAAACAAGAAATAAAATGCCTCACTTACTGGGAACAGTTTGATAACAATAAAGGTTTTTATGCTAAGGATGGTCTACACTTGAATAGAGAGGGGAAAATGAACCTGGGTCAAAAAATTAACTCATGTATAGATTATTTTTTATGCAAAACTCCGGGACTGATAATAAAAGGTTAACAGATAATGCACAGTTGATACATGAACCTACATCTTGTAGGTACAGTAATGAACTAAACATCAATATGAATATCCTTCTATTAAATGCTTAGAGTTTATGTAATACATTGGATGAACTTCAGGTAGTTTTATTTAATGAAAATATTGATATCTGTGGTGTCACAGAAACTTGGTTTGGTGATGGACAGTGGGGCCATAATATCAATGGATACACATTATTTAATAAAAATAGAATATACTCAAGGGGGGGTGGTGTGGCACTTTATGTCAGGGATAATTTGTCTTGTTCTGAAGTTGTTTTTGATAATTTACCACCTATGGGATTTGAAATAATTTGGATCCAACTTATCAATAAACAAATTTCACTAACCATAGGGTTATGTTATAGACTCCATCAATGAACACTGCAAACAATGATAATATGTGTCATTACTTGAGAATCTTGTTTTAAGTCAGATGTCATTCTTATGGGTGACTTCAATTACCCTGAATAAACTGGGAACAGTTAAAGGATCCAATAACCAGGAGAACAGATTTATTAGTGCTATGTCACACCTAGGTTTAGATCAACAGGTAGGATCACCAACTAGAAAGGAAAACATTTTGGATTTAATTTTCACAAATATTAAAGGAGATAATGATTTGGTTAGTTTCATGGTTCCTTTGGGAAATAGTGACCATCAGATAGTTAAATGGTCATTTAATTTCGTGTTAACAAATCTTGTGGCAAAACTAATTTTAAAGATTTCAATAGAGTGAACTATCAGGCAATAAAGGAATATTTATCAAATTGGAACTGGGAACTCGACTTAACTGAGCAACCTATAGAGTATATTTGGTTAAGAATTAAGAAGAAATTCAACATTGTATCACTAATTGGGTACCAACAAGAGTTAAATATATTGATTTAAAAGGTGTCCACCTTGGTTCACTAAGGAAATCAAAACCTTGGTCTCAGCAAAAAGAAAGCGATAATAGATATAAAAATAATATTAATGACACAAACTGGTCTAAATTTATAATAAAATCCAAAAGGTAAAATCTGCAATTAGAGAGACTAAACGAGTTTTTGAAAAGAATCTAGTTGACATACATCAAGACAACAAAAAAGTTTTTAATTACATTGGTCTCTAAAAATTCACCCACCTTAGTAGGACCATTGATTATTAATAATGTGGATGTCAATGATGAACAGGTTATAGCTAATGAATTTAATAAGTACTTTGGTAGTATATTTAAAAAGTGTGATTTTTGTGTTCTGAACCACCTAATTCAGACCCTGAGATCATATTTAGCGTGGCTGAAACCTTTTACCTATTAGATTCTCTAAACCATCTGTATCATGTGGTCCGGATGATATTCCTGTTATTTTCTAAAAAACTATCACATGAAATAGCAGGTGCTCTCACCAATTTATTTAATGTGTCAATAAAGATGGGTTTAGTACCTAATGATTGGTGTGATGCTAGAGTTATTCCGATACATAAATCTGGATCTAAGAAGGAGTTAAACAACTATCGACCTATAAGTTTGACCTCATCCGTATGTAAAATTATGGAGCGCTAATCCTAAAAAGAATTGGTAAGTCATATTTTTGGCTAATGGCCTGACTGATATATTCCAACATGGTTTCCAGGTTGGAAGGTCATGTCAGACCAATCTCCAGATTTCTTTGAACCAGTCAGTGAGGCTCTGGATCTTGGGTTGCCGTTGACGTTATTTATCTAGACTTTATGAAGGCTTTTGATTCTGTTTCACCCGATATATTATGTAAGTGTCTCAGTTAGTTTGGAACTTAATAATTATTTGATAATATGGATAATGCAATGGCTGTCAAATAGAAACAGCAAGTATGTTTGAGGGTTTTGTTTCCATGGATACCATTTTCTGTGGAGTTCCTCAGGATCAGTTCTGGGGCCTGTGTTATTTAATAAACTCATAACAGGAATGAAAATAAATCATGGTAACTGGTTAATTAAATATGCAGACGATGCCAAACTTGGAGGAATTGTTAACAACCCAATAGCTATATCAGAATTACAGGATAATCTAAATATTATTTCCGAATGGGTTAGTAAACACAAGTTGGAATTTAAAATTGGTAAGTGTAAGGTTATGCACTTTGGATATAACAATAAGTGTGCAAAATATTTCATAGACAAACAGGCCTTAAGCGTTATTACCACTGCAAAAGATCTTGGTGTTGTTATTAATAACAGATTAAAATTTACTGAACACTTAAACTACGTTATTAAAAAATTTTCTAGACTCAGTAATTGTATATTTATGAACATCAAAAGCAGAGAGCCATCAATTATGGTCCCCCTTTATACCAGTATTATAAGAACTAATTTTGATTATTGTTCTTCGTTTTGTGCCCCTACACAGAGGAGTGATATAATATCCAGAGAGAAGGTGCAAAAAAGGTTTACTAAGAATATTATAGGAATGGAAGCTTGTTTTATGAAGATAGACTTAAACAACTTTATTTGTACAGTATGGAATACAGATCATTACGTGATCTTTGTTTGTTATACAAAGCCTCCAGGGATGAATACTTGTTTAATACTCTTCACTTGAAATGGAATACTACTACTGTTTCTACTCGCTCCCATAATTTAAAATTACTCTTACCAATCAATTGCTCGACCAAACGATCACATTTTTTTACACAGCGAATAGTTCCTATCTGGAACCCACTCCCTTATGAGTTGGTGAATTGTGTAAGTCTGTCTTATTTTAAATCACATCTAGACATATTTATGAATGATTCTAAATTTCGTACCCATCTAGCCTAGGTGGCATGATCTAAATGGGCTTGTCCCTCGATCGTGTAACTTACCTATGAACCTATACTGTTCGATGGTCGCTAGTTCCCAGATGGCTACCCACTTCTACATCTGTGATCCGCTCTCCATCTCCATTTGAGAGAACCAGTCTAAGATTGCTCCCTCTTGAGTGGGCTCCAATACTAGTTGTCTAAGGCATGCCCCCTGTAGAGCATCTAGAATAAACCCACTCTTCGAAGTGGCTACTGCAACTGCACTCCAGTTAACATCTGGCATATTCAGATCACCCATCAGCAATATCTTCCCTTTTTCTGCCATTCTAAGTATACTTTCTATCATTTCCTTGTCCATTTCTTCCCCCTGAGAAGGGGGTCTGTATACAACCTCTGTGCAGATTGTGGTGCCATTGCCTGTCTCCAAATTTACCCACAGTGCTTCTTCTCCTCTCTGTTTTCCATTTTGTTCTGTTGCTTTTATTCCTTCCCTTATGTAAATAACTACTTCTCCTCCTCTTTTACCCTCCCTGTCCCTCCTGTAGATAGTGTATCCTGGTATGTTTATGTCCCAGTCATGGTTTTGTATGTACCATGTTTCTGTGACTGCCACGATATCCAGATGTTCCTCCTCCATCAAGGCCACTAATTCAGGAAGCTTGTTACCCAGACTACAGGCATTGGTACTCATTGCTCTCCATTTTTGATGGCTTTACCTTCTGTTGCAGCATCCCCATTGACCTTCTACCTCGGTCTTTTTCTCATTTAGTACCCTGTTTTGTAGGAGAGGCTGGATTTTCCTGCTGCTTATCAGTGCCTCCCCCTTTGACTAGTTTAAAAGCTTGCCAATGAAGCATTTAAACTGATTGCTCAAAAGACTTTTCCCCTTCTGGACAGATGCAGACCATCCTGCCAGTATAGGCTGGTGTCCCTCCAGGTGGAACCCCAGTCCACAATGAAGCCAAACCCCTGTGCTCCACACCATTTTTTCAACCATTCATTAAACTGTGTGGTGCTAATAACCCTCGCCTCCCCCATGCCATTGACAGGCAGCACCTCTGAGAAGGATACTGTGTGTGCTACTTGTCTTAGGCCCCTCCCCAACTCTCCAATGTCCTCCTGCACTGCTCTAATCTGATGATGAGCCAAGTCATTTGTCCCTAGGTGGACAATGACGTCCAGCTCAGACTCCCTTGCAGCTGTTCCCGTGATCCTGAGGATGTGCTTCCTGTCCCTCCAAGCCATGGCACTAGGCAGGCACCTTAATTCAGTTTTCCCTGCTCCCCCCAGTTCTATCCCCCTAATAATTGAGTCCCCACCAGGAGCTGCTTCCTTTCCCTGTGGTGTCCTCTGCCTCCTTCCTGTGGGCCTCCCTTGTGACAGTTGTCATCAGTCTCCTCTGCGTGTGCATCCATAGGGGAGCTATGCTCCCCCAGAATGCTGTATGGATTGTGGAGTGGAACAACTGACTGGGTGTGCATCTGTTCCACCATCCTCACCCTCCCTGAGCCCACTGTGGTCCATCTGCTGTGCTTTCTTTGCAACCTCTGAGGTAGTGGTGGTGGCTCTGGTGCTCCCTGGATGGGGGAGGTTCCCTTCCTACTGTCCAGTGTGGCCTGGGGGAAGGTTCCATTTACTACTGTCCAGTGCGGCCTGAAGACGGGCAACTTCCTCCCTCAGGGCAGAGAGTTGTCTGCAAATAGGGCAGCATCTTAGCCTCCAGAAAGACTCCTGGAAGACTGCTGCCCCACAGCCATTACATTGCACTACTCCCCACATGTTTATCTACTTTTTTTTTGTTTGTTTGTTTTTGTGTGTGTAAGTGTGTGTGTGTGTGTGCATGTGTGATTGGTTTGTTATATAGAAATATATATATTATACAATGTGTATGCTTATATTGTCGGTGCAGTGTGCTAGAGAGGATATGACAGTGATATGCACCACGCACTCTTGAGGAAATTATGTCAGAACCTCAGGTATAAAGGAACTAGTTCCAGGGGTGGGTGGAGTGAGGGATAGTTTGGGAGCAAAATGGCACTGATGGTGCGTGACAGCATGGAGTAGGAGAACAGAGTCTCATGATCCTCACCCAGACAGTGCCACGTATGACGTGGATGAACACATAGCCACTGAGCCATTACTTTAGTTGGCAACCACAAAATCAGAAATATGGGAGTCCACTCCCCTATCTGCATCGCTAAGTTAAACTACCACAGAACTGAAACATTTTATAGCCAGCCAGTATGTTTATCTAAACATATTATATGCCTAGAGTAAATGAAAGAGGTGGGCTCACCAACAGTTCTGCATTCAGCTCATATGTCCTACTCAGCAAGGCTTAGTGTTGTCAGCTGTGGACGCTACCTGCAAGCTCACTCTCACATCGAACTCCTGTCACTAATAGCACCATATTTCTGATTTTGTGGTTGCCAACTAAAGTAATGGCTCAGTGGCTATGTGTTCATCCATGTCATACATGGCATTGTCTGGGTGAGGATCATGAGACTCTGTTCTCCTACTCCATGCTGTCACGCACCATCAGTGCCATTTTGCTCCCAAACCACATGACTTACTGACTGCACAACATGTGCAGTCTTTACTTAATCTGTGCAACTGCACATGAATGAACTCCAAAGCAACTTGGTCAGTATGAGACAGGCCAAAACTGTGCACAGGATGTATTTTAAGGAAAAAACAGGTGTAAAATTTGCCGATATGCCTCTTATCTGAAGCACTGCACTCCAGTCATGGACAGTTGCATCATTGCAGTGGCAGGTCTCTTCTCCCCCCCTGGCAACAAGGCACTTTCCAGCCCTGCACATTACAGTGCACAGTAAGGTGCATGGTTGGACTTACGAGCAACCCATTTGCTCACTGTGCCTTTCCCAGTGAAATAAATAAATGTGCCCCTCTGTGCCTTCACATAATTGGTGGATCCTGCCACCCCCTCCGCAAGATGACATTGGGGTGCCCAACCCCCATGTCAGCAGCCCCCCACCCCTCATTGTGGCACACTAAAGTAATCATCTCTTTTTCCAACACCAGAATGCCCACTCCCAGTGTTGGATGCACCCCCCTTTTTTTTAGCCAACCTCGGGGTGCCCAATCCCCAGGTCATCATTGATTTCCCGCCACTAGTCTAGTACACTGGGAGTCCACTCCAGTGTGCCGCAATTAATTTTTCATACTCCCACTTGGGAGGGAGCAATATTAGACCTGGTACTCTCAAATGGAGAGAGGATCACAAATTTAGAAGTCAGTACACATCTGGGAACAAGCGACCACTGCACAGTGTGCTTCACAATAAACACAACCATGGAGACAAGCCATACAAAGACAAGGATACTGGACTTTAGAAGGGCTGACTTTGGCATAATGGGTGAATACCTGAGGAATGCATTAGCAAATGGCCAGAAAGAAAGGGTGGAAGAACAATGGAGAAAAATCAAAACTGCCATCATGGAGGCAACAAGCCTTTGTGTGAAACAAAGAAAACAAAGCAGAATAAAAAACCACTATGGTTCTCAAAAGAGGTGTCAGGGAAGGTTAAGAAGAAAAAGACTGCATTCAAAAAATATAAGGAATCACAGATGGAGCATGACAGAGAACTGTATCAATTAAAGCAGAAAGCAGTGGGGAAGGCAGTCAGAAAAGCAATGGCCCAAATTTAGGAAAAGATAGCCAACTCAGTTAAGAAGGGGGATAAAACCTTTTATAGGTACATTAGGGAGCATAGAAAGGTTAAGGGAGGGATAGTGAAGATTAATAAAGGAGAGGGGAGGTGGGCAGAGGGAGACAGTGAAAAGGCAGAGATACTGAATGAATACTTTTGCTCAGTATTCACAAAAGAAGAAGAGGAGGAGTTACCTAAACCAAACAGTAGAAGCATGCTGGGTAGGGGGGTTGACGCCAGTCCATTTACAGAAGAAAGAGTCCTGAAAGAACTCCTAAAACTCAAGGTGGACAAAGCAATAGGGCCTGATGGGATTCACCCTAGAATCCTAAAAGAGCTAAGGGAGGACCTAGTGACACCACTAACCACACTTTTTAACAAATCATGGGAAGATGGGGTGGTACCTGAGGACTAGAGGAGGGCAGATGTGATTCCCTTCACAAAAGTGGGAGCAAGGCAGAAGCAGAAAACTACAGACCTGTTAGTTTGACCTCAGTGGTGGGGAAAATGATTGAATCACTTCTGAAAGAAAGAATTGTTCAGTACCTAGAGGCCAGTGGGGCACAGGACCCAAAGCAGCATGGATTCACAGCAGGAAGGTCATGTCAGATGAATCTAATCGATTTCTTTGACTGGGTGACCAAAGTAATAGACCAGGAAGGGGCTGTGGATATGGCCTACCTAGACTTTAGCAAGGTGATTGACATAGTCCCCCACAAAAGATTAATAATCAAGTTAGCCAGCCTGGGAGTGGGTCCCAGAGTGGCAGCCTGGGTAGCAAACTGGCTGCACAACAGGACACAGAAGGTAATAGTGAATGGAACACATTCTGAAGAAAGGAGGGTTACTAGTGGAGTACCTCAGGGCTCAGTACTGGGTCCAATCCTCTTTAACATCTTTATAAGTGACATTGCAGAGGGTCTGGAAGGAAAGGTATGCCTCTTTGTAGATGACACAAAGATCTGTAACAGAGTTGATACACAAGGTGGGGTAGAAAGGATGAGAAGGGACTTGGCAAGGTTGGAGGAATGGTCAGACATATGGCAACTTAGATCCAATGCAAAGAAGTGGAAAGTAATGCACCTGGGAAATAAAAATCCAGGAGAAGAGTACACAATAGCAGGGGAGGTACTAACGACAATAATAATGGAAAGGGATCTGGGTATAGTCATATCTAAAAGTGGGTAAGCAATGTGAGAAGTCAGTAAGGAGAGCCAGGGGGATACTGGGATGCATAGGGAGGGGCATCACAAGTAGAAAAAGAGATGTGGTTATCCCTCTGCACAGACAGTTGGTGAGACCCCATCTGGAGTACAGCGTGCAGTTTTGGAGACCTCATCTAAGCAAGGACATAGACAGGTTGGAAGCAGTCCAGAGGTGGGCAACTAAAATGGTGCTGGATCTGCATCAGAAACCATGTGAAGAGAGACTGAGAGAGCTTAATATGTATACCCTTGATGAAAGGAGGGACAGGGGAGACATGATAGAAACTTTTAAGTATCTCAAGGGAATCAACAAAGTCCAGGAGGGTAGCATCTTTCAGAAAAAAAGATGTGTAAGAACAAGGGAACACAATTTAAAGTTGTTGTTTTTTTTATGTAGTTGTTTATCCAGGTATAGCACACTAAGCTGAAAGCTTTTTTACAGGAGCGACCTGGGAGCATAAGGAGGTTAAGTGACTTGCTCAGGGTCACACAGTATGCAAGTAGATGCTGTAAGATTCAAACCCCGGTCTGGTCTGCTGGATGTCACCAGATTTACAGCTCAGAGCCTTAGACCACTGTGCTATACTGCCTACTTAGTTAGAGAGGGGGACGGCTCAGGGGTAATGTGAGGAAATTATTTTTCATGGAGACAGTGGTGGACGCATGGAACCACCTTCCTGGAGAGGTTGTGGGATCTAAAACAGTGGGGGAATTCAAACATGCATGGGACAGACATAAGGCAATTATAGTGGGGGATTGCAGGAAGTAGGCTGTTAGTTAACTAGAATCTGCAGCTTATCCAATAGGTAGGAAAATGAGCAGACTGGGTGGGCCAAGAGGTCCTTATCTGCTGTCAGACTCTATGTTTCTATGTTCTATTTCACCTGTCAAAAAAGAAAACTGTCCCCAAGGTCTTTTCCTGTAGGTGAAAAAAACAACAGCTCTCCTTTGTTGCCCTCACCACCCCCATCCCGACCCTCCCTCTGCACACCCCACCTCCTTGCACCCCCCTCACCCATATTTACCTCCGGAGGTCTAGTGCTGCAATCTTCTGTGGACCATGTCTGTAATCTTCAAAAGCAGACCACAAACTGAAGAAGCTCACAGTAGGCTCTGTAATGACAATCAGTGGGGAATTTCAACTTGAGTTGATCTGTCAGCCATTTTTGGGAGTTTTGGTCCCAAATTTTCAACATGGGGTTCTTGGGATGCCACCTTATAAAGACTGGCACTGCCATTTTGTTTCTTAGTCCTGAAAGGTGATTTCATGGTCGCTGCATGGAATCCCCTTTTGGAACCAAGTAACGAAACAACACTGCCACTCTTCATGAGGTGGGGGTCCCAAAAAGGCCATGTTACAAGTTTGATGAAAAAACTCCCAAAAATGACTGTTACAAGCTTGTCTTGTGCAATTTGTATACACACTCATAATTTTGCCAGTTTTTAATATTTTCACTCCAAATTTCCAATATTGCCATTTGTTCACACCTCCTTATGAACAGTATAGCTGTCATTTTTTGCATCCTACCTGAATTCTTTTCACATCTGTGGCATAATGAAATCACAGTGCCACTGTGCATGAGGGGAGTTCCCAAAAAGGCCATCTGGAAAATTCGGTGAAAAAAAAAAAGGCTGTTATGCAATTTCTACTATGTTCGTAACTTTGCCACTTTTTCATATTTTCACACTAGATTTTCAACATTGCCATTTTTTCACACCTTCTCATGAACAGTATAGATGTAATTTTTCACATCCTGTCCCAAATGTCTTTTCACGCCTGTTGTGCCAAATGGTGCATTTGCTGTGCGACATCACCTTTTGGGATTGAGTAACAAAACAAAAGTGCCACTGTTCATGAGGTGGAGTCCCAAACAATCCTTGTTGAAAATTTGGAGCAGAAATACCAACAAACACCCGTGTTGTTGGAGTTTCCAACCCTGATTCCCCACCCTGTACAGACTGACAGGCATCAGGGTGTGTGGCTTAGGGTCGTCAGCCATGATGTTCATGCCATTACACCCCCACCTCCACCCTGCAGCCACTGGCAGGTATTGAAGTGTGTCTTGGGCCCTAACATTTACCCCATTCTCCTATACTGCACCTGTCTCAGCTTTTTTCCTTATGGAATGGGGTGAGCATAATGGCCGAAGACCCAAAGCCACAATGTGACACCTGTCAGTGTCTGCAGGGTGGGGTGAAGTGGAAAGGCATGAGCATTATGGCTGACGACCCAAAGGCACACTCCAATGCCTGTCACTCTTTGTGGGTTGGATGGGGGTTGGTGTTAGTTCAGTACTTCACTGTCATTCTTATTTTGCATCTCTCTAACTCCTGCAGTACCAATGCCAATGCCAGCAAGCAAACATTCAGCACTGACAAATGCTTGTTGTATTGTGTTTGTGTATACCATAAGGAAAGTTTTTTGGAAACACTTAATTATCCAGAGGTAGTTTTATTTTTGATCTTAAATAGGGTATTCTCCTTAATTACATCTCTGTTTCTCTATTGTTTGGGGCTTTTTCCCATCTTTTATAGTATTTAATAAATAGACTGTTTAACTGATTAAAATCCACTGCCGTTGTGGATCTGATGATGTGCATGGTAGTTATACAGCATAGAGCTCTTCACTCCATCCATGACCTTGTTATGCATTTTTCAGTTTCCTTTGTAGTCTTGGCACTTTCAGTAACAAAAATATCACCTTGAATCCCCAACCTTCCTAGTAACAAATCATCCAAAGTGCCCTGGCCAGTTAGTAATGTATGAAATCCAACAGTAAAATCACTAGCCCCACCCACATCCCATTTCATGCTGACAGACTGCCCCCAAATAAATACACCCACTGTATACCTCAGTTCTGCCATTTGACAATCCCCTGATGCATGTAAAAAAGCCTGATCTGCAAGCTATTTTTGGCAAGCATTGCCTGCTAGAAACCAGTGCTCTGCTCAAAATGTAGATATTTTGTGGATTTGATAACCAGGATTTTAGAAAACCGCTGCTATTTTACTGTTTTTGTACTGTTACTGTAACATTATTTATTTGCTCCAACTTATTGTTTCTTGTTATTTATTTATTTTCTATTGGAACATACTCTAAATTCCAGGAAAGGGAATCATGAAAATAACATTGATTTGACTGCTTACTTGAATTCAGGCCCAGTGTCATATAATGTAATGCACATGTAAGGAATCAGCTGAAGCTAGAGAGGTGACATTGCTGCCCAGGTTGCACAGATCAACAGAGAAAAGTGAAGATATTTTGTGAAGAACCCACATGTAGAGCTGGATGTAGTGCTTTCACTTCACCTACACTAAGTGTAGGCCCCTGCCCCCATGGAGCTTACCTTATGTGGCTACAGTCCTGTGGTGTCCTGGGTTCAGTGGCCCATAGTGGTATTTGGGCCATGGCACCCGTTGTAACTCTACAGCTGTGGATGCCAAAATCTTCTCTTTCTCTGACTCATTTGTGAAGGGAAATGAGGTCTGAACAATGATTTGCTTCTCTAGGTGTCTGGGAAGGAAGATGGTGCGGTCCCGGTGAATGTGGGGAAGCCAGACCACCCAAACATAAACAAAGATAGCTGTGCAGCTCTGTTTGCACTTGCACTGCCAGTAGCTGGGAAAATTAAAGGAGCCTCACTCCAGTAAATGTTTTGGCCATGCAGCCACAATATAACAATATCCCCAGCTCCAGGGCAGGCAACGGAGCGAGGGGTCACAAGGAAAACACCTCTGCATAGCCCAGGTTTAGTTTTCTGCCAATGGTGAGGAAAAATGATAAAATTAAAGGATTGCACTCTATTGGTGGAGAAATGGAAACAATCATGGTGGCCCCCATGGGATGCTTGCAGCAGGTGGTCCACTGGGAAATGTTAAGGGACATCCAGAAATACCCAGGAACAATGCAGCCAATGACAAGAGGGGTTGGAAAAGAAGATAAAAGGGACTTGCAGACCACCAAATGGGGAGATTCCTGAGGGATTCTAGAGGGAGCAGGCAAGAGAGAGACTGCTGTTGGCAGGTCAGGCACATTTGTGCAGCAGTTACAAAAAAATATCTTGATGGTTAAATGATAATGGTGTCTGCAGTAAAAGGATACCAGAATAAAAATATATTGAATTGCATTTTTAGGCTGTAATAGGAAAAATGAAGTATGGGTTTCAAAACCTGAAATACTTACATACATACATAGGTGCATAGAAATAGTCAACAGATAAGGACAGCTAGGCCCATCTAATCTGCCTCTGAGCCCTAAACTTGTTTGCAGTCACTGACCCTAATACATAATACATAAAATAATTAGGCACTAGACATCCCTGAACTGGTATGATATACAGCGATACAATAATAATAAATGCTTTTAGGAATATAGAAAAAGGAATGTATTGCTTATACAAACAAAAAACCTTTTTGTATTGACAGTAACAAATAAAAAAATTACTCCATGAACATGCTCTTATATGAACGAAATGTAGAGAAAAATAAAGCAGCAAGAAGATAACACAAGTGTTGGATTTATTATTGAAATAAGGCTCCTACATGTTCTAGAATTTCTCAGGTATTACCAGATTCTCATGGCCGAAGAGGACAAGGAAAAAGAAAAGTTTAATTTGCCCCTTGGGATTTGACCAATTTGAATGGATGCCACAGGGTATCTCAGGAGTACCAGCCACTTTCCAGCAGTTGATGGAAAATGCCATGGAAGACATGAATCTGCTGCAAGTAATCGTCTATTTGGACAACCTGATTGTTTTTGGACGCGCCTTAGAGGGATATGAAGAACACCTGATGAAAGTTCTGGACAGACTCGAAGAATTTGGACTCAAAGTGTCAATCAACAAATCTCAATTCTGTCAACCCTCTGTAAAATAGATTGGGCAAATTGTTTCAGCTGAAGGAGTCCAAACCAATGCTGACAAGGTCAAGGTCCTCACTACCTGAACTAGGCCCCATTACCCGAAAACATTGCAATCCTTTCTTGGCTTCTGTGGTTATTATTAGAGGTTTGTTAAGGATTTCTCCAAGGTGGTCCGACCACTTACAAATCTCTTGCAGGGGTACTCCCCTGCCAATTACAGGAAGCAGAAGGGTAAGGAAGTGTCCCAAAAGACTTAGTACAAAGTTAATGAACCATTTGACGAAAGATGGAATCAGGACTGTGAAAATGCATTCAGAGAAATAATGAAGAGGCTTACTGAAGCTCCTGTGTTGGCCTTTGCTAATCCCACCAAGCACTATTTTTTTACACATGGATGCCAGCATGGATGGGCTGGAGCAGTACTGTATCAAGATTACCCAGAAGGATGGAGACCTGTTGCTTTTGCCAATCGGAGCCTGACACCTAGTGAAAAGAACTTCCCAGTTCACAAATTAAAGTTTATAGATTTAAAATGGGCTGTTACAGAACAGTTCCATGACTACCTTTATGGGGTTAAGTTTATTGTAAGAACTAACAACAATCCTCTTACCTATGTCAACACCACAGCTAAGTTGGATGCAGCTGGTCACTGTTGGCTGTCTGCCCTTTCTATGTACGACTTCACCCTCGAGTATCAGAAGGGCATGAACAACACAGATGCTGTCGCCCTGTCTCGCAGGCCTCACCTTTCAGAAGTGGTGGACTTGCAGAACTCCTGCAACTATAAACGGTTTATGTTTAAAATTTGTCGATACAGATAGCGAGACATCTGACTGTCACCCCAGAGCTACTAATGTGATGGGAGGCCACCCAGATGCTATATCTGAAGCCTATTACAACTTTCTTTGCTTGGGCATCACCAATTTGCCCTGGCCAAAATGGCGAGAACAAAAGGGTCACAGCGGCAAGGTTATGGACTAAAAGGAGAAATTTCATCTCTGGAAAAAGGAGAAGGTCCAGACAAAGTGTGACTGATCATCCAGAAGTTCCCATTTTGTTAAGAGAGTTAGGCAAGTAGTTCTTGAAAGACAGAGTACTTTTCAGAACTGTGCAAGACCACAAAACATTGATCCCATGTAACCAATTGGTACTGCTGTGGAAATACTGCAAAGTTGTCCTTAGAGCATTGCATGATGATATGGGGCACCTCGGGTTCAAGCATACCCTGAACCTTGTGCGAAGCTGATTTTATTGGCCCAGAATGCATCTGACATGGAGAAGCACTGCAAGAACTGTGCCAGATGTGTTTGCAGAAAGACTTTCCAGGAAAGTGACACCACTTGTAAACATTAACACCACTGAACCATTAGAACTGGTGTGTATGTACTTTTTTCAACTGGAACCGGATAGTAAAGATTATAGTCATACTTTAGTCATCACCAACCACTGCACCAGGTATGCACAAGCCTGCTCATTAAAGAATCAGACAGCCTGAATTGTTGTGCAGAAACACAAGGAGTTCATAACTCATTATGGTATACCTCAGCGTATTCACTCTGATCAATTTCCCTACATTTAGAACTGCCTAGTGAAAGAATTCCTCACTGTGCATGTCATCCAGCAGTCACACACCACTCCTTACCATCTGCAAGGTGGTCCTCAACCTGAAAGGTTTAATCACACCTTGTTGAACATGTTAGTTATACTGGACCCAATACAGAAAAGAAATTGGAGCCAGCACATCCCCAAGTTGGTGCATGCCTATAATTGTACTGGAAATAGTGTTACAGATGCTTCACCTTACATGTTAATGTTTGGTCAAGAGGCCCATTTGCCTATTGACTTAGCTTTTGGAGTGTTGGCTGATGGAACCTCCTAAGAGTCATACCTTCAATACACGAAATACCTAAGAAAACAACTGAAAGAGGCCTATCACCTGGCTGCAGAAGGTGCTGGCAAGTCAGTGCTGCAAATAATCACAGATATGACCAGAAAGTGTGAAACCAAGTGTTCCAAGTTAGAAAAAGAATTCTCTTCAGGAATCTTGGCCTCCCTTGAAAGCACAAGATAGCTGACCGTTGGTCCTCTGAACTGTATGTTGTTCTTAAAAAGCTACCTGATTTACCTGTGTAACAGATTCATCAAGAACATGGGCATGGCACTGTCAAAACTATTCACCACAACCACCTTTTGCCAATTGGTCAGATTGAGCACATTACATAGACTGTAAAAGAGCCTGGGCCGAGACCTGCCAGAACTTGAAATCGCAATCAAGCCTGAAAAAAGATGGCAGTAACCATTCCTGATTCAGTATTGAGCAATGAACCTGATATACTGCCTGAAATAACAGACAGTGCCAGTACTGAAGAGGAAGAGGAAATGTACTGGTATCAACCTCCTGCAAAAGTACCCAGAGAAGTGGTAACTCCTGTGCACTGGCCACAAGCTGATAGTGAATAGACCAACTTCTTGTACAGTGTAGACTCTAATGCCAAACCATTAGAGACCAGTGCCATCCCAGTCAGAGATCAAGATGCACCTTTTGCTGACATGGATGTAGAGGCCTTGGTTGAGGACTTTTCAACAAAGATGATCAGAAACCTTCTATTTCAGACTAGGCTCCTATGCCGGACACAGTGTCTAGAGTACTCAGTGTGCACCCTTTTCCCATGGAAGAAGTAGCAGTCCCCTGAAAGTCAAATAGAGCCCATAGACCACCCAAGAAAATAAATTAAGACCTCCATGGTGCCTCCTCTCATATCCCCCTTTGGGTGGTTCACAAGTACATAGTTCCTATAATATATTCCCTTACCTGCTGCACAATGGATAGGGTGGGAAAGTGCATGTGCATACCAATAAATACTGTTAATGGACAGATATCAATTGCTTAGATAGCCATTTACTCTGACTGTATGTATAGTTTGGATAGTCAGGAATTAAGTGTTAGTTAGCACTGTGCCTATTGATATGTTTATTTGTACTTAATATGTGTTGAATTTTAATGGCTTGTTGAGTGTGCCAAGATTTTAGGGGCTGCATGTAAGCCCCCCACCCCTGTGGGGCTTACCTAATATGGCTAAAGCCCTGTGCAGTCCTAGGTTAAGTGGTCCTTGGTGGGATTTGGGCTATGGTGATTATTGTAGCTCAGTGGCTGTGGCTACCAAACTCTTCCATTTCTTGGCCTCTTTTGTGAAGGGTGCCAAAGTCTGAACAATGATTTGCAACTCTAGGTGCCTATGGAGGAACATGAAGTGGTCCTGGTAAACGTGGAGAAGCTGACTGCCTGAACATAAACAAAAATGGCTGCACAGTGCAGATAGAGCATGTGTGGCCAGTAGCTGGGATTTTTTTTTTTACCAGGAGAAACACACTAAGCTGAAAGCTTGTTTACAGGTGCGACCTGGGAGCACAATGAAGTTAAGTGACTTGCTCAGGAGCATTCATTGTTACTTCTTTGCATTGCTATTGCATTGTGAAAAGGAGTAGTAGGAGTTTGAAGAACATTGTGCAATAGCTACTTAAAGTCTTTTTTTGAGTGTGGATAGGAAGGTTAGGAATATAAAAAGCAGTTGCTCAATCTATCTAAACGTGTACAACGATGGAGGTAAGGGAAATTAAGAATGTTTTGCACTGATGGGGAAAGACTTGAGGGAGTGTTTGGTATCCTGCATCTGGAAGGGTGGGGGGTCACTGGTGAGCAACGACAGCTATGGGTAGGGTGGTAGACTGCAACAACTCTGGTGCACCAATCTTTCTAAAACTTGCCTGGAGTATGGGAGGATATTTAGTGTGCAATCACATAGAGAAACTTAGAAAGGAGATTGAGGGTTTGCAGGAGGAATTAAGACAGGCAAGGCAGACTGGGGGTTGGTTTAGTCCAATACTGGAGGGAGGAAGAATGGGAGATGAGGGAGGGCATTTTAAGCCATCAGTGGTGAGGAGAGGGTCAGAAGAAGAGAAGTAGGGACAAGGGGACCCAGGCCGGGAAGAACAATTTCCGGGGAAACCAAGTCAGGAGACAAAAGTCAATCGAAGGAGGAGATAGGCACTTGTGAGAGGAGGCAAAGAAGTGGCAAAAGTCATGGAGTGGAAAGGAGAGAACAGGTTACTATGAAGAGAGAGGGAGTGGGCATTTGTGAAGGGTCTTCAGAAAATAGTTTTGCACTGCAAGAGAGGAAGAAGGTGGAGGTGGGAAATTATGAAATTAGAGGAGTAATTGATAAATGCCTGGACCAAACTGGAGAGGGGGGAAGTTCTTCTGGGAGAATTGCAACAGGAGTAAAAGGGGTAAATACTATGCAGGAGGAAGAAAAGGAGCCAGAAATGAGAGATGGAGATGAATGGAAGTAAGTAGCGAGTAAAAGTGGTGGAATCTTAGTGCTGGGGGACTAATACTAAGAGAAGTCAGGTGGGGTAGTAAGGGGGAGATGCATAGTTGCAAGTGGGTGGAGACCATGCCAGGAATAATAGCGGAAAGGGTGGGACAATCTGTTCTGAAATATGCCAGAAGGGGTATGGACAAGCCTCATTAAATTATACATCTTGGGATGAACAACCTGGCTGACAAGACAGTAGATATAGTACAGAAGAGGTTTGAAGAACTAGGACAATTATGTGAGAGGGCAGGAATATCAGTAACTTTTTTGGAGATACTACCAGTGCACAAGGAAAGCACAACAAGAAAGCTGAGAATAGAGGAATTTAATGGATGGCTAAGAACCTGGTGTTGTGCAAAAGGGTATGGGCTGTTGGGGGGTGGGGAGGGACCTGGGAGGACAGTAGACTCTATGCCAAGGATAGACCACACTTGAGTGAGGAGGGAAAGAAAGTGTTGAAAGAGAGGATGGAGGAGTACATAGAGGAAGTAGGGAATTTAAACTAGGAGCAGGTGGTGGCAATTGGGCAAGAGACATGCAGAGACCACAGTTTGGGAAACCATATGAACTTACCCAGCATAACAGTGACAAAGGACAAATGGCAAGTACTATTGGTGATGCTAGTAAAGGAGGGCAGGATGGGGGGGAGGATAGAAGGAGGTTACCCTTAATGCTAGCAGCCTTGGGAGGAATACTGCAGAGTTACAGGTGCTGATGGCAGAGGGAGAGGTGGACATTGCAGCCATCACAAAGATATGGGCCACCCAATATAATGACTGGGACCTGTCTGTACCAGGATACAGGTTATTTCGTAGGGACAGGGTGATTGGGAAAGGAGGGGATGTGGCACTATATGTGAAGGAAGGACTGAAGTGTGTAAGGGAGGAAGTGGAGGAGGGTAGAACAGAGTCAATTTGGATGCAAATCCAGGATTCCAAGAATAGGATTCTTAGAATGGGAGTGGTGTACAGACCACCACCTCAGATGGAGGAGTTAGACAGGGAACTAGCGGGACAGATCAGGAGGACCTGCGAGAAGGGCAGCATGGTGATTGTGGGGGACTTCAACATGCCAGGAGTGGACTGGAGTACCCCAACAACCAGGAACAGAAGGGAGCAGGTACTGCTGGATGCTTTCCAGGACAGCTTCCTGCTGCAAATGGTCAGTGAACCAACCAGGTTAGGGAATTCCCTTGACCTTGTGTTGGCAAATGGGGACTTTGTGAGAGAACTTACAGTGGAGGAACCGCTGTCATGGAGTGACCACCACTCAGTATGGCTCACATTGGATATGGGCAAGGAACTAGAGGAATCTGACACAAGAGTGCTGGGCTTCAGGAGGGCTGACGTTGGGAGGATAGGGGAAGTGGTAAAAGGTACCTGGTCAGAATTCAGTTGAGTATGGACACTAAGCAGAGGTGGGAGCTCATAAAGCTGGGGATAGTGGAGGCAAACAAAACCTGCTGCAAGGCCCAGAGCAAGAAGGCTAGGGCTAAGAAACTGAGCTGGTTGAGCAAGGAGGTCATGGAAAAGGTAAGGAGGAAAAGAGCTGCCTTTAAGAAGTACAAGAAAACAGGGAGAGGGGAGGACAGGGAGGAGTACTTGACAGAATTAAAGGAGGTGACAAGGGCAGTAAGGGGAGCCAAGGCATGTATAGAACTCAAAATGGCACAAGGCATTAAGAAGGGAGACAGACTACTTTAGGTACATCAGGAGAAAAGGAGCTGTAAGGAGCACATAGTAAGGATTAGGAAGGAGGGGGTTGGTGGAAGCAGGGTGATAAGGCAGAAGCACTAAATTAGTACTTCTGCTCAGTATTTACTAAAGAGAAGAGGGGGGTGACACCCAAGGGGGAGAAATGGCAGAAACAGTGGGTGGAGGGGGTGACAGATGGGGAAATCATGGATGGCAGAGTTCGGGAGGATTTGAAGGCACCGAGGGTGGATAAGGCACCAGGCCCAGATGGCATCCACCCCAGGGTACTGAAGGAGCTGGCAGAGGTCCTTACAGGACCTTTGGCAGACCTATTTAATGCCTCACTACATTTGGGGTGTGTACCTCAGGACTGGAGGATGACTCATGTGGTGCCTCTCCACAAGAGTGGCCCCAAGGATGAACCGGAAAACTACAGACCAGTGAGCCTCACATCCATCGTGGGTAAGCTAATGGAGACTATCCTGAAGGAAAGGCTGGTGGCCTTCCTAGAGGTCAAAGGACTACAGGACAGCAGACAGCATGGCTTCATACAAGGCAGATCCTGCCAAACCAACCTGGTGGAGCTCTATGACTGGGTAACTAGGCAACTGGACAGGGGCCATGCAGTGGATGTCCTGTATCTGGACTTCAGTAAGGCATTCGACTTGGTGCCACATGCAAGGCTGGGAAGTAAGTTAGTAGGCACAGGGGCAGGTGCAAAGCAGGTGAGATGGATAGGGAACTGGCTTCAGGGAAGGCAACAGAGGGTGGTGGTGGGTGGGGAGCTCTCACACCCAAGGGTAGTGATGAGCGGTGTTCCACAGGGCTCAATTGTTGGGACCAGTGTTGTTTGGGATATTCATTGCAGACATATCATTGGACATCAAGAGCAAGATCAGTCTGTTAGCTGATGATACCAAGGTAAGAGCAGTGGTGGATGACCTAGGGGGATGACAGGGGTTGCAGGATGATCTGGCAAAGCTTGAAACCTGGTCAGACACTTGGCAACTGGTGTTTAATGCCAAAAAGTACAAGGTGCTGCATTTTGGGATGAAGAACCCAAGGAGGAGTTACCAGCTGGGAGGAGTGCAGCTAGCCCAGACAGAGGAGGAGAAGGATCTAGGGGTACTCATTACAGAGTCAATGAACAACTCAGCACAATGTAGGAAAGCAGCTGCAAAGGCTAACAAAATGCTGGGTTGTATTGCAAGGGGTATAACCTTGAGGAGGGAGGAGGTGATTCTTCCACTGTATAGGTCATTCGTTAGACCACACCTGGAGTACTGCATGCAGAACTGGCACCCATATCTGAAGACGGACATTAAGTTACTGGAGGAGGTGCAGTGCAGGGCAACAAAGATGATCAAGGTGCTGGGGACTTATCATATGAGAGGAGGCTGAGGGAGTTGAACATGTACTCACTGGAGGAGAGGAGGAACAGGGGGATAAGATTGAAACCTTTAAGTACATGAAAGGAATAAACTAGACATGTTACAGAGGGGCTGTTCAAAGTAAGGAGGAGGGACTACCAGGGGCCATGATATGAGACTGGATGGAGAAGGTTCAGGAGGGAGATGAGGAGACACTTTTTTACAGAGAGGGTGGTGGCTGGGTGGAATGCGTTACCTGCAGAAGTGGTATCCAGTAGAACAGTGGACTGCTTCAAAAGGGGATGGGACAGGACAAGGGGGAGGGTCAATGGAGGGGAAGGGCGGAAGGGAGAGGCAGCTGCAGAATAAGATGTGCTAGCTGCACACTTGAACAGACTTGATAGACCTCTAGGCCTTTATCTGCTGGCAAATTTCGTATGTTCTTATGTTTGTAATAGGAAAGAGGGAGATTGGATGGTAGTTTCCAAGTGATGAGCGATCACCAGCTTTATGAAGGGGGATCACTTTTGCAGCTTTTCAGGCCTGAGGAACCATACCAAGGGCGAAACAGAGGTTGAGCAGATGGGCCTTGGGGTAAGCAATGGCTGGGACAGAGATTTGAAGGAGTGGGCCATGCCCATCAGGGCTGGATTTGTAAATTTTAAGTGATTTAAAGGCATGAAACACCTCTTGAAGAGTGATAGGAGATAACTCAAAGGAATATGGAGTTGGAGGAGTATGCAGAACTGGGGGGGGGGATTTACAGGGGTATTAGGAGTTTAATGGGTGGACAGTGGGGATGGAAGATTAATAGTAGAGGAAGGGAGGGAAAATGTTATGATAAATTTGTTTAGAGTGGAGGCAACAGTGAGAGGGTCAGTAACAAGTTTGTTGTCAATCAGGAGGAAGGGAGAGGGAGAATTTGAAGGGGGTTTGAGGAGTGAAGAGTGTTTGCCAACATTTGTAGGAGGAGTTAATTTTTTTTGTAATGTAGGCTTCAACTAATGAGATTTGGCAGACCTATTAGCTTTGGTGCAAGCATTTCTCAGAGTACCATAAGTGGATAGATGATTGGGATAAGTAGACACTTTATAGCGAGTCCAAGCATGGTCATGAGTGTTACAGAGCTTGACAATATCAGCAGATATCCAAGGATGGTGGAAGTGTTTCATCCTGCATCGATGAGAAGGAGCATGAGTGTTCAAAATGTTATTGAAGACATGGCAGAAAAGGGAGAGAGCAGTGTCTATGTCCCTAGATGAGTAGAAGGGGGCCCAATCGGGGGATGTGAGGTCATGAAAGAGATAGATGTTTAGTGAGTATAAGGAACGAATCCAGCGATAAGTTTTGGGGGGGGAGTGAGGAAGGTGCAATTTGCGAGTACAAAATGTGATTACATCGTCACTGAATGTATACGTGAGTGTACCGGCAGAGGAGATCTGAAGGGGGCGAGAGGACAGTATCCAATTTAGGAGAGTGTGGTTGTGAGAGTGAGGATTTGGTCTTGTGGTTTCATTTATAAGCTGACGAAAGTTTAAAGACTCAGTGTGTTGCATAGTGGATTTAAGGGAAGCTGAGGCCTGGTCCAGATTGAAATCACCAAGTAGAATGAGTTCACTAGAGCTAGCAGCAGATGATATGGAGGAGATGGTGCTAATCACAGAGGCAGAGACTGCTTTAGGGGAGGAGTATAATACCCCTATGAAAATTGGGAGAGAGGAGGGGAGTAATACCTTAATGAGAAGGAGTTTGAGATACTTTGAGACTACTTTACTAATAATGGGAGAGACTGGCAGATTTTGGTGATAGTAAATAGCTATACTACCACACTTAGAGCAGTCTTGTCAAAGGATGTGGTAGCCTGTTAGAATAAGTAAGGAGTCAGATATTCTGGACAGGACTATAACATTGCAATATAATGACAGGATACTGCATAACACACTAGTATTATGACAGCTCTTGTAAATATGCCCCATCCACATTTTTGCTAAATGGTATGTCACAAAAGAGTATCTTTTATAATTGTGATGCAACCTAGAAATGTCCAGAATTTTTAATACTGTGATTTGCATACCTCCTGTACACTCCAGCATGGTATTGCCACCACCTTACGTGTGATGTATTTATGAATTGTGAAGCACTTTGAGCCTGCAGGAAGGAACGCCATAGAAATAAAATTATCTATCTATCTATCTATCTATCTATCTATCTATCTATCTATCT
The DNA here is from genome assembly GCA_016271365.2 of Neoceratodus forsteri. Lineage (NCBI taxonomy): Eukaryota > Metazoa > Chordata > Ceratodontiformes > Ceratodontidae > Neoceratodus > Neoceratodus forsteri. The sequence continues at coordinate 767,442,448 of CM057452.1, read as the reverse complement.
ATCTATCTATCTATCTATCTACCAATTTATCTATCCAGCACTAGACTAGTGGCAGTGCACAGGCTGGTAGACCAGCACATTGCTAGTCTATCCACAGTCAGGACTACTTGTGGTCACAGTGGGTTTTGAGAATTCCAGATTAGGAGACATAGTAGCCCTGTTGTGGTGCAAGTCTTCTGCCATTTTGCACCCCTATGTTGGACACATGGGTTGCACAGTGCTGGTTTGGCACAAGGGTCCTGTGCTCACTGTAGCCTGTGTTCCAGAATTGGGATTTCTGCAACTTTTCAGGCAAGGTGCCCCTTGTGTCATTTCTGTTTGACACAAGCACCTTGCGCCAATATCAGGGCTTTTAGAATCAAGCCCCAGACATTTTGCCAGCAACTTAATGCTTATGTTTCATAAATAATATCACCCTCTCCTTCTGCTGAACCAGAAAGAAGTTAATCTGGTATTTAAGCAAGTGTAAGGAGTGAAAATCATCCTGGGCTTTGACTCTCTGCTCATGGTATGTTTTTTATGTGCCAACAGTGTAACTGTAAGTGCCTACTGTGGTCACGTGTACTCTTTTTTTTTTTCATCTAGTGAAGTTCAAAAGTACATTCAGTGTGAGTGATTTCAGCTGTATGATGTCACTGATGATGTCAGTGATAAGGCTTTAAGGTCTTGGTGAAGGGTTTCAAACCTACACAATACTGGCTTCGATCCACAGTTTGGAACATTTTTTTTTCTCACTATGGTTTATGTAGTGTGAGAGAAATTGCTAGATGTTATCACTGATGTTAGTTACAGACTTTCAACAAGGTTTGAAGTTCTGTATTGTGATAACATGAAAAGTTCCAGCTCAGACTTTAAGGTTTAAATACAGCTTGCAATACACTACTTCAGATAGACAGACTGATAATTATGAATATTTACTGCAGCTGTGTAGAGGAGGTACACACTCACTACTGAATGTCCTTAGCAACTGCATGCATCTCCTGTATAGGGTGCTTAGTGCAGCAGTACAGCTATAAGCTTCCAAGCAGTAGAGAGCGAGGAAGGGGGGGTTGGTCCCCAGAGTGGAACATATTTTTCTTTCTCATTAGAATTTATGTAGTATGAGAGGATTGCTAGACACCATTGCTAATAATAGTGATATTTTTTTCAGCAAGGTTTGAAGTTCTACAATGAATTTTGTATAACTTGATAAGTTCCAGCTCAGACTTTGAAGTTAAAAAGCAACTTGGGGAAAACACTACGTCAAATAGATTGTTAATTACAAACGTACATTGCAAATGTCTATGGATGGACATCTGCACTCACTGCTGGATACCCTTTGTCACAGAATGCATCTCATGTACAGGAATCTTAGTGCGGCAGTAAAAAAACAACAGGTTATCAAACAGTACAGGAAAGAAGGTCTGGGATTGATCCCTGGAGTGGAACAATGTTTTTTTTTTCTCTCTCACTACAATTTATGCAGTATGAGAGAGTTCTACATGTCATTGCTGCTGTTAGTGGCACACTTTCAGCAAGGTTTAAAGTTCTATATTCCTGATAAATTGAAAAGTTCCAGCTTAAACTTTGAGGTTTAAAGGGGACAGGGAACTACTGTTAATTGATAGCAGTTAATAATATTCCTGTTTACAGCAATGAAATTCATACATTCAAATGGTCCACATTTAACTGTACCTGCATAAACACTGATATGAAAAACTGTGTTTTCAATTTTTTTGTTTAATTTTTATGGGTAATATACTAAAATGTTCCTTTTATGGAACCAGAAGTTTGGAGTTTTTACTATGTCACAGTTTGTTAACAAAATGTTAATTATGATCAGTTGTCCTATCACAACCTTGCTCAGAGTTTGGTGCCCAAACTATGGTATAGTTAAAACTCCAGATAACTAATTTCATGAGGAGAACTGTGCCAAAATACTGCCCCTAAAAGCAAAACAATGCAAAATACAGTTTTCCTGTCACTTTTTATTCATGTAGAGTTTTATAGGGACACTTTCGGGAAATAAATATAATTTCTGAAAGTTGGAACATTATCGACAGCTACAAGTTAGAAATTATTTCCTGTCCTCTTTAAATGCAACTTGGGGAGCATTACTTTAAATTGACAGACTATCAATTACAAAAATCAACCATAGCTGTATAGAGGGCTCTACATTCAGTGCTGGATGTCCTTTACCACAGTATCCTTTTTCCGTATAGAAAGCTTAGTATAGCAGTAGAGCTACAGGCCACCGAGCAGTATAGAATCAGGGGTCTGGGTTCAATCTCACGTCTGAAACATTTGTTTTTCTTTCTTACTACAAGTAGTATGACAGAAATTGTTAGATGGTATTGCTGATGTTAGTAGTAGACTTTTAGCAAGATTTGGCATTCCATATTGATGATAACTAGAAAAGTGCCAGCTCAGACATTGAGGTTTAAATGCAACTTAAGAAATATTTTTTTTCAGTAGAAATTCATTGTTCGATTTGTAAACTGTTTCAATGTTATGATATCACATTTTAGACATAAATGAAAATAAATTATCATACAAGAGAGGGAAAGGGACAGTCCTTGCAAGTATTACAGGAAAAGGGTCCGTCATATCTGGTATTACATAATTAATATTATTTGTAGTACATTTCAAACTGTACACTCACCGCTTTATTTCCTATCTAAGGAAGAGTGTTTTCCCATGATATTAGGGAAATATGAAAAGCCAGCTTCCACAAAGGAAATCCTGAGAAGATGCACTTATCTCTATTACCGGATGGCAAAACGTTCTTTGGAAACATTACTTCAAATAGACTGTTCATTATTAAAATTTACTGCAGCTGTGAAGATGGGTTGTCTGCATGCAGTGCTGGATGTCATTTTCACAAGTAGATCCATAAGCAAATGATTTGATACCTTTTGGTGGACCAACATAGATGTAACAACCAGAACAAAGTGCTCTAGCTTTCAGACCAACCAGTCCTTCTTCAGAAGCCTAATGGCAGTTATTTAGAACAAACAATACTTTTAACAGCTAGATCATGCAGAAAAAACAGAAAAAATCCTCATTGATTTAAAATACTGATTTAAAAAATACAGATGATGCTGGCCTGGTGGCATTGAGGGTGAGGCGCTGGACGCCACTCCTGGTACCAAGTTGGCAACCCGGGTTTGGGAATGGACTCGGGCTGCTGGGTGCTGGCAGGAGAGAGGTTGGATTGAGCATCCCAGGACTGCTCTCTTTCCTATAGGGTGGGCTTGTGGGGTTGCATCATGCATGGGTGGCCCCTGGTGAAGACCAGGAGAAGCACAAGGCATAGAGCCAGCATGGGGAGGAGTTCAGCAAGATGCTTGCATAAGCGCAGAGCATCACTGCACTGCTGTCTCCGGGGGACAAAAACTAAGGTGGAAAAAGGGATGGGCATGACCGAGCAGCTTGATGGCTGCACACCCGCCGACCTGGAAGCCTGTCATGGAATCACGTCGGGGGGGGGGTCCAATGATGGCTGTGCTAGGAACCTCGCGTATCGAGTGAGCCTGCTATCCTCCAGGTTAGTGGGGGACGGCAGCTGGATGCCCCCGCCGGAGCACTGCAGAGGTGCAAAAATCAAAGTATGATAAAAAAATATAGATGATGATGTCAGAGAAGTTTAACAGTACCATGTTACCTTCATCTGGGAGGCTCCAAGGGGTCAAATGTGCTTTGTGCAAAACACATACAAAGAATCCTACTGCATATAAATTTAATTGACATAGGATAACACTGCTGGAGTAGATGACTCTTAAATCAAGCTATGAGTGTCACAGTGAGTATAAGAATGTAATTACTGAAAAACAACCCCCACCCAGATTAAAGACATATTAAGATTGTCTAAGACTTCAAGAAGTTTCAATGTATGCATTATAGACAAGATGTTATAGTAAAGCTGTCTTAAAACCATCAGTCCACATTGTATGTTGTGTAAAATTTAGCTGGACCTATCACCCAGTTACTGTATACCCTCCACCTAGATATCATGCCCCATAAACTTCAAAAACCTCTAGGGTATTGACGGGACTTTATAAATGATAATTAAATATAAATTGACAGTGTTAGTATCAAACAAAAAACTCTTGTCGAGGACCACCAAGGAATTAAGACCATGTAGCCTAATATGTACTGATGTCAATAATTCTCAGTGTATAACAACTGATGTACCAGAAGTGTCTAAGGAATCTGAAAAAGAGATAAAAAATAAATTATCTCATCCTCTTCACACAAACAGTACACCCTGCACCACCCTATATCCCCATAATGCGGGGAAGGGGATAACTAGCTTTAAGGAGAAACTCTCTCTCTCTCTCTCTCTCACACACACACACACACACACACACACACCCATATGCCTAATGAACCTTCATTAACATCAGTCCCTGCAATAGTTCTCCAAAGGAATTCAACTTTTCATGAAATATTAAGTAAAAGGGATCATGTATCCTAATACCTACAGAGCACAAATGTGACACTATTTAACCTTAATCCTATCTATGTAGTAACATCTCCAATGATTCTGGATAGAACCACAATTTGAAACTATTTAACCTTACTCCTACCTGTGTAGTAACATTTCCAAGGATTCTGGAAAGAACCACAATGAAATAAAACTGCCTCACTCCCCAGGGTATGGAAGCTAGAAGTAAATATTAAGTATATGTGTAAGACCAGAGGTCTAACACATCTACATTTCCACAGACAACTACAATATTAGGCTAATGTAAAAAGATCTGTCCAGGACCCCCTTGCAAATGAGATCTCTCACCCAATATGTTCAGATTAAAAAAAAATTGTGACAGTCTATAATAACACCCCTGTATGTACAGTAACAGGCTAGGTAATGTGAATATGGTGCAACAGAATAAACTCCACTCCTGGGTGAAGGTAACAAGTGAGGAGGAATTAATATTCATTATGTGTGTGAAGTAAGAATAGAAACACACTGTAACTTCATGTATCTAAATAAAAGCCTACCTCAATGTGACAGCAAGCCCCACACCTGCTATATTCACATGCCTCACAACACATACACACACACATACACCCATACATACACACACCCACACCCCACATGCTGAAGTCCTACAATATGCCAGTCTGAAGAAGAAGAGGTCTGTAGATGTCAATTTCTGTAATATCCCATGAAACCCAGATCAATGTTCATTCCATCTGCTACCACATTGAGATGTAAAATAAGTTTATTCTCAAAAGCTTGTCTCTGTTATGTGTTTTTTGAGATTTCCTTTAAAGACCATTACTGACATATATGAAAATGAGTGGTCAGGCTGGGAGAAGTGGTGCCTCACTGTTTTTTCAGTTTTCTTTGCTCTAATAGTATGTCTGTGTGAGTTCATCCTTGTGTGGAGCTGTTGACTTGTCTCTCCAACATAACCTGTTTGTGGACATCTCTTGCACTGAATGAAATAAACAACATGTCGTGATGTGCATGTATAACTTCCATGCACCTTGAACTGTCTGTTTTGTGATGTAACTGCACAGTCTGAGGTGGAAATGAGCTCACAAGTCTTACAGGTGCGTTTACTGCAGGGTCGTGTGCCATTGCATGACATGGTATTCTGTTCTGGTGAAAGCTTGATCCTAATAGTTCGGCTGGCTAAATTTGGTGGTTGTTTAAAAGATAGTGGTAGTTCCTTAAAAATAAAATTAAGGGTTTCATCCTCACTAAATATTGGGTGGAGGTCTTTAATAATCTTACGCAGAAGTTCAAGGTCTGGATGATATGTGACTAGTAAGGGTATTCTGTCTGTAGCTGTCTTTTCTTTATATTGAAGTAGTATTGTCTTGGTACTTTCGTTCCACATTTTGTTATAATGACAAATTCTCTGGGAGAGTGTCCCTGTTCAATAAAGGTGTTTTTCAATATATCCAAATGTTTATCTCTGTCATCCTCATTTGAACAAGTACGGTGACACTGGAGTGCTTGACTGTACATGACAGATTTTTTAATGTGGTTTGGGTGATTACTTTTCTTGTGTATGTATCTCTGTCTGTCGGCTTCCTGTAAATACATGTATGTAAGGTTCCATCCTTAATGGTGACTGTGGTGTCCAGAAAATTAACATTGGTGGTGGAATGCTCCAGGGTAAGCTTTATGGTAGGATGGAGGTTATTAAGTTCTTTTTTTTAAACACGTTTATTAGATTTTCTTAATACATATCAGAGACAAAACACAAGAAGACCTAGACACATGTATATCAAGGCATAACCCTGGCACTCCAGCCCCAAACTGGCTGCGGATACTATGTACAACAAGAACTATGTACTTACACAGCTGCAGTAGAAAATCCTGTTCACCTAGCAATTACCTGACCATTTCCAACCTGGAAGATAGGATAGGCCAAAATCTAACCCAAGATTACAAAATAGGATAAATGGTTGCCCATCCCAAAATGTATTTGGCTTATCGTAGCTACTACTGATAAGGTAAGACAAGCAAAACACAGCAGCATCCCCTGGAAAACAGAGAGTGTCCCCCACCCCTTCTTAATCAGCAGATCATTATATTCCAAGACTATTTACAAACCATAGAAACAGTTGGAAGTAGTTACATATTCTCGAGAAACAAACATAATAAGTAAGCCGAAATTCAGACCAATGTTCATCTGCTAATCTCACCCCGACAGACAGGCCCCCTGCTCTGGGTATTTTCAAGTTGTATGGAATAAACTGCTTCAAAAGCCAACCACCTTTTATTATATAGCACAATTTAACCCTCGCCCAACATCTGCTTCCGTATCATCCCCAGGGTTCTCATAAGATCCCCCACCTACTGACCATATGTATAAATAAGGTCAGCTTTCCAGTGCTTTAGGACAAAAGAGTTGACAAGGGCTGTGAGTAAAGAAAGGTGGTATTTGGCTATAACCCCCAAAACCTGAGTCCGATCCCCCAGCACACAGGTCATAGGTAGTATGAGCTCCGAATAGTCTAATATGGGGTCCATGTTTTGTTTAATTTTGATCTGTAGGGGCTGCATTTTAGAGCAATCCCACATCACATGAAGGATATCCCCTTACTTCTCATCGCATCTAAAGCATAGGACTGTCTGTCTGAGGTTTCTAGCATATAACTTAGCTGGAGTATAGTACATGTGAGAAGAGATAAATAACTGCATATTCTTGAGTTGAGGTATGGATATATATTTACAGCTCTTCCATACAATCTTCCAGTTAGGCCTTAGGGGAGACATGATCTTATCCCAGTATGGAATTTGAGTTGAGGAGCCTGGGCCCATAAAATTCAAAAGCACCCTATAAACCTGCGAGATGGGCTTATTTGTAAGATCTACCTCGTTTAATTTCTCGCAAGTGAACCCATTCTCCTGGGGATCCACCATCCCTTTCTTCACCCTGTCTAACAAACTAATAAGCTGCATGTTCTTAAAAATTGCAATCCCTCACACTGAGGTGGAAGAACTACTCTATTCTCATGTATAAAGTCAGAGAATTTAAAGTCCCAGAGCTGTCTGGCCCATTGTTTTGTAATAATTTGTCCTCCTAATCAGAAATTTGGGTTGCCCAATATCAGTTGATCCCAAGCTTTCTCTTGCCCCTTTCTCTGTGCTAGCATTAGAAAGGACCACGAAGCGTTTGCTGTTTTATCAATTGGTGTCAGCTTTCCTTTTTTAGGGAGCTTTTCTGGGTGAGGGAAGAGTAACGCTTCTGGGGAAAATGACCAAGTCCTTTAGTATCTGACTCTCTATTTGAAGCCAGGTTGGCACATATTCCTCCCACACTCTATCTCCATTCCACCGCCCCATTAATCCTAGCTGTCCTGCCACATAATATAGTTGGAGATCTGGTAGCGTGAAGCCCCATATGTCTTGTGGAAGACGTAAGACAGAATGCTTTTTCCTGGCGGGCTTAGAATTCCATAGAAATTCAGATAACAACTTTCTAATTTTGATAAACCAGGACTTAGGGAAAATATATGGTGCTAAGTGAATCTGGTACAACAATCTAGGTAGTAGGTTCATTTTAACTAATCCTAACCTGGCTGTAAAATTCAGTGGAAGTTTATTCCATCTGAGCATGTCTCCTCTGATTATGGCTAAAAGTTTTTTCAGATTAACCTCCGCTCCCTCCTCTATATTAGGAGTAATCCATATACCCAGGTATTTAATTAATTTAGGAGCCCAGTGGATCTGTAGTGGCTTGAAGTCTGCCCTAATAGTGTGTGGTGTAAGAGGGAGAATTTGTGTTTTGTTCAGTTTCAGTTTATAGTTCGATACTGCTGAGTATTTTTGTATAATTCACAGTGCCTGCCTAAAGCCTTCAGCTGGGTCCTGTAAATGTAAAAGTATGTCACCTGCAAAAACAGAAAATTTGAGGTCTTCCCCCAAATTTTTATCCCCTGGATTCTAGGATCTAAGTTAAGTGCCCTTAGCAGGAGTTCTAAATAAATGTTGAACAAAATAGGGGAGAGAGGGCATCCTTGCCTGGTCTCATTTGCTAATTTAATTTCTTGTGATATGTAGCCATTGCATAACACCCTGGCAGCATGGGCTGCATATAAATTTTTGATTCCCCTAAGAAGGAACTCTGGGAATCCCATCCACTTTATCATGGCAAATAGAAAGGCATGGGAGACCCTGTCGAAGGCCTTCTCAGCATCTAAGGAGATCTATGCCATAGGTAGCTGAGAGTCCAGTGAATAGTTTAAGGTATGGTGAAGCTTCCTTAGTGCACCATGTGCCCCCCTGCCCAACATAAATCCTATCTGTTCCTGACTAATTAAACTTGGAGCAACTTTCAAAATTATATTAGCAAGAATTCTTGTCAAAATCTTAATATCCTGATTCATCAGTGCTATCGGCCTGTAGCTCTCCAGAAGCCCCTTTGGCTTGTCCAGTTTTGGGATGAAGGTAATATACGCTTGGTAAAGTGGGGGATGAGACACTCCTGTTTGCATTATCCTAGTAAAAATATCTTTTAGGAGAGGAAGCGTAGTTAAAATATATACTTTATAAAACTTGACTGTGAGGTCATCAGGCCCAGGAGTTTAACCCCTCGGCAGTGATTTAACCACCTCTAAAATTTCCCCATCACTTATTGGAGCTGCTAGCCCCCTTACCTGCACCGAGTCAAGAACAGGGAGAGGTATATTATCAATAATTGCCTATATTTATGCCTCATTGCCAACCACTCCCACTTGGTAGATCCCTTTATAGTAGGATGCAAAAGCATCAGCCATTTCTTGAGGGTCAGTTATTGTTTCCCCTTCCACCTAATTATGTTTACTGTTCATGCTGCCTCCCATTCTCTCACCCTAGCCACTAGAAGGTTGCCAGGCACATCTCCCTGCATTAGGTATTTAGCTTGGATTTTCTCCAAACAATAATCCACCTTGCCATAAATAAGTTCTGCCATCTTATCCCTATGGTCCTGGAGTTCAGCATCTAGTTCTGTAGATGACCCTTCTAAGGGAGCAAGGAAATCTATAGCCCCTAGGATAAACTCCTCTCATGCTTGTCTTAGTCTATTTCTTTTCACTGCATATAATTGTACTATCCCCCGAATAAAGGACTTTACAGGCTGGCCAAGCTAATTGTTTATCCTGTAACATTGGTAGTTGGATTTGGATGATCTCTTTGAGAGCATCGTTTAGCTCTCCCTGCAGTTTAGTGTCGGTCAATAGAGATTCATCCAATCTCCATCTATGTGGCTTAGCCGGAGAAGCTTTTAGCTCCCACATCATCTGGATTGGGGAGTGATCAGATAGGATGCTACTATAAGTAACCATTTCCTTAATTCCGACCAAGGCTTCCTTGCTACCCAGGAAAAAATCAATCCTGGAGTGAGTTTTGCGAGCCCCAGGGAAGAAAGTCATACTATTGGGTCCCTGGTTGTGAATCCGAGCAGGGTCCACCAGTGATATGGCCTCTAAAAAAATGACCCAGGGCCTTCTGCGCTCTGGTTATTAAGTTCTTGATGAAAATATTGAAGTGCATCTGTGCCCTCCATCCAGTTAATAAACATATCATCAATGTAATGGAAATAAGCTAGTGGTTTATGGGGACAGTGCCTTAAAAAATCCTCCTCCAAGTCTGCCATAAAAAGGTTATCATACTGTGGAGCCATCTTGGTGTCCATTGCTGTTCCCATAGTTTGAACATAATGTTTATCATTGAAGGTGAAGTCGTTATGTGTCAAAATGAATTCCATAAGTCATCCCACCACTTCTGGGTTGATGTTTTGTTCCAGTCCTTTCTCCTGCATGTATTTAAGACATGCTGTAATGCCATCTGTGCATGGAATATTAGTGTAGAGGGATGTTACATCCATTGTCACTAAAATAGTATCAGGTGGTAAATCTTTATACCCAGAAAGTACACACAAAAAGTGTGTAGAGTCCTGGATATAACTGTCTCTTTCCATATCCAGCAGTTTCAAAATGGTCTCTACAAACCCTGAGATCCCCTCAGTCAAGGTACCATTACCAGAGAGTATGGGTCTTCCCAGATTGCCAGATTTATGTATTTTAGGCAGCATGTAGAATGTCCCTGGCCTGGGTTCAGCAGGTATGAGGTCACTTGTTTTTTTTTTGGCATTATGTGGTCAGGAAAAGTTCTAATTAAGTCACGTAGTTCAACTTTACATCTTGCAGTGGGGTCACTCTCCAGTTCTCTGTAGTAGTTAAGATATGTTAGCTGTCTGTTAGCTTCATTAATATAATCCTCTCTGTTTAAAATCACCACTGCAGAGCCTTTATCAGTTTTTTGATGACAATGTTGTGGTTTGGTTTCAATGTCCTTATAGCTCTCTGTTCCAGTGGAGAAAGGTTGTAATAGGCCTGTTTTTGCCTAGTAAGGATCTGACCACTGACATGTTGTGGAAACAATGAATGTAATTGTCTAGTTTTTTGTTACGCCCACTTGCGGTAAATTCAGATTTCTTTTTCTTATCCATTAAATTATCACTGATTGTGATGTCTTCGCTACCAGTGATTTCTTCCTTGCCATGAAAAAATTCTTTAAGTCTCAATCTATGTAAGTATTCTGCCAGTTCACCACAAAACTGAATTTTATCCAGTGGTTTTGTTGGGCAGAAAGTGAGGCCCTTTGAAAGTACATTTAGTTCACCAGTAGTCAGTGTGTGGTTGGACAAATTAACAACTGAAAGATGCCCATCTGTGTTGTGTTGTTGTTCAGAGACCCCATTATGTTCTTCACTGTTGTTAGGACATATGGTATGTTGAAGGGCATCCAAGTTCTTATTTTTAATAAGCATGGCTTTTCTTAAAGTCTTTTGGTAGTTAATGTGCATCTCTCGCAAGATGTCCTGAATAGGTTCCCCAGACATCCTTTACAGTGTGGTATCAATTTCAGCAAACTCTTTGTTGCATGTGACATGTGAGTCCTGTGATTTCTCAATTTCTCAGAGGTCCTACGACAGAGTTGTTCTGCATATTTTGAATTGCCTGTATTTTTTAATGGATTCCAAATAGTAAGACATTTAGGGATTATGTTTCTCCTCTTGCACTGGGTTAGAAAATAGATGACACTGTCCAGCTGTGCCAATTTCTTCTTGATGTTATGTAGCTGGACTGCTGGCCCTGTGAATGTCCAGACCCTGCAGTATTTTCCAGGCACCATCTGCTCTGCTCAGATGAGATCCTGCCTCACCAGGAAGATGTACAGTAAGCACCTGTGTCCCTCAGTTCCTGTGTTACTGTTCCATTAACTGCAATGGGATGCAGATTCTCATCAGAGGAGAGTGGTTCTCTTCAGGCTGGACACACCCCATAAACACACCAATGCTCTTTTGATCACCCTCTCCCCCATGCTGCTGTCCCTTAGCCAGTTTTTGAGGGCAGTTATATCTCAAGTGGCCCACTTGATTGCAAATATGACATTTCTTGGTTCTTGTCTCTGAGTCCTTTTAGAACCAGAGGGTTCTGCTTTGGGCTCAGGTGCAGGTTGGTTTCCTTGGGCTTCCCCCCATGGGATCCCTTATAACCATGTGCTGGCCCCCCACCATGAGACTTACGCTGTGCATATGGCCGGCTAGACAGATACATGTCAGTGCTTGCTGTCACCTCTTTTGAGGAGGTGCATGCCTTGTATAGGAGCCATACGCGCATATCCTCAGGTACAATTTTAAGAAATTGTTCTCTCACCAACACATCTTTGATTAGTTTTCTCCGTAGTAGGTAAGATCTGTTAGCTGTCTGTTAGCTTCATTAATATAATCCTCTCTGTTTAAAATCACCACTGCAGAGCCTTTATCAGCTTTTTTGATGACAATGTGGTTGGATTTCAATGTCCTTATAGCTTTCCGTTCCAGTGGAGAAACATTATATTGGACCTGTTTTTGCCTAGTAAGGATCTGACCACTGACTTGTTAGCGGAAACAATGAATGTAATTGTCTAGTTTTTTGCTACGCCCACTTGAAGGGGTAAATTCTTGGTCTGAAAGCTAGAGCACTTTGTTCTGGTTATTACATCTATGCTGGTCCATTAAAAGGTATCAAATCATTTGTTTCTGGATCTGTTCTTGCAAAGACTAATTTGGCTAATACTAAATCTAGATCCTCACTTCACCAGTATGCATCTTCTGTCTAGGAAGCTTAGTAGAGGTTTAGCGCCACAGGCCATCAAGCAGTGGATGGAAGAGGTTGTGATTATGACCCCTAGACTGTATTTTTTTCATTTCTTACTACAATACATGTAGTATGAGAGAAATTGTTAGATGTCATTTTCGATTTTAATCATAGACTTTCAGGAAATTTTGACATTCTATATTGTCGATACCTTGAAAAGTTCTGTGTCAGACTTTTGAAATTTAAATGCAATGTGGGTATTATCAAATAGATAAACTGTTAGTTATGAACATTCACTGCAAAACTACTGGGCAGGTGTTGTATACCATTGTCTGTGTGGTTCAACTTCACTTTGATGCACCTCCCCCCGTCAACATCAGATCCTCATCTAAAATCGGTATGGGTTGTTGGGGATTGGGGGATTGGATGATTGGGGGAGATCTGGGTGGATAAGGAGCTGTATGCTATAGATAGGCTCCATCTCAATTTGAAGGGGAGGGGAATCCTTAAGTTGAAAATAGGGGGGTTCATTGGTGAAAAGTGGGGTTTAAACTTGTGAAGGGTGGAGGGATGGGAGAAAAGGCTGTCAAGGGGGGTCCGATAAAGAAGGAACTGTGTCCCCTTGGGGAGCTGGAGGAATGCAGGAAAAGGTTGACTGGTAAAGTGCAGACCAGGGGAAAATGGAATCCCCATGGGAACACGAGCAGAGGATATGGAAGAATAGGGAAAGGGTGGAAGGTAGTCCTGCTAAATGCCAGGAGCTTGGGCAATAAAATGCCTGAGCTCCAAGTGATGCTAACTGAGGGAGTGGTGGATGTGACAGCGGTCACTGAGACCTGGGCCACCACAGGACATGACTGGGACCCGAACCTGGAGGATTACACTATGTTCAGGAAGGATGGGGGGAGGGAAGGGGAGGAGGGGTAGCAATAATAGTCAAAAACTGCATTGGCATAGGTGGAGTAGAGGAGGTGGAGGGAACCGTGGAGGCAATTTGGGTCACCTTGATAACAAGGGGGGAAGAGAGTAAAAATAGGAGTGGTGTATAGACCTCCTGCTCTGGCAGAGGAGCTGGAGGAGATTCTGGTGGCAGATGTTGGTAGACACTGCAGATTGGGCAGGGGAAGGGTGGTGGTGTTGGGGTACTTAAACATGCCCGGAACAGACTGGGAGACTATGACATCCTCAGTGGCCAGGCAACAGAGGTTGTTGGATGTCTTTCAAGACGTGTTCATAACTCAGCAGGTGGGGAAACCGACCAAGGAGGCGCAGGTACTGGATGTGGTCCTGGCAGACAGTGACCAGATTGGGGGCCTGGAGGTAAGGGACCCATTGGCGGGGAGTGACCATACCACGGTCTGGTTCTGCCTGGACCTAGGAGGGGTAGAAGGCTGCACAAAGACAGAGGTAACTGACTCCGGGGGTTGGATTTTAAGGAAATGGAAAGGATCCCTAAGGAGCATTTGGATGTGATTGGGTCAGACATGGATGCTGACAGTAGATGGGAAATAATCAGGAGAGGAGTGCAGGATGCTACCAGCAACTGTGCCAGAGTAAGACGAAAATGCGGTAGGGCCTGAAAACCCTGCTGGTGGACCAGAGAGGTCCAGGAGGTGGTGCAGGGAAAGGAGGCAGCCTATAGGCAATTCAAGTGCTTAAAGAGTGAAAGGGATTGAGGGGAGTATGAACTGATGGATAGAAGGGCCACTAGGGTGGTGAGGACGGCTAAGGCAAGGAAGGAGCAGAACGTGGACAGGGAAATTAGGAGAGGGGAAAAAGGGGTTCTTTAGATACATTGGGGAAAAACAAAGGGTGAAGGGGCAGATTAGCAGGATTAAAACAGGGGACAGATGGGCAGAAGACCCGGGGGAGCAGGCTGAGGTACTAAATGACTACTTCACCTCAGTTTTCACCAAGGAAGATGGGGGTGCTGCATCATACATGGGAGGAGACAGTGATACTGAGGAGGGGGGACCTTTACCGATTGGCATGTCTGGGGAGAGGGCGAGGAATCACTGGCAGAAGGGGTGGAGGCTAAGCAGGGAGAAGAGGTAGCAGAGATGGAAATCACAGCAGAGAGAGTGAGGGAAGCCCTCAGGTCCCTTAAGATGGAGAAAGCACCGGGGCCGGATAAATTACATCCCAGAGTGCTGAAGGAACTTGCAGATGTCCTGTCGAAACCCCTCGTGGAGCTTTTCACCATCTCTCTGAGTACAGGGTGGGTGCCCCAGGACTGGAAGGTAGCACATATAGTGCCTATCCACAAGGGGGATCAAGGGAGGTGGCAGGGAACTACAGGCCTGTCAGCCTGACATCAGTGATGGGCAAGGTGATGGAGGGCATTGTCAAGGAGAGGCTGGGGGGGACCTGGAATAGTCAGGGTGCCAGGACAATAGACAGAATGGATTCATCCCAGGGAAACTGTGTCAGACAAACCTTGTGGAGTTTTATGACTGGGTGACGAGTGCTTTGGACCTGGGTAGACCGGTGGATGTCCTCTTTCTAGACTTCAGCAAGGCATTTGACTCTGTTCCTCATGAGGGCCTTTTGGATAAGCTGAGAGAAATGGGGGTGGGGAACCAGATGATCAGATGGATAGACAATTGGCTCCAGGACTGGACCCTGAGGGTCGTAGTTGGCGGGATAGTCTCATTCCCAAGGAGGGTCATTAGTGGGATCCCACAGGGATCAGTCCTTTGGCCTCTCCTGTTCAACGCCTACAGCTCTGACATAAGGACAGGTATCAGGAGTGAGATGTGTCTCTTTGTGGATTACTCAAAACTGGGAGTGGTGGTGGATAGGGAGGAGGGAAGGGTGGCCCTGCAGGGGGACCTGGAGGCTCTGGAAAGATGGTCTAGAAAGTTGAAGCTGAGGTTCAATGCAGGGAAATGCAAGGTACTGTACCTGGGGGCCAGAAACCCGGGCCAAGTGTACACCCTGGGGGAGGATATGCTACCAGTCTCAATGGCTGAGAGGGACCTGGGGGTGGTGTTGGATGTCAAGATGAACAACTCAGAGACTTGTAGGAGGGCAGCAGCCAAGACCAACAGGATGCTGGGATGCATCTCTAGGGGGATCACCTCCAAAAGGAAGGAAGTGATACTCCCTGTATATAACTGCTTGGTAAGGTCACACCTCGAGTACTGCGTGCAGTTTTGGAGGCCACACTTAAAGAGGGACATTAACTCCTGGAGGGCAACCAAAATGATTTGGGGCTTGGGGATAGGACCTATGGGGAGAGGCTCGAAGAGCTAAATATGTACACATTGAAAGAGAGAAGGGACCAGGGGGTCATGATAGAGATCTTCAGGTACATGAAGGGAGTAAATAGGGGAGGAGCAGTCAGGGTGCTTTGAAGGAAGGAGGAGGGGGCAACTAGAGGGCATGGGTGGAAGCTGGAGGGGGGAAGATTCAGGGGAGAAAGGAGGAGGCGCTACTTCACTGAGAGGGTGGTGGAGCCATGGAATATGCTGCCCAGCAGCTGGTGGAGGCAGAGATGGTGGAGGGGTTCAAAAGGGGTTGGGACAGGAACAGGGGAAGGGTTCTGTCAACAAAATCCAGTGCAGCGAGAATATCTGGAACTGGGAAGGGAGAAGCCAGAGAAGGCGAGCGGGGCAGCAAGGTAAGCTCCCAGGGTGGGGGCTGACCAAACGAGCAGTCACGAAAAACCGTTAGGTGTCTTCTGCTGGCATTTTAGTATGTTAGTATGTTGTAAAGCTTCACATTTTTGTTGCAACCAAAAGTAAACATCCTCGAAGTTTACCCCTTCATTTCTAAATAATAAAGTCACTGTTTTAATAGTTTTCTTGGTGAGAGGGATGGAGAAGAAATTTTGCCAGTCAGGGTGACTTTTAACCATAGCAAACATTTGACAACATTTTTCAAGTGTTTGATTATTCCTAAAGCTAACAACATATGTATTCTTTCCCTATAAATTTACACACACATATAGTATATATAGATATATACTGTATATATATATATGTATATACACATATATATAAGCAAATAAGTCATGTGCCTGGATCCCCTTTGCATTTTTCAGTAAATTGTGCATCACAAATTTTCTATCTGGCAACTGTTCACTTGTTCCAGTATATTTAAGATGCACTGTGTTGCATCTCTGACCATGTTCCTCCACCTGTTTAAATGTCAGACATCCTGAATGAGGATTTAGATTGAAGTTTTTCAGCATGTTGCAGGTCCAAATCCATTCCATTGTACATGTTAGTTTGCTGGCTTTTTTTGGTGTGCACACCATGTGAGGATTCTTCTGTGGACCTGTCTTCAGAATGAGGCAAAGTGAGATTTTGCATAGTTGCTAAAATGTTCTTTTCAAAAACCACTAGTTGTTCTGTGCCCTGTACCAGTACATTATTATTATTGCCTTGGTTTTGGGCTGTTTGATTCTCCTGTCCATTTTTGGGTAGTCCAGTTTCTTCATTTGCAGGCATTATTCTGGACAAACAATTTTTGTCCTGGATCTGACAGCTGACTTTTTACCCTTAGCAACTCCTGAAGTGTAAGCTTGTACTGGGGACATATTTATGATTTCAGCTACCGATACCAGATCTGGGTATGTACACCCTGCTCCTTCCTGTTGCAGTATCGACCCCACTGCTTTTAAGTGCTGAAGCAGGGTCCCACTGAGAATGCATGGGTGTGGTGCTTACATTCTCCATTCATCCCTGACTTAAAACAGTTATAGCCTGATTTACTGGGCAAACATTAAGTGCACCTTTATCTTTCTCATTGTAAACAGAGTCTATAGAAGAGGGTAAGACCTCTGTAGTTTGAAAAGAGATTGGCATATCTTTTGACTTTGATGAGTCAATAGAAGCTGCTTGCTGTACTGTAGATGCAGGTTTGACTCCAGGTGACATCTGCTTAGCAATTGTGGCAGTTTCTTTTAGTAACTTCAGTAACAAGGTATTGTTGTCCAATATAGCCAGTTTTAGTAATGTTACCTCCTGTTCTGGTGTCAGTAGGTTTGTTGTAACTTCAGAATAATTTTCAAACCTTATAGCTCTCATTCCCTCAGCCTGGGGAGATTGTACAGGAGTAGTAATCAATACACTATCCATGTCCATTTCCTGGTCAGTGTCTATCAAGAAATCTACTATTTCTTCCATATCTGCATTATTTTGTTTTGTTTCCAGACAATTTTCAGCAGGTTCAGGGTTTGCTTTACTGAAGGGAAGTTCCCCTATATCCTCCTCTTCACAGCCTCCAGTCTCCACATCAGTCATCTTGGAAATGGCTGACAAGGGTTCCCCATACTGGTCAATGGGGGAATTTCCCCAGTGTCCTGGTCAAATTGCCTCCATTCACTGAAAAGAAGGAGTAGGTCATGCCCATTGGGGCTGGATTTGTGAGGTTTCAGTGATTTAAAAGTACAAAACAACTCTTGAAGAGTGATAGGAGATAACTGAAAGGAATATGGAGTTGGAGGAGTATGCTGAGCTGGGGGGATTTACAGGGGTATTAGGAGTTTGATGGTTGGGTAGTGGGGAGGGAAGATTAACAGTGGAGGAGGGGAGTGCAAATGTTATGAAAAATTTGCTTTGAGTGTAGGCAACAGTGAGTGGATCAGTAACAAGTTTGTTGTCAATCAGGAGGAAGGGAGAGGAAGAATTTGAAGTGGGTTTGAGGAGTGAAGAGATTGTTTGCCAACATTTTTAAGGAGAGTCTATTTTTTCTTGTAATGTAAGCTTAACGTAATGAGATTTAGCAGACCTATTAGCTTTAGTGCAAGCATTTCTCAGAGTACCATAATTGGATAGATAATTGGGATAAGAAGACACTTCATAGCGAGCCCAAGCATGGTCATGAGGATTACAGAGCTTGACAATATCAGCAGATATCCAAGGATGGTGGACGTGTTTCATCCTGTAGTGATGAGAAGGAGCATGAGTGTTCAAAGTGTTGTTGAAAAGGTGGCAGAAAAGGGAGAGAGCAGTGTCTATGTCCCTAGAAGGGGGCCCAATCGGGGGATGTGAGGTCATGAAAGAGATAGATGTTTATTGAGCATAAGGAACAAATCCAGAGATAAGTTGGGGGGGAGGGAGTGCGGAAGGTGTAATTTACAAGTACAGTATGCCATTACATCATCACTGAATATATACGGGAATGTACCGGCAGAGGAGATCTGGCGGGAGCTAGAGGACAGGATCCAATTTAGGAGAGTGTGGTTGTGAGAGTGAGGATTTGGTCTTGTGGGTTCATTTATAAGCTGATGAAGGTTTCAAGACTCAATGTGTTGCACAGTAGATTTAAGGGCAGCTGAGGCCTGGTCCAGATTGAAATCGCCAAGTAGAATGAGTTCACCAGAGTTAGCAGCAGATGATAGGGAGGAGATGGTGCTAACCACAGAGACAGAAGCAGTTTTAGGGGAGGAGTATAATACTCCTATGAAAATGGGGAGAGAGGAGGGGAGTAATAGCTTAATGAGAAGGAGTTTGTGATAATTTGTGACTGTTTTTCTAATAATGGCAGAGTCTGGCAAATTTTGGTGATAGTAAATAGCTATACCACCACACTTAGATCAGTCTTGTCAAATGATGTAGTAGCTTGTTAGAATAAGTAAGGAGTCAGGTATTCTGGACAGGACTGTAACATTGCAATATAATGACAGGATACTGCATAACACACTAGTATTATGACAGCTCTTGGAAATATGCCCCATCCACCTTTTTGCTACATGGTGTGCCACAAAAGAGTATCTTTCATAATTGTGATGCAGCCTAGAAATGTCCAGTATTTTTAATACCATGACTTGCATACCTCCTGTACCCTCCAGCATGGTATTGCTACCACCTTACATGTGATGCATTTATTAATTTGTGAAGCACTTTGAGCCTCCAGGAAGGAGCGCTATAGAAATACAATTATCTATCTATTTATCTATCTATTGACCTATCTATCCAGCACCAGGCTAGTGGCAGTGCACAGGCTAGTAGACCAGCACATTCCTGGTCTAACCACAGCCCAGACTACTTGTGGTCACAGTGGAGATTTGAGAATTCCAGATTAGAAGATGTAGTAGTCCTGCTGTGGTGCAAGTCTTCTGCCATTTTGCACACCTATGTTGGACACATGGGTGGCACAGTGCTGGTTTGCCACAAGGGTCCCTATGTTCACTGCAGCCTATGTTCCAGAATTGGGATTCTGCAACTTTTACATAGAAACATAGAATTTGACGGCAGATATCGACTGCTTGGCCTACCTAGTCTGCCCATTTTCCTACTTAACAGATAAGCTGCAGATCCCAGTTAACCAACAGCTTACTTCCTCCTACCCTCCCACTAGGACTGCCTTATGTCTGTCCCATGCATTCTTGAATTCCCCCACTGTTCTTGACTCCATGACCTCCTCAGGGAGGCTGTTCCATGCATCCACAACCCTCTTCATGAAAAAATACTTCCTCACATTTCCTCTGAGTTGTCCCCCCTCTGTCTTCAAATTGTGCCACCTTGTTGTTGCCCATCTCTTTTTCTGAAAGATACTACCCTCTTGGACTTTGTTGATACCCTTGAGGTACTTGAAAGTTTCTATCATGTTCCCTCTCTCCCTTCTTTCCTCGAGGGTATATATATTAAGCTCCTTTAGTCTTTCTTCGTATGTCTTCTGGTACAGACCCTGCACCATTTTGGTTGCCCACCTCTGGATAGCCTCCACTCTGTCTATGTCTTTGCAGAGATGGGGTCTTCAGAACTGCACACAGTACTCCAGATGGGGTCTCACCAACTGACTGTACAGAGGGATAACAATTTACTGTTTTCTACTATTGATGCCTCTCCCTGTGCATCCCAGTATCCCCCCAGTCTTCCTTACTGCCTTCTCACTTGCTTGCCCACTTTTAGGTCATCTGATATAATTACCCACAGGTCCCTTTCCATTTTTACAGTTGTCAGTATCTTTCCCCTGAGTTTTTGTTTCCAAGTTGCATTACCTTGCACTTCTCTGGATTGAATCTGAGCTGCCATACATTTGACCATTCCTGCAACCTTGCCAAGACCCTTCTCATCCTTTCCACTCCATCTTGTGTATCAACCCTGTTGCAGATCTTTGTGTCGTCTGCAAAGAGACATACTTTTCCTTCCAGTTTCTCTGCAATGTCACTTATAAAGACATTAAAAAGCACCGGTCCCAGTACTGAACCCTGCGGTACTCTTCTAGTAACTCTCCTTTCTTCACTGTGGCCTCTGTTTACTACTACCCTTTGTGTCCTGTTGTCTAGCCAATATTTTATCCAGGCTACCACCTTGGGACCCACTCCAACTTTTGATGCCATGTGTCCCTAGTGTCATTTCTGTTTGACACAAGCACCTTGCGCCAATATCAAGGCTTTCAGCATTAAGCCCCAGACATTTTGTCAGCTGCTTAATATTTATGTTTCATAAATCATATTGCCCTCTCCTTCTGCTGAACCAGAAAGGAGTTAATCTGGCATTTGAGCTAGCGTAAAGAGTGAATATCATCTTGGGCTTTGACTGTCTGCTCATGGTATGTTTTTTTATGTGCCAACAGTGTAACTGCAAGTGCCTACTGTGGTCACGTGTACTCTTTTTTTTCATTTAGTGAAGTTCAAAAGTACATTCAGTATAAGTGATTTCAGCTGTATGATGTCACTGATGATGTCAGTGATAGGGCTTTTAGGTCTTGGTGTAGGGTTTCAAACCTACACAATACTGGCTTTGATCCACAGATTGGAACATTTTTCTTTCTCACTATGGCTTATGTACTGTGAGAGAAATTGCTAGATGTTATCACTGATGTTAGTTATAGACTTTCAGCCAGGTTTCAAGTTCTGTATTGTGATAACATGAAAAAATTCCAGCTCAGACTTTAAGGTTTAAATGCAGCTTCCAATACACTACTTCAGATAGACATACTGTTAATTATGAACATTTACTGCAGCTGTGTAGAGGAGGTATACACTCACTACTTAATGTCCTTTGCAACAGCATACATCTCCTGTATAGGGTGCTGAGTGCAGCAATACAGTTATAAGATATCAGGCAGTAGAGGGCAGGGGGCCTGGGTTTGATCCTCAGAGTGGAACATATTTTTCTTTCTCATTAGAATTTATGTAGTATGAGAGAATTGCTACACACTGTTGCTAATAATAGTGATATTTTTTTCAGCAAGGTTTGTAGTTCTACAATGAATTTTGGATAACTTGAAAAGTTTCTGCTCAGACTTTGAAGTTAAAAAGCAATTTGGGAACACTGCTTCAAATAGACAGACTGTTAATTACAAACATCCATTGCAGATGTGTATGGATGAACGTCTGCACTCACTGCTGGATGCCCTTTGTCACAGAATGCATCTCATGTACAAGAATCTTAGTGCAGCAGTAAAACAACAGAATATCAAGCAGTACAGGAAAGAAGTCTGGGATTGATCCTTGCAGTGGAACAATGTTTTTTTTTCTCTCTCACTACAATTTATGAAGTATGAGAGAAAGTTCTTGATGTCATTGCTAATGATAGTGGCACACTTTCGGCAAGGTTTGAAGTTCTATATTCCTGATATATTGAAAAGTTCCAGCTTAAACTTTGAGGTTTAATGGGGACAGGTAACTAATGTTAATTGGTAGCAGTTAATAATATTCCTGTTTACAGCAATGAAATTCATACATTCAAATTTTCCACATTTAACTGTACCTGCATAAACACTGATATGAAAATTGTTTTCAATTTTTTATGTTTTATTTTTATGGATAATATAATCAAATGTTCCTTTAATGGAACCAGAAGTTTGGAGTTTTTAACATGTCACAGTTTGTGAACAAAATGTTAATTATGATCAGTTGTCCTATCACGACCTTGCTCAGAGTTTGGTGCACAAACTATGGCATAGTTAAAACTCCAGATACCTGATTTCATGAGGAGAACTGTGGCAAAATACTACCCATAAAAACAGAACAATGCAAAATACAGTTTTTCATGTCACTTTTTGTTCATGTACAGTTTTATAGGGACACTTTAGAGAAATGAATATAATTTCTGAAAGTGGGAACATTATCGTCAGCTACCAGTCAGAAATGATTTCCTATCTTCATTAAATGTAACTTGGGAGCACTACTTTAAATTGACAGACTATTAATTACAAAAATCCACCATAGCTGTATAGAGGGCTCTACAATCACTGCTGGATATCCTTTACCACAGTATCCTTTTTCCATATAGAAAGCTTAGAATAGCAGTAGAGCTACATGCCACCGAGCAGTGCAGAATCAGGAGCCTGGGTTCAGTCTCCAGTCTGGAACATTTATTTTTCTTTCTCACTACAATTTAAGTAGTATGACAGAAATTGTTAGATGGTATTGCTGATGTTAGTAGTAGACTTTTAGCAAGATTTGGCATTCCATATTGTTGATAACTAAAAAAAGTTCCAGCTCAGACACTGAGGTTTAAATGCAACTTAAGAATTTTTTTTTTCAGTAGAAATTCATTGTTCGATTTTGTAAACTATTACAATGTTATGCTATCTCATTTAAGGCATAAATGAAAATAAATGTTCATACAAAAGAGGGAAAGGGAAAGTCCTTACAAGTATTACAGCAAAAGGGTCAGTCATATCAGCAGCCCTCTCCCCTGAGAACACTGACCAGCTGAGGAGCTTGTAACAGGGGACTGCAGAGAGCCTTAAGAGGCCTCAGAAGCAGCCCTCTCCCCTCAGAACACTGCCCAGCTGAGGAGCTTATAACAGTGGACTGCAGAGGGACTTAAGAAGTAAAGCCTCCTTCCTTCCAGCCAGCTTGTGTCTTAAGCTATTTGGGGTCTATTTTCTGTCCCCACACAGCAACAGATTGTTTCTGCTACTGGATATCTGGACATCTCTGCATGGGGATTTTGGGGCTTTCCTTGTGTTACTTTAAGGGATGTTATACTGCATGTCTCTGCTGTTAACTAGCACTGTTATACTGTGATATGGGAGTCTGTAATACTGTTTTAGAGTGCTTACCTGTTTTAGAATTGTGTAGAATCTCTAGCGTGTGTGTCCGCCATCTTGCACATGCGTAGTAGCCTTCTGTATCTCGACTCTGTCTCAATAGTTGGTGCATGTGCAGTAGGGTCCTGATCTAGCCTGCTGCTTACTAATGTGATTCCTTTGTTCCCTTTCCTTTATAGGCCTCAGAAGCAGCTCTCTCCCCTCAGAACACTGTCCAGCTGAGGAGCTTGTAACAGGGGACTGCAGAAAGCCATAAGAGGTAAAGCCTCCTTCCTTCCAGCCTGCTTGCAGACAGGTCTTAAACTATCCGGGTCTATTTTCTGTCCCCACACAGCAACTGATCGTTTCTGCTACTGGACATCTGGACATCTCTGCATGGGGATTTTGGGGCTTTCCTTGTGATACTTTAAGGGATGTTATACTGCATGTCTCTGCTGTTAACTAGCACTGTTATACTGTGATATGAGAGTCTGTAATACTGTTTTAGAGTGCTTGCCTGTTTTAGAATTGTGTAGAATCTCTAGAGTGTGTGTCCACCATCTTGCGCATGTGCAGTAGCCTTCTGTATCCCAACTCTGTCCCAACAGTTGGTGCATGTGCAGTAGGGTCCTGATCTAGCCCACTGCATACTAATGTGATTCCTTTGTTCCCTTCCTCTTATAGGCCTCAGAAGCAGCTCTCTACCCTCAGAACACTGCCCAGCTGAGGAGCTTGTAACAGGGGACTGCAGAGACCCTTAAGAGGGAAAGCCTCCTTCCAGCCACCACTACTCCACCAATTCTTAAGGCGAAGTACATTGAAAGCAATGTACTTTGCCTCATTTCACCTTGCTTTTAAGCTCCAAATGTGAATTTTGCAGTGATTCATGGGTTTTCAGGTCACATGGGCTCTAGATTGTTCTACACAGCCTCAGTTCAGGGTACTGTGTGTAGGAAGCTGGAGGAGACAGTCTGCTCTGAGAGCTCTCTGTGATTCAAACCTTCTAAAATCTATTAAAAAAGCCTTTTTGAATAATTTTTTTTGCTGAAACTTTAGTTCATCAATTGTAGGAAACTCTCCTGTGCTCATGTCATCGAGCGTTTATTGTTTGTGTATGGATTTTGAATGTTAATGTCTGACATTCAGTCTGTGTACTGAGAGACAGTGGAAGTGTGCTTTGAGGGAGGGGCGTATTTGTGGTGTAGGTCATAACTTGGAGAAAAAGACAGTTCTTTCTGTTTTGGTAATTTTTTCTTGTATAACTGTTAATGTACACAGTTATATTTTCAATAATTCTTGCCATTTTTTTGCTGATTGTGGTGCAGCAGTGCATAATTTTATTTTGTTTAAAATACGTGGTTATATTGCTGAAATTTTCAATTTGCTACGCATTACTTAATGTGTATGTAAGTATGTGTGTGATGCATGTCATCAAATCAGACACCTTTTATTGTGCCACATACTGTAGTAATTTCAGCAATGTGAAGCTTCTATCCACTGCAGCTGTGTGATTTTTGTACTTCTTTGTGGTATCTTTACTGTACTAGTACTAGTGACTGTTACTGCAGCAGTGCAGTACACTGCCCCCCCCCCGTGGCCCGCCCAAACTGGCGAAGGTATTCTTTTCTAGATTTGAATTTCTGATGGTGAGCACTGGTTAGGAGTTGTGCCTTTGCATCTGCATCTCTTCAGTGCACAGCGCAATCTTAATCTGTCTGTGCATTTGCATCTCTTTAGGGCTCAATCTCCATCTGTAACTTAAGTCACAGTTGTTTCTTTGGCTTGTCTTCAGAGTACTTGACTGGTGTGGTGCTTAATTCTGCATGAACATTGTGTCATTAATATGTGTTTTTAAGTCAGGAACATCATCACGAGTCACTCGTGATACAAATCACGTTCTTCATCATCACAGTCACAAATGCAGTCACAAATCATGATTCACGATCATGTCACGAATCACATTAATTTTTTTACTAGCTACTTGGATGTATTGTAAGCCTGTTTTGTAGTATCTCTCCAGGCTTCACCACCCCACCATTGTACTCATTAATGAATGTTTTTAAGTCGGGGAGTTTTGTGCTACAGCACATCGGGGAAGTGCAGCCGTAGGCATTCGCGTTCCCAATATAGTTCCATATTGGTTATCTCATACCATCAACACTTAATCACTTTCTTCATCATCATGGTCACAAATGCAGTCACAAATCATGATTCACGATCACGTCATGAATCACAACATTCATTTTTTTACTAGTTACTTGGATATATTGTATGCCTGTTTTGTAGTATCTCTCCAGGCTTCACCACTCCACCATTGTACTCATTAATAAGTGTTTTTAAGTCAGGGAGTTTTGTGCTACAGCTCATTGGGGTAGTACAGCCATAGGCATTCATGTTCCTTCCTGTACAGCATGTGAGTTACAGTACTGTAAATAGTGGTCAGTGAAGTGGCCCTAATTTGTACTGCGAAGTGATTCATGGAGTATCGCAGAGTACTCCACAATGTGAAGTGGAGTACTTTGCCTCATAATGAGGAACTTGAAGTCCATTGAAACCAATGGCTTTGCGTTATTCTGCCTTCCCCAAACCACTTCTTCACCAATTTTAAGGCAAACTACATTGAAATCAATGTAATTCGCCTCACTTCACCTTGTAATTGAGCTCCAAATGAAACTCTTCAGTGATTCATGGGATTGCAGGTCACATGGGTCTAGGTTTTTCTGCACAGCCTCAGTTCTGGCCAGGATATTGTGTGTGTAGAGGTAGCTGGAGACAGTTTGCTCTCAGAGTTCTGCGATTCAGAACCTCTAAAAGCTGTTTAAAATGCCTTTTTGAGTCATTTGTTTTGCTCAAAATTTAGTACATCAATAATAGGAAACCCTTCTGTGCTCATATCATCTAGTGTTTGTTGTTGTTTGTGGAATTTGAATGATAATTTAGAAAAGTCAGTCTGTGTACTGTGAAATGTGCTTTGGGGAAGGGGTGTATTTGTGGTGTGGGTACATTAACTGGGAGAAAAAGGCAGTCTTTATGTTTTGGTTATATCTTTCTTGTATAACTGTGTTAATGTACACACTGTAATATTTTCAGTAATTTTTGACTTTTTTTGCTGATTGTTGTGGTGCAGTAGTGTATAATTTGTCTGTTTAAAACTTTTGAATATAATACTAAAGGTTTTCAATTTTCTATGCATTACTTGTAGTGTGTGTGTGTGACTGTGTGTGTGATGCATGCCATTAAATCAGACACCTTTTATTGTGCCACAGAGTAATAGCAGCAGTGTGAGCCTGCCATCCACCACACCTGCATGAATTTTTTATACTGCTTTGTTGTATCTTTACTGGCAGTGGATTGTTACTGCCGTGCATTAATCCCCAAACTGGCAAAATGTATTCCTTTCCAGAATTGGATTTGTGACTTGTGAGCACAGGTTAGGTGTTGGTGTGCCTTTTCATATGCATCCCTTGAGTGCAGCGCAATCTTAATCTGTCTGTGCATTTGCAGTGCACCATTAATTCTGGGAGACTGCATTTCTTGTTATGCTCTCATTTCACTTTGTCAGCACTGGGGAATTTTCTTGACACAAGACAATTGCATTTTGGGGATGCACATTAATTCTGGTGACTCTTTGTGTGACGACTGAGTGCATGGCTGAGTGCGTCATTAATTCTGGGAGACTTTGCATTTCTTGTTGCACTCTCATTTCACTTGATCAGCACTGGGAAGTTTTCTGAACACAAGACAATAGCACTTTGGGGATGCACATTCATTCTGGTGACTGTGTGGGAGGGGTGCTGTCAATACTGTTGTGTCTCCACCTTACTTCACATTTAAGGCAGAATGACAATGCAAAGTAATAATAACAAAGTGAAGTGAACCTTTCCTATGGGGAACTCAGCATAGCTAAGTGCCAATGCAAAGTGGCCACTTCGTGTTCACTTCAACAGCAGATTTAAAATTTGCTGCATCTCTACTCTCATTCGGCTGAGAAAAGAGATGGATATTAGCACAATTTGAAGCTAGAGGAAGGATGGCTCAGAGGTAATATAAGGAAGTATTTTTTCATGGAGAGAGTTGTGGATTCATGGAACAGCCTTCCTGATGAGGTTTTGAAGTCAGAAACAGTGGTGTAATTCAAGAATGCATGGGACAGACATAAGGCAATTCTAGGGGGTGGAGGTTGGAAGAAGCAGGCTGCTGGTTAGCTAGGATCTGCAGCTTATCCATTAGGTAGGGAAATGGGCAGACTGGGTGGGCCAAGCGGTCCTTATCTGCCATTAAATTCTATGTTTCTATGTTTCTATGTTCTATGTTTCTATGTTTCTATACTATGATATAGAAATTATCTTGATATTATTATTTTTTTTATTTATTTAGAATTTGGAAACCGGGAGAAGTGCACTGAGCTGAGGCTCATTTTCAGATGCACCCTGGGGGAAGGTGTAAGAGAACAATATATAAATACAAGAGAAGCAGGCAGTTTCACAGGACTATCACAGGCAGGTTATAGTTTATCCCGGGTAAAAGACATGTACAATATTTCAGAGAGACCAGCAGGTTACAAAGTGCCTGAGCTGAGAACAGCAAATAATAGCAAATGAAATGGCAAAAATACACTAAAAATTCACTTAAAGTATACAACTCAGAGTTAGATAGCAGAAGATAGTTTTTAAAAACAACATTAAAAACCAAAAAAAAGAGGAAATATAGGGTGCACACAGGGTGGACACAGGGTAAGGCAAAAATGGTATAAGGCAGACATGGGGCATTAAAAGATTTAAATAATGAACATGAAGTAGTCATAAGTAACTGGAGCAAAAGGAGGATTAGTTAGGTGGATGGCAAGAACAGAGGGATGGGGGTGCAGTAGAGTGAACGTTTAATGAGACTGAGAAAGGGTAGCAAACCGAGAGAGGTGGGATGAGAATTCTATAAATGTGGGAAGAAAAAGAAGAAGAAGAAGAAGAAGAAGAAGAAGAAGGAGGAGGAGGAGAAGAAGAAGAAGAAGAAGAAGAAGAAGAAGAAGAAGAAGAAGAAGAAGAAGAAGAAGAAGAAGAAGACAGTCATACCTGAATTTGAGTGGCGGTGGGGGAAGGTGAAAGAGCGAGGGTCATGTCAGTGGAGGGAATAGGCTGTGAGGTGGAAGGGGGATAAGAGGCAGGCGAGGTAGGGGGGAGGCAGGTTGAACCAGAATTTGGCAGAGATGATGGAACTGTCATGGCATCGGCAAGAGGATAAGGAAGAGAGAGAGAGAGATAGTGAGGAGTAGAGGGAACAAAGATGAGTCCTGAATGGAACAGTCAAGGTGAATTGACAGAACATGTTGAAAAGTGCATCCAGTTTAAAAAGAGTGGATGTAGAAGCAGACCCATATACAATATCTGCATAATCAAATAGAGGTAGCATTATTTTAGTAAGGAATATCTGACAAACAGGGAGGTAGAGGGCATCTTTGTTTCTACAGAGTGCACCAAGTTTGGGGCAGAACTTTGAATGCACGTAGTTGACATGAGTTGAGAAATTGAGGTGGCTGTGAAACCAGACACCTAAATACTTACAAGATGGAACAGTATCCAGTGGGGTGCCATTGAGGCTATGGAAAGAAGGAGGTGAAGTGAGCTTGGCTAGTTTTTGGTGTGTACCAAAAACTATAGAGACAGTTTTGGTTGTATTTATCTTGAGCTGGTTAGTTTGGAAACAGGTTAGGATGAGCCTGAGGTCAGATTGCAACTGAGCAGTCACCACAGGAATAGAGGGACCAGATGAAAAAAAGATAGTGTCATCAGCATAAAGGTGGATTTGGGAAAAAGAGCAATAGTAGGAAGATCATTGAGAAAGATGAAGAATAAAATTGGAACAAGAACGGAGCCTTGAAGTACACTAGCTAGGATGGGGGGTTACATCTCCAGACTGGATACATTGGGAGCAACCCATAAAGTGAGATGTGAACCACTTGACAGATAGAGTGGAGACACCAGTGAGTTCGAGTTTGGTGAGAAAAAGTGAGTGGGATACAGAATCAAAAGCCTTGACAGGGCCAATGAATATAGCTGTGGTAATGTGGCTTTGACCCATGCATGTAAGAATAGTATCAGTAACCCAGAAAAGGGAAGAGACAGTAAAGTGTTTTTTTTTTTTTGAAAACCAATCTGTAAAGGAGACAGGAAATTTGAAGAGGTGAGAAAAAGGGTGAGTCTAGTAAGGACAAGGGACTCTTGGAGCTATGCAAGAATATGCTTCTCAGAAGGAACTAGAAGGGAAAGGGTTAGATTTGTTACAGTACAGTAGTTTCTTGTTGTTTTTACATTGTTTCTTGTGGATTTTACTTGGTAGAAGGTTCTTTTCTTTCTTACTACTTCTAAGGGGCTAGCAGGGTATTATTTTGGGGCAGTTGGAATTTTGAAAACTGTTTTGGTGGCTATAAGTGGGCTCATTTGTTTGATGTTTCACTGTGTAGCAGGCTGCATTTGTAGAGGCTTATTTCTTCTGATTTAAAACCTATTTGGTGTGATTTAACTGGGGCTGTTTCTTTGAATCAGAGACCCATGTCTTCTAATTTCAAGCCTATTTTGATGTGTTGTTGGTGAAGCTATTTGAATTGGAGACCTGTTTCATTTGGTAGCAAAACTATTTTGGGGGCTTTGAGTAGAATTGTGATTAATTTTTGCTGGCTTCACTAGCTGCAAAGGTTAGTGCATAGTGGGAGAAGGGTGCTAATGGTCTGGCCAGGTCTCACTCAGCTATGGAGGTGGAGCTAAATCAGGTGTGGTGCCATTTGATTTTTCTTCTTAGAAGGAACTAGAAGGGAAAGGATTAGATTTGTTATAGTACAGTAGCTTCTTATTGTTTTTACATTGTTTCTTGTAGATTTTACTTGGTAGAATGTAACTTCTTTTCTTTCTTTCTACTTCTAAGGGGCTAGCAGGGTATTGTTTTGGGGCTGTTGGAATTTTGAAAACTGTTTTGTTGGCTATAAGTGGGCTCATTTGTTTGATGTTTCACTGTGTAGCAGGCTGCATTTGTATAGGACTATTTCTTCTGATTTAAAACCTATTTGGTGTGATTTAACTGGGGCAGTTTCTTTCAATCAGAGACCTATATCTTCTAATTTCAAGCCTATTTTGATGTGTTGTTGGTGAAGCTGTTTGAATTGGAGACCTGTTTCTTTTGGTAGCAAACCTATTTTGGGGGCTTTGAGTAGAATTGTGATTCATTTTTGCTGGCTTCACTAGATGCAAAGGTTAGTGCATAGTGGAGGAAGGGTGCTAATGGTCTGCCCAGGGGCCTCAGCTACCTGATTGTTTGTGGAAGACCCAGGTTGGTCCCACCCCCAAACCCTCACACAACCCGCCCCTGGTCCATGATTTTCTTTATACCAGGGGTTCTGACATCACTTCCTCAAATGGGAAAAGATATGCACATGTCATAGCAGAAGCAGACATTCAGGAAATGAACAGCAGCGAGTGAAGAGGTGACTGCTATCTCAGTGGAAGGGAAGTAACTACAAATCTAGGAGCTTTCATTGTTACTTCTTTGCATTGCTGTTGCATTGTGGAAAGGAGGAATAGGAGTTTGAAGAAGGTCCTGCAATAGCTACTTAAAGTCTCTTTTTGAGTGTGGATAGGAAGGTTAGGAATATAAAAAGCAGTTGCTCAGTCTTTATAAATGAGTACAACAAAGGGGGAGAGGGAAATTAAGAAAATAATGTTTTTCACTGATAGAGGGGGAGAGGGGAGACTTGGGGGAGTGTTTGGTATCCTGCATCTGGAAGGGTGGGGGGTCACTGGTGGGCATCGACAGCAATAGGTAGGGTGGTAGGCTGCAACAACTGCAGTGCACCAATCTTTCTAAAACTTGCCTGGAGTGTGGGAGGATGTTTAGTGTGCAACCACATAGAGAAACTTAGAAAGGAGATTGAGGGTCTGCAGGAGGAACTAAGACAGGCAAGGCAGACTGGGGGTGGGTTTAGCCCAATACTGGAGGGAGGAAGAATGGGAGATGAGGGAGGGCATTTTAAGCCAACAGTGGTGAGAAGAGGTTCAGAAGAAGGGAAGCAGGGAAAAGGGGGCCCAGGCCAGGAAGAACAATTGCCGGGGAAAACAGGTCAGGAGACAAAAGACAAATGGAAGGAGGAGATAGGGACTTGTAAGGGGAGGCGAAGAAGTGGCAAAAGTCATGGAGTGGAAAGGAGAGAACAGGTTACTATGAAGAGAGAGGGAGCGGGCATTTGTGAAGGGTCTTCAGAAAATAGTTTTGCATTGCTAGAGAGGAAGAAGGTGGAAGAGGGAAATGATGAAATTAGTGGAGTAATTGACAAATGCCTGGACCAAACTGGAGTGGGGGGAAGTTCTTCTGGGAGAATTGCAATGGGGCAAAAGGGGGAAATTATGTGCAGGAGGAAGAAGAGGAGCCAGAAATGAGAGAGGGAGATGAATGGAAGCAAGCAGGGAGTAAGAGTGGTGGAATCTTAGTGCTGGGGGACTCAAAACTAAGAGGAGTCAGGTGGGGTAGCAAGGGGGAGAGGCATAGTCACATTTGGGTGAAGGCCATGTCAGGAATGATAGCGGAAGGGGATCACGTGATGCAGGATACTGAGTAGACGCTCCTCTGCATAGCTCCAACCTCCTAACCATGAATTATCGTTATTTTGGTGCTTATTTTCCCTTAAAAACCAGAAAGTTCATAGATCATCACCTTCATAACATCCTGGGCTCCTGTTTGCTTGCTTTCAGAGATGATGGAGGTGTATATGAAAAAGCCTCCGCAGAAGCATACACCGCCGGTCACTCCCCAGAAGGCCCCGAAAAAATCAAGGGCCTTGAGTACTGTGGATAAGCCTGAGCTCCAGAACCTGATCTCTGAGCAAGAGCCCCTAACTCTGAGCAGATTTTTGGAGGAATTCAAACCCTTCCGGGAAGAAATTAAAGAAATCTCAGCTGAAATCAAATCCCTGTCTAAGAAACTCAAGGAGGTCACGATGAAAACTTCAGACAATGCAGCCCGTATCTTATCTCTTGAGAAGCAAGTGGAAAAAATTGACCCTGGTTTAGTAGCCATGCGGCAAAAGATCTCTAGCCTGGAAGCTAAGTTGGAAGATTTGGAGGGCTGCAGCCGAAGAAATAATGTTGTCATTTTGGGCCTTCCAGAACGAGGAGAAGGCCTGAATATGCTGGGATTTGTGCAGAAGCTGATTGAGAAGATCGCTGGCCCCTCTCCCTTTGGGGCTAACTACATCATTGAAAGAGCTCATAGGTCCTTGCAACCCAAGCCATCCCCAGGAGCTACGCTGCATCCCATTATTTGTCATTTTTTAAACTACCTTGAGAGACAGCACTTTCTGGGAAAAGTGAGAGAGTTACAAGAAGTGAAATGGGAAAATATCAGGCTTAGCATTGCCCAAGATTTACCGGGGTTGGTCAGAGCAAAGCGCACTGCTTTCCATCCGGTTGTGTCAAAAATGATAGCTGCAGGCCTTCCCTTCAGAATGGTGTATCCAGCTAGATTGCAAGTACTACTGGACGGTATCTGGTTAACATATGAGAATCCTGAAGTTGCGTTCTCGGGACTGAAAACTGTTCTGCCTGATTTGTTTCGAGACACCTGATCCGTTGGTCTGTTTTGCCCTACCCTGCTTTGGAAGAGAGAAGAATTTCTTCACGTTGTTATGCCACGAGATGACTGAATGCCAATCTGGTTTTGTGGACTCTTGAATTTTGCAATGGAGGTGACTACCTTTAGCAGAGTCTTGACCCTTTGAGTTTTCCTTCTCGGTGTTCATGTTTTGGAGCATTCTCATATCTCAGGACTTTTTCTCTGGGTGGGATTTGCTGTGGTTTGGAAGCATTCTCTTTCTACTCATATGGAGCACATTTCCCGGTCTCTCGTCTCTAGGGACACTCGAATGTCTTGCAGGATGTAGTTTATATTATGAAAGCCTTCAAGTTTGATATTTTTGATTATTGGGGCATGGCTCGGAACAGTGTCCTGTTGGTTTCAATCTTTCCTAGATATTACCACTAGAGGGTGCTTTTGTCCTAATCTTTGTGGTTCAACCTCCCTTCACCTATTTCTTTCTGGAATTTATTTTCATCGGATATAGATGGCCGTGGGGGCTAAGACATAAGGGGAGGTCCGCTACTTGGAAGCATTTAGTTTGCTAGTATTTATACGTCTGGGGGAAAGTTTTCAAATTTTTCAATGGCAGCAGTTAAAGGGACATATTTGGTGAATGTGCCCTATAGTGGGTATTATCTGTTTTCTATCAGGATTTCAGGGTTTCTGAATTGCTCCCTAGTAGAGGTTGCTCTCTTCCCTTTGTCTCATTCTTGCCATTTTTGTTCTGGATTTCAAGAATCCAGTGCTCTCTTACTATGATTTACATTTTTTTCATTTTTGAAGTGATATTATTGCTTATTGATGTCATAAGAAGGCTTACATGTCTTGGTGGAGTTTTTGGGTATACGCGGGAGGTTGGAGGGGGAGGAAGGAAAGCGGTATTGTGCTGAACGTTGCTCAGGACAGTTGGGGGGAGGGGAGTGTGACTTCATGTTCAGGGTCGTTATATTATTTGTTGGTTAGAAGGGACAGAACATTTTGGGGGTGGGGGTGGTGGGTGGGAGGAAAGTTAATATTTGGGGGGTATACAGCAGCAAGCAGGGGACTGGGTCAGTTATGTCTGATTGTTATAGTTCCTGGATTTTATATAATGTTTATTTTTTCCTCTATTTTCTGGATAAATGGCCAGTAGTGTAAACATTGCTACATGGAAAGTGAAGGGGATAAGGAAAAGAGTCAAACAATACCAAGTGTTAAAAGTTTTTTATCTTCTCAGATTACATTCCTGCAAGAATCTCATTTACAGGAAAGTGAATCTCTGCAACTAAGGAGGCAACAAATTGGGCAGGTTTTTAATGTCTCAGGGTCTACTAATAGCTGTGGGGTTATGATACTAATTAATAGAGATATTCCCTTTATTTCCCAACAAGTTTTTAGGGACCCAGATGGCAGATATGTCCTAGTTCAAGGGAGACTCTGTTCTACACCCATTTTACTTGGCAGCATTTATGGGCCTAATATAGATGATCCGAGTTTTTACATGAAACTTATCTCCATACTCCTTCCTATGCTTCCCATGGGTATAATAATAGGCGGGGATTTCAATCTGGTTCTTGATCCCGAACTAGACAGGTCTGGTACTGGGTCGAAGGGCTTAACACCTGGACAGAGGGCCCTCAGGGACTTTTTGGATCAGTGCGGACTGTGTGATGTGTGACGTGTGTTACACCCAAAGGATAGGGTGTATACCTTTAGCTCACTGGTGCACAAAACCCAGTCTCGCATTGATTATCTTTTCCTCTCTCAGTCCCTTCTGCCAGGGATCTTGACTGCTTCGATCCAGCCAGGTCCAGTATCTGATCATTCCTTGGTAACTTCTAAGTTGGCCTTCCTTAACCTTCCTCATAAAGAAACCCGATGGAAATTAAATGGTCAATTGCTCAAAGATACTAAATATTGTGACCTAATAAAGGAGCAGGTCGATTTCTTTTTCTCCACTAACTCCTCTGAGGACACGACTCCTGATATTTTGTGGGGTGCTTTCAAATCATATATGCAAGGGATGATTATTAGCTTAGCCACCAAAAGGAAAAAAAAACAGAGAGGCAGAATTATTAGCTTCATTATCTCTGATTAGGTCTTTGGAAACTAGGTTATTCTCTAATGCCTCGAAAGAAGATATGAGAAGGCTCTCGGTAGCTAAAGATAAATATTTAGACCTGTTAAGGGAAAAAGTAAAATTGGCTATTATTTGTACTAAAGCAAACCATACCAATCAGGGAGAGAAGGCGGGTCGCCTGCTAGCTTTAAGGTTAAAGCAGCAAGAATCAGCTAGATTTATACCTCCAATTAGGGCCCAGGCAGATGGATTCTTGAAGGTATCCCTTTCTGAGGTTGAGCCGGAGTTTGCCTCCTATTATGAGGAGTTATACAGGGATATGGATAACCCTCCTTCCTTAGAAGAGCTTGAGGCCTACCTGAGGAATTCCTCTTTACCTTTTCTGTTGGAATCGCAGGGGAATTTTCTATCCTCACCAATATCCCTAGAGAAAATTTCAGAGGTCATAGGGGCTTTGCCCTCTGACAAGGTCCCAGGTCCAGATGAGTTTTCTGCCTTATTTTATAAAACTTTTCGACCACAGTTATTGCCAGTCCTCCACTGGTGGTATTGTCACATTCATTCTGGAGCAAAAATAGATAGGCATTTGTTTGAGGCCCTGATTGTACTTCTCCCTAAGCCTGATAAGGATCCGGAATTAGTACAAAGTTACAGACCAATATCCTTATTGAATCAAGATGTAAAAATTCTTTATAAGATATTGGCTGATAGAATAACACGAGTTCTCCCTGACCTGATTAGTATGTCCCAGGTAGGATTTATGAGGGGACGTTCATCAGCCGGCCATCTACGCACCCTGTCACATGTAGTCTTGGTGTCCAGGGATGCTGCCTTTCCCGCAGGATTGGTCTCCTTGGATGCTGAGAAGGCATTTGATCGTGTTAATTGGAATTTCCTGTTTCAGACTCTTAAAGTATGTGGGTTTCCAACTAAATTTATAGAATGGATTCGGGCCCTATATCAAATCCCATCTGCCAGAGTTTCTGGTAATGGAGCATTCTCCAAACCCTTTCCTTTGCTTTCTGGTACTCGGCAGGGCTGCCCTTTCTCCTCCCTTTTATTTAATTTATACTTAGAGCCCCTTATTAGAAATATTCTCAATAATCCGGAGATAAGTAGAATCCCAGCTGGCAATCAGGTGGTAAAGATCACGGCTTATGCTGATGATCTCCTTCTTCATTTATCCCATCCTAAAACCTCAGTTCCTGCCATGTTGAAGGAAATCACCTAGTTCAGCGCTCTCTCAAATTACAAGTTGAATATAGCCAAATCTTCCATTTTCACTCTTAATCATAAGGTTTTTAAAAATGGTGTGTCATCTCTTGGTCTTGGTTGGTCTCCATGCATTCTTAAATATCTTGGCATTAATTTGATGCGTAACCCTTCCTTCTGGTTTAAGGAAAACCTGGAGCTTCTCTCCCAAGTGATAGTTCAGGACCTTAATAGATGGTCCAAACTCGCTCTCTTCCTTTGGGGCCATATTAATATCATCAAAATGAACGTTTTCCTTGTTTATTTCATCCGCTCTCACTTCTTAACGCCTTTACACTGTTATCATGGCTTCATAAAATGCATGGAATTTTCTCAAATTTTATCTGGTCTAATAAACAAGCCAGTTTAGCATATTACAAACTAGCTGCTCAAAAAATAGATGGGGGGGCTGCAGATTCCCCATCTAGCAATTTATTACTGGGCTAGTCATATTGCAAAATATTTGCGGTGTGTTAATCCGGGTCCTGAATATTCAAGGCCAATCTCGCTCAAAATTGAGCTAGACTTTATTCAATCCATGAACATTGACCCTCGGACATTGCTCTATCTAAAATTAGCCTCCCTTCCGGACACTATTAGATGCCCTATTACCCGACGTCCCTCAGAGTTCACATGCAGCTTTGTTCATTTCTGCGGTATTCCCCAGAAATTGACTTGTCTCAGTCTATTTGGAATTCCCCATCTTTCTCTATAAATAAAAAGAAGATATCTCGTAAATGGTTACCCCAGATAGGGGATGGGATAATCTCTACTTTTCTGGGTGATGCAGGGGAATGGCTTTCAGTCTCTAATATCATTCACAAGTTTGATATTCCCTTAACTTTTTACTTCAGGGTGACCAAATTAAAACATTTACTTTCTACAGTATTTGGTAATGTCCCTCCTCATCCCCCTGCTTTTAGGTTTGTACCAGACCTGTCCCCTTTATTGGGAGCACCAGGTACTATTTCCAAAATATATCGTGTCCTATATCAATGGAGATAGAGGTGACCAGAAGGCCCTACTAAGCTCTGGGTTTCTTTTTTTCCTCAATATACTCCTAATTGGTCAGCTTTATGGAAGTCTTGTCATAAATATGTTTCTCAGGATAGACTCTGCCTCATGCAATTTCATATATTGCATAATGTGTATTATACCCACCCCTGTGAAGCTAAAGAAATGGGGTCTTATAAGCTCAGGGGCCTGTACCAAAGGATGTCAAGAAGAAGGCATGCTTCTTCATGTCTTTTGGTCATGTTCTAAGATAAAGTTATTATGGATGGCCATACAGAATAACCTAGACCCCATACTGGGTTTGCAGGAGTACTTCACTCCTGATATATGTTTGTTGGGGGATTTATCCACTGTTAAGGTTAGAATCAGAAGGTTTCATATTTCCATGATTGCACTATCAGTTAAGAAAATTGTGCTTTGGCACTGGAGGGATACATTAGGCCCAACATACCAGGAATGGGTTAATAAAATCTTGGCTAACTTACGTACTGAGAAAGCTATAGTGAGCCTCCAGAATAAGTTGCAGTGGTACAAGGACACTTGGGATCCCCTTCACATGCTAAATATGGTTAGAGCTGCTAAATGAGTCTGTATATCTAGTGTCTTTTATTGTGTGATACCATACTCTATCTCTTATTTGTACAAGTACCTTGCTGCTGTATGGGGTGGGAGGGAAGGGGAATGGGGACAGCTCATGTATCAGTCTATGTATAAGCACTGTATGTGGTAATTTTCTATCCCCTGAATTAGCAGAAGAAAATTACTAATAAAATATGAATTATAAAAAAAAAAAAGGAATGATAGCGGAAAGGATGGGACAATCTGTTCTGAAATATGCTAGAAGGGGTAGGGACAAGCCTCATTTAATTAGACATCTTGGAACAAACAACCTGACTGACAAGACAGGAGATATAACCAGAAGAGGTTTGAGGAACTAGGACAATTAAGTGAGGGGGCAGGAAGATCAGTAACTTTTTCGGAGATACTTCCAGTGCCCAAGGCAAGCACAACAAGAAAGCTAAGAATAAAGGAATTTAATGGATGGCTAAGAACCTGGTGTTGTGCTAAAGGGTATGGACTGTTGGGGGTGGGAGGGACCTTGAGGACAGTAGTCTCTATGCCAAGGACAGACTACACTTGAGTGAGGAGGGAAAGAAAGTGTTGAAACAGAGGATGGAGGAGTACATAGAGGAAGTAGGGAATTTAAACTAGGAGCAGGGGGTGGCAATTGGGCAAGAGACATGCAAAGACCACAGGTTGGGAAACCATATGAGCTAACCCCCCATAACAGTGACAAAGGAGAAATGGCAAGTACTATTGATGATGCAAATAAAGGAGGGCAGGATGGAAGGGATGGCAAGGGTGGAAGGTGGTTACCCTTAATGCTAGCAGCCTTGGGAGGAAAACTGCAGAGTTACAGGTGCTCATGGCAGAGGAAGAGGTGGACATTGCAGCCAGTGGTGTACAGGCCGCCATCTCAGACGGAGGAGTTAGACAGGGAACTAGAGCGACAGATCAGGAGGACCTATGAGAAGGGTATTGTGGTGACTGTGGGGGACTTCAACATGCCAGGAATGGACTGGATTACCCAACAACCAGGAACAGAAGGGAGCAGATACTGCTGGATGCCTTACAGGACAGCTTCCTGCTGCAAATGGTCAGTGAACCAACCAAGTTAGGGAATACCCTTGACCTTGTGCTGGCAAATGAGGACTTTGTGAGAGAACTTACAGTGGAGGAACTGCTGTCATGAAGTGACCACCATGCAGTATGGCTCACATTGGATATGGGCAAGGAAGGAGTGGAATCAGGCACAAGAGTGCTGGACTTCAGGATGGCCAACTTTGGGAGGATGGGGGAAGTGGTAAAAGGGTACCTGGCCAGAATTCAATCTAGTACGGACACTAACCAGAGGTGGGAGCTCATTAAGCTGGGGATAGTGGAGGCAACCAAAACCTGCTGCAAGGCCCAGAGCAAGAAAGCTAGGGCTAAGAAACCAAGCTGGTTGAGCAAGGAAGTCATGGAAAAGGTAAGGAGGAAAAAAGCTGCATTTAGGAAGTACAAGAAAACAGGGAGAGAGAGGAGGACAGGGAGGAGTACTTGACAGAATCGAAGGAGGTGACAAGGGCAGTAAGG
Source organism: Neoceratodus forsteri (assembly GCA_016271365.2). Taxonomy (NCBI): domain Eukaryota; kingdom Metazoa; phylum Chordata; order Ceratodontiformes; family Ceratodontidae; genus Neoceratodus; species Neoceratodus forsteri. The sequence goes on along the minus strand of CM057452.1, from coordinate 767,402,865 downwards.
GGAGCCAAGGCATCTATGGAACTCAAAATGGCACAAGGCATTAAGAAGGGGGAGACAGACTACTTTAGGTACATCAGGGAGAAAAGGAGCTGTAAGGAGCACATAGTAAGGATTAGGAAGGAGGGGGGTTGGGTGGAAGCAGGGTGCGATAAGGCAGAAGCACTAAATGAGTACTTCTGCTCAGTATTTATGAAAGAGAAGAGGTGGGTGACACCCAAGGGGGGGAATGGCAGAAACAGTTGGAGAAGGGGTGACAGATGGGGAAATCATGGATGGCAGAGTTTGGGAGGATTTGAAGGCACTGAAGGTGGATAAGGCACCAGGCCCAGATGGCATCCACCCCAGGGTACTGAAGGACCTGGAAGAGGTCCTTGCAGAACCTTCGGCAGACCTATTTAATGCCTCACTACATTCAGGGTGTGTACCTCAGGACTGGAGGATGGCTCATGTGGTTTTCCTCCACAAGAGTGGCCCCAAGGATGAACCAGAAAACTACAGACCAGTAAGCCTCACGTCCATCATGGGTAAGCTAATTGCGACTATCCTGAAGGAAAGTCTGGTGGTCTTCCTAGAGGCCAAAGGAGTACAGGACAGCAGACAGCATGACTTCATACGAGGCAGATCCTATAAACCAACCTGGTGGAGTTCTATGACTGGGTAACTAGGCAACTGGACAGGGGCCATGCAGTGGATGTCCTGTATCTGGACTTCAGTAAGGCATTCGACTTGGTGCTGCATGGAAGGCTGGGAAGTAAATTAGTAGGCACAGGGGCAGGTGCACAGCTGGTGAGATGGGTAGGGAACTGGCTTCAGGGAAGGCAACAGAGGGTGGTGGTGGTTGGGGAGCTCTCACACCCAAGGGTAGTGATGAGTGGTGTTCCACAGGGTTCAGTGTTTGGACCAGTGTTGTTTGGGATATTCATTGCAGACATGTCATTGGACATCAAGAGCAAGATCAGTCTGTTTGCTGATGATACCAAGGTAGGAGCAGTGGTGGATGACCTAGGGGGATGGCAGGGGTTGCAGGATGATCTGGCAAAGCTTGAAACCTGGTCAGATACCTGGCAACTGGGGTTTAATGCCAAAAAGTGCAAGGTGTTGCATTTTGGGATGAAGAACCCCTTGAAGGAGTTACCAGCTGGGAGGAGTGCAGCTAGCCCAGCAGAGGAGGAGAAGGATCTGGGGGTGCTCATTACAGGGTCAATGAACAACTCAGTAAAATGTAGGAAAGCAGCTACAAAGGCCAACAAAATGCCGAGTTGTATTGCAAGGGGTATATCCTCGAGGAGGGAGGAGGTGATTCTGCATCTGTATAGGTCATTATTTAGACGGCACCTGGAGTACTGCATGTGGTACTGGTGCCCATATCTGAAGAGGGACATTAAGTTACTGGAGGGGGTGCAGCACAGGGTGACACAGGTGATCAAGGGGCTGGGGGACTAATCATATGAGAGGAGGCTGAGGGAGTTGAACATGTACTCACTGGAGGAGAGGAGGGACAGGGGATACGATTGAAACCTTTAAGTACATGAAAGGAATAAACAAGACAGGTACAGAGGAGCTGTTTAAAGTAAGGTAGGTGAGGGTGACCAGGAGCCATTATATGAGACTGGAAGGAGGAAGGTTCACGAGGGAGATGAGGAGACACTTTTTTACAGAGAGGGTGATGGCTGGGTGGAATTCGCTACCTGCAGAAGCGGTATCCAGTAGAACAGAGTATTGCTTCAAAAGGGGATGGGACATGACAAGGTGGGGTCAATGGAAGAGAAGGGTGGATGGGAGGGGCAGCTGCAGAATAAGAGGTGCTAGCTGCACATTCGAGCAGATTTGATAGACCTCTAGGCCTTTATCTGCAGGCAAATTGCATATGTTTGCATGTTCGAAATAGGAATGAGGGAGACTGGATGGTAGTTTTCAGGTGAGGAGCGATCACCACCTTTGTGAAAGGGGGTCAGTTTTGTTGCTTTCCAGTCCTGAGAAACCATACCAAGGGCAAAACAGAGGTTAAGCAGATGGGCCATGGGGTAATCAATGACAGGGGATGAGATTTGAAGGAGTGGGTCATGCCTATCAGGGCTGGATTTGTGAGCTTTCAGTGATTTAAAGGCATGAAACACCTCTTGAAGAGTGATAGGAGATAACTCAAAGGAATATGGAGCTGTAGAAGTATGCAGAACTGGGGGGGATTTACAGGGGTATTAGGAGTTTAAAGGGTGGGTAGTGGGGAGGGAAGATTAATAGTGGAGGAGGGAAGGGGATGGAAAATGTTATGAAAAATTTGTTAAGAGTTTAGACAACAGTGAGAGGGTCAGTAACAAGTTTGTTGTCTATCAGGAGGAAGGGAGAGGAAGAATTTGAAGGGGGTTTGAGGAGTGAAGAGAGTGTTTGCCAACATTTGTAGGGAGAGTTTATTTTTTCTTGTAATGTAGGCTTAAACTAATGAGAAAATACAAAATCACACATGCCCCCACAATGCAAAGCATCATGGGCTGCATATGCAAATCACCACAGAATGTTATGCTGGTCCAACTTTAAGCAGAATTGCATGGTGCCGAAAGGCCTCTCACACAGTTTGCAAAGGGTGCTAACAGAAGACATAGACATGTGTTTCGTCCTACCAGGACTCATCAGTAAGCCTCGTCTGCTTGACACCCTAGTGGAATGGACTAGCTACCCTTAAGGCAGTGTGCCTTGGATATATTGTGGTGAACCCATTAAAATAAAAAACTATTTAAAAGACAAAGAACCTCTGTGTGCAAACACTGAGGCAAGTGTTATCCCAAAGGGCATTTGGCTGGGAAGCCAAGTTTCAAGAAAATACAAAATCACACATGTCCCCACAATGCAAAGCATCATGGGCTGCATATGCAAATCACCACAGAATGTTATGCTGGTCCAACTTTAAGCAGAATTGAATGGTGCCGAAAGGCCTCTCACACAGTTTGAAAAGGGTGCTAACAGAAGACAAAGACACGTGTTTCGTCCTACCAGGACTCATCAATATGCCTCATCTGCTTGACACCCCAGTGGAATGGACCAGCTCCCTTAAGGCAGTGTGCCTTGGATATATTGTGGTGAACCCATTAAAATAAAAAACTATTTAAAAGACACAGAGCCTCTGTGCGCAAACACTGAGGCAAGGGTTACCCCAAAGGGCATTTGGCTGGGAAGCCAAGTTTCAAGAAAATACAAAATCACCACGTCTAAACTAATGAGATCTAGCAGACCTATTAACTTTGGTAAGAGCGTTTCTCTCAGAGTACCATAAGTGGATAGATCATTGGGATAAATAGACACTTTATAGTGAGGCCAAACATGGTCATGAGTGTTACAGAACTTGATAATATCAGCAGATATCCAAGGATGGTGGAAGTGTTTCATCCTGCATCAATGAGAAGGAGCATGAGTGTTCAAAGTGTTATTGAAAACGTGATAGAAAAGGGAGAGAGCAGTGTTTATGTACCTAGAAGAGTAGAAGGGGGCCCAGTCGGGGGTTGTGAGGTCATGAAAGAGATAGATGTTTTGTGAGTATACGGAACGATTCCAGTGATAAGTTTGGGGGGGAGTGGGGAAGGTGTAATTTGCAAGTAAAAAATGTGATTACATCGTCAGTGAATATATACGTGTGTGTATAAGTTCTGATGAGGAGTTCTGATGGGGGGCAAGAGCACAGGATCCAATTTAGGAGAGTGTGGTTGTGAGAGTGAGGATTTGGTCTTGTGGTTTCATTTATAAGCTGATGAAAGTTTAAAGACTCAATGTGTTGCGTTGTAGATTTAAAGGCATCTGAGGCCTGGTCCAGATTGAAATTACCAAGTAGAATGAGTTCACCAGAGCTGGCAGCAGATGATAGGGAGGAGATGGTGCTAACCACAGAGGCAGAGGCAGCTTTAGGGGAGGAGTATAATACCCCTATGAAAATGGGGAGAGAGGAGGGGAGTACTAGCTTAATGAGAAGGAGTTTGAGATACTTTGATACTACTTTACTAATAATGGGAGAGACTGGCAAATTTTGGTGATAGTAAATAGCTATACCACCACACTTAGAGCAGTCTTGTCAAAGGATGTGGTAGCTTGTTAGAATAAGTAAGGAGTCAGGTATTCTGGACAGGACTGTAACATTGCAATGCAATGGCAAGATACTGCATAACACACTAGTACTATGACAGCTCTTGTAAATATGCCCCATCCACGTTTTTGCTACATGGTATGCCACAAAATAGTATCTTTTATAATTGTGATGCAACCTAGAAATGTCCAGTATTTTTAATACCATGATTTGCATACCTCCTGTACACTGCAGCATGGTATTGCCACCACCTTACATGTGATGTATTTATGAATTGTGAAGCACTTTGAGCCTCCAGGAAGGAGCGCAATAGAAATAAAATTATCTATCTATCTATCTATCTATCTATCTATCTATCTATCTATCTATCTATCTATCTATCCAGCAATAGGCTAGTGGCAGTGCACAGGCTAGTAGAACAGCACGTTGCTAGTCTATCCACAGCCAAGACTACTTGTGGTCACAGTGGGTTTTGAGAATTCCAGATTAGGAGACATAGTAGCCCTATTGTGGTGCAAGTCTTCTGCCATTTTGCACCCCTATGTTGGACACATGGGTTGCACAGTACTAGTTTGGCACAAGGGTTCCTGTGCTCATTGCAGCCTGTTTTCCAGAATTGGGATTTCTGCAACTTTTGATGCAAGATGTGCCTTGTGTCATTTCTGTTTGACACAAGCACCTTGCGCCAATATCAGGGCTTTCAGAATCAAGCCCCAGACATTTTGCCAGCTTCTTAATATTTATGTTTCATAAATAATATCACTCTCTCCTTCTGCTGAACCAGAAAGGAGTTAATTTGGCATTTGAGCTAGCATAAGGAGTGAAGATCATCCTGGGTTTGACTGTCTGCTCATGGTATGTTTTTTATGTGCCAACAGTGTAACTGTAAGTGCCTACTGTGGTCACGTGTACTCTTTTTTTTTTTTCATTTAGTGAAGTTCAAAAGTACATTCAGTGTGAGTGATTTCAGCTGTATGATGTAACTGATGATGTCAGTGATAGGGCTTTTAGGTCTTGGTTTCAAACCTACACAATACTGGCTTTGATCCACAGTTTGAAGCATTTTTTTTCTCTCTGTGGTTTATGAAGTGAGATAAATTGCTAGATGTTACCACTGATGTTCGTTATAGACTTTCAACAAGGTTTGAAGTTCTGTTTTGTGATAACATGAAAAGTTCCAACTCAGACTTTAAGGTTTAAATGCAGCTTGCAATACACTACTTCAGACAGACAGACTGTTAATTATGAACATTTACTGCAGCTGTGTAGAGGAGGTATACACTCACTACTGAATGTCCTTTGCAACAGCATGCATCTCCTGTGTAGGGTGCTTAGTGCAGCAGTAGAGCTATAAACTGCCAAGCAGTAGAGGGCAGGGGTCCTGGGTTTGGTCCCCAGAGTGGAACATATTTTTCTTTCTCATTAGAATTTATGTAGTATGAGAGAATTGCTACACACCGATGCTAATTTTAGTGATATTTTTTTCAGCAAGGTTTGAAGTTCTACAATGAATTTTGGATAACTTGAAAAGTTCCAGCTCAGACTTTGAAGTTAAAAAGCAACTTAGGAAACACTACGTCAAATAGACAGACTGTTAATTACAAACATTCATTGCAGATGTGTATGGATGAACGTCTGCACTCACTGCTGGATACCCTTTGTCACAGAATGCATCTCATGTTCAGGAATCTTAGTGCAGCAGTTAAACAACAGGCTATCAAACAGTACAGGAAAGAAGGTCTGGGATTGATTCCTGGAGTGGAACAATGTTTTTTTTTCTCTCTCACTACAATTTATGCAGTATGAGAGAGTTCTACATGTCATTGCTGCTGTTAGTGGCACACTTTCGGCAAGGTTTAAAGTTCTATATTTCTGATATATTGAAAAGTTCCAGCTTAAACTTTGAGGTTTAAAGGGGACAGGGAACTAGTGTTAATTGATAGCTGTTAATAATATTCCTGTTTACAGCAATGAAATTCATGCATTCAAATGGTCCACATTTAACTGTACCTTCATAAACACTGATATGAAACACTGTGTTTTCTATTTTTTATGTTTTATTTTTATGGATAATATACTCAAATATTCCTTTTATGGAACCAGAAGTTTGGAGTTTTTACTTTGTGAAAGTTTGTGAGCAAAATGTTAATTATGATCAGTTGTCCTATCACAACCTTGCTCAGAGTTTAGTGCACAAACTATGGTATAGTTAAAACTCCAGATAACTGATTTCATGAGGAGAACTGTGACAAAATACTGCCCATTAAAGCAAAACAATGCAAAATACAGTTTTTCATTTCACTTTTTATTCATGTACAGTTTTATAGGGAGACTTTTTGGGAAATAAATATAATTTCTGAAAGTAGGAACATTATTGACAGCTACAACTCAGAAATTATTTCCTGTCCTCTTTAAATGCAACTTGGGGAGCATTACTTTAAATTGACAGAATATTAATTACAAAAATCCACCATAGCTGTATAGAGGGCTCTACATTCAGTGCTGGATGTTCTTTATCACAGTATCCTTTTTCTGTATAGAAAGCTTAGTATAGCAGTAGAGCTACAGGCCATCGAGAAGTACAGAATCGGGGGCCTTGGTTCAATCTCCAGTCTGGAACATTTTTTTTTCTTTCTCACTACAAGTAGTATGACAGAAATTGTTAGATGGTATTGCTAATGTTAGTAGTAGACTTTTAGCAAGATTTGGCATTCCATATTGCTGATAACTCGAAAAGTGCCAGCTCAGACACTAAGGTTTAAATGCAACTTAAGAAATATTTTTTTTTCAGTTGAAATTCATTGTTCGATTTTGTAAACTATTACAATGTTATGATATCACATTTTAGACATAAATGAAAATAAATTATCATACAAGAGAGGGAAAGGGACAGTCCTAGCAAGTATTACAGCAAAAGGGTCAGTCATATCTGGTATTACATAATTAATATTACTTGCAATACATATCAAACTGTACACTAACCCCTTTATTTCCTTTCCTTTCCTTGTCCCTAGATGCTGGACTTCTCAGGGACAAATATCTTTTACATACCATGCCCCTACCTGGTACAATGCCCTTAACCTGCCCTCCCTATACTCCACGACATTGGGAGCTTTCAAATCCATACTTTATGCTCACCTCACAGCCTCCAGCTCCTGTGACTGCTTTGTCTAAAGTCTCATCCCACTGAGTGCACTTACATTTGTTTCACTCAACCACCGTGGTCTACTCTTTTACAAAGACAATCTGAGTACCACTAACCTGGTTCTGTCTGCTCCTAAACTTCTTATTTCTCCCTCTCTTCCCTCTCAAGCTCTACAATCCTTATTCCTTGCTCTTGACACTGCCTCTGAGTTCCTTTTTCTTTTCTGTACATAAATGTTACTGTTTAAGTTGTGGCCTTGTTAAACGGATTACTGATTGTTTGTAACACTGTCTACTATGTTTTTGTACTTAATGACATGGAACCTTTGTAAAAGAGCCTTGGCTCAAAGGTATTAATTCCTAGAACAATAAACTTCATATTTCCTATCTAAGGAAGAGTGTTTTCCCATGATATTAGGGAAATATGGATAGCCAGCTTTCACAAAGGAAATCCTGAGAAGACTCACTTATCACCATTACCAGATGGCAAAATGTTCTTGGGAAACATTACTTCAAATAGACTGTTCATTATTAAAATTTACTGCAACTGTGAAGATGGGTTGTCTGCATGCAGTACTGGATGTCCTTTTCACAAGTAGATCCAGAAGCAAATGATTTGATATCTTTTACTGGACCAACATAGATGTAACAACCAGAACAAAGTGCTCTAGCTTTTAGACCAACCAGTCCTTCTTCAGAAGCCTAATGGCAGTTATTTAGAACAAACAATACTTTTAACAGTCAGATCATGCAGAAAAAAACAGAAAAAATCCTCATTGGTTTAAAATACTCATTTAAGAAATACAGATGATGCCAGCCTGGTGGCACAGAGGGTTGAGGCACTGGATGCCACACCTCACATCAAGTCAGCAACCAGGGTTTGGGAATGGACTCAGGCCACTGGGTGCTGGCAGGGGAGAGGTTGGATTGAGCATCCCAGGACTGCTCTCCTTCCTATGGGGTGGGCTCATGGGGTTGCATCATGCATGGGTGGCCCCTGGTGAAGACCAGGAGAAGCACAAGGCATAGTGCCAGCATGGGGAGGAGTTCAGCAAGACACTTGCGTAAGTGCAGCACATCATTGCACTGCCAGCTCTGGGGGACAAAAACCAAGGTGGAAAAAGGGCTGGGCATGACCGAGCAGCTTGATGGCTGCACACCCACTGACCTGGAAGCCTGTCATGGAATTGCATCTGGGGGTCCAATGATGGCTGTGCTAGGACCCTCGCGTATTGAGTGAGCCTGCTGTCCTCCAGGTCGGAGGGGGCCGGCGGCTGGATGCCCCAGCCGGAGCGCAGCACAGGTGAAAAAATCAAAGTATGATAAAAAAAATACAGATGATGATATCATAGAAGTTTAACAGTACCATGTTACCTTCAGCTGGGAGGGTCCCAGGGGTAAAATGTGCTTTGTGCAAAACACATATAAGGAAACCTACTGCATATAAATTAAATTGACATAGGATAACACTGCTGGAGCAGATGATTCTTAAATCAAGCTATGGGTGTCACAGTGTGTATAAGAATGTAATTACTGAAAAACAACCCCAACCCAGATTAAAGACATACTGAGATTGTCTAAGACTTCAAGAAGTTTCAATGTATGCATTATAGACAAGGAGTTATCAGTATAGCTGTCTTAAAACCATCAGTCCACACTGTATGTTGTGTAAAACTTAGCTGGACCTATCACCCAGCTATTGTATACACTCCACCTAGATATTATGCCCATTAACTTCAAAAACCTCTAGTGTATAGACAGGAATTTATAAATGATAATTAAATTTAAATTGACAGTGTTAGTGTCAAACAAAAAAACTCTTGTTGAGGACTACTAAGGAATTAAGACCATGCAGCCTGATATGTACTGATGTCAATACATTCTCAGTGTATAACAACTGATGTACCAGAAGTGTCTAAGGAATCTGAACAAGAGTAAAAAATTAAATTCTCTCCTCCTCTTCACACAAACAGTACACCCTGCACCACCCCACATCCCCATAATGCGGGGGGGATAACTAGCTTTAAGGAGATACTCTCTCTCACACACACACACACACACACACACACACACACACACACACACACTCGTATGCCTAATGAACCTTCATTCACATCAGTCCCTGCAATAGTTCCCCAAAGGAATTCAACTTTTCATGAAATCTTAAGTAAAAGGGATCATGTATCCTAATACCTACAGAGCACAAATGTGGCACTATTTAACCTTAATCCTATCTGTGTAGCAACCTCTCCAAGGATTCTGGATAGAACCACAATGTGACACTATTTAACCTTAATCCTACCTGTGTAGTAACATTTCCAAGGATTCTGGAATGAACCACAGGGAAATAAAACTGCCGCCCTCCCCAGGGTAAGGTAACTAGAAGTAAATATTAAGTATGTGTGTAAGACCAGAGGTCTAACATTCCTACTTTTCCACAGACCACAACAATATTAGCCTAATGGAAAAGATCTGTCCAGGACCCCCAAGCAAATGAGATCTCACACCCCAATATGTTCAGATAAAAAAAAAATATGAGAGACTATAATAACACTCTTGTATGTACAGTAACAGGCTAGGTAATCCGCATATGGTGCAACACAATAAACCACACTCCTGGGTGAAGGTAACAAGTGGGGAAGAATTAATATTCATTTGGGGAAGAATTAATATTCATTAAGTGTGTGAAGTAAGAGTAGTAACACTCTGTAACTCCATGTATCTAAATAAAAGCCTACCTCAATGTGACAGAAAGCCCCACACCTGCTATATTCACATGCCTCACAACATATACCAACACACATACACCCATACATACACACACCACATGCTGAAGTCCTACAATATGCCAGTCTGAAGAAGAAGAGGTCTGTAGAAGTCAAATTCTGTAATATCCCATGAAACCCAGATCAATGTTCATTCCATCTACTACCATATTGAGATGTAAAATAAGTTTAATCTCCAAAGCTTGTCTCTGTTATGTGTTTTTGAGGTTTCCTTTTAAGACCATTACTGACATATCTGAAAATGAGTGGTCAGGCTGGGAGAAGTGGTGCCCCACTGTTTTTTCAGAGTTCTTAGCTCTAATAGTATGTCTGTGTGAGTTCATCCTTGTGTGGAGCTGTTGGCTTGTCTCTCCAACATAACCTGTTTGTGGACATCTCTTGCACTGGATGAAGTAAACAACATGTGATGTGATTTTATAACTCCCATGCAATTGTCTGTTTTGTGATGTAACCACGCAGTCCGTGGTGGAAATGAGCTCACAAGTCTTACAGGTGCGTTTACTGCAGGGTTGTGTGCCATTGCATGACATGGTATTCTGTTCTGGTGAAAGCTTGATCCTAATAATTAGGCTGGCTAAATGTGGTGGTTGTTTAAAAGATAGTGGTAGTTCCTTAAAAATATAATTAAGGGTTTCATCCTCACTAAATATTTGTGGAGGTCTTTAATAATCTGACGCAGAAGTTCAAGGTCTGGATAATATGTGACTACTAATGGTATTCTGCCTGTAGCAGTCTTTTCTTTAGATTGAAGTAGTGTTGTCTTGGTACTTGCGTTGCACATTTTGTTATACTGTCAGTTTCTCTGGAAGAGTGTCCCTGTTCAATAAAGGTGTTTTTCAACATATCCAAATGTGTATCTCTATCATCCTCATTTGAACAAGTATGGTGACATTGGAGTGCTTGACTGTACATGACAGATTTTTTTTATGTGGTTTGGGTGATTACTTTTCTTCTGCAGGTATATCTGTCTGACTGCTTCCTGTAAATACATGTATGTAAGGTTCCATCCTTAATGGTGACTCCGGTGTCCAGAAAATTAACATTGGCTGTAGAACACTCCAGGTTAAGCTTTATGGTAGGGTGGAGGTTATTAAGTTCTTTTTATGTTTATTAGATTTTCTTAATACATATCAGAGACAAAACATGAGAAGACCTACACACATGTATACCAAGGCATAACCCTGGCACCCCACCCCCAAACTGGCTGTGGATACTACGCACAACAAGAACTATGTACATACACAGCTGCAGTAGAGAATCCTGTACATCTAGCAATTATCTGACCATTGTCCAACCTGAAAGATAGGATAGTCCAAAATCTAACCCAAGATTACAAAATTGGATAAATGGTTGCCCATCCCAAAATGTATTTTGCTTATCGTAACTACTACTGATAAGGTAAGACAAGCACAACACAGCTGTGTCCCCTGGAAAACAGAGAGAGTCCCCCAACCCCTTCCTAATCAGCAGATCATTATATTCCAAGACTATTTACAAACCATAGAAACAGTTGGAAGCAGTTACTTATTCTGGAGAAACAAACATAACAAGTAAGCCTAAATTCAGACCATTATTCATCTGCTAATCTCACCCCAACAGACAGGCCTCTGCTCTGGGTATTTTCAAGTTGTATGGAATAAACTGCTCCCAAAGCCAACCACCTTTTATTATATAGCACAATCTTACCCTCGTCCAACATCTGCCTCCGTATCATCCCCAGGGTTCTCATAAGATCCCCCACCTACTGACCATATGTATAAATAAGGTCAGCTTTCCAGTGCTTTAGGACAAAAGATTTGACAAGGGCTGTGAGTAAAGAAAGGTGGTATTTGGCTATAACCCCCAAAACCTGAATCAGATCCCCCAGCACACAGGTCATAGGTAATATGAGCTCCGAATAGTCTAATATGGGGTCCATGTTTTGTTTAATTTTGATCCATAGGGGCTGGATTTTAGAGCAATCCCACATCACATGCAGGATATCCCCTTACTTCTCATCGCAACTAAAGCATAGGCCTGTCTGTCTGAGGTTTCTAGCACATAACTTAGCCGGAGTATAGTACATGTGAGAAGAGATAAATAACTGCATATTCTTGAGTTTAGGTATGGATATATATTTACAGCTCTTCCATACAATCTTCCAGTTAGGCCTTAGGGGAGACATGATCTTATCCCAATACGGAATTTGAGTTGTGGAGCCTGGGCCCATAAAATTCAAAAGCACCCTATAAACCTGCTAGATGAGCTTGTTTGCAAGATCTACCTTATTTAATTTCTCCCAAGTGAACCCATTCTCCTGGGGATCCACCATCTGTTTCTTCACTCTGTCCAACAAACTAATAAGCTGCTTGCTCTTAAAAATTGCAATGCCTCACACTGAGGTGGAAGAACTACTCTATCCTCATTTATAAGGTCAGAGAGTTTAAGGCCCCAGAGCTGTCTGGCCCATTGTTTTGTAATAATTTGTCCTCCTAATCAGAAATTCAGGTTGCCCAATATCAGTTGATCCCAAGCTTTCTCTTGCCCCTTTCTCTGTGCCAGCATTAGAAAGGACCACCAAGCATTTGCTGTTTTACCTATTGGAGTCAGCTTTCCTTTTTAGGGAGCTTTTCTGGGTGAGAGAAGAGTAACGCTTCTGGGGAAACTCCCAAGTCTTTTAGTATCTGACTCTCTATTTGAACCCAGGTTGGCATATATTCCTCCCCCACTCTATGTCCATTCCACTGCCCCATTAAACCTAGCTGTAATGCCACCTAATAAAGTTGGAGATCCGGAAGCTTGAAGCCCCCTATGTCTTGTGGAAGACGTAAGACAGAATGCTTTTTCCTGGCGGGCTTAGAATTCCACAGAAAATCAGATAACAACTTTCTAATTTTGATAAACCAGGACTTAGGGAAAATATATGGTGCTAAGTGAATCGGGTACAACAATCTAGGTAGTAGGTTCATTTTAACCAATCTTAACCTGGCTGTAAAATTCAGTGGAAGTTTATTCCATCTGAGCATGTCTCCACTGATTGTGGCTAAATATTTTTCCAGATTAACCTCCGCTCCCTTCTCTATATTAGGAGTAATCCATATACCCAGGTATTTAATTAATTTAGGAGCCCAGTGGATCTGTAGTGGCTTAAAGTCTGCCCTGAAAGTGTGTGGTGTAAGAGGGAGAATTTGTGTTTTGTTCAATTTCAGTTTATAGTTCGATGCTGCTGAGTATTTTCGTATAATTCCCAGTGCCTGTCTAGAGTCCTCAGTTGGGTCCTATAAGAGTAAAAGTATGTCATCTGCAAAAATAGAACATTTGAGGTCTTCCCCCAAATTTTTATCCTCTAGATCCTGGGATCTAAGTTAAGTGCCCTTAGCAGGGTTTCTAAAAAAACGTTGAATAAAATAGGGGAGAGAGGGCATCCTTGCCTGGTCCCATTTGCTAATTTAATTTCTTGTGATGTGTATCCATTACATAACACCCTGGCAGTAGGGGCTTCATATAAATTTTTGATTCCCCTAAGAATGCTCTCCGGGAATCCCATCCTCTCCATCATGGCAAAAAGAAAGGCATGGGAGAGCCTGTCGATGGCCTTCTCGGTACCTAAGGAGATCAACACCATAGGTAGCTGAGAGTCCAGCGCGTAGTTTAAGATATGGTTAAGCTTTCTTAGTGCATCATGTGCCCCCCTGCCTGCCATAAACCCTACCTGTAACAGACTAATTAAACTTGGAGCAACTTTCAAAATACTATTAGCCAGAATTCTTGCCAAAATCTTAATATCCTGATTCATCAGTGCTATCGGTCTGTAGCTCTCCAGAAGTTCCTTTGGCTTGTCTGGTTTTGGTATGAGGGTAATATATGCTTGGTAAAGTAGGGGATGAGACACTAGTGTTTGCATTATCCTAGTAAAAATATCTTTTAGGAGAGGAAGTATAGTTAAAATATGTAATTTAGAAAAGGTGGCTGTGAGGCCATCAGGCCCAGGAGTTTTACCACTCAGCAGCAATTTAACCACCTCTAAAATTTCCCCCCTCACTTGTTGGAGCTGCTAGCCCCCTTACCTGCACCGAGTCAAGAACAGGGAGAGGTAAATTATCAACAAATATCTGTATTTCTGCCTCATTGCCAACCACTCCCCCTTGGTAGATCCCTTTATAGTAGGATGCAAAAGCATCAGCCATTTCTTGAGGGTCAGTTATTGTTTCCCCTTCCACCTAACTAAGTTTACTGTTCGTGCTACCTCCCATTCTCTCACCCTAGCCGCTAGGAGGTGGCCAGGCACATCCCCCTGCATTAGGTATTTAGCTTGGATTTTTCTACAACCAATAATTCACCTTGTCATAAATAAGTTCTGCCATCTCATCCCTAAGGTCCTTGAGATCAGCATCTAGTTCTGTAGATGACCCTTCTAAGGGAGCAAGGGACTTAATAGCCCCTAGGATAAACTTCTCTCATGCTTGTCTTGGTCTATTTCTCCTCGCTGCATATCTTTGAGCTACCCCCGAATAAAGGACTTTACAGGCTGGCCAAGCTAATTGCTTATCCTGTAACATTGGTAGTTGGATTTGGATGCTCTCTTTGAGAGCATCTTCTAGCTTTCCCTGCATTTTAGTAGCAATCTGTAGAGATTCATCCTATCTCCATCTATATGGCTTAGCTGTATAAGCTTTTAGCTCCCACATCATCTGGATTGGAGAGTGATCAGATAGGATTCTACTATAAGTAACCATTTCCTTAATTCCCACCAAGGCTTCCTTGTTAACCAGGAAAAAATCAATCCTGGAGTGAGTTTTCTGAGCCCCAGAGAAAAAAGTCATACTATTGGGTCCCTGGTTGTGAATCTGAGCAGTGTCCACCAGTGCCATGGCCTCTAAAAATGACCAAGGGCCTTCTGCGCTCTGGTTATTAAGTTCTTGATGAAAATGTTGAAGTGCATCTGTGTCCTCCATCCAGATAATAAGCAAATCATCAATGTAATGGAAATAAGCTAGTGGTTTATGGGGACAGTGCCTTAAAAAATCCTCCTCCAAGTCTGCCATAAAAAGGTTAGCATACTGTAGAGCCATCTTGGTGCCCATTGCTGTTCCCATAGTTTGAACATAATGTTTACCATTGAAGGTGAAGTTGTTATGTGTCAAAATGAATTCCATACGTTATCTCACCACTTCTGGGTTGATGTTTTGTTCCAGTCCTTTCTCCTGCAAGTATTTAAGACATGCTGTAATGCCATCTGTGCATGGAATATTAGTGTAGAGGGATGTTACATCCATTGTCACTAAAATGGTAATAGGTGGTAAATCCTTATAACCAGAAAGTACACACAAAAAGTGTGTAGTGTCCTGGATATAACTGTCTATTTCCATAACCAGCAGTTTCAAAATGGTCTCTACAAACCCTGAGATCCCCTTAGTCAAGGTACCTTTACCAGAGACTATGGGTCTTCCCAGATTGCCAGATTTATGTATTTTAGGCAGCATGTAGAATATCCCTGGCCTGGGTTCAACAGGTATGAGGGCACTTTGTTTTTTTTTTCAGTACGTGGTCAGGAAAAGTTCTAATTAAGTCACGTAGTTCAACTTTATATCTTGCAGTGGGGTCATTCTCCAGTTCTCTGTAGTAGGTAAGATATGTTAGCTGTCTGTTAGCTTCATTAATATAATCCTCTCTGTTTAAAATCACCACTGCAGAGCCTTTATCAGTTTTTTGATGACAATGTTGTGGTTTGATTTCAATGTCCTTATAGCTCTCTGTTCCAGTGGAGAGAGGTTATAATAGGCCTGTTTTTGCCTAGTAAGGATCTGACCACTGACATGTTGTGGAAACAATGCATGTAATTGTCTAGTTTTTTGTTACGCCCACTTGCGGTAAATTCAGATTTCTTTTTCTTATCCATTAAATTATCACTGATTGTGATGTCTTTGCTACCAGTGATTTCTTCCTTGCCATGAAAAAATTCTTTAAGTCTCAGTCTATGGAAGTATTCCTCCAGTTCACCACAAAACTGTATTTTATCCAGTGGTTTTGTTGGGCAGGAAGTGAGGCCCTTTGAAAGTACATTTAGTTCACCAGTAGTCAGTGTGTGGTTGGACATATTAACAACTGAAAGATGCCCATCTGTGTTGTGTTGTTGTTCAGAGACCCCATTATGTTCTTCATGGTTGTTAGGACATATGGTATGTTGAAGGGCATCCAATTTCTTATTTTTAATAAGCTTGGCTTTTCTTAAGGTCTTTTGGTAGTTGATGTGTATTTCTCGCAAGATGTCCTGAATAGGTTCCCCAGACATCCTTTACAGTGTGGAAACAATTTCAGCAAACTCTTTGTTGCATGTGACATGTGAGTCCTGTGATTTCTCAATTTCTCAGAGGTCCTATGACAGAGCTGTTCTGCATATATTGAATTGCCTGTATTTTTTTATGGATTCCAAATAGTAAGAACTTTAGGGATTATGTTTCTCCTCTTGCACTGGGTTGAAAAATAGATGTCACTGTCTAGCTGTGCCAATTTCTTCTAGATGCTATGTAGCTGGACTGCTGGCCCTGTGAATGTCCAGACCCTGCAGTATTTTCCAGGCACCATCTGCTCTGCTCAGATGAGATCCTGCCTCACCAGGAAGATGTACAGTAAGCATCTGTGTCCCTCAGTCCCTGTGTTACTGTTTCATTAACTGCAATGGGATGCAGATTCTCATTAGAGGAGAGTGGGTCTTCAGGCTGGACACACCCCACAAACACACCAATGCTCTTTTGATCACCCCCTGCCCCATGCCTCTGCCCCTTAGCCAGTTTCTGAGGGCAGTTATATCTCAAGTGGCCCACTTGATTGCAAATATGACATTTCTTGGGTCCTGTCTCTTGAGTCCTTTTAGAACCAGAGGGTTCTACTTTGGGCTCAGGTGCAGGCTGGTTTCATAGATACATAGATACATAGACAGTGTCGGCAGATAAGGGCCTATGGCCCACCCAGTCTGCCCATTTGAGCTTGTAAGTTCAGTTTGTTTTCTTAGAAGTCTGTTGGCCCTTACCCCTGACCTCCAGAATTCCTTTATTTCTATCCCATGCATTCTTAAATCCCGTGATTGTTTCAGCCCCCACCACTTCCTCTGGCAGGGTGTTCCACTTGTCCACCACCCGTTCTGTGAAGAAATTCTTTCTCATGTTTCCTCTGAATTGTCCTCCCTCCAACTTCATCCCATGCCCTCTAGTCCTGGAACATCTTTTTCGCTTAAAAATAGTGTTTTCCTGCACCCTGTTTCTCCCTGTAAGATACTTGTATGTCTCTATCATATCCCCTCTCTCCCTCAGGGAGTAAATGTTCAGTTCCTTCAACCTGTCTTCATAGGACTTGTGATGCAATCCATGCACCATCTTTGTTGCCCTCCTCTGAACCTTCTCTACCCTGTCTATGTCCTTACGTAGGTATGGTCTCCAGAACTGTACACTGTACTCCAGGTGGGGCCTCACTAGTGTATTGTATAGCGGAATTATGACCTCCCTTTTCCTACTGGTGATGCCCCTGCCTATACATCCCAGCATCCTATTTGCTTTACCTGCTGCCTTGTCACACTGTTTCCTACCTTGAGGTCATCAGGATGACAACCCCAAGATCCCTTTCCTGCTTGGTGCATGCTATATCCTCACCCCCAACTGATATATTGTGTCAGGGTTTTTGTGCCCATATGCATTATCTTGCACTTCTTTGCATTGAATTTCAACTGCCAAACCCTGACCATTCTTCAAGTTTCTGCAGGTCGCTTCTCATTCTGTCTACACCTCTGGTGTGTCTACTCTGTTACAGAGCTTTGTGTCATCAGCGAACAGTGAAATTCTGCCTTCTAGGTCCTGCACAATGTCACTGATGAAGATGTTGAATAGGACCAGTCCCAGCACTGATCCCTGTGGTACCCCACTGGTCACTCTTCCCTCTGTGGAGTGACAGCCATTTACCACCACCCTCTGTGTCCTGCCACCCAGCCAGTTACCTACCCACCACACTACTGTCCTGCCCACACCCATACCCACACATTCCTTTTGGTTGCCCCCATGGGGTCCCTTATAACCATGTGCAGCCCCCTCCACCATGAGACTTACGCTGTGTGTATGGCCAGCTAGACAAATACATGTCAGCACTTGCTGCCCCCTCTTTGTGGTGGTGCATGCCTTGTCTAGGAGCCATATGCGCATATCCTCAGGTACAATTTTAAGAAATTGTTCTCTCACCAACACATCTTTGATTAGTTTTCTCCATAGTAGGTAAGATCTGTCAGCTGTCTGTTAGCTTCATTAATAATCCTCTCTGTTTAAAATCACCACTGCAGAGCCTTTATCAGCTTTTTTGATGACAATGTTGTTCGATTTCAGTGTCCTTATAGCTCTCCGTTCCAGTGGAGAAACGTTACAATGGGCTTGTTTTTGCCTAGTAAGGATCTGACCACTGACTTGTTGTTGGAAACAATGAATGTAATTGTCTAGTTTTTTGTTACGCCTACTCGAAGGGGTAAATTCTTGGTCTGACAGCTAGAGCACTTTGTTCTGGTTGTTACATCTATGCTGGTCCATTAAAAAACCATTTGTTTCTGGATCTGTTCTTGCAAAGACTAATACAGCTAATACTAAATCTAGATCCTCATTTCACCAGTATGCATCTTCTGTCTAGGAAGTTTAGTAGAGGTTTAGTGCCGCAGGCCACCAAGCAGTAGATGGGAGAGGTCATGATTTTGACCCTTAGACCGTATTTTTTTCATTTCTTACTACAATACATGTAGTATGAGAGAAATTGTTAGATGTCTTTTCCAATTTTAATCATAGACTTTCATGAAATGTTGACATTCTATATTATTGATACCTTGAACAGTTCTTTTGAAATTTAAATGCAACTTGGGTATTATCAAATAGATAAACTGTTTATTATGAACATTCACTGCAAAACTACTGGACAGGTGTTGTATACCACTGTCTATGTGGTTCAATTTCACTTTGATGCACCCCCCCCACATCAACATCAGATCCTCATCTAAAATTGGTATGGGATGTTGTAAAGCTTCACATTTTTTTCGCAAACAATATTGAACATCCTCAAAGTTTACCCCTTCATTTCAAAATAATAAAGTCACCATTAATAGTTGGCTTGCTGAGAGGGATGGAGAAGAAATTTTGCTAGTCAGGGTGACTTTTAACCATAGCAAACATTTTCAAAAATGTTTCAAGTGTTTTGTTATTCCTAAAGCTCACATCATATGTATTCTCTCCCTAGAAATATATACACACACACACACATATATATATACTGCATATGTATATAAATATAAATATATATAGTCATATATATATATATATATATATATATATATATATATATATATAAAAGCAAATAAGTGATGTGCCTAGACACCCATTGAATTTTTCAGTCAATTGTGCATCGCAAATTTTCTATCTGGCAACTGTTCACTTGTTCCAGTACATTTAAGATACACTGTGTTGCATCGCTGATCATGTTCCACCACCTGTTTAAATGTCAGACATCCTGAATGAGGATGTAGATTGATGTTTTTCAGCATGTTGTGGGTCCAAATCCATTCAATTGTACATGTTAGTTTGCTGGCTTTTTTCGGTGTGCACACCATGTGAGGATTCTTCTGTGGACCTGTCTTCAGAATGAGGCAAGGTGAGACCGTCTTCAGAATGAGGCAAGGTGAGATTTTGCATAGTTGCTAAAATGTTCTTTTCTAGAACCACTTGTTCTGTGTCCTGTACCAGTACATTATTATTATTACCTTGGTTTTGGGCTGCTTGGTTCTCCTGTCTGTTTTTAGGTAGTCCTGTTTCTTCGTTTGCAGGCATTATTCTGGACAAACAATTTTTGTCCTGGATCTGACAGTTGACTTTTTACCCTTAACAACTCCTGAAGTGGAAGCTTGTACAGGGGACATATTTATGATTTCAGCTACCAATACCAGATCTGGGGACGTACACCCTGCTCCCTCCTGTTGCAGTATCCACCGCACTGCTTTAAGTGCTGAAGCAGGGTCCCACTGAGAATGCATTGCTGTGGTGCTTACATTGTCCATTCATCCCTGGCTTAAAACAGTTATAGCCTGATTTACTGGGCAAACATTATGTGCACCTTTATCTTTCTTATTGTAAACAGAGTCTATAGAAGAGGGTAAGACCTCTGCAGTTTGAAAAGAGATTTTCATATCTTTTGACTTTGACAAGTCAATAGAAGCTGCTTGCTGTACTGTAGATGTAGGTTTGACTCCAGGTGACATCTGGTTAGCAACTGTGGCAGTTTCTTTTAGTAACTTCAGTAACAAGGTATTGTTGTCCAATATAGCCAGTTTTAGTAATTTTTCCTCCTGTTCTGGTGTCAGCAGGTTCGTTGTAGCTTCAGATGATTTTCAAACCTTATAGTTCTCATTTCCTCAGCCTGGGGAGATTGTACAGGAGTAGTAATCAATACAGTATCCATGTCCATTTCCTGGTCAGTGTCCATCAAGAAATCCACTATTTCTTCCATATCTGCATTATTTTGCTCTGTTTCCAGACAATTTTCAGCAGGTTCAGGGTTTGGTTTGCTGAAGGGAAGTTCCCCTACATCCTCCTTTCCACAGCCTTCAGTCTCCACATCAGTCATCTTGGAAATGGCTGACAAGAGTTCCCCCTACTGGTCTGTGGGGGAATTTCCCCAGTGTCCTGGCCAAATTGCCTCCATTCACTGAAAAGAATGAGTAGGTCATGCCCATCAGGGCTGGATTTGTGAGGTTTCAGTGATTTAAAGGCACAAAACATCTCTTGAAGAGTGATAGGCAATAACTGAAAGGAATATGGAGTTGGAGGAGTATGCAAAACTTGGTGGATTTACAGTGGTATTAGGAGTTTAATGGGTGGCTAGTGGGGAGGGAAGATTAATAGTGGAAAAGAGGAGGGCAAATGTTATGAAAAATTTGCTTAGAGTGTAGACAACAGTGAGTGGATCAGTAACAAGTTTGTTGTCAATCAGGAGGAAGGGACAGGAAGAATTTGAAGTGGGTTTGAGGAGTGAAGAGATTGTTTGCCAACATTTTTAAGAGAGTCTATTTTCCTTGTAATGTAAGCTTAACGTAATGAGATTTAGCAGACCTATTAGCTTTGGTGCAAGCATTTCTCAGAGTACCATTATTGGATAGATAATTGGGATAAGAAGACACTTTATAGCAAGCCCAAGCATGGTCATGAGTGTTACAGAGCTTGACTATATCAGCAGATATCCAAAGATGGTGGAAGTGTTTCATCCTGCAGCAATGAGAAGGAGCATGAGTGTTCAAAGTGTTGTTGTAAAGGTGGAAGAAAAGGGAGAGAGCAGTGTCTATGTCCCTAGAAGAGTAGAAGGGGGCTGAATTGGGGGATGTGAGGTCATGAAGGAGATAGATGTTTATTGAGCATAAGGAACGAATCCAGAGATAAACTGGGGGGGGGGAGTGGGGAAGGTGTAATTTGTGAGTACAGTATGCCATTACATCAACACTGAATAGATACGGGAGTGTAGGATCCAATTTAGGACAGTGTGGTTGTGAGAGTGAGGATTTGGTCTTGTGGGTTCATTTATAAGCTGATGAAGGTTTCAAGACTCAATGTGTTGCATAGTAGATTTAAGGACAGCTGAGGCCTGGTCCTTGATTGAAATCACCAAGTAGAATGAGTTCACCAGAGCTAGCAGCAGATGATAGGGAGGAGATGGTGCTAACCACAGAGACAGAGGCAGTTTTAGGGGAGGAGTATAATACTCCTATGAAAATTCGGAGAGAGGAGGGGAGTAATAGCTTAATGGGAAGGAGTTGCTGCAGCCACATCCAAGAGCAGGGCCATTCTTGATGCCCTACAGGTGGCAGGCATTAGACAGCAAGTTTCGGAACCCACTCATGAGGGAGCAATCTTAGACCTTGTACTCTCAAATGGGGGCAGTGAGAGGAGCTCAGATCTAGAAGTAGGTTGCCATCTGGGGACAAGTGACCATCAATCAGTGTGGTTCACGTTAAACTCAGCTACAGAGTCAAGCCATACAAAAGTGAGGGTACTGGACTTTAGGAGGACTGACTTTGGCAAGATGGTAGAGTGCCTCAGAAAAGCACTAGCAAACAGGCTAGAAGGAGGTGTGGAGCAACAATGGTGAATTATCAAAACTGCCATCACAGAGGCAACAAGCCTTTGTGTGAAGCACATAAACAAAAATCAAAATGAAAGAAAAAACCGCTATGGTTCTCAAGAGAGGTGGCTGTGAAAGTCAGGAAGAAAAAGATAGCATTCCGGAAGTATAAGGAAACACAGAAGGAGCAGGACAGAGAGCTGTACCAGTTAAGGCAGAAAGAAGCAGGGAAGGAAGTCAGAATAGCAAAGGCCCAAACTGAGGAAAAGATAGCCAACTCAGTTAACAAGGGGGATAAAACCTTTTATAGGTACATCAGCGTGCGTTGAAAGACAAAGGGAGGGATAGTGAGGCTGAATAGAATGAATGGTGGGTGGGCAGAGGGGGACAGTGAAAAAGCAGGAATACTGAACGAATATTTCTGCTCAGTATTCACAAAAGAGGAGGAAGTGCCTAATCCAATTAACAGAAGCACTCTTGATAGGGGTCGATCCAGTCCTTTCACAGAAGAAAAGGGTTCTGCAAGAACTCCTAAAACTGAAGGTGGACAAAGCAATGGGTCCTGATGGAATTCACCCAGAATTCTAAAGAATTAAGGAAGGAACTAGTGAAACCACTGGCTACTCTTTTAATAAATCATGGGAGGATGGTGTGGTACCCGAGGACTGGAGGAAGGCGGATGTGATTCCCCTTCACAAAAGTGGGACCAAGACAGAGGCAGGATATTACAGACCTGTCAATCTGACCTCTGTGGTAGGGAAAGTGATGGAGTCACTTCAGAAGGAAAGAATAGTTGAGTACCTAGAGGTCAGTGGAGCACAGGATCCAAGGCAGCATGGGTTCACAGAGGGAAGGTCATGTCAGACGAATCTAATAGATTTCTTTGACTGGGTGACCAAAGTAATAGACCAGGGAGGGGCTGTGGACATGGCCTACCTAGACTTTAGCAAGGCATTTGATACAGTCTCACACAAAAGATTGATAGTCAAATTAACCAGCCTGGGAGTGGGTCCCAGGGTGGTAGCCTGGGTAAAACACTGGCTGGACAACAGGACACAGAAGGTAATAGTAAATGGAGTCACTCTGAAGAAGGCGGTTACTAGTAGGGTACCGCAGGGTTCAGTATTGGGTCCAGTCCTTTTTAATGTCTTCATCAGTGACATTGCAGAAGGACTGGAAGGAAAAGTATGCCTTTTTGCAGATGACACAAAGATCTGCAACAGGGTTGATACACAAGGAGGCGTGGAAAGGATGAAAATGGACTTGGCAAGGTTGGAGGAATGGTCAGACATATGGCAGCTAGGATTCAATGCAAAACAGTGCAAAATAATGCACCTGGGAAACAAGAACCCAGGGAAGAATACACAATGGGTGGGGAGGTAGTAACAACAACAACAAGAAAGGACCTGGGGGTAATCATATCAGATGACCTTAAGGTTAGCAAGCAATGTGAGAAGGCAGTAGGGAGGGCCGGGGTATACTGGGATGTATAGGAGAGGCATCAGCAGCAGAAAACAGGAAGTTGTTATCCCTCTGTACAGACAGTAGGTGAGACCCCATCTGGAATACTGTGTCCAGTTCTGGAGACCCCATCTCCGCAGGACATAGACAGGATAGAGGCAGTCAGAGGAGGGCAGCTAAAATGGTACAGGGTCTGCAAGAAGCCGTATGAGGAGACTAAAGGAGCTTAATATGCATACCCTTGAGGAAAGAAGGAAAGGGGGACATGATAGAAACTTTCAAGTACCTCAAGGGAATCAACAAAGTCCAAGAGGGTAGCATCTTTCAGAAAAAGAGACTTGCAAGAACAAGAGGACACAATTTAAAGATAGAAGGAGGGCGGTTCAGGGGCAATGTGAGGAAGTATTATTTTACAGAGAGGGTAGTGGATGCATGGAATAGCCTTCCTGAGGAAGTTGTGGGTTCTAAAACTGTGGGAGAATTCAAGAATGCATGGGACAGACATAAGGCAATTCTTGTGGGGGGCAGGAAGATATAGGCTGCTAGTTAACTAGGATCTGCGGCCTATCCTGTAGGTAGGGAAATGGGCAGACTAGATGGGCCTAGCGGTCCTTATCTGCCATCAAAGTCTATGTTTCTATGTTTCTATGAGTTTGTGATACTTTGTGACTGTTTTTCTAATAATGGGAGAGACTGGCAGATTTTGGTGACAGTAAATAGCTATACTACCACACTTAGAGCAGTCTTGTCAAAGGATGTGGTAGCCTGTTAGAATAAGTAAGGAGTCAGGTATTCTGGACAGGACTATAACATTGCAATATAATGACAGGATACTGCATAACACACTAGTATTATGACAGCTCTTGTAAATATGCCCCATCCACATTTTTGCTACATGGTATGCCACAAAAGAATATCTTTTATAATTGTGATGCAACCTTGAAATGCCCAGTATTTTTAATACCACTATTTGCATACCTCCTGTACCCTCCAGCATGGTATTGCCACCACCTTAGATGTGATGTATTTATGAATTGTGAAGCACTTTGAGCCTCCAGGAAGGAGCACTATAGAAATAAAATTATCTATCTATTTATCTATCTATCTATTGACCTATCTATCTATCCAGCACCAGGCTAGTGGCAGTGCACAGGCTGGTAGACCAGCACATTGCTGGTCTAACCACAGCCAGGACTACTTGTGGTCACAGTGGGGCTTTGAGAATTCCAGATTAGGAGATGTAGTAGCCCTGTTGTGGTGCAAGTCTTCTGCCATTTTGCATCCCTGTGTTGGACACATGGGTGGCACAGTGCTGGTTTGGCACAAGGGTTCCTGTGTTCACTGCAGTTTATGTTCCAGAATTGGGATTTCTGCAACTTTTACATAGAAACATAGAATTTGAAGGCAGATCAGGACCGCTGGGCCTACCTAGTCTGCCCATTTTCCTACCTAACAGATAAGCTGCAGATCCTAGTTAAGAAACAGCGTACTTCCTCCTACCCCCCACTAGGACTTCCTTATGTCTGTCCCATGTATTCTTGAATTCCCCCACTGTTCTTGACTCCACGACCTCCTCAGGGAGGCTGTTCCATGCATCCACAACCCTCTCCGTGAAAAAATACTTTCTCACATTACCTCTGAGCCATGCCCCCTCTATCTTCAAATTGTGCCCCCTTGTTCTTACATCTCTTTTCTGAAAGATACTACCCTCTTGGACTTTGTTGATTCCCTTGAGGTACTTGACAGTTTCATCTCCCTTCTCTCCTTCTTTCCTTGAGGGTATACATATTAAGCTCCTTTAGTCTTTCTTCATATGTCTTCTGGTGCAGACCCTGCACCATTTTGATTGCCCACCTCTGGACAGCCTCCACTCTGTCTATGTCTTTTCGGAGATGGGGTCTTCAGACTGCACACAGTACTCCAGATGGGATCTCACCAATTGTCTATACAGAGGGATAACAACTTCCTGTTTTCTATTATTGATGCCTCTCCCTATGCATCCCAGTATCCCCCTAGCCTTCCTTACTGCCTTCTCTCATTGCTTGCCCACCTTTAGGTCATCTGATATAATTACCCGCAGGTCCCTTTCCATTTTTACTGTTGTCCATTTCTTATCCCCTATTGTGTACTCTTCCCCTGAGTTTTTTGTTTCCCAGGTGCATTACCTTGCACTTCTTTGCATTGAATCTGAGCTGCCATACATTTGACCATTCCTGCAACCTTGCCAAGCCCCTTCTCATCCATTCCACTCCATCTTGTGTATCAACCCTGTTGCAGATCTTTGTGTCGTCTGCAAAGAGACATACTTTTCCTTCCAGTTCCTCTGCAATGTCACTTATAAAGACATTAAAAAGGACCAGTCCCAGTACTGAACCCTGCAGTACCCCACTAGTAACTCTCCTTTCTTCACTGTGGACTCCGTTTACTACTACCCTTTGCGTCCTGTTGTCTAGCCAATATTTTGTCCAGGGTACCACCTTGGGACTCACGCCAATTTTTGACGCAAGGTGCCCCTTGTGTCATTTCTGTTTGACACAAGCACCTTGCACCAATATCAAGGCTTTCAGAATCAAGCCCCAGACATTTTGCCAGCTGCTTAATATTTATGTTTCATAAATAATATCACCCTCTCCTTCTGCTGAACGAGAAAGGAGTTAAACTGTCATTTGAGCTAGCGTAAAGAGTGAATATCATCTTGGGCTTTGACTGTCTGCTCATGGTATGTTTTTTATGTGCCAACAGTGTAACTGTAAGTGCCTACTGTGGTCACGAGTACTCTTTTTTTCATTTAGTGAAGTTCAAAAGTACATTCAGTGTGAGTGATTTCAGTTGTACAATGTCACTGATGATGTCAGTGATAGGGCTTCTAGGTCTTGGTGTAGGGTTTCAAACCTACACAATACTGGCTTTGATCCACAGATTGGAACATTTTTCTTTCTCACTATGGCTTATGTAGTGTGAGAGAAATTGCTAGATGCTATCACTGATGTTAGTTATAAACTTTCAACAAGGTTTGAAGTTCTGTATTGTGATGACATGAAAAGTTCCAACTCAGACTTTAAGGTTTAAATTCAGCTTGCAATACACTACTTCAGATAGACAGACTGTTAATTATGAACATTCACTGCATCTGTGTAGAGGAGGTATACACTCACTACTGGATGTCCTTTGCAACAGCATACATCTCCTGTATACGGTGCTTAGTGCAGCAGTAGAGCTATAAGCTACCAAGCAGTAGAGGGCAGGGGGCCTGAGTTTAATCCCCAGAGTGGAACATATTTTTCTTTCTCATTAGAATTTATGTAGTATGAGAGAATTTCTACACACCATTGCTAATAACAGTGATATTTTTTTTCAGTAAGGTTTGAAGTTCTACAATGAATTTTGGATAACTTGAAAAGTTTCTGCTCAGACTTTGAAGTTAATAAGCAATTTGGGAACACTGCTTCAAATAGACAGACTGTTAATTACAAACATCCATTGCAGATGTATTTGGGTGGATGTCTGCACTCACTGCTGGATGCCCTTTGTCACAGAATGCATCTCATGTTCAGGAATCTTAGTGCAGCAGTTAAACAACAGGCTATCAAACAGTACAGGAAAGAAGGTCTGGGATTGATCCCTGGAATGGAACAATGTTTTTTTTTCTCTCTCACTAAAATTTATGAAGTATGAGAGAAAGTTCTAAATGTCATTGCTGATGATAGTGGCACACTTTCGGCAAGGTTTAAAGTTCTATATTCCTGATATATTGAAAAGTTCCAGCTTAAACTTTGAGGTTTAAAGGGGACAGGGAACTAATGTTAATTGGTAGCAGTTAATAATATTCCTGTTTACAGCAATGAAATTCATACATTCAAATGGTCCACATTTAACTGTACCTGCATAAACACTGATATGAAAAACTGTGTTTTCAATTTTTTATGTTTTATTTTATGGATAATATACTCAACTGTTCCTTTTATGGAACCAAAAGTTTGGAGTTTTTACTATGTCACAGTTTGTGAACAAAATGTTAATTATGATAGGTTGTCTTATCACAACCTTGCTCAGAATTCGGTGCACAAACTATGGCACAGTTTAATTTCCAGATAACTGATTTCATGAGGGGAACTGTGGCAAAATACTGCCCATAAAAACAAAACAATGCAAAATACAGTTTTTCCTGTCACTTTTTATTCATGTACAGTTTTATAGGGACACTTTAGCAAAATGAATTTAATTTCTGAAAGTGAGAACATTATTGTCAGCTGGCAGTCAGAAATGATTTCCTGTTTTCTTTAAATGTAACTTAGGAGCACTACTTTAAATTGACAGACTATTAAATACCAAAATCCACCATAGCTTTATAGAGGGTTCTATGTTCACTGCTAGATGTCCTTTACCACAGTATCCTTTTTCCATATAGAAAGCTTAATATAGCAGTAGAGCTACAGGCCACCGAGCAGTACAGAAACAGGGGCCTGGGTTCAATCTCCAGTCTGGAACATTTGTTTTTCTTTCTGACTACAATTTAAGTAGTATGACAGAAATTGTTAGATGGTATTGCTGATGTTAGTAGTAGACTTTTAGCAAGATTTGTCATTCCATATTGCTGAAAACCAAAAAAGTTCCAGCTCAGACACTAAGGTTTAAATGTAACTAAAGAAATATATTTTTTTAGTAGAAATTCATTGTTCGATTTTGTAAACTATTACAATGTTATGATATCACATTTAAGGCATAAATGAAAATAAATTATCATACAAGAGAAGGAAAGAGAAAGTCCTTACAAGTATTACAGCAAAAGGATCAGTCATATCAGCAGCCCTTTCCCTTCAGAACACTGCCCAGCTGAGGAGCGTGTAACAGGGGACTGCAGACAGCCTTAAGAGGTAAAGCCTCCTTCCTTCCACCCTGCTTGTGGAGAGGTCTTAAACTATTTGGGGTCTATTTTCTGTCCCCACACTGCACCTGATTGTTTCATGCTACTGGACATCTCTGCAGATGGATTTTGCGTTTTTTTTTGTGTTACTTTAAGGGATGTTATACTGCAGGTCTCTGTTATTAACTAGCACTGTTATACTGTGATATGGGAGTCTGTAATACTGTTTCAGAGTGCTTGCTTGTTTCGGAATTGTGTAGAATCTCTAGTGTGTGTCTACCATCTTGCACATGTGCAGTAGCCTTCTATATCCTCTGTCCCACTGCAGGTCTCAAACTTCGTACCTTTGCTGTCAGAGTCAGCAGCTCTACCACTTAATTATTATATCCAGCTATCTTATCCTTACTTTCTTAAGCTCTCATAGTTTCTGACCCCATAGTCTGCTAAAATAATATTCTTGGTACTACTGCAGGCTTCAAACCCTGTATCCTTGCTACCAGAGTTAGCAGCTCTACCACTCAACCATCTTATCAGACTATTAGCCATACTTTTTAAGGCTCTCAGAGCTTCTAACCCCCATAGTCTGCTAAAATAATATTATTGTTACCACTGCATGCTTCAAACCCTACACCCTAGCAGCCAGAGTCAGCAGCCCTACCACACAACCATCTTATCTGGCTATTTTTTACCTCAAGATTCAAGGCTCTCAAAGCCTCTGCCCTCCCCATAGTCTGCTAAAATAAAATTTCCTGCATTCACAGCAGGTTACGAACCCTGTACCCTTTCCACCAGTATCCTCTGCACTACCACTGAGACAACCAAAGCAGGCTAACGCATGCTTAGTTTCTAACACACTCAAAGCCTCTATCATTATAGTCTGCCTAAAATAAAACTAAAATAAATCTCCCCTCTGTCCCACTACAGTTCTCAAACTCTTTACCGTTGACACCATATTCAGCAGCACTGCCACTGAGCCTACAAGTCAAACTACTGTATTGTGGCATATCTCAAAGCTCTTACAGCTTTTCTGGCTCCCCCACAACCTCTTTGTTCTACTTTCAAAAGCTATCTAGGCACCATGTCTGTTCACTTCCACCTTATGTGCCTTATCCTCATAACCTCTCATAATCTCTGGCACAAAGCCACAGAATCTGGCAGGATGGCAGACAGACAATCCTATAATGCCGCTCACAATAGATGCACTCGAGCCATCTGTAAGGCCAAAGCAGACCTCTACCAATTCACTCTTACAACCACGTGGGGGTCTGCGAAAACCTTCTGGAGTAATATCAAAGAACTCAATGGGAAATCAAACTCCCCACCTCCCTCCCAGCTCACCATAAATGGCACTACCTCCACAGACACACTCACCATAGCAAACTGTCTAAACATCACCTTCTTGGATCTCACCAGTGTTCTCACTAGTTGTTTCTTTGACTCTGTGTTCCAATCCCAGCCCCCAACCCTGCAGCATCCTTGTTTCCTGCTGCACAAAATATCCACCTACGAAGCTCGTCCTTACCTACAAAAAATTGCTAAGCAGCAATAACCCTATAAATGACCCCCTAGATGCCAGACTCCTTCGATTTGTCCTTGATAAGGTTCTAGTCCCCCTAACGGACCTGCTCAACAAATCCCTATGCCAAGGGCAATTCCCTAGTGCCTGGAAAACAGCTGTCATTACCCCCCATCCATAAAAGTGGTGACAAAGCCTCCCCAAATAACTATCGGCCCATCTCCACTCTCCCCCCCTCTCTAAAGCATTAGAAAAAGTGGTTGCCACCCAACTTACTGAATACCTAGCCAGGTATGACATTCTATGCCCAGAGCAGCATGGTTTCCATTCTGCCCATAGCACCACCACAGCCCTCCTAGAATCCACCAACTTCCTGCACTCCTTCCTAGATGCCAGTAACATTGCAGAAGCTGTGTTCATAGACCTATCCAAGGCCTTCGACACAGTCAGCCACTCTCTCCTTCTCGACTGTCTCCACCAACTTGGTTTCTCCACAGGCCCCCTAGCCTGGTGTTCCAGTTACCATTCCACCTAGTCCCAATGGGCAAAATTAATGGAACCCCTATCTGACACACTACCTGTTCACTCCAGGGTGCCCCAGGGCTCTATCCTGGGGCCACTTCTTTTCTCCCTCTACATAAACTCCTTACCAAAGGCCTGCTCCACAAAAATCTTACTATATGCAGATGATGCAGTGCTCTTTGCTTCGCGTCATAAACCTACGCCCCTACAGGACTCCTTCCAACATGCCTTCTCCCAGGCTGAAACATGGTTTAAGGACTGTAGACTGGTGATAAACCTAAAAAAAGACTAAATCAATTATCTTCTCTCAGTGCCAAAATAAAAGCAAAAAGTGCACCTCTCCACATCCTCCCCAGCACCTGCACCTGCTTGAACAGGTATCCAACTACAAATATCTTGAACTTACCCTCTACTTGGCCCTTGCTTTCCATGACCACATATACACCCTTGCTGCCACAACAAACACCCAGATTGGACTCCTTTACTGATATAGGGGCTGCCTTTCCCCCCACACCCTTAGGCTGGCCATCACCTCATCAATACTGTCCCTAGTGGACTATGGGCTCCCTGTATATGAGGCAGCAGATAACTCTGCACTCCAGAAAATCCAGGTCTCCCTAAACAAGGCATGCAGGTTCCTAACTGCAGCACTGAGACTCATTCACACCTGCTCCCTCTATATCTCTGCCAATCTTCTCAACCTCAATGAAAGGCTCCGCTACCAGACCTGCATACTGTCCAAGAAAATACTGCTTGGACTCTCTCCCCCTGGGGTCTTCACCTCTCTTTATCTGGCAACCCCCACTATCTCCACCCGCAACTCAGAGAAAGCACTTTTGGTTGAGCCCAGGGTAAAAACATCCCTTGCCCAGAGATATTTCCACTCCAGGGCCCCCACATGGTTAATGCAGTCCCAAACACCATCACTAGTGCACCCAAGATTGCCCACTTCAAAACCACTCTTTGCAACCACCTCTTCAATATCAGCTCCTGTAACTGCAACTAACATTTCACTCTCTTACCCTCTCTGATTCTGATTCTCTGACAGAGTCCATTATGATTGCAACCTAAGTGAAGAATTACCAAACCCATGAATAGGACTGACTACTCTGTTTAGATGCTTTCTCAAGCTAATAATGTCTCTCTGTTGTGATGATGTAAATATCATCATCAAAATGTTGTAAAGTGTGTACTTACTGTAAATAATGTCTATGACAAATGTCTGTAGCACATGCTCTATGTAACTGTTGTTATACCCTGTCTGTATTAGCTTCTGTCTTACATGTGATGAGCTACCTTTGGAAATGAGCCTCTGGCTCAAAGGTTGTAAACCGATATATCAAATAAACAAACAGATATCTGGTATTACATAATTAATATTATTTTTAATACATATCAAACTGTACACTCACCCCTTTATTTCCTATCTAAGGAAGACTGTTTTCCCATGATTTTCGGGAAATATGGAAAGACAGCTTTCACAAAGAAAATCCTGAGAAGACTCACTTATCACCATTACCAGATGGCAAAATGTTCTTGGGAAACATTACTTCAAATAGACCGTTCATTGTTAAAATTTACTGCAACTGTGGGAATGGGTTGTCTGCATGCAGTGCTGGATCTCCTTTTCACCACTATGCATCTTCTGTCTAGGAAGTTTAGTAGAGTTTTAGTGCTGCAGGCCACCAAGCAGTAGATGGAAGAGGTCATGATTTTGACTTCTAGAGTGTACTTGTTTTTCATTTCTCACTACAATACATATAGTATGAGATAAATTGTTAGATGCCATTTCCGTTTTAAATCATAGACTTTCAGGAAAGTTTTACATTCTATATTGCTGATACCTTGAAAAGTTCTAGGTCAGACTTTTGAAATTTAAATGCAACTTGGGAATTATCAAATAGACAAACTGTTTATTATGAAAATTCACTGCAATTGTGTCTGTGGGGGGGGGTGAGGAGGGTCTTCACTCAGTGCTGGACATCTGTTGCCACAGCATATATTTCTGCTCAAGGAAGCTCAGCACAGTGGTAAAGCTACAGGCTTGCTTCAAAAGCTTCTTATAAATTAGCTGTACTGATAATATTTTTTAAACAGGCCTTGTCACTAAATATTTTTTGGGTTTTACAACCTCTGTCTTTGGGAGATAACCCACAGTTAAAATCATCCCCTATGATTATTGCTCTCAAAGTACATAAAAAAGGTTGAATCAGTTTAAACAGGGATACTTGTGAAACTATGATCTGAGGTGCATAAATGCTAATCAATCTTAAATCTAAGTACTGGGTAGCTATATCTACCAACAATGCTCTACATGGTTCAATGTCTGTAGTTTTCTTGACCTGGAAATGGGAGCCCTTTAATAAAATGGCTACCCCATTGCAAACCTCTGCCCCTTGAGACCAGAAAGAGGGTCCTTTTGACCATAAATGTTTGGCTTGTGTTAATTCATATTCAGTTTTTAAGCGTGCATCTTGTAAGAAAAGAATGTTATTAGGTAATCCTTTTAGAATATGTAGAGTGGTCCCGCATTTACTAAAGGATTGTATACTGCTGACACTTAAGGTCAAAGGGTTTAGTAGCTGATACATTTATATGGCATGAAAGGGGAGGTCAAAAGGTCACCCATCAGATTTATGTTTTGCTTTACTTTTTCATTTGGCTTTTTGGGCTTTAGACTGTTCCATCGGGGGATTAGTAGTATATTCTGTCACCCCTGATGTCACTGAAGAAGTGTCAGAGTCCCCATTCTCATCTTCTGTGTCTCCCCACTGCTTTCATTTAGCCAAAATGTTATACCTGTTTTTGGATAAGATGGGGGTTTCAGAAGGTTCAGCTCCACTGTCTCTCCGTGCCCTCTACCTCACTGTAATTGTACCTATTGTTGGCTGACTCACTGTGTACAGTATATTGATCTAGTGTATTACTACTCACTTTAATTGAAACCATTGTATTGTTAAATCCCTGCATACATTGATCCATTGTATTCTACACAAAATGACTGTACTTTCTGCTTTACTCTGTAGTTTGTTTTTGATGTTTAACCTTTGTATTGTGTTTATTGATGTGGAACCTCTGTAAATGAGCCCCTGGCTCAAAGGTATTTCAGAAATTTAATAAATAAATAAAAATAAATAAATAAAAAGGTTTGATATACTTTTTTTTTTTCTAGTCCTTCTGGGTTTCCCTGCCTGGACCACTTCAAAACAGGTTTCTTTTGGAGGAGACATAATGTTTGGAGATGTTGGATTAATCCTAGGAGGAAACATTACACTCTGTTGTCTGGGGGTAGGGGAAAGAATCTGTGTTTACTTCCTCTACACAGGAGGGAGTGGCTGCCAAAGTTGTGTCAGATGTCTGGTTTTTACTAGCCAAGGGAGGTTCATCTTGAACAGAGGTACTGGGCCCCTGCCTGGCCTGCATGACTTTAACTTGTTGGGCTGTGATAAGAACCTCCTGGTCCTGCATGGCCCTACCCAACCTATAATGGGCAGCCCAGGGGCACTTTGCATATGAGTGGCCATGTTCTTCACATAGATTACACCTGACTGTATTAGGGCATCCCAAACTTACAAAGTCATATTTGAGGCACAATTTACACTTGGGCATGTTGCAGGTGGAGTTAAGGTGGGTTCTTGCCCCACACTTGTGGCAAGTCTTCGGTCGGCCTGTGTAGAAGCAAATGTCTTTGTCCCTTCCAATGTAAAAACTACTGGGCAGGTGTGGTATACCGTTGTCTGTGTGGTTCAATTTCACTTTGATGCACCCCCCCAGTCAACATCAGATACTCATCTAAAATTGGTATGGGTTGTTGTAAAGCTTCACATTTTTGTAGCTGTTTTAATAGTTGGCTTCATGACAGTGCTGGAGAAGAAATTTTGCCAGTCAGGGTGACTTTTAACCATAGCAAACATTTGCTAAAATGTTTCAAGCATTTGATAATTCCTAAAGCTAACATCAAATATATTTTATTCCTTTATATATATATATATAAAAGCAAATAAGTCATGTGCCTGGATCCTCTTTGGGTTTTTCAGTAAATTGTGCATCACAAATTTTCTGTCTGGGAATTGCTCACTTTTTCCAGTATATATAAGAAGCACTGTATTGTATCTCTGATCAGGTTCCCTCACCTGTTTAAATGTTAGCCATCCTGAATAAGGATGTAGATTGAAGTGTTTCAGCATGTTGCGAGTCCAAATCCATTCCATTGCCCATTTTAGTTTGCTGGCTTTTTTTGGTGTGCACACCATGTGAGGATTCTATTGTGGACCTGTCTTCAGAATGAAGCAAGGTGGGATTTTGTCTAGTTGCTAAAATGTTCTTTTCAAGAACCAGTTGTTGTTCTGTGCTCTGTACTGGTACATTATCATTATTGGCTTGGTTTGGGGCAGTTTAATTCTCCTGTGCATTTTTAGGTAGTCCTGTTTCTTCGTTTGCAGGCATTATTCTGGACACAAAAATTTTGTCCTGGAACTGACAGTTGACTTTTAACCCTTTGCAACTCCTGAAGTGGAAGCTTGTACTGGGGACATATTTATGATTTCAGCTGCCGATACCAGATCTGGAGATGTCCACCCTGCTCCCCCCTGTTGCAGTATCCACCGAGCTGCTTTAAGCACTGAAGCGGGGTCCCACTGAGAATGCATGGGTGTGGTGCTTACATTCTCCATTCATCCCTGTCTTAAAACAGTTATAGCCTGATTTACTGGGGAAACACTCTGTGCACCTTTATCTTTCTCAGTGTTAACCAGAGTCCATAGAAGAGGGTAAGACCTATGTAGTTTGAAAAGAGATTGTCATATCTTTTGAATTTGCCAAGTCAATAGAAGCCACTTGCTGTACTGTAGATGCAGGTTTGACTCCAGGTGACATCTGGTTAGCAACTGCTGCAGTTTCTTTTAGTAACTTCAGTAATAAGGTTTTGTTATAGCCAGCTTTAGTAATTTTTCCTCTTGTTCTGGTGTCAGCAGGTTCGTTGTAGCTTCAGAATGATTTTCAAACCTTATAGCTCTCATTCCCTAGCCTGGGGAGATTTACATGAGTAGTAATCACAACAGTATCCATGTCCATTTCCTGGTCAGTGTCCATCAAGAAATCCACTATTTCTTCCATATCTGCATTATTTTGCTCTGTTTCCAGAAAATGTTCAGCAGGTTCAGGGTTTGGTTTACTGAAGGGAGGTTCCTCTACATCCTCCTCTCCACAGCCTCCAGTCTCACATCAGTCGTCTTGGAAATGGCTGACAAGGGTTCCCCCTACTGGTCAGTGGGGGAATTTCCCCAGGGTCCTGGCCAAATTTCCTCCATTCACTAAAAATACCACCAACTGCTTAATCTGGTTCAATGTCAGTTGGCAAGCATCTGTATCCCCCTCCCCTGGAATAAGTCTGAAATTAGGCAGAATTGTCTAGTCCTCCTCCTTTCCTGGTCAACAAAAACTAAATAAATAAAAATAAATAGAGGTATCCTAGAGTGCTGATCCCTGCAGCAGAGGGGGTGGAGTGACTGTTGCTGTTACTGATTGCATACTCTGGTGCTCTGGTGGCATAGGTCCTAGGAATGCAGGATGAAGGTTGATGTTCTGGAGCTGCAGCTCTGACTCCTGTCTCTCCATAAAGGTGAATGTCTAGGCCATCTCCATGCTGGCAATCTATAACACTGTGCAGCTGGTGATGTAGCTTCTATTTATTCCTGTCTGTCCCTTTAATCTACTGAGGGGGGAGGAAGATTCTGAGATGCTGTCATGTTATTCATAATTGCGTCTTGTTCAGGATGCTTTGCTCTGAGAATGAAAGTTCTCACATTGTTTGAGTGTATATAAGAAGCAGCAGGCACCAAGCACTCAAAGAATCGCTGGGAGTTTTAAGTTATTTTTAAGACCCATATTTGGTGTTTTTGTTACATTTATTACTAGCCTGTTCAGGGGAAAAGTTCTGAAATATGTAAGCATGATGACCCTTCAAGAGCAGCAAAGTTTTGTTACTAAAGAGAGATGGTCATTTTTTCTTTACATTGTGCAGTACCTAAGAAAATAGTTGTAGGATGGAGCAAGCAGATGCAACATGCTTCTGTCATGGAATGAGGGCCATATGGACTGGTTCAAGTTCTAAAAGTAAGTATCAATAAAAGTCCAAGGTTATTGGGAAGGTCATTTATAGGAAGAAGATGATGTCTGTGGCTCTGCCCCTTCAGGGAACCACAGCAGGTGTTAATTGTTTCTTTCTGCCTTGGTTATTTCAATTATTCACCTTGGCCCACGGACATTCTATTTGATAATCCTGCTCCTGAATCAACTTGACATGGTAATCCCAATGTTTTTTCAAGTTTCCCATGTACCAGCTAGTACCACTGGTATAAAAGAAAACTGAGTCTTTCTGCTACTGCAGGTTAGCTAAAGTACATCAAATTGTTGGCTTGTCTTGTAAAATTATGTGTAAATGGGTTTTGATATCTGACAGGTCCTCAGAGCTGAAAGATGGAGCACTGACATTATGGTAACAAGTGGAAAGCATGGATACTTCAGTTGATGAGAACTGCACATGGGAATCAGATGTTCCCACAATTGTTACACCAGATAGATACTGGTCATCAGTGCTACTCATAATAAGTTGCATTTGTAAAACAATGTATGCTGAATTGCATGAATTCCATCAGGTTTATACAGGGGAAGTGAACAAATACACAAATCTCAGGTAGCCAGCTTGAAATGTGGCTCTATAGTGCAGTATCTTGCATTGTTCTTCATACAATGTGTCACAAGATGAGTGCTGCTGCACTCACTCTTCTCAGTGCTAGCTGATGTTGATGCCATCCATTCACAGTCTCTTTTTGCCTGCAACACTGGAAAACCTAGAATGTTCATTCTGCAAATCTCCATGACTATGCTCATGACCTCATATAAAAACAATGCTTGCTTTTATTGAGGACTATGCAACAGCATGGGTCGGGTACATGCAACAGGCATGTACCCATCCTGTGCGCAACCACACCCATGGACAGGCACAAACAGCTTCACATGCACAAACACCTGCTGACTGTATACACAGACACCAGCTAACTATCCGTGGTCCTGCCCTGCCAGATCATTGGTGTGCAGAAGGCAGACCAGTGGACATAGTTGGACATCTAATCAGGAGCCCGCTCATTTGGCTAACTTGATCTCCTGCTCCACTTTGAGCAGGGGGTTGTGGAACATGATGGGTCCCCTTCACACAGTATTGATTGGGTAAGTGACCCAATGGTTGCCTCCAGACCTCTATGTTCATCTGGAGGGTTTGGTCAGCATGTTGGGGGTCACTTGTTTCACTAAAGCCAATAGGTGTGAGATGCAGGGGTCACACAGCAGTTATCGCAGTGCTCTGCCTGCATAGCCTTCACCCTCTCTACTAGCACTTGGTGCATGGTGCAGAGTGTGAAAATGTTCCCAGGGCACTTCCCTGGTTCAACGTATGTAGAAATTATGGACAGACAGGAGATTTGTTGTGGAATATAGGTATATGACAATATTTTATAGGCATCAACAATTTGGTAAAAGAAGCATATAATGGCTATACATAAAATGGATTGCAGTAGGGTACACCACGCATAGCACATAATGGCTATAGATGAAATGGATTGCAATAAGGTACACAATGCAGTAGATAGGTCAATACACAGATACAATACACAAAAAATCAGGAGCGATAGTCAAGAAATCAACATAAAATAAGAGCTATGGCATAAGCAGGAAGTGGTAGAGCTCAGAGCCAAGTGGGGTGACATTGCCTCCAGAAGGGGTAGGAAACCATATCAGGGAAGGGGAATATAGAGGTAGGGGATGGCACACATTAGTCAGGTTGGCAAGAACATTTGTCTTCTGACAGCAGGCAGGCCTTGAGGTGGAATTTGAAGGTGGGGTGAGAGTCAGTCAAGCGGAGTGACATAGGGAGCTTGTTCCAAAGGGGAGGGCACAGAAGGAAATGGCTTTGCTGCCCTGGCAGAGGAGATTCTATGGACTTCCAGTGGGGGGACAGACAACTCTCCGAGGCAACTTTGATCCGCTCTGCCCTTGAGGAGGGATGAGTACAAGGACAAGTGGCTGCCTCTGAGGGTGTTATCTATAATGCAGCCAAGGCCATAGTCAAACCATCTTTGGAGTGGGAGCCACCCTTGCAACTGGTACAAGTTATGCAGGTAATACAGAGATGTCTGTAACTTAAGCACATCTCAGAAAAATACCCTGTATAACTCACTAAAAACTTAAAACTGAAAATAAACCTAACCTCATCATGCATTCAACATC
Source organism: Neoceratodus forsteri (assembly GCA_016271365.2). Lineage (NCBI taxonomy): Eukaryota > Metazoa > Chordata > Ceratodontiformes > Ceratodontidae > Neoceratodus > Neoceratodus forsteri. The sequence continues at coordinate 767,364,115 of CM057452.1, read as the reverse complement.
TACACACTAATTTACAAAACAACAGTCCTAGCTACACTAACACCACATAGATCTACTACCTAAACCCATTCCCAACCCCAACCAATCACTCTTAACTAAATTAAATATTTTAAATACAGAGAAGAATCCAGTAATTTATTATAGGTCCAGAGAATAAATCAACAGAGTCTATTTGGATTGGTGGTTAAACAAAAATAGTCCAAAACACTCAAGAAGCAATGGAAATAAGTCCTAGCTATGCTGTCACTACTGCCAGCTGAGGAGAGAATTTTCAAAACACAGAAGACACCCTCACTACAATCTTCTGTGGATGAACTGGATACAACTAGTCAGTTCTGTAACAGCCCTTGACTCGGGCCATCGGATCACCACTGAGCACAGCCAAGGCTCCACAAGCCTGCCGCTCAGCCACCACCACCAACCCACCTCCTGGACCTGCGCTGCCAGATCCAGCCCTTACTCGGGCGATCAGATCACCGCAGAGATGGCCATGGCTCCACAAGCCTGCCACTTAGCCACCACCACAACCCGCCTCCTGGACCAGTGCTGCCAGATCCAGCCCCTGACTCGGGCTGTTGGATCATCCCTGAGTGCAGCAGCAGCTCCACAGGCCTGCCACTCAATTGTCACCACCAACCCACCTCCTGGACCAGAAACACCAGATACAGCCCCTGACTCGGGCCGTCGGATCACCGCCGAGTGCAACAGCAGCTCCACAAGCCTGCTGCTCAGCCACCACCACCAACCCACCTCCTGAATCAGCACTGCTGGGTAAGACTTCAGCCTGAAGCCGGTAAAGCCATGAGTGTCTGCCATTGTTTGTAGTGCCCACAGCTTTGTACCTAATTGGACCCCTGCTAACTGGACTGCCACTGATTGGCTGGCTCTGTTTTTCTGCCTTGCTCTGCTTGCTGGGTGCTGCGCCCATAGACTTGCAATTGATTTTGCCATAAATTTTGCCCATAGCACTGTTACAGGATTATACTGTGAAATCTGACTGTATCCTGCTGTTTAAACTGTACAGAAAGTTTGTTTTTTAATAGGCCTGATATTTCCCTGTTAATTTCCTCTCTGCTCACCCTGTCTCCTGACCCTTGCTTCCCAACCTAAAAACTCCTCTCTACTTTTCTGTTTTTGCACCCTGCCTCCCGTGGTGCCAGGGCCATCAAAACCAATTTCGGTCTTTGTCCTCGGCTGCCTCCCCCACTCCTCCTCAGTAATTATCTCCTTTAGCTTTTCTGGCTCCCTACTTCCCCGGTTTTTCCACCCACCGATTTAGCTCCAGCGTCACCTTTTCTTCCATTCTCCTCCTCTCCATACTTTAATCTCCCTCTCCCCATTCTCCCTCCTCAGATCCAGCCCGTGACTTGGGCCGTCGGATCGACACCAAGCATGGCTGAGGCTCCAGAAGCCTGCTGCTCAGCCACCACCACCAACCCACCTCCTGGACCAGCACCGGCAGGTAAGACCTCAGCCTGAAGCTGGTAAAGCTGTGAGCAGCTGCCATTGATCGAAGCACCCACAGCTTTGTGCCTGATTGGACCCCTGCTTCCTGGACTGCCACTGATTGGCTGGCTCTGTCTCTCTGCCTCGCTCTGCTTACTGGGCACTGCACCCATAGACTTGCAGTTGATTTTGCGGTAAATTTTGGCCCGACCCCAGCCCCCCACCTTACTTAAATATGCTTTATCCCAACCCATCTACTAACACACTCTGCCCTTCTTTGTCTATTGGCTCACCCATATAGGACCCTTCTCCACCCCTACATGCCTACTTCCCACCTTTTAATGTCCATATAGCCCAGTCTCTTCACAAAGTTTTCATCCCCCTCTCAGCCTCCTGCTATCAGCTCATCTCTCCACATACCTCTTACTGTTTGTCCAGGTACACAAATTCTTACCCTCTTTCACCTGTACTATCTATGACAACCATGATGGCACTCTCCCCCCGTTCTTTCCTCTCCTCTTCCTTCTTTCTCTGACCCCTCTTTTCTTTATCTCTGTTACCCATCCCCACCCCTCCCCCCTCATCACCAACATCTACCTAAGTACCTCCTGCTGCTCCCAGGGTACCCTCCACTACCCACCCTGTCCTCAGCATGGCCTACCTCTTGGAAATACCAGGATATTTTTCTAGCCTGCTAACTTTCACATGTGGGATCATTTAACCACACTTTATGACTTAGTATCTCACTGGTGCGGCCAGGTGGTAATTGCCTACCACCCCTCCTGTAATCAAAGACTTAAATTATCTCTTATGGAACTGCACCTATGCTCTTTTAAACTCCTCCTACTACTACTAATCTCGGGAAATGTCCACCCGAATCTTAGCTCAAGCAGCTCATGCCTCGTAAAAACAATTAGGACTCTTATACTTACAGCTCTTAACATCTGCAGACTACTGCCAAAGCTTGATGCCCTTTAATCCTTCATCTGCCAACACAACCCTGGCATCCTTGCTGTTGTTGAAACCTGGCTGATGCCAAAAGTTCCTGATCTGGCATTAACCATACAGGGCTACATCGTTCACAGGTTGGACTGGGTCTGTAAAAAAGGTGGAGGCTGTGCCATCTATATCAAAGACACTCTCACATGGCACCCCATAGTAACTGCCGTGCTGGCTGCCTCGGCCCAGATCTTGCCAATAAAAATTCTCTTAGTACCAAATCATAGAGCTCTTACCATTATCTCTGTATACATTCCACTCAGGGACCAAAGACATGGTCTCCATGATGTTCTAAACTTCAACTCCCTACCCCCTGATTCTGAACTTATTCTACTAGGAGATTTCAACATTAACTGGCTTGCATCAGATGCTAGTGCCCACAAAGACTCCACTGCAGCTACCAACCTCACACAGATGGTTTCCTCCCCTACCAGAACTAACTACAAAATGGGTTTCAGTACCTTACTGGACTGGGTTCTCACCAGTCATCCCACCAGGATTTCTCGTACCACAGTTCTTCCAGACTCTCTCAGTGACCACTCACCAGTCATCTGTGAATGGTCTAACAAATTCCTCAAGCCCCCTCTTAAATCATCTCTAGCAGGGTCCTCCCTCATGAACAACTTACCCACTTCAAAAAATACCTAAAACTACAAGACTGGCTACCCATATGTAAGGTGACGGATGTTAAACTGGCTCTTGACTACTTCATCTTGACCTTCAACAGGGTGTGCAACCTCTTTGCCTTGGTTAAAAAATGCAAGGCTAAAGCTATCTGCAACCCCTGGATCATGGTGGGACTTCTTGCTCTGCTGAAATTGAGGGACCATCTCTGGGCGGTAGCTAAAGCTACCAGAAAACAACCCGACATTCAAAAATACAAATAAGCCCATAATGCCTGCACTAAAGCCATCCGGCTCACAAAAAACTCGTATTACAAAGATGCCATCACCAACACCTGGGGCAATGGAGAAGTCTTCTTGGAGAATATTAAGGAAATTATGGGGAAGCAGTCAAAACCTCCCCGGCCATGCTAGTAGTCAACGGATCAATTACCCTCGAACCAATGGTCATTGCAAACACCTTTAACATGGCATTTATAGACCTCAGTGCTATCCTTCCTCCTGATTACCTTGAACAAAGTGCCTCCACCTACAGTCCCCCTCTTGCCCATGCTAATCACCCCCATTCTATTTTAGGGAGATCAGGTTGAACGAAGCACGCCGCTATATTGCCACTGCTATCTCTAAATCCAGAACTAGTGGTGACACCTTGGACCTTAAGCTATTATCACTTACCCTTGATGACATTCTTCATCTCTTAACAAAAATTCTGAACCTCTCTCTCATCAGCAGCCAATTCCCAGACAGATGGAAAACTGCGATCATGACCCCTGTCCACAAAAGTGGCGACAAGACCAGTCACTCAAACTATCACCCTATCTCAATACTACTCCCGCTCTCTAAGGCCCTCGAGTGAATCATGGCAGACCAACTAACTGACCATCTGGATAAATACAATATACTATGTGCCCAGCAACACAGCTTCCGGAAAGGACACAGTACCACCACAGTCCTCCTTGAGTTCACCGGAGCAGTACACAAATCTCTTGACAATGGCTTGCTCACTAGGTCTGTCTTTATTGACCTCTCCAAGGCATTGGATACTGTCCACCATGGGCTTCTTATTGACCAACTACTGAACGCTGGTCTGTCACCTGAATCTGCACTATGGTTCAACAGCTACCTTGAATACTGGAGGCTTATTGGGCCCCCTCCTTTTCAGCCTTTTCTTGAACTCTCTACCCCAATCCTGCTCTGAGCACATCACACTGTATGCGGACAATGCAGTAGTTTTTTTCTTCACACAAAGACCCCACGTCATTACAACGTAGCCTCCAGCATGGCTTCAGCACCATTGAGTCGTGGTTCCACAATCATAAACTAGTGCTAAATCACAAGAAAACTAAATATATGCTTTTTCGCACCTCCCACAATCTGAACAAGCAACACCAGATGGCTATCTCCACCGCAAAGGGTAACACCCTCGAACAGGTCCAGTCCTTCAAATATCTAGGGATTCTACTTGATCCTTGCCTTTTATATGGGGCTCATGTTGACAGTGTTGCCAGAGCTGCTAATACACGACTTGGTCTACTCTACAAACACAGACAACATCTTACCCCTGATGCACTGAAGATTGCCGTACACAGCTCTGTGGTCTCGGTCATCGACTATGGACTCATCATTTACAGCTCAACCATGACATCAACCCTTAGACATATATCAGTTGCCTTAAACAAGTCCTGTTGACTTATTACTGGTGCCTACCATCTCACCCACACCTGTGACCTGTATACTCAGACAGGTTGGCTCCAACTATCTAACTGCATCAAGTATCTCACCTGTACTATGGTGAAGAAAATTCACCTCTGCATCGCACCCCTTGGTGTCTTAGCCCTGTTACCCAAAAGATCCAGTCGTCAGAGCTCTAGGAGATCAAATCAGCAGCTCCTGAAAGTCCCCCACTGTTGCACTAGCCTGGGCCAACGCTCTTTTGCCTACAAAGCTCCACTTTGGCTAATTGGCCTCAGCCACACTATCTCCTCAGCCAAAAAGATTGGGATGTTCAAAATCAGTCTCTAGCACCATCTCACTGCCACCAGCTCTTGTGATTGTTTCACCTAAACTGAGGATCACTACCTATGCCAGCTTGTGGCCCCACACCTAACACCAGTCCTACCAGCCACACCCTTCAACCATGTACCCCTGATTCACTTTTCCTTCCTTCATAGCCTCCACCTCCACACCTCCTACCTGTTCCTTCCTCCTATGTGTCCAGTCCACTCATCTTCCCTCACCCCCCCTGAAAAACTGCACTTCCTAACTAACTCTTTATTTTGAAAAATGCCTCTGGCTGCTTCATCATTCCCCCCTCTCCTCCCCCCTTATGGTTATACCGAACATCTTAATACACAACCAGTCTGTATTCACCACACTGTTGTTGTTCTTTGAAATGTTTGTTTTCCTCATTTGTATTCTCTGACATGGAACCTTTGTAAAAGAGCCTTGGCTCAAAGGTAAATGTAATCCTAGATCTAAATCAATAAAAATAAATAAAAGAATCCCTCAGGCTGTGCTTGCACCATGATTCACAAAGAGAAATGCACATTACAGTACTTTCAGAGGTCCACGAGAGGTGGGGTGCAGACTACGAACAAGCAGCTACAAAACTGCTGTGTACAACTCTCAGGAACTTAATTTCTGAAGTAGTCCATGGTTTAATAGAGCAATATACAAAGAAAACAAGCACCTCAGGTCCAGGGTCTTCACAGTACACTGAGAGAGCAATCTCCAAAGAGTCAAAGGTCTCAAGTCCACAGCACTCCGCTACACTCCACTCACCATCCTGTATTGAGTTTACACCATAGGGCTAAGATGTAAAAGACTGCCCGGACCTCAGTAGAACAGAGTTCACTTCAGTTTCACCAGCAGTTACAGCCACATATTCAGAGCTTGAAACTCCACTGGCACCAGTGTGAGCTTGATGTCATCTTTTTCCTCCTTCTCACAACTGAGCCCTTCTGCCACAGGTTCCCGATTAAATGGATTAATCACCCCACAGCAATTTTTGTTTCCAATTGATCCTTTTTAGTGCAGATGCTACAGAAGCAGTGCTAAATAGGAATAATGAGTTGTCTGGAAATAAAAATGATTCCACGCTTAATACAACAAAGCTGACTCCTTTTCTTACTCACTTATAGCCCTTGCCTAAATCTTATTCTCTGAGTCTCGATGCTATCCACTTACTTAAACACTAACTACCTAAGATATTTAAAATACTAACTAAATAAATTGAGTTACTAAGTCAAGATTCTTCTTAGATTAGTAAAAAACAGATAAAAAAACAAATAAAAGAGGGTCATTTTAAGGTTATGCTAGAGAAAAATGCACAGACACAAACGATGGATTCCCAGCTTGGTGGTCATCTTCCCCTATCTCAAAGCAAAGCTAAGTAGCTGGCTTCTCTTTTTAGGTTGTATAAACTGCAGTTATAGCCTGGCAGCAATAGCTCTGTGGCTGGTTTAAAGTAAGACTTACTTCTGTGTATACCACATATATTAAGCAGAAGCTGAAGCTGAAGCATTTATCACATTTATTCTTAGCAGAATTTATACAATTGTAAGTATCTGTGTTTGTATCTACTGTATTTTATAGACTATTTTTTATCTGTATACACTATTGAAGCCTTGTTAAAATAAGTTAAAAGATCTTGTAATTCACTGTCTGTGGTGTTTAATATAAATCAGGGATTTGGCTTTTTTTTCTATTTTAAGTTAGATGTTCATTTTATAGTGTGTTCTGTTTAATCATTATGGTGGTGCCTGTTGAAAGCTGGTTTTATCTGTTTGTGAACGCACAAAGAGAAACAGGATAAGGCCATAACTGAAGTAACTATATGGTGGTAAAACCACGACAAAGAAAATTCTGGCAACCAATTTATCAAAAAGAAAAAGTCTTAGTTTCTAGCAATCTTGTGGCTGTTATGTGATCTTAAACTATATTTTGCATAAATACTAGACATAACAAAGCTTGAAGCACAACTGTTCCATTACTTGAACCTGTTCTTACTATTTGAAACAAACCAACGTAGATTGAAAATTTTTTTCCTGTGCATTTTTGTACAGTTTTACTCCAGGATATATTATATACAATAATGGCTGGGGAGGTGGTTATAATGAGAGTGTTAGACACCCTCAAGGAGTGGGAAACCACATAAACCCTGAGAGCAAAGCTCGAGGGGTTTGTACAGGCATCCCACACCAAGGGGGTGTCTAACATTCAAGTTTCACACACCTCCCCACCTTTTATTTTATATAATTTCTTGGGAATGCTTTTTCACCTCAGCAGTTATAGAAAATACAGTTAAATTAACTTGCTGCCGATTCCAACTGCCAGCAAACTGCGGCATGCCATGTGGTGAAGAGGACCAAAAGAGCACTTTTTGCACATGTTCACACACATTATAACCCATGGGTTATAACAGAAAATTATAACCCCCTTCCCCTATGGGAAAAAGCATTCACCAGTTATTATATTGCTATTATAATGGAACAACAAAAAAAAAGGTGTTTTGAATAAATTACAAAACTTGAATCAAAAGAATCAATACTTAAAAGTAACAAGGCTGCTATAATTGCTAGTGCTCAAAAAATTAATTTTCTACAATCCACTGGAACCCATATGGAATTAAGGTGGAAAAAGTAATAAAAAGGCTTTTATCCAAATAATAACTTCTTCCTGAATAAATAAGAGATCAATATATTCTTCTTTAAATGCATTACTAAAAGAAATAAAAAAAAACTTAGAAGAACCTGCTAATGATATACAATGTGTAATTTTGAATGAAAAACCATTAATCAGTATACATAATATACAGTAACTAGTCCAGCTTTATACAGATCAGAGTTAATTGGTCCAGGACCATTAAACTCAGTTGAAAAATAATCCAACACATATGAAGTGGTGGAATTTAATGTGTTACACACAGTAGAAGCCGTGAGAGAGGTTGATAAAAATAACAAAAAGCCATTGCTATTGGAAATCATTGTGAGAAGTTCTATTTAAGGGACTTTGTCATTTATCACCTTAGAAACATAGAAACATAGCCTTTGATGGCAGATAAGGACCACTTGGCCAACCTAGTCTGCTCACTTCCCTACCTATTGGATAAGCTTCAGATCCAATTAACCAACAGCCCACTTCTTCCTACCCTCCACCAGAAATGCCTATATCTGTCCCATCCATTCATGAATTCCTCCACTGTTTTTTACCTGACGACCTCCTCAGAAAGGCTGTTCCGTGCATCCACCACCCTCTCTGTGAAAAAATACTTCTTCGCATTGCCCCTGAACCATCCTTCCTGTATCTTCAGATTAGACTAGAAATAAATCTAGTCTCAACCTTCCTTATTTTTTTTTGTGGCTGCCGATCACCAGAGATCCACCCAGTCATGGACCTTTTCTCCCACTTGGGTGCACCCCTACCTTGGGACCCACTGGCTTGCTCCCCAGGGTGCAAACAGCTCCACAGACAACAGAATAGGGCAAGGTGGGGACACCCTGGAAGCTAATTGCAACACTGGGCAGGCTCAGTCTGGACCTTCCTACAAGTTGCCCCAAAACATTCTGCCTTTGTGGTCACAGGAAGGTTCATCTGAAAATCATGACAAAGAAATTGAAGATTTTAAAGATGATAATGCTGCTAATGAAATTGAGATCACATCCATCCTAAGTAATCTGAAGGAAATAAAAAAAGAAATTCAATTTGGAAACTCTCAGTTCTTAGAACTAGCTGTATTGTTATCTGTATTTATTAGCACAATAGTAGGGAAGCTAGTAACAACTGGAAATAATTATATTAATGGGGTATCTAAGATGGATTAAGCACCCCCAGTACTACTTACAACTTCAGCTGTTGATGTAAATAATGGGAATAATGGTAACAATTGAACAAGTAATGGCCATACAAAATCAATTAAACCAATTACATCAGAGCTTGCTATAAAAAAGAAAAAGAAATAAATGCTTTAGAAGCAGAATTAAATGAAAAAAAATCAGTTACTGAACAGTTTTAGGGCTGAGGAAAAAAGATCGTAGGAGAACGACTAAAAAAAACCCCAATATTGTTAACCATCTACCTAAGAAACAGAAAGGGGTGAAAATGGATGAGCCTGAGAGGTCAGAAAAAAGGAAAAGGGAGAATTACTACTTGGTATAAGAAAAGGAGAAAAATTAAACTCATAAAAAGGTACAATTTTCAAGAAGTAAAATAAACGTAGAGAACTCAAATATAAAAAAAAAAACTACAGAGAAAGCTTTAGGAAAAATGTAGATTTTAAAGAGTTATTACTACAGCTGGGCAGTATTTCACCAAAGTTTTGCTTTAGGGTGATACCAAAATCTAGAGGAGAGAATCCATACATTTTAATATTGGCAGTATATAATCTTGCAAAGAGGGTCTTGGGACATTAATGTGGGCAGTCTGATATTAAATAAGCCTAGTGATATAGAGTACAACCACATAAAGGCTGGGTTTGTGCTTTGCTGGTAAGCCCTGAAAAATAACCTTTTTTTAGTTTTAAGAATAATTTTTTTTTCAGAAAATGGTATCATATTGGACTCAACTATTACCTCGTGTCAGGACTAACTGGTAAACAAGAAGAGTGTAATATGTAAGCCAACAAGCCTAGATCTGTAAAATTATCTAACACAAGACAATTCCTTATAACAGCTTTCATGAAACTAACAGAGCAGGAACACAATTTGATAGGATACCACAGTGTTTTATAAGGAGAAGTAGGCAAAGAGAATGAATGAATAACAGTAATGTCTCACATGAAGAAGATACTGTAATTCTAGAAGCCTTCAGTAAAGAAGAGAATGTAATAGAGGAAAAAATAAGTACAAACAGTACAATCAATATTTCTGACCACAGTATGTAATTAGCTAATGAGGGTGATAAACCAAATGACTCAGACTTAGTTTTGAACTAAAATATAGATGAATTAAGGATTTAAATTGAAGATAAAGAATGGGCTAACTGGATAATTGATTATAATGTATTGCTACTGCAGGAGACGTGGATGGGCAAACTTTGCTAGGATGTTTTGGATGTTTTTCAATCATGGCATTTTCCAACAAGTAAAGTCTTTAGATTTGGTAGATTCAAGGGTAGATTATATATATATTTATATACAATAGGGGTGAGTGATAAATGAGTTTAATAAAAACCTGTATACTCACTTCCACTGTATAAATATATCATGACGTAAGCACATGGCCATAGTCTTACATTTATATATACTCTGCATATGTAACGACTGCATTTATCAATAGTCGTTATGTCACACAGTTCAAACCCTTAAACAAAACCCTGAAAGAAACACTGTCAGAACTACTTTGCAATACAAAAAGCATAATAATTAAACACACCTGAAATACCAGCTGCCACTAAATAGAAAAGATCTGCCCATGAACAGCTAACCACGCTGACATAAAGCAGATTCTACAACAGGAAAGCAACCTATAAAAATAAAAATAAAAAGGACAGAAAAACAAAAACATAAAATAAGGATACTAACAATGGCCTCTACAAATATCGAAAGCACAGAATGAATAAACAAACTAAAACTAAAGAGAGTGGAAAAACCAATGAATATTACAGAAGAAATATACCTGAGTTGCAGTCAATTCAAAATGGACACAGAACAGTTGCTGGAACCTGACATAGACACAAACAAAACAGCACAAAAATGACAAATCAGTAGTACAAGTACTACAAAATGGACTACAGAAATAGACAGTAACTATATTGAAGAATACATCAACTCCATGAAAAACGACAACACCAGACGTAAAACCGAAACAGATATTACACATCTAGAAAACTTCCTAAAAGAGGAAATAGGCATATTTCTACCCATTCATAACATACCACCTCCTCAACTAGATCAGTTTCTATGTAAATATTTTATAACATGCCAAAAATAGACGGTTCACAATATGAACCCTTAAGCTTAAGAGCAAAGTTTTAAAGCTTTGAAAGAAAAAGATCACAGATATAGCGAATCCCTTTTGCAGTCCAATACCTTTACAAAAATAAGACAAGTATTAATTTCAAAACAAAAAATACTGAAAGTGGAAGGCAAAGGAAACTGATCCCAAGCAGCAGATGAGCTCACTGATGAGTTAATTGATGAACTGTACACCAAAAACATACTTGGACCTGATAACCCTATCTCACTGATAAGTACAATGTGGCTTAATATTACCCTTTTTTTCGGAATAAGAGGAACAACAGAAGCCAGAAATATACAATGGAGTGACATCCGACTAGGAACAGATGACAGAAATACCAGATACATTGAATACATAAAAGAAAGACAAACAAAAACCCATACAGGATCCAACCCAAAGGACAACAGAATACTAAAACCTAGTGCCTACGAAATTAAAGACACAAAACATTGCCCTGTAGCTAACTACATCTTACATAAAAAGGAAAGACCACCAAAAAGCAATATTGACAGAGCTCCATTCTTTCTGGCAATGAACTACTCACCAAAGGCAACATACCCTATCAGCTGGTGTAAGAACCAAGCACTAGGTGTTAATAGCCTTGGGAAAATTGTAAAAAATATGATTACTGCAGCAAACATACAAACAGAAAAAAAACTCACGAACCACTCAGTATGAAAACATCTTGTGCAGAAACTAGTCGACAGCAAAGTGCCACCTACAGAAGTTATACAGATATCTGACCACAAAAAGTTACAATCCTTAAATGTTTACTCATGAATAAATGAAACAAAACAACAAAACATATCGCACTTATGAAGTAACCAGTCAAATGAACAACCAAGCACCTCGAAAATGAATTCCTGCACTTCAGTTCAATGCCTAGAAAAATAATCACCGCCACAGCCACCTACTTCTAAAGTGCAATACAAGATGAAACATGAAGCACCTACAATGTTTACTTTGGAAAAAGGCATAGCCACATGCTTCAACCACCCCACAATTTCAGCAAAATACGTCACATTTAACATCATCCAAGGTAAGTATTAAACACCAGCATTGCAATCCTGCATATGTGTTTTAAAATCCAATAACTAAATAAACATTTCTCTCTCTACCCACAGGAAATAAATATGACAGTCCACCAAGAAAATGAAGCAAACCTCTATCGTCAGACAGTGACAGTGACTGAAAAAATGGACTGAGGCTTACCCCAAAACACACTGAAAACGAATAAAAATAAAAAATAAACTTACCCCAGACACTAACTCTATATAACACAAGTCAAATGAACCAGACACATCGTGAACTTCATTGTTATTTACTATCCATATTATGAATGTACTCCGGGGAAATAAAATGGGAAAAGCACTCACTCACACTAAAATGTAAATAATATTAATAACACACTACAAATATAAATTCAATATATTGTTAAACGGGACTGAGAGTAAGACGAAACTGCTACACATGACATCCCTACTTAACTCCGCCCACAAACATAATATAATGAATCAGAACACTTGCTCCATGATCCTCATGAGACATCCACCTATCACATAACAAATTAAAGAACCAATCACACTTAAATTAAACACTACGAACACTGATAAGAAAGCAGCACTACACTTCCTCTAAGCAAACTAACCAATAGCAGACACACCTTACGAGACACTGTGGACAAACACAGACATGAGAAAAAACACCAGACAAAACAAATGAAACTAAAACACAGGCACCATAATTTTACAAACTGATACACTCCTGCCCTATTGCATAAATCTGACACACGATGGGCAGGAGTGTGATACGGGAAATGTCACCATTTGTGGCTAGTGACCTCAGGATACATTCACTTATGGCTCCGCTACGCTCCACCACTCATGAGTATCCTGAGGTCACTAGCCACTCGTGGTGATATTTCCCATGTCACAATCCTGCCCATCATGTATCCCATATATATATATATATATATATATATATATATTCTATGCAAAAACTTTGTTAATGCATCATTTAGGCTTAAACCACAAAAAGTAAAGAAATGAGACCTTTAGAGTTGCCCCATTCCCCCCCATGGACCCATCATCCCGAGAATGACAGCTGATGGGGTGTGTCATTGGGGTTGTGAGGCCTAAATGTCACCCCATTCCATCTGTAATCATATTCACAAGCCACAGTAAAGAAGAATGGGGTGACATTTAGGCCTCTCAACCCAATGACACACCCAATCAGCTGTCAATCTCTGGATGATGGGCAGATCCATGGGGGCATGGGGCAACCCTAAAAGTCTCATTTCCTGACTTTTTGAATTTTAACCCTAAATGATGCATTAACAAAGTTTTTTGCATAACATTTTCTTATTTTTTGAGAAAGAATAGAACAGTGAAATGTTGCACAAGTTGGTGGCAGCATGGGCCCTTCAGGCCCCATGCTGCCACCAACTTGCAAATTCCTATCTAAGATAAAAGTACAAGTACTGAATATCATATGTTTTGCTGGCAGTGCATATGGGTGGGAGTGTGGGGCCATCACCTTGAAAGAAAGTGAAGTGTCAGTCATCAGAGTGGCATATTTCAATACCTGTTTACATATCAGAAACCTAACCACTACAGATTGCCTTCATGGCAGTAATGCTAGGCACCCTATAAATGTGAAGCCAGTACCATAATGCAAAATGACACACACAAAACATAAAGTGTGTCAACACCTAAACATCATAATTCACATGGACAGCACATGCCCTCAACATGCTCCAAATTTCAATTTTAAAGATCAAACTGTTTCCAAGATATAAAATGTGAAAGTTTCAGATTTTCATTAATTACACTGGCAGAATTCCACACCTATTAACATTTTACACACCTAATGACTGAAAAGTACATCCATGGCAGTAATGCTAGCTACCCTAGTAATTTCAAGCCACTACCATCATGGAAAACACTGTCTGCAAAACGTAAACTGTGCTGCACAATATCTCCACAAAAAATGTGTTGTCTGACACCTAAGCACTATAATTCACATCTACAGGATATGCCATCAACACCCTCCAAATTTCAAGTTAAAAGACCAAACAGTTTCCAAGATACTTAATTTGAAAAATTGTTAAAATTCTGCTATCTGGTCCCTCCAGATCTGGCCATCTAGTCCCTCCTTCGCAATCAAAGTTCACGATCAAAGAATCTCAAGATCAAAGAATTTGTAGGCTCACGATTAAAGAATTTGCAAGCTTGCTATCAAAGAATAAAAAATTTTAAAACCCAATTTTTAGAGAAAAATACATGAAATCACAGTCATGACTCAGCAGAACAAAGGCCCCTGACCAGATCCCACCCTAGTTTGCCTTTAGAAGTGACCCCTGTGCTGAGAAAAGTGAATTTTTCATATGGCCATATAGTCATGCCCTTGTGATCAAAGAACGCGGTCAAAGAATCTCGCGATCAAAGAATTTGCAGGGTCATGATCAAACAATAAAAAACTTTAAAAGTAGATTTTTAGGTAGAAATGCATGAAACCACAGCCATACCATGATAGAACGAAGCCCCCTGAGCAAAACCCACCCTCATTTGGCTTAATAAGCCACCCCTGAGCTGAGAACATTTATTTTTTTCAAGTGGCCATCTAGTCACGCCCTCGCGATCAAAGAACGCGTTCAGAGAATCTCACAATCAAAGAATTTGCATGCTTGCCATCAAAGATTATTAGCGAGCCACGACCAAAGAATAAAAAAGTAAAAAACTCTATTTTTTGACCATTTTGAAAGAAACCACAGGCATGGCTCGATAGAGGAAAGATCCCTGAACAAAACCTACCATAGTTTCACCTCAGAAGTCCCCCAGGGTCAAGATATTTGAATTTTTCAGACCACAAACTGAAAACAAGATGGCAACTGCCGTGATGAAAGAATTCCTCATGATCAAAGATTCTTTGATTGTGAGCCTGCAAATTCTTTGATCGTGAGGCGGGACTAGATGGCAGAAACCCCATTCTTCGTTTGCAAAATAACCATATAAATTTTCCCATTGACTTATAATGGGAACTTAAAAGTTTAATAACTTTTGAATGGATTCATGTTTTTTCACCAAACAAAAGGTGGCATGTTCCTTGACCGAGCTCTTTCAGATGAGCTAAGTCACAGAGCAGCACATCACATGACAGCCACACAGCACCACAGACAAAATCCGAAAAACTGCCCACATAACTGGTGAAAAGTGCATTTTTCAGCATTTTGGGGCGCAGAAACCGTATATCCAACTAAAATCAAATTTGGTAAATCAAGAGATCTACCAGGCCTCACCATGCATACATAATTTCATGCAAATCTGTTGAAAGGGTCCAAAGTTATTATTGCATAGAATTTTGAGTGTAACATAGAAGTGGCTTCATGACCCTAAATATAGGGGCACAACAGCACCTCTATAATATATTCCATGTCTGAGCATATTGACATGCTACAGTAAATGAGAATGGGGTGATATGTAGGCCTCATGACCCCAATGACACAACCCCCCATATGTCAGACTGTCGGGGATCGGGGTGGTGTGTGTGAGGGGGGTTAAGGGTTCAACCCTAATGTCTCATTTCCTGACTTTTTTTGCTTTAACCCTAAATGAAGCATTAACACAGTTTTTTGCATAGAATTTCCTTTCTTTTGGAAAAAATGTAATATAAGTAGTAAAAAATATGTATTGATGAGAGTGCAGCGCCCAGCTCCCACCAAGTTGCCAATTATTGCATAACAATATGCATCTGGTCCCACGCTCCCACTTGCAAAGCTACGGAGCCATGCAGCAGCACTATAGGGTGCCAAACCCTTGTAACAGTAATTTGCACATATCTTGGGATCTCTAAAAGCTAGAAAAAAATTCTAGCATCATTCTAATTGTGACAGTGAGTACTTCATGCAACAACAAATGACTGTACCCATATCTCACATCATTTCCAAGCTATGGACATCGATAAGCACTGGACAGGCACTCTTTCAGCCCTTGTGACAGTAATTTCACAATATCTCATGAACCATGCAATGTACAAACAAAATTCCACTGCAGGATTACTCTATGATTTCAAATCTTTTTCCAGGGGCTAGATCACTTAAAGGTGATCTAAGCCACCTATAGTGAAAAGTCTGTATCTCACTTTATTTCCAAGATATTGGCACCAAAAGTCATGATACAGACTGCAATGAAATCCTATGAGAAAAATGGCAATTATGTCATTGAATATCTCTGCAACATATTATTTTCCCAACACCTGAACAGCATAGTTCACATGTCTATGACATTCCCTCAACACCCTGCAAATTTCAGGTAAAAAGACCAAACTGTGTCTGAGATACAACATTTTTAAGTTTAGAAACACAGAAACATAGAAGTTGATGGCAGATAAGGACCACAAGGCCCATCCAGTCTGCCCATTTCTTTTTCTACCTTATAAATGTGCCATTGGCCTTTGTCAGTGACCTATCTATTCATAGTCATTTGTATTGCTCCCTTATGCCTATCCCATGCCTGTTTGAAGCCCTGCACTGTATTCATAGCCACCACTTCTTGTGGTAAGCCATTCCATGCATCTACCACCCTTTCTGTGAAAAAGATTTCCTCACATTCCCTCTTAATCGGCCTCCCTCTAATCTCATGCTCGTCCTCTTGTCCTGCTATTTTTCTTATATTTAAACATGTTAGACTCTTTCACCTTGTTTATGCCCTTAAGGTGTTTGAATGCCTCGATCATATCACCTCTCTCCCTCCTTTGCTCAAGGGTATACATATTGAGCTCCATTAATCTGTCCTCATATGTCTTCTGATGCAGTCCCTGCACCATTTTGGTTGCCCTTCTCTGGACTGCCTCAATTTGGTTAATGTCCTTTGAAGGTTGGCCTCCAATACTGCACAGACTCTCAGATGGGGCCTAACCAATGTCTTGTACAGAGGGATTATTACCTCCCTCTTACGACTTGTGATACCCCTACTAATACACCCTAACACCCCCCTAGCCTTACCTACTGCTTTAGACGTCTGCTTGGATGATTTCAGGTCATCAGTGATGATGATGCACAAGTCTCTTTCTTCCTTTGTGACTGCTAGCAACTCCCCTCCCAGCCTATAAGTGGCTTCAGGGTTTCTCTTCCCTATGTGCATGATTTTGCACTTCTTTGCATTAAATCTCAGTTGCCACTCTTCTGACCATTCTGCTAGTTTATGCAGATCTCTTCTCATTCTGCCCACCCCATCTGGATCATCTACTCTGTTGCAGATCTTGGTGTCATCTGCAAACAGACAAGCCTTACCTCTAGTCCATCTGCGAGGTCACTAATGAAGATGTTGAATAGGACTGGCCCCAGGACTGATCCCTGAGGTACCCCACTTGTGACTTGCATCTCTTCTGACTGTATACCATTTACCACCACTCTCTGTTTCTGCCAGTCAACCAGTTTGCCACCCAGTTGACCAACTTCTGACCCACCCGAGCCTACCTAGCTTATTTATCAATCTTCTATGTGGAACCGTGTCAAAAGCTTTGCTGAAGTCAAGGTAGGCGACATCAACTGCTCCCCTTGGTCCACCACTCTGGTTACCCAGTCAAAGAAATCTATGAGATTAGTTTGACAGGACCTTCCTTGCAAACCCATGCTGTCTTGGATCCTTTGCCCTATGGATTCCAGGTGTTGCACTATCCTTTCCTTAAGGAGTGCCTCCATAATCTTGCCCACTACTGAGGTAAGACTGACCGGTCTGTAGTTCCCGCCTCCTCCCTGCTACCCCTCTTGTGGAGTGGGATCACATGAGCCCTTCTCCAGTCTTCTGGGACCTCTCCTGTGCTCAGAGACTCACTAAACAATTCTGCTAATGGCTCTGCTAGTTCCTCCTTTAGCTCCTTAAGTACCCTGGGATGTATGCCATCAGGTCCCATTGCCTTATCCACCCTGAGCTTAGCAAGCTCTTGTGGGACCCTTTCTTTTGTGAAGGAGTAGTGCTCACCTCCCTCCCCTGTGTCCATGATGCTGAGCTGTGGGCCCTGCCCTACCTTCTCTTCAGTAAATACTGAGCAAAGTATCTATTTAGGATAGATGCCTTTACAGGGTCCTCCTCCTCACTTGCTCCCTTTCTCCATTAAGCTTAGCAATAACCCTCTGGACTTTCTCCTTTCACTAATGTATCTATAGAAAGTCTTGTCACCTTCTTTACTGTTCGTGCTAGTGTTTCCTCAGTTTAGGACTTTGCCTGCCTTACTGCCTTACCTGCTTCCCTTAGGGCAGTTTGGTATGCCTCCCTATCTTCATCCCGCTGTGTTCCTTATATTTCCTGAAAGCCAGCCTTTTGGCTCTGACCTTTTCTGCTACTGTATTTGAGAACCAAAGTGGTTTCCTTCTTCTTTTGAACTTCCTTTCTGTCTAACACAATGAGATGTTGCTTCAAGTATGCATCCTTAATGCTTGCCCACTTTGCCTGTACCTCCTCACCTGTGTTTCTTTTGCCAGGGCTAGCTTAACTCTGTTGGCCATCTTATCAAAGTCAGCTCCTCTGAAGTCCCATATTTTGCCCTGGAATGGGATGATTTAGATGTAGTAGCCAAATTGAACCATACCATGTGATGGTCACTGGCCCCAGGTGACCTTCTACCTGGAGATCTGTGATCCCTTCTTTGTTAGTCAGTACTAGATCTAGGATAGCCCTGTCTCTTGTGGGTTGCTGTACCAGTTGTTTGAGGCCCTCCTGCAGGGAATCCACTATGAGTCTAGTTCTGGCAGATGTTCCTGTTGGCATTGACCAATCTGTATCTGGCATGTTGAAGTCTCCCATTATCAGAACCTCCCTTTAGCTGTCATGTTTTGTATATCTTCTAACAGTAATGTGTCTATGTCCTCCCCTGGTCTGGGGCCTGTAGACAACCCAGTTCTTATGGCTGTCCCATTTCCTGTTTCAGGGTGACCCACAGTTCTTCTGGCTCCTTATGTGTATTCTGAATTTCTGTAGCTTTGATATTTCATTAACATACAGGGCCACTCCTCCCCTTTTGTACCTCGGTCTCTTCTGAACAATACATAGCCAGGTACTGAAGTCTCCCAAGTGTGGTTACTGGTAAACCACGTCTCACTAATTGCTACTATGTCCAGTTTAGCCTCTGACATTATTGCCTGCAGGTCTGGGATCTTATTTCCCAGGCTGTGAGCATTTGTGTACATGATTTTCCATTGGCCAGATTTTGGTGTGTTAGTTGTTGGATGAAGTTTGGCATTACCCCTGTGCATCGTATGGGGAGACAAACCTTTTTCTTACCCGTGATGCAAATGAACGCCAAACACACTGAATTCCTGTTTGACCACTAGCTGAGGGGAGGGGTGTTCTTCCATTCGGCGTAAGAGGTGCTGCCCCTCTCCCCATTGCTAGTTTAAATATTCTGCAAAGACGTCAAACTTCTGCCCAATGCACTGACTCCCTCTATAGTCAGATGCAGTCCATCAAATTTAAAGAACTTTCACTCCCAGAACTGTTGCCAGTTCCCTTCAAATCTGTGTCCTTTTTCCTGGCACCAGTCCTTGAGCCCCGTGTTTAGCTCACCTATCTCCCCTTCTCTGACCTTCCGTCCATCTGCTCCCTTCTCCCAGACTGGCAGGATCTCAGAGAAGGAGGTGCCGGATGAAATAGATGATAGTTTGTCACCCAGCCTAGTCAGGTGTTCCTTGGTCTCCACAACTGACCGGCTGGCGAGATCATTAGTCCCTATGTGTACTAGGACATCAATGTTTTCTCCTGCTTTGTGAACAATTTTAGCAATGCGGTCAGTGTCTCTCCATGCTGATGTACCTGGGAGACATCTGACCATCACCCCTGGCTGGAGATGGGTATCAGCTCCCCGAATCATGGGGTCTCCTATGATCAGAAGTTTTTTGGATTTCCTTTGTGCTTGTTTAGTTTTGGTTCCTGATTTGGGTGAGTATTGTTGTGCTAGCTCCTGTGCCTCAGTGTCCTGCTCTGCAGTGTCTTCTGCCTCTTTATTTGATTTCAGAGTTTGAGATTTTCATTCATCGGAGTGGCAGAATTCCACACTTGTTTACATTTTACACACCTAATGAGTGAAAAGTATGTCCATGGCAGTAAGACTAGCTACCCAATAAATTTCAAGTCACTGCCACAATGCAAAACACTGTCCGCAAAATGTAAACTGCGCCATGCAATATCTCCATAACAATGGAGTTTGCCCTTTCATGGGCAGACCATGTTGTCCTGGTGCACCCCTTCCCTCCGTTAGGAAATGGTTGTGCTCTGATTGGGAGGGGCTAAGAGCCAGAACAATAGGGCAGGCAGTAGGAAGGGGAGGGGAGAAAGGAGGTACATAAGGGACAGCACAAGGGGTCCTCAGCCACTTTTTGATGGAGTTTTGATTTGACATCAGCTGCAGCACGTCGGATTTGGCAATAATTGTGAGGTTTGTTCACAAGCAGAGGAAGGTAAGGAACAGTCGATTTAGATACATATGCGAAGCTGTTGTTTAAAAAAAATAATATACAATATTAAAGGGGAGAGAAAAGAGGAATCATTGCAGCAGCTAGCAGAGAATGGGTGATCTGTTGGAAGTACAAGAGGAGGCAAGGTTTTTTTGGTTTGAGGCTCTTTACAGGTTGAAAGGTTAAGGGAGAAGGGCTGTAGGCAGCACAGAGAGGGAGCTTTGTTTGCTGCTATTGTTGAGCGGAGGAGCTAGTTTAGAAGACAGGGCAAAGTGTGGTAAGGTTTGTGGTGTCTGGTTATTAGCAGGCCTGGAAAAGGCCCTTGAAATAAAGGAGTGAGAGCCAGTCCTGAGGCCACGTGGTAGTCACAAGCCACGTGGTGCTCGCCAGGAAGGTCGCCCCATTTTGGCTTAGACTGCTCGCTGCATGTAGGGCTGATTGGAGTGGTCCTAATAAAGTGATAGGCCTGGTTTAGGCCTTCAGGTTATGGAGTTGAAGGATTGACCTGAGACCCATAGCATGACGGCACACGTGGCTAGGGTCACAAGGAAGTTCCCTGGTTTGGTTCTGGGATGAAGGACAATTTGGGAGCCTTGGAGGGTGTTGCAGTGGTATAATTTAGGCCTTTAAGAGGCACCAACAAAAGGGAGCGAGAGACACGTGGCATGATGCAGCACGCCATGTCGTGGTTACCAGCCACGCGGTGCCGTCACACACCGCGTGGCGCTTACGAGATGGGTTTGCCCGATTTGTTTGGGTGGTTTTGTGGCCTTTAGGGCTGGTTAGGCTGTTTTTCTGATTGATATCAGCAGGCATGATTCGTTTTCAAGTGTGTTAAATGAGGGAGCGAGCAGAGAGTGGGGGGCGGGACGTTGCATGTGGCTAGAGGTGCAATGAAGTCTTTGCCCTGTTGGTTTGGCATGCGACCTCCTTTTTAGGGACCTGGGTCTTGTGGCTGGAAAAATGCAGGCCTGTAGAGGCCCCGACGGGAATGGGAGAGTGCATGATCTTTGGACCAAGTGGCGCGAGGTAGCACACCTCGTGGGCAGCACTAAAAGCTTGTTTATTTTAGTAAGGCTGCTCAGGGAGAAGTGGCCCATTGTTGCAGGCTGTAGGAGGCACTGAAGGGCTGGGAAGGCGAGCACGGAATGGTGACCACATGTGTGGTGTCACATGCCACGTGGATGGTAGAGATAGAGGCCCTTTTCCACAGGTAGGTGTATACCACATGCCCCTACACAGGAAGGGGCATCAATGAAAGAAAGGGGGCGCGATGCACATGCATGGCAGGTGGGGCATTGGGAGAGAAGCGGACATTCCTCCACCCGAAGGTAACCATGGGTCTGCCTCCAGTGGTTGGTTTCCTGGGAGAACATCCCCTCAGGAAGATGAGTAAAAATGACCTGGGCAGCGTACATGCAAGGCAAAGAGAGCAAAGGGAGGCAGGGTAGCAAGGAAGTGAGAGGTTTAGGAGCTGGTGGGGGTGGGGAGAGGTCTGTGGTCCATGAGGTCCAGTTTGCACTAGGGAAGCTGCTCCCATTTAGGGGCATAAAACTAGCCACTCATTGGGCTGATAGTTTGGTATATACGGGATTTGGGGTCAAGCACGCCACAATGGAATGACTCGGCTTTACATTATCGCTCATTATGAAGCTTCAAAAAGGGGGTGCAAAAAAAAAATGTATAAGGGGGGAAGGGGCCCGCATACAGGCAAATAGAAATGGGGCTGTGTGGCATGGCGTTGCACGCCACTAAGGGATAAGGGGTTTTGGGAGAAGTCCCCCTCCCTGGGAGGGCACGCTGAGGGTAATAAAAAAAAAAGCTTTTAAATGGCCGGGAGATCCCCAGGGCGGAAGGAGTGGTATTCAAGGGAGACACCTCACATGATGAAGGGATTGCAATGAGGCGGGCACAGGATAAGAGATGACGACTTGCTAGGCAGGACGGGGGATCTGTCACGGGTGGCCCCAAGCTGGGTTGGCATGGGGGAGGTGTGATGGACAGGATGAAGGAATACAAGGGTGGTTTCTAGAGTGGAGGTACGGAAAGATGTAATAACCCTGTTTTTCATTTTCTATAGTTGTTTTCACAGAAGCACAAGTTGAGACGGACATGGCACCCAGGAAAAGCAGGCCATCAAAGGAAGATGCCTACAAGGCTATAATAAAATTGGCTGAAAAAGCAAACAAGATGTGGGAACTGGTGGAGGGGGAGGAACCGTGGAGGCCCGGGGAGAAGAGAAAAGCGGGTACGGAAAGAAGTGGCAAGGGAAAGAGGCCAGCCGAGGGGCTATACAGGCCCACTAGGGTAGCACCGGTGATGACGGGGCCCGCCAGGGCAGCCGAGCCAGTACCCACACAGCAGTTGGACCCAGTGATGCCAACACCCACCCCAGATCAAAGGGGAACCCCCACAGTGGAACCCGGACACGAAGCCTGGAATGCGGGGTCCTGCCAGCAGATCCCAGTAGCTCACCCTCCACCTCCACCTCAACCACAGGAAGAAACAAGGGGACCTGTGGAGGCCTCCAGACACCCCAGCCAGGACAAGGTTACAGGTAACATGTCCAACCGAGTTGGGGATAGTATAAAAGAATATATAGGGCAAATTGTGGCGGCACTGGGGACAGGAGGGCTGGGGCAGATGGAATCGGCTCTGGCAGAAGTGAAAGTGGGAAAAGAGGGGCCCAGGGAATGCTGAGAACAGAGATGAAAGAGAGGGAAATGGTACAAGAGAGGTAGGTGTGCCTGGGATGAGAATACGCAAGCACGTGCCCTTGACCATGAAAGAAAAAATATGAAAAGGGGAATATGTGGATATATTTGCTTTGGTGAGCCGGGAGGTGGTGGCCAAATACAAAGAGACAGAGAGCATAGGTAAGAGCGAGATGGCAGCTGCCATAGTGCTCTTAGGAAAGAAGGAGGACAACAAGTTCATGAAAGGGAAGACCTGGGATGGGTGGTTTCTAGGTTTTGCCATCTTTTCAGCCATCACTCTAGAAAAGAGGCCGGAGCTGGGCATCCCGCTCATTACCTATTCATTGATAATACGAAGGGCAAAAGCGAAAGGCGGGGTAGGATGGTTATACTATGATGAATGTTTTTGGCAGAGAATGGCAACATTTGGGGATGTAAGATGGGACACCAAGCAGATAGATTTATGGACGGATTATGTAACAGATTAGTCCACACCCGAGGGTGGGTGGGGCAAAAAGGGGACTATGCCACAGAGATGTTGCTGGGCATATAACAAGGCCTTCTGCTCATGGCCTCAGTGTCATTTTTGACATGCCTGTTCAAAATGCGGGGGGACACACCCAGCAAGCAGGTGAAGAACAACTTGGCCGCAGGGTTCACAAGGGCATATGGGGCAAGGATTGGGCCAACAGTCTTTTTGAGATGGCCTGGGGTTTAAAGGGCAGACATGGAACAAGGGAGGGAGGGAGGGTAGGGGAACAGGAATAGAGGAGGCCAGAATCACTGAAGCAAGGAAGGCCAGACAGGAAGAAAAGGTGGGGTTAGGGAGGGGGGATAGGTGGCACAACAAGGAACAATTTGGTATGGCCAGAACCCTCATCAACCTAGCAGCATGGTCAGTTTGCCTGGAAGGATATCCAGAGGCAAGGGTGCAAGATATGATACTAAGTGGTTTTAGCACAGGGTTTTCATTGCAGTTTACAGGACCCAGGCAACCAAGGGAGGCACGCAACCTGGGGTCGGTAAAAGGAAAAGCGGGAGTGCTAAGAAGAAAGATTGAGAAAGAAAAAATAGCAGGCAGGGTGGAGAGCCCATTTAACACCTCCCCATTGGAAAATATGCAGATATCGCCTTTGGGTTTGGTACCCAAGAAGCAAGAGGGAGAATACAGGGTGATCCACCACTTGTCAAATTCGGAAGGTGAGTCAGTGAATGATTTTATCAGTGAAGAACATAGTATGGTGACATACGCGACACTAGAGGACACAGTCCGGATAATCCGGGCCACAGGAGATGCATGGATGGCAAAAACAGACATTGAGTCCACCTTCAGACTGCTTCCAGTCAGGAGGGAAGACTGGGATCTGTTGGGTTTTAAAAGCGAGGGACAGTATTATTTCGACAAAGCAATGCCAATGGGGTGTTCCACAGCAATTGCCACGTTTGAGGCATTCAGCACATGTTTACAGTGGATATTCCAGGAAAAGATGGGTTATAGATCAGTCATCCATTACTTGGATGATTTTCTCCTCATTGGGAAAGAAAAAAGGGAGATGCAAAAGATGCTGGATAGGTTTCAAGAAGTGTGCCAGGAGCTGGGAGTCCCGTTGGCACCAGAGAAAACAGAAGGGCCCAGCAAGATTATGTAATTCCTCGGGATAGAGATTAATGCTACGAGCGAGTGTTTAGGTTACCGGACAAAAAAGTAAGGAGGTTGAAGGAACTAATCCGGGTGCACACCAGTAGGAGGCGGGTACAACTGAAACTGGTCCACCAGGTACTGGGGCATCTGAACTTCACATGCAGGGCCATAGGACCAGGAAGAGCATTCACAAGGAGGTTAGCCCGAGCAACAGCAGGGGTCACCAGACCGCATCACTGGGTGGATCTGACGGAAGGTGTGAGGGAGGATTTTAGAATCCTGGGAAGAATTTTTGAAAGATTCCAATGGGTGTTCGTTCTGGCAGGAGGAGTGATTGTACAACACAGACCTAGACCTATACACAGATGTGGCTGGGGGGCTACCTGAGGGGCAAGTGGTTCGCAGAACCATGGCCGGACAGTTGGGTAAGGGACAGGAAAGTGAGAGATATAACACTACTGGAGATCATGCGCATATGGGCATGCTCTCTGGTTTGGAGGGAAGAGTTATGTGACACAAAGGTGACATTTTGGTGTGACAATAGAGCGGTGGTCGATGTACTAAACAACAAGGGAGCCAGGGCGGATGCAGTCATGTTGGTGGTACGACAGTTAGTTTTAAGGGCTTTGCAGCTGAACATGTCCTTCAGAGCAAAACACATAGAAGGAGTACACAATACCCTGGCTGACAGCCTTTCCCGTCTGCAGCTGGACCATTTCAGGAAGCTGGCACCAGCAGCAGAAGAACAAAAAACGCCCATACCAACGAACATCTGGGACGTTGGCAAGAAGGAGCAGAAATGCTGTTTCGCAGCTCATGGGTGCCTTGGACACTGAGGGCCTATGATGGGGCCTGTAGGGTTTTTCAAACATTCAGCGCAGAACACCAAATGGAGGTAAGTGGGCCGCTCTCCAAGGAACAGTTGGGAATGTTCACAGTGGAACAATGGCAAAAAGGGACTGCTCACGCCACAATGGGGGTCTGTCTTGCCGGGATCAGTGTGATCTGCAGCCTAAAAGGGTGGAATGACCCAACAAAATCAATGCTCATTAGGAGAATGATGCAGGGGTGGGGCAGGTTGAAGTGAGGGCCAGGGGATAATAGGAGGCCAATAGGTGAGCAGTGGCTAATAATAAGAGGTGCTCCGGTAATATGCAGATCAAAAGGGGAGGCCAAGCTATTTCACACAATTTATGTGGTAATGTTTGCAGGGGCTATGAGAGTGAGTGAAGTGGTAGGCCATGGGAAAGATGACAAAGAAGGAGGAGTGGAATGGGAGGATGTGAGTTGGGGGATAAGAGAAATACAAATCAAGCTAAAGAGGTCAAAGGTGGACCAGAAAGGGCAGGGGTGCATGGTAACACTTAAAGGGCGGTCAGAGATTGTGATATGCCCAGTACAGGCCCTGTGGGTTTTCGCTGCAGGGTAGGTAACCAGGACGGGGAAGTTATTTGTGCATGGGGATGGAAGAAGGGTCACTGGCTATCAAATTACAGCAGTGCTGAAAAAGGGCATGCGTTTTCTGGGGGAGGACCCAGCCAATTACTCTTCCCATTCCCTGTGGATTGGGGCTGCCTCACAGTGGGCAGCAATGGGGGATCCGGTAAAGGACATTTTGGAAAAAGGGCACTGGTGGTCAGCCAGTTACAAAAGATATATCAGAGCACTGATATAAAAAAAAAGGGGGGAGGGTAAGGAGCAGCATGGTTTTCAAAAAAAAAAAAAGAAGACGGGGATGATACAATGGGGGCACTGAGTATGTGTATAAATTAATTACTTTTCTTTGCATCCCATAGGTAGAAGGAGGAGGAGCACAGAAGTCTGGATCCGTGGCCCTTCCTACATTTACTGGGCTGGTAAGAGAGCAGAGAAAAAAGCTGGGGGTAAACAGTTGTACCAGGATGCAAGACAATGTAGGTTGATATGGCACGGCCTATGGGGGATGAGATGGGCGGAGCTCCTGCCCGCCTTAAAAGAACTCAAGGGATATCGGCCCAGTCCAGACCTAATCATTATACACCTTGGGGCAATGACCTGGAAGGCAGGCCATGGGTGCACACTTATTTGCAGATAAAGAGGGACCTGGTGGCAATAAGACAGTGGTGGCCTCAAGTATGCCTTGCCTGGTCAGACATGATACCTCGAAGAGTATGGAGACAGGAACACAGCCACAGGTCAGTGGAGAGGCCAGGAGAAAGATGAATAGACGTGTGGGGACATTGATAAGACAGATGGGAGGACAAGTGATACTGCGGGGAGTAGAGGAATGGGTGGATGACTTTTACAGGTCAGATGGGGTACACTTGTCAGACATAGCAATTGATATGTTTAACGTGGAAACAATGGGTTTCATAGAGGAATGGAGGAAACAGACAGAAGCTGGTACATAAAAAAAGGGGAGGAAGTTTTCATCCCTGAGGTAAGGGAGAGTGAGACCCTAAGTTGGGGGGAAGCCAGCCATCCAACGCAAGCTGGAGACTGGCTAGTGGGGAAAAAGGGGGGGGGACAGGAGGGGGGAAGAGAAAAGGAATAACACAAGAGGAAGAAGAAGATGAAGGAGAAAGTGGTCTCGGTTTTCACCGTTACCTAACAGAAAGGGAGAAGAAGAAGGCACCCAGGTTTTCGCATGCGGGATGGATAATCAGAGAGTGATATATGGATGGAAATAAAGGAAAATTATGGAAATATGATAATAAAGAAATGGAAAATGGAAAATGGATTTATGAATATAAATAAATTAATTGCCAATCTGAGCACAACAACAAACAATGGTCTCTGTGTTTTGTGTGGGAAAAGGGGGGAATCCGGGACAATGGAGTTTGCCCTTTCAGGGGCAAACCATGTTGTCCTGGTGCATCCCTTCCCTCCATTAGGAAATGGTTGTGCTCAGAAGGGGAAGGGATAAGAAAGGGGAGGGGCTAAGAGCCAGAACAATAGGGCAGGCAGCAGGAAGGGAAGGGGAGAAAGGAGGTACATAAGGGACAGCACAAGAGGTCCTCAGCCACTTTTTGCTGGAGTTTTGATTCCTCCCACCCACCCTGCAGGACAGATTACGAGGGAAAGACAGTCAATTTGGGGCTGTATGGTGGGTCTGTCAAGGTGGAAGACAGATGCATCCGGTAGGGCAAGGGACTGCCAAAGATGAATGGCAGGTGAGAATAATATGGTTACGGACTGCCAAAGGTGGATGGCAGGGGATAATATGGAAATGGACTGCCAAAGGTGGATGGCAGGAGGAGGTGCTGGTGAACTGCCAGAAAGTGGATGGCAGAAAGAATAAGGCTATGGACTGTCAAGGTGGATGGCAGGTGGGGAAAAGGGGGAGGACGGGGGAGAGAAAGGAATAACACAAGAGGAAGAAGAAGATGAAGGAGAAAGCGGTCTCGTTTTCACCGTTACCTAACAGAAAAGGAGAAGAAGAAGGCACCTAGGTTTTCGCCTGGGGGATGGATAATCAGAGAGTGATATATGGATGGAAATAAAGGAAAATTATGGAAATATGATAATAAAGAAATGGAAAATGGATTTATGAATATAAATAAATTGCCAATCTGAGCACAACAACAAACAATGGTCTCTGTGTTTTGTGTGGGAAAAGGGGGGAATCCGGGACAAATGATTTTCTGACACCTAAACACAATTCACATCTGCAGGATATCCCATCAACACCCTCCAAATTTCAAGTTAAAAGACCAAACCATTTCTGAGATATTTAATTTTAAAATTTGTTAAAATTGGTCTCTCTGGTCCCTCCAAATCTGGTCATCTAGTCCCTCCCTTGTGATCAAAGAATCTTTGATTGTGAGCCTGCAAATTCTTTGATCGTGAGGAGGGACCAGTTGGCCAAATCCCCATTCATCGTTTGCAAAATAACCATATACATTTTCCAATAGACTTAGAATGGGAACTTAAAACTTTAATAACTTTTGAATGGATTAATATTTTTTCACCAAATAAAAAGTGGCATGTTGCTTGATCCAAGGTCTTTCAACATCACAAGTTACAGAGTGGAACACCACACAACGGCAATGCAGCATCACAGACAACATCTGAAAAACTGCCCACATAACTGGTGAAAAGTGCATTTTTCAGCATTTTGGTGTGCAAACACCGAAAATCTGACATAAATGAAATTTGGCAGATCAAAAGATTGACCATGCCCCACAATGCCTACCAAATTTCATGCACATCCATTGAATAGTTCCAAGGTTATTAACACACAAAATTTTGAGTTTAACTTAGAAGTGGCTCACAACCCTAAATATAGGGGGCGACTCACCCTAATATATATATATATATATATATATATATATATATATATATATATATATATATATATACACACACACATACATATATATATTATAGTGGCCCAGTCATGCCCCTATAGTTAGGGTTAGATTGTCCCTTCTATGTTAAACTGAAAAGTTTGTACTTTAATAACTTTTGAACCATTCAAACGATTTGCATGAAATTAAGCCAGTGCTATCAGAGAATAAAGATATTTCAAAGTGACAAGTTTTGTTCTAATCGGATATGTGGGTGTGGAGATACAGAGTGTCAAAAACATGTGAATTATCATTTTATGTGAAATTCTTTGTCACCATCTTGTGGAAAAGCTTTGTGGAATTTTGGACAGAAACTTTTATGGAATACAGGTCTTGGGACACAGTGGTGCCTTTTGAAGGTGTGGTGAAAAAATACTAATCCATTCAAAAGTTATCAAATTTCAAAGTTTCCCATTATTTCCTATGGGAAAAGTTAGATGTTCACCTCAAAAAAGGATCCTTTGTCACAAATGGGTAATCAATTTCTGCAAATGGGGAATCCTTTTTCATGCTCCCACCATCTTGTTTTCAGCTAGTAGTGGCAACAAAGTTAAATAACTGGAAAAATACATGGATTATCAAAAGAACCACAGTTGTCTTTTGGGAGCCATGGAATACAATTCTGAAGTTAGTTTTTTGACATGCTACTGACAAATGTATTTTTTGACATGTAGAAATCCTTTTTCGCAAATCGTGGGAAAGCTATGACATGAAACAAGATCCTTTTCCACAATTTGCAAAAAATTATTTTTTTCACTGCAAATCGCACCAAAGGAATCTCAAAGAAGGATCCTTTGTCACAATTTGTGAAAAAGAATTTCCCTGGTAGTCTAGTGGTCCCTCTTCCCCATCCCCGATGTCCAATGGCCATCCCCTTAAAAAAAATATATTTTCCTAGTAGTCTAGTGACCCCCCCAATGTCTGATTGTGTCAGGTATAAAAAAAATGTATTCCTTGGTAGTCTAGTGGCCCCTCCCCAATGACTGATCACTGTCCCCATATAAAATATGCATTTTCCATATAGTGTATGGTCCATCCCCACTCCAGAAATGTGCGATTGCCATCCTCAAATAAAAAAAAATATTTTTCTGGTAATCTATTGGTCCCTCCCTCCTCTATCTATCTCTCTCCAACCACCTTCTCCATATAAAAAAAAGATATTTCCTGGTAATCTAGTGGTCCCTTCCCTCTTCTTCAATGTGTGATCGCTGTCCCCATATAATAAAAATTGTCTGTGATAGTCTATTGGTCCCTTCCCCCTACCCCGATGTCTAATCACCATCCCCAAATGAAAAGAAAATTCCCAGGTATTCTAGTGGTATCTCCTCATCCCCAATCCCCATCCTGTGAAAACCCACTGCAATTCATGGTGGTCTAGTATACCCCCTACCATGTCAGCTAATCACCAATCACCCTGCTTCCCCCCATCCCGAGTCCCAGTCGGTGACCAGCACAGTTCTTCTCTCACCTCCATGGCTGGCCATCAACTGAGCTATGAATAAGCGTGTGCTAGACAGTACATGCTCATTCACAGCTCAGTCAGAGGCCAGCCATTGAGGTTAAAGAAAGGCAGTGCTGGTCGCTGACCAGGACTAGTGATGTGGCAGGGGGCAGGTTGGTTGGTGATTACCTGACAGGGTGGGGGTGGGGGGTATACTAGACCACCATGGATTGGAATGGGTTTTTACAAGATGGGGATTGAGAGGGACCACTAGACTAACAAATAATTTTTTTATAAGGATATGCTGATTGGATGAGGGAGGAGGGACAACTACACTACAGAGACATATTTTATTTTACAGGGTTGGCAATTGCACATTGGGGGTAGGGGGGAGGCACTACTAGACTACCAGGAAATATGTTTTTTTTATATGGGGCAGTGATTGGACATCAGGGAGAAGGAGGGACCACTAGACTACCAGGGTTATATTTTGTTTTTGTGGGGTTGGCAATCTAAATTAAATTGCCTGGACAGGGATTGACCCCAAATTGCACCAAAGGAATCTAGAAAAAGGACCATTTGTAATAATTTGCAGAAAATGATTTTCCTGGTAGTCTAGTGGTCCCCCCCCCCCGGTGATGTCTGATGGCCATCCCTGTATAAAATATATTTTTCTGTAGTAGTCAAGAGGTCCCTCGCTGATGTCTGATTATTTCCTTGCATAAAGAAAATGAATTCCCTGGTAGTCTAGTTGCCTCTTCCCCCTCTCCCAATGTTGGATCACTGTTCCTGTATAAAACATATATTTCCCTGGAAGTCTTGTGGCCCCCTCGATGTGTGATTGCTGTCTCCGTATAAAAAATATGTTCCTGGTAGACTAGTATTCCCTCCCCCTCTCCAATGTCCGATAGCCATCCCTGTATAAAAAATATACTTCCTTGTAGTTGTGTGGTCTCTACCACCTCCCCCGATGTGTGATCACCATTCCTGTATAGTAAAAAATGTCCTTGGTAGTCTAGTAGTTCCACCCATGATGTCTGATCACCATCCCCTTATAAAAAAAAATTTCTCTGATAGTCTAATGATCCCTCCACATCCCCAATCCCAGTCTCATGAACACTCACTCCAGTCCATGGTGGTCTAGTTTATCCCCCCAACATTGTCAAGTAATCATCTCCCACCCAGCTCCCCCATCCTGAGTCCTGGTCAGTGACCAGCACACCCCTCCTCTCACCTCCATGGCTCGCTGCTGACTGAGATATGAATGAGCATGTACTATCACATACTTATTCATAGCTCAGTTGGTGGGAAGCCATGATGGCGAGAGGAGGGCTGTACTGTTTACTGATCAGGACTGAGGATCGGTGATAGTGGGGTGGTGGGTGATTACTTGACATGGTGGGAGGGTTCGGGGTCCATGAGATCACAATAGATTGCAGTGGGTTTTCATAGAATGGGGATGAGGGCAGGGAGGGACCACTACACTGCCATGGATTTTTTTTAAATATTATGATGGGGATCAGACATCAGGGGAGGGACAACTACACTACCAGGTAAATTTTTATTATACAGGGATTTCAATTGCACATCAGGGGAGGGGGAGGCACCACTAGAGTACCAGGAAATATTTTTTTTTATGGGGATGGTGATTGGACATCTGGGGAGGAGGGATGGACCACTTGACTGCCAGGGTTATATTTTGTTAATAGGAGGACAGCCATCTAAATTAAATTAACTGGACAGGTATTGACATGGGGGAAGGGGGAGGGACCACTGTACTACCAGGGAATACATTTTACCATTGAGTACAATAGTATTAGCACAAAATCCTTTTTCCTGAAAAAGCATCCTTTTTCGTGCTTTACCTATGACTACAATGGGATTAGCATGATTTAGAATCCTGTTTCACAAAAAAAGGATCTGTTATTGTGCTTTCCCTCTGAGCACAATGGCATTAGCATGATTTAGAATCCTATTTTCCAAAAAAGATCTTTTATCATGCTTTCTCATTGAGTACAATGGGATTAGCACAATTTAGAAACCTATTTCATGAAAAAAGATTCTTTATCATGATCTACAATTGACTACAATGGTACTACCTGTTTCTTTGTCACTCCACAGCTCCTAAAGTTTTTCTAATTTTGGTCTGAAATTTTCAGGGTACAAAGGGCTTACAGAACTGATGTGCCTTTTTCCTGGTTTTGTGAAAATATATTAGTTTGCCGGGAAGTTCTTTAGCTTTAAAATTTGGTTCATTACCCATGCAATGGCATTGTAATGTGAGGTTTAGAAAGTAATTTCTTTGCCACTACACTGTGAAGAAACAGTTTCAGATTTGCTCTGACATTTTCAGGGTACAAAGGCCTTGTACCACCGATGTGACTTTTGTTTGTTTTGTGGAAATGTATCAGTTTGGTGTCTATTTACACAGGTTTGACATTTTGCTGTTTTTCTATAGGATAACATTGCAAAATGAGGTCTTTTTGGTGCTGAACACTATGGGATGGCAGTACTGGCCCAGAGGACCCTGTGCTCCCACAGACAATAAACAATACCACTACAATATTTCAAGAATTATTGAAGACTCTGCTGTCCCACATGCAAATACAGAAATGATTATGGACTGATGGGAGTGCAGGGCCTGGAGGGACCTGCGCTCCCACAGGGAAAGAAGTATACAGTTATAGTATCTCAAAAATTATGGGTGGCTATGAATGCAGGGCTCAGAGGGACCTGCACTTCCACAAGCAAATAAGGTTACAATTATACTATCTCAAAATGTAAAGAAAGTCTTTGCAAAAAACTTTGTTAATGCATCAGTTAGGGTTTCAGCAAAAATAAATTGGAAATGTGTTGTTGGAGTTTCCAAACCTAAAACCCCACACCCACTGCAAACACCAGCAAATGTCAGGGCTGTGTCTTAGGGTCATCAGCTCTAACGCTCACCCCATTCTCCTATACTATACCCATCTCAGCTTATTTTCTTATGGAATGTGATGTGTGCAGGGTGGAAGTGGGATGTTAGGATTGGAAGCCCTTACACCACATTTCCAAACTTTTGTCATTGGAACCCTAACTAATGTATTAATGGAGATTTTTTGCAAAGAATATATATATTCATTGCAAAAACTTATGCTAATGTATCAGTTAGGGTTGATTCTGCACCCCATTCCATTTGTAAGTAAGCTGATTTGATACAGTATAGGAGAATGAGGTGAGAGTTAGGCCCAATGACCCCAAGGCACACCCCGATTCCTGTTGGTCTGTGGAGGGTGGGGGGTGTTGGAGGTAGGGTTGGTAACCCTAACATCAAATTTCCAGACTTTTGTTGATGTGGAATCTACCCTAACTTATGCATTAATGTAGTTTGTTGCAATGAATTTCCCTTCTTTTTGATGCAAAAAAAATGTTGTAGGTGCCGTATTGGTCCTTTTAAGAACAGATCCAGAAACAAATGATTTGATACCTTTTTCTGGACCAACATGGATGTTACAGAAAAGAACAAAGTACTCTAGCTTTCAAACCAACCTGGTCCTTCTTCAGAAGCTTTGTGGCAGTTTTTTTCAAATATCCCATACTATTAACACCAGATTATATAGAAAAAGTAGAAATAATTCTCATTGGTTTAACATATACATTTAAAACATAATAGAAGATTACATCAGAGAAGCTAATTAACACCAGTATGCCTTTAACTGAGGAGCCTCAGAAGGGCAAAGGTTATCAAGAATTCTCTACAGCCAGAGAGTTCTTGTCACATAAATTTTAAAATGTCTCAGTATGCCAAGAAATCATTCTAGTGATAAAAAAAAACCTTGGAGTGGCATTCTCTCTAATACATGTAAGATGAGCTTACAAATTACATTCCAATTGTCCTGGTATATTAAAGGACAGATAATGAGAGACAAAATGCTGAAGTTAGGTATAACTGCAAGTTGAAAACAAGCCTCAAATTAACCTACACATATAAACACGATGCATGAAAGTATCACTTGTAAGTGTAAGTGCCAAATAAAAAATACTTGTCAAGGACCCCCAAGAAAATGAGACCATGAGCCTGATAAGAGCAGATTTCAACACAGAGTCTGTGTATAGCAAAAATGCACAGAATCAGTCTAAGCAATCTAATGAAAACCCAAAGGAATTACACCTTTTATGAACCCCCAAGTAAATGAGATATGCATCTTAATATGAGCAGTCAAAAATGTGACAGTGTGTAATCCAACCACTGACAACTAATAGAAGGAAATAAATGCACACTATATGTGAAAACTAAGTGTCCTAGCCACATAACAATTGCCCCATGCCATGCTCCACCCACACATATGTGTATCAAATCATTTGTTTCTGGATCCCTTCTTTTTGAGAAAGTGAAATGTTACTCATATGGTATCCATGGGTGGGAGCACAGGGCCCTCTGGGCCCTGTGCTCCCACCCACCCATAAGTGAAGAGGCAAAATGCAGAAGGGTCCTGTGCTCACAATTTTCCATAATGGGATCCATTGTTGAAAGCGTTGGCCCTCTGGGCCCTGCACTCCCATTCACTTAAAAGTGTAGAGATATATCAAAGGAGGGCCCTGTGCTCCCAGTATTGCAAGATAGTATGTGCTTCCACCCACATATAAATATAAAGACATAGTGCAGGAAGGCCCTGTGCTCCCAGTTTTGCATAGTTGGGTCCATCGGTAGACCACAGGCCCTCTTGGTCTTGCACTCCCACCCACCCAGAAGTGTAGAGACACACCACTGGAGGGTCCTGTGCTACCACTTTAGCATACATTGTATGCCTAGGTGGGAGCATGGGCCCTCTGGGCCCTGTGCTCCCTCTTACCCATGAGTACAAACACATAGCACAGGCCAAGAGGCATTCCAAGTATCCTTCTAATGTTTACTTGGCAATATCTCAGTAACCACAGCAACTGCAGAAAAAATTATTTTGCAGTCATATTCACGAGCTAGCCACTTCCATGCATGCTTAGTACACCTAGCTATTTTTAGTGAAAAATCTGTATCTCAAATCATTTTCAAGACATAGCCACTGAAAGGCACCGAGACCACCACAATGTTATCCTATGGAAAAATTCTGAACTTCAGAGTGCTGTGACTATGGAAGCAGTGTAATATTTTTCACCAAACCAGCAAAAGGCACATCAGTGGTGCAAGCACTTGCAACCCTGCAAATGTCAGCCCAAAACTCCTACCATTTTGTTTCCTATGAAGTGGCAAACAAACTTTTTTTTTGGGCTGTTTACCAGCAGGACTTTCATGATAGTACTGTGCACTGTCACGCAACTCCCGTAGGTTAACATGTGTGGCTTTCAGAAAAGTCCAGAAGACTTTTGCAGAAGTTCTGAGGACTTTCACAGAAATTTTAGAAACATATTTGCAGGCATCATTTCATGAAACTGATGCCAGGATAATGCTCCTAGGGCCCCAGTTAAGTAAACCCAAGTGTTGGTGTTTAACAAGGGGCAGTATTTTTTGAACAAGAAAAGTTTGTTTAGCCTGCTCTAGCAAATAAATGCTATATACACAAAAATATGTTTTCTATTTTCTTTTTATTTCTCCAAGTCCCAACATTTTGCTTACCAATTAGGCTTTATCTGGGGAACTCTACATTTAAGTAGAAAAACAAGTATTCAAATAGTTATAATTAGTGACATTATTCAGACAAAATATGCCACCTTATATACCTTAAATACTGGACTTAGTTATTATTTTCTGGCATTTCATTCATATGTATTTATTGTAATCTTTTTTAGACACCAGTATCACATGTATTAGATTTTCGCATTCCCATAACTACAGCCACCAATATTTTCAAAATAATGTCAGATAAAACACTATCTGCCTTTTGACATAGCCAGAACAGCTTCTGGACTGCTGAAAATGTCTTCAGGTTATCTTATACTGGTATACTAATTTAAGCAAAATGTAACATTTAGTATACAATCTTTTATGTATTTACTGAGTCAATATCATTTTAGATAGTGTTTCTATACATACTAAGTTATTCACCTGATTTCAGATGCCAATTCACTTTGAGCACACTCCAGTAATGTTTCTTCTTTCACTTTTACATTGCAATCTATTAAGTCAGGAGTATAGTTGAGTCAGACTGTTAATTTTATAACAACTTTAATAGGTTTGTCTAGGTTAAGTCCTTATGTTTGAAGAATTTTTGTATATAACATAAATCACGTGTATGTACCTTTAAGTACAGTCTACATTCACAGGTCCTTTTAATAGTGTTTCTCAGGGTTTGCTACTGCATGGACCTGTGGAGTTGTTGGCACTTCCATGAACTCACTGGCTCTGGGACACCAGTAGTTCGAAGCTGTCATATGCCACTCCTCTCTACATGCTACTGCTTCCATTGTTCAGAGTTCTATGGACAATGTGTACTGTGTGCTTACATCAATGGAAGAGCTAATAACTCTGCTCATCCATGCATCAGCAAACCCTGATTTATTCAATGTAAGGACAACCTGTAAATTGAGAACAAAAACAACTGAAAAAGGTGACTGCACATGCAGTGGGACTGACTCTAAAGGAATAGGCAACTGAGCCACAAAAAGGAGCAGCTAAAATCTCCACGAATGACAAATGCATATACATGGTACAGTGACTTTTTTCTTTGTCTTGACTTTATAGAACATAATTAAAACACACATGTGTTTGTCAGAAGGTTAAAAAGTTTTTGATGCTGCCCTGAAAAAAAAAGGAATAAAAGAAAAAGAATTAGCAAAGTAACACTAGTTTGGGGTTATTCTTTTTATTAGAGTGCTGATAGAAACATTACTTTAAGGAACACTTTTTGCATCATGCTCTACCCTGTTATTTAGCACAGAAGCACCTTTCCTTTTCCGTTAAAGGGTAAAAGGGTGTAGTAGCACAGCCATTGGCATTCCAGAAACTGTCTAAGAATGAGATTAAATTTTGTATGTGTTGTCTAGGATGCAAGGTCTTGATGTGTGGACATTTTTGTGATGGTAGCTAGTGCGTTTTCTGAGATCAACGTGTCATTTTTTGTAAAAATGTAATCTTTTTCCTGTACTTAACATGTTTTTTTTGTTTGCTTTTTCGCACTCTACTACAGCCTAAATGGAATAACAATGTTTCCCTAAACTTGCAGGGGTCATGTGTCATGTCCCAAGGTTGTGCCTTTGACAGGTCTGGTGAAAAAATATTAAAGGGTTCCCAAGTTATAAGGCTTTTAAATTAAATGTTTTCCAACTTGTACATGCACAATAGGGGTTTTCAGATAACATTCTTAAGCAAAAGTAAAAATTTGATGATGGAAATACTGGGTTCCGCTGTCACGCCACTGAACTGGCAGGACAGCAAACAATTTTTGTGAAGTCTCAACCATAGTATTGTTCATTTTTTCCATGAACTGACAAACATGGAAAATACATTAATAGTGCTGAGATTGTTAAAAACAAACATCAGAATCTAATTAAATGGGAACCATTTACAGTAGCTAGATTCTGATGCATATTTATTAAGATTATGGATAGAATTACATTTTCCGGCCTCCCAAAATCCCAGGTGCCCAGCTTAGCAAGAGGAGCACTTCTCCCACATTCTCTGTATGAGAATAGCGGGAAT
The DNA here is from genome assembly GCA_016271365.2 of Neoceratodus forsteri. Classification (NCBI taxonomy): domain Eukaryota; kingdom Metazoa; phylum Chordata; order Ceratodontiformes; family Ceratodontidae; genus Neoceratodus; species Neoceratodus forsteri. The sequence continues at coordinate 767,325,925 of CM057452.1, read as the reverse complement.
TTCTTGACTTTTGAAGCATCAGCTTAACTCGTGCTGCCAGCAGCAGTGTGAGCTGTGAGCTACTGCACCAAATTCTCTTTTCTGTTAGAACAGCTCCAGGCAGCTCCAGCTGTTCTCCCGTTTCTGCTTTTTTGTGCTTTTCCTGTCCTCAAGCTCCTGTTCTTTCTGTGTTCTGTACTGCTTGTCTCTCATTTGTGGCTTTTTTTTCCATTGTCAACCCCTTCCCTTGAGCCTGCTGCCTACCGACTCATTTGTTCTTGTCTCCTTCCCCTACCTTTGTTTCAGCTAGTTGTCTTGTTTCTAAAACAATTTGATTGATTAAAATACTGGCTAAAAACCACAATGACCTGGTTTCAGTCATCAATTTTGGTTCACTGAAGGAGTGATGCTTCTGAGAGATGTGGCTTATACTTTATTTCATAGGAGAGCCACCTCTTTTAATATTTAAATGGAGGTAGAATCACTCTTCAAAGTTCCATTTTAGCTGTCTTGAGTCAGACCTGGTGGACTTGACATAATGTGATTGTGGTTAGTTCTGTAACTAAACATAAGCATTTCTTATTTTCACACTTGCAACTAGTTACTTACAATGTACTTTTCTTATTAACTTCAGATATAGATGAACAGTCATAGTAGATGGCAACTGTCTGATCTGGTTACAGGTATGTGTTTAAAGGGTGGAAGTTTTATTCTGTATCTTAGGAAGGTATACTGTTGTTACATTGAAACATTTACTGTGAAGACCAGTACTGCAACAACAATGACAGTTTACTGTAATGGTCACACGGGGCCTTGGTACATTTTCTCTGTGTCTTGCACCCCCTCCCCAAAACAACTCTGACATGGATTTGATTATATTAAAGTCCAGGGGGGTGCAGGCGGTGCAGGCCCCTGCTAAAAACACACTTTTTTTTCTGACAGCACAATGCCCACCTTGATCACTGTCAAAATAGTGCCATCCCTGTAAAGCCAATCAACATATTTTCTGTTGAACTGGCTTGGTGGAACCACTTAGGAACTGTTCACAAAACATTTATTAGTTTTTCCATCAAAGTTTGCCCATAACAAAGGGGGGTTCAGTCAGGACCAACTTTGTGGCAGCAGCCAGGTCCTGTAATCCAGCTGTGACATGACTTTGGGGACAGAATAAAATCCTGTCTTCAACAAAGAGCCATTTCCATTAATATTTCTAGAACTCAGCAGCTTTGGTAACCGTCTTTTTTCTTTTTCTTTCTCTTTCTGTCTTTATTTCCCAGTCACTAATATTTTGAGTTCAACCTTTTTTTTTTTTGCCTTTCAGCATGCCCTCAGTCTAACAAGCAATATTTATGTTACCACAATTTTCAACAACTTGTTGTTTTGACACTTCACAGATAACATGATCTTAATTCCTATGTGGTATGAACTTTGGTATTAGATAATGAAACAAAGAAAATCATGGAATAAGAAGTTGAGAATTTAAATTGATATTCCATAATGGGATAAGGCATAACAATTAAAAAAATAAGTTAATAACAAACAAAGAACCTGACCGGAAATTTCCTAGACAAATAATATTAACAGAAACGGCTCTTCATCAAAGACAGGATTTTATTCTGTCCCCAAAGCCATGTCACAACTGTATTAGAGGAACTGACTGCTGCCACCAAGTTGGTCTGAAATGAAGCCCCCTTTGTTATGGACAAACAGAAGGACAAACGTATAATGTTTTGTGAACAGTTCCTAAGATACTGAATAGAAACTCTAACCTTCAAACACATATCTGCAACCAAATCAGACAACTGCCATCCCCTCTGACTCATTAAGTGGGACTGAGTCAGGAAGATGGATGACCTGATACCAAGCACATCACATCATGGGAGTTGAAAACATTTTTATTTAATCAGGCATTCTCTCTTAATTAGTTCAGTTATTTTAATTAGTAAATAAACATGGAATTGTGTTGTCATGTTATGTATTTTTAATGTTTTGGAAATGTTTTGTGCCCCTTGGGTCCAAAGGAGAATGTGGGCTATACAAAATAAAATATGAATGAATCACAAACACAATGAAGACTGAAGTTGAAGCACATACCTGAGAATGTATGAAGTAATATTCGCTCTCTCTCTCACCCCCTCAAGCTGCCCTCATTCAAGTGTTACACTTTGTCTCAACCTCTCTCCTTGCTTCATGCCTGATTTGTCCACACCTGTAGCTGCCCATGTTTTCTTAACCTCTACATGCACGTAACACATACAGTACCTGTGTTAAAAAAAAATTTAATTTCCTGTTTTTTTATCTCCACTACTAAACATTATGAATATGATGCATTTTGCATCAAATCAGCTTTGTTTCTCAGTATAGAAAAGTAGGAACAGCATATGTTTGTCTTGAGAAGCAATATTTGTTTCATAGGAGAGCCACCACTTTTAATGTGTCAGTGGCTGAGTAGGTAGCACAATTGCCTCTGAGGCTGGCAGATCTGAGGGCTGTGGGTTCAGTTGCCACATCTGGCACTTGGGTTAATATCCTAGTACTGACACTGTAGTGCAGCATGAGAGGGCTGCTGCACTTCTGAGGTGCTGTCTTTTGGATGAGAAGTTAAACCGCAGTCCCATCTGCCTGGATTGGTGGAAGTTCAGGTAGATGTTAAAGATCCCATGGTACTTATCAAAAAGAGTAGGTGAAAATGTTATTATAGAGAAACTGTTCAAACATAAACAAATTAAAAAATTCACACAATATGCAAATAATATACAAAGAAAAATCACATCAAGAATGTATCCAATTTTGTCTTTTTATAAAAGGGACATTCAACCAACAAATTTTCCACACAGTTAAGGACATATATTGATGCCCATACATATATTGCTTATATAATTCTTGTTCAATCATATTGATAACAGACATTTGATCATGGAATACCTGTTGCAGTACAAATTTATAATGTATTTGCCATAAAATAAATTTAATAAAAGCAAATATTAAACGTAACAAACATTTATCAATCCCCAAATTTTGCAAACTAAAACCCCCAACAACCTCATCATACTAACCTCCAATACTCACTTCCCCATAAATGTGCCAATGTTACCCTCATCTCTCTTACATAAGGACAACCTATGAGAAAGTGTCTCATAGTTTCTTCCTGTTCCACACAACATAATCTAGGACACTTACGTTCATCTTTACTTTTATGTTTAGCATTTCCCTTGACAAACAGCTTGCCATGAGAACAAAGCCATACTATATCCCAAAGCCAAGGAGGAATGCATTTATCCATCAAAGAATCTATGATATGTTTCTGATATAAGGAAGCAACATCTTTAAAATCAACTGAAGTAACCCCATTCTGTTGAATTATACTACCATAAATCAATTTACTAGATGAAACACGTACAATTTGTGTTGTTCATTTCCATTGTTTTATTTAAATAACACAGGTCTGAAAAACACATATTTTATCTTAAATTGCCCCAGTAACACCCCATAACAGTCCCATATTTGATAAAATGGCCTGGTCCAATGGTTTGCATACACAGACCAAAGTGCTTGACTAGGTCTAGTTAAATCTAATAAATTCACAAGAAAAAATATACTATACACAAAAACACAAGATTAACTAAATTCAACCCTCCCTTTTTTGAAAGGAAGGTACAATATTTCCCTTTTAATTGGGTTTAAATGATTCCCCCAGATTAACTGAAAAACCAATCCAAGAAGGGTAGTCAGTAGACACCTGGGAACAAGCGACCACTGCACAGTGTGCTTCACAATAAACACAACCATGGAGACAAGCCATACAAATACAAGGATACTGGACTTTAGAAGGGCTGACTTTGGCAAAATGGGTGAATACCTGAGGAATGCATTAGCAAATGGCCAGAAAGGAGGGGTGGAAGAACAATGGAGAAAAATCAAAACTGCCATCATGGAGGCAACAAGCCTTTGTGTGAAACAAATAAAGAAAACAAAGCAGAATAAAAAAACACTATGGTGCTCAAAAGAAGTGTCAGGGACGGTTAAGCAGAAAAAGGCTGCATTCAAAAAGTATAAGGAATCACAGACGGAGCATGACAGGGAACTGTATCAATTAAAGCAGAAGAAAGTGGGGAAGGCAGTCAGAAAAGCAAAGGCCCACACCGAGGAAAGGATAGCCAACTCAGTTAAGAAGGGGGATAAAACCTTTTATAGGTACATTAGGGAATATAGAAAGGTTAAGGGAGAGATAGGGAAGATTAATAAAAGAGAGGGGAGGTAGGCAGAGGGAGACAGTGAAAAGGCAGAGATAATGAATGAATACTTTTGCTCAGTATTCACAAAAGAAGAAGAGGAGGAGTTACCTAAACCAAACAGTAGAAACACTCTGGATAGTGGGGTTGATACCAGTCCATTTAAAGAAGAAAGAGTACTGAAAGAACTTCTAAAACTCAAGGTGAACAAAGCAATGGGGCCTGACGGGATTCACCCTAGAATCCTAAAAGAGCTAAGGGAGGACCTAGTGACACCACTATCCACACTTTTTAACAAATCATGGGAAGATGGGGTGGTACCTGAGGACTGGAGGAGGGCAGATGTGATTCCCCTTCACAAAAGTGGGAGCAAGGAAGAAGCAGGAAACTACAGACCTGTTAGTTTGACCTCAGTGGTGGGGAAAATGATGGAATCACTTCTGAATGAAAGAATTGTTGAGTACCTAGAGGCCAGCGGGGCACTGGACCCAAAGCAGCATGAATTCACAGCAGGAAGGTCATGTCAGACAAATCTAATCGATTTCTTTGACTGGGTGACCAAAGTAATAGACCAGGGAGGGGCTGTGGATATGGCCTACCTAGACTTTAGCAAGGCATTCGACACAGTCTCACACAAAAGATTAATAATCAAGTTATCCAGCCTGGGAGTGGGTCCCAGGGTGGAAGCCTGGGTAGAAAACTGGCTGCACAACAGGACACAGAAGGTAATAGTGAATGGAACACATTCTGAAGAAAGGGGGTTACTAGTGGAGTACCTCAGGGCTCAGTACTGGGTCCAGTCCTCTTTAACGTCTTTATAGGTGACATTGCAGAGGGTCTGGAAGGAAAGGTATGCCTCTTTGTGGATGACACAAAGATCTGTAACAGAGTTGATACACAAAGGGGTTAGAAAGGATGAGAAGGGACTTGGCAAGGTTGGAGGAATGGTCAGACATATGGCAACTTAGATTCAATGCAAAGAAGTGCAAAGTAATGCACCTGGGAAATAAAAATCCAGGAGAAGAGTACACAATAGCAGGGGAGGTACTAACAACAACAGTAATGGAAAGGGATCTGGGTGTAGTCATATCAGATGACCTAAAGGTGGGTATGCAATGTGAGAAGTTAGTAGGGAAAGTCAGGGGGATACTGGGATACATAGGGAGGGGCATCACAAGTAAAAAAAGGGAAGTGGTTATCCCTCTATACAGACAGTTGGTGAGATCCCATCTGGAGTACTGCGTGCAGTTTTAGAGACCTCATCTACGCAAGGACATAGACAGGATGGAAGCAGTCCAGAGGAGGGCAACTAAAATGGTGCAGGGTCTACATCAGAAACCATATGAAGAGAGATTGAGAGAGCTTAATATGTATACCCTTGATGAAAGGAGGGACAGGGGGGACATGATAGAAACTTTTAAGTACCTCAAGGGAATCAACAAAGTCCAGGAGGGTAGCATCTTTCAGAAAAAGAGATGTGTAAGAACAAGGGGGCACAATTTAAAGTTAGAGGTGGGACAGCTCAGGGGTAATGTGAGGAAATTCTTTTTCATGGAGAGAGTGGTGGATGCATGGAACCACCTTCCTGGAGAGGTTGTGGGGTTTAAAACAGTGGAGGAATGTAAACATGCATGGGACAGACATAAGGCAATTATAGTGGGGGGTTGCAGGAAATAGGCTGTTGGTTAACTAGAATCTGCAGCTTATCCAGTAGGTAGGAAAATGGGCAGACTGGGTGGACCAAGTGGTCCTTATCTGCCGTCAAAGTCTATGTTTCTATGTTTCTATGTTTCCTTCATAAGCTCATGACCAAGGATAAATAGCACTTATAAGCACAAAAACAGATAAAAGAAAAGTCTTAACTACTGCCATCTTCTTTTTTTTTATTGTTGTCAATTGCTCCAAATTGCCACTTTTGATTGAGCTATGTTCAGTTTTTTACTCCAATTTAATTCCCCATTATCCCTCCTCCCAAACCAAACCCCTAAGAATTTAAAGGGGTTCATGGATACCTTTATACCTTGCCAGGTCTCGTTCTGTTCTACAGTTCCACTAAGAGCATAAATAATGCTCTTCCCTTTACTTATTTTAGCCCCTATTGACCTAGAATACCTATCTATCACTTCCAGAGCTTGAATTGCAGAAGCATGATCTGCTACCAATACATAGATATTATCTGCATATGCAATAACACATGTCTCCATATCTCCCTCAACTGGCCTAATTCCTCGAATACCTGTATCTTGCTGAAGAAGCCTCAATAATTGGTCCAAGCAAAATACATATAATAATGCACTGAAGGGGCACCCCTGCCTAACCCCTAATGTAATATTTATGTTTGAACCCAGAGTTCCATTAACTAATGGAATAGCCTAAGCATTTGCATACAGTAAGTTTATCCATGCAACAAACACCTGAGAAATCCCATAGGACAACACCATTATGAAATAAACTGATGAAGGGACCTTATCAAAGGCTTTTTCCTGATCTAGTGACATAATGTAGCCTTGTATTTTACCCTCTTTACCCTGTTCCATTAACTCACTGATTAATAATAAATTGTGATGTATATGATGATTTGGTACTGAACAAGTCTGAACCAGAGCAATAAGCATTGAAGCTGTAGTAACTAATCTATTATGCAACATTTTTAACAATATCTTGTAGTCTGTGTTCAAAAGGCTAAGTGACCTCCAGTTATTCAGATCAGATCGCTCCCCTTTCTTGAAAATTAAAATTTGTACTGCAAGAAAAAAATGAAAATCAACACTTAAATTACCCAGTACTCAATTATAGACTACCACCAAAATATCTTTTAATAACATTTCAAATGATTTGTAAAATTCAGATTGTAAGCCATCAATACCTGGGGCAGTATAATTTTTTAAATGTCCAATTGCTATTTCTGTTTCCAATTTTGATATAGGCTTACTTAGATCTTCTATTAATTCAGAAGGTAGATGAGATACTGAGCTAGTAGAAAGTAAGTTCTCCATTTCCTTATCCTCAATCAATGGGGCCATATACATATTAGTCAAATATTTTGTTACTTCTCTAAGAATCTTGGGACCATTAGTTGCTATTTTACCCTCAGGAAATTGAACAGCAGTCATGAATCTATCAGTTGAACATTATGAGCAACTTTGAAATGCATCTCCAAACCCTGTTTTACCAGATGAACAAATTCTATGTTCATTCAACATAACCTTTGCTCTCGAGTATTGTAAAGACACCATAGCTGTCTTCAGATTACAAATCTGTGAAGTTAATGCTACATGATGAGTATTAACAATAGAATATGCCTTAAGAAGTTGTTGACGAAGTTTAAATAGACTAATGTTATCATGTAAAACAGCCACAGACATCCTTGCCTTTAAAAGGTTTGTGACTCGGAAACCCATTGACTCATCTTTTAATAATTATGTATTTAATTTCCAGTAATGTTGACCATACTGGGGCCCAATTATACCTCCTAGTACCACTGAAAGAATGGCATGATCAGTAGTTTCTAATGGTATAACATCCACTTTATAAATACAAATTCTTTTTTGTTTAAACAGAAAATCTATCCCTGTGGATAGTGCCCCTCTATAATAAGTATGCCCACCCTGTGGGTGTAAAGATCTAAAAGAATCCTATAAATTACACTGCTCAATTAGACCTTTTAAACAGTTAGAGTCATAGTAAAGTTTATTTGTAACTGCACCCCTATCTTTTTTATCCAAAACACAATTAAAATCTCCAGCCCAAATAATATATTTAGTTGTAAATAAATATGGTTTCATTTTCATAAAGAGATCAACCCTGTCTTTTTTCTGTTGTGGAGCATACATATTAATCAATCTCCAACCTTCTCCCCTATATGTGAAATCTAATATCAAAACCCTCCCCATTGATAAATCAACTAAACATGAAACTTTATATCCATCCCCTCTAAACAAAATTCCAAGACCATCACAAACATTTGTACCAAATGAAAAAAAGGAAGGACCCAAACACCAAAGCCTCTGTGCTGCTCTAATTAAAAACTCAGTATTTAATCAAGTATCTTGTAATAAAATAAATGTCACAGCTAAGATTTTTAAAAGCTATCATGGTTACAACTCATCGTTTAGCATTCTTAAGACTATTAACATTCACTGAAGCAATGCTAAACAGTGAAATGAGATACTAAGGGGGAAGACAGAGAAAAGTTTAAGGTGCTTTTTTCAACCTTGAACTCCTTTGAATTCTAGTACCCCTTTTCTTTGTCCTATTCATATCTGGTCCCTGTGTCTGTGATTCTCCTTCAGAATCAGAAGAATGTGGGGCAAATGAGGATGCTTCTGCTTCTCCTCCCTGTTCTGAATCTATCATCCCGTTTGCTAAGATGTCAAAACTATTCTTCAGTATAATATATTCCTCTCCAGGTATATTTGCTTTAGCAACCTTGGATCTAGGCCTTGTTTGTTTAATACCCCTTTTTTGTTGTGCTTTTAACAGTTAAAGGGGGAGGCATAACATCTGTTAAAACTTTATTTCCCAATGCAGTGTCACAAGTGGTAGTGATAATCATACTAACCAAAGGGGCTACTCCTTCTTCACTCATAGGTTGCTCAGCCACAATTTCCACCACAGTTTCAGCAGGGGAAGGGGGGTAGTGAGCCTAGTCATCTGTGGTTGAGGTTTATCTGCAGGGGCACCTTGTTTAGCCATGCTCTTTTTCTGAGCTTTTTTAATAATACTGTCTTGGCTAACATGGTCAGTGTGATTGTGAGTGGCCCATGGACAGGATCTATACATATGACCAAGGTCCATACACAAATTGCACCTCATTTATTCTGTACAATCAACGCTATGGTGTCCAAAAGCTGAACATAGATTACACTTTAGCCTATCATAGGTAGAACCCAAATGAGTAGAGGGCCCACACTTAAAACATGTTCTGGGCTGCCTAGGGTAAAAACAATGCCCCCTTTCATTCCCCAAAAAAAAGCTATTTGGTAAATGTACAGGCTCCAAACTATTATTCCTTAAACAAACTTTATACTTCCAACCCCCATTCCATAAATGCTCCTCATCAAAAATAGGCTGTGGAGCCTCAATTATATCAATTTTTTTTTCGTATCCAGTAGGTAATATCGTGAACTGACACAGACTCATTCCTGGAAAGAACAGTAACAGTCTTAATTGAGGGTTTTGTTAATGGAAGAACACAAAATGGGATCCAGATTTCAGAATACTTTAAAGCATCATATTTAGTCCAGAAATTATCTAATCCCTGTGGCGTATTAAAACTAACATCAAAAACCTCAGAGCCTGAAACATGAGTCAGGGCATGTATTTCATTTGAGAAAAAAAACAGAGATCCTTTTAACAATGTTCTGCCAACATACAAGTGATCTGGGTCTATATCCAAACCCCTTACGTACTCCACACATACTGCATTCCACCATTGCAAGGGGGGTCAAGAAAAAGGATCTTTCTGATGAAGTTGTTCCCATGCAGTTTTTGACTGTTCAAAAAAAAGACTCCTTAACTTGTGAAGTGTGTATCTCCATATCAGGTTGATTCTCCCTCCCTGTTTGAAGTAGTTCAGGTTCTTCAGAATCTGATGAATTTGAATTGGGAAAAGATGGTATTACCACCTAATTTTTATCAAAGTTATTAGCATCACTGCCCAAGGGATGTATAGGCAAGGTAGTTTGCTCTGGTACTTGCATATGTTCTTCTTCCACTTCGAATTCTTCCTGCAAGGGGTTTTGTCCAGGAATAGGGCTATGCATGAGGTCAGGAACCCAGATGCCTGACTCACCTCTTTTCCAACCAGCTGACAAGACCGAGTGTTGATGAGAGGTCAGAGAATGCCCTTGTTGAACCGGAGAAGAACTGTCAGCACTTCTACGCTTGCGTAAGCCCAAATTATGTACAACAGTACCAACAGATTTTTGTAGCATAGAAGGAGAAGTACTCACTGCATCCTTATGTTCACCAAAATCTTGTTGCTTTTCATGTATCAGCACAGGCCGCACTGCATCTGTCAGTAGCTCTACTTCTCTCTCTCTCTCTCTCTCTGACTCATGTGGTGAGAATGCCTTTGATGATCCTACGTCACCTAGTGGATTATCAGGGTGTTCAGCTGAAGCAGAAGTTGAAATGTCAGGCAGTTATTTCAAAAGTAATGCAGCAGCTCGCAATCCGGTAGGCATTATCTGGTCACACTGCATTTCAGCAAAATCTTCCTTAGGAAAGCACGTATTTACTAGGTTTGCACCATCCATAAATCATAGCGCTTTGTTTTGTTTAAGTATGTTATTCAACCAAGCTTCATCAGAAGAAAACAGAGCTGAAGGTGGGCTTGCAGAATTGGTCAAACAAGTGGGAACTTATATATCCATTACACTGGCAAGATCAGCAACATTGTTGGTCTCCTGAGCTGGACCTGAGGGTGAGGAGACCTGCATAACCTCAGGTACACCAGCAGAATGAACAGCTGCAACACCATCCTCCATAGCAGCAGCTTCCCCTACTGACACAGAGTAGGGGAATTTCTCCGGTGTCCTGGACAAATTTCCCTCATTCACTAAAAAAATACCACCAATAGCTTAATCTGATTCAAGGTCAGTTGACATTCATCTGTATCCCCTTCCCTGGGTCGTGCCTGAAAATAGGCAGGATTTGTCTAGTGCACTTACCTGGTCAACAAAAACTAAATAAATAATAAATAAATAATATTCAAATCAGGGTAGAATCACTCTTCAAAGTTCAGACAGCGTGACCTCTATACGATTGGGAACAGTTCTGTAACTAAGCATTAGAATTTCTTATTTTCACACTTGCAACTAGTTACATACACGGTATTATTCCTATTAACATCAGATATAGAGGACCAGTTACAGTAGATGGCAGTGGTCTGATTTGGATGTAGGTACAGTATGTGTTTGAAGGGTGGAGATTTTATTCAGTATCTCATCCAGAAGATGTTTCCACCTATCTTTGACTACTGTGATGTACTCTACAGTGCCTCTTCTATTTCTTCCTTATCCAGATTGGATGCCCTCTTCAACTTCTTTTGCAGCTTTGCCCTGAACTCCCCTCCTCTCACTCACCACTGTGACCTATACCACTCTCTTGCTTTCCCATCAATTGCTGACAAACATCACTCCCACACTGCAAAATTCATCTCTAAATTTTGGTTTAGATCTCTCCCTCCCTACTCCTTTTCCTCCTTATCACTCCTTCCCTCCTCCCCCACCAACTCCATTAGATCTAATGACTCTTGTACATTGGTGATCCAGTACCATTCCACTTCCACAGGGCAGGCTGCTTTCTTATACAGATTCCCTAAACTCTGGAATGCCCTACCCCATCAAATGTGACACTCTTCTTCCCCCTTCTCTCACTCCTCAGTCCTACATAACTACTTCTCTTCAAAACTGTACCTGCTCTTACAGTAGTTCATTACTTATGATTACTAATCAAGATAGTATCTATCTGTGTATGGTTGCTGCTTTCTTATCTTGCACCCCTTCTCCTGAAACCAGTATAATACACCAAATTGTCACGAGCAAATGACTGACTGTGTGATACAAGCAAATTGCACTTCTTAAACTCTAAGCACTTCATTTAGATGTATTTACTACTAGTTTTGTATCTGCTATGTACCAAATATTTGCTATATCCTGCTGTCATTAATTGTATGTTTGTTTCTCTGTACTCCCTTACCCTCTCCTCCAGGATGCACTGGGAGATGAGCAACTTTGTTGTTCAGTGAGCCTTCCTGGTGAAACTTTTCACTCAATAAAATAAATAGTATTATAGGGAACGTTCACAAAACATTATCAGTTTGTCCTTCACTGTTTGCCCATATCAAAGGGGACTTCAGTTAGGAACAACTTGGTGGCAGAAGTCAGTTTCTGTAATCCAGTTTTGACATGACTTTGGGGACAGAATAAAATCCTGTATTTGATGAGGAGCCCTGTCTGTTAATATTATTTCTAGAACTCAACAGCTTTGGTAACAGTCATTTCTCATTTTATTTCTATTTTTATTTCCCAGTCCCTAATATTTTGTGTTTGACATGCTTTATGATTTTTTTTTGTTTGCCTTTTGGCATGTCCACAGTCCAATAAGCAATATTTCTGTTTGAATAATTTTCAACAACTTGTTGTTTTGAGAGTTCACGGATAACATGATCTTAATTCCTACGTGGTATGAACTTTAGTATTAGATATTCAAACAAAGAAAATCACGGAATAAGAAGTGGATAATTTAAAATAAAATTCCATAATGGGATACAATTTAAAAATGCTTAGAAAAAACAGAGTGGATAACAAATAAAGAACCTGACTATTAATTTCCCGGACTTAAAACATTATCGGAAATGGCTCTTCATCAAAGACAGGATTTCATTCTGTCCCCAAAGTCATGTCACAACTGGATTATATGAACTGACTGTTGCCACCAAGTTTGTCCTGACCAAAGACCCCTTTGTTATAGGCAAACTGTGAGGACAAACTGCTAATCTTTTGTGAACAGTTCCTAAGATACTGAGTAGAAACTCCTACCTTCAAACACATGCCTGCAACCAAATCAGATTGCTGCTATCTACTCTGACTGATCAAGTGGCACTGAGTCAGAAAGGTGGATGACCATGTACCAAACACATCAAAACCTCCATGCAGAGTGAAGTTGAAGCACATACTTGAGTATGTACCTGTATGAAATAATGTTCTCTCTCTGACCCCCCCCCAACAGAGCTGTCCTGCTTCAAGCTTTACACTTTGTCTCTCTCTCTGTCCTTGCTCAGTGCTTGGTATGTCCACCCCTCAAGCTGCCTATTTTTTCTTAATCTTTACATACACAAAACACATACATATACATGTGGTATAAAACAAATGATTTTTTTTTATCTCTAGTACTCAGCATTATGACAGTGATGCATTTTTCATCAAATCGTCTTTGTTTCTCAGTATAGAAAAGTTGTCTTTAGAAAAAATATGTGTTTCATAGTGGAGCAACATATTTGAATATTAAAACTGAGGTACATGCAGAATTGTCCTTCAAATACATGACCTGATACAATTGTGAATACAGTAGTTCTGCAAATAAGCATTTGCATTTCTTAGTTTCACACTTGGAACTAGTAACTTACACAGTACTCTTCTTATGAAATGTAATTTTTTCTAACTGTGATAGTGTCAGTGTGGTGTACCTGTATATTTGTAGCTCTGGGGTATTTTATGTTGGTAAGATATCTCAATCTTTTAAAACTACAATTGGTGAACACCTTACGGTGATAACCAAAAGGAACTAGAATAATGCCCTTTCAGGCCATGTACATTCACAGCAGGACACAGAAGCTCATCAGTTTAAACTTTGTGCCTTTGAAAAAGTAAAACTGGGAAAAAGAGGAGGGACTTAAAAGTGGTAAAACTAAAAAGTGAAGGTATCTGTAATGTGCAGTTTGGTGCATTACACCCTCCTGGGCTAAATGAGAGGACGAAATATCCCCTTTCCATTATCAACACAAGAATGTTTTGTGATATGTGATTGTATCTGTGTGCATTGTATTATATTAACATCTCTTTTTTTATGTTCATGATGCATTCTGTAACAGGAAGTGGCTCCATCTGGATTGCAGCTTTATTTCAAGTCCACATCTTTGCTGGACTTATAAATGTAAATATGCCTCTATGAATTGCAATTTCCCAAATCTGGTCAAGGAATCAGCATCAGGGTTGCTTACAATTTTTAAAAATGTTTGTGTTGTTATATCTATAGTCTACACTTCTGCACTGTAATACTACTTAAATGGACTTGCTATTTAAGGGCAGTTGGTAGCAACATATGGTGTAACCTTGAAAGAAGCCTTGAGCAAAACCTTTTGGGCCATTTAGAGCATTGGAAGACTCCTCCAAGTGCTTCTACTGCTGTGACATTAGTTAATTTGCACTATTCGAACTTACCCACTTTTTAGAATAGATCCAGAAGCAAATGATTTGATACCTTTTAATGGACCAACATAGATGTAACAACAAGAACAAAGTGCTCTAGCTTTCGGACCAACCAGTCCTTCTTCAGAAGCTCATGGCAGTTGTTTAGAAAATACAATACTTATAACAGCTAGATAATGCAGAGAAAAACAGAAAAAAAATCCCCATTGGTTTAAAATACTCATTTAAAAAAAAAAAAAAAAAAAAAAACAGAAGATGATGTCAGAGAAGTTAAACAGTACAATACTGCCCTCAGTCCGAATGAACCTTGGGTTAAGATGTGCTTGGTGCAACAAACATAAAGAATCCTACTGCACATAAATTTAATTGACATACGATAACACTGCTGAAGCAGATAACTCCCAAATCAAGCCATGAGTGTCACAGTCAGTATAAGGATGTGATTACTGAAAGGCAACCCCCACCCAGCTTAAAGACAAACTAAGATAGTTATAGGGCTCATGAAATTACAATGTATGCATTAAAGACAAGAATACCAGTAAAGTTGTCTAAAACATCAGTGCACACTGTGTGATGTGTAAAACCTAGCTAGACATGTCACCCAGCTGTATTCTCAAGCTAAATAAAAGGCCCAAGAAATTACAAAAACCTCAGGACTATATATAAATGATAATATAAATATAAATTGATAATATTAGTGTTAAACAAAAAACTCTAGTAGAGGAACCTCAAAGAATTCAGACCATGCATCCTGATATGTACTGATGTCAATATATACTGAGAATGTAGCAACTACATGTACCACAAGTGTCTAGGGAATCTGAAAAAGAGATAAAAAAGTAATTTATCTCCTCCTGCTCATACAAACAGTACAACCTAACCCACCCCACATCACAATAATGTGGGTGGGGGAGATACATAGCTTAAACGAGATGTTGTCTCTCTCTCTCTCTCCCCCCCTCCTTTTCTCTCTCTCTCTCTCTGTCCCCACAGACACACACACACACACACACACACACACACACACACACACACACACACACATACACACTCAATCTCTCTCCTAGTGAACCTATATTAACTTCAGTCACTGTAATTGTTCCCCAAAGGAATACAACTTGTAATGCAATTCTGAGTAAATTACTACAATATTAGCCTAATGTAAAAAGATATGTGCAGGACCCCAAGCAAATGAGATCACACATCCCAATATGTACAGAGTTACAAAAATTATATATAACAGTATAAGATAACACTCCTGTATGTACACTAGCAGGCTGGGTAAACTGAATATGGTGCAATGGAATCAACCCCCACACAGGCAAAGATAAAAAGTAAGGAGAAATTTGTTGTGTGTGAAATGAAAATAGTAACACATTATACCTCCATATAGCTAAATAGAGACTTACCTCAATGTGACAGCAAGCCCCACATCTATTATATCACATACCTCACAGCACATACCCACACACACACATACATACACACACGCATCCACATCTCACACATGCTGAAGTCCTATAATATGTCAGCTTGAAGAAGAAAAGGTCTGTGGATGTTAATTTCTGTAGTGTCCCATAAAGCCAATATCCAAGTTCATCCCATCTGCTACCATATTGAGATGTAAAATAAGTTTAATCTCAAAAGCTCGTCTCTGTTGTGTGTTTTTGAGATTTCCTTTTAAGACCATTACTGACATATCTGAGACTGAGTGGTCAGGCTGGGAGAAGTGATGCCCACTGGTTTTCAGTCTTCCTTGCTGTAATAGTATGCCTGTGTGAGTTCATCCTAGTGCGGAGCTCAGTGTGTTCTCCTACATAACCTGTTTGTGGACATCTCTTGCACTGAATGAAATAAACAACATATCGTGACATGCATGTATAACTCCCATGCACCTGGAATTGTCTGTTTTGTGATGTAACCACACAGTCTGAGGTAGAAATTAGCCCACAAGTCTTGCAGGGGCGTTGATTGCAGGTCATGTGCCATTGTGTGACATGGTATTCTGTTCGGTGAAAGTTTGCTCCTAATAATTAGGCTGGATAAATTTGGCGGTTGTTTAAAAGATAGTAGTGGGAGTTCCTTAAAAATACAATTAAGGTGTCATCCTCACTAAATATTGGGTGGAGATCTTTAATAATCTTACGTAGACGTTCAAGGTCTGGATGATATGTGACTACCAAGGGTATTCTTTCTGTAGCTGTCTTTTCTTTATATTGAAGTAGTTGTTGTCTTGGTACTTAGCGTTGCCGTTCTGTTATCCTGTCAATTTCCTGGAAGAGTGTCCCTGCTCCATAAGGTGTTTTTCAACATAGCCAAATGTGTATCTCTGTCATCCTCATTTGAACAAATACGTTGACAATGAAGTGCTTGACTGTATATGACAGATTTTTTGAACCTGACCATCTCCACAGGGGAAGACCTTCTCAGGGGGGTGTAAAAATTGAACCTCACGGTGTGGTGGTCAGACCAGGTGACTGGTTCCACCCCCACATTGGATGAATCAATCCCTAAGAGGAAGACTAAATCCAAAGAGTGCCCAGATTTATGTGTAGCAGTGGAAACTACCTGTGTAAGGCCCAAAAGAAGACATAAGTTGGAGGAAGTAATTACCAAATTGTGAGAGTTTATCGTCGACCTAGGCGTTAAAGTCGCCCTTAACCATCATTCTGGGTGACTCAAATGACATATCGATGAGGAAGTCTGCTACTTCCTGTGAGAAATGTTTCCCATCTCTGGGTGGACGGTAATAATAATAATAATACATTTTATTTCTAAAGTACCTTTCCAAATTCAAGGCGCTGTACAAAGATTATAAAACACAAATAAAACACAGATAAAACACAGATAAAAACTTCAATCTCAGAATGATACATCACAATCAATGATCTAAAAAGGCAGACTGATACAAACGAGTTTTTAAATCCCTCTTGAACTACTCCATGGAGGTGCACAACCGCAACCGATGGGGTAGAGAATTCCATAGAGTAGGAGCAGCATAAGAGAAAGCTCTACAACCAGATGAATTTAGGCTCACTCTTGGAATCTCTAGCAACCCCTCATTGGCCGAGCAGAGTACTCGGTACGGGCAGTAAGAAACCAGGAGATCTTTCAGATAGGCTGGAACTTGATCATGTAGGGCTTTAAAAGTCAATAAACAGACTTTAAAGGTGATCCGCCACCTAACAGGAAGCCAGTGCAGATCGCGCAGCACTGGGGAGATGTGGCAAAACCTGCTTGTCCCAGTCAAAACCCGTGCTTCTGCATTCTGCACTAGCTGGAGGCGGTGGATTTCAACCCCAGAAAGCCCAAAATACAGGGCGTTGCAGTAGTCCAAGCGTGAGGACACAAAGGCGTGGACCAACGTTGGTAATGAGTCAGATGGAACAAGGTGTTTCACTCTAGCGATATTCCTAAGGTGGTAGAAGGAAGTTTTGATGACCGCTGACGCTTGTGACTGTAATGTCAGCCTGTCATCTAAGATAACCCCTAGGTTACGCACCCATTCAGAGGTTGGGAGTGATACACCCCCAAGAAAAATTCCTGAGAGAGCACCAACAGGCGACCTCTCTGTCCGGAAACCCGGATCCACAACCAAAACCTCAGTCTTTTCTGAGTTCAACTTCAGCCAACTAGAATCCATCCAATCCTAGATTTCTTTCAGGCAGTTGTTAAACAATGAGAGAACTCCATCCTGGTCAGGGCCAAAAGACAGGTATAGCTGGGCATCATCAGCATAGCAATGAAACCTCAGCTTATACCATCTTATCATGTCTCTGAGGGGCAGAATATACACCGCAAATAACATGGGAGATAGCACAGAACCCTGAGGCACCCCACACAACAAAGAAATTGGGATGGAGGAAAAATTCCCCGACACAACTCTTTGTGATCTCCAAGTGAGGAATGAGGTGAACCATCTGAGGACGGTTCCTGATATTCCACAGATCTGCCTCAGGCGTGCTAACAGCACCACATGCTCCATGGTGTCAAAAGCTGAAGAGAGATCAAGAAGAACTAGAATAGAACATCTCTTCTGGTATCTCGTCCTCAAGAGATCATTAAGCACCCGAACCAGGGCAGTCTCGGTGCTATGTCTTTTATGAAAACCAGATTGGAAGGGTTCGTATATGTCATGGATGGTTAAATGGTTCTCCAATTGTATCGCCACTACTTTCTCAATCACCTTCCCAATGAAGGGTAGGTTAGAGATGGGTCTGTAGTTTGCAAAACAATCTGGGTCCAAGGTAGCTTTCTTCAAGAGCGGTGTCACCACCGCTTCTTTCAGGGAGCTAGGAAACTCACCCTAGTCCAGGGAGCACCAGACTATTTATACAAGGATTGGACCGATGATGTCACAACAACCCAATATTAGGGGAGTCGGTCCAGGATCCAAACTACAGCTCGTAGGGTGCATACCATGGATAATCCTCATGATATCAATGAAATCAGGTCTGCTGAAGGAACACCATGAAAACTGAGGCACTGTGAACTCACGCTGTTCAACCGCATCCCCCTTAGAAGCTGCAGGACGCAGATTCGGCCTGCTATCGGCCACCTTATTAGCGAAGAAGCGAGTGAGCTCCTCGCACTCTAATGGCAAAAAAGCTCTCTGAACTTGTAGACAAGTTGGGTTGCACAGCCTGTCCACAGTTCGAAATAGCTGAGCCAGTCGGTTCCTAGCAGCAGCGATCTCCCTGGACAGGAATTCTGCCTTCTTATGGGAGATTGCAGATTGATAGACAGAGTAATGGTCCATCAATTTAAGGTGGTCGGTATCATTGGTGGATCTGCGCCAGCAGTGTTCTAATCTTTGCCCCTGTCTCCTCATCTCCCTCAATGTCCAGTCAAACCAGGGCACCTTGGGACAAAGGGAGAGGGGGCGTACACGAACAGGAGCAATAGTATCCAGAGCCGAAGTAACCGCCCTATTATAGGCCATCACCAAGGTCTCTGGACTACTGCTTGCCAATGAGGGGGATGAGAGGTCAAGAAATGCTGCAAGGCCTTGGGGAGAAATATCCCATAAAGGGCGGTATCTTGCCATCTCCACAGGGGTAGGCCTTCTCAGGGGGGAAATAAAATTGAACCCCATGGTGCAGTGGTCTGACTATACGACTGGTTCCACCCCCAAATCAGTAATATCAATCCCTAGGAGAAAGACTAAGTACAGGGAATGTCCAGATTTATGGGTAGCAGTGGAAACCACTTGTGTAAAGCCCAAAGATATCATTAACTGGAGGAAGTGATTACCAAATTGTGAGAGTTCATCGCTGACCCAGGCGTTAAAGTCACCCAGAACCATCAATCTGGGCGACTCCAACAACATGTCAATGATGAAGTCTGCCACTTCCTGTAAGAACCATTTCCCATTGCCTGGTGGATGGTAGATGAGTATGATTCGAACACCAACACCCACTACCACTGTACACTCAAAGGACTCAGTCTCCCCCACAACTACACTCATGAGGTCCAATTCCATCTTAAAACAGACTGCAACCCCCCCACCCCTGCGGTCCAATCTCGGGCGGTGTATCACCGAGTACCCGGCTGGAGTGGCTTCCAACATGAGGCCTGAGTTTTCATCCAGCCAGGTTTTGGTGAGGCAAGCCAAGTCCACCAAACCAACAAGGTCAGCAATAATGCCGGTCTTGTTTCTGACGGACCTAGCATTGCATAACGCTGCCTGGGTTGAACGAACCTCGGAGGCTGTCAAGGCCATCTGCCTACCAAATTCTGTAGTGCCCTTGGGTATGGACACCAGACAGGGCAAACCATGGTCTGGATTCCATTTCGCCCCAGGGCATCTTCTAGGTCTCACTACCCAGATACGAAGGTCCCCCTCGTCCATCCTTCCTGGTTCACAACCCCCCACCCTCCCCCCTCTCCTTTGAGCAATTCACAATGCTGTATAGTGCTGGTATGTATCAAAATGGAGAGGGGGAGGATAGAAAGGGTGGAGGGCGCGAAGCAAGGAGGATGAATAGCGCACCACCATGTGGATTATGGGCTGACACATTCCGCAATAATACGACTAAACCAAAACAATAATAAAAATAACAACTTAAGCTAAATAAACCCCAAAATAAATCTAATTAAACATAAATCCTAAACACAAACCAAAATTTTGAAAGAAACTCAAATAATTCAAACATAAAAATACAAAACACATCCCCCCCCCAGTTCTCTCACAACCAGGGATAGAGGCAAATAATAAAATAAACTAATAAGAGGTTCATCCTGAACCAATAAAATCACACAATATCTAATCTGCACAGATTCTTAAAAAAGCAGAAAAAAGCTCACGGCTAAGTGGGAAGGATAATATTCAGGTATTTCAGTTATTCCCAGAAACAGAAAACAAAATATCCCTGCACAACCTCTCACGAAGGCAGGTTTAAAATAAAATAATAAAAAGCAAATTAAAAAGGCACTCTCACTACTTGGAAAATTAGAAATAGAAGGCTCGAATCAAACTACCTTTCACATGGAAGATGGAGTCCTAGATAGTATTTACAAAATAAAATACATTTTCACTGTTTCTAAAATAAATCACAGTCTGACCGTAAGCAGTATCCAAAACTTTGTCCGGGTGAATCTTCTTATGGGCCGGTACAGGAGAACAATTTGAATGCCTACACCTGCTACAACTGTACACTCAAAGGATTCAGCCTCACCTACTACCACATTCGTGAGGCCCAATTTAGTCTTAAAACAGACTGCAATGCCCCTACCCCTGTGGTCCAATCTCGGGCGGTGTATCACCGAGTACCCATACGGAATCATGGCCTCCAATATGGGGCCTGAATTTTCATCCAGCCAGGTCTTGGTGATGCAAGTCTGGTCAACTGAACTATTAAGATCGGCTAAAATAGCGGTCTTATTCTTAACAGACCTGGCATTGCATAACACTGCCTGAGTTGGACAAATCTCTGAAGCTGTCTGGCCTATCTGCCCACCAAATTCAGTAGTGCCCTTTGGTATGGGCACCAGACATGGGAAACCCCGGTCTGGATTCCATTTCGCCCCAGGGTGCCTTCTAGGTCTCACTACCCGGATACGAAGGCCCCCCTCGTCCATTCTCCCTGGTTCACAACTCCCCACCCTCCTCCCTCTCCTTTGAGCAATTCACAATGCTCTACAGCACTGGTATGTATCAAAATGGAGAGGGGAGGATAGAAAGGGCAGTGGGCGTGAAGCAAGGAGGATGAAAAGCGCACCACCATGTGGATTATGGGCCGACACATGCCGCAATAATACAACTAAACCAAAACAATAATAAAAATAAAAACTTAAGCAAAATAAACCCCAAAATAAATCTAATTAAACATAAATCCTAAACACAAACCAAAATTTTGAAAGAAACTCAAATAATTCAAACATAAAAATACAAAACATATCCCCCCCCCAGTTCTCTCACAACCAGGGATAGAGGCAAATAATAAAATAAACTAATAAGAGGTTCATCCTGAACCAATAAAATCACACAGTATCTAATCTGCACAGATTCTTAAAAAAGCAGAAAAAAGCTCACGGCTAAGTGGGAAGGATAATATTCAGGTATTTCAGTTATTCCCAGAAACAGAAAACAAAATATCCCTGCACAACCTCTCACGAAGGCAGGTTTAAAATAAAATAATAAAAAGCAAATTAACCAGGCACTCTCACTACCTGGAAAATTAGAAATAGAAGGCTCGAATCAAACTACCTTTCACATGGAAGATGGAGTCCTAGATAATATTAACAAAATAAAATAAATTTTCACTGTTTCTAAAATAAATCACAGTCTGACCGTAACCAGTATCCAAAACTTTGTCCGGGTGAATCTTCCTTTGGGACGGTACAGGAGAACAATTTGAATGCCTACACCTGCTACAACTGTACACTCAAAGGATTCAGCCTCACTTACTACCACATTCGTGAGGCCCAATTTAGTCTTAAAACAGACTGCAATGCCCCCATCCCTGTGGTCCAATCTTGGGCGGTGTATCACCGAGTACCCGGCTGGAATCATGGCCTCCAATATGGGGCCTGAATTTTCATCCAGCCAGGTCTCGGTGATGCAAATCAGGTCAGCTGAACTAATAAGATCGGCTAAAATAGCGGTCTTATTCTTAACAGGCCTGGCATTGCATAACACTGCCTGAGTTGGACAAACTTCTGAAGCTGTCTGGCCTATCTGCCCACCAAATTCAGTAGTGCCCTTGGGTATGGGCACCAGACACGGGAAACCCCGGTCTGGATTCCATTTCACCCAAGGGCGCCTTCTGGACTTAGTAACCCTGATACGGTGGCCCCGCTCTTTTATCCTCTCCTGTTTGCCCACCCCTACCCTCCTCACTATCCTAAAACAATCCCCAGTGCTTTACAGCACTAGTACATCTCAAACTGTATGGGAGGAGTATAAAAAGGGCAGAGGGTGTGAATAAAGGAGGATGAATAAGGCACCACAATGGAGCCTACCGGCAAGCACATGATTTAGCTCAAACTAAACAATATACAACAAATATCTAACTAAACTAATCTAAAAACTCTAAATACCTATAACAGAATTACTAACAATTAAAATCCTGAAATCCTCCAAAACAATAATAACTTAAACAATAAACCCAACCCAACAAGACCTACAAAACCACCCTCCTCCCTGACTGGATAGAATTCAAACCCAGAAAAACAGAATATAATAAAATAAATAAAAATCCTCTCTCACATGATAGAATACATATACAAATATAAATTCACCCCCCATCCTCTCACAGCTGAGGGAAAAGGAGAATTTTGGGCACTCCCACTACTCAAAGTACACACAATAATCAAACAAAAATAGAAATAAACATAAACAACACAATAAAAACAAAAAGAAAAAAATAAATACAGGTGTCCTTGTCCTCTCACCAACCAGGAGACTGAAAAAATAAAAAGTCTGGGAAAGAAGTCAACCAACGGTAGGAGAAGTCGTAGCGAATCCAACAGCAGCTTCAAATAAACCAGTTAAATCCAAAACTCATGAAGAATTGAGAACCAGCAGACTATCGAACAAATTGCTAGTACATTTCTGTTCACAGCAAAAATTCCTGGCATCAATAATTAATTTACAAGTGGAGATAAAGTTCTCTCGGTTCAGATATTACCAGCACCAAATCAGCCCAGGGCAAGTCGCGGTATATACAACCGCTTATCCCCACTTTGAATGCAGGAAAAAGCCCAACCTCTGCCAGGCAATTCCAGCAACTCCTGGAGGCCCTGAGAACACTCACCCTCCAGTAAGCACACCCGACCCTTCCAGGGACAAACGGCCATACCCTGCAACCCACCTCAGGTCAGCGGGACAGGCTAAACTTCTCCTCCTTCTCCAAAACTCCACACACGATAGATTAAAGCAGGGCTCAAACACAAACCAGATCCAGGCAAATGGTCACTCAGTTATCCAAAATTCGCTATTGCGATCAAATAACTCCCATGTATACACAGGTGTCTTCCATACAGCAGCAACCAGATCAATAAATCCACTGTCGGCACCCACAAAAGCCCCGTAAAACCTACCTTGGAGACTCCAACAGATCCAATGAACAGAAAGCAGGATGCAGTAAACAACTACACTCCAAACAACCCCCTGAATGCTGTCCCTTGAAAAACGGAGGCAGGTAGCAGCTTTGATGTGAACACACCGATTTCCAATTCCAAGGTACTCACAGTGTCTACCCAACAACGGCAAACTTTAAAACTTCCAAGAGGTCTTTCAGAGTTGTACCGTGTCCTCCAAATCACCAGATCCGTAAAACCACAGTCTCCCAGTCTTAACTGTGGCAAACTTCAAAAAACTTATTAAAAGTCTTTCAGGATTTCACAGAGTCCTCTGAATCACCGGATCCATGAACCGCCATCTCCCGGCTCCCGACTCCAAAAAGGACTCCAACTGTGGATAAAAGTAAAAATATATTAAAAAGCAAAAGAAATATCAACGTAAAAACAAATAAAAACTATAAAGCATGAAACACTACAGAGCTATACACATGGCTAGCCCAGCATGGCTGCCATCTTGAATCTCAATAATACATGATAGTCATTGTGGTAACACAAAAGTATCAAAAGATAGGCAATTATGGCAAAGAAATAGAAAAGAGATTATTGTATGAGAGGGAGGAGAGAGGACAGTAGAAGAGTGAGTGATAATGGGGGGAGGAGCCACCAGTGTGTGACTTAGAAAGATACAGCAGGAACGAAAGTGGAGATAAGTGTGTGGGGGGGTATATGGATGAGTGTGGTGAGGGGTGCATGTCACAGATGATTGGTTTGCTGAGGGTATTTAAATAGAGGTTAGGGAAGCTATTGGGAGGGAACATGTGGTGGCAGATGGTGGGAAGACAAGGGTGGAGAAGAGAAGGTGAGGAAACAGTACATGCCTTAGTTCACCAGAAGGTTGATAAGGTGCAGGGAAGGTAGGTGAAGGCAGGGAGAGGGTAGATCGAGATTAGCAGTAGGGATACAGCAGAAGGATAGTGAGTGGGGCAGAGGATAGAGAAAGGATAAGGGCAAGGGAGGTGAGTGAGGGGAGGAGAGGAGAGGAGAGGAGAGGAGAGAAGAGGAGAGGAAGGGAAAGATGTAGGGGGAAAATAAGGGAGAGGGAGGGATAGAGGCACAGGTGAGCAAAAACATAAAAGATCAGAGGGCTGGCTCGGTGGAAGGAGGTAGAGTGGGAGAAGGATTGAGATTAATAGTGGAGGATAGGGTGAAAGTATAAAGAGAGTGGCAGGGAGTGGAGCATGGTTAGGGGCTAGGGAGGAAGGTAAGAAGAGGGGAGAGGGACAAACAACAGGTGTGGTAAATCTGAGCCACATGTATGGTATTAAGGGACGGGTATAAAAAGACCCTTAGGTGGGAGGTTTGCGCACGCTCATAACTTTGGAACGTTTACATATTTTGACCCCAGATTTTCAACATAGGCTTCTTAGTACCCCACCAGATGTATGTCATAGCTGTCATTTTTCAAATTCTGGCCAAAATGTGTTTTTGCATCTGTAGCTCAGAATGGCATTGCAATTGTGCAGAATTTCATGTTGGTGGGGATTCATAAATTTTTTGTACCAGGTACATGATGTGGGGTAATAAGATGGCTATGCTGACAATTTGGTCACTGTTGCCCTATAAATGGAAGTGCAGGACCCAGAGGGCATTGTGTTTCCACAGCTACATACATATATGCATCTAAGGAGGGACTGGAGAGCATGGCACTGACAGCCATGTGTTCCCATGGGCAAATAAGGATACAATTATACTATGTCAAAAAGTAAGGAAATAAATTGAAAAAAATCCTGTATTAATGCTTTAGTTAGGGTTATAGCCACAAAAGAAGAGAAATGCAATTAATGTTTCCAAAGCTAACACCCCACACTGCACACATCAGCTGGCATTGGGGGTGTGCCTTGGGTTCATCAGACCTAACATTCACTCCATTCTCCTAAACTGTATCAATCTCAGCTTATTTACCGATGGAATAGGGTGAGTAGTAAGGGCTGATGACCCCAAGGCACCCCCTGATGCCTGTCGGTGTGTGCACCGTGGGGGTGGAGTATTAGCTTTGGAAACCATAACGCCCCATTTCCTTACTTTTGTGTCTATAATCCTAACTAGAGAATGAAAGAATTTTTTGCAATATATATATATATACACACAATATATATATATATATTTATATCTTCATAGCAAAAAACTGTTAATGACATCAGTTAGGGCTTTCACACCAACAAAAGTGTGAAAATTCAACATTAGAGTTTCCAAACTACTGCCCCATGCCCCACCCCCCACCCTCCACATACTGGAAGGCATCAGGGTGTATTGGTCACTGGGCCTAACTCTCACCCCATTCCATTCTCTAAACAAGTGGAGCTCGCACAGTATAGGAGAATGGGGTGGAAGTTAGGCCCAATGATCCCAACACACACACCCCAACACCTGTTGGTGTGTGGAGGGTGGGATGTGGGGCAGTAGGGTTGGAAACCCTTATGTCAAATTTCCACACTTTTGTTGGTGTGGAAATCAGCCCTAACTGATGCAGTAATGTGCTTTTTTAAATGAATTTCCCTTCTTTTTGAGAAAGTGAAATGTTAGTCATATGGAATGCATAGGTGGGAGTGAGGGACCTGCACTCCCACCCATTCATAACTATCTCCTCAGGTTTGCAAAATGGAATCCATAGGTGGGAGCGCAGGCCCTCTGGGACCTGTGTTCCCACCCATCTATAAGTATGTCTCAGGTTTGCAAAATGGTCTCCATAGATGGGAGTGTGGGCCCTCTGGACCCTATGCTCCCACCCACCCATGAGTGTAGTGCTTCCAGTTTAGCATAAATAGTATGCTTAGGTGGAAGCATGGTCCCAGAGCTCTGGGATCACACTTATACATAAGTGCAGACACATTGCAGAGGCCTAGAGGCATTCCTAGCAACTCTTGTAATGCTTATTTGCCAATATCTCAGTAACAGTACCGAGTGTGGAAAAAATTATTTTGCAGGTGTATTCATGACCTCACCACCCCCACACATGTTTAGTACACCTAAAGTTCTCATTAGAAAAAAATCTGTATCTCAAACCATTTTCAAGATATAGGCACTGAAATGTGTCATGGCCACAGCAGTGTTATCCTATTGGAATATTTGCAGCTTTGGAGTGCTGTAACTCTGGAAACAGTGTCAATGTTTTCAGAAAACTAGCAAAAGGCACTTCTATGGTGCAAGTGCTTGTCATCCTGCAAATTTCAGATGTCCAAATTGTGTAGTGGCAGTGAGGTGACAAAGAAAGTTTTGTGACAGATGCAGGACAGGCAGTGTGAACAGTATTTTGTAAATACAGTGTGAATGGTTATTAGAAAAACCATTCACACTGTATTTTGAAAATACAGTTTGAATGTTTTTTCTAATTACCATTAGCACTGTATTTTCAAAATACCGTGCAAATGTTTTTCTAATTACCATTCACACTGTATTTACAGAATACAGTTCGCACTGCATGTCCTGCATCTTTTAGAAAACTTCCCACAGTTACCACGTGTCTACACTACTAATTACAAGCCTTATGCACAGCAGGAGAACAATTTAATCTGAAAGGTAAATACCGTCGGAACTGTATTTGCAAAATACAGTTCATTTTTTTTTTTAATTACCGTTCGCACTGCATTTTCAAAATACAGTGTGAATGTTTTTTTCCTAATTACCATTCACACTGTATTTACAAAATACAGTCCAAACTGTCTGTCCTGCATCTATCACAAAAAATCATTATTGTTCAAGAATGGTAATATATTTTTTCACCAAACTATACAAAGGCACACCCTTGGGACACACCCCATCATCACTGAATGTATCAGAGGCAAACTTAATTATGTATGTGCTGTACATGACAGCAATAATCCTATGTTATCCTATGAGAAAAAAATATTATTTTTTTGTGTTTTTGACCACTTTATGTCTCAGAAATCGTAAATGCTGCAGTCATGAAACTTTCCACATCTTGGGGCACTGACAACATGACAACACTTAAAGATTTTTGGGTTATTTGTTTGTAAAATGACAAAGTTATTAAGGTGCAAAAATTGAAATTTAACATTGAAAGGCTGTAACAACTCAAACTATAAGGGTGTATATATCTATATTATAGTGGCACAGTAGTGCCACTATAGTTAAGGTTGAGTACCCCAATTAAGGTTACATTCTGAAATTTGGCAGCTTAATAACTTTGCCACTGTATGACAGATTTGCATGAAATGTGGCACACATGGAGCAGTACCATAGATTTGTGGATCTACCAAGTTTCATAATGGTCGGATATATGGTTGGGGAGCCACATAGCGTCAGAGAATGCGGTAATTATGCATTTTTGTGCCTTCTTTGCTCGCACCTACAGGTCACACAGTCTGTGTGACTGGTGCTAAACCTTTATGGAACATGTAGCCAAGGTCCCTGATGTGCCTTTCTAAGATTTTGTGACAATATCTTAAACAGTTCAAAAGTTACTCAAAAAACAAGTTTCCCTTTATAGTCAATGGGAAAAGTTGACAAAAAGCTTGGCTGTGTCGCAAATGCAGTTTATAGTGTCACAAATTACCCCTGTAGTGTTGCAAATCTGCCATTTTGTTTTCAGTTGGTGGTCACAGAAATGCTTGGCATTTAAAGTTGGGACCCTCTAGGGACACAATTCTTGCTGCGTTCACTAGTCGAGCCCTGAGGATGCTAGCCATGCCTTTTTTGGGGGGTTAAACACCCCAGAAATATGTTTTTGAAATTTTTGTAGACAGTAGTGTCACACATTCAAGACTTTTGTGATTTTTTTTTTGGCGAAAGTGTCACAAATTACAACACTACTTTGCGACGCTATGCCCAAAAGAATAGGAAATCTTTGCCACCCTGCTGCAAAAGAACAGTTTGGTCTTTTGGTCTGAAATTTGGAGGGAAGAAAGCCAAGATCACATAGATATACCTTTCATTGCTTTGGTGACACAATATTGGAGGGCTGCAAAGTTACATCACTCTGAAGTTGATGATTTTTCCCATAGGCTAACATTACGGCATCCGCCGTGCCTTTTGGGGCCTGTATCACAAAAACGCTTCAAGATACGGACTTTTCATTGGAGAAATGCTTAGCCCCCTGCTAGGGGGAATAGTGCAAAACTGTTCAGGAAAGTCATAAATAATATGACATTTTAATTTTTTTTCTGCGTCGTACGGTTCCGGAGATACAAGCAATTCACTATTCCAAGTGTTCATTTTCTGCTCTGAGGCCCATTATTATGCATACATTCTTTGTATTCACTGTGCTAATGAATGCACCTTTTGGGGAAAAAACAGGGTGTGCATTTCACTTACTGTTACAGTCAGCGTTTCCGCTTGCGTTTCCATTACTGTTACCGTTTGCGTTAGTGTTTCTGTTTACGTCACTGTGTGCGTTACCCTTGCGTTTGCATTTGCACTTGCATTTGCATTACTGTTACCATTTGCATTCCCATTACTGTTTTTATTTGCATTTCCTTTTGCATCATCACGTGCATTACCATTTGTGTTTGCATGCTTGCTTCCGTTTGCGTTTCCATTTCTGTTTCCTTTGCCATCATCATTGGTGTTACCATAAGCATTAGCATTTCCAATTACATTATTGTGACCGTGAGCCTAATGATTTGCATTTCTGTATGTGCTTGCGTTTATGCTTCTGTTTCTGTTACTATTCCCTTTGGCGTCATTGGTGGTGTTACCATAACAGTTTCCATTTCCAATTGTGTTACTGTTACTGTTTGCGTGTTCGTTACCGTTTGCGTTTCTGTTAGCCTTTGCATTTTTAGTAGCATTTCCGTTGTCGATTACATTAGTTTCCTTCTGCATTGCCATTGCCGTTACCATTTGAATTTCTGTTTGCATACCCAATTATCATTTCACTCAGTCATACAGTTTTTTGTGCAGCGAAGTGACAAAAAATCACATGGTGGGCACTGTGCTCACACCACCACATTCCATTCACTATTTATAGTGCACATTCTCAAAAAAAAGTTAAATTAATGGCAAAAAAGTCAGTTTAATGCATCAGTTAGGGTTGTTCCACAGCGACAAAAGTTAGGAAATTCGGTGTTAGGGTTGAAAACCCTAACTGCGCATTCCGGCCCCACCCCCACCACACACACACACACACACACACACACACACACACACACACACACACACACATACATGCAAGTAGGGGAAGGACCAAGGCTACACAACCAATCACACACAACCACCAGCAGATAACAGGAATAACATACAACTATATAAACCATGAAACCACACAACCATGCTCTCATTGGGCTGCCGCATGGGGTCATCAATGCTAACTCTCATCCTAGACATTCCACTCACCGCTAAACACATATTACTACAGACAACTGGACATCTTGGGCCACATGCTGCCACCAACATACAACACAAACTACACGTATGGTATTTTGGGGTTCGCAAGATCCAAAGCAGGATTTTGCACAATCAATGAAATACTTTTGAAAATCACTTTCACAAATGTGAAACTGTTGTGCTTTGACACTTTCACGTTTGTGAAAGGATTTTGTGAAAGTATGCTCCTAATGACTGCACATCTTTGCCATCATCCTGCAATCAAACGGTTGGGTCCTTTGGCCTCAAATTTTCAGGATGGCAAGACCTGATCCCACAGATGTGCTTTTTTCTGCTATTGTGCTAAAATACTTAAGGATTACAAAGTTACTGTGCTCCAAAATTGAACAATTTGCCATAGACTAACATTGCAGTGCCCATGATGCCTTTTGCCAGCCATATGTTGAAAACATAGCGAGGTACACCATTTTGGCTACTGCCAGCTTGGTTCACCTTTATGTGAATTAATCTCAAAGAACAACTTTGTAAATAATCTATGATATCTCAAGTTGGATTTCTCCACTTCCTACAGTAACACAGGTATACTCCTCCTGCTGGATGTGTGTGATTGATTGTGTTGCCTTGGTCCTTCCTCTCCTTGCATGTATATGTGTGTGTGGAGGTGGTGGTGGTGGAGGAATGCGCAGTTAGGGTTTTCAACTCTAACACCAAATTTCCTCCCTTTTGTAGCTGTGGAACAACCCTAACTGATGCATTAAACTGAGTTTCACTTACGGTTCCAGTCTACGGCACCATGTGTTCCGTTCGATTCAGCACTAGTGTGCATTATTTAACTATTTCGACTACAGTACTGTTTATCTTTCTTCGCTTTGTGTCACCATGCACATTTCCATTTGCGTTTGCGGGCACCATGTTACTATGGAACCAAAGTTTTTTACCTCTAATTTTCCTTCTTTTTGAGAAGTATAATGAGAAATAGTGAATGTAATGCAGCGGTGGGAGTGCGGGACCCTTTGGGACCCACGTTCCCACCACATGATGTCTTGTCACATAGTAACATGGTGCCCGCAAACACAAATGGAAATGCGCATGGTGACATAAAGTGAAACAGAAAGATAAACAGTACTGTAGACAGAAATTATTAAAATAACGCAAACATAAGTGCAGGGTAATGCGAAGGGTAATGCACATGGTGCCGTAGACGGGAACAGTAAGTGAAATGGTTATGGAACCTCAAGCAGAAGCAGTAAGGGTAACAGTAATGTAAGTGCACAGGCTAGTTTTCCCCAAAAGCTGCATAGAGAAAGATAGTGAATACAAAAAATGTATGCATAATAATGGGTCTTTGAGCAGAAAATGAAGAATTGGAATAGTAAATTGCTTATATCTCAGGAATCGTACAATGTAGAAAAAAAAATTAAAAGTCATATGATTTATGACTTTCCTGGCTAGTTTTGTACTTAGCCCCTGGTAGGGGGCTAAACATTTTTCCTACGAAAAGTCCGTATCTTGCACCGTTTCTGAGATAAGAGCCTTGAAAAGCGCGGCGAACACTGTAATGTTATCCTATGGGAAAAAAAGAGAAGTTCAGAGTGCCATAACTTTGGTTCTCTGTAATATTTTTTCACCAAACCAGTAAAAGGCACATCTGTGGGATGTTGTCTTTCTTCTCTCCAAATTTCAGTCTAAAAGACTAAGCTGTTATTTTGCAGCAGGGCTACAAAGGGTTCCTGTAATGCGGCTGACGCCGTAATGTTATCCTATGGGAAAAAGAGTCAACTTTTGAGTGCCGTAACTTTACCTCCCTGTAATATTTTTTCACTGAAATACAGAAAAGCACATCTGTGAGATGTTGGCTGTGTTCCTTCCAGATTTCAGCCCAAAAGACCAAACTGTTCTTTTGCAGCAAAGGGTCAAAGAATTGCTGTCATTTTGCCACAGCCTTTAAAAGTACTGTTGAACTTTGCGAAAGCTTTCGCAAATTCATTCGACACTATCACAAGTGCGAAAGTACTTGGTGAAAGTACTTTTTCCAGAAATCTTAAGAACATATTTCTGGGGTATTTTACCCCAAAATAAAGACATGCCTAGCATCCGCAGGGTCCGACTAGGTGAATACAAAGTTACAAAGGTTGCTATAGGGTCCCAAATTAAAATGCCAAGCATTTTTCTGTTGACCAACTGAAAACAAAATGGATTTGTGACAGTAAAAGGGCCATTTGTGAAAGTAAAAACTGCATTTGCAACTCTGTCGAACTTTTTGTTAACTTTTCCCATTGACTTATAATGGGAACTTGTTTTTGGAATAACTTTTGAACCGTTTACTATATTTTCACAAAATCTTCAAAAGGCACATCGGGGACTCCAACTGCACATTCACTGAAGATTTCAGACTGGTCGCGCAAACCATGCAACCTCTAGAGATGACCAGAGAATTCCAAAAAAGCTTAAATGTGTGCACAGATCATGCTTAATAACTCCACAGCCGTATATCCAAACAGTACAAAGTTGGCAGGTCCCAAGACCTATGGTTCTTAATCATGTATTCCAAATTTCAGGCAAATCTGTTGAATGGTTGCAAAGTTATTAAGGTGAAAAATTTTAGGTTTAACATGTAAATGGCTCCTCAACCTAACTATGGTAGCACTACCGTTGCTTCCATAATATATATATACATATATATAATATATATATATATATATGTGTGTGTGTGTGTGCATATATATATATATATATATATATATATATATATATATATAAATAATGGTAGCACGGCAGTGCTACCATAGTTAGGGTTGAGGAGCCATTTACATGTTAAACCTAAAGTTTGCAGCTTAATAACTTTGCAACCGTTCATCGGATTAGCCTGAAATTTGGAATACATGATCAAGAACCACACATCTTGGGATCTGCCAACTTTTGTACTGTTCGGATATACAGTTGTGGTGTTATTAAGCATGATCTGTGCACTTTTATGCTTTTTTGGAATACTTTGCTCGTCTCTACAGGTCACTTGGTTTGCGTGACCGGTCCGAATTTTCAGGGAATGTGCGGCTGGGGTCCCCGATGTGCCTTTTAAAGATTTTGTGAAAAAATATTAAATGGTTCAAAAGTTATTCGAAAACAAGTTCCCATTATAAGTCAATGGGAAAAGTTAACAAAAAGTTTGAAAGTGTTGCAAATGCAGTTTTTTTGTTGTTAAAGATTTTATTGTTATTTCACACAGGACACACCAAGCAA
Source organism: Neoceratodus forsteri (assembly GCA_016271365.2). Classification (NCBI taxonomy): domain Eukaryota; kingdom Metazoa; phylum Chordata; order Ceratodontiformes; family Ceratodontidae; genus Neoceratodus; species Neoceratodus forsteri. The sequence goes on along the minus strand of CM057452.1, from coordinate 767,292,672 downwards.
AAGTATAATATTGAGAGGTTACATGCAGCCATATCGCAACATTAGTACAAGCATCCGAGATACAACATACAGGATACCAAAAAATGGAATAAAAAGCACTGTCATAGGTAATGATCCAAACCTACCTAGACCCTCCCACCCAATAGAGTGGAAGCCATGGGATATAAACCGAAGGACCCAAAAAACAAAAAATAACAATAGCATATAGGGCCCAGGGCATTATATGGTAGACGGGGGTTATGTCCTGGATCAGGCATACTACTAATTAGAACTATATACACCATAAACAGGAAAAACAAAAGGCAAACTGATTCTGAGATAGAAGAAAATACCTTAACAAATATGAAAATACAATGGGAAAGCCTATAACTCAGACCAGACAGGGGTCCCTCGGGAGTTACTGGCCACCTAGGGTTGGACATCATGACAATACTTGGACTGGAGATATGGTTGCCACCATCTGTCAAATTGGACGAGTGAACCCCCCACAAAACTAGAGAGCTTCTCATACATAGCTCCTTGGGCTAATGCCTGAAGGAACTCTCGGAAGGATGTAACCTCTGGGGACTGCCACCTCCTTAAAATAAACCATTTGGCTATTGCCCCCACAGCAGTAACCCACTGGGCCCCCGGACAGCACTTGGGTGTATGGGAATGGGCACAACCAAGAAGGAGAAGAGGGGGGGTCCAGTACTACTTGAGGGAACAGAAAAGTACACATATCCTGGATTATTGTCCAGAAATGCTGGAGACAGGGACACTCCCAGAGTATATGAAAAAGGTGGGTACCTTGATTACCACATCTCCAGCAAGTGTCCTGCTGAACGACCCCTATCCTTTTGAGTTTAGCTGGATCCCTGTACCACCTATGAAGGGTTTTGTTCATAATGAGATGGGTGTGCCCATCCCTACATGCCATATGCAATCTCACCCAAGCATGGTCCCATTGGGGCTCGGAGATTGAAGAATTAAAATCCTTTTCCCATTGGGCTTTAGCTGACAAAGTAGGGTTTGCAACAGTACCTCTAAGAGCCTTATAGATCTCACTGGCTCTGTTCCTGGGTTGATGTAACCAACATGTAAGAGGATGGGATTTTGATTGTGACCCTCTATTTTGGGGAAAATTAGGTAGATGGGTGATGGCATCTCTAATCTGGAGATATCTCCAAAAATGAGAGGCCAGGAAATGGTATCTGGATCTTAAAGCCTCAAAAGTATCCATTGAACTAGAATCTGGGAGCAATAAATCTTGAACTAAAAGGATACCCTGTAACTCCCAAGCTTTCCAACGGATCATACTACCACCCACTACCAAGGCGTGATTGTTCCATAGAGGCATAAACCTCCAGGGAGTTACATCCTGGCCTAACAGAGTTAGAACTCTTTGCCAATATTGGATGGATAATAGAATGGGAGGGGGAAGATTTGAGGCAAGATTTTTTTACTGTACAGCACCACCGCAGGAGAGGGGGCCTGTAGTAATGATGCCTCCAATGGGAGCCAGGTAGGCGAAGTAGGGCCAGTGTTAGAGAACCATAAAGTGGTCTGGGCCAAGATAAAGGCCATGTGGAACCCCTGAAACCAAGGAAGGCCCCAACCCCCCCTACTCCAGTGCTGACGAAGTTTAAACTTACTAAACCGTGGATGGGAGCCCTCCCACAGGAAAGTACCAATGACTGCATCCAGTTTTTGAAACCATTTCGAAGGAATAGGTATTGGAAGATGGGACAACATATACAATACCTTGGGGCCACCATCATCTTTATGGAGTCTATTTTCCCAGCTAATGAGAGCCTTAAGGCTTTCCAACGGGCCGTGTCCTCTTTAATAGACTCCACCAGTGGAGAAAAGTTGGCTGTGAGCATTTTGGACAAGTTAGGGTGTAGGGTGATACCCAGATACTTTATGCCATTGGGGGACCATTTGAGACCTTCGGCAGCAACATCTATACCAGAGGGCACCGAATTGAGAGGGAGGACCTCTGTTTTGGAATGGTTGATCCTAAGGCCTGATATTCCAGAAAATACACTCAACATATGTAAAATAGATTGAATCACCTGTGGAGTGCATTCTGTAGTGACCAACAGATTGTCAGCATACAAAAAACATTTAAAAGTGATGCCTCCCATCATTGTTCCAGGGATGGAGGGCGCTTCCCGAAGCGCGATGGCCAGTGGTTCAATGGCTAGAATGAACAGGAGGGGGGGAAGAGGGCAACCTTGTCTTGTACCCTTCTGCAACTGGAAAGGCGCCACTAGATTGCCATTAGTCAAAACCCTAGCCAGGGGGGAGATGAATAATAGTTTGATCCAGGAAAGAAAATCAGGTCCCACCCCCATGGAAGAAAGGGTATGAAACAGATATGACCACTCTACCGAATCAAACGCCTTCTCAAAGTCAACAGCTAGAGCTACAAGATGTTTTTTTGACAGCTTGGAATAATGCATTAATGAAAGGAGGGTTCTGTGATGATCAGACCCCAGACACCCCTTAACAAAGCCAGCCTGGAAAGGGTGTACCAGCCCTGATATGAGAGGCTCAAGTCTACTGGCAAGAGCCTTGACCAGGATTTTGGCATCTGCATTGATGAGGGAAATGGGACGGTAACTACCCGGGGAAAGGGGGTCCTTCCCCTTCTTGGGGAGTACAGTAATAGTGGCTTCCCTTAGGGACAGGGGTAAGGTTCCTGAGAGTAGGGAGTGCCTAAACATCTGGACTAAATATGGAGCAAGGTTAACACCTTGGACCCTATAAAAATCAATGGGGAGTCCATCGGTCCCAGGGGCTTTATGAAGATTCATGGATTGGATAGCCCTATCCACTTCTTCCACAGTGATCGGGGCTTCCAGCGCTTTAACATCTGATGGAGAGAGCTTGGGAATGGGCAATGAATCCAGGAATTTTTGGATGGAGGGCAGACTGGGGGGGTAGGGGAGGCATATAACTGCCTATAAAACTGAGACATAATGTCATTGACCCCAGCCGAGGAATAACATGGGGCCCCAGTATGACCTCTTAAAGCATGTATCCTCCTGGACATTTTCCGCTGTTCAAGGTGATAAGCCAGGAGTTTACTAGCCTTTTCCCCACCCTCCCAGTAGGCATGACGAACCCGCCTAAGAATCAATTCAGCCTGATGGGTGAGGTGAGCATTCAGGGAAATTCTGGTACTCACCAGTTGTGCGAGTAAAGACTGAGGTGGAGGTTTATCATGAAATGATTTATACTGAGCTGCCAGGAAATATAGTTGTTTTTCTAAAGTCCTCTGATCTGCCTTGCAGCGGTGTCTCCTAGCCGAAGTGAAGGCCATTATCCCACCCCTTATTGTAGCCTTGACGGCTTCCCATAGGGTAATATCTGAGACCTCCCCAATATCATTGTTAGTCCAATATTTGGCAATTGCAGGCCCCAGCCATTTCTGAAAGTCCCCGTCCTCCAGGAGAAGGGGGCCCAAACACCAGGAGGAGGAATGGGGGTGGTCCTGTCCCAGTTTAACCTGAATTCCCAGAGGGGCATGGTCTGAGACATAAATAGGATGCATGCAAGAGGTAGACACCTTGTCAAAAAGCCCAGTAGAGAGTAGCCATAAGTAGAGTCTACTGGATGAACCATGTGTCTGCGAGAAGCATGTATAACCCTGCTCCCTGGGGTTTAAGGCTCTCCATGCGTCCAGCAGACCATGTTCATCCATTAACCTCAGGAGGACTTTTTTGGCCTGCCTATGTGGTTCAAGGGCCTTATTGCTTCTATCAGGAGAGTGGTCAAGTACCAGGTTAAAGTCACCCCCCAATAGAATTGGGACTTTGTGAATGTTGAAATCCGTGATGGCCTGGTTAACCATATGGATAAAAAGAGGACAATCCTGGTTAGGGGCGTATAAATTAACTAGAACTAACGGGCCTTCTGGCATCACCATTTCTGCCATGATCCATCTCCCCTCTGCATCTTGAATGTGTCTTTTAACCTTTCAACCCAGAGATTTATGTAGAAGTATAGAGACCCCACGCTTGTGGGAATCTGTCACACTATGTATCTCTTCCCCTAACCAGCCCTGTCTAAGATTCCTCGCTTCAGCTGAGGAGAGTTTCATCTCCTGAAGGAGGGCTACCGAAGGTCTGAGCTTCTACAGATGGAGCAAGACTTTCTTCCGTTTAATGGGAGAATTAAGGCCTGGGACATTCCAGGAGATAAAATTAGTCTCCATTTGACCTGGATGGGATCATGGCAAACTCTATATGCATCCACAAACACCAAGGCCAGAGACACAATCCACCAGGCTGGAGACCCTTTCTCTTAAGACAGCCTTGATGAAAATAGGTAAAAATCTGAGAAATCAGAATGCCTAAACTACTAACAACATACAGAACTAAATATTTCTGAAAGGGGCTCACTAGGCTCTGAACATGAACTACAAACAGCAACCATAACTTTGAATAACCACAGATGTAAGAAACCCTCTCCCCCCCTCCCCAAATCCCTTCCCCCCAAACAGATCAGCTCCTGCTGCACGCATCAACCGATTTACGGCCCAGATACCAGCAGGAATCGCTGGGAGGTAGGAAGTTATCTAACTACAGTGAAAGAGGAGTAGGACACCCCACTGCCCAGAAGACTCTCCCCACAATATCCCACCGATATACCGCACCTACAACATCAAATCAGCTAAAGTAGCCACCCTCCACCTTAAATTTGTTTCACAGGCATTGAGGAACTAGCCCCCCCTTGCCCCCACCCAACATACCATACATTAGATACAAGATGCAGGGCTGTGAGGAGCTCAAGGGTAAACAGTGAGGGGCAGTCACACACTGTAGAAGACTAGTTGTCACCTAGCTGTGCCCCCTCTGAGAAGGAATAGAATAAATAAAAGACCAGAGTAGAAACAGTATCATTGGATCTCCACCCCCCCGGCAGCAGCACCAGGAACGCCCGGGTATAATGGGCACATACCAAGGGCTAGAGATCAACGCTGACCGCCAATACTACTTATAACAGGAGAGAGAGAACAAGAACACAGACAGCAACACAAAACAGTCTCAGTCACATTCAGCCCGCAGATTTAGCAGGGGCAGCCGCAGTGCCAAAGGGTGTTGGATAGATAGAAGCAACATCCATAGCAGTGGAGGTATCTGGAGCTAGTGACTCCACAGCATCCGCCCAGGAAAGCGAGCTTGCAGCCTGGGATTATTCCCCTTAGGAGATAGTCTAGGTGGCAGAGGTGGGTCCAACTGAGATCCATCTGTTGGAAGGTCCATCAAGGCATGGAACTGATTGCTGCTCATGTCGGGCTGTATAGAGGAGCGTGAGGCCACAGAGTCAGGACTAGCACTGCAACTCCGAGAACAGAGCCGGGGAGTCTTATCAATATGGGCCCCATCAAGATGAGCCCTCCTTCTGTTTTTCTTTTTGCTCCCTGGGGATTTCTGGGGGGCAGAGCGAGATGGGGTCCTGAGCTGTAGGGCTACAGGCTGGGTGGACCCGGGGGGGGGTTGTAGGGGTTAGCGCAGAAGTCTCTGTAGCTGTAGCCCCCAAGTCCATAGATTTCCTGGGCTCACCCCGGTGTAGCTTAGGAGCATGTGATGCCAAAAAGTTCTCAGCAGCTGTTAGGTTGTCAACTAGCCACGGCGATCCATTCAGAATAATACAGAGACAAGCTGGGTATCTCAGTGAATACTCTAACCCCAAGTCAGCGCAGGCCCGACGTGCTGCAGTGAAGGCCCTACGGCATGCAGTGAGTTCCTGGGAGTAGTCCACAAAAATATGGATCCTGTAGCCTCTCCAGATAAGTTCTTTTCTTTGGTGTGCCAGTCTGGTGATGGATTCCCGGTCCTGGAACTGGAGAAAGCGGGCCAATATGGTGCGAGGATGGCTCCCGAGGAACTGGGCAGGGTGCCAACGTTCTGTAAGCCCTATCGCTCTCCGGAGGGTGATCAGAATGCCAGCCCAACAGAGGGGAAGCTCCTTTTGTAGAAAGCAGATAACATCTGACCCTTCACAACCCTCAAATTATTCCATCTGCTACGGGTTTCTAAATCCTCCACCCTGGTCCATAGCTGCTGAATGAGTCTATCGTGGTCCAGCACTCGTGCCCCAGTTCTCCGGCAGCTGTCTTCTTCCTCTGAGAGCCTATGTTCAGTTATGCTGGCCAACTGTGAGAGATCCACAATATCCGCTGTGTTTTTCTGGGTAGCGCTGTCCATATTATCCATGCGGTGCAAGATTTCGCCGAACATCTGCCAAATTTCAGCCAGTCCGCCCTCTGAGGGCAAAGCGGGAGAAGAAGGCTCCATCTTCACAGTAGGCCTGGCCGCCAGACAGGGTGGTTCATACTAGTTAATTTAGTTCGGAATTACAGGAGCTCTGCCAGGCAATGTCCGAACCCCTATCCCACATACTGCATACTGAGTGGAGAGTACAGAACAAAAAAAAAAACATGGAGATGAACAGTGTCATGGGGGAACTGCACTTGCAGACCACTTGCTGCATCCTGAGTGAACAGTCACAGGAAAAGATAGGCAATGTACACCAGTTGTACAGCTCCCTGATTACAGGAACAGTCATGTTAGCACAGTTAGCACTTGAATGGAATCAGGCAGGTGATGTGTCTTCAAACATGACAGCAGGTACTGCACTGTCAGTGGAGATACACAATACAGGTGAGGGTATGGACATCTCCGTGGAGATACACAACACAGGTGAGGGTATGGACATTCATGGTAGACACCACTGATTGCAGGGATACTGAAGTTAGCTGACTTAGGATTTGCATGAATTTAGGCAACTAATGCTGCTTTCCCCCCCAAAAAAATGTGTACTGCATCATGAGTGGTGATCCACAGGAACAATTAGGCACTGGAGATCAAATGACACACCTCTGTAATTGTAGGTACAGTAAAGTTAGCACAGTTAGGAGTTGCATGGGCTCAGTCAGGGAATTGCAGCACACATAGCAGTTACTGCATCCTGAGTGTAGAGCCACAGCTGCATAGTGTTAGATAGCGATGTACCACACCTCGCTACAGCAGCTACTGTCCGCTGACTGGAGAGGCACAGGAAAACTAAGGGTGGTACAGACTACTTAACACACTTAGAAATTATAGGAACTGTGTCAGGCAATGTACCACACCCTAGCCCACGTGGTGGATACTGAGTGGAGAGCCATAGCAAAAAATAAGCCCATAGACAGGTAGGTGTGGTAGTATTTCTTCCAGTTGATTTGCATGCTTAAAAGGAACAACAGTTACATTCTAATGTTATTATGTTATGGTTCAGTAAAGACTCAACACAGGTGGTTAAGTTTAAAAAAGATTTATTGCCAATTGGTGAAACTGAAAAAGGGCCAATTAAGATTAAATTTTTTTTACAAAATCAGTCTCACAATACAATCCTTGCATGTGTGTAATCATTGCTTGGAATATATCTAAATGTGTGTCATTTATAGTAAGTAGATGATATGAATTGGAATAAGTATGTACATATGGAAATACAACATAGAAAGAAGGCAGCAGAAGAAGGCAATTTGGTCTATCAAGTCTGCTCATGTTGCAGGGTTCACATCTTGAGCTAATGTCTCTGCTATCCCTGCACGGTCCTTCCATCTTCACTAGGCATGATTCTTATCTTCCCCCATGCATATACCTGGCTCTTTCATAGCTGGTCACTGTCTTTAATGAGGTGGCCTCTTTTAGCAGTGCAGCGTAAGTTTTCACTACTCTTTGTGGGAAGAAGTGCTTTCTAACATTCCTCCTGAACCTCCCACCATCAAGCTGAAGACTGTACCCCTTCATGATATGTTTGCCACTCAGCTTGAAAAGACTTTGGTTAACAATATTATTTATACCTTTTAAGTAGTTGAAGGTTCACATCATGTCTTGCCCCTTACTCCTGCCCTACATTAATGAAGGTATGTCAGGAGCTTCTAAGCAGTGATTACACACACGAAACAGTGATGATTTGTTGTTATTGTGTGACTGATAATGTGTATGTTCCTGGGGTTGGCGAAAAACCAGATGCTAAGTTTTCAAATAATAGAAGATAAAAAGTTTATGATTTCAGTGACATTAGATAACTGGTATGTTCAGTTAAATATTTTAAGATATATGACTGATTAGGTGCATATGAAAAATTCCCACCCAACCCCTCGATAGAGGCTATCATAAATGTTGTCCCAGATTCCCCCCTTTTCCCTCACAAAGAGACAGAAACCATTGTTTGTTGATTTGCTCAGATTGGCAATTAATTTATTTAAATATCATAATTCAATGTTCCATTTCATCATCTTTTATTGTTATATGTCTCACAATTTCCTTTATTTTCATCCATATATCTTTCTCTGATCATCCCTCTTTCTTCCTCTTTTCTCCCCCAGGTGAAAACCTGGGTACCTCTTCTTCTCCTTTTCCATTAGGTAATGGTGAAAACTGAGACCGCTTTCTCTTTCATCTTCTTCCTCTTTTGGTCTTATTCCTTTTTCTTCCCCCCTCCCCTCCTTCCCCTTCCTTTTTCCCCCTTAGCCAGTCTCCAGCTTGTGTTGGGCAACTGGCTTTCCTCTCACTAAGGGTATTATTCTCCCTTACCTCAGGGAAAACTCCTTCCTAACCCTTCTCTTCTTCCCCTTTTTTTAATTATATATATATTTTTTTATATTCCGTTGTTTGCATGCCTCCTCCATGCTTCTATAAAACCCATCATTTCTGTGTTGAACATGTCTATGGCTAGATCCAACAGGTGCACCCCATCTGATCTGTAGAAATCTTGTACCCATTCTTCTGCACCCCGCAATATTACCTGTCCTCCCATATTCCTTACCAATGTCCCTACCCTTCTGTTCATCTTTCTCTTGGCCCTATCCACAGCTCTATGTCTGTGCTCCTGTCTCCAAATCCTCCTTGGTATCATATCTGACAATGCAAGGCTTACCTGAGGCTACCACTGCTGTATTGTTTCTAGGTCCCTTTTCATCTGCAAGTATGTGTCCACCCATGGCTTGCCCGCCAGGTCATTGCCCCCCAAATGTAAAATAATTAAGTCTGGACTGGGTCACTGTTCCTTAAGTTCCTTAAAGGTGGGAAGCAGTTGTGCCCATCTCATCCCCCCGGATGCCATGCCAAACCAACCTACATTGTTTCACATCTTGGTACAGTTGCTTTCCCCCAGCCTTTTTCTCTACTCTCCTTTCTGCCCAATAAATATAGGAGTGACCGCAGATCCAGACTTCCATGATCCTCCCTCTTCCTATGGGGTTTAAGCAAATATAATTATCTTATATATGCTCTTAGTTTCCTCACCATAGTATCCCTCTCCCTGTCCTCCCCACCCCCATTTGTCTCCACATCTGTAATGAAAACAGAGGCAATATGTTAATTTTCTTACTTCAGTGCGAGAAGGTATATCTTATAACTGGCAGACCGCCAGCATTCTTTTCCCAAAATATTATTCACAGTTTCGCCTGCCGCTGCCCACTGTGAGGCAGCCCCAATCTGCAAGGAGTGGGATGAATAATTAATCGGGTCTTCCCCCAGGAATTGCATGTCTTTTTTGAGCAATGCAGTGACTTGATAATGGGTGACTCTTCTTCCATCACCATGAATAAATAGTCTCCCTGTCCTGGTCCCATGCTCTGCAGTTAAAGCCCACAAAGCCTGCACTGGGCATACTGCACCCTCTACCGTTCTCTTTAGTGTCACCATGCAACCCTGTCCCCTTTGATCCATCTTTGACCTCTTAATCTTGATCTGCATCTCTTTCATCCCCCAGCTTTTATCTTCCCATTCTAATCCCCCATTCCTTGTCTTTTTTTGCCATGGCCTACCACCTCACTCACTCTCATGGCCCCTGCAAACATTACAACATAAATTGTGTCAAATAGCTGGACCTCAGTCTTTGATCTGCATATTGCCGGGAGCACATCCTTTAGTTTTGCTAGCCACTGCTCCCCTATTGGTATTTTATTGTCTACTAGCCCTTGTTTCAACCTACCCCATCCCTGCATCATTCTTCTAATGAACAATGATTTTGTCGGGTCCTCCCATCCCTTTAGACTGCAGATAACACTAATCCTTGCCAAATTGACCCCCATTGTGGTGTGGGCTGTTCCTTTTTGCCACTGCTCCACGGTGAACTTTCCTAATTGTTCCTCTGTGAGTGGCCTATTTACCTCCATATGGTGTGTTGCCCTGAATGTTTGAAACACTCACCAGGCCCCATCGTAGGCCCTCGGAGTCCGAGGCACCCATGAGCTGTGAAACAACAGTTTTGCTCCTTCTTGCCAATGTCACAGATGTTTATTGGTATGGGCATTTTTTGTTCCTCCGCTGTTGGTGCCAGCCTCCGAAAATGGTCCAGCTGCAGACGGGAAAGGCTGTCAGCCAGGGTATTGTGCACCCCTTCTATGTGTTTTGCTCTGAATGACATGTTCAGCTGCAAGGCCCTTAATACTAAATGTCGCAAGACTTGCATGACCGTTTCTGACCTGGCTCCCCTGTTGTTTAGGACCTCCACCACTGCTCTATTGTCACACTAGAATGTCACTCTCTGATACCATAATTCTTCCCCCCAAACCCGGGTACATACCCAGATGGGCATGATCTCTAACAGTGTTACATCTCTTACCTTGCCGTCCCTTACCCAGTTAGAAGGCCATGGTTCTGCAAACCACCTGCCCCTCAGGTAGCTCCCCATGCCTAGGCCCCCAGCAGCATCTGTGTAAAGATCGAGGTCTGTGTTATACACCCACTCCTCTTGCCAGAAAGAGTAGCCATTATACTACCTGAGGAATTCCTCCCATACTTTAAAATCCTCCTTGACACCTTTTGTCAGGTCTACCTAATGATGTGGTCTGGTGACCCCAGCTGTACCCATTGCTAACCTTTTTGTGAATGCTCTCCCTGGTCCAATAGCCCTACAGGTGAAGTTCAGGTGCCCCAGCACCTGCTGTACTTGTTTTAGTTGTACCCTTCTCCTGCTGGTGTGTACTTGAATCAGTTCTTTCAGTTTTTCCACTTTTTTGTCTGGCAGCTTGAAAATTTCCCTCGGGGCATCTATCGCAATACCCAGGAATTCAAGCACCCTGCTAGGTCCTTCTGTTTTTTCTGGTGCCAGTGGAACTCCTAATTCTTTGCACAGTTCTTGAAACTTGACCAGCATTTGTTGTGTCTCCCTTTCCCCCCCTACTGATGAAAAGAAAATCATCCAAATATCGGGTGACCGTTCTATAACCAGTTTTCTCTTGAAATATCCACTGCAAACAGGTGCTGAATGCTTCAAGTGTTGCACATGCTATAGAACATCCCACATGGCTTTGTCAAAATAGTACTGACCCCCAATTTTAAAACCCAATAGGTCCCAGTCTTCTCTCCTAACTGGCAGCAGTCTGAACCTGGATTCAATGTCTGTTTTTGCCATCCATGCGTCCTTAGTAGCCCGGATTATCCGGACTGCATTCCCTAATGTCGCATATGTCACCTTATTATACTCCTCCCTGATAAAATCATTCACCAAATCCCCTACTGGATAGGATAGGTGGTGAATCACCCTGTACTCCCCTTCCTGTTTCTTGGGTACCAAGCCCAATGGTGAAATCCGCATGTTCTGCAATGGGGGAGTATCAAATGGGCCTTCCACTCTCCCTCCTGCCTTTTCCTTCTCTATCTTCTGTCCTAACATCTCTTCCCTCCCTTTGACCTACCCCAGGTTGCTTGCCTCTCTTGCTTGTCTGGGACCCTCACACTGCAGTGAAACTCCTGTACAAAAACCTTTTATGATCATCTCCGCCACTCTTTTGTTTGGATATCTGTCCAACCAAACTGTCAATGCCTCTAACCTGATGGGGGTTCTGGCCACCCCAAAGTGCTCTATGTCTTTCCCCCCATTTACCCTCCCCGGTCCCTCCCTCTCACTCAGTGCTTGGTTTTCCCGGTCAGTGATGCTGATCTTTTCTACTTGTGTTCCCCCTACCACTCCTTCCCCTGTTCCATGCCTGCCCTTTAAACCCCTGTCCCTCATAAAAAAAAAGTTGACCTGAACTATGACCCCTGAGTCCCTGTACTCCTTGGGCCCATGTCGTTCTGCATCTGCTTGCCAGGTGCATTCCCCTGCATTTGAACATGCGTGCCAAAAATGACATTGGGGCCACAAACAAAAGGCCCTGTCGTAAGCCCAGCAGCACCTCTGGGGCGTAACTCCTTTCCTCCCCTACTCCCCATCGGGTGTGGACTGATCCATTACATAATCTGTCCATAAGTCTAGCTGCTTCATATCCCATTTACATCCCCGTATGTTGCCATTCTCTGCCGAAGTAATTCTTCATAGTATATCCACCCCACGCCCCTTTTGCCTATGCCCGCCTTATTATTAGGGAGTATGTGATGAGTGGGATGCCCAACTCTGGATTCTTCTCCAGCACAATGGCTGAGAAGGTGGCAAGACCTATGAATCACCCATCCCAAGTCTTCCCTTTTGTGAATTTGTCCTCCTCCTTCTTCCCTAACAACACTACCGCTGCTGCCATTTCACTCTTTCTTATGTTCTCTGCTTCCTCATACTCTGTTACTGCTTCCCAGCTCACCAAAGCGAATATATCCACATACTCTCCTTTCCATATTTATTCTTTTGTGGTCAGTGGAACATGCTTGCCTACCCTCATCCCGAGGGCATCTATCTCCCTTGTTCCTTTTCCTTCTTTCTCTGTACCCCCTTCATTTCTTTTCAGCACTTCTTTCTCCATCCTAATCTCTGCCAGAGCTGATTCCATTTGCCCTAAATCTCCTGTCCCAAGTGCTGACACAATTTGACTTATATATTCTTTTATACTGTCACCCACTGTGCTGGATGTATTACATGTGTCCTTGTCTGAGCCTTGTTGCCTGGCATCTTCTTGGTGCCCCATTATAGCACCTTGTGGTTGATGGGGTGGGTGAACCACTAGGGGTTGCAGAGGAATCACTATGTTCTGGGGATTTGGTCTGGGTTCCCCAGAGGGGATCCTGACTTGTTCTTGGGGAGGTACTGGTGGTACTGGGTCTATGGGCTGCAGAGGTACTGGATCAACCACCTTGGTGGGTCCCACTGCTAGTGGTTGTACCCTAGTGGGACTGCGTGCTCTTTCAGCTGGTTGTTTCCCTCTGCCCCCTTTTCCCAGTCCCACTTTCCTTTTCTCCCCGGGTCTCCCTAGTTCCTCCCTTTCCACCAGTTCCCACATTCTGTTGGCTTTTTCTGCCAACTCATTATAGCCCTGTACGCATCTTCCTTTGATGCCCTGCTCTTCTTTGGTGCCATGTTCTGTGATCCTTTCAACTGTGAAGACAACTGACAGAAGAAAACAAGATTCCATTGTTAACTTATGTTTACAACATGCCTTCATGTGGAAGGGTCCCCTCCATAGACAAGAAATGAAAATTTCATTAAACAACTTATCCCATAATCCTCCCCTATGACCTGGCACTGTTTTTTGAGAGAAACCATAAACCAATTTTGCCCCCTCCCCAGATCTCAAAAACGCTTAAAACGTTGCCTCCTGTAGCTGTCCCCTTGCGTGCCTCACCATGCTATTGCTGCTAAGCCTTCCAGGCCTCTCTGCTACCCTTCCCATGCACTGCCCCCTCAGCCCACTTGGCGGGTGATAGGTGCTGCTTGTCCCCAAAATGGTACCCCTCCCACCCTAGGCCATGGTCCCCTTCCATGGCAGATCCCTTTCTCCCATTATCGAACCCTGTTCCCAAATAACCATCCTTTTCTTGGGTCTCCTTCTGTTGCTTTGGCCCTCCTGGTGTGTGACGTCACACCACTTGGCCAGGACCCATAGTACCAGGCCTCTGGCCTGCTCCCTTGCCTCATGGCACCCATGTGCCTTCCCCCCCATTTTCTCTTCCTGAGAGACACCCCACACAGTATCCTGACCAAAACCCTCATCTCAACAAGAAAAAACTTCCCCTGCTTCAGAAATGGCCTAGCTGCTTGCTTTGGCCTACTCCCTTGGCATGTGACATCACGCCACGTGACCGCTCGTCGACCCCCGGCTAGGCCTTATCATTGGCCCATCTTGCCCTCTTGGTCCCTCAAAAACCTTCACCTGTCCCCTTCTGCCCTGGTCTGCAGTGCTCTATTGCCCCTTTTTGGTCACTATGCACTGCAGCATTTGCCTATCCATATGCGTGGGCCCTTTTCAAGCCCTGGCTCTCACCGCACCATCCTGCTTTCCTCCCCATGGGACAGCGAGATTGCTGCTGGTCCCCGATTGCCTCCTTGATGGGGGAAGCCAGGGATCCTTTAGAGGAACATGGGGGGTGTAAACTCCTCCTGAGGACACGAGGAGGTAGCCGCGAGGTTTGTGGGTGGGGGAGGGGTCCGTTTCCAAGCCACATGGTCCCGCTGGCATGTGTGAGGCTCCATGAAGCAACAAAGGAAGGGTTCTCCCTGGAAAAGGCTACTTCTTTCTCATTATTTGGGAGCACCACCAGATGCAAACAGGGAGGGATTCTGTTAACCGGAGCGAGTGCTGCTCCGGCGTACCTGCTGCCAGGGGAGGCTATCTTCCCATCAGATTTCTGAGGCCTAACCCCACGTCCAAACCTCTGAAAACCCCCCCAACAATTCAAAGCGAGCACCTCCCAACACTGCCAGGCTTAAACATCCTGTTCCAGATGCCTAGCTCCAGTTCCCTTCCACCATTAATTTGCAATGCCCCATGGAGCCCTTATTCAACTGGCTTCTAGACAATCAGGTTTCCCCACCAATTAAACACAGCTTTTACTGAAATGGCCCTTCTCATGGCCCGACGTGCTTTTCCACATGCCTCCCCCCATTTCAAACCATTGGCCTCACGACTTGAAGGCCAAAGCAGACCAACCCAGCAGAACTTCCAACTCTGCTTCCAACTAATTAAATCAACATTTTACTCAAGCCTGTAGTGGGGCCTCCCCAGCCCCCCAAGCCTATTTATACATCTCCCTAGTCAATCTGCATTTCAACAGTAAGTCTCATGAAGAAATCTTCAGCCCCTGCTACCAACAAACCTCTGCTCCAATTTTCCTTACAAAAAAGACCTGGCTCCCTTCAAGCATTTTATATATAAACATATTTTCTTTCTTCACTTTTTTTATAAACATCGTAGCTGTTAGCTTACCTGCTGTATTCTGTTTTTCACAAACCTTCCAAACAAAATCCACCAATCTGATATGCTGCAGTTCTTATGAGATCAAAACTCCAGCAAAAAGTGGCTAAAACCCCTCTGTGCTGTCCATTATGTGCCTCCACTTGCCCCTCCCCTTCCTGTTGTCTGGCCATTGTTCTATCCCATGTCCCTTCCCCTTCCTCCCCGCCTCCCCTTCTGAGCACAACCAACCTGATGGAAAGGGAAGGGGTGCACCAGGACAACCTAGTCTGTCCCTTAAAGGGCAAACACCATTGTTAGAAACAGGTATGAAGTGCATTGTGATCAGCAACGGTGTCTGATTTACAATTTTCAGTATTATTAACATAGATTACATTTACTTGTATGACAAGTACAACAGATTTCATATTATTACAGGTACAATATACATTTCTTTCAATGGTTACATTAGTTACTATGTCAGCTCTGAACTAGTAAATAACAAATGTGTGTAGCACATTGTTTTTATGAAAGATATGGGTCACTGAACTTAATCACTACGGTATTCTATTATATGTTAAGGATTAATTGTTACTTGACTCTTATAGTAATACTTTTACTAGAACAATTAAACTAGTTAACAACAATGGTGAGACGAAATGAGAATGTAAAAATTATTTACATGTCATTACATAGGTATGCAAGTCATTTGATAATAAGCTGCAATACTTCAGTATTCACACTTGCTTCATTTCACTTGCTTCATAATGACTAAAGAGTTTTATATTTATAAATGTACAGTTTCAGTGTAACAAATACATCAGGCATAGTTCAACACTGTTGCATGGTGAAAAAATGATGCTGTTGTTTAGATATCAACAGCTAATTGACAAAAAAATGGCAATAGAAAACTTGTGACAGAGTGTTCTCTTTGGTGAATGAGACATGTGTTACACACTTATTTAAAATTATAAGGGACAAGTTTTGTTTCTCTGCAGAGGCAAAAAGTTAGGAATTGGCAACAACTTCTTGTTATGTATGGGTATGATACACCTGCAAGAAAAGATATGTACAGAACAGGCGAGCCAGAAAGGACAATATTTTGACATGTACAATCTTCGATAGACATGTAAGCATGGTTTCTCTAGTGACTGTGAATACTGTTGGCACCAACAGAAGCCACTACAACAATTTCCATGTTGTTACTGATCCACACAAGATCTTTGATGTCATAGTGCATGAAATGTCTCTGCCAGTATATCATTTTGTTGATATGCTACGGTTTATTGAAAGTCATAGATTGGAAACAATTGTACTGACCTATGACTGATTCTGTCACAAAGTAGTCATTTAAAAAATGCCACATGTCTGCTATTCTTCTGAAATATGAGAGTCATCATAATTCTTCAATATTAGAAGATATGCATTTTTTAAGTGTCGAGGCAGTCTCTGTTTAAAACTGCTTGTAGAGTCGTCACACTCTACTCATCCACTTCTGTACCTTAGCAAACATGTGTAATGGCCAGAATGCATAGATTGACCATGGTGATAGACTACACTGTGAGTGTCAAACACTGATTGGTTAAAAACTATTCTACCAGCTGTATAATCTGTGATGGGAGTGTCAACTCTGAGCCCGTTGGAGTCAAATCTGTGCAATATAAGCAACAGATATTGAGATGAACTCCTGAGATGTATGGACTGAGTACATCTGCCTCCACACCTTTTACAGGAGTGACCACATTGAGCATTGGTAAATAACTGTCAAAATTTAACACTTTTGGCTTGAGGAACAAAAAGAGTAATCCACAGAATGTCTTCTGTTGTTTCACGCTGTGAATGACCACATGATACACATACATATTTGGTTACATATGACACAGTGAAGTACTCGCTCATTGGAGTGCTGTCTTCATCCAAGTTGTTTATGATAGCCATTATAAACTCACTAGTGTCTTGCTGTATGTCTGCAGCAAATGTACTACATCTGTCATATGTGCCTAACACCTGGCTGAGTGGTGTTAGTGACTGTACATTGTTAGACTGGTCAGAAGTCATGTTGACAATCTGCTTCAATGTGTTTGATAGAGGAGTGTCTTGTGAAGCAGATATTGCCTGTACAAAGTGTGGCATGTGTAGAAAAACTTGCATAGCTGAGTTAGCATAACAGTTCACTCTAGTGCTGTTGTCAAAGTCTGGTACAGCAGCTACACCAACTGATTTCTGACGAACTGCTGGCTCTGAATGTTTAGTTGATATTGTGACGTTTGTTGAACTCTTTAGAGTTGAATCACTTGTGGAAGCTCATGCCTGTTTGCTGACACCTGTAGATAATGCTGTACAATGTGAGACAGCCAGATATGTAGGTAGTGGTATTAAAGATATTTGTGGCTGATGAAGAGAATATAATCTGTTGTACTCAACAATACATCGCTTGTCAGCTCATATCTTCTGAGGTGCAAGAGTTATAATGTGCAACCCAGAAAGACTATGGACACATGAAAGTGCCACGTAGCTCATGCCATACTTGAAAATGTCTGTACCTATGTCCACCATTGCTGAATCCAAATTCAAGCCCTGAGATTTGTGAATAGAAACAGCATATGCAACACATAGTGGAAACTGTTTCCTGTTTACATAGATATCCTTAAATACCTGAAATTTCACACAGGTACATTCTATCTGTACAGGCTATTCCATGTTGTCACAGTAAACTACAATTGTCTCAATATATGTCTTCCGGACACTGTAGACAAAGTCAGTGATGTTTCCCATGGCACCGTTTACCATGCCTTGTTCAACATCGAGATTACATCGTAGCATGATACGTGCATTCCTACAAAGTTTAAGAACAGCTTCTAGGCCAGCTGTGTGTGAAACATCTGACTTCAGTTCAGTGAGTCGTTCAGTCATCTTTGCTACTAGGTTGCAACTGAGAATGACACAATCAACTGTATCAACAGCATGCAGAGTTAGAATTTCTTGGTTTTCTCTCAGCAGCATAACATTATTGAACTCAGTACATTTCTTTAGTCATGGCATAAGACACACTATGTGTGTCCCCGTAGAGTACACATCGCTGAAAAAATTACATGCTGTTTCTATGGATGTAGTATCTATTCTGATTCTCCTATCATTTAACATAGCATCATGTTCTGGTGATAGAGAGCCTGTATGAGTTTCATCTAAAGGGAATTTGTAAGCCAGATCACCACTTTGACACATGTTCTCATACAACTCAACATAGGTAAATAACTCCCAAATGTTATAACCTGCAATGCAGCCGAGTATGTTCTTAGCTTGTTTGGCAGTCTGAGTTGCAAACACATGCTCTGCATTAATTGGTGCAAGCTGTAAAAGGTCCCCCAATACAACAATACTTTTGCCACCAAATGGTACTCCATCGTCAGTACCTAAGATCTCCTGTAGATGTAGGTGCATGCAGGTAAGCATTACATTGGAGACCATGCTGATTTCATCAGTGATGAGTAACTTCATCTTTGTGAACATGGAACAGAGCTGAGATGCAACCTCAAATGATAGTTTCACTGGCAACATAAAGAGACGGTGTAATGTAACTCCACCAATGTTGTATGCAGCTAGTTCTGAGGGAGCAGTAACAGCAACAGACATTGATGACCCTGTCAGGCTCTGTATTTCAGCAGTGATGGCTTCAATAAGGAAACTCTTTCCTGTGCCAGCTGAACCACTAACAAAGATCAGTAGTGGTTTATAGTCAAGACAGTCACATTTTTTTGTTTCATGTAGTAGGCCATGTCGAACAGCGTCAGTGACTTGAGAGTGAACTACATGCTGCTGCTGATTCAGGCTTTCTCTCAAGTCAGTTGGGTTGACAGTGGAGTGTGTTCCATGTTCCATGGCTGTCTCAATTTCTGAGATTAACACTTGTGGGGCATTTAAAGGCAGAGGTTCACCTAGGACAGCTTGTCCTTCTGGATCAAGTTTGTCTTGTGAGCTAACAGGAGTGTCTTCCTGAATCTGCTTCTCTGCCTTCTCAAGCTGTTCTTTCTCAGCCTCCAGTCTCTGTATGTAAGTCTCTGAGTATTTAGTTTTGAAAGTCTCGTAACTGAGATTGAAATCTTCCTCGAATGTATCACAGTCATCTTTTAATTCAGACTCATTCCTCCAGGGTCTAAATAGGAATAGGAGAGCAAAGTAGTAATGCTCTCTGCTCTCCGATGTGCCTAGATGTAATTTACAGTGGTCTATGAGCCATGGTTTGTGTCTCTTTATGAGACAGCCATCCACTCTGTTCACCTTGTAAATGTGGAGTGTTGAATCAGGTGATATATCTGCCTTGTAGTCTTACCACTTAGCCACCTGAAAGAGACACATATCATCCATGTCGTCGTGTCTATGGGGGTAGTATGTGTCTATCAGGTTATCCTTCAAGATATGTTTTGAAGCAGGTCTATTGGCAGCGAGTTCCTCAATTTCAGCATGGGGAATCAGTACACTTTTGCATTTCTCTTTGTAGTTCATACTGAGAAACTGGACAGCATCAGACTACCCGTACAGATGTGTGCCCATTAAACAGTCACTGGCTTCATAAGCTCCTCATTCTCTGTGTGAAAGGGTCTTCAAGCCCAATGACCACAGCTGAGATGTCAGGCTCTTGCTTGAACTGGCAATATCTTCCCAAAGATCTTGCAAGCTAGTCTGCTCATGTTTGGTTATGTACGAAGTCACATACTGCACCAGGGCCAATGAGTTGTCAGCCACAAACTGAACATCTATGTTTGCTTGCCACATTAGGAGAAGAGTTGGGTTGTAGTCATTGATGTACACCTCTTTCTCATCTCTGGGTAACTCGTATACCCTCTTGGTTGATTTTGCCTTCAAGTGGTATCACATTGCTGAAAAAAGTTAATTCATGGAACCATCCTGACAAACTTGTCTAGGGAATCCGAAGTGACATCGTGTGTACCAATTAGATTTGTTCTTTACTACTCGCCGGAAGTATTTTGCACAAATATGTTGCTGGAACTTTTATACCAACTTCCATAGTGTAGGACTGCCATACTTGTCTGGAATGTGACAAATGATATGTTTCTTGATGAATGCTAGCACTTGTGCTGCTTCATGTTCACCTATGTGTGGTGCATCCTTGATCCACAATAACATATGAATATGAGGGGCACCTCGTGCTTGATATGCCGTCCTGCAAAAGTAATGCTCCACAGTACCAAGAGGTGGATTGTCTTTTGACAATAGGAAAGTCAGAATATCATGGAACTGCTTGTGAAAATGTCTTGTGACAGACACAGGATCAACAGAACACATTTCTCCAACAGTCATTGAGGAAATGCCATCAACATCAGAATTTTCCCACTTCAACAGTTCAATGAGCTCGTCATAGAAACATAGAAACATAGAATTTGGAGGCAGATAAGGACCGCTTGGCCCACCCAGTCTGCCCATTTCCCTACCTAATGGATAAGCTGCAGATCCTAGTTAATCAGCAGCTTACTTCTTCCTACCCCACCCCCTAGAGTTGCCTTATGACTGTCCCATGCATGCTTGAATTCCACCACTTAACTCCACAACCTCCTCTGGAAGGCCGTTCCATGCATCCACAACCCTCTCTGTGAAAAAATACTTCCTTAAATTACCTCTGAGTCACCCCCCTCTATCTACAAATTGTGCCCCCTTGTTCTTGCACACCTCTTTTTTTGAAAGATGCTACCCTCTTGGACTTTGTTGATTCCCTTGAGGTACTTGAAAGTTTCTATCATGTCCCCCATCTCCCTCCTTTCCTAGAGGCTATACATATTAAGCTCCTTAAGTCTCTCTTCATATGTCTTCCAGTGCAGACCCTGCACCATTTTAGCTGTCATCCTCTGGACAGTTTCCATCCTGTCTATGTCTTTGCGGAGATTAGGTCTCCAGAACTGCACAAAGTACACCAGATGTGGTCTGACCAGCTGTCTGTACAGAGGGATAATAACTTCCTGTTTTCTACTGGTGATGCCTCTCCCTATGCATCCCAGTATCCTCCCAGCCCTCCTTGCTGCCCTCTCACATTGCTTGCCCACTTTTAGGTCATCTGATATGACTACCCCCAGGTCCCTTTCCATTTTTGTTGTTGTTAGTATCTCACCCCTCATTGTGTACTCTTCCCCTGGGTTTTTGTTTCCCAGGTGAATTACCTTGCACTTCTTAGCAGTGAATCTAAGCTGCCATACATTTGACCATTCCTCTAACCATGCTAAGTCCCTTCTCATCCTTTCCACCCCACCTTGTGCATCAACTCTGTTGCAGATCTTTATGCCATCTGCAAAGAGACATACTTTTCCTTCCAGTCCCTCTGCAATGTCGCTTATAAAGACATTGAAGAGGACCGGTCCTAATACTGAACCCTGCGGTACCCCACTAGAAACCCCTCTTTCTTCAGAGTGGACTCCATTTACTATTATTCTCTGTGTCCTATTCTCCGGACAATTCTTTACCCAGGCTGTCATCTTTGGACCCACTCCCAGGCTGGCTAAGTTGTGTATTAATTTTTTGTGTGGGACTGTGTCAAACGCCTTGCTAAAGTCTAGGTAGACCATGTCCACAGCCCCTCCCTGATCTACTACATTGGTCACCCAGTCAAAGAAATCTATTAGATTTGTCTGGCATGACCTTCCCATTGTGAATCCATGCTGCCTTGGGTCCTGTGCCCCTCTGGCCTCTAGATACTCGACAATTCTTTCCTTCAGAAGTGATTCCATCATTTTCCCTACCACTGAGGTTAAACTAACAGGTCTGTAGTTTCCTGCTTCTGCCTTGCTCCCACTTTTGTGAAGGGGAATCACATCTGCCCTCCTCCAGTCCTCGGTTACCACCCCATCCTCCCATGATTTACTAAAGAGGATAGTCAGTGGTGTCACTAGTTCTACCCTTAGTTCTTTTAGAATTCTGGGATGAATCCCATCAGGCTCCATTGCTTTGTCCACCTTCAGTTTTAAGAGTTCTTTCAGAACCCTTTCTTCTGTAAATGGGCTGGTATCAACTTCTGTATCCAGAGTGTTTCTACTGTTTGTTTTAGATACCTCCCCTCTTCATTTGTAAATACTGAGCAAAAATATTTGTTTAGTGTCTCTGCCTTTTCACAGTCACCCTCTGGCCACATTCCCTCCCCTTTATTAAGCCTCACTATCCCTCCCTTGGTCTTCTTTCACTCCCTGATGTACCTATAAAAGGTTTTATCCCCCTTCTTAACTGAGTTGGCTATATTTTCCTCAGTTTTGGGCCTTTGCTGTTCTGACTGCCTTCCCAGCTTCCTTTTGCTTTAACTGATACAGTTCTCTGTCCTGCTCCTTCTGTGATTCCTTGTACTTCCTGAATGCTTTCGTTTTCTCTTGAACCTTCACTGCCACTTCCTTTGAGAACCATAGTGGTTTCTTACATTGTTTCATTTTGTTTATTTGCTTCACACAAAGGCTCGTTACCTCTGATGGCAGTTTTTTTTTATTCCCCATTGTTCTTCCACCCCTCCTTCCTGCCCATTTGCTAGTGCATTCCTTAGGCACTCACCCATTTTGGCAAAGTCAGTCCTACTAAAGTCCAGTACTTTTACCTTTGTATGGCTTGACTCTATTGCTGTGTTTATTGTGAATCATACTGTTCGATGGTCGCTAGTTTCCAGATGGCTACCCAATTCTACATCTGTGATCCTCTCTTCATCTCCATTTGAGAAAATGAGGTCTAAGATTGCTCCCTCTCGAGTGGGCTCCAATACTAGTTGTCTAAGGCATGCCCCCTGTAGGGCATCTAGAATAACCCCACTCTTCAAAGTGGCTGTGCAACTGCACTCCAGTTAACATCTGGCATATTCAGATCACCCATCAGCAATATCACCCCTTTTTCTGCCATTCTAAGTATACTTTTTATCATTTCCTTGTCCATTTCCTCCCCCTGAGAAGGGGGTCTGTATACAACCCCTGTGGGGATTGTGGTGCCATTGCCGGTCTCCAAATTTACCCACAGTGCTTCTTCTCTCCTGTTTACCCTTTTGTTCTGTTGCTTGATTTCTTCCCTATGTAAAGAGCTACTCCTCCTCCTCTTTTACCCTCCCTGTCCCTCCTGTAGATGGTGTATCCTGGTATGTTTACGTCCCAGTCATGGTTTTGCGTGTACCATGTTTCTGTGACTGCCACAATATCCAGATGTTCCTCCTCCATCAAGGCCACTAATTCAGAAAGCTTGTTATTCAGACTACGGGCATTGGTACTTATTGCTCTCCATTTTTTGATGGCTTTACCTTCTGTTGCAGCATCCTCCATTGACCTTTCCACCTCAGTCTTTTTCTCATTTAGCACCCTGTTTTGTAGGGAGAGACTGGGATTTTCCTGCTGCTTATCAGTGCCTCCCCCCTTGACTAGTTTAAAAGCTTGCCAATGAAGCATTTAAACTGATTGCTCGAAAGACTTGTTCCCTTCCTGGACAGATGCAGTCCATTCTGCCAGTATAGGCTGGTGTCCCTCCAGGTGGAACCCCTGTCCCCAATGAAGCCAAACCCCTATGTGCCACACCATTTTTTCAACCATTTATTAAACTGCATGGTGCAAAGTACCCTCACCTCACTCATGCCTTTGACAGGCAGCACCTCTGAGAAGGATACTGTGTGTGCTACTTGTCTTAGGCCCCTCCCCAATTCTATAAAGTCCTTTTGCACTGCTCTAATCTCATGATGAGCCAAGTCATTTGTCCCTAGGTGGACAATAATGTCCAGCTCAGACTCCCGTGCAGCTGTTCTCATGATCCTGAGGATGCACTTCCTGTCCCTCCAAGCCATGGCACCAGGCAGGCATCTTAATTCAGTTTTCCCTGCTCCCCCCAGTTCTATCACCCTAATAATTGAGTCCTCCACCAGGAGCTGCTTCCTTTCCTTGTAGTGTCCTCTGCCTCCTTCCTGTTGGCCTCCCTTGTGACAGTTGTCCTCAGCCTCCTTAGTCTCCTCTGCGGGTGCATCCATAGTGGAGTTATGCTCCCCCAGAATGGTGTATGGATTGTGGAGTGGATCAACTGACTGGGTGTGCCTCTGTTCCACCATCCTCACCCTCCCTGAGCCCACTGTGGTCCAACTGTTGTGCTTTCTTCGCAACCTCTGAGGTAGAGGTGGTGGCTTTGGTGATCCCTGGATGGGGGCGGTTCCCTTCCTACCATCCAGTGTGGCCTGGAGGAAGGTTCCCTTTCTACTGTCCAGTGTGGCCTGAAGATGGGCAACTTCCTCCCTCAGGGTAGAGAGTTGTCTGCAAATAGGGAAGCATCTCAGCCTCCAGAAAGACTCCCGGAAGACTGCTGCCCCACAGCCATTACATTGCACTACTCCCCACATGTTTATCTGATTTTTTTTGTGTGTGTGTGTGATTGGTTTGTTATATAGAAATATATATATTATACAATGTGTATGCTTATATTGTCAGTGCAGTGTGCTAGAGAGGACATGACAGTGATATGCACCTTGCAGTCTTGAGGAATGATGTCAGAACCCCAGGTATAAAGGAACTATTTCCT
Source organism: Neoceratodus forsteri (assembly GCA_016271365.2). Classification (NCBI taxonomy): domain Eukaryota; kingdom Metazoa; phylum Chordata; order Ceratodontiformes; family Ceratodontidae; genus Neoceratodus; species Neoceratodus forsteri. The sequence goes on along the minus strand of CM057452.1, from coordinate 767,268,062 downwards.
GGGGTGGGTGGGGTGAGGGTGGGAAGGGTGGGGCCTAAACTGTGCCCTCACAAAACAATCAGCTAAAAGCTCTGACCCACCACTGCGATGAGTGCCTTCCTGTCAGCAAGATGCCCTACACAACAATTTGACAGAGAAAATACCCTGCTAATCAAACAGAGAAAAATCCAGACATCCAAGTCAGACACAGGTAAACCTCCCCAGCCCCAAAACAGCTTGGTGGTTTGTGCTCTGAAAGCAGTCAGCCCGAAAATAAGTCAGCTGTGCTTTAAACTCTTCCTTCACTGAAAATCTTCAGAATTGTAACAAAAGTAAAGCTAGATCCACCTCCCTCTGTTGTTTGAAAGACTGTCTTTTCCTGATAATTCTAAGTTCCTTATTTCACCTTTCAGTTAGACGTAGCCTCCACCTGCAGAATATCGGCTACAAACCAAAGACAATTGCAAGGTTCACCTCCCTCTGCTGTAAACACAACTCGCTTTCTTGCAAATCCTATGTTCAGTATTGCAGCTTCCAGCCAGAGGCAGTTTCACCTGAAGAATATTAGCTGTTCTGATCAGTTTGCTATAAAACACTTGCTTATAATACTATTGTTCTCAGGTCTGTTACCAAAGCTATTGGCTGATAAGTAGCTATGATGTAAGCACTTCCTGATACAGTCTGGTCTGGCCTTTTAAGGCACACACAGATAAACACAAAAAACAGTTTCCACCCCCTAGGGCACTGTCTGGGTCAAATACACAGCCTGTACCTGCACTTATTTCAGGAATTATGACAAATTCTTAGCCCAGGGTTTAAACTCTTCCTGCTCTGAAAATCTTAAGAATTGGTACAAAAGTAAAGCTAGATCCACCTCCCTCTGTTGCTTGAAAGACTGTCTTTTCCTGAGAATTCTAAGTTCCTTATTTCACCTTTCAGTTAGACGTAGCCTCCACCTGCAGAATATCTGCTACAAACCAAAGACAATTGTAAGGTTCACCTCCCTCTGTTGTCAGCACAACTCACTTTCTTGCACATCCTATGTTCAGTATTGCAGCTTCCAGCCAGAGGTAGTTTCACCTGAAGAATATTAGCTGTTCAAGGCATATCCAGCACAACTAAGTGTGACAAACCATGTGGCTGCACCATACTCTCGCAGCATTGTCATCACTTCGGAGTGTCTGTGATACCAGTATTCTTTGGTGCCATGTAGACTTGAAAGTATGGAAGACAGATTCACTTGTACATTTTCATCTTTCTGCTTTAATTTCTCTAGAAATTGAGCAGCTGTTATTCCATCTAGTGGAGTTGTGAGATGAATAGTATGTGCAATACACACAGAATGAATGCTAAGTTCACTCTCCCAGAGGAGATGAAACAGGTACTGTATGTTACGTCTGAATTTGCCACCTTTACTGAGCACACAGCTAGTGCGGTACTCAGCACCCTGTACACTCACTTCCCTTTCATCTAGCTGTCCACCTGACCCTTTTGGAAATAAGTCTGGGAAACAGCATGCTTCTAGTGTTACCTCCCAAATGCTGACAGGCTCACCTTCCACCTGTTTCCTTTAATAGAGATCAATGTTTTCTCCTTCTCGATCTCTGCCATGTAGTGGGTGAATTGTGTACTGTTCATACACATTGTCACTTGTCTGTCCACTGACCTTCTCAATCATTGGCTTAGTTGTTTCTAAGAGACCATGTTGAAAAGAGAGACTAGTCATGTGATCAATGTCAAGGTCTGCATAAAAGGGATTGTTGCTCTTTAAATAACTAACATCAAGCTTTACCTTCTGTACATGACAACATATTGTCAGATGACCTTGTACTTAGTTGGAACACCATTTACAAGAATCACCAAACTATTTTCCATAGAGATTGCCTCCACATTTTCCTGTAGAGGAAGTGGGAGATACATCACTGAACCCTTTAGAGATCTAAGGAGTTCTTTCTGTGGAATGTTCTGTATCTTTATTTTATTTAGTTTTTGTTGACCGGGTAAGTGCACTAGACAAATCCTGCCTATTTTCAGGCACGACCCGGGGGGGGATACAGATGAATGCCAACTGATCTTGAACAAGATTAAGCTATTGGTGGTATTTTTAGTGAATGAGGGAAATTTGGCCAGGACACTGGGGAAATTCCCCTACTCTTTTCGATAAGTGCCACGGGATCTTTAACATCCACCTGAACTACCACCAATCCAGGCAGATGGGACCTCGGTTTAACGTCTCATCCGAAAGACGGCACCTCAGAAGTACAGCACCCCTCTCATGCTGCACTACAGTGTCAGTACTGGGATATTAACCTAAGTGCCAGATGTGGGAACTGAACCCACAGCCCTCTGATCTCCCGGCCTCAGAGGCGAGTGTGCTACCTACTGAGCCACTGACACTGACGATGTAGAATGGTTTGAAATGGTTTCATTGTCTGAATTAGAATGCGTTCAAACATATTCAATGTCACAATCTCACTTGGTGTAACATGTGCCTCCATATTATTCAACAGTGACCTTGGTGGCAGAATGTTAGACTTTAGTTTGGAGAAACAGAGTTTGCACAGCAGAATGGTGGTCTGTAACTGAAAGTCAGATTTCATCAGCAAAAATGCTGACAAACGGAACACATGTCGTTGTATGGTGACAATGTTTCTATGTTCACTGTGACTGTTTGCTGTAGCACAGACGGTCACATGACACACATACAGAGTCAAACTTCTGAGCCTTTGCCAGCTCAAATTTTGCACTTTCTTTGCCGTACTGCTTCAGTATGTCAGTTTCTAACACAGAAACAGATGTTTCAACAGAACTTGCTGACTAATAAATAGTTGTGTCTGGTACAGAAATCACATGTTGAAGCTGTTTGAGAAATATGATGGCACCCTGCATGTCACCAGACTGCAATAAGTCATTTAAAAAAGTGTACTGATTGACAACTTGTTGGACTTCATATACCCTGTATATAAAGTTTCACATACCTGTTTGATGTACTCCCAGCATCCGCATGTTGTGAAAGACACTGTCACAAACACCACTATCGAGGCATTCTAGTGAGGGACCCATACGTCCAGTATGTGGACAGATTTCACAAAGGTCAATTTTGTTAAACAGTTTATATCTTTCTTTGTGATCTGTTATCGCAAATAGGTTGACAAACTGTTCAACTTTTTCAAATGATGATTTGCTATGGTTGCAGGTTTCATTACATGGCCATGAGAGACAGTGCCATTTATGGGACACAGTGGTTGCATCACAGTCATCATTTGTGTTCATTGCTGTGTCATCACAGACACTGAGCACATTGTCCAGCTTACTGGACTCATCAATGGTGAACTTACTTTCTTTTTTCTGTGAATAATAAGATTCTTCCCAGAAATATGCCTCAGAGTGCTGTGTGTGCATCCAGTGACCTGTGAATAAATCACAGAAATTGTGCACAGTCAAAATAGGATACCGTTGTAGCCTTTTTTTGATGTCGTACACAACTTTTCTGAATAGTCCAAGCACGAGACATCTTACGCCATAAACGGTGAAGAACAAATACTGCATTGTTAACAAATGTGCTTACTTTGAGACACAATTTCATCAAAGTCAGATGGCTCTTTGTATTTTTGTGCTCATGTCTTATCACAGCAGCAATAAGCCTGTCGATCTTAACTTTACTTGCTAGTGATCAGAAATACTTTTGCTTTCTCAGTTGAAAATCACCAGCTGTGAGTTTACAGCGCTGTTTAGAAGGTCTGTTGATGGTTGCTGTAGCAATAGGTGTGTTTCGTCTGAGAGGTCTACACAACTGTTGCTCAGGTAAACATTTTTTACTTGCTGTTCAGCAAGTATGTGGTTGTGGAGTGAGTTATTGTAGAGCTCACTATTCCAGTAGAACTCTGTTTTGTTTTACGTCTTGAACTCACATCACTGTTTTTTTATCATTCTTAAGCAACAGTGAAGTATTATGATACCTGTTTCATCTTTCTATACTTGCACATCTGTATTTACTAGGCATCTTTCAATCTGTTAGTTCACAGTGGCAGTCAGCAATGTTACAGAAGTATCAGACACTTGTATAAAAGACACAGAAAATGACAATATTAGTATATGCTTGTGTTGATCACTTCTAACACTGTATATTGACACAGATGATTTATGTATAAAATATTACAAAGAAAAAAGATTCATAAAATGCTTTAATCAGATTGGTTGCTCACATTTTGACAGTCTTATCTTGATTCATGTTACACTGTCCTGTGTAGCATTATCATCATGCCACACAGATTTTTTCGTACTATTTCAACTTACGAACTTATGTATTTGTACATTAGGTAAGAAGCAGAACACTTTTCCCTTCAGTAATCATCATTATGTTGGTGTGCTTGCACAGCCAACATCGTGGGACAGTGCAGCTTTGGAGGTGGGGTCACTGTTGGGTGAATGCAGGGCATGCACCAGTAGGTGTGTCCCGCATTCCCCAATCAGCTTGCATGCCGGTGCCACACCATTCATACATAATGTGGTGAGTACATCTAAGAAAAGGTCCACTGCAATCTGAGCAAAGCTCATCATACACAGCGGTCCTTTCCTTGCCATGCTCACCACCATTATGTACATAGTCAGTGAGCAGGCAGCCACCTAACTACTGCCGACTTCGGGGGTGCCCAATTCCTCTGTCAGTTAACCCCCCACTTTCTATGTGTGCCAATGGGGGAGCCCACTCCCAGTCAGCATAAACCTCCCCAATTGTTGAATGCCAAGGGGGGCACCCAATCCCCCTTGGCTCACCCCCCCACTTTCTTTGTGTGCTGATGGGGGTGCCCAATCCCCATCGGCATTACTTCCTCCTCCCCTGTGCTGTGTGCCGACCAGGGTGCCCAATCCCCTGTTGGCCACAGACACCCACCCAAACAGTTAGGTGGCATGCTGAGAGCTCACCCAGCATGCCAAATCCCCTGCAAAAAAAAAGCTGTCCCGCAATGGGTTCTTCATTTTTTTCCCTGTAAAATGAAAATGGTCCCTCGTAGTCTCAATACCCCCTCCCCCCACCCACACACACCCACTGTGCACCCTGCCTCCCCTCACCCTCCATCACCCCATACTTATCTATGGAGTCCATCACAATGATCTTCTGTGGACTGGGAACACGTCTGTACTCTTCAAAGCCGACCACAAACTAAAGAAATGCCGGTAAGCTGTATAATAGAATGAATCGGGGTTTTTCAACTTTAATGCTTATCTCGGGCATTTTTGTGAATTTTGGCCCCAAATTTTCAACATGGGGTTTTTGGGACCCATTCTCATGAATTCTTGTACTGTCATGGCATTATTTGGTCCCAGAAGGTGATTTTGCAGTCACTGTGTGGAATCACCTTTTGGGACTGAGTAACAAATTGACAGTGCCACTGTTCATGAGAGGGGCTCTCAAAAAGCCTGTGTTACAAGTTTGGTGGGAAAAATCAAAAAAATGACTGTTTCATGAGTGTGCGTAGCAACTGCATAATGCATGCTCATAAGTTAGTGCATTGGCACTATTTTCATGCCAGATTCTCAGCATTGGCATTTTACTACACCTTCTTGTGAACCGTACAGCTGTCATTTTTCATATCCTGCCCAAAATGTGTTTTCACACTTCTTGCACAGAATAGCATGGTCGCTGTGCAAAATCAGTGTTCAGGGCACATTACAAAAATGACAGTGACACTGTTCATGAGCAGAGGTCCTAAAATGCCTGTGTTGAAAATTTGGTGACAATATTCCATAAAAAGACTGTTTTACGAGCGTGCATAGCAACTGTGCAGCGCACGCTCGTAAGTTAGCACATTTAAAATAGTTTCATGCCACATTCTCAACATTGGCATTTTACCACACCTTCTTGTGAACCATACAGCTGTCATTTTTCACATCCTTGTTGAAATGTGTTTTCGCACTTCCAGCACAGAATAGCTCAGTTGCTGTGTGAAATCATTGTTCGGGACACATTACAAAAATGACAGTGACACTGTTCATGAGCAGAGATCCTAAAATGCCTGTGTTGAAAATTTGGTGACAATACTCCTTAAAATAACTGTGCTATGAGTGTGTGTTGCGCAGTTTGCATGCACACTCGTAAGTTCGCAAACTTATATTTTCATTCCACATTTTTAACAGTGCCATTATTCTACACCTCCTAATGAACAGTGCAGTTGTCATTTTTTACATCCTGACCAAAATCTGTTTTTGCAGTTCCGGCACACAGTAGTGTGGTAGCTGTGGAAAGCCCGTGTTCGAGACACATTATGAAAATGGCAGTGACATTGTTCATTAACAGATGTCCTAAAACACCTATGTTGAAAATTTAGGGAAGAAAGTCAATAAAATTAGTGTTTTATGAGCACGTGTTGTGCAGTTTGCATGCACGCTTGTGACTTTGTGAATTTGTAATACTTTCACTCCAGCTGTTCATCACTGCCATTTTTCCATACCTCCTTATGAACAGTACAGCTGTCTGAAATGTGTTCTCATGTCCAGTGCAGAATTGCACGGTTACTGTGAGAAATCACTTTTTGGGACACTTTCAGGAAATGACGGTGACACTACTCATCAGCAGAGGTCCTAAAATGCCTATGTTGAAAATTTGGTGGCAAAAGTCCAGACAATGACTGTGTTGCAAGTGTGCACTGTGCAGTTTCCATGGACCCTTGTAGCATTGTCAATCTGCAATATTTTCATGCCACATTTTCACCACTGGCATTTGTGCACCTCTCATTATCAACAGTCCAGCTGCCATTTTCCACAGCCTGCCCAAAATGTGCTTCTGCAGCTCTGCCACACAGCGGCATACTCACTGTGCAAAATCACCTTTTGGGACACATTAACAAACTCACAGCACTATGCCTCTCCACCTCCACCACTGCCAATGCCAGTGCAACTACATTCGGCCTTGACAAATGCTTGTTTTTGGAAAAAATCATCAAATTATGTTCCAAATTCAAAGTTTTGAAAAAACAGTGTTGTGTGCATAAAAGTGTCGCAAAAAATAGTGTCGTGCATTTTAAAAAGTGTCGCAAATTTAAGCTTGGGAGTGACAACTGTATTATTATTGAATCATATCTGATTGCTATTTGACTGACAGCTAGTTCTGCCAATGTTATACTAGATTTATCAGGCCATGTGAGACAACCAATCAGAGATGCAGAAGACTGAAGAAAAAGTCAACAGCAGCCATCTTAGTCTACACTGAGAGACAACATATTTATAACTGTAAGTACATTATATTTTATAAAGCATTTTTCTAGTATGATAAAAAGAGTTAGTAATGGGTAAAAAGTATTAAAATGATTTTTACTGCTCTATTTGACTATGTTGCTAGAAATAACCTATGATGCTGCATTATTTAGGTAAAACTGTTTAAAGTTAGATAGTAGTTTGGTACTTACCTGCACAGATACAGCTGCAAGTGGAGGGAGATAGCAAGGTGCACGTGTACCCACAACAGAAGAGTGAACCAATCAGACATGTTTCTGCAGTTGTAATTATTTAAAACTGCCTATCAAAAGGATGCATTTTTCCCACCTTTAAATTTTAGCACATTTTAGCTGTAGCAGAAGTGCAGTGATAGTCAGTGCATAAACTACATTGGTTAATGAAGGCACAGTAGTAGCCAATGATTTGTTTATTTGTGTGTTATGGATCAGCGCACTGAAGCTGGGTTGAAGTCAGGAGGGAAAATAGCAGTTTTACTTTCACTACTGCTTAGGTACTGCAGGGTGAACACTGACTTTTTTGGTAGCTCTCTGTCCACTTCTAAGTTTAAAAGCTGAGAATGGCAGAAAACAGCAAAAAAACTTTGTGGATTGTTGAAAGCAGTATAGTGAGACGATCATCTGAGTATGCTGTAAATAGTGATTTTGGGAGAAACCTGCAGCTCCCAAATTGCTGTGTTAAGTGGTTTGGTAGGGGTGGAATGTGGTGGGAGCACCTCATGCCAACCATGCACAGACTTTTGAGTACTCAGGCTCATCCAGACATATTGCTGATTTATCTTGGAGGCAATGATTTGAGAACCAAACATTGGGTAGATTTAGTAACAGAAGCAAAATTGGACCTTGCTTCTATTATGACTACATTGTCTGCCTGTAAAATATTTTTTTTTTTGGATATTGCAGAGCATGGGATCTGGCAAGCAGAACACCATATGTACCTGATTGATAGAGCCCGAAGAAAAGTCAACATACAGATATCTGCATTTCTACGCATGTTTGGAATGTACACCATACGTCACCCGGAAATTAAGTATTGTTATGATTGGCTATACCTACCAGATGGTGCACACTTCTCACATGCTAGCAATTGCCATTTCCTGGGAGACCTTCAAGATGCAATCCTCAAAGTCCTCTAAGAATGTCAGACTGTTTGAAAAAATAGCAAAGTGCAAACAAAGGTTCTTTTCAGAACCAAAACATGTTGGTGAAAAAATAGAACAGCTGCATACATCACTCATACAGATGTAACACATGGGCCAGGAATATTCAGACTGTGCCAGGCTGTGGAACAAGCCTGGGCAAAGTGCAACTGGAATGCAGCAGGTTGTTATCAGGGTGACATTTTACAGTGCTGTGGCATGGTCAGCAGTGTTAAATATTTCAGTCTGGCAGCCTGCATTGTGCATGTTAGTCTGGTACTGCACCAGTGTAAGTGGGCAGAGAGGAGTAGTGGGACTACAGCACTGAAGTGCAATGGTGGTAGGTTCAAGTATGACAGTATTTAGTACTGTACATGCAAATGGAGCCATAATGCATGCAAGGTGTTAATACACCTATTTGTATATCACTATGGTGTCATTAGTATGCAGGTGTGCCGATCATCAGTAACTTGTCCCTTGTACTGTATGAAGAAGTACCTGTTGGCTAGTGATGCACCCCCGCCGGTTGCTTTGTGGTAATGTATTTCAAAACTAGATCTTGTTTTTTCAATAAAAGAAATACTGCTGGTAGTACAGTGGACTGTACCCTTTCACCTTATCATGGGTTAACTGTATAAAATGTATCCCTTTTGGCCCTGTTCACTCTACTTCCTAGTTCAATTGAGCTGGAGTGGTAGCTGCAGTACAGCACAGTTTTTACTTTTCAACAGAATGCCCACATTTGGGGGAGGAGGTGGGGTGCAGTGGACCACAATGGATATATTTTTCATAGCAAAATCACAGTTGGTGAGGAAGGGCTGATGCCAACACACAGTAGCCCTGGAGCTTGGGTGGCCAACCACAGCTGTTGGCTGCCATGTTGTAGTGTGCAATACTGCAGGTACACTGTGGTTGTCATTTTTAAAACATTTTTTTGTTTGGGGGGCCTCAACTGTGTGCAGCAGAAGTATGGGTTGTGGTTGCAGATGCTCACGTTATTACGGGATCAATAAAAGGATGTGTCAAGCATGCATAGGAGTGTTATTGTACCACAATACAACCAATGTGAAAAATAATTTCTGTGTGAAGTGGCATGGCAGGGTTGTGTGTTCTAATCAGAATACTTCATAGAATTCATAGAAATATATAGACTCTGAGACATGACAGTAATGGAATGTTTGTGTATGTTTCTAATGCAGAATAGAAACTTAAAGATGAGACAGTGGATCATGAGAGAGGTGTGCTTGCTGCTTGAGGCAGTCCAAGTGAGGGGTAGTGCTCACATTTTAATGTGGAGCACAAACCGGAAGTTGGACTGAATGTGGAGGCACATAAACAGCTTCCTGCACATGGTATTAAGAGTTAAGGACAAGACCATTGTGCAGTTGAAGAGGAGGTGGAGCTGTTGCGCCAGCGCTTCTATGTTTTGAAGCAGAGAGAGAGGAAATACCAGAGAATGGTATGTGCTGGTACTACCTCACCTACGAGTTATGGGAAGCTGCAGGGAAGCCAGCTGTGGGGGAAAGCCTCACTCATCCTAAGTTATTCAATAAAATTCCTCAGATTCTATGATATTATAGTACAGGTACACAATCGGGTAAAAGAAAGTCTTTTTCTGATTGAAGTCTTTGTTGTTGTAGCCATGTTAGTATCACAATAAGATGTTACAAGTCAAGTTGCTGTAGTGTAAAACAACTGAATATTTCATATGTTACAAGAGAAGTCATTTTTTTTGCCTTTTGTTTTTTTTTTTTTTGTCTTAAGGGAAAAAGTATTTATAACTGTTATGCATTTTTTTGTGTTACATATATATATATATATACATATATATATATATATATATATATATATATATATATATATATATATATATATACAATACATATGTCTTGATATTGGCTTAGATAAAAACATGTATTTTACAATGCTGTTGAATGAATAACCCAATTATAGTGTTGGAGTTACTATCCAGTATTGATTTTATTGAAGCAGAATTGTATTTCATGTGGCATACTGTACAAGTACTAAGTATTGTGTACTGAGTCAGCTTATGATCTTTTATTTATGAAATATTTATTTGCAGTAATTGTGATTTTATATGTGTCTGCAATGGCTCTGCAATACCTGATTACAGGCAATGTTAGGTGCCTGAAATATGTTAATGCTTAAAGAAAGTGTAGTTAAAATGATTGACGTTTACTGCAAAAACTTAGTGGATCTCATATTATTATCTTCTTTCACAGACCAGCACAGGCACCCCCCAGTTGCAACCGAGGTAGTACCAGCACAGTCAGAAGCTGTGGAGGCTGAGAACTCTGACACCGACAGTGTCATCCTTGTCGAGTCAGATGGTAAGATGCTGATAGAAATAATTGTATTACATAATTGGGGTGGTATGGGGCTATCATGTAAGGTGTAAGCTGGACTACTTAACTCACTTCTTTTTAGGAAATACTCTTCAGAAAGTTAATATGACTTCCACCACCAGGGTTTGACAAATTCAATAGCCCGACGTCCCGGGCTACAAGAATTTACAGACGGACTAGCACAATTGAATTAGCTGATTGTCCACGGACAACCAACTCAAAGAGCTTATTTTTCCCTTGCTGCAATGCTTGCCTGCTGTGCGACAACCAACCTCTAGGTGCCGCTGCACCTCATTCTTCCTTAGCCAGGTCAGTGTGTCATATGGGTGATGAAGATTTAATAATGTGGGTGCAGATCTGCTGGAGTGAGCGCAGCAGCATGCGGAGAGCAAGGATTTGGCAGAACCTTCCACAATCCCTCTCCACCCATTACAGCAGCAGAAAAGTGTGGCTGGATCCAGGACTGACAGGTGAGTAAGTGAATTCAATGAGGAATAGTACCTGTCAGTCCTGGGTATTGGCCAAGGCAGTGGTAGGGGCAAGAGGTTTCAGGGACAGAAGCAGGAGCATGTTACCAATAGCGCCATTTCATTACTGAATCATATAGCAGACAGAGTGATTTCTGAATATCGCTAATTATCAGAGATTCAGTACAGCTAAATTTTATTACCACAAGTCAGCTCTCAACTTGTCTTGATTGGCAGAAATATAAGTAAATTAAAGCAGCCTTAAAAGAAAAATATGAACAAAGGGGAAATTATAAAATGAATATACAGGGCGAGTTTAACTTTGTCACTTAGTTTGGAGGAGAGGGTTACTGTCTCTATCAGTCCAAGGATCTGAGAAGGAAAAAATGTGTTTACTCAGCCAGCTATTACTGTTGAGGAGTTGGACTGCACTGTAGTTATGGGGACAAAAAAAGGGTTGTTTTTTTCACTGAGAGAAAGCACTGAAGTGGAAGGAGGTGGTGGGGAGTTACCAGTGAACTCAATGGTGGTGGGGGTCGGGGGACTGTACAGTCAGTCGGGGTCTTAAAAATTGGGGGGAAAAAAAATAAAAGATACAAGAAGGAGGTGTGTTTTCATGTCCTGTCTTTATGACCTTTACTGGAACAAAGTATAATGAAGTAGAAGGACTAACTCAGTCGGAAAAAACGTTGAGAGACAAGTGTGGAGTTTTGAATTAACAAAATCAAAGAAGAAAAAGGTGCCACTGATCAGGGCAAAACAATTTGAAGAGGACTTGTTTCACTGCAGTTGGGTAAGAGTGACTGGAAATCATGGTTTTGTGTGATTGCTGCTAAAAAAGTAAGCTACACATAAAGAAAGGGTTGTGAAGCACTGCAGATAAAATAGTACAGAAACATAAAATTATTTATCTTTGAAAGTCATTGTGGACCTGGTGATATACTGACATACTGTGGGAAAGAATCTGCCAAGGACTGGTATGGTCAGGTGACACAGTACAACCCAAGTTCAGTAGGGTTAGAAAGGAAAAATAAAAATGAAATTGGCTTAGGCTAGAAACAATTATAATGCCAGCCTTTATTCATTGTACCTTCTTTCTGACTCATTTAGCAGTTGAAGTGCATAGGTGTACTAGTAGTGCTCAGTGCCTTGTCTCTTCTTTCCCAGTGCCTCCTGTGCCAGTAAACACTGTCTGCAAACAAGGAGAATAGACTAGACTAAAGGACCCCAAGGCTATTTCTATTTGCCCTTATTTTTTCTTTGACTTACCTATGCACTGGGGAGTGTGGGTGCTAGTTGCCAGACAGTCAGCCAGCCGCAGCAAAGCCACTTGTTCTAGAACTGCACTACTCTACATATCTGTACTAAAGTAACTAACCTGCCTAACTAAGGTGGGTGCTTTGTGGACAGTGAGTGGGTGAGTCATATTTGAACTGCTACACCTGCAGCTTGCATCTAAGCATTAATAAGAAGAAATGGAAGGTAAAGGTTGAAAGTGTAACTAACTGCCTACACAAAATAAAAAGAAAATAAGATCTGGACAGTAACTGCAGTAAAAGGAGAAGTCAAGAGACTTGGGAAGGAGTTGGACTTTGTGTTGCCAAACTTGCCACCTGGCAGAGACTAAAGGGGAAAAGTGTAACTAGTCACCCAAATAAATAAAAAAGAAATTAAGAACAAGACAGTAACAGTAGTAAAAGGAAGGGATGATCTGGCCAGTGTTCTGCGCCTGCAGCCGGCTGGTTTAAAGAGACAAACACATACAAAAAAAGACAGCTAATAAAAAGAAAAAAAAAATTAAAGTTTTTTTTATTTTAAGATTCATTTCGATTAAATTGGTTGAAAATTTCCATTGAAATGAACTGGACTACCACTCTGAACTCAGGGACAACCATTTTTGTCAAGGCCAGTTGTCCTGGACTAGCATGCCATTTTGAAATTTGTCGATCCCTGTCCACCACCGATGTAATATTTGTAATAATACAACATACACAAAAAAATTGAATAGAACTCTTAATTTTGATTGTCTAGCTTGCTCCTTTTCAACGTTGTAAATACTCCAGTGTACCCGCTGTAAAAGGTGCCAGCCACCACTCAGCCACATCAGGAACTCCCTGGCAAATCCATATGTTCATTGCAAACACACCACTGCAAAGCTAATGGATGGATGGCAAACAAACGACAAGCAAGTTTGAAATCAAATGGATGTCTTAAATATTTTTTTTTTGTAAAAAAACAAACAGACCCTTTGTATAATTGCAGTATACCCCTCCAGGGAGTGGGTATACTGGAGAATTTACCACCCTTGGCATGGTTAAGTCTCTCGACTGCAACTTGTGACTGAACTACACCAACCGTGATAAATCCTCCAGTAAACCAACACCCTGTTGGGGTATATTGCTTAAAAATTCTAAACAACAAGGTATACTACTTCATAACATGACTGGTGATTCAAAAGGAACAGATTTTATAGCCAGATGTACGGTAGTTGTATACATCTCAGTTTGGTTTAACTGACTATGATCTACAATTGGTCATAACATTTCTAGACAGCAATGTTATGTGAAGTATTGTTGTCCTATGAATTTCTTATCTATTTTTTTATAAGTGAATATTGTCTTCATTGCACTCTAAGAAGATATTTGTACAGATTTGAATTGTGTTTTTGTGTCATCTCATGTTCAAAATGAGTAATACAGGTACTCAGCCCAATATATATTATCTAGATCTTGGCTGGTATATTTAAAGTGTTTTTGCATATTGATATACTACCCACTTAGGTGAGACGTAGTGATGTGACCAGACACAATATATACAGGAGAATGCTATGTTGTTCACATAATGATGTGAGAAGGGAAGAATAGTAATATATGTTAATCTGGTTGGGGGGGGGCAACCCATGCATACCTAACAGATTGTGAGATTGAGCCTGTTATGTTCTGGTAATATATTTCCAGACTCTATATACTTCTGAATAGACAGTATTGTATGTCTATGGTAAGATTGGGGTAGTAACTGAAAATGAGGTGAGCGTCACTGAACAGCTGGATGGGCACATGCAGTAGTGCACAGAGAGAGTTTCTGAATTACAGTGGGGTGTGCAGTGCTGATGTGATTGGCAAGGTGTGGGAACTTCTCTGGAAGATCGGCTGTTGCACTGCCGGTACTGTTCGTGTAAGTGAGTTTGTTGCTGTACCCACAAGCAGGGCCGGTGCATGTACGTCACTGCTGATGAATGATACAACATCCATGGAAACACAGTAGTGTCATTGCAAAGAGAAATGTGGTACATGGTTGAATTACACAATGAGACAGTATAAATAATGTATTTCACAATAAAAGTTTAATGGCAGACTAATATATTGTGGCATATGTTATAATATGTTTTACTTATATGTTTTATAGTGGCCAGAGAAGCAGTGCCAGTAAGAACTGTGGAGGTGAAGGAGGAGCCAGGCACCAGCTCTGAGCATAAGTACTATCATAAAAGATAATCATAAAAGATATAGTGTCACAGCCCCCTGCACCCACAATGTCTGTTTAGTAGTATGGAGGACCTTGTCACCCATAAGGCAGCCATAGAACTTATAATTGTTAGGTACTGTGACAGCAGTGTGGCTATTTCTGAAAGTGATGAGTAAGTGGGGATGCAAACAATACTGTAGTAGACAGTCTCAACATGTGAATGGATCATTTGTATATTGAGATTCTGTGACACAGTCTGTTATCTATGTTCAGATACTCACTTTTTGCTTTACTATGCATACAGTTGTACTATATGGTGTCACTTAATGCATAGATGGGAGGTATTTTGTTGTACAGTGTGCCCTATTCATTATGATGGTACACTTATGATTACATTTTTGTTTCTCAGTGGATAGGTGGTCAAGGTGGTAGTACTACATCGAGGGGGAATGTATGATGTGGTAAGCCTAGTATGGCACATGAGAGCAGCTGTACTAAGCCAATTCTGAGTACATTATCATAATTATCGCAATGTGTGTGCAGCGGAGATGGAGTGTACTGGACTGGTGTGTCATACATGTATGTCATTCTAAGTGTTATTGTATGAAGGGGGAGTGTACTGGGATAAGAAGTGTATTTATAGATAGAAAGTTTGTGATAATCTAGATGATAAAGCCTACTGTACTACAATGCATACTCAACCAATTCAAAATAAGTTTTCACTTCAATGGGGAGGGCCTAGTGTAGTAATAGAGCTAGTTACCATATTGTAAGAGTGTGATAAATGGTAGCGGGGGGTACAATGGATATGTCACATGGTGTACTTACCATTCACAGATTATGGGTGTACTGTAATGCTTTGTAATATGTCAAGCCACTTGTAAGTGGAGGCAGTATAGTGCAGTGGTTTAAGGCTCTGAGCTGCAAATCTGGTGGCATCCAGGAGACCAGATCTGGGTTTGAATCCACAGTTTCCACTTGCATACTGTGTGACCCTGAGCAAGTCACTTAACTTCCCTGTGCTCCCAGGTTGTGCCTGTAAAAAAGCTGGTTAAATAACTAAAAAAAATAAAACATATTGTTATTGTTTGCTTATGGTGCAACTGTGAGCATACACCATAAGCAAACAATAACAATATGTTTTTTTTTTAGTTATTTAACCAGGTGAGACACACTAAGCCAAAAGCTCTTTTACAGGCATAACCTGGGAGCACAGGGAAGTTAAGTGACATGCTCAGGGTCACACAGTATGCAAGTGGAAACTGTGGGATTCAAACCCAGATGGCACAGCATAGTTGAATATTGCTCCTTGGCCACCTGCAGTGCGCATGGTGCAGTGGCACTGTGACAGCGCAAGTGGCCAAAGTGGAACAGGGGGATGCACTAGTGGAAGTGCCGTTGTGCTAGGCAGAACTACTGTAATATACAAAAGTGCAGATGCAAGTAGGTCTATCATGCATGCAAACTGGAAATGGGGCCATTTGCATGTCATTATGGCCCCATTTGCATGCAGGTGTGCCAATCCCTGACAACTTGTGCCTGCCACCCTGCCAAGCTGCAGTCATTGGGGAACGATGCCCTTTGCCCTACTGGTAACATGCTCCGACGCCCGTTTGTGGGCATATGTATAAATAATAAACAACCCATATTACTGCTGGTCCACTGGAATGGTCACATCCTGATCACAGGTATATGTGATAAACTACAATGTCCTACATCCCTGGTGGTCCAGTGGATGGCTCATAGCCCAATTGTGGAAATATGTAATGAAATAAAAGTCCAATATCCCTGGTGGTCCAGTGGACTGCTTACAGCTAGATTGTGGGCATATGTGATAAACTACAATGTTCTATAACCCTGGTGGTCCAGTGGCCCACTTTCAGTTTGATCGTGGTCATATGTAATGAAATTATGGTCCAACACCCTTGGTGGCACAGTGGACTGCTTGCAGCAAGATCACGGGTGTCAGTAAGATATAAAGAGAAACAAATGCATCACTGGTGGCTCAGCGGTACTCCCCTGCACACCCATGCACTGAGCACCACCACCCCGCACCCCACAGTTAGTGGTAGGCAGCAGTTCCCCATCTGCTTGCCACCCCGCTGTCTGCCAACTTATTCCATATGGTAGGAGTGTATAGCCATTAGTCCACAGCATAAGCAATGGGCGTGCAGGCCATATCGTACTACACAGTACAGAAATGTGAATGCATCCATTCATATATCTGGGTTGTGTAGTAAGGTACAGGCTGCATGCCCATTGGCTTATGCTGTGGCCCAATGGGTATACATCCCTACCGTACAAAGTCAGTCATCAGGTGGTGGGGTGGCAAGCAGGTGATGAGCTGCCGACTGCTGCTGATGGGGGAGCAGGGTGCAGCTTAGTGGGTGGAAGGGGAGGGGTGTACCGCTGGACCACCAGGGATGGATTGGTTTGACATAATATATCACTGACACCTGCAATAGGGCTGCAAGTGGTACACTGGACCACCAGGGATATAGGACCATTATTACTATACTAATGCCTTCAATCAGGCATGGGGGGTGCCAGCATGAAGGTGCTGCTGGAGCTTAGGTGGCCACTCACAGCTGGCAGCTGCCATGTTGCACCCTGCAATATGGCAGCTCAGCAAATGGGTGGCCAGCTGTTGCTCATTTTTTTGAGGAATCAACTGTGTGCAGTGCAAGTAGGGGTTGTGACTGCATGGGTTAGTACATCCCGGGCTGAATATTGGGAATGTGTGGAACATGGATGGGCATGACCCCCCTAATTGTGCTGCATACATTACTGATGTGCTTCTACTCATCAGCATTTGTACCAGGCACATTCCCCTTTCGAATATCACACTGGGGCGCATCAGTGGGTTGAGCATGGCAACACTGTGCTGCATGATGTGCAACCCTTTTGAATATCCCACCCACTGTTTCTTTACATGATGTGTAGAGAAAATATTTCATTAATTAGTTGCCAATGTCACTGAGCTGTTGGTTTGTAAATGGTTAACATTATTTCAAATATTATAAAAAGGGTCTGAGAAATGGAGCTTTCTGATTGGCTGCAAACATTCTAACAGGCTTTTATTAATCTTTTATTAACATACATGTACAGATTGGCCATATGGTGAACAAAGTTTAAGGGTGTTTAAAACATGTTTTATTATAATAGGAATACGGCACTCCCAGAGATTATGTTAGTGATCAGTTAATAACACTCTAGGCGCATGTGGCATTCGGCTACACCATGTGCCACACTACAGCCCTAGAAGGTGATTAACAGAACATTAACATAACCCTTGGTAATGCCTTACTGTTTAAATAATGTAACAGCAGTAAAAGATGATTTGTTTCTATGAAAATATGTACACAAAATAAATAACTATATGACATGTGTGTCTCTTTTGTAGCAGGTATTAAACAGATGATTATATGAACATTAGACAATGGAAATAGTAGTGTTGGTGTACAGGTCATGCTATTATTCTCATGCAGGTGCAAACAAATAATATAGGTGCAGATGTTCAAGTTCACTTGTTCATACACAATTGAAGAGCTAGTATCACTGTATATCAGACTGTGTTGTTCATTATGCCAAAACATTTAGGTAGTGAGTGTTGACAAATACTAACTGATACAGAACAACAGTGTAGAAAGTATACTGTTCTTATAGATCTTTTCAAGTTGTCCATGAAGAACATAATATGGTAGAAAAAAATATGATACCGGAACTGACAAGACAGGAGTTCTGATTTACATCACACTCCTCGATAGTCTTAAGAGTGCCCAGCAAAATGTGTTACAATTATTGAATTAGATATCAGTATTGTAAGATGAAAGACAGGTAGGTAATCACCATTTTGAGGCTCATATATAGATTCATGTTTTTTGTCACTTTGCAGGACGCCGTTGCTTAAAGCAGTACGCTGGCCACTGCTGCTGTTACCGCAGGCTCGAGCACAAGGTTGACAGTCTAATAAGAGACAATGTTGCACTCCGTGAAGGACAGGAGAAATTGCTGTCCTTCATGGAAGCACAACAAGCGACTGTCAATCTTGTGCTTGAGCCTGTGGTGACAGCGGCTAGTGACACTGTGGCCAGCTCCAGCACTTCACCTCCACCAGTTGCATCCAGCTTCCCTGGGACACAGTGACCAGCCTCCACAGCTACTCCAGTATCTCCTCTGGAAGGCACAACAGCTTACACTTCCATTGCACCTCCACATTGAGTCCAACTTACGGGTTGGTCTGCCTCAAGCAGCAGCACACCGCTCTCTGAGAGTTGTTTGTTAATATTGTATATAGTTTGTAAAATATTTTTCTACATATTTTCTTAATCGGTTTTGTAACTTTTTTTAATGACTATATCTATTTTTTATGTAACATTTACTTTTGTTGACAATTAAAACAAATTTATATATTTTTATGTTTTTTTATTTTTCCATTAAACGTGATTGAATTTATTTAAAAATCTTTTTCGTCAGGACTGTGTTTCATTTCAATGTTTAAAAATAATATTGTTTTACTTTAATATATATATAGAAATAAATATTTTTTGAACATAACACTTTTTGTTGTGGTATTATTAAGTTGTGGGGATCTTTGTCATCAATATTTATAAAGAAGGGTCTGAAAAATGGAGCTTTCTGATTGGCTGCAAACATTCTAACAACCTTATATTTATGTTTTATTAACATACATGTAGCGCTTAACCATATGCTCAACAAGGTTTAACACTGTTTAAAAACACATTTTATTATAATAGCAATTAGACACTCCAAGGGGTTATGTTAATGGTCAGTTAATCATCCTCTGGGGCATGTGGCAGTCGGCTACACCTTGTGCCACAGTACACTCCTAGCAGGTGATTAACAGTCATTAACATAACCCTTGGTCATGCCTTATTGCTTTAATATTCTATAAGAAAGCATTCATTTTTCTTAGTTTGGTAAAAAAGGGTATTATACACAAAGTTTCAGGTTTAAACAGATAATTAAGCAATAAGGCACGACTAAGGGTTATGTTAATGGTCTGTTAATCACCTTCTAGGGGTGTACTGTGGCACGAGGTGAAGCTGAGTGCCACATGCCCCTAGAGGGTGATTAACTGACCATTAACATAATCCTTGGGAGTGCCTTATTGCTATTATAATAAAACATGTTTTTAAACATTGTCAAACCTTGTTCAGCACATGGCTATGCTCTACATGTATGTTAATAAAAGATTAACATAAGGCTGTTAGAATGTTTGCAGCCAATCAGAAAGCTCCATTTCTCAGACTCTTTTTATAATAATAATAATAATAATAATTTTATTTTTGAGGTGCCTTTCAATTGCCAAGGCTCCGTATATAAATAACAGATTAAAACAATACAAATGATTAAAAAATACAGCTTGGTCAAAACAATTATTTCAATCAATATTCTAAAAATGCAGTTTCCCACAAAAAAGTCTTCAAACCTCTCTTACAGCCCTCCACAGATGTGCACTTCTGCAACCAACAGGGTAGAGAATTCCAAAAGGTGGGGGCCACATACGCAAAAGCCCGAGCGTCTGAAGATTTCAAATTCACCCTTGGAACCTCTAGCAACCCCTCATTGGCAGAGCGGAGTGATTGATTTGGGTGATAGGAAACTAGAAGTTATTTCAGATAGACTGGGCCCAGATCATATAGAGCTTTGAAAGTCAGCAATCTGACTTTAACGGTGATCCGTCACCAAATTTGCAGCCAGTGCAGTTC
This sequence comes from Neoceratodus forsteri, assembly GCA_016271365.2. Taxonomy (NCBI): domain Eukaryota; kingdom Metazoa; phylum Chordata; order Ceratodontiformes; family Ceratodontidae; genus Neoceratodus; species Neoceratodus forsteri. The sequence continues at coordinate 767,247,682 of CM057452.1, read as the reverse complement.
GCGCAGCACTGAAGTAATGTGACAGGACCTACTTAAACCTTTCAAAAGCCAGGCTGCAGCGTTCTGCACTAGCTGCAGGTAACAGATTTAACCCCAGAAAGCCCTAGGTAAAGGGAGTTGAAATAATCCAAGCACAAGGACATGGAGGCATGGACTAACGTTGGCAGGTCGGCAGATGGAACAAGATGCCGAATCCTGGTGAAGATCCTAAGATGATAAAAGGAAGTCTTGATGATTGCTGACACCTGCGAATGCAGTGTCAGCCTGTCATCAAGAACTACCCCCAGGTTCTGCACCTGTTCAGAGGTCGGGAGAGAAACACCTCCAATAAAAATTCTGGAAGACGCACCATCACCCAACCCCCCATCTGTTGACCCGGGCCCACAACCAGTACCTCAGTCTTATCAGAGTTCAGCCTCAGTTAGCTAGAATTTATCCACTCCTGGATTTCTTTTAGACAGCTATTAAAGACTGAGAGAGCTCCCTCCTGGTTGGGGGCAAAAGAAAGGTATAGATGGGTATCATCTGCATAACAGTGAAACCTCAGCCCATATCTCCTTACAATGTCTCCGATGGGTAGCATATACAACACAAACAACATTGGTGACAGTACTGAACCCTGAGGCACCCCACAGAACAAAGACATTGAATCTGAGGAAAAAAACCCAGACTCAACTCTTTGTGATCTCCCAGTGAGGAATGATGTGAACCATCTTAAGACGGTTCCAGATATTCCACAGAACAGCCTCAGGCGTTCTATCTACACCATGTGATCTACAGTGTCAAAAGCTGAAGAAAGGTCAAGGAGAACCAAAATGGAATGATTCTTCTGATCTCTGGCCATCAAGAGATCACTGAGCACCTGAACCAGCGCTGTCTAGGTACTATGTCTTTTACGAAAACCAGACTGGAGGGCTTCATAGATGTCATGGATGGTCAAATGGTCTTCCAGTTGTGCAGCCACTACTTTCTCAATCATCTTCCCAACAAAGGGAAGGTTAGAGATGGGTCTTTAGTTTTTGAGACAGTCAGGGTCCAAGGTAGCTTTCTTCAAGAGGGTGTCACCACCACCTCTTTCAGGAAGCTGGGAAACTCATCAGATTCCAGGGAGCACCAGGCTATCTGCATAAGGACTGGACCAATGATGTCAATACAACCCAAAATTAGGGAGGTTGGTCCAGGGTCCAAACTACAGCATGTAGGGCACATATACTGGATGATCCTCATGACATCAATGAACTCCAGCTGAAAGAAGGAACTCCAGGAAAACCGAGGCACCATGATCTCACACCAGTTCATGGCAACCCCCCTAGATTGTGATGGCAGCAGTTCAGCCCTAATGTTAGCCACCTTATGTACGAAGAACTGAGCAAGCTCATCACACTCCAATTGTGAAAAGACTTTCCGAACTTGCAGACAGGCTGGGTTGCACAGTCTGTCCACAGTTCGAAACAGCAGAGCTGGTCGATTCCGAGCAACCTCAATCTCCCTGGACAGGAACTCTGCCTTCTTACGGGTGATTGCAGATTGATAGACCAAATAATGATCCATCAATCTAAGGTGGTCGGCATCAAGGGCGGACTTTCGCCTGCAATGTTCTAACCTTCGCCCCTGTCTCCGCATCTCCCTCAACGTCCCATCAAACCAAGGGGACTTGGCCTGAAGCAACAGCTGTGTGAGCTTTTTGCTCTGTCCTGACCTGGTGCCTTTTATAGCCTTTATTACCAGAATGCTGGGCTGAAATTTATAAATTTCTGCTGGGGAATTAAGCTTTACCCTCACAGAGGATAGCGCTGCTGCTGAATTGCGGGGAAAGATGTTCATAGTCTGATATTTAATTGTGAATAACTCAGAGGGTTGTGTGGAAGTAGGCCGTAAAGGCACGAGCCTGGGGAGCAGTAGTTTTGTCAAACATCGCCGACAGGTAGAGCAAGTGAGGCTGAGATTGGGAAGAGTGGAGGAGAGATCTAGGCTGAAGAAGTTACCGCTGAGGCGGGTCTGAGACTGTAGACAAGTTAAAGTTACTGGTTTAGAATGGAAGATACAGGAATCACCATTGGGGGACAGCCTACACAGCCTACTATGCCCTCACAAGAGATGATTCCAGTCACAGAGGCATTAGCCAACTTCACAAAAATGCTGGAAGTGCTCCTGGTCAGAGTGGATGATATAGGTGCTACAGTGGCAAGGAATGTGTCGGATGTAAGGAAACTGGCAGACCAACAAAATGTGCTGGATCAATGTACAGAGGAGTTGGAGAGGCAGCATCTGTCTGTGTTAAAGAGGCTTAAAGACCATGAGGACAAGCTTGCTAGATTGTGGCAAAGGGCAGAAGATCAAGAAAACAGAAGCAGGAGAAACAATATTCAGATACTAGGGGTACCGGAGGGGGATGAGGTGCCGAACATGGAGAAATTATTGAACGACTGGCTTCTGAGACTGCTGGGCAAGAGGTGGAAGGAACCTGTGGGGGTGGAGAGAGCGCATCGGATAGTGGGCAAGTCGGAGGGTGCGAATGGGCCTAGAACAATTATTGCATACTTGTTGAAATACTTAGTGAAGGAAAAGCTATTAAGGGTTGTCAGGGAGCTAGGAGAGCTTAATTGGATGGGCAACACAATCTCATTTTACCGGGACTTTTCACAGGAAGCAGCCCTGAGAAGGAAGGCGTATGGCCCACTGAAGGAAAAATCTGGCTGCCAATTCTTTTTCAATACAGGTTCAGAAGGCTGACTTCCTTACAGTTGTCTGAGGATGGCAGGTCTTTTGTGGCTGAATCCCCTCGAGAAGAGGAGGCCTGGATAAATGGGCAATGGCCAGGGCTACTGCCAAGATCTTCTCTCCCCAAATGCCTCTGGACCTGAAAGATAATATGCTCAAGGGTCCGGAAAGAAAGGGAAATGTGCCCCAGGAGGATGGGAATGCTGCTTGGTCAGGCCTAGGCACAAAGGAGATCTCTCTGCCCTTGCCTACAGGATCACAGATGGCAGGTAAATGCCACAAGATCCCTCCTCCAGACTGTGGTGGTTACTTAAATAATGGGAATGAAACTACAGTTCAGGAGTATTGGGCAACCCCCCCCCACAATGGGATGTCTACGTCAGCCAGCCAGGAGCCCTTGGCAGGGTGCAATGAGTAATGTGGAGGCCTCTCCCCCAGCCAAATTCCTTACAGCAGATGCCGAAACCCAAGCCATGAATGCAGCACCAGAATTGGAGGTGAAGAAGCGGGAAGAGTCTTTGGGGGGTGTGGAGGTGCTGGACTGGGCCACTGAGGCCAATACAGATGAGCAAAATGGTGCTGTGGAAGCAGGCTGTCTGAAGCCTGGGACTAAACTGTATGCGGAGGCACTTAATTTGTCTATCGGAGGCTCCAATGCTATGCACAAGAAGCAATGGTCACCAGAAGATGTGGAAGGCTGAACAATCTGTTGGAGATTTTGGGCACATCATTCTGAGACTTTTTTCTTCTCTTTTCTGTGTTTGCTTCCTATGAGCAGGTTGATAAGGAGTGGAGTAGCACACTCAGATACACACTATTACGCTGTTGCATTCCTTGCTCTCTCCCCCCTTCTCTTCCCGAAGGGCATTAGGTAGTGATACTGGGGTAGTGGGGAATAGGTACCAACCCCCCCGAACACACCCGAGTCACTGTTTAGACTTTGGCATTCCCTCTTTTACTACCCTTTTACTCCCCTGGTCTCTACTCTTAGAAATTCTTAAATCCTGGATGCTGGATGTTGGTGGGCCTAATGAGTAGAGGCATAGAGATCTAGAGACTTGGGGGCATTATATCCCCTGTTTCGATAGAGAGGCCTTGGCCAAGCAGTTGAACAGTTACGAGGAGGGGTAGGCACCTGACGAATGCCCTTTCAAAGCACTCCCTCACATTAGTCTCCCTCCCCCCAACTTATTAAAGTACTCACAAGGCAGCGTTAGCCTCCCTCCCCCCACCTCCTTCCCCCCGCACCCCCTTTTCTCACCTCTCCTGCCTCCCTCCCTTCCCCAGTAGATAGGCAAATGGGAGCTACTATTTTAATAGAGTAGTCCCCATTCTTCTCTTGCCTGGTGCCACCAGATCTTGCTGAGTTATAGAGATCCCTGGGGCCAGGTTGGGAGAGGTTATCAGTAATTAGGCATAACCTCTCTCTTGCTTTGGCTGGTGTTTGAAGCAGTGTGACATGAAGCCCCCTTTTGTTGTGGGTGGCTTCTTTCACACATTTACTTCATCACCAGTAACTGTTGTGGTTTTGGAACCCTTAAGTGGGGTATAGACTCATAGCCTTAGTCTTACAAATAAGTAATGTTAAGTTTGATATATTACTAGTTAAAACACTGTTTGTGTTTTTCTTTTCTTAAATGATCTCCAACCAGTTGGGGACTAGGTTGCTCCATATTTAGGTGCGAGGTGAACTCTCGTTGAACTATCCTCATCAGTGACACCAGGGGGGCTCAGCCGTCGATCAGGGCTGGTGGGTCTGATATCCAGAGGGAAACGCTGGGGTAAGTACCACACCAGGTTTAACTTTCTGTTTGCACCCTGAAAGGATGGCAGCGTCTAGGAGAGTGACGACGGGTCTTGGCTGGAGGCGCATCTCCTGGAATGTGAAGGGGCTTAACCACCTGGCAAAAAGAACCAAAGTTTTGTAGTTTCTGAATTCCAAAGGGACAAATGTAGCCCTGCTCCAGGACATGCACCTTACCAGTCGGACCATGCAGTGGCTGAGGAAACTATGGGTAGGGACGATGACCTACAGTTGTGCCAGGACTAAGTCTAGGGGAGTGGCCATCTTAGTAAGGAAATCTTTACCTTGGGTGGTGGAGGACAAGCGCTCGGATGTGCAGGGATGCTGGATAGCAGTCCAGGTATCATATGCGGGTGGTCAACTATTGCTGGCTAATATTTATGGTCATAATGCAGATGTTGGGGAAATGTACTGTGACCTCAGCCAAGCCATGTCGGACCTTACGAATGACTTCTCTGATGTCCCCATTTTGATAGGAGGGGATCATAATTTAGTTCTGGACATCTTCCTTGATAAATATGTGCCCACCCTAAAAACACATCCTAAGGTTTTAACCAGTCTTACCAATCTGATGACAGAGTGGAGTCTTTGTGATACCTGGAGGAGGGCCAATCGACAGGGACGAGACTATTCATTTTATTCATCGGTGCACCACACAAATAGCAGACTAGATTTTTGGCTCACAAATTATGCTGCTGAGCCAGGGGTTATTGATGCTTCAATAGGCAGCATTCTGATTTCAGACTATGCACTGGTTTCCATTTTGTACTCTCCGCCAGGACAAAGTGCTTGTTCTACAAGGTGGCAATGTAACCCTACCCTGTTGCAAGACAAAACATTTCATACTTATATTAAAAAAGATGCTGAAAATTACTTTGCTCTGAATACCCCGGGAGAGACCATGACCTCGGTAGTATGGGAGGTATTCAAAGTAGTGCTACGAGGAAGAATCATATCTTTCTCGGCTGCTAAAAGCAAAGCCCAGAACAAAGACTATTTCTACGCTCCAGGTAGAGCTGGCGGCTCTGGAAAGAAAATTCAAAGTAAACCCTCGAGACCCACTTAATTACCATCTTCTGTCTGCTGTTACAGGTATAAAATATCAGCTCAATACTCCACTAAATGAGAAGGCAGCCTGGCAGCTAATTCACGCCAAGCGTAAGTTCTGGGAGGGGGGGATAAGGGACGCAAGTTTCTTGCGTACTATCTTCGCAAACAGCAGGCAGCCTCCAGAATATTAGCTCTGAGAAATCTGCAAGGCAGAGTAGTATCTACTTCAAAGGCCATCAATGTGGTAATGCAGAACTATTACCAAGAACTCTATCATTCTAGGGCCCAAGTGTCAGAAGGAGAGCTCAGTGCATGGATGACCAAGTTGTTTAATGGGGTCTCTCTCCCCTAGGCTCTCCCCGGAGCAGAGGGTGGCTCTGGATGCCCCAATCATGGTGGAGGAATTGAGTTCTGCATTGTCCCAAATGGCTAAAGAAAAGGCCCCAGGTCCAGACGGTATGACAGTGGAGTTGTATCAGCTAATATGAGCAGAAATTACTGCACCTCTCCTGCAGGCTCTGCAGGAACCCAGATGTCTTCAATTCTCCCTCCCTCTATGCGGGAGGCTCTAGTCACCTTAACTCTTAAAAAATCTTCGGATGTGCTGGACTGTGCCAACTTCCAGCCTATTTCCCTCCTATCAGTAGACACCAAACTTTTAGCCAAAGTTCTGGCGAATAGGCTGCCTCCGATGTTATCCATGGTGATACATCCCTCGCAAGCAGGTTTCTCTAAGGGGAAATCCGGAGCAGACAACCTCTGACTAGTCATCAACTTAAAGTGGCTTGCCCTATGTTAAAACACTCCTATAGCAGCCTTGGCCTTAGACTTCACTAAGGCTTTCGACTCGTTAGAGTGGGGATACTTGAAGGAAGTGCTGCCTCTTACAGGTTCAGGCCGGGGATCTGTTCTTGGTCTCCACTTTATACCATCTGCCCACAGCAAAAATTGTAACTAATTGAGACATATCTCAACCCTTCTCTTTACAAAGAGGCACTAGACAAGTCTGTCCCCTTTCCCCCTCCCCTCTCCTGTTTATCTTGGTGCTGGATCCCCTGATACAGAAGTTCCTGAGCACCCCTGATATTACTGGAATACTGGTAAAGGAGCAAAACTTCCTAGTTAATGCCTATGTGGATGATGTGCTGCTTACCCTGTCTAATCCAGGATGCTTATCCCGATAGTTCTTCAGGTCCTGCAGGAGTTTGCCTCCCTGTCGGGACTGGTAATTAATCAAAAGAAGACAATTTTATCCCCCCTTAATGTAAGGTGTAGTAGGGATTGCTTGCGGGACACGGATATTACCTGGGCACCACAGGGCTTCTCATATATTGGGATTTACATTCCCTTTGCTCGGAGGGATCTAGAGAAAGCTAACTTCTCCCCACTGATCGATGTTATAATGGCAGAGGTTCAGAGGTGGAGAAGACTGAAGATCTCTCTAAAGGGGAAGATAGAGGCCATCCGGATGTTTATTTTTTCTAAGGTGGCATATCTCCTTAATAATATTCCCATCCCTCTAACCCCTAGACCTTTTCAGCAGCTGGATAGAATTATCTCCTCCTTTATATGGGAAGGTAAAATGGCTCCCTGGAGCCGAGCTAAGCTGTGGGCACACTGGACTAGGGGAGGACTAGGACTCCAGTGGTTTTTAGGATATCATTTGGCCTTTCATATGGCCCAGGCTAAAAGCTGGTTTGCTGCCGCCTTGTCTCCTCCCCCTCAATGGGTGCAATTAGAAGCAGCCCTCCTACGCGACAATGCTTTCTTCTCACTGCTGTCTGACAAGAGGCCGACAGGCAGTATGCTCTCACCCATAATGTCAGAGTCTTGTAGAGCATGGTACAAGGTGATGGCCTTCAAGGGCACTCCAAAGAAAGCATATCTTCCTCCGGTTAAGTATGCCCCTCTGTGGAATAATCTACTTATAAAGATAGATCGCAGAATGATACACTGGAAACAATGGGCCTTCAGAGACATACGTGTGGTGGGGAATCTCCTCCTCCCTGACAGGGTAACGGTTATGTCCTTTGAGCAGATGAGAGGAAAATATGGACTTGACACTCAAGACTTCTGGAGGCACCTCCAGATCTGGAGTGCAACTGCCTCTCTCTTGTCAGAGTCTGCAGAAGTGGAGATATGGAAATGCTTGACTACCCTGCATGAACCCGGTAGAAAAAGGGGCTTGGTGGGAACTTTTTATAGGGTTATTATGGGGGCACAACCCGATAATACACTGGCAAGTTGTGTGGCTTGGGAAACCGAACTTAAATGCCCTCTCTCTCAGCAACTTTGGGAGGATTGTTTGAAAGCTGCCCACCTGGCATATGAGAATGCCAAAAGCCAACTGATTCAGTCAAAAATCCTCCTCAGATGGAATAAGACATCGGCAGTGCTTCATAGATTAAACATTATGAAACATGACAAGTGCTGGAGATGTGATGCCTCTCCAGCTCACCTACTCCATATTTTGTGGGCATGTCCAGTAGTCCAGGAGTTCTGGGAACAGGTGCTGGAGGACTGCTCCAAGGTTCTGGGCAGACCTTGGTCAACTGCCCAAGTTACGCTGGTGCTGGGGGATGTCTCCTTTCTGGGTCATTTGTCGACACCCGCCAAGACATGGGTGTTGGTTGCCATCATGGAAGCAAAAAGGGTGATTCTGAAAAGATGGCGACTACCTAGCCCCCCCCGTGATCACCGAGTGGTGGGTGGCTATGGTGCGGCTTGCTACTTTTCAAAAACTTTCTGCAATGGAGAAAGGACATCTCCCAAGATACTATAAGCAGGGCCTCTACTTTTCTGTGGCACAGTGGGACCAAGTTCTGCGGCAAGACTACAATTTGCCACAGAACTTCTACGGCGGTGGTTTGTAATTTCTGCAGAAGTTCTGCGGCACTAACAAACTACCACATCACAGTGTCAGCTTGTCATCCTGACTTCACTTTCAAGGCAATGGTTATAGCAGTCAGGATAGTGTAAAGCACAGTAACACTAGTTCAAAAAATAACAGACTTGTAGAAATAATTTTATGCCTTAAAATGCAAAACAAATGTCTCCCTTAAAGGTCCTAGCCTGTTGCATAAATGACATATGCACAGGGGATCTCATGTGATAAATATGGTATTTCTATATGCATGCTATCTATCCCACTAATGAGGTTTCCACTGTCTATCACTTATATATTTGTATGTGCTTTCTACACCACTCATGAGGTTCCCACTGTGTATCACTTATATATTTATATGCAGTCTGTATCATACATACAAATATGCATATGTGTGTGTGTGTGTGTGTGTGTGTGTGTGTGTGTGTGGTGATAGAGGCAGAGATACTGTGTGTGTGTGTGTGTATATATATATATATATTTTTTTTTTTTTTAACTTCCATGAACTTGCATCCTTATTCATACAGGTCCGATTGGAAATGGAGTAGAGGAGTTATTGCAAAACTCATTTTTCATGTCAACCTGCTTTCCCTGGCACTCTGCGTAACACCATCTAGCCATGACATGCATGTGAACCATTTGTGAAATACAGCTCTCCGGCCCATCACAATGTGTCTACCATGTGACAGAACACTGCAACATACCTTCTCAGGCTCTGAGCAGTGATGTGTTCCACCAATCCTTGCACTGCCCAGCCAGCTCCCAGAGCTAATCTCTGAACCTGAGTTGCTGGCATGGAAACACAGCATGCTACCCTCTGGTCCAACAGCGGTTCCTGCACACAACATTTCTCAATAACTTTTAGGTGATTCTATCAACCAATGACAATATGTAATCAATAACCCTGGCAAAAATGCGTACAGTGCAATTATTTATTTAACAGGTCTGTTCTTTCAACAGGTCTACACATTACTATATTTCACTTTTCTGGGCATAATTACTTTATTGTTCTTAAAAATTTAGACAGTTAAATTCATTTTACCAGTTATTCATTTCAGATAGTGTCTCTATACCTTAAAAGCACAAATAGGTGTGTACAAAGTGAGGTATGGACTTAACAGGTCTGTGCTACTGTCAAGGTTTTGTTTAAGTTGGCCCTAGTGCAACAATGTAAGACTGAAAATTGTATTAAGCTATAGTGCAGGTTGAGCAAATATCACCATGCATGATGTGCTGTGCCACAGTCTCTGGCAGTGGGAGCTGTGGTAGATAAGTGACTGTTCATTTCTGTTGCAGATTGCAGCCATTTCATTAGATAATGTATTATGTTATAGCAATGATAACTTCACATTCTGAACATATAGAGGGTTTTGGATATAAAAAGAGGGGAAGAGAACCAGATTCTATGTATAAACAGAAATATTAATATAAAATCACCAAGAAGAGTGAATTCTGTGGCACCACAGAAGTTCTGCAGTAGATTGCAAGTTCTGCACACAATTCTGTGGCCGCAGAATTCTAGGGGCCTTGACTATAAGAAATGGGATGCATACCTACACTCACATATCTGTTCGGTCCCACCCTTCCCCTTTGTAAAACCCGCTGATAGTTTAAATAATGACATCCCTCACACCCTGCTGAGGTTTGTGTCTTTTATAAGTGCTGACTCTTAATTAAGGGATGACCAAGGCTAAGGAAAGTCTGGGGCATTTCCCTCATAACGCATGGTCTGCTATCAGTCTGGCTTAATTCGTATAGTCCAGTGTCAGTAGGCGCAGGCTCTCTCTGTGGAACATTTGGTAAAAATGGGGTAAGGCGAAGAGACATGTAATATATGGTATGGAAATGGCCAGAATAGTGTAGGTACAAGGAACTCCTGGAGACCCCCCCCCGGTTGGATGATGATGCTATAGTTTTAGAGGCTGACTGTTTTATATATACGGGTGGACTCAGTTTTGTGAGCTTGACAAATAGTAGAGCCCTGTAAAGTGAGGACTGAATATAAGATAATTGTACAGTCAATGATGTCAGAGATATATTATTCCTTTGTGTAATACTGTAATGTGCAACCATGTTTGAGACATGGTAGTTTGGCAGCAGGAGGCTGGCTGGAGAGCCTCCACCATGGTTGGAAAATCTGAAAAAATGAATAAAATTTTATTTGAAAAAAACAAACAAGGGGACTTGGGGCAAAGGGAGAGGGGATGAACACGAACTGGAGCAATGAAATCCAGACCCCCCGCAATGGCTGTGTTATAGGCTCTAGACAAGGGTCTCTGAATCACTGCTTGTCAATGCAGGGGATGAGAGATTAAGCACTGCCACAAGGCCTTGGGGATCTATATCCTGTAAAGGGCGGTACCTGACCAACTCCATAGGGGCAGGCCTTCTAGAAGGAGAGAAAAAACTAAACCCCACAGTGTAATGATCTGACCAACTTACGGGTTCCACCCCCACATTGGATGCCTCGACCCCTAGAAGGAAGATTAGGTCCAAAGAGTGTCCACATTTATGTGTAGCAGAGGAAACCACCTGTGTAAGGCCCAGCATCATCATTAACTGGAGGAAGTGTTGACCAAATTGCGAGAGTTTGTCATCAACCCAGGCACTGAAGTCATCCAGAACCATCAATCTGGGCGACTCAAACGCCATATTGACCACTTCCTGAAGGAATCGCTTCTTATCACTGGGTGGATGGTAAAAGAGGATGATTCAAAAGCTTACACCTGCTACAACTATACACTCAAAGGGCTCAACCCCCCCCACTAGGACCTCCGTGAGGATGAGTTCAGTCTTGAAACAGACCGCAACCCTTCCCCCCTAAGATCCACTCTTGGGTGGTGTAACACCAATTACCCGGCTGGAGTTATAGCCTCCAAAATGGGGCCAGAGTTATTATCCAACCAGGTCTCGGTAATGCAAGCCAGGTCCACCATACCAACAACATCAGCAATAATTGCGGTCTTGTTTTTAATGGACCTGGCATTGCACAACACCACCGAAGCTGGACGAACCTCGCAGGCCACACAGGCCATCTGCCCACCGTAATCATAACACATTACAATTGTTGTTGTGTTACATATCTTGCAGTGTTAAGACAATATTTTTGTAGGTACATTAATAAGTATGAGTTATGTTCAGAATGTGTGTCTAGTAAAGGTACAGAAGAGGACCATGTAAGACATCTAAATATTTAGCAGTGGTGCAGAGAAATAGAGTGCCACATTGTTTATGTCCCACAAGAGTAGTCACATTGGCTGCAAAAAGATACTGTGTGAAACAGTGCAACAGCATAAATTAGTATGTGACATAACAATGTTAAGCAAAAGGAAATAGATAAATATTAAGAGGCATCTGCTTGAGATGGATGTTGTCTTACTCTTCATAACAGACAATTCTGCTAGATGACTTACTGTGTTCTTCATTTGTGTGCATTTGGCTATGTGTGTGGTGCTGCCACAACAACATTGCAGGTAGTATTGCTACTTTTCTTTCTCAAAAAGATAGGATATGCATGGCAAAAAAACTTTGTTTAATGCATCAGTTAGAAGTACAAGTAAAAATGATACTGATCATTTTCCTGTTCAGTGTAATTTAAATTTTGAATATAGGGACACAACAAGGAACCTGAGTTTAGAACATGAAGCAAACTTTAATATGAGTATCATATATGGGAAAAACTTTAAGTGGAATGCATTTGCAGGAAATATGATAAAGTCAATAATAAATAATTAATCAAATAGTTTTCTTCATAAGATTACATTAGTAATAATTGGGGTTGGGAGTAATGTATCTTCTGCCAGTGAATTTCTAGCAAAATTCTGATTTTCCTTTCAAGAAATTTCACAAAATTTCCAGGAAAACTTTGCAGTATTGTACCAAAATTGTGAATTCAGTTATTTATCTTTAATTTAAAAAACAGTTGTCCTGCCATGCTGACGACTTGAGTTTAGAACTAACATTGGAGGGAAATGCAGTGGCTGAGACAGATGCCATTCTGAAGTACATCTTGGTTAGAAAGGGTTGGCAGCATGTGCCATCAAAGTTGCAACCCCTCTAGGTTTGACAGTGAGCTTTCTTCTAACATATGGGAAGGTGGTTTTATGAGGCTGACAGAGGCACTGCACCCACAAGGGGAGGTATAATGGAAAAATATTGGAGAAAAACCTGGTAGCCAACTGAATGATGTCTGCGTTCAGCCTGATCATGGTATATCCCTGACAGTAGAGCTGTGACCAGGAGAAAAATCCTGCCTTACTCCTCTGTCTCTCCCTGCCATCCTCATCTGCACCCAATGCAGCTGTCTTACTTCAGCTCTTAGCTGCCCCAAGCTCCAACACACTGGTCAGCCTCCTGTACTTCACATTGTCCCCAGGAAGAGTGGTGCTCCACAACTGTAACAGCACACCACCCTCCTCTCACTACCCTGATGCCTGGACATGTTTCTCATTCCCCATATTCTCCCAGCCCCAGCTTTTCCTAGTCCCAAGATATGTATTTTGGTTTATAAGCCAGTTAGGGATGTTTACAGAAATCCCCAAATTCCCTTGATTCACCATCACCCTCCTGCTTCCCTGAAGTTTAGTACAAATATAAACTGATCCTAGATAGAGATCAGCTGCAATCCAGCTCCACTGCTCTACAGTGTACTTCCTGCTCTCCCTTTACACTTACCTTTCCTCCTGTGACCAGCATGGTCTGTCATCCTCCCTGTGGATGCCCTGCTGAAATCCCAGACACCATGTATTAAGATGCTACATTTGTGCCTTGTGGCACTCATGCTTCAGGTTCATGTGGACCTCTAGAAAGTTTTAAGAGACTCCAGCTGCATGATTGGTTGGCTGCAGTCATGTGACAAGAACCTCCCAACAATTGTGCTGATAACTGGCAGCCAAACAATGCCTCCCCTTCCTCCAACAATGCTTCAACTCCCTTCTTGCCCCTCTTCTTTCACCAGGCAGCCATTTTTCATTCATTTTTGTTTTTAAAAATACAATATTCTCAGCAAATCACCCCAAATTAATGTTTGTGCAGTCTTAAAGAGCTACTTAAGCCTCAAAGAAAACTTTAAAAAAACATAATAATCAGATACAATTCTGATTGCAATCCATTTATATTTTATGTATTTCTCTTCCCAAAAAAATGTATTACTAAGGAAATGTGTATGAATATATGATTGTTCTCCCTTAAAGTTTATTTTTAGTTTATCTGCCTCTATAGCTTCAAGTCATAATCCTCTGTTTTGACATCACAGTCTGTTGCTTGGGAGTAACTGTGAAGTCACAAGCAGTGCATTACAACTTCAGCTAGGGAGATAGCAGCAGGAACAGATGAACTCTTCAGGAGCAGAAATCCTGTTTTCATACAAATGACCTCAGTAATAAATAATGGGGAGGAGAAATACCGAACTAATGGGAAATACAAGCTTGACTCTTTCTAAATATTATGTTTTAAGTTCACCTGAACATGTCACCAGCTCTTTAAATCCCCAATGACTTAACTTCTGCAGCTGCTCCCCTAACGCTAGGTCCCAGCAGCTCATCAGCTGCTCTGTCATCTTCTACTTTAGGGAAACACACACCCGCTGCTAAAGTTAGACCTTGGACTGCAACCGCATAATTGGTTAGCTGAAGGCACATGACTAGTCTGAAATCAAAGAAGTGAACATTTTATATGAGTTGGCTAAATTTGTGATGGCTATAAGAAATCACTTGCCTGTTAAATGTTTTTGAATAGGACTGCCTAAATGTTCCATAGCTATGACAGTGAATCTCTTCCTTCTTGTATATGTCTTTGTGTTTTATTTATGGATATGTATGTATTTATGACATGTCAGTTTTAACATATATATATGTAATAATTGATTTTGAATTTCTGACATTGGAATAAAATTTAAGTTGAACTACTGTGTACTTTAATATATGCATCAAAATAACTATGCCAAATGACACAATATACTGTAAGTGCTTCAGACAATATTTCTCTGGCATTTGTTTCTGAGGCTACACATCACACAACTAACACATTGATATCATTTGTCTACACAAAGTTGTGAATGACAGCATACAGTACATGCTGCAAGCCGATTGGTTGACATTGATTTACCGATATGCTGTGAGTTGTACTGTACATAGTTATACTCAGACAGCAGAGGCAACAGGCAGCTGTGGCAGTGCGTGGGTGGGTTGTGCTTCCCACCATTAGGCTAAATGTCTGGATGTGGGATCAGTTGGGGGGGTGCCTGAGTGGGTGGGGGTGTAGGGGAACCAGTGGACCATCAGGTCTCTAGGCCACTCGGTTACTCATTGTGGTTAGGATGGGGATGGGGGCACCTACTATACCACCAGGTATCCTATGGATGTTCAGCAATGGGTTTAGAGCTACAGGCAGGGAGGGTGAACCACTATACTACCAGGGAACCATACTAGATGGTATTTATGGGGATGTTGTGCAACGGGTGGGGTGGGTGGTCCACTATGACATCAGGGATGTGTACTGTGGCATTGACAGGTGTTTGGGGGTATGGTGCAGGGTGGTCCATTATGGCATCAGGTTGGGGTCTTTGGCTCCAGCTGTGCTGACAGCCCCGCAGCATTCCACCAGGTGCATCCCTATGGAGCACGTGCAAATGGAGCCATAATGGCATGCAAATGGCCCTATTGTGCCTTGCATGCCTAATGGCCCCATTTGCATGTTCATGGCTGTGAATGGTGATTTTGGGTGCAGTGCATCCTGAGATGAACTGTCCCATAGGATTCCCAGCCCGACATGGGGGTTGTGCCAGCACAGCCAAGGCTGGGCACAACTGTGGTATTCACAGAGGGGAGGGATCAGGGTCATTCCCCTGCACATCTTCTGTGAATACCACATTATGCACTCAGCACATCTCCTCGGCACTGGTGCAGCCGAGATGCGCTGAGCACTAGTCCTTTGTGAATCCTGCCCTATATGTCTAAAGGGTTCATTTTAGTCTGTTTTCTCTGGTTATTGAGACCTGTTTTCATTATGCATTATTAAGTATATAATTGATAGAAAGATGTTTGTATGCATTTTTGTTTATTATTTTCATTTTATTGAACTGACAAATCATCCTTATAGAAATAAAGATAGAAAGTTATTCCACAGTAAGGGACTTATAAAGTGGCAACAAACTTGCCATCCTAGTTATACTTCAAACAGCTGATAGACATGTTTGTTATCAGATTATGCAAAATTATGCACTCCTGATGCTTTAAGCATTATGTCTCAATTGTATTTCTTTATACAGAATATGTATTCCCTCATCCCTACTTCCAACAGAACATTCCTTTAAATGTGATGATGCACATTGGTGAACTACTCTTTAGATCTATAGTTAAATAAATATATAGTTGTTTCAATGATTTTGCTGTAAGGAGTCAACCTAAGTTACATGGTTTCATGGGAAAATAGATCATTCATATTTCCCTTGTGTCTTATGCACTGGATACAAGCAAGGCCAATAAATTGCTGCATCTAGAATAATCCATATGCAAATATGCAAATCCACGTTAATTGTGTGTTTTATCTTCCAAACATCTGCTGTTAACATCTTTCTACATGAGTCTTCAAATATTGGAATAATGTAATCCTGGGATCTAGGCAAAGGATTTGACTGATGACCTCACTCTAGATATAAAAAGAATTCCCTGAGAAAGTATATAAATTGAGGTCATTCAGGCCCTAGGGTTTAGTACTGTTTTAGGAGCTGTGTTTTGCCTTATTTGTTCCTCAAGGAATATAGTGCAGGAAAGATGCCATTATATACTACAGTATTACAATTTAGCTTTGCAGTTGCTTTTATGGCTATAAGAGACTCATTAGCATTTGAGATTGTTTGGGCAATTTGGCATTTCCTTGTTTATAGCAGAGTTGAGACAATGCCATATGACAGCTGAATCCAGTTCCCATGGCTCAAACATGCTCAAGATATTGGCAAGCATTATTCAGAATAAACCAAAGCCTATAGTTGACTAGTCAAACACAGCAGGAGAACATCACACACAAAAGCACACACAAACAAACACATGCACGCATGCACACACACACACACTTGCATACACACAAACACACTTTATTACTTTTAGTCATAACTAATATTGCGTTTCTCTTTCACCTTTTATTGAACTTTACAAAAATACCTATTGTCATTAGCATAGAATATATACGGACAGTGCAGGACTCCCATGTTGAACTATTCATTAAGATTCTGCATGGAAACAGTACAAGATTTCAATTAACCCTATGCTCTTCTGTACAATGAGTGACATTCCCAAATCTAAACTGTAGCACATTATAACCAGCAAAGGCTTAAAGTGCTGTGAATTTGGCACAAGGCACTATGCATGGGCCAACTGCATTTTAAGAAGAATGCTCAATTAGCTAACCTGGGGATTCCAATGCCACCTGCACAGAACATTTTTTTTATTAATCCCATGGTTGCCCTAAAATGGTTTGTTTATTTACACAACAGTTAAAATTATGAGAGTGTACTGTTGCAGCAAAACACATATTCAGAGATTTCATGAAATTTCTTTGATTTATCTAGAGAAATTCTCTGCCTGCCGACAGTTCAACAGCAGGACCACCAGAAAGATTCTGTTTAAATAAATAAATAAATTCAATGGCACAACACATCCACAAAATATAGCAAGTAATGTCAACATATTTGCATAACAGTGGCAATCTTTATAACAGATTATCCTCAACAATATCTTACTACAGCATTAGCTTTTAGTTCTGAATGTTGTCTCATTTTTAATAGGTTTCACCTTATATTAGCCATTCTAAATGAAACTGTCATTCAATGATTAATGAAATAGAGGGCACACATTTCTTTTCTGTTCTGTTTATAATTTATTCAATATGAACTATAGTCTTTTGAAAGGAAGAATCATCAGGAAGGCATAGGTTTAAAATAAAGCAACTACTGAGGCACAAAGACTTTTGGACTGATTACAGTATAATAGGTACTAGGCCTTAAGATTGATTACACTATGAAACATCAGTAAGGCAGAAAGTGATGGATAAACCTTAGGAGATAGTATCATAGTATCATAGTAATGTGTCATTAGAAAAGGACCATCCTGGCCCATTCAGTCTGCCCATCTCCCCCCTCCCCTACTTGTCACTGGTGCACAAGGAGCCTATCCTCTGTCCTCTAACCAACCCCATATTTCTATCCCATGCTCTCTTGTATCCTTCCACCATTTTGACAGCTACCACCTCTTCAGGTAATCTGTTCCAGGGTTCAACCACCCTCTCAGTGAAATAACACCACCTTACATTACCTTAAAATCTTCCTCCTTCCAATCTTAAAGTATGACCTCTTGTTTTAACTCTGACTTTCCTTTTAAATACACTTCCTTCCCTCACTTTATCACCTTTATTTATCCCTTTCATGTACTTGAATGTCTCTATCATGTTTCCACACTCTCTTCTAAACTCCAGCAGATACAGACTTAATTGTTTCAATCTTGTCTCATATGGATTCCCTTGCATACCCTACACCATCTTTATTGCCGTTCTCTGAAGCTTTTCTATTACATCTGTGTCCTTTCTTAAATGAAGCCTCCAGAACTGTATCCCATACTCCAGGTGCATTCTAACCATGGTCTTCTATAATAGCATCAGCACCTTCCTCCTCCTACTAGTTATGTTATGTTAGACACAGGAATAGTATGATGAATCACAAAGTATGTACGGTATGACCTAAATGTAATGTTTCTCCTCCTGGTTGTCTGCAAAGTGTGATTCTTTTGATCTCCATAAACATTGTAAGTTCACCATCTTCTCTAGATACAGTCTTTGATGGACTTACATATTTACAATTAAATCCTTAAGGAAAGGAAAGGATTGCAATTTTATACAGTGCCTTTCTCTCTGTTTCTATATTGAACCACTTCTACTTATATTGCACCATAACAAAAAAAAAAGTTTAAAGTGTTACAAAACATAACAACAAAAGATGAATGCAGGCAATTAACAGTGACATGTACAGTATCAAGCAGATATATGTATAATATCAATATTTGCATAGATACTGTATACCTCAGAAAAAGCTCATTGGTTTCAGTCCTTTCTTTATATTGACTTTCCAGCTATGAAGGATGGGTGCTGTTTCTGCACTACTGTTTGCCTGTTCTCCTGTCAACCTACTGCTTTTCATGTGCTCCTGTATGCCTGCTTTTCAGCTGGTTACTTGCCAGGGACTGTTGCTTATATCTGTAGGATGATGCTATTTAGATGGCTAAATGTGTCCAGTCCCAATACTGTAAAAAGTGACTTTTACTGCCTTAGCACATCAATCATTGCTCCAGAAGCTCTCAAAGAAAGTGTTAGTGAAAGTAATGAAGTCAGCAGTATATGAACTGAATGCCTCTGCAACCCCCTACAACAAAGAGGAGATGAAACTATTCAACCAACTCTACCAAGACCTGTTTTGAGATCAGATGTGAAGGTTCTGAAGTTGTAATCATGGTGTACCTAGCAGTTTTGCTGACTTTGTTTTCAGGGAGTTTGGTACAAAAAACTCTATTCTGTCCGTCAGTATGGCACCTACGGAGGCTACTCCATTGATGGAATGTATTTGGAGCACTATAAATAGTGTCATGAAGGGTAACTGAACGTACTAGAAAAAAGTAACCATAGAGGTATAGTTGGAGGTACAGGGAATACTTTGGGGTCTTTGTATTTTGAAAAAGCCAGCATGCAGAATAGACGATGCAGAGATTATGAGTGAGTGGCATGCTTTAATGCAGGAATCTGCCCTTAAATTGATTCAACTGATTATAAAATGTGCAGCCACTGTGAGAGACAAGGTCTCAAAAACAATTAGAGAATATGAAGCTAATCTTAGATCCTCACTCCCACAGATGAATTTGAAAGATTACAGAAGGCCCTAGAGGGTAAAGTGATGAGATATGACAAAAAGATTAAAGTTGTCAAATGAAAGAAGTTTGACTGTAATGCCAATGATGATAAACTTGATAAAGTGTTTAATTGCAGGAAAAAACATCTGTCAGTACACCAAAATCCTACTCCCTCCTACTAACCCATGATTGCTCCTACCTGTAGAGTTCTTACCTCTGATGGTCCTAGTACCATATTATATTATGTTATGCTCTAGCTGAGCTTACTGCACTATCTTGTAAACTAGGATCCAATGTTATCTGTTTACTCATATCAAGCCATTTTTATTTCTCTGCCGTGTTGTTATATACTGCTGATTGATGCAATACGCTCATGTCTTCCTTGTTGTACTCTCCCAGGTCATGCCTCAAAATAGTCATGTCATGGCTAGTGCACCTACCCGATAAACAAAAACTAAATAAATAAATAAGTTGGCTGAACAACATACGGATGCAGAGGACAGAAATGCTTTGTACTACACCATGTGGCCTCTGATACAGAATTGTCAAAATCTAGTGTTTTTTAACACTTTCCCAGATGGGAAATACCCCTGCCCCCCCAACAATGGACATAGCCCTGGTGCAGCAAATGCAGGACTTGATTTCAGCAACTGTGTTATCAACATTATGGAGGACGAGTGGGGGACTGTGCGTGGAAGAGGCAAAGGGTGAAATAACTTCTAACACAAATGCTATTTGCAACAGATCAACACCCCGCGCCCTGAAGCTGAGGATTTGTATTTGGTAGTCAATATCTCCCTCCTTAATAAGCAGGTGTCTTTTGCACCTGCATCATCACTAAATTATTTTCAAACCACCATAAATTTTCTTAGACTAGCAAGATCATTAACTCTGCATAGTATTCATTCCACTACTACAGAGTCAGGCAGCTGTGCTATCACTAACAAGGAAGATGGAAATTGTTTTAGAACCATGTCCACCTATTGCCCCAGGTATTGCCCAAGCATTTCCACATTTCTGAAAAAATGTGAATCAGAGCTGGAATTAATGATTATACAAAAGCTCAATAGCATGCTTTACAAATATTGGCACAGGATGACATAATTGTGATAAAACCCATGGACAAGGGTGGTACAATAATAGTTATGGATGGAGATCAGTATACCCTGGAAATTTACCACAAAATTACAGATAGCACTTTTTATTCAGTTCTTCCACCTAACCAGACTTCTATATTTCAGCAACAAATGGGTGACCTATTGAATTCTGGAATTTTAAAGGGTATCTCACATATACAACTTATAGGCTTCTTACAGTTGCACAATCATTGATACCAACCATTTATATTTTTCACCAAGATTCTTAAAAATGTCCTTGAGCTACCCAATCAACTGATTATATCAGGAATAGGACTGTTCATGGAGACTATTTCTCAGTTTGTGGACAGTTTTCTACAACCATTTGTCACAACTCTTCCCTCATATATTAAAGACACTATGGAAATGATGAACTCAATTGAAAATTTTAACATTGAGGAGTCATGCCTATTAGCCACATTAGATGCAGACTCATTATATACAGTCATCCTACACAAAGATGGACTTGAGGCTTTAAGATTTTTTCTTGACAATAAAGTTGAGCAGTCCTGTGCATCTGTGCCCACAGACTTCTTAAGAACTGTGTTAGAATTTAAGATTTTTTTTTTGATGGCCCACTGGTAAAGTGGTTTTGCCACCACTTGTGACACCAATGACCTATGAGCCTGGGTTGTCAGAGGGCTGGCCAGGGGAGGAAGACTGAGCTCCCATGGGAATGCTGTCCTCCTCTGAGGAGGGTGGGTTGTTGGTCCTGCTGCTCTACTGCCACCTGAGTGACCATGGGTGGCAGTGCAGTTGGGCTTCATGTAGTGGGAGGGGAGGACATCAGCTGAGGTCTGGAGTGGATGCATATCTGAGCATGTCCTGCTTCCTTGGACCTCCCAGCCATCATTCTTGTGGATTAGGGAGGACCAAAAATGGAAAGAGCCCCCCACTCACTTCTGATGTTGGGTCCCAGTGCCTAAGCCATTTGACTGGGCTATGGAGGGGGCTCAGTATGTAAAACCTAATGTGATGCAGTGAGTTGGAAGGGGAAGGACCCAGGCTCCCCCTCCTCCCCATCTGAGGGTAAATTGAAGCTGGGTGGGGCATGGCCCATTGAAGCCCCTCAGAAGCCTGGCAGAGCACCATGGATGCCTTTGGAGTCCCAGAAAGAGAGAAATGAGCGAAGTGAGGAAGGGGGCATAAAAACTGTGCATAAAAAAATAATTTAATATGTTTTTATTTCATAATTGGTTCAATAAACAGATATGAGGTACTGCAATGGGAGCAACGATGGCCCCAAGTTACATTTTTTTGTTTGTGGGTAAATGGGAAGCCAAGGTTCTGTATAGCAACACCTCAAATACATTCATAAATGTTGGATTTGTGGTGTTACTATTGTATATAGACAATACACGTACTGTTTGGGAGGTGTACTGAATTGGAGTTTTATGATTTTACTACTTGGCTGGAAAGTACTTAGAGCTGTTTATGCTTTAAAGTGATTATAAACACTGAGACCATAAACTCCTTGGATCTTATGATATTTAAGTCAGGCAATGACAATGTCAGTGCCAGTTTATATGAAAAGCCAACTGATAGAAACAGCCTATTGCTTTTTAACAGTTGCCATCCTCAATATGCAGCCTGGAATATAACTAAGGGCCAGCTAATCAGAACCCTCCATAACTGCACTAATCAAAATTACTTTCAAATAAAAAGAGCTGAGCAAATTCTACATTTTAGACAACGTGGCTATAGCCATGAATCTATTATGTCTGCAAAGGAGTATGTTAACTCTATGACTAGAGAGTCCACTGTGAACCCACAACCTCCCAGGAATAATAGCAGTAAACCTACATGTCCTTTTGTAACTACCTATAGCATCAGGTCTAAGGAGGTCAGAGAAATAATAGCAAGAAACTGGGGGAATTTGTAGTATTGATCTCAAATTAAAACATCTTGTGGCATCAGGTCCCAAGGTTGTTTTTCAGAGACCCACTAATATTAGAGATAAGGTAGTTTCTAGCTTTTTGCCAAACAGATCTAGACAGTTGATTTCATGGCTTCCCCCCATTCCCATTGAAAAATTTAGATGTGGCCGCTGTCGGCTATATGTATTGCAATTTCATTAAACAAACTAAAGTTTTTACAAATCCAAAGGAAGGTAGGGATGTCATCATCAAACATTTTATCAATGGCAAAAGTTATAGGATGGTCTATGTACTATTATGCTCATGCAGGTCATACTTTGTCAAGTGCACTATATGTCAGTTCAAAGTTAGGATTGGGTAACAAGTCAGAGTGCTAGAAAAAGGGGATTCCACATGTGTGATAGTCAGGCATGTGCAGAGCATTGGCAGTGACCATGAATTTGCTTTTGTGGACATTGAAAAAGTAAGCTTGGGACTGAGAGGTGGCAATTGGGAAAGGAAAATTGAACAGAGGGAATGTCTTTGGATTTACCAGCTTGGGGCGATGGAGGACATGGGTCTCAATGCATCAACAGATTAAGCATCTTAGTTATGAATTATTTTACTGAAAACTGTAATAAGGTGGTTTGGGATTTCCTTTATTTACTATAATATCTATATATAATAACTGGTGAGCAATTTTTCCAGTGGGCTTATGCAGTTGTTATTTGCCATAATAACTGGCTGCTTTTTACGGCAAACATGTGCTCAGTCTCTCAACAGTAAGTGTGAGCTGCAAAGACGTGAAAATATTTGCAAAGAAAAAAAAAACTCCCCTTCAAAGAACAACAACATTCATGCACAGCTTGTATATCACCCATCACATTAAACTCAAAATTTGGTCACTTAACTGACCAAATCTTCATCTCAGGTCAGCAGACACCAGAACACCTAGAAAAAAAAGGATTAAAAACATGAGTTCAAATTTGAAATAATCATAGTACGTGACAGACAGCTGTTCAAGGAGAAAAACAGAACATTTTCTCATTCAACCAAAACTTCCTATCAATTGATTTGCAAAAACAAAAACAACAACAAATGAAATACAACAAAATCATCTAGTTAACAACAGCTGTGGTATGAGTATGGTCACTCAAATCAGGTATAAATATCCTTTGGCTGGTATGGTCATAGAAATCAGGCTGGAAAAAAATTGCTCACCAGCAATTTAAAAAAAATAAAGCATGGGTTAGTGTTCTAACTTTAATTTAATGCCCATGCTTGGTGTGGGATTCTTTAATGAACACCTCATGTATATAGCTTCCCACACCTCGGGTGTGCATTAAATTCTCATAATGCACATTACCCCATGCATTATTCTCTATTTAATATACCATGTGTTCTATGTCTCATGGATTGTAGGTGTTGCAGTTTCTGCACTAGTATCCAATATTTTGGATAGTGTTTGCTGTCATGGGATGTTCACCTTCCACATCAGCAGGTGTTTAGTCAGGAGTGCAGCATACACATCTGTTTTTAATATTTCTTTGTACGTTCTTACTGTTGAACATTTTTTTGTATGGATGAAGATAGGGAAGCATACAAAATTTTCCAAAGGGAAGCAGGGAAGGTAGTAAGGCAGACAAAGGTCCAAACCGAGGAAATACTAGCACAAACAGTAAAAGAAGGTGACAAGACTTTCTGTAGATACATTAGTGAAAGGAGAAACTCCAGAGGGGGTATTGCTACAATCAAAGGAGATAAGAGGGCATGTGAGGAGGAGTACCGTGTAAAAGCATCTATCCTAAATAGATACATCTGCTCAGTATTTACTGAAGAGAAGGTAGAGCAGGGCCCACAGCTCAGCACCATGGGCACAGGGGTGAGGGAGGTGAGCACTATTCCCTTCACAAAAGAAAAGGTCCTAGAAGAGCTCAGAAAGCTCAGGGTGGACAAGGCAATGGGACCTGATGGCATACATCCCAGGGTACTAAAGGAGCTAAGGATGGAACTAGCAGAGCCATTATCAGAACTGTTTAGTGAGTCTCTGAACACAGGAGAGGTCCCAGAAAACTGGAGAAGGGATCATGTGATCCTGCTCCACAAGAGTGGTAGCAGGGAGGAGGCAAAGAATTACAGACCAGTCAGTCTTACCTCAGTAGTGGACAAGATTATGGAGGCATTCCTTAAGGAAAGGATAGTGCAACACTGGGAATCCATAGGAGCACAGGATCCAAGACAGCATGGGTTTACAAAAGGAAGGTTCTGTCAAGCTAATATCATAGATTTCTTTGACTGGATAAACAGAGTGGTGGACCAAGTGGGAGCAGTTGATGTCACGTACCTTGACTTCAGTAAAGCTTTCGATACTGTTCCACATAGAAGATCGATTAATAAGCTGGGTAGGCTCAGAGTGGTTCAGACATTGGTCAACTGGGTGGCAAACTGGTTGATGGGCAGAAAACAGAGATTGGTGGTAAACAGTATACAGTCAGAAGAGATGCAAGTCACAAGTGGGGTACCTCAGGGATCAGTCCTGGGGCCAGTTCTCTTCAATATCTTCATCAGTGACATTACAGATGGACTGGAAGGTAATGTTTGTCAGTTTACAGATGTCACCAAGATCTGCAACAGAGTAGATGATACAGATGGGGTGGGCAGAATGAGAAGAGATCTGGATAAACTAGCAAAATGGTCAGAAGAGTGGCAACTGGGGTTTAATGCAAAGAAGTGCAAGATCATGCACATAGGGAAGAGAAACCCTGAAACCTCCTATAGGCTGGGAAGGGAGTTTCTGGCAGTCATAAGGGAAGAGTCAGTAGCAGTGTCAGTGGCTCAGTAGGTAGCACACTCGCCTCTGAGGCCGGGAGATCAGAGGGCTGTGGGTTCAGTTCCCACATCTGGCACTTGGGTTAATATCCCAGTACTGACACTGTAGTGCAGCATGAGAGGGGTGCTGCACTTTTGAGGTGCCGCCTTTCGGATGAGACGTTAAACCGAGGTTCCATCTGCTTAGATTGGTGGTAGTTCTGGTGGATGTTAAAGATCCCATGGCACCTATCGAAAAAGAGTAGAGGAATTTCCCCAGTGTCCTGGCCAAATTTCCCTCATTCACTAAAAAAATACCACCAACAGCTTAATCTGGTTCAAGGTCAGTTGGCATTCATCTGTATCCCCCTCCCCCGGGTAGTGCCTGAAAATAGGCAGGATTTGTCTAGTGCACTTACCTGGTCAACAAAAACTAAAAAATAATAATAAATAAAAGAAAGAGACTTGGGCATCATCATCACCGATGACCTGAAATCATCCAAGCAGACCACTAAAGCAGTAGGTAAAGCTAGTTGGATGTTAAAGTGTATTAGTAGGGGTAATAATCCCTCTTTACAAGACACTGGTTAGGCCCCATCTGGAGTACTACATGCAGTACTGGAGGCCACACCTTCACAAGGACATTAACCAAACTGAGGCAGTCAAGAGCAGGGCAACCAAAATGGTGCAGAGACTGCATCACAAAACATATGAGGACAGATTAATGGAGTTCAATATGTATACCCTAGAGCAAAGGAGGGAGAGAGGTGATGTGATTGAAACATTCAAACACTTTAAGGGCATAAACAAGGTGAAAGAGTCTAGCATGTTTCAATATATGAAAAAAAGCAGGACAAGAGGACACAGCATGAGATTAGAGAAAGGCCAATTAAGGGGTAATGTGAGGAAGTTCTTTTTCAAGAAGAGTGGTAGATGCATGGAATGGCCTACCTCAGGAAGTGGTGGATACGAATACAGTACAGAGATTCAAATAGGCATGGGATAGACATAAGGGGGCAATACAGATGAGTATGAATAGATAGGCCATTGACAGAGCAAGGGACGATGGCACATTTATAAGGTAGAAAAAGAAATGGGAAGACTGGATGGCCATGTGGTCCTTATCTGCCATCAACTTCTATGTTTCTATATGTTTCTATGATTATACACCACACAGATGCTCTATTAGATCAGATAGAACTTTATTTATAGTACCAGCCATACTTGTAACATGTACTGTTTATACCATGTGTTTATTTAGTAAGGGGCATTCCAAACTTAAATTATTTGCCAATGGTAATTCTCTTACTCCCTGAATTTCTCATGCATTTTCTTTAACAAGTTTGTCCCTGTCTGCAGTGGTTCCCAGGCATGCTGTGCCTTTAATATATGTTGTCGATTTTATCTCCATGGCAATGATACACAATAAAACTGGAGTTGAATGAGCATGACACCACATCTAATGAAAACTGGCATTTTCCAAAATTGCTTGCATCACTGGTCATTGCTGGAGAGTTACTTGTGCTCAATGACCATGTGTATGACTAGGTATTTTACCTTCTGAGCACTGCTTAAAGGTGAGCTAAAAACATTTTTTTAGCTTCCATTTGTATGATCAGCTTTTGTCTTGAGTGTTTATTTCTTAATGTTTTTTCTGTGTCTTTATAGAAATATACATAGAAACATAGAAGTTGTTGGCAGATAAGGCCCACCTAGTCTTCCATATTTTTCCTACCTACTATGCAATCACAGACCCTATTTGATCACCTCTCTCTCCCCCCTTGCCTTATTTCTAAGGTTCCCTTGTGTATCTTCCATTTGTGCTTGCAACCCATTACTGTTTTAGCACCCACCACCTCCTCTGGGAGGCTGTTCTTGGTGTCCACCATCCTTTCCATGAAGGAGAACTTCATCAGATCTCCTCTGAGCCTCCTCCATCCAGCTTCATAGTGTGACCCCTTGTCCTCGAGCATCTTTTTCTATATAAAATGCTACCCTCATGTACCTTGTTAATACCTGTTAGTAATATAGCACCAAGACTGAGTCCCAGTGCTTGCCTACTGTTCTCCTTTTGTTTGAAAATGGTCTAATAAACAACATTTGGCTCTTTGAAACATATTGCAAACATCCCATAAACATGTTACAAGCATCCCATAAACAATAGTATGGTCTACATGTTCTAAAAAGACTACTTGCCAGAATTAAAAGAAAATTCAGATCCAACTCTTTTCCATATGGACTTGCCAATAAAACCTCAGTGACATCTTCATTTGTTGCTAGAGGAAGTTGAGGATAAGCATGACAAGTAGTTAAGAGTTTGCAATCAAAGGGGATGTTGGTAAAAGGATATATGTTGATCGCAATGGCAATTGGTATGGCTAAAACCAAAAGTTGAAACATGCTGGTTGATGGTTGTGGGACTCTGTCCTTCTCATACCAAAGGTCCAGGTTATTTCATATCTTCCTAGAGTGAAGGGGACCAAGGCAACAATAAAGTTGCCCAATGATTTCCCTGAGCTCAAACCACAAAATGCCTACAGTGGATAAACAAAGCTGCTAGCCACGAGATTGTCCCTGCTATACTCATAGGCCCCAATTCTCAAATGTGTCTTGGAGCACTGCAAGCTGCAGCAATAAAGCAGTTTGTATAGATGCCCCTGCACCAGGGACTCTGTGCCCTATTATCTAGCTAAGCACTGGCTAAGTCCCTCAGCTTGCAGCAATTGGGGCTAGGTGCCAAACAGATGGTGCACTGGTAGTGATGGTCACAAGCTGCTGGGGGGGACTGTGCACCACTCTTGTCTCGATAGGACTAGCAGTCCCCCTCATCATGGTACACCAGTCTCCCCATCCCGATCCCTGATGTTGTAATAAACAGAATATATACACAGACATATATATATATATGTAGGTGCTCAACCCTAACATCTCATTTCCCTACTTTTGTCACTTCAACCCTAACTGATGCATTAACAAAGTTTTTGTAATATCAAGATATATATATTATATGTATATATATGTATATATATATATATATATATATATATATATATATATATATATATACACACATATATATATATATACATACATACATATATATATATATATATATATATATATATATATATTATAGTGGTGTGGTAGCACCACTATAGTTAGAGTTCAGCAGTCAGTTACATACTAAAGTCAATGGCTTTGGCGTTAATAACATTGGACCTGTTCAATGGAGTTGCCTGAAATTTGGTATGTGCATTGGGTCACGGTAGATCTCTTGATCTGCCAAATTGCATTTCTTTTGGAGTGCCGGTCTCTGTGCACCAAAGTGCTGAAAAATGCAAAATTATCAATTTTTGCAGGCACCTTTTGGCATTCTGAATGTGGTCTTGCATGGCCTTTGTGTAGTGGAATGCCCTGCAACATGGCTCATTTGAAAGAGCTTTGGTGGCTGAACATGCCACTTTTTGTTTGGTGAAAAAATATTAAGGCATTCAAAAGTTATGGCACTTTTAAGTTCCCATTATAAGTCAATGGGGAATTTATATGTACAGTATATCAATTTATACGTACAGTATATCTTGCAATCAAAAAATGGAGTTCAGGCCATCTTGTCCCACCTGGCAATCAAAGAATTTTCAGCCTCATGGTTCAAGAATGTTTGTCATCGAGGAATTTCAAAAATTCTTTGATCGCGAGGTCCACCATCTTGTTTTCAGTTTTCCGATCACACAAACACAATTTTCTCAGCTCAGGGGTCACTTCTGAAATAAAACTTCAATAGGTTTTACTCAGGGTACCCTAATGTATCGAGCCATGGCTTTGGTTCCATTGAAATCAGTCAACATATAGAGTCATTACCTTTTAAATTCTTTGTTCGTGGCTTGCTAATGGTCTTTGATTGCGAGCCTGCAAATCCTTTAATCGTGAGATTGATTGATCGCCATCGTGCTTTGCAACCTATTTTCAGAAATGTCTCAGCTCAGGGGTTATCTAGGGACAGAAATGAGGGTGTTTTTTGATCAGGGGACTTCGTTTATCGAGGCATACCACTGGTTCGGTTGAAATCGGTGAGAAAAAATACGTATCAAACTCTTTCATTCTTTAGCCATGAGCATGCAATTTCTTTCATCATGAGGCTGTAAATTCTTAGACCGCCAGATTCTTTGACTGCCATCATGCATCACATGTAAGGGATGAGATGGCAGTATTAAAAATAATTATTTTGCAGCTGAGGGGTGTACTAGGAAGACAAATGAGGGTGAGTTTCACTTAGAGGGCTTTGTTTTGATGAACCATGGTGGTGGTTTACTGCAATTGTTTGAATTTTTGAAATGACAACAGCTTTTATTCTTTGGTTGTGATCCTGCAAATTGTTTGATCGTGACCCTGCAAATTGTTTGATAAACAAGATTCTTTGATCGCGATCGTGCATCGCAGGTGAGGGACGAGATGGCCAGAAAAAAAATCAATTTTCTCAGCTCAGTGTTGTCCTAGGAAGACAAATGAGGGTGGGTTGTACTCAGGGGGCTTCGTTCTCATGAACCATGGTGGTGGTTTACTGCAATGCTTTGAATTTTTTAAATGACAACAGTTTTTAGTCTTTAGTCATGACCCTGCAAATTCTTTGATTGTGAGCTTTCAAATTCTTTGATCATGAGATCCTTTGATTGCCATCTTTGATCGTGAGTGAGGGACAAGATGACCAGATTTTCATAATGGAATACATAGGGAAATTTTACCAATGTTTACCATTGACTATCTAGGAAACAGTTTGGTCTTCTAACTTGAAATTTGGAGGGCCTGTACAGCATGTCTTGTGGATGAAAACTGCAGTACTAATGTATTGTTTCATATTTATTTGATCGAGTATGTTGCAATCTGGAACACAGATTGCAAGAACCTGCATACAAGCTGTTGTCAATAGGTACTGGAGATGTCAACAAGATACAATTTAGATAGCAATTGCCCCTATTGTGAGACTAGCTCAATAGGTGCCCCCCCAACATGGTAATTCACAGTAAGTGGCACATGTACATGCATGGATAAAGCCACAGAGGGCTATCACGTAGTCATTTCAAAATTTGCGATGATAGCCTCCATAGATGTTCTAACAGTCTTAGTACTGGAGATGCTGTATTAAAAAATGATGCTGAGAGTGCATTGCCATCCTTGCAGCTTCTCTCCTAAGGCCTGAGTTGGTGACTGGGAATGGAATACATGAGTTGAGAATAGCCAATACTATTGTAGACTGCACCCATGCAACATCTGTACCACAACACACTGGATTTGTTGGTTGTTTTGTGGGGCAGATATTGAGGGTAGCTTGGCTAGAGGCCCACTTGCAACATGTGTTCTGACATACAACCATGTCTGGTGAACTGTGGGTGTATGTGGCAAGCATCATGAATCTGGAACATATACTGCAAGAACTTGCATAGTAAGTTGTTCTGAAAAAGCAGCCCACACAATCATAAGAGACTAGACAGATTGTAAGTGCTCATTATTTCAAGCTAAGCTCAATATGTGTCCCCCACATGGTAAACCATAGCAAGTGGAGTTTCACATGTATAGATAGAGCCACAGAGGGCTACCGA
The DNA here is from genome assembly GCA_016271365.2 of Neoceratodus forsteri. Lineage (NCBI taxonomy): Eukaryota > Metazoa > Chordata > Ceratodontiformes > Ceratodontidae > Neoceratodus > Neoceratodus forsteri. The sequence goes on along the minus strand of CM057452.1, from coordinate 767,216,940 downwards.
CCTACTTGTTTAAAAAATGTGCAATGACTGTAGTGACAGTCTTAGTACTGGAGATGCTGCATTCAAAAATGGTGCTCAGAGTGCACTGTCATCCTTGTAAGTTCTCCCCTAACCCCCCCAAGTTGGTGACTGGGAATGGAACAAATAAATTGAGAACACCTGATACTGTTGTGGCACTTCACCCATGTGCCAGCTGTACTATCACATGCTGGATTTGTTGTTGGTTGTTGTGTGTGGCACCTATTGAGGGTACAATGACTGCCCGCTTAGAGGTACTGACAGTGTTAGTACTGGAGATAGTGTATTGCAAAATGATGCTCAGAGTGCACTCTCATACTCACAACTTCTTCCCTAACCCCTGAGTTGGTGACTGGGAATGGATCAAATAACTTTTGAACACCTGATACTATGGTGGTGTTGAACCCATGTGCCATCTGTACCACCACACACTGGATTTTTTGTTGGTTGTTGTGTGGAGCAGCTATTGAGGGTAGCTTGGAATGAGGTCTACTTGCAATGTGTGTTCTGACATGCAACCAGGTCTGCTGAGCTGTGGGTGCATGTGGCAAGTATGTAGAGTCTGGAACACAGATTGCAAGAACCTGCATGATAAGTTGTTGTGAATAGACAGTACACACGTCCACAGCTGACAATGCAGATTGCACATGTACCCCATTGTGAGCTGGCCTCAATATGTGGCCCACATGGCATGTCACAGCAAGTGGCACTTCCACATATATGCAAAGAGCCAGAGAGGGCAATCAACCTCTTTTCTGCAAAACCTGCAATGACTGGACCCACAGATGCAGTCACAGCCTCAGTACTAGAGATGCTCCATTGCAGATTGATCCTCAGAGTGCACTGTCATCCTTGCAATTTCTCCCCTAATCTGTGAGGTGGTGAGTGGGAATGGAACAAATAACTTGACAACAATTGATGCTATTGTGACTCTGCACCCATTTGACATCTCTACCACCATACACTGAGTTAGGTGTCTGCCCCCCCCGAGGAGACCCTCTCTCCAGTGTTCTACTTTCTCTGCATAGTCAGGGCTATGCAGTCACAGTTCAATAGAAGACATGTGGATCAATAGTGCACCTCTGTAACAGTAAGTGCTTTAAAATAAAACTCAGGAGATACAGCATAAGGTTTATAATTACTTTATTATTTCATTATTTATATATATATATTTAGTCTGAATTGTTTGGTTGCTCTTGGGATGGGCAAAAAAACAGTTCATTGTATATATCCGTGATCATTTTTGGGGATGATTTTTGTTTCTTGGTGTTTCACTGACTTTTTCTGTGCTGTATCTTTTCAATATAAAACAGTGTCAGTGGCTCAGCAGGTAGCACACTTGCCTCTGATGCTGGGAGATCCGAGGGCTGTGGGTTCAGTTCTCACATCTGGCACTTGGGTTAATATCCCAGTACTGACACTGTAGTGTAGCATGAGAGGGGTGCTGCACTTCTGAGGTGCTGTCTTTCGGATGAGAAGTTAAACCGAGGTCCCATCTGCCTTGATTGGTGGTAGTTCAGGTGGATGTTAAAGATCCCATGGCACTTATTGAAAAGAGTAGGGGAATTTCCCTGGTGTCCTGGGCAAATTTCCCTCATTCACTTAAAAAAAAAATACCACCAACAGCTTAATCTGGTTCAAGGTCAGTTGGCATTCATCTGTATCCCCTTCCCCCAGATTGTGCCTGAAAATAGGCAGAATTTTTCTAGTGCACTTATCTGGTCAACAAAAACAAAATAAAATAAATAAATAAAATATGTTTAGCATTTAGAATTAATATTGTGTATAGATTTGGTAAGTGGTTCCATATGGGCAGTAATGTTACAGAACATGCAGTGAGCAAATATTTATCTTTGCTACATTTATTGCTGAGTGGTATTAGTTATGTGTGTCTATTGATGGTATTTTATTATCACATTCACTGACAACTTTGATATTAAGAGAATGGAGACTAATAATACGTTATTTTACATGTGGTTTTCAACATTTGACAGTTATTTTATGCAATTGATTAGAATAGAGTTAGCTTTTCACCTAATTAATGTTTAATGGTGTTTAGTTATTGACTGCATGTGCACATGAGACAGTAAGATACATTTGGTGGTTCTCATGAGCATATTCATACATTTTTCTATAGGAGAACCACATGTGTAGATTATTCTAACAGTGTAAAAGTAGATGAGAATATTTTACAATTGAGTAGACACCTTTAGTTTGATATCAACAGACACATTGTGAAGTTGAATTTGTTGTTATGTATTTATTGTGTTTTAGTTAAATGAGAGACATTTTTTAATTTCTCATTTGAGTACTACTGTACTTTATTAGTGATGTCTACATGTGTTTTACTACTAATTTTGTTAAACTAGCAGTTATTTATTTGAAGGTGGATATATCAATATCAAGAACTAAAAAAAGATGGAAGGATTACAAATATTTGTTACATATTTAACTATGTCATGGTGTGGTGAGGATACTCATTTCACATCCATTTTTTGACTGATGGCGAGATGGTTGGTTAAGCTGCAAATCTATGAGTTTTTAAAAGTATTTATTATTTGTGGAACTGGGAAAAATTCCTCATCCGACCTCCAAAAATATGGACAATCCTGTTAAAGCAACAGTACACCAATTGTTTGCATTGTGGATCAGAAGTAGACAACCATTTTAAACATTTTGTGTTTAGTTATCAGTTGTACACATCTGCACAGAAACATATAAATGTATTGTACAGTGGAAATAGGCCAGATAATGACATGTATACATCTCTATAATCAGCTATGAATCATATGGACAGTAGCACTTAATGCAATGCAATACCATTAAATGCATGGATGGAGTACCTTTGGCACAGTAAATAAACAAATGATGTGATTTTTCTGTTTTTTTTTAAACAACAAAAAACATTTCTAAGTATATTTAACTTATATACATTCAATTTGAAGCTCAGTATTATATACATACATATTTAGAAGTCGGAGTTGCATTTCTTTGTTATAGTTTGTCATCTTCAGTGTTGAAAGTCCAAGAACAGTAACAGATAATCCTGCACAGTTAGTTAAGGTATGTATTAAATTTTTCTGTTTTCTTTTTTTTTTAAACAAACATAAATACATGAAAGTCTATTTAAGTTATATTCATGCAGTTTGAAGCTCAGCATTATATACATATGTACAAGTCTGAGTCTTATTTTTTGGTAGAGTTTGTCATGTTCAGTGTTCAGAGTGCAAGAACAGTGATAGAAAATTCTATCAGATTGTTTTCAACAATTGCAGTTTAGTGCTAGCAGATGACACCACAATGTAGGTAGTCATGCTGTTAACGTGGGTGTGATAACTACATTTATCAAGCCATAACTTACTGACATTGTGTAACATCCGGCGACCTTGAGTCTGCTTGGATTTGGTGTAAGTCAATTCAGTAAGTATTATAGTCAAGGTCAAGCATGTAGACAACAACAGGAAAATGAGTCAGAGCTTAACCTGATGTGTATTGTTGAAACAAGTAGAGTTCTCAACACAATATGTGGAGAACAGTAGTTGCATCTCTGATAAGAGCTTAAATAACTTAATGAGTTTGTCATTGCCATGTAAGATTGTACTATGAAACAACTGAATGCACAGTAATATGTGCTGAGACATGCAGAGTGAAGTAAGGCATTTGCAAAAATGCATCACTAACTGACTTTCTATTGATTACAGTTCAATACCCTCAAGTCTACTTGAACAGTAATAATGCAGTTTTTGTAGTTAGTATATCGAACTTGCAAATGCTGAATATCACAATACAATGTTTTTGAAAATTGCATTGCAATGAATGATGAAAATAATGTTGCTTTGTATCCAATGTATGAGGATAGCAGTGTGATAAACAAGTACTTGTCTACCACAGGTAGCTGCATTGCTGTACTGTTGTGGTGTCTTCAGCAATGGCAGAGAAATCAGAGCAATTAACATGGACTGTAGTGATTGTTTGGAACAACTAGAACACAGGTCACCATGGGTGATTTTATACACCAGTAGTTTCTGATGACGGCGCAACTTATTCTATTAAAGGAAAGTACATGTGAACATTGGTGGTAAACAATTATATCTGAATGGAATATCCACATGGAATGTTATTGTTCCAGATATGCTGGTTTAGTGAGATGCTGTGATTAGATGGCATCACTCTCCTATACATTGTGCAACATTGGTGCAATGGAGAATTATGACATATGCATCTTTCAGATTCCTTGGGAGTCTTTCTTTCATAGTGCATACTGTATCATTGCACTCCACCCATCACTTTCTGAACCTTCACCAAGTGACATAGTGGCCAGAGTGAATGGATAAGCCATGATGGAAGTTTATTGTATGGGTGTCAAATTGAGTTCCTGAGAACATAGTTCTTCCAACAATGAAGTGTGAAATTGGTGTTGTTACTTTCATGCCTTGATAGTTAAAGCATTGCAATACAATCATTATGTATGAACTTGAATATGTAACTCTCAGAGAGCAAACACAAGAACTACCACATCTTCGGCACAGTCAACCAGTATCTGCATTTGCAAATAACTTGCAGAACTTTGCAGTTCTCTGTTCAGGGACATAGACAGACATCCAGAGCATATTCTGAGTTGTTTGTGATTCTTTGTGGCTGCACTGCAAACATGTGTATTTGGACACATAGTCAACTTTAAAGTGTTGACACAGATCAATTCCATCATCTGCTAAACTGTTTATCATTTCCATCATGAACGCTGTGACATCTTGTTGTGAATTGTCAGGAAACATTGATTGTCCTGTGTATTTTCCAAGAGTTAGTCGTAGAGGAGTCAAGCTTAGTAAACTGGGCAACTGGTCTTGACTACTTTTAATGACTCTCTTTAATGCTTCCAACAGAGGTGTCGACTGACTTGAACATCATTTCTTGTGATCATGCACTGTCTTAGCATTTCAATGTGGGTGGCTTACAGTGCACCAATACGCGCCTCATCAAGTAATGCTATGTAAGACATGTCACCTTGCTGTATCATATTCTGTGAGAGTTCAACATATGAGAACTCCCACAGATTGATTCGACCTATGCATCCAATTGTTTTCTTTGCCTCTTCAATGGAAAGACTACAGAAAACACGTTTGCCATTTACAGTAGCCAGCTGAAGGAGAGCTCCAAGAACAATAATGTTCTTACCACAAAATGGTATGTCATCATTGGTCCCTAGTATCTCCTGTAGATGGAGGTGAACATATGTGAAGAGAACATTTGAAACCTTGCTGATCTCATCTATTGTCAGCAAATACATCTTGTCAAACATTGACCTCAGTTCAGAGGCAACATCATATGACAATTTTCTGTAAACACCACTCTTCCTATGCTCAACTGACAACATGAATAACCTATGAAGTGTGATACCACTTATGTTATAAGCTGTCAAACCTGTAGGAGCAGCAACAATAACAGATGTTGCTGCATTGCTAAGCTCACGCACACCTTTGCTTATAGCTTTGATCAAGAAACTTTTTCCAGTCCCAGCAGCACCACTAACAAACAGCCTGATTGGTGTCTGTTCCTCAGAAACACACTGCTTGGTACTGTGCTGAATAGCGTGTTTCACAGCATGTATCACAAAGTGATACACGACACTTTTGGTGTGAGTTAAACTTGTCAACAATGTTTGTAGCTGACTCTGACAAGTGCATGCTTTGTTGCATTGTGCCCTCTACCTCTGACATTAGCACAGCTGGGTCATTAGGAGGAAGAGGAGCACCAAGATTCCCTTCTCCTTCAACATCAACCATTTCCTGTGATGTTACTGTGTGTCATCATCCAGAATTTTCTTTGTGTTCTCTAACTGATTTTTTATCCATTTCATTTATGTCAATGTAAGTCTCAGAGACATGACTCTGAAAGGTATGATACATTTCCATGAACTGTTGTTCATATGTGTCAGACAATCCTTTCAATTCAGATTCTGATCTCCAAGGCTTGAACAGAAACAATAGAGCAAAGTAATAATGTTCGTTGCTTTCTGTTGTGTTCAAGGTGAGTTTACAATGGTCAATTAGCCACGGTTTGTGCTTTTTGACAAGTGAGCCATCAAACCCAGTGACTTTATATATGCCTTTTTTGGGGTCAGAAGAAACACCCCAATTGTAATCATACCATTGAGCAACTTCAAAGAGACACAGATCGTCCATAGCACTGTGGCACTGTGGATAATTGTTGTCAATTAAGTTGCTCTTGAGAATATTTGTGGATGTTGGTCTTGTAGCAGCCAGATCCTCAATCACTTACTGGCTCTTAAGGACACTACATCTGTTCTGCTTGTGATTCACAGTCAAGAAATGAATGGAGTCTGACTTGCCATATAGACATACCCCTTTAAATCGGTCACTTGCTTCATAGACTCCACACTCACAGTGTGACAGAGTCTTAAGTCCCAGTGACCAAAGCCTGCAAGACATTGACTTATCACAGTTAGACAACTCTTCCCACATTTCTTGCAGGGTTGTTTGCTAGTGCTTAGTGATCTATGATGTAACATATCTTACAAGAGCCATCGAGCTGTCAGCAACAAACTGAACATCAATGTTTTCCTGCCACATCAACAGAAGAGAAAGACTATAGTCATTGATATAGACTTCTGATTCTGTGCAAGGTAGTTCATAGACTTGTTTTGTTGACTTTGCTTTCAGGTGGTGTCACATGGCTGAAAATACATCATTCATAGAAGCTGCTAGGCAAGCTCACCTTGGGAAGCCAAAATGGCATTGAGTGTACCACTGATCTTTGTTCTTTACTTTCCTATGACAGTATTTGCCACATAGGTGTTGTTGGAATTTCTGAACCAGTTCCAAAAGTGTTGCACTGACATACCTGTCTGGCATCTGACATTGACATACTTCAATATGAAGCTTAGAATGTCAGTTGTCTCGTTGTCTCCAATATGTGGGGCATCTTTTATCTACAGCAACATATGTATGTGTGGAGCTCCACGAGCTTGGTATTCAACCCTCCAGAAGTAATGCTCAACAATGCCGAGAGGAGGAGTTGTCTTAGACAGTATGAACTTCAAAAGACTTTGGTACTGGTGGTGGAAGTAACGTGAAACTGTTACTGGATCAAGTGAACATAGTTCGTTGAGAGTCATAGTTTGCATGTTCTCAGCATCAGAGTTTGCCCATCTGGGAAGATCAAGCAGATCATCCCAATAATATTTAGCACAACTCAGCATTACAAACCATGTTGCTGGTCCAAACTCTCTCAGAATACACATTACCTCAGAGTGTCATCTGTGCCAATATTCCTTAGTACCACGCATGCTAGACAAATGGAAGAAAAATTGACTTGCAGTGTTTCATCTTTGGTCTGCAACTTCTGTAGTAACTGTGCAGCTGTCACACTGTTGAATTCTGTACTAAGTCTCAATGTATGAGCAATACTAGCAGATAGGACACTAAGTCACAAAGAAGGTGGAACAGGTATGCAATGTTTCTCCAAAATTTGCCATCCTTATGTTGTACTAGTGAGGCCCTATACTCAGCTCCTGGTACTTGAAGTTCTCATTCTTTTAATCAACCACCTGAGCCAAGTGGAAATAGATCAGACAAACAATGAGCTTCTAGAGTAGCCTCCCATATACTTACAGGATTGCCCTCCACTTGCTTCATTTGATATAAATCAATGTTATCCATTACTGGGTCCTTGCCATGCAATGGGTGTATGGTGAATTGCTCATACACATTGTGTACAGTAGAGATGTCAACTTTCTCCAGTATTGCTTTGTCAGAGTTCTCTACGGCAATATCTGTAGAAAGACCACCAAATGCATCGATGTCAATGTCAGCTTATAAACATTTGTGCTCTTTTAGGTATTGCAAAGCATGCTTTATCTTGTCAACATTGAATATGTCCTGCCATATTGTTTTTGCCTTTGTTGGTATACCATTTACCAAGATGACTACTCTCTTGTCCTGAGAAATAGTGTTGACATTTTCTTGCAAAGGAAAAGGCAAGTAGACAGCAGAACCTTTGAGAGAGCATACAAGTTCTTTGTTCAGTATGTCTCACATCTTTGTGTTCAGCCTGATTGTTTGAAATGGCTTCATGGTCTGAATGAGAATCCTTTAAAACAAGTTCAAGACTGCTGTCTCATCAGGAGTTGGTTCAACTTCCATTTTATTAAGTACAGACCGAGGAGGTAAACTGTCACTCAGTCTTGTTATGACAGTAAGAACAGAGTGACGCAGTTACAACTTCTTCAAAGTCAGACTTTAAGATAAGGTATGCATGGAGACACCTCAACATAACATTCATATGAACATACAAAATTTGTCAGCAGATAAAGGCCTATAGGTCTATCAAGTCTGCTTGAATGTGCAGCTAGCACCACTTATTCTGCAGCTGCCCTTCCCTTTCACCCTTCCCCTTCCAGCGTGGAATGCTCTGAAGGTCCATTGTGGCACATAAGTGTTTGTAGAACAAGCATTCACATGATACACAGATTACATTACATTTTTGCATTTTGCTAATTTCAAATTTAGCAAACTCACAACCAAAATGTCTCAGAAGGTGATCTTCTTGCACCAGTGATGTGTGGACTGTGTTTGTTTGTTCATGGACAGTAGCAGTAGACCTCCATCTATGAGTTATTTGCAACTGTTTAATTAACTCCATAAGTCCTTCCACATCTCCATCTTCGAGCAATGCTTGGAATTGCATGTAGTCTCGGATGACAGATCTTACACGATATAACCTTTTACAAATTTTTGGATGCCAGAGTTATACATTGCCAGCATACGAAAGTGATGAAATGTGCTGTCACAGTTCATGCTCTATAAGCATGCAAGGGAGTGACCCCTTAGGCCTTTTGTGAGGCCGAATCTCACACTTGTCAATGGTGTGAATCAGTGTATGTTGTTCAGATCTCTTGGTGGTTACAAATGTTGAGAGGAAACTTTCAATAGACATGATTGATTCTTCTCTAATGTTACATGTATTGTCACATGCCCATGTCTTAGCTGACAACTTTGGATCATTTTCAACCTGTTCAACTTGATCATTATTCTCCAAGTGAAGGGTTTCATGAGATAGAGCTAAGACATTCTGCACTTTTACCTGTTCATCAATTGTGAAACTGATGTTTCTGTTGTGTGCATGGTATTTCTCTTCCCAGAAGAATGCTTCTGAGTACTCTGAATGAAACCAATCTCCTTGAAACACAACAGAGATATTTTGTCTGCTTAAGTGTTCAAAAGACAATATTTTGTTTCTCATCTACTCAATCTTTACACTCAATTTATCAATGGCTGACATCATTTCAGCCCATAATTGGGAATGTATTACTAGCACCACATTGACAAATTGTCTTACTCTTAAGCGCAGTTTCATCAATGAGATCTTAGTATGCAGTCTGTTCCCTTAGCGTCTCACTATTTTTAAGATCACACATTCAATTTTTTACTCTACGGACAAGTTTTTTGAAAAAGTTTGCCTTGCTGTGTTGTGCAGCAGCAGAACTCACACATCTAGCATTTTTTTTCTGTCTCACATATCTATGCTTTGTTGATGACAGTGCTGGACTTTGTAACTGCACTGGTTCTCTAGGAAGGTTACTTGTAGTAGTTTTACTAGAGGAGGTTTTGTTTTTGTTTAAATGTGTATGTTTAATTATACATCTACTTTGAACAGAAGACAATTTTTCTTGCTTCTGTCGACAAGTTTTACCTTTCGTTCTTACATGGCATGACAATGAACAAGCAGTACAGCTAGAACATTTTATTTGTGCTCTAGGTTTATATAGCCATGATGAAAGAGCGCAAGTATCTCTTCAATGTCTTCAGGGTTGTAGTCTCCTAAAAAAGTAAAAAGAAAATATAGAGTAGTGAGAAACATGTACCATACGGTAATAAAAAACAAATGCTGCATAAGGAATTGAGAGCATAGTATAGTTACAAAAAATCAATTTTTATGCTAAGATTTGTATCACTTTGTGTGCATTTAGTTATTCTGTGCACTGCAGTGTCATCTAAATATTGGATTAGATTGCAAAACGCTAATACTTAGAAAAAGAATATGTGTGGTGAGTTCATTGGTTGATGCGCTTGGGTACTGCTGCAACCAACCGGATTGCGAGCGCCCTCTCAGACCACACTGATTGGTCCCTGGTGGAAGCCGGCTTCTGCTCTTTGATTTTAAACCCTAAAAATGTTTATGTTGGGACAAATGTTAAAAAGCTGAAGTGTTAACCCAGTCTGTAATAGAAAGAACTTGAATTGTGGTTTGGAAAGAAATCTAGTGTCTACAGCCCTTTCCCTGCATACGTGCACTGGACCTAGACACTTTTGGGTGCCAAAGTAATACACGTCCTTTTGTTCTGCAAATTTTGGACTCCCCACTGTTCTGTCTAACCCTTTATGTGAATCCCTTTTATTAACCCTCACTCTCCTTCTCTCTATAAGCCGAGGAACTGTCGCCCAGGCTCCCAGCTCCTAAGCTGTGGGATTCCCAGCTACCGGGCAGTCGGTACACCTCTAGCTGATGCGTGAGACTGCAGACACAGACCCAAGGCCCTACAAGGTACGGCAACTGCTGCAACTTTTTCAAACTCGCCCCTCCCCCACCTCCGCTGATTATTAAATACAGTAGCTCCTGCCAAAATATTAGTCCACGTCCCCTGGCACAGTGCCCCACCAACAGAGACTTAGCTCATGATCCCCCTCTTCTCTGTCCAGCCTACGGGATCCAACTCTCAGGGCCTCACCCTACTAAAATGCATAGGCTCTCCTTGGCTGTGCCTTCACCACTAAATATTTTTAATGCTATCAAATTTGGGTCAACCTGGATCAGAAAGCTACTGATAAGCTGCATTAATCCAGCAACCCCACTGGCCCTGGGCTAATTGAGTGGCTCCTTTTTTGAAGTACCATCATGTTGGGCCCTATATGGCTCCTTGTTCTGCCCCTTCTTCTGCTGATACCAGCTGCCCAGCATTGGACACCTGAACTACTATCATGTTTGGTCTACAACTGCACCTTGTGCTGTATACCACATGGCAACTTATCCTTTATTTGCCTCTGTGAGTCCAAGTACCAATACCTCGAACCCTGCTCTTGGACCACACATACCAGTAGTACTTATAACACTCCCCCACCACGAGGCCCACCTCCCACCACGCAGACTTCTGTCTCCTCCTTGCTTATTGTGATAGGGCTACTAGCTCTTGCTACAACAGATCAGCTCTTCTATGGTGGCTACTTTCCAGTCCCTAAAAACATCAGATCTACTAGACAGGAGAAAGGCAGGGATTACAAGCTTATAATTAGCGCTCTTAGAAAAATCCTACTTATCCTCCTGCTATGTTCAGGCAATGTAGAACTCAACCCTGGCCCCCCAGAAGCTATTGCTTTGCCAGCAGAACTAGCAAATTTAAAAGGAATAAGCTTCTTGCTTATTAACATACGTAGCCTTCTTAAAAAGATAACCTTAATACAAACCTGGGTAAATCATACCTCTCCTGACATACTTGTGATTTCTGAAACTTGACTTAGACCCAGCACCACTGATAGAGAAGTAAACATACCCAACTATGCCTTGTTCAGAGCTGATAGGCATGCCAGAGGAGGAGGGGTAGCTATCTACGTTAAAGACTAATTTTCTGCCTTCTGCTTATCCTCGGCATCTGTCACCAGCGAATTTGAATGCCTAATTCTACAGCTCATGGATGTCTAGGACCCTGAGGGCCTACGAGGGGGCCTGGAGAATGTTTCAAACATTCAGGGCAGCACACCAGATGGAGGTATGTAGGCCACTCACAGAGAAACAGTTGGAAATGTTCACCATGGAGCAGTGGCAAAAAGGGACAGCCCACACCACAATGGGAGTCTACTTGGCAGGGATTAGTGTTATCTGCAGTCTAAAAGGGTGGAAGGACCTGACAAAATCATTGTTCATCAGAATAATGATGCAGGGATGGGGCAGGTTGAAACAGGGGCCAGTAGATAATAGGAGGCCAATAGAGGAGCAGTGGCTGGTAAAGCTAAAGGACGCACTCCCGGCACTATGCAGATCAAAGTCCGAGGCCCAGCTATTTCACACAATTTATGTAGTAATGTTTGCAGGGGCCATAGAGGAGTGAGGTGGTAGGCCATGGGAAAGAAGACAAGGAAGGGGGGTTAGAATGGGAAGATATAAGCTGGGGGGTGAAAGAGATACGGATCAAGATTAGGAGGTCAAAAATGGTCAAAGAGGACAGGGTTACATAGTGACACTGAAGGGGCAGGTAGAGGTTGCAGTATGCCCAGTACAGGCTCTGTAGGCTTTCACCGCAGAGTATGGGACCAGGATGGGGACATTATTTGTACATGGCGATGGAAGAAGGGTCATCTGCTACCAAGTCACAGCACTGCTCAAAAAGGGCATGCAATTCATGGGGGAGGACCCGCCTAATTATTCATCCCATTCCTTGTGGATTGGGGCTGCCTCACAGTGGGCAGCTGTGGGAGAAATGGTGAATGATAGTTTGGAAAAAGGACGCTAGCAGTCTGTCAGTTATAAGAGATTCATTTGAGCACTGAAGTAAGAAATTAAAGTATTGCTCCTGTTTTATCTACAGATCTGGGGATGCAAAAAATGGTGGGGGGAGGGCAGGGAAGGGGATACTATGGTGATGACACTAAAAGCATATATAAAAAATTTAATTTTGCTTGAACCCCATAGGAAGAGGGAGGATCACGGATGTCTGGATCTGTGGCCATTCCTATGTTTATTGGGCTGGGAAGAGAGCAGAGAAGAAGGCTGGGGGAAAGCAGCTGTACCAGGATGTGAAACAGTGTAGGTTGGTCTGGCATGCATATGAGGGATAAGATGGGCACAACTGCTTCTCACCTTATAGGAACTCAATGGGCGGTGCCCCAGTCCAGACCTAATTATTATACATCGAGGGGGCAACGACCTTGCAGGCAAGCCATGGGTAGACACATACTTGCAGATAAAAAGGGATCTAGGAGCAATATGACAGTGGTGGCCTCAGGTATGCCTTGCCTGGTTCAAGAGAAAAAGAAAGCATTCAGAAAGTACAAGGAATCACAGAAGGAACAGGACAGAGAACTGTGTCAGTTAAAGCAAAAGGAAGCTGGAAAGGCAGTCAGAACAGCAAAGGCCCAAACCGAGGAAAAGATAGCCAAATCAGTTAAGAAGAGGGATAAAACCTTTTATAGGTACATCAGGGAGTGAAGGAAGACCAAGGAAGGGATAGTGAGGCTTAATAAAAGGGAGGGAGGAGGGGTGGGAAGAGGGTGACTGTGAAAAGGCAGAGATACTAAACCAATATTTTTGCTCAGTATTTACAAAGGAAGAGGGGGAGGTACCTAAAACAAACAGTAGAAACACTCTGGATACAGAAGTTGATACCAGCCCATTTACAGAAGAAAGGGTTCTGAAAGAGCTCTTAAAACTGAAGGTGGACAAAGCAATGGGGCCTGATGGGATTCATCCCAGAATTCTAAAACAACTAAGGGTAGAACTAGTGACACCACTGACTACCCTCTTTAACAAATCATGGGAGGATGGGGTGGTACCTGAGGACTGGAGGAGGGCAGATGTGATTCCCCTTCACAAAAGTGGGAGCAAGGCAGAAGCAGGAAACTACAGACCTGTTAGTTTAACCTCAGTGGTAGGGAAAATGATGGAATCACTTCTGAAAGAAAGAATTGTTGAGTATCTAGAGGCCAGAGGGGCACAGGACCCAAGGCAGCATGGATTCACAATGGGAAGGTCATGCCAGACAAATCTGATAGATTTCTTTGACTGGGTGACCAAAGTAGTAGATCAGGGAGGGGCTGTGGACATGGCCTACCTAGACTTTAGCAAGGCATTTGACACAGTCCCACACAAAGATTAATATACAAGTTAGCCAGCCTGGGAGTGGGTCCCAAGATGACAGCCTGGGTAAAGAATTGGCTGGAGAATAGGACACAGAGAGTAATAGTAAATGGGTCCACTCTGAAAAAAGGGTGTTACTAGTGGGGTACCGCAGGTTTCAGTATTGGAACGGTCCTCTTTAATGTCTTTATAAGTGACATTGAAGAGGGACTGGAAGAGAAAAGTATGTCTCTTGCAGATGACACAAAGATCTGCAACAGAGTTGATGCACAAGGTGGGGTGGAAAGGATGAGAAGGGACTTGGCAAGGTTAGAGGAATGGTCAAATGTATGGCAGCTTAGATTCAATGCTAAGAAGTGCAAGGTAATGCACCGGGGAAACAAAAACCAAGGGGAAGAGTACACAATGGGGGTGAGATACTAACAACAACAAAAATGGAAAGGACCTGGGGGTAGTCATATCAGATGGCCTAAAGGTGGGCAAGCAATGTGAGAGGGCAGCAACAGAGGATGAGGGGAATACTGGGATGCAGGAGAGGCATCACCAGTAGAAAACAAGTTATTATCCCTCTGTACAGACAGCTGGTGAGACCACATCTGGAGTACTGCGTGCAGTTCTGAGACCCAATCTCGCAAAGACATAGACAGGATGGAAGCTGTCCAGAGGAGGGAACTAAAATGGTGCAGGGTCTGCTGGAAGACATATGAAAGAGACTTAAGGAGCTTAATATGTATAGCCTCGAGGAAAGGAGGAGAGGGGACATGATAGAAACTTTCAAGTACCTCAAAGGAATCAACAAAGTCCAAGAGGGTAGCATCTTTCAAAAAAGAGGTGTGCAAGAACAAGGGGGCACAATTTGAAGATGAAGGCGGCTCAGAGGTAATTTGAGAAGTATTTTTTCACAGAGGGTTGTGGATGTATGGAACGGCCTTCGGAGAGATTGTGGAGTCAAAAACAGTGGTGGAATTCAAGCATACATGGGACAGTCATAAGGCAATTTTAGGGGGTGGGGGTAGGAAGAAGTAGGCTGCTGGTTAACTAGGATCTGCAGCTTATCCATCAAGTAGGGAAATGGGCAGACTGGGTGGGCCAAGCGGTCCTTATCTGCCATCAAATTCTATGTTTCTATGTTTCTATATGATACCAAGGATGGTGTGGAGGCAGGAGCACAGCCATAGAGCTGTGGAGAGGTCCAGGAGAAAGATGAATAGAAGGGCTGGAACATTAATAAGGCAGATGGGAGGACAGGTGACACTGCGGGGGTAGAAGAATGTGTAGAAGACTTCTACAGGTCAGATGGGGTGCACCTGTCAGACCTAGCCATAGACATGTTCAATACAGAAACAATGGGCTTTATAGAAGCATGGAGGGAACATGCAAGAAATGGGAAATAAAAAAAAAACAGAAGGAGTAAAAAGGATCTTCCCTGAGGTAAGGGAGAATAATACCCTAAGTGTGGGGGAAGCCAGTTGTCCAATGCAAGCTGGAGACTGGCTAGTGGGGAAAAAGGGTGAAGGAGGGAAGGGGGAAGAAAAACGAATAACACAAGAAGAGGAAGAAGATGAAGGAGAAAGCGGTCTCGGTTTTCACCGTTACCTAACGGAAAAGGAGAGAAGAAGAAGAAGGCACCCAGGTTTTCACCTGGAGGGAGAAAAGCAGAAGAAAGAGGGACAATCAGAGATTGATATATGGATGGAAATAAATGAAATTCTGAAAATGTGATGATAAGAAAATGATAAATGGAATATGGAATTATGATGTATAAATACATTAATTACCAGTCTGAGCACAACAACAAACAATGGTCTCTGTCTTTTGTGAGGGAAAAGGGGGGAATCCAGGACAATGGAATTTGCCCTTTAAGGGGCAGACCAGGTTGTCCTGGTGCACCCCTTCCCTTCTTCATTAGGATGGTTGTGCTCAGGAGGGGAGGGAGGAAGGAAGGGGAGGGGCTAAGGGTTAGAACAATGGGTAGGCAACAGGAAGGGGAGAGGTAAGTGGAGGTACATAATGGACAAGCACAGAGGGGCCTCAGTCACTTTTTGCTGGAGTTTTGATCCTCCCACCCACCCTACAAGGCAGAGTAAGAGGGAAAACAGTCAAGATGGGACTGTATGGTGGGTCTATCAAAGGTGCATGACAGAGGCATCTGGTCGGACAGTTTGGACTGCCAAGGTGAATGGCAGATGATAATATGGTATGGACTGCCAAGGGTGGATGGCAGGAGAAAAAAGGGAAAAAGGGGGGGGAAGGAGGGGAGGGGGGAAGAAAAAGGAATAACACAAGAAGAGGAAGAAGATGAAAGAGAAAGCGGTCTCAGTTCTCACCGTTACCTAACGGAAAAGGAGAAGAAGAAGGCACCCAGGTTTTCACCTGGGGGGGGGGAGAAAAGAGGAAGAAAGAGGGATAGTCAGAGATAGATATATTACGGATGGAAATAAATTAAACTCTGAAAATATGATAATAAGAAAATGATAAATGGAATATGGAATTATGATGTATAAATAAATTAATTGCCAATCTGAGCACAACAAACAATGGTCTCTGTCTTTTGTGAGGGAAAAGGGGGGGATCCGGGACAATGTACATGGTTTTCTTTCTGTCTGAAAGTTTCATTGCATTATGTTCAGAAAACTGTTAAACATTTTGCCAGTGCATGTTATTTCACTCCATGTGTTTTACTCACAGAACAGTTCTACAAATAACATGTAAATAGCTTGTCAAGAGTTACAATTGTTCCAGGAAAAAAACTGCTAAGAAATTTTTTTAAAGGTTGTATTATGATATTTCTATATTTAAAAATTGTCTTAAAACCTGCTGATTGTGATTTTTGTTAAATGTGTTCCTTTTACAGTAATTGTTTGTGGCTGGAAATACCGTTTCAGGTTAAGTATTGGCTAAAACAGTTTCCTATTTTTCTGTGACACTATCTGACAACTTAACAGTTAATGTCTAAAGCAGATGTACTACATTTTAGTGGTGGGTTACTTTGTGAGAATTACTTGATAATCTGACAATATAAGGAATTTTTGGTTACATATGTGTGTTTTTTCCCAGTTGTGCAATCCTATCTCAGAAAGAAATTGTGTACTATCTAGGTCAATTTTTTAGTACATTTGAATTTTTAAAACCCAGACACACATAAATATATTTTACTTAACATATAGAATAACAGTTATTATTAGTAGGAATTGGTAACTGTTAAATTCTACTGCAGTTATGAGACTATCACAGGCTAATTAATATGGCAGAGTTGTAAACTGTTGTACATTATCTCTGTGAAGAACAAAGGTATGGTTCCACTCACCACTCAAGCTGCTGGCTGAGAAAGAGAGGGAATTTACATTGACAGAGCATTATGGACAGTGACTTAGACCAATGAACATTTATTTTGTTGGCAAGTCATGAACTGTGCCAATGAGAAGACAGTATTGTCCCACCAAAACAAAAAAGAATGTTTTATAAACATAATGCCAGTAGAAAAAGGCTTTACATACATAGCTAGATCGTTTAGGCAGTATAAGTCAATCTGAGAACAGGTTATTACTTGTGATTGTTTTGACTGTATTTATCTGTATGATACAACAGAATACTGTTCATTGTGCTGATTAGACTTGAGAGTGCTTGGTAGTCAGACAGACACAATTGTGATATTTCTACATCTGAGTTTTTGAGATTTGTCACTCAGCATGGCAGAAAAATCTACACTGACTGTATGTATAGTGGGATAAAGTTTGGTGAGAAGGGCAGCAGTGTTCAGTAGAGGTAGTCATTTCTGCAATGATTTACATCTACCTGGATGCTCAGTGTCTTGGTTTGGGAACGGTGGCATGAGGTGAGAGCAGCTCATGCCTACCACGTACCATTTGTTGGAGACACACCCACAACCAGATATACTCCTTATACATCTCAGAAGTAATGATTTGGGGAACAAACGGGCAATTGATTTAATAGGAGCTGCACAGTCTGACTTGTAGCATCTTATCATTATGTTGCCAGCTTGTAAAATTCTGTATTCAGACATTACACAGCACATGGTCTGGAAAGGTGAGGATTACTGTCCTTTACTTGAAACATCACGCAGGAAGGTGAACATACAAATATCTGGATTCCTTCATGTTATGGGAATGCATACCATTCGTCACCCCAAAATTACTTATGACAAATATTAGCTATATCTAAAAGATGGTGTGCATCTCTCTAACACTAATAATAACATTTTTGTTGGGGACCGTCGACATGGTATCCTTACAGTTCTGTGATTGTGCACCTGTACAAGTGTGCCTCTCAAGTACATCACATACGCACTGACAAAAATGGCTCTTTTTAGAGCCAATATAAATTGTCAAAAGATAGAACATTTTACATTTTGCACATTGTTGTCTGTATGTTAGATTGTGAGTACGTAGGAAGCACAGATTGTGTGGTATGTTTCAGCAAATAGGTGTTACAATAATTGCTAACAGTTGATTGGGATTTGCATTTTTACTTGAGATTTTATGTGCGTTTTTTGGGCTGGTTATGTGACATATTGGTTGGGTGCTGCTGTGCAGATAGTGTTTTTCTGTGTTATCTGTCATGTGATGTGGGGTGTGTGTACTGTAACTATTTAATTTTTTTTTGTGATATGATGTTTTTGGTAACGTTTGAGTATGGTTGGTTTAAAGGGGGGATGCATTCTCTGAGTATGGATGAGAATCTTATGTTTGTTTCTGAAGGTGAACTGCCAAGAAAGGGGAGGTTGATGACATAAAACATATATGCTATTGATGTACAATACAGTGTGCTGCTAGGTATGTATTCACTGGGTAATTCAGTGATTGTCTTTTGTTGTAAAAAAAATGTGCGTGCTGTTTGACAGTTCTGTAATACATTTCCTGTTTTTCTTTCAACAGATACATATAGCTTGAGATTTTCTGCATATACTCTACTGTTAAGTAAGTATTGTTCTTTTTTGTATTACCTGTGTGTTCAGCAGGTTACTACACTGAAGCTAAAGTGAATAATGCTCTAATATCATAGGATGTACTTCATGAGGTCCATTGTGTTGTCCACCGTTTGCTTATTGAGCTCTTAGAAAATGATGTAGACACTGCCAGCTCTCTGATTGCCTTATTGCAATAGCAGAAGGGTAGATTAATGTAAGATACATGGCCACCTTGAAAGACTGTGAATTCAAGGTGCACCATTAGCGAACAGTATGTTTGGGCACCCTGAATTGGTGTACTGATGTGATGCCATTTTTTGACTGTAACTTACTGAGGCCTCTAAGGTGTTTATGTTGTAATGTGCCACTTTTTTACAACTGCTATGTCAGTGTGCACATCAAAACATTTTGATTTCTTACTTTTAGCTTTGGTTGCTTGCTCTTTGTAGTGCAGTATTTTCTTTTTTTGCTACTACTGTGACTTTCACCTTTGGTTGTTCATTTGTAAAGTTTCATGTTGTGTTAACATCTTGTTAAGTTTCAGGCACTTCATCAGTTCCTCACTACTGGCTGTCCAATAGCTGCAAAGAAGCATACTTAAAAAACAGTGCAATAAATAGTTTAACATTCGAATAGTGCTTGTGTCCATGTCTGCTGGTGGGGGGCAGGGAGGGAATGAATGTAACCATGATGACCTCTGATGTTGCTGACTGGCTGCTACTGCCTGTCTGGAAAAAAAAATGAAAACAGTTTCAATACTGTGTATATGTGTGTGGCAGCTGGGGGGGGGGTTATAAGTGTAAACAAGATGTGTAGAAGACAACAAAAAAAATGATGTGGAGAGATTACTTGTTTTACATATAAGGAAATAAAACATTTACTATGAAAAGTTACAAAAATATTTTTTTTTATAATATGTCTCACACAGTGACTATTTTGAAAGTGCAATAATACCCTACAAGGTGGTCAGTTGGTCATAATTACATCACTATGTGGTGTGGTGTTCTCCAATATTTTCCTCCCTGTCAGGTATTAACATTTGGTTTTAGCGCTGTCTCTGTTGTGTAGGGAATAGTGGGAAGTACCTTCAGTGTACCTGCATGGTGTGCAGCTGTTTGGTCTGCCCTATGACACTATGCAGTCAGTATATGAATAATAGAGCTTACATAATTGTAAAGTAGATACTACTGCAGCTGTGAATGTAGATGTCAATATTTATCAGTATACTATTTTGTTACTGTCAGGGAGTATATATATATATATATATGTGTGTGTGTTTTAATAACAGAGTCACTGTTACTTCAGAATTTATTAGTTATTACACATATCTCATTTTGATTCTTAAGAAAGAGAAGCAGGTGTAAGATACAGCACTATTAATGTTATATCTAATTATGTTTTCTGATACTGTATGTCTTATTTGTCTTTTTTTGTTACAGATGGACAATGCCAAAATCCTGGAGTGACAGAGAGGTGCTGGCCCTTGTTCAGACTGTTAGGGAGCATGTGAATGCGTGCATCATCATGCATGTGACTAACCTAAGCCTGACACACACATGGAGCAAGGTAGGTCTTTTATTTGATTGGGAGTTTGGTATTTATTTCCATGCCTATAGATGTGATCAATGACAACTGTGGGTTATGTATCATATTAATTCAATAAATTGATCCTTGGTGGAACAGTGGACCATACCCACCCTAATTGCGGTCTTCTGTATACTAGAAATGAAATAAACATTTCCTTGCTAGTACAGTAGAGTCACTGCCAAGCCTGACCATGGGCATAGTTAAAAAAAAAACTGGTGGTCCAGTGGTACCCCTTTCTTCAGTCCTTTTACAATATCTGAGATTGGGCTTGGGCGCGCACACAGTGGACTGCTGAGATAGCTGTTTTTCCTACAAAACATGTGATCTATCTGGGAACAGTCCATTGAAGCACTACGGATATATTTGTTATATTTTTATCACACATATCTCATGATTGGGCTGGGTATAATGTACTGGAGTAGAAGCAATAGATATTATTACTTATTTAGTTTTATGCATATTCCTGTATTTCGGTACTGGGGTGCTTTGCCGATGAGGTGCCGATGCAAGGGGTGTTCGTCTCTGACGGCTGAAGACTGGATGGGTGCCAGGTGTAAGTCACCAGGGATTGGCACACCTGTATGTAAATGGGGCCATTATTACAGGCAACTAGCCCCATTTGTGGGTTGCATGTATTATGGGCCCATGTCTATATTTATCACTGACTATCACGGTTCCTCCACCTATCGCAACTGCAGTTGTGCTGGCACATCCCTCCTGCTACTGTCTTGCCACTTGTGGTGTTGCAGTGTCATTACAGGATGTACAATGCGGGAGGGCATGATGGCATATTGAGTGGTACTGAACCATGGCACTACACTGTTGATTATCACCCAGGACATGATATGGCACTTCCCAGTTATGCTGCATCCAGGCTTGCGCTCCTCCCTGGCACAGTGTGGATATCCAGAAAATGGTGTTATTGAAGTATGATGAGACACATTTGATGTCAGCACTGTTAACAGATGTAGATGTA
Source organism: Neoceratodus forsteri (assembly GCA_016271365.2). Classification (NCBI taxonomy): domain Eukaryota; kingdom Metazoa; phylum Chordata; order Ceratodontiformes; family Ceratodontidae; genus Neoceratodus; species Neoceratodus forsteri. Next base: position 767,195,566 of record CM057452.1, on the reverse strand, counting down.
TATATGGAAGCTCTCCAATAAAATATAAAAAAAATAGTTTGATATTTATGTACATTTTTGTAACACAAATGTTTTTATTTAATATATACCAAGAGTGTATTGTGCTGTGTAAGAACATGGACTAAAGAGTGTCTCTTGTTCTTGTTTGGCTAAACTGGTTCATTGGATGGAGTTGGTGTTTGACCTTGTGCACAATGTTAACCTCTTTCCCCACATGTCTGCATTATAGCACTGCAGCGAAGCATGTGATCTATTATTAGTTTCATATTTGATAAACTCTGCATATGAGTCCATATTGTTAGAGCTTGTGAATTAGTGGTGAGGTTGTGGCCTTTGTAAAGTTATGCATTTTTGTATTACACAAAACACTTAGCATACTTTTCACACCTTGGGGAGATAGGAGATGACAAAATCTCCAGACGAGTGTCACAGGAAATGGAAGACCACCTGTCAGACCATTTTTAAGGCAAACGCAGTGGCGGGTGATATACGAAGGAGTGTCCGAGAATGGTACAACATAGCCTATGCTATGTAGGAGGACGCAGGGAACTGGAATTCGGTGATCGTCATCACACCTGTGAGTACATCTTAGTAACTGTTGTAATGCTAATATACAGGCTCATGTGCTGTATCTATTATTTGTAAGTGTGTGACTAAGAAGGTTTCATTTTGTATATAAATGAAGTATTCACACTTTTTTAGAACTTCAAAGCATATGATATGTTGTATTATACTTCTAAAAGTAGTGATATGTAAAGAAAGAGTATGTCACAAGAACTCTTAAGTAATTATGAACTGAGGACTGTATTTGTGGTAAAACTGTATTTTAACTAACAGGCAAGATGAAACATTTGTTTACATCTCTGAAAGTAGATAATGAGACTTGCCTGGTAATATGGTAATGTATTAAACCTTGAAGATATCACACGTAGTAACATTTAAATGCTCTCAATATATTATTTAGAAACACATACAGATGTAATTTGTTTTAGGGTATGTATTAGAGGAGTACAGTAGGATATAGTTTGAATCATACTGTATGTTTTTCACAGTGTTCAGAGTCACGTTGCAAGCTGAGGGTGTTCTTACTTATAAATATTGAAGTTCTGTGCATTCTTTAGAAATCATAGATGGGGTATTGTGTGTTAAATGGTAGTGGAGATTTATGTGATCATGTCACAGCTGTGGGTGCTTAGCCTTAGTGTTCGTATGTAATGAACATTATGAGAGGGTAACACAGGACAGTGAAAATAGGTTTGTGATTCTAGAACATCAGTACAGTACTTTGTATTCATGACTCATTTTATGGTAGCTGACTTGCACTGTAGTTTGAAACTGGTGTTGTAGGGATAGACTGTAGCTTTGGGGTCTGCATGTGATCTTCAGAGGGCAAATTACTTGATAGTGAGGATAGCAAAGAGAAGGGGTGCAAAGTCATTGTGCAAATCAAACTAATAAAACAATATAGTGATATTAATGTTAATGCTGAAATCACTAAAGATCGTATTCACTTTTTTTTTCCTCACTCAGCCACAACACCAATGGAACCTACATCCTCCCATTGTGTGCAGCTGCAACCACTCCCAGAGGGTGCGGCTCGAAGAGCTCCAGTTGAGCAGTTACTGGTGCTTGACTCTGCTGGTGAGTTTGAATAATGTACTGATGACTGTATTTTAAGTTGATAGGTAATAATGCTGTCATATGGTATGACAGTACTTTGTGTAGCTCACTGTTGCTGAAATTTATTCATGTATCTAGTTTGTATCATTTGATTACACACATAATCGTTAGATTGGGAATTCCTTACGAGAACAATTTTTTAGACTATATTATGTAGTAGGAGAAATGTTTCATGAGAAACTGTTTTGAGAAGAACTGCTTATTTATGTGTTTGCTATAATGATTACTATAAAGCTGTTAAGGTGTTTTTTTTTAAGTAAGAGAGTGTTACAATGTAGTAATTCAAGACCACATGATTGTATATAGCCGCTAATAATTCTAGTTACTTTACTAACTAATAGAGCAGATGTGTATGCTGTAATGAAGTGAACAGTACATAGTATGGTAGTTGTAAAGATTGAGGATATTGTACAAGTGGTAGTGGTGATATATATATATATATATATATGTATATTTATATATACTGATATTAATATTGAGAGATCAGTAAACTGTTTTCTTTTACTATGTTTTTACAGAGGATGAACCATCTGCAGAGGGTGCTGCTGGAGGAGAAGACTCCACAGAAGGTATAGAGATCATGGAGATAGAACCCTCTGTGGAGGTAATGCCAGAATCTCCAGCAGCAGGTCATCCTTCAACAGCCACAGGTCCAGCTGGGCCTCCAGTTGAGGAATGTAAGTACTTTTTATTATCTTTGTGAGTTTCTTTTTAAAGAGCAGTACAGGGTGGTCAGTATATTAATTTTCACTGATGGTAGTAGTGCAGTTTGTACACAACCCCAGGTGATATGTTCTTCCTGAAGTGCCACTGGGTCTTCCCATCATTAGTTATTAGAATATTCTTAGTTGTGCTACATTTTCCTTCTGTTTTTTGATCATATCCCCTGCAGAGTTGTTCATCAGAACTGGTTGTGGTGGAGCCTGATCTGTTTGCGTTGATCAATTTCCTCCAGACTCCTTCACTCTACAACCTGAAGCTTCAACTGTGTACACCCTTTGCTCCATTCCTTCTTTCCCTTGGTGTTACAGGATTAGTATTTCCTGCTCAAGCCTGGTGATCAGGCAGCGACAAGCAGATACATCTTTCAGATACTCATGATATATGGTTCCCAGATTGCCTCCCATGATTTATTCTCCTCCTAGTTCAGTGATGGGTTAAGTAAGGAGCAGCCACACACAGACACACACAAAGTATAGATGATGGATGTATTAAAGAGTTAGACAGCAGTATTACATAAGACACTGATATGTGGAATGACTGTGTACTGTTAAATCAACATACTAAATGTTATGCATCAGATATGATCATTTTTTTCCATGGAGACTGTACATGAAAAAAGCACAAGAAAAATGTTATTAAGATTGTATATGTACTGCATTCATAGCTATTCTTAGATGGTCAATGCTAAATGACATGGTGAGTGTCCTCTTATGAAGTATGCAATATGGAGTACAGTATATGTTAATATGGTAAATCATCTTACTTGTCTGTCTGCTGGTGACCTGTGTGGCTTTTATCAATTTCATGTCTGGTTGCATATATTTCTCTTCAAGAAGTTTAATCACATAGAGAATAGTGGATAAGCAAGTATGCAGAGCCAGGGAGTATTAAATGATTTTTTGTATGTTCATTTATCTTTCATTTACTGTTGAGCTACAGTAATTGTGTCTTTATCTGTGATATGTGTCACTAGAAACTGTTACAGTGAAATATTTTGAAATGTATTTTATGAGGTTGAGAAATCTGGTGAGGTGTAGACAGATCACACAGTACTGCACTAATGATGTTCTGACAAAATGGTTTGTCTCCACTGGTTGACGTATTGAGCTGCAATGTCTCAGTTACACCATACCATTACAGACATACACTGAAATGGTGTTGAGAGACATTAAGCAGGCATGGAGTGTGACAGTACAGTATTGTGTTACTGAAATAGACTATATCTGTACAGCAGTGTTACCGGGGTTGTGGTGCTTTAAGTAGTGAAATATTCGAAGAGTGAGTATGAATTTGTATAACTGATTGTGTACTGTGTTTGTCATTCTATGTTTTATAGTGACAATAGTACCACAGTGCAGACATGCGGTTCTACAAGACATCATTGCAGGGTGGTATAACTGCAGGTATGTACAGGTGCTGATGTTTCATTATTGTACAATTTTTGCACATAATGCATATAGTCATTTTTATTTAGTTGTTTAGTTGTTTTTTAACCAGGTATAGCACACTAAGCTGAAAGCTTTTTTACAGGAGCGACCTGGGAGCACAAGGAGGTTAAGTGACTTGCTTAGAGTCACACAGTATGCAAGAGGAAGCTGTGGGATTCAAACCCAGGTCTGGTCTGCTGGATGTCACCAGATTTGCAGCTCAGAGCCTTAGATCACTGTGCTATACTGCCTCCTATAAAACCATTTATAAAGTGGTTTAAGGAACACCATCCATAGGCACCTATTCTGGGGTTGACAGAATGTAATTCTGGTGGAATATGTCTGTCAATGTTGTATCTGTAATGCCGAGGGTAGCTGTGTGTATAACAAATGTAGATAACAGTATTCTTTTTTTTATAATTCAATAAGCTTTATTGATTTTTAGAACAGCAATACATAAACACATCAAAGTAAAATAAATAAAAGAAATTTGTATAAAACCAAATATATGTTATTTTAAGGAGTACTGTTACCCTCATTATTATATATTAGACCAAGTAGCTTATACATTGGTAGTTTGTAACATTTCAACTTATAATCTGGTAACTAACTCTAGGCTTCAAGAGTAGTAATGTGATACAACCCCAATAAGATGTCACTTTAGATCTACAGTCCACAGAGGGGCGATGATATAAGGAAAAAGGGTAAGAGATTAAAAAAAAGGGGGGGAACCCCCAATACAAACACCCTCTTCCCCATCACTCCCACCCCTCTAAATCACTCTCTCTCTCTGGGTTAATTTATCTTTATTCTTCTTTCTTTCTTCTCTCAAGAGGAGTGCCATTAAGCACTAATCTTATCCATCTCCTTTAATTCAGGACAATGCTCCCTCCAGTCCCAGGCCTACTATTAGGCAGGGAATAATGCTCATTCGGTCAACTATTCTTTGGGTTCTCTGCAATAAGCAATGCTTCTAGGGTGCCCATCTTTCAGTATATGTACTTGATCGACTGTTCATGTTGGCAATATGTTTTTCTAGCTGCAGGGCAAGTAGCATTTCTTTATGCCATTCCCATGTGGTAGACAAAGTGTCTGAGGCCCAGTGTCTCATAATTATAAGCTTGGCCACTGCAGAGATGAGAGCCATGTAATATTTCCTTTGCTTCAAAGTTCCTACTGGGAAAATGTTAAGTAAACATATATCCAGGGAGAACAGCAGGCTTAATACAAGAGTTGGACACAGGGAGGCCTGTATACTTCTCCATAGTGTCTGAATTCTAGGACATGCCCACAACATATGGTAGAGATCCCCACTCCTGCAAGAGCAGCAAGGGCAAGAGGGGGTAAGTGTCTTACCCATTTGGTAGAGTTTTAGAGGGGTATAGTATGTATTTTGCATTATATTGAACTGTATGAGCCTTAGGCGGTCCTGTTTGATAAATCTATATAGATTATTCCAGAGCTGTTGCCAAAAATCAGGTGTGAGTGGGAGAGACAGTGTTTCCGCCCAGTACTGACTTATGCCTGATGGCAGTCTCGTGTCGAGAGATTGCATTTCTTTATATATTGCAGATATCGGGTGTGATTGCCTAGCAATATCTAGCAGGGATGATAAAGCAATCCTAGGGGGTTCAAGGACATTGTGTTTCTTTATAAATGGGGATATTGCATGCATAATTTGCCAATATTTAAAAGGGTGCCTACTAGCTTCCGGGAATTTTTGTAAAAATCGGTGATATGGTAATAGGTTACTATTGTCCATAACATCTTTAAGTTTAACATCTTTTAGAGCAGGCCAAAAGCTTAATGTAATAGGTTTCCTTTGAATCATAAAATGAGGGTTGTTTAAAAGTGGTTGTTCCCCATCTACATGCCAGTTTATGTTCAAATGGTGTTGTAGTTGGTTTAAAGCTTTCAGAGACCATCCTATTGGGGAGTTTTTGACCATAAAAGGAATTTATTTTAAGGGTAAATACAGTAGAGACTGTAGCGAGCATGAGGTGGGAGACATGAGGGTCTTTTCTATACTTAACCATGCTGGAATGTAAGACTCCAGTTCCCTTTTGTTCGAGCCGTACTGCCAGGTAGCCAGTTTTGTGATATGGATTGCTCCGTAATAGTGGAAGAAGGACGGGAAGGAGAGTCCTCCATGGGGTTTTGGGGCTGTCAAATTGTGGTACACTCGCCTCACTGGTTTGCTTTTCCAGAGGAATTTATTAATCATTTTCTTTAGTTCAGCAAACCATTTTTTAGGGAGGTAGGGGGCTAACATACTAAGGGGTAAAGGATTCTAGGAAGGATATTCATTTTAATAATGTTAATTCTTTCCCATAGTGATATCTTCACGGTGTTCCATTTTTCTAAATCTGTCTGAACTATTTTTACTAATTTGGTGAGGTTTTCCTTGATCGTAGTGGAAGGGGATTTGAACATTTTTATACCCAAATATGTTAAGCTTTTATTTTCCCATTGCAACCCAAATTGTTGCACATCTCTTTTGAACAGTTTATGATTCAATGGATAAATAATGGATTTAGTCAGATTTACCTGATAATAGGCTACCTTGGCAAACATTTCAATTTCTTGTAATAGGATAGGAACAGTTACGTTGGGGTGCATTATATGTATTAAAAGGTCATCTGCATAGGCTGATATAAGGTGCTGCCTGTTCCCCGACCAAGATACCCTGCAGACCTTGGTTCACAAGCAGTTTACAGATAAAGGGGTCTATATAAAGGTTAAAAAGAAGTGGGGAAAGGGGGACATCCCTGCCTGGTGCCCCGACTTAGTGGGAAAGCTTCTGAGAGGCAGCCATTGCACCAAATTCGAGCCGTGGGGTTCGAATAAAGCAGTTTAACCCAATTGATGAATATTTGTGGGACTCCATACCAGGAAAGTGCAGTGAAAAGAAATGGTCAAGAGACCTGGTTAAAGGCTTTTCTGCATCCAAAGCTATTAAGGCAGCAGGTGTGGGTAATCCGCTAGCTATGGAAATAAGATGCAGTAATCGCTGCATATGGTCACCTGAAGACCTTCCCGGCATGAACCCCACTTACTCATTGTGGATTAGAACATCCATAAAGGGTTCCAGATGGTTGGCAAGTATTTTAGCTAGTATCTTAACATCAGTGTTAAGGAGCGAGATAGGGTGTTAATTTTCTACATAATGGGGTTCCCGGCCCGGTTTGGGGATAATAGTAATCAAAGCTTCAAGGTATGAGTTTTCTGAGAGGCCTGATTCATACCATGAATTAAAGACTCTTGTTAGTAAAGGAGCAAGTTCCTCAGTATATAACTTATATAGATTAGTAGGAAGGCCATCCGGACCTGGTGATTTGTCTGGTGCTAGCTGTTTAATTGCTAGCATTACCTCCCATTCCATAATGGGGGAATTCAGGGGTTGATGCTTATCCTTGGGTACTGTTGGGAGCGCTAACTGGTCAAAATAGGCTTGCACCTGATTGATTGGAGTCTCCTCACTTTTACAGTGGTACAGTTCCTTGTAGTATTTGGTAAAACTTGATACTGTCTCCCTCGGTTCTGTGATAAGGGGGCCCTCTTTGTGTGGAAAGAGCCCGGGTACAAAGCGGGTTGTCTCCACTTGCCTAAGTCTGTATGCTAGCAGTTTACTAGCCTGCTCACCCACCTTTAAGTACTTAATCTGAACTCGTTTTAAAGATAGTTCTGCTTTATGATAAACTAGGCCTGAGAATTGAGCATGTAATGTGTGGAGTTTAGTCCATTCAGACTCTGGAGATTTTTTGTTAATGTTAGATTCCAGTTTTTATATTTCCTGGAGCAGGGTTTTAGTCTGGCTATCACCTTTTTTCTTTTGGGTAGTTGCTATTCGTATACATTCACCACGTAGGGCGCATTTCAGGGCTGACCATATTATGTCTATTTTTGGGACAGACCCCTCAGTGACATTCAGAAAAGAGGTGATACAATTTTTAAAATGATTCTGATCATGGGAGGGCTGAAGTAATTGTGTATTCATTCTCCACAGGAAGTCCCTTTTGACTTCACATCCAAATACTCCAACAATGGAGACAGGGGAATGGTCTGATATTACTCGTGGGTGGATTACAGCCTCTACAATGTCGGGTAACATATGGGAGCTTACCAGTAAGTAGTCTATACCTGAACACGTGTTGTGGGGATGGGAGAAGAAGATGTATTGTTGCTCATTGGGGTTTAGTATCCTCCAGATGTCCAGGACACCCAATCCGTCCATTAGGTCTTGCAAGGCTCTCTGAGCTGGGGAGGGGCCAACCTTCTTAGGGTCTGATTTGTCCAGTAATAATCGGGGCATGATGTTCCAGTCACCTCCCAACACCATAGTTTGAGGGAGTATGGTGGGCACAATTCCTGCTAATTCAGTGAAAAAGGCCAGAGATTCTCGGTTTGGACCATAAACCGATCTTACTGTTAGCTGATGCACACCCAGCCTACCATGTAGTATTATGTATCACCCCTGGCTATCCCATATTTCATGTTCGAGCTTAAAGGGGATGTTCTTATGAAATAAAATGGCAACACCACTTTTATTTGTAGAATTTCCCACCCCATAGGACTGTCCTACCCATCCTCTGCACCATAATGGGGCGTCCTCCCTCCTAAGGTGTGTTTCTTGTAGACATATAATATCAGCTCTAAGGGGTTTAAGGTGTCTAAGTATTACTTGTCATTTAGTCCTATCTTTGGCGCCCTTGATATTCCAGCTAATAATCTTAATATGACCTGCTATTGTTAATCAGGAAGGTCAGGTTATCGATTTCCCTGGGGAGCATCAGATTTTGAGATGAGTGCTTAATGTCTCTATTAATTCTCCATGGGTATAAAAAGAGAGACAGTGATTTAGTAAAGTATTTACCCACCCCCCACCCTCCCATTATCCTACACATATCCCAAGTCAACTCTCAATTCCAACGAACTAACTACTATTTGCTATGTCAGGTGATGTTAACCATCAAACAACCCAGAGGCTATTACCCCCCCCCGTCAGCCTCTGTCCCAGCTCACCAAGTTGTCTGGCATTCACCTTACAATGTCAACTCTGGCGATATTGTCTAAGAAATATCTATGAAGGAAAAAACATCTGTGGTTTTAATTGACAATATACTGGATTGTAGAGCACAGAAAATAATTAGAAGTCTTCAAGATCGCCAGTAAGTCTCCAGGCTTAGGAACAGGTATACCAGAGTTGTGTAACTAAAGCCCTATTTGGGATAATGATAAGCATTAAACGAAATATCTGTGTGGTGAGCTTGTTTTCTCCTTTAATCCAGGCAGCATCCCAGTTTACCACTCGTAGAAGCTTAATTATATAAGTAGTGTTCTTGCTCACCCTATGTAGCAATCCCTTCTTACCGAATCTACTCTGTCAGGTTGGATCCGAGTTTTCCAGTTGTGGTAGTAATAATATACTGTCTTGCCTTTCAATTCAGAAGTAAGAGTGTCATATGTTTTTCACAATGGGTACGAGACGCACAAACGCTGCTTGCAGAAGTTGGAACAAGAGAGAAAAAAAAATCTCACTGTCATATGACACCAGCAGGCTGATCGCATCAGAGATTGTACCTCAATCATTGGTAACACAACAGGGGGCAGTACAAGGGTGAAACCTGGGGTCTTCGAGGATCAACTAAGTGAGTAGAAGATCTATCAGAAGTTATTCTTGGGTACCATGGATTGCAGTCACAGTAGTTTTGGCATGAAAAATCTGCCACTACATGTAAAGTTGTGATGTTAGTACAGGCACTGAGTCAAATTGTGGAAGTTATAGAGAACATGTAGCTTCCCTTTACATTTTCAGGTGTGACATTGTGGCTCTGTACGGAATTAAGACATCAATAATGAAATTAGTGGCATAGGCACATATAGCTGCCGCCACTCATGAGGGAAGATAATATATGACAGGTTTGTTATTCATTTAAACAAATCTGGGAGTGCAGCTTTAAGTTCTCTCTTAGCTTGCTCGAGGGTTTCAAAAGACTGCCACTGATCGCCAAGCTTTACTTGTAGAGTCGCTGGGTATTTGACTCAGAAAGGCGTACTGGTTGCTATTAATTTTGTGATTAGTGGATGGAGTTCTTGCCGCTTGACACGGACCGCATATGGTAGGTCCTGGGCTATTCTGATCTGTTTTTCCCTTCCAGCAAATCTCTTGTAGTGCTTTAATCTTCACTATGATGTGCTGATTATCTTGAAAGTTAAGCAATTTGAAGATAATGGACCTGGGTATTGAATCAGGGGGCAGAGGTGGCCGGAGTGCTTGGTGGGCTCTTTCGATAATATAGGTCGAGCTGTTGGGGGAGGTTCCCGCAAGTTTTTCACAGAGTCTCTGAACAAAAAGGATGAGGTTTGCACCTTCTTCTTTCTCTGGTATACCCATGACTATCAAGTTGTTTCTGTGACTCCTCCCTTAAGATCAGTAAACTTGTCTTCCAACTTTTTAATTTTCTGATTTGCAAATGTGTGGTCGAGCATGAGCTTGTCTAATTTTTTTCTCCACCGATGTAAGATGAGTTTCAGAGTCAGTAATTCTAATATTTAATGAGTCGGTGGCTGCTTTTATTTGCTGGATTTCTTCGACTACATTGTTGAACGATTCCTGCATCAGCCTCCTGATCTCTAAGAACTTGTCCTCCATTAGTGGTGATGCGCCTGTCAGGGTGGAGGAAGATTGAGCCTTAGGCTGTTTTGGGGCCTTGTCCTTCTCAGGAGACTGCGGTGGTGAGTGTCGCGGAGGAGCTTTCTGCATATAAGCTTCCATCGTTGATGTTTCTACTGTCTCTCAGATCTTTTTCCAGATGGTATGAAGCTTAGGTCTTCCTTTTCAGATAGAATACGCTGTGATTTTGTGTGTTTTTAGCGAGCAAGATATGGAGCTACCAGGGGTTGCCACTGCTCTCTTAGGCTGCCATCACGTGACTCTCGATAACAGTATTCTTAAGTCAACACATTTTTTTTATTGAAGTGTCATGGATGGGGATACATCTGAGCTATTATATATATTACAAACACAGACTTTTGAGCCATCCATTTTCAGAAGACTGCAGAAGAGTTTTGTCTATTGATATGTGTATTCTTTCTTTTTCTTTTGTCTCCACAGGGCAACTTGCCGTTCTGAATACCATCAGCAGTACTCTCAGCCAGCTGCTTAAGACTGTGTGAAGTGGCAACAGGGCTGCTGCAGAACACACCCGTGACACTGCAGAAAAAATTAATTATTTGGTTGGTCAAATCAGGGAACTTATACAACAGGGGGGTGAGATAAATGACTTGCTGCAGTGTCAAGGGTGTGTAGGGCATGCAGCCTTAGTTGCCACTTGTGGGCTCGAGCAGAGCAACTGGGGCCTCACCAAAGCAATTCAATCACTCCGGGATTTGGAAGAGGCCTCTGTTGCTTCATTGGAGTCCACACACGGTCTCATGGTGTGGCTGGCTGAGAACCAGCTGGAGGCCACAGGAGCAATACACCAATTTCTGCACCAGGACATGAAGTGCCTCAGCAAGAGCTCCTCGAAGGTACCCCTTCCAACAACACCATCAATAACTGCTGCATAAGAGGGGCACCTAGCCGCACCTACTCCCGAGCAGCCTTCCACTTCCTCACCACCGTCGTCTCCCCAAGTCCCTACAGCCTGAACGGCCAGCACCTCTCTGTCACTCCTGGCCAGTTCTTGTAAATACTTTTGTTTAAAGAAATTATTATTTTTTTATAGTTATATAGCCCCCCCAGTGGTTATTTATTTAGTGTGCAAGAACACTTTTATTTAATTTTGCACAACTTTTATTTAATGTATTATTTATTTATTTCCCCTTACTCCCACCATGTGACTGAAACATATTTATTTTTGTATCTGTGTTTTAACATCTTTTGTAAATAAAACATTAATATTTTTTATACAAATTTTATACGAAGAATTATAGTTTTCCAAGAATTTGTTTCTCTCATTATTCTAGATATGTATATAATACAGTTATTGGCTACTGCGGTTAGAGGGAATAGCATGCCTGACAGTATAATAAACATGACTGTCCCAGCAACTTAGTAGTTGGTATTTAAGTAATATAGTGTTAATGTGGTGGTTTCCTTTGGGTTATAATTTTAGCATTACAGTAGGAGCCACACTCAGTGCTACCTATTTCTGAAATTTCTGTGATTTCTTGACAAATTTCTTCTGCTTTCTGCCTTTTACTAGTACGGGCAGCAAAGAGAAATGATGCAGAAATGTGAAATATCTAGAAACAGCTGTCAATGTCTGTCAGTTGAATTACATGATGCAATGCTGCTATGCAGAGATGGCCTCTGAAGCTGGGTAAGGTATTGTTTAATAAAATATCATGTTAAGCTTACATTATCTTTTTCAAGGTGTACTGAGAGAAATAACATTTTGTATTTCTCAAAAAGTCAGGAAATGTATTGCAAAACCCTGCATTAATGCAAGAGTTAGGGTTTGTTGTAGCAACACAAGTGAGGAAATTCAGCATTAGGGTTTGCATCCCTAACTTCAGCTTCCCTTCCAACACCACACCACCCCCACCCCCATCCCCACTGGCACACACACACAGGTAGAAACATAGACACACACACACACACACACAAACAAAAACACACAACTATGAGGGCAGTACAAGGAAATACAACCTATCACAGACAGACCCAGTCTCTGCAAACACATAGACAGAGTGCAGACTGTTCAGAGGAGGTAAACAAAATGGTGCAGTGGTGCAGGGTGGTGCAGGGTATATATATATATATATATATATATATATATATATATATATATATATATATATATATATATATATATATATATATATATATATATATATATATATATATATATATATATATATATATATACACATATATTAGAGGCAAAAACTCTGTTTAATGCATCAATTAGGGTTGTTACACAATGACAAAAGTGAGAAATTCAGTGTTGGGGTTGAAAACCCCCCTTGGACCTCCCCAGACCACCGTCCCAATCGGCATTGGGGTGCACATTGGGGTCATCGGCCCTAACTCTCACCCCAACACATGTGTAAAGAAGCAGAACTATAGGAGAATGGGGTGAGTTGGGACTGGGGCCCCAATGCGGATGCGGTGGAAGGGAGGGGTTTCAGCCTAACCTCCTCACTGGCAATGGGCCTGTGCAACTGTGGTGGGGATTTTGCCTCATCCCTTTTTTGGAATACAAAGAAATGAGTAGATGTAATGTGGCAGCGGGGCACCGGTGCCTTTAGGCTGGCTCTCACACGTGATGTCTTGTGACATAGTAACAGGAGCAGCAATGCAAACAGAAGTGCTAACAGTGGTGCACATGGTAATGCAAGTGTGAATGAGAACAGAGAGGGTAGCGCACACGGTGGCATACACGGGAACGGTCTGCCACATGATGTCTTGTCACATAGTAACATGGTGCCTGCAAACACAAATGGTAATGGGCATGGTGATGCAAAGCAAAACAGAGAGAGAAACAGTACTGTAGACACAAATGGTAAAAATAATGCAAAAGCAAGCGCAAACGAAAACGCAAAGTGTAACGCACATGGTGGCGTAGACGTGAACAGTAAGTGAAACAGGAATGGAACAGCAAGCAAAACCGGTAATGGTAACAGTAATGTAAGCACACAGGCTGGTTTTTCCCAAAACCTGCATAAAGAAATACAGTGAGTACAAAGAATGTACACATAGTAATGGTTCTCGGAGCAGAAAATGAGGACTTGAAATACTAAATTGCTTATATCTCAGGAACCGTACGATGTAGAAAAAAAATGTAAAAGTCATATGATTTATGACTTTCTTGGCTAGTTTTGCACTTAGCCCCATTAGGAGGCTAAGTATTTTTCCAATGAAAAGTCCATATCTCGCACAGTTTCTGGGATATGAGCCCTGAAAGGCGCACCAAATGCTGTAATATTATCCTATGGGAAAAAAAGAGAAGTTTGGAGTGCCATAACTTTGGCTCCCTGTAGTATTTTTTTCACCAAACCACAAAAAGGCACATCTGAGGGATGTTGGCCGTTTTCCCCCAAATTTCAGTCCAAAAGACCAAACTGTTATTTTGCAGCAGGGGGCCAAAGGATTCCTGTAATGCGTCGGATGCTGTAATCTTATCCTATGGGAAAAAGCATCAACTTTGGAGTGCTGTAACTTTGCTGCTGTGTAAGATTTTTTCAACAAAACACTGAACTACACATCTGTGAGATGTCGGCTGTGATCTCTCTGAATTTCAGGCCAAAACACCAAACCGTTCTTTTGCAGCAGGGTGCCAACGAATTGCTGTCATCTTGCCACAGCCTAGAAAAGTACTGTCACAGTTTGTGAAAGCTTTTGCAAATTCATTCGACAGTGTCGCAAGAGTGACAGTACTTTGTGAAAGTACTTTTTCCAGAGATTTGAAAAACATATTTCTGGGGTGTTTTACACCAAAATAAAGACATGGCTAGCATCCGCAGGGTCCGACTAGGTGAATACAAAAAGAATTAGGTTGCTAGAGGGTCCCAAATTTAAATGGCAAGCATTTTTCTGATCCCTAACTGAAAACAAAATGGTGGATTTGCGCCAGTAAAATGGCCATTTGTGAAAGCAAAAACTGCATTTGCGACACTGTTGAACTTTTTGCTAACTCTTCCTATTGACTTATAATAGGAACTTGTTTTTTGAATAACTTTTGAACCGTTTAATATTTTTTCATGAAATCTTCAAAAGGCATATAGGGACCTCAGCCACATTTTCCCCTAAGATTTTGGACCAGTCGCGTAAACCTTGCAACCTGTACATGCAGCAGTAAAATTCCAGAAATGCATAAACATGTGTGCAGATCATGCTTAATAACTCCACAGCTGTATAAGTGACTGGTACGAAACTTGGCGTATCCCAAGGTATATGGGTCTTGATCATGTATTCCAAATTTCAGGCAAATCTATCAAACAGTTACAAAGTTATTAAAGTGTAACATTTTGGGTTTACCGTGCCACTATTTTAAATATATATATATATTATAAGGGTGCCAGTATAGTTAGAGTGAAACAGCATTTCTATGTTGAAATCCAAACTTGGTCTTTAATAACTTCAGAGCACCTTCAATGGATTTGCATGTCATTTGGCAAGCATAGTTTCTAGGGGTAGTTCTCTTGACCTGCCAAATTTCATGGGAATCCATCAAGTAGTTTCTGAGATATGAAGTGTTGAAAAAACTGAAAAATCTGTTTTTTTTTAACATTTATTTGCTCACCTGTATTTCAGGAATGCCTCTATGTTGTAGTCTGAAATTTTTAGCATAGAAAGCCTTTGGGTCACAGATGTGCCATTTGAAGGTTTGGTGAAAAAATTATTAATCCGTTCAAAAGTAAAGACATTTTAAATTTTCCCACTATTTCCTTTGGGAAAATGTATATGTCAGGCATGAAAAATATCAGCTTATTTTTGAATGATAGGAGTACCGTGCGAAAAATACCAACTTCTTTTCACAAAGAATGCTGGCATTTTTTGCACTGTTCACAGTCCTGGAAATGACTGAGCTTTGATGTGGCTGCCATCTTGTTTTGCTACTTAGTGAGGATGTTGAAGTACTGAAAGTGTTAAATACAAATAAAATCAAAAAAACAGCTAAAGATAATCTATTTAGGTGTTTCCTGATGGTTTTTTTTTTTGTGTTTTAAGCTGGACCCAAAGAAGCTCTTTTCTCTGGTGCCAGCTTATACAGATAACTGCTTGGAGTCCATTCTTTGTATGAAAAGAGTGGTATTTTCTTGACTTCTGCAGCCACAGCTGGAATTTGTGCTGCCAGCTGCAAGGTCAAGGAAGACCTGCTCTGTGTGCTTTGTGAGCACAATACATAGTATGTACTGGACAGGTTGGGAGCCCACCCCAGTGTGTCCAAATGCATTATATGTATTCATAAAAGCAGGTGAAAATCAGAAAAACATCCCCCAAGGTCTTTTCTTCATGCAGAATCCTGCTTTCTGACATGGGGTGCCCAATCCACATGTCAGCATTGTGCACACATTACTACTGTATCCCCACCCCCACTATTCCAGCACACTGGGGGCCCACCTCAGTGTGCCCAGATAACTTTTTTTTTTTTCATTTCTGACACTGGGATATCCACTACCAGTGTCAGATCTTTCTCCCCCCCACCATCTTTCATTATTGATGAGAGTGCCCAATCCCCCATATCGGCATCAGGTATGCCCCCAACTCAAGTGGCACACTGGGAAACCACCCCAGTGTGACCAAATTGTTTTTTAATGTTTTCTTCCTGTAAATGAAGAAAACCATCCCTGGAAGTCTGTTTTATTTATTTTTTTAACTATAATGAAGAAAATGGTCAATTGTTGTCTCCCCATCCCCCTTCCCCTATCTAAACCCTCCCTCTGCACACCCACCTCCCCGTACACCCCCCACTCATACTTATCATTTCAGAGGTCAGGAGCCGTGATCTTCTCTGGATTGGGAGATGTCTGCACTCTTCAAAGCTGAACAGTAAAATAAGGAATCGGGTAAGTGCAGTATAATGGGACTCAATGGGGGCGTTCAACTTAGATTGATATCTCAGCCAATTTTAGGAATTTTGGCCCAAATTTTCAACATGGGATTCATAGGACGCCACCTCAAGAACACTGTCACTGTCATTTCATTTATCGTTTCCAAAAGGTGATTTCATGGTCACTGCACAGAATCACCTTTCAGGGCTGATTCACAAAATGGCAGTGCCACTCTTCATAAGGTGGGGCCTCAAAAACCCATGGTGAGCAAAAATTCCCAAAAATGACTGTGTTATGAGCGTACATTGAGCAGTTTCTAAGCACGCTCATAACTTCACCAATTTTTAATATTTTCACTCCAGATTTTCAGCATTGCTATTTTATAACACCTCCTTATGAACAGTAGAGCTGTCATTTTTCACATCCTGCCCAAAATGTGTTTTTTCACACCTGTGGCACAGAATGGAGTGGTCTCTGTGCAAAATCAACTTTTTGGGATGGATTAACAAAATGACAGTGCCAGTGTTCATGAGGTGAGGACCAATAAAGCCCATGTTAAAAATTTGGTGAAATAATTCCAAAAAATGACTGCATTATGGGCATGCTCTGCATACTTTCTACACATGATTGTAACTTTGCCAATTTTTCTTATTTTCACTCCAGAATTTCAGCATAGCAATTTTTTTACACCACCTTATGAACAGAACAGCTGTCATTTTGCACATTCTGTCCAGAATGTGATTTCACACCCGTGGCACAGAATGGAGTGGTCTCTGTGCAAAATCAACTTTTTGGGATGGATTAACAAAATCACAGTTACAATGTTCATGAGGGGACATCCCATAATGCCGATGTTGAAAAGTTGGTGTAAAAATTCAAAAAAATGAGCTAGTTGCAAGTGTTCATTACACAGTTTCAACTCACACTTATAACTTTACCAATGTTTCCAATTTTTCACACTGTGGTACTGTCTGGATGGAGGGATGGGAGCATAGGGTCTGAAGGACCCTGTCTCTCACAGTAACATATGGATACTGTTGTACTATCTTGATTTGGGGATGGGAGTGCAGGGTCCAAAGGACCCTGCACTCTCAACATGTCATATGGACAGTGTTGCACTATATGAATGAAGGGATGGGAGCACAGGGTCTGAAGCACCCTGTGCTTCTTGGACACAGTGCTCCCACAAGATATATTGATACTGTTGTACTATCTTTATGGAAGAGCCCTGCACTCCCCACCATGAATGTGGACACTGTTTTATTATCTGGCTGGAGGGATGGGAGCGCAGGGTCCAAAGTTTCCACTGTGATATATGGACACTGTTGTACTAACTGAATCATGGGATGGGAGCACAGGGTCTAAAGGACCCTGTTCTCCCACAGTAAAATGAGGATACAATTTTACTATCTGAAAAAGAAGGGAAATTCTTTAAAAAAAACATTGTTAATGCATCACTTAGGGTGGATACCACAGTGACAAAAGCAGGGAAATGGGGTGTTAGGATTTCCAACCCTAAAACCCCACCCCCAGGGTTCCCACCTCCACTATCCCACCACAGCCTGCCACCCTCCACACACCAACAGGCATCAGGGTGTGCCATGGAGTCATAAGGGCTAACTCTCACCCCATTGTCCTATACTGTAGTATTTAAGGATACTTAAATGTGAAATGGGGTGAGAGTTAGGCCTTATGACCCCATGGCACACACTGACACCAATTGGTGTGTGGAGGTTGGGAGGATGGAGTGGGGTGGCAGGGGTGGTAGCCCTGGAGTGAGGTATTAGGGTTGGAAGCCATAACTCCTCATTTCCCTGCTTTTGTCAATGTGGTATACACACTAACTGATGCATTAATGAAGTTTTTGGCAAAGAATATATATATATATATATATATATTGGGGCAAAAAAATCCATTTAATGCATCAGTTAGGGTTGTTCTACAATGACAAAAGCGAGGAAATTCAGTATTAGGGTTGAAAGCCCACCTTGGACCCCCCAGTCCACCCCTCAATAGGCATCAGGGTGTGTGGTGGGTCCAAGGGGGGGCTTTCAACCCTAACCTCAAATTTCCTCACTTTTGTCGCTGTGGAACAACCCTTACTGATGCATTAAATGGAGTTTTGTGCCTCTAATTTCCCTTCTTTTTGAGAATGATGATGACAAATAGTGAAAGTAAAGCAGCAGCGGGAGCACGGGGCCCATGTGTTGTCTTGTGACATAGTAACAGGAACAGCAGTGCAAACAGATGTACCTACAGTGGTGCACATGGTAACAGAAGCATAAATGGTAAATGAAATGTTAATAGAAATGCAAGTGCAAAGTGATTCCAAAGTGAACAGTGACGCAAATGGACATTGACGTGCATACGAAAATGCAACTGGTAACACACACAGTGATGGCAGTGGTATTTTAAATGGAAATGTTAAGTGTCACAGCAAAAAGAATGTGAAAGGGAACAGAATGGAAAAGTGAATGCAAGCAGACAGGTAAACACAAACCGTAATCTGCACAGGCATGGTACTGCAATTGTAAATGCAAATGGTAAAGTTAATATGAAGAATAATGCCAAAGAAAAGAGAAATGGAAACAGGAACAGAAGTGTTTATGGAACGGCAAACCAAAATGTGCATGGGCACAGTACCACAATTGTTAATGCAAATGGTAACGGTAACAGCAACAATAATGCCAAAGGAAAGAGAAACGGAAATGGAAACAGAAGCGAGTTCAGAAATACAAACCATTATGTGCATGGTCATGGTATCGCAACTGTAAATGCAAATGGTAACAGTAACAGCAAAAATAATGCCAAAGGAAACAGAAACAAAACAGAAAAGCAAGCGCATATAGAAATGCAAACTGTAACGCATGTGCACGGTACCACAATTGCAAATGAAACAGGTAATGGTAACAGCAACAGTAACACTAAATGACACAGAAATGCAAATACAAGCGCAAGCAAAAAATGCAAACTGTAGCGCATACAGTGGCATAGACGGTAACGGTGCCACAAACGGTAATGGAAATGCAACTGGAAACACTGACTGGCACAGTAATGAAAGGGCAGACCCTTCTTTTCCCCAAAAAATGCATTGAAAAACACAGTGAAAACAAAGAATGTATACATAACAATGGACCTCGGAGCAGAAAATGAGGACTTGGAATATTAAATTGAATATTTCTCAGGAACCGTATGAAGTAGAAAAAAATGTTGATTTCATATGAATTATGACTTTTCTGGCTAGTTTTCTACTTAACCCCCTGGGCTAAGAATTTTTGCAGTGAAAAGTCCGTATCTTGCACCGCTCCGAGACATGGAGTGCCATAACTTTGTCACCCTGTAATATTTTTTCACCAAAATAGTGAAAGGCACATTTGTGAGATGTTGGCTGCGCTCCCTCCAAATTTCAGCCCAAAAGACCAAACTGTTCTTTTGCAGCAGGGTGCCAAAGAATTGCTGTCATTTTGCCACAGCCTGGAAAAGTACTGTTGAACTTTGCAAAAGCTTTTGCAAATTCATTCGACAGTGTCGCAAGTGTGAAAGTACTTTGAGAAAGTACTTTTTCCTGAAATTAGAAAAACATATTTCTGGGGTGTTTTACCCCAAAATAAAGACATGCCTAGCATCCTCAGGGTCCGACTAGGTGAATACAAAAAGAATTAGGTTGCTAGAGGGTCCCAAATTTAAATGCCAAGCAATTTTCTGATCACCAACTGAAAACAAAATGGCGAATTTGTGAAAGTAAAATGGCCATTTGCGAAAGTAAAAACTGCATTTGCAACACTTTTGAACTTTTTGTTAACTTTTCCCATTGACTTATAATGGGAACATGTTTTTTTAAATAACTTTTGAACCGTTTAATATTTTTTCTTGAAATCTTCAAAAGGCACATTGGTGACCCTGGCTGCATGTTCCCTGAAGATTTCTGACCAGTTGCGCAAACCGTGTGACCTGTAAGCACGACCGTAAAATTCCAGAAAAGCATAAATGCATGCGCAGATCAAGCTTAATAACTCCGCAGCCGTATATGTGACTGGTACGAAACTTGACAGATTCCACGGTGTATGGGTCTTGATTGTATACTAAATTTCAGGTAAATCCATCAAATGGTTGCAAAGTTATTAAGGTGCAACATTTTGGGTTTAACATGTAAATGGCTCCTCAACCCTAACTATCGTGGCACTACTGTGCCACTATAATATATAGATATATAGGTATATACATATATATACATATATATATATATATATATATATATATATATATATATATATATATATATATATATATATATATATATATATATATATACACACATATATATATATATATATATATATATATATTTGCAAAAAATTACATTTAATGCATCATTTAGTGTTAAAGCACAAAACATCAGGAAATGAGACATTTGGGGTTGCCCCCTAACCTCCCCCACCCACCATCCTCCACAGACTGACAGACAATGGGGTGTGTCATTGGGGTTGTGAGATTTAGGCCTCATTAAATGTATTTTTTTGCAAAGAATTTCCTTACATTTTGAGAAAGCGTATTATAACTAGCATTAAAACATGTAATGGGGGGAGAGCGGGGCGGAAAGGGCCTCACGCTCCCACCAACTTGCACATTTCTGCATATCATCATAATATGAGCAACTTAGACAATATTCCACTGTTTTGAGCACGCTATGATTCTGCAACTGTATATCCCACTGACATGAAAATTGTCACAGTCGAAGATCTGTGATCACTCTTTCTACATTCCAAATTTCAGGCAAACAGTTCAGAAGATATTAAAGCAGAACAAATTAAATTTTTAAATTTCACAGTGGCATAACGGTGCACCTGTATTAAGTTTAACCAACAAAGCACTGAAAGGCACCTCCGGGGCACAAGGGCATCCTACCCTATAAATTATAAGCCAACAGCACCATGCATAATCCTATGGGAAAAACATCAAGTATGTCACGCAATATCTCCATAATAAATTACTCGTGCAGCACCTACACTGCATATTTCACATCCCTAGGACATCCCCTCAACACCCTTCAAATTTCAACTGAAAAGCCCAAACCGTTCCTGAGATATGCAATTTTAAAGTTTTTAAACCTTTAAAAATGTCTTCTTTTGGGAGAAAATGTTCGATTCTGAGCTTCAGCTGCAACCTAACAAAATATTTTTCCATGAACAGTCATCTGGCCATGATAAAAGCATTGAAAACACCACCAAAACACACATCTGCAACACCAGGATTTAGCACCCTACAAATATGGGCCCAGGAGCACAACACAGTGATATAATGGAGTCACAGAGAAAGAAACATAAGGGACAATGTTGTTCTGAAATGTAGCCATTGGAACAAAAATGTTGCCAACTAACAATCTTTGGCCACCAGCAGCCATCTGGTCACAATAAAAGCAGTCAAAACACTACCAAAGCAGAGATATGTGGTGCCAGGACTTGGCATCTTGCAAATATGGGTCCAGGAGCACAATACACTGGCACAATGGAGTGACAGAAAAGAAACACCCTTCACAATGTTGTGCAGAAATCGTGCCATGGGAACAAAAATGTTGCCACAACAAAAAAATTTGTTCAGACGCATTAAATATCTGTGCAAGCAATTAATTCCCCAACACCTAAACAGCATAATTCTCATCTCTAGGACATCCCCTCAATACTTTGCAAATCGCAAATAGAAAAGACCACACCATTCCTGAGATATTGAGGATGTGATTGTGATCAAAAGTTGTTATCATAATCTTTTTAAATGTTTTCATGGCAAGAAAATGTTGCAGTGGAAGCATTGGAAACCACCAAAAAACAGATCTGTGGCAGCATGACTTGACACCCTGCAAAAATGGGCTCAGGAGCACAATACACTGGCACAATACAGTATCAGAGAATGAAACACCCTGGACAGTGTTGTGCAGAAATGTTGCCGCACGAGCAAATCTTTTCACAGTGCACACATATATTTTCCTATTGACTATAATGGGAGACAAAGAATGGCTTAACTTTTCAACAGAGCAATATTTTTTTCACAAAGTCTTCAAAGGGCAGCAGCACAGCCCAGGACCCATCCATACAAACCAGTCTGAAGCCACTCAAATGCATTCTTGTTGCACACAAAAAATGTGATTGCATTATTTCCACAATGCACATATATATTTTCACATTGACTATAATGGGTGACCATAAAATGGCATAACATTTGAGCGGAGCAAGATTTTTTTAACAAAATTTTCAAACAGCAGCACTGAAGCCCAGGACCCATGTATACAAAACAATCTGAAGCCAGTCAAATACATTCTTGTTGTACACCAAAAGACATAATCACCATTGTTTTCACAATACACATATATATTTTCCTATTGATTATAGTGGCAAACCAAAAAATGGCATAACTTTGGAATGTAGCAAGACTTTTTCAAGAAATCTTCAAAGGACACTAGCACAGCCCAGCACACATGCATACAACCCAATCTGAAGCCACTGAACTGCATTCTTCACTGCTGGTGGGAGCACGGGGCCTACCAACTTGCACATTTCTGCATAACAGTATACATACCTTTTGAGCTGTCCTATACCTTATAATGGGATCTTCCTGCACACTCAAAAATGTGCTCGCCATTGTTTTCACAATACACATATATAGTTTCCCATTAGCTGTAATGAGCATATGCTATGATTAAGTAACCATATGTCCCACTGACAGGAAAACTGTCACAGTCGTAGATCTGTGATTACTCTTTCCACATTCCAAATTTCAGACCAATTGCACAGTTAAAAAGTTATTAAAGCAGAACAAATAAAATGTTCAAATTTCTCAGTGGCATAATGCCTCTCCTGTTTAACTTTTATACACCAAGCAACTCAAAGGCACATCAGTGGTTCTAGGGCTACCTACCCTACAAATTGCAAGCCAATAGCACTATGTATAATCCTATGGGAGAACCATTAAACATGTCACTAAATATCTCTGTAATGAGTTAATTGTTCAGCATCTAAACAGCATAATTCACATCTCTAGGACATCCCCTCAATATCTTACAAATGTCAGGTAAAAAGACCAAACCATTTAAGAGATATAGACAGGATGGAAGCAGTCCAGAGGAGGGCAACTGAAGTGGTGCAGGGTCTGCATCAGAAACCATATGAAGAGAGACTGAGAGAGCTTAATATGTATACCCTCGATGAAAGGAGGGACAGGAGGGACATGATAGAAACTTTTAAGTACCTCAAGGGAATCAACAAAGTCCAGGAGGGTAGCATCTTTCAGAAAAAGAGATGTGTAAGAACAAGGGGGCACAATTTAAAGATAGAGGGGACGGCTCAGGGTAATGTGAGGAAATTGTTTTTCATGGAGAGAGTGGTGGATGCATGGAACCGCCTTCCTGTGGAGGTTGTTGGGTCTAAAACAGTGGAGGAATTCAAACATGCATGGGACAGACATAAGGCAATTGTTGTGGGGGGTTGCAGGAAGTAGGCTGTTGGTTAACTAGAATCTGCAGCTTATCCAATAGGAAGGGAAAATGGACAGACTGGGTGGGCCAAGTGGTCCTTATCTGCAGTCAAAGTCTATGTTTCTATGTTTCTATTTAATTTTAAAGTTTTTACACGTTTAAAAAATTTTTGACCATGAGGCTGCAAAATAATTGGCCTCGACTGTGACCTAAAATTATTTTCAGCCATGAGGGGACATCTGGTCATCCCAAACTGGGGCCATCTGGTCCTCCCCAAGGACATCTGGTCATGAAAA
The DNA here is from genome assembly GCA_016271365.2 of Neoceratodus forsteri. Taxonomy (NCBI): domain Eukaryota; kingdom Metazoa; phylum Chordata; order Ceratodontiformes; family Ceratodontidae; genus Neoceratodus; species Neoceratodus forsteri. The sequence continues at coordinate 767,171,474 of CM057452.1, read as the reverse complement.
TCTGGCTATCTGGTTGTTCCCTGGCAGACTAAGCTCGCGGCTGAAAATGATCTTACAGCCAAAGATTTTGCCTGCCTCACAGCCAAAAATCGTTAGTGAGCCATGACTTAAGATTTTAAATGTTTAAAACTCTGTTTATTGACACAACTAGAGGAATCCAGAGGCATGGGTCAATAGAAGTAAGCCTCCTGAGCAAAACCCTTCCTTTTACTTCAGAAGTTACCTGTGGGCTGAGATATTTGTTTTTTTCCGACTGCAAACTGAAAACTAAATGGCGACCATTGCGGCCGATAAATTTCTGGCAACCGAAGATTTATCAGCTATGATCCTGCAAATTCTTTGACCATGAGGGGAGACCAGATGGCTAGAACCCCATGCTTCATTCACAAATCATACATATACATTTTCCCATAGTGTTATAATGGGATCTTCAAACTTTAATAACTTTTGAATGGATTAATATTTTTTCACCAAACCAAAAGTGGCATGTTCCTTAACCCAAGCTCGTTCTATGTTCCATGTTTCAGACCAGCAGACCACATGGTGGCTGCACAGCACCACAGAAAAGAAATGAGCATAATTGGTGAAAAGGGCATTTTTAGTGCTGCACAAAAAACATATGTCTGACTGAAATTCAACTTGGTAAATCGAGAGATCTATGATGCCATATCATGTACACCAAATGTTGAGCAAATCTTTTGAATGGTTGCAAAGTTATTAATGCACAAAATGTGAGGTTTAACATTGAAGTGCCTACTCAACCGTAAAAATAGGGGTGCGTCTGCACCTATTATATATATACATATATATATATATATATATATATTATAGTAGGCACGGTAGTGCCACTACAGTTAAGTTGAGAGCCATTTCTATGTTAGACCCCAAAACTTTCACCTTAATAACTTTGCAACTGTTCATGGATTTGGCTGAAATTTGGAATACTTGATTAAGAACCATAGGTCTTGAGATCTGCCAAGTTTCATACTGGTCGGATAAATGGCTGCGGAGTTATTAAGTGTGATCTGTGCACGCATTTACGCTTTTTCTGGAATTCTACGGTCGCGCCTACAGGTCGTACGGTTTGTGCGACCGGCCTGAAATCTTCAAGGAACATGCGGCCAGTGTCCCCGATGTTTCTTTCAATGATTTTGTGAAAAAATATTAAACGGTTCAAAAGTTATTCAAAAAACATTTTCCCATTATAAGTCAGTGGGAAAAGTTAAAAAGCTCGACAGTGTCGCAAATGCATTTTTACTTTCGCAAATGGACCTGTTACTTTCGCAAATCAGCCATTTTGTTTTCAGTTGGTGATCAGAAAAATGGTTGGCATTTAAATTTGGGACCCTCTAGCAACCTAATTATTTTTGTATTCACCTAGTCAGACCCTGAGGATGCTTGCCATGTCTTTATTTTGTGGTAAAAGACTCCAGAAATATGTTTTTAAAATTTCTGAAAAAGTACTTTTGCAAATTACTTTCATGCTCACGAAAGTGTCGAACTTTTTTGCTAAAGCTTTCGCAAATTGAGACAGTAATTTTCCATCTGTGGGAAAGTGACAGCGATTCTTTGGCACTGCGCTGCAAAAGAACCGTTGGGAGTTTTGGGCTGAAATTTGGAGGGAATGGAGCCGGCATCCCACAGATGTGCCTTTCAGTGTTGTATTGAAAAAATATTACACGATGGCAAAGTTACAGCACTCCAAAGTTGACAGTTTTTCCCATAGGATAACATTACGGTGCCCGACTCATTACAGAAATCCTTTGGATCCCTGCTGCAAAATAACGGTTTGGTCTTTTTTCCTAAAATTTGGAGGGAAGACAGCCAACAGCCCACGGATGTGCCTTTCAGTGGTTTGGTTAAAAAATATTACATGGCGGCAAAGTTACAGCACTCCAAAGTTGACAGTTTTTCCCATAGGATAACATTACGGTGCCCGACTCATTACAGAAATCCTTTGGATCCCTGCTGCAAAATAACGGTTTGGTCTTTTTTCCTAAAATTTGGAGGGAAGACAGCCAACAGCCCACGGATGTGCCTTTCAGTGGTTTGGTTAAAAAATATTACATGGCGGCAAAGTTACGGTACTCCAAAGTTGACAGTTTTTCCCATAGGATAACATTACGGCATTCGCCGCGCCTTTCAGGGCCCTTATCTCGGAAACAGTGCGAGATACGGACTTTTCGTTGGAAAAATTCTTGCGCTTGCGTTTCTGTTATTTTTTGCCATTTCTGTCTACAGTACTGTTTATCTTTCTGTTTCACTTTACGTCACCATGCCCATTGACATTTCTGTTTGCAGGCACCATGTTACTACATGACAACACATCATGTGGCAGACCATTCCCGTCTACGCCACCATGTGCGTTACCCTTTCTGTTCTCATTCGCCCTTGTGTTACCATGTGCGCCACTGTTAGCATTTCTGTTTGCGTTGCTGTCCCTGTTAGTATGCCACAAGACATCATGTAAGCGGGGCGCAGACCTGAAGAGGCCCTTGCTCGCCGCTGCGTCACATTCACTCTATTTCCTGGTTATCATTCTCAAAGAAGGAAATTAGAGGCAAAAACTCTGTTTAATGCATTAGTTAGGGTTGTTCCACAGTGACAAAAGTGAGGAAATTCACTGTTAGGGTTGAAAACCCCCTTGGAACCCGCCCACCCTCCCAACCAGCATTGGGGTGTGCATTGGGATCATGGGTCCTAACTCTCACCCCATTCTCCTATACTTCTGCTGCTTTACACATGTCATGGGGTGAGAGTTAGGGCTGGCGGTCCCAATCGCACCCCAATGCGGGATGGGGGGTGGGCGGGGGGTCAAAGGAGTTTTCAACTAAAAAGTAATTTTCTCACTCACTGTCCTGTAGATCAACTCACTAATGCATTAAATGGAGTTTTTCCTCTACTATATATATATATATATATAAATAGGGGATATGGCATGGCCTTGAGTGAAGATAAATATGATATCTTCAGTCAGGCCATGTCATATTCTGTTTATACAATGTATGCTTTGCCCCAACCCCCCAATACAACTCACCACATAACCCTGTCAATGCAATGGGTGATATAAAGGTGATGGCCCTAGCAATACAACCCCACTTACAGAAAAGCTGTCAAAACAGCAGATGTCATTTACTGTTTAAAAACTATCTGGTGGATCCTGTTATTTATGGTTAGTTTTAAAAAGTCTTAGCTGGTTTATCCCGCCATGCCCCCCCCCAACAGAGCTCCACATGCCCTCCCCAACATAACAGATTACATAGGGTTTTTAAATATTTGGTTGATCCTGTCAATTTAAATTACTAAAATATCTAGATGATCCTGCTATTATTGTGGTGAAAAGTGATTTTTTATTCTTATCTGGTTGATCCTGCCATCTGAGCACTTTCACTTTACCTTTAATTGTAGCGTGGCCGAGCGCTATCCACACTGACGACTGGCACATTGCCAAATGTTTTCTACGAGGAGCCTCAGGTTCAGTAACTGAGAAATCCTCTGCTTTATGCTTATTTTTAAGTATCTTGTTGAAAAAAAGCTTCCGACTGCACAGAGTGCAGCAGTGACCAAACCAGCGGCTTTCAACAGTAAAAGGAAGCATGGCGTCTGTTGCCAGGCAACAGATGCTCACGCTTCCTTTGCTGTTAAAAGCTGCGGCTCTGTCACTGCTGCACTCTCGGCAATCCGAACTAACAGATACTTACAAATAAGCATGAAGCAGAGGGTTTCTCAGTTACTGAACCACAGGGCTCCTCGAGAAAACATTTGGCAATGTGCCAGTGATAGAAGCTCTCAGTCACTACAATTACAGAAAGTGAAAGTGCTGAGAACAACGGGATCAACCAAGATAAGTTACTTAATTTTTTTTAAAGTATGGTAGGAATAAAGAGATGAGAGAGGTATGTGGTGGTGGTGGGGGCACAGGTCGTATAGGCACAGCAGCACAGCAGCTTATTGTTTGTAGGTGTAGTGAAGATTGAAAGTGAAACAATTTCACTTTCAGAATGATGTATAGGAGTGTGAAGATATCTCCATGACGTATAGGAATATGGAGATATCAATGTTATCTTCACTGCCTAGCTCAGATATCATGTTTTACACTTCTATTTATTGCAACACATACACTGTATAAATATATATATATATATATATATAACACCAGTCCTTCCTCCCTGAACCCTGATGGTGCCATGATCTTAAATAAATCAACAGTCCCCCCTCCTCAAACCCCGATGGTGCCATAATTATTAATAAGTCAGCATCCCCCACCCTGAACCCTGATGGTGCCATGATTACATACAGTATATATTACTAGTCCCCCCTCCAAGAACCCAAATTGTGCCATAATTATCAATAAATCCCCATCCTCTCCCCTCCTTAATCCCTGATAACATCAGTATTAATAGTAATAAGCTGCCATGCCCCCCTCCCTGACCTCAACTATGCCAGCACTAAGATTAATAATCTGAGCCAGCTACCAGCACAGCCCACCTCACAACTCTGCAGCTGGCTGCCGACTGAACAATCAATGAAACTGTAGTAATGGGTGTAGAAAAAGTGGTGATCAAAGATGCAATACAGTGGCACAAGCCAGAATGCAGTGCAGTAATGCTGCAGTATATCAGAAAGTGCAGCCATATGTTGCAAGCAACATTGTAATTCAAAGGCAATTAAGCCCTTTTTTATTGCAGTATTTTGTGACATGTCATTTAATGCAAGTTATTGTGTTGTATTGTGCATGGCTCCACTGCCAGTTATCAAGTAAGGAGGTCAGATACTGTGCCTTTCTAGTGTACAAGCCCCAGTGAATGAGGCCCAGACACAGAGAATGTTTGACAGGATGAGGGTGATGACACACATCATAGTACACATGGGAATAAATGACTTGGAAAATCATTGTCTGGATGCTACTGAGACCAATTCCAGAAGAATGGGAAGGGTTTGTCCTTTCCAGAGATGTTGCCTATATGTTTCATGGAAGGGGGTAAGGTCATAGAACCACAGAAACATAGAAACATAGACATTTGCCAGCAGAAAAGGACCCTTTGGCCCATCCAGTCTGCTGAAATACTCCCTCCTCCATCTGGTTTATCTTACCCCTCAAATCCATGCCATACTTACTTTTATTTATCTTTATGTAGTTGTCCCAAACCCTCTTGAATTTGTTCACTGAATCTACTCCATCTATTCTAGAAGCGTATTCCAAGGACCCACCACTCTGTCAGTGAAGAACTGCTGCCTCTCATTTCCTCTAAATCTGCCCCCTCCCACTTGAATATTTGTCCTCTAGTTGATTTGTTTTCACTCATCCTCACTATGCTATCTTCCTCACCTTGTTCATTCCCTTCAGATATTTAAAGGTTTCTACCATATCCCACCTTTATGTCCTCATCTGTGCATAAGTTTAGTTCCTCCAGCCTTTCTTTATATAACCTCCTGTGTAGCCCTTGAACTATCTTGGTTGCTCTTCTCTGGATCCTCTCCAACCTGCCTCTGCCACCTTGTAATTGTGGCCTCCAGAACTGGAGAAGGAAACTAAAACATTTAATATCTAGTTAAGGGATTGGTATAGTAATGAGGGTTATGGATTTATGGAATAATGGGGAGGATCCTGGGACAGAAGACTTAAATTATAAAGTTGACGGCTTTCATCTTATGAGACAGTGAGCTAGTGCACTATGACAGAAACTAGATGCCTACATGAACAGTCTTATAAACTGAAGGGGGGGTAACTGTTACCAGGAACTACCTCATAGGTGGTAGATGCAGAGTGGATCCAGCAAAAGCTGCCCCATATGCTTAAATGCGGTCCAGGGAAGTTTTTACAAGGGGGAGCATGAGACTGAGTAACAATATTGCATTTAAAGGAATGGATGCTACAAGGACTGGAGAGAGGAAAAATAGCTTAAGAGAGGATGTAGGAAGGAAAAGAGGGTGTATGAAGGCGGCTTGAAAGTTGGATGCCTTAACACCACAAGGTTAAACAACAAGATAAGTCAACTACATGCATTGATGGTAGAGTCTAATTTAGATTTAGTTGTCACTGCAGAGAATTGGGCTGGTTGCAACAACAGCTGGAATTCAGTGATTCTAGACTATTCCTTAGTTAGGAGGGATAAAGATATTGGTGGTAGCCCTATACATTAGGGATGGAATCGAGGTGACAAATGATGGGTTTCTAAAGAAAGAGAGGGACAGGATAGAGTTTATACAGGTTTAGATGATAAGTGTTGGGAAGAGAGTTAGATTAGTTGTGGTCTACAGACCCCCAGGGCAGGAGGAGGAAGCTGGCAGAGAATGAATGGAAATAATCAGAAATAATACAGCAAAGGGGGTAGCTGGTGTTGGTTAGGGATCTAAACCTGCTGGATATAAATTAGGACATGCCAGTAGCTTGGAGCAAAAGGAGTAAAACACTACTGGATGCTGTGAAGAACTGTCTACTTGTGCAGCTGGTTAAGGATCCTTTGTGGCAAGATGCCACACTAGATTTGGTACACACTAATTTGGAGATTGTTGGGGAATTGGCAGTTAAGGAACCTCTGGGGGCCTATGACTGTGCAGTGAAACTTCTAAGAAGAAATACTGCCCCCCCCAAAAAAAAAAAACAACAGAGATGCTGAAGTTCAAGCATGTGGATTTGGGGAAAATGCAGGTAATAGCTGGAGAAAGACTGACAGGCATTAATCAGATTTAGAGGGTGAAGAACAATAGACTAGGCTCAAGGGTGCACTCCTGGATGCAATCAAAACTTGTGTAAAGAAGGTTGCAAAAAGGAACAAGCACAAAAGTCCGATATGGTTTTCAAAAGAGGTGAGGGAGGCAATGAGGGTGAAGAAAAGTGATTCCTTCCATACAAAACAACAAAAGAGGAAGATACCAGGCATGGGTATCAGAAAAACTCAAAGAAGTAAAACTGGAGATAGGGAAGACAAAGGCAGATAATGAGCTGCAGATTGCTGAGGAAGTAAAAGATGGTGAGAAACTTTTTTTAGATACATAAGTGAAAAAGAAAATGAGGGGATAATTAGGCTAGTTGACGGGGAATAGTAGGGGATGACGAGCAGAAGGTGTGTTTAGTTACCAAATACTTCTGCTCAGTATTTGCTGTGGAGAACAGTGGTCCAATACTGGATAGTGGCATCAAGGCCGCCACAGTATGGGTTCAGCAAATGGGAGGAATACATTTCTTAGTGGAAAGGTACAAAAGGGACTAAAGGCTCTCCATGTAGACAAGGTGTCAGTCTCCAATCGCCTTCACCCTTGAGTGCTAAGGGAATTTGCCACTGTATTGGCAATACATTTAACTTGTCTAGTCAGCAACCAATTGCAGCCCAGAGTGGTACCTTGTACTTTCTAAATGTCATTTCCATCTCCTTCCCTGCCTTTGCCACCTCCTTAGAGAACCAGAGGTGTCTTTTCATCCTCTTTCTCTTGCCCACTTACTTCAAAACACATACCATTGCCTGTGCTACACTCTCCTTAATCTTCCTCCATTGAACCTCCATTACCCTCTGCTTCCCCCCCCAAGGCATTCTCTGAGGAACTTTCCCATTTCTTTAAAATCTTCCCTCCTGAAGCCCAGGACCCTCATCTTAGTGTGTGTGTGTTTCATGTCCTATCTCTATGCCAGACCGCACAGTATAGTGATCACATGCACAGAGAAGCTCGCCAGGATGCAACCCAATTCTGCAGCATTTTGCAGCACTCTGCAGCATGGTGCAGCAGAGTTACTGTGGAAAACAATGTAATTTCAATGACAATTAGGCCCTTTTGTCATGCATGAAACTGACATTCCCTTCATCCTGGCAATGTCACGTTTTCCTGCATGACAAAAGGGATTAATTCCCACTGAAATTACATTGTTTACTGCAGCAACTCTGCTGCAGCATACTGCAGAATGCTGTAAAAGTGTGTGTTTCATCCTAGCGAGCTTCACTGTACCTAGCGGACTACCAAGTGTGATGTTAGTAATACTGTCTTTGTTTGTAAGAACACAGTCCAGCACTGCCCATCCCTAGTGGATTCCAAAACCAGATGCCTGAGAAATGTCCCTTGTATGTAGTTGAGGATGACATTTCCTCTTGATGTAGCTGTGGCCAGAATGCCCTACATCTGGCAAATTAAAGTCACTCATAGCCAAACTTCCCCCTGCTGGCCATTTTGCTTATGGTTTCCGCAGGCCTCTGTCAAAATCCAATATCAAATGGTAGGAGGAGGGAAACATGCCTTCTCTTCTCATATTACAGAATTAGTAAAAAAGTGAATAAAAGAGTGGGGGATTTAAGCAGAAGTACAGAATGTTTAACAACAATGGATAGAAAAAAGCTGGCTGATCAGCTAATTATTCCAGTGTTAAGATATGGTGAATTGATTTATAGGAAAACTAATAAAACACTTTTGGTCAAGCTGGATAAAACTTATTTTTGAGTGGCCAGATATGTATTAAAGGGGAACTATCATACTCATCATTGTTTATTATTGAATAAAGTGAATTGGCTACCTTTAGAAATAAATTATTTATGTCATTGGTTAACCATAATTCATAAAATGAAACATCTCTGTTTAAATCATCCAATTTCATTACTGCTGTTTCCATTGAAACCGAATTCTAAAAGGTTATTAACTAGATCAGTTAATTTAAATAAGATTACTATAGAAAAATCACAAAATAAATATGGTGATAGGGCTGAATAGAAGAGGCCCAAGGATGGATCCTTGAGGGATACATTGCAAGGTGACCTCATAGCTTGGCTTTGAAATTTTCAAGTTTAGGTTCTGAGAGAACGTCAGTGGGCAGGTTGTTCACCCAAGTGTGAGGTCTTCTACTAAAAGTTTACTGAGCTTGCAAGGTTCAGCAGCGGGGGATGTGGAAGGCAATCCTTCCTGAATTGTGTGTGCAACATTGGGTAGTAAAGCAGGGATGAAGAAACTTGGTAACAGGTGGAGTTAAGTCATGGGAGATTTTTTTTGTGAAGATACATGTTTGGCATCGTATTCTGCCCAGAAGGAGAAACCATTCAGTCTCACGGTAGGGTTCACATGTGTGAATCCATTTGTCAGCACTCATAATTAATTTACAGGACTTACTAAGTGAGATTGTAAGATGTTTGAGTGTGGTATTGGACACAGCACTATAGATTAATAGGCAGTAATCTATTACAGACAGGGATGGAGCTAGTGACAGCTAACCTTACAGCCTCAGGAATAAGACAGGGTCTATGTCTATAAAGGACACCAGTCCTGTTGATAACAATCTAAGAAGTAAGGTTGATGTGAGGGGAGTACGTCAGAGAGCTGTCCAGTGTGATACTGAGATATTTGAATTCATGGACCATTTCCAGGGGTTGTTTTAGGTTATTGCAGATTGAAAGGTGTTCAGATCTGTGTTTGTTATGGGCACTTGCAAAGAGCATTGTTTTTATCTTTTTGTAGTTTATAAGCAGTTTGTGACTGGTAAACCATGATTCAACTTTAGAGAAGTTGCATTGCAGGGTGCTATTGAGAGGGAGCAGATTTGAATGCCTGGAGAAGAGAACTACATCATCCACATAGAGGACAAAGTTGAAGTCACAGGCTTTGGGTAGTGTATTAAGGAACAGGCTGAATAGAAGAGGCCCAAGGATGGATCCTTGAGGGACACCAGAGTGAACAGTCAGACAGCTCGACTGGGTATCACTGATTTTGACCCACTGTGATCTTGAACCGAGGTAGCTATTGAACCAGTCTGTTACAACAGGGGAGACACAGAGGGGAGAAGAGAGTTAAGGAGGAGGAAGTGATTCACAGCATCAAAAGCCTTGGTTAAGTCAATGTAAACTGACCTGGCAATGTGACTTTGATCCTGGGCTTTGTGAATATAGTCAGTGAATTCCAATGAAGCTGTGATGGTACTATGTGCTGGTAGGAAGCCATGCTGCTGGGGGCATTAAACATTATATTTTGAAATTAATTCAGTCAGTTGATCAGCCACCACATGCTCAAGAACTTTGGATGGGGTGGAAGGATCAAGATGGGGCGGTAGTTTGAGATTAGAGATCTGTTACCACTTTTATGTACAGACATGAAGATAGCTGCTTTCCACAGTTTGGAGAACTTCCTGAGTGAAAGAGAATGGTTCAGAAGGGAGGTGAGGGGTTTCAGCATAAGTTCCAGTGATAGCTGGAGTAATTTCATATCAATAGAGTAGCTACTGTACCTTGTTTTACCCAATACCCGAACTAGGTATTTTCTGGTCTCAGTAAGCATGAGTCTTTTGAAATAGAAGAGGGGCATGTGGGTGGTGGGGGAGGCTGCAGTCGAGGTGGTATTAGCACTACAATTGTCAAAAAAAGTTGGACATGAGGACATGGCTAAGATATGTGAAGGTCTTGTTGAAGGTTTCTGCAATGGAGTTAGGGTCCTACACTAGGGTGTCATTAATGACTATCATAGTGGGGGCTGCCTTGTTTAGTTTTCCAATGAGGTCTTTAATGTTTTGCCAGAAATTCTGGCTGTTGCCCCATGAGCTCATAAGCTCATTTTGATAGTACAACTTTTTGGACAAGCAAATTTCTTGGGTGCAGGCATTTCTAGCAGCTCTAAAACGTTGCTTATCAGTCAGGTTACCTGTGGCCTGCACAATGTGGCAAAGATTATCTCTGGCTTTCATTTTATACAGCAGGTCAGCTGTGATCCAAGGGTCTGATTCTCCCCCGTACTTACATTTGTGGGCTGGGGCAAAAGTATCACATGCATTGTTAAAGTGTTAGGTAAGGTAGCTTAGAGCATGGTCGATGTTGGTGAATGAGCCCAGTAGAGACCAGTCGCACTGAGCAAGAAAGGCCCAAAAATTGTTAAGCTTCCCTTTTTACAATATCCACCAATAAGTGATTTTAGGAAGGGGTTTGGTGGTTTTATTAGACCACAGACTAATTACAGGAGAATGGTCACTCATTACATCTGGAAGTACCAATGTGTTTATGTGTCTTTGTGGGTGTGTGGTAAAACTTAGAGCCAAAAGGATGCTGCCCCAGTTCTTAGGTTGGCTCTTGTGGGTGAGGTTATCAGTAGTGTGATGTTATGGGCTGTAATGGCATCTTTGAATTGTGTGGTTTCAGAAGCCAGCCAATTAACATTACAGTCACGCATGATAATAATCTCAGACTGATTTGATGTGCTATCAATTAGTTCAAGTACCAGGTTTATGCCAGATTTATTTTCCCTAGGGGGAATATAAACAGGGAAAAGATAAAGGGCTTTGTCTTCCTGCCCTAGGAGTATCTTAATTCTGAGGATTTGGGACAGAGTGGTATGGGGAGCTGGGGGAGTACCTGACCCTGAAGGGAGTCCCTCAGGTAGACGGTGCAACCACCACCTCATTTGCCTGACCTAGATTGCCTGAAAAGTGTATAGCCAGGGAGAGTTAAAGTTGAGTCTGGCATTTTTTTTGGAGAGCTAGGTTTCAGTCAGTGTGAGCATGTCAGGGCTATGCTGGGACAGCCAGACTTGGAGGTTGTCAAGTTTTGGTAAGAGGCTCCAAATATTTAGAAATGCCAATTTGAGGGGGCTATTATTAACTGTGCCAGATTGGGGAGGTTGTATAGTGCGAGAGTTAGGATTTGCAAGCCCTGTCCAAGTGACCTGTGGTTTTGTGGTTACAAAGAAATAGGGGGGACAGGGAGCATTGGACAGGGAGTTAAGTGAGCATGGAAGTACGTATGGCATTGGAGAAGGGCTGCAGTAAGGTTAGGAGATCCATCCAGGTTCGTAGTGAGTGGATCAGTGTCCTTGGGTGGAAGGGTGATGTTGTACTGGGACATTATTTACTGTAGCTGAGGGACCTTTGTAGCTATTAATCATTAGAGACAGGAGAAAGGTGGTGAGTGTGATGGAGGGTGTAAGGAACCCATTGTGGTAATACATAAATGTATTGGGGTGGGTCACTGGATCCCAGTAATCAGGTAGATAAACTGTGGATGGTAAAGTGTCAATAAGTATGGGGGGGGTAGACTATGAGGTATAGGGCCTACCAAAAATATTCAGAAAGTAGGGCTGCTACAGTAGCGGAGTGATTAGGGTATCAGCATTTTTTGAAAATGGTTGCTGGTTCAGGTCTGGCAAGGGGCAGTATAAAAAAGAGCAGGGGGGCAGTAGTGAAATGGTAGATCTAGATGTAAAAAATGGGGAAAAGGATTCAGAGAGCAGAGAGTAACCTCAGTGGAACATAAAGAACTAAAGAGAACAGCAGTGAATCCTAGTGGTGGAAGCATATAACAGACTAATGGTAAACTGGGCTGTTAGAATTTGGCTAGGAAGTTCAGCTGACCAGGTCACATGATCATCATGCCCTATAAACTAAGGGTCGAGCCAGGGTGTGAGGGTGGGGCAGTTGATGCACAACATCAATGGGCCAACACAGTCCAATGTAGCGCCTGCACCCTAAGGCTTTCCTTTATTTTCACATTACCGCATAGCTAGGGCTGCAGCTGATTCCTTGTGCAATGCTGTCCAGGAGTCTTTGTGTGGATATCTATGCACTGCAGACCTGTTGTGGGGGAGAGAAGAGACACTGTGATGGGAGGGAATTGGTAGAACAAAGGATGAAACGGTTAAGTCGGGAAGGGAAACACAGGCATGAGGAATGGGAACCCCCACAACTGCGCATGCATGGAGAAGAGGGAGATAGTGAAGTGACCTGAAATAACTCCAAATTAAAATGACAAGTGTTACACCTCAAACAGGTAATAATCCAACCAAAACACTTTACCCTTCAGTACATACAGTTCACTCATAAATACAAACTTTGCTACTGGCTCCGCTAATTTAAAATATTCAGGGTACACGTAGAGCAGTAATTAAGGGAACCATCAGAAAATAAGTTTGAATAGCACACAGTAAACCACAGTCATACTTATAAAGTTAAAAACATAAGAAATGTTAGCAAAATGAGGAATTTAAAATAAAAGATGCTATTGTCAGACAGAAGGGGTCATATGTGGTATTAAATGCCCATGTGACCCAATGTATATAGGTAAAACTAAGAGGCCATTAATGCAGAGAATAGGGGAACATAAAGGTTACATAAGAAATAAAGACCTGACCTAACCTATAGCTAGGCACTTTATAGAAAGGGGGCACCAGATACCAACATTGCAGTACTTCAGTATTGAAAAGGTTCAAAAAAACAAAAGAGGAGGTAATTATAATAATAAACTATTATAGAGAGAAGCAATGTATATAGATTATTATTCAAACTAACAATCCCAAATTTGGACTGAATGAGGTAACAGAGTGGCAACCAATTCATTGAAACTTTAAATGTATCACGAAAAAGTATAACCAGCTTTAAGAATGACTTTTTATTTAATGTGGACTAGTCCTCAGTGATGTGCCATCTTTACAGTAGTGAGGATGTTAGATATATAATTTAAATTTGTGTAAATACTGTATAATCTTGGAAAGGTGTGTATATCCTTTAGAGAAAGAATAAATCAGTAGTCCTCATGACACCTAGTACTGTGGTAATTAGGTGCCAAGAAGAGGTGGGTCTAGCACACAGAACAGGCTGGTCTAGCCTGTCATTTGACGTTATTCTTCATTGCCAGATACAGAGGAGGAGTTATTAGCATAAAACTAGCTCAGAAAGCCCCAGGTCACTCATTCCTACTTAGAATTTACAACAAGTGATTATATGTTAGTAATGAACAGTGGTGTAATAGCAAAGTTTAGGCTGTGGAATAAGTAAATGGCTAAAATAGTTAAAGGCCCAGATATTCAAAAGGGTTGCGTCATGTGCAACAGGGATGCACCAGCGCAAGTCTGAAAATGCGCCATTCCGTGATATTCAGCGGGAGGCAGATGTGCCCCCAAATCACAATGTGCAAGAGTGTAATGATAGTGAATGCATGCGCAACTGAAAGGGGAGGAATCATGCATATATGGCAGAGTGCGATATTCAACAACATGCACCATGTGCAATAGGGGAGCAAACAGAAGTTGGGCGATAGCGGAAATGATCCAAAATAAAAAGGAACAAGACAGAGGTGCAAGAACGCTACAGGGAAGCCACATGTTGGTGAACTGCAGGCAGCCACACAGGCACACAGAAACTGGGAGCAGGACAGGGCAGGAGCAGGACAGACCACCTGGAACCACCAGCAACAGGAAAGGTGTGGGGAGCCTGTGCCACAGTGGAGGACAAAAGGGGGAAGTGCCGCACAGCACTGAGGGCACAGATAGCGGGCAGTATGGCCAGTACAGGGAGGTGTTCCCGGTGCAGTGGGAGTAGCAGCAAGGAAAGTGGGGGGAACAGATAAACAGCATCCAGGGGGATAACACAAGCCAGGGACATGGCCAGTGCCACCATCCAGATGGAGGCAGTTATGAGGGGGGTGAGAAGGTAGGCAGCGGGGGGGGCACAGCCATGGAAGGGCCCGTCTGTGGTATGCCCTCAACAGACAGTACCGAGCCCACACCAGCTTCGAGCTGTACAGTGATACTGAGATCGTGGGCTGGTACCGCCTCAACCAGGCAGTCCTGAGGCGGCTCTGTGAGCTGTGCAGTGATGTGATGCAGGTACCCACACGACGAAGCCATGCTCTTTCAGTGGAGACCAAAGTGACAGCTTGCAAGTGCCTGCTGTCCACGGGTACCTTCCAGAGACCAACAGGGGACACGACAGGCGTAACCCAGTCGGCCGCGTTCACGCCTCCTCACCCAATTCCTCAGCGCACTGCTGCCACCTGCTACGGAGCACATCCATTTCTCCAGCACACCGCTGGAGCACACAGCAAACATACAGGAGTTCCACAGGGTAGCAAGTATGCCTGGTGTGCTCGGGGAAATAGACTGCACCCATTTGGCCATCCGCATGACACCTGGCCCTGAAGGGGCCGCATAAATGAATTGGAAGGTGTATGCAAGCATCAACTGCCAGGTGGTGTGCAATGCCAGGGGGGTGCATAATCAATGTCTGTGCCACGCACCCCAGAGGAGCACATGATGCCTTCATCAGGCACCAGTCTGCACTGCACCACAGGTTTGAGAGTGGGGACATCCCCACTGGCCACCTAGTGGGTGAGTATGCAAACCACTCAGAAAGACATGGAGCTTACATAGAAACATAGAAACATAGAATTTGATGGCAGATAAGGACCGCTTAGCCCACCCAGTCTGCCCATTTCCCTACCTACTGGATAAGCTGCAGATCCTAGTTAACCAGCAGCCTACTTCTTCCTACCTCCACCCCCTAGAATGGCCTTATGACTGCCCCATGCATGCTTGAATTCCACCACTGATTTTGACTCCACAACCTCCTCCGGAAGGCCGTTCCATGCATCCACAACCCTCTCTGTGAAAAAAATACTTCCTTAAATTACCTCTGAGCCACCCCCATCTTCAAATTGTGCCCTCTTGTTCTTGCACACCTCTTTTTTTGAAAGATGCTATCCTCTTGGACTTTGTTGATTCCCTTGAGGTACTTGAACATTTCTATCATGTCCCCCTTCTCCCTCCTTTCCTCGAGGCTATACATATTAAGCTCCTTTAATCTCTCTTCATATGTCTTCCAGTGCAGACCTTGCACCATTTTAGTTGCCCTCCTCTGGACAGCTTCCATCCTGTCTATGTCTTTGCAGAGATTGGGTCTCCAGAACTGCACACAGTACTCCAGATGGGGTCTCACCAGCTGTCTGTACAGAGGGATAATAACTTCCTGTTTTCTACTGGTGATGCCTCTCCTATGCATCCCAGTATCCCCCAGCCTCCTTGCTGCCCTCTCACATTGCTTGCCCACCTTAGGTCATCTGATATAACTACCCCAGGTCCCTTTCCATTTTGTTGTTGTTAGTATCTCACCCCCCATTGTGTACTCTTCCCCTGGGTTTTTGTTTCCCAGGTGCATTACCTTACACTTCTTAGCACTGAATCTAAGCTGCCATACATTTGACCATTCCTCTAACCTTGCCAAGTCCCTTCTCCTCCTTTCCACCCCACCCTGTGCATCAACTCTGTTCCAGATCTTTGTGTCATCTACAAAGAGACATACTTTTCCTTCCATTCCCTCTGCAATGTCACTTATAAAGGCATTGAAGAGGACCGGTCCTAATACTGAACCCTGCGGTACCCCACTAGTAACCCTCCATTCTTCTGAGTGGACTCCATTTACTATTACTCTCTGTGTCTTATTCTCCAGCCAGTTCTTTACCCAGGTTGTGATCTTGGGACCTACTCCCAGGCTGGCTAACTTGTATATTAATCTTTTGTGTGGGACTGTGTCAAATGCCTTGCTAAAGTCTAGGTAGGCCATGTCCACAGCCCCTCCCTGATCTACTACTTTGGTCACCCAGTCAAAGAAATCTATCAGATTCGTCTAGCATGACCTTCCCACTGTGAATCCATGCTGCCTAGGGTCCTGTGCCCCTCTGACCTCTAGATACTCGACAATTCTTTCCTTCAGAAGTGATTCCATCATTTTCCTCATCACTGAGGTTAAACTAACAGGTCTGTAGTTTCCTGCTTCTGCCTTGCTCCCACTTTTGTGAAGGGGAATCACATCTGCCCTCCTCCAGTCCTCAGGTACCACCCCATCCTCCCACAATTTGTTAAAAAGGGTAGTCAGTGATGTCACTTGTTCTACCCTTAGTTCTTTTAGAATTCTGGGATGAATCCCATCAGGCCCCATTGCTTTGTCCACCTTCAGTTTTAAGAGTTCTTTCAGAACCCTTTCTTCTGTAAATGGGCTGGTATCAACTTCTGTATCCAGAGTGTTTCTACTGTTTGTTTTATGTACCTCTTCATTTGTAAATACTGAGCAAAAATATTTGTTTAGTATCTCTGCCTTTCACAGTCTCCCTGTGCCCACCCTCCTCCCTTTATTAAGCCTCACTATCCCTCCCTTGGTCTTCCTTCGCCCTGATGTACCTATAAAGGTTTTATCCCCTTCTTAACTGAGTTGGCTACCTTTTCCTCAGTTTGGGCCTTTGCTGTTCTGACTGCCTTCCAGCCTCCTTTGCTTTAACTGATACAATTCTCTGTCCTGCTCCTTCTGCGATTCCTTGTACTTCCTGAATGCTTTCTTTTCTCTTGAACCTTCACTGCCACTTCCTTTGAGAACCATAGTGGTTTTTACATCGTTTGTTTTGTTTATTTGCTTCACACAAAGGCTCATACCTCTGTGATGGCAGTTTTATTATTCCCCATTGTTCTTCCACCCTCCTTCCTGCCCATTTGATAGTGCATTCTTAGGCACTCACCCATTTTGGCAAAGTCAGCCTCTAAAGTCCAGTACTTTTGCCTTTGTATGGCTTGACTCTATTGCTGTGTTTATTGTGAACCATACTGTTCGATGGTGGCTAGTTCCCAGATGGCTACCCACTTCTACATCTGTGATCCTCTCTCCATCTCCATTTGAGAGAATCAGGTCTAATATTGCTCCCTCTCAAGTGGGCTCCAATACTAGTTGTCTAAGGCATGCCCCCTGTAGGACATCTAGAATAACTCCACTCTTCGAAGTGGCTGCTGCAACTGCACTCCAGTTAACATCTGGCATATTCAGAGCACCCATCAGCAATATCTCCCCTTTTTCTGACATTCTAAGTCTACTTTCTGTCATTTCCTTGTCCATTTCCTCCCCCTGAGAAGGGGGTCTGTATACAACCCATGTGCGGATTGTGGTGCCATTGTCTGTCTCCAAATTTACCCACAGTGCTTCTTCTCCTCCCTGTTTACCCTTTTGTTATGTTGCTTTTATTCCTTCCCTTATGTAAAGAGCTACTCCTCCTCCTCTTTTACCCTACCTGTCCCTCCTGTAGAGAGTGTATCCTGGTATGTTTATGTCCCAGTCATAGTTCTGTGTGTACCATGTTTCTGTGACTGCCACGATATCCAGATGTTCCTCCTCCATCAAGGCCACTAATTCAGGAAGCTTGTTACCCAGACTACGGGCATTGGTACTCATTGCTCTCCATTTTTTGATGGCTTTACCTTCTGTTGCAGCATCCCCCACTGACCTTTCTACCTTGGTCTTTTACTCATTTAGTACCCTGTTTTGTAGGGAGAGGCTGGGATTTTCCAGATGCTTATCAGTGCCTCCCCCTTTGACTAGTTTAAAAGCTTGCCAATAAAGCATTTAAACCGATTGCTCAAAAGACTTGTTCCCTTCCTGGATAGATGCAGATCATCCTGCCAGTATAGGCTGGTGTCCCTCCAGGTGGAACCCCAGTCCCCAATGAAGCCAAACCCCTGTGCTCCACACCATTTTTTTCAACCATTCATTAAACTGCATTGTGCTAATTACCCTCGCTTCCCCCATGCCATTGACAGGCAGCACCTCTGAAAAGGATACTGTGCGTGCTACTTGTCTTAGGCCCCTCCCCAACTCTGCAATGTCCTCCTGCACTGCTCTAATCTCATGATGAGCCAAGTCATTTGTCCCTAGCTTGGGAGGGGCATAGTCAGAGGTGACATGGGTATTGGCCTAGATGGCCCAAGGCAGGGCAATGCTGATCACCAAACTAATGTCCACCCTCTACACACAGGTGACAGTGGATACCCACTCCGTGCCTGGCTGCTTGCACCATACCAGTGGCCCACTACCCCATCGCAGCAACGCTACAATGAGGCACATACCACCACATGCAATGTCATTGAGCGGGTGTTCGGGATGCTGAAGGCACATTTCCGTTGCCTGGACATGTCTGGCGGTGCCCTACAGTACAGCCCCTGAAAGGCCTATGGGCTTTTCCTGGCCTGTTGCATCCTGCACAACATAGCCAATGACTGTGGGATAGCCGTACAGGTCGAAAAGGGGGACAGCGATGGGGATGATGAGG
Source organism: Neoceratodus forsteri (assembly GCA_016271365.2). Classification (NCBI taxonomy): domain Eukaryota; kingdom Metazoa; phylum Chordata; order Ceratodontiformes; family Ceratodontidae; genus Neoceratodus; species Neoceratodus forsteri. Next base: position 767,152,665 of record CM057452.1, on the reverse strand, counting down.
ATGCTGGTGAAGATGGTGATGGGCAGCCCCCCCTCAGTCGACGGGACCCCTGACTGATCTGGGTGGCACAGCTGCACTGGGACACCATCACAGAGGAGTACTTCAACCAAACCAGGTAAGTCATGGGGCCATGTGCAACCACCAGTGGCAAGGGTACAACCCACAAACACGCATGGACAAACCCCAGGGGTGCAAGTCATTAAGGGAATTGGCTGAGCATAGAACAGCACATGCCATCAGGGATGGGAAAGGTCTAACATGGCATGCAGTTGCACACACACACACACACACACACACACACATCCCACAAGGCATGCACAAAGGGTAGAAGGCACGCCGACCCCAACTGCCACCCCTATCCACACACACGTCCACAGACTATCACGCCCAGTGCCTGTCATTGTACATGTATCAGACACTGGGCACCATTGCACAGTGGCAGACAGCACAATGCAGGCATCATCATGCGCACACCACATCAGACAGCAGCCAGGTGGGTGTGCAGATGAAATGCGTGTGTGTGTGTGTGCAGGACCGGGTACCCCACCCATGCATTGCATGTTGAACAACACAATGCACACAGGGCAGCATCAGACAGTAGCCATGGTGGGAGACAGGTCAGTCACGTGCCACAGTGCCACAGCCACCACGGATGCATGGGTGGCCCCGCCGAGACCTGCCAGCAGTGACAGACTGACCAATGGCCTCATGGGGTGGCACCGACGGTCCCCCATGGGTTCTGTTGCATGAACGCGACTGTGCTCGCACAGGGGTCTGCAGCACACTGAACATGCCTGCGCCAGGCGTGCTCGGGATACCCACAGCTGTACCCAGTGTCGACAAGGAGGGTGTCACATGACACCGGGAATGGGGGGTGGACATTGCACTGTGCGGTGTCTGCAACGCATGGGCAAATAACTGTGTGCCCACTGTGGCCATGACAGCTGTGATTGCCTGTGTCTGCCTGTCAATGGCAGTGGTCACATCCTCCCTCATCTGGTCCATCCCTGCCAGTAGCAGATCAGTGTCTCTGCTGCGCCGCTCCTCTGCCTGGCACAGAGCCACACTGAGTGCATCCAAAACCATCACAAGCCGCAACTGCTGATCGACTGATTCTTGGAGTATGCAGGTGTGCTCTTCTAAGAGGTCATCTACCTAATCAGCATGCTGTCCCTCACGGTGTTCATAGCCCTGATGGGCAGCACCCCTTGAGGGTGGGTGCTGCACACTAGGGCCAGGCCTAGGCATGTCCACAGGTGGTGCACTGATGCCGCCCCCAGTCACTGTTCCCCCATGACCATTGGCTGACTGCTGACACTGCCCCTTTGGCTGCCGCTCTCCAGGGCTCAATGGTGTCACTGCAGTGGCCACAGCAGCCCCACTGTCCTGGACATACACCAGTGCTGCCCCACTGGTGCAGACAGGCACAGGCTGGAAATGTGATGTCACGCAGGCCTCCATGGTGGCACCACCCATGGCTATGCCCATGATGTCACCTGCTGTGTGGCCATCCTGTGGCACACACATATCACTGTCCATGAAGTGAGCTCCATCATCATCAGTAACAGATCTGGCACCAGCCTGAGTCTCAGCATGCTGGCATCAATGAACGCTGGCATGCTGGTACATGGGCAGGGCCTCCACCGCACCTGATCCACCAACATCAGTCTGGATGTCCAGGTGGGCCCACTGTCGCCCTGACATTTGGATGCCTATGGAGGTGGATGGACCCTCCTCTATGTCCATGGTATCACCCTCAGTGGACAAGCCCACCACCGCTGACCCACGTAGACACTCAGGAGCTGTAAGGGAACACAGTAGCATTAATGTATCTGCCCTACCCTATCCCTCCCCATTGACAGACCAGGACCTACCATGCAGTGATGGGCTACCACCTGTCTGGAATCCACCACCTGGAACACACTTGATGGCACAACACTGCATGCTGCCAGCAACCCGCTCTTCTTGTGGTGTCAGGCATTGCACGGCCGGTTGTCCCCCACCAGTCACAGCCCATGCTGCCCTGATGGCAGCCACCTTGTCTATAATCCTCCACCTGTCTGTGGCCATCTTCTTTTTGCACTCCTGCACAGACCGCTGGTGGCTGCCATGCAGGTTGATGGCATGCAGTACCTCTTCACATTCAGCAGCACAGGCCTGTGGTGTTCCCTGCTGTCCGCTGAGCAGCGGTTCCTGGTCGAGGTAGGCCTCAAACAGGGCATCTGTTTCTGCCTTTGTGAAGTTAGGCCTTCTCTTCCTCCCATGTCTCTGTTCCTCTTCCTCCACCTCACAATCACTCAGTCTTCATCCTGTGAGAATGACAGGTGTTACCTGTGACTGTGCAGTCCCATGCATGTCCCACACACCACAGTCCACACTCCTGAACAGCATGCAACTCACCACAATAGACTGCAATAAGAGACTATGGCCACTGCAGCCCAATGTTGCATTTTTATACTGCAACGCATGCAAATGAGGTGAGGCACAATTATAAGTGGATGCAAATGCAGTATCTGTGCCATTGAATGGCTGATTAGCTGATTTGCATATGTTGGCTGAATATCACCCTGTTGCACTTTGCGCAGTTGTGTTGAACGTGCTCAGGCAAGGGCGCATTTCTGTGACATGCGCAGTACATACCGAACGCGCGCCTAGGGTGATGATGCAGACACCTGCCATGCTGCTGACGTGCTGTGCATGGGAGGCAATGCAGGGCACAACCACCATTGTGTCAGTGGTGCTACTGCACTGTTCACATATATGGCGCTCTGTCACTGGGGCCTCATAGCCACACTGGGGCCACAGCGTGGTAGGCCACTACAGGAGGTGGCACACAGACACCCAATCGTTCTACATGCAGTGAGTACCAATTGCCCTGTAGCGGTCCGTGCGCGAGAGACCCTTGACTCTGTGCCTGACCTTTGCCCCCTCTGCACCATGCGTCTGCATGGGTGCACCACTATCACGCTGTTCAGTGACAGTGCGATAGAGAATGGCAGTGCTGTACCGCACAGCATCTGCATGTGGCAGACCATGCTACCGAGTGCCATTTTGACTCCAACCAGCTTCAGAGATGGCAAGAAGGAGGGCTGCTGTTTGGAGCCAGGTGGAGCTGGCCATTTTGGTGGCCAAAGTAGAGCCCCATGCTGAGGCAATTTTTGGAGATGCACCCTTGGACAGAGCCAGGAGTGCAGTATGGGAGGAGGTGGTGGTGTTGCTGGAGGAGGCCACAGGAATCAGGCACACAGCTGAGCAGTGTTGCCACCGATACGGGGACCTCCAGTGCAAGGACCTGGACAGGCTTGTCCGCCTGCAGGCATGTGCCAGGAGGGGCACAGTGCCATGGCCAGTTAGGTGCCCCATCCATACATACACTGTTAACGACCATACGGGTATCACATTGGCATGTGTCCAGCACATGGGGGGGCATCCAGTGTTGGCCATGGTGGTGGTATCGGGTTGGGGAGTGGATGGTTATGGCTGTGTGGGATTGCACACACACGGGGGTGGGGAACTTTGCTACTGGATTGTACTGATGTTCTTCTCTCCATGTTTGCTCCTTAGGCCCAGAGGAGCACCAGTGTGTGAGGGAGAGGAGGCAGTGCCAAGATGACCAGCAGGCCAGGAGAGATGCCAGACCACACAGGCTCAGGGACCAGCCTGATGATGATGAGTGCCTTACATCCATGATTACTATTGCATGCTGTGTAACAGGGCGGACAGTGGGGAATGGCCACCATCCATTGACACCACTGCCATGCACGCAACTTGTTACAGTCAGCACTGTCCAGTGGCACTGCATGTCTGGGAGTGCGTCAATGGTGGTCCATGCGTGCACCGGGTACATGGCTGTGCCACTGCCTTCGCACCGCATAGCCATGTCACTGTAGGGCCACGGTGGTGCTGTGCAGGACATGGGCGGTGGGTGTGTGCAGCGGTCTGCATGGCTGTGGGTGCCTGGTTAGGCAGGTCTTGTGGACGCAGTCACTGGGGGTGGTCGCACATCAGCACAGGGGAGTGGCAAACGGCTGTATGCCATGCACAGTGGGTTGGCTGCAGGGGGCTGGACAGTCACACATATTGACTTTGCTCCCTTGTCCTAGGTGGAAAATGCTGGATTACCCTATAACGTGGCATTCAGGAGCTGCCGCAGCTGGCGTGGGCATCACTGGCACTTCTGGAGAGGATGGAGCAGCAAGGTGTCTGGAGAAGAAGCACCTGGAGGCACCACAGGAGTGGAGAGTGGGGCAGACAATAGGCCGTCCATGACCCCCTGACTCATCTAACCCCTTGGACCCACCCTCACACCCCTTCTTCCCTTTCCCATTTGTACACCCCTGCCCCATGCCCACCCCCACCTGGTTTGTGGCCCTTCCCTCCTTTGTATATATTTGTAAATATGTTTGATTGTTGATATTGTTTAATACATACATTTTGTTATGACAACTGTGGTGGTCTCTGATTTGCAGTGGGCTACAGGTGCTTGGCTGCAGTGGTGTGCATGGCATCGGGGTGGTGCAGGCATGGGCGTGTGTGTGTGTGTCCAGCAGGGACCTGCCTATGGTGTGGGTGGGGGAATCAGTCACTGTCTGTGGTTTGTATGTTGTTCTCTGTGTACTGGTTGCCTGTACAGTGGTCCACAGAGCATGATCTATGTCCATGGTGCCCCTGTCAGACCATCCATGGGCTGTGCAGCTGACACACTTGCATGTCTGTGATATGCACCATCTGCTGGCATGTCAGTTTTGGCTGTCCATGCTGGACAACCACTGTACCCAGCACAATGCCAGGTTGCCTCCTGTCACTGGTGTGGTGCCCATCTGCCTTGGGTGGCACTGTGGCCTCCGCTGTTGTTGTCCCACCTCCATACTGTCATTTGTGTCTGTTGCAGGGAATGTGCTCCACCATCTGTCACTTGTGCTCTGGCCACATGCTGGTGGCATACAGCTTCATGCTGCCTGTGCAGGGTGGCTGGCACACCTGTGCCATGTAGGGGTGCTGGCCATGTGTACACGGCTGCCGTGGCCACATGCCAGTGGCTTAGTTGACCCACTACTGTGTCCCTGTGTTGGTGTGCCCTTGGGTATGGGTGGGTGTTTGTCCATGCACTGTGTTGCATCCTGTGTGGTTCATGCTTCCATGCAACACTGTGTGTGTCTGTGCTGGCTGTTGTAGCCAGTGCTGGGACAAGACGGGTCCTTGGGAGGGTGTGCAGGGTGCTGTACCACTGGTGGTGGGGTCCGGGGCATGCCTTGTCACATTTGGGGTACCTCGTGTGCCGACGCATGGTCAGTCTCTCAGCTGTACCTCAGGGGGGACATGTAGGGTGGCACTGTGTATGCAGTTGTTGCATCACTGTCTGCTGCCACCCACTGCAGGGTGGACATGGTGGGGCTGCCCTGCATGGCTCCATGGTGCACAGGGTTGCATTGTCACAGTGGGGGTGGTGGCATGCATGGGGTGTCCTGCACTGTTGGGCGCTACTCCTGGGCAGGCTGTATGGGGATCGTGGTGCAGGGTGTGCTCTGCATTGGTGGGATTGTGTGGCAATGGGTGGTCAGCCCTCCTTGTGTGCTGGTCACAGCTTGCCAGGGGGTGTGCTGGGGCACCATGCCCCAGCTGTGGGTTGGTTGCTGGTATCCATGGGCTGGTGGTTATTCTGGCTCTCCACCAGTTGTGCAATGCATGGGGTGTGGGGGACGATGTCTGTTCTGCTGTGTGCTCCTCTGCCCATCTGTGGCATGGGTGGTGGGCCCCTGCATCCTGTCCCTGCGCATCCCTGGTTGTGCTGTTGCACTGCTGCCCTGCTCCACGGGGTATCCCTGGTTGCATTATGGCGCATCTGAACTGTGCAACTGCACATCCGTGGTAGCGCTATGGCACAGGTGGCATGATATTCAGTTGTGTGCCGCAAACGCATCTTGACCTGCGCAGTTTTTGAATATTGTGCTTCTTACGCATGGGTGCAGTGGGCTTGCATTTGCTCCTGCCGTTGTGCACTTTTTGGGCTCAGTTTGAATATCTGGGCCAATTTGTTTTTCTTTTGTCTGGCATAGGTAAAGAAATAAAGATAGGAATCACTGCACCAATAAACGCTGTCCCCTCAGAGAAAAAAGAAAATGAGACATACAGGTCAGATTTTTGCCTAACAAATGAGTATAGTAGAAGTAGGTGTTGGGCACATCTTAACTCATTCATGATGAAGTGAAAGTGAGTATTCAAACAGAGCAAATTATGCGAAGTAAACCTGGAGTGTAATGACTAAGGACAGAGTGTAATTTAATAGAAGCGCTAACAAAGATGATGTATTAAGAAATTTTAGTTAGAATGCTGATGATAAATTCAGAGAAAAGTATAACAAATAAACCGAAGTAAATAAAGCACTAAATTCAGTGTGTTTGAATTTGCTGCAGGCTGAATGTGGAGCACAGTGTCAATACAGTGCACTGAAAGTAAAGAAAATATTAAAGAGATAGTTTGAAAAGGTTAGCACTATCATTACTTTAAGTGAAATTGATATTTGGTATATACTAGAGAGGAAGTCAAATTTATATTATGTTTTTTTTTTATTAATTTTTACTTCAGCAGTGGTGGGAGTCAAACCTGACAACTCATCTAAAATCACAGGAGTAACCCTTTAAAATAAAGTGATGATATAGTTTACATAGGCAGCTTGAATTAAATGTTCCTTCTGTAGTACATATGTATTTATAAAACATTTAATGTTATTATGGAGAAATGACATTTTTAAATAAATGTTTCCACATGTTTTTACTTTAGAAACCAGTTCCTGATGAAGGGTACTTTGCCCGAAAATTAGAAAGTTGTTCTGGATGTAACAATATTAAACCGTAAACTGAAATATTTAATACTGCATAGTCTGTTGATTGATTTTAGGGTGAGTGGAGTGGACTTCCAGTATACTTTTAGTTGTTTGATCATAAGCCTATACTGAGTATTATCCTTTCCCCATTACAGCTACTGATACATATTTGTCAATAAATCTTTTTTGAGGTTTTGACTGTGCTGGAAAGTCTTTTTTTGAGGTAATAATCCATCTAAAACACTTTACCATTTAGTACATACAGTTCACTCATAAGTATAAACTTCGGTAGTGGTTCCGCCAATGTTCAACTAAAACATTCAGGATACACGTAGAGCAGTAATTAAGGCAACCGTCAGAAAAAAACTTAGAATAGCACACAGTAAACCACAGTCTTCAGCTGCTGAAATTCTATCTAAAATGCTGTGCCAACAGAAAATAACACAGTCCAATGTAGCTCCTGCACCCAGAGGCTTTCTAGTATTTTTACATTACCTCATAGATAGGGCTGCAGCTGATTCCATGCTTGATGCTGTCCTGGAGTCTCCATGGGGAGACCTGTGCACTGTACGCCTCATAGCTAGGGCTGCAGCTGATTCCATGTGCAATGCTGCCTGGGAGTGTCCATGAGGAGATCTGTGTGCTGCAAGCCTGTTGTGTTTTGCTAGTTGTGTAAAGCTGGGGCAGAAGACAGAAGATGAAAACTGATAGCCTTTTAGTGGGGTCAGGGAATAGGACAGTAGTAACATTAGTCATGAAAACCAATGATATTGGAAGGAGACTTGAAAAAGATATAAAGAGAGGCACTGAAGAGCTAGGAAAGAATTAGAACACAAGGGTCATGAAATGATCATTTCTGATATTTTGCCAGTACCAAGGGCAGGATCCACTGCACTCAAGTAATAAAAGTGATCAGTGCATGACTAAAGAAGTGGTCATAAAAGAGAAGTTTACGTATCTTAAGAATGGTTATAGCTTCCTCTATAAAAATAATTTACATGGATTGGAAGGGCTACACTTACAAACAAGCATTTGTCAAATGTTCACCACTGGTATTGCTGCTGTACCTGATCTTTCTTGTACATATTTTTACTATATATTTACCCTGGACAGAGCAGATGAGATGCAATATCTCAATGTCAGTGGTGTCCTGCTTTGACACATTGTTAGACTGTAATTACCCGGATCACGTGATGACTGGCTAGAAGCAAGCAGTGTCTCTTCTTTTCTCCGACTCTTCCGGTCCAAAAATTGGTTTAAAACATATTTACAGCACCAAATCTAACATAAAAATCCTTCTGAGCATCCTACCTGAGGGCTGACTGCTGAGAAATGCTCTAATTCACAGCATGGAGGTTACTATGAAGCAGGAATTACCGTGCCATACTCCCTCACCTTCACCAGACAAGGCTGCAAAGAAAGCAAGGCAGCAGAACTTTAAATCAACCCTGACTCCATCAGGCAAAGTGGCGATAACACCCCTTTCAGAGCAGCGTTTCCTAATAGAAATGACACCACTTCAGGAAGCAATTACTTTGTTAACATAAGAGGTATCTTCCCTGAAAACCAACCTGACCAATGTATCATGGCAGGCGAGGGACACTGAAGGGAGAGCCATTTCACTCAAAAAGTGGAAGACAGTTACAGACCCTGAACTGGTGGCAATTAAACAGCAAGTGTCTAAGATGGAAGCTAAATTGGAGGATTTAGAGGGGGTGTAGTCGCCACAATAACTTGGTGATTATTGGCCTTCCTGAGGGAGAGAAGGGCTCCTCTCCTATTGTATTTGTCCAAAGTTTGCTGGAAAAGGTAGCAGGCCCCTCTCCTAATGGTCCTTCGTATATAGTTAAGCGAGCTCATTGGGCTCTGCACCCCAAGCCAGAATCAAGCTCACCCCCTCATCCCTCCATCCTGTGATTGTTGAATTTTCTGGATAAACAGCATATTATGATGAAGCTAAGGGAATTTCAAGCAGTGATGTTGGAAGACAATAAAATCCATATAGAGCAGGACTTGCCAGCATCAGTTCATCAGAAAAGGGGTTCCTTCCATGCCACTATCTCCCATCTTTTCCCTGCTGGGGTGTACTTCCAAATGTTATACCGGCTCAGCTACAAATCAGTATTCATGACAAGTGGCACAAGTATGAAACATATGAGCAGGCAGTCCAAGATCTGCAATGTTTATTGCCATACCTATTTAAGAAATGAAATATTTGCTGGGAGGCTGAGTCAGATTGTGTGGAAGATTCAAACATGGGAGTTTTCAAACTATGAAAAGCCAATGAGGGGCTAAAGAAAATTAAAGAAGCTCTCCATTTTTGTCTGCAATACTTTTCTTCATTGGGGGAATGCTAGCTGAACTGCACCTAGTAGCACAGGGAGGTTGGGTTTTACTCGTTCACTATCACATGGCCTCAATATTGGAAAGTGATGCACTGAGGAGCTGAACTGAGTGCAACCTAAGGATTTTTTAATCTTTCACTTTAAATTGGTCTGGTGTGGAGGTTAAATGAGTGAAAAACTGTGTCAACTTAATGTGACTGGGCAATCAAAGTTGACGCATCACACGTTGTGTTCTAGCGGGCTTTCTTCCTGCTCGATGATGCGCACATTTGTTCTGGTGCAGAAACGACATTGCCATAGCAGAGGGAACAACATGCCAGTGCGCACTCTAGCAGGGTTGCAGATGGGCTGTAACCTATCAGCCATTAAATCGACTTAAAGGGGACTTCATTTTTCAAACTATTGTAGTTTTGTTCACACCAGTTGTGCATTTAATGATAGAAAATGAAAAGTGAGCAAAAAGTTGTTGATTTAAATTGAGGAGTTTTGCCTATTTGGGTTGGGCTGTCTTTTACAGATACTTCTAGGAACTTATTAATAGCATAGTTAATGCTTGGCAGTTTCACAAACTCTCCCAGCAAATTCTTGGATTTCGATTAGGGATAATAGTCATTGTTAAGAGGGATAAGGGTGGAGATACTGCTAGGGACATAAATAGTTTGGAATAGGGGCAATCCAATTCTACATCTCTGGATTTGTAGCAGTGACCCATCAGTTCAGCAATTTAAACTGAATAGGCTGATTGACCAGGGCAATTGAAAAAACCCAAACTGTGATATAATAAGTCTGTGGTTGTGTTTGACCCCCGAGAAGTTATCTATGGGGGATGGTAGCATACAATATGCTGGTCTATTTCACATAAATGTTGCCTTCATTAGGACTCTAGGGACCAGATGTTAAAAAGGGGCTATGTTAATATTGCTTTTTGTGTTATAATAGGAGTACAGAGAAGTGGGAGGAATGGTGTAAGCTGAAGCTGGCAGCATCATGCATAATGTCGAGGGAGGGGACCCTTTCATCACCTGCTCAATTTAGTAGGCTAAGATCAGCAGGGGAAAAGGCTATGACTAGATTTAGGACTTTCCATGAGCAGAATATAAGAATGACAAGTCTGGAAGAAATGGTGAAGAGAAGGGGGGAAGAGAATGGTCTGGAGGGTATGTGTTTGTTCGCATTGGGGTAATGGGGGGGTAGGAGGGACACCATGGCATTGCAGAGACACAGAGAGAGAGAAAGCAGTCAGGGCTGGACTGTCCCCAGCACAGTGGGCCATTAGGGATATGACAGACAAGCTGGGATTAAGTGAACCCTGGAGGGTGTTGCATACGGGGTTGAGGGAATATACATTCCATTCACTAGTACATGGCACCTCCTCCTGCATAGACTACTTCCTATTTAGTAAGCAACTCCTCCTGGTTCTTATGGAATGCCAGATCTCTCCAGAGGTCATCTCAGACCATTCATTGGTGATTTGCATCCTTTCCCTAACCTTTAATCAACAGGCAGAGACAACCTGGAAAATTTACAATCAGTTACTAAAAGACAAATGAATAGTGGAGAGGTTAAAGTCCTGTATTAAAAATTATACAGGTGACAACCTGAATTCCACAGGCCAGGTGGATATGGAATGGGGTGGGCTGAAGTGATTTTTAAGGGGTGAACTCATAAGGATTGCCTCATGGTATAAGAAAAAAGGGAACTGTGCCAGAATGAGGATTTAAAACAGGCAATCCCCTTAGGTGTTCTATTTCACTCTGTCCTTTCTCCTTTTTTTTCTGACTATCCTTTCTTTTCCCTATCAGGGTGGCCAACCTGATATCTATTTTCTATTCTTTTCTATCCCCTATTTGTTAAAATGCCTGTGTTCCCATTTAAAAGCAGCTCCTGCAAAATAACTGGTGCCTTAAAGAAAGAGCAGTGGTTCCCTGCTGCTGCTAACAGTATGTTGAATTTGGTCCCAGCTGATGTGTGTTTTGAATGATTGTTTAACCACCAGGAGTGGTTTCTTATAAAGAGGACATAGCTCTGAAGTGGATGCAGAATTACAAAGAATGTACAAAATCTGCCCCTGTTGTTTCATGCCCTGTGTCTTGCAGCAAGTGTGTAGACTGAGCTAACTCAGTTGGGGAAACACAGAAAAACACTCCTTAGAAAAATCTGAAGGAGTTTAAGTATAAAACACCTGTGATGCCCATATAAAGAAATGCTGCAGGTATCAGGTACAGCAAAGAAGCTTGCTTTGCTGTCAAGTAAAACAGGGCTGAAAATGAAATGGGAGCCGATGGCTTGAAAGTTTTCAGCCAACAGCTGTTTTACAAAGCTAAGTTTGGTACAGAAAATGTTTATTTCTCTTAAAAAAGTAGTAGGTTCCTAGTGTTGGTAAGAGTAAACAGATAAGGAGCGCGCCCTTTTCTGCTTACATTTTTCAAGCCTAGTGATAGCTACTGAATATTTTTCTTCTGATTTAAAATATTACAATGAGCCAGAAATAAAAGAAAAAGGGTCATTACCTTGTGATGTTTCCAGAGGTCCTGCTATAGGGCTGGCAGCTCCTGAACTGACTGTATTATGGGAGAAGCAGTCGGTGACATCACAGTAGGGGAGGAGTCAGCTCCCAAGTGTGATGTCATGCCCTGTAATTAAGGATTTATTTAGCCTTTTTTTTCAGAAGAGAGACTCCTTAAGAGCCTGCATGATGGACATAGAGACTTGCATTAAGCTAGGCAGGCTAGGACATTGTTTTATGAAATTTAGAGGTTAAAAATAAAGTGTTACTGCTAATTGATGTTGTCATCTGACCTCTGATGTCACGTCAGGCTGCCATAAAAGGTTGTCCACCAGAGGGCTAGGAAGATAGATAGGAGAGAGAATATGGAAGATGGTCAGTTGCTTTCTGATCAGAGACTGAGCAAGAGCTAAGAAGAGCTGAGTGTGGAGGTTTACACACTGTCAAGAAGAAAGGTCTCAGGAATTCTTTTGATTTGATGCTTAATGGAAGAAGAATGATGTCCCGATGATTTACATTGGTGTGAAGAATTAACACCCTCTTATTTTCCTTTTTGTAAATATCCTTTATTTTCTTTATTTTGCTTTTTGGACAATAAATTGACAAACGCAGAATATGCGTTTTTTATGCACTATATTACAGTTGTCTGTCTAAATCTGTTATAAAGAATCCTTGCTACCACAACTGGTGTCAGAAGTGGGATTCTCTTACCCTGGTACGTCGAGGCTGCCCGGGAGGCGTTGCCAGGGGGGTGTTGCTACAAAAGCACCCTAACAGATGAGTAAAAGTGGGCAAACAGACATTAGTGCATTTCATCTGACATGGTCCATAAGTCAAAGAACTGGTATACAACCATTTCCAGGTTTGACTCCAGTAACTAGACTGAAGATAATGTGGACCGAGGATGAGGATAAAGTGGAAGGTGCCACAGCAGCGGCTGGCAATCCTAAAAAGGAGAAGGAAGAAGGCCAGACCATCCCAGCACCAGGTGACCCTAGTGAGTTGTTAAAATGGCTTTGTCTACACCAACTCGAGATGGAGCGACAACGAGAGGAAGACCAGAAGCAGAGGGACGAGGATCGGAGACTTCAAGCAGAGGAAAGACGACGCCAGGATGAAAAATGGACTGCCACTTTGCAGGCCATCCATGATATGACACAGGGCCAACCAGATAGGACTGTCCCTAGAGACATTAAATTAACCAAGTTGATGGAGAATGATGATATTGAGGCCTACCTCACGACATTTGAGAGGGCGGCCCAGACATGCAATTGGCCTAGGGACCAGTGGGTGATTCGGCTGGTGCCCTATTTATCCAGAAGAGCGCAACTTGTCTACAGTCAGCTTAGTGGGACTGATGCTACCACTTATGACAAGGTCAAGGAAGAGATTCTGAGAAGGTACAACATCAGCACAGAAACCTACAGGCAGCATTTTCACTCACAGAAAATGACTAGCCTGGATACCCCCCGAGAGACCTATGCCTGTCTAAAAGACTATTGTGGGAAATGGCTGCAACCTACCACCAAGTCAGTTGAGCAGATTATGGAGTTGATTATATTCGAGCAATTAATCCAAGTGTTACCTATGGATGTACAAGTCTGGGTGAGAGAACACAAACCTGAAACAGGTGAGAACACCATCAAGCTTGCAGAGGACTACTTGGCAGCACGGACCACCAGAGCCAGGGGTACCCAAGGTAACGTGAGACAATCCAGCACTCTGGTAAGAAACCAATTTTCTGATTCTAATTCCCAGAGACAGATCTATAGAAGGGAGAGGTGGTAGGATCCCTTACTCAGAGATTATTTGCCATGGTTGCCTAGGGAAAGGGCATATCATGAGGAACTGCCCAATAAACGCCCTGACCTAACTCACATAGCCCTAGCTAATTTTGGATATGTGACATCTGTATGAATTGGGGAACAGCAAACCTTGGGCCTATTAGACTCAGGGAGTCATCAGACATTGATCAGAGCAGATTTGGCCCTGGATGTACTCAAACGTGACTGTGATACAACTGTTTGTTGTGTTCATGGAGACATCCATCAATATCATACAGCTTGTTTAGACATCACTGTGAACAAGAGTCATAATATGTTGGTGGGATTGGTCCCCCGTTTACCAGTTCCTGTTATTGTTGGTCAGGATTTCCCTCACTTTGATCTCCTGATGAAAACCCATAACAACTTGCAAGAACCTGTACATGTGGTTACCAGGTCCCAGGCTAAAACACAGCTATTGCAGGACATTTTCCCTTTTGATGCAGACTATTTTGAGACTGGCAGCAAAACTAGAAAATCATGAAAAACTAGAAAAAGGGAAAAAGAAGCCTTGAAGGACTTGCATCATGTTGGGAGCCAGTCTAATATACCAGGTGCTGCGATGCAGGACATTGCACAGGAATAGAAACAGGATGTGACTTTACAATCTTTGTTTTTGCAGGTGAACAAGGAAGAACTGCCAGGACAATCACGTTTTATCCATAAAAATAACATACTGTACCGTAGCATTGTTGATCCAGTAACTGCTGAAGAAACTGAACAGTTAGTAGTACCAGTAAAGTACAGGGATAAAGTGATGTATTTAGCACATGACATCCCTATGGCTGGACATGAGGGAAGAGATAGAACAATGCAGCGCATTCTGTCTCGATTCTGTTGGCCAGGGGTTCACCAAGATGTAGCTGCATACTGTCGGGCCTGTCCAAAATGCCAACTAGTGGCCCAAAAAGGGAAGAAGGACTCAGTACTCCTGCAGCCTATACCTCATGTTACTACCCCCTTTGACAGAGTGGCTATGGATGTGGTTGGTCCACTCCTTAAGAGCTCCAAGGGTAATCAATATATTCTAGTGATATGTGATTACGCCACTCGGTACCCCAAAGCAATTCCAATGAGGACTGTCACTGCCCCTTGCATTGCTGAGGAATTAGCTAAAGTGTTCAGTCAGATGGGAGTCCCTAAAGTCATTCTAACTGACAGAGGTAGCAACTTCACATCTGTAATGTTGCAGGAATTATATAAACTGTTGGGAGTATCAGCTATTAGAACTTCACCCTATCATCCCCAAACTGATGGTCTTGTGGAGCGCTTTAATAAGACCCTGAAAAGCATGCTACAGAAGTTTGTGCATGATGAAGGCAGGGATTGGGATAAATTCCTACCCTATTTGTTATTCACCTACAGGGAGGTGCCCCAGTCCACCACAGGATTCTCTCCATTTACCCTATTATATGGATGAAATCCCAGAGGTCTGCTTGATGTGGTAAAAGAACATTGGAAGGCAGGGACCAATGTGGGATGTAAAAACATTTTAGAGTATATGACATCTTTAAGAGAGCGTTTGGTGAAATATGTGACAATAGAACATCAGAATGTAGACCAGACTCAGCGTAGCAAAACAATTGTATGATGTGGGGTTAAAACCAAGATGTTTGAACCAGGTGAAAAGTGTTGTTGTTACTGCCATCTTCTGAAAATAAATTGCTGATGCGATGGCAAGGGCCTTATGTGATACTATGCCAGACTGGTGTAGTCAATTATGAAATTGAAATGCCTGGCCATAGACCCTTGAAGAAGATCTACCATGCAAATCTACTACGAAAGTGGGTAGAAAACCACAGGCCCCAACACTGTTTATTAAGCCGAACAGGGAGAAACTGAGATAGACGTGAGCCTATGAAAGGTTAGAGACAAAAGACAAAGAGGATGGCATACAGATAAACCCTGAGTTAGACCAGACACAGAGACAAGAGATTGATCACCTCTTGGCATATTTCGCAGAGACTTTTACCAAAACCCCAGGTAGAGCAAAGGGAGTGGCCCATGACATAAGAGTCACACAAACCAAACCTATCCACCAGAAACCATACAGGCTTCCAGAACAAATTAGGCCTGAAGTTATTGCTGAGGTGATAAAAATGGAGAAGGCAGGGGTGATTGTTCCTTCCTGTAGTCCCTGGTCTTCCCCTTTAGTAGTGGTACACAAGACGGAGGGAGGACTTAGATTATGTTTGGATTTCCGAAGGATAAATGAAGTGTCAGAATTTGATGGCTATCCAATGCCTCGAATTGATGATTTATTAGATCAAATCGGGTCTGCCAAGTACATCAGTACCCTAGATTTGACAAAGGGGTACTGGCAGATACCATTAGCACCCCGAGCCCAAGAACTAACTGCTTTTTGCACCCCAATTGGACTGTACCATTTTACCACCATGCCATTTGGATTGCACGGAGCTCCAGCTACTTTTCAACGGTACATGGACCATATCCTAAGACCACATAAACAGTACAATGCAGCATATCTAGATGACGTTGTCATCTACAGCCCAAACTGGAATACACACTTGGTACACCTCAGTGCAGTTATTCAGAGTATTAAGGATGCAGGCCTTACCATTAACCCATCCAAATGTGCCATAGCCAGGACTGAGACCCGTTACTTAGGTTTCATTATCGGTAATGGGATGGTGAAGCCTGAGATAAGTAAAGTTGAGGTCGTAGCAATAGTCCTGTGCCAACCACAAAATGACACGTCCGTCCTTTTAGGTTTGGCGAGTTACTACTGACGCTTTATTCCGGCTTCTACAATTGCTACTCCTTGACTGACTTAACGAAAAACAAGGACCCTAACAAAGTAAAATGGAGTTCAGCATGTGAGGGGGCATTCACAAAATTAAAAACCATCTTATGTTCTACCCCAGTTTTACATAGCCCTGATTTTACCAAGCCCTTTGAACTACAAACAGATGCTTCTGATACAGGCATAGGGGCTGTTCTAAGTCAACATGACCACCAAGGAGACCATCCTATTCTGTTTATCAGTAGAAAGCTCCATGAGAGAGTGAAGAAATATTCTACTGTAGAGAAGGAATGTTTAGCTATCAAGTGGGCGATAGAGGCCCTCAAATATTACCTGTGGGGAAATGAATTCATTGTTGTTACTGATCACAACCCACTATGTTGGTTGAACCTGATGAAGGACAAGAATTCACGCATTTTAAGATGGTATTTGTCGCTCCAGTCATACAAATTTTCTGTTAGGCATAGGGCTGGAAAGCAACATCAAAATGCTGATTTCTTGTCGAGGTTTGGAGCAGACCAGGTTCCTAATGGTACTGCTCAGTCAGTGGAAACTTTAACTGTGCATAATGCACATAGTACACACCTCAGGGAAATATACGTATGAAAAACGGTATTTGTTATATTGTATAAACTGAATGCTTTATACCATTTAGTTGTTTAAGGGTCCCTGAGGAGAACTTCTGGAGATGGGTGGGAGGAAGTTCCAACCCTTCCTAGGGTGGAGGGCTTTACGGCAAACATCTGCATGATTGCCTTCTTGTGTGGGGAGGAGTGTGCCAGAATGAGGATTTAAAACAGGCAATCCCCTTAGGTGTTCTATTTCACTCTGTCCTTTCTCCTTTTTTTTCTGACTATCCTTTCTTTTCCCTATCAGGGTGGCCAACCTGATATCTATTTTCTATTCTTTTCTATCCCCTATTTGTTAAAATGCCTGAGTTCCCATTTAAAAGCAGCTCCTGAAAAATAACTGGTGCCTTAAAGAAAGAGCAGTGGTTCCTCGCTGCTGCTAGCAGTATGTTGAATTTGGTCCCAGCTGATGTGTGTTTTGAATGATTGTTTAACCACCAGGAGTGGTTTCTTATAAAGAGGGCATAGCTCTGAAGTGGATGTAGAATTACAAAGAATGTACAAAATCTGCCCCTGTTGTTTCATGCTCCTGTGTCTTGCAGCAAGTGTGTAGACTGAGCTAACTCAGTCGGGGAAACATAGAAAACACTCCTTAGAAAAAACTGAAGGGAGTTTAAGTACATAAAACACCTGTGATGCCCATATAAAGAAATGCTGCAGGTATCAGGTACAGCAAAGAAGCTTACTTTGCTGTCAAGCAAAACAGGGCTGAAAATGAAATGGGAGCCGATGGCTGAAAATTTTCAGCCAACAGCTGTTTTACAAAGCTAAGTTTGGTACAGAAAATGTTTATTTCTCTTAAAAAAGCAGTAGGTTCCTAGTGCTTGCAAGAGTAAACAGATAAGGAGCGCGCCCTTTTCTGCTTACATTTTTCAAGCCTAGTGATAGCTACTGAATATTTTTCTTCTGATTTAAAATATTACAATGAGCCAGAAATAAAAGAAAAAGGGTCATTACCTGATGATGTTTCCAGAGGTCCTGCTATAGGGCTGGCAGCTCCTGAACTGACTGTATTTATGGAGAAGCAGTCAGTGACATCACAGTAGGGGAGGAGTCAGCTCCCAAGTGTGATGTCATGCCCTGTAATTAAGGATTTATTTAGCCTTTTTTTTCAGAAGAGAGACTCTTAAGAGCCTGCATGATGGACATAGAGACTTGCATTAAGCTAGGCAGGCTAGGACATTGTTTTATGAAATTTAGAGGTTAAAAATAAAGTGTTCCTGCTAATTGATGTTGTCATCTGACCTCTGATGTCACGTCAGGCTGCCATAAAAGGTTGTCCACTGGAGGGCTAGGGAGATAGATAGGAGAGAGAATATGGAAGATGGTCAGTTGCTTTCTGATCAGAGACTGAGCAAGAGCTAAGAAGAGCTGAGTGTGGAGATTTACACACTGTCAAGAAGAAAGGTCTCAGGAATTCTTTTGATTTGATGCTTAATGGAAGAAGAATGATGTCCTGATGATTTACATTGGTGTGAAGAATTAACACCCTCTTATTTTCCTTTTTGTAAATATCCTTTATTTTCTTTATTTTGCTTTTTTTGGACAATAAATTGACAAACACAGAATATGCGTTTTTTATGCACTATATTACAGTTGTCTGTCTAAATCTGTTATAAAGAATCCTCGCTACCACAGGAACACCAACTACAAAAGTTACTGGAAAGTATTAGGGACTTGGGGAAAAAAAGCCAGCTCCTTCAACTAGTGAGGCACAACGGCAGGAACTTACTCATCTGCAAACATTTTATAATGATATGTTGAGGGAGAAAGTCGAATATGCAATTCTTATAATTAAATCTACATATATAGACCATAGGGAGAAGGTGGGAAGGCTGTTAGCACTACGTGTTAAACAACAGGAAACCTCGAGGCAGATTAATGCAATTAAATTGACGGCGGACGATGCCCTCAAAACAATCCCTAGGGATATAGTGGTGGAATTCCAGGAATTCTATACAGAGTTACATAGGGCCAGGTCTGATCCCATCCTTGCTATATTGCTTCAATGTATACTTGGCAGACCTGCCTTTACCTAAGCTTTCTGTGGATCAGCAGTCACAGCTGATCTCTCCCCTCACAGAAGATGAGATTCAACTAGCAATCAGCACTCTACCTCTAGATAAATCCCTTGGACCTGACGGATTCTCCTCCAATTTGTACCAGGAACTGGGAGAGAAACTGTCTCCCTATCTGCTCCAACTCTTTTGAGCCATACTAAAAGGGAAGGGCACTGACTCCTATCTATTAGAAGCCCTGATTGTGGTATTACATAAAGAGGGGAGTGACCCAGAATTGGTATCAAACTACAGACCAATTTCACTTTTAAATTATGACCTTAAGATACTGGCCAAAATTTTGGTCACTAGGTTGAGTCAGGTTATGCCTTTTTTGGTCTGCACAGAACAAGTGGGTTTCATGGCAGGTAGATCCTCCTCAGACCATCTCAGAAAATTAGATCACATATTCTTTGTGTCCTGGAATAGCACATCTCCTGCTGTACTGATGTCTCTGGATGCAGAGAAAGCTTTTGATAGGGTAGACTAGAATTTTCTTTTCAGAGTGTTATGTAGGTTCAGCTTCCCTCCTCTCTTTGTGCAATGGATTCAATCTTTATACACTACACCCAGTGCTCGAATATACTGTAATAGAATTTTTCACTAAGTATCCCTCTCTTTTCGGGCACTATACAGGGTTGCCCGCTGTCTCCTCTCTTGTTTAACCTATACCTGGAACTCCTTCTATCCCATCTTAAAATGGACCCAGAGATCCAGGGAATAACCATTGGAGCTCGAGAACTCAAATTATCAGCATATGCTGATGATATAGTCCTCCATCTCATGAATCCAAGACACTCAGTGAGTAAATCTTTACAAGTGATCCAAGAATTTGGGGTGCTATCCAACTACAAATTGAATCTGGAGAAATCCAAAGTCTTCCCTTTAAATATGGTCACCCATAAAAGTGAAGTTGAAGGCTTAGGTGTGCTGTGTGAATATAAACAATTGAAGTGCCTCGGTATTATTCTAACAAGGGAAGCAAAATCCTCCAGAGTAAATAACCTTGAAGCACTGGTCCAGGTTATCAAACAGGATTTAGATAGATGGAATAAGTTACCGTTATCACTCTGGGGTAGAATTAACTTAGTTAAAATGAATATATTGCTCCATATATTCTTTCCCATCAACATGCTGAATTTGTGGTTGTCTCAGTCATGGTTCTCTAAAGTACACTCCTTGGTCACTACATTTATTTGGAAAAATAGACAGGCCCATATGGCCCACAGCAGATTAACAACCCCTAAACTTAAGGAAGGATTGAGACTTCCCCATTTTAAACTTTACTATTGGGTGAGTCATGCAGCAAAGTACCTGAGATGGCTAATCCAAGCCACAGATTTAGGCTCGACTAAATACAGATCTATTTGGTTACTACTGGAGAAGGATCTTATAGAAGCTCAATAACCACTCCCTGCTGCTCTCATGTATATATATCCCCTAAATTACTTCCTGTACCTCTGAGGGATAACCCAATAGGGGTCTCAGTAAAAGTTCACACACAGAAGTGTGCTTCCCTAGTTTACAGACATACTCATAACCCGAGTCAACCTTTGATGGGCAATCCGAACTTTAAAACTGGAGGATGTATGATTACAGTCCCTTGGATTCCACTGCTAGCTGAGATATGAATAACAGACCTGTGGGAGAATGGATGGGTCCATGCAATGGATGATATCATCAAAAATAACAAACTAGGCCCTTACTCCAGCTTTAAAGTGTTCCAGCTCAGACATATAATAGCTAAATCCCAGTTGAATTGGAAAGCAGGGGAAGAAGAGGAGTTTATGTGGCATATTATTGCACTTGCTACAGAGCCACATGCAGTATCTGGGGTCTACTCCAACCTTTTAGAGAAAGCCTTTCCACAAAATTTCTGGAGAAAACATTTAACTGGACTAAAATATGGCACAACATACACAGATGCATATCTCAGGACAGACTGCGGTTAATGCAGTTCCAAATTATCCACAATATGTACTATACCCCTGAAAAGATGGCTTAAATGGGTAAGAATCCCAAAGCAACATGTAACCATTGTAGGAAAGGGATGGGCTTTTTGTATCACATCTTTTGGGACTGCCCAAAGATAGCTCCCCTTTGGTCTGTCATTAATCAAAGGGCAGACCCTTTACTGGGTTTAACAGATCATATAGAGCCACTAGACCGCTTGGAGGGGGATTACTGTCTCATTCCTGTTACAGAAAATAAATTTCACATAACTATGATAGCCATGTCAGTCAAAAAGTTGGTAGTCAGGCACTGGTGGGATGGGGAAGAAATATCTTACACTGAGTGGCTGCAAGAGCTATTGTTCAGCCTATCTGTGGAAAAGATTATTGCTAGTGTGAACAATGGTTGCCTAAATTTGATAGATGGTGGAACAAATTGCAGACTCTGAATTCTGTATGAGCATCCCAGTATAGGGATATGGCTGGTAACCGCTACGCCTAGATAAGTAGATGCCATGGTTAGGGGAGGGGGTGGGGGGAGAGGACTGTATATTGTGTTGTATTGTATTGTAATGTACTGTCTTGTAAATTGTCATGTTTGTGTACATGCTTTAAAACAAATAAAGCATTGAATTAAAAAAAAAAGATTGTAATTACCCAGGATAGGGCAGCTGAGAGGCAATTCTACTTTTAAGTGGCTCTCACATTTTGACCCCAAATGTCCAACAGTCTTTTTGTTTATTTATTTATTTATTTGTTTATTTATTTCCTGGATTACAATACCTTTGAGCCAGAGACTATTTTACAAAGGTTCCAAGTCAGGATTAAACAGTTTTCACAGCAAAAGGACATTTGCAAACTAAAGTGACAATGTTATAGAAGCAGTTACAGACATTAGAACTTAAAGTAAGACATGGTTACTGTTGATACAAGTGAAAGGTAATAGTAGAGACAAAAGTGCCATCAGTAGGATGACTGTCAGTAGGAGGGTATTAGGTGGGAATGTTATCAGATGTGCACATAACAACATTTGATGGAAAAACTGAGAGAGAAACATAGTTGCAGATAGGTATCAGATCAGATGTAGATCAACAAAGGAGTCAGCAAACTGACATTGTCTGTGCTATAGTGGAAACTTGGAGAAGGGAGTGGGGGTGGCAAACCAGAAGCTGTAAAGGTAAAAGGAGGGCAAAAGCTAGGCAGTAATGCAGCAGGTGAGAGGTTGAAATCTAAGGCAGTCAGGATGAAAAGTAGATAACAGAAAGGGTTTTATGTTCTGATGTTATGATCAAGACAGGTGGAATTTTTAAAATCCTATCAAAAGGTGATTTTGCTATCGATTGTGAAAAAAAGTTTCAGAAAGAATTTGAAAAATGACACCTGCCATGTTCAGTAGGTGGGCAACACAAGGGATATGATGAAGATTAGGAGCCAAAATCTGCAAAAAAATTAAAGTTAAGAGTAAATGTTGGAACAATTAGTTTGCTCATAATCTAGCTGGCTTTTCATATATATTCCCCAAATTTTCAACATAATCTTTTTATAACCACTCCTTAGCAGGACAGGTGTCTTTTATAAAACAATGGCTGAAATGTTATTTTGTGCCACAAGTGTTAAAAGATATTTTGGGTAGGATTTGAGAAATGACAGCTACCACATTCATGAAGTGGTGTGAACAAATGGCTTTGCTAAAACGTTGGGGTCAAAACACTGAAAATGACCATATTTATGAAAGTGCATTGAAAAGTTACAATGTAGACTCATAACTTTGTTGTTTTTTCATATTTTTACCCCACATTTTCAACATAACCTTTTTATGACTGCACATAGCCTTCGTATGCACCCAGCTCATGAGCAAGGGCAGAGAACATTTTCAAATCATGCCCAAAATGTAATTTCGTACCACATGTGTTAAAACACATTTTGGAAAGGATTTGAAGCTGTCACATTCATGAGGTGCTGTGAAAAAATGGCTATATTGAAAATCTGGGGTCAATATATTGAAAATTACCAAAATTACAAGCTTGTGTTCATAAATTTCAACATAAACTCATAACGTTCTTGTTTTTTTTTTAAATGTTGTACCCTACATTTTCAACATAGCCTTCTATGACCTAACCTCATGAACAAGAACAAAGAAAATGTTCAACTCTGTCTGAAAGGTGATTTCATTCAGTGACTGCAAAGTCACCTTTCGGGACATGAAAACCCATTATGGTCAGGATTTGAAACATTACATCTATCTCATTCATGAGGTGCAGTGAAAAAATTGCTATACTGAAACTTTGAGCTCAAAATGTTGAACATTACCAAAGTTGTGAGCCTGTATTCACAAACCTCAATGTAGGCTCATAACATTGTTCTTTAATATTTTTACCCCAAATGTTCAACATAGCCTCTTATGACCCTACCTCATGGATGATGGAGAGAACATTTTTGACTCCTGCCTGAAATGTAATTTCACTCAGTGACCATGAAATTACCGTTCAGGACAGATTTGCCTAATTCCACTGCCACTGTTCATGAGATGGGGTCCCAAAAAAGGACTGTCAAAAATGTGGGGTGAAAATATTCAAAAATGGCCAAGTTATGCCACTAAGTTCAAATTCCCATTGTAAAACATTGAACTGCATACCTAATTTACTCAGTCTAGGGCTGGCATTGAAGAGTGAATGCATTTCTGTGGTCCAGAGAGCATTATGGTGTTGAACTCCAGTGCTTAAGTAAGAGCTTTGGGTGTGGTGTGGTGGTGGGTGCTGAGTGGAAGGGTTGGGTGGGGAAACAGTAATGACTATAACAGACATCGATAGACAGTTTTATTTTTTACAGGGTTTCTTAAACAAACAGACAAACTACAAAGGACAGCTTTCTTTATTTGAGGGTGCAAACTCAGGGTATGGGTACCCCCACTATCAGTGTTATATTGGACAGGATGGGGGGGTAGAAGCCAGCATGGAGGATTGAGCATGCCCATGCTGGAAGAGTCAGGTTGCCATACTGGAGGATTGGGCACCTCTAGTGTAAGTTTTTATTTGGCAGGATGCGAGGTAGAAGCCAGTACAGGGGATTGAGCACCCCCATGCAAGAATATTAACATGGGTTTGGCTTGAGGGTTGCAGCTATGGTGGGACAGCAACAGGCATTGATGGAATTTTTATTTTTTTACAGGGTGTATTTAAAATGTAAATCTACGAGAGATGGTTTTCTTTATTTCAGGTGGAGACACTGGGGGATTGGGCAGCCCCAGTGTCAGTGTTATATTGTGTAGAGTGGGGGTTAAAAGCCAGCCTGAGAGTTTGGGCACCCCTGTGCCAGAATATTAACATGGGTTGGGTTTGAAGGGCAGTTACAGTGGGGCAGCAAAAGACATCGATGGACAGTTTCTTTTTTACAGGATTTATTTAAAAAAAAATAAACTATGAGGGATGGCTATCTTTATTTCAGGTGGCAACACTGGGGATTGGGGACCACCATATGTCAATGTTATATTTGAAGGGGTATGGGGTGATGATCTCTGGGTGGGAGGGTCAGGTGGGGGAACAGTAAGGGCGGCAACAACAACAGACATCGATGGATGGTTTTCTTTGCTGCAGGGTGTAATTCAAACTCAGCAGGTTGATCATCATGATAGATCACTGTAAACTACAAATCTCACTCCAGAATAGCTACTAAACAGTGTGTGCCTGAGGCAATAAAGATGAAAAGTTCAGATGCAGTTCCAAGTGCTTTAATTGCAGACAAATATAGCAAATTGTAACACAACTGTTTAGAAATTACAATAAACTGGCTGGTATACCGTAATAGTAGCACTCCTGTGCTTCACTCCTTCGAGCTTCCTCAGAGAGTGATTTCTTAGATGAAGTGGATTCCTTTTTATGTCAGTTCTATTATATCATCACTGATGTCATCATTCCTTGTCTTATAACCTTAACTTACACAAAAATAATGTGCAAGGACTAGCATTGCATAATATTGTTAGGTAATGATAAAAATAAAATCTACTTATCAGGGAGAAGAGCCAGTCTTGGGAGCTCTACACAGATGCTTAAGTGTAGAGCTCTCACAACTGGCTCTTCTCCTTCTCTCATTAGTTCTTGGTATAGCTCTTAGAAAGTTCATTGTAGATGACATTTCATGTGATTTAATTTCAAGTCATGAATTTTTTGTATGTATATTATATATATTTCTTCTTTTTCAGCGTTATTAAAATCTAAAGAAATAATCTGAATAACATTTACAATACATAATGATATCCTTTCTAGTATAAAATTAATTTATCATCGGTTGAAAGTATGTGACAACCAGCAATATCTGTTTTATGTGTTGGTTTTCTAGAATACTATACAATCATTAATATGAGATAAGAATGTTATGTTGCTTCTGTTTAAAAGATTCCTCCCAACTTTGAGATGTCAACAAACATTTCATTAGTAGATGTTCCTTATCTTTATCATTACCTAAAAAATTTATGCAATAGAAACATAGAAACATAGAATTTGATGGCAGATAAAGACCGCTTGGCCCACCTAGTCTGCCCATTTCCCTATTTAATGGATAAGCAGCAGATTCTAGTTAACAAACAGCCTACTTCCTACTACCCCCACCCCATCCCCTAGAATTGCCTTATGACTGTCCCATGCATTCTTGAATTCCACCACTGTTTTTGACTTCACAACCTCCTCAGAAAGACCGTTCCATGCATCCACAACCCTCTCCATGAAAAAAATACTTCCTCACATTACCTCTGAGCCTTCCCCCCTCTGTCTTCAAATTGTGTCCCCTTGTTCTTGCACATCTCTTTTTCTGAAAGATGCTACCCTCTTGGACATGTTGATTCCCTTGAGGTACTTGAAAGTTTCTATCATGTCCCCCCACCACCCTTTCCTCAAGGCTACACATATTAAGCTCCTTCAGTCTTTCTTCATGTCTTCTGGTGCAGACCCTGCACCATTTTTAGTTGCCCTCCTCTGGATAGCCTCCACCCTGTCTATGTCTTTGCGGAGGTGGGGTCTCCAGAACTGTATGCAGTACTCCAGATGTGGTCTCATCAACTGTCTGTACTAAGGGATAACAACTTCCTGTTTTCTACTGGTGATGCCTCTCCCTATGCATCCCAGTATCCCCCTAGCCTTCCATACTGCCTTCTCACATTGCTTGCCCATCTTTAGGTCATCTGATATAACTACCCCCAGGTTCCTTTCCATTGTCATTGTTGTCAGTATCTCACCCTGGGTTTTTGTCTCCCAGGTGCATTACTTTGCACTTCTTTGCATTGAATTTAAGCTGCCATACATTTGACAATTCCCCCAACCTTGCCAAGTCCCTTCTCATCTTTTCCACCTCATCTTGTGTATCAACCCTGTTGCAGACCTTTTTTTGTTGTCTGCAAAGAGACATACATTTCCTTCCAGTCCCTCTGCAGTGTTACTTATAAAGACATTAAAAAGGACGGGACCCAGTACTAAACCCTGTGGTACCCCACCAGTAACCCCCCCCCTTTCTTCACTGTGGACTACCCTCTGTTTCCTGTTGCCCAGCCAGTGTTTCACCAAGGCTACCACCCCAGGACACACTCCCAGGTTGACTAATGTGTTTATTAATCTTTTATGCAGGACTGTGTGAAATGCCTTGCTACAGTCTAGGTAGGCCATGTCCACAGCCCTTCCCTGGTCTACTAATTTGGTAACCCAGTCAAAGAAATCGATTAAATTTGTCTGATATGAACTTCCTGCTGTGAATCCATGCTGCCTTGGGTCCTGTGCCCCACTGGCCTCTAGGCACTCAACAATTCTTTCCTTCAGAAGTGATTCCATCATTTTTCCTACCACTGAGGTCAAACTGACAGGTCTGTAGTTTCCTGCCTCTATCTTACTCCCACTTTTGTGAAGGGGAATCACATCCACCCTCCTCCAATCCTCAGGTACCACACCATCCTCCCATGATTTGTTAAAAAGGATAGTCAGTGGTGTTACTGATTCTCCCCTTAGAATTCTGGGGTGAATCCCATCAGGCTTCACTGCTTTATCCACCTTCAGTTTTAGGAGTTCTTTCAGAACCCTTTCTTCTATGAAAGGACTGCTATAAACCCTGTTATCCAGAGTGCTTCTATTGACTGGATTAGGTACCTCCCCCTTCTCTTCCTTTGTGAAGATTGAGCAGAAGTATTCATTCAGTATCCCTGCTTTTTCACTGTCCCTCTCTGCCCAAATACCATCCTCCTTATTCAGCTTCAGTATCCCTGCCTTAGTCTTTCTTCTCTCCCTAATGTACCTATAAAAGGTTTTATCCCTCTTCTTAACCAAGTTGGCTATCTTTTCCTCTGTTTGGGCCTTTGCTATTCTGACTGCCTTCCCCACTTCCTTCTTCCTTAACTGGTACAGTTCTCTGTCCTGCTCTTTCTGTGTTTTTTTTATACTTCCTGAATGCTGTCTTTTTTGCCGTAACCTTCCCTGTCACTTCTTTTGAGAACCATAGTGTTTTTTTCTTCCATTTTGATTTGCTTATTTGCTTCACAGAAAGGCTTGTAGCCTCTGTGATGGCAGTTTTGATGTTTCCCCATTGTTGCTCCACCTCACCTTCTTGCCTGTTTGCTAGTGCTTTTCTGATGCACTCTCCCATTTTGACAGAATCATCCCTCCTGAAGTCCAATACCTTCATGTTGTATGGCTTGACTCTACAGCTATGTTTATTGTGAACCACACTGTTTGGTGGTCACTTGTTCCCAGATGGCTACCCACTTCTAGATCTGAGATCCTTTCTCTGTCCCCATTTGAGAGTACCAGATCTAAGGTTGTTTCCTCCTGAGTGGGTTGCAACACTAGCTGTCTAAGACTTGCCCCCTGTAGGGCATTGAGAATGGTCCTGCTCTTGGTTGTGGCTGCAGCAAAGTGGCTCCAGTTAACATCTGGAAAATCAGGTCCCCCATCAGCAATATCCTGCACCAACAGCTTAATCTGGTTCAAGGTCAGTTGGCATTCATCTGTATCCCCCTCCCCCAGGTCGTGCCTGAAAATAGACAGGATTTGTCTAGTGCACTTACCTGGTCAACAAAAACTAAATAAATAAAAATAAATAAATCTCCCCTTTCTCTGCCATCCTATGGATGCCTTCTATTGTTTTCTTGTCCATTTCCTCCCTCTGAGATGGGGGTCTGTATACAACCCCTGTGCTGACTGTGGTGCCATTTTCAGTCTCCAGAGTGACCCACAGTGCCTCCTCCCCTCCCTGTTTACCTTTTAGTTCCACTGCTTTGATCCCTTCCCTTACATAGAGAGATATTCCTCCTCCTCTTCTTCCCTCCCTGTCCCACCTGTGGATTATGTACCCTGGTATGTTGAAATCCCAGTCATGGTTCTCTGTGTGCCATGTTTCTGTGACTGCCACAATATCCAGGCATCCCTCTTCCTTCAAGGCCACCAGTTCAGGGAGCTTGTTATCTAGACTATGGGCATTGGTACTCATTGCCATCCATTTGTTGATGGACTTATCCTTTTTTGCCCCATCCCTGCCCTTACTGCCTTTAACTTTTCCTCCATTTACCCCTGCCCTTCTCCTTATTGACTGCTGTATCCTAGTATTTAGCTCACTAACTACCCTGATTTGTTTTTGGGGGCTAGGATTTTTCGTGTCCTTTTCAGTGCTTCTCCCTTGGCTAGTTTAAATACTTGCTGATTAAGCATTTAAACCTATCACTTAGGATCCTGGTTCCCCTCCTGGACAGATGCAGACCATCATACCAGTATAGCTCTGTATCTCTCCAGGTGGAGCCCAGTCCCCAATGAAGCCAAAACCCTGAGCTCTACAGCAGTTTTTCAATCACTGATTGAATACCATGGTGTGGAATGCCCTAGTCTCACCCATACCATAGACAGGCAGCACCTCTGTGAAGGTTACCATGCTTGCTACTTGTCAAAGGCTCATCCCCAACTTCACAAACTCCTCCAGCACTGCTCCAATTCCTATCCCAGACAGGTCATTTGTCCCTAGGTGGACAATGACATCCAGCTCCCTTCCCTGTGCAGCTGCTCCCTCGATCCTGAGGATTCACTCCCTGTCCCTCCAAGCCATGGTGCCAGGCAGGCAGGCACCTTACCTCCTAACCCCTCCCTCCCTCCCCAGTTCTACCATCCTAATAATGAAGTCCCCCACCCGAGTTGTTTCCTTTCCCTTGTGTGGTCCCATGCCACCCTCCTGTGGGTCTCCTTTGTGGAGGTTCCCAGCATCCTCCTTGGTCTCCACTGCAGATGCCTCCATAGAGGAACCACAATCTTCCAGAATGACATATGAATTGTTGAGATGTACAACTGGAGGGATGCACCTCTGTTCCACCACCCTCACCCTCCCTGAGCCCACTGTGGTGCAACCGCTCCTCTTTCTTGGCAACCTCTGAGGCAGCAGCAGTGGCCCAGGTAGTCCCTGGGTGGGAAAGGAGGTTCCCAAATCCTGGCCGACTCATCCTGGAGATGAGCAATCTCCTCCCTCAGCCCAGAGAGGTGCCTGCAGATGAGACAACATTGCATCCTCCAGAATGTCTCCTGGAAGATTGCTGCTCCACAGCCATTGCACTGCACCACTCCCATCATGTCTTTATGTGTGGTCCCTTAACAGTTGTTTTATAAACTTAACTCTTTCCTCTCCCTGTTTATTTTATTTTTTTATTTTTTTATATTTTTTTCCCTACTTTCCTACTGCTTCCGTGCCCTTAAAGTTCCTGATCTTCCTGTTCTGGGGCAATAAGTTCCTATATTCATCAGTCTTGTTCTTACTTTCTTAGAGTCAGACCTCCAGCAGCTAGGGGATGATGGAGAGATACTCTTTTCCTTCTAGGATAGTGATTCTTTTTTGCCTCTGTGATCACTCCCTTCCTGTTCCAGACAGGAAATCTCTGTTGTTAGTCAAATCCTGTGACTATAAAAGTAGAACCGGCTAAGGGTGGGGGGTGGAGGGGGGAGGGATGGAGGACAATATAGTCCCAGTAGAGTAGTATAGTTCTAACAGCACCTCCTTACTCTTGTTGTTCTCTGCCAAAAGCTATCTAGGTCAGTTTTTAAATGCAAACAACAGGCTGCCTTCTCTCTAAGCCACTCCCCCTAATTAATAGTTTGTTTCTTCACCTAGCTAACTGCACAGATAACAATTCTTTCACCGTAGTTCACAGTTTATTTTCACCCAGTTACCTGCACAGATAACAATTCCTTCACCCAACTCAGACAAACACTCTTTTTATGTTGGCGGACTTGCGCAGCCAACATCTTCCGATAGTGTGGGGAGTTGAAGGTGCGGTCGCTGTTCGGCAAATGTAGGGCACGCACCAGTAGGTGCGTCCCACATTGCCCAATCAGCCTGCATGCTGGCACCACACCATGCATACATAATGGGGCAAGCACATCTAAGAAAAGGTCAGCTGCAATCCGAGCAATACTCGTCAGACGCAGTGGTCCTTTTTTTGCCTTGCTCACCACTATTATGTGCATGGT
This sequence comes from Neoceratodus forsteri, assembly GCA_016271365.2. Classification (NCBI taxonomy): domain Eukaryota; kingdom Metazoa; phylum Chordata; order Ceratodontiformes; family Ceratodontidae; genus Neoceratodus; species Neoceratodus forsteri. Next base: position 767,122,290 of record CM057452.1, on the reverse strand, counting down.
CAGTGAGCGGGTGGCCACCTAACGTCTGCTGACTTCGGTGTTGGTTAACCCCCCCACTGTCTTTGTGTGCTGACAGGGAGCCCACTCCCCATTGGCATAAACCCCCCATTGTTGAATGCCAAGGGAGGTGCCCAATCTCCCTCAGCTCACGCCACCTCATCTTTGTGTGCCAATGGGGGAGCCCACTCCCCATCAGCATAAACCCCCCCAATTGTTGAATGCTGAGGGGGTGCCCAATCCCCCTTGGCTCGCGGCTCCCCACTTTCTTCTGTGCCAACAGGGTGCCAATCCTGTCGGCAGTACTTCCTCCTCCCCCATGTTGTAGCCGATGAGGGTGCCCAATCTCCGTCGGGCTACTGACACCCCCCAAACCAGTTAGGTGGCATGCTGAGAGTTCACTCCAGCATGCCAAATGCCCTGCAAAAAGTAAAACTGTTCCGCAATGTTTTTTTCCAGTTGTTTGTTACCTGTAAAATGAAAATGGTCCCTCGTAGTCTCGATGCCCCTTCCCCCAACTCGCACCCACCCACTGTGCACCCTGCCTCCCCTCACCCCCTCACCCCATACTTACCTCCAGAGTCTGGCGCGACAATCTTCTGTGGACCAGGAACACGTCTGCACTCTTCAAAGTCGACTGTGAACTGAGGAAATGCTGGTCAGCTGTATAATGGAATGAATAGGGTTTTTTCACTTTAATGCATATCTCGGGCCTTTTTGGGACTTTTGGCTCCAAATTTTCAACATGGGGTTTTTGGGACCCCTTCTCATGAATTCTTGCACTGTCATGGTGCTTTCACAGTCACTGCACAGAATCACCTTTTGGGACTGAGTAACAAAATGACAGTGCAACTGTGCATGAGAGGGGTTCTCAAAAAGCCTATCTTGCAAGTTTGGTGGGGAAAATCCAAAAAATGACTGTTTTACTAGCGTGCATAGCAACTGCCCAATGCACACTCGTAAGTTAGCATATTCACACTGTTTTCATGCCAGATTCTCAACATTGGCATTTTACCACACCTTCTTGTGAACTGTACAGCTGTCATTTTTCACATCCTGCCCGAAATGTGTTTTCGCACTTCCGGCACAGAATACCGCAATTGCTGTGTGAAATCAGTGTTCATGACACATTATGAAAATGACAGTTACACTGTTAATGAGCAGAGGTCCTAAAATGCCTGTGTTGAAAATTTTGGTGACAATACTCCATAAAATGACTGTTTTGCGAGGTGCATGGCAACTGTGCAATGCATGCTCGTAACATAGCACATTCACAATATTTTCATGCCAGATTCTCAAGTTTGGCATTTTACTACACCTTCTTTTGAACTGTGCAGCTGTCATTTTTCACATCCTTGCCAAAATGTGTTTTCGCACTTTCGGCGCACAATCGCACGTTCACTGTGTGAAATCAGTGTTCAGGACACATTACAAAAATGATATTGACACTGTTCATGAACAGAGGTCCTAAAATGCCTGTGTTGAAAATTTGGAGACAATGCTCCATAAAATGACTGTTATGAGCATGCGTTGTGCAGTTTGCATGGACACTCGTACGTTCGCAAACTTCTAATATTCTCATTGCAGATTTTCTACAGTGCCATTGTTCTGCACCTCCTAATGAACAGTACAGCTGTCATTTTTTTCACATTCTGACCAAAATCTGTTTTCACAGTTCCAGCGCAGAATAGCGTGGTCGCTGTGGAAAGTCTGTGTCGACACACATGATGAAAATAACAGTGACACTGTTCATTAGCAGATGCCCTAAAATGCCTATGTTGAAAATTTGGGAACGAAAGTCAATAAAATGGGTGTTTTATGAGCGTGCATTGCACAGTCTGCACCCACGTTCATGACTTTCTGAATTTGTAATACTTTCACTCCAGCTGTTCATCACTGGCATTTTTCCATACCTCCTTATGAACACTTCAGCTGCCTGAAATGTGTTTTCGCACGTCCGGCACAGAATTGCACAGCCGCTGTGTGAAATCAGTTTTTTGAGACAGTTTGAGGAAATGGCAGTGACACTATTGATGAGCAGAGGTTGTAAAATGCCTATGCTGAACATTTGCTGCCGAATCTCCATACAATGACTGTGTTGCAAGCGTGCATTATGCAGTTTTCACGCACCCTTGTAACTTCGTCAATCTGCAATATTTTCATGCCACGTTTTCACCACTGGCATTTGTAAACATCTCCTTATCAACAGTCCAATTTTCACAGCCTGCCCAAAATGTGTTTCCGCAGCTGTGGTGCACAATAGCATGCTCGCTGTGCAAAATCACCTTTTGAGACACATTCACAAAATCACAGCACTATGCGTCTCTAGCTACGCCGCTCCCACTGCTAATGCCAGCACGACAACATTCGGCATTGACAAATGCTTGTTTTATTTGTTTTTGTTTCTTTTTACCCTAAATTGAAGTTCCCAATGCCAGTCCTTGCCACATTATTTTTATGTAATTATTATTACCTAATGATATTATGCAATGCCAGTCCTTGCCATATTATTTTGATGTAAGTTAATGTTATAAGATGAGAAATGAAGATGTCAGTAATGACATAATAGAACTGAAAGAAAAAGGACTCCACAGTTTCTAAGAAATCACTCCCTAAGGAAGCTTGAAGGAGAAAATTACAGTAGTGTCTTTATTGATTCAGGCACACCCTGCATAGTAACTATTCTGGAGTGTGGTTTTGAGTGTTCATTGAGAACAGGGGTCAGCAGCACCAAACCTGCACCCAGCCAAATGAAGTGAGTGGAGCACCTCCTGGTGCATTCTGTGCAGCCGACCAAGGGTTCCAGGAGGCCAGGAGAAGCAGGCAGAAAGGTACGGGCAAAGCCGCAAACAAATCGGAAAGCGACCGCAGTCTGTGCCTTGCTTCCGATTGGTGCGCCTTCCCCATAGACTTAAACTGGGGTTTGCTGCACTATTCTGGCCGGGATTTCTGCTTTTCCTTAAATTATTTTGAATTCCTCATAAAAAGTGCTGTTTTCTCTTACTTTGTGCCTGATTTATGGGCTGTTTTTCTGTATTTTATAATAAGTGTTACAGTCTTTGGAAATGCTGTGTGGGCTAGACGCTTAGGCGCCTAACCTCCCCATACCCTCCCAGTCTATTGTTGTGCAAATCTTAAGTTTTAGCACCTTATTGCAGATTACTGCAATAAAGGTACCCTGCTGACTGCCTTCTCCTCTGTCCCCCACCTTGTAGAAGGCGCAGCCCTCGAGGTCCAGGGAGCGGAGGGGCTCCGAGCTGCCAGCGGGTCGGCGGCACCTGTGCAGCCGACCAAGGGTTCCAGGAGGCCAGGAGAAGCAGGCAGAAAGGTACGGGCAAAGCCGCAAACCAATCAGAAAGCGACCGCAGTCTGTGCCTTGCTTCCGGATTGGTGCGCCTTTCCCATAGACTTAAACTGGAGTTTGCTGCACTATTCTGGCTGGGATTTCTGCTTTTCTTTAAATTATTTTGAATTCCTCATAAAAAGTGCTGTTTTCTCTTACTTTGTGCCTGATTTATGGGCTGTTTTTCTGTATTTTAAAATAAGTGTTACAGTCTTTTGAAATGCTGTGTGGGCTAGACGCTTAGGCGCCTAACCCCCCCATACCCTCCCAGTCTATTGTTGTGCAAATCTTAAGTTTTAGCACCTTATTGCAGATTACTGCAATAAAGGTACCCTGCTGACTGCCTTCTCCTCTGTCCCCCACCTTGTACAAGGCGCAGCCCTCGAGGTCCAGGGAGCGGAGGGGCTCCGAGCCGCCAGCGGGTCGGCGGCGCCTGTGCAGCCGACCAAGGGTTCCAGGAGGCCGGGAGAAGCAGGCAGAAAGGTACGGGCAAAGCCGCAACATTTTTGCCCACCCCCTCCCCTCTCCTGGTTGATTCCTTTTATACACTTTCTCCCGCTATTTCTTAATCCACGCCCACATCCCTTTCCCTTCCCTCCCTTAACCCATACCTAACCTCCACAATGCTACTTTGCTTCCTTTTGCTCCTGAGCCTCGCATCTCACCCAATCCCTTATGATATTAATGTTATGCCCAGTGTCAAGATAAATAACTCAGTTAATACGACCTGCCCACTTCTGCCATCCACAATGGCCAACCACGGATTCCTTATTCACCCCAAACCACGCTTACAATGCAACCTCTGGGATATCCCACATAAGGCCACCCTAACAATTCAGCACAGCCCTGGCACCTTACTTGTATCATGGCTTTTTATTAACCCACTATGCCTGTCCATTAAATTATTATGCTATGATAAAATTCTCACCTATATATCAGGACCATCACTCATCTCACAGCAGGCACCCAGGATTAGGAGGAAATGCTCTGACCACTCACTATCCCTGTCCCTTGGTGCCCTCCTCAAATTAATCTTCTATCTTCTGATCTGTTTTGGTACCATTGAAATAAATCCTGGCCCCATTGAAAGTTTATTTTCCCTGCTGATCTATCCTCTATAAATGGACTAAGCTTCCTACACTTCAATGCCTGCAGCCTCTTAAAAATTCTCCGTAATTCAGGCCTGGGTGGCAATACCCTGCCTGACTTTCTGGTCATCTCGAATCTTGGCTCAGACCTTCGACCAAAGACAGTGTTGTAAACCTTACCAACTATCAGCTCTTCAGAGCAGATCGCCCTTCCAGGTGGTGGGGTGGCCATATACATTAAGGACACCATCTCTGCTACCTGCCTCATCAACACATCCGAACCAAAGGAATTTGAATGTTTGTCAATCAAAATATCCTTCCTAACTTGTCTTCATTTAAATTGATTGGCTGCTATAGGCCTCTCAGCAGGCCTCAAATTACTATCTCACCTGGGGTCAATAACTAATCTAGGCCCTGAAGATACCATCATCCTTGATGATTTGAATTTAAACTGGCTATCTAATGCATCTGCACCATTGGTAACCTTTTGTGACACCTATGGCTTTACACAGCTAATTAAAGACCCAACCAGGGTTAACCTAAAAATTCTAGCAACAGCTCACTCCTGGATATTATGTTGGTAAACAAGCCTCACTTATATACGCATGCAGGAGTACTACCGAATGATGTAAGTGACCATTGTCCCATAGCTGGCATAAGATCTTCACTCAAACCACCTAACCCTGCTGAATTTGTCCTCAAAAGGTCAAAAAGAAGTTCAACATACCAGGATACCTCCATGACCTGAGTAACACAATATATTGACAAGATTTCTACCTTACAACCTCAGTGGAAACAGCTCTCCAGATCTTAAAGGACATTATCACTAATGCTCTCAATATTCATGCACCATTCACCAATATCAGAACTAAAGCAAGGTCCTGCCCCTAGTTCACCACTGATCTTAAAACAGCCTTGCTAGCCAGAGACAAACTGTGGAAAAAGGCAAGAAAAACTAAGGATTCCAGAGACTGGCTAAATTTCAGAAAAGCAAGAAATTCATGTACAACACAAATAAGATCTGCCAAAGCTGCCTATTATAGAAACATAGAAACATAGAAGTTGACGGCAGATAAGGACCGCAAGGCCCATCCAGTCTGCCCATTTCTTTTTCTACCTTATAAATGTGCCATCGGCCTTTGCTCTGTCAGTGACCTATCTATTCATAGTCATTTGTATTGCTCCCTTATGCCTATCCCATGCCTGTTTGAAGCTCTGCACTGTATTCATAGCCACCACTTCTTGTGGTAAGCCATTCCATGCATCTACCACCCTTTCTGTGAAAAAGAATTTCCTCACATTCCCCTTAATCGGCCTCCTCTAATCTCATGCTGTGTCCTCTTGTCCTGCTATTTTTCTTGTATTTAAACATGTTAGACTCTTTCACCTTGTTTATGCCCTTAAGGTGTTTAAATGTCTCGATCATATCACCTCTCTCCTCCTTTGCTCAAGGGTATACATATTGAGCTCCATTAATCTGTCCTCATATGTCTTCTGATGCAGTCCCTGCACCATTTTGGTTCCTTCTCTGGACTGCCTCAATTTGGTTAATGTCCTTGTGAAGGTGTGGCCTCCAATATGCACGCAGTACTCCAGATGGGGCTCAACTAATGTCTTGTACAGAGGGATTATTACCTCCTTACGACTTGTGATACCCCTACTAATACACCCTAACACCCCTAGCCTTACCTACTGCTTTAGAGGTCTGCTTGATGATTTTAGGTCATCAGTGATGATGATGCCCAAGTCTCTTTCTTCCTTTGTGACTGCTAGCAACTCCTCCCAGCCTATAAGTGGCTTCAGGGTTTCTCTTCCTATGTGCATGATTTTGCACTTCTTTGCATTAAATCCCAGTTGCCACTCTTCTGACCATTCTGCTAGTTTATCCAGATCTCTTCTCATTCTGCCCACCCCATCTGGATCATCTACTCTGTTGCAGATCTTGGTGTCATCTGCAAACAGACAAGCCTTACCCTCTAGTCCATCTGCTAGGTCACTAATGAAGATGTTGAATAGGACTGGCCCCAGGACTGATCCCTGAGGTACCCCACTTGTGACTTGCATCTCTTCTGACTGTATACCATTTACCACCACTCTCTGTTTTCTGCCAGTCAACCAGTTTGCCACCCAGTTGACCAACTTCTGACCCACCCCGAGCCTACCTAGAGCTGAATTGGATGCCTCCTACAATAACCCAACCAGGCTCTGGGGAACTATAAAGGGTATCTTGGGCCAAAACTCTACTCCTGCCTTAACCTGCAAACTGCTACTAAATAACACAGAAATTACGGACAAACAAGAAATCCTAAATACCTTCAATGACCACTTCACCACAGCTGGACTAGCATTTGACTCTTCACCTGCAAATCTCCTGAGAGCTTCTTGAACCTTCAATCCACCGTGGGTCAAAGGCTACATCAACCTTCTCCTTCAACCCAATATCCTTGAAAGAAGTGGAAGATCTCCTCTCCAATTTAGATACTTCAAAAAGTGCAGGTACAGACTCCCTGGACCCCTACTTCCTCAAGATTGCATCTCAAGTCTTATCTGCCCCCCTCACTCATCTCTTCAATCTTTCCCTCACCACTGGATACATTCCCTCCACTTGGAAAACAGCTCAAGTAGTTCCTTTACTCAAATCAGGTGATCCCATGGACCTCAATAATTACAGGCCCATTTCCATCCTATCAGTTCTATCCAAGATGCTCGAAAAGTTAGTAAACTCACAATTAAGGGACTACCTGGATAACAATAACCTCCTAAATACAGCACAATCAGGATTTAGATCAAGGCATAGCACCATTTCGGCCCTAGCCAAAGTAACCAGTGACTGGCAGATTGCTATGGATAAGAAGAACAGTACCTGTGCTGTGTTCCTGGATTTGAGCAAAGCATTTGACACAGTGGATCATGAATCATTAATCACCTCCTTGGCTCACTAGGGTTGGATTCCCTTCACCAATTGGTTCAAGTGCTATCTATCAGATAGGTCACAACTGGTAAAAGATGGAAACTACCTATCCACCTTAAAACCACTGTTAAGAGGTGTACCGCAAGGCTCTATTCTTGGCCCCATCCTCTTTGCCATCTATATTAATAATATTGATGCTAACCTCACTCAATCCAACATCCATCTGTTTGCTGATGATACTGTATTATATGTTAGCAATCCTTCATTATCTAAAGCCTGTGAACTGCTACAATCTGAATTTTCCATCCTACAACACAACCTACTGGATAAAAAACTACTTCTAAATGCAAAAAAAAACAAAAGCTATGTTCTTTACCTCAAAGAGTTGCTCTGCCACTACCCCACCATCCACCACCCTACAACTAACCACCTTACTTGGAGAGAAGCTGGAATTCGTTGATAACTTCAAATACCTTGGAGTCTGGATTGATAACAAGCTTGACTATTCTGTCCATATTGAGGAGCTACTAAAGAAACTGAGACAAAGGCTTGGTTTATTTTTTAGAATAAAGCACTACCTCAACAGAGACTCCAAAAAAAGATTAATCCAGGCTTCATTCCTATCCCTCATTGACTATGCTGACTTTCTGTATGGACATTGTTCACCCCTCTTAAATAAACTGGACACCCTATACCACAGGTCCATCATATTCATTACTGACCTTCCTTCAGCACCCATCATTGCTCCCTTTATAAGGCAGTTAACTGGACATCATTACAACACAGAAGAAATAGGAATGCTGCAATTTGATATTCAAAGCCTTATCAGGCAAGCTACCTACCTATATCTCAGACTGTTTTACTCAAATTACTTCTAGGCCATACAACCTAAGGATCAGCAAAATTATCATTCTTAAGGTCCCCAATGTCTGCACCCAGTTTGGGAGGGCTGCTATCAGCTACTCACTAGCAATTGTTTGGAATTCACTCCAAAAAACCATGAAGCTAAATAACCTCCTACCCTTAATATCCTTCAAAAGATTATTCACCACCCTATTCCCAGAACTCTGCAACTGCTTCCACAAGGCCTAAACCCCAGCCCTACCTACCCCCCCTTTTTTTTTTGTGTTTCTATATGCTGATAAAACTCCCGTTTCCAGTCCCAAGATTCACCCTCAAAATGCCTGCTAGGTCCTATAATCTACATATTACTCCTGATGCACCCATTGCCTTCTGTCTCACAGATTAAAAGTTTTAATGTGCCGTGTACATATGTATATTGTTATATATTAGCACTTATGTCATTGTATTACTGTTTATGCTACCCTTGTCAATGTAATAACACTTGCACTTCTTGACCACTCAGGTCCATCTTGTAAATGAGCTATGCTCAATGATGTTCACCTGATTAAATAAAGATTTTGATTGATTGATTGATTCTAATTGTGATCATAATAGATCAGATGTGCTTGCTGGGTGACATAGATTAAAGGAAACAGCCAACCAATGATTGGGTCAGCTCTTTCCTTTGAAATACATGAAGTTTCCACCCAGCAAGCCAGAACACTGTCATGACCAACCTAGATGATGATTGGTGTGACACTCAAGAGCCCCTTGCAGACCACTCTGCATTGAAGTGACATTATCACACCCCTCAAAATTCACTCTAACCAAATGTTCACTGCATGCGTGCACATGTTGAATGTAAAAAAGGGAAACACATGTACTGTATTAGGTCAGAAGCTAAACATGGTGATCAAGAAAGTTTTAAACTATGAAAAGGGTGGTAGGGCCTTGGAACTGAAAAAAATTGATGAGATGGATACCGTTAGAAGAATTAGTGGCAACATCATCAGTTACAATAACAATACCATAAACAGTTGCAAAAGGCAGACTAAATAAACCAGGAAGTAAAAAAAAAAGATTGAAACAAGACACTAGACTATGTATTAATTCAATGGTCATATGCAGCCAGAGCAGTGCTATGATTGTGCAACAGTGATAACTGTTTGGCCATTTGCACTCTCTATGCCATGGGGAATTATCACCCAGCAGGCGTACTGAAGGCAAGGAACCCTTAAAGAGGGTTCCACTCCAGTGATGCTGCAGAAAGACTCCCTTGGCTAAAGATACCTTAGGAAGGAGCCCCCTGAGGAGAGAGGCATGCCACTTCAGGAGGAGGGAAGGATGGTGGACCAAGAAAAATTATTCAGAAGAAGGCTGAGAGGAACAGCTTATATCACTCAGGAAGGTGGATGCATGACTGGTTGCTCACCCTCATTGAACTACAGGCTTAGTCTTTCAATTCAATGGGTCTACACAACCAGAGTAGTGTTATGCTTGTGCAACTGTGATTGCTTTTGGCAGTTCACACTCTTTATTCCATAGGCAATTACCACCCTGTAGGGGTACCAAAGAAATCCTTGAAGAGTGTTCAACCTCTAGTGGTGCCATGGGAAGATTCCCCTTGGCTAAAGGTACCTTAGGAAGAAGCCCCGAAAAGGACATTGAGAAGTAAATGTTTACTACAAAGTACAGAAGCAGACTGACAGCAATGACACAGCTTGATGAAACACAAATGAGATGCACAGTTTGTCAGGACTGCACTGATAAAATGGATTACACTGACATCAGGGGCTTCTTAAGAAGCAAGGGAAAAGTGAGTAGGGCTACCATCCATCTCCATCCAGCAGTGGAAACTTACCTAAGGAAACTTGGGAATAAACTATTAACAACTAACTACATATTTAGACCTTTGGCATGGAAGAGAGGAAAAAAAAAACACTTTTTAAAGGAGGAAATCTCTGGGGATCCATGGTCTAGGTCATCTGCCCTCCAGGCTAGTGATAGATTATTTAGTGATGGCTCTGCTGCTGTCATTTAGAAACCCAATTCAACAGGAGGAATAGTCAAATTTGGTGGAAAGGTAAAGGTCATGGTAGGAATGCCTATGATTTATGAATGAGAGCATTTTCTTTTGAATGAAAGCAGGAATCAACTTCAAAGTGCTAGATCAGAGGATGCCAGGCAAGCCAGCAGCCATACATTAAGTAACAGGTTATTGATGTGGACACCAGGTGAAGCCAATGGTCATAGATATTGATGAGGAGGCAGGCATACAGTGTCATAGGAGACGTGACTATAGTGTGGTTCATTTGGGATGAGCATAGTTCCAGGAAGTGAAATGGGGAACTAATACATTGCATGACATTGTCCATTGGAATGCTTGGAGAAGAACAGCAAAATGACTTGACTTCTTGGTTTGAAGGTTCAGGGAGGTCAGTTCACAGCAAAAGTTGAAGTAAGGTAAATGCTATATAATGAGCAGAGTTATTAAGTCTGGTAATTGGGAGCTGCAATTGTCTTCTTGACTCTTCTGCTGATGAAGAAGATAATGAAGCAGAAGTGGTGCTAGGATGGCAATTTCATAGTCATGAGGGAAGAAAAACTCCTGGAGTCAAGATGAAGTATTTGTGAAGGCAGGATCTCCATGAAGTACCAAAACAAGTTTAAACATAAAAGGTAATTGAGCATAACTGGTATGAATTTGAATATCTGCATATAGAGAAATAGGTAATGAAGGCTGGAGGAGAACTAGACTGAATGGTACTGAAGAAGTCAGAGTCTAGCATGAACACTCATGTCTTTGGAGGACAAAGAATGACCATGCCTATGGGTGAGGCTGCAGGATGGTATGATACAGAGGCAGAGTTTTAGCAATTAATTAGGTTTTATGTCATTGTGGAAGGAAAATAACAGCAACAAAGAGATATGGAAACACTTTCTCAGATGGCACATATTATGGGGTTTCTGCTTCAAGCAGATATCATGTAAGCAATTTGCAAAGCAGATTTTTAAGAAGGCTCAAGTAGGCAACAGTTGGAATAGACTGAGCACAGCCTAGTAGAACACATCTGAGTGGCTTCCCTGAAGATCATCTTCAAGAAGGCAGGTATATTAAATGAGGTAGAGACTATTGTTTCAAGTAGATACAAATAGAAGATGTCCTAGAGGCTTCCCTGAAGATCATCTTTGAGTAGGTAAGTATATGAAAAGAGGCAGAGAATCATGTGTCGAGTAGAAGACGTTTAAGGGGCTTCCTTGAAGACCATCTTCGAGTAAGCAAGTATATGAAGTGAGGTAGAGACAATTGTTTTGAGTAGATATGAATAGAAGATATCTGAGGGGTTTCCCTGGAGACCATCTTTGAGTAGGCAGGTATGTAAAGTGAGGTAGAGACTTCTGGAACAAGTAGAGAACATCTGAGGGGCTTCCCTGAAGACCATCTTTCAGTAAGCAAGTATATGAAGTGAGGTAGACACAATTGTTTAAAGTAAATATGAATAGAAGATATCCAATGTGCTGCCTCAAAGACTGTCTTCAAGTAGGCAAGCATATGAATTGAGACAGAGACACGTGTTGAGTAGAAGACATCTGAGGGGTTTCCCTGAAGACCATCTTCGAGTAGCTGAGTAGATGAAGTGTGTCTGATGGACAGAGGACATCTGTTAATGCCTGATTGCATAAGATAAGGAGAAATCAAGTACTGGTGATAAAAAGACCTTGAGAAAACAGTTCACAGGAGGCTACCCAGATATAGATCATGCCACAGGTGATGATGAGGCAGGAATTCTGTTAAGCTAGAACCAGATGCGGGAGACAGGAGTAATAGTCAGTGTAATCTAGGTATGCAGTATGAGTAGTCTGTAAAATGAAATCTTGAGCAGAAACAATAAAAGTATACTTTAATTGGTTCCCTGTACCTAGCAGTGTTCCTTTAATAACCAAGTCCATGGAAGCAGTAGGGCTCATAGACATAATCTGCACAGTCAGTTATAGGGAGTAAGTAGCATTTGCGTATAAATGTTTACTCTTTTGGGATCATTTGAATACTGTTGCCAAAGGCAAACATGTTATGCTTGCTGGCTGATTAGATGCTGTGGCACATATTAGTACACTGAGCAAGCAAGTTAGGCCTGCTGGCAGATTAGAGGCTGGCACATTGTACAAACAGCAAATAATAGTGAATGCATTGTAAAAGTTCACAAGCATACCATTGCAACGCTGCTAAGTATATAGTGATGTCACAGAATCCTGAGTGGCAGGATGCTCATGAAGTAGAAAAGAATGCTAGTTAAGTTCTACAGGGAGCAGTTCAGGAGGAAGTGCAGAAGTAGGATCAATGGTCATCAGCTGTAAGAGCCGTTCTCAGTTCTTGAGGTACACTGACATGACGATTGTTGGTAAAAGCATTAATTAGTAGTCTGAATTTCTAAACAGTTAAGGTCCAAGAACTGCAGCTAAAACAAATCCTTGGACAACTTTGATACTGATGGAGTAAACTCTGTTCATGAGAGCAGTAGAATGAGAAATAAATAACATTCTTGTAGAGCCATACTACACTGCTAGGCCTGAGTGAGGTAGGAGGCTGCAGTGCTAGCCAGCATTCAGAGGCTGATAATAGTAGCAGCCATTGAAAAACAGCCAACCAAGTCCATTACAGAAGTCACATTAATGGCGACATGGACGATAGGTGTTTAGGTAGTGAGAGACTGTAATTCCAGTCACTGAGATTTAACATAATTGAATTGATGAGGTTTCAATCAAACAATCAAAATTGTTATTTTTCCAGGCAGGCACCATTGAGCAAGGCAAATTTGCAAGGTGGACCTGGTCATGAATACATCAAAATACAGTACAGAAGCAGTTATACAAAAAGCAATAATATACAAGGAAGAAAAACTATATACAGTGTTAGCAGATGATTGCTATGCTTTCAGCATGACTACCTTAAATGCCATTAAGACATAGGTTATTCAAAGGCAGTAAGTATTTGCAACCCAGTAATGAAATGCATAATTTTCTTGAAAGCTATGTAGGTTATGAGGTAAATATATTTATCCCTGGATACTGAAAACCATGTAGGTAAGGTCAGACATGGGCGAAGTGGCCAAAATTCTCTACACATAGTATTTTGTGTAGAACCTGAATTTCATATAATTTTCCACATAGCGAAGTTTACTTTACTTCCTGAAGTTTCACTTTACTTCCTGAAGCAATGAGAAGTTCCCATTATTCTCTATGGACTTCGCATTACTTTGCCTTGTTTTTTTTTTTTTTTTTTAAGGTGAATTTTGCAGTGATTCATGGGATTTAAGGTTACATGGGCTATATATTGTTTTGCACAGTCTCAGTTCTGCATAGTGTGTATAGTGGAAGACTGGAGACAGTTTGATCTTAGAGCTTTGAGATGTAAACCACTGAAAAACCTTTAAAAATGCATTTTTGCCACAACATTTTGTGTCAAAATTTAGAACAATGATTGTAGGAAACCTGTGTTTATATCATTGAGTATTTATTGAGTTTGTGTGAATACTTCATGTTAATTTAGTACATTTAGTCTCTGTAGTGACAGCCACTGTAGAAGTGTGCTTTGGGGAGGGGTGGATCTGCGGTGTAGAAGGGAGATTAGTGAGAAAGGAAGTTTATTCCAACTTTTGTTGGCTAGTTTTTTATTATTTGTGTGATCAGGTACACACAGTACAACTTTACTTAATTTTTTATAGTTGTTTTCTGTTTGCTGTGCATTTTTCATTTTTTTTAAAAGACTGTCTGTATTGTAGTTTATTGAACAGTTAAATTTCTGTGGCTGAACTTTAATGTGTGTGTGTGTGTGTGTGTTGTGTAAATTGATACACATTTTATTGAGACACTGCAATAACAGTTCTCTGAATTTCTCAGCCTACCTGGAATTTTTTTCCTGCTTCTGTCTGTGTAGTTAAAGCTGTACCCCCCAACCCCCGCAAAACAAGGTATTTTTTTGTGACTTTTAGATTTTTGAAGACTGGTTCCTGTCTTGTGTTGCTTGTGCCTGTGTGACTGCATCTCTTGTGTTTTTTGCTTCCCATTCCCCCAATACAGACAAACCAATAAGTTGCTGGTAATAGTCTATGTAATCTTAAAAAATGCCTACAAAGAGATGTTCATGCACAGCTTTTTCTGGTCATGGTACTGCTGCTAATAAGACTATTAGCAGTGGAAGTTGTGATTATAAGGCAGGTTCATCAAGAGCTAATAGCAAGTCTAGCAGTGTTAAGAGTAGTGGTCGTAGTCATGGTAGTACTCAGAAGAAGGGAAAGGTAGTAGTTGCTGCAAGTAAAGGGATTTCTCCAACTCTGTGTTTCACAGTGAAATTAGTCACTTCAATGCTGGTTGGAGATGCTGTTGTCCATGCTGGTAGTAAAGTTTGTCATGGCATGATTGATAGCATGAGTATTGCCACAAGTTCAGCCTGGGCAAACTTATCAGGTGGGAAAAATGTTAAATCCGCAGACTTGAGTGTAGTTGATGTCCCACTCCACTTAGTAGTTGAACATGATTCTGACCATGCTAATGACTCACAGTCTCATGTTTCCACTGATCTTGATGTTAGGCCATCCAAATATTCAGATGTTGATGAAAAAAGTGTGGATGATAATATTGAGGCTATGATTGGAATATCTCCACAGGAGGACAGCATCCAAAGTGAATTGGAGGATGATGATTATGATGATGATGCTAGTCATCCCATTTGGGAACCGGACAAAAGGAAAGTAAAGGTGACTGTTTGTAAACAGTCTATTCGTCAATCCCCACACCTCAAAGTTCTGATGTAGCTGTGTCTGTTGCTGACACTGAAGTAATAGTCATCAACTGTGATGTTCAGTCAAAGTCCAAGTTTGCACAACACCAGAATTCGTGCAGTACACCCCCCATTTCCTCACCACCAAAACTGCCATTCTATATGCAACTCCAGAAGCAATATATGAAGAGTAGGGCATAAAAATCCCTAGTTTGGGATTTTTTCGTACAAGATGGTAGTGATGAAACAGTGGCAATCTATCAGCTTTGCCAAGCGCATGTGAAGCGTGGTAAAAAGGGTGGCCATCTGGGCACTGGGGGGCCAGCATACTCATCTCAACAGCAGGCAGATGGCACTGTGGACTCGGAACCAGAGGGGAGCTAATGCCATAGTGGGGCATTGACCCTCAGCCACCTTAGTGAGCATGGTATCCCCTTCCTTTTGTGTAAGTAGCCATGTTGGCAAAAGTAGTGAAATAACACCAGAGGATTACTACAGGCATGAGAAGAAGGAAGAGGAGGATTTTGAATGTTTAAGTAGTGGTCAGAGTAGCCGTGGTCCATGTAGTAATTCTAGTACATCAACCCCTGTGCTTAAAACAGGTAAAATAACCACATTTATTGGCTTGTCACCTGTGCACCACCATCACACACCAAAGGTACTCCATCCATGTCAGTTCACAGAGGAGAGTCATTTGGCATGCCATGTGCAAAACACCAAACAATGCAACCCATGTTGCATGGTCTTTTTGTCCAGAACAGTAAATACCCACCAAATCATGCAGTTGTTAATGAATTCAATGCTGCAGTAGCGGAAATGCTGGCAACTGACATTTTGCCATTCTTCTTTGTGGGGAATGCAGGATTCTGGCACTTTGCAGCACACACCTGTCCTAAATGGAAGATCCTGTCCAGGACCAACTTTTCTACCCATGCTGTCCCTGAGTTATATTGGATGGTGACAGAGTCTGTAAGACATGCTCTTCAACATTTTCTGTCACCTTACATTCACTTAAACATTGATATGTGGACAAGTGGCAAAATGGTAGATAGTTCCTATTTGTGTATTACTACACATTGGGCTCAGTTACCTGGGGTTGTCTGTCATGGTTGGATGGGAAAGCAGTGTAATATGTCAGACTGTGGTAGTGGCAACATTCATGGTATTAGACAGCATGCTACACTTGCAATGAGTAGTGTAGCAGGGTTTCATACAGCCAAAAACATGCTAAGCTTGCTACTGACAGAAACTGATGAGTGGCTGCACCCCTGTCCCTTAAAACTGGCTTTATAGCTAGTGATAATGGATCAAACATTGTTAAATCTATCTGCAGTGGTGGCTTTATGAGGGTTACCTGCATGGCCCACTGTTTAAATCCTGTGGTACAGGAGTTTCTGCAGTACCTGGAAATAAAGGAAGTGCTTACTGTTGCATGCTGCATCTGTGCCTACTATGAATGCTTGGAAAGACCCGTGACCAACTTAGGCAGTTGCAGATTCAAAACAGCCTCCTTCAGCACTGCCTTAAGCTTGAAGTTGCCACAAGATGGAAGTCAACCCTTTACATGGCAGAGTGCTGTATCAGCAGTACAAAGCCGTCTCCAAGTACCTAATTATGCACACTAGCCATGACAGTTCAGGGTCTCATTGTCTATGACAACTGAACAATGGAGACTCATGGACTCAGTAATATTAATTTTGAGACCATTTGAATATGCCATACAGGCAGTAAGTGGTGAGACTGCATCCATTAGTCAAGCCATTCCACTGCCGCATATGCTGAGGAAGACTTTGTTGAAAGTAAAACACTGGCTTACTGTCTATTTAACTGCATCCCTGAATCATGTGACCTGCAAACCTGCAGAGACAGTCAGGCATGTGATCAGTGGCCTGTTTCTTAGCAATTTTGCCTTATCAAACTGGAACACAAAGTGAACTCAAAGTAGACCACGAGAAGTTAGGTGAATTTCAACTTTTAAATGGAAATGTTGCATAGTGATATGTGGATTCGAAGTAGACCACTTTGCATTCACTATGCAGGCAAATTTAAAACTTCATTGCATCTCTAGGTAAGGTGCTCAAAGGAGCAGGGTGATTCATATAACTTATGTGAAGCATGTTCCACTACCCAGGGAGCCAAAGGCAGAGCACCATGAGAACAAGCAGCTAATGTAAAACTGAAAGTTTCAGTATAGCAATGCAGCATTTGTCTGTGTAAGCTAGCACTGAGTGAATTAAAAGCAGAGCTGTAGAACAGGGAGTGGCAGCTAGCTGATCAGTATTACTCTGGACCAGGTGCAAATAATGAAGGTGGAAGCACAAGAGACAACAGGCAAACAGCAATGTGAGCTTAAGCATACAATAACAATTGCAGGAAACTGAGGATTGCCAGGCAGGGAAGTAGGAGCCTGAGCTAAAGCATACAGGCTTGCAAAATCTGGTTAGAAAATTGGAGCCTAAGAGCACAGGCACAGGGCAGATTATGGTAAGGAAACAATATGTAACCAGAAGCACAAATAAGCAATGTATACATGGGTTGCTAGGCAACTGGAAAAGCCCAAAAGAAACAAACAAAAGCAAGCCCAAGTACAGGAGAAGGAAGGAAACAGTATACAAGGAAGCATGTAACAGCCTGGGCAAAGCAATACCAGCCAAAACCAGGAGAATCACAACAAACAGAAATCCAACATGAACCAAGCAGATCCCAAGCACAAGCTATGTGGGGGGGGGCAAACCCTTGCATCCCCCAAGGGAAAAGACAGACCGGCAGACCCTCTGGCTGGCAAAGAAAAAAATCTTCAGAAGGAGGCTAGAAGGATATGCTTATATAGCTCAGGAAGGAAGTGTGGTTGGTTGCTCACCCCACTGAACTATAGTCATAGCCTTTCAATAAACACCAGAAGCATAAGCAACAAAACAGATCAACTGGTTGCTGTAATGAGCCCAGAGGATATTGATATTGTTGAGATCAAGGAAACATGGTGAATGGTGAAGGAAAACCAGGCAGAAAAGGAGAGTGGATTTTGTCTACTGTATACAAAAACAATGAATTAAATGGACTACATGCTCTTTCAACTGGCAGGAGGGACAATGAGACTGGCATTATAGCCTAGATGTTAGAGTAGCAAGCTGTGAATGAACTCAGTAGAGCCAGCAGTTCTGGGTAAAATTACACAACCTCCACTTGCATACTATGTGACTCTGAGCAAGTCACTTAACTTGCCTAGTAATCCTGGGTTGTTCCTGAAAATGAGCTTTGTCTCTAGTGGACCTTACCCAGTTACCCAAGAATAAAAAACACTGTATATACATATATTATAGTGGCACAGTAGCACCACTATAGCTAGGGTTAAGCGGAGGTGTCTATGTTAAACCTCAGACTTTGCACTTTAATATTTTTGAAACCGTTCAATGGATTTGGATGACATTTTGCATGTGCGGTTTTGGGAGGGGGTACTGCCAAGTTTTTTCCTGTCACATGTGTGGATTACAAGATGCAAATAGCAAAAAAGTTTAAAACAAATCACTGTTTTATTCTGTTTTTTGTCACCGTCTAGCACCCAGATGTTTTGGAATTTTGGTTTGCAAATTTTCAGGGTAGAAATGGCTTGGCTCATAGATATGCCTTTGACTGGTTTGGTGAAAAAATATTAAGCCATTCCAAAGTTATTACATTCTAAAATGTTGGTTCTGAGCATGCTCACTACAGTCTCTTGGACAGCTGCTTGGAATGAAAAAAGAATTTGATCCTTATAAAAAAATTATCCTTTTTCATATGGGGTAATCCCTTTTCATGAGGAAAAATATTTTCTCATATTGCTGCCATCTTGTTTCCATTTAAAAAAAAATCTAATTCTACATAAATGACATCCTGCACACACACTAACATAGGTATCTTGCTAATCAAGACCCTGTTAAGTGGATTAAGCACTTAGTTTCTGGAAAAAATGACTCAGAAGTATATTTTTTTACAATTAAAAATCATTTCTCATGAACCAATTTTCTTTGTTTGTATGGGCATATAAAAAAGAATTGATCCATACAAAAAATGATGGCTTCATATGAAAAAAAAATGTGGACGTTGTTTGTTCTGATTCTTTTTTTGTTTGAAGGCATTCTTCTTTTGTATGAACAAAAAAAACATATGAAAAAGGATGTCTTCATATGAGAAAAGAATGGGGATAAAAATAAGTCCAAATTCTTTTTCTGCATGAAGGCATCTTTTTTTCATATTTTTTTTTTCATTCATATGAAAAAGGATGCCCTGATATGAAAAACAATTTTGGACTTAGTTTTTTTCCTATTCTTTTTTTGTATGAAGGGATCCTTTTTCACATGCTTTTTTCATTCATGTAATAAAAGAATTCTGTCATATGAAAAAAATATTTGGACTTAGTTTTCTTTCACGACACTGCTCGCCCAGTGCCTGATAGCCATAATTGTCCTTGCTGCTTGTGCTCCCACTCCCTTGGATTGCCAGCCCCCAAGTAAAATTAATATTCCCTGGTGCTAGTGATCCAAACTTCCTCAAAATGACAGCCCCAAAGTTAGGGTAATATTCCCTGGTGGTAGTGGTACCCCTTATCTCCAATCACCAACACTGTAGTATAAAGTCACATTCCTTGTGGCTGCAGTCACCCCCCTCCACCCTCTGATCACCAGCCTTATAGTATAAAATCCCATCCCTGTTGCTAGTGTACCTCCCCTCCCTCCAATCACCAGCCTAGATGTTAGAATAATATTCCTTGGTTCTAGTGTTCCCTACCCTCCCTCTAATTGCCAGCCCCAATGTTAGAATAATGTGCCCTAATGCTAGTGGTCCCCTCTCCCTCTGATTGCAAGCCTCAATGTTAAAATAATATGCCCTGTTGCTAGTGATCCCTGCCCTCTGTTCACCAGCCGCAATGCTAAAACAATATGCCCCGGTGCTAGTGGCTCTTCTGCCTCCAATTGGCAGCCCGAATGTTATAATAATATTCCCTGCTGTTAGTGATCCCCCATCAGTCTGATCACCAGCCCCTCAATGACAAAAAGAGTCTCTGGTGCAAGTGGTCCCCTCTTCTGCCAAGTTCCAGAATGGAAATACAAAAAAAAAAATCCCTGTTGTTCAGTGACCCCCCAGCTGCACTGGGTATACCCCCAACTCTTCATAGCATTATATGCAGTGCCATGGCAGCATACGGTGACTGGCAAAGCCCTCTTCACACCTCCTTGGCCAGCCGCTGAATGTACAGGCAAGGGGCGTGCCCCTTATTTATAGGTCAGGGCTGGTCACCCTGTCTATAAATAAGAGGCATGCTCCATGTATGTACATACAGAAACCAGCTGAGGTGTGAAGAGTGCAGTGCTGGTCACTGTATGCTCCTGTGGCATTGCAGATAATGCTACAGTGAGTGGGTGCTATGCCTGGTGCCTTTGGGGGAAACACAGGATGTCAGGGAGTTTTTTTTTTGTACTTCTGGGCTGGCAGTTGGTGGGAGGGGGGACCACTGGAATCATGGATTCTTTTTTTCATGAAGGTGCTGGAAATCAGAGGGAAGGGGGCCATTAGCACTAGGGAATATTATTATAACATCAAGGCTGGCAATCAGAGGGGGGACCACTAGCACCAGGGAATATGATTCCAACATCAGGGCTGGTGATCAGAGGAAGGGGGGACCACTAGCAACAGGACAATTTATTTTAGTGCTGAAACTGGCGATCACAGGAGGGGACTGCTAGCACAAAGAATATTATTCTAATGTTGGGGCTGGTTATCAGGGAAGCGGCCACTAGCACAAAGGATGTGATTTTATACTACAGGACTGGTGATCAGAGGGAACAACTACCACCAGGGATGTGACTTTCTACTACAGGGCTGATGACTGGAGGGGGAGACCACTACCACCAGGGATGTGACTTTATACTAAAGAGCTAGCTATCGGAGGGCTGGGGGATGCAGTATCGGCCATGAGCTAACTTCTTTTTTTACTGTAAAATTATGAAAAATAACTAAAAAAAATAGTGACACAGTAGTCATCCCTGGTGCCAGCGGGCCCCCCTCCCTCTGATCACCAACTCTGACACTGGTGTAAAATTCCCTGCTGCTAGTGGTCCCTCCTCCCTCCAATTGCCAGACCCTCCTTGGCAAAATGAAACCCTGATGCCAGTGGCCCCCTTCTACCAATCACCAGCCCAGATATGCAAAAAAAAATCCTCCCAGGTTTCCAGTTTTCCCCACCATGAGACACATGACATACCCCCCCACACACTCACTGTAGCATTATATACAGTGCCACAGGAGTAAACTGTGACCAGCATAGCCCTCCTCATACCTCATCAGCTGGCTGGGAGTGCACCTCTTCTTTATAGGACAGGGAGCATCACCCTGTCCTATAAATAAGAGGTGATCTCCCTGGCTGCACATATGTCGGCCAGACTAGGAGGTTTGAGGAGGCTGTGCAGGTCACCGTTTACTCCTGTGGCATTGAGGATAATGCTATGTTGAGTAGGGGGGTTATGCCCTGTACTGCAGGGGAAAACAGTGGACACCAGCAGGTTTTTTTGTACTAATGGGCTGGCAACTGGCAGGAGAAAAGACCACTGACACCAGAGATTCTTTTTGTAATAGAAGGGCTAGCAACTGGAGTGAGGGGGGGCCACTAGCACAAGGGAATATTCTTCTAACATCAGAGCCAGCAGTCAGAGGGTGGACCACTAGCACCAGGGAATATTTTTCCAACACTGGGATTAGTGATTAGAGGGAGGAACTACTAGCATCAGGGCATATTATTTCAACATTGGGACTGGTGATCAAGGGGAAGGGCAACCACTAGCTTCAGTGATATGACTTTATACTACAGAGCTGCTTATTGGAAGGAGGGGGAATAACTACCATCCAGAATTTGTCTTTATACTACAGGACTGGTGATCAGAGACAAGGGGGGGCCACTACCATGAGGGATGGTATTTCATACTACAAGGCTGGCGATCAGAGGCGGGGTGGGATGCCATATTTACCATGAGCAAACTACATGTTTTATGCCAACATGATGAAAAATAGCTAAAAAAACAGACACAGTAGTTATCCCTGGTGCTAGTGGTCTCCCAATCATCTTATCACCAGCCCCCAAGAACAGAAAGTATTCCCTCATGCTATTTGTCCCTCTACCTTCAATTGCCAGTCTCAATGTTCAAATAATATATACTTGTGCTCATGGTCCACCTCCCTCCGATCACCAGCCCTAACATTAGACTACTCTTTACTGGTGCAAGAGGTCTCACCTTTCTCCAGTCACCAACTGTTCCATGACAAGAAAGATCTCTGATGCCTGTGGTCCACCTTCCTGCCGATTGCCAGCACAGAAGTACAAATAAAGCCTCCCTGTTGTCCAGTGGTCTCCCCGTAGATAATACTACAGTGAGTGTGGTGGATATTCCTTGTGCTGTGATGGGGGGAACACAGGATGCCAGAGAGGTTTTTTTTGTAATTCTGGGCTGGTGATCAGCAGGAGTGGGACCAATGGTACCAGGGTTTCTTTTTGTCATTGAAGAGCTGGTAATCAGAGGAAGGGGGACCACTAGCACCAAGGAATGTTATTCTAACATTGGGGCTGCCAATCAAAGGGGGGGAGAGCACTAACACTGACACAAGGCATATTATTTTAACATTGGGACTGGCGATCAGAGGAAGGGGGGACCACTACCACCAGACATGTTACATTATACTGCAAGGCTAGATTTTGGAGGAGTGGTGCCATATTGGCCATGAGCAATCTACATGACTTACTCTAAAATTATAAATTGTTACTAAAAAACACACAGACACACTACTTTACATAGATTTTTTTAATTACACAGGCAATACCTATAAAAAGAAATATGCAAGCAATAAGGCACGACAAGGTGTGGGTTATCTCTTGATTAGAACACGCCCAGGTGCATTGTTAGGCATGAGGCACTTGCGCTGAGTGTCTTATGCACCTGGGCGTGCTCTTATCTGGAGATAACCCACACCTTGGAGTGTCTTATTGTGCTTATAAAATGGGCAGAAGATTTATAAAAGTGGTTTTGAAGAAGTTACTAAAGTTGTAAAAGTAAAATGGCATTTTTTTGTCTTTTTTTGCAGTTTTAAACAAAATAGTCCCTGTTACTGTACAATGTGATCTGTGCATCTGTCTCTCTCACTCCTCCAAGTCTACACACAAAGTGCTAATCAGTGATATATTCCTGTTTACTTTACTATATGTTTGTTTACTAGTGCCTGTTTCTGTCTACCGGTTTTTGTCCAGCCGTGCTGCCCTCCCGCTGCCACACACACACAGAAAATTGTCTTTGTTATGTAGCTGAGTTTTTTTTAGTATTTTCTGCTGTTTATTTATTTTTTCTTTACAATCACCTCCGTGACTGGAGCTGTATCTTTTGAGGGTGACTGGCCAGTTTTACTAGAAGCGAGCGTGTCCTACTGCAGCTGCAGTTGTTAGTGCTTTTCAACAACGTGCTATTACGGCTCTACAGTATGAGCGCAAGTGCGAGTTGGGTGCCGCCAATGCCTTTTTGTTTGCTGTTTCATCCCACTCATTTTAAATTATTTATTTAAACATTGCTGATGCCTGGAACTGAGCAACAGTGTTAAGGGAGAGGGAAGGGCAAGGATTGAAAACCGTGGGGAATAATGAGCAGAAAAAATGGAAGTGGCTAAAAGGAGGTCGTGACAAATGGCAGCGGGATCGAGAGATGCTCTACAGTGGTGAGCGGGAAAAGGGAGTGACAAAAAAACCTGAAGAGGTAGAAAGTGTATAGACTTTTTTGGACATTTTACTGTATTTCTGTTGCTCATGACATGCTGGTAGTGCTCTCTTGGCGTGGTCCTCTCGCTTACTAGGTGATGAGCTGCAGGCTGCATCGGGCGAGTTCGTGTGGACACAGTGATTTTTTTTGTGGTGTGGTCAGCTTCAGAGAATTAGTGCTGGTTGGCACAATACATGCTGATAAGGACATGGCTAAAACTAGGTTTTAGCTAATCAGCATTCTGCATTTCTTAAGCCCATTTTATAAGCAAATATAAATA
Source organism: Neoceratodus forsteri (assembly GCA_016271365.2). NCBI lineage: Eukaryota > Metazoa > Chordata > Ceratodontiformes > Ceratodontidae > Neoceratodus > Neoceratodus forsteri. Next base: position 767,098,282 of record CM057452.1, on the reverse strand, counting down.
ACAGATTTGCAGTTGATCATTAAGGGACAATCTATATATCAAAACAATGGTTTTAATGACTGCTACAAGAATTACTCAAGACAAAGAAAATCACAGGCTGCAAAACTTAAAATGCTGATTCAAGCTGATAAAAATTCCTGCCGTTCTTGGGACACACGCTCAGCTTCACTGAAAGCAGTATCAGCGACTCCAAAGACAACTTTGATTCGAGCAACCAGGGGGTTATCTTATCAAAACTGGGTGGAATTATCAAAGCCATCCACAGAGTGGAATCCTTGGTCACTGATCTTAAAGCAGATTTAAAAGCCATTGATAAAAGAACAACAGCAGTGGAAGAATGTGTGGAGGGCCTAGCAGACTCCTTCGGGTCAGTTTGACTGGGCTATTCTCTACTTGTTAACTATAGAAAGGGAATTACAATTTAAGCTCAACAACCAAGAAAATCATGCAAGGAGAAACAACTTTAGAATATATGGAGTACCAGAGGATACTGAAAACTTGTTTAACAGGATGGAAGAATTTGTGTTGCATATTCTTAGAGACATTCTAAAAATACCAGAAGATACTCCCCCTCCCCATTGAACGTGCACATTGCTCACTGGCCCCGAAACCCAAGGGTCAAGCTGCAAGAACACACTTAATCATAGCCAGAATGCTCAAATATCTGGACCACCAGATAGTGCTTCAAATAGCCTGGAAAACAAAAGAAATCTACCTGGACTCCAAAAGGTTATTTTTCAACCAGGACTTTTCTGACCTGTTGAATGAGAAGAGAAAGCAGGTACGGGAAGCAATTAAACAGGCCAAAGAGAGGAAAATTTGTATTCAGCTGTATTACCCCACAAAACTACATATCCATACTGAAAAGGGTCCAAAATTATATGACTCACTACGCGAAGTACTACCTTTGCTCAAACAAATGGGCCTATGCTGTCCAGAATTACAGGCTGATCAGTTGGAACATGAAATCTAGCAGTCAGTATGGCGGAGGGCAGGCAGAACAAGAAGGGAACAGCCATCATCCATTTCATGGTCCTCTCATGTCGGCCACAATGTAAGGGCAGAGAAAGCAGGGCTGCAATATCAGAGGACAAAAACCAAGATAATTCATTGAACTGGAACCCAGCCTGAACACTAAAACAAGGTTTTGGTAATATCTATAACTTCCAGTGATGGAAATTTCCCCCTTCTTTCTGCTTGAATATCCACTTCTGGAATGGGGAACACTCAAAACTGAAGCATGAAGCAGGGCAGGGTGACTGCATGTACTGAAGGATGGTCTTCCTCGTGTGAAGATTCACTGAAGCAAACCAGAAATACAATGGGAACACTTGTTCCACATCTTTCCTTTCCAGTTTTGGTCATGAATTGGAACTATCTTTTATTTTTTGATTCTTAAGGTGAAGGATTGTGACCAGGACCTTTGTTTGGTTGGGGGAGCTGGGGATTGGAGTGGTGGACACGGTCAAAGGCTATTTACACAGTTATCCTGTGGTCCTTATTGAACCCCTCCAGGGTTAGATATAACCACTATCTTTTGTTTTCCTTTTTTATTTCTTTAAGATATAAAAATAGCAGAGAGAGAAACTTACTTGATTAGACCAGTGTTCTGAGTATTCTGATTGTTTGTTGCTGGTTAGAGCTAAGGGTGAACACACATATCCCTCTACCCATCATATTAAATTAATTTTCCTCTCTCCCCTTTCTTTTTATGAAGGAGAGGTGGAGGAGAGAAAGAAAATGGTGTGAGTGGCCCCAGAGGCGGTATCACATTGACTACCTAGGATATCCAAGTTTGGTGGTTGATTTCAATACCTCCGCAGGGCATTGACATTATTTCTACAACTGATTCGTTGGGATAAGACCTACTCATAGTAGGAGCTTGAGCCAAGGCTCAACACCCCTGCATAAGCTGGGGTTCAGGGTAACATCTATTAACCTAGAAAGAGAACTCTATGTTCAACAAAGAGGTTTAAAGTTTGAAAAGTTCTTGTTACAAATGTTTTATGGGCAGTTACAGACCGGTCAGTCTTACCTCAGTAGTGGGCAAGATTATGGAGGCACTCCTTAAGGAAAGGATAGTGCAGCACCTGGAATCCATAGGGGCACAGGATCCAAGACAGCATGGGTTTACAAAAGGAAGGTCCTGTCAAACTAATCTCATAGATTTCTTTGACTGGGTAACCAGAGTGGTGGACCAAGGGGAGCAGTTGATGTCTCCTACCTTGACTTCATAAAAGCTTTTGACACTGTTCACATAGAGGATTGATAAATAAGCTAGGTAGGCTCAGGGTGGGTCAGAAGTTGGTCAACTGGGTGGCAAATTGGTTGACTGGCAGAAAACAGAGTGGTGGTAAATGGTATACAGTCAGAAGAGATGCAAGTCACAAGTGGGTACCTCAGGGATCAGTTCTGGGGCCAGTCCTATTCAACATCTTCATTAGTGACCTCACAGATGGACTAGAGGTAAGGCTTGTCTGTTTGCAGATGACACCAAGATCTGCAACAGAGTAGATGATCCAGATGGGGTGGGCAGAATGAGAAGAGATCTGGATAAACTAGCAGAATGGTCAGAACAGTGGCAACTGGGATTTAATGCAAAGAAGTGCAAAATCATGCACATAGGGAAGAGAACCCTGAAGCCACTTATAGGCTGGGAGGAGTTGCTAGCAGTCACAAAGGAAGAAGAGACTTGGGCATCATCATCACTGATGACCTGAAATCATCAAGCAGACCTCTAAAGCAGTAGGTAAGGCTAGGGGTGTTGGGGTGTGTTAGTAGGGGTATCACAGTCGTAAGAGGAGGTAATAATCCCTCTGTATAAGACATTAGTTGTTACATCGGAGTACTGCACATGATATTGGAGGCCACACCTTCAAAGGACATTAACCAAATTGAGGCAGTCAGAGAAGGGCAACCAAAATGGTGCAGGGACTGCATCAGAAGACATATGAGGACAGATTAATGGAGCTCAATATGTATACCCTTGAGCAAAGGAGGGAGAGAGGTGATGTGATCGAGGCATTCAAACACCTTAAGGGCATAAACAAGGTGAAAGAGTCTAACATGTTTAAATATAAGAAAAATAGCAGGACAAGAGGACACAGCATGAGATTAGAGGAGGCTGATTAAGGGGAATGTGAGAAATTCTTTTTCACAGAAAGGGGTAGATGCATGGAATGGCTTACCACAAGAAGTGGTGGCTATGAATACAGTGCAGGGCTTCAAACAGGCATGGGATAGGCATAAGGGAGCAATACAAATGACTATGAATAGATAGGTCACTGACAGAGCAAAGGCCAATGGCACATTTATAAGGTAGAAAAAGAAATGGGCAGACTGGATGGGCCTTGCGGTCCTTATCTGCCATCAACCTCTATGTATGGTCTCGGACCACTCAGCAGTGGTTGTTGCTTTGGAGATAGGTAACTGGACATGGATAACTCAGTGAAGAATGAACTCCTCTTTGCTGAACAGGGAGGAGTTCAGAACCCATGTTCAAAATACTAGAATGGATTATCAAAAACATAATCAGATGGAGGGCCCGTACTCTAGGCGCTTCTGGGATCTTCTGAAGGCAGTGCTAAGAGGTCAGATCATTTCTTTCTCCTCTCAACTAAAAATATCATGCCTAGAAAGACAAAAAGACCTGGAGGCTAGGCTGCAGCAACTGGAAAACACAAGTAAACGGGTTGGGACTCAGGGGACGGATTTGTTAAAGGAGGTGAAGGATATAAGAAAAACACTGCAGAATATTTTAGATCAGCAAATAGAGGGGACATTAAGATATGGAAACCAGAGATATTATGAACACAGCAACAAGGTTAGCAGGTTGTTAGCTTTCCATTTGTGAAAGGCTCAAGCAGACAGGTATGTTAAAACCATACGGATTAACAAAAAAAAAATTCCCCCTCCCATGCATACACTCCAGCTGATGTGGCTAAAGCCTTTAAGGAATGCTACGAGTCCCTGTATGATCTGGATCAAGATGATCTGGATCATGGGTCCTCTGATCAAAAATTCCTTGATAGGGTTACCCTTCCTAAACTCACAGATGAGTTCAAAACACAGTTGGACTCCCCTATCACCTCGAGGGAGATAACCCAGGTTATACATAATTTGAAAGGCGGTAAATCCCCAGAGCCAGATGGATTTAATGCAGAGTTTTTCCAAAAAGTTTGTAAGATCCTAGTTCCTATACTGGTAAAAGTTTTTAATAAACAAAGAGTGGAATGAGGGTTTCCAGGTTCATGGCAAGAGGCCTATATTACAGTGATTCCCAAAGAAGGAAAAGCCCCTGAGCTGTGTGGCTCTTATAGACTATTTCACTCTTGAATGTAGACTCCAAGATTTTCATAAAAGTATTGGCAAATAGGATTAATGAAATTCTCCCAAGCCTGGTCCATCCAGGCCTAGCTGGATTTGTACAGAACAGAAACCTTAAGGATAATATTAGACAATGTCTAAATATACTGCACATGGGTAAGATAGGAAAAGAACAACAAATTGCTACAGCAATTGATGCTGAAAAGGCCTTTGATCACCTACGTTGGGACTTCCTCTTGGAAGTATTAATCAAGTTTGGATTTGGTCCCCAAATCTGTGAATGGATCAGAGAAATTTATAATAATCCCACAGCCAGGGTAAAAGTAAATGGTACTATTTCAGATCCCTTGAGAATACATAGAGGTATGAGGCAGGGGTGTCCCCTCTCCCACATCCTCTTTACCCTCAGTATGGAACCACTAGCCCAACTAATAAGATCACATCCAGATATTAAGGGGATAAAGGTGTGTGGGGGGGGGTAATATAGAATTTCACTCTATGCAGATGATACCATGTTAGATTTAAGAGACCCAAAGGGTACCTTCCCTCCATTGCTTCAGATTTTAACAGGCTACGGTCAAGTTTCCGAATTTAAAATAAATAACAATAAAACATAGGTGGTATTGGTAAGCAGCCTTCAAACTAGAGAATTGCAACAGTTAATTCCCTTTAAATGGACCATGTCCCAATTCAGATATTTGGGTATTCATATCCCCTTGGACTTGAAACAACTTTACCAATGCTAATTATGACACGCTGATTCAGGAGGTTATGACAGACCTAAAGAGATGGAGTACTATTCCCCTGTCCTTATTGTGCCGAATCAAGTCATTTAAAATGAATATCCTGTCTCGCTTTATAATTTTATTTAATACTCTCCCCCTCCAAGTCCCAAGTACAGAATGGAAGAGAATTAATAAAGCATTACACCAATTTGTATGGTGTGGGCTTCAGGCTAGAATTACTTGGGAGACTTTGCAGAGAGTAAGGGATGGGGGTTGGGGCTTCCTAATTTATGATTATATTACCAGATGGCCCAAGTGGGACAATGGGTAAATTGTCTAGAAAAGGATACAGATAATATGTGGGTCTCTCTGGAAATTCAGAGTGAATCAGGACTGAACCCTTCACTGGACTTCACCGGATCCTCTGCCCATCTCCTTAAAAAGGATATATTGAACCCATGGGTTAAACAGACATTTAGAATTTGGGGAGAGATTAAAAAAAGAGTAATTAATGGGAGATACCCTGACTAGTACAACCGAGATTACACTGTGCACCTGCCTCCCCGTCCCCAGGATGGACCATGCTTTCTCCCAATGGAAAAGAAAAGGGATCAGATTCTTCAGTCAATTTGTTAACTCGGGTCATATTAAAACTTTCCAGGGACTGCAACAAGAATTTCAACTCCCAGATACACATTTCTTCTGCTACCTTCAGTTGCATCATTTCTTACAACGGGTACTAATTTGACAAAGGAGCAACAGCCCCCCGATCTGTTAATGCAAACCATTTGGGACTCTGCTTTAGATCAGGGAGAGAATAAATTAATTTCCAGATTATTAACATAATGCAAAATGTCCAAAGACAAACCACCCTCTTTATATCAACCAAATGGGAATTAGAAGCAAATATACAGTCAGTAGATGAGAGCTGGAGACTAATATGGTAGGGGGTTAGATGTACGTCAGCATCTAATAACTGGAAAGAATTTAGGTGGAAACTGGTTTCAAGATTATTCAATACTTCTACTTGAACAAAACATTATATTAAAGGAAACACTGACCTCTGCTGGAGAAACTGTGGAGGGAAGGGTAATCATTTCCATATTTTCTGGGACTGTCCCAGATTAAGGCCATAGGAAAAATATTGAATATTGATGGGGAACCTGACTTTAAGAACTTGGTTTTTGGGCTACTGCCTAAAGGTAGGAGATCCAATGGCCAAAAATCTTTTATTGGTATCCTATTGGCAGAGGCCAGGAAGGCCATCACCAGATTCTGACTTACCCGAGTGCCAACTGTGGAGGATTGGATTAATATAGTAGAAGAAATATCAAGGGCAGAGAGAGAATAACTGTAGAAGTGGGTTTGCAAAAGGAGAGATATATCCAAATGTGGCTGCCCTTTATGCATTTGATAGAAGAACTGCAAGGGACCCCGGTGTTGGAACAACAAGCCAAGGGGTACTGGAGGGTTAAAATTTCCTATGTAGAAGGGACACTGAAGATAAGTCTGAGACCCAGATGAATTGGGACATGTCCTCTTTTTTCCACCCTTGGCTGCCCCTCTTCCTCCCCCCCTTTCCCTACTGGTCAGTAATGATGGACAAGAGAAGTTTGGTAATTTTGTAATTAAACTTCCCCCAATTAATTTATCTGAAGTAACAAATTGATTGAATTAATCAGTCATTACTTAGGGTTTTACTGTTGAATTTTTATTACATCTCTGTCTTTTGTTTGTTTTGTTTTTTTGCTTTTATTTCCCCACAAATATGGTGGATGCAAATGTTATTTGGGTACAAGGTGGACATTATGTCAGGCATAGTAAGCAGAAGACAAGGTAGAACTCTCCACAGTAAATAATTAGATCAAGGACTCCAACTGTAACTATCTAAGAAAGAAGAGAGAAATGTATTAGTTTAGTTATTAAATCAGTTGATTGTCTTTTTATCATCAACTGTACTTTCCTTCTAAAAGAGATCTGACTATTATGTATAAAATGTCACCATATGCAACAATATTCAATAAAGCTTGACAATGAAAAAAACAAAGAATTATTCATAATCCCTCCCCAACAATTACAAACATCAAAATTCCCATTGGATAACACTGGAACGTTAACAAGCCACACAAGGAAGCAAATAAACTGCTATTTTGGCAGAGATGGAAGTGAAGGACCCTGCATTCCCACAAGCAAATGAGAGTACCATTATACTGTCTCAAAAAGTATGGAAATTCATTATAAAAAACTTTGTCAATGCAACAGTTAAGGATAAAGTGACAAACATTGGGAAATGTGGTGTTAGGGTTTCCAACACTAAGACACCACCCTCACCCTGCAGTCAGCAACAGAAAAAAATTACAGTTTGACCTTTCCTGCATCTTCTCAAATCAGGTGTGGGGTGTACCTTGGTGTTGTCATCCATAACACTCACCCCATTCTTTTTTTTTTGAAATTCAAAATTTTATTGTGACAGAAATACATAAGAAATGCATTACACATATTCAACAACCAACATATTTTGCTCAACCCAGCAAATGACAAAATGAATTCAAGTCACCAATTTTCTCTCCCCTACCCTCTACAATAATAACCCTACTCCCCCATACCCTAACCCTCCCCCCACCTCACCGCGTATTCTTGAAGATCTGCTCACCCACCATCATCCCTCCTCCTACGTTACTCAATCCAGCTACACCTGGGGAAGGTATAGCACATAAAAACGACTCCAAGTCTTTTCAAATATATGAAACCTATTGTCCCTACCCGCTCCCCATTTTTCCATGTTTAAATTAAACAGCATCTCTTGCAGCCATTCCGTGTACAAAATTGGGGAGTCAGTCATCCAATGTCGCAAGACTACCTTTTTAAGCAAGCCTGAAATCAGAGCCATGTAAAACCTGCGCATCCTATACTTAATGCCAGAGTAATCCCCTATCAAACAGATATCAGGGGTAAAATACTGATCTATACCCAACAACGGGTCTGCTCTCTGCTTAATCTGCGTCCACAATTGCTTTATCGTCGGACATTCCCAGAAAATATGATATAAGTCTCCCACCACTTGACAGCCCCGGAAACAATTTTGATCCAGCCTACCACCGACCTTAAATAACTTAGAGGGGGTCCAGAATAAATTATTCAAAAAATGGAACTGCATCACCCTTAGCCTGTCCTGTCTGACGTACTTGTACGTATGCCTCCAGACCGCCTTCCAATCTCGCTGTTGCTCGCCCAAGCAGTTAGTCCAATATCTTGGTATGTAATCCAAATCCCTAAGACTTTGGTCGAGAAGTTTCTTATATACCCCGGAGACCACATGTGGCTTCCACACAACTTGCACTAATGATTCGAACCAGGTCCCATCTACACTTCACTCACCCCATTCTCATATACTGTACACATCTCAGCTTATTTACTGATGGAATGTGATGTACGATAGTGTTCACAACCTTAAGGTACATTCCATTCCTGATTTGTCAAGATGCAAAAGAGGTCAAATCATAATGGTTTTTGCAGTTGCTGCCTGCAGAGTGAGAGTGAGTTATTAGGGTTGAGAACACCACATTTCCCTAATTTTGTCATTTTAACCCTACCTGGTGTGTTTACAAAGTTTTTTTTTGCAATGAATATATATAAATATAGACACACACACACACACACATATATATGCATACTGTATAGATAGATAGACAGACAGACAGACAGACAGACAGACAGATATAGATAGATATAGATAGATATAGATATATACACATACATGGATGTGTCAAGCCAGGATGAAGTGCAGAAATGTTTCAGAATATCACAGAATACTGCATTTTACTACATGGCCATTGTAAGTCAATGGCAATTAAACCTTTTTGTCATGCAGGATTTTGTGACATGTCATTACTGCAAGTTATTGTGTTTCATTGTGGATGACACATATGTTTATCTATTTCAATTGGAGTTAATCTCTTTTGTCATGCAGGAAACCAGTGACACTGCACTTGATCCTGGTCAGCTTCACTGTAGATATATATATATATATATATATATATATATATATACTGTATATGGTATATATGCAATAGGAATGGTGATAAACAGAGTGTGATAAATCCGTTTATCTGAGTAACTGTGTACATAAATTTCATTTATGTATACAGTACTTATGTCATCAGCCATTTATCCACATGAAACTTATATCATCAGCCATTTATCTACATAGTGTGTATGCCATTTAGAATGTTCGGCCTCAGTAGCAGTATTAACCATATTCAAATGCGAATAACTGTAAAACAAAAAATGATAGCAAAGTTGTTCAGCACAGAAATATCTACAAAATGAGTGGTGTTTTATTTATTGATACCATTTAGATATTATGATAATTAGCAAAAAAAAAAAACAGCAGAAGATGCTTTTTTTTTCATTTTATCAGCAAACAATTGTAAATAACTTTAAGATGAAGAAATAATAGCATGCTACTGTGAGCACAAAGTTTGTTCACCGCAGAAATGTCTAAAAAATCAGTGGTGTTTCATTTATAGATACTTTTTAGTTTTTCATCAAACAAATGCAAATAGCTTAAAAACAATGATAGTAAGATACTTTGAGCACAAACGTTGTTCAGCATAAAAATATCTACAAAATGAGAGGTGTTTCATTTCTAGATTCCTTTTAGATTTTCTATAATCAGCAAAAAAAGGCAGAACATTCTATTTTTATTCACTTTTTTGACTAACAAATGCCCCCTACAAGAGCAAAAACAAATGTGTTGCATAAATGGAATATGCAAAGGAAGACTAATGTAATAAATGATTTATCTGCACTCATGCATTTTGACCTCAGACACCTCACTCGTGGTTTATGCCACTCATGAGATTACCCAAGGTCAAACTGTGCTTGTGCAGATAAATCATTTACTATACTTGCTTCCATTGCATATCCCATCTCTCTCTCTCTCTCTCTCTCTCTCTATATATATATATATATATATATATATAATAGAGCACAGTTGCATCCATAGTTAGGGTTGAGTAGGCACATCAATGTCAAACTCAAAAATTTTCACTTCAATAACTTTGCAACTGCTCAACAGATTTGCAAAACATTTGGTATGCCCTGTCCTGTTGGGTAGATCTCCTGATATGAAGTTACTTTCTGGTCAGATTTGCAGTCTCCAAGTTATGGAGAGGTGAAAAAATATTTTTTCACTCATTGACTTTGCTGGGATTGTTCTTTGATCTTGCCGACAGCCCAGACGGTTCGGTGTTTTGGTCTGAAATTTTCAGGGCAGAAAGGGAATACCCCACAGATGTGCCTTTAGCTAGTCTGGTGAAAAAAATATGAAGCAATTTTTAAGTTATTGTAATCTAAAACTGTATAAAAATAATTTCTGAGCATGCTTAGTAAGCACTACAATAAAGCTGTATGAAATGAAGAAGGAATCCTGCTTCATATGAGGAAATTCCTTCTTCATATGGCCGCCATCTTGTTTTCAGTTTTGCCTGAAAATTCAGAATTTAAAACCTCCCAAAATGATATTCTGGGGATGTACCAACACATTTAACTTGCTTATTTGGACCCCTTAGGTGCACCCTGCACTATACTGGTCAAAAATTGCCCTTACAATGTGATTTATTTAACAATTACATTCTTAGTTCGTAACCACATAATACAAAGTAGATCTTATTTTGAATGATGAGATACAAATTGAGATCCTACTTAGAGAGCTGAAAATAGTAATATTTATCTCAAAAATAAATGTTTCTGCTGACATCGGGGTGCCCAACCATGTGTCAGCACTAAACACCCTCCCTGTCTATGTGGGACACTGGGGAGCCCACTCCCAGTTTTTCAAACTGAAGAAAACAATCTACCTTTTTGACAACATGGTGTCCAATTCCCATGACAGCAGTAGCCCCCAGCAAGGTGGGACACTGGGGAAGCAACTCCCATTGTCCCCACTTATATCATACCCTCATCATCATCCATTTTGTGGGACACTGGGGAGCCCACCCCAGTGTCCTGAGACAGCTAGTATTGGAACCCACTCAAGAGGCAGCAATCTTAGACCTGGTACTCTCAAACAGAGATGGAGAGAGGATCACAGATTTAGAACTGGGTAGCCATCTGGTAACTAGTGACCATCAAACAGTATGGTTCATGATAAACACAGCAGTAGAGTCAAGCTATACAAAGGCAAAGGTACTGGATTTTAGGAGGGCTGACTTTGCCAAAATGGGTGAGTGCCTAAGGAATGCACTAGCAAATGGGCAGGAAGGAGGGGTGGAAGAACAATGGGGAATAATCAAAACTGCCATCACAGAGGCAACAAACCTTTGTGTGAAGCAAATAAACAAAACAAAATGATGTAAGAAACCACTACAGTTCTCAAAGGAGGTGGCAGGGAAGGTTAGGGAGAAAAGAAAGCATTCAGGAAGTATGAGGATTCACAAAAGAAGCAGGACAGAGAACTGTATCAGTTAAAGCAAAAGAATGCAAGGAAGGCAGTCAGAACAGCAAAGGCCAAACTGAGGAAAAGATAGCCAGCCCAGTTAAGAAGAGGGGACAAAATATTTTATAGGTACATGAGGGAGTGAAGGAAGACCAAGGGAGGGATAGTGAGGCTTAATAAAGGGGAAGGGGTTGTCAGAGGGTGACTGTGAAAAGGCAGAGATACTAAACCAATATTTTTGATCAGTATTCACAAATGAAGAGAGGGAGGTACCTAAACCAAACAATATAAACACTAAGGATATGGGCGTTGATACCAGCCTATTCACAAAAAAAAGAGTTCAGAAAGAACTGTTAAAACTGAAGGTGTACAAAGCAATGGGGCCTGATGGGATTCATCCCAGAATTCTAAAAGAACTAAGGGTAGAACTAGTGATGCCACTGACTACCCTCTTTAACAAATCATGGGAGGATGGGGTGATACCTGAAAACTGGAGGAGGGCAGATGTTATTCCACTTCACAAAAGTGGGAGCAAGGCAGAAGCAGGAAACTACAGACCTGTTAGTTTAACCTCAGTGACAATGAAAATGATGGAATCATTTCTGAAGGAAAGAACTGTTGAGTACATAGAGGCCAGAGGGGCACAGGACCCAAGGCAGTATGGATTCACAGCAGGAAGATCATGTCAGATTAATCTGATACATTTCTTTGCCTGGGTGACCAAAGTATTAGATCAGGAAGGGGCTGTGGACATGGCCTACCTAGACTTTAGCAAGGCATTTGACAAAGTCCCACACAAAAGATTAATATACAAGTTAGTCAGTCTTGGAGTGGATCCCAGGATGGTAGCCTGGGTAAAGAACTGGCTGGAGAACAGGACACAGAGGGTAATAGTAAACAGAGTCCACTCTGAAGAAAGGGGAGGAGTTACTAGTTGGGTACCACAGGGTTCTGTACTTTAAAAGTGACATTGCAGAGGGACTGGAAGGAAAAGTATGTCTCTTTACAGACGACATAAAGATCTGCAACAGAGCTGATACACAAGATGGGGTGGAAAGGATAATAAGGGACTTGGCAAGGTTGGAGGAATGGTCAGATGTATGGCAGCTTAGATTCAATGCTAAGAAGTGCAAAGTAATGCACCTGGGAAACAAAAACCCAGGGGAAGGGTACACAATGGGGGTGAAACACTAACAACAACAAAAAAGGAAAGAGACCTGGGGGTAGTCATATCAGATGACCTAAAGGTGGGCAAGCAATGTGAGATGGCAATAAGGAAGGCCGGGAGGATACTGGGATGCACATTGAGAGGCATCACCAGTAGAAACAAGAAGTTGTTATCCCTTTGTACAGACAGCTGGTGAGACCCCATCTGGAGTACTGCATGCAGTTCTGGAGACCCAATCTCCAAAAGACATAAACAGGATGGAGGCAATCCAGAGGAGGGCAACTAAAATGTTGCAGGGTCTGCACCAAAAGACATATGAAGAGAGTCTTAAGGAGCTTAATATGTATAGCCTCGAGGAAAGGAGGGAGGGGGGATATGATATAAACTTTCAATTACCTCAAGGGAATCAGCAAAGTCCAAGGGGGTAGCATCTTTCAGAAAAAGTGGTGTGCAAGAACAAGGGGGTACAATTTGAAGATAGAGGGGGGATGACTCAGAGGTAATGTGAGGAAGTATTTTTTCATGGAGATGGTTGTGGATGCATGGTATGGCCTTCCTGAGGAGTATGTGGAGTCAAAAACAGTGGTTGAATTCAAGCATGCATGGGACAGTCATAAGGCAATTCTAGGGGGTGGGGAATAGGAGGAAATAGGCTGTTGGTTAACTAGGATCTGCAGCTCATCCATTAGTTAGGGAAATGGGCAGACTGGGTGAGCCGAGTGGTCCTTATCTGCAATCAAATTCTATGTTCCTATTTATGTTAAATATACCTGAATAAAACAAAACAGTCCCACAAATTCTTTTAATTTTTTTTTTACAATCCTGTAAAAAAGAAAATGGTCCCTCATCATCTCCTGATCCCCTTCCCCATCCTGACCATCCCACTGGGCAATCCACCACCCTACACCCCCCCTTTCCCTATTCTTACTATCGGTAGCCAGCAACTGTCATCTTCTTTTCACAGAGACAAGTCTGCACCCTTCAAAGCGAACCACAAACTGAATAATCAAGGTAAGTGCCATACAATGGCTTTCAATGGCATTTTAAACACATGTTGATATCTCACCCATTTCTAGGTAAATTTCCACCAAATTTTCAACATGGAGCTTTTGGGGACTCCACTTCATGAACACTGGCACTGGCATTTCATTACTCAGTCCCAAACTGTGCATAATCACCTTTTGGGACCAATGAATGAAATAACAGTGGCAGTGTTTATGAGGTGGGGTCCCAAAAAGCCCATGTTGAATAGTTGGTAAAATAATTCCCTCAAAATGGCTGCGTTACAAGTGTGCTTTATGTAGTTTCTATGCAGGTGCATAACTTTGGTAATTGACAATATTTTGACTCCAAATTTTCAACATTGCCATTTTTACACACCTCCCCATAAACAGTACAGATGTCATTCTTCACATCCTACCCAAAATGTGTTTCACTACTGTGACACAGAATGGCACATATGCTGTGCAAAATCACCTTTCAGAGATATTTAACAAAATGACAGTGGCACTGTTCATGAGGTGATGTTTCCTAGAGGCCGTTTTGACAATTTGGTGCAAAGATTCCTCAAAATGCCCGAGTTACGTGTGTCCATTGAATAAATTCTACTCACTTGTGTAATTTTGGTACTTTTCCATATTTTGCCACTAAATTTTCAACATAGCCATTTCTTCAAACCACCTCTTGAACAGTATAGCTATCATTTCCCACATCCTGCCCAAAATGTGTTTTCGCACCTGTGGCATGGAATGGCATTGCAGTTGCGCATAATTACGTTTTGCATTGTATTTCACAATTACTTTGTACTGGGATACCTGAAGTGGGGTAATAAGATGGCTATGCTGACAATTTGGTCACTGTTATTTCATAAATTTAAGTGGGCTCTGTGCTTCCACACCTACATACAAATGTGCATCTATGGCGGGACTGGACCCACAGTAAAATAAGGAAACTATTATACTATCTCAAAAAGAAGGGAAATTCACTGCAAAAGGCTCCATTAATGCATCATTTAGGGTTTCTATTATGGCGACAAAAGTCAGAAAATTCAAAATTAGTGTTATCAACCCTATGACTCCACCCACACTCTCCCACCCTCCACACACCAACAGGCGTTGGGCTGTGCCTTGGGGTCATCAGAACTTACTCTCACTGTATTCTCTTAAACTGTACCATATCAGCTTGTTTACAAATGGAATGGGGTAAGAGTTAGGAAAGATGACCGCAAGGCACACCTCGATGCCTGTTGGTGTGTGAAGGCTGGGAATGTGGGGGTTGTGTGGTAGGGCTGGTAACCCTAACATTGAATTTTCTGACTTTTGTTGCTGTAATATAATCCAACAATGCATTAACTGAGTTTTATGAATATATATATATATATATATATATATATATGTGTGTGTGTATATATATATATATATATATATATATATATATATATATTATGGTAGAGGAGCCATTTCTATGTTAAACCCCAAAATTTTGCACCTTAATAACTTTGCAACTGTTTGATGGATTTATCTGAAATTTGGAATTTATAATCAAGAACCAGAGGCCTTGGGATCTGCCAAGTTTCGTACTGGTCGGATATACGGCTGCGGAGTTATTAAGTGTGATCTCTTGCTTGCATTTACGCTTTCTGGAATTCTATGGTCGCGCCTAGAGGTCGTGATTTGCGCGACTGGCCCTAAAATTCAGGGAACGTATGCCACGCCCCAATGTGCCTTTGAAGATTTTGTGAAAAATATTAAACGGTTCAAAAGTTATTCAAAAACAGTTTCCCATTATAAGTCAATAGGAAAAGTTAACAAAAGTTCAACACTTTCGAATGCATTTTACTTTCGCAAATGGGCCTGTTACTTTCGAATCCGCCATTTTGTTTTCAGTTGGTGATCAGAAAAATGGTTGGCATTTAAATTTGGGACCCTCTAGCAACCTAATTTTTTTGTATTCACCTAGTCGGGCCCTGAGGATGCTTGCCATGTCTTTATTTTGTGGTAAAACACCCCAGAAATATGTTTTCAAATTTCTGGAAAAGTACTTTCACAAATTGCTTTCGTGCTTTCCACGAAAATTCGCCAAATGCAGCTTTGCAAGTTGCGACAGTAGTTTTCTAGTCTGTGTGGAAAATGACAGCAATTCTTTGGCACTGCGCTGCAAAAGAACCGTTGGGGAGTTTTGTGCTGAAATTTGGAGGAGGAGGCCGACATCTCACAGATGTGCCTTTCAGTGCTGTATTGAAAAATATTACACGGTGGCAAAGTTACGGCACTCCAAAGTTGACAGGTTTTCCCATAGGATAACATTACGGCGCCCGTCGCATTACAGAAATCCTTTGGATCCCTGCTGCAAAATAACAGTTTGGTCTTTTTTCCTGAAATTTGGAGGGAAGACAGCCAACAGCTCACAGATGTGCCTTTCAGTGGTTTGGTGAAAAAATATTACAGGGAGGCAAAGTTATGGTGCTCTGAACTTCTCTTTTTTTCCCATAGGATAACATTACGGCGTTCACCGCGCCTTTCAGGGCCCGTATCTCGAAAACGGTGCGAGATACGGAGTTTTCATCAGAAAAATTCTTAGCCCCCCTAATGGGAGCTAGGTACAAAACTAGCCAGGACAGTCATAAATCATACGACTTTTACATTTTTTTTCTACGTCATACGGTTCCTGAGATATAACTTATTTAGTATTCCAAGTCCTCATTTTCTGCTCCAATACCCATTATTATGCATACATTCTTTGTACTCACTGTCTTTCTCTATTCAGCTTTTTGGGAAAACCAGCCTGTGCGCTTACATTACTGTTACCATTGCCCTTTCTGCTTGTGGTTCCATGCCCGTTTCACTTACCGTTGGCGTCTAAGCCACACGTGCGTCATCCTTTGCGTTCATTTAGGCGCTTGTGTTTTTGTTACTTTTTTGCCATTTGTGTGTACTGTACTGTTTCTTTCTGTTTCACTTTACGCACCATGCCCATTGCCATTTCGATTTACAGGCACCATGTTACTATGTGACAAGACATCACATGGCACACCGTTCCGTCTACATCTGGTGTTATCCTTTCTGTTCTCATTCGGCGCTTGCGTTACCTTGTGCACCACTGTTAGTGCTTCTGTTTGCATTGCTCTTCCTGTTACTATGCCACAAGACATCATGTGGTGGGAGTGTGGGACCCTTTTGGCCGCTGCCAGCTGCCACATATTACGTGTCGAGAGCGTGGGGCCCTATGTGCGTTATCCTTTGCGTTTTCATTTGCGCTTGCTTTTCTGTTATTTTTTGCCATTTGTGTCTACAGTACTGTTTCTCTTTCTGTTTCACTTTGCATCACCATGCCCATTGACATTTCCATTTGCAGGCACCATGTTACTATGTGATAACACATCACGTGGCAGACCGTTCCCGTCTACGTCACCATGTGCGTTACCCTTTCTGTTCTCATTCGCCCTTCTGTTACCATGTGTGCCACTGTTAGCATTTCTGTTTGCATTGCTGCTCCTGTTACTATGCCACAAGACATCATGTGGTGGGAGCGCGGGGCCCAACCGCTGCATTACATTCACTATTTCTCATTACCATTCTCAAAAAGAAGGGAAATTAGAGGCAAAAAACTCTGTTTAATGCATTAGTTAGGGTTGTTCCACAGCGACAAAAGTGAGGAAATTCGCTGTTAGGGTTGAAAACCCTAACTCCGAATTCACCCCCCCAGCACCACACACACACAGACACACACACACACACACACACACACACATTCAAGTATGGGGGAGGACCAAGTCAATACAACCAATGACAGACATCCAGCAGCAGGTGACAGAAATAACAAACAATTGTCTAAATGTACTACGAGACATCCCCACCCACCTGACCAGGTACTGCATGCTCAGTGGAGATCAACAGCAAAACTGAGGCCATGTACACCAAACGTACACATCCCTGATTGCAGCTGCACACAACGTACCACACTTAGTAGTTGCATGGCCTTACCTACCGATGCTCCACACCAGACCAGACCACATGTGGTGGGCCACCTGAGCAATAGAGTTCAGCAAAACCAAGGAGTTGTACAGGTATAATATCTCTGATTATAACAAGGGTTTGAGAAATGTAGCTTTCTAATTGACTGTAAACATTGTAACAGCCTTATGTTTACTTTTTATTAACATACATGTAGAGCCTAACCATATGATGAACATGGTTTAATGTTGTTTAAAAACAGTTTATATGATAGCAATAAGCCACTCCCAGGTATTATGTTAATGGTCAGTTTATCACTGTCTAGCTACATGTGGCACTCGGATATGCCTCATTCAACATTAAACCCCCACAGGGTGATTAACAGACCATTTAACATAACTGTTGGTCATGCCTTATTGCTTAATTGTCTTTATGAGTAGATAGTCTCCCTCTGCTAGGCTCTGTAGCCGCTTTGCAACACAGTGTCCCACCCAGTTACACCATACTCTGTCTAGTTACTGGAGAATGGCTGTGAATATGAACTCATGAAGATGAACAGTGTAACTTGATCATTACAGTCATCGAAACATTAGTGTGATTATAACTGACAGAGTCAGTGATAGAGAATAACCCCTGCTGTCCTAGTACACTTACCCCATTGTGAGTTAAATCAATACTAAAAGACATTCTGTTTATATCTACACCATACCTACTTGATTCCTGTTGTACACAATTAACATAGTTATCACTTTGATAGCATCAGTGACAGAAGTGTGGCAAACCCAAACACTAGGCATACAGCCTGAGTGAAACAACTGTTAAAAATTACACTGTGTCCATAAGTGGCATAGATCACTCATTGCAACAATAGTAAATGTATTACTATTTGAATAAGTTAGTCATCACCGATGCAATGAGATTGTCTTTATCAGGTACAACATACTCAGTAGTGCCTACAGGAAAATCTATCCATTATACATCTCCGATAGGTAATGCGTCATTGTTGGCTCAGTAGTGCTATGATATTTAGAAGTTGCTTGCCCTGATCCATGCAATTACAATGTTTCTTACAAAGAATACTTACTGCATCTTTAGTATTGAAACACACTGGAGGTCTATGTATGTACATGAGCAGTACACCTTCATCAGTAAGAATGCATCTGATACTGGCAGTACGAATTTCAGAGCATTGAACAGGCAATGCTTTTCCATACGCTTACATCAGCCTCTCTATCTTGAGTAAACCATTGCAGTAAATGTACTACTATGTAAATCACCTACTAAATGTAACACTACTTTTATCTTGAGTATGCTAGTGTCTTGTGGTCAATTTATGTACTTCTTAATTAATGTATACCACTAGTGTTAAACCTTTCTACAACTGTCATCAGGCACCTTCAGCATTTATATTGACTAATGGCACAGTACCAGTTGTGGTGTGGTGTGGGGCATCAGTAGGTAAGGCCATGCAACTACTAAGTGTGGTACGTTGTGTGCAGCTGCAATCAGGGATGTGTACGTTTGGTGTACATGGCCTCAGTTTTGCTGTTGATCTCCACTGAGCATGCAGTACCTGGTCAGGCGGGTGGGGATGTCTCGTAGTACATTTAGACAATTGTTTGTTATTTCTGTCACCTGCTGCTGGATGTCTGTCATTGGTTGTGTTGACTTGGTCCTCCCCCATACTTGAATGTGTGTGTGTGTGTGTGTGTGTGTGTGGTGCTGGGGGGGATTCGGAGTTAGGGTTTTCAACCCTAACAGCGAATTTCCTCACTTTTGTCGCTGTGGAACAACCCTAACTAATGCATTAAATGGAGTTTTTTGCCTCTAATATATATATATATATATATATATATATATATATATATATATATATATATACACACACACACACACACACACACACACATACACTACTGGCAGGTTAGCGCCAGTATATTAGGGTTGAATGCAAACTTCTATGTTAAATCCAAAATATTGAACATTAATAACTCTGGAACTGTTCAATGGATTTGCACAGAATTGTGACTGCCTAATCTCTAAGCATAGTTCTCTTGATGTGCAAAATGTTGTTTTAATCCCTTCTCTGGTTTTTGAGATACAGAGGGTCAAATAATCCTAAATTTACCTGTTTTGTGATATTTCTTTGCCCACCTAAATCTCTGAAATGGTTTTATGTTGTGGTCTGAAAATGCTATTGTAGAACTCCTTTGGGGCACAGATGTGCCTTTTGAAGGTTTGGTGAAAAAATATTAATGTGTTCAAAAGTGATATCAAGTTACATGTTTCCCATTATTTCTTATGGGGCAAGTTAACTGTGCAGCACAAAAATACTGTATTTTCATGAATCATCAAGTGTATGAAAATAGGTGTGTCATGTTTTCGTACACACACCATGATTTGCAAAAATAAGGTGGTCAATTTCCAACAGCAGGGTGCCCAATCCCCCTGTCGACATTCCCCCCCAACTACTGTGGCAACACTGGAAGCCCACCCCAGTGTGCCAAATAATTTTTTTTTTATCTGTTTCCTACACCAGGATGCCCATTCCCAGTGCTGGTTGCAGATGGGGGTGCCCAATCCTCCTGTTGGAAGCATGTATTCTCCCCACACCGAACTCATGTGACACACTGGCACCCATCCCAATGTGTCCAAAAGTTATTTATTTATTTTTACCTTGCAGACAGGGGTGCCCAATCCCCTGTCAGCAGCATGTATCCCCCTCAACTCATGTGGCAGATGGGGAGCCCACCCCAGTGTGCCCAATTTTTTTTAATTTTTTAACCTGTAAATAAAGAAAATTGTCGCCAGATGACTTTTTTTCTATTTGTAAAAAAGGAAATGGTCCCTCATCTCCCCTCTATCCCTCTACCATCCCCAAACTCCCATTGAGAACCCACCTCCCCACACTCCCCCTTACCCTATACTTACCTCTGGAGGTCAGCGCTGTCATCTTCTCTGGACTGGGACACATCTGCAAACTTCAAAGCCAAACCGGGAACTGAAGAATCAAGGGTAAGTGCCATACAATGACAGTCAATGGGGGATTCAACTTAGGTGGATATCACAGCCATTTTTTAGGAAGTTTGGACCCAAATTTTCAATATGGGGTTCTTATGATCCCACCTCATGAACACTGTTACTGTCATTTCGTTACTCGGTCCTGAAAGGTGATTTCATGGTCACTGCACGGAATCACCTTTTGGGACAGATTAATGAAATGACAGTGACACTGTTCATGAGGTGGAGTCCCAGAAAGCCCATGTTGCATATTTGGTGAAACAATTCTACAAAATGACTGCGTTATGAGTGTGTGTTATGCAGTTTCAATATATGCTTGTAACTTTGACAGTTTTTAATATTTTCACTACAGATTTACAACATTGCCATTTTTGCACATCTCCTGATGACCAGTACAGCTATCATTTTTCACAACCTGCCTGCAATCTGTTTTCACACCTGTGTTGCAGAATGGCATGGTCACTGTGCAAAATCAACTTTTGGGATGAATTAACAAAATTACAGTGCCACTGTTCATGAGGTGGGTTCCAGAAAAGCTCATGTTCAAAATTAGGTGAAAACATTCTGAAAAATAGCCATATTACAAGCATGTATCTTGCAGTTTCTACACAGACACATAACTTTGATAATTTACAATATTTTCACTCCAGATTTTCAACAAAGCCATTTTTTCATAACACATCATAAACAGTACAATTGTCATTTTGCACATCCTACACAAAGGGGTGTGCCTTGGAGTTCCGAACTCTAACTCTCATTCATTGTTTTGTTCAGTTCCCATGTTAAGTTATTAACTGTTGATATGGGGTGAGCATTATGGTTCAGAACCCCAAGGCACATTCCTCACACCTGTTCCTGCATGCAGGGTGGAGATCCTTAGGTTTGGAAGTCGAGGGTGGAGTGTTCAGGTTGGAAGGCAAAGGTGGGGCTAGACTGTTAGGCTTCTTAACCCTAAGATAGGATTTCCCTACTTTTTATGCTTCAACCCATATATATATATATATATATATATCTATACATAGATATATATATATTCATATATATATATATTATGGTAGCACGGTAGTGCTACCATAGTTAGGGTTCAGGAGCCATTTCCATGTTAAACCCAAAATATTACACCTTAATAACTTTGCAACTGTTTGATGGATTTGCCTGAAATTTGGAATATTTAATCAAGACCCATAGGCCTTGGGATCTGCCAAGTTTTGTACTGATCGGATATACAGTTACGGAGTTATTAAGCATGATCTGTGCACGCGTTTACGCTTTTCTGGAATTCTACGGTCGCGCCTACAGGTCGTACGGTTTGCGTGACCGGCCTGAAATCTTCAGGGAACATGCAGGCAGGGTCCCTGATGTGCCTTTCAAAGATTTGGTGAAAAAATATTAAACGGTTCAAAAGTTATTCAAAAAACAGTTTCCCATTATAAGTCAATGGGAAAAAGTTAACAAAAAGTTCGACAGTGTCGCAATGCATTTTTACTTTCGTAAATGGCCTGTTACTTTCGCAATCCGCCATTTTGTTTTCAGTTAGTGATCAGAAAATGGTTGGTATTTAAATTTGAGACCTCTAGCAACGTAATTCTTTTGTATTTAGCTATTCGGCCCTGAGGATGCTTTGCCATGTCTTTATTTTGTGGTAAACACCCCAGAAATATGTTTTTCAAATTTCTGGGAAAAATACTTTCGCAAATTGCTTTCATGCTCAGAAGTGTCGAACTTTTTGCCGAAAGTTTTTACGCCAAATTAAACAGTAATTTTTCTAGTCTGTGAGGAAATGACAGCAATTCTTTGCACTGTACTGCGAAATAAACTTGGGAGTTTTGGGCTAAAATTTGGAGGAACGCAGCTGACATCTCACAGATGTGCCTTTCAGTGTTGTATTGAAAAATATTACATGGTGGCAAAGTTATGGCACTCAAAGTTGACCATTTTTCCCATAGGATAACATTGTGGTACCGAAGCATTACAGGAATCCTTTGGCACCCTGCTGCAAAATAATGGTTTGGTATTTTTCCTGAAATTTGAAGGAAGACAGCTAACAGTGCACAGATGTGCTTTCAGTAGTTTGGTGAAAAATATCACATGGCGGAAAAGTTACGGCACTCCAAAATTGACATTTTTCCCATAGGATAACATTAGCATGCTCACCGTTTCTAGGCCCGTAGATTCGGAAACAGTGCGAGATACGGACTTTTCATCAGAAAATTTCTTAGCCCCCTCATGGGCTAAGATTCAAATTAGCCAGGACAGTTGTAAATAATATGACTTTTAAATTTATTTTCTACGTCGTACGGTTCCTGAGATATAATGTGTTTAGTATTCCAAGATCTCATTTTCTGCGCCGATACTCATTATTTTGCATACATTATTTGTACTCACTGTCTTTTTCAATGCAGGTTGTGGGGAAAACCAGCCTATGTGCTTGCATTACTGTTACTGTTGCCCTTTCCACTTGCGGATCCGTACTCGTTTCACTTACCATTGACGTCTGCGCCACCATGTGCGTTATCCTTTGCATTTTCATTTGCGCTTGCGTTTCTGTTATTTTTTGCCATTTCTGTCTACAGTACTGTTTATCGTTACTGTTTCACTTTACATCACCATGCCCATTGACATTTCTGTTTGCAGGCACCATGTTACTATGTGACAACACATCACGTGGCAGACCATTCCCGTCTATGCCACCATGTGCGTTACCCTTTCTGTTCTCATTCGTGCTTGTGTTACCATGTGCGCCACTGTTAGCATTTCTGTTTGCATTGCTGTCCCTGTTAGTATGCCACAACACATCATGTATGTGGGCGAGCTGGGCCGCTAACGATTATGCGGGGCCCGCTGCTCCCGCCGGCTGCATTACATTCACTATTTCTCGCTATCATTCTCAAAGAGAGGAATAGAGGGTAAAATTTCAGTTTAATGCATTAGTTGTTGTTTATTGTATAGCGAAACTAGCCTTCGCCACTAGCTGGCATTGGGGTGCGATTGGGATCATGGGTCCCAACCTCACCCCATTCTCCATACTCTGCTGCTTTACACATGTCATGGGGTGAGAGTTAGGGCTGACGATCCCAATGCGCACCCCAATGCCGGCTGGGGGGGCGGCGGGGGGATCCAAGGGGGGTTTTCAACCCTAACAGCGAATTTCCTCACTTTTGTCACTGTGGAACAACCCTAACTAATGCATTAAACAGAGTTTTTTGCCTCTAATAAATATATATATATAAAATTACCGTGCTACCATAGTTAGGGTTGAGGAGCCATTTCTATGTTAAACCCAAAATTTTGCACCTTAATAACTTTGCAACCGTTTGATGGAGTTGCCTGAAATTTGGAATACACAATCAAGAACCATAGGCCTTGAGATCTGCCAAGGTTTGTACTGGTTGTATGCATGGCTGCGGAGTTATTAAGCATGATCTGCACACGCGTTTATGCTTTTTCTGGAATTCTACGGTCGCGTGTACAGATCGCACAGTTTGCGCGACTGGCCCAAAATCTTCAGAGAACGTGCGACCAGGGTCCCCAATGTGCCTTTCAAAGATTTGGTGAAAAAATATTAAACGGTACAAAAGTTATTCAAAAAAAAATTTCCCATTATAAGTCAATGGGAAAAGTTAACAAAAAGTTCGACAGTGTCGCAAATGCATTTTTACTTTCGCAAATGGCCCTACTACTTTCACAAATCTGCCATTTTGTTTTCAGTTAGTGATCAGAAAAATGCTTCCCATTTAAATTTGGGCCCTCTAGCAACCTAATTCTTTTTGTATTCACCTAGTCAGACCCTGAGGATACTAGCCATGTCTTTATTTTGGGGTAAAACACCCCAGAAATATGTTTTTCAAATTTCTGGAAAAAGTAATTTCACAAATTACTTTCATGCTCATGAAAGTGTTGCAAATTTTTGCGAAAGCTTTCGCAAATTGCGACAGTAGTTTTTTATTCTGTGGGAAATGACAGCAGTACTTTGGCACTGCGCTGCAAAAGAACGGTTGGGAGTTTTGGGCTGAAATTTGGAGGGAATGCAGCTGACATCTCACAGATGTGCCTTTCAGTGTTGTGTTGAAAAAATATTATACGGTGGCAAAGTTACAGCTCTACAAAGTTGACATTTTTCCCCATAGGATAACTTTACAGCGCCCGACGCAGTACAGGAATCCTTTGGCATCCTGCTGAAAAATAACGTGTTTTTTTTTTTCCTGAAATCTGAAGAAAAGACAGCCAACAGCCCACAGATGTGCCTTTCAGTGGTTTAGTGAAAAAATATTACAGGGAGGCAAAGTTATGGTGCTCCAAACTTCTCTTTTTTTCCCATAGGATAACATTACGGCATTCACTGCGCCCTTTCAGGGCCCGTATCTTGGAAACAGTGCGCAATACGGACTTTTCATTAGAAAAACACTTAGCCCTCTGAAGGGAGCTAAGTACAAAACTAGCCAACCAGTCATAAATCATATGACTTTTAAATTTTTTTCTAAGTCGTACGGTTCCTGAGATATAACCTATTTACTATTCCAAGTCCTCATTTTCTGCTCTGATACCCATTATTATGCATACATTCTTTTTACTCACTGTCTTTCTCTATGCAGGTTTTGGGGAAAACCAACCTGTGCACTTACATTACTGTTACCGTTGCCCTTTCCACTTGCGGTTCTGTACCCGTTTCACTTACCATTGGCGTCGACGCCACCATGTGCGTTATCCTTTGCGTTCTCATTTGCACTTGTGTTTCTGCTATTTTTTGCCATTTGTGTCTACAGTACTGTTTCTCTTTTTGTTTCACTTTGTGTCACCATGCCCATTGACATTTCTGTTTGCAGGCACCATGTTACTACGTGACAACACATTACACAGCAGACCGTTCCCATCTATGCCACCGTGTGAGTTACCCTTTCTGTTCTCATTCACACTTGTGTTACCATGTGTGCCACTGTTAGCGCTTCTGTTTGCGTTGCTGTTCCTGGGCCCCGCGATCCTGCCACTGCATTACATTCACTATTTCTCATTATCATTCTCAAAAAGAAGGGAAATTAGAGGCAAAAAATCCATTTAATGCATTAGTTAGGGTTGTTCCATAGCAACAAAAGTGAGGAAATTCGGTGTTAGGGTTGAAAACCCCCCTTGGACCCCCTCCCCAACCCGCCTTTGGGGTGTGCATTGGGGTCATCTGTCCTAACTCTCACCCCATTCTCCTATACTTCTGCTGCTTTACACATGTGATGGTGTGAGAGTTAGGCTGATGACCCCAATGCACACCCCAATGGCAGTTGGGGGTGGGCAGGGTCAAGGGGTTTTCAACCCTAACACTGAATTTCCTCACTTTTGTCGCTGTGGAACAACCCTAACTAATGCATTAAATGGAGTTTTGCCTCTAATATATATATATGTATATATAGAGGTGTGGTCAATGTGAAACTCAAAATTTTGCACTTTAATGACTTTGCAACAGTTCAATGGATTTGCACAAAATTTGGAATGCACTGTCCTGTGGGGTAGATCTCTTGATGTAGCAATATTGTTCTGTTCCAATGTGTAGTTTCTGAGCTATGGAGAGGTGAAAAAAGATGTTTTCACTCATTGACTTTGAGCTCACCTACAGCCCAGATGATTTGATTTTTTGGTTTGAAATTTTCAGGGAAGAAAGGTTCTTCCTCACAGATGTGCCTTTTGCTAATCTGTTGAAAAATAATAAGCCATTTTTAAGTTATTGCAATTTAAAACTTAAAAAAAAATTGGAGCTGAGCATGCTCAGTAAGCACTAAAATACAGCTTTATGAAATGAAAAAGGAATCCTGCTTTTTATGAGAAAATTCCTCTATCGTATTGCCACCAACTTATTTTCACTTTACCTGAAATATTCAAATTTGGAAAACCTTAAAAATGATGACCTGGGGAGGAACTAACACATTCAGCTTACTTATTGAGACCTTTTAGAAGCATTTTGCACTTTACTCTTAAAAAATGCCCTTAAAATGGGTTTTTATTTAATGATGAAATTCTTCTTTCATATCAATGTAACACAAAGTAGGATCTTACTTTGTATGATGAGATAAAAAGTAAGATACTACTTCATGAGCTAAAAATGGAAATATTGCTGTAGAAATACGTTTTACTGCTGACATTAGGGTGCCCAATCTACATGTCAGCACAAGATAGCACTGTGGGACTCTGGTGTCCCCAGTACAAGAAAACTGTCAATTTCTAACAACAGGGTTCCCAATCCCAATGTCAGCAGTATCCCCCTTGAGATAGGATAATGGGGAGCCCACTCCCACTGTCCCCAGTGATATCATATCCCCCCACCAAAACTGTGGGACACTGGGGAGCCCACCTCCAGTGTCCTGAAATGTTTATTTATTAAAATTATATCTGAATGGAAGAAAACAGTCCTCAACATATTTTTATTTGTTTAAGTCCTTTAAAAAAGAAAACAATTGCTCATCATCTCTCCCATCCCCATCCCCATCCCCATCCAGACCCTCCCACTGAGCAACCCACCACCCCACCCCCCTTTCCCAGTAGTTACCATTGGAGGTGAATGGCTGTTATCTTCTGTGGACTCGGACACATCTGCACTCTTCAAAGGCAAACTGCAAACTGAAGAATTGCGGTAAGTGCCTCCTAATGGCTGTCAAAGGCATGTTGAACTTACAGTATGTTGATATCTATGCCATTTTCAGGTACATATCCATCAAATTTTCTACATGAGCTTTTTGGGACCCCACCTCATGAAAACTGGCACTGTAATTTGTTACTAGGGCCCAAAATGTGATTTCATGGTCACTCTGCAGAATGACCTTTCTGGACCAATTAATAAAGCAACAATGCCAGTGTTCATGAGGAGCTGATGGAAGAGAGGGATGCCTGGATATTGTGGCAGTCACAGAAACATGGTACACAGAGAACCATGGCTGGGATGTCAACATACCAGGGTATACAATCTACAGGAGGGACAGGTAGGGAAGAAGAGGAGGAAGAGGAGCAGCTCTCTATGTAAGGGAAGAGATAAACGCAACATAACTAAAGGGTAAACACAGAAGAGAGGAGGCACTGTGGGTCACCCTGGAGACTGGAAATGGCTCCACAATCCACACAGGGGTTGAATACAGACCCCCATCTCAGGGGGGGAGGAAATGGTCAAGGAAATGATGGAAGGCATCCTTGGGATGGCAGAGAAAAGGGAGATATTGCTTATTGGGGACCTGAATATGCCAGATGTTGACTGCAACACCTTTGCTGAAGCCATATCCAAGAGCAGGGTCATTCTTGATGCCCTACAGGGTGCATGCCTCAGACAGTTAGTTTTGGAATCCACTCAGAAGAGAACAATCTTAGACCTGGTACTCTCAAATGGGGATGGAGAGAGGATCTCTGATCTTGAAGTGGGTAGCCATCTAGGAACAAGCGACCATCAAACAGTGTGGTTCATGATACACTTAGCTGTAGAGTCAAGCCACACAAAAGTGATGGTATTGGACTTCAGGAGGGCTGATTTTGTCAAAATGGGAGAGTACCTCAGAAAAGCACTAGCAAACAGGCAAGAAGGTGGGGTGGAGCAACAATGAGGAAACATCAAAACCACCATCACAGAGGAAACAAGCCTTTGTGTGAAGCATATAAACAAATCAAAATGAAAGAAAAAAATGCTATGGTTCTCAAAAGAAGTAGCGGGCAAGTTAAGGGAAAAAAAAGATAGTATTCAGGAAGTATAAGAAAACACAGAAGGTGCAGGACAAAGAACTGTACCAGTTAAAGCAGAAGGAAGCAGGTAAGCAGTCAGAACAGCAAAGGCTCAAACCGAGGAAAAGATAGCCAACTCAGTTAAGAAGGGGGATAAAACCTTTTATAGGTACAATAGGGAGCAAAGAAAGACTAAGGCAGGGATACTGAGGCTGAACAAAGAGGAAGGTGGTTGGACAGAGAGTTACAGTGAAAAAGCAGGGATCCTGAATGAATACTTCTGCTCAGTATTCACAATGGAAAAGCAGAGGGAAATACCTAATCCAGTCAATAGAAGCACTCTGGATAGGGGGTTGATACTAGTCCTTTCACAGAATAAAGGGTTCTGAAAGAACTCTTAAAACTGAAGGTGGATAAAGCAATGGGGCCTGATGGGAGTCACCCCAGAATTCTGAAAGACCTAAGGGTAGAACTAGTAACACCACTGACTACCCTTTTTAATAAATCATGGGAGGATGGGGTGGTACCTGAGGACTGGAGGAGGGCAGATGTGATTCCCCTTCACAAAAGTGAGAGCAAGACAGAGGCAGGAAACTACAGACCTGTCAGTTTGACCTCCATGGTAGGGACAATGATGGAATCACTTCTGAAAGAAAGAATTGTTGAGTACCTAGAGGCCAGTGGGGCACAGGACTCAAGGCAGCATGGATTCACAGCGTGAAGATCATGTCAGACAAATATAATTGATTTCTTTGACTGGGTGACCAAAGCAGTAGACCAGGAAGGGACTGTGGACATGGTCTACCTAGATCTTAGCAAGGCATTTGACACAGTTCCACACAAAAGATTAATAAACAAATTAACCAGCCTGACAGTGGGTCTCAGGGTGGTAGCCTGGGTAAAACACTGGTTGGACAACAGGACACAGCAGGTAACAGTAAATGGAGTCCACAGTGAAGAAAGGAGGGTTACTAGTGGGATACCACAGAGTTCAGTACTGGGGCCGGTCCTTTTTAATGTCTTTATAAGTGACATTGCAGAGGGACTGGAAGGAAAAGTATGTCTCTTTGCAGATGACACAAAGATCTGCAATAGGGTTGATACACAAGGAGGGGTGGAAAGGATGAAAAGGGACTTGGCAAGGTTGGAGGAATGGTCAGATGTATGGCAGCTTAGATTCAATGCAAAGAAGTGCAAAGTAATGCACCTGGGAAACAAAAACCCAGGGGAAGAGTACACAGTGGGGGTGAGATACTGACAATAACAAAAATGGAAAGGGACCTGGGGGTAGTCATATCAGTTGACCTAAAGGTGGGCCAGCAATGTGAGAAGGCAGCAAGGAGGGCTGGGGGGATACTGGGATGCATAGGGAGAGGCATCACCAGTACAAAACAGGAAGTTGTTGGCCCTCTGTACAGACAGTTGGTAACACCACATCTGGAGTACTGTCTACAGTTCTGGAGACCCCATCTCCGCAAAGACATAGACAGGGTGGAGGCTGTCCAGAGGAGGGCAACCAAAATGATGCAGGGTCTGCATCAGAAGACATATGAAGAAAGACTAAAGAAACTAAAGATGTATATCCTCGAGGAAAGGAGTGAGAGTGGGGGACATGATATAAACTTTCAAATACCTCAAGGGAATCTACAAAATCCAAGAGGGTAGCATCTTTCAGAAAAAGAGATGTGCAAAACAAGGGGGCACAATTTGAAAATAGAGGGGGGGACGGCTCAGTGAGAATGTGAGGAAGTATTCCTTCACAGAGAGGGTTGCAGATACATGAAACAACCTTCCTGAGGAGGTCATCGGGTAAAAAACAGTGGGGGAATTCAAGAATGCATGGGACAGACATAAGGCAATTCTAGTGGGTGGTAGGAGGAAGTAGGCTGTTGGTTAATTAGGATCTGCAGCTTATCCATTAGGTAGGGAAATAGGCAGACTCGGTGGGCCACGCGGTCCTTATCTGCAGTCAAATTCTGTGTTTCTATGAGTGGTCCCAAAATGCCAATGTTAAAAATTTGGTGCAAAAATACCAAAAATCACTAAAGTTACAAGATGCTGTTGAAATTCTTCTATACCCACTCATAGCGTCAGCAATTTTTTATATTTTCATTCCAAATTTTCCACATTGCCATTTGTTCACACCACCACATGAAAAGTACACTGTCATTTTTCACATCCTGCCTGAAATGTGTTTTTGCTTCTGTGGTGCAGAATGGCATGTACATTGGGCAAAATCCACTTTCAAGAAAGAGTAATTAAATGACAGTTCCAGTGTTCATGAGGTGGTGTCCCCAAAAGCACATGTTGAACATTTGGTGACAAAATTCCTAAAAATGCCTGTGTTACATGCATTCATTGACTTTATTCTATGCACTTAACATAGCTACTTTTTAATCTTTTGACCCCAAATTTTCAAGAAGGCACACCCCGATGCCTGTTACACTGTGGAGGGTGGGGTGGTAGGGTTGGTAACCCTAATGCTGAATTTCCATACTTTTCAATAGGAACCCAACCTAATGCATTAATGGAGTTTTTGCAAAAGATATATATATATATATATATATATATATATATATAAAATTCTGTGCAAAACACTTCATTAATGCATCAATTAGGTTAAACCATGAAAGGTCAGGAAAATAAAAATCTTTAGGGTTGCCCCTCCCCTCCCCCCGGACCCACCAATCATCCCAAGATTGACAGATGATGGGGTGTGTCATTGGGATTGTGAATCCTAAAGATTTTTCATTTCCTGACTTTTTGTGGTTTAACCCTAAATGATGCATTAACAAAGTTTTTTGCATAGAATGTCCTTACTTTTTGAGAAAGAATAGAAAACTAAGAATTTACAGAAAGTTGGTGGGAGTGTGGGCCTTTTGGGCCCTGCACTCCCACCAACTTGTAAATGTATCTCTACCATCAACACCCTCTAAATTTCAATGTAAAAGACCAAACCATGTCTGAGATATAACATTTTAAAGTTTGAAATTTTCATTCTTCAGAGTTGCAGAATTCCACAACTGTTGACATTTTACAGACACAATGAGTGAAAAGTACATCCATGACAATAAGGTTAGGTACCCTATCAATTTCAAGGCAGTACCACAATGCAAAAGACTGTCTGTAAAATGCAAATTGAGTCACACAATATCTCCACAAAAACTATTTTCTCCAACATGTAAATACAGTAATTCACATGTACAGGACATGCCATCAACACCCTCCAAATTTCAAGTAAAAAGACCAAACCATTTCCAATATATTTAAACCTAAAGATTATGTAAATTGGCCTATGTATTCCATTATAAAATTTAAAAAATTAACAGGAACACTGTTTTACATATCCAGCAGTGATTGTAACAGAATACACTAAGCTCACTACTATCAAACTTACCAGAAGTTTCTGTCAGCTTAAGCTAAGTTAATTTTAGATTTCCAAAAGCTATAAACTATGGGCACCTTAGTTTAAGCTTAAAGAACAAACAGCTAACCTTCAAATAATTAATTACTTTCCTAGCTCAAACATTAAATGCATTAGGTACATTAAATAATTGCTGTAACTGATATTACAAACATAGGGCCCCATTGCATAAAATAAAATTGCAACATATTTCCTTTTGATAAAATTTAAAATAAATTCAAAAATTAAAAATAAAAAACAAAGGCTCCTTTAAAACCCCAGTGACAATATTTCTAACAAGAGCAAAAACTCCTCTAACATTCAAGAGTCCATTAAATCTAGAATAAAGTCAATGTATTTTTGCAACAAGCCATGGCACTTTCGAAATAAGTGATCCCCACTAAGGTCTCAGATCTACCTGAGTCACTTAAAGGAGGCTTTATAAATACAGAACATTAATAAAAACAGCTGAAATAGAAAACTACCAAAGCCAGCACCATCAGCTGGTGTCTTTCATCCAAAGTAACTCCTTGTAATCCTCACAGCATCTGCTGTGAGTACAGACCCAAAAGAGAAATAGTAATTCACCCCATATATATCAGTATCCTCTGGACAATAAAAGGCAGAATTGGCCTTGGAGGAAAGACGGCATTGATTCAATTCTCTGGTAGTCACAAAACAAAGTGTCTCTTACCAGGAAAAAAGAGCAAAAGAGTATTGCATGAGTTCTACTCTCTTATTCTCTTTTTTATATGCCAAGACCATAATTTCCATTCTGTTTCTAAAGTTTTCAACCTCATTCTGGCCACAGTTCATCCTCTGATTCAAACTTGCTTCCGAGGTATATCAGCCATTGTGAAAATAAAAGTAAAAATAGCACTCCCCTAACTGCAGTAAACACAGACTTTGCAGGGAAAGGGTTTAAGTACTTGAACCCCTAGGCAACCATAGCATACCAGTTAAAGGCTTAGAAGAAACCTAACAAACAATGTGCAGCTATCGTTTCACCTCCTCTCCTTCCTTGGAAAACTCGGAGACATCTGCTTTGTTAGGCACTTTAGTGCTAATAGCGCACTTCTCGACTGCACTTCCAGACACTCGCCTCAACACAGGTGCGCAGGTACACCTCAATCTTCTTTTCACCCCTTGGCAGAGCACATAATAAAAAGTCCATCAATGTGGACTAAACAACAGTCAAAACTGCCACAGGCATGTTGGGGGAAAAAAAACATGCTAACAAATGCCAAGTGCTGAACACCATAAGAACACCAGGCAACAGGTGTGCATTCAAATCATCACAGGGGGAATCACCGACAGTGCCATAGCAAGGCATTTTTGCACCTGAGGCAAGTCACACATTTTTCACCCACCCCCTGCTGGAGTACATCAGCGGTGGCTGACCTGATGGGCTTACTCAAGGGGGGGCAGCCACAGAAGTAGTAGCAGATCTAGGATTTTAGAATGGAGGTGCAGTGGCCCATTGGGTGGGTCTTGAGAGTGGGGTTTGGTATGCATAAACCTGGGTTGATGTCATGCCAGTGTGGTCAACCACCACTTGGTGTGATGGATCCAGCTTAGTTTACATTTTAAAAGAGAAAGCCCTGACAGATTGAAGGAACTTTCCTCTTCAGCCATACCAGAAATGTCACACTGACCAAAGCATCATTTTATAAAAACCCAAACCGTGCAAGTGCTGCAGTTTTGCATATGCAACCCCATTCCCAGTGATGTTCTTTCCCAGCAAGATTTAAGTTTTTTTAAAGAACTTATTTACTCAGAAGAGCCCACCTGAGATGCAACATCTCATTCAGGGATCATGCTTCTATCTAATTCAACAGCTTGATGGACTGCAGTACTGGGAGATTTTGTAACTAACTTGCTCAGGATCACAGTACTGCAGTCCATCCAGTACTAGGAGATTTAGTAACTTGCTCAAGCTTGTCACACAATGTTTTGCTCTAGCTAGGTTTGAATGTGCAGTCTTCTGACTCTCAAGCCAATGCCCTAACCACTAGGTCCCCTATATTATTTTCAAACTATTAGCTATCTCAGGTCAGCACTTCTGCTTTTGTTACAGCTTTTTGTACATTTCCTGGTATCCAGACTGTAGAATTCCAGCTGCCCTAAACTAATCAAAGCAGGATTTTTTGAGGCACTTAGTTCATAGAGGGCATTTTCCTAGTAATTCAAAGGAGTCAGTGAGGAAGAACTATGCTACCACTTATAGATGGGGATTTTAAATGAACAGTAACAAATCTATATGCCCCAATAGGAAAACAATTGATTTCTTCAATAGCTTCTTTTTTTGCACTGGTCCAGTTCACAGCACCTTCATCGACTCTGTCCATCCTTCAACTTCAGTGACAAAAACCAGCCCCAGCATAATTGATGTGCCACACCACCACCCGCAGCACACCACCGATGACACAGCCATCCCATTATCCACATGACACCAGCAAAGATTGTTCTTGCCCATCTGTGCTTAGTGAAGAACAGCATGTTCCTGATCTCTTGCCAACTCTTGACTCATTACCACTGCTGACAGTTTCAAAAACTGCCAATTTGAGCACTTCACACAGGGTATGCTTTGCACTCTGATTGGCTGACTGGTGATTGAAACTAAAGTAAAAAAAATCTGGGACCCACTAGGGGTGCAGAGGGACACACAGTGAACATCAACATATTCAGCCACAACAAGACAGCACAATTCAAAAAAATTTACAAATATTTGTGTTTTGGGGAGGGGGCAGAACACAGAAGAATGACTTTAAAACTCCCACTGCAATGGCAGATTAATCATGAGGAAATGATGTGTAGTGCACCCTTTGAAGGCTTGTGCCCACTGGCCCCAATGTTCCTACAGTGCAGCTATATGTACAGTATCACCAAAATGCTTTAACTTCATAATTAACATAAAATAGTACAGCACAACACAAACATATTCGTCAGCTTGCAAAATAACTAAATAACAAAATAAATCAACAATTTCACATAACTACATGGAGTCACTGGCATGCTTCAATAAAATGAAGGCCCCTGAGCAAAACCAATCCTAAATTGTGTTTGTAGGTGACCGCTAGGCTGAGCAATTCAATTTTTTAATCTAGTCATCTGGTCATCATCTCGCAATCAAAGAATCTTGTGATCAAAGAATTTGCAGGCTTGCTAGCAAAGAATTTTCTGGCTCATGATCAAAGAATAGAAAATGTTAAAAATCAGAATTTTGACAGATATGTGGTAAACCACCACCTTGGTTTGACAGAACAAAGCCCCATGAGCAGAACCTACCCTCATTTGTCTTCCTAGGGCACCCCTGGGCTGAGAAATTAGATTTTTTAATTTGGCGATCTGCTCCCTCGCTCACGATGCAGGATTGCAATCAAAGAATCTAACAATCAAAGAATTTGCAGGTTCACAATCAAAGATTTTGCTGGCTCATGATCAAAAAAATAAAAAATGCTTAAAATCTAAATTTTGAGATAAATATGGTAAACCACCACCATGGTTCGACAGAATGAAGCCCCCTGAGCAGAACCCACCCTCATTTGTCTGTTTAGGGCACCCCTGGGAAGAGAAATTAGATTTTTTTATTCGACCATCTCGTCCCTCACTCATGATGCAGGATCACTATCAAAGAACCTCTCAGTTAAAGAATTTGCAGTCTCATGATCATAGAAATTGCACGCTCATGATTAAAGAATAAAAAATGGTGACATGCAACTTTTTGGCAGATTTAGATGAAACAAAGTGTCATGCCTCAACAGAATGAAGTCCCCTGAAAACCCACCCTCATTTGTCTTCCTAGGCCACCCTTGAGTTGAGAAAATTGTATTTTTACCTCACAATGCAAGATCGTGGTCAAAGAATCCCATGATCAAAGAATTTGCAGGCTCATGATCAAAGATTGTTAGCAAGCTGCGATCAAAGATTTTAAAACATTATAACTCTATTTTTTGACTATTTTACATGAAATCAAAGCCATGGGCCAATAGATCGAAGCCCCTGAGTAAAACACCTGCAGGTTTTACTTCAGGAGTGACGCCTGAGCCGAGATATTTGATTTTTTACGATCAGAAATTAAAAAACAAGATGGCGGACCTTGCAATCAAATAATTCTTGGGGACAAAGATTCTTCAACCGTGAGGATGCAAATTCTTTGACCGCCAGGTGGGACAAGATGGTCCAAACCCCATTCTTTGTTCACAAAACAACCATATAAATTTATCCATTGACTTATGATGGGAACTTAAAAGTAGCATAACTTTTGAATGCCTTAATATTTTTTTCACCAAACAAAAAGTGGCATGTTTGGACAGCCAAGCTCTTTCAGATGAGCAATCGTACAGAGTGGCATGCCACATGATGGCCATACAGGGCCACAGACAAAATCCCAAAAACTGCCTCCAAAACTGGATAATTTTGCATTTTTCAGCATTTTCATGCACAAAGACCATAAGTACAACCAAAACAAAATTTGGCAGATCAAGAGACCTACCATGCCCCATCATGCATACTAAATTTCAAATAAATCCATTGAACGAGTCCAAAGTTATTAATGTGCAAAATTTTGACTTTAACATAGAAGTGCCTTCATCACACTAAATATAGTGTGTGACTGTGCCACAATAATATATATATAAATATATATATATATATATATATATATATATATATATATATATATATAATAAATATATGTATATATATAGACAGATAGATAGATAGATAGATAGATAGATAGATAGATAGATAGATAGATAGATAGATAGATAGATAGATAAAGGCACATTTGTACCCCTACAGTTAAGGTTGAGTAGGTACTTCAATGTTAAACTCAAAATTGTGCACTTTAATAGCTTTGCAACCATTCAATGGATTTGCAAATAATTTGATATGCACCATCTATGAGGAAGATCTCTTGATGTGGAAAGTTACATTCTGTTGAATGTGTGATTTCTGAGTTATGGAGAGGTGGCAAAAACATGTTTTCGCTCATTGACTTTGCCGGAATATTTCTTTGAACTTGTTTTTTTGGTATGAAATTTTCAGGGCAGAAAGGGACTACCTTATCAGTGTCAGTGGCTCAGCAGGTTGCACACTTGCCTCTGAGGCTGGATGATCAGAAAGCTGTGTGTTGTATCCCCACTCCAGGGACTTGGGTTAAATCCTTATACTGACACTGTAGTGCACCATGACGGAGGGATGCTGCACTCCTGAGGTGCCATCTTTCAGATGAGACATTAAACTGAGGTCTCATCTGCCTGTTCTGGTCGTAGTTCAGGTGGACATTAAAGATCCCATGTCACTTCTCGAAAAAAGTAGGAGAATTTATTTTTATTCAAGACACATTACAACACATGGAATAACATATACAAAACTACAATTAATCATGCCTATATACAATACTTGATAGATAGGAAAAAACCTATCCCTCAATTGTGAAAATAATTTAACATTCTGTGATGGTGGAGGGGTGAACACAAAAAAGACATATAAAAATTGGGGGCTTAAAGAAGAAAAGAAATACATCACTTTTATTCGTCTAAATTTGGTATAGTCCAGCTATTGAATACTAGAAGAAAAATCATCTTCCCAAACTTCTAAGGTTTCACTTGTGATAAGCATCATTTATATTTTATCAAAAGGGCAAGATGGGAGAGTGCCTCAGAAAAGCACTAGCAAACAGGCTAGAAGGAGCAACAATGGGGAATCATCAAAACTGCCATCACAGAGGCAACAAGCCTTTGTGAGAAGCAAATAAACAAATCAAAATGAAAGAAAAAGCCACAATGGTTTTCAAAAGAGGTGGCTGGGAAAGTCAGGGAGAAAAAGTTTGCATTCTGGAAGTATAAGGAAACATAGAAGGAGCAGGACAGAGAGCTGTACCAGTTAAGGCAGAAGGAAGCAAGGAGGGAAGTCAGAATAGCAAAGGCCCAAACTGAAGAAAAGATAGCCAACTCGGTTAAGAAGGGGGATAAAACCTTTCATAGGTAAATCAGCCAGCGTAGAAAGACAAAGGGAGGAATAGTGAGGCTGAATAGAATGAACGGCAGGTGGGCAGAGGGGGACAGTGAAAAAGCAGGGATACTGAACAAATATTTCTGCTCAGTATTCACAAAAGATGAGGGGGAAGTGCCTAATCCAATTGACAGAAACACTCTTGATAGGGGGGTCGATCCCAGTCCTTTCATAGAAGAAAGGGTACTGCAAGAACTCCTAAAACTGAAGGTGGACAAAGCAATGGGGCCTGATGGAATTCACCCCAGAATTCTAAAAGAATTAAGGGGGGAACTAGAGAAACCACTGGCTACTCTTTTTAATAAATCATGGGAGGATGGTGTGGTACCAGAGGACTGGAGGAAGATGGATGTGATTCCTCTTCACAAAAGTGGGACCAAGACAGAGGCAGGAAACTACAGACCTGTCAGTTTGACCTCTGTAGTAGGGAAAGTGATGGAGTCACTTCTGAAGGAAAGAATTATTGAGTACCTAGAGGCCAGTGGGGCACAGGACCCAAGGCAGCATGGGTTCACAGTGGGAAGGTCATGTCAGATGAATCTAATAGATTTAATTGACTGGGTGACCAAAGTAGTAGACCAGGGAGGGGCTGTGGACATGGCCTACCTAGACTTTAGCAAGGCATTTGACACAGTCCCACACAAAAGATTAATAGTCAAATTAACCAGCCTGACAATGGGTCCCAGGGTGGTAGCCTGGGTAAAACATTTGCTGGACAACAGGACACAAAGTAATTGTAAATGGAGTCCACTCTGAAGAAAGAGGGGTTATTAGTGGGGTACCACAGAGTTCAGTGCTGGGCCCAGTCCTTTTTAATGTCTTTATAAGTGACATTGCAGAGGGACTGGAAGGAAAAGTATGCCTCTTTGCAGATGACACAAAGATCTGCAACAGGGTTGATACACAAGGAGGCATGGAGAGGATGAAAAGCGACTTGGCAAGGTTGGAGGAATGGTCAGAAGCATGGCAGCTAGGATTCAATGCAAATAAGTGCAAAATAATGCACCTGGGAAACAAGAACCCAGGGGAAGAATACACAATGCGGGGGTAACATCAATAAAAAAGGAAAGGGACATGGGGTTAATCATATCTGATGACCTTAAGGTTAGCAAGCAATGTGAGAAGGCAGTAGGGAGGGCTGGGGGCATACTTGGATGGCAGGGAGAGGCATCATCAGCAGAAAACAGGAAGTTGTTATCCCACTGTACAGATAGTTGGTGAGACCCCATCTGGAGTACTGCATCCAGTTCTGGAGAACCCATCTCCACAAGGACATAGACAGGATAGAGGCAATCCAGAGGAGGGCAACTAAAATGGTGCAGGGTCTGCAAGAGAAGCCATATGAGGAGAGACTTAAGGAGCTTAATATGTATACCCTTGAGGAAAGAAGGGAGAGGGGGGACATGATAGAAACTTTTAAGTACGTCAGTGGAATCAACAAAGTCCAAGAGGGTAGCATCTTTCAGAAAAAGAGATGTGCAAGAACAAAGGGACACAATCTAAAGATAGAGCAGGAGGTGTAAGCGTGTGGGTATCAACAACTTAATAAGCAGAGACTGGAGACAGTACTTCAGGTTAAACACACATTTACTTCATGTGTGTTGTTTATTGAAGAATCAAAACAAAATAAGTAAAAGGAAAAATAACACTGTTTTTGATGAAAAAATTACAAATCAAAGCCTGGCTCACCAAGAGTGTTTCAGCTACATCAGAATAAAACTTACACCATAGAGTGGAAGTTGCTAAAAGGTCCCACTACATCTATGGTATTTCCCTGGGAAGAGAGGATATGTGCTCTCTCCCGCCAATCTCCTCCAACTGTGTACTAAAGCCCCTTATATACCTCTATGGAGCAGAGAACAAGAGGTCACATGATTGTGTAGATCCTCCCCTTTTTTATTATTAACAATTTCTTCCTGTATATAAATTATAGGAATATCAAATCCTAAGTATACTTTGCATAAAGATATGATTGCATCATAAAGTATTCCAATTTCCAGAATATGTTAATAGAAAATACAAAAAACAAGGTTGCATATCTAATGGCTCATTAGAACAAAAGGTTCTGCCTACAAGGAGGAGTTAGTTTAGTATTCTGCCCTATAAATAAGCCTCATGTTGGGATGCTGTTCCCCTAGTAGGAACATACCCTTTAAGGCACAGGACCAAGGTTTAGGTAAGCAGCAAAATGATTTTGTTACATACATCACTTATTCTTACTTCTTAAAAGACCTAATAGTTTGCTGTAACTACTCTGATTAATGTGGCACAAATAAATATAAAACATGTTTTCTCCAGAGAAATTGTGAAATGCAGAGTTTTACTTGCTCTACAGCTGACTCCCCATTTAAACCTAGAGAGAAGATGCAGGGAGAATGGCTGAAACTGTACAGCAGACTGACTAGCTGACTGCTGCCACTGCCATTACCAAAGTGTGTTTGACTTCATTTAACAATTAAACAACAAGGAAGGGGCAAGAAAAGAAGCAGGTCCTCTTGTTTTATGTATCAGGGAAAAGGCAGTTTCATTGTAAAGTGCAGGATTAGCGCTTTCATTTTTCCCTTTACAGTGCAACCTAGCACTTTCATCTGCAAAAGCTATATTTAGCCTACTAATACTACGTATTTCAGCATAAGACTGCTTATTTGCTAAAGGGGGGTTTTGAAAGGAACTTATTACTTTCTTTTAATAGGGCATTTTCAGATGAAGCTAAATGACATCCCCCCCATTTCTGAGGAAACTATATCCCAAGGCAGGAAAAGAAAAACAGCGGGGAAAGAACAGTAAGGAGCTATAATAGGAGGCCACCCTATTATACTGGGAAAAGGGGAAGTATAATAGAAAAGGAAGACTGCTGCAGTAGATTTAATAAAGAGTATAGGGCATAGAAAAGGGGGAATGCCTCAAGCTACTGGGACAAAAAAACAACAAAGACAAACCCATAATTTATAGGGGCAGAACTGCCACAGGGGGTGGTTCAGGGGCAATGTGAGGAAGTATTTTTTCACAGAGAGGATAGTGGATGCATGGAACAGCTTCCTGAGGAGGTTGTGGGGTCTAAAACTGTGGGAGAATTTAAGAATGCATGGGACAGACATAAGGCAATTCTTGTCAGGGGTAGGAAGAAATGGGCTGTTGGTTAACTAGGATCTGTGGCTTATCATGTAGGTATGGAAATGGGCAGACTAGATGGGCCAAGCAGTCCTTATCTGCTGTCAAAGTCTATGTTTCTATGTTTCTAAAAGGGAAACACCCTTCCACCACTTTAATACTTTTCCTGAAGTATGGAGAGATATGTCTTTTAAATATACTGACAACATAGCTTTTCAATCAGTATGCTTAATGACTTGTATGGTATTACTTTCTGGTACAAGACCCATTGGCATCTGGCTTGCCAGATATAAAACTTTAAACAGCAAACAAATATCATTAAGGTTCCTTCATTATTCCTATTTAAGCTATGTGGCAGTTGGTCTATAACAAAAAACTCGTTCTTCATGCATGAAATCCAGGGTAGCTTCCATCTTTCTTTTAAAAAGAGCCATAAATGTTTAACTTAAGAACGTTCAAAAAATAAATGCATCATGGTTTCCTCCATCACTTGGCATGTATTGTAGGGACAATTATGCTCCTCCTGGACCTTGTGCATATTATTGACAAGTATGTTTAATCTTCCATATGCTGTAAACCACAGAATTTCCCACATATGAAGTAATCTAGATTTAGTAGCTGCCGTATTGGTCCTTGCAAGAATAGATCCAGAACCAAATGATTTGATACCTTTTAATGGACCAACATAGATTTAACAACAAGAACAAAGTGCTCTAGCTTTCGGAAGCTACCCTACCATACCACATTCTCCACCCTACCATAAAGCTTACCTTGGAGTACTCTACCACCAAGGTTAACTTTCTGGACACCACAGTCATCATTAAGGATGGAACCTTACATACATGTATTTACAGGAAGCCAACAGACAGACAGAGATACTTGCACAGGAAAAGTAACCACCCAAACCATACAAAAAATCTGTCATATACAGTCAAGCACTTCGTTGTCAACGTATTTGTTCAAATGAGGATGACAGAGATACACATTTGCTATGTTGAAAAACACCTTTATGGAGCAGGACACTCTTCCAGGAAATTGACAGGATAACAGAATGGGCAAAGTACCAAGACAACAACTACTACAATATAAAGAAAAGACAGCTACAGAAAGAATACCCTTGGTAGTCACATATCATCAGACCTTGAACATCTGCGTAAGATTATTAGATCTCCACCCAATCTTTAGTGAGCATGACACCCTTAATTGTATTTTAAGGAACTCCCACTACTATCTTTAAACAACCACCAAATTTATCCAGCCTAATTATTAGGAGCAATCCACCAGAACAGAATACCATGTCACACAATGGCAATACCTAATCGCAATCAATGCCTCTGTAAGACTTGTGGGCTCATTTCTACCTCAGACTGTGTGGTTACATCACAAAACAGACAATTCCAGGTGCATGGGAGTTATGCATGCATGTCACGACATGTTGTTTATTTAATTCAGTGCAAGAGATGTCCACAAACAGGTTATGTAGGAGAGGCACACCAACCGCTCTGCATTAGGATGAACTCACACAGACATACTATTACAGCAAGGAAGACTGAAAAACCAGTGGGGCATCACTTCTCCCAGCCTGACCACTCAGTCTCAGATATGTCAGTAATGGTCTTAAAAGGAAATCTCAAAAACACACAACAGAGACGAGCTTTTGAGATTAAACTTATTATACATCTCAATATGGTAGCTGATGGGATGAACGTGGATCTTGGCTTCATGAGACACTACAGAAACTAACATCCACAGACCTTTTCTTCTTCAAACTGACATATTATAGGACTTCAGCATGTGTGGGATGTGGATGCGTGTGTGTATGTATGTGTGTGGGTATGTGTTGTGAGGTATGTGATATAACAGATGTGGGCTTGCTGTCACATTGAGGTAAGTCTCTATTTAGCTATATGGAGTTATAATGTGTTACTATTTTTATTTCACACACATAATGAATATTAATTTCTCCTTACTTTTTATCTTTGCCTGGGGATTGATTCCATTGCACCATATTCAGATTACCCAGCCTGCTAGTGTACATACAGGAGTGTTATCATATACTGTTATATATAATTTTTGTAACTCTGTACATATTGGGGTGTGTGATCTCATTTGCTTGAGGGTCCTGCACAGATCTTTTTACATTAGGCTAATATTGTAGTAATTTGTGGATATGTAGGTATGTTAGACCTCTGGTCTTACACATATACTTTATATTTACTTCTAGTTACCTTATCCTGGGGAGGGTGGCAGGTTTATTTCATGGTAGCTCTGTCTAGTATCCTTGGAAATGTTATTTTGAAGATAGTAGTATGGTTAAATAGTGTTACTTTTTCACTCTGTAGATATTATGAGACATAAGACCTTTTACTCAGGATTTCATGACAAGTTTTATTCCTTTGGGGAACAATTGCAGTGACTGAAGTTAATATAGGTTCACTAGGAGAGAGAGAGTGAGTGTGTGTGTGTGTGTGTGTGTGTGTGTGTCTGTGGGAGAGAGAGAGAGAAAAAAGGAGGGGGGAGAGAGAGAGAGAGAGAGACAACATCTCCTTTAAACTATGTATCTCCCCCACCCACATTATTGTGATGTGGGGTGGGTTAGGTGGTATTGTTTGTATGAAGAGGAGGAGATAAATTACATTTGTATCTTTTTCAGATTCCTTAGACACTTGTGGTACATCAAGTTGCTACATTCTCAGTATATATTGACATCAGTACATACCAGGCTACATGGTCTTAATTCCTTGAGGTTCCTCGACTAGAGTTTTTTGTTTGACACTAATATTATCAATTTATATTTAAATTATCATGTATATAGTCCTGAGGTTTTTGAAATGTCTTGGGCCTTTTATTTAGCTTGAGAATACAGCTGGATGACATGTCCAGCTAGGTTTTACACATCACACAGTGTGCACTGATGTTTGTTAGACAACTTTACTGGTAATTCTTGTATTTAATGCTAACATTGTAATTTCATGAGCCCTATAACTATCTTAGTTTGTCTTTAAGCTGAGTGGGGGGTTGCCTTTCAGTAATCACATCCTTATACTAAATGTGACACTCATAGCTTGATTTAGGAGTTATCTGCTTCAGCAGTGTTATCTTATGTCAATTAATTTATATGCAGTAGGATTCTTTGTATGTGTGTTGCACCAAGCACATCTGAACCCAAGGTTCTTTCAGACTGAAGGCAGTATTGTACTGTTAAACTTCTCTGACATCATCTTCTGTTTTTTTTTTTTTTAAATGAGTATTTTAAACCAATGGGGATTTTTTTCTGTTTTTCTCTGCATTATCTAGCTGTTACAAGTATTGTATTTTCTTAACAACTGCCATGAGCTTCTGAAGAAGGACTGGTTGGTCC
The DNA here is from genome assembly GCA_016271365.2 of Neoceratodus forsteri. Taxonomy (NCBI): domain Eukaryota; kingdom Metazoa; phylum Chordata; order Ceratodontiformes; family Ceratodontidae; genus Neoceratodus; species Neoceratodus forsteri. Next base: position 767,054,075 of record CM057452.1, on the reverse strand, counting down.
GAAAGCTAGAGCACTTTGTTCTTGTTGTTACATCTAAGTTGGTCCATTAAAAGGTATCAAATCATTTGCTTCTGGATCCACATATGAAGTGGAATCCTGGGGTTAAGTTGGGATGATATAGATTGAGTTTTACTAGAGGACAATTTTTAAAGTCAGGGAGCTCTGGGTATATCTGAGAGATAATAAAAGTATAGAGGTGAGAGCCTGATTTTCCACAAATCTGAGCAGTGGTCAATCCCCATTTATACAGCTTACTTGCTGCTGGTATGAAGAACTGTGGTATAATGAGTCTGGCAGTAATTTTTGGAGGAGATGCTACCTATTGTGAATAAAGGCACCTAGGGTGTTTAGGATCCATTTAGCACATAGGGGATCTGGGCCTTGTAACCCAGCTTTAATACTGACTGAAATAAATAGAGAAGTGAAAATGGTTACAGGGTCAATCAACCCTAAACCACCTTTCATTTCTGGGAGATAAGAAAAATATCTTCTAATAGGGTTCATCCTGTTCCCCACATAACATGTGGAAGAAGGAAGCATATAGTCTGGATTCTAAAACAGTTGGTGGTGGGGGGATCAACTCTATATAAAGTAAACAAGGCACTATGAAACATTTAATGACCTGTATCCTTTTAACCTTTCCACCTGGAAACTTTAGATTCCACTCCTTGTATAGCTGTTTCTCATTATCCAATGGCATATTTTGCTGCCCGAAGGTCACTCCTAAAATTTTTAAGGAAGATGTAAAAATCCGAGTGCCCTTTTTTAGTTATATACTTTTGGGGAGTTGAACCTATAAAGAGACCCCTATATTTTCCTACATTTAGACGAGAATCTGACACTCTAGAATAATTGCTGATAACTTGAAACAGGGAAGGAATGTGAGCAGAATTGGACATAAATATTGCAATATCATCTGCATATGCCTGTGCTAGTAGAAGGTCACCAGGGTTGGGACCTTTGAGTCCTTGCCACTGAGATGTATTATGAATTATTCTTAATAGGGGGTCTAATGAAATAATATAAAGCAGGGGATTCAGATGACACCCTTGTCTGACTCCTGTTGTAATTTTTATTTGTCTCCCTATGTTTTGCTTTATAACTGGTGTACTCTAGCTGAAGAATACAGTAATTGTATCCACTCAATAAAATCAAATGGAATGCTGTATTTTTCCAGAGTGGCAAACAAAAAGTGGTGATAGACCTGGTCAAAGGCCTTGCACTGTTCTAGTGAGATTATACAACCCTGTTGCTTCTGCATGTTTGAGTATTCAATAAGGTATCTTATAACCATGAGAGAATATTGAATTTTTCTATCCAGGAGACCACAAAATTGGGAAAGATGTATTAACCTAACTTTTTTTTTCTGTCTATTGCTTAGAATAGTAGACAGAATTTTAAGATCTGAGTTTAAAATTGAAATGAGTCTCCAATTATGAATACAAGACCTGCCTCCTGATTTAAATAAGAATACAATCAGACCTGAAGTGAACTGTGATGGGATGGTTTTAACTTTAAAAAAATAGGAAAAGACAACTTCAAGACAAGCTTCAAATACCAAAAGAAAGGCTTTATATAATTCATATGGAAGGCTGTCGGGCCCTGGGGATGCATCTTGTTTAAGGGATTTTATAGTTTAATTTCTAGTGCAGTAATGGGATAAGTCATGTAAGAGTGCTTATCAGGTGGATCAGAGACCTTAACCTTTGCTAATGGGAATCTGTGTCCTCTGTTAAAGGAGTATTATTCATATTATGTGAGTGTAAGTGTTTCAAAATTAATTTGTACATCCTTTCCTCTGAATCTATCTGGGATCCTTGACTGTCTCTTAAAATCTGCATTGCCATATTTTTGTTTCAGGATTTAAAATGTTCAAATGGATCACCTATAGGAGATTTTTGGGTGCCATACTGTAATTCTGCTCTTAATGTTCTAGCTCTATCATATTGATAGTCCATCGTGTCATGTTTATTTTTTCCTATTTGGGGGTCCATAGTTGTGTTTAGAATTTGTGGATAAAGAAAATAAATATTGGAGCAGATTGTGGAGCTATAAATATTTTAAAAATGTATTTCTTTCTTTAGACTTTCTAAATTTTTTTAACCATATTTTAAGGTCCTCTTTAGTATCCAACTGCCATGTACTTAAGTCATCATATAAAAGACTGAACAGAGGTTTTAGCTGTGAGCAGCTGGGCTATACCAGTTTGAATGTCTAAATCGTGTAGAATAGAGGTGTTTAATTTTCACCTTTTATGGTGCACTGTGTTGGAGGGATGTCTACAAAAGCTAATTTTGAGAAGTAAGTGGTCTGATCATTATATTGGGGAAAATCTCTAACACCAGGATTGGTACCTCTTTAGGAATAAATAAAAAATTATCTATGTAGGTGAAGAATTTCTCTCTTTTGTATGTGTACTGTGGACCTTTGATCTGGTTCCTCCTGCAATCAATTAAGTCAGCTGTTTGAATCAATTTCTGTAGAGAGGATCACAGTAAGATGTTTTTCTCACTTAAGCCCCACACTGTCCTGGGTAAATCACAATTGAAATCCCTTCCCAGGATAGTATGTAGTGTGGTGGCCAAGTATGACTGGAGAAGATTGAATAGTGCCACTCTTTCTGATTTCACTTGGGGCCCATAAACATTTATTAAATGAAAAGCTGTATGCTTCCAACTGCATCTACAATCAACAGCCTGCCAGAGATTATATCCACAATTTTTTTAAGTGAAAATGAATATGAATTACAGAGAATCCCCACACCATCAGCTTTATCTGTGCCAAAGGACAAAAATGATGGCCTCCATAACCATTCAGACAAAATGAGATGTGCCTGATCTAGTATAGACATGCATGGTTCTTGTATGAAACAGATATCTATCTGTGACACATGTATATATTGAAATATAGCATGTCTTTTTGTATTATTATTAAACTACAAATATTCAAAGAACCAATGGTCAGGTTTGTATGAGAGATGAATCAGGAAATAGAGAAATCAAGAAGTTTGTTTTCTTTTTTTTTTTCACTTTATAGTCCTTGGTTTCAAAGTCTGCCTGGGTGGGGGTCAAGATTATGATGCTCACCCACCTCCTTGTCTGACTTTTCCCAACAAGTAGCTAAGGCAGCATAAGAGCTAACAATAATAATCACTGGAGTTTCCTGGACTTTTTATGCGGTGGGTAGGTTTTTAATTTCATGTTATTCTCCTTTTAGGAGTAGGTGCAGGTTTAGGGGGATAAAGAGAAATGTTCTTCTCCCTAGTGATCATATCTGGGTGTCCTGTTAACATACTAGAATGAGAGCTTCCACTAACTGGAGGGGGGTACATTGACCTTTAAAGTCTGTCCTGAAACCTCTGCTTCTTGGATAATAATCTCTTGTGTTTCATCCTGCGGATGGTGTGGGGGGACTGAGCCTCTGACTGGCTCAATGAGGCAGCATCCTGGGCTTTTTGAATTAATAGTTCATGGCTGATCACCAAGGCCTTGATTTTTGCTCTCCAGGGGCACTCAGAAGAAAACATGACCCGTTTCCTCACATAGGTCACAGTTTGTTAAATTTGCACACTGATGACTGTTGTGTCCAATTTCTCCACAGATGTCTCAACGGGGTTAATCACATGTACTAGACAAATGGGTTCTTGCCCAACATTTACAGCAAGCTTGGGGCTGCCCTGCATAGAAACAGACCCCCCCCATCCCTTCCCAACAGAAATAAGTTTGCGATATGCTCCATGCCACTTTCATTTTGATGCAGTTTTATTTTGTATTTCCACCCCCCGGTCCAAAATAATTCTGAATCAAGGATTGCTTCAAGGGAGTAGAATATCTCATATTTTTGTGAGAGCCAATAGGTTATGCCCTCCACATGAACTCCCTCATTTATAAACATGATAGTGACGTATTTAATCAATGGTTTTGTTAAAGGGATCACTTAAAAGGGAGTTGATGGGGGGGGGGGAATTTTTATCGGATTGTACCTCTGCCAGAATGTTTCAATAGCATATGAAGAGCGAAAACTTATATCTTAATTATCTTCTCCTGATATATTAATAAAGGCGAACATTTCCCTTGAAGAAGAGTGCAATGACTCTTTAGGAAGGATTTTTCCAACATAATGCCTATCAGATCTATCATCCAACCCCCCCCCATACTTAATTCAAACAGCATTATGTCTGGTGGCTGATTCTTTTTTGGTTTTAGCAAAAAAGTCAGATAACAGAGATCTGTGTGGATGACCCTCCTCTGTTTTGGTTGAGTCATTCTGCTGGTCTCTCTGTTCATTGGGGTGCACCCTTTTTGTTTTGTTTTTGTTAGTGGAAGACAAAGAATTGGGGGTACATTCTTCTAAGATTCAGATGCTGGTGCTAACCTAAGAGGACAGGATGGTTCCATATTTTTATTAGCAGTATATTTTTGTCCCAATAAGGTAGTTTTATTAATGTCCTGCACACCCTGATCTTGAAGAGCTAGTTGCCATACTGGAGAAGTTTGAGCTAAGGGATCCTTATCCCACTCAGGTTCACGAAGCCAAGTGCTATATGGAAACTGTTTCCATCCTGCTTCCTCTTAAGGCCTTTTCGGGGGGACCTTTTAGAAAAAGGGTCCATGTTCTGGGGCTGGATAGCAAAGGCAGACTGAATTGCAGAAGCCACTGTTTGAGCTTTGGATTGACATGGGATATCATCTACTGAATCATCACTGCCTGCAGTAACTAATGAAGAAAGATTATGTTTGGCAAGAGTCAAAGCGTCCCTTTTATTCTTATTGTCGTCATTCTTATTGCTTTTTTGATTTGGTCTTCTTGCAGTAAAGGAATGAATTGTGGCTCCTATCTGGTTATTATTGTCTGTTTGATATTTAATCTGGTTAGTAAAATCACTTGAGGTACTTTTATATTGTATTTGTAAAGTCAGGGAATGTTCATTTGTTTTACTAGTTGAACTAATCCCCATCAGTGCTACTGAACCTGCTACAGTAACTGATACAGGATGCAAGGTGTTTAACAAGCCCATGTTTTTTTAACTGCTGTCCCATACTATCCCTCCCAGGATTTCCACGTGGAATTTCTTCCCACGGCTCTAGGCACCCACTTTTGCAAGCAGTTTCACTGCCAGCCACATTTGATAAAGAGTAAGAAAACTCAGATGTTACCTGGGGAAGTTGATTTTGATAGCGATTGGAGCCACTGAAGTATTTAATGCTCCAGGGTCACATGAGTCTCCCAGAGCATTGACAGCTTCACCATGCTCTTTGACAGATGCCACATTCAATAAAAGTTTTGTGAGGTCTCTTTTGATCTGGCGCTTTCAACGCTCACGCCTTTGCTCCTCTTCTTCAAGTTTCTGCTTTATTTTCTCCTGTAACTCTGTATCATTCTCCACATCAGTATCCATATTCTCAGGGATTAGTTCACAGAAATCTTCCATCAGGACAAAGATGTCAATGCCTCCTTTGTCATTCTTTGTATCAAACTCCACTTCATTACCGAGTGTAGCTTCTTGCAGTAAGAGAACAGAGGAGGAGGCCTGCTCCTTTGTCTCAGCAGCTTCCACCACCTCCAGCAGCTCCTTCAGAGTGGCCATCCTGGAGGCAGTTAGCAATTTCCCTACTGGTGAGTAGGGGCATTTTTATTCAAGTACAATGACTTTTAGAACCATAAAACAAAGGAAACAACAGAAAATAAACCAAAAGAAACATACACATCATTTTATTTCAATTTGCAATTAAGTCATAAAGAAATAAAGTGAAAACAAATAGTGAACTGACCCATTGGGATAATGTATTAGGTTTAGTTATTACTAATATTGGGAGTTCCATATCAAATATTCAAGTTGGTGCACCCTTGGGTTCTAGTGACCATTATTCAATTTCCTTCTCATTGTTATTTTTCCAGCAAATCCAGAATTTTTCTGAATTTTAAAAATGATGATAATGTGAAATTCAACAACATTAATGACCATCTAAACTGTATTTCTTGGGATGAAATATTATCTCCTCTCTCCCTCAAGAAATCTTGGGAATATTTGAAATCTTCAATCTATTATTTGGAAGATTTCTTTGTCCCCATCAAAAAAAAGTATAGCAAGAAGGGGAAGATCCCTTTGTAGTTTAATAAAACTATTAAATATGTAATTAAAAATAAACAAAGGCTTTTCTCTCTTGTAAAATATAGTGAGGGAGTTGCCAAAGAACAATTACTTTCTAAATATAGGAAAACCTTAAAACTTTTAAAACAAGCTATCCTACAATTTAAAAAGAAATCAGAGTTTCATTTGGCACATTTTAAAAATAGCTACAAATTGTTATTCTCCTATCTTAATAACAAGAAATTGAATAACAGATACATGGGTCCTCTATTTGTAAAAAACTCCATTATTTCTACTGACAGGGAAATCACTGACATGTTTAACAGCCAGTTTTGTTCAGTTTTTTACTAAAAAAGAAGTCCCAAAACTTTTTAGGCATTCAGGTAACAACATTTCCCCTTATATTATCACTGAAGCTCATACCTTAGATGCTATTTGTTCCTTCAAACAGACATCTAGTCCAGGACCAAATAATATTAACCCAAGATTCTTACTAGAAACAGCTAAAGTTATAACTAAACCCTTAACCCTCATTTTTAACAGATCTTTATATGAAGGTGTTATTCCCCATGACTGGTCAAATGCCACAGTTATACCAATTTTCAAAAAAGGTAACCATTCAAAGCCTGAAAATTACAGACCAATAAGCTTAACTTCAGTTATAAGTAAAGTAATGGAGAAAATCATAAAATAAATCTCGGAAAATGAATGGTATCCCCATGGATGTAATCCTCCTTGACTACAGTCGTGCATTTGATAAGGTCTCTCATGACATATTGCTTGACAAAATGAAGAAATTTGGATTTTCACAGTCCATAATTAATTGGGTTTCTGGTTGGCTGTCCAACAGACAATTGCAAGTTAAAATAAATTGCTCACTCTCCGAAGTTCAGAGTGTGACTAGTGGAGTCCCGCAGGGTTCAGTTCTTGGACCAACTTTGCTTAATATTTTTATCAGTGACCTGCAGGTTAGTTCAGACAATCTTCTTTCAAAATTTGCTGATGACTCTAAGTTAGGAGTGTCTGAATTAACATCATTAAATAGGACAGCCATTAGCAATAATTTAAAAACTATTGAAGAATAGGCAGACTCTAATAGGATGTTACTTAATCCGGATAAGTGTCATGTATTACACCTTGGTAGGAATAATCCCAAACAGATTTATTTTTTAAATAATATCCCCTTCATGTGTCAGTAGTAGAGCAGGATCTTGGAATCCTTGTCAACAATAAATTGTCCTCTACTGACCATTGCATTAGGGTAGCCAAAATATCTAATGCATTGCTTACTCAAATTAAACAATCCTTTGTCTCTAGAACTCACAAATGTATTATTCCCCTGTATAGAGCTCATGTAAGGCCACATTCTGACTACAGTTCTCCATTTTGGAGTGCTTATTTAATTCAGGACATGGACAGAATAGAAAGAATTCAGAGGAGAGCTACCAAAATGGTTCCACATTTGTCCAAAATGGATTACTGGGGTAGACTTCAGGAAACCAGGTTACACTCACTTCAATCAAGATGAATCAGAGGTGACCTGCTTATTTTACATAAAATTCAGAACTCTCAGGACCTAATGCACCAATGTGGTCTAAACATCTCCACACGGCTCCACAATAAACAAATTGGTATGGCTAAATCTAAAACAAATATAAGGTTAAATTATTTTATGATAAGAACCCCTCAAGATCTTTTATAAAGTAACTCCATTTCTTCCTTTAAAAAAGGTTTGGATTTTTGGATGGAGTCTAATAGCTCCAGGGTATAACTTTTCCCACCATGGTGGTGGGGGACAATCTTGATGGGCTATAGCTTTCTTTGTCCTTTAAAACCAAGTAAACCAAGTACACATCAGACCACTAATTTTAACAATCAAGGAACCAATCAAAGTGCTTTCCCACAGGTATTACTTTCTTATAGCTATTTTTCACTTGATCCTCATAATTGTCTGTTAAATTCAAAATCATTTGAGCCAGAATCTGTTGAGGTTCATACTTTTGTTGTTGTGAGATCAATGCACATCTTGCCTGCCATAAATAATATTTGCATAAGACAAAGAAGAGCCTCACAGAACTTGGGTGATATTTGTTTAGGGTTGTAGGATATAATCCTAGTACTACTATTTCATGCTTCTTAATTACAGAAGTGCTTAACCCCCAAGACCTTGATATTAGAGTCCAAAATTGTAAAGTAAGGGGGCATTTAAAAAAGAAGTGAGTCTGGGTTTCTTCAATTCCAGGGCAGGTATCTCTGGAGCATATACATTCTTCCATGGCTTTATGTTTATGTGACCCTCTTACTCCTAATCTGTTAAAACAGGACAGCCAAACTACATTCCATACCTTAAGAGGCAATCTCTTGTCTGTAAGCTAGGAGAAGATATGGGGACTTTGGGGTTCAAACAATTGTATTACTTGAGGGGTCTCATAGAATTTATCACTCAATGTTAATGCATAAAAAAGATTTCCTTGAGTGATTTAGCAACATGTGAGGGGCTATCTCCAAGAGTTTCAATTTTACAAAGGCAAAGTATAATTACTATGTTAACCATAATCTTTTAAAGTTACACGGAAGAGTTGAGGGAGTGGCCATCCAGGTTTGAAACACCAGGAGGAGGAATGTTTCCATAAACTTGTATCCCACTGGTTTATTCTTAGTTAGAAGGGGGAGAAAATTGAGATAAAAGAAAAGACTATAAAAAAATAATAAGGGCTTAACCATCCGTACACCTCATAAAGAGTAGTTGTGGTAAATGTATTGTCTCTTGATGGGATTTAATCTACTTCCCCAAAAACCTTGGAAAAAATATTCATTAATCTAGCTTACAGGGCACTAGGAACAGGAAAAATTCATGCAATGTGTAAAAATATTGGTAGAATTAAGGAATATAGAAGTGAAACTTTTTTGTTTTGAAACTGGTATATATTTCCAAGAAGCAATTATGTTCTTGGCCCATTGCATATTTTGTGGCCAATTTAAGGTAGCATCATCCTGGCCCCCTAGTTGGAACCCTGGTACTTTAATTTCCTCACCTGTAACCTTTATATTTACAGTACTTCTTATGCCATCCTGTGTGATTTGGCCAAGGAAGATTTTTGCATGACTTTTCTCATAATTTATTTTTGCACCTGAGATTTTTTCAAAGGCAGAAATTTCCTGTGGCAAACTTTGCTGATTTAATTCTGGTGTGGTGCAAATACAAAGGTCATCAACATAAGCACCCACCTTCAAGGCTGGAGATCCATCTGGAAAAGAAATTGAAGGAATGCTAGGATTCTTGGAGAGTCTCCTGTTGATGGGATCTATTTGAAATATAAATAACAAAGGGCTAAGTGGACAGCCCTGTCTTACTTCCTTTTTTTTCTGGAAAAGGGGTCCCTACTATGCCATTAAAATACAGAACAATGTTTGCTGTATTATAGAGTAGAGCTATCCACTGGATGAACTTATCTGGTACTTGGTAGATTTGTAACACATTTAATAAGTAAGTATGATCTACCCAATCAAAGGCTTTTTCGATGTATAAGGTCAGTATCAAACATTTGGAACTGGAATCTGGGATATGGGACATTAAGTCTCTTAAGAATATTACATTTTTAACTATTGATCTGCCTTCCACTACACAAGATTGTGATTCACTAATTACTACTTTAGCTTATTTTGATAGTTGAGCCAATAGGAAAGAAGCTAGGATTTTATAATTCACATTCAGAAGGCTTATGGGCCTCCAATTTGTTAGATTGTTTTTATGACCCTTTTATAAAGGAGGATAACTAGAGCTTGAGACATTTTATCTGGTAGAAACTCTGTGGACAGGATGTCAGAGAATACATCAGCCAAAATAGGGGCAAAAAAACTTGCATAGAGTGTACACAACTCATTAGACAACCCATCCATCCCAGGAGCAATGTTCTTTTTTCAATTTTCCCAGAGTGTCTAATACTTCCGTAGGAGTGACAGATATTGTCAGGGAAGAAATAGTTTCCTGGTCTAGTTCTGGGATCAGTAGATCATGTAAATAATCATTTTCTCCAGTAGCTGAAGAGGGTATACCAAATAGTTCATATAAATGAAATTGGGCTATATTTTGGATTTTAACTTGTTCACAGTAACTCTAATTTGACAATGGGTCTAGGACTGTTTTGATTTGTGTGTGCTGTACTCTGTTTTGACAGCCCCTATAGATATCCAAGGAGGGTTTAGTTCCTTGAGTACCAAATTGGGACTCAAGTTTCAAAGACTCCACCCTATTATAGTAAAACTTTATCATGTCTGAATTTATTTCCTCTATTTCCTTTTGTAAGTCAAATTTAAACTCATGTGCATGTGATATTGTTCTGAATAGCCTGTCACTTAATTTTAAATATTGAAAGTAGTGGGATGTAATGTTCTTGTTTGAATGTTTTATAAAAAAAGATTTAAAATTTAATTTAGTATCAGTCCATCAATCAACAATAGAGTCATAAGCTTCTACTACTGAAAACCTTGCTGTCAAAAAGTTTGTCAGAATCTTTTCCATATCTGGCTGAGTTAAGAGGGAGTTGTTTAACATCCATCTTGATCTAACATTTCTTTACCTGGAATTAGTGGTACTTGTTAAAGTAACTGCAAGATAGTCATAGGATTCACTAAGCATAACCAGAGTTTGCGAGACTTGGAAGGTCTTTGAGAAAAAAATGAAATCTATTCTAGTTGCTAGCTGACCCTTAAAACAGGTTTTCACACCTTTTGGGTGTATTGTGACAAACCCATCTAATAAACCAGCAGTTTGTATTATTGAATTTAAATGGGATGAATAGCCAAAGAGTTTTGTGGTATGCCTACCCTTGTCAGTGAGAGCCAGAGGACAGTTAAAATCTCCTACCCAAATAACATTTTTTCTGTATGTAGATATGGCTGGATTAAGGAAAATAAAGCTGAGCATGTAGCTATGCTTTGAAGAGCATATACGTTAATTACTCTGAAAACTGTCACAAGGGAGGCTATCAGGAAGGAGGCAGAGGACACCACAGGGAAAGGAAGCAGCTCCTGGCGGGGGACTCAATTATCAGGGGGATAGAACTGGGGAGAGCAGGCAAAACTGAAGTAAGTTGCCTGCCTGGTGCCATGGCTTGGAGGCACAGGAAGCGCATCCTTAGGATCACGAGAACAGTTGCACGGGAGTCTGAGCTGGACATCATTGTCCACCTAGGGACAAATGACTTGGCTCATCATGAGATTAGAGCAGTGCAGAAGGACTTTGTAGAGCTTTGGAGGGGCCTAAGACAAGTAGCACACACACAGTATCCTTCTCAAAGGTGCTGCCTGTCAGTGGCATGGGTGAGGTGAGGGTACTTTGCACCATGCAGTTTAATGAATGGTTGAAAAAATGGTGTGGAGCACAGGGGTTTGGTTTCATTGGGGACTGGGGTTCCACCTGGAGGGACACCAGCCTATACTGGCAGGATGGTCTGCATCTGTCCAGGAAGGGAACAAGTCTTTTGAGCTATTGGTTTAAATGCTTCATTGGCAAGCTTTTAAACTAGTCAAGGGGGGAGGCACTGATAAGCAGCAGGAAAATCCCAGCCTCCCCCTACAAAACAGGGTACTAAATGAGAAAAAGACCAAGGTAGAAAGGTCAGTGGGGGATGCTGCTCCAGAAGGTAAAGCCATCAAAAAATGGAGAGTAATGAGTACCAATGCCCGTAGTCTGGGTAACAAGCTTCCTGAATTAGTGGCCTTGATGGAGGAAGAACATCTGGATATCATGGCAGTCACAGAAACATGGTACACACAGAACCATGACTGGGACATAAACATACCAGGACACACTAACTACAGGAGGGACAGGGAGGGTAAAAGAGGAGGAGGAGGAGTAGCTCTCTACATAAGCGAAGAAATCAAAGCAGCAGAACAAAAGGGTAAACAGAGAGGAGAAGAAGCACTGTCGGTCAAGCTGGAGACAGGCAATGGCATCACAATCTGCACAGGGGTTGTATACTGACCCCCCTCTCAGTGGGAGGAAATGGACAAAATAATGATAGAAAGTATACTTAGAATGGCAGAAAAAGGGGAGATATTGCTGATGGGTGATCTGAATATGCCAGATGTTTACTGGAGTGCAGTTGCAGAAGCCACTTCTAAGAGTGGGGTTATTCTAGATGCACTACAAGGGGCATGCCTTAGACAACTAGTATTGGAACCCACTCAAGAGGGAGCAATCTTAGACCTGGTTCTCTCAAATGGAGATGGAGAGAGGATCACAGATGTAGAAGTGGGTAGCCATCAGGGAACTGGTGACCATCAAACAGTATGGTTCACAATAAACACAGCAATAGAGTCAAGCCATACAAGGCAAAAGTACTGGACTTCAGGAGGGCTGACTTTGCCATAATGGGTGAGTGCCTAAGGAATGCACTAGCAAATGGGCAGGGGTGGAAGAACAATGGGGAATAATAAAAACTGCCATCACAGAGGTAACAAGCCTTTGTGTGAAGCAAGTAAACAAAACAAAATGATGTAAGAAACCACTATGGTTCTCAAAGGAGGTGGCAGTGAAGGTTCAAGAGAAAAAGAAGAAAGCATTCAGGAAGTACAAGGAATCGCAGAAGGAGCAGGACAGAGAATTGTATCAGTTAAAGCAAAAGGAAGCTGCGAAGGCAGTCAGAACAGCAAAGGCCCAAACTGAGGAAAAGATAGCCAACTCAGTTAAGAAGGGGGATAAAACCTTTTTTAGGTACATCAGGTAGCGAAGGAAGACCAAGGGAGGGATAGTGAGGCTTAATAAAGGGGAAGGGGAGTAGGCAGAGGGTGACAGTGAAAAGGCAGCGATACTAAACAAATATTTTTGCTCAGTATTTACAAATGAAGATGGGGAGAGGTACCTAAAACAAACAATAGAAACACTCTGGATACAGAAGTTGATACCAGCCCATTTACAGAAGAAAGGGTTCTGAAAGAACTCTTAAAACTGAAGGTGGACAAAGCAATGGGACCTGATGGGATTCATCCCAGAATTTTAAAAGAACTAAGGGTAGATCTAATGACACCACTGACTACCATCTTTAACAAATCATGGGAGGATGGGGTGGTACCTGAGGACTGGAGGATGGCAGATGTGATTCCCCTTCATGAAAGTGGGAGCAGGGCAGAAGCAGAAAGCTACAGACCTGTTAGTTTAACCTCAGTGATAGGGAAAATGATAGAATCACTTCTGAAGGAAAGAACTGTCAAGTACCTAGAGGCCAGAAGGGTGTAGGATCCAAGGCAGCATGGATTCACAGTGGAAAGGTCATGCCAGATGAATCTAATAGATTTCTTTGACTGGGTGACCAAAGTAGTAGATCAGGAAGGGGCTGTGGACATGGCCTACCTAGACTTTAGCAAGGCATTTGACACTGTCCCACACAAAAGATTAATATACTAGTTAGCCAGCCTGGGAGTGGGTCCCAAGATGATAGCCTGGGTAAAGAATTAGCTGGAGAATAGGACACAGAGAGTAATAGTAAATGGAGTCCACTCTGAAGAAAGGGGGGTTACTATTGGGGTACCACAGGATTCAGTATTAGGACTGGTCCTCTTCAATGTCTTTATAAGTGACATTGCAAAGGGACTGGAAGGAAAAGTATGTCTCCTTGCAGATGACACAAAGATCTGCAACAGAGTTGATGCACAAGGTGAAGTGGAAAGGATGAGAAGGACTTGGCAAGGTTAGAGGAATGGTCAAATGTGTGAGCTTAGATTCAATGCTAAAGAGTGCAGGTAATGCACCAGAAACAAAAACCCAGGGAAGAGTACACAATGGGGGTGAGATACTAACAACAACAAAATGAAAAGAGACCTGGGGGTAGTCATATCAGATGACTAAAGGTGGGCAAGCAATGTGAGAGGGCAGTAAGGAGGCTGGGGGATATTGGGATGCATAGGGAGAGGCATCACCAATAGAAAACAGGAAGTTATTATCCCTCTGTACAGACAGCTGGTGAGACCCCATCTGGAGTACTGTGTGCAGTTCTGGAGACTCAATCTCTGCAAGGACATAGACAGGATGGAAGCTGTCCAGAGGAGGGCAACTAAAATGGTGCAGAGTCTGCACCAGAAGACATATGAAGAGAGACTAAAGGAGCTTAATATGTATAGCCTCGAGGAAAGGAGGGAGAGGGGGGACATGATAGAAACTTTTAAGTACCTCAAGGGAATCAGTGAAGTCCAAGAGGGTAGCATCTTTCAAAAAAGAGGTGTGCAAGAACAAGGGTGGCACAATTTGAGGATAGAAGGGGCGGCTCAGAGGTAATGTAAGGAAGCATTTTTTTCACAGAGAGGGTTGTGGATGCATGGAAAGGCCTTCCAGAGGAGGTTGTGGAGTCAAAAACAATGGTGGAATTCAAGCATGCATGGGACAGTCATAAGGCAATTCTAGAGTTTGACGGTAGAAAGATGTAGGCTGCTGGTTAACTAGGATCTGCAGCTTATCCATTAGGTAGGGAAATGGGCAGACTGGGTGGGCCAAGCAGTCCTTATCTGCTGTCAAATTCTATGTTTCTATGTTTCCCCTTCCCTACTAAGATTGATCAAATGAGCTCGGCCTGGACTAATGTCTACTATCCTTTGTATAGAGAAGTGGAAGCCTTTCAGTAGTATGCCGACACTGTCACATTGGTCTGGGCCCTGAGACCAATAAGACGGCCCGAGTGTTCAAAGTTGTTTTGAGTGTGACACCTCGTGGGTTGTTTTTAATCTAGTGTCTTATATTAGAGTTGTGTCTTTAGCCAAGCCTTTCAAAAACTGAAGGACACTGAGTCTTTTTCTATAGTTTTTGATACTGTTTACATTCAAAGTTAGGGAGGAAATTTGATGGTTTATTCTCATAGTTGTGCATGTTGTTTTTCATAAGACTGCATGGAGGGGTTACTCTCTTTTTTCTTTACTGTTTCCCCTTATGAGTCTGACATAGTATCAAATTTGGAAGACACTGCCGATGAGTCTGAGTCATTCCTGTCATCTTCCATGTCCCCCCATTGCCTTCGCTTAGCTAAGGCCTGGTACCAATTCCTAGTTATTACGCAATGGTTTTGAGGGGTGGTCATAGTTGCTTTCCTTTTACCCTTCTTTTTCTTGTTATCTATCAGAGTGAAACCTGGCTGGGGGGCATGTCCTGCCTAACAACAGTCTCATCAGTGGGAGCAGTGGGGGGTGTTGTGGTAATTATTTCAGTAGTAGAGGAAGCAGTAGTGGGTTTGGATGGGTGTTCTGCTTCCAATGTAGTGGTTGAGGTGGAGGTTACTGGTTTCACAGCAGATATTTTACCTGTTTTCTTTTTTGGAAGTTGCTGAACTAGACATTTCTGTAGTAGCTGAACTGAATCCTGCCATTCTCTATCTAGCCTATTGTGTTCTGCCCAGGGACAGTTCCTATACAGGTGACCCTCTTCTTCACATAAGTTGCATTTTAAAGGATTTATAATAATAATAATAATAATAATAATAATTTTTATTTAAAGGTCGCCTTTCAATTGTCAAGGTGCCGTACATAATAACAATTAAAACAGTTAACATGAATAAAAAAAAATCCAAATAGACCAAAACAATTAAAACAATCAGTATTCAGGAAAAGCAGTTTCCCACAGAAAGGTCTTCAGACCCCTCTTAAAATCCTCCACAGAGGTACACTCCTGCAACCAATGGGGTAGAGAGTTCCAAAGGTTGGGGGCAACATACGAGAAAGCCCGAGTGCACAAGGATTTCAGATTCACCCTTGGAATCTCTTGCAACCCCTCATCAGCCAAGCGGAGAGATCAATTGGGGTGATAGAGAACCAGACGTTCTTTCAGATAGGCTGGGCCCAGATCATGTAGGGATTTGAAAGTCAGCAAGCCAACTTTAAAGGTGATCCACCACCGAATTGGCAGCCAGTACAGTTCGCGCAGCACCAGAGTAATATGACAAGATCTACTTGAACCCTTCAAAAGCCAGGATGCAGTGTTCTGCACTAGCTGCAGGTGATGGATTTCAACCCCAGACAGCCCTAGATAAAGAGAGTTGCAATAATCCAGGCATGAGGACATGAAGGCATGGACTAGAGTAGGCAGGTCGGCAGATGGAACAAGATGCCAAACCCTGGCAATGTTCCGAAGATAATAAAAGGAAGTCTTGATGACTGCAGACACTTGTGAATGCAGTGTTAGCCTATCGTCAAGAACTACCCCCAGACTCCTCACCCATTCAGAGGTTGGGAGAGATACACCACCAAGACAAATTCCTGAAGATGCACCACCACCTGACCCCTCTATCTGTCTGCCCGGGTCAACAACCAATACCTCAGTCTTATCAGAGTTCAACCTCAGCCAGCTGGAATTCATCCACTCCTGGATTTCTCTTAGACAGCTGTTAAAGACTGAGAGAGCTGTCTCCTGGTCAGGAGCAAAAGAAATATAGAACTGGGTATCATCTGCATAGCAGTGAAGCCTCAGCCCGTACTTCCTTACAATGTATCCGATGGGTAGCATGTACACCGCAAATAACATGGGTGATAATACTGAACCCTGAGGCACCCCACACAACAAAGCATTTGAATCTGAGGAAAAAGCCCCGGGCACAAACTTTGTGATCTCCCAGTGAGGAAAGAAGTGAACCATCTTAAAACAGTTTCAGATATTCCGCAAAGCAGTCTCAGGTGTTCTAGCAACACCATGTGATCTACGATGTCAAACGCTGTGGAAAGGTCGAGGAAAACCAAAATGGAATGGCTCTTCCAATGTCTGGCCATCAAGAGATCATTGAGCACCTGAACCAGTGCTGTCTCGCTACTATGTCTTTTATGAAATGCAGACTGGAGGGGTTCATAGATGTCATGGATGATCAAATGGTCCTCCAGTTGTGCAGCCACTACTTTCTCAATCACCTTCCCAACAAAGGGAAGGTTAGAGATAGGTCTGTAGTTTTCTAGACAGTCAGGGTCCAAGGTAGCTTTTTCAAGAGGGTTGTCACCACTGCCTCTTTCAGGGAGCTTGGAAACTTACCAGATTCCAAGGAGCACCTGATTATCTGCACAAGGATGGGACCGATGATATCAATACAACCCAAAATTAGGGAGATCAGTCCAGGGTCCAAACTATAGCATATAGGGCACATGTGCTGGATGATCCTCATGACATCCATGAACTCCAGCTGACCGAAGGAGCTCCAAGAAAACCAGGGCATCGTGATCTCACACCGATCCAAGGCAACTCCCCTAGAGTGTGATGGCAGCAGTTCCGCTCTAATGTCGGCCACCTTATTTGCAAAGAAACAAGAAAGCTCATGGCACTCTAATTGCAAAAAGGCTTTCTGAACTTGTAGAAAGACTGGGTTGCACAGTACATCCACAGTTCAAAACAGCTGAGCTGGTCGATTCTGAGCAACCTAAAAATCCCTG
This sequence comes from Neoceratodus forsteri, assembly GCA_016271365.2. Classification (NCBI taxonomy): domain Eukaryota; kingdom Metazoa; phylum Chordata; order Ceratodontiformes; family Ceratodontidae; genus Neoceratodus; species Neoceratodus forsteri. The sequence continues at coordinate 767,036,590 of CM057452.1, read as the reverse complement.
GACAGGAATTCTGCCTTCTTATGGGTGATTGCAGATTGATAGACAGAATAATGATCCATCAATCTAAGGTGGTAAGCATCAAGGGTGGACTTTTGCCAGCTACACTTTAATCTTTGCCCCATCTCCGTATCCCCCTCGATGTCCCATCAAACCAAGGAATCTTGGGGTGAAGAGAGAGGGGGCAAACATGAACTGGAGCAATAGAGTCCAGATCCCACCCCACGGCTGTGTTATAGGCCAACAAGAAGGTCTCTGGATCACTGCTTGCCAACGTGGAGGACAAGAGGTCAAGCACCACCATAAGGCCTTGGGAATCAAAATCCCACAAATGGCAGTACCTAACCAACTCCACAGGGGCAGGCCTTCTAGAGAGGGTGCAAAAACTGAACCCCCTAGTGTAATGGTCTGACCACCTGACAGGTTCCACCCCCACATCAGATGCCTCAAACCCAAGGAGGAAGATCAGGTCCGAAGAGTGTCCAAATTTATGCATAGCAGAGGAAACCACCTGTGTAAAGCCCAGCGTTGTCATTAGCTGGAGGAAGTGTTGACCAAATTGTGAGAGTTCGTCATCAACCCAGGCATTGAAGTCACCCAGAACCATCAATCTGGGCAACTCAAATGCCATATCGAAGATGAAATCCGCCACTTCCTGAAGGAATCACTTCTCATCACTGGGTGGATGGTAAATGAGAAGGATTTGAAGGCCTACACCTGCTACCCCTATACACTCAAAGGACTCAACCCCCCCACTAGGACCTCCGTGAGGCCAAGTTCAGTCTTGAAACAGACAGCAACCCCCTCCCCCTGTGATCCAATCTAGGACAGTGTAACACCGAGTACCCAGCTGGAGTCATAGCCCCCAAAATGGGGCCAGAATTATCCTCCAGCCAGGTCTCGGTAATGCATGCCAGGTCCACCATACCCACAAGATCAGCAATAATTGCGGTCTTGTTTTTAATGGACCTGGCATTGCACAACACTGCCCGAGCTGGACGAACCTCACATGCCACCCAGGCCATCTGTCCATCATAATCGGTGGTGCCCTTGGGTATGGGCACCAGACATGGGTAACCATGATCTGGATTCCATTTCACCCCATTGCACCTTCTGGTCCCAACCACCCCAATATGATGGCCCCCTCGATCAACATCTCCCATTCGTAACCCCGCGCACTTCTCCCTCTCTTACGAACAATGCCGAGTGCTCTACATTGCTAGTAGGTCTCAAACTGAAGAGGTGGAGAATAGAAAGGGTGAAGGGCATGAAGGGACGAGGATGAGTAGCACACCACTGTGGGGAATGAGGGCCAGCTCATGCTATATGCTGTACTGCCAAATGAAAAAATAAAACCAACAAGCAACCCAAAAATAAAACTACAAACTAATAATACCCCCTAATAAAAAATAATTAAAAAACCCCACCTGACACCCAAAATAGTTAACATCAAATCAGAGCCTGGAATTTAGAGACCCTGAACAACCCCCCCTCCCCCAAACACAAAAATAACCCACAGAAATAATAAATACTAAACAAAGCTTAGGGACTTTCACTCCCCAAACCCAAACACATAATACAACAAAACACAATAAATAATTAGTTCCTCCCCACCCAGTCCTCTCACTACTGGGGGAGAGAGGTAAAAAAAAAACAATATACAATACAAACCCCCCCACCCAGTCCTCTCACCACTGGGGAGAGAGGGTAGAAAAGCACTCTCTCTGCCAAACAATAAAACAATTATAATAATACAGCAATAAATAAATATAAATAGAACAAAATTATTCCAAACCATGAAAATGAGAAAGAAAATCATAAACTCCTCCCAGTCCTCACACAACTGAGGACAGGGCTAATTACAAAACTTCACACTGCCAGGAAAAAAGAACTGTAAGGTCCAACAAAACAAAAAATGAATAAAGTACATGGACGCAGGGTCCTCTCACCACCCGATAGTCCAGGCAACAAAAATTTAATAATCCACAAACAGTCAGGAGGGAGTCAGCAGTCTCTTCAATCCAGGCCCAGAATTAAATGAAGCCGAGATCAAGGGCCACTGAAACCTGCATAGTCCAAAAACAAATCCAAGGGCTGAGTCAATAACCAGTTTTACTGAAAATTCCCTTATAAAACCCCTCTGCTTACTGCCAAGTGCTCTCAGGAGAAATAAAGCCACCCAACACCAAAGGACCCCGAAAAAGTCCACAATTGCAGCCATTTCTAGAGTCCAAGGGAACAAGATACTCCGACCAGCTCCCCAGCTAGGAAATAACACCCAGCCCCCCGAGGGGCAGCAAATCTCTGTAAAGAAAAAACACCGAGCAATAAAGCAGGGGGCAAGGAGACAGTTCAACAACAGCAGTCAGGCAGGGAACACAAATCCAAATCACAAAAGCAGTTCCTGCAGACTCATCACAAACAAAAGTACTCCACCACGTATAACAGTCACCACTCAAGTTTTAAGGGTGGACAAAAAGGGAGCATAAAAATCACAGATCCCTAAGACTTGAAATCTTTCCACAACCCTGCAGCTTCACCTCTCCCATGCAGATCCTCGCAGACAGGGAACACAAATCCAAGTCGCAAAAGCGATTCCTGTAGATTCACTGCAAACAAACCCAGCTGAGCACTCCTCAGACGTTATCTGGGACCAGGCAAAGGTCCCCCTCACACACCCATGCTGCTCCCCATGAGCAACAAAAAAGAAGCTCAGTCAGCACTATTGCATTACTGCATTGTTCTCTGTGATCGGCACATGTAGAATGCCCAGACAGCATAATTGGCTCAATCGGCACCGTTGGAGCTCTAGGAGTTTGCTCAGTGCTTAACCTGGTAAGGACACACCTGGAGTAAGACACCCAGTTTTGGAACCCCCACAGTCGGCTCACTCAGCACATTCAGCACTCGCTAATAAAAGCGAACAAAATGGGTGGTGGGAGCTAATAAATAAAATAAACCAAAATATAGGTAAAATAAAAGTAACCACATTCGTCATGGTTACCGAGTAAAAACAAAACTCAAAACTAAAAGAGCAGCAGTCGCACACCCAGCCTGGTGGCCATCTTGCTTCTGCAGGTAGGGAAATCAATGCACCAAACTCCTTTGCAACGCTGTGCCCAATTTGGGCACTTGAACTGAGATGGCCATAATCTAAACACAAACTGCACCTTGGTTGTTCACAAACATAACTCAAGTGCATCCTTGCTCTGCACTTGTGACAGGTTTTGGGGTGCCCAACGGTAAAAATACAACCCCCTATCCCAGTCTATGTAAAAGCTCCCTGGTAAGTGAGATATTCCAGTGTCTGACTGTTTGAGCTGGACTTTGACCTTCTAGATGAACGTCCAGACAAGGTCTTTGTCCAGTATTGGGCTGAGAGTTTCTAAGATTGTACTCAGTTTTTGAAGCCAGTAATGTACATCTGCTATAGCAACACACTCATTCCTAAATAACAGTTTATTTACCTTTATTGTACATTTTGTGAGGGGGATTGGGAAAAAGGCTGCCATAAAGGCATGTTTTGAACATTGGACTACATCTCCCAGAGTCTATACAGACTTAAACTCATTTTAAAACTGATGTCATAAATCACTTCTCCTTTTACATGAATTACTGCAAACAATTCATTGGAGCTAATCCCCATCAAATCCTTTAACATCTGTTGCAATACTATATTCCTTTCAGGAGCATTTACAGGGTTCCCATTAAATGTCAGTCTAACAGCATTTCTGTGCTGCATGTGTTGTCCTCTATTTTTAAACAAGTCAGACATGTACTTGTGTTTTGGCTGTTCCTCAGTGTCTGTGTTTTTCCTTATAGAATTACCTTGAATTTGTCCCAGGACACTTTCTTTTGTAGTGGTTACTTTTTCCGTGACATCTGTATGTTGCTCAGTGTCCATGGCAACCTGTTTGCTTTGCTTCAGTGCATCAGACGAAAGAGTATTTTTTTTGTGCAATTCCTTTTACAGTATCCCCTTCATTTATTTTAATTTACCTAGAGGAACAGTTCTGAATTATTTTGGTGGCACGAACTGGTCCTGGTGATGTCCATGTTTTTGAGTTCTTATCTTGGGACCTGCCAACTGCTTTCAGTATGTCTTCCAATTACCAAGGCTGAGATTTTTTTAACATTTCTTCAGTGCAACCTTTGCACAGTGTAAAGGTAGTAGCTGGTGCATGATTTGGCAGAGGATCATCCAAATAAGCCACTGGGGTAAGCTGTGAGGGAATTCAATATTGTAAGACTAGTTCATCGACTTCAGAGTCAGATAATTCTTCATGCAAAAGTCTCATTCAGAACTCTTTATTTGATTTGATTTTAGTTTCTTTTTTGTTGACCAGGTAAGTGAACTAGACAAATTATGCCTATTTTCAGGCCTGATGCAGGGAAGTGGGATACAGATGAATGCCAACTGACCTTGAACCAGATTAGTATTTCTTAACAGTTCTTCCTGTGCCTCATTTTGTTGCTCTTGAGATTTTGGCATAGCCTCTTGGCTGGGCAAATTTTATCCAAGGTAGCACTATTGGGTGGAACATAAGAGACCATATTTTGAACTGTATGCTTACTCAAGACTTGACCGCCTTCCATTTTCTCATGATCTGTATAATCCATTGATTCAGTTTGCAGCTCAAGAACTGGAACATTTGATAGCTCATCCAAAATATCTTCCAAGTTCAGCTTGGCTGGATCAGCACTCCTCCCTCCTCCTCCAACAGACCAGCCATCCGCCATCTTGCTGAGGCGGACAAGGGTTCCCCCTTTAGAGCTAGGGAAGTCAATATCTGTGAACAAAGTTTCTCCACAATCCTCTCCCTTTCCTTCTCCCTCTCCTCCTCCTCCTCCTCTATATAGCTCCAAACTGGGATCCTCAATCCTTGCTTACAGGAAGCAGAGCCCAGTGGTGCAAGAGTAGGGAAATTTTTGTTTAAAACATTAAAATCTAAATTTACAAAATCCTTCTTCTTAAATCTTCCAAACAGTAATTTTCATGCAATACCAATTAATACTATGACAATCCTAATAATTTTAACCAAAACAAAAAGGTTTTGAACTTTGTCTTTAACCTACTCCCATCCATATATTTAACATACTGAATCAATGATATACCCCCCACCTTACTAGTCAGGTATTTGAGATTAAACAAAAGACACAAACAAATCGTTTTTCCATTTGTAAATACTCAAAAAGAAAACACTTCAAATAATTGTTCTATGTTACCTAGTTTATAGACTCAAACTTAAAGTTTTATACACTTTTAGACCCTCCACTAGTTCTATAGCAAACCCCCCTTTGAAAAAACATAATTTTATCAAGATTTTTTGAAAGCAGTGTTGTTTCTCTTACCTCCTCAAGTCATACCTCTCTTATTGTTTTATGTTTTCTTTTTCTGTTTTCTACAGTCATAAACCGACATCCCCTTCCCATTGCCCCTTTACATATTCCAATCTACAATATATCGTCAACTGAAAAAAAAATTGTGTTTTTAATCCAGTGTTTTCTTTCATCATCTTTTTAAAAGAATTGCCAGTATCTTTCCCAGATTCCTCTCTTCAACTTCTGACATTCACACTGTTGCAGTCTAGTTATGCATGCTGTGATCACATTAGATAAATCCATCAGAGTATCTTGCTGTTGCTGAAAAATATAACCACATATATATATATACATACAATAATGTATGAGGAAATGTGCTTAATGAGAAATTCATGTTTGCTTGAGGGGTTTATTAAAGTATCCAACCCCGAGGGCAAACATTAATTTTGAATTAAAGAACACTTTCTCATACATTGTTATTTATAATTGTTGGGCAGCAATTTTTTTTCCAGACCTGTGTCTGACTCAGACACACAGACACACTGATTCACACACACACACACACACACACACACACACACACACACACACACTCACTCTGTGTCTCCTCATTTGATTTTTTTTCATGTACTTTTAATTTCTACAGTTGCTTTTTTATTTTATTTTTTACTTTAGGCAGATTTCTGTATTGCAATTGGGATTGCGATGTTCTTACCTCAAGGAGGGAGGTCAGAGCCATTCTTCGTGGCAGTAGCAATCGAGACTTTTTCACCATTGTTCTTGGGAGTTGTGCAGTGCGATTTTGGAATGGTAGAATCAACCAGATATTTCTTAAATAATCGAAATGCATTTTTCTTTTTTTAAAAAACCCAACAGAACGAGTAGAGTCTGTCGGCTCCTCACTCCATGGGAAGAGAACCTGCCATGTTTAGGTGTTTTGCCCACCTCCTAGGAATGCAAAGCCAATCAGGATGTGTCTCTTACCTGATTGAGGTGGCGCGTGTTTGTCATTATAACCCGCGGGTTATAACGGCAAATTATAACTGGATCAAGCAATGGGAAAAATTGCTAGCCAGTTATTATGAATTGATAATATATTTAACATACTTGCATTATATTTATTCCATTCCTGTGGAAAAAATACATACTAAAGCTGTTTTGTATTCTATTCCTTCCAAGGGTGTCTGCACCAGTGTGTTTTCCAAATGTTCCAAAAAGACTTAATAAAAGGGCATTCAAAATATAAATGGTTTAGCATTTCTAGTTGCATTATATACCTTTGCCTTAAACAGTAAAGATCCTGAATTTGCTCATGCTTATGATTTCCTTTAGTGTTTATCCGGCCATGGACACCCTACCATGTAATGTCCCACTTTCCTTGTGGGATTCTTTTATCTATCAACCTTTCTTTTATTTGTTTCTTTTCTTGCTCACTAATTTTAACAAAAGGTTGTTTCAAGAAATGTTTTATTATAATTCACTATTAAATCTGAACCTTTCATTCCCTTAATTAGAGGTGCTCTACTGAATTATTCTAATCATTGGGTCTTCTGCTATTACAAATAAAATGGGACTGAGGGGACAGCCTTGCTGCACCCCTTCCGAGCATAATAATTTTGACCAAACCAACCATTTACATATGGTCTGACATCAGCTAGTGAACAGCATATTTGTAACCAATTTGTGAACTTCACAGGAAACCCATACTCTGCCAATGTCAACCATATGAATTCTTATGAAATTTGATCAAACGCCTTAGCTTGATTGAAACTAAACAAATAACCTGATATTTCTTTTATCCTTTCTTGGTGAAATAGTTCTCTAATTAATATTAATGCATCTTGTATAGTGCATCCTGGAATAGAACAAAATTGTAATAGATGAATCAGATATTCCATTATTTTTAATATTCTTTTCCCTAATAATTTTGTCAATACTTTAAAATCAGTATTTAATAACGTTATTGGTCTCCAATTATTTGTATCACTTTTTCCCCCTTTTTAAATAAAAATATCATAAGACCACCATACATGGATTCTGTAATCTTATCTTCCTGAATAAAGGCATTTAAAATCTGTATTATCCTACTTGGTATCAGCTCCCACAATGTTTTGTAGACTTTGGAGGGAATACCATCTGACCCTGGTGATGTCATGTCTCTTAACTCTTTAATTGTTTTCCCTACTTTCTCTGATATGAAATCACTGATTAAGTTTGTCTTGTGTTCTGGTGTTAATGTTGGAAGATCTGCTATTTTTAAAAGGAGCTTCATTTCTTCTGTTTCACCAAATGGGGTACCAAATTTGTCTTCAATATAATACTCCAATACCTGCTAGATCTTTTTTGAGCCCTGAACTAGTATACCTGAAGGGCCTTTTATTTCTGTCATTTGGTTTGAACTGAATCTATTCCTGCAGTCATCATATGGGTTGGTTTGATAGTTCCTCCATTGAGTACTGAATGTTTGTACAAATTCTAAAGACTTTTGTCTATTATATTGAAATTCTGTTATTTTTTTGTTTTATTTGAAACATTTCTTCACTATGATTCCCTTGATTATTCCATTCTGCTGTAAACAATGCATATATTTTCACTGTAGTTTATTACATTCTTAATGTTTACTGTCAGCAGTAAAGCGTGACTGACTTTTAAAAAATTCTTCAAGGCATATTTTTGTATCATTCCACCAATCTATGGCTGATTCATATAAGTCAAATACAGAATCTCTCTCTTCTAGAACCTCGGACAGTTGTCATAGAAAACAGTCTTTTTTTAACAGGCTTGAATTAAATTTCCACACCCCTTTACCACTAGCCATTAAGTGGTGAGATGAAAATTGAATAGTAAGTAAATTATGATCAGATGTTCCCACAGATAAAGTGCCTCTCCGTGTTGTTTGTAAGTGGGCAGACACTAACTAGTAATCAATCCTTGACTTTGCTGTGCCCCTTGAGTAAGTAAAAAGAGGATTTGAAGCAAAAACATCCTTTAAACCTGCAATTTTAATTATACTTTGTAACTTTGTTGTATCACAATATAGTTTACCTTTAAGTTTTGTATCTAAATTTGTGTTGAAATCTCCTCCCAAAAAATTAAATGATTTGAAAATAAATACGGTTTTATTTTTTTAAACAGCTCTACTCTTGCATCTTTCTGTTAGGGAGCATACGTGTTTATTAATCTACAATTTGCACCTTATATCTAAACATCTAATAAAAGTGTCCTGCCTGGTATTACCTCTACTAACTTCTGAACCCAACACTCAGTTTTATTGAAACAAAAGTGTAACCCAGAGCACATATCTAGCCCAATTAACCATAGTGAAAGTTCTTTAAACCAGTCAGATGTTGCTAAATGTAAATCCTTGTCCATGTAGAGTCTTGTATCCTGCAAAAAAATGTCATAAGTTAAAGTTTGGAGAGCTGAAAAGGTGGAATTCCTTTTGTGTTCTGACCTAATGCTGTTTACATTTAAGCTGGCGAAGCTTAAAGATAACTTTGGTTTTTGCATTCATGTAGGTTTTTCAACTTCATTGGACCTTTTTTTCTAAGTTCTGGTGTTCCTTTTCTTTACTTTTCCTCCTGAGTTAGTCCAAATTTGGGCTATACTGTCAGCAGTGTCACTTTGTATAGAGTGTAGTGATGCATCAGATGCATTCCCGTCCATCATATCCCCCCAACTGTGTAAGGGCTCATACTTATTTGAGGTACTGATTGGTTCTTCTGAGGTATTATCTGCATGATTCCATAAAGTAGCCCTTCATTTGGACACAATTTGAAATTCAACACTATTTTTCTGTGATTCAGTATTCCTATTGCTAGACACAGATTTAGTTATTTTGGGGGTGGTGGCATGGGTGTACTTGGCTCCATGTTATCAGCTCTTTTTTCCTTATTTTCTGGAGGCTTGTTTTGTTGCTTTTCTGAAGGTGTTGGATTATCTTTGGGGGGTAAACATTTTGTCTGTTGAGGCTGTTTTCCATTCAGAGCTCTTGTGGCTTTGTTAATGTAAAAATTATGCTCTACATAATCTGAGGTGTTATGTGCTGCCCAGGGGTAGGATGCAAAGACGTGATCATCTTCCCCACATAAATTACAAGATGGGGGAACTATACAAGAAGTTGCTGAGTGGTCTAGAGACCCACACACTGAACACTTCAGTTGATTGCAATCTGAAATTAAATGCAAAGTTCAGCCACACCTGTAGCAGGATCAAGACTGCCCTAGAAAAAACAAGATGCCACAATCCCTTCCAATATAAAAACAGTTTAGCAGATACTGGATGCTATCTTCTGTAAGTTTAAGTTGCACTGCAAACTTCCATCCCCCTGTCCAGAATCCATTGTCGTCTACGATATCAGTGGGTAAACCATTTACATTTCTTCTCTAATCAGTACATGATATCCAATACATTTACCCCAACATTCCTAAACAAGGAAGTTATTACTTTTGCTGTTGGTATTGTTTTATGTATTGCAAAGAAAAGTTTCCAAATAGGGGAAGATTTTACTTCATAGTATGCCATCCAGAATTTGTCCAAAAGCCCTGCTGACCTAAAGTTTATGTCGAAATTATGATCCCCAGATGCATGGATCAGAGCGTACACCTCTGCTGGGGTAAATTGTAGCAATTCAATTATTAACTTTCTCCTCATGTAATTCCTATCTAGTGGGAGCTCTAAACCACCTCTATAATAAATTCTGGCAACAAAATACCCTCTCACTGCCTCTTCAGGTTTTTTAAACAGTTCTGCACAGCTTGTAGGCTTTCTCTGTGGCTCTTGCCTACTTCCTTCTCCCTCTTCCTCATTTTGGTTACCAGTAGTGATTGTAATCATACCTGTTTGAATCCTTGGTTTGATTTCTCCCCTGTTTTCATCTTGCCTTGAAGCTTCCTTAGTTTGTAGTGGTTGTTTACCCTTTCCCTTTGATCCCAGATATTCTGGGGTCTCTGAGTCAGTGTCTGACATGGCAATGTGAGGCTCAGAGACAACTCCTTTTGACAAACTGTCACTCACTATTTGCAGTCCATCCAACTTCTCAGTCTCCCTTGCTTCTTGCTCATGTGGAAATAAGGATCTGCTTGCATGTGAATCGCAGGCTGGTATAGGAATATTAGGGTCAGGAACCCAAATACCATTCTGAAATAACCAACCAGCCTTTTCCAATGCTTCCTCTGGTTTCCAAGCTGCTGCTTTAGCTGTAAAGAGAAACAGCACCAATCCTGTGCTTTGGCACTGAACAGAGGAGTTTGGTACTGAGTTTTCCTGTACCCCTTCTTCATAAGTTAGTATCATACTTTTTTCATTATGACAGTAGGGGTACTTAAATCTGATCTCTTCCTTTTTTTCTCTTTTTCTATTGCTGTTACAAACACATTTTCATTATCAGTCTCAATTTCTACATTATTTCCCTCTTGCGTGTCTGAGAAGATACCTTCCTGAGAATCCGGCATTTCATCCATCACATCATCCATAAGATTCACTTTCTGATGCTTAATTTCTGTAACAAAGGCTTCATCCATCCTTACAAACTGCAAGGCTAAACCTCCTCCTTCCTCCAGCAACGGAGACCTACTGAGAGAATCTCAGATGGTCAAGGGTTCCCCCTACAGGCTGAGTAGGAGAATTTCCCCAGTGATCTGGCCAGATTTCCCCCATTCACTAAAAATACTACCAACAGCTTAAAATCTGTTTTTATTTCAGTTGGCATCCATCTTTATCCCCTTCCCCCCAGAATGAGGATGAAAACAGGCAAAAAATTGTCTAGTCCTCCTTCCCAGTCAAAACAAACTAAATTAAATCAATTACCTCGCAGATATGTCTTTTGCTAGTTTGGTGAAATAATAATCAACCATTGTTAAGTTATTGCAATTTACAAATTTGAGAAAATCATTTCTGAGCATGCTCAGTAATAACTAACATTTTGCTGCATGAAATGAAAGAGGAAACCTGATTTTTATGAGAAAATGCCTCTTTTGTATGACTATCTTGTTTTCAGTGTGCCTAAAATATTCAAATTTGGAAAGTCCCCAAAATGACCTGGGCAGGAACCAACACATGCAGCTTACTTGTTCAGGCCTCTTAGGTGCATTTTGCACTTTACAGCTAGAAAAATGCCCTTAGAATGGAATTTTATTAAATAATAAAATTCTTCTTTCATATCCAAGTAATAAAAAGTAGGATCTTACCTCATGTTAGGAGGTCTAAACCTCATTTTCAAATTCTTGACAATATTAGGAATGCAAGTAATCACAAACACGTTGCATTAGAGTAATAAACAAGTTTATTACTACCAAAGGATAAATCACAGTTGCCCTAAGCAGTTCTTACCAATATGAACTGGGAGCCAGTGCTAAGCATTCCCTACACCTTGAGGTTTCTCTGTGTCTCTTGGGGTCTCTCAGGTCTCCAAGGTATAAGGCTTGTGCATTACATTATATACCTATAATAACTACTATGGTTACCAAAAGATAGAAACTTTTCTAGTTACAGAGATGAGCCCTATTATCTAAATTAGAGGTGGCTCCAAGGTCCAAGATAACATTATACAATTCTGTAAAGTCATCAGTTTGAGAACAAAAGAGTTCTTATACCGAGTCTTACATAACTCAGTGTAGTGGTACAAATCACCAAAAGGTGGCAATACCGTCTTACATATTATAATTACTCCAAGGACACAGATGTCCTGGCATCTTACAAGTAAGAAATACATAGCAGAATATATGTATTAGCAAGCAAAGTGTATTACAATGATATGCATTCATATCCTGACATCTACCCTTGTACAGCAGATGCCCTTACCCTGTATGTTAGTATAACATATACTTAAGTGCTAGCTGTCAATGGTGTACCTCTGAGGGTACCAATTAGGGTGCAGGGACCTCATGTAACATTCCCCCCTTGTGGCATCCAAGGGCAACACGGGCAGATGTCTCGGGAAAGGGCAGGAGCAGTGGTCGTTTACAAACCCGATGCACAAGCTCTGTAAAGGAACTCAAGCTGCTCACGGTGTTGGTGCAGTGTGTGCCGTAGGCAGCAGAGCATAATAATCAAGATGAAAATTAAAAATGCTTGTATAATAACAAAACCTTTAAAAGTAATCTCTAACCAGGTGATAGTTAATGTGTTTTTCATATCACCATCATTTATCAAGGCGAGAACAGCTTCATTGGCTTCGGTCATATTATTGCTGATGTGGATGAGGTGTGTGTCTTTCCTGTCTAAAAGTGATTTTAATGTAAGTGTAAGTGGGTATATGTGTACATTAAAGTATGGCAAATATTTTGACAGTGTGAGTAGATAATCAGGGTTACCATCAATAATGTCTGCATCTAGGAGGGGGATGGGGGTTATAACAGTATGTCCAATTACAGTCTTCTGGTGAGGGAAAAAACAGAAATTGGGGTAATCAATAGTATATGTAACAGATCCATAGGTGTAAGACTTGTAATTTGTAACCACACAATATTCGCCATCGGAATTATACTGTGATTGCACTGTAGGCAGTCTCCACTTTTGCAACTGGACAGGGCAGGTGTAGGTCGTCTTCGAAATCTGTGTTGACAGGTGATGGACCTCCTCACGATAGGATTGGTAGAGCTTATCTGGAGCCAGAGTCGAGTCAAAGGAGTCAGTGCCATTCGCAGTGATGTCATCATCCATAGTGAAAGTCCAGTCAATGCTGTCTGAAGAGTAACCACAAACAGGTTGAATAACATCAAATACATCACATCAGCACAAGTAAATATATTGCTTTTTGGCACAGCAGTCCGTGTGCAGAGCCACCCAGGCATCCAAGAAAGGATGGAAAACCAGTAGAGGCAGTAGATCTAGGCATTTTTTGTAGATGTCTTCATCCAAATGTCCAATCGAATGAACCAGTGCAAGCTTGTCGAACAAGGCTGTAGTGGGATCAAAGCGTGGTAAGGAGACTGTAAAGGAAACAAACATGGTATCTGTTATGGACCATTTCTTAGCAGTGAAACAAGGACCAGTATTAATGTGCCTGGTCACAAACCCCAAATTCCTATCTGTAGAAAGAGGAACAGTTAAAGTTTGTTGCATACACATGGAAACACAGCTAGTGGTTTTACATTGTGGACAATACCATTTGGAGATGCGTCTATCATGTATAATGTCAGGTATTCTTCCAGATTCTAGATAATGAAAGAGGTTGTTGATGGTAGTGATAATGTAGGAGCCATAAGCAGAGCAAAGTATCTCTCTAGCAATGTATTGTTTATCTGCTTTTTAGTTGTTCTGTTGTATGGGTGTGTTAATCTTCTCTTTAGAATCAGTGAATGCCTTAGCAATGTCATGCATGTTGCAAACAGTGTATCTTTCTTCCTGACTAAGGCCATCCACACCATGCAATAACAGGGGTAGTATGTTGTTGACCAAGCCAGTGGAGAATTTGGCAGAATTACTTTTGATAGCAATGTCTGCTTTGTTCCAGATAGACATAGCCATACCAAAAAGGCCTGTGACAGTACATGTTGCACCTGTGACATCAGAACTGTCAACTTCACGTGTTTTACATTTATGAGTTAGATTATAAGGAGAAGGCTTCCTCCTAAAGTTGCCTCTATGTTCAGTAGAATGGACCCCGGCAATAGGGTCTTGTGTACGAATCTGAAATGCAGCTAAACTATCAAGCAATAATGTACTATAAAATGCTGATGTGTTAGTATTGTGACACATACCAAATTCTTTCATATTCCAGTAAGTTAGATTAAATAAAACAGGTATATGCATAAACTGTAAGTTATTAATCAAAGAACCTGGGAGGGCAGTGGCTGTTAGACCACTACAGGGACCAGGGGTATGCTTTGGACATTCCAAAAGCTGTTTATCAGTGGGTGGTAACACAGAGAGGTACATGGCTGTAGAAGCCATGTGGTGTATAGCACAAAATTTCCAAGCAGAATCTCTGGATAAAGAATTACAGTATAAAGGATCAATTAAGGCAGTTATGTTATACAAACCAGAATGTCTTAATGCAGTTTGTAACAAGGACAGTGAACCATTTGGGGATAATTTAGCATTGGGCCAACCTTGGAAAGTTCCTTTGGAGAGTTTGGCCACAGGGAGAATTTGTCCTTGAGATGTGGTTTGCCACTCAATTTGAAGGGTAGATTTATCAGGAGCAACAACTGAGGCAGTGAGGTAAGCATCGGAACCTTCCTGGACAGTGATCATACTATCTGGTATATTGATGGATACTCCCTCTGGAGGAGATGCTGGAGGATCGAGGTGTCATAGGAGGTCTGGTACCATGCCTTGGATGCAGGGGATAACTCCTGAGAGGAGGAGATATTAGAACAAGATAGCCATCTTGTCAGTGTATCTGAAAAGGAAGATCAAAGATTAGTATACATAGATACATAGACAGTGTCGGCAGATAAGGGCCTATGGCCCACCCAGTCTGCCCATTTGAGCTTGTAAGTTCAGTTTGTTTTCTTAGAAGTCTGTTGCCCCTTACCCCTAACCTCAAGAATTCCTTTATGTCTATCCCATGCATTCTTAAATCCCGTGATTGTTTCAGCCCCCACCACTTCCTCTGGCAGGGTGTTCCACTTGTCCACCACCCGTTCTGTGAAGAAATTCTTTCTTATGTTTCCTCTGAATCATCCTCCCTCCAACTTCATCCCATGCCCTCTAGTCCTGGAACATCTTTTTCGCTTAAAAATAGTGTTTTCATGCACCCTGTTCCTCCCTGTAAGATACTTGTATGTCTCTATTATATCCCCTCTCTCCCTCCTCTCCTCCAGGGAGTACATGTTCAGTTCCTTCAACCTGTCTTCATAGGACTTGTGATGCAATCCATGCACCATCTTTGTTGCCCTCCTCTGAACCTTCTCTACCCTGTCTATGTCCTTACGTAGGTATGGGCTCCATATAGGTATGGTATGTTAGTGCTATTCCACCCAATGGGGTGAGGAAAAATAATTTAAGCTTCTTTATACAGTTTTAGCTGGTTTGCATGTAACCATTTGTCAGTCAGCTTGTTGTTGTGGAGGAGTCTAACTTGATAGACTGCTGGACTGAGCTTGTTGACAATGGGGTATAGGCCTTCCCACTTGTTGGAGAAGGAGTGGGTGGGATGTGCAAATTGAAGTACCATTACCTGGTCTCCAACTTGCCAATCCACTTCTTGTGCATGTTTGTCAAACTGTATTTTGGATTGTTGCTGGGCTTTGCCCATGCAGTTGGCAGCATACAAGTGTGTGTGTGTATGAGGTCTTTTCTGAGCTTTTCCACATATTGGTCCACAGACATGTGGTCTGCAGTGGGGGTATGCAGGTCAAACAACAGGTGTTCAGGTAATCTCATCTGTCTGTCAGTCATCACCTCAAAGGGTGTGAGCTGGATGGTGGCTGAGGGCGTGCCTCTAATTGCCATAAGGAGTAACGGCAATAGGGAATCCCAAGTTTTGGGATTGTCCTCAATGAATTTGGAAAACATTTGCTTAATCCATCTGTTGGCTCTCTCTACTTGACCTGAGGATTGAGGGTGGTAGGCTATGTAGAACTTCTGCTGAACTCCAAGGAGTTCAAGGGATTCTTTCATCAACTCACCTGTAAAACTGGTTCCTTTGTCAGAGTCTACTTTGAGGGGTAGACCCCACCTGGAGAAAATCTGTTCCACCAGGATTTTGGCAGTAGTTTTCACTTTAGATGTCTTAGTGGGGAAAGCTTCTACCCACTTAGAGAAGAGGTCAGTTGCCACAAGAGCATATTTGTTATTTCTGCTGGTGTTGGTCAAAGGGCCAATAAAATCAATCTGTATGGCATGCCAAGGGCCAGAATGTCATTGTGGTAAGAGTTTGGCATTTCATTTGGTAGGGATGGGGCTGTTTTACGCACAAATGAGACAGTTGTCTATGTATTGTTTAACATCTTTGGTGATACCAGGCCACCAGGCAGTGGTCTTGAGTCATTGGAGTGTATTTTCTGCTCCCTGGTGTCCCCCAGTAGGGGTGTCATGCACTTGGTGTAAGAATTCAGATCACAAATGTCTGGGGACCACTCACAACTTGGTGGTTGAGTCATCCGGTTGGAACCAGATGAGCTTGTTATCAGGTGACAAGCATAACTTACCTTCATGCCTCTGATAGGGGTTATGTGTGGAAAGTTTCTCTTCAGTACCTTTGTCAAGGAATCTGAACACCTCTTTAAGTACAGTGTCAAAGTGCTGGGCTGTGAAGAGGTCCAAGGGGGGAAAAAGGTTCAGGTTTCCTCCTGAGTGCTGCAGTGTGCACAGCTGCATTAGCCTCTGGATGGTCCATCATCCAGAAATCCCCACCCTTGGGACCCTTCCTTAGCAAGGGTGTCTGCTGTGTCATTGAAGGCATGACAGGGATCATGGAGAGAGTGGGCTTTGACTTTGTGTACATAGAGTTTGTGTGCAAATTTTTGTGCCAGTGAATGTATGTATATTACCAATTCTTTGTATTTCACCGGGCTGCCATCAGAGGAGAGGAAGGAGTTCTTCTGCCAGAAGGGAAGAAATTCTGTAAGAGAACAACAAACCCAGTTAGAGTCTGTAATAATAATGGTATCGTCAGTTCAATGCTGGATGAACTCGAGGGCACAGGCCACTGCTGCCATCTCTGCATATTGCGATGATGCTACACTACAGCGCTTAGATATTTTGACAGTGTTCCCATAAGGGTAAATCAATAGACTGCCCATCCCTGCAGTTTGTTCTCCTTGATAATAGGATGCTGAACCATCAGTAAAGACACGGCACAAAGAAGTGTTGTCAAGTATCTGTGGCGTGGTAGGGAGGAAAGGACCTGGATCTGGAAGATCAGATGATTGCAGTGTACAGTCATGGGGTTCTCCCTGGAAAAGGAGGCCATGAGTTAACATAGATGGAACTTTAGTTGGTTGTACCTGTATGTCTCTGTCCTGGAGAAGAAGTGACCAGTGTGTCAGTCTGGTGTTAGAGAATGACCTGTCCTTTACTCTATCTGAGAGCAGAATGGTGGTTGGGGTGTGGTTGGTGTTGATGATCAGTGGTGAGTACCCAATGATATACAGGAAATGCTAGACAGCCCAGTAGGTGTCCAGAAGGTTCCTTTCACAAAGGCCGTACTTCTGTTCCACTGGGTTCAAGAGCTGTGAGGCATATGCAATGGGTCTCAAGGTGCCATGCACCTTCTGAACCAGCACTGCTGACATGGCAATGTCAGAGGTGGCGCATTCAAGATGGAATGGTAGTGCTGGATTGGGGTTGACCAGAGCTGGGGCAGAGGCCAAGGCCTGCTTCAGTGATGTCACAGCCTGGGTTTGTATAGGGCCCCAAGTCCAGGGTACATCCTTTTTGAGTAACTCATACAGAGGAGCAGCTTTCTGAGCAAAATCAGAAATAAAATCTCTCAAATAATTCACCATACCTAGAAACCTTCGAAGAGTTTCCACACGGGTGGATAATGGCAAGTCTTGCAATCCCTGTACCTTCTTCCAGGTAAGGCTTCAACCTCGGTCAGTTATTTTTATACCCAGAAAGAGCACCTCTTTCTGACATAATTGTGCTTTTGCTGGGTTACATTTCAAGCCTGCTCTCTGAATGAGAGTCAGTAGTTCATCCAAGAGATCCAAATGTTGTTCCTGTGTGGCTGTTGCTAGCAGCAGATCATCCACATATTGCAAGAGACATTGAGGAGTAGAGAAACTCTTGAGGGCGTCCATCATGTGGAGATGGAACAGGGATGGACTGTTATGGAATCCTTGTGGCAAGCAAGTCCACGTGTACTGTCTTCCTTCAAAGGTGAAGGCAAACTTTTATTGACTCTTAAGGGCCAATAGCAATGACCAGAAACCATTGGAGATGTCCAGAGCACTGAACCACTTCAAATCAGGGGTCAGAAATCATAGCACATCAGGTGCTGATGCTTCAGTTGGAGAACAACTGGGGGTGACCTGATACAGTTTCCTGTAGTCAATAATAAGTCTCCAGGTGCCTGTGGGTTTCTTCATGGGCCACACTGGGGAGTTGGCAGTGGAAACACAAGTTCTGATTACTCCTTGCTTGAGGAGTGACTTGATCATTTCTCTGAGGGAAGGCAAGGCCTCAGTTGGGAAAGGATATTGCCTTTGCCTCTCATGTTCTTGGCCTGGCACTTCGAAGACAGTGTGCATTCTACCACAGTCATGCTTGTTGATTGCAATCACTTCCAAATGTCATTGCAAAATAGGGAGAAGCTTTGGGAAAAGTTCATGATTCTTGAACAAATCTATGACGTCATACTCTTTGTCATTGGCAGATATCATTGCCACAACGTGTGGATAAGGAATCAAAATTTATTTATTTATTTATTTCGTTTTTGTTGACTGGGTAAGTGCACTAGACAAATCCTGCCTATTTTCAGGCATGACCTGGGGGGGGGATACAGATGAATGCCAACTGACCTTGAACCAGATTAAGCTGTTGGTGGTATTTTTTAGTGAATGAGGGAAATTTGGCCAGGACACCGGGGAAATTCCCCTACTCTGCTGGCGTTCTGTGGCCAGTAGGGGTGTTGGTCTCGACAGTCGAGATGGCCACTTCTGTATCGTCTTTTCAGCAGACGGAGGTGGATTCAGAGAGGATTCTGATTCCACAATATGTTAGTGCTACTACATCTGATTGCTCTACAATGGAGGCAGACAGCGAGGAAATCTTTCATGAGGCTTTGTCTGTGAGTGTTGATTTTGTTCTACAGTCAGACGATTTGTCTGGTCCTGCATTAGCCGAAAATTCTTGGAAGATTTCGATGAAGGACTGTTCTGAAGGTACACTGCTTCCTGTGCGTGCTGTGTGTATGGCGACGTCAGCAGGTGTTGACTCTAGAGTGATGGAATCGCCTGTGACGAACGCGGAAGAGAATGCATCGCCTGTGTTGCAATCCCAGTGTGCGGTACGGTCCGCTGTACACGGACAGGGTGTTTGTTTACCGGTTTCTTTCTCTAAAGATTTTCAGACAGAAGGCGGTCTGTCTTTGGTTGCCCCTCCGGTTTCTCCTTCTAACCATGAATTAAGGACTTCTGTACCAATTTTACCCTGCTCTACGGATAACGTCCTGGTGAGTGTATCGACTGAATGTTCTGAGGGATCTCAGTGTTTTTTGGATAAAGAGACAGGTTTTGTTTTTCATCCTGTTTCGAGTGGAACTTTGCCTATGTGCTCTCCTCCTGCTGTTATTTATCATATGGATGGGACTCATCAAGACGGGGTGACTGAGTTTAGCTTCTGTAAAGACCTGGCTACTCCTTCTCTGGTTACCATGCCTGAGCGAGACATTGTTAAGATTCAACCTGCTGTTTCTACTTTGGGGTCATTTATCCCTGATACTGATTTCTCTACTGTTGTTGTTGGTCCACGCTGTCGTGATCATACTTGGTCTCCACAGGGTGCATTATTAGTGGCTGGTTGGCAACAACAGGTGAATGGTTCTTGGTCTTCAGCTTTAGCTTGGGATCCAACATTTGATTTACGTAGCCATTCCCCAGGGTGGAAACCGGGTGACTCATGTAATACACACAGGTTGGCTGGGTTGGTAGGGGTCAGTTCCCTAGATGATAAATTTGTGAAACAGGTTCCTCTTGACCAAGGGGGTGGTGTTACTAATCCCACTGGTGTTGTCCATAATGACACCTCTGGGCCTTTACCTGCCCCAAAACCTCTTTTATCTGAATTATTTACTCGAGTGAAAAGGGAGGTGGCTCCACGCCGCAATGCAGTGCGCATTTGATATAAGGGGGGTATGGCTGAGAGGCCTGACTGATATTTTGTGGGGAAAACATTAATTAAAGAATCTCTACATTTTTCCCCAGAGATGTTTTTGCTTTCATCAACATCTCAGGGGAGGATAATTATGACGTCAGTTTTCACTCAGCGAGTTTGTTGGATTTATTCTGGGACAGGTATAATCAGGTGAAGTTTTCCCCAATGTGGGCTCCTTTTTTAGTGGTCCCACTGTGGCAACCAACTATTAAATTTGTGACAGTGATGTTTAGAAATGAAGGAGTACATGTTGAGGACATTACCTATTGGTTGTCCCTAAAATGTGATATTCAGGGTAAGCCTGACCCGATCTTGGATTCAGAGAAATTTTGGACTGGGGGATGGAAGTATAAAGTAAAACTTTGTCAGACTGCTCAGGGTTTTGAACACATTCCTAATTCCTTTTTATTGGGTAGGGATAGGGGAGTATGTTTTTACAGTGGCCAACCCAGAGCTTGTTACAGATGCGGATCGAAAATGCATCTTTCTAGTGTATGTGACCGTCCACGCTGCAATAATTGTGGGGAAGTGGGTCATGTGACCATACAGTGTAATAATCCAACTAAATGTGACCTTTGTGAAGGAATTGATCATTGTTTTAAAAAATGTCCTTGGGCTGCGAAAAATAAGATTTCTTGTGGTGACACTGACTTGCTTATTCAAAAAGCACAAGAAGCTTTGGAAGATAAGCCCTGTGCACTACTTCATGTGAGCCCAACCCCTTTATCCTCCAGACTGACACATCAGGTTATTATACCTGATGACAAGGTGTTTCCTCCCCCCCCCGGGGGTGATTGTTCCACTGTTCAAAGTGGAGGATGCTCCTCTGGATATGGCACTATTGAAGCCTGTTTGCTATAAAGATATTGTGGATAGGCCACGGGTTCCTGTAGTTCAACAACCTACATTACCTCCTAGGAGGTCAAATAGGAATTTGAAAATAATTCCTATTCCAATATCTGAACCGGTGGAATCTCAGAACTCTTATGCTGCCCTTTCTACTTCATGGGGTGACTCGGAAGTGGATATGGGAGATTCTGATTCTCAAAAATCTATTCTGGATGTTATAGGGGTTACAAGGGAGGATTATAAAGATAAAAAAAAAGAGGAGAAAGAAATGAGAGTTAGATCTCTTATTTGGGTGATTTTCCTTTTTTCCTACATATGGGTTTTCGTTGGGCTTCATTGAATACACATAGTATTCTTCATAACAGTAAATGGAAAGCCATTTTTAATGTAATATATGAGGAGCAGATAGATATTTGTTTCCTACAAGAAACCTGGATGTTTTCCATGAATCAGATTACTTCATTTCAATATGATTGGCCGTGGAGACCTTCTTATTGGTCTTTCGTAGAGGACAAAGCAGATGGAGTCAGAATTTTGTTTAGTTCATATCGGTTTGGTTTTCTAAAATTGATTGATTTGATTCCCGGATGGGTTTTGATTATAGACGGTAGGTGGGATTCCAAAATTTACCGTTTCATTAACATTTATAACCCTCAGATGAAAACATCCAGGATAGCCTGTATGAAAGAGGTACAACCTTATTTGGTCACTACGTTACCTATTCTATGGGGCAGTGACTTTAACTGTAGTATTAAGTCACCTACATCTGTTTTAAGTAAAGTTTATTGTGATTCTAACTGCTTGAAATCAATTATTAAGTTGGTGGATTTAGTGAATTGTAATTTTTTGGAGTCAAAGAACCTTGGTTTCACTTTTTGTAAAAGAATTAAGGGATCTTGTATTGATTATTTATTTAGTTCAAAGAATTTGAATGTTGCCAATTTTAAAAGGGTACCTATGGAGTTCTCGGACCACATGATGCTACAAGTGCTGGTAGAGGTTAACTCTACAATGTGACAGGAGACAGAGGTGGAAGCTGAACTCCTCTATTTTGAAATAACTATTAGTTGTAAATTTCATCAGATTGATCGTGCAAGCTAGACTCTCTGTAGTTTTTTTTATATTCAGATCTAGGGGTATGGTGGGTGTAAACTAAACGGGATTGTATCAACTGGTTCAAGACGTATGGAACCCGACGAAAGAACAGTAAGTTTTTTAATTATTTGAAATTTCGTGGTCACTTACAAGCCTTACTTTCATTGGCTAATTCCTCTAGACAGGATTATTCTGCACAAACTGAGATTCTTAAATCACAAATGAAGCAGGTTCAATATGACCGAGTGAAAACTCTGCAAGCTTTGATAAATAATCACTCAAAAAAATCAGCTGTGGGTGATCCTTATCTCCTCTGTAAAACTATTAAAGATGCCTCTAATTTGGAATATTTGGACTCTGGATTGGGTAAATTAGAAGATTCTGGAAATATTGCCAATTTTATTGCACAGTATTTTCAGGAGCTTCATCCTCACACTAATATAGCTCATGCCGAAATATATAATTATTTACAATGTTTACGAGGTCCTAGATTTGACGCCACAATACTAAAGGCTATGATAAAGCCATTTTCATCACAGGAAATAGAGGGGATTATTTCAAATTTGACGATCAATATTTCCCTGGGTATGGATGGACTTCCCAATATTTTTTACAAAACTTTCCATATTGAATTGGTTGCTTGTTTACAATTACTTTTTAATAAATTTTTGGCAGGTGACCCAATCCCCCATTATTTTTCGGTAGGTGTACAGACTTACATTTATAAATCAGGTAACAGAGGCGAGATTCGAAATTGGAGACCAATAACCCTGCTAAATACGGACTACAAAATTTTTGCCAAGTTAATCACTAATAGACTACAATTGTGGGCGGACATGGTTATTTCTCCTATGCAGCATTGTAGTTTGCCTAAACGGAAAATTCAGACGTCATTATACTTGATAAGGGATTTAACTGAATATTTGTCGATCAGTGGACACTCTGGTATTTTGCTTTCTCTGGACCTAGAAAAAGCTTTTGGTAGGGTCAGTCATCCCTTTATGTTTGCTACTTTGGATTTTCTAGGCATTCCCAGTGCCTTACTTGCTATCATAAAGAAATTGTATGCAGGTGCGTGGATTCATCCTGTAATTAAAGGTAGAATTAAGAAGGGTTGGGCATTGGAGTCTGGGGTGCAACAGGGTTGTCCTTTGAGTGCACTATTATATGTCTGCTCATTGGAACCCCTGGTTAAAGCTATTAACATTTTTCATCAGTGGGAAGGATTTCATTTACCTACTTCAGATTACGTTTTGAACATACAGGCCTATGCAGATGATTTATGCCTTTTTTTCAACATAAGGAACAAATGGATAGGTTTTTCCAGATTTTTCAGACATATGCAGTTTTCTCCAATGCCAAAATTAATTTTGAGAAATCTAGAGGAGTTTTGTTAGGATGTTCACATCAGAAAGCTGTTGTATTCAAGTCTATTCAGGTGTCTACTGAGCCCATTACTATATTAGGGATTGTTTATGGTCCATCAAATCTCCCAGATGATAACTGGATGAAGGTATTGAACTCAGTAGAAACCAAAGTTATTCGATGGAAACAGTTTCATTTTTCAAAACTGAAGAGAGTACTGACTTTTAAACAGTTTATATTACCCTGTCTACAGTACGTTGCTGTTCTGTACCCATTGTCTTCCCATTTGGAAACAAGACTTTATAGCCTGAGTTTCCAGCTATTCCGGGTGTCAATGGTCAGTTAGAGATGTTACACCTATTTGGATAAACAGAAAGGTGGTACAGGGATGATTGACCCGGTAGTATTTTGTCACACATTATTTTTTGCAAAATCTTTGCAAAATTGTTTTAAACTTTCTATAACGGCCGAAGTTATGTGGTTTCGGACAACTTTGGATCGCTATTGTGTTGCATGGATAAATTGTGCCCCTAAATTACATCCCAAATTATCCATCCCTGCCTATTTTAGGCCTGCTGCTCAAAAACTGTATAAATGGCAGATGACTAAAACTCAAATCCGTGATAGTTCTTCACATACACTGTATGAAGTGGTTATGTCTTTGATATATCCGGTGTTACCCAGTTTCAAGAATTGTCCTTCTGTCCTGAACCATAACATATTGGATCAGTTGAATAATCCCCATTTACCATCGTACATGTGGGAAGTACAGTGGCTCATTATGTATGGTCGTCTCAATATTAGGGGTACTGCGAAATACAAGGCAATAGAAGAAAGAAACTGTCCATATTTGGAATGCACCAATAAGGAGGGAACTATGGAACATTTTCTTCTGTATTGCTCCTTTTCAGATAAATTGTGAGGATATTTGGTGAAGAAATGGGTAATGGTCTGGTTGGCACATCCTGCCTATGATTTATTGGTAATTGGTAATTTTTCATCACAATTCTGTATGTATGATATACGAACGTTAAGGGTATTTCTTGCAGTATTACAGTTTTGTTTATGGAAAACACGTTGTCAATGGGTCTTATATCAAAAGAAACCCACTGTAGAAGGATGTTGTCAGTATATCCTAAATGAATTACAAAAAGTTTATCTGACAGATATGCAAATATTTACTACTGATAAAGTTAAAAATTGGTGGGAAGGGTTTTCACACATTATAAAGTATAAATAGGTGTGATTTGTATTTACTTGCTATTTGCTATCAAATAATTGTGTTGCTTAAAAGGTTGTGTTTTTAACTTAAGTTGTTGTTTTCCTTTTCATTTTGGTGTTATGAAATCTGTAATTTGTAACTAATTGTGATGAATGTACCCCTTGAATGTACTGTGTATTTTGTTACATGTCCTATTCTAATAAAGAAATTACCCCTACTCTTTTTGATAAGTGCCATGGGATCTTTAACATCCACCTGAACTACCACCAATCCAGGCAGATGAGACCTCAGTTTAACATCTCATCCGAAAGATGGCACCTCAGAAGTACAGCACCCCTCTCATGCTGCACTCCAGTGTCAGTACTGGGATATTCACCCAAGTGCCAGATGTGGGAACTGAACCCACAGCCCTTTGATCTCCCGGCCTTAGAGGCAAGTGTTCTACCTACTGAGCCACTGACACTGTTATGGTATGGTATGGTATGATATTGACCCTCAATCTGTATCAGTAGCATTAGCTAGGTCCACCACACAGCCGTGCGGTGCAAGGAAGTCAATCCCTATGATACTAGGATGATCATGCAGTACCATTAGTTGGAAAGTATGTGAGGCCTTTAGATGGCCTAGCTCTACCCATAAGGGTAGAGAATGGTACACAGGTAACCTAGTACCATCAACTCCTGACATGTTGGTCCTCCATCTGGTGGACCAAGCGGATGTGTCCAGGTGTTCATCATGTAGCACAGATACAGCTGCACGTTTATCTAACAAAACTATTAGTAGGCAGCCCCCGACCACGGCCTCGGTGCAGGGCCTTCCGTTTGTATCCAAGACTAGCTTGTTTACAATCTGGATTGGGGCCTGTAATTGTCAATCTGTACTGCCGGAAGCATGTAGAGGTTGGGCCTGGCTCATGTGAATCAATTCACCATGTTGCACTGATGCTATATAAGGAGGAGCTTCTGGGATCAGGCCTGAATGGGCCTGAAAACCTGTACCGCCGGTGTCCCCATCGCCGGTTGGGGCCTGGGTTGTCTGTTGTACTTCCACAAGGGCCTGTGCAGGAACAGCATATGCCACAGAGCGTACTTGTCCCAGGAGCTTTCAGAATTTCCAATTCTCTTCAGCTATCTCCCTATATGAAGGGCCTGTTTTCTGCTGTTGTGGTTTACCTCTACCCTTATGCTTCCTATTCTTATGCCAATTCCGGTTCCCACCCCATTGTTGTTGCTGTGGTTGTTGTTGATGATAGGCCTGTAAGGAGTGTTGATTATCAGCTGGAGGGTCTTGCTGATGTTGGGCCTATTGGCATTGGGCCTGCCCTTCCACTGTGTAGTGCATCATGGCCTATGGAGTGGACTCCACAGCAGCTACCTTTTTGGAACCGGAGCCCAGATCACGGATATAGAGTTGATACATTCTTTCGGTTTTCCAAAGGATGTCAGCAAGCCTACCCGTATTGGGGTAGGTGGTTGGCTCTACCATTTCTCTGACTGCTGGAATCATGTTCCTAAGGAACAGAGTCTTATATTCAATAAGGTCTACATCCACAGCTTCTTGTGCCAAGTGCTTTCCTGCTCGGTAGGCCATCCAGAGTCTCTGGTGGTAAGTTGCTAGACTTTCATTTGCATTCTGTTTCACAGGATATGCAAGCATCACTCCTACTACACCTGGGTTGTGAGCAGAAATGAGCTCAGCTGCAACCTCATCAAAGGTAGCGTTCCCATTCTGGCAAACAACATCGGGGAGTTTGGCCCACAAACCAGGATCGATGGTCTGGCGTAGTATTTGGACCTGATATTTTGCAGTGAGGCTAAGCATCTCGCATTTAGAATGCACCTTTTCCAAGTGACAGCTGAGGTTGTCGAACAGATTCATCCGACCGATGCTGTCAGCAATTTGCTGAACAGAATAGGGCATTTGTAGGGGATTACTGGGTCGATCAGGCAAAGGTAGATTGTCTCGAGTGCCATCAAGGGCAGCCCAAGCTGCAGCTTCAGCTGCAGTGTGAACAATGCCTTCCTGAGTGCCAGCCTCTTGCAGAAGCTGCCTTATCTGGGTTTTAATAACCCGTTTACTTCTTTCGGGAAGAGGCACATTGCCTATCGCAGTTTCAGTCATGTTTTCTATCTCCTGCCTGTCTTCCACATTAATAATGGCTACCGGAGGTGCCATCAGGACCAGGCTTGGGCCTGCTCCCCCCCATCATGGGGGCTTCCATGTTGGTGTCTCCCATGATGAGCATCGCAACGTCGAAGATGTATGACATGGGGAGTTGGGGGCAGGGACCCACCATGTTGTCGGTGGCTGGGTGGGATCTCTGGGCCATAGTAGGGGTGTGACTGGGCATTGTACTGTGAAATGTCATCATCAGATAACTCCCCTTCTGATGATGAATGAAAGGCAGATGCTTCACTTCCCATTGCCTTAACATGTCCAGCCAGAACCTCTCACTGATGGAGCAGTTTCACCATCTTAGTTCTACATTCATCGTGACTCACACCTGCAACATCCATATCAACCTCATCTTGCTTTTGCTTTTGCAACACTCTATACGCTGTGCTCAATTCGCGATTGTCCCTGATAGACACTTATAAATCATTACGTACCTGGTTTATCTCATCCTGCACCTCACCCATTTCATCACTCAACTGAGCATATGCAGCACTCAGCAAATCATTCATTTGTACTGCCTGATTCTTATCCTGTCTCAAACTTTCACACTCTTACTTCAACATACACAGTTCCTGTTCTCCAGCTTGAGCTGAATGATGCAATAGTGAATCCTTTTCATTTCGCAGAGTTTGGAGTTCAGACTCCAAGTTCTGCTGTAGTCTTATACATTCTGGTTCCTGCAGACCCATCTGTTGCTTAAGAGATGAAATCTGCAGATCAAGGGTTCAAAACCTCACTTTGGAGGCTTCCAAAGTAGTGTAGAGAGCTGCGACCATCAATCCTTTAGTGTGACGCTTATTGGCTGACTGTCTCATCTCTGTATACTGGGTTGAAATCCCCAGTATAGGGTTTTCGGATTGACTTGCATCCCACACGAAGTCAGACCATCCTCCATGAGAGGCAAGGAAGTTCGAGACATTGGGTCTCAGTTCTGCACAGATATTTGATAAGGTGGCCATTGTGTGGGAGGGAATGAAAATTCAAACTGTAAAAAGGGCACCGTGCTGCTTCTCGATCCACAACACGAGCACTTTATACACAGCCGGACTACTGTATAAGTTGTAGGCTTGCAATTCAAAGCTGCTATGGAGTGGGTCGAGGCGAGCATCGACCACACCCAAAAAAAGACAGCCAGACTTTGCAAGTTACTACAAACTGGTCTTAAAATGGGAGAGGTGATACGGGAGTGTACACCTACTGTCCCCTGGAAAGGGAAAAGTTTAAGCAACAAGTGAAAACTTACAAACACCAAATATCGCCTGCACACGGTCGTCAATTTGTTAGGAGGTCTACACCTCATTTTCAGATTCTTGACGATATTGGGAATGCAAGTAATCATAAACATGTTGCATTAGAGTAATAAACAAGTTTATTACTACCAAAGGGATAAATCACAGTTACCCTAAGCAGTTCTTACCAATACGAACCGGGAACCAGTGCTAAGTGTTCCCTACACCTGGAGGTTTCTCTGTATCTCTTGGGGTCTCTCAGGTCTCCGAGGTATAAGGCTTATGCATTTCATTATATACCTATGATAATTACTATGGTTACCAAAAGATAGAAACTTTTCTAGTTATAGAGATGAGCCCTATTGGCTAAATTAGAGGTGGCTCCAAGGTCCAAGATAACATTATACAATTCTATAAAGTCATCAGTTTGAGAACAAAAGAGTTCTTGTACAGAGTCTTACATAACTCAGTGTAGTGGTACAAATCACCAAAGACTGGCAATGCCATCTTACATATTGTAATTACTCCAAGGACACAGATGTCCTGGCATCTTACAAGTAAGAAATACACAGAAAATACATAGCAGAATATATGTATTAGCAAGCAAAGTGTATTACAACAATATGCATTCATATCCTGACATCTACTCTTGTACGGTAGATGACCTTAGCCCTATATGTTAGTATAACATGTACTTAAGTGCTAGCTGTCAATGGTGTACCTCTATGCATACCAATTAGGGTGCAGGGACCTTGTGTAACATTCACATGATGAAATAAGAAGTAAGATCCTACTTTGTGAGCTGAAAATTGAAATATTGCTGTAAAAATATGTTTTAATGCCTACATCAGGGTTCCCACTCTCTGTGTTGGCACTAGACACTGCCCACCACTGTGAGATACTGGGGAGCCCACTCCCAGTGTCCTGAGCACAAGAATACTTTCCATTTCCAACAATGAGGTGCCGAATCTCTGTCTCAACCCCATCCCCATGTCAGCAGTAGACTCCCCCTAGGCGGGACATTGGGGAGCCCACTACCAGTGTCCCCAGTTATATCATAGCCCACCACCACCACCAGTACTGTGGGACACTGTGGAGCCCACTCCCAGTGTCCTGAAATGTTTATTTATTAATATTATACCTGAAAAAAAGAAAACTGTCCCTGGATGTTCTTTTATGTTATAAAAAGTTCTGTAAAACAGAAAACAGGCCCTTGTTGTCTCCCCATCCCTCTCCCCCATCCCTAACCTTCCACTGAGCATCCCACTACCCTTGCCCAATACTTACCATTGGAGGGCAGCAGCTGTCATCTTCTGTGGATCGAGACACCTTTGCACACTTAAAAGCCAAATTGCAAACTGAAGAATCAAAATGAGTGCTGTATAATGGCTGTCACTGGCATTTTTAAGTATTGTTGATATCTCAGCCAATTCTACGTATATCTGCACTACATTTTCAGTATGGGCTTTTTGGGACTACACCTCATGAACACTGGCACTATCATTTTGTTTCTCCATCCTAAAAGGTGATTTTACAGTCACTGCATGGAATCACCTTTCAGGACCAATTAACAAAATGACAGTGGCAGTGTACATGAGGTGGGGTCCCAAGAAGTCCATGTTGAAAATTTGGTGCATAAATACCGAAAAATACCCCAGTTATGTGCAGTCATTGAAATTCTTCTATGCATTCTCATCATTTCAGCAATTTTTAATATTTTCACTCCAAATTTTCAACATTGCCATTTTTTTACACCACCTCATGAACAGTATGTTGCTATAGGAATGCTCCCTTCCTCTTGCATCTTCCCTTCTGAAGCTGCCTACTCGCTCACTCTCCCGTCTATACAGTTGGCGGTTCACTTAAAAAAATTGCAGTAACTTGAAGTGAAAAAGGGAATTACATACTTTTTAAAGACAAAATACCTTATTTTATTCATCTAACAGCACATCCATCACCAGAATTAAAAGCACGCAGTCACTCCACTCTAAAAGTACAAAACTGAAAGTGCTTAGCATTAAACCACAAAGGTGAAAATCGCAGCATCAACTAGATACTTTTTTTGATATAACCTTTTGTTGAAAAAACAAACAAAATTTATGGCAGGATGTATACAGTGTGGGAGAGACGTTTATTTGTTTATGGCTGTGGGTGCTCCTCTTTGGCGGCCTATCTATGGCAGATCTGTGTGTGGCAGCCTGTCTGTGCCAAGTCTGTGTGTGGCAGCCTGTGCCAGGTGTGGAGTGATCTCACTAATTGTGAGAAGGATGTGAGGGCTTGATGGGGCTAGAAAGTATTTCAGGCATGTAGTATTTGGCAAGCATGTATCATTGTGAGATAATGCACAGTCATGTGACCTGTTTTAACCAATCAGGGAACTCAATTTTGAGTGATTTCTCATACCCATTTTATATATATATATATATATATATATATATATATACATATTTTATTAATATATATATATATATTATACTGGCACAATAGCACCAGTATACAGTGGCATCCCCAGGATGAAACCCTCTTTTAAAGCACTCTGCGGTATGATGCAGCAGATCTTCTGAGTAAAGCAATGTAATTTCAATGCAATTAGTCCCCTTTTTCATGCCAGAAACTGTAGCATTCACTTCATCCTGGCAGTGTCACATTTTCCTGAATGACAATAGGGACCATTTGCTGCTGAAATTACATTGTTTATTCAGTAGGTCTGCTGCAGCATTTTGCAGAATGCTGCAAAATGCTGCAGAATTGGGTTTCATCCTGAGGGATGCCACTGTAGTAAGAATGAAAGGTAACTTTTATGTTAAGCCTAACCATTTGAACCTTAATAACTTGGGAACTGTTCAATAGATTGACATGACCTTTCATGTGCATAATCTCTAAATTTCAGTCTCTTAAAAAGCCAAATTTTGTGCAAATCCATTGTGTGGTTACTGAGATATAGAATATTGAAAGATCTGTGTTTTTTTACCATTTCATTATCCACCTGGATCTCAGAAACAGCTTTAGGTTGTGGTCTGAAATTTTCAAGATAAAACGACTTTCCCTTGCAGATGTGGTTTTTGAAGGTTTGGTGAAAAAATATTAATCCCTTCAAAAGTTATTAAATTTGTAACTGTCCCAATATTTCCTATGAGAACATTTATATGACAGACATAAGAGTTATTTTTGTTTTTTGTGCACATAGGCCCAGATATTCAAAAGAGTTGAGCCATGTGCAATAGGGTTGTGCCTGCGCAAGTCCAAAATTGCACCATTCTGTGATATTCAGCAGGAGGCAGTTGCGCCCCTGAAATCATGCTGAGCAATAGTGCAATGATAATGAAGGCATGCCCAACCAAAGGGGGAGGAACCATGCATAAATGGTGCAGTGCGATATTCAACGACTTGCACCATGCGCAATAGGGGAGCAAGTGCCACAGTTACACCCATTCTCAAAGGAGGTGACAGATCCTCCGCCGGGAATTATCGGCCCATCTCCATCCTCCCTCCTTCCCCTCTCCAAAGCCCTAGAAAAACTGGTGGCTACTCAAGTCACAGATTACATAACCAAATACAACATCCTCTGCCATGAACAACATGGTTTCTGGGCTGGGCGCAGTACCGGCACAGCCCTTATTGAGTTTTCAAACTTTCTTCATTCCTCCCTGGACTCTGGCTCCCTTGCTGGGGCAGTGTTTATCGACCTCTCTAAAGCGTTTGACACGGTCTCCCACCCCCTCCTGCTGGATGCCCTCAGCCATACCGGCTTTGCCCCTGGTCCAGTCTCTTGGTGCTCCAGCTATTTGTCTGCCCGCTCCCAACGTGTTAAAATGAATGCGACCCTCTCCGATACATGCCCTATCCGCTCAGGTGTTCCCCAGGGCTCCATCCTTGGTCCTCTTCTCTTCTCACTATATCTCAACACCCTCCCCAAAGCTTGTTCTGGTAAAATCCAGTTATATGCAGATGATGCCATCATTTTGCCTCTCATCAAACCCCAACACTTACAAGACTCCTTGCAACAAGCCTTTGCCGATGCTGAAGCCTGGTTCAAAGAGCACAGACTTGTACTCAATCTGAATAAAACCAAAACAATGCTCTTTGCCCATCCCCAAAACAAATCCAGATATTTCCCACTCCGCATCCTCCCTTGTTCCAAGCATCCTCTTGATCTAGTCCACTTGTACAAATACCTCGGGGTCTCCTTTGACTCTGCCCTCACATTCCACGACCACATAGATAATCTAGCCTCAGCTACAAGCATGTGGCTAGGAATCCTTTACTGCTACAAACATTGCCTCCCCCCCAATGCCCTTCAACTAGCAGTCACCTCCTCAATACTTTCCCTTATAGACTATGGCTTGCCTCTTTATGGTGCTGCTGACACGACCACCCTCAATACAATTCACCTCACCTTGAATAAGGCCTGTAGGTTAATCACGGGAGCCCCTAGGCTCACACATACCTGCGAACTATACGACATGGCCAGGCTACTTAATCTGGATGAACGGCTCAGATACCAAACCTGCCTCATTACTAAAAAAACCCTCCTTGGACTATCTCCACCTGGTCTGACAGCCTCTATCCACCTTGCACAACCCTTAGTCCAAACTCGTAACACCTCTAAGGCCACCCTGCTTGTCCCTAGGTCTAGGACCTCCCATGGGCAAAGGTCCTTCTGCTCCAGAGCTCCCTCATGGTACAACGCTCTCCCCACCTCCATCACTGACACCCACACAATTTCCCGTTTCAAAATCTCACTTCGGGGTCAGCTCTTCAACCTGCGTAGCTGTTCCTGCCACTAGGTGATCTAGTCTGACATGCCCTGACAATGCTCTCTGAGTGGCTCCTCTCCTTTACTGGCTGACAAAACTCTCTGAGTGGCGCCTCACCCAAACTTTTCACAAACCACGCCCTTTGCCCTGAACTCTTTATCCCTAGCAGTCCCGGCTCAATCTACCTGTAACTACCTGTGATTACCATTCCTGTAGCACTTAAATTGTAACTAAGTTATAACTGCCTGTAACTACCAAACTGTAACCATGGAGATGTATGCTGTAACCGCAATATTGTGACTAAGTGTTGTTCTGTATTTGTCCTCTTTGTGACAAGGTACCTTTGGAAATGAGCCTCTGGCTCAAAGGTTGTAAACCGATGTATAAATAAATAAATAAATATATAAATAAGTGGAAGTTGTGCCAAAGCAAAAATGAACCAAAAGAAAAAGGAGCAAGGGAGAGGCGCAAGAAGGCTACAGGGAAGCCACATGAGGCAGAACTCTAGCCAGACAAACAGGGCAGGAGGCACAAACAGCGCAGGCCAGGGAAAGGGCACTCTGAACAGCCAGGCACAGGGAAGGTGTGGGGAGCAACACAGCACAGAGGCCAGCACAGGCAGGTGTACCTGATGCAGGGGAAGTAGCAGCCAGGACAGCAGGGGAATACAGCAACAGCTGCCGGGGGGGTGAACACAAGCCAGGGACATGGCTAATGCCACTTTCCAAATGGAGGCCATTATGAGGGAGGTAAGAAGGCAGGCAGCAGGGGGGTGTGGCCGTGGAAGGGCCCATCGGCGGTATGCCCCCAGCAGGCAGTACCAAGCCCGCACCAGCTTTGAGCTGTACACTGATACTGAGATTGTGGGCCAGTACTGCCTGAATAGGGCAATTCTGAGGTGGCTCTGTGAGCTGTGCAGTGATGTGATGCAGGCACCCACATGACGGAGCCATGCCCTGTCAGTGGAGACTAAGGTAACAGCCTGCATGTGCTTTCTCATCATGGGTACCTTCCAGAGACCAACTGGGGACACCACAGGCATAATCCAGTTGGCCACGTCATGCCACCTCACCCAATTCCTCAGCACACTGCTGCCACATGCTGTGGAGTACATCCTTTTCCCCAGCACACCGGCAGAGTGCACAGCAAACATACAGGAGTTCCACAGGGTAACACGTATGCCTGGTGCTTGAAACAGACTGCACCCATATGGCCATACGCACACCACCTGGCCCCAAGGGGGCCGCATACATAAATCGCAAGGGCTACGCCAGCATCAACTGCAAGGTGGTGTGCGATGCCAGGGTGCGCATAATCAATGTCTGTGCCATGCACCCTGGGGGAGCATACCATTCTTTCATCTGGCACCGGTTGGCACTGTGCCACAGATTTGAGAGTGGGGACATCCCCACTGGACACCTAGTGGGTGAGTATGCAAACCACTTGGACAATCATAGGACCTGGGGGGGCATGGGCAGAGGTGGCATGGGTAGTGGCCTACATGGCCTGGGGCAGTGTGATGCAGATCACAAAACTAACCTCCGCCCTCTACACACAGGTGACAGTGGATACTCACTCCGTCCCTGGCTGCTCACACCCTACCGGCAGCCCGTGACCCCATCACAGCAACACTACAATGAGGCACACGCCACCACATGTAATGTCATCAAGTGGGTGTTTGGGATGCTGAAGGCATGTTTCTGTTGCCTGGACACCTCTGGCGGTGCCCTACAGTACAGCCCCTCAAAGGCCTTCGGGCTATTCCTGGCCTGTTGCATCCTGCATAACATGGCCAACGAATGTGGGATAGCCATACAGGTTGAAGAGGGGGACAGTGATGGGGACGATGGAGACACCGGTGATGATGGTGATGGGCAGCCCCCCCTTGGCCGACAGGATCCCCGACTGCTCCAGCTGGCACAGCTGCACCAGGACACCATCACAGAGGAGCACTTCAACCAATCCAGGTAAGTCATGGGGCCATGCCCAACCACCAGTGGCTAAGACACAACCCACAAACATGCATGGACACACACAAGGGGTGCATGCTGTCCAGGGAACTGGCAGGGCACAGAAGCACACACACAACCAGGGATGGGTGAGGATTAACATGCCATGCAGATGGACACACACACATGCACACACACAATGCAACAAACGTGCACAGAGGGCAGGAAGCACACTGACCCAGAATGCAAACCCTAGCAACACACATGTCCACAGGCCACCATGCCCACTGCCTGTCCACGTGCGTGTGTCAGATGCTGAGCACCATTGCACATTGGTGTACAGTGCAATGCAGGCATCATCCTGCACACACAACTGCAGACAGCAGCTGGGAGGGTGTGCTGGTAGACTGTGTGTCCACATGCAGGGCCGGGTACCCACACATGCAGAGCCCACTGAAACACACAATGCACACAGGGCAGCACCAGACAGTAGCTGCATTGGGAGACAAGTCAGTCACGCGACACAGTGCCCCGATCATCATGGATGTGTGGGCAGCCCCACTGAGACCCACTAGCACTGACAGGCTGACCACTGGCCTCATGGGGTTGCACCGATGGTCCCGCAGGGGTTCCACTGTGTGAAAGCGACCGTGCTCATGCAGGGGTCTGCAGCATACCAAACATGCCTGCGCCAGGTGTGCTCGGGATGCCCACAGCTGAACCCGGCGTCGACAGGGTGGGAGTCGCATGACGCTGGGAACGGGGGGTGGATAGTGCACTGCGTGGTGTCCACGATGCATGGGCACCTGAACGTGTGCCCATTGTGGCCATAACAGCAATGAATGCCTGTGCATGCCTGTCAATGGCAGTGGTCACATCCTCCTGCAAACAGTCCATCCCTGCCAGGATCAGTGCGGTGTCCCTGCTGCGATGCTCCTCTGCCCACTCCAGAGCCACATGCAGTGCATCCACGGATGTCGCAAGCTGCATCTGCTGCTGGACCAATGCTTGCAGTAGGCGGGTGTGCTCGTCCAAGAGGTCATCAGCCTCCTCAGCATCCTGTTCCTCAGGGTGTGCACGGCCACAATGATCAGCACCCCTTGAGGGTGGGTGCTGAACACCAGGACCAGGTCTGGGCATGTCCACAGGTGGTGCACAGACACCGCCGCTGAACCCTGTACCCCCAAGCCCATTGTGCGACTGCTGATGCTGCCCCTCGGCTGCCGCTCTCCAGGGCTCAGTGGTGTGGCCGCAGTGGCCGCAACAGTCCCACTGTCCTGAACAGACACCAGTGCTGCCCCACTGGTGCTGACAGACACAGTCTGGCACTGTGATGACACGCAGGCCTCCACGGCGGCACCACCCACAGCCATGGGTGCAAATTGCCCTGCTGTGTGGCCATCCCGTGGTACACAAGTGTCATTGCCCATGATGGTCATGTCATCATCACCGGTGATGGACTCTACACCAGCCACTGTCACAGCATGCTGGCATCTGTGGACGCTGGCACTCTAGGACACAGGCAGGGCTTCCTCCACACTTGTTACAATGACATCAGTGTGGACAGCCAGGCGGCCCCACTATCGCAATGATCCATGTATACCTGTGGAGGTGGATAGTCCCTCCTCCAACTCCAGCTGACAGGCCCACCACTGCTGACCCATGCAGATGCTCAGGATCTGTAAGGGAAAGCAAGGTCGCGTTAATGCGTGTGACCTACCATGCCCCCCCATAGACAGACCATGACTTACCATGCAGTGATGCACCACCACCCATCTCGAAGCCACCACCCAGAACACCCTCAATGGCACTGTGCTGCATGCTTCCAGCAAGCCTCTCCTCTTGTGAGGGCAGCTCTGCCACCTCCGGCTGTCCCCCACCTGTTGCAGCACATGCTGCCCTGATGGCAACCACCTTCTCCTTTATCCTCATCCTGTCCTTGCCCATCTTTTTCTTACACTCCTGCATGGAGCACTGGTGGCTGCCATGCAGGTTCGCAGCATGTGCCACCTCCTCCCATGTAGCAGCACGGGCTTGAGGTGTTCCCCACGGTCCACTCAGAAGTGGCTCCTGATCCAGGTAGGCCTCGAACAGGGCCTCAGTTTCAGCCTTTGTAAAGTTAGGCCTCCTCCTCCTCCCACCACTGTGTTCCTCCTCTCCAACAACCTGCTCCGTCATTATGTAGCCTGTAAAAATGGCAGTTGTTACCTGTGACTGTGCAGTCTCATGCATGTCCCTGAATCCACAGTCCACACTCCCAAACAGCATGCAACTCACCAATAGACTGCAGTAACTGACTATGGCCACTGCAGCACAAAGTCACACTTTTATAGCGTAACCCATGCAAATGAGGTGAGGCGCAACTTTAAGTAGATGCAAATTGCAGTGCCGAGCCATTGAATGGCTGATTAGATGATTTGCATATGACGGCTGAATATCAGTCTGTTGCACTTTGCGCAATTGTGTTGAACGTGCTGAGCCAATGGCACAGTTCTGTAACATGCGTAGTACACACCTCACTGCGCATGCCCGGGTTGCTGATGCAGGAGTCTGTCGTGCTCATGACGTACTGTGCATGGTAGGCAATGCAGGGCACAGCCACCATTGTGCCAGTGGCGCTATAGAGATGTTCACTACATGGCACTGTGGAACTGGGCCATCATAAGTGCAATGGGCCAACTGTGTGGTAGGCCGCTATGGTGCTGGCACACAGTCAGCCAATTGTGCTACATGCATTGTGTTCCAATGGCACTGTGCATTGCCATGCGCCAGAGACCCTTGACCCTGTGCCCGACCTTTGCTCCCTAGGCTCCATGCGTCAGGCATGGGTGCACTCTATCGTGCTGTTCGGTAACAGTGCAATAGGGAATGGCAGTGCTGTATCACGCAGCATCTCCACTTGGGGAGCCGTGCTGCAGAGTGCCATATTGCCTATTATTACTGAGAGAATGACACACAGACGGGCAGCGCAGTGGTCTGTGATAGAAGTAGCCAATCTGGTGGCAATTGTGGAGCCACACCATGGGCTTCTCTTCGGGGAGGTGCCCCTGGACAGGGCCAGGACCCAGGTGTGGCAGGAGGTGGTCACTGCCCTGGAGGAGGCCACTGGATGGGGGAGGAGTACGGAGCAGTGCAGGCACCGCTATGGGGACCTGCGGAGGAGGGAGCCGGAGCTACTGGCATGACTGCGAGCACGTGCCAGAAGGGGCAGGGTGCCACAGTCAGGTAGGGGTTCCATCAACACACTTTTATCGTTCATATGGGTAACAGTGTTGTATGTGTCCAGCACATAGGGGAGAGACCATCTGGGGTTGGCTGTGGTGGTGTTCACAGGGTGTGGGGTGGATGGGTCTGGCTGGGTGGGAGGGCACACACCTGGGGGCAGGGGGACTTTGCTTTGGGATTGTACTAATGTTCTTCTCTCCTTGTTTGCCCAACAGGCCCTGAAGAATGCCACTGTGCGAGGGAGGAGTGGTGGAGGGAGGAGTATGGTGCAGCCAGTTGGGGCGAGGGCCATCACTGCCCACCTGACCAGCCCAATGAGGGTGAGTGCCATACATCCATGATTACTATTGTATGCTGTGTGACAGGGTGGGCAGTGGGGCATGGCCACCATACATCGACACCACTTCCTGGCATTCAACTTGTTACAGTCAACACTGTCCAGTGGCAATGCATGTCTGGGAGTGCATCAATGGTGGTCTATGCATGTACCAGGTACATGGTTGTGCCACTGCCTTTGCACCACATAGCCATGTCACTAAATGGCCATGGTGGTGCTGTGTGTGACTTGGCCAGTGGGTGTGTGCTGTGTTCTGCATGGCTGTATACACCTGGGTGGGCAGGTCCCGTGGATGTAATCACTGCGGGTGGTCACACACCATCACAGTGGTATGTCCCATGGCCGTATGCCATGCACAGTGGGCAGGCTGTATGGGGTTGTGCATTCACACCTATTGACTGTGCTCCCTTGTCCTAGGTACCCGCCATCTTCGAGAAATATGGGAGGCAGTGTGGGAGATCCTGGTGGTCACATGGGCGTCACTTGAAATCCTGCGTAGATTGGACCAGACTGGGGTTCTGAGGAGGCACAGGGCCCAGAGAAGCCAAAGCAGGGAGTGGCGCTCCTGCTAGTGTGGATGACTGACTGTATTCCCTTACCCCCCTGAACCCACCCTCACGCCTCTCCTTCCCCACCCCCATTTGTCCACCCCTGCCCTCTACCCACCCTCACCTTGTTTGTGGCCCCCCCAACCTTGTATATAGTTCCACTGTTTTATTGTATATAGTTTGTGTTATTGTATATTGTTGATGGTTATATATTTTTTCAATAGATTTAATTTTGATATGAATACTGTTGTGGTCTCTGATTTGCGTGGGCTATAGGTGCTCAGCTGCAGTGATGTGGATGGCGTCAGGGGTGGTGTGGTCATGGGTGTGTGTGTGTGTGTGTGTGTGTGTGTGTGTGTGTGTGTGTGTGTGTGTCAGTGTGGAGGTGACTGTGGTGTGGGGGTAGCTATCAGTCAGTGTCTGTGGAGTGTGTTGTTCCCTGTGCACTGGCTGACGGTGTGCAGTGGGCCATGGTGTGTGTTCTGTGTCCATGGCACACCCATCAGCCCATCCATGGCCTATGCAGCTGACACACATGCATGTCTGTGGCCTGCACAGTCCACTGGCTTGTCAGTGGTGGCAGTCCCTGCAGGGCGGCCACTGTACCCGTCACTTTGCTGGGTTGCCTCATGTCACTGGTGTAGTGCATGCCTGGCTTGGGTGGCACTGTGGGCACCACAGTCATTGTCCCACCTCCATGCTGTGCCTTTTGTGTGTTGCAGGGGATGTGCCCCACTGTCTGTGACTTGTGCTCCGGGTGACTGCTGGTGGTGTACGGGTCCACAGTGCCTGCACAGGGTGGCTGGTATGCCAGTGCCATGAAGGAATGCGGGTTGTGTGTACACAGTTTACATGGGCCCACAATGGGGGCTTGGTTGCCCCACCACTGCATCCCTGTGTTGTTGTGCCCTTGGATATGGGTGGGTGTCTGTCCATACACTGTGTGGCATCCGGTGTGGTGCATGCTTCCATGCACCACTGTGGGTGGCTGTGCTGGCTGTTGTGGCTAGTGGTGGGTTGGGGTGTGTCACTGGACTACTGTGCAGGGTGCTGTACCACTGGTGGTGGTGTCAAGGGCATGCCCTGTCCCGTGTGGGTACCTCTTGTGCCGACGCATGGTTGGTCTCTCAGCAGTACCTCGGGTGGTTGTGCATGGTGGCACTGTGTCTGCCGCTGTTGCATTTCTGTGCTGCCACCCGCTGATGGGTGCTCGTGGTGGGGCTGGCTTGCATGTTTCTGTGGTGCACAGGGTTGCAGTGCCACAGTGGGGGTGGTGGCATGCATGGTGTTTCCTGCAGTGGTGGTCACTGCTCATGGGGGGGTGTCTGGGGGTCACAGTGCAGGGTGTGCTCTGCATTGGGGGGATGGTGTGGCATGGGTGGTCAACCCTCCTTGTGTGCCAGTCATAGCTTGCCAGTAGGTGTGATGGGGCACTGTGACCCAGTTGTGGGTTGTTTGCTTGTCTCCATGGGCCAGTGGTTATTGCAACCTTCCCCCAGTTGTGCAGTGCTTTGGGTGTGGTGGGACGATGTCTGTTCTGCAGTGTGTTCCTGTGCCCATCTGTGGCATGGGTGGTGGGCCCCTACCTCCCTGGTTGTGCAGTTACATTGCTCTGCTGCTGGGGGGGTGTCCCTGGTTGCGCTATGGCACCTCTGGACTGCTCAGCTGCACATCCCTTGTTGTGCTATGGCGCATCAGATATGCTCAGCTTCCCCTCCCTAGTTGCGCTATGGCGCAGGTGGTGCGATATTCAGTCATCAGCTGTAGGTGCAATTTGACCTGCTCTGTTTTTGAATATCGCCTCTCTGGCACATGGGTGCAATAGACTTGCGCTTGCTCCTGCTATTGCGCACTTTTTGGGTGCAGTTTGAATATCTGCGCCATTATATTTTTTCACACACCATTTTGCATGGAGGGTCACATTCAGCCATTTCTTTCACAAAAAATACTATCTTTTTGCATGTAGGTTCACACAGAGCCTGCTTAACTTTTGCAGAGCTCTGTTGTGGCCACCATTTTGTTTTTTCATTAATGAGAGCGAAAACAAACTAAAAATAGACGTAATATAAAAAAAATAAACATCAGAATTTAGCTAAACAGGACGGGTCAGATATTCAAAAGGGTTGCGCCATGCGCAATAGGGTTGCACCTGCGCAGGTCTCAACTTGCTCCATTCTGCAATATTCAGCAGGAGGCAGTTGCGCCACTGAAAACAGGCTGAACAACAGTGCAATGCAAATGAATGCATGCTGAACTGGAGGGAGAGGAACCATGCATTAACTGCACAGCCCGATATTCAGCCGGGCTGTGCAGAGTTGTGCAGGCGCAACCCCCAACCTGCACCTGCACAACTTTGAGCCAAAAAAAAGGCTTTAGTCGAGGCCACCACAGGTGAGCTGCTGTACTGCAGGGTGCAACACAGCAGCTTCCACCTGTGGCTGGCCCCAACTCCACCCTCGTGCCCCCGCAGCCCGATCGTGGCAGAACAGTGTAAAATCCCCCCACCACCCCCCACTGGCCCAATCATGGGCATAGTTTAATTCCCCCACACCAGCCCGATCACGGGCAGCGATGTGTCTTCCCCCCCGAACGTATCCCTGGTGGTCCAGTGGACCATAAATCCCGAGTGCGGGATGGACGTAGTAAAATACCCCCAAACACATCACTGGTGGTCCAGTGGACCGTAATTCCAGATTGTGGGATGGATGTAATAAAACACCCCCCCGAACACATCCCTGGTGGTCCAGTGGACCGTAAATCCCGATCGTGGGATGGACGTGTAAACACCCCCGAACATCATCCTGGTGGTCAGTGGACCGTAAACCCCTAATGCGCGGGATGGCATAATGAAAACACCCCCAACACATCCCTGGTGCCTAGTGTCCCCACCCACCCACCCAGAAGCCTCACCACCCATTCCCCGGCAGCTGGTGGGCGGCAGCATCCCACCTGCCTTATGCCCCACCGCCCGCCATATGTATTCATTCACAAAACTGGACTGTCTTTATGCGGTATGGGCTGCACGGCCATTGGCTCTGCTCTGCACCAATGGGTGTGCAGCCCTACCAGGCAGTCGGGCGGTGGCGGGGCAGTAGGCAGGTGGATGCTGCAGCCCACCAGCCGCCGGGGGGCGGGGGTGAGGGCTTCATGGGTGGGTGGGTGGGGGACACTAGGCACCAGGATGTGTTGGGGGTGTTTTCATTATACCATTCCACGATCAGGATTTACGGTCCACTGGACCACCAGGGATGTGTTCGGGGTGTTTTGTTACGTCCATCCCGCAATCAGGATTTACAGCCCACTGGACTACCAGGGATGTGTTTGGGGGGGGTTTAGTATGCCCATCCCGTGATCGGGATTTACGGTCCACTGGACTACCAGGGTTGTGTTTGGGGGGGGTGTTTTATTATGTCCATCCCGCGATCTGGATTTACAGTCCACTGGACCACCAGGGATGTGTTCGGGGTTTTTTTATTATGTCCATCCCGCGATCTGGATTTACAGTCCACTGGACCACCAGGGATATGTTCGGGGGGGAGACACATTGCTGCCTGCGATGAGGCTGGTGGGGGGGAATTACACTATACCCACAATCGGGCCAGTGGGGGGTGGTGGGGGGATTCTACACTGTTTTGACTGCGATCGGGCTGCAGGGGGTGTCGGTCCCCGATGGCTGCTGCCTGGCAGGGTGCCAGGCACAAGTCCTCAGGGATCGGCGCACCTGCATGCTAATGGCATGAAAATGGGGCCATAATCAGATGCAAATGGCCTCCCCTGCCCCTTACATGAATTATAGCCCCATTTGCATGTCACCTATTGAATATCGGAATTTTGCGCATGGCGCAATGGTACTTGCGCCACCGCAAGTCGAATGCTCCACTCTGACAACTTGCGGTAGTACGTTCCACCGCGCCATGCACAGTGGCTGTGGCTGGGGTGATATTCAAAGGAGTTGCTCAAGGGCAGCTCCTTTGAATGTCGCTCTGGACACACCCTACGCAACTATTTTGTGCAGCGCAAGGGCTTGCTCCACAAAATAGCGCAGTTTGAATATCTGGCCCAACATGTTTAGCTAGATTCTGATATTTTGTTTTTTATATACCATGGCCTGAAACAACTTTGTTGTTCACCCAAAATTTTGGGTGGCAAGGTTAGCGAGAGGACAGCTAATACCCCCTTTCTCTGTTTGAGAACACTGGGGTTTTCTTGACTTCTGCAGCCCCAGCTGGAACTTGTGCTGCTGGTTCCAGAGTCATCCCAGATCTACCTGTTTTCCTTGGTTTATAGTGGCACTTCCCAGCCAATTGTCCTTTATCCC
Source organism: Neoceratodus forsteri (assembly GCA_016271365.2). Classification (NCBI taxonomy): domain Eukaryota; kingdom Metazoa; phylum Chordata; order Ceratodontiformes; family Ceratodontidae; genus Neoceratodus; species Neoceratodus forsteri. Next base: position 766,993,433 of record CM057452.1, on the reverse strand, counting down.
TGGTGTCTGATGGCATCTCCCTAGTCATGTATTCCTTCCCCCCAGCATTGTGGGACACTGAGGAGCCCACTCCCATTGTGCCCAGTCATATATCCACCAACAGTGTGAGACACTGAAGATCCCTCTCCCTGTGTCCCAAAATATTTATTTTTAAAACCAACATTTGGGTGCCCAATCCCCATGTAGGGAATAGAACCCCCCACCGGCAGTGTGGGACACTGGAAAGCCCATACTCAGTGTCCCCATATGTTCTCCCCGCAGTAGTCTATGACACTAGGAAGCCCACTCCCAGAGTCCCGAAATGTGTTTATTAAACCTGTAAAAAAGAAAACAGTCCCTCTTGTGTATTTTTTTACCCTGAAAAAAAGAAAATGGTCATTCATTGTCCCTGATATCCTGTTCCTCCTCCATCCCAAACCTCCCACTGGACATCCACCACCGCACCACCACATCCCTTACCCTATACTTACCTCTTCAGGTTGTGCACTATCATATTCCATTCAAAAATATGGTATGTGTGAAAAAAGTATAGCTTATTTTAGCACATGTCATGCTTCGAAAGGTCAAGTATGAAAAAAGCACTTCCGCTGATATTGTTCTCTGGTGGTGCAGAGGACCAGACACAGGAATGCAAAGCCCAGTGTCCCAAGTTTGAGACAAGACTTGGCATTCTTTTTTCAGCTTCATTGCAGGTGCAAAATCAATGAAGAAGCTGGTCTCAAACTTGGAACTTTATGCGTTGTAGTCCTGTGGGTGGTCCTCTGTGCCACCAGAAAACCACAGCAGAAGAGGTTTTTTTTTTAAATTTTATTTATTAATGCTTTTAATAATGTGTATCCTTGGCTGCAACTGGATATTAAATGTTTGAACAAGTGGTATGTGCCTAAATAGGACTATTTTGCAGGCCAGGAACTCTATCACCATCAAGGGAACAAAGCTCTACAACAATCTACCCCCTGAAATCCAGGTCTGTGGGTCCATGTAGTCTTTCACCTCTGCCCTCAAGGACCACCTTTTCTTATCATCCAACTGCTACTGCTCTGATAGGCCACCTCCCTGGCCAACTCACTAAACCCCAGCGGCACTCTCTCCCCAACATGACCTGCACTTCTATACCCATCTAGCACACTACAATCTTCTTTGGACCTGTTACAACAGCCGGCCTCCCCACCATCCCTGATTTTGAACCCTTTCACCCAGGGTATACATTGCTAGCCCTCTGTTCCTCCTTTGCTTCTCCTGTCTCTGGTCAGTTAATCTCTTCAGCTACCAGGCATGTAAACATCACTGTACTGTTGTTTGGAATCAGTTTTACTCTAGCGCATTCCATTTCCTTGAAATATTATATTTTTAGTTTGTACTTGTTAGCTCATTGTGCTTCTACCTCTGTAACTATTATGTATACAATGTTTGCATGTTATTTGTATTCAAATGTTCTCTGTAATTGTTTTCTGTGATATTCCAACACTGGACATTTGTGAAAATTGGAATTTTTGTTCACATATTCTCCAGTACACAAATAATATTAAATTGAATTGAATTGAGTTTTGACGCATACCACATTTTTGAACATTTAGTGTACAGTTGCTGCCAGGGATGCACATTATTGGGAGCTGCAAAAAAAGTCCTTCTAGGTTGTCAACATCGGGGGGAGTCCAATCCCTCTGTTGGCACAGGAAGCCCCTTCTGGGACACTGGGAAGCCCACTCCCAGTGTCCCCAGACGTGCCACATATCACCCCGGCAGTGTGGGATACTAAGGAGCCCGCTTCCAGTTTTCTGAGTCACATATCCCCTCCTCTCCCCCCACAGTGTGGAAGACTGTGGAGCCCACTCCCAGCGTCCTGAAATATAATTTTTTTTTTAAATCTAAGACTGTTTTTGCCAACATTGGTGTGCCCAATCTCCATCTCGGCACTGGAACCCTCTTGGCTGCCAGTGTGGGACAATGGGAAGCCCACTCCCAGTGTCCCCAGTTATGTCATACCCCATTCCAGTAGTGTGGGACACTGGGGAGCCCACCCTCATGGTCCCAAAATATTGATTAATTGTACCTGTGAAAAACGAATGCAGTCTCACATTGTCTTATTTTCTCTAAACGAAAAAAAATGCTTTGTCGTCTTCCCATGCCCTCCCCACCCTGACCCTCCCACTATGCAACCCACCACCCCACACCTCCCCTTTGCCCTATACTTACCACCAGAAGCCATCCATTATCATCTTCTGTGAACTGGGATACATCTGCACTCTTCAAAGTTGAACCACAAACTGAGAAATGAAGGTAAATGATGTACTGTACTGTATAATGTATTTCAATGGTGTTTTCAACTTACATTGATATCGTAGCCATTTTTTGAAATGTTTCCACCAAATTTTCATCATGGACTTTTTGGGACTCCACTTCATGAACACTGTGACTGTTGTTTTGTTACTTGGGCCAGAAGGTAATGTCATGGTAGCTGCATTAAATCTACTTTCAGAATGGACTAACAAAATGACAGTGCCAGTGTTCATGAGGTGGGGTCCCAAAAAGGCAATGTTTAAAATGTGGTGGAAAATTACTTAAAAATGGCCAAGTTACATGCACTCATTGAAATGTTTCTACATAAGCGCATAACTTTGGTAATTTTTAATATTTTGACTTCACATTTTCAACATGGCCATTTTTTACACCACCTCATGAACAGTCCAGGTATCATTTTTGACATTCTGTCAAAAATGTGTTTAAACACCTGTGGTGCAGAATAGCATGGTCCCTGCATGAAATCATCTTTCAGGACTGATTAACAAAATCACAGTACCAGTGTTCATAAAGTGGGATCCCAGAAACCCTATGTTGAAAATTTGGGCAAAAAATTCCTAAAAATGTTCAAGTTATACACCTTTGTTGAAATTTTTCTAAGCACATCAGTAACTTTGCTAATTTTTAATACTTTGATTCAAAATTTTCAAGATTGCCATTTTTTAAACTGCCTCATGAACAGTATAGCTTTCATTGTTCACATCCTTCTAAAAACATGTTTTTGCACCAGTGGCACAGAATGGCATTTTGACACAGATTTGAATATTTTCACATACAGGATTTATGATGTGGGGTCAAAAGTAGACTGTGTTGAAAATTTGGGGTCAAAATATGAAAAATGAAGGCCCAAGTTGTGACCATTCATTGCAATTTTGGTACAACTGCTCATGCTTCGGAAAAGTTAAATATTTTTACCCCAGATTTTCAATATAGCTTTGTTATTACCCAACTTCATGTATGTCACAGCTGTTAGTTTTCAAATCCTGTCTAAAATGTGTTTTCACAGCTGTGGCACAGAACACTGTTGCAGTTGTAAAGAATTACGTTTTGACAGGGATTTGAACATTTTCTCTGCTGGGTACGTGTGAGGGGTAATAAGACAGCTAAGGTGATAATTTGGTGATGCATCTAATGAAGGATGGGTGCGCAGGGTCCAAAGGACACTGCACTCCTACAATAAAATAAGGAAAATCATGGAGCATGGTAGTGTAGGGCCCAAAGGGCCCTGCACACCCAGCATGACATAAGGACAGGAAAATGATGATAGAAGTAAATTATCTGAAAAAGTAAGGAAATTAATTTCAAAAACCTTTGGTAATGCATCAGTTAGGGTTGCTAATAAAGAGCCAAAAGCAAAGAAATGAGGCGTTAGGGTTTCCAACCATAACACCCCACCTCCCCACCCTGGACACACCCACAGGCATCAGGAGTGTATCTTGGTTTCATCATCCCTAATGGTTACCCCATTCTCCTATGCTGCACCTATGTCAGCTTATTTGCTGATGGAATGGGGTGAGGCTTAGGGCTGACAAACCCAAGATACATCCCTGATGCCTGTAGGTGTGTGCAGAGTGGGGAAGTGGGGTGTTTGGGTTGTAAACTTTAATGCCTCATTTCCTTGCTTTTGTCACTTTACTAAGAACCCTATCTGATGCATTAATTAAGTTTTTGCTATACATATATATATATATATATATATACACACACACACACACACACACACACACACACACATACATATATATTCATTGCAAAAAAATCATTAATGCATCAGTTAGGGCTGGAAGCAGCAAAGTAGGGAAATGAGGGCATTAAGGTTCCCAACCCTAACACCTCCCCACCTAATATTCTACCTCATTCCTATCTTCAATCAATCAACAGGCATCAGGGCATGTCTTAGGTCATCGGCACTAACTTTCACCCCATTCCATTTGTAAGGAAGCTGAGACGGTACAGTATAGGAGAATGGTGTGAAGGTTAGGCCTGACAACCCCAAGACACACCCCAATGCTTGTTGGTGTGTGGAGGATGGGGATGGAGTGGGGTGGGGTGGTAGTGGTGGGGGAGATGTTACAGTTGGAAACAGAAACCCTAATGCCTCATTTCCCTATTTTTGTCCTTCAATGCTAACTGATGCATTAACACATTTTTTTGCAATGAATTTCCTTACTTTTGAGAAAGTGTAATTGTACCCTTATATGTTTATTGGAGTGTTGGACCCCATCAGACTATTTTGTTTTGTGGTTGTACTTGACCCTCTGTCATGTGGGAGCACAGGACCCATAAGCATAAGTGTATACACATTATAATCAATCCTCATCTCCCTGTGTGGGCCCTGCACTCAGATCTGGATCCCATCACTCGATAATGGCATCCATTTGTGGTAGTGCAGAGCCCAGAGGGCACAGCACTCTCATCTGTCCATAAGCGTTTAGATATTGTCATGAATTGTCATCTCCCTGTGGGAGCACAGGACCCTCTAGGCCCTGCACTCCCAGTTCTTCATAATGGAGGGCACTGCATGCCCAGTGCTGCATAATGATATCCATATGAGTCAGCGCAGGGCCCAGATGCTCCCATCTACATATAATTGTAGAGATGCAGTGCAGGCCTAGAGACAAATACTAGTAACCCCTGTGCTGAAAATGGTGCAATATCTTAGTGCCCAAAGCAACATGGAGACAAATTCCACTGCAGTTGTAATTATAGCCTGGCAACTTGCAGGTGTGCTCTGCATACTAGCAAAAAATCCTTATCTCGAACCGTTTTTAAGATATAGGCACCAAAATGTACTGCATCCACCCCAGTGTTATCTTATGTGAAATTTCCAAACTTTGAAATGTTATAACTAGGGAAGCAATGTAAATTTTATCACCAGACCAGCAAAAGTAACATCTGTGGGGCAAGCCATTTCTATCCTGAAAATATCAGCCTGAAATTCCAAACTGTTTCTTTGCAGTGAAGTGCCAAAGAAACAATAACCTTTAAAAATCCCTTTTCATAAACCGTCAAATTCCCTTTTCGTGATCTGTCATAATCCATTTTCACATGCTGAATCTCTTTTTGTGAGCTGTCAAAATCCATTTTCATGAACTAATCCCTTTTCACAACATAGGGCCATCTGGTTGTCATCTCATGAAAAGGGATTTTGACAGATCATGAAAAGGGATTTCCTGACGAAAAGGGATTTTGACAGCTTGTAAAAAGGGATTACTTTTTGTGAGCTTTTAAAATCCCTTTTTGCGTGCTGAATCCTTTTTCATGAGCTGTCAAAATCCCTCTTTGAGAGAAATCCCTTTTTGTGAGGTAGGGCATTCTGGTCATGGGTTAGGGTTAAGCAGGCAGCTTAATGTTAAATCTCAAATTTTGCACTTTAATAACTTTGCAACTGTTCAACAGATTTGCATGAAATTTGTATACGCTGTCCCGTGGAGTAAATCTCTTGATGTGTTAAGTATCATTTCAATTGAATTTGCAGATTTTGTGCTGTGCATGGAGAAAAAAAGTGTAGAAGTCACTTTTTTCACCCGTTTTGGCTGTTTCTTCCTCATGGAGTTGCAGCCACACGGTTTGAAATTTTGGTCTGAACTTTTCAGGGTAGAAGGAGCATGCCCCAAAGAACAACCCAGCATTAGTTTGCTGGAAACATAGTAATCTATTCCAACGATATTCAATATTGAAATTCCAGGTTCTGAGTATGCTCAGTTCAGTCTTTTGGATAGCTGCACATGAGAAAAGGGATTTAGGGTTCATGAAAAGGGATTTTGACAGCTCACAAAGAGAGATTCATTAAATCCCTCTTTGTGAGAACAAATTCACTTTTCACAAGCCGCCATAATGTTTTCATTTTTTCTGTCCAAACAAAACGTTGTAACTTTATCCAGGGATGTCTTCTGCAGGCATCCAATCATGGATTTTGTTCATGTGGACAACCTTTACAGTTATTTGCCTTTGGTTTACTTTACTGTGGCCTCAGAATGTTTATTTTTGATATGTAAAATCCCTTTTTGTGACTTGATTCTAATTTCTTTTTGCATTACGAAAAGGGATTTTGACAGATCATGACAAGGTCACAAAAAGGGATTGGGTTGTCAGACCAGATGGCTCTGCGGGTAATCCCCTTTCTTGATGCAAAAAGGACTTTGACTCTTTGCAAAAAGGAATTTGGCTTGCTAAAAGGGACTTTGATACCTCACAAAAAGGGATTCATTTTTTAAATCCCTTTTCATAAACTGGCAAATTCCCTGTTCATGAGCCAAATCCCTTTTCACGAGCTGTCAAAATCCCATTTTGGCATTGCGAAAACGGATTACCAACAGGGCCATCTGGTCTGACATCTCAAATCCCTCTTTGTGAGCTGCCAAGATCCCTTTTTGCGAGCCAAATCCCTTTCTGCAAGCCTTCAGAAATCCCTTTTCACATTGCAAAAAGGATTTCTGGAAGGGCCATCTAGTCCCACAATTTCAAAAAGAGATTTTGAAACCTGCGAAAAGGGATTTGCCTTGCAAAAACTAGATTTTGACAGCTCAAGAAAAAGGATTTCTAAAGTTCACTGTTTTTTTGCCACTTCACTGTAAAAAAAGGGTTAAGAATTTCAAGATGAAATTTTCAGGGTAGAAAGGGATTGCACCACAGATGTGACTTTCACTTGTTTGGTGATAACATTTACAATACTTCACAGTTACAACATTTTGAAGTTTGGAAATTTCCCTTAGGATAACATTTGTGGCACATGCAGTACCTTTCGGTACCTATATCTTGAAAACGGTTTGATATATGGATTTTTTGCTAAAGGCAGTTTAGTACATCTATAGTTTGCCAGAACATGATGAGAACTGTGGTGGAATTTGTTCCAAGGTTGCTACGGTTACTGAGATATCGTGCCATTTGCATCACAAGGGTTACTTGGAATATCTTTTGGTCTGCACTGTGTAACATAGAAACATAGAAGATGATGGCAGATAAGGACCCCAAGGCCCATCCAGTCTGCCCATTGTTTCTACCTGATGAATGTGCCATAGGCCTTTACTCTGTCAGTGGCCTGTCTATTCATACTCATCTGTATTGCTCTCTTATGCATATCCCATGCCTGTTTGAAGCCCTGCACTGTATTCATAGCCACCACTTCCAGAGGTAGGCCATTCCATGCATCCACCACCCTTTCTGTGAAAAAGAACTTCCTCGCATTACCTCTTGAATGGCCTCCCTCTAATCTCATGCTGTGTCCTCTTGTTCTGCTATTTTTCTTATAGTGAAACATGTTAGACTCTTTCACCTCGTTAATGCCCTTAAGATGTTTGAATGTTTTGATCATATCACCTCTCTCCCTCTTTTGCTCTTGGGTATACATATTGAGCTCAGTTAATCTGTCCTCATGTGTTTTCTGATGCAGTCCCTGCACCATTTTGGTTGTTCTTCTCTGGACTGTCTCCATTTTGTCAATGTCCTTGTGCAGGTGCAGCCTCCAGTACTGTACGCAGAACTCCAGATGGGGTCTAACCAGTGTCTTCTAAAGAGGGATTATTAACTCCCTCTTATGACTTGTGATACCCCTACTAATACAACCCAACATCCCTCTAGCCTTACCTACTGCTTTAGTGGTGTGCTTGGATGATTTCAGGTCATCTGTGATGATGACACCCAAGTTTCTTTCTTCCATTGTGATTGCCAGCAACTCCCCTCCCAACCTATAGGTGGCTTCAGGGTTTATCTTTCCTATGTGCATAATATTGCACTTCTTTGCAATAAACCCCAGTTGCCACTCTTCTGACCATTTTGCCAGTTTATCCAGATCTCTTCTCATTCTGCTCACCCCATCTGGAGCATCCTCTCTGCTGCAGATCTTGGTGTCATCTGCTGACAGGCAACCCTTATCCTCCAGTCCATCTGCAATGTCACTGATGAAGATATTGAAGAGGACTGGCCCCAGGCCTGATCCCTGAGGTACCCCACTTGTGAATTGCATCTCTTCTGATTGTATACCATTTACCACCACTCTCTGTTTTCTGATCACCAAACGGTTTGCTACCAGTTGACCAACTTCTGTCCCACCACAAGCCTACCCAGCTTATTAATCAATCTTCTATGTGGAACAGTATTGAAAGCTTTGCTGAAGTCAAGGTAGGTGACATCAGCTGCACCCTCTTGGTCCACCACTCTGGTAACCCAGTCAAAGAAATCTATGAGATTAGTTTGACAGGACCATCCTGTTGTAAACCCATGCTGTCTTGGATCCTGTGCTCCTATGGATTCCAGGTGTTGCACTATCCTTTTCTTAAGGAGTGCCTCCATAATCTTGCCCACTACTGAGGTAAGACTGATTGGTCTGTAATTTCCTGCCTCCTCCCTGCTACCACTCTTGTTCAGCAGGATCCCATGAGCCCTTCTCAAGTCTTCTGGGACCTCTCCTGTGCTCAGAGGCTTACTAAACAGTTCTGCTAATGGCCTTGCTATTCTCTATGCTTATGGATAGATGGAATTGCAGTGCCCACATATGTATAGCATTTTGCAGTAATGGGAGTGCAGGGCCCTCCATTATGCAGTACTGTGAGTGCAGTGCCCTGTGCTTCCACAGGGAGATGACAGTTCCTTGCAATGTCACTACAATTACTAATAGATGGGAGTGCAATGCCCTATGGAACCTGGGCACCCACAAATGGATACCATTAAGAAATGATGGGAGTGTGACTGAGTGCAAGACCTGGACAGCCCTGCATTCCCTTAGGGAGATGCAACCACAACACACTATTGACTGATTGTAGTGCAGGGCCCAGAGGGCCCTGGCTCCTACAGACATATAAGGGTAAAATTATACTTTTTCAAAAAGTAAGGAAATTCTTTGCAAAAAACTTTATTAATGCATTATTTAGGGTTGAAGCAACAAAAGTAGGGAAATGAGGTGTTATGGTTTCTAATTATAACACTCCCACAATCCTTCCACCCCACCCTCCACACACCAACAAGTGTTGGGATGTTCCTTGTGGTCATCAGGCCTAACTCTCACCCCATTCTCCTATACTGTACCATCTCAGCTTCCTTACACATGGAACTGGGTGAGAGTTAGGGACAATGACCCCACAGCACACTCCAATGCCTGTTGGTGTGTGGAGGGTGGGGGTTGGGGTGATAGGCATGGGGGTGTAAGGCTTTGAAACACTAATGCCTCAATTCCCTACTTTTTCTGCTTCATCCCTAACTGATGTATTAAAGAAGTTTTTTTTGCAATGAAAACAAATATATATGTATATATATAGAAACATAGAAACATGGACTTTGACGGCAGATAAGGACCACTTGGCCCACCCAGTCTGCCCATTTCCCTACCTACTGGATAAGCTGCAGATTCTAGTTAACCAACAGCCTATTTCCTGCAACCCCCCACTATAATTGCCTTATGTTGGTTGCATGCATGTTTGAATTCCTCCACTGTTTAAGACCCCACAACCTCTCCAGGAAGGCGGTTCCATGCGTCCACCACTTTCTCTGTGAAAAAGAATTTCCTCACATTACCCCTGAGCCGTCCCCCCTCTAACTTTAAATTGTGCCCCCTTGTTCTTACACATCTCTTTTTCTAAAAGATGCTACCCTCCTGGACTTTGTTGATTCCCTTGAGTTACTTAAAAGTTTCTATCATGTCCCCCGTCCCTCCTTTCATCAAGGGTATACATATTAAGCTCTCTCAGTCTCTCTTCATATGGTTTCTGATGTAGACCCTGCACCATTCCTCTGGACTGTTTCCATCCTGTCTATGTCCTTGCATAGATGAGGTCTCCAAAACTGCATGCAGTACTCCAGATGGGGTCTCACCAACTGTCTGTATAGAGGGATAACCAGTTCCCTTTTTCTACTTGTGATGCCCCTCCCTATGCATCCCAGTATCCCCCTGGCTTTCCCTACTGACTTCTCACATTGCATACCCACCTTTAGGTCATCTGATATGACTACACCCAGATCCCTTTCCATTATTGTTGTTGTTAGTACCTCCCCTGCTATTGTGTACTCTTCTCCTGAATTTTTATTTCCCAGGTGCATTACTTTGCACTTCTTTGCTTTGAATCTAAGTTGCCATATGTCTGACCATTCCTCCAACCTTGCCAAGTCCCTTCTCTTCCTTTCTACCCCCCCTTGTGTATCAACTCTGTTACAGATCTTTGTGTCATCTGCAAAGAGGCATACCTTTCCTTCCAGACCCTCTGCAATGTCACCTATAAAGACGTTAAAGAGGACTGGACCCAGTACTGAGCCCTGAGGTACTCCACTAGTAACCCCCCTTTCTTCAGAATGTGTTCCATTCACTATTACCTTCTGTGTTCTGTTGTGCAGCCAGTTTTCTACCCAGGCTACCACCCTGGGACCCACTCCCAGGCTGGCTAACTTGATTATTAATCTTTTGTGTGAGACTGTGTCAAATGCCTTGCTAAAGTCTAGGTAGGCCATATCCACAGCCCCTCCCTGGTCTATTACTTTGGTCACCCAGTCAAAGAAATCGATTAGATTTGTCTGACATGACCTTCCTGCTGTGAAGCCATGCTGCTTTGGGTCCAGTGTCCCGCTGGCCTCTAGGTACTCAACAATTCTTTCTTTCAGAAGTGATTCCATCATTTTCCCCACCACTGAGGTCAAACTAACAGGTCTGTAGTTTCCTGTTTCTGCCTTGCTCCCACTTTTTTGAAGGGGAATCACATCTGCCCTCCTCCAGTCCTCAGGTACCACCCCATCTTCCCATGATTTGTTAAAAAGTGTGGTTAGTGGTGTCACTAGGTCCTCCCTTAGCTCTTTTAGGGTTCTAAGGTGAATCCCGTCAGGCCCCATTGCTTTGTCCACCTTGAGTTTTAGAAGTTCTTTCAGTACTCTTTCTTCTTTAAATGGACTGGTATCAACCCCACTATCCAGAGTGCTTCTACTGTTTGGTTTAGGTAACTCCTCCTCTTTTCTTTTGTGAATACTGAGCAAAAGTATTCATTCATTATCTCTGCCTTTTCAGTGTCTCCTCTGCCTACCTCCCTCTCCTTTATTAATCTTCCCTATCTCTCCTTAACCTTTCTATGTTCCTAATGTACCTATAAAAGGTTTTATCCCCCTTCTTAACTGAGTTGGCTATCCTTTCCTCGGTTTGGGCCTTTGCTTTTCTGACTGCCTTCCCCACTTCTTTCTGCTTTAATTGATACAGTTTCCTGTTGTGCTCTGTCTGTGATTCCTTATACTTTTTGAATGCATTTTTCTCCTTAACCTTCCTTGACACTTCTTTTGAGAGCCATAGTGGTTTTTTATTCCACTTTGTTTTCTTTAATTGTTTCACACAAAGGCTTGTTGCATCCATGATGGCAGTTTTGATTTTTCTCCATTGTTCTCCCACCCCTCCTTTCTGGCCATTTGCTAATGCATTCCTCAGGTATTCACCCATTTTGCCAAAGTCAGCCCTTCTAAAGTCCAGTATCCTTGTATTTGTATGGCTTGTCTCCATGGTTGTGTTTATTGTGAAGTACACTGTGCAGTGGTCGCTTGTTCCCAGGTGTCTACTGACTTCTAAGTTTGTGATCCTCTCTCCATTTGAGAGTACCAGGTCTAATATTGCTCCCTCCCGAGTGGGTTCCACCACCAGCTGTCTAAGGCATGCTCCATGTAGGGCATCGAGAATGACCCTGCTCTTGGATGTGGCTGCAGTCCATGTTGCCCAGTTAACATCTGGCATATTCAGGTCCCCTATCAACAGTATCTCCCCTTTTTCAGCCATTTTGAGAATGCCTTCTATCATTTTCTTGTCCATTTCCTCCCCTTGAGACGGGGGTCTGTATACAACCCCTGTGCAGATTGTGATGCCATTCCCTGTCTCCAATGTGACCCAGAGTTCCTCTTGTCCTCCCCCTTTACCTTTTAGTTCTGTTACTTTGATCCCTTCCCTTATGTAGAGAGCTACTCCACCTCCTCTTTTACCCTCCCTGTCCCTTCTGTAGATTGTGTACCCTGGTATGTTGACATCCCAGTCATGGTTCTCCATGTACCATGTTTCTGTGACTGCCACAATATCCAAGTGTTCCACTTCCATCAGGGCTACTAGCTCTGGAAGCTTGTTTCCCAGACTTTGGGCATTGATACTCATTGCCCTCCATTTAATGTTGGCTTTATCCTTTTTTATCCCATCCCTGCTCTTATTGCCCTTGTCCATTTTTCCATTTACTCCTGTCCTGCCCTCTGTCAAGCTCTGTACCTCAGTGTTTACCCTACTACCTGCCATGCTTTGCGGGGGGATGCTTGAACTTTCCTGTTTCCTATCAGCACCTCCCCCCTTGGCTAGTTTAAAAGCTTGCCAAGGAAGCCTTTAAACCTGTCACCTAGGAGCATGTTTCCCTTCCTGGACAGATGCAGACCATCATGCCAGTATAGACTTTCATCTCTCCAGGTGGACCCCCAGTCCCCAATGAAGCCAAAGCCCTGTGCTCTGCACCAGTTTTGCAACCATTCATTAAACTGCATGGTGTGCATATTCTCTGCAAAAACAACTCATTAATGTATCATTAAGGTTCCAATGTCAAAAGTAGGGAAATGTAATTTTAGGGTTCCCAACACCAGGACTCCACCCCTACCCAGCATGTAGGAACAGGTGTGAGGGGTGTGCCTTGGGACTGCAAACCCTAAAGCTCACTCAATGAGTAAGTAAGCTAAAATGGGCACAGTGTAGGAGAATGAGTTGAGCATCGGGTTCACAACCCCTGGGCACACACCTCATGCTTGTTCCTGCATGCAGGGTGGTGGTGGGGTCTTCAGATTGGGACCCCTATAATTGCACTTCCCTACTTTTTATGCTGGAACCCTAATGGTGCATTAATAAAGTATTTTGCACAAAATGTCCTTTCTTTTTGAGAAAGTATAATAGCAGCCTTATTTGGTTGTGGGTGCCCTGCACTCCCAAGCATCTATTATTTTTCAGAGATTGTAATTGTATCATTATTTACCTGTGGGAGTGCAGGGCCCAGGTCTCTGTTCTCACATTTTCCATAATTATCTGTGTATTTGCAGTAGGAGCTCAGGGGCCCTCTGGGCCCTGCAATGTCATCTATGTATAAGGCTTGCAATCCCATTACTCCATAATGGTATTGATATTTGCATGTGGCAGTGCACAGTGCCTTCCATCCATAACTGTTGAGATATTGTAATAATATAATATTGCATGAATATACTTTAATTCTGCAATGATTGATTTTATTGATCTTACTGTTGTTAATTTTACTATCACAGATGACATTGTATGTGAAGTTGATGCAGCAGCTGTCAGCTTTGAAAATCTCAACTGATGCCACTCCATCATGACTATTGACTGCTATTTGAAATAGTTCTACATGGCTAGTGACCACATTTTGTGTTTGAAATAAATATCACATATAACGTGTTAGTGATTTTTCTTAATGTTGTTCAGAGAGCAGTTTGGATGGTTACATTTAGTAGTTACAGGATATTTAACTATGTGACACCTTCAGAAACTGATCATATTCAGATGCTTACAGTTTCATGATGGGTGATATAAGCATTTTGAGACTTCTTCAATTACACCTGGAAATCTAGTTCAACATTCTCAAACATGCTCAGGCTGCCAAAAGTGTTGAATACTTCCAAAGCTGCCTTGAGGTACAGCATACATATTTATTATTTTGGTAACATCAATTTTTAACAACAGTAAATCAAATGTCATCAGTGCTGAAGCATGTAATAATACCATACACTGACAAACATAAAGGGAACAAACACCAGTACATGCCTTATTGATATTAATGCAATTTAATACATTGCATTGACAAATTAAACTTCCTTATTTGTAACCATACATTATCAAATTTTAATCAATCTCTCACTTTCATCACAAGAACTTACATTGTCAATTACTGCACTGATAGGATTCAGAATGCTGAAATAGTAGCGGTTTACAACTGTGAATTAATTAGATTCCTTAACAAAATGTGCAAGATACAGAAAAAGAAATAAATGAAATACATAAATTTAAATATCTAAATATTCATAAATATGCCGCTTAAGTCTGCAGAACCGTTAGTGGTGTAACACTGCACTGACAATATAAAACAAACTCTGGCCAGAGCCAATAAGGCTACAGCTGAGGAATTTGGGGTAAAAAGAGTGTACATTATTTTCTTAATATTTTTACACCAAATTTTCAACATAGCCTTGTTATGAACCTGCCTTATGAAAATGGGCAGAGAAAATGCCCATCTCCTGGCTTAAGGTGATTTTGCACAAGGACTGTGAAAACTCTTGGGATGCTAAAACACTTTTTGGGAAGGAGTTGAAAAATGACAGATGTCACATTCATGAGGTGCTGTAAAGAAATGGCTATCTTGAAACTTTGGGGTTAAAATATTGAATACTACCAGATGTACAAGCCCGTGTTTGCAAAATTCAATGTAGGCTCATAACTTTGTTGAGTTTTGATATTTTTACTCCAAATATTTAACATAGTCTTCTTATGTCCCCACCTCATGAACAATGGAAGAGACAATTTCCAACTCCTGCCTGGAAGGTAATTTTGTGAAGGGGCCTTGAAACCACCTTTCAGGATATAAATAAATGTTTTGGTCAGTATTTGAAAAATAACAGCTACCACATTTATGAGGTGCTGGAAAGATATGGCTATGTTGTAAATCTGTGGTAAAAATATTGAAAATGATCAAAGTTACAAGGCTGCATTGGTAAAATTCATCAGTGGTTAATAACTAGAGATGGGCGATGTCCCTCAACTTTGCTACATGGAGTATTTCACATAGCATTCTAATTTAGCAAAATTCTCTGCATTTCAAAATGAATAACTTTGTATTTGTGGGGAACATGAAGTTGTCATTAAACCATATGGACTTTGTGTTACTTCACCTTTCTTTGGCCCCTAAAGGTAAATGTTGTAATGATTCATGGGATGGCAGGTCACATGGGCTCTATATTGTCCTGTAAGGCCTCATTTCAGTGTAGTGTGTGTAGTGGAAACCTTGACATAGTTAGCTTTCAGAGCTGTGTGCTTCTAACTTTCAAAAAATGTTCCAAAAACCTATTGTACAGTATTTACCTTTGGACTTTTGAGTCCAAATTTAGTACATCAAGTGTACTATTTCCTTGCGTGCTTTTATCATCGATCATTTATCGATTCTGTGTGAATTTTTTATCTTAAATTACTACTTTCAGTGTCTGTACTAAGACAGAGGGGTGGATTTGTTGTGTAAATGGGAGATTCACAGACAACAGTGTGAAAGGCAGTCTTGTCAGCTGTTGTTGGCTAATGTTTAGTATTGGTGTGTTTAGTTCTGTACACAGTTACACACAGTAATACTTCAAGTAATTTTTGATAATTTTTTACTGCTTGCTGTGCATTTTTTCTATCCGTTTAGAAGACTGCATTTTATTGTACTGAACTGTTAAACTTTAAGAATGTTACCTTTAGTCTATGTGTATGCAGTCAAGTCATATGCATTTTATTGCGCCACTGTAATAGCAGTACTGTTAATTTCTGAGTTTGCCTGTATTATGGTTTTTCCTGCTTCTATCTAGCTACTGCTGTAAATCTCTCTCTCTCTCCCCAAAAAGAAGGTTCCACTTTTGGTTGTATGAAGAGTGTGGTTATGATCTTGTGCATGTGTGGCTATATCTTTTTGTTGCCACTATTTCCATCTAGAAGTTACTATTGTTGTTTATTGGCTTCCCTTCCACCCAGAACAGAAGCAATATAACTGTGTTGTTAATTGTCTCTGTTCAGTCTGTTTAAATTGTTGTCACTGTATCACTCATGGGATCCCATCATTGTAAATGAGCTCTGGCTAAATTGGGCTATCCTTTTCTGAAATTCATCAGAATAAAACCTTTACTACTACTACTACTACTACTACTACTGCTGCCGCTATTGTGTGCTTCCACATAGTAAAATGAACACTCTCTATCCAATGCATAGTAGAGAGTTTAAATGAATGAAAACAGACAAAAAAACTGTTACTACTGTATTAATGTATTGTTTACATTTGTGCTGTCTTATCAATTGTCTTGAATTTGTTACAGCAACCAACAAAATCTGAAAAATCACTTTTTATGCTGCATGTGTTTCTTTTCTTTGTGACTGTCTTTGTAATCTAAAAAAAAGCCAGTGAAGAGACAGTCATGCAAAGCTGTTTTTGGCTGTGGCACTGCTGCCAAGAAGACTGTTGTTTGTGTGCCTCCCAATGGTAGCAGTTGAAATTGTTGTGATGATGAAACAGGTTAATCCGGTGCTAGCAAAGTTAAGTGTGGTCATGGATGTGGTGCTACTAAGCAGCAGAAGGGAAAGGTAGTAGTTGCTGCAAGTAGAGGGATTTCTGACACTCAGATTTTCTTGGCCATATCAGTGGCATTAATGCTGGTTGGAGAATCTGGTGGCACTGGTTTTAAAGTGAGTGATGGCATTGTGGATAACAGCAGGAGTAATGCTACAGCCCAGGAAAAGTTATCAGGAGGGAAAAATGTTGGGGAGTCAGAAGACTTCATGGTAGTCGATGTCCCACTCCCCACAGTAGTTGAACTTGAGCATGATCATCATGAGTCACAGCCTCATGTCTCCACATATCCTCATGTTAGGCCATCCAAAGAATCAGATGGTGATGAAAAAAGTGTGGATGATCAAAGTGAGGCTGAGGTTGTAATAGCTCCACATTATAGCATCCAAAGTGAATTTTTGGATGATGATGATGGTTCTAGTGACCTATATAGGAACCTGACAGAAAGAAAGTTAAGGTGGCTGTAGTTAAACAGTCTATTTGTAAATCTGCATCCCTCAAAGTTCTTCTGATGTAGCTGTGTCTGTGGATGACCTTGAAGTCAAACTAATAGATTGTGATCTTCAGTCAAAGT
Organism: Neoceratodus forsteri; assembly: GCA_016271365.2. Taxonomy (NCBI): domain Eukaryota; kingdom Metazoa; phylum Chordata; order Ceratodontiformes; family Ceratodontidae; genus Neoceratodus; species Neoceratodus forsteri. Next base: position 766,976,264 of record CM057452.1, on the reverse strand, counting down.
CAAAGTTTGCATCTCACCAGAAATCATGCATCACCCCAAACACATTTCACCTCCCAAAATATTGCAGTCCCATATGCCGCAGCAGCAGCAGCAGCATCATGTGAAATATAGGGCAGTCAAATCAATAGTTTGAGATTTTTTTCATACAAGATGAAAAGGATGAAACAGTGGCAATCTGCCATTTTTGTAAAATGAGTGTGAGGTGTGGGAAAAGGGTAGCCACCTTGGCACTGGGGGCCAGCATACTTATCTCAAGTGCAGGCACATAGCATTGTGGACACAGCACCAGAGGGAAGCTGATGCGATAGTGGGGCATTCACCCTCAACAACTTTAATTAGCAAGGTATCCCCTTCCCAAGTCACTGAAAGTAGCCATGTATGTAAAAGTTGTAAATTAATGCCAGAGGATTACTACAGGCATGAGGAGGAGGAGGAGGATGACTTTGAATGTTCCAGTAGCTGTCAGAGTACCAGTGGTGATCCAAACAGTCATTCTACTACATCAGCCCCTGTGCTTAAAACATATAAAATAACATTATTTATTGGACTCTGTCCTATGCACCCACCCCACAACAAAGCCACCCCATCCATTGCAGTTTGCAGAGCAGAGACATTTCGCATGCACCAGACAAAACACTGAACAATGCAACCCGCATGGCAGAGCTTTTCTGAGTGGCACAGTAAATACCCACCAAATCATGATGTTGCACATTAACTTAATATTGCCATAGTAGAAATGCTTGCAATTGACCTGTCGCCTTTCTCCTTTGTGGGGAATGTGGGGTTCCGACTCTTTGTGACACGTGCATCTCCCAAATGGAAGATCCCGTCCAGGGCATATTTTGCCACCAGTGCTGCCCCTGAGTTATATCAGACTGTGACAGCATCTGTAAGACATGCTCTTCAGCATTCTGCATCTCTTTACATTCACTTAAGTATGGATAAGTGGATAAGTGGCAAAATGGCAGGTAGTTCTTATCTGTGTATTTCTGCACATTGGGCAAAGCTACCTGGGGTTCTCTGTGATGGTGGGATGGAAAAGCACTGTAATAAGTCAGACTGTGGTGGTAGCAACCTTCATGGTATTAGGCAGCATGTCATGCTTGCAAAGCAGAGTGTAGCAGGGTCACATACAGTCAAAAACATGCTAGACTTGCTACTGACAGAAATCGATGAGTGGCTGCACCCCCGTCCCTAAAAGCTGACTTCATAGCAAGTGATAATGGGTCAAATGTTGTTAAACATATCAGCAATTGTGAGGGTGGTCTGCATGGCTCATTGTCTAAATCTTATAGTACAGAAGCTTCTAGAGTACCCTGAAATCAAGCAAATGCCAACAATTGCATGTCGTATCTGTGCCCACTCATCACGTCCTGGAAAGGCCCGTGACCAACTTAGACAGCTGCAGATCTAAAACAGCCTCCCTCAGCACCGCCTCAAGCTTCAAGCTGTCATGAGATGGAACTCCACACTTTACATGGCAGAGCGCTTTTATGAGCACTACAAAGCAATCTCAGAGTACCTTATGATGCAAACTAGCCATGCCAGTTCTGTTTTTTTTATACCTCCCCTCTACATTAACTTTGTTTTTTTTCTCTTTTAGATATTTCCTGAAGAAGACTTAAGGTTGAAATGTAGATTTTTTACTTCATTTTCTATTTTCAGTGTGCATTTAACATTACCATTTTGTTTTGCATCCGAAGTTTACCTCCTTTTCTCTGTTAGGCTAATGTTCCAGCTTCCGCATGTTAAAAACCTCACACTTCTCAGTAAATTATCAAAAAAACTAACCCCAGAATTGGATTCTGCTGGTCCCAATTAGGTAAAGACAACTATTGTTGTCTCCTAAAGTAGTGGATTTTTTTAGTTATTTAATTTTATTGTCACCGCTAAGTGAAAAGAAAATGCTGGCAGCATGAAAAAGGATTTCCAATTTGCAATGCAGGATTACCCATTTGGGATAAAGAATCCATTTCTGCATGACACATCTAACTGTTCCTGTTGAAAATAATGGGAAACTTTAAACTTTGATAACTATTGAATGGATTAAAGGGGCACTGTCAGCTTTTGTCATCCGTTTTTGTGTATAAGCAAGTAGTGTGCCTCTTAGCACACAAGTATTAAAGATTGAATCTATTATTCCCTGATACATCACAAACTGATGACATTTTTCCAGTTATGCTTATTATTTAACAATTTGCTTGCCGGTTGGGCGGACATAAACTCAACCACCACCCAGAAGCACATGCTGCATGAGCCTGAACATCTGGAACAAGCCCGGTCCTGAAGTGCAGTTTTTGGGCATACAGCATGAAAAATTAAGTTTCTCAGCAGCATCAGGATCTTCTGAGGTTCTGGTGGTGTGCATAAATATAAACCAAGCACCTAGAGTCAAGTAAATAACTTTTTTAAAACAGGGCTGAAATCCCATACATGCACAAGGGCAGCATGCGCTTGCACATGTGAGAGATTGATTCTCATGCCACCCATACATGTGTGCAGGATTTCGGTCCCGTTGTAAAAAAGTGAATTACTTGGCTCTCGGTGCTCGGCTTTTATTTACACACACAACCAGAACCTTAGAAGATCACAGTGCTGCTGAGAAACTTAATTTTCCATGCTGCATGCCCAAAAACTGCTCTTCGGGACCATGCTTGTTCCAGATGCTCAAGATCATGCAGCATGTGCTTCTGGGTGGTGGGTGAGTTTATGTCAGTGTGACCGGCAAGCAAATCTTTAAAAAATAAGCATAACTGGAAAAATTCAATCAGTGTGTGATCTATCAGGGAATAGTAGATTCAGTCTTTAATACTTGTGTGCTAGGAGGCACACTACTTGTGTATACACAAAAATGGATGACCAAAGTTGACAATGCCCCTTTAATATTTTTTCATCAAATCTTCAAAAGGCTCATCTGTGATCCAAGGCCTGTTTACTCTCAAAATTTAAAACCACAATTACACACTGATTCTGCTCAGTGGTGTGAGAAAGAATTTAACAAAACATGGTCATTTTCACACTTATGACACTCCAGATCTCTGCACCCACATATCCCACCCTATTGAAACTTGCCACATCAAGAGATCGTTGATCACTGATGGCTCATGTGAAATATCACGTGAATGGGTTGAATGGTTGTGAAGTTATTAAGTCCAGATTTGAAGCTTAACATAAAACTGATCATTGAACCTTAATACCCTAATATAGAGGTGTGACTGAGCCCCTAAAATATACTGTATATGTGTAATATATATATACCGTGCTACCATAGTTAGGGTTGAGGAGCCATTTCTATGTTAAACCCCAAAACTTTGCACCTTAATAACTTTGCAACCGTTTGATGGATTTGCCTGAAATTTGGAATTTATGATCAAGAACCATAGACCTTGGGATCTGCCAAGCTTTGTACTGGTCGGATATACGGCTGCGGAGTTAAGTGTGATCTGTTTGCGCGTTTACGCTTTTCTGGAATTCTGTGGTCGCGCTTACAGGTCGTACGTTTGTGGACGGCCCGAAATCTTTCAGGGAATGTGCAGTCAGGGTCCCCATGTGCCTTTCAAAGATTTCATGAAAAATATTAAACGGTTCAAAAGTTATTCAAAAAACAGTTTCCCATTATAAGTCAAAGGGAAAAGTTAACAAAAAGTTCAACACTTTCGCAAATGCATTTTTACTTTCGCAAATGGGCCTGCTACTTTCGCAAATCGGCCATTTTGTTTTCAGTTGGTGATCAGAAAAATGGTTGGCATTTAAATTTGGGACCCTCTAGCAACCTAATTTTTTTTGTATTCACCTAGTCGGGCCCTGAGGATGCTTGCCATGTCTTTATTTTGTGGTAAAACACCCCAGAAATATGTTTTTCAAATTCTGGAAAAAGTACTTTCGCAAATTACTTTTGTGCTCACGAAAGTGTCGCAAATTTTTGCGAGCTTACGCAAATTGTGACAGTAATTTTCTAGTCTGTGGGAAAATGACAGCAATTCTTAGGCACTGCACTGCAAAATAACGGTTGGGAGTTTTGGGCTGAAATTTGGAGGGAATGCAGCTGACATCTCACAGATGTGCCTTTCAGTATTGTATTGAAAAAATATTACACGGCGGCAAAGTTATGGCACTCCAAAGTTGACAGTTTTTCCCATAGGATAACATTACGGTGCCCGAAGCATTACAGGAATCCTTTGGCACACTGCTGCAAAATAACGGTTTGGTCTATTTTCCTGAAATTTGGAGGGAAGACAGCCAACAGTACACAGATGTGCCTTTCAGTAGTTTGGTGAAAAAATATCACATGGCGGCAAAGTTACGGCACTGCAAAATTAACGTTTTTTTCCCATAGGATAACATTACAGCGCCCGACACTTAACAGAAATCATTTGGAGCCCTGCTGCAAAATAACGGTTTGGTCTTTTTTCCTGAAATTTGGAGGAAAGACAGCCAACAGCCCACAGATGTGCCTTTCAGTAGTTTGGTGAAAAAACATTACAGGGAGGCAAAGTTATGGCACTCTGAACTTTCTTTTTTCCCATAGGATAACATTACGGCGTTCGCCTTTTACCAGGAGCCCGTATCTTGGACACGTAAAGTAGATACGGACTTTTGTCGGAAAATTTCTTGGCCCCCTAATAGAGCTAAGATTACAATTAGCCAGACAGTTGTAAATAATATGACTTTTATTTTTTTTCTCGATCGATGGGTTCCTGAGATATAATGTATTTAGTATTCCAAGATCTCATTTTCTGTGCCGATACTCATTATTTTGCATACATTATTTGTACTCACTGTCTTTCTCAATACAGGTTTTGGGAAAACCATCCTGTGCGCTTACATTACTGTTACTGCTGCCCTTTCGCTTGCAGATCCGACTGCTTCATTTACCATTGACGTCTGCGCCACCATGTGCGTTATCCTTTGCGTTTTCATTTGCGCTTGTGTTTCTGTTATTTTTTGCCATTTCTGTCTACAGTACTGTTTATCTTACTGTTTCACTTTACATCACCATGCCCATTGACATTTCTGTTTGCAGGCACCATGTTACTATGTGACAACACATCACGTGGCAGACCATTCCCGTCTACGCCACCATGTGCGTTACCCTTTCTGTTCTCATTCATGCTTGTGTTACCATGTGCGCCACTGTTAGCATTTCTGTTTGCATTGCTGTCCTTGTTAGTATTCCACAACACATCATGTGGTGGGCCCTGCTCCTGCCACTGCATTACATTCACTATTTCTCATTATCATTCCCAAAAAGAAGGGAAATTAGAGGCAAAAAACTCTGTTTAATGCATTAGTTAGGGTTGTTCCACAGTGACAAAAGTGAGGAAATTCGCTGTTAGGGTTGAAAACCCTTGGACCCCCACCCATCCCCCAACCGCATTGGGGTGCGTGACAGATCGTGGGTCCCAACTCTCACCCCATTCTCCTATACTTCTGCTGCTTTACACATGTCATGGGGTGAGAGTTAGCTGACGATCCCAATGCGCACCCCAATGCCCTAACATTAAACTGAGTTTTTGCCTCTAAAATATATATATATATATACATATATATATATATATATATATATATATATATAAAACACATTTGGGGCATGGTTACACCCCTATTCTTAGGGTTATGATAGCACTTTAATGTTAAACTTGAAATTTTGTAAGTTAATAACTTTAGACCCATTCAACAGATTTACATGTAATCTGGTATGCATGGTGGGGCATTGCAGCTCTCTTGATGTGCCAAATTGTGTTTCAGTCAGACTTATGGTTTTTGTACAGTGAACCACTGAAAAATGCACTTTTTGCTGGTTTTGTGGGCAATTTTTTGGATTCTGTCCGTGGCACTGCGCAGCCACCATGTAGTGAGCCAGTCTGAAGGTTGGCAGGTAGACAGAGCTTGGGTCAAGAAATATGCCACTGTTTGTTTGGTGAAAAAATATTAATCTATTCAAAAGTTATTAAACTTTTTAGCTCCCATTATAAGTCTAAGGAAAAATTTATATAGTTGTTTTGCAAAAGAAGAATGGGATTTTGGCCATCTGCTCACTCCTCACAATCAAAGAATTTGCAGGCTCATGATCAAAGATTCTTTGATTGTGGGAAATTTAGAGAGCACAATGGCCACCATCTTGTTTTCAGTTTGGGGTTGGAAAAGAACAAATATCTCTGCCCAGGGGTTACTTCTAAAGTAAAACATGAATGGGTTTTGCTCAGGAGGCTTCCCTCTATTGAGCCATGCCTGTGATTTAATGCAGTTGTGTCAAAAAATGGAGTTTTAAATTTTTAAATTCTTTGATCGTGGCTCGCTAACAATCTTTGATCATGAGCATGCAAATTCTTTGATCACGAGATTCTTTGATTGCGATCTTTGTTCATGAGGGAGGGATGAGATGGATGTATTTTTGGGTTGGAAAAAAATAAATATCTCAGCCCAAGGGTGACTTGTGAAGTAAAACTAGGATCTGTTTTGCTCAGGGGGCTTCCCTCTATCTAGTCATGCCTGTGGTTTAATGTAGTTGTGTCAAAAAATGGAGTTTTGATATTTTTTAATTCTTTGATTGAGAGCCTGAAAATTCTTTGGTTGCAAGATTTCTTTGATTGCAAGCTTCATTCATGATGGTGGGAAGAGATGGCCAGATTTTTGCTGGACCAGATGTCTCTGGGAAGGACCAAATAGCCCAAATTTCATGACCAGATGTCCCCTCATGATCAAAGATGATCTTTGATCGCAAGGTCATGGCCGATTCTTACGATCAAAGAATTTGTAAAGGTGCAGAAACTTTTAAATAATAAATATCTCAGAAACTGTTTGGTCTTTTAACTTGAAATTTGGAGGGTGTTGAGGAGATGTCCAGTAGATGTGAATTATGGTGTTTAGGTGTTGGAAAATTAATTTGCTGTGGATATATTGCATGACACAGTTTATGTTTTGTGGATAGTGTTCTCTATTGTGGTAGTGGCTTGGAATGTGTAGGATAGCTAGCCTTACTGCCACAGAAGTACTTTTCAGTGGTTAGGTGTGTAAAATGTAAACAGGTGCTGAATTATACCACTCCAATGAATAGAAATCTAAAACCTTAAAATTAATTATCTCAGAACCGGTTTGATCTTTTAGCTTGAAATTTTGAGGGTGTTGAGGGGATGTCTGGTAGATGTAAATTATGGTGTTTATGTGTTAGAAAATTAATTTGCTATGGAGATATTGCATGACACATTTTACATTTTGTGGATAGCATTCTGCATTGTGGTAGTGGCTTGACATTTATAGGGTGGCTAGCCTTACTGCCACCCAGGTAATTTTCAGTGGTTAGGTGTGTAAAATATAATCAGGTGTGGAATTATGCCACTCCAAAGAATGAAAATTTGGTTCCTCCCTCCAATACGCGTGCCCACCAATACATGTGATATTCAGCACTTGTACTGTTATGTTAGGTAGAAATTTGCAAGTTGGTGGGAATGTGAGGCCCTTCAGGTCCTGCTTTCCCACCAACTTGCGCAACATTGTACTTTACTATGCTTTCTCAATAAGTAAGGAATTTTTTTGCAAAAAAACTGCATTAATTCAACAGTTAGGGTTTTTTACACCTGCAAAAGTGAGAAAATTCACCATTAGGGTTACCAACCCTTGCACACCATGACACCTCTCATGCTGCACTACAGTGTCAGTACTGGGATATTAACCCAAGTGCCAGATATGAGAACTGAACCCACAGCCCTCAGATCTTCCAACCACAGAGGCGAGTGTGCTACCTACTGAGCCACTGACACTGATATGACCACCCTGCCCCCACCAACAGGCATAGGGGTGTGCGTTGGAGTCGTCGGTCCTAACTCTCACCCATTCTCCTATACTGCACAACCTCAGCTTATTTACACATGGAATGGGGTGAGAGCTAGGGCTGATCACCCCAACGCCTGTTGGTGGGGGCAAGGTATATTAAAATATATGTATGAAATATTAAAAACAATGATACAATCTGCAGGTATTGAAACACACAGCAGGCTTACCAACCATTCCATAAGAAAACACCTGATACAGAAATTAGTTGACAGTAATGTACCTCCGATGGAGGTAATCCAGAACTCGGGGCATAAAAAATTGCAGTCACTTAATGATTACTCGAAAATAAATGTTCAAAAACAAAAAAAAATCTCAGATCTACTTAGTAGTCATAATAATTCAGAGCCATCTACTTCTGCCGAATTTAAAACTGTACTGGAAGACCACAAGAAAATGTTCCTGCTAAATGAAACTCTGGCTTCTGTGACACATTCCACCAGCTCCACAAAAAAGCAAAGCGGAGAGAAAACTGCAAAAGAATTTCACATCTACAAATCATTCTCGACTTGTTTCAGCAGTCCTACAATTTCTGCTAAAAACATTACACTTAATATATATCACAGTAAGCTGTTAAAACTTTGTAGCACAGTAAAGTAGTAAATCAATATGTTCATACAACAATAACAACTAAATTAATACATATCTTAAATATGTTTATTTTTACAGGTCACCCAAAACAAAGCCCTCGTCACAAGAAAGCTAAACAGATGCTCTCAGACTCCGAATCGGATTATAACCTATTACCTGAGAAGCACCATAAAGTGAAAATGTCTGAACTCTGAGGGTGTAAATGGGTCCGTCCACAAAGTAAAAATAAAGTCATGCCTTCAGCACTCATGAGATATCCATGCCTCACTCTGCAGGAGTAACAATATTTTACTTATCCCACTCAGCCCTATCATGTATCCCATATATATATATATATATATTCTTTGCAAAAAACTGTGTTAATGCAACAGTTTTTTTTACAGTGACAAAAGTGAGGAAATTCACCATTAGCGTAACAACCCCTTGCACCCCATGACCACCCTGCACCCACCAACAGGTATTGGGGTCATCAGCCCTAACTTTCACCTCATTCCATGTGTAAATAAGTTGAGGTTGTGCAGTATAGGAGAATGGGCGAGAGTTTTGACCGACGACCCCAACACACACCCCTATGCCTGTTGGTGGGGGCAGGGTGGTCATATCAGTGTCAGTGGCTCAGTAGGTAGCACACTCGCCTCTGAGGCCAGAAGATCTTAGGGCTGTGGGTTCAGTTCCCACATCTGGCACTTGGGTTAGTATGCCAGTACTGACACTGTAGTACAGCATGAGAGGGGTGCTGCACTTCTGAGGTGCCGTCTTTCAGATGAGACGTTAAACTGAGGTCCCATCTGCCTGGATTGGTGGTAGTTCAGGTGGATGTTAAAGATCCCATGGCACTTCTCAAAAAGAGTAGGGGAATTTCCTCGGTGTCCTGGCCAAATTTCCCTCATTCATTAAAAATACCACCGACAGCTTAATCTGGTTCAAGGTCAGTTGGCATTCATCTGTATCCTCCTCCCCTGGGTCATGCCTAAAAATAGGCAGGATTTGTCTAGTGCACTTACCCAGTCAACAAAAACAAAATAAAATAAATAAATAATATGATAGCGATGGTATTTACACCTAGTGCTTGTTGTTTGAACCATGCGTTGTTACTTGCAAGTTTTTATTGGTAATTCACCACTAAAAAAAGGGGTCTGAATCAAAAATGAATTTGGAAGATCTTTTTTCCATATAAAACATAAAGTTTACCACTGGACACTCCTTTCTATTAGCAATGGGATTTGCTTATGGTGTTAGGATTCGAGTGTCTTTTGGGTCATTGCCACCCCTTGATTTAGTTTGTCTCTCTTGGGAATATTCAATGTATTTTTCTCCTTTGTTGTCTGAGCAAAATGTTATATCTCCCCACTTCAAATTCCTACATTCCGAGTTTCCCCGGATACAAAAGAACATTATTGTGTTCAGCCACATAGTGTTTAAAAGTGACTACGGAGTTCTTGGTCCTAGTGCATCTTTTTCGTAATGGTCATGAATTAAGCTGTCAGTTAGTTCGTCAGCCATGAATGGTCTATTGCCCTTACCGTCCTCCTTTAATTTTTTTTTGTTTAGACTGCAAAACATCTCTACACTTCATAAATGCAGAAGAAGTAGAGAGAGATTCAGGATACTGCTGTTTTTTCAAGTGTCTTTCAAAACTTTGTAATTTTGCTTGGAGGCTCAATGGCTCATATTGAAAGCCGTCTTTTTTTTGGCACTGAATAAAGTAATGACACAAAAGCTTGTTTAAATCATCTGCAGGAATACATTCAATAGGTATTGTAATATTTACATTGTCTTTCAGAAACTTCTGCAGATTACTAACATCACATTCAGTCTTTTGGTGTGTATTGTCATTTTTTGCTGAATTAATATATTCATCAATGTAATTTGTATCAATGCATAATTTTGAAGTACTATTAGCATTTCCTTTTTGGTCGGACACATTTGAGGTGTCTTTCCCTACTGCAGTCGGCTCTAATAGTGGCTCTGTATCCAGCTCAAATTGTGAGAAGCTCGAATATATTTTGTCTTGCTCGTTTAGATGGTTTGGTTTTTGTTCTGATATTCTTGCCTTCAATGCTTCAGCATCACATTCTAATATACTCATTTTTACATGCTTTTCCATGGCATTTGTTTATTTCTGCTCTGTTCAACTCTGTATAGATTTTGTTTGTTGATGAGTATTGTGTACTGTTTTAATTCACTGATTGCAGGTTTTTTAATAGTATTTTGTTAATTCATAGCAGCTGTGCAATACGTAGCATGGAAAACTCCTTCTGCTTTTCTAAGAGTTTGATTACTGTGACAGCTGAATCTAATTTGTTTTAGTTGCTAGGAAACAGACCTGCCTGCACCTCTTCATCTTGGTGACATAGCTGGTACGAGAATATCAGTTACTGACATCGGAACGGTGTGTATAAATGTAAATATCTACCACACTTCCTACATTAATGACATTTATCTCACTCTTGTGACAATACATGTTTTTATCTTCAATGTTTATCACTCACCCTTATTGTATAACTATATATATATATATATATATATATATATATATATATATATATACAGTATATATTATGGTAGCATGGTAGTGCTACCATAGTTAGGGTTGAGGAGCCATTTCTATGTTAAACCCCAAAACTTTGCACCTTAATAACTTTGTAACTGTATGACGATTTGGCTGAAATTTGGAATACATGATCAAGAACCATAGGCCTTGGGATCTGCCAAGTTTTGTAGTGGTCAGATATACGGCTGCAGAGTTATTAAGCATGATCTGTGCGCACATTTACGCTTTTTCTGGAATTCTACGGTCGTGCCTACAGGTCGCACGGTTTGCGCGACCGGTCCAAAATCCTCAGGGAATGTGCGGCCAGGGTCCCCAATGTGCCTTTCAAAGATTTTGTGAAAAAATATTAAACGGTTCAAAAGTTATTCAAAAAACAGTTTCCCATTATAAGTCAATGGGAAAAGTTAATAAAAAGTTCAAAACTTTCGCAAATGCATTTTTACTTTCGCAAGTGGGCCTGTTACTTTCGCAAATCTGCCATTTTGTTTTCAGTTAGTGATCAGAAAAATGGTTGGCATTTAAATTTGGGACCCTCTAGCAACCTAATTCTTTTTGTATTCACCTAGTCTGACCCTGAGGATGCTTGCCATGTCTTTATTTTGTGGTAAAACACCCCAGAAATATGTTTTTCAAATTTCTGAAAAAGTATTTTCGCAAATTACTTTCGTGTTTCACTAAAGTGTCGAACTTTTCAGGAAAGCTGCAAATTGCGAAAGTAATTTTCCATCTGTGGGACAGTGACAGCGATTCTTTGGCACTGCGCTGCAAAAGAACCTTTGGGAGTTTTGGGCTGAAATTTGGAGAGATCGAGCCGATATCTCACAGATGTGCCTTTCAATGTTGTATTGAAAAAATATCACACGGAGGCAAAGTTACGGCACTCCAAAGTTGACAGTTTTTCCCATAGGATAACATTACGGTGCCCGACGCATTACAGAAATCCTTTGGCACCCTGCTGCAAAATAACGGTTTGGTCTATTTTCCTGAAATTTGAAGGGAAGACAGCCAACAGCCCACAGATGTGCCTTTCAGTAGTTTGGTGAAAATATCACACGGCGGCAAAGTTACGGCACTCCAAAGTTGATGGTTTCCATAGGATAACATTACGGCGCCCGACGATATAGAAATCCTTTGGATCCCTGCTGCAAAATAACGGTTTGGTCTTTTTCCTGAAATTTGAGGGAAGACAGCCAACAGCCCACAGATGTGCCTTTCAGTGGTTTGGTGAAAACATTACAGGGAGGTAAAGTTATGGCACTCAAACGTCTTTTTTTCTCATAGGATAACATTACGGCATTCGCGCCGGTTCAGGGCCGTATCTTGAAACGGAAAGTAGATAACGGATTTTCGTTGGAAAATTTCTTAGCCCCCTGATGGGGTTAAGATTAAAATTAGCCAGGACAGTTGTAAATAATATGACTTTTAAATTTTTTTTCTACATCGTACGGTTCCTGAGATATAATGTATTTAGTATTCCAAGATCTCATTTTCTGCGCCGATACTCATTATTATGCATACATTATTTGTACTCACTGTCTTTCTCTATGCAGGTTTTGGGGAAAACCAGCCTGTGCGCTTACATTACTGTTACTGTTGCCCTTTCCCGGTTCCGTATCCGTTTCACTTACCATTGACGCTCACACCACCATGTGCGCTATCCTTTGCGTTTCATTTGCGCTTGTGTTTCTGTTATTTTGCCATTTCTGTCTACAGTACTGTTTATCTTTCTGTTTCACTTTACGCCACCATGCCCATTGACATTTCTGTTTGCAGGCACCATGTTACTATGTGACAACACATCACGTGGCAGACTGCTCCTCGCCTCACGCCACCATGTGCAAGTACTTCTTCTGTTCTCATTTGCGCTTGTGTTACCATGTGCGCCACTGTTAGAATTTCTGTTTGCGCTGTTGTCCCTGTTAGTATGCCACAAGACAGGGCCCCGCGGCCCCGCCATGCTGCATTACATCTCACTATTTCTCGTTATCATTCCCAAAAGAAGGTAAATTAGAGGCAAAACTCCATTTAATGCATTAGTTAGGTTGTTCCACAGTGACAAAAGTGAGGAAATTCGCTGTTAGGGTTGAAAACCCCTGACCCCTCGCCCACCCCCCAACCGGCATTGGGGTGTGCATTGGGATTGTGGGTCCCAATTCTCACCCCATTCTCCTATACTTGCTGCTTTTACCATGTCATGGGGTGAGAGTTAGGGCTGACGATCCCAATGCACACCCCAATGCCACCACGTGCGTCATCCTTTGCATTTTCATTTGCACTTGCGTTTCTGTTATTTTTTGCCATTTGTGTCTACAGTACTGTATCTCTTTCTGTTTCACTTTGTGTCACCATGCCCACTGACATTTCCGTTTGCAGGCACCATGTTACTATGTGACAACATATGTGGCAGACTGTTCCCGTCTATGCCACCGTGTGCATTGTCCTTTCTGTTGTCATTTATGCTTATAAGTACCATGTGCCACTGTTACGCCTTCTGTTTGCGTTCTCTTCCTGTTACTATGCCACAAGACATCATGTGGCGGGAGTGCGGGGCCCTATGTGCATTATCCTTTGCGTTTTCATTTGCGCTTGAGTTTCTGTTACTTTTTTGCCATTTGTGTGTACCGTACTGTTTCTCTTTCTGTTTCACTTTGCGTCACCATGCCCATTGACATTTCCATTTACAGGCACCATATTACTATGTGACGAGACATTACGTGGCACACCGTTCCTGTCTACGCCACCGTGTGCGTAAGCATCTTTTCTGTTCTCATTCGCACTTGTGTTACCATGTGTGCCACTGTTAGCATTTCTGTTTGCGTTGCTGCTCCTGTTACTATGCCACAAGACATCATGTGGCGGGAGCGCGGGGCCCCGCCGCAGCATTACATTCACTATTTCTCGTTATCATTCTCAAAAAGAAGGGAAATTAGAGGCAAAAAACTCCGTTTAATGCATTAGTTAGGGTTGTTCCACAGCGACAAAAGTGAGGAAATTCGCTGTTAGGCTTGATGATAGTTGTAGAAAGGTTTTAACACTAGTGAGTATACATTAATTAAGAGAAGCACATAAATTAACTACAAGACACTAGCATGCTCAAGATAAAACTAGTGATACATTTAGTAGGTGATTTACATAGTAGTACATTTACTGCAAAGGTTTACTCAATATAGAGAGGCTGATGTAAACGTATGGAAAAGCATTGCCTGTTCAATGCTGTGAAATTCGTACTGCCAGTATCACATGCATTCTTACTGATGAAGGTGTACTGCTGATGTACATACATAGACCTTCAGTGTGTTTCAATACTAAAGATGCAGTAAGTATTCTTTGTAAGAAACATTGTAATTGCATGGATCAGGCCAAGCAACTTCTAAATATCATAGCACTACTGAGCCAACAATGATGTACCTGTATCGGAGATGTATATAGGATAGATTTTCCTGTAGGTACTTACTGAGTATGTTGTACCTGATAAAGACAATCTCATTGCATCTGTGATGACTAACTTATTCAAATAGTAATACAATTACTATTGTTGCAATGAGTGATCTATGCCACTTACGGACACAGTGTGATTTTTTTTAACAGTTGTTTCATACTCATGCTGTATGCCTACTGTTTGGGTTTGCCACATTTCTGTCACTGATGCTATCAAAGTGATAACTAAGTTAATTGTGGTACAACAGGAATCAAGTAGGTATGATGTAGATATAAACAGAATGTCTTTTAGTATTGATTTAACTCACAATGGGGTAAGTGTACTAGGACAGCAGGGGTTATCCTCTATCACTGACTCTGTCAGTTATAATCACACTAGGGTTTCGATGACTGTAATGATCAGTTACACTGTTCATCTTCATGAGTTCATATTCACAGCCATTCTCCAGTAACTAGACAGTGTATGGTGTAACTGGGTGGGACACTGTGTTGCAAAGCTGCTGCAGTGCCTAGCAGAGGGAGAGTATCTACTCATAATGACAATTAAGCAATAAGGCATGACCAACAGTTATGTTAAATGGTCTGTTAATCACCCTGTGGGGTTTAATGTTGAATGAGGCATAGCCGAGTGCCACATGTCGCTAGACAGTGATAAACTGACCATTAACATAATACCTGGGAGTGGCTTATTGCTATCATAATAAAACTGTTTTTTAAACAACATTAAACCATGTTCATCATATGGTTAGGCTCTACATGTATGTTAATAAAAACTAATCATAAGGCTGTTACAATGTTTACAGTCAATTAGAGCTGCATTTCTCAAACCCTTGTTATAATCAGAGATATTATACCTGTACAACTCCTTGGTTTTGCTGAACTCTATTGCTCAGGTGGCCCACCACAAGTGGTGTGGTCTGGTGTGGGCATCGGTAGGTAAGGCCATGCATCTACTAAGTGTGGTACGTGTGTGCAGCTGCAATCAGGGATGTGTACGTTGGTGTACATGGCCTCAGTTTTGCTGTTGATCTCCACTGAGCATGCAGTACCTGGTCAGGTGGGTGGGGATGTCTCGTAGTACATTTAGACAATTGTTTGTTATTTCTGTCACCTGCTGCTGGATGTCTGTCATTGGTTGTGTTGACTTGGTCCTCCCCCATACTTGAATGTCTGTGTGTGTCTGTGTGTGTGTGGTGCTGGGGGGGTGAATTCGGAGTTAGGGTTTTCAACCCTAACAGCGAATTTCCTCACTTTTGTCGCTGTGGAACAACCCTAACTAATGCATTAAACAGAGTTTTTTGCCTCTAATATATATATATATATATATATATATATATATATATATATTTGTATAGGGCAGTGTAAATAGAATAACCAGGAAATGATAATACAAGTACAACACACCTACCAGGTGTGATTTTTATTAAAAATAAATAAATTAAGTGAGGAAATAAAAACAACAAAAGCAATTCACTTTTCATGCAAATACTAAATAAAGGAAAGAAAAGCAAACAGCACAGCTTAGCATGACATTTAGGCTATCAGCTAAAATAACTCTGTGCCTGACCTCCAACAGAGATTTTGGTAGGAGAACCTCACATGTCCTCTCCCAACAACTATCTGTTTTAACATTGCTAGACTTATCTCTTTATAGGTCCCAGACTCCTCCTAGAGGCTGTAACCCCTCCCATTAATTATCTCTTTCTGTTCTTAAAAATCCTAATATGTTTATTTATACAGCTGAGCACATTATTTTACCACTATATAACAACAATCAGCACAACCATCCAAATATGGGTAAAGAATAAATATTTACAAGACATTAGCCCCTTATTATAGTAAAAGGGGTGGCATTATAATGTACTCTGCCTATGTGCAGGAAGGAGCAGTCTTCGGTACAGCACAAAACTCACTTGCAGGTTGCTGCGCACTCCCTAATGGGATTCCAAGGAAAGATACACTACAGCATAGAGTTTCCTGTGCTTCACATGAAGAACTACCAAATGTATCTAAAAACAGCAGCTTAGGTAAGCAGCTTGAATCTTACATAACTGCATGAACGGACAGACACTCTGTTCCACAGCTACCAGACAACCTGAAGTGCAAGGAGTCTTTCTTTTACAGCGGGTAACTCAGCACTTTGTAATGTAAATGGTTTATTCATCATATATAAAAAAAAACATAGCAACTTAACATGAACAATTTTACAGCTAACAGCAGTTTTACCAGAGAGTTTGTAAAGACGGTAACTCTCCATAGCATATTAACAGCTGCTGCACCAACTAAAGGGACATTAAATCCAATACCTAAGAGCAAGGCAAATGGGCATGGGGGGTTCTAAATCCGGATTACTATATGGCTTTTGTTTTTATGATATCGGGCTCCAGAGATAGTACTGGCATTTGAAAAACAGATAAAGGTCCCCACTCTAATAAGTGGCCAACACGTAACCACAGGGTATATAAACAGTGAAAGTTAGAAGGTTAGGCTTTAGTGTTGTTGCACAACAGACTTTAAGGATAAAGTATAAAGAAATACTCTGTTTAATGCATCAGTTAAGGTTGTTCCACAGCGACAAAAGTGAGGAAATTCAGTGTTAGGGTTGAAACAGCCACCCCCCAAATGGCACTGGGGTGTGCATTGGGGTCATAGGCCCTAACTCTCACCCCATCACTTGTGTAAAGAAGCAGAAGTATAGGAGAATGGGGTGAGAGTTAGGACCGAACACCCCAATGTGCACCCCAATGCCAGTTGGGGTGGTGGTCTGCGGGTGTCCAATGGAGTTTTCAACCCTAACTCCAAATTTCCTCACTTTTGTCACTTTGGAACAACCCTAACTGATGCATTAAACTGAGTTTTTTTGCCTCTAATTTCCCTTCTTTTTGAGAATGATAACGAGAAATAGTGAATGTAATGTCGGCGCTCCCGCCATGTAATGTCTTGTGACATAGTAACGGAAACAGCAACACAAACAGAAGCACTAACAGTGGCAACCATGGTAATGCAGGTGCAAATGAGAACAGAAAGGGTAACGCACACGGTGGCATAGACGGGAATGGTCCGCCATGTGATGTCTTGTCACATAGTAACATGGTGCCCGCAAACAGAAATAGCAATGGGCATGGTGATGCGAAGTGAAACAGAAAGAGAAACAGTACTGTAGACACAAATGGCAAAAAATAATGAAAATGCAAGCGCAAATGGAAACACAAAGAATAACGCACATGGTGGCGTAGACGTAAACGGTAAGTGAAATGGGTACAGAACCACAAGCGGAAAGGGCAACGGTAACTGTAATGGAAGCACACAGGCTGGTTTTCCCCAAAAGCTGCATAGAGAAAGACAGTGAGTACAAAGAATGTATGCATAATAATGGGTCTCGGAGCAGAAAATGAGGAGTTGGAATACTAAATTGCTTATATCTCAGGAACTGTATGACGTAGGGAAAACATTTAAAAGTCATATGATTTATGATTTTCCTGGCTAGTTTTGTACTTAGGCCCCTTTATGGGACTAAGCATTTTTCTGACGAAAAGTCCATATCTTGCACCGTTTCCGAGATACGGGCCCTGAAAGTTGCGGCGAACACCGTAATGTTATCATATGGGAAAAAAAGAGAAGTTCGGAGTGCCATAACTTTGGCTCCCTGTAATATTTTTTAACCAAACCACTAAAAGGCAGATCTGTGGGATGCTGGCTGTCTTCCCTCCAAATTTCAGCCCAAAAGACTGAGCCATTATTTTGCAGCAGGGTGCCAAAGGATTGCTGCAATGCTTCGGATGCCATAATATTATCCTATGGGAAAAAGCGTCAACTTTGGAGTGCCGTAACTTTGCTTCCATGTAATATTTTTTCAATGCAAGATGGAAAGCCACATCTGTGAGATGTTGGCTGCGTTCCCTTCAAATTTCAGGCCAAAGCACCAAACTGTTCTTTTGCAGCCAAAGAATTGCTGTAATTTCCCACAGTCTAGAAAAGTACTGTCGCAATTTGCAAAAGCTTTCGCGAATGCATACAACAGTGTCGCAAGTGCGACAGTATTTTGTGGAAGTACTTTTTCCAGAAATTTTAAAAACATATTTCTGGGGTGTTTTACCCCAAAATAAAGACATGGCTAGCATCCTCAGGGCCCGACTAGGTGAATATAAAAATAATTAGGTTGCTAGAGGGTCCCAATTTTAAATGCCAAGCATTTTTCTGATCACTAACTGAAAACAAAATGGCAGATTTGCAACAGTAAAAGGGCCATTTGCGACAGTGAAAAGTGCATTTGCGACACTGTTGAACTTTTTAACTTTTCCCTTTGACTTATAATGGGAAATTGTTTTTTGAATAACTTTTGAACCATTTAATATTTTTTCACAAAATCTTAAAAAGGCACATTGGGGACCCTGACCACACATTCCCTGAAGATTTCGGACCGGTCGCGCAAACCATGTGCCCTGTAGGCATGACAGTAGAATTCCAGAAAAAGCATAAACGCATGCACAGATCATGCTTAATAACTCCGTAGCTGTGTATCCAACCAGAACGAAGCTTGGCAGATCCCAAGGCGTATGGGTCTTGATTGTGTATTCCAAATTTCAGGCATTTCAGGCAAATCCTTCAAACGGTTGCAAAGTTATTAAGGTGCAAATGTTTGGGTTTAACATGTAAATGGCTCCTCAACCCTAACTATGGTAGCACTACCATGCTATCATAATATATATACACACACACACACATAGTATAGGGTCACGGTAACTCCACTATAGTTAGGGTTGAGTTGGGTGTTCAGTGCTAAACACCTAGCTTTTCACATCAATATCTTTGGCATCGTTTGACAAAATGAGATACAATTTTGCAAGTGCTGTCTATGAGGTAAGTTCATGATCTGTGGAATTGTGATGACAGCTTGTACAGTTTCTGAGATATGTATATATCATTTTCTTGTGGGGGCTACTTTTTTTTCCCCTACACTTCACATGTTTTTCTTGCTCTCGCCTACAGTCCACTTGAAATGGAAATTTCTTCACAAACTTACAGGAGGCATGTATCATGTCCTATGGCACTACCTTTGATAGGTCTTGGAAAAAAATATTAAATGGTTTCAGAGCTACAAGGCTTTAAAGTTTTGTGTTTTCTGTTCTGAGCACGTGCAGTATGGTTTTTGGGTTAACCTTTTAGGTGTGACATGAAAAATCAGATGTTACAGATGTCTGTTTTAAATTTCTCACCACTTGATTCTCATGTGGTAAGCATATTTTTGCACTATGAGACTACCATATTCTTTTCCCCCGGAATTAAAAAAATGCAAAATACATAAAAAATTATTTCATTTTAAAACAAACACCTGATTTTAGCGGAACAGTATTTGTTTAGCTACATTCTTGAGGTGTTTTTTTTTTAAATTAATGCCAGAAATACATTTGCTGGGCAGCCCAAAACTCAGACTGCCCAGCTTAGTGACAAGAGTCATTGACCCATGTTCTCTGTATGAGAACAGTGGGACTTTATTGACTTCTGCAGCTGCAGCTGGAACTCATGCTGCAGGCTGCAGTGACAGCAGTGAGCTTCTATTTCCCTGGTGCCCAGTGGCACCCCCCCAATTGCTGATTCTGTATTTGTGTAATGTTGCCCTTATGTGTAGTGGCACCTCCACCTTCTGATCATGATCCACATAGTTCAGAGATATTTTCCTCTTGTCTAGTGGCACCCCCCACACTCTGATCATAATCCCCGTAGTTCTGAGATCTTTCTCTGGTGTCCAATGCCAACCCCGTACCCTCTGCTCATGATCCCTGCATTTCCATGATCTTTCCCTGGTGTCTAGTGGCACCCTTCACCCTGTGATCATGATCCCCATAGTTCTATGATCTTTCCATGGAGTCTAGTGGCACCCCCACCCTTCTATCATGATTCCCATAGTTCTGTGATCTTTCACTGGTGTTTAGTGACACCCACCACCCTCCAATCATGATCCTCATAGTTTGTTTATCTTTCTCTAGTATCTAGTTGCACCCCACCCTCCCATTGCTTGTTCAATCTGAAACAAAGAAAACTGTCACTCAGTGTTTTTTTTCCAATCCTGCAAAAAAGAAAACAGTCCCTCACTAATCAGACACCCCACCCCCCACCTCCAACTCCCACTCAGTACCCACCACCCACACCCACTAGTACACCCCTAAATTCACTCACTCAGTTGAACTGGTTACAGGGTGAAGATCCATTCTCTGATCAAAGACATGTCTTGCTGCAGGAACCGCTGACTGCAGTATGAGAAACTAAGGTAAATGCGATTCAAGGTATGTCAATGGGGTTTTCAATTTGGTGGCATATCTTTGACATTTTTATATATGTTGACACCACATTTTCAACATGGCCTTTTGGGGACCACACCTCATTAACAATATTGGTGGAAATATGCAAATTCCACACAAAAGGTGATTTTTGCAGTTGCTTGGCAAAACCACCTTTTGGGCAGGATTTGAACATTTTCACTGCTGTTGTTCATAAGGTGGAGGCATAAAGAGGCTATGTTGCAAATTCGGGGTCAAATATATAAAAATTGCAAAGTTATGTGTCTATGTTGAAATTTTACTACACTTGTACTTAACTTTGCTAACTTTAAAAATATTTAGACACCAAACTTCCAACATGGCCATTTTTTCATACCACCTCATGAATGTGACAGCTGTCAAAATGTGTTTTCATACCTGAGGAGTGGAATGACGGTGTGGTGGCACAGAACGAGGTTTCACTGGGGATTTGAAAATTCTCAGCATGGCATTCATGTGGTGGGGTAATAATTAGACTATGCTGACAATATGGTTGCTGTTTTGCTGAAATGCAAGCGCAGTGCCTGGAAGGCCCTGTGCCTCCATGGCAACATACACTTACGCATCTATGGAGGGGTGGAAATGCAGGGCTCTACAGTCCTGGCACTCCCACGGGCAAATGAGAATTCTATTATACTATCTAAAAAAGTAAGGAAATTATTTGCAAAAAGCTTCATTAATGCACCGGTTAGGGTAATTTAATGCCACAAAAGAAGGGAAAAAGGCATTAGGGTTTCCCACCCTAATGCCCCCCTCCCCAGAAGTAAAGGGAAAAAAACATTCAGTGTTTGGGTTTCTGGATTCTTGACAAATCTGTGGTGGGGTCTTCCTTGGAGATTGTCAACCCTAATGCTCCCCCTGTGGATCCTGTGTGTAGAAAGGAGATCATATATGATGTTGTGTGCTCATGGACGGGGTGCACATTACAGTTACAACCCCCAAGGAAGAGCCCACCACTGATTCATCAAGAATCCAGAGACTCAAAACCCTAATGTGCTTTCCTTTTGCTTCTTGGTGGGGGTGACATTAGGGTGAGAAACCCTAATGCTAAATTTTCCTACTCATATATATATATATATATATATATATATATATATATATATATATATATATATATATATAAAATGATAGCATGGTAGTGTTGCCATAGTTAGGGGTGAGATGCACTTTTTAAGGTTAAAGGGTCAAGATTTGCACCTTAATAACTTTGCCACTGTTATATGGATTTCCCTGAAATTTGCAATGCATAATTGGGCATGGCAGAACTTGGGATATTCCAAGTTTTGAACCGGTCGGATATACGGCTGTGGAGTTATTAAGCAACAACCAATTGCGCAATTATGCTTTTTTTGTGATTTCCTTGCTCTCACCTACAGGTCGCATGGTTTGTGCGACTGGTCTAAAAACTTAAGAGAATGTGTGGCCATGGTCCCTGATGTGATTTTTTGAAGCTTTCGTGAAAAAATACTGAACAGTTCAAAAGTTATTCAAAAAACAAGTTCCCATTATAAGTCTACAAGGAAAGTTAACAAAATATTCGACACTTTCGCAAATGCACTTTTTAGTGTCGCAAATGGCCCTAGTAGTGTCACAAATCCACCATTTTTTTCAGTTGGTGATCAGAAAAATGCTTGGCATTTAAATTTAGGACCCTCTAGGGACACAATTATTTTTGTGTTCACCTAGTCTGACCCTGAGGATGCTAGACATGTCTTTATTTTGGGGTAAAACAACCCAGAAATATGTTTTTCAAATTTCTGGAACCAGTAGCGTCACAAAGTACTGTTGCAGGCATGACACTTTCACAAAATTGTGCGAAAATTGCCATAAATTGTGACACTACTTTTTCAGACTTGGCCAGAATGACAGGAATACTTTCCCACCATGCTGCAAAAGAACGGTTTGGTCTTTTGAGCTGAAATTTGGAGGCAAAGTAGCCAACATCTCACAGATGTGCATTTTGGTGGCTTGGTGAAAAAAATATTACAAAGTTGCCAAGTTACAATACTCCCAAGTTGATGTTTTTTCCCATAGACGAACATGGTGGCGTCCGCCGTGCCTTTTGGGGCTCGTATCTCGAAAACGGTGTGAGATATGGAATTTTTGTTGAAGCTAAATAGCCCTATGGGCTATGCAACAGCAAAATCCTAGCCAGGAAAATCAAGATTTTTGTGAAATTTAAATTTTTTTTCTATGTCGTGCGCTTTCTGAGATATTAGCAATTAAGTACTTCCAATGCTTGTTTTATGCTTCTAGCTCCATTACAATGCATACATTCTTTCTACACACAGTGTTTCTGTATGCACCTGTTTGGCAAAAACAGGTGATGTACTTCCATTACTGTTATAGTTCCTGTTTCCACTTGCGTTTATGTCCCTGTTTGCTTTATCATTCCCGTGTACGCCACCATGTGTGTTACCCTTTGCGTTGTCATTCTCGCTTGCATTTTCCTTACTGTTACCATATGCATTTCCACTACTGTTTCTGTTTACATTTTTGTTTGCATCACTGTGCGCAGTGGCATTTATATTTATGGCAGCACTTTCATTTGTGTTTCCATTTCTCTTTCGTTTTGCGACTTCCTTGCTGTTAGTGTTAACCTTTGCATTTGCAATTGCATTACTGTGCCCGTGCACAAAACAGCATGCGTTTCCATATGCGCTTGCATTTCCTTTTGTGCTTCTGTTTCCTTTGCTGTTATTGTTACTGTTACCGTTACCATTTGTGTTTACAGTTGTGGTACTGTGCCCATGCGTGTTTCGGTTTGCGTTTCCATATGCGCTATTGCTCCTGTTTCTGTTTCTCTTTCCATTGGAATTATTCTTCATGTTAACTTTACCATTTGCATTTACAATTGCGGTACCATGCCTGGGCGCATTACGGTTTGCGTCTACATGTGCGCTTGTGTTCACATTTTCGTTTCTCTTCCCTTTCGCATTCTTTTTGCTGTGACACTTAACATTTCCACTTAAAATACCATTGCCATCACTGTTCACATTACCAGTTGTGCTTTCATACATGCTTCAATGTCCGTTTGCATCACTGTTTGCTTCAGCGTCACTTTCCGCTTTCATTTCTATTAACAATTCCTTTACCATTTACGTCTGTGTTACCATGTGTGCCACTGTTCGCGATTCTGTTTGCATTGCTGTTCCTGTTCCTATGTCACAGTCCTGCGCTCCTGCTGCCACATTACATTCATTATTTCTCATCATCATTCTCAAAAAAAAGGGAAATTAGAGCCAAAAAAATCCAATTAATGCATTAGTTAGGGTTGTTCCACAGCAACAAAACTGAGGAAATTTGGTGTTAGGGTTGAAAGCCCCCCTTGGACCCCCCAGCCCACCCCACCACCAGGCATCAGGGTGCTCATTGGGGTTGTCGGTCCTAACTCTCACCCCATTCTCCTATACCTCTGCTTCTTCACACATGTGATGGGATGAGAGTTAGGGCCAGTGACACAAATGCACACCCTGATGCTGGTACAGGGGGTGGGCTGAGGGTTCAGGGGGCTTTCAACCCTAACATTGAATTGCCTTGCTTTTGTTGCTGTGGAACAACCCTAACTAATGCATTAAACAGTTGTTTGCCTCTAATATATATATATATATATATATATATATATATATATATATATATATATATATATATATATATATATTACAGTGGCAACGGTAGTGCCACTATAGTTAGGTTGAAGAGCCATTTACATGTTAAACCCAACATTTTGCACCTTGATAACTTTGCAACCATTTGACAGATTTGCCTGAAATTTGGAATACATGATCAATATCCATACGCCTTGGGATCTGCCAAGTTTTGTACCAGTCACATATACAGCTGCAGAGTTATTAAGCATGATCTGCGCGTGCATTTACGCTTTTCTGGAATATTACTGTCGCACGTACAAGTCACATGGTTTGCGTGACCGGTCTGAAATCTTCAGGAAATGTGTGGCCAGGGACCCCGATGTGCCTTTTGAAGAGTTCGTGAAGCAATATTAAACGGTTCAAAAGTTATTCAAAAAATAAGTTCCCATTATAAGTCAATGGGAAAAGTTAACAAAAAGTTCAACAGTGTCGCAAATGCAGTTTTTACTTTCGCAAATGTCCCTTTTACTGTCTCAAATCTGCCATTTTGTTTTCAGCTGGTGATCAGAAAAATGCTTGGCATTTAAAATTGGGACCCTCTAGCAACTTAATTCTATTTGTATTCACCTGGTCGGACCCTGAGGACGCTAGCCATGTCTTTATTTTGGGGTAAAACACCTCAGAAGTATGTTTTTCAAATTTCTGGAAAAAGTACTTTCACAAAGTACTGTCGCACTTGCTACAATGTCAAATGAATTTGCGAATGCTTTAGCAAACTTCGACAGTACTTTTCTAGGCTGTGGGAAAATGATAGCAATTCTTTGGCACCCTGCTGCAAAAGAACAGTTTGGTGTTTTGGCCTGAAATTTGGAGAGAATGCAGCCAACATCTCACAGATGCGCCTATCAGTGCTTTTTTGGAAAAAATAATACATGGCAGCAAAGTTACAGCGCTCCAAAATTGATGCTTTTTCCCACAAGATAACATTACGGCGTACGACGCATTACAGGAATCCTTTGGTGCCCTGCTGCAAAATAACAGTTTGGTCTTGTGAGCTGAAATTTGAAGGGAACACAGCCAACATCGAACAGATGTGCCATTTTGTAGTTTGGTGAAAAAATAATACAGAGAGCCAAAGTTATGGCACTCCAAACTTCTCTTTTTTTCCTATAGGATAACATTACGGCATTTGCCACGCCTTTCAGGGCCCGTATTACGGAAACGGTGCGAGATACGGACTTTTTGTTGGAATAATGGTTAGCCCCCTAATGGGGGCTAAGCACAAAACTAGCCAGGAAAGTCATAAATTACATGACTTTTAATTTTTTTTTTACGTCGTACGGTTCCTGAGATATAAGCAATTTAGTATTCCAACTCCTCATTTTCCGCTCCAAGAACCATTATTATGCATACATTCTTTTTACTCACTGTCTTTCGTTATGCAGCTTTTGGGGAAAACTAGAGTGTGCACTTACATTACTGTTACCATTACCATTTTCGCTTGTGGTTTCATTCCTGTTTCACTTACTGTTCATGTCTTCGCCACCATGTGCGTTACCCTTTACGTTTTCATTTGCACTTGCTTTTGCATTGTTTTTAACATTTCTGGCTACATTATTGTTTCTCTTTCTGTTTTGCTTTGCATCACCATGCGCATTACTATTTACGTTTGCGGGCACAATGTTACTATGTGAGAAGACATCATGTGGCTGGAGTGCAGGGCCCTTCCCGCCGCCGCATTACATTCACTATTTCTCGTTATCATTCTCAAAAAGAAGGGAAATTAGAGGTAAAAAACTCTGTTTAATGCATTAGTTAGGGTTGTTCCACACCGACAAAAGAGAGGAAATTTGGTGTTAGGGTAGAAAGCCCCCCTTGGCCCCCTGCCCACACCCCTAATCGGCATTGGGGTGCACATTAGGGTTGTTGGTCCTAACTCTAACCCCTTTCTCCTACACCTTTGCTTCTTTACACATGTGATGGGGTGAGAGTTATGGCCAACAACCATAATGCGCACCCCATTTCCGGTTGGGGGTGTGGGCAGGGGGTGCCAAGGGAGGCTTTCAACCCAACACCGAATTTCCTCACTTTTGTCAGTGTGGAACAACCCTAACTAATGCATTAAATGGAGTTTTTTGCCTCTAATATATATATATATATATATGTATAAGACAAAGAACATCTGTGCGCAAACACTGAGGCAAGGATTACCCAAAAGGGCATTTGGCTGGGAAGCCAAGTTTCAAGAAAATACAAAATCACACATGCCCACACAATGCAAAGCATCATGGGCTGCATATGCAAAACACCACAGAATGTTATGCTGGTTCAACTTTAAGCAGAATTGCATGGTGCCGAAAGGCCTCTCACACAGTTTGCAAAGGGTGCTAACAGATGTTATATATATACATATATAAAATAAATAATGGGTATTGGTTTTGTACAAGGATGTATACCCATCAAGGGGGCTAATTAGAGCTATAAGGCCATGACCCTGAAGGGCAAGTGGCTTTATTTCCCTAATTATCCCCCAAGATGAGTATACTTCTGAGCATACCACCCTTACACATTATTTGTTGAATATAGTACATTAGGATGGCTATCGTTAGGTCTCTTGCAGCAAGGAGGGAATGTTGTGTAGAGAGTGCAGCTAGGAGTTTGGTGAAATTCTGGGTTTGGGAGCGTTTTGTGTCAGTGCCTTTTTTCCAGGTTCTTTTGCTTCCTGTGCAGCTTGTTAATTGGTTTGGCTAGATTCCTAATACTGTGCTAATTGAGTTATTAGTGGTGTCTCATAGGATTTAATGAAGTGCAGGTGTATGCTTTTTATTAGTGCTGGTATATAATTTTAATTGATTGATTAGTGTAGCCATACAGTTTTAATTGATAGATGAGTCACAGATATACTGAGAAATAAATGATGGCCTTTTCAATGGGACAAAGCTCACATCAATATAATAAATATAGATAGATAGATAGATAGATAGATAGATAGATAGATAGATAGATAGATAGATATTTTATTTATTTTATTTATGACTTTGTTAACTGGGTAGGTGCACTGAATTCCAGGGACCATTTTCAGACATGATCCAGGCCATATAAGGCAGCAGTGAGTAGAAACATCAGAAAAACAAGAACATAACAAGAGCAGGTAATAAACAGTGAAAGATTACAGTAGTTACATTTGGCAATACATGGTGGCAGTAGTTGAGGGACAACAAATAACAAAGCAAAGTAAGGCTTATGGTGGTACAGCTTCAGTAAATAATAGAACTTATTTGGCCTTACCCCTGGAACCTATTGGGGGATGCTAGTCCTTAATGCAGTAGTAGGTGGATGCCAACAAGAGCCAGTCTTTGAGGTGAGTCTTGGACTGGTGGTGAGTGTTTATAATGCACAGTTCAGTGGGCAGCTTGTTCCATAGTGTGGGGGCTGCTACACACAGGTCTCTAGTGTCCATGTTCATGGCTACCTTGAGGATTTTCAGGGAGAGGATACTGGAGGAACCTAGGCAGTGGTGTGAGGTTTGAACAGTGATAAGAGGAGCAAGATGGGATTTCTGGCCAATACAGATGGCAGAATCAATAAAACTGTACAGTGCAAAGTCAAAGTGGGCTTGTAGTGGGAGCCACTCCTGTGTAGTGTAGAGTGTACAGTGGTGTGTGGAGAAAGGGACCAGCAGAGAGAAGTGACAGGCACTGTTGTATGCTACTGATAATTTTGTAATGGTGGATGCAGAGATTCTGGAGTAGATGGGAGAGCAGTAGTCCAGGATAGATAGCTGATTTCCTTGGATGATGGTATGGTGGGCCTCGGGGGTGAGGTATTGCCGGTATCTGTAGGCAGCCCCTAGTTTTTGGTGAAATCTTAGAATCAGGGAGTTTATGTGCTCTGTAAAGGAAAGGAAGGGGTCAAGAACAACTTCCAGATATTTAAAATGCTTGACGTCCTCTAGGGCATGGTCTTCAGGGACGTGATGATTGGGGAGGGTTAGATTTGCATTTCATTAGGAAGGGCTTAGATCCGAATAACATTGTTTTTTTTGGCATTGACCAGAAGGAGCTTGTCAGAGAACAAGTTGTGGGCTGTGGTGTAGTTTTGTGAGAGGGCTGCAGAGATGAGGGTAGGAGACTTTCCACTGGAGAAGAGCACGAGGTCATCGGCATAAAGGATTGAGTCAGTTGAGACTATCCGCTGGAAGGGAGTTAATGAATAAGAAGAAAAGGAAGGGTCCCGGGATACAGCCTTGGGGGACACCTGTAGAGACAGGTAGGGTGAGAGAGTGGGCCAGACCAATGCACACAAACTGGGAGCACCCTGTAAGGTAGCTTCAGAACTAGGTGGTGACCTCTGGAGAGCAGCCAAGTTGATGCAATTTGGAGAGGAGGAGCAAGTGACTGACCAGGTCAAAGGCTTTGGAGAGGTCAATGAAGACTGTGCCTGTTGCATTTCCACAGTCCATGTTTGTGAGGATATGGTCAGTTAGGAGTGCAGGGGCAGTGTTGGTGGAGTGATTCTTGTGGAAGCCATGTTGTTGGCTACATAGTAGGTCATATTTATCTATGTAGTTAACAAGTTGGTGGTGGATGGCTTTTTCCAGTAGCTTGCTTAGGTGAGGAAGGATGGAGATTGGGCAATAGTTGTCTGTGGATTATAGGTCCCTGGCTTTATGATTGGGAATGACCTTTGCAATTTTCCATATATTGGGCATGGAGGAAGTGGTCAGGGTGAGGTTGAAAATGAACATTAGGGGCCGATAATGGCAGGGGAGATAAGTCCAAAGAAGATGGGATAATCCATCAGCTTCAGGGGAACTGTGGTTAGGGAGGCTCTTTAGGAGTTTAGCTATGTCAGTGGGTGAGAGTATTTTGAAGAAAAAGGGGGGAGGTGGAGGTCGAGAGGTAGACCTGGCAGGAGATGTCCTGGGGGGGTGCAGGGGGACAGGGTTTTTTGCTGGCCATTTGGGAGTTTGCTCAGGTACATAGTGAGGTCAGAGAATTTGTCATTTAGGGCCTTGGCCACTTCTTAGGGATCGGTAATGTGGTCAGCATTAGTGTGTAACTGTGGGACAAGCTTACTGGGGGAGGGGGGATTTAGTAGAGAGCCAGTGTATTCCCAGAATTGTTTAGGGTCCCCGAGGTCAGTTTACTGGAGATTGCAAAAATATGTCTATTTGAGAGCTTTGGCCAGGTGTTTGCAAAGATTTCTCTGACGCCTGTAAGCATCCCATAGGGTAGGGGATGAGGATGCTTTATAGGTTGACCAGGCATGGTCCCTGTCTTTCATGAGTGTCAGGAGGTCTTTTGTGACCCATTGGAGTAGCCACCCCTCACCCTTCTTGTGGTGACTGGAAAATGCTTGTCCTGTACAGTCAGGAGAGCTTGAGTGAGCATGGATGCTGCCTGGGTCGCATTTAACTCTGAGAAAATGGCAGACCAGTCTAGTGCCTGTGCCTCAAAGAGAAGGACTGGGGTGTTTGGGCTTCTGAAATTATGGAAAGACAGGTATTTGAGCAGGGGCCTTTTAACTTTGGATGACCAGAGAAGGTACAAAGTAAAGTGATCACTAATGGAGTCAACCATTATACCAACGAGCAGGACACAGTCCTCCCGGTTAGTTACAATCCAATCCAGAAATGTCTGTGTAGCCTTTCGAGGGTTCTACCTTCTGGGAAGATTAATAGCTTGGGCCAGGTTGTATTGTTTTAGGAGGGAGGCATAGTCATGCTGGTGGGAACTAAGCCAGTTTAGACTGAGATCACCCAAGAGAACTGAGTCTCTATGTGGGGATATGGAGCCCAGGCCAGACAGGAAGCTGTTTAGACCCTCACTTCTGGCTGTAAGGGGATTCTAGCAGCACCCGATGTAGAGTTTTTGCTAGTTCCCAGGGTGAGTTCAGTGAGGAGAGATAGATGGATGGATAGATAGCTAGACAGATAGATAGATAGATAGATAGATAGATAGATAGATAGATAGATAGATAAGGGATATGCCACAAATCCCTCTAAAATATCGCTGATATATTTTAAAGTGCTTTGGCATCAAGAATGACAAAGCCATGCATTATTTATTTATTAAATTTTGGTGACCGGGTAGGCCCACTGAGCCCCGAAGGTCCCTTTTTCAGGGGCGACCCGGGATAACAATACAAGTTATAAGAATGAACAAGGACATAAGGAACATTTGAGGTATTGTGAGTTACATCATGAGGTTGTTACAGTAAAGAAAAATAGTGGATATAGGCATGGTTACAGGCATGGTAAAAGAAAAGCAGTGGATACAGGCTATGATGAATGATGCCAGAGTTCACAAAGCATGAGAAAAATATCAGCAATATTGTAGAGGGACCCGTAGCATGATCAATTTATGCAATGTCACCTGTAGGGGGTGCGCTTTATTTATTTATTTTTTTTACTGTGCTTATGACAACTTCATTATTTTTTTATTTGAAAGTCATCATTCAGTTACATTCTGTCCATAGGAATGTATTGGGGCTCTCTTATTGGCTACTATACCATGAGAAATCTTTTTCCATTGGTTGTTGGTACGGGGACCCACGTGGGGTGTGAGGTGTGATTGGCTAGTTTGAATCAGTTCCTGATTGGTGGGTTTGTGCTATCAGTCTTGTGGTGTCCACTTCTGATTGGTTGACATCTGATTGAGTGTTGTATTTAAGAAGTGAGTACACAGGCTCTGTAATCACCAGCTTTTGGGTCTCGAGGAGTGTGTCTGTGTGTGACTGCTTCTTTTTCGGATGACACCATAGTATTTTCGGGCCTTTGTAGATCTAGCTGGAGCACTGGTGGAGTTTAGATTTAGTCAGGTCATAGCTAGTCATTTTCAGTGTGTATTCTCTGCCTGGGACCTGGAGGATTTGCATCTTCTTTGGTGGCATCTGCGAAGTCCTATTCGGTGGTGCCTGGAGTAAATTCGAGGAGCTGATGTTGCTGCTACATGTCAAGGAGTGCTGGATCCCTGATTATTGGAGGATTTCTGTGGGTTTTTTACTCTGTGGATTATTTTTTTCTGCTCTTCTTTTTTATTTTTGTTTCTATTTATTTTGACAACCTCTTTTTGTATGCCATCAGGCATCTGTGGAATAATTTTGTTTATGTTACTTCATGGTTTGGGGCACATTCTGGGTACTTGAAAATGCAAGGAATCGTATGGATTTTTACTTTCAAAATTTTATGTTTTTTAACATGGAATTACAACTGAAGTTTGAAGAACAATATTGCTGACTCAAGGTAAGAAATAACTACTAACTATTGCTGGTAGGAAGGGGCATTAGTTAAGGAGGCTAGCTAAATAGGGTTAGTATATTTAGCTCTGTGCAACAAAAAAATCAACAGAGTCATAGCTTAGTTCTCCAGTGAAAATCAAACAATTTTAACTTTTTTTTGCCTTGAAAATAGTATGCTGCAACAGAGTAGTATTGCAATTTTTAATCATGTAGTTGTATGGGTTGCAATGAACATTATCTGTCCGTTTTATGCAATTCAAGATGATGTCAGGTTTTGGTATAATTTTCTAATTCCTTTTATTGCTTATAGTTTTCTTTTCTTTGGTTTTGCTGACGTTTCATTGCTGTTGAAACAATGTTGATTTTGTCCTTGGCGGTACATACAGTATTTTCAAAACCTGTGAATGGAGAGAATGAAAGATTAAGAATATATTTTTAAAAGTTTTAATGAAGTCAATGACAGTGAGGCCTCATGAGGGGGTGTTGTACTGAAACATGTAGAAAGGCTGGTTTTTACTACCTTTTTTTCCACTTTACATCGTTTTGTGGTGGGGATTGTTTTACCTGGCTGCTTCAATCACTGTTACTGCTGGTGTCTTCAATTACATAGATTCTTTTTTAGGAGCCTTAGGTTTATCTGTGGGAAATGGTGATTCTTGTTATTTTCTCGTCAAACATTTACATGACTATCTAATTTTGGAAGGAGGGACTTACCTTGGTTGATTTGTATTGTGATATTTTTTGTATTGAAGGCAGGATTGGAGAAGTACCTTTCTGGGGTGTTTTTTGGTCTGCTTGTGTAGTTGCTTGAGGCTGTAATGCTGTTCATCATGGGATGGTGAGAGGGCCCTGGTTCTTCAAGCTGATTATGTAGTATGGAGGAATTTTTTTTGTTGCCCATCATTTAGTCTACAGTAGTTGATGCCGACAATGTTCTTGTGTCCTGTGACTTGCATGATCTCAGTTGGGAGCACTCCTGCATTGTTTAGTTTTTTGAACTAGATGTTTTCATGCAGAGTGGTTAGTACGATGCTTTTCTGTTGAGATGTGGATGTTTGAAATCATTTTTTTAACAATTGTACCAATTTTGTTGATTCCTAGTGGCTGATTCATAAACCAGGTGGCAGATGACTTGTACATTTTTTGGTTTGTATTTATGGACAGAAGAAATGGGGCATCTTCTTGTAGGCAGGTTGCTGGTCTCAAGGTTCTTTATGTTTTGTAGCTGGTGACAGGACATTTAATCTCATTGTCTGGTTTGCTGTCTGCTCATGGCTTGATTTGGTGAATGTCTTTTAGGTTTTGTCCGGTTCTTGTTTTTGTATGACGTTCTTGGCTGTACTCCAGATATTCTCTGTTGTTGGTGTCTTTCTTGAGTGTGACATCATCCCATTTTAAGTCTCTGACTTCAGTGTTACCTCTCAAACCAAAGAATGTTGTGCAGATCAACCACATATTGTTAAGTAGTGTTTGTGGAGAACATGGACCTACTGTAGCAGTTCTTTATGGTAGAGGTTTTCAAATATTTAATTGGCCAACTCATTAGCTGCATGCTTTCTACAACCTTTACCTTGATCTTTTAGGTACTTTTGTTTTGCAGATAGCCCTTGTTTTGTCTTTTCCAAAATCAGATCTGTAGACAGTGAAGCTGGGTAGTTTTTTGCTCTTAGGTGCCTTTCCACACTCTAGAAATGTGTGCAGAGTGTTAATGTCTCGCATGGGGTACTGTTCTTTTTCCTGGCATCTATGAAGCATTTTGATAATATGGTATTTAATTCATTGGGTGATATTTCCTCGAAACTCTTTTGCTCACTGTATTTGTTCTCTAGATAGCGCTGTATCATTGACACATCAGTCACTGTTTTTTTTTTTGAGCTTCTGTTTTTGCTGGCATTTGTAAAAGTGTCTACATCTATCATTGTTAGGTCATTCAACATGCTTTTTGTATTCTGCTATGGCATTTCATTATTTTTGAATGTTATTTCTATTGTCTCCTCTTTTAATATGGGGTTGTCCTCTTTGAAGGCTGTCACTAGCTCATCTCAATCTATTTCAAAACTGATGTTGCCCTCACTCATTTTTATTTCTTGCTTTTACTCTTTTGCTTAATGCTGCTGCAGTTTGTTTTTATTGTGAGCTACTTATTTTCTTCTCAACGGTTAGTGTCTGACTGGAAGCTTATCAAATGTTGCTGCTCATTCATGAGGATAGGTCTCGTGCTGATGTGCTGTCATCAGTGGGAAGACTGATGGCAGCTGTGTAGCTTTTGGTTGGTGAACAGAGGCCTCATGAAGCTTGCATGTAACCAATGGAGTGAGATTTGACCAAGTTTGTGTATGTGCAGTATCTTCCTACTGTCAGCCTACTGTTAGGATAAAGGATCTGCAGTGAGGATAAATGCAATATCCTCTCTGCAGGTCTGACCACTTGCAAATACTGGTAATATTTGTCATTTTTTATTCTCACAGGCATTGTCTATGTGAATGCACCAGTTAGGGTAACTTAATGCCACAAAAGTAGGGAAATGTGGCATTAGTGTTTCCAACCCTAACTGCAACCCCCAAGGCGGCAAAAGGACAACACACAAGCAACCACAGACAGCCATCATCAGGTAAGACAAACAACTTACAACTGTTCCCAGATGACACAAATGCAGTAGCACTCATGTGCTACCTTTGTGGATTTGTATCTGCAGCTGCATAAGCACAGGACTTGTACCACCTGTGTGTATTGTACTGCATGCATGAGTATGTGTAGCTTTAGAAGCGTAGATCAGATGGGGACCTGCCCTTCTGAAGACAGAAGACCTCAAGGGGCCTGTGCCTCTGCAGCCAGAGGTACAGCAGCACCAGCCAGGATGCAGTGCTGTAGCTGCAGGGAACAGCATACTTCAATAGAAATTAGGTCCTTTTTTACTGCAGTATTTTGTGACATGTTATTTATTGCATGTTATTCCATTGCAGCATGACTGGCTTCTGTACTCAAACACATATATGAGGTACCTCACTACATACCATGATCCATTAGTGCATGCTATTCTATATGCATCTGCATAACAGAAAAAACTACTACCCTCTTCAAAAATTTCTAGATCCACTGCTGAAACCATTATATCCACACTTTGATAGTACTTCTGTCTGCATACTGTGCCTTCAGTTGTCACAGGGACCTGCCCTTCTGAAGCCAGAAGTAAGTGTGTATGTCTTACACATGTGGCTGAAGAGGTGTAGGTCCCTTAAGAACCTGTGCTTCTGCAGGCAGAAGTAGCATTTACATTTTTTATCACAGATTTTGTTGCATCTGTGCTTCTGCAGGCAGAGGTCAGTGTGTATATCTTACACCTGTGAGTGCCCAAGTTCAGGCCCATCAAGTGTGTGTATGTCTGATGTTGTCCATGAGAGCCTGAGGCTACAGAAGTGCTGGCCTTATTCCTGCAGACAAAAGAACTCTTGTATTTTGGCTATAATGGATTTGTGTCTCTTGTGGCAGGATCCTGTGCCTCTGCACACTGAAACAGTGTTATGATTTCAGTATTGTGTATTTGTATGTGTATGTGCAGCAACAAGTTAGTGTGTGTGTGTCTTGTGGTGTACATGTTGCAGATACAAATCCACTAAGGTAGCACATGAGTGCTACAGCATTTGCATTATCTGGAAACAGTTGTATGTTATTTGTCTTACCTGATGATGACTGTCTTTAGTTGCTTGTATATTGTTGTCCTTTTGCTGCTGTGGGGCAAGGGGGGAGTTAGGGTTAGAAACACTAACGCCACATTTTCCTACTTTTTTGGCATTAAGTTACCCTAACTGGTGCATTAACAAAGTTTTTTTGCAATGAATTTCCTTACTTTTTGAGATGGTATAATAGACTCCTCATTTGGCACCATACACAATAAGTCTGTGTTTCTATCTCGGGTGAGATAACAGCATGGACCTCTCAAGCTTCACTGTAGAAGTCCCTATGCTGTTGTCTCAGCCCCTCAGTGGAAGCATAGTCTTGTTGTGTATTGTCGTCCATACATTATTCCTAATATTACCCAGTGTTGGTGTGAACATTATTAAGATTAGTAAAGGGTTCATTCCTACAACATGCATTGAGTATTATCCTCTTTTTCATAACTGAAATTATAATCAGTGTATTTTTCTGAAATATGTATTACAACAGATAAACTATACCCAACCATGCAGAAATAAGGGAGTAAAGCTATCTCAGAGATCTGCTGGCACATATACTCACATGGCCTTCAATCTCATGGTTTGTGTCACCAGAAGCCCTGAATAACATTATTATATACAGCTGGGTGTAGGTTATGCATATATAGTACCCTTAATTGAGTAGGTCCTCTCTACCTCTGTGACCTCCAGATATCACACTCTATTAGTAGCGTAGTGCACTATAGGGGTAAGGGTCTCTGTCCTACATGTCCTTCCTGAATGGCTAAAATTGGCAGAAGATCACTTATTTTGCATGCAATACTAGTAAGTTTTAATAACTTACTCACTAGGATAACTTGGTCCCTTCATTGAAGAGGTTCAAAAACGTACAGAAACATTGTCTTTTTAGTATACCTTTTACCAAATTATAACATGTTGTGTTTTTATTGACTAAGGCTTCTGCTGTTTATGGTTTAATGTTTATTATACAACAATATTTTTTGCATTTATTTAATTGTGTTTTGCATTTACATCCTAAATGTGCAGCACTTTGAACACTGGAAAAGTATGTTATAAACAAATTATCTGTCAATGTCTAATTCTGATTCCTAATTCAGCTCTGGTTACAGCATAGCAGAACTGGTAGTAAATATGTACCAGTATAGGGATTCATAGCGTATGCTGATGGCATTCAGTACATGAGGAGATAGAACCTGTCACCATAGGAGGTCAAAACCTGGGAAAAGCATCAGGAACTAGTAGTCCTATCAAGCTGAAAGTAAAGGCACTTGCTGGCAAAGCAGGTGATGATGAGGACCCAGGCATCTCAGAAATAAACCCTACATTACAGAGATATTTTCAAACATCACAGACAGAGATTCATGCTTAGTCTATGCCTACCAGTACTGTTTTTGTGTCGTTATGTGTCTATCAGAAGCTTCCCCATTTAAACAACAAAAAAGAGTTCTACAACATTTTTTTTATGGCCTTCTTTTGAGTGTTTTAAGTGCCTCAAAATAAAAAGGCACTTCAAAGGTCAACCAAATATGATACAACTTCAGCCACCCACTAGCACTGTAATTAACTAGATCAGTAGCTGCCATGATAACTGTAGACCTATGTCCCTTCCCTGCTGGTTTTTAGCAGGTGGTGTTTATTGCTTCCACTGGACCTGCTTAAAGCACTTTTTTAATTATTTCTAGCACACAATTTACAGCTGGCATCAGTGGAACTCAGTTTCACAAATGCCCATCTCCTTCGAATTTCTGTATATTTCACTGTTTATTATTGAAGCCATGTTTCATAAAGAGAGGCTCTTTTTTATATACATACAAATATATAGTTTGTCACATGCATAAGTTACAAAGATTCTAGCACTGGTGTTCACGTATTATACATATTTGATTTCAGTTTAACATAACCATATTTGATATAGTGCATCAAACATTTTTAGTACAGTTATTTCCCATGTAACTTCTCCATTGTCAAGTATGGAAATAAGTCTTGGCTCAGTGTACTTTTCCCAGTCATAAACAATAAATATAAATTAATAGAAATAAGAAAAAAATATATATTTTGTGGTGCCATTTACTGGATTTCCAAATGCTTTCAGTGATGTCAGTCAGAAGAGATGCAAGTCACATGTGGGTACCTCAGGGATCAGTTCTGGGGCCAGTTCTCTTCAATATCTTCATCAGTGACATTGCAGATGGACTGGAGGGTAAGGTTTGTCTGTTTGCAGATGACACCAACATCTGCAACAGAGTAGATGATCCAGATGGGGTGAGTAGAATGAGAAGAGGTCTGGATAAACTGAAAAAATGGTCTGAAGAGTGGCAACTAGGGTTTAACACAAAAAAGTGCAAGATCATATACATAGGGAAGAGAAATCCTGAAGCCACCTGTAGGTTGGAAGGAGAGTTGTTGGCAATCACAAGGGAAGAAAGAGACTTGGGCATCATCATCACAGATGACCTGAAATTATCCAAGCAGACCACTAAAGCAGTAAGTAAGGCTAGAGGGATGTTGGGGTTAGAGATGCAGCAAAATTAAATTCCGCTGGTGAAATGAATGCAAAGTGACCAATTCACATTGTCACTCCACTACCCTGAGTGGCCAATAGGAAAGGCTCACTTCACCTTGTAATTATTACTTCGTGTTGTCATTCCACCTTAATGCAAAGTAAGGCAGAGTGACAACAATATTGGCAGCCCCCCGTGACCTCCCACACGCAGTCACCAGAATTAATGTGCATCCCCAAAATGTTGCTGTCTTGTGTCCAGAAAACTCTCCAGTGCTGACAAAGTGAAATGAGAGCACAATAAGAAATACAAAGTCTCCCAGAATTAATGGCACACTCAGTCATACACACAGTGGGCATGGTCACATCACACACAGACACCAGAATTAATGTGCGACCCAAAATGCTACTGTCTTGTATCTAGAAAATTCCCCAGTGCTGATGAACTGAAATGAGAGTGTAACAAGAAATGCAAAGTCTCCCAGAATTAATGACTCACTCAGTCATGTGCACAAGGGTCACACACAGTCACCAGAATGAATTTGCATCTTGCAATTACTACTGTCTTGTGTCCAGAAAATTCCCCAGTGCTGGCGAAGTGAAATGAGAGTGTAACATGAAATGTGAAGACTCCCAGAATTAATAGTACACTCAGTCATGTAAGCAGTGGCCACACACAGTCAACAGAATTAATGTGCATCCCCAAAATGCTACTGTCTTGTGTCCATAAAATTCCCCAGTGCTGACAAAGTTAAATGAGAATGTAACGAGAAATGTAAAGTTTCCCAGAAAAAATGGCGCCCTCAGTCATGAATGCAGTGGTCACACATGGTCACCAGAATTAATTTGCATTCTCAACATGCTAATGAATTGTGTCCAGAAAATTTCCCAGTGCTGATGAAGTGAAATGAGAGCGTAACAAGAAATGTAAAGTCTCCCAGAATTAATGGTGTACTACAAATGCACAGACAGATTAAGATTGCACTGCACTTTCAAAAGCTGCAGTCAGATGCAAAGGCATAAGAACACCTAACCAGTGCTCACAAGTCACAAATCCAAATCTGGAAAAGAATACCTTTTGCCAGTTGGGGGGGTAGTGCACGGCAGTAGCAGTCCACTACCAGTAAAGATACCACAAAACAGTATAAAAATGTAGGTGTGGTGGATAGCAAGTTCACACTGCTGCAATTACTCTGGCATAATAAAAGTAGTCTGATGTAATGGTACGCATTGCACACACACTCACACACACACTGCAAGTATTGCATTACAAATTGAGAACTTTCAGCAATATAACCAAATGTTTTAAACAAACTGAAATTATACACTGCTGCACCACTACAATCAGCAAAAAAATGTCAAGAATTACTGAAAATCTTACTGTATGTACATTAACACAGATATACAGGAAAAATGTAACCACAACAGAAAGATTGCCTTTTTCTCCCAGTTCATCTACCTACACCACAGATATGCCCCTCCCCCAAAGCACACTTCACAGTACACAGACTGACTGTTCTGAATTAACATTCAAAATCCACACACAAACAATAAACACTTGATCATATGAGCACAGGAGGGTTTCCTACCATTGATGCACTAAATTTTGAGCAAAATAAAAGGCTCAAAAAGGCTTTTTTAACAGCTTTTAGAGGATTGAATCGCAGAGCTCTGAGAGGAGACTGTCTCCATATTCCACTGCACACACACTACACAGAACTGAGGCTGTGCTGAACAATCTAGAGCCCATGTGACCTGCAATCCCATAAAGTGCTGCAAATTCATCTTAGAGCTCAATAACAAGGCGAAGTGATGCGAAGTACATTGATTTCAATGTACTTCACCTTAAAATTAGTGGAGAAGTGGTTTCAGGAAGGTGGAATAATGCAAATTCATTGGTTTCAATGGACTTCATGTTCCCCATTATAATGCAAAGTACTCCTCTTCACATTCTGGAGCACTTCGCGGATTCCACATTACTCTGCGAATCAATCTGTGGAGCAAATTTCAGCCACTTTGCACACAACTTGTTGAGGTGTATTAGTAGGGGTTTTGCAAGTCATAAGAGGGAGGTAACAATCCCTCTTTACAAGACATTGGTTAGGCCGCATCTGGAGTACTGCATGAAGTACTGGAGGCCGCACCTGCACAAGGACACTAACAAAATAGAGGCATTACAGAGAAGGGCAATGAAAATGGTGCAGGGACTGCATCAGAAAACATTTGAGGACAGATTAATGGAGCTCAATATGTAATTAGTTTCAGTGGCTCAGCAGGTAGCACACTCGCCTCTGAGGCCAGTAGATCAGAGGGCCATGGGTTCAGTTCCCACATCTGTCACTTGGGTTAATATCCCAGTACTAACACTGTAGTGCAGGATGAGAGGGGTGCTGCACATCTAAGGTGCCATCTTTCGGATGAGATGTTAAAACAAGGTCCTATCTGCCTGGACTGGTGATAGTTCAAGTGGATGCTAAAGATCTCATGGCACTTATTGAAAAGTGTAAGGGAATTTTTATTTGGAACAAAAGAAACATTACATCACAGAAATAATTAGTGACCACAAACTATACAAAGGTATGAAAAAAATAAATAGGAATGGAAAAGCATACATCCAAAACAGGAAAAAAAAAACATGCTGTACATATTGATATCCCCAAAACCAACATTTGTACAATAAAGAAATCCCAGTCTTGGCCTAAAGTCAGAAAAATAAAAGTAGACAAAGAATACAAAAAACAGTCCCAGAAATTTCCCATCATCCCCCCCTCCCCAGGCAAATCCCGCCAACTCATCCCAAGTCCTGTCTGCAGATTCTTTCAAGTTATAAAACCCACATTCCTCCAAAGCAACCTATATTTATCCCATGTGAATTGCAGCTCATCATTTGATTTAATCTGAGCTAATGCAGATTCAATTTGTGTTATTAAAACCCCAGGAGGGAGTTTAATTTGTTGTAGCACCAGCTGACACCTGCTTTGCCACAAATAATATTCAATAACAGCAAAAGTAACCCTCATAGTACAAGCATGAAACAACCTCTAAATGCCAGAAAAGTCACCAAAAACTAAGGTCTGATAGCTCAGTCTCTGTAGAAAAGGCCAATTCCACTTGAGTCCTAACTCAGTCCAAAAAATCTGAAATTCAGGGCAATCTAAAAGAAAATGCTGCATGGTTTCTTCCTGTGTGATACACGAAGTCTGTGGGCAATATCTGTCTTGCATAGCTTTATGTTTGGAGTTCTCCTGAACACCTAACTTACCATGACAGCAAAGCCAATTAACATCCCACATAAACAGCAGGATCCTTTTATCTGTCAATATTTTCAAAGTCAAAGGAGTCTGGGAGGGCCGTGAGTTTGGAAAAATCAAGGGTTCTGGACAGTGAAGGCCAACCACTCTCTGATATAGTTGTTTGTGGGTCAAACTTAAAAAGACACTCTTTTCCAATTTCCACTGCCTTACGTTTTTATAAGAATCTATGGCATACTCCATTATACCCCATTGCTGCAAGATCTTCGGAGGCAAAGTAACCCATTTATCCATAAATGTTTTAGTAGCTCTCTTAACCAATTCTTGCCCTGTTGAAAGCTCATTTATTCTATATACTTTGGAAAGCCTGTCTAAAAATATAGTGTGAAAAAAGCATACAAGGTTCACCATATCTAGACCACCCTGTTTTACTGGTCTATAAGTTATGTCCCTCTTCACCAGATACAGTCGACTACCCCAAAGCATCTGACAAAAAAATACTGAAAAGCTGAACCTGAAATTGGGCTGGGGGACTAAAACTGGCACTTACTGTAAATAAACAAAATTGGGTAATAAGAATTTTTTAATGATAAGGACTGTCTTCCGCTTCCCAAGCTTCCAATTTTTCCAAACTCGGACCTTTGACTGGCATACTCCCAGTGGTTTATCCCAATTAAACAACGCTGAATCCCGAGAGCAAAACCAGATCCATAAAATTTTCTGAGGATCATCACTGATTTTGATTCTCTCTAAGGGTTGCCTCAGAGCATCCTCCTTCTGCAAAGGGATGACCACACTTTTCCCTACATTGATGGTGGATCCAGAAATATGTGTAAACTTTGCAAATGTTTGTAGGACCCTAATACCGGATACTGCATCCCACACTTGAACCACTACATCGTCAGCACATGCACTGATTTTAACTGCCTGACTCACCCTTGAGTGAGATAAACTGACAATCTGTGTGTCCCACTTTATTTCCCTAATAATAAGATCTAGGGCAATCGTGTAAAGAAGAGGGATCAGTGGGCATCCCTGCCACATGCTCTTCTTAAAAGGAATTGGATCCCCAAAATCCCATTCATCGATGGAAGACAGTGTGCATCAGTATACAATATTTTCACACAGGAGATGACTTTTGAAGGAATCCCATATCTCTGTAAAACCTGCCATAAATGGTGTTGTTCCACTTTATCGAAGGTTTTGGCCTGATCTAAAGCCATAAGATATCCTACTATGGAGTTTTTCCCCTGCAGTTCAAAAATGCCCCGCAAAATAAAGAGGTTATGATGAATTAGGAATAGAGCACGTCTGTGCCTCATCAATTAAGGAACTTGCCACTCTCTGGAGTATATTACTTATAAGTTTAGCAAGAATTTTATAATCGCAATTAAGGAGACTTACAGGTCTCCAGTTTGCAAGTGACCATCCCCATTGTTATTGATGTAACTAATAATTCCCATGCCAAAGCCTGGCAGTGATGCCCCCTCCTGGAGTAGTATATAATCCAAAACTTTAGTCAAAATGAAACTAAAGGTTGTTGAAAATTTTATATACAAATCATACAATAAACCATCAAGCCCTGGGGCTATACCTGACTTTAAAGTGTTAAGTATAGTCAGGATTTCGTCCCTTTCAATAGGTGCTTGTAAGAAGTCTATATCCCCAGCAGAAGGGCTGGGATATGGGGCTGAAAGCAAAGCTACCAGCTCTCCCCATCACTACCTTCAGCAAATTCCTATGTCAGATGCTAATGTATGATTCGCAACATATTGTCAGCTTTACTTTCAATGATACCATTCATGTCATAGAGCCCTACCATCCTAGTTTTATCAGCCCATTGTTTACAAGCCATGAAAGGATCCGAT
Source organism: Neoceratodus forsteri (assembly GCA_016271365.2). Classification (NCBI taxonomy): domain Eukaryota; kingdom Metazoa; phylum Chordata; order Ceratodontiformes; family Ceratodontidae; genus Neoceratodus; species Neoceratodus forsteri. The sequence continues at coordinate 766,933,409 of CM057452.1, read as the reverse complement.
GCCAGGGATTTCATTATTCCATATCTCATCTCTGCATCTAAAGATTTAGCTCTATTATACTGATATTGAAGCTTGCACTTTTTTAGTTCAAGGATTTGTTGCCTGTACTGCACTCTGTCCTTACCTGGGAAGGACATTAGTTTGTAAAATTGGTTCCTGTAACTAAGATATTTCAAATAGTCAGAATTTGATGCAGCCTTCCCATGGGCCATAAAAAGCTGCTTAATATCCTGCTTTGTATCCACTCACCATTGCCAGATATCGTCATATAAACACAGCACAGATAGTCTAGTCTATAGCAAAGATTACATTTTGCTAATAGCATCATTCTGTAATAATAAAGCTGTGTTCAATTTCTGTCTGTTCTGTAATGGTAGAAATTTGGGGGGTGCCGAGCCCAGATTAAACTCCCCCAACAATATAAAATTATCAGAAAATTCTGTGGACCTTATCTGCACTATTGTTGGAACACAATATTGGAACACAAATAAATAATCTATCCTAGTAGAATATATATTCCTATGATATGTAGTACCAGAATATTTTCAAAGTTTCCTATAGGTATCAGATAGGAAAGCATCTATAAGAATCAGTTTAAGGGCATGGGAATCGCAATAGATCTTCTTACCTTCAGAAACAGGAAAATCCAAACTTCAATTAAAGTCTCCCCCCCCCATATAACATGTTTCCTAGTGTACAAAAATGGTCTTATTAAATTATAGAGGTCAATCCTGGCCTTTTTCATTTGGGGGCATAAGCGTTTATAAGGCAAAATTCAAAACCCCTATACCTACAATCAAGCACCAGTGCTCGTTCAGGACAAACATCAATCACTCTAGTGATAGAAAATGTTGCAGTTTTAAATAGAATCCCTAACCCATCAGACACCTCATCCCCAAAAGTCCAGAAGGAAGGCCACCAAATCCAACTTCTTTTCAGTTGTTCAGTCTCATTCAACATGAAAAGATGGGTCTCTTATAAAAAGAATACCTCAGCAGTTATGTTATGAAGAAGAGATAGTAACATTATTCTTCTTTTGTAGTTTTTTATACTACACACACTAAAGGTATCAATACTGAGGATGGCCATCCAACATGGGTTGAGTGATAAGTAACCTTAAGCATCCCTGCCTGACTATCCTACCTCATCTTGTGCCTCCCTATCTTTCCATTTCTTTCCCTTATTTTCCTTTTTCAACTTGCTAAGGGGTCTCTTTTCCTCATCCTCCATTTCAGAGGTGAGCCCTGATCTAAGTGAGGCATCAGATTCATGCTCCGATTCCCCCCTTCTCCTTGAAGAGGCATAAAGGGGTTGTGTGTCACCAATGTGCACCCACCCTGATTTTGTTTGGAAATGGACCTTGTGACCCTCCTTGTGCAAACTTCTGTGGGAGGGGGCATTGTGTCCTACTGTTCATCGGAACCATGATTCGAGGTTGCTACACTAGTATCCATAGGAGGAACCTGAAATGCATGTGCCCCCTCCTCAATAACATTGCCTTCTGGCTCGATATTACCTAGACTGGTATGCTCCTGCTCAGGAGCTGTATGCCCCTCATGGACATGTGGCCATCCTGCTCTACTTGACCCTGTGGAGGCCCATCCTGTGCAGTACTAATCCTTGGCCTACCTTTTTTGTCCTGGGCTATTTCTACTAAATTCTCCTGGTCCCACCCTTAAGCTCTATTCCCCTCAGCCAAGGGGGACTGGTGATATGCATGCCCATTGTCACCACAAAGATTGCATTGAAATGTGTTTTCACAGTTCACACTAGAATGGCCATAACCCCCACATAAGGAGCATTTCAGCATATTGCAAGTACTGCTTAAATGGGTCCGAGACTCACATTTATAACATGCCCCGGGCTGATCCCCATAAAAACAGACTCCCCTGTCCTTCCCCAGAAAGAAACTATTAGGAAGATGGGTGATTTCAGAATTAATTGAAAAGCAATGTGGCCCTCAACCTCCAAACACAGAACAACAACTCTAAAGTAGGAAAGTGCCAGAGGAGTTTCTTTTTGTTTCCAAATTCATTTTAACATTTCTCATAAGGTTCTTGGTTCAAAACCAGCCTTATTGCAAAATTTCTTCCTCTCTTTCACATTTATCAAGTTAGTGTTATGTTTCAGGATCAATGTCCCTTCATCTGACATTAAAGTAGCTCAATTTGTTGGCTGTAAAAATCAATTAAAATAAATAATTAGTTTTCCAGTGCTTTTGCCCTCTCTTTACCAGCATAATTTTTTTAATTATGTAATGGTAATTATCGTAATGTTAAACAGGTGGGAACAAACCTCTTAATATAAAGCAAAATCGTATTCGAATTCCTATCCAATGGATACAAGTAAAACTTCATAAACTCAATCCCTGTAACAAAATAAATGAGACTTAAGTATGCTGGTTATTTAAAGCACAAATCATGACCCTCATGATATTTCATATCTTAATTCCAAACTTATAGTTGTATTCAAAAACATCTCTTGACTAATGGCTCAGGATTTATCTGTAAAAGGAAAATGCTGAATTAGAGAGCCTGTTGATACCTATAGAGATAAAATAAGTCAAAAAACATCATTTTCCCTAAAACGAATTTGAAATGCAAGCGGTACAAAATGAATTAAGATTACTGAGAGATTCCACTATTGTAAATCCTTATTTGACATACGTTTTTGAACCAGAGATGTTTTTGAATACAAATATAAGTTTGGAATTAAGATATGAAATATCATAAGGTTCATGATTTGAGATTTAAATAACACGCATACTTAAGTCTCATTTATTTTGTTTCAGGGATTGAATTTATGAAGTTTTACTAATATCTATTGGATAGGAATTCGAATACGTTTTGGCTTTATATTAAGAGGTTTGTTCCCACCTGTTTATCATTACTATAATTACCATTACATAATTATAAAAATTATGCTGGTAAAGAGAGGATAAAAGCACAGGAAAACTAATTATTTATTTTAATTGATTTTTACACCCTGCACATTGAGCTACTTTGATGTCTGATGAATAGGCATTGGTCATGAAACGTAATGCTAACTTGATAAATGTGAAAAAAAGCAAGAAAATATTGCAACAAGGCTGGTTTTGAACCAAGAACCTTATGAGAAATTTTAAAATGAATTTGGAAATAAAAATAAACTCCTTTGGAACTTTTCTGCTTTAGAGTTGATGCCCTGTGTTTGGAGGTTGAGGGCCACATTGCTTTCAATTAATCTAAGATTTCCATTTGTGGAGCCCTCCTACCCTCCCTCTCTTCCTTTTTTCCGATGACAAAAAAGAAGCATAAGGGAACCGAGGGAAACAAATAATGATTATGATTTCAGAATTAACCTGAAAAGCTTCACCTTAAATCCCACCCCCACCCCCATCCACAGGCCTTCATCATCAACAATAGCTTCAGGAGGCCTAAAACATCACACCTGTTTTATAACCAGTAATAAACATCACTAACATTAACACCCTCATTAAAAAACACAATAGTAATCGTTCATACTGTAGGCTTTATTAATGGTATGACAAGAAAGGCTGTCCACAATGGCATCTTTTTCATAGTTTCATACTGTATCTAACCCAACATTTCTCTAACCCTGCATTCATTCTAAAACTGATATCGAAAGTATCCTCACCAGACACATGAATCAGGGCATAAATATCTACAGGTAGAAATTGCATAGAACCCTTAAGAAGGTGCCGAGCTACATAGTATCTATCCAGGTGCTCAGACAACCCCCCCCCATACCTGAGGCAAACAGCGTTCCTCCTAGGGGTCTGTTCCAGTTTATTTTTAAAATGATCTGCTAAGGAAGACCCTTTTCCTCATCTATTTTGTGTCTCAGCTGACCCTTCATTCACAGTTGTTTTAGCATTAATTGTATCCCCAGTCCCAGTACTGCTGGAGGTTTCATTCACCTTACCCCCACTACCCCCCTCCAGTAGGTGCACATTACTGGGGCCTGGATTCCCTGCAGGAGCTCCCACAGAAACAGCAACCCCTCGAACAATCACATCAACAGCAATTTTCCCATGCTGTCCCAAAGTAACCCCCACCCTACCCGAAGTCAAGTCCCCCTTAAGTCCAACAATATGAGCAGTCTGCAAAGAGTCACAGGAGTCTGAGACTGCAGTCCCAAGTGGACAAGGAAAGTCAGGGCACCTGGAAAAAACACCGCAATCCACAGCACCAGGAGCAGACAGTACCTTGCTTTGCAGTTCCACAGAATTTTAGACATCCATTATAGCAGGTCTGTTAGAATGTGCCAAAACTACGTTCCCTCTTTCATCCCAGTCAGCATTTGGGAACAAACTACCATCTGACCATATAGTCCAACCCACATTTCCCAAGGAATCCTCCAGCAACCAGTCCACAGCTCCTTCCACGGGTCCAGGTACAAGTACAAATTGCTTCCGGATAACTTGTGACACAGTTGCCACTTCATGAAGCAAGGCAGCATCAGCGCTCTCTCCCAGAAGCTGAGTTTCACCAGCTGATCACCCATTGCTAGTCATGGAAGAACCACAGTGCAAGACATTCTGAAAAAGCTCCAATGAGCCCACTCTCACAGGTGAAACAGGCTTAATCTCCATGTCTTCCTCAAAAAGCTCGGGTCTGCTAGTATCAGAAACAAAGTCCACATTCTGTATTACACCTTCCAACAAACATTGTGATTCCACAGCATCAGACCTCCTTCACGACCATCCCAGCATTGAATGGCTCCTTCATCTCCACAGCAAAAGGTCCCCCCTATCGGAGAGTAGGGGAATTTTTTTATTGAAAACTGCAGAAAAAATAAATTGCATCATACATAGCATAATAGAAATTGAAAACAGAAATAAGTATTACAACATACATGAAATTGGAACAGAGATAATCCTTATTTGTACAATAACACTTATCATACAAAGGACTTGAGAAAAAAAATAACATAAGTATTACAGCATACTGAAAAGGAAACTTAAATAAATTTCAATGAAAAACCCCTATCCCAACCACATAGAAATTAGAAAAAGAAAACAATTTACATGTAAGGGTGAAAATGTAGTAACATAACAAACACAAATAAAACATCAATGATCAACCCGTATCTAACCAATGTAATAACTTCCAGTATTTCTTAAAAGTGGCAGTTGGAAGACGCTGCTTTTCCACAAGATATAGTTTACATATAGTGGTGTAGATGGTCCAAAATAAATGGATTGGAGAAATAAGGTGTTGTTGTAGGGACCAAATAGTTCTAGATTGCCATATGTGATATTTAAAACAGGCTAGAATCATATAAATAGTATCAGAACAATATCTATCCCATGAGGCAGGTAATATACCATAAAAAAACACATCTGTAGTAATATCCTGAATAGGAAAATGCTTCCATTGCATAGTAGTATGTGTCCAAAAATCGAGAACATAAGGACATTCAAAAAACAGATGAGAAACAGTTTCAAGTTGTGAATGACAAATATTGGTTCTCGGACATCCTCTAACAGACAAACCTTTATGTTTTAAATTGCCTTTCACATTAAGTTTTAAGTGTACCGTGAGCCAGACCACATCCCATATGTAAGCAGGAATCCTCTTAGAAGTAAGCATATCACTAATATGGTGTAAAGAATTTGGGATGGGAAATACTGAATAATGAGGTGAAATTAAGAAGGATTCCATAATTTTACCATATAACGTTTTTCTGTTATAGGTTCCTAGTTGTATCTTTAAAAGACCCCATGTTTTAATTTTAGAAAAACAGAACTTGAAATGATCAGGGAGACCTGTTAATGATACTTGCTTACTTAAACAGTCACCAGAGTGCCATTTAAGAAGCCAAGGAGAAACTGTTTCCCAAACCCAACTATACCACAGTTTCTCTTGCCTCTCAATATAGGACATATATTTTTGATACAAATAAAGAAAAAACAACAGGGTTCACCATCTTAATCCCACTGATTTAATATCTTGATATAATATACCCTTTTAATAAGTTTAATCTACTCCCCCAAATTGCGGAAAAGAACACACCATAAAATGTAGTTTTGAGAGAGGGTGGAGTCGGAAATAATGACCCCAAGAAGAGAAACATACTTAACAAATAAGTTTTCACCATGTAAACTCGTTTTTTTTTGGACATTTTCCAATTATTCCACATATGTACCTTAATTTTGGCTAAAGTTAAGTTGTGGTTCCAATTATAGAAAGCAGGATCTGCCATACCCCAGTAAACGACTAAAATTTTCCCTGGACCTTTACAAACTGGAATATCAGGAGTACCCATAACTACTGTGTCATTTAAATTTAAAAGAAAGTACTTACTCTTAGAGAGGTTAATTTGTGAACCGGAACCTTCTTCATACGCCAATAACAAGGCTGCTGCAGCTTGGCAAGAAGGGAGATCAGCTAAAGTAAGGCAGAGATCATCAGCATACGCAATAGTTTTAACTTCTATACTAGTACTACTAAAAGACAAACCTCGGATCCTATTATCAACATTAAGCATATGAATAAGTGGCTCTAAAGCTAAGATATACAATAAAGGACTTAAAGGACAGCCTTGTCTAACGCCTCTAGTCACCGAAATTGAGGTACCCAACCAACCATTTACCAGGGGTGTGGCCAAGGCCTTTTTGTAACAGGTTTGTAACCATAAAATGAAGGTCTTTGGAAAATGCATGTATTCTAAACAATGCCAGAGATAAGTGTGTGAAACACTGTCAAAAGCTTGTTTTTGATCTAAACTAAGCAAAAAACCCATAATATCACCTGAAAAACTTTTGGAAAAAATCTCGCAAAAAAATAAGACCATCTTGAATAGATCTCCCGGGGACCGAACAAAACTGCTGAGGGTGGATCACTGATTCCAAACAAAGCGAAAGACGGTTACTGAGAATCTTGGAAATTATTTTATAGTCGTTATTTAACAAAGTTATAGGTCTCAATTTATCAGGTTCATCTTGTCTCCCTTTTTGTGTAATAAAATGACCAAACCATCATACATACTAGGAGGCAAAAGGCCTTGATTCAGACTGAAATTGAAAAGCGCTGTCATTTCTGATAAAAGAAATGGCAAGAGAAGTTTATAAAATTCATAAGGAAGACCATCAGAACCTGGAGTTTTATTCAAAGGAGAATTGACAATAACACCTTCCACTTCTCTGATGGAAATAGGTTGCAATAAAGTAGAAAATAAGAAACATGGGACTGTCGGTAAAGAACAGGATGATAACCATTTTTTTATATCTAATGTGGATGGGTGTGAGTGCGCTGTGAAGAGTTCATAAAGTTGAATGTGAACTTCTTTTAAAATGTCATCTTTTCCAAATACATGATTTCCCGAAGGTTGTTTTAAAGAGAAGATCCTTGTTTTTCCTGGATGCAGTGCAAAAATCAAAAGGGTTGGCATGTGCTCTAGATCCACTAAGGCCAAACCTCTGTTCATGCTGTAAGGAGGACATATGGTTATATTGTGACTGGGCCAAATGAGATTTTAGGGCATGAAAATCCTGTTCATTATAATTCTTTCCTTTTAAAATACAATCTTGAAAAACTAATAAAGAACGTCTTGCTGAAAAATAGTGCACAGTTTTATGTTTACCTAATAATCTGCCTATTTTTTTAAAATAGGATTGAAACTCTGTTTTAGTATCTTCCCACCATGAATGCATATTGTCATAAAGAAAAAACACTGATTTCCGTGCTGTAATAATTGCCTGAAAACCCTCACGTACTATAGAAATATCTAACAAAGACATATTTAGTTTCCAATAACCCATTCCTCTGGTAGTGATGTGGCAATTAGAAAGAGTAACACTAATAATGGCGTGGTCAGATGTAGCTACTATATGGACTGAGGAGTTACTAGTTTGTAGTGAGGGTGACACAAACCAATAATCTATCCGGGAGGATTTCTTACCTTGAAAAAAAGTTTGTGGGGCAAGAGAGGGATCTGAAAATATATCTCGTAAATCTGATTGTACGATCAGAGATCTTAGGAAATGAGTATCACAATAGGTCTTGGAAGGGGACAACTTCCCCCCTGACATTGAGATGTTGAAATCCCCACCAAACAATATGTTTTTACTTGAAAACAAATATGGCCTTATCTGCTTAAGTAGAGCAATCCTATTGGCTTTGGATTGCGGGCCATAGATATTTATTAATCTAAAATCTAGCGAAGCCAAGGTAATATCTAGCAAAAAGGCACGGCCTGGCACAATGTCCACTATATGCGTAACTGAAACCTCTGGTGTAGTGAAACAAATGCCCAACCCTGAACAAAGTTCTACCCCCCCTGACCAAAAACTAGGACCCCAAATCCATGCGTCTGATGCTGTTTTAAAATCTTGTATGGAATAAAGTCTAGTGTCTTGTAAAAATATTATGTCATACTTCATGCTAGAAAACAAGTCAAAAGTAGCAAGTAGTTTGAACCTTGACTGTATGCTATTAGTATTCAAACTTGCAATTTTAACTGAAGACTCGGGACTAGTAAACAGAAAAAGACAACATTCAGGTCTATGATACTGGTTTAGAAACTCTTGTACTTTTCCTCGTACCCTTTTTCTTAAAAGGTGCGGTATTTTTCTTGTTAGCAGTGCTAACCAATTCAGGGTCAGATTGAATATCCAATTGTGAAGAAGCCAGAGAGGTGGAGTCTGAATCATGATCCATATTGTCCTCCGCCAAGACTGAGTATTTATTAGCAGTTGTTAACACATCTAACATTGGAGAAGTAATGCATTGCACTGAGGGTCTTGCTTCTACCAAAGGGGGGGGAGGGGGCATAATGTCGGACAACTTTGTGTCCATTGCAATAGCAGTCACATTTATGTTTGGTAAAGGTGTGTCATGCACTGGTTGGGTCTCACCGTTTGAAGCGGTTGGAATAGGCAAGTTTGAAGAGGGAGGAAAGAGTGATTTTTGTTTGGAGGCAGTGGCTGTGGAGGGAGCATAGCCAAGAATCATTAACTACAGGTTTGGTAGCTTTATGTACATAAAATCCTGTACAGTGTAGTTTGCTTCCCCAGTATTGTGTGCAGCCCATGGGCAATCCAGAAAACAATGACCTGCATCCTCACAAAGGTTACACTTAGGTGTGTTTACACAGTGACTGCCTAAATGACCTTCATCTCCACAATAAGTACACATCAGTTTGTCACAGGAAGAACTAAGGTGACGCTAAGGACCCACATTTAAAGCAGCGTTTAGTTTGCCCTGGGTAAAATGAAACCTTTGTCTCTACCAATATAAAACAATTTGGCAGGTGCTGTAAACCATCAGGGTCTGACGTAATTTTACCTTAATTTTCCATCCCCCATTCCAAAATCCCTCAGCATCTAAAATAGGATCAGGGGTTCCTTGTAACTCACAATGCTTTTCTAACCAAAAAAGAATATCAGAGATGTTAACACCCTCATTCCGAAATAACACAGTAATCACACGGAAAGGCTGTTTTGTCAGGGGAATAACCTGGAAAGGTAACCATAAGGGATTAGTCTTGACAGACATATGTTTCACCCAAAAACGTTCTAATAATTCTGGAGACCGAAAGCTGAGGTCAAAAGTGACTTCTCCAGGGGCATGAATGAGGGCGTAAACTTCAGAGGGAGTAAACCCTAGAGATTGTTTTATCAAAGAACGCCCCACATAATACCTATCTGGAGTAAAATCTAACCCTCCCATATAACGCAGACGAACTGCATTTCTCGCTTAGCCAATTCAACGGGTTTTTAAAAGGTCAGCATAGGAAGTCTTTGATACAGAAGGCAAGTCCTGAGTTGGTTTAGCTGATGCTGAAGAAAAGGAAGTCTCTGCAACGTGTGCAACAATCACTGGTGATTCATCTTTAGAAACAGAAGTGTTCTGGAGTCCTAAGGCTTCATTTGTAAATCGGAAAAGTTACCTTGTGGCTGTACATCTGCTGACTCATCAGCCCAACACAAAGGAGAGTCCGAGGGCTACAGGTTCAGCGTCTGCCAAAGGTTTTGATAAGTGTTGTGGACAAGAAACCAAATCTGGGGATGAGTCTGAAAACCGTTCACCTGATTCTTTACAATTCCAGCCTGCGTTCTGCAGGGCTCGCTCCGGCGACCATCCGGGACCTCCTGGCGTCACTAAGTCTTCCTTAGCAACTGATTTGTGTACACTAGGCAACAAAGCAGCTTTAGCAAAAACTTTAGGCTGTAAACAAGAAACACTATGAGTCGGACTTCGTTTGCGTTTTTTGTCAATATCCACATCGGTCTGTTTTAGCAATAATTCTTCCTCCAAGAGCGAAAGCTGCTGCTGTAAGAATGTGCGTTTGTCTACCAGTTCTTGTGTGGAAAATGCTGTAGAGAGACGTCGGTCTGGTTCAGAAACTGGTGAAAAACTGAGAACAGGCGTAACAGACAAACGAACTGGTTCCACTTCAGTGTGCTCAGAGGTCGTTGCGGGAGAAACTGTGGCAATTGCAGGAGACATTATGCTCCCCACGGCTGTGGTAAGCTCCATTTCTCTGCGAGAAAAACCTGCACCAACAGAGTCGCAAACATGAGAAGGCTCCTCCATTCCGTAGAACGGACTGACCAAGAGTCGCCCGCCCCCAGAGTAGGGGAATTTCCCTGGTGTCCTGGCCAAATTTCCCTCATTCACTAAAAATACCACCAAAAGTTTCATCTGGTTCAAGGTTAGTTGGCACTCATCTGTATCCCCTTCTGCTGGGTCATGCCTGAAAATAGGCAGGATTTGTCTAGTGCATTTACCTGGTCAACAAAAACTAAACTAAAATAACATTTTAAAAAAGTACCCTAGAGCAAAGCAGGGAGAGAGGTGATATAATCAAAACATTCAAACATTTAAAGGGCATTAACAAGGTGAAATAGTTTAACATGTTTCGATATAAGAAAAATAGCAGGACAAGAGGACACAACATGAGATTAGATGTAGGCCGATTAAGGGGTAATGTGAGGAAGTTCTTTTTCACAGAAAGGGTAGTGGATGCATGGAATGGCCTACCTCAGAAAGTGGTGGATATGAATACAGTGCAGGGCTTCAAACAGGCATGGGACAGGCATAAGGGAGCAATACAGATGTGTCTGAATAGATAGGTCATTGACAAAGTACAGGTCAATGGCACATTCATAAGGTAGAAAACAATGGGCAGACTGGATGGACCTTGCGGTCCTTATCTGCTGTCAGCTTCTATGTTTCTATGTTTCTATGATGTTAGCATCTTCCTGACACTGTCTACAGAATTCATTCTGAAATCTAAATGGAGCGCATGCAAAGATCATGGCTATTAGTCTTTGTGAAAAATTGTGAAATGTGGAGTTTATGCATTCTTATTCAATCAATCAGTCTTTATTTTCATAGCGCCTTTCAAAACCAAGGTGCTGTATAAATATGAGTACAGTATAAAAGTAGAGAATATTATAACTTTTAAAATCAATTCAATTAATCTGGGAGCACCGGAGTAAATAAATATGTCTTAAGCATAGATTTAAAATTACTGATGGTCAGGCATTCTCTTAACTGATGAGGTAGAGAATTTCACAGGGTCAGTGCTGCAAATGAAGGAGAACGAGCTCCAGATGTTTTAAGACAAACCCTGGGAATCTCTAGCAATCCTTCATTGGCAGATCGGAGAGGGGGATTGGGGGAGTAGGGAGTCAGGAGATCTTTAAGGTAGTCTCGTCCCAGTTCATGTAGAGCTTTAAAGGTAAGCAAGCCTACCTTATAGATGATCTGCCACTGAACTGGCAGCCAGTGCAGGTCGCCCAGCACAGGCGTAATGTGACTGGACCTAGAGGTACCTGTCAACAGCCTGGCCGCAGCATTCTGCTCCAGCTGCAAGTGGCAGATATCAACCCCAGATAGCCCCAGATAGAGGGCATTGCATTAGTCAAGACGGGTATTAATGAAGGCGTGGACCAATGTTGGAAGGGCAACCGAGGGAATCAGGTGTTTCAACTGGGCAATGTTCCTCAGACAGTAAAATAAGGATTTGCCCACAGCTAACACCTGAGACTTCAGTATCAAGCCATCATCAAAACAATGCCCAAGTTATGCACCCAATCTGAGGTGAAGAGCTGGACACCATCAAGCCAAAGGCCTGACATGAGCCCAGCACCTGTCATGTACTCTTAAAAAGATTACAAAAGAAACAAAAAAATCTCAATTTTGCATTGCGTTATTAAAGAGATAATTACATCTGGTCTCAAATATTTTATCTTTTTATATCACCTTTTTTATATCTACCCATCATAGACAAGTCTATCACCCAGTCAACCTCACAACCTTATCTTCCATAATTGCGCTCCCCCCCCCCAACCCAGCCCAGCTCCATTCAGGGACTTTGCATTAATGAAAGTGAATACTGAGACTGCAGTCATCATATCAGGATAGAGCAAGGATTTTTCCATTTTATTCCACCCAAAAAGTTCACTCAGTGTCCTAGATATCAGTAACAGTCATGGCTGAATGCAAAATGAGACATAAAGGTCTTTTAAATTGCAGTATGGAATTGAAATGCTGGCACCATGTGAGCTATCTCAGAAAGTCTGAGTAGTTATTTTGAGGAATAAGTAAACTAAACAGACAGCATCCTACAATAAAACAAGCACTTGTCAATGCTGAATGTTTGCTTGCTGGCATTGGCATTGGTAGTGTAGGAGTTACAGAGCTGCATAATAGGAATGGCAGTGAAGTATTGAACTGAAACCAACCCCATCACCACCCTGCACATAGTGACAGGCATTGGGGTGTGCCTTTGGGTCATCAGGCATAACGGCCACGCCATTTCACCACACCCTACCGTGCAGACACCAACAAGTGTCATGGTGTGCCTTGGGGTCTTTGGCTTCTTATGCGCACCCCATTCCATCAGAAAATATTGTGAGATAGGTGTGGTATAGGAGAATAGGGTGAACTTTGGGGCAGAAGAGTCCAAGGCACACCTCGATGCCTCTCAGTGGCTGCAGGGTGTGGGAGGGGTGGAATGGTATGAGCATTGCAGGTGACAATCCCAAGTCACAGCCCTGATGCCTGTCATTCTTTACAGGGTGGGGTGTTATGGTAGGAAACCCTAACGCCTCAGGCATTCATTGGTATTTTCACTCCAAATTTTCAACATGGGTCTTTTGAGACCCCCACCTCATGAACAGTGGCAATGGCAGTTTGTTAGCTGAAAGCTGCTTTTGCACAGTGACTATGGCGTTTGTCACCACAGGTGCAAAAACACATTCTGAACAGGATGTGAAAAATGACAGCTGTACTGTTCGTGGGGAGGTGTAAAAAATGGCAATGTTGAAACTCTGCAGTGAAAATATTAAAAAAACTGGTGAAGTCAAGAGCATGCGTAGAAACTGTGCAATGTGCACCCGTAATGTAATTAGTTTGGGAATTGTTTACACCAGATTGTCAACACAGACATTTTGGGGTCTCCGGTCATGAACAGTGTCATTGTGATTTTTTTATCTGTTCTGAACAATGATTTCCCACAGCGACCACGCATTTCTGTGCTGGAAATGTGAAAACACATTTCGGCCATGTTGTGAAAAATGACAGCTCTACTGTTCATAAGGAAGTGTGGAAAAATGCCACTGATGAAAATCTGGACTGAAAATATTACAAATTCATGAACTTACGAGGATGCATGGAAACTGCGCAATGCTCACTAGTAACACAGTCATTTAAAATTTTTCACCAAACTTAAAAATAGCCATTCTTCTGCTCATGAACAGTGTGACTGTGATTTTCTTAATGTGTCCCATACATTGAGTTCACACCCTTTCATCATTATGCGCTACATCTTGTGAAACACATTTGGGTCGCAGTGAGAAATGACAGCTGTACTGCTCATAAGGAGGTGTGATAAAATGGCAATGTTGAAAATCTGGAGTGAAAATATTGAAGATTCGTGAACCTATGAGTGTGCGTAGGAACAGCGCAACGCACGCTTGTAAAACAGTCATTTTAAGGAATTTTTTCACCAGATTTTCAACATAGGCTTTTTGAGAGCCCACCTTATGAACACTGGCACTGTCATTTTGTTAATCAGTCCCGAAAGGTGATTTTGTGCAGTGACCGTGAAATCACCCTTCAGGCCCAATTAACACCACAAAAGTGACAGAATTCATGAGGAGGGGTCCCAAAAACCCCATGTTGAAAATGTGGTGCCAAAATTCAAAAGAATGCCTGAGATATGCAGCAAAGTTGAAAAAACCCTATTCATTACATTATACAGCTTACCGACATTTCCTCAGTTCGTGGTCGGCTTTGAAGAGTGCAGACGTGTTCCTGATCCACCGAAGATCGTCATGCCGGGCTCCAGAGGTAAGTATGGGGTGAGGTGGGGATGTGGAGAGGCAGGGTGCACAGTGGGTGAGCACGGGTGGGAGAGGGGGTGAAGACAGCAGCGAGGGAATGTTTTTTCTTTCAGGTTTTTTTTTATTTGGACTATGCGGGACATTTGCCATGCTGGGGTGGGCTCCCAGCATGGCAGCTGGAAGGCTGTTGGGCTGGCAGTGGAGCTGATGGGGGATTGGGCACCCCTGTTGGCCATAGGACCTGTTGCCATGCTGGGGTAGGCTCCCTGCGTGGCACCCGATAGTCTGGGGGGACAGTAGAGCCGAGGGGGGTTGGGCACCCCCGACGGCCATACAGACTGCAGGGGGGGAACAGTAGAGCTGACGGGGGATTTGGCACCTCTGTCAGCCATACAGTGTGCACGTGGGGAAGGTAGGAGCACATGAGCATGCAATGTGCTTGCGCGCATGTGTGTGTGAGAGGGGGAGTGCTGCTCACTCAAGCGGTGCTCTCCCTTTCAACTGTATGGCACTGCATTTTGGATCATCACACTATGTTTCTTGCACATCTGTGCAAGCAAACATAAAAAGGCTGAAGACAAATGACTACTGATATTTCAAGATGTGTGCAAATCCTTCCTTTTAAAAAATACAGCTGGAAATCTGTAACAAATTTACATGACCGTCATTGACCCTGAGTTTGTTACTACCATGCATCAGATTGGGTAGGTGGAGGGGGAGAGAGGAGAAATAAGAAAACAAGAAACGGGCTAATACATTTTGTACCAAAACCATCACTGTTAGCAGCCAGTATGAGTGTGTGTGTGGGGCATTAACATGACTTTTGGTGAAAGAAAAATAAAGGACTGCAGCACATCAGTAGTAAAGCATAGATGTGCTGCACTTGCTTGAATTCTGTCACTAATTATACATCATGTTTTACAGGCTGTCAGCATCTTAGGATGCATGACTAGAAGGGCAATAAGGAGAGAAGTGGAGTTAAAACCAAAAGGACTACTAACTCATCTATCCTGCTTATTACTGTTAACACTGACTGCTATAGTAGGGTGGATGTGTTTGGGGATGGAGGCTTGGGAATTAACAATACCAATGGCTCAATATAGTAAGGCAAGGGGAAAAAACAGACTGCATAATAGGATTAGTAAATCAAAGAATAGCTGCTTAGAACATAGAAACATAGACTTTGACAGCAGGTAATGACCGCTTAGCCCACCTAGTCTGCCCATTTCCCTACCTAATGGATAAGCCGCAGATCCTAGTTAACCAACAGCCTACTTCCTCCTAGATTTGCCTTATGTCTGTCCCATGCATTCTTGAATTCCCCCACTGTTTTTGACTCCACTACCTCCTTAGGATGGACGTTCAATGTATCCACAACCCTCTCCGTGAAAAAATATTTCCTCATACTACCTCTGAGCCATCCCCCCTCTATCTTCAAATTGTGCCTCCTTGTTCTTGCACATCTCTTTTTCTGAAAGATGCTACCCTCTTGGACGTTATTGATTCCCTTGAGGTACTTAAAAGTTTCTATCATGTCCCTCCTCTCCCTCCTTTTCTTGAGGGTATACATCTTAAGCTCCTTTAATCCCTCTTCATATGTCTTCTGGTGCAGACCCTGCACCATTTTAGTTGGCCTCCTCTGGACTGCCTCCATCCTATCTATGTCATTGTGGAGATGGGGGTATCCAGAACTGTACACAGTACACCAGATGGGGTCTCACCAACTGTCTGTACTGTCTGTACAGAGGGATAACAACTTCCTGTTTTCTACTGGTGATGCCTCTCTGTATGCATGCCAGTATCCCACCAGCCCTCCCTACTGCCTTCTCACATTGCTTACCCACCATTAGGTCATCTGATATGACTACCCCCTTTCCCTTTCCATTTTTGTTATTGTTAGTATCTCACCCCACATTGTGTACTTTTCCTCTGGGTTTTTGTTTTCCCAAGTCCATTACTTTGCACTTCTTTGCATTAAATCCAAGCTGCCATACATTTGACCATTCCTCCAACCTTGCCAATTCCCTTCTCATCCTTTCCACCCCACCCTGTGTGTCAACCCTGTTGCAGATTTTTGTGTCATCTGCAAAGAGACAAACTTTTCTTTCCAGTCCCTCTGCAATGTCACTTATAAAGACATTAAAGAGGACCAGACCCCATACTGAATCCTGCAATACTCTGCTAGTAAACCCCTTTCTTTAGAGTGGACTTTGTTTACTATTACCCTCTGCCACCTGCCGGGTATGGTCTGTGCTTCTCCTTACCTGGATCTGTTCTAAAGCAGCAGCTGGCAATGTACAGTCAGGTAGACTGAATTTTCTAGTGAACTCATATAAGTTCAGTGTTGTGTCTACCAAATTGATATCTGCTGTTGGGAAAAGTGATAACCCTCTTTGTAGTACGTAAAGTTCAGTGTCTGTAAGGTTGTTAGTAAGTGTGATGGTTATTTACCATTCAAACAGTAAAGTTCAAAGGTTAAATAAATCAAATGGTAATTACTTAGCAAGTGAGGGGGAACATCCTTTTCAGTTTAGAAACACATATTTGCCATGTGGATATATTGATTGTAAGGCAAGCAAGAGAGAACATGTGATACATCCAGGGGTAAAATAAAATGAATGTCAAAAGAAACAAATGTTCCAGGATGGGGGGGGGGGTCAAAATCAACAAATGTCTGAAAATGAAATCAGGCTACAACAGATTCAAAGCACAGCATCAGCTCAAATAAAAAAAAAAAAAAAACTTCTTCCAATTTTTGAGTCTGTATATACTAGCCAAGGGCCAATGTGCTTCACAAGTTACTATTCATGAATTCTGTCATGCTGCAACAGCTATCAGAAAATGTCTCTTCCACTAATAAAGTCAGTATACAGTAAATCAGGATCCAGCCTGCTCCACAGGTTTTTATTCAGTGCTTAGGTTGTAAAATGATCATTTTATGGAGTAGCTGGGGCAGAAATACTTAGAAAGCACAAACACTTATTTCAAAAGAACTTCAGCACTAGCTGTTGTAGCCATATTTGCATTCACGTGATGCTCAGGTTGTGTCATGATCCTCTTAAAAAATGTCTGAGGCTTTATTTGCTGCAAATGTCCAAAAATTGTGAAAAATGCCTCACAAATAATGGATATAACTTCACATGCTGCCAAATGTTTCTTTAACAAATGCTTGAACTCCCAAACAGTGTTTGAACCATTAATTCATACACAGAGGAAAGTGAAAGAATGACTTAGCTGTTGTGGCATGAAACTTCATGTAGAATACAGAGGCTGCAATGGCTGGCAGCAGCTGTAGTTTATCTGAGGCCATCCTCCCAGGGCTGGGAAGGAGCAGGGAAGGGGAATGATAGAGGTGGTCTTGGGGGATTTGGGTTAGACAGGATTGAACAGGAACCACCAGGGGCCTCCCATTTGGGAGGGGGGGTTCACATCCTGCCAGGGAAGGGAAAGGAGGAATTTATTGGGACAGAGCCAACTGTCCATCCTCCTTCTCCTCTGCCCCTTCAAGGATCAAGATGTCCAGCTAGTCAACCAGGTCAGCAAGATAAGGGCCTAGGGGTTAACATGCCTGGAGTCTGGGGAGATATTAGAAGGCACAATCAGAGGACCTGAGAGTAGTCCATTAATAGTTAATGTCACTCTTTGGTAGGCATTAGATCTGGGTTTGAGTCTCTTCAACCCCACTGGTGTATGGTGTGTTCCTGAGCAAGCCATTTAACTTGCTTAGAGTAGGGGCTATTATCAAAAAAGCAACTAAAAAAATTAAAGAAGGCACAACACCATTTAGTTGCCCCTGGTGGGTAGCAGGGGACTGAGGCTAGCAGTCAGAGGTAGGCTGCACAGAGGGGCATTGTTCCAGGATGTTTTTTCCTACCTGATCTTCATTGGATAGGCTGCATCCCACTGTGGTGCTCTCAGGTTGCTCCTCTTCATGACAGATTCCAGGCCATGTACTGGTCATGAGCCTCGGTTCCCTAGTGGCTGGGGAGGTTGCCACTAATAGGTGGGCACTGGTGCTCTTGGCATGGAGGGTTCAGTGGCAGGCACAGTCTCTGGGCAGCTCATCATTCGGGGCGCCCTTGTCTCATCTGCCACTCGTGGGGCACTGGTATTCCTGCCCACATGGAATGCTGTCTGTTGCAGCATTCAACAAGGTGCTTGTTCTGCTGATTGCTTGCAGGCCATGGGGGGTCACGCTGGGATATAGTGGCTCTCCACTGTGATGCCAGGTTCACTTCTCATGGGCTGGGGTTCAGAGGCTCGCAGAGAGGTGGCCACAATTTGGTCAGAGGCTGTGGTTGAGCTACACTCTGGTGGCCTGTTTTAGTAGGGTAAGGCATGCCTTCTGGGGATTGGGCGAGGCTCCCCCCCCGGGTTCCTGATCGCAGTGTTTGGTCATGGCAGTGCATCGGGGATCCGCATTCAACAAAATTAAAAAAATTCAATAAAAAAATAATAGGAGAAAGAGCGCAGGGTCCAGGGTAGTGGTGGAGTGGGATCCTCCTATGAGGACAGAGCATAGAACCTATGCACATCTTGCTTTGCCTTGTGAGAGCATGGTGGCCATCTTGGATTGGACCAGTTGTCCTGCCAGGCCACAGCCATTGACTCCCTCACAGGGGCAGTGCTTGGGGGGCTACAGCAAAACTAGTATTACACAAAATTTGTCATGGGGAAGTCAGTGATTACTTTAGGGGTGCAAAAACCTTGCATCAAAAAAAAACACCTGTCATAGGGTAATGTCCAGATGGGGTTAAAAAAAATCACTGGGGAGGTGCCCTTGGTGAGGAGTGAGACAGCATGCTAGGCCAATGGGGAAACAAGTCCCTTCCCAGCCTCTGCAGTTGGTACCCAGAGCAGGTGTCAGAGAAGTTTTGTGATCTGATCAGGGGGCCACTGGGAGGGATGAGTGCAGTTACAGGGGCATACTCCTCCTTTTGTTCTTTCCTCTACAGAACCCAGGATGTCCCTGGGTCAATAGACAGGCTATGGCTCCCAGCATCCACCGGTCTTCGGTGGAGCTGTGATTATCTTGTCTAATTGTTCTCTGGGGATGGGGGGCTTCTTGTGTGTTACAGATAACATATCATCCCATCAAAGGAAGCCATCAATGAAAACCACAGAGGGCTTGGAGTCACAGCTGAGGGGGGTTGTACCAGAAGAAGGGGGCAGCATGGCTGAAAGTCTGCCTGCCTGGAGGGTCTGGAAGGCCCATCGACATCAGCAGATGCAAGGGCTCCATCGAAGAAGAAGCTCCTGTCCAGGGAGTGGGCAGTGCCCTTGGCCAAGGTACCTAGGATGCCAGAAGTAGATAAGCAAGGAGAGGCTTGAGTGAATATCACAAGCTTCAAGTTCTACGCATGGTTGTGGGGGGCAGGAAATGTGACCTGGGTGAGCCCAAGGGAGGAGCAGTGAAGAAGCCAATGTTCCAGTTGAGACAGCACCTACTGGATTGTGAGATGCCCCAAGGGGGGGAATCGAACCCGAGGGGACACCCCAGAGAGTAGCCTAATGCGGGGCGGTTGAGTCAGAAGTTGGAAAAGCTGCTGGAACTGATGGCAGCAGTGACAGAGAAAGCAGGGGGACAAGGTTCAGACACAGGGCCAGTAGTTACTCCTACACCACCCTCTGCCAAGCCCCCTTCATCCCAGCCCAGCTTCTATGAGTGGATAGACAAGCAGCTGGGGTCTCACTTCATCGATAAGGTTAGGCAGCAAATTAGGAACTGGGAGTATGTAGACATGTTCTCCCTGCTCAACAGGTCAGTGAAGTGGGATGAGAAGAAGAAGGAGAAGGGTGAGGAATTAGATAGGAAACTCCCAAAGGTGCCTTTCACCTTTGACAACTGGATTACAGCCTTCCTAATCTTCATAGGTACCATCCTTCAGACAGAAAGGGAGCAACATCGGTGCCTGTTCACCTATCGGAACCAGATTACACTCATGCATCATAAAAAGGGGGCTTGGTATGGCTGGAGTATGATAAGGAGTTTAAGAGGATGCACCAGGAGGACAGCACCCTGGGGAAGGGTATGGTGGACATGACCCTCCTGGTGAACATCATGAATGTGGGGATTGTGCACACAGGTAGTGGCTTGCCACTGAGGCCACCCCCTGTACAAAAGGCTTAGGAGGGGTCTGACTCCAGCGCAGGTGTGCTATGCCTACAATCAATCCAAGTGCAATTGTGTGTCCAGCCATTTCAGGCACTTTTGTATGGTCTGTGGGCAACAGCACCACTTCATTCAATGCACCTACCATGCACCCCATGAGAAGGGCTCAGCAGAATGGTCCAGCAGCCAGGGAAGCTGCAGGGCTCCACACCTACCAACCTCAGGATGGGAGGACAGGATAAGCACACGGCGATCCAGGCTCCACACAATGAGCTCCAGTCGCTGTCAGGTCATCCACCAGTTTCCAGAGTTGACTGAGTAAGGGATGGCAGCTTGGGAGGGTTAGGGACCAATCCGTACCCCACCTGGTCTGTCCATCTTGGGGCCAACCATTGGATGGGTATCTGAGAAGGCATGTGGGTTCTTCTGAACACCACAACCTGTCAATGTAGACGGTGAGAAGACTGAATGTACAGCTGTAATTTGGTAATGCTGGCTAACAGAACATTACGTTAGGCCAAGCACATGCTCATGATACGCAATGGAATTGTTGATGCTTTGTCTCATTCACAGAGGCAATGATTTCAGGAGCAGGCACCAGCAGTGAAAGCAGCAGCCATGGGTGGTACTCACCCCCCCAGTCTTGGAGGATAGCGATATCTCAACTTGGAAATGCATTGGTAATTCCATTACTCCAAAGACAAGGGAAGTATACAGGAAAGGGGTAAGACACTACTTGCAGGTCCAAGCACAGCAGGGCTGACTGGAGGATTGGCACATTCCAGTTGAGCAGCTGTGCACATATATCATGCTGTCCAGGTAAAATGGGGATACTCCTGGGGTGGTGGGCAGGCACCTTGCTGGCCTGTCTTGGTTCTCCATGGCCTTGGAGGTCACTGAGAGCACAAAGGATTTTGAGGTGTGTAAGGTGCTGAAAGGGTGGGTGAAGTCATCGGCTTCCCACCTGGACATGAGGCACCACATCACCCTGGCGATCTTAGAACGTGTTCTAGGAGCTCTCCCCAGGGTCTGCTGGACCCTGTTTGAGGTGCGATTGTTTGACAAAATGTTTCTGTTGGCCTTTCGTGGATTCTTCAGGGTGTTGGAGCTAATGCAACCCAACCAGTTGTCAGAAACCATTGGGTTGGGGCTAGGGGACATAGTAACAACTGAGGAGGGTGCGTGGGTACGGCTTCACAGGAGTAAGACTGACCAGGAGTGGAAAGGATGCTGTTGCCTGGATGCTATTGTCTGGCTCCTCCGGGGACACCCTGGAGGGTTCAGGATAGAATGAAGGCCTATGTAGCTGTGAACCCAAAAAAGGTAAGGCATTTTTCCAACACAAGGATGGTAGGCCCATTACAGCCTACCAGTTTAGAGCAGTCCTGACCTGAGTGCTACAGAAGGTGGGCCTGAATCCCAAGGAGTTCGACATGCACTCTTTCAGTATTTGGGCAGCCATGAATGCAATGAGTCAGGGGTGTACAGATGGGCAGATACAGGTGCTGGGGAGGTTTCAAGCATTTTTGAGGTAATGTGCACCCACACTTGCAATAACAGCTTTCTCTTTCTTCCAGGGTCCCCCAGAATCAATGGTTCAATTTGGATTCATGGCAAGGACTTCATACAACAGGTGGCAGCTGCAGTGGCGGCTGGGACTGGGAGGCTGCTACATAACAGGGGTAGTCCGACAATTCAGATCTGATGGTTGGGGCCTGAAGGCATGCACTTGGTAGAGCTGATCCCCCTGCTTTGAGTGTAGGAGAGGACCCAGCGTATCCCAGAGATATTGGTGGTCCACCTTGGAGGGGAGGACCTAGGGAGTTGGAAGATGGTGGACTTGCTGCTGATCATGAGGAAGGACTTTTGAACCATTAGGGATTGATGGCTGTAGACCAGCCTAATCTGGTCCTAGCTGATCCAGAAGCCAAGATTGCTGGGCATTGAGGGGGTAGCCCCTCTCAACAAGGCTTGCATCTGGGTCAGTTGGGAGAAGAGGGCAGTAATGCGTGCAGTAGGGGGGACCATGGTGAAACATAGTCAGATTCAGGCCATTGGTCAGCTCATGGTAGCCGAGATGGTGCACTTGACCAAGCAGGGGTTACAGTGGTGGTTAGGGGCACTGGAAAAAGTCTTGGAGGAAGTGGTGAACAAGTGACTTGGGGGGTCTGATGTCATCCATCCATCCTGTGGCATCTTGGGAGGATCACTAAGAGATGACATAGTGGTAAGGGGGAGGTGATGAGCCAAGATCTTCTGAAGGGCTTGTGACACCCTCTGGTTGGCATGGAGGTGGACCAAAACAACTGGACCCGGGGAAGGGGTCATGGTCCACCTGCAGCAGGTATATCACTACTGCAAGAAAATGGCACCTTATGTGGGGGTTACTTTACAGCCTTGACCCAGTATGACCACAGTGTAATTGATCTTCCAAGATGTGCTCACTGGTGTTAATACTGGAATATTATTTAATAAACACATGGCTGCAGCCATTTCCTCCAAGACATGTGTCAGTGTGTTTTCCTTCTGGGAAAGGGGGTATGGAGGGCTGCCAGATAATACAGAGGCTGCAAAGGATGGCAGCATCTGTAGTTTATCAGGGGCCATCCTCCCCCCCAGACCAGGAAGGAGGAGGGAAGGAGTGGGGATGATAGAGGTGGTCCTGGAGGATTTGGGTTATACAGGATTGGACAGGGACCACAAGAGGCCTGCCACTTGGGGGGGTCACAGCCTGTCAGGGTAGGGAGAGGAGGAATTTATTTAGACAGAGCCAGCTGTCCATCCTCCTTCTCCTCTGCCCCTTCAAGGATCACCAACCAACATGCCCTTGTAAAAGCATGGTTTTGGGGGCAGGGAGGAGCTAAGTCCCCTCTTTTGACCCAGTAGGGATTACCGCAGTAGGGGTCAGTGAGTAGATTTTCCCAGTTTTCCTGTAGCAGGGTTTTACGGATTTTTCACCTCCTCCAAAAGGGAGTTAAAGGGAAAGGGGAAATTGCTTAACCAGGAAAAGCACACTAAGCTGAAGCTTGTTTCCGGGTGTGACCTGGGGGGCACAAGGAAGTTAAGTGGCTTGCTCAGAGTCACACAGTATGCAAGTGGGGGCTGTAGGATTCAAACCCAGGTCTCCAGGTTTGCAGCTCAGAGCCTTAAACCACTATGTTATACTGCCTCCTTAAACCAAGGTAGCAGTGGAAGAATCTAAATAGGTGAGAATAACTAGTCAGGGTATGGTGAATAGTATTTTGTCACAGTCATGGCAGTATCTTGGGAGGATCACTAAGTGATGGCATAGTGGTAAGGGGGAGGTGATGAGCCGAGCACTTCTGAAGGGCTCGTGACATCCTCTGGTTGGCATTGAGGTGGACCAAAACAATCGGACCCGGGGAAGGGGTCACGTTCCATCTGCAACAAGTATATCTATGCTGCAAGGAAAATGGTGCCTGATGGGGACCGGCAAAAGGCCATACAGCCTTGACTCAGTATGACCACAGGGTAATTGATCCTCCCAGATGCACTTGCTGCTGTTAGTACTGGAATATTATTCAATAAATCCATGTCTGCAGCCATTTACTCCAAGACATGTGTCAGTGTGTTTCTTTCTGGGAAAGGGGATGTGGAAGGCAACCAGATAATGTTAATTCGCTGGCTGTCACACTGTGTTCAAAGAAAATCAGATTGTTTTCATCCATTGTAGAACTTCCAAGTGCCTGTTTGAAGGCTGTATCTGCCTTCTTTTGGTTTTTTTAGGTGTTCTTTGGTGTACTTCATTAGGGAATTCTACAAGGGCTGAATCCAAACTGCTTTTCTCAGTAGCAGGAAGGAGGCTGGCAACTATAGGCAACTATAGGCTGGAAACTATGTTTCTATGTCAGTCTGACTCCAGTGGTGGGAAAGTTAAACAAATCACTGCTGAAGGAAACAGTTGTGAAATATCTTGAATCCAACATGCTGCAAGACCAGTGGTAGCGTGGATTCATGAGGGGAGGTCATGTCAAACAAATCTGATAGATTTCTTTGACTGGGTGACCAGGGAATGAGATCAGAGATGAGGGATAGCTGTGGCCTACCTAGATTTCAGTAAGGCTTTCAACATGGTTCCACACAGGGAAATCAGAAGGCGATTGGGAAGTTAATGGGAGTGTGTCCAAAGGTGAAAAACTGGGTAAGGAATTGGTTAGGGGATAGGTGACAGAAGATTGTGATAAATGGAGGTTGGAGAAGGGAGGGTGACCAGCTTAGTTTCTCAGGGATCAGTGCTTAGACCAGTCCTCATTAATATCTTTATAAGTGGCATTGCAGAGGAGCTGGAAGGGAAAGTCTGCATCATCATGGATGACACCAAAATGTGCAATTTGATACACATTCAAGGGGAAGGGGTGAAAAGAATTATCAGAGACCTGAGAAGACTAGAGGAGTGGTCAAGGGTATGGCAGCTGCATTTCAACACAAAAAAGTGCACAGAAGTAAATATGCAGAGTAAAAAGTAAGTGGAGTGGCAGTGATGAGCAGCAAACCAGAAAAAGACATGCAGGTAGTCATACCTGATGACCTAAAGGTGGCCAGACAGTGTAACAAGGCAGTTAGGAAGGCTAGTGGGATGCTGGGGTGCATAGAGAGTGGTATCACCTGCAAAAAGAGGGAGGTGGTGTTGTCTCTGTATAGATCGCTGGTGAGACCCCACCTAGATTATCATGTCCAATTCTGGAGACCACATCTCCAGAATGACATAGAGTAGAAGCTGTTCAGAGCAGGGCATCTGAAATGTTGCAGGGTCTGCATCAGAAGCCCTACAAGGAGAGACTAAGGACCTCAATATGTACAGCCTGGAAGAGAGGATGGAAAGCGTAAAACGAAAGTGACCTTTAAAATCTTCACAGGAGTCAATAAGGTACAGGAGGGGAGTGTTTTTCAGAAAAAAGATGCTCAAAAAAGGGTATATGCAGAAAAGCTGCATGGAGTAGATCCAGGAGAGAAGTGAGGAAGTACTGCTTCACAGAAAGAGTGGTGGATGCCTGGAACAGTCTTTCAATGGAAATGGTGTGGGTGACAGTGGTTGGATTCAAGAAGGCATGAGGTGAGCATAAGAGAATCTCACTGGAAAGTATTGGGATATGAACCATTGATCATGTAGTGTCTGCAGTGATACTGTAGATATGGAAAAATGGGCAGACTGGGTGGGCCAAGTGGTCCTTATCTGCTATAATGTTTCTATGTTGCTGAATGTTAATCATGGCTTTGGGCCCACTGTTAGTGCTACCTCATAGTCTCCAATTAAGAATTGCCAAATTCATTCCTTTTTTTTGAATAACAGTTTATTACATTTCTATGCGTAAGATACTTAAAAAACAAACCAACTTGCTCAATATCATACATAACTGGTGAGACAATATAGAACCAAACAGAATAAGAAAAACAGAGTTGAAAGATGTCAACATAGAGATTCCTTACAATGAGATCCCAGTGCCCAGCCTTAGAACTACAAGTGTAACACTTGTGGTACAATTTCAACTAGGATCATTGTACAAATGTCTTTACGAAGAAACTCCATTACTAAAAGCATATGAGACCAATATGCAGTATGATGCATATACAGTGTAGGATAACATTGCAAATCCAACTTCATCTATGGTTAATAAATCCATCACACTATTAGGTTTATAATGATTTGACTATGCATTTGGACCATTAACCCTGGGTACAGTTATTACCTTGTCAATTGTCTACCATGGTAGTATATCATAGGATGTTCTTCTAAGAGCCTTTTGGTGTAGTTAGATATGGTTCATAGGGAAATGGCAGTATCAGAATTGCTGCTCTACAGTTGACATACTCTGACTATGCTTGCTACTTGTATTTTGCACTTTGTAATGATTCATAATGTATTTTTGTATCTTGTTATTGTACTTTGTTTGACTCTATGAACTGTGTCTACTATTTCATATACTACTGTCATTGTCCGCTTCCCCTGCCCCCCAGGACACATCTGGAAATGAGTAGCCCTGCTCAGTAAGCATTTCCTGGTGAAATGTTTAAATAAAGTAATAAAAAAAATCAGGAATAGTAGTTAACTAAAGTAGTTTTACTATGGGTGCAATGACCAATAGAGGTAGGCGAAAGTTACAAATTCCACTTTCGCAGAACTTCTGTGAAAATTTGGAAATTTCGCAGAATTTTCCAAATTTCTGCCCTTGGCTAGATCAGAATCTTCCGAATGTGTTTGGTGGATTTTCGTCATGTTCTGCAGAATTGTTTGGCTGAAATGCGGAATAATACACATGAACTGAGACATAACAGTTCTGAGGAATTTTTGTCAGTAGTTTAATTAATTATTCCACAATACATGTAATTAATCCACAGTTCAGTGATCAGTTCTGCATAAATTTTTCTCCATATTTTAATAAAATAATCTGCAACTTATACATTATTCTACCATTCCAAGTCAGAATTTCCAACAAAGTTGTTGATTTGATTTCCACATATTCGCAGAAGTGGCATTCCAACTGTGATGCAAATTCCATGAGTGGAAGTTATTTTTGTGCATCTCTAATGGCCAAATATCAAGAGCCATCAGGGATGGCAATCACAGTTTCTTATTGCCCATACTTCCAAAGGCAGGCAAGGTATGCATGCTGTAAGTCATGGGAAATTTTCTTGAGGTGACGAGCCTCTAAAATGTCCTGAAGCCACTTGTTATAAGTAGGTTTCCTGTTATCTAGACAGTTTTAAAATTAATCTTTTAGCAATACTGGCAATTAGAATCCCATACTGTGAGAAACTGCCACATCAGAGTTGACTTTTCCAAAAATGCATATTTCTGGGTTAAAGAAGTTATGCATACTCAGCAGTCGGTTAAGCTTACTTTCAATTTCATTTTAAAATGTCATAATGTAAGTTATTAATGACTTTAAACTGTTGAATTCTCAACTCTGACATTGAGGTAGCACTTCTAGAGAAACCCCAACTACTCTTCCAGGTACAGTGGGTTGCATCTGTATGTAGTGTGCAGTTCCACAATTACACTGTCTCTGAAGCAACACTACAAAGTTTATTGATCAAGCAAGCATACCATTGGGAGACAGAGCAGCCAGCGATGAAGTTATTATGAATTTCAATTAACCAAAGGTCTACTTCCTCTGTGAAACATTTCTTTCCCCAGTGACAAGTAAGGACATGCTGTGGTTGCAACCAGAAATAGGCATCCTTGCAGTATGTTGGATGTTAAAGGTTTCTTGGAGTGCAGTAAAGTTTAAAAATGTCCTTTCCCATATTAAATAAGCTAGAATTGTAATTCCCTTTTCTTTCCATAGAGCATTGTCCCGGATTCCCCCCTTATCCCCCACAAAAGACACAGACCACTGTATATTGTTGTGCTCAGATTGGCTATCAATTTATTATATATAACATGATTCCATTTCCATCTCATTTCTTTATTGTCATATCTTTCACCATTGCATTTTATTGCATCCATATATCCATTTCTGATCCTTGCTCCACCAAGTGAAAACCTGGGTGCCTTCTTCTCCTCTTTTCCTATTAGGTAATGGTGAGAACCTAGACCACTTTTTCTTCTTCAGCTTCTCCTTCTTTCCATCCTCTTCCTCCCCCCCCCCTTTTTTCCATTAGCCAGACTCCAGCTTGCATTGGATGGATGACTTTCCCCCAAAAAAACGGCTAGGGAACTTCCCCTTTTCTGTTTTTTTTCTTTAATATTGTACCATCTGCATGTCTTCTCCATGCCTCAACAAAGCCCATCGTTTCTGTATTAAATATATCTATGGCTAGATCTGACAGGTGCACTCCATCTGACCTGTAGAAATCTTCTACCCATTCCACCACCCTCCGCCGTATTATCTCCCCTCCCATTTTCTTTATCAATGTTCCTACTATCCTATTCATTTTTTTTTCCTGGCCCTGTCTAAAGCTCTATGGCTGTGCTCATGTCGCCAGACCCTTCTCAGGATTATGTCAGACCAGGCAAGGCATAACCCTGGCCACCATTATTGGATTTTCTCTAAATCCCTTTTTACCTGCATATATGTGTCCACCCATGGTTTTCCCCCAATGTCATTGCCCCCTAAATGTAAGATAATTAGGTCCAGAACTGGCCACCATTCTTTCATCTCTCTTAGCATAGGAAGTAGCTGCGCCCATCTCATCCCTCGTATGCCACACCAAACCAACACATTGTCTCACATCCTGGTATAACTGTTTCCCCCAGGCTTTTTCTCCACTTTTCATTCTGCCCAATAAACGTATGAGTGACCACAGATCCATACTTCCTTGATCCTCCCTTTGTGCATGGGGATTAAGCAGAATATAATACTTAAACACATGTTTTTGTACACATCCATAGTCCCATTTTTTGGCCCCTCCACCCCCTTTCAGCCTCGTACCTGAAATAAAATCAGATGACATATTACTATCCGTACTGCAATACCTGAATATACCTTTTGTAACTGGCAGACTGCCAGCGCCCTTTTTCTAACATCTTGGTCACTGTCTCCCCTTCAGCTGCCCACTGCGATGCAGCTTCTTATCTGGAAAGAGTGAGAGGAATAATTGTCCTCCCCCAGAAATTGCATGCCTTTCTTGAGCATGGCTATAACCTGATAACTGGTGACTCTTTTTCCATCCCCATGAATAAATAAACTCCCTGTTCTATATCCCCAATCTGTGGCCTAAGCCCACAAAGCTTTTACTGGGCACACTGAGTCTTCCTCTTGAGACATCAGGGTCACCGTGCAACCTGTCCCCTTTGATCTGACTTTGATTTCTTTAGTAGCATGAAACATAGAAACAAACTTTGATGGTAGATAAGGACTGCTTGGCCCACCTAGTCTGCCCATTTTCCTTCCTACAGGATGGGCCACAGATCCTAGTTAACCAATAGCCTATTTCTTCCTACCCCCCACAAGAATTGCCTAATGTCTGTCCCATGCAGTCTTGAATTTTTCCACAGTTTCAGACCCCACAACCTCCTCAGGAAGGCTGTTCCTGCATCCACTACCTTCTCTGTGAAAAAATACTACCTCACATTGCCCCGGAACCACCCCCCTTCTTTCTTTAAATTGTGTCCCCTTCTTCTTGCACATCTCCTTTTCTGAAAGATGCTACCCTCTTGGACTTTATTGATTCCACTGAAGTACTTAAAAGTTTCTATCATGTCCCCCCATCCCTTCTTTCCTCAAGGATATACATATTAAGCTCCTTTAGTCTCTTCTCGTACAGCTTCTTTTTCAGACCCTGCACCATTTTAGTTGCCCTCCTCTGGACTGCCTCTATCCTATGTCCTTGCAGAGATGTGGTTTCCAGAATTGGACGCAGTACTCCAGATGGGGTCTCACCAACTGTCTGTACAGAGAGATAACAACTTCTTGTTTTCTGCTGGTGATGCCTCTCCCTATGCATCCCAGTATACCCCAGCCCTCCCCACTGCCTTCTCACATTGCTTGCTAACCTTAAGGTCATCTGATATGTTTACGCCCAGGTCCCTTTCCTTTGTTGTTGTTGTTACTACCTCCTCCCCAATTGTGTAATCTTTCCCTGGGTTCTTGTTTCCCAGGTGCATTATTTTGCACTTCTTTGCATTGAATCCTAGCTGCCATACTTCTGATCATTCCTCCAACCTTACCAAGTCCCTTCTCATCCTTTCCATGCCTCCTTGTGAATCAACCCTGTTGCAGATCTTTGTGTCATCTGCAAAGAGGCATACTTTTCCTTCCAGTCCCTCTGCAATGTCACTTATAAAGACATTAAAAAGGATTGGACCTAGTACTGAACTCTGCGGTACCCCACTAGTAACCCCTCTTTCTTCAGAGTGGACTCCATTTACAATTACCTTCTGTGTCCTGTTGTCCAGCCAGTGTTTTACCCAGGCTACCACCCTTGGATCCACTCCCAGGCTGATTAATTTGACTATTAATCCTTTGTGTGGGACTGTGTCAAATGCCTTGCTAAAGTCTAGGTAGGCCATGTGCACAGCCCCTCCCTGGTCTACTACTTTGGTCACCCAGTCAAAGAAATCAATTAGATTTGTCTGACATGACCTTCCCTCTGTGAAACCATGCTGTCTTGGGTCCTGTGCCCCACTGACCTCTAGGTACTCAACAATTCTTTCATTCAGAAGTGACTCCATCACTTTCCCTACCACAGAGGTCAAACTGACAGGTCTGTAGTTTCCTGCCTCTGTCTTGGTTCGACTTTTGTGAAGGGGAATCACGTCTGCCTTCCTCCAGTCCTCGGGTACCACACCATCCTCCCATGATTTAATAAAAAGGGTAGCCAGTGGTGTTACTAGTTCTCTACTTAATTCTTTTAGAACTCTGGGGTGAATTCCATCTGGCCCCTGCTTTTTCACTGTCCCCCTCTGCCCACCCACCATTCATTCTATTCAGTCTCATTATCCCTCCCTTTGTCTTTCTACGCTCTCTGATGTACCTATAAAAGATTTTATCCCCTTCTTAACTGAGTTGGCTATCTTTTCCTCAGTTTGGGCCTTTGCTATTCTGACTTCCCTCCCTGTTTCCTTCTGCCTTAACTGGTGCAGCTCTCTGTCCTGCTCCTTCTGTGTTTCCTTATACTTCCTGAAAGCTATGTATGTGTATCTCCTTCATCCCCCAGCTTATATCTTACCATTTCATCCCCCCTTTTCCCTCTTTTCTGCCATGCCCCACTGCTTCACTCACTCTCAGGGCCCCTGCAAACATTACCAGGTAAACTGTGTGAAACAACTGTGCCTCGTCTTTTGATCTGCAGACTGCCGGCATTGCCCCTTTTAATTTTGCCAGCCAATGTTCTCCTATGGGTGGCCTACTATCTGTGGGTCTTTGCTTCAGTCTTCCCCATCCTTGCATCATTCTTCTGATCAACATGGACTTCATTGGGTCCTCCCATTTTTTAAGGTTGCAGATTAAGCTAATTCCCGCTAGGTACACCCCCATTGTGTTGTGAGCTGTGCCTCTTTCCCACTGATTTACTGTAAACTTCCCTAACTGTTCCTCTGTGATTGGCCCACTTACCTCCATGTGATGCATTACCCTGAATATTTGGAACACCCACCATGCCCCTTCATAGTCCCTCAAAGTCCTTGGTGCCCATGAGATGTGAAACAGCAGTTCTGCTCCCTCTTGCCAACTTTCCAGATGTTCATTGGTACTGGTGTTTTCTGATCCTCTGCTGTTGGTGCCAGCATCTGGAAACGGTCCAGCTGCAGACAGGAAAGGCTGTCAGCTAAGATGTTTTGTACCCCGTCTATGTGTTTTGCCCTGAATAACACGTTCAATTGCAGAGCCCTTAAAACTAGCTGTCTCAACACCCCCATGACCGTGTTTGATCTGGCTCCCCTGTTATTTAAAACGTCCACCACTACCTTGTTGTCACACCAAAATGTGACCTTCTGGTTATGCAATTCCTCTCTCTACACCAGGGTACAGGTCCATATGGGCATGATTTCCAGTAATGTGATATTTCTCACTTTCCCATCTTTCACCCAGTTTGCCGGCCATGGTTCCGCAAACCATTTTCCTTTCAAATAGCCTCCCATACCCAACCCCCCTGCTGCATCCGTGTAGAGTTCCAGATCTATGTTATATACCCACTCATCAAGCCAAAAGGAACAGCCATTATAAGTATTGAGGAATGTTTCCCACACTGTGAAATCTTCTTTTGCTCCCTTTGTTATGTCTACCCAGTGGTGAGGTTTTGTTACTCCCGCTGTTACCCTTGCTAGTCATTTTGTGAAGGCCCTACCCAGCCTGATTGCTCTGCATGCAAAGTTAAAATGTCCCATAGCCTGTTGCATCTGTTTTAACTGCACCCTTCTCCTCCCCGTGACCCCTCTAATCAGCTCCTTCAGTTTCACTACTTTGTTATCTGGAAACCTAAAGAGTTCATTCCTGGCATCTATTTCTATGCCAAGAACTCTAAAACCTTACTGGGCCCTTCTGTTTTATCTGGAGCCAGTGGGACCCCTAACTGTCAGCACAAATCTTGAAAGCTGGCTAACATTTTCTCTATCTCACTCTTCTCACTACCTATTAACAGAAAATCATCCAAGTAGTGTATTATCACTTTATACCCACTCTGCTTCTGAAATATCCACTGTAAACAGGTGCTAATTGCCTCAAATGTCACGCATGCAATGGAGCACCTCATGGGCATTACCTTGTCAAAATAGTATTGTTCCCTAATCTTAAATCTCAGTAGGTCCCATTTTCCTTCCTGACCAGAAGCAATCTGAATGCGGATTCTATGTCTGTTTTTGCCATGCAGGCATCATTGGTTGCCCAGATGATCTGCAATGTCTCTTCTAATGTGGTGTAGCTCACTTTACTATGTTCCTCGCTTATGAAATCGTTCACTGATTCCCCCTCTGGAAATGACAGGTGGTGAATCACTCTGTATTCCCCTTCTTGTTTTTTGGGAACTCACCCCAATGGAGATATCCTCATGTTCTGCAGCGGCGGTTCTGTGTACGGTCTTTCTACCCTACCAGCCACTTTTTCTTTTCTTTTTCTATTTTTCTTCTTAAAATGTCATCTTTTCCCCTTACTGAACCCAGATTATTCGCCTCTCTTGCTTCCCTCAGGCCTTCGCATTTTAACGGAAAGCCCATCTCAAAACCTGCCCTATGCCACTCCACCACCTACCTATCGGAGTATTTCATTAACCACTTTTTCCACACTTCCGTCTTCATGGGCATTCTTGCTGCTTGGAACTGATCCCTTGTCCTTTCCCCCTCATGTTTAGTGTACCCCCCTTTTTTGTCCCTTTCTGGTTCTCTGTATCTAGTAATTCTGGCTCCCTCTGCCTGCGTGCCCTCTACCCCTCCCTCCTTTGCTCCAAGTCTGCCCCCTATATCTCTGCCCTTCCCGAAAAAACTGATGGCCTGTGCCTTTCCCCCCTGAACCTTGTGCCCCTTGCACCCATGTCATTCTACATTTGCTCGCCGGGTGCGACCCCCCACATTTTGAGCAGGTATGCTGAAAATGACATCGAGGCCAAGAGCAGAATGCCCTGCTGTAAGCCCAACAACACCTCTGAGGTGCCCCTCCTCTTTTTCCCATCTCCCCTTCAAGTGTGAACAGGTCAGTTACATAATCCGTCCATAGATCTGTTTTGTATCCCACCTTACATCCCCGTAAATTGCCATCCTTTGCCGGAAGAATTTGTCATAATATATCCAGCCTACCCCTCTTTTTGCCTTTGTTTATCTTATTATCAGGGAATACATGATCAATGGTATGCCCAGTTCAGGTTTCTTTTCCAGCGCTATGGCTGAGTACGTAGTAAAACCTACAAACCATCTAGCCCACATTTTTTTCTTTGGTAAATTTATCCTCCTCTTTTTTGCCCAACAAAACCACTGCTGCCGCCATCTCACCCTTCCCTATGTTCTCATTTTTCTCATATTTTGCTGCTGCCTCCCAGCTCACTAAAGCAAATATATCCACGTACTTGCCCTTCAGATCTTATCTTTCATAGCCAGTAGTACGTGTTCTATTAACATTCGAGGCTTCCCTATCTCCCTTGTTCCTTTTCCCACCTTTCCTAACCCTTTCTCCTCCCCCCTCCATTGCTGTTGAATCTGACCTAATCTCTGCCAGAGCAGACTTCATTTGACCCAACCCCCCGTCCCGAGTGCTGTAATAATTTGTCCTATGTACTCTTTTATGCTTTCTCCTACTGTCCCGTCTACTTTACCTGTGGCCTTATCAGTTTCCTGCAGCCTGCTGGACTCAGGATACCCTGGGTTAGCTGGTTGTACCATTGACTGTGGGAGGGCTGGTATGCATGGGGGATCCAGTCTAGGTTCCACTGGGGTAACCTCCACCTCATCTTGGGGAGGTACTGATGGGACAGGGACTTGGGACTGTGCCGGTACTGGGCTGGCCACTCTAGAAGTTACCCCAGCTGCGGCCACACCCTGGTAGGGCTGCATGACCTCCCTGCTGGCCTCTTCCTGTCACCTCCTTTTCCCTTTCTCACTTTCCATTTCTCCCCGGATCTCCCCGACTCCTCTCCTTCCACCATCTGCCACACTCTGTTGGCCTTCTCTGTGAGTTCCATTATGGCTTTGAAGGCATCCTCTTTAGATGGCTTGCTCTTCCTCTGTGCCATCTGCTTGTGTTGGTTCGTGGAAGCTGTTGAGATACTGCCCAAAAAAAACAAGAAAATTAAAGGTCATATTAATCCTTTTATCCAGCTTAACCTTGCATTTTTTTTTTTTAACCCATGTCTGGAGTGTCGTCTCCGCCATGGCCTCCTAGGCCTCACATTCCCATTGTGGCCTTCTGGGCCTCCCGTTCTCTCTCTTACACCCAAGTACCCTCCCAGTCTCTGTAGGCCCCTCATGGGCCTTGTCGCTCTGTTTATCGAAAAGCAGTGTCTCGCCGCCAGTTCAGGGCTTCCGCCCACGTCCCATGTGGCCTTCCTGGCTTGCTATCCCCCCTTTTCCTGGTGACCACTGGCCTCCCCACATGGTCTTCTAGATCTCCTTGCTGTGGTAGCATTTGAGCCACACCCGGGCCCCTTTTTTGTTCTTTCCCCATTTTAGCACCTTCCTTTTACACTCCTTTCCTGAGCCTGCCCAGCTGTGACATCTGCCCCCCTGCTGCATGGCCTACCCCTTTTAGGCCCTTTGTCTATTCTCTAACTGCAGGTGTGACATCACCCCTCCTATACCTCTGCCTGAAGGCCTCGGCCTAAGTCCCTCTACTCCCCCTCTTGTCCTCCCCATTTTTCTTTTTTGGCTTTGCTCCGCTACTGCCACGTGGCCACACAATCTGGCTCCACACTTCCCCTCCCTCTTCTCCTTGAAAAAGAGATCCCATATGCCTTTTTTGTGTAGAAACAGTCCCCTGGTGTCTGGGTGTCTCCACCGAGCCCCCACACCCCTTCCTTGTACCCTGTTCTTGTCAAAGGGCCTCACCCCACGGCGTGTGACATCATGCCATGTGGCCAATTGTGATGGCTGCAATGTCCTTCTCCCCCGGTGTCACTATGAGCCTGATGCCCTTTGTGGCTTAAATTTGACTCGCTGGCTTTCCAGTGCTATTATCTGTCCCCCTCACCCTTCCCCTGTGGCCTGCCCATCTCACGGACCTCCTCCAATGGCGTGTGACATCATGTCACGTGGCCTCATGTGTTGGCTTCCCATCCAAAACCCCCCGCTCACTCCGTGAGCTAACGCTCATGCTGTCTTTTCTGTCTGTCCCTCCTGAATCTCTCTCTTTCCTCCAAAAACCCATTCTGGGTCCAATTCAACTCTTCCATCCCTTTGTCACCAGAACGCCATCCAAAAGAGCTTGTCCAGCCTCCATATGCTCCAAAGCTTACTTCTCATTCACCATTAAGTCCTGGAAGCAGCCTACTCCTACTCACTGCTGCTGTTCTGATCAACACTGTTCCAGTACCTTCCTGCAAAGCTTTGTTCAGCCCCACTACCCTCTGAATTCTTTTTTCCAATCAATGCCAAAGCTAGAAAGTGGCCAACTCGTTACCACATTCTTATCACTTTCCCATTCTAACCAAATGAAAAAAAACCTGGCTTCGCTGACTGTGAGGGAAAACTACATGCTAACCACAAATTGCTTGCTTCCACTTTGCTGCAAGGCCTCTATCCACCACAATGCTAGCCCTGCCATTCTAACTGACTGACAACATGTGTGTAGATGCCCTGTCCTCGCTCTCCCCATAGCAGAGAACACGCCGTTTGAGGCAACAAATTCCAATTCAACTTTTTTATTTCTACCAAGCTTTTCATACAATCTGGGCCCATGCGCTGCCGATCGAAACCAGCTGCCAACCAGGTGTTGCTCTCACCCTTACAAACTTAGCCATTCCTTGGCCTGTATCTAAATAACCTGTCTAGATCTCAACATACTGTCTCCTAGTATTGTCCAAAATAAGTCACCATCATTCATTGCTGCTTGTCCATGACTATCCAAGCTCCTTTCTTTTTTTTTTTTTGTTTTTCACTCTGTCTGGCTCCTAATTCACCTGGCTCTAATACAGTTTCTTTGAATAAACACACAGGTTGCTATCATTGTTTCTTTTTTCATATACATGCTGCATTTTCACTTGGCTCCCCCAATTGTTTGTTTCTTAACAGGATATTTTCAAACCTCTGTCCCAATCAATGCCAATCTGATGTGCTGCAGTTTAGAATGATCAAAACTTCAGCAAAAAGTGGCTGAACCACTCCTCTGCTGTCCATTATGTACCTGCTTTAGTCCCTCCCCTTCCTGTTGCCTGCCTATTGTTCAGTCCCCTTGCTCCTCCCCTTCTCTTCTCCCTCCCCTCTGAGCACACCATCTTCAGGTAAGGGGAAGGGGTGCATCAGGACAACTTGGTCTACCCCTTAAAGGGCAAACTACATTGTGAATTGTCTTATTGTGTATATTGGCAGGTTATTATTACCCCATAGTGGTTGTCGAAGGCTAAATTTATATGAGCCATTTATGACTTTCCTGGTTTGGGCAAATATTTCATGTGTGTAGTGTAGCGGCTAGAGTTTCAATGCAGGAGGTGGAGTGCAAGGTGGTAATGACATGATGCCAATATCTTCCATACTGTAGATTGTATATCTCTTTCCATATGTGCCCAACTAGGGACATAAGTGTCTAATATGTTCTCATTTCACTGAAGAAACCATTTATTTATAATTCTAAGTTGTGTGGCAATGTTATTACACTTTAATATTAGAGACTTTTAATACTATATTTTTTGTAGAACTCCCTAATATACATAATCTATATGGAGCTTTCTTACCCACCCAGATGAAATTGTTAAACAGCCAGTGTACTGCTTCAGCCATTCTACAGGAATTTTGGCATGGAGCATAACTAGCATGAACAATATACAAGGCAGCAGATTCATTTTGACTTAATGTATTCTGTGTCCCATAGCAATGGATAAATTGTTCTCTCTGTCCATGTCTACTTCAATATTCAGTAGTAACTTCTGATTTGACTTTCACTGTTTCCTTTATCATAGGGCACAGCTGTATTCCAAGATAAGTAATACATTTCACAATCCACTACAGACCAAAGCTGTCAATACTACTTTTAAGACAATGGTGACTGAACAGTAGTACTTCTGACTTGGCAATATTTAACTTACACCCAGATAATCAGTCAAAGTCTTGAAGTATATCAAGAACCTTTGGTAAAGATTTCTCTGGATGAGTAACAGAGAGAAGGCCATTTTCCACATAAGATGTTATTTTGTATTGCTGATTGCAGCATTGTATTCCAGATATGCCATTATCTGTCTGTATTGTCTGCAGAAAGGGCAAGATTGAATAGTATCAGCAAACGAGGGCATCCTTGCCCCTTTCCACATGATAGAATGAATGGGGATGACTGTAATCCATTCATTAAAATCATAGCTTGTGGTGCTTGGTATAATAATTTGATCAGGTGAACAAAGATTGGGGTAAGGCCACATTTCCCAAAGATAGCAAACAGCTATGGCCATTCCACCCAGTCAAAGGCTTTCTCCATATCCAGCATGATAAATGCAGCTGGGACACTGAGATCCTTACCAATTTTTGAAAAGTGTGCCACCTTCCTGGTGTTATCAAATAGATTTCAGCCCACCATAAACCCTGTTTGTGCCTGACCAACAAGACTTGGTAAAGTAAGTTGCACCCAGGTAGCAAGAACCATAGCAAATATTTTAACATCTAAATTAAGAATGGTGATAAGTCTATAACGTTCACATTTCTCCATACATTTATTAGGTTTGAAAATGAGTGTTATAACAACCTTCATCATCAAGTTAGGTAAACTCCCACACTCTATAGCCTCATCAAAAACTTTCTTGAGAATGGGAGTCAGTTCTTCTGCAAATGCACGATAAAAATCATGTGTGAATCCATCTTCCCTATGTTCCATTCCTTTGGGTAACATCTTCATTGCAGTTAGTATTTCTGTGGTAGATATTTTGTTTTGTAAACTTGTTGCTTGGTCCTCAGATACTGCCACAAGTGGAACATTTTCCAATAATTCATTGAATAAGCTCACATAGGTCAGTAGTGACATTAGTTGTAAAAGGTTTCTGCACTGCAGACATTTTGAGATTGTGTTCTTTCTTATCTTAAACAGAGGGCAAGGTTTTTGGTTGCTCTGGAGCTGTTGGAAATGCAGTCCGTCTTAACTTTCCAATATGCTGACTCTGCAGCTTGCCGTAGATTTTTATTACATTGCTGTTTAGCATCAGCCCATTTGACCCAGACTTTATCTAATGGAGTGTTAGTTATTTCTGATTCAGCTGCTTGAATGAGGCTGAGAAGCCTCTGTTAATCTGCTTCATCTTTCCTCTTCTTAGCAGTACAGAAGGCTATATATTTCCCATGATAGAGACACTTCAGGGCTTCCCAAATTATGGCCCAGCTGATTTCTTCATGGCTACTGAACTGCAAAAAAGACTAAAGGTTGTCTTTTATTTCTGCCTTATCGGATGGGTCCTGCAGGAAGAAATTGTTAAATCTCCAATAAGGTTTTTGGGACCATTAATATCTACTAGCAGAGTTATCCGCAGAGACTCATAGTCCTATATGGTGATAGGTAAAATATCAGCCTCCAAAAGCCTCATTATCCTGTCACTAGGGATGAACCAATAGTCTATTCTGGAAGCAGTTTTGTGAATAGGGGAATGAAACCTATAATCTCTAGCAGACATATGAAGTATTCCACGTATGTCAGGGAAATGATTTTCCAGAAATACTGTGGTTAAAGTCTTTGCCCTCTGTATTAAGATTTACCATGGATAAGAGCTATTCAAAGTAGGGTCTAAAACAATGCTCAAGTCTCCACCTATTATAGTGGTGAACTCCTCTGGGTTGGTTAGTATAAACTACCAAAATATTTTGATATGCGTGCCCAGGTCTAATCTAATAACATGCCTCAACAAAATGCTGTTGCCAATAAGAGCAGGCAGCAGACACCTTGGATCTGCAAGTAGCTGGTAGACAGTTTGCCTGTGCGAGGCATAGTGACCCGGCTGTCAACATGAGATACCATACCATGGTGGAATATGTGTGTGCTCCTGAAGTTAAACAGACCATAGTACTTTAGTAAGGTTGCTAGATTGGGAAGGAATCTTCATGTACATTGCAGAATGTGCCTCTCCCTACTGAAACCGTGATGAATCTAATATCTGTCCATGGGCAGAGATGAAACAAAGTCATACTATAAGAAAGTAAAAAAGATATCAGAATAAAAAGCCATTAGAAAATCAAAAAGACTAAAGATAAAGAAAACCACACCAAACCAATGATGTAAAATTGGTAACCATCCATAGAATACTAAATTAAGCCCCCCAATAGCATTAATAACACAAAACAGAAAGATAACATTAAAGCCCAAGCTGGTTATTATGTCAGATATGCAAATGCTTCCCATGAAAACAAGCTTCTATGTGACAAAGAGGTCAATGGACTGCACTATTCAGGCATCAGTCGAGTCTAGTAACAGGGATCAACCAGCAAATCAAGTTCTAGAATAAACCAGCAGAAGTATGCAAAGCTCACTCCAATGTGTGGTTGATCATCCTGCTATGTTTTCAATGTTTTGGGGAGCGTGCATTTCCATGAAGCATACAAAATGGCTCCCAAGCTATCCTTCATGGAGCAGGAAATTTGAGAGTGAAGAGGCATTTTATGAAAGCAGTGGAAGAGTTAGTTTTCTATACCAATAAATATTCAAACAGACAGAAGTCAGGCACTCAGAGCAACTGATTACATCCAAACCAAAACACATTGTGATTGTCCAGAGCCAAAACAAATGCTAATAAATGTTTTAAAGTAGTCTAAGTGGCAAAAACAGCAAGGATATTCAAATGTGATTGTAAAACTTATCTCGTGTGGTGCTCATCTGGAACTCGGGTTATTCTGTGCAGGTCATGCAGCCCAAGTGTAAGGAACAGTATTAGAGAATATTTCAGAAAGTTCAGCCTGAGCAGTTTCTGCCATTTTTTTAAACATATTTTATTAAGCAAGACTCAGTAGATTACATTTAACTTGGGCATGACTCAGTGGTAAATATGGTGTTATGAAGTTGTAATGTCTATACAAAAAGGGTAGGAAAAGAACAACAGATACATAAGTCATTATGATCTTGAGAAGGCTCTTTTTTTGTCGCCCCCCTGTGCTCACTGGTCCCCCACTCCATTGGGGTTCCACAGGCTCCCTTCAGCCCTGCTGTCCTTACCCAGCCCTCCTCTGGTCCTCATATGGCAGCCGATCCCTGGGATATCCCGGTGTATCCCTTCGCCGTGTGGGTCCCCCTCCTCCAAGGGGGAAGGCACCAGGGAGAGGTGATGTGCCCCCGCACACACTTCTAGGGCCCAGGGATGCTGCTGAGGAGCAGGAGGCCCTAGGAAGGTACTGGAGGCTCAGGGAACAGAGAGCCATCATCCGGCGGCCAGCAAGCAATTTTCCCTTTTTCTGTTGGATGCAGCATAGTGACGTCACGGCATACACCGACGTCTGGTCCTCCCTCAGTTAGTATGTGTGCCGTGCATCCTGTGATACTCCCAGCCTCCGCTAGGAGCCAGCAGGTGATGGACCAGTCCCCTACCCTCCCCCAGAGAAGGAGAGCTGTCCATGGGATGCTCAATCCTTTTCTCCCCCAGGCCAGCACTCCAGCGACTCGTGCTTGTTCCCAAACCCGGGTCGCTGGCTTCGCAAGTGGAAATCCAACCACTGCGCCGGTGGGCCACCCATTTGAGAAGGCTCTTAATACAAAGGTAATAATCCATAGACCATAAAGATGACTCTAGTGTTTCAGGGGCATATATTATACATAGCAAATAAGCATAGATGAACATGTTATTTTTTAAAAACATTCGGCCCATGTGCTTGGAATTGACTGGGCTAAAAATCATGGATTATAATTGCCAGAGGCCAGTCTTCATGGCCGGCACTGTGCCAACATGCCAAAATAAAAAACACGCTGTCAGAAACTGCACTGCGTGGTCCCTGTAATCTAACCATAGTTCAACAGTGGCATGTGGATCTTGATTGGGGTAATGTAAGACTGGTACAGGTAGTTAACTATATCTGTCTCAGCATATTGCTTATGGAATAAGTCACTAGGTGGTGTGATGCTTTTTTCCAAATTTCTTGCTTGATTTAAGTACCTATGTCTGATTCCCATTTCTTCCATATGCTGTCAGCTGGTGTTTCAACAC
Source organism: Neoceratodus forsteri (assembly GCA_016271365.2). Classification (NCBI taxonomy): domain Eukaryota; kingdom Metazoa; phylum Chordata; order Ceratodontiformes; family Ceratodontidae; genus Neoceratodus; species Neoceratodus forsteri. The sequence goes on along the minus strand of CM057452.1, from coordinate 766,891,803 downwards.
TTCTTTTCAGGAGAGTATGATATACTGAATAAGGTTTATGCAGTTGGGAGCAGTAAAGCTCTTCCACAAATGGTGAGAGTTGAACAGGCTGCTGCCCTATTCCTCCAGAATTTGGGTGTACTAGCATATTCAGCATTTGTCTAACTTTAAGATAGGCAAAGAAGTCACCCAGAGTGACATTGTACTGTCTACATACGGATAGAAAATCCAACAGGAACCTTCCATGGACAATTTCGGCCATAGAGGAGAACCCTAGTTTCTCCCATCTTAACAAAATCTGACAGAGCGCAGCATTATAATGGGGATTCCCTTTGAAAATAACATGGAGTAAGGTGCAAGGTGACAGGCTTGAGACCCATCCAGTTGTTCATGTGTGGCTATCCAGTTCAAAGCCATTGATTTAGTAAAGGGATTAACGAGCTGAACGACTTTTAAATATTTCAGAACAGTGGGTAGTAGGCTTTGCTTTAGCTCTGTGCCCAAATCATCCTCTTACATGGGGACCCAAAATGGTGGGTCGGTTCTACCCACAGAGAGGAAACTCAACTGAGAAGCCAAATAATATTTTCTAAAATCAGGAGGTGCACACCCCCCCTCTTTAACCAGAAATTGAAGGATCCATTTTAATTCTGGTTGATTTCCCCTTCCAAATAAATATGTGGCTAATTGATTTGACTTGTGCGAAGAAGCTTTGTGGGAGCTTAATAGGGATTGATTGGAAGAGATAACACTCAGTAGAGGAAAAAAATTGAGTTTATATTAGCGATGGGTGAACTGATTAGACCAAAATATGAACTGACCCTAACATGACGAAATGCTCATAAATGAATGGCTTCCAAACACTTTTAGCTGTTTGGATTGGTTTGGACAGCCATTGTATCATGGAAATGCAGTGTGAGAAGTGCCAGAGCAGGAGGAACCCACAGAAGGGACCAGAGACAAGACTCTGGTTCCTCATTGGATGATTGGGTTGCTGCTCTAGCTACCAACGTGGTCCACCTTAGACCTCTAGTAAGCAGAGGAATCGTGGCAGAGAAGGAGCATCAGCTTCTGTAGGCTGTTCTGTGATGCAGATTCTGTGTGCTTGTGCAACTTGTATTTTAATTACTTATTAGACTTTTTCCTCCTTGGGCAACAGTGGAAGAAGAAGTCGACTCTGAAAAACTGAAAGAAGAATTTAATTTTTTTTAATGTATAAAAAAAGTACTAAAACAAAACAAGTGAATTAAACTTGGGGAAGTTGGGCCGGGGAGTAGGGGACTGAGAGTTGAGGACTTGGGAGGGGACTGAGCCGAGGACTTGGTGGGGATTTACAACCTTTGAGTCATAGACTCATTTACAAAGGCTCCACATCTGAAAACAATACAGAACAATAAGCAGAACACAGTGTGCAAATTGACAAAACACAGGGTATGAACAGTACAATCAATAAGGAGGATGAGGCCTATATAATTAGGTAGCTATACAGGTCCAATTAAGGAGCTTGTAATTGTCAAGGTGCAAGCAGTCGAGAACCCGACATTGTCATTAACACAGTCAATAATGTGCAAAAAGAAGCATACATTAACAACAGGGAATAAAATTTTAACACACACTCTCTGTACATAGTACTGTTAATACTGAATGTTTATATGCACCAGTTGGCATCAGGAGTTGGCGATTGGGGTGGAGAGTAGTTATGTTATCGAGGAGACTCAAGTAGGTGAGGAGGAACTTGGAGGGTGACGGGGGCAACTTGTTGTGAGAAAGAACTTGACAACAGGCTACAGTGCAGACAAAGAAGAGAACAAGTGATTGAAGAGAGACTTTACCGTTAAGTATCAGAGCCAGATTGACTGTTTATTTTTGGGTAGCAGTCTAGCAAAGGGGGTGAAGTCTGTTGAACTTTGCCAGTGTACAACCCACTACCATACCTCTCCCAGTTAGCCTTCTGCTGATTGCCCAGTTGCACTCCAACAACAAGTCAACTATCTCAGTTCTCCTGCCTGTGCTCTCTCAGTCACTTCAGTGGGGATTTCAATTTTTTATTTAAATACAATGTGTGTGTGTGTGTGTGTGTGTGTGTGTGTGTGTGTGTGTGTGTGTGTGTGTGTGTGTAAGACTGTGTGTGAAACAAAAAATCTGCCAGGCCAGCCAGTCGGTAGTGCACCAGTGCCACTTCTTGTATACTGTGTACCCCACCCCGAAGAAGTCAATTATCTGTCATCTTCTTCCCTGTGCTTACTCAGTGGGGTATAAGCTTTGGCTCAGTGGGCAAGGCATTCCATCACATTGCATGGAATAAATGCAAAATCCTTCAAGGGAAAAAGTACTGTGTCAGAGAGGGTCAGGCCAAGCAAGGACCCTGAATCTATGTAGGTAGCAGCAGCACCTGCAGCATCGCCCTTAGCGTAGGTGGTGTGTGAAACAATTCTGTGTGTGCGTGTGTGTGTGTGTGTGTGTGAAATAAAATGTGCTAGCCAGCTGTCAGGGCACCAGTTAGAGTTGTACAAAATATTTTGCATAATTCACACATTACTCAAAATATTTCACGGGGTGAAATTTCACTCCCTGAGTGAGCAAAATTTTGCCCACAAACTGGTGAAGTTTCACACCCGTGGTTGAAATTTCACACCTGCGGGAACAAATTCACACCCAGATGCAAAATTTAGCCACCCATGGGCGAAATTTTAGTTACGTTGTCTTGACTAGTTCTTCTGTTCTGAGCCTCTGCAGGTTACCCCTTTGGCTGATTACCAGCCAGAATTGAATAAAGCCCCCCCCAGTTAACTTGGCCCTCCCATGTCCTTTTTTAAAATAAAAAAACATAAGCCCACACTCCCTGGTGTCTAGTGCCCCACCCCATACCTCTCAACCTCCTGCCTCACAAATCAGGGACAAGGCTTTAAAAAATCAGGGACAAAGGACCAAAATTAGGGACACATCTTCTAAATTAGAGATATCCACCCAGAAAGCTGGTAGAATATGGGGCTTAGTGCAAAAGGCATTTTCTAAAGAAGAATAAGTCTGTAACTTTAATGCTTGATATTGTTTCGTGCTTACAATTTCCACTGTTTAGCCACAGAAACACAAATTTTAGGAGGGTCAGAGTAAAATTTTGGGTCAAAATCAGGGACGTCCCTGAAAATCATGGACAGTTGAGAGGTATGGTCCCCCCATGGCCGCTTATGGACAAAATTATTTTCCCTAGTGTCTAGTGGTCTCCCCCCTCGGACAATCACTGGCTGTAATTGAATAAAGCTCCCCAGTTACCATGGCCCCCTAATTTCCTTTTCTTAAAAAACAAAAAATAAATAAAACCCACACTCCTTGGTGTCTTGTGGACCCCCCATCAGTATCAGCTAGCACCCACTCAGCCCCCCAGTACCCCAATCGGGCCGCAGGCACAACCCTCCACTCACCTCCATGGCCGGCAGCCCATCTGAGCGCTCAATGAATAAGCACGTGCTTGTGTGCCTGAGTGCACCAGAGTTTTTTTTTTATAGTGCATTTGAGCATCTTTATCACCTTCTTGCCAGCTCAAGAAGATGTCGAGCATGTTAAGCTGCATATAACTGAGGTGGTTACAATTCCAGTTTCCTACTCATTTCTTTCTTGACTGAGAAGGTGCACGAGTGCACTAAAGTTGTATATTTCTGAGCTGCAGTAGAATTAAATGCATGCTACATGTTTTGAAAGCAAGTTTATTTTGATTACAACATCAAATGTAGTTCATTACCGCTTGCTGTAAAATCTTGTTTTAGTGCAGAGTAGGTGCTAGAATTTACATGTTTGTGGAAACTTAAAGATTGCTAGTTCTTTTTTTGTATGAGCCCTTGTTTGACAATATGCCACTTATTACCTCCTTTTTTTTTCTTACGACCCCCTAGATAATACTCCCTTGAGAAGTTTTAAAGGACTCAGTTTCTTGTCTGGATTTATTCCTGTATGGTTGGTTAGACCCAAAGAACTTAAAATCTCTGTCAAGTCTTAAAATACCTAAAATACTAAAGAGAGTCAAGTCTAAGAAGACCTACAGATATATAATTCTGCTTAAAGGAAGTAAGCCTTGAATGGAAATTGTAAGATTACAGACAAGGGTCCTGTCCTGAATATATCTGAATATATTTGGGAAGACTAGATAAGACCGAATCTCTGTAACTTGGCTACTCTATTGGGAAGTTAATAAGCACTTTACAAGACTGGAACCTGGCCATTCACAAAGACATTTTACTTGAATAGAGAGTCTATAAACTGGGGGAGAAAGGAGGGTTCTTCATTTGAATTCAGCTGGTGATCAACCAGCTGGAGGTCCAGTAGACACTAGGGACAGGGAAGGGGATTTTATTTTTTACAAAGATACGGGGCTGAGGGTCAGGGTGACTGGTGGGCAATGTTCTTGATATAAATTTGGCCAGTGATCAGCCCGGGGGGCCACTAGACACCAGGGACTCGGAGGGGTACATAGAGATGCGGGCAAAATTATGGGCAGTATTTCATTGCAGTTTCGCTAAATATTTAGTGTGGTGAAATTGTCTATTCTGTGGCAATTTCACCAGCGAAATTACATTTTGCAACATCTGTAGAACCAGAGCCACTTCTTGCATACTGTCTGTGTGCCACCCCCCCTCCACTGCAAGAAGTCAGTCATCTGTCATCAGGGAAGTACTGCTTTAGGTATTTCAAATTTTCAGTGGCAACTGTTTGTGGAAGCTCAGTTTCATCCAGTTTCTGGTGCTCTGAGAAGCATTGCCAGTGCCAAGTTCATGACTCACGTCATATCACGATGAATCACATTCACAGTCATCACGGATCACATCATGTCAACTCTTTTTGGTGCAACCCTGTTTTTTTTGTTTGTTTTTTAATCTTTGGTTTTATCATGAATCAGGATACCCAGTTATCATGTCACATCACTCATGAGCCTTGGTCCAGTATAATGGTTCTGTTAGTGTTCACATTCTGCAGGATGCCCTACCTGTTGTGTTCCATACCAAGATCCATTGCTGAAGTTGGTGACAAACATTACAAACACATTGTCCTCTTCTACAGAAAGTCAGATTCAGGAAACTGGTTTAAAAAAAATTAGAGATCTGGGACTTGCCTGCCCTTGGACCATATCATCGTCATCTTGGGGGGTGGGTGGGAGGTGCAGCCTGTGCATGACATGATTGTACTGGCAGCATCTGTGGCAGACAAGACCTTGATCTCACACAGAGTCAATTTCTCATTCTGAAGAGATCATTTAGCTAAATGTTCCTTAACCAGAATGATTAAAATAAAAAAATGTTGCTTAGCTCTGTTTTTCGCCCTAATAGTAGTAGTAGACGCAATGGTGAAATGGTGGCTTTCAGACTGCCTGGTGCTCTGTCATTTTTTGCCATGTTGCCTCACGTCATATTCTATACCAAGAGCTGTTGCTAAACAAAAGTGGTGCCAAACATATCCTCTTCTACAAAAAGTCAGACTCTGGATACTGGTTAAAAAAAATTAGAGACCTGGGACTTGCCTGCCTTTGGGCAAAATCATCGCCATCCTCTAGTAGGCACATCCACACTCACATTACTCACTACTGATCTCATTTCACTACTCATGCTGTTTAGTACTACTAAACAGTGGTTTAATTGTTTTTTTTTCTATAGATATGTTGATTAAAAGCTGTTTACAATGATTTTTTTTCACATACAGTTACCATAAAACCATAAAGGTTATAAAAGGTTAGGATAAGTATCCAAACCTTTTTTTGCTTATCAGAACCCTTTAGAACTGCAGAACCTTTTGAGATTCTCCTGTCCTTGTTCATATAACTGAAAGTGTCTGGCTGAGATTTTCACTCCTAGATGCTTGAGTGAGTCCACGGACTGTAACCCCATAGATTTATTGCTCACACTATTTTTATGATGGTTACCAATTGATATAATTTCACATTTTGTCCAATTTATTTTGTGGCCCAAGAGGGTCCCATATTCTGTTAACAGCATTTTGAGGTGGGGAAGACCATCCTTTTGGAGATGTAAGTGTAGTAGTAGGCCATCTGTGAACAGTGCCACTTTGTGCTCTCTACCCTTCAGCTGGCATCCACTAACTCCCTGGTGATGCCTAATGGCTGAGGCTAATGGTTCTAGAGTGAGGACATACAAAAGAGGTGATGGAGGGCACCCCTGTCTGGTACCTCTAGTTAGATGGAATGCTTCTGTTAATCCCCCATTTTTATGAATTTTGGCAGAGGGATTTGTATTCAATGCCATAATTCATTTTAGCATTTAATCTTTCGATCCAAATTGTTTTAGTGTATAGTTCATGTATGCCCACTCCACCCGATCAAAGGCCTTTTCTGCATTGAGGACCAAAACTGCTACTTTGTGAGTATGTCTATTAGATTGTTTAGCCCAATGACAGATAATGTTAAGTGTGCACCTGATGTTTTGTTTACCTTGCCTCCCCTTAATGAATCCAGCCTGATTGGGGTGGATACAGGATGGCAAAGTTTTTCCCAGTCAAGAACCAATGATTTCTGCTACAGTTTTATAATCTGCTACATGCCAGGAAATTTGGTGATAGGATGAACATTGGGTAGGATCCTTGCCTGGTTTAGGCATGATAGTTATGATCACTATTCTAGCCAAGGCAGGGGAGGCAGAGTCTCCTTGGTAAAGCATTCAGTGGTCATGTCAAAGAGTGGCTCCCCATCTGGTTGACAAAGAACTTCAAGAAATATATTGGAGTGTCATCCGGGCCAGGGGCTTTTCCTCCTTGTCGGGCCTTAACAGCATACAAAAGTTATTGCTTTATTAAGGGCAATTCAAAAGAGTAAGCAAGTGAGGGCTCTATGGGCTGGAGGGGAACGTTTGTTAAGAATGCCTGAAATTGCTGGTCATTTGGGGTAGTTTCTGATATACAGAGGATGTGACAGAATTCAGCGAAATCTTCCTCTATGACTCTGTAACCAACCATCAAACATTTATCAGGGTATTTGAGAGATATTGTGCTCCTCCTCCTTTTGATACAACTGCCAGGCAAGAAGTTTCCTTCCCCTATCCCCCTCAAAGTAGTGTTGTACATGTGTAAGTAAAATAGTCCTCTCTCTTGTAGACATTGCCATTGTGTTAGCCTTCAGTTTAAGTCTTTTTAAAAGAGTATATGGGATGGGTTTCCGAGTGGCCATATGAAGCCTCTCTACCTCTCAGATTTTTACCTCTAACTTTTCCAATTCCTGTGCTTCCACCCTCTTCTTATACTTAGAATACGAGATGGCTTCTCCTCTTATGAAAGCCTTATGTGCCATGCTCTTCACAATGCCTGTGCCAAAGCCACTAGGCTTGCCAAGGCTGAATACTTCACCTCCAGCTTCCAGAGTACCCCTCATAGTTCTGGAAAGTCATTCATACCCTCTTCTCTCCCCCAACCCAGTCCTCCTTCCCTGTCCTCAAGTTAGGCAACATCACAATTTCTGACCCCTTCTCCATTTCCTCTGATTTCAACTCTTTCTTCATCTCCTGTGCCTTTTCCCTTCTCTTCTCTCTCCCCAATCCCTCCCCCATACTTCCACCTCCTCCCCCTTCTCCTTCTCTCCTGTCACTACTACTGACACACTCAGTGCCCTCCTTACTCTAAATCATCTCAAAGGCAAGAGCCCTGATGGACTCAACCCCAAACTCCTCCATCCCGCTGTGCCTGCCATTGTCTTACCTATCACATCTTTTATTAACCCTTCTTTCTCTCTTATCTCTGTCTCTGATTCCTGGACACAGGCCACCCTTATTCCCCTTCCCAAAGGTGGAGACTCCACACATCATGACAACAACCACCCTATCTCCCTGCTTTCCACCTTAACTATACTTCAAGAACACTTTGTGTTAGCTCAGCTCTTCCCCTTCCCCAACTCTTCTTCCTTCTTCACCCCTTTCCAATCTGGTTTCCATAAATTCCATTCCATCTCCTCTTCCCTTCTCTGGGTCACTGACTCCATTCTCTCAGGCATAGATCATGGCCTCATTTCCTCAGTTATCTTTGGTGACCTGGCAAAAGCCTTTGATACCATTGCCCACCCCTTCTCTAGGACAAGCTTAAGGCAGAAGGGCTCTGCAACTCCTCTACTAATTGATTTCACTCTTACCTTGTGGGTAGGATTCAGTCCATTAGAATGGAGATTCCCTACCCCCCTTTCTATCAGTACTGGTGTTCACAAAGGGACTGTCCTTTGTCCTATACTCTTTTCAGTCTTCCTGAATGACCTCTGTGCTGCCTGAGACTCTGCATTCATCCACATGTATGCAAAGTATATGAAACTATTCACCAGTGGATCCCCCCCCCACACACAATTGGATGGCCAGGCTCCAAGGAGACTTCAACAATATTCAGCAGTGGTTCTGGTCCAATCAGTTATTACTCAATGCCAAGAAAATGGTCTCCATGACCTTTGGCACCAGACAAAAGCTTACAATGCTTACTGCTCTCGCCTTCTTCCACATCTTGCATAGGGTTATAGTTGATGAGGTTCCCACATTTAAGTAACTAGGAGTCTGGCTTGATTGTCAACCTAACTTTTCTGTATATGCAGATGTCATCCACAAAACAATTCACCCTAAACTGGGTGCATTATGCCGGAATAGAGATTGCATTCCTCTTCCTGCTCATTGAGCTATTGTCCAGACAATGATTCTCTCCATTTTTGACTTTGGTGACATTGTATACAGTGCCACTCCTAAGTCTACCCTAACCAGACTGGATCCCCTCTTTCACTTCTTCTGCTGTTTTGCTTTGAACTGTATGTCCCACACACACCCATTCTCTATTCCTCCCTATCCCTTCACTCTCTTGAAGCCAGCTTCCTCACTGTACCTCTATTATCTTTTAGGACTGGCTAGGCTCCCTGTACTCCTACTTTACCTCTCTCCTCTCCAACTCCCCACCACCCACCTTCTTCTTACACCCTTCGTAACTTTGGCTTTCATTCCCTTGCACTCCCTTCAAGAAAATCTTCAGCTGGCCAGACTGTTTTCTCTTACTGTTTCCCTAAACTATGGAATTCCCTTCACCTAACCATATGTTCTGCCTTCTTCCAGCACTCACTCTCCTTCCTGCTCCATTATCTCTCAACTCTCACCTGTAATTGCATCTGATAGCTATCCCTGTTTCTCTACTTTCTACCTACTATCTCTTCTCCTCCAGATCTTCTCTTGACCACCCCTTCTGCTCTTGGCCACCCCTTCTGCTATTCTCCTGCTACCCTGGCACCTAGGCTCCATTATTCCTTGAAACCCAATAGATTGATCTCTCTGCCTCTTCCTTCTTATTGCACTTAGCACTTTATTTGTTCCTTGTTCTTTAACTCCTTGATTCTCACTGGGGTTGTAATCACCTCCTCTTCCCTTCATAAAATGCACAAAAAATGTAACAAATAGTGTATAATTCATTATATGATTGTAGCTTAATGCTTTTGCTTAGTCCACTTCCTGCCATGTAATCATCGCCTATGATTGTACACATGATTGTCCTCTTCCCCTTCCCCCAGGACACATCTGGAAAAAAATCTGTTATTCAGCTCAGTATGTCTTTCCTGGTGAAACTTTTTAAATAAATAATAAAATAAAGGCCTCCATCTGAGTGAGTGAGAGGTATCTCGCTGCTTGTTAAGACTTAAAAAAAATTACTTCTTGGGACAAGCTGCCAGACAGTGCTATCAAGGCCACAGCCGGGGGGGTCCAGAGAATGTGCATCCAGGAGTTCTCTACTGACAGGGTTAGCAAAGGCCTTTCAGACATTGGACCCAACAAGGCCTGAGGCCTTGATGGTTTGCATCCCAGAGTGCTGCGAGAACTGGCAGAGGAGTTAGCAGTCTCTATCACTCACCTATTCAATAGGTCACTTAAGTCCAGGATTGTACCAAGTGCCTGGACATGGTGCCACTCTATAAGAGTGGAAATAAGGAGGAGATGGGTAACTATAGGCCAGTCAGCCTCACATCAGTAGTAGACAAGCTGATGTAGACCCTTATTAAACAAGATATGGTTGAGTTCCTCAAAGTTAATCACCTTCAAAACAGTAACCAGCATGGGTTTGTGGTGGGCAGGTCATGTCAAATGAACCTTATTACTTTCTTTGACCACATGACCAGGGAGTTGGATAGGTGACATGCATTGGATCTGCTTTACTTTGACTTCATAAAGGCATTTGACACAGTCCCACACAGGTGTCTCTTAAAAAAGTTAAAGGACCTGGTGAGCAGCAGAGCAAATAGTAAAGTGGGTGTGAAACTGGCTGGAAGACAGGAAACAAAGGGTAGTAGAAAATGGGGTTAGATCTACTGAAAGACATGTCACTAGCAGGGTGCTTCAAGGGTTGGTCCTAGAGTCGATCCTTTTCAACATATTCATTAGTGACATAGGTGAGAGTATCAAGGGCAACATCACCCTGTCTGCCAATAACACAAAACTTAGTTGCAGGGTGGAAAGCATGGAAGGAGTCAGAGAGCTACAGGAGGATCTTAAAAAGTTGGAAAGGTATACACAAATAAGGCAGATGACATTCAATGCTAAGAAGTACAAGGTGATGCACCTGGGTAGAGCTAACAATAAGACAGAATACTGGCTAAACGGGATCAAACTTAGCTCCTCAACTGAAGGACAGGATCTGGGGGTCATCATTAGGGATGACCTCAATCAGCAAAGTCAGTGTAATAAGGCTTACAGTAAGGCTAGCAGGGTACTAGGATGTACTGGAACAAATTCCATACAAACAAGATGCTGCACTCAAAAGCTATGAGGGGGTCACTTACATAGGGTAACAAACCCTTAACGTAAACACAGTTCCAAAATTGTAAGCGATCTTTAGTAGAAAAATCAATCAAGGCAAAGTTTCCTCCACCAAATAGTTGTTTTATTAAAGCACCACTGTGGAAGCCCTAGTGCCTCAGCAAAAATGCCTTCAAGGGGGATTGTAACAAGCCCCCTTGAAGACATTGCCAAAGTAGGAGCTTCCACAGTAATGCTAACTCATTGGATGAGGAAACTTTGCTATGATACTAAGAAGCACCACAATTTGGAGCTATACTGAATATGATGGAGGTGTACAGATAGCATGGACAGACAGGTGATTCTGCCCCTCTGAAGATCCTTGATGAGGCCTCACCCTTAGTATTTTGTCCAGTTTTTGAGGCCTCACCTTAGAAAGGATGTTGATAGATTAGAGGTGGTCCAGAGAAGGGCAACAAAAATGATACACAGCCTTCAGGGAGTAACCTATGAGGAGATGCTGACTTTGATTTGTCTGTTGGAAGCTGAAAACTTTGCTACACTGCAAAGAACAAACTATAACTCCATTTAGGACCTGAAAACCTGGTAAGGCATAATATTGTCGGGGATTTGTTAAGAAGGGGAGCTACACTTTCTACAAAAAGTTTCATTTTTTTCTTTATTGGCTTTAAACATAGAACTGCAGGATTCCATTAAAAGATTTTGTGTATTGGAATCAGACATAGCAGAGTGCCTACATTGAAAGGCCTGCTTACATCACAGGTGTCACTAGTCAACCAATTGGCTCTGGGTGGGGTTTCATCACTGTGCTGTCTTACGCATCCTTCACAGTTAGAAGCCAGTCAGACTGACTTTGATTTGTCTGTTGGAAGCTGAGAACATTGCTACACTGCAAGGAATAAACTATAACTCCATTTAGGACCTGGAAACCTGGTAAGGCATGATATTGTTGGGGACTTGTTAAGAAGGGGAGCTATGCTTTCTACAAAAAGTTTCCTTTTTTTTTCCTTATTGGCATGAAGCAGAGAATTGCAGGATTCCATTAAAAGTGTAGTAATTTTATAACCAGAGGGAGTGAGATACAACTGAATTTGCTCGATTGCTGGGGTTGGGACCTAGGATGTGGAAGGATATTTTTGCAACATTTCAAAAGTGTCCTGCTGGCTGAGGAGTGAGTTCATTTTTATCCCTGGACTCAGTAGAATGGTTTGTGTAGGAGCAGTGGTCTAGTAAATTGTGGTGTTAGTTGAATTACTATAAAGGGCAGTACTCACCAGGGTGGTGGAGCAGTTGTGTATTTGACTATTTCTAACAATCACCAGTGGCTGTGGACTACCCACCACCCTTCCCACACACCCCCAGGCATGGCATTTCCTTTATAGCCACAGTTCTGACATCACTTCCTCAACACGTCTTGGGGCAGAGCTATCATATTCTTAATAACCCAGCACAGTGCATAAAGGGTAGGTACACACCACAAATAATAATAATAATAAAAATATATATATACACTACCGGACAAAAGTTTTAGAACACCCCAATTTTTTCCAGTTTTTATTGAAATTTAAGCAATTCAAGTCCAGTGAATAACCTGAAATGGTACAAAGGTAAGCGGTAAACTGCTAGAGGTTAAATAAAAAGTTTAGGTTAGCAAAAACTGAAAAATAATGTAAATTTCAGAGTTATAAAAAAAGGCCTTTTTCAGGGAACAAGTAATGGGTTAACAACTTACAGCTGTTCTGCAGCAATGGAAGTAAATTAAGCCTTGAAAGTTGATGCAAACAATTCCTACAGGTGTCCCAACTTTTGTTGATTACTTGATTACAAACCCCCTGTATGTATAAAAGCAGTGTTGCAACAGACTGTTATTACACCCTCTGAAGCATCATTTGGACAATATTGCAATGCAGGAAGTAGTACTGTATATTGCTATCATAATGGCGAGAAAAAGGCAATTAACAAAGGAAGACAGACAGAACATTATAACCCTTAAAAGTGTAGGTCTTTCCTTTAGAGGAAATTGCAAAGAAAGCCAAGGTGTCAGTGAGTACAGTTTCCAACACCATCAAAAGGCACTTGGAAACTGGAGGAAACTCTGACAGGAATAGGTCTGGCAGACCCAAAGCCACAACAGAATCAGAAGACAAGTTTCTGAGAGTCAACAGCTTGCGTGATAGGCGGCTCACAGGACAACAACTTCAAGCACAGCTTAACACTGGTCGAAGTAAGCAAGTCTCAGTTTCAACTGTGAAGAGAAGACTTCGAGCTGCAGATTTGACTGGTCGAGTGGCAGTAAGAAAGCCATTGCTAAGATGGCAAAATAAGAAAAAGAGGCTTGCCTGGGCCATGAAGCACCTCCAGTGGACTACTGAAGACTGGAAGAAGGTCTTATGGACCGATGAATCAAAATTTGAAATCTTCGGTTCATCATGCAGGGTTTTTGTACACCGTCAAGTAGGCAAAAGGATGGTTCCTCAGCATGTGACACCAACTGTCAAACATGGAGGAGGGAGTGTGATGGTCTGGGGCTCTTTTGCTGGATCCAGAGTCGGCAACTTGCACAGAGTGACTGGCACCCTGAACCAAAAGGGCTACCACAGCATTTTGCAGCGCCATGCAATACCCTCTGGTCTACATCTAGTTGGTCAGGGGTTCATCCTACAGCAAGATAATGACCTAAAACATACCTCCAGGCTATGTCAGAACTACCTTCGAGGAAAAGAACAAGACGGTAGGCTTCAAATCATGGAATGGCCAGCACAGTCTCCAGACTTAACATCATCGAGCTGGTTTGGGATGAACTGGACAGAAGGGTGAAAGCAAAGCAACCTACAAGTGCAACACATTTGTGGGAACTTCTGCAACAGTGTTGTGAAGAACTTCCAAAACAATATTTGATGTCCATCGTAGGAAGAATGCCACGAGTGTGTTCGGCAGTTATATCTGCAAAAGGTGGCTACTTTGATGAGTCAAAAATTTAGATTAAATTTTGTTAAACAAAATGATTCTATGATTTCTTTTTTATCTCCAATCATTTATTTGTTCTATGCTTTAATTTCAGAGTACATTGAGACATTAACCTGCATAAATTTCAATAAAAACTGGAAAAATGGGGGTGATCTAAAACTTTTGCCCGGTAGTGTATATATATATATATATATATATATATATATATATATATATATATATATATATATATATGTATATAGTATATTATAAGGGAGGGACATGTGGGGAGTGGTGCAATGCACTGGCTGTGGAGCATCAGTTTTCGGGAGACAGTCTGGAAATTGCATTGCTGTCCTATTTGCAGGCAACTGTCAGCTCTGAGGGAGGAGGTTGCCCACCTCCAGGCTGAACTAGCAAGGACTAAGGAGGCCTCCCCCACCCAAAGAACACCACTGCCACAACCACTGCCGAAGAGGTTGCCAAGTATGAAGAACAGTTGGACCACAGTGGGTTCTGAGAGGGTGCGGGTGGTGAACCAGAGGTGAAGTCCCCTAGTTGTACCTCTACACAAATCATATGCCATTCTGGAAGAGCAAGGTTCCTCTATGATGGCACCCTCAGTCAAGACTCAGAAGAATGTTGAGGACATCCACAAGGGAGACCCACAAAAGGGTGGCAAGGGACACCACAGGGGAAGGAAACAGCTTCTGATAGGGGACTCAATTGTTAGGGGGGTAAAACTGGGGAAGGGAGAGGAGAAGGAAGTAAGGTGCCTGTCTGGTGCCATGGCTTGGTGGGACAGGAAGCGAATCCTCAGGATTGCAGAAGCAGCATCACAGAAGAGGGAACTAGATATCATTGTCCACCTTGGGACAAATGACCTATCTAGGCATGGGATCAGTGCAGTGCAGAATGAATTTGTGGAGTTGGGGAGGGGCCTCAGATGGTTAGCAAGCATGGTAACCTTCTCAGAGATGCTGCCAGTCCCTGGCAGGAGAGAGGCTAGGGTACTGGATGCCATGCAGTTTAATGAATGGTTGAAAAACTGGTGCAGAGCACAGGGCTTTGGCTTCTTTGAGGACTGGGGGTCCACCTGGAGAGATAAAGGTCTATACTGGCATGATGGTCTGCATCTGTCCACAAAGGGAACCGAGCTCCTAGGTGGCAGGTTTAAATGCTTCCTTGGCAAGCTTTTAAACTAGCCAAGGGGGGAGGTGCTGATAAAAGGCAAGAAATTTCAAGCCTCCCCCCACAAACTATGGCAGTTAGTAAGGTAAACACTGAGGTAAAGAGCTCAACACAGGGCAGAACAGGGGTAAATGGAAAAATAGACAAGGGCAATAAGAGCAGGGACAGGGGAAAAAAGGATAAAGCCAACATTAAATGGAGGGGAATGAGTACCAATGCCCGTAGTCTGGGAAACAAGCTTCCTGAGCTAGTAGCCCTGATGGAAGATAAACAATTGGATATTGTGGCAGTCACATAAACATGGTACACAGAGAACCATGACTGGAATGTCAGCATACCAGGGTATGCAATCTACAGTAGGGACAGGGAAGGTAAAAGAGGAGGTGGAGTAGCTCTATACATAAGGGAAGGGATCAAAACTACAGAACTAAAAAGTAAAGGGGGAGGACAAGAGGCACTGTGGGTTACCTTGGAAACAGGAAATGGCTTCGCAATCTGCACAGGGGTTGTATACAGACACCAATCTCAAGGGGATGAAATGGACAAGAAAATGATAGAGGACATTCTCAAAATGGATGAAAAAGGGGATATACTGTTGATGGGGGACCTGAATATGTCAGATGTTAACTGGATGACATGTACTGCAGCCACATCCAAGAGCAGGGTCATTCTCGATGTCCTGCAGGATTCAGGCCTTAGACAGCTAGTGTTGGAACCCACTTGGAAGGGAGCAATACTAGACCTGGTACTCTCAAATGGAGAGAGGATCACAAATTTAGAAGTCAGTAGACATCTGGGAACAAGCGACCACTGCACAGTGTGCTTCAGAATGAGCACAACCATGGAGATAAACCATACGAAAACAAGGATACTGGACTTTAGAAGGGTTGGCTTTGGAAAAAAGGGTGAATACCTGAAGAATGCACTAGCAAATGACCAAAAAGGAGGGGGTGGAAGAGCAATGGAGAAAAATCAAAACTGCCATCATAAAGGCAACAAGCCTTTATGTGAAACAAATAAAGAAAACTAAGCGGAGTAAAAAACACTATGGTTCTCAAAAGAGGTGGCAGGGAAGGTTAAGGAGAAAAAGGCTGCATTCAAAGAGTATAAGGAATCACAGAAGGAGCACCTCAGGGAACTGTATCAATTAAAGCAGAAAAAAGTGGGGAAGGCAGTCAGAATAGTAAAGGCCCAAACTGAGGAAAAAATAGCTAACTCAGTTAAGAAGGGGGATAAAACCTGTTATAGGTACATTAGGGAGCATAGAAAAGTTAAGGGAGGGGCAGTGAAGATTAATAAAGGAGAAGGGAGGTGGGCAGAGGGAGACAGTGAAAAGGAAGAGCTACTGAATGAATACTTTTGCTCAGTATTCAAAAAAGAAGATGAGGAGGAGTTACCTAACCCAGACAATAGAAGCACTCTGAGTAGGTGGGTTGACACCAGTCCATTCACAGAAGACTCCTGAAAGAACTCCTAAAACTCAAGGTGGACAAAGCAATGGGG
Source organism: Neoceratodus forsteri (assembly GCA_016271365.2). Lineage (NCBI taxonomy): Eukaryota > Metazoa > Chordata > Ceratodontiformes > Ceratodontidae > Neoceratodus > Neoceratodus forsteri. Next base: position 766,875,430 of record CM057452.1, on the reverse strand, counting down.
CCTGATGGGATTCACCCCAGAATCCTAAAATAACTAAGGGAGGACCTAGTGACACAACTGACCACAATTTTTAACAAATCATGGGAGGATGGGGTGGTACCTGAGGACTGGAGGAGGGCAGATGTGATTCCCCTTCACAAAAGTGGGAGCAAGGCAGAAGCAGGAAACTACAAACCTGCAAGTTTGACCTCAGTGGTAGGGAAAATGATGTAATCACTTCTGAAAGAAAGAATTGTTCAGTACCTAGAGGTCAGCAGGGCACAGGACCCAAAGCAGCATGGATTTACAGCAGGATGGTCATGTCAGACAAATCTAATTGATTTCTTTGACTGGGTGACCAAAGTAATAGACCAGGGAGGGGCTGTGGATATGCCCTACCTTGACTTTAGCAAGGCATTTGACACAGTCCCACACGAAAGATTAATAATCAAGTTAGCCAGTCTGGGAGTGGGTCCCTGGGTGGTAGCCTGGGTAGCAAACTGGCTGCACAACAGAATACAGAAGGTAATAGTGAATGGAACACATTCCAAAGAAAGGAGGGTTACTAGTGGAATACCTCAGGGCTCAGTACTGGGTCCAGTCCTCTTTAACATCTTTATAGGTGACATTGCAGAGGGTCTGGAGGGAAAGGTATGCCTCTTTGCAGATGACACAAAGATCTGTAACAGAGTTGATACACAAGAGGGGGTAGAAAAGATTACAAGGGACTTGGCAAGGTTGGAGAAATGGTCATACATATGGCAACTTAGATTCAATGCAAAGAAGTTCAAAGTAATGCACCTGGGAAGCAAAAACCCAGGAGAAGAGTACACACTAGCAGGGGAGGTACTAACAACAACAAAAATGGAAAGGGACCTGGGGGTAGTCATATCAGATGACCTAAAGGTGGGTAAGCAATGTGAAAAGTTGGTAAGGAGAGCCGGGGGATACTGGGATGCATAGGAAGGGGCATCACAAGTAGAAAAAGGGAAGTGGTTATCCCTCTACACAGACAGTTGGTGAGACCCCATCTGGAGTACTGTGTGCAGTTTTGGAGACCTCATCTATGCAAGGACATAGACAGGATGGAAGCAGTCCAGAGGAGGGCAACTAAAATGGTGCAGGGTCTGCAGCAGAAACCATATGAAGAGAGACTGAGAGAGCTTAATATGTATACTCTTGATGAAAGGAGGGACAGGGGGGACATGATAGAAACTTTCAAGTACCTCAAGGGAATCAACAAAGTCCAGCAGGGTAGCATCTTTCAGAAAAAGAGATGTGTAAGAACAAGGGGGTACAATTTAGAGATAGAGGGGGGACGGCTCAGGGGTAATGTGAGGAAATTTTTTTTCACGGAGAGAGAGTGGTGGATACATGGAACAGCCTTCCTGAGGAGGTCGTTGGGTCTAAAACAATGAAGGAATTCAAACATGCATGGGACAGACATAAGGCAATTATAGTGGGAGTTGCAAGAAGTAGGCTGTTGGTTAACTAGAATCTGCAGCTTATCTAGTAGGTAGGGAAATGGGCAGACTGGGTGGGCCAAGTGGTCCTTATCTGTCGTCAAAGTCTATGTTTCTATGCTAAAGGCTTTGAACATGTACTCATTGGAAACTAGGAGGGAAAGGGGATAAGATCTAAACCTTAAAGGTCCTTAGAAGGACAAAGTGCCATACTCAGTGCTTTTTACCAGGAACATCAGTTCTGCAACACAGAGGCATGAGTGGAAACTAAAAGGTGGGAAATTCAGGTGGGACTTCCGAAAGTATTACTTCTTGGAAATGGTGGTGGGGCCATAGAATAGAGTGATACCGAAGTAGTGGCTGCAAATTCAGACTCAATATTTAAGCCCAAGTGGGACAAGTCTTTGGCATAATCACACAGCACAAGAGAAAGATAGGCTTGACAAACATAAGGGACAGGACCCTAGTGTGACAGTAGGTCCCAGGAATCCGTGTTTGGGCAGACTCGATGTATCACAGGTCCTCTTCTGCCATAATTTTGTATGTTTCTATGATTCCATGAAATTATTATCTTTAAGCAACAGGAAATCAATTCTCCATTTCTCAGGAATACCCAGATAAGTCAGCCCTATTTCCATCAGTAAGGGTGACTAAACATAGAAACATAGAAGTTTATGGCAGAAGCGGACTGCAGAGTCTATCTTGTCTGCTCAAGAACCTACATTGTGCTATTCCCCCCTCCGTTCCTTTGCCTTTCTGTATGCTACCTTTATGTCTATCCCATGCATTCTTGAACTTGCTTACTGTTTTGGCTCCCACTGCCTCCTTGGGTAGACTATTCCATGGGTCCAGCATCCTCACTGTAAAGAACTTCCTTTTATGTCTGCTGAACATCACTCCCTTCAGCCTCATTTCATGCCCTCTCATTCTCCCACTCTCTTTCAATTGGAAAAACTCCTGAACGTTAACCTTATTTATACCCTTCATATATTTAAAAATCCCAATCATATCACTCCTCTCCCTCCTCTGATCCAGGGAATACATGTTGAGTTCCCTCAGCCTGTCCTGGTATGCTGTATGGTGCAGTATCTGAATCATTTTCATGGCCCTCCTCTGCACCATCTCGATTCTATGTCCCTTTTAAGGTGCAGTCTCCAGTACTGTATGCAGTACTCCAAGTGGGGGTGCACAAGAGCCCTGTAGATTTGTAACACCTCCTCCCTCCTGCAACTCGTGATTCCCCCACCTGATGCAGCCCAGCATGCCACTTGCCTTTGGTTATGCCTTTTTGCACTGTTTACCCACTTTCTTAGCTTCTGATATAATGACCCCAGGCCCCCTCCTGGCTGGTGGAGGCTAGCTTCTCTCCTCCAAGGTAGTAATCCTCTTTGGGACTGTTTCTGCCTAAGTGCATGACTTTACACTTTTTGGCATTGAATTTAAGCTGCCATGTTTTCGACCAATCCTCCAGTTTCTTCAAGTCTGAAGTCATACTCCTCACACCCTCAGGGGAGTCCACTTTGTTGCAACTCTTGTTGTCATGAGCAAATAGTTACACTTTACCTTACAGACAATTTGCAATGTCTGCTATGAAAACATTGAAGAGTAGGGGACCAAGTACTGAACCCCGTGGTATCCCACTGGTCACCTCCCTCCTCAGCCGAAAATGCCTTGTTTACCTGAACCCTCAGTGTTTCTACTCTCAGCCAGCTACTCACCCATTCTACCATCTCCCTGCCCATCCCTATGTGGTCCAGCTTCCTTAACAGTCTTCTGTGTGGAACAGAGTTGAAGGCTTTGCTAAAGTCCAGATAGATAACATCTACCACCGTTCACTGATCTACTATTCTTGTAACCCAGTCGAAGAAGTCAACCAGGTTAGTCTGGCTAGACCTACCTGCCATGATCCCATGCTGTTTTGGGTCTTGCTGCCCACTGGATTCCAGATATGTTATGATTCTGTTTGAGTAGTGTCTCCATCAACTTCCCTACCACCAACGTGAAGCTTATTGGGCAGTAATTGCCAGGATCCTACCTGCTCCATGCTTTGTGGAGTGGGACCACTGTTGCCCTTTTCCAGTCCTCCAGTACGGTCTCACTCTAGTGATTTGGTGAATAGTTTTGCTAGAGGAACTGCTAGTACACTCTCCAGCTCTCTGAGAATTCTAGGGTGAATCCCATCTGGTTCCATGGCCTTGTCCACCTTTAGTTTATTTAAAGCTTCCAAGACTTGAGCCTCTGTAAATGGTCTTGTGTAAACCCCCTGGGTGTTGTTGCTATCCAGCCTTGGGCCATCCCCAACATTCTCTTTGGTGGACACAAAACAGAAGAATTGGTTTAAGACCAGTTTCCCTCCAGCATCTACTAGTCTAACTATCCACCTTTGGTTTTCCTCTTTTCCCTTATGTACCTCAAGAAGGCTTTAACTCCCTCCTTTACCCCCTGTGCAATCCTCAGTTCAGTCAGGGCTTTAGCCTTCCTTATTGCCTTTCCAGCTTCCCTCTGTGCTACCATATATGTTTCCTTATTCTCATCTTTTCTTGACACCCTAAACTTTGTGAAACATAGAAACTTACATAGAAACATAGAATTTGACGGCAGATAAGGACCGCTTGGCCCACCCAGTCTGCCCATTTCCCTACCTACTGGATAAGCTGCAGATCCTAGTTAACCAGCAGCCTACTTCTTCCTACCCCAACCCCCCAGAATTGATTATGACTATCCCATGCATGCTTGAATTCCCCCACTGATTTTGACTCCACAACCTCCTCCGGAAGGCCGTTCCATGCATCCACAACCCTCTCTGTGAAAAAATACTTCCTTAAATTACCTCTGAGCCGCCCCCCCATCTTCAAATTGTGCCCTCTTGTTCTTGCACACCTCTTTTTTTGAAAGATGCTACCCTCTTGGACTTTGTTGATTCCCTTGAGGTACTTGAAAGTTTCTATCATGTCCCCCCTCTCCCTCCTTTCCTCGAGGCTATACATATTAAGCTCCTTAAGTCTCTCTTCATATGACTTCCGGTGCAGACCCTGCACCATTTTAGTTGCCCTCCTCTGGACAGCTTCCATCCTGTCTATGTCTTTGTGGAGATTGGGTCTCCAGAACTGCAAACAGTACTCCAGATGGGGTCTCACCAACTGTCAGTACAGAGGGATAATAACTTCCTGTTTTCTACTGGTGATGCCTCTCTCTATGCATCCCAGTATCCCCCCAGCCCTCCTTGCTGCCCTCTCACATTGCTTGCCCATCTTTAGGTCATCTGATATGACTACCCCCAGGTCCCTTTCCATTCTTGTTGTTGTTAGTATTTCACCACCCATTGTGTACTCTTCCCTTGGGTTTTTGTTTCCCAGGTGCATTACCTTGCACTTCTTAGCATTGAATCTAAGCTGCCATACATTTGACCATTCCTCTAACCTTGCCAAGTCCTTCTCATCCTTTCCACCCCACCTGTGCATCAACTCTGTTGCAGATCTTAGTGTCATCTGCAAAGAGACATACTTTCCTTCCAGTTCTTCTGCAATGTCGCTTATAAAGACATTGAAGAGGACGGTCCTAATACTGAACCCTGCGGTACCCCACTAGTAACCCTCCCTTTCTTCTGAGTGGACTCCATTTACTATAACTCTCTGTGTCCTATTCTCCAGCCAATTCTTTACCCAGGCTGTCATCTTGGGACCCACTCCCAGGCTGGCTAACTTGTATATTAATCTTTTGTGTGGGACTGTGTCAAATGCCTTGCTAAAGTCTAGGTAGGCCATGTCCACAGCCCCTCCCTGATCTACTACTTTGGTCACCCAGTCAAAGAAATCTATCAGATTCGTTTGGCATGACCTTCCTGCTGTGAATCCATGCTGCCTAGGGTCCTGTGCCCCTCTGGCCTCTAGATACTTGACAATTCTTTCCTTTAGAAGTGATTCCATCATTTTCCCTATCACTGAGGTTAAACTAACAGGTCTATAGTTTCCTGCTTCTGCTTGCTCCCACTTTTGTGAAGGGAATCACATCTGCCCTCCTCCAGTCCTCGGGTACCACCCCATCCTCCCATGATTTGTTAAAAGGGTAGTCAGTGGTGTCACTAGTTCTATCCTTAGTTCTTTTAGAATTCTGGGATGAATCCCATCAGGCCCCTTGCTTTGTCCACCTTCAGTTTTAAGAGTTCTTTCAGAACCCTTTCTTCTGTAAATGGGCCGGTATCAACTTCTGTATCCAAGTGTTACTACTGTTTGTTTTATGTATCTCCCCTCTTCCTTTGTAAATACTGAGCAAAAATATTTGTTTAGTATCTCTGCTTTTCAGTCTCCCTCTGCCCACCCTCCTTCCCTTTATTAAGCCTCTACTCCTCCCTTGGTCTTCCTTCGCTCCCTGATGTACCTATAAAGGTTTTATCCCCTTCTTAACTAAGTTGGCTATCTTTTCCTCAGTTTGGGCCTTTGCTGTTCTGACTGCCTTCCCAGCCTCCTTTTGCTTTAACTGATGCAGTTCTCTGTCCTGCTCCTTCTGTGATTCCTTGTACTTCCTGAATGCTTTTTTTCTCTTGAACCTTCACTGTCACTTCCTTTGAGAACCATAGTGGTTTCTTACACTCGTCTTGTTTTGTTTATTTGCTTCACACAAAGGCTTGTTACCTCTGTGATGCAGTTTTATTATTCCTCATTGTTCTTCCACCCTCCTTCCTGCCCATTTGCTAGTGCATTCCTTAGGCACTCACCCATTATGGCAAAGTCAGCCCTTCTAAAGTCCAGTACTTTTGTCTTTGTATGGCTTGACTCTATTACTGTGTTTATTGTGAACCATACTGTTCGATGTTCGCTAGTTCCCAGATGGCTACCCACTTCTACATCTGTGATCCTGTGTGTACACCTTTTTTTCTTCCTTACTATTGTAGCCACCCCCTGGAGAACCAGAGGGGTTTCCTTTTATTATTGGCCTTGCTCAGCCTTCTTACACACTGTTCAGTTACCTCTATGATAGTGCCTATGAGATACTCCCACATTTCATCTACTACTTTCTCTTCCCTGTATCTAAGACCATCTGCCAGGCTATCTCTCATTTTCTGAAATGCTGCTTTTCTGAAATCTAAAACTCTGATCTTGGAAAGACTTATGTCTTCAATAGTGTTTACTCTAAATCTCACCATGTGGTAGTCGTTATTTCTTAAGTGGCACCCCACTTCTACCTTCTTTACCCTGTCACTGTTAGTTAAAACCAAGTCCAGAACAGCTTCATCTCTGGTAGCAGTTTCCACAAGCTGCCTCAGCACTGCACCCTGCATGGCCATTACAAAGTCCTTTCTTCTTGATGAAGATGCTGTACAAGATTTACAGCTTATGTCTGGCAAGTTAAAATCCCCTACTATTATTGTCTTGCCCTTGTATGTCATTTTGTGGAATGTTTCCATCATGTTCTTGTCCCCAATATCCCCTTGCCATTTGGGCCTGTAGATGACGCCTAATGGCTGCCCCTAATCCTGTCTCAGCTGTTACCCATAGTGCTTCTGACTCATCTGGGATCCATTGAATCTATGTAGCATTGATTTCCTCATAGACATGAATGGTTGGATTTAATGGAAGGTTGGTAGATTAGTAGTCCAAGGTGAGGAAGGAACTCCGTGGAACACAGTACAAAGTCCAACCTGATGTATGATCTATGGGAGTGTCAGAAAAAACTGAATTCTTAGCCAGACTGGTTTTTGTGGCACCATGCGTCTACCAGAGAAAAGGTGTGTATAGTATCTAATAGGTTTTCACATTTTTTGAGAGTGGCACTGGAGTGGGATTTCATCTGTTTAAGACCGTGTCTAGCACACAATTCATATTTCTACCAATGACCCAGGACATTGGTATTCTCAACATCTCCATTGCCTTTGCTGAAAAAAAGGACCTGTCCTCTGCATTATGGCCATATATGCTGGCCAGTGACAAGAAAAACCCATCATTCACTGAAATTTGGGCAAGCACATATTACATTTGGTGTCAGTGATGGATTGTAAAACCACCCCTGAGAATCAAGGTCTCAACCAGATGACCACCCCACTGGCATGTGTGGTGAAACAAGAGGTGATCAGGTACCCCTCCACCCTCTTCTTATGTGATCTGCTTCTGCATTGGTCATATGCATCTCTTGCATTAGTGGGACATCTTATAATTTTTTTAATTGGTTCATTATTTATTTTCCATTTTACCACATGTTTCAGTCCACTGACATTCCAGGTCAGCACATTCAATTTATCTGCCATTATAAGTTTGAAAATTTAAGGTTCCTGAGTATCCATGCAGCCAAGATACTTGATGGAGCAGCTTGGCCAGAATTAGAATAGAATTAAGGTAATAACTCTTGCTTGCTTTTACAGTTAAACCTTTTAATATCCACCCTCCTCCAAACAGATAACCAAACATATCCCCAACATGAACAATTAATTTTCTTCTGTACTTAACAGACAGGTAAAACTTAACTGATATCCGAAATGAGGACATACTAGAAAACTGCAAATAATTCCTGTAAACCTTCCAGATGCTCCTTCCCAGTAAAGATCCCCAACCCCCTAAGGATAGCCCCTAACATAATAAACAGTAAAACTAAATATAATGCTTCATAGCAACCCTTACCCATCTCTCTATGAGATCGAGACATAAAAAACTCGATCCAGCATTAGTAGTTTCTATGGGGTGTTTTAATCTTATGGCACCATTGTATGCTTAACCTAATAAAACTTTATAACAGGTAACTTAAAACATAAAAGAAAGGTTTGCCAGCCCAACAGCGGCTTGACCGCTAATTTAAACTCTGTTAAGGGTCTCCAGGGTGTTGGAGAGTAGCCACTCTCAGTACTTAAAGACTTTAATATACTAAGAATCTGCAGGGTAATGGCAATTATTTAGATTACATAAACAAACTTGTATATCTCCTGCTTTGATTGGTGGTAAAACAAAGAGCCATAAATCTAGGGAGCCTTGGTGACCACCACTTCCCCTCAAACTGTGCTTAGGTTCCACATCTCCGGTTGAGATCTGATGAGACATATTTACCCCTCCTTCTCTGTCTCCCTCATTAAATTGACCTCATCCTGTAAGCTCCAAGAGGGAGGCATAGGCACTCTGGCATAATGGACTGCTCAACCCAAGCACCACCCCCACATGGCAGGCAGGTCTATCACTCTGATGTCCCAGTCAAAATCCTTTAATAAGGGAGCCTATTAATCATATATCCGGGTTCCCCCAAACCTGTCAGTGGAGAGACAAACTGCCCCCCCCCATCGGCCATGTCACACTTGGACAGAACATAATACTAAAACATACTTTACATCTTTATATGGGTAGAGGTAAATGCTTTGTAAGTCCTCACCAGTTGGCTAAATAGTGAATGCGGTGGCTGGGAGAGTTCAGTGGTCAAGAATGATGGGGTTCAGTGGCACCCATTGTAGCACACCCATGGCCAATCACATGATCACAAAGAGGCTTGAAAATCTGCCCGTCATTCATGGCTCAGGAGACCTTCCCATAATGGGCATGTCCTATGCATAGCTCCGCCCTCCATCCACCATCCTCCAACTGGATTGCAGTGACAACCTAGTGATTTTTGGAGGTATAGCAGTGGTTACACAGCTTAACTATGCCATTTGTTCTTCTCAGAGAAAAAAATATCAGAGCAGCAACCTGGTGTATTCGCCCATGCCCTAACAGCTTCCATCCCTTGAGCTGGGCAAAAAACATAGACAATCAAGGTGTTCCTCAGGTTGTAAAGATAAAGTCCTCAAGGCCAATTAGGGCTATGCAGATGCCACCTCCCACATCCCATCCCAGCAACTGACTAAAACCAACTAAGAGACAGCTATCAATATCAGATGCATCACTCCTGTAAGGAGCAATGTCCACCCAGGCATGCCAACCTCGTGTGCCCATTCTAGGAAGGATGCCATTGCAATGTGGGTGATCCTACTCACCCTACCATAAAAGAAACCGTACAGTATCCCCAGGTGCCACCCCCCCCCAACAACACATCAAACACTCTTTGAAGGCTGGATATATGGGTAGAAAAACCAACAACTCAAAAAAAGAAAGAGAAAAAAAAGCATCACATTATATTATTGCTGTCTGAAGGATATACAGTACTAGTAGTTGTTAGTAGTTATGAAGGAGCCATTGCTTTGGGTTGAAAATGAGATGACAGGAGAGTGCACAATTAGAGATAAAACCCTAGTCTTCCCAATGCCATGCTGTCCTAGAAAACTATCATGGAGGGGGCTAAGTCCCATTTCAGCTCCTGTGGGCAGGCTATTACTTAGTCAAGCTAGGATGGGGCTACCATCGTATTACGACAAGACATGGACAATCGCTGAAAGGCAGTATCTCCATGACCCATTATCAGGTGTTAATGAACATTTTTGCCAACTTTGAGCCTCCTAGCAAGTGAGGTCTTCATGCTCCTGTATGATCACCAGAATAAGAAGTAGCTCGGAAAGTAGCTGCTGGGTGAGGGAAGGGGGAGCTAATCAGTGTGCCACCAGTACATGTATAAAGTAAGTTCAAGACATTTTACCAACACTAATCAGGACTTGTAGAGGAGTAGCACCAAGCAACACTTCAAGCAGGGCACAGGGTTCAATATGCAGGCTACCTCATATTTTTAGACAGACAATCCTTTGCCATTTCAGATAGCTGGAGATGTGCACCTTGTCCCTGACTAGCCCTCACCAACATCCTTCTCCATATTCTCATAATTTTCTGCATCTTTAACTTAGAGGGGTATAAGTGGGCATATTCCCAGCCCATGGAAAACAGTTTGGATTTTACCCCCAAATTTGTTGCCTCCAAAACTGCAAGTCCCTGCTGAAATCTTGAAAAACAAGAACTGATCATTTGTCTGTTTTAATGGAGCCCATTGATTTTGCAGCTCTACATACCATTTCTTTATCCTGAAAGCAGAGGTACTTAGTGAGATAGTGTCTGGGTCAGTCCCCCTGGCTTGGGTTTGGGACCAAAGTGGTGGGCTCTTTCAATTTGATAATTAACAGCCAAGGAGTTCAATGTAAGATATTTCATTAACCACTGATGTATGGACTGATCAGGATTCTTCCCTTCCATCACCTCTGGGAGTCCAATGAGGGATATTGGATTGCTTATTTTCTCAATTAAGGCTGTCACATTGTCTTGGAGGTCTTCATGTTCATGGGACAAGTCAGAGACCATATCCTCTAAACAACTAATCTGCTTCTCTGCCTCATTGATCCTCATGGCATGGGCAGGTGAAGTTTCAGTCAAGCCAGTCACTACATTTTGTAAATGCAGGATTTGAGTAGCCAGATTAATAAAACATGCATTATTTTTGTTCTGTAAACTGACATTCATAGTCGAAACTGTTGCCAAGGCTTTGGATGAAGAAGGATTACCCACAAAGTTAACACCCTGGGCTGCCATGCTTTGTACCCTTGTCTTGCATTCCTGTGGAGTCCCAGAGTTTGAAGCCCCAGATGCAGGCTCAAATGAGAAGATAGTCTGCTTTTTTTTAGATCAGTGAGTAGCCATTGATTTATTCTGAATGAATAAACAATGTTAAGACCAATTGAATTAGCAAAATGTAATATTATTACTTAAAGTAGATGGTGCTATAGTACTGTAGAGCTAAGCTAAATCCCCTCAGCCTTCTTGGTTAGCCAAGCCATACACCAATTTATGCCATATTAAATGTCTATACATTGTTTTTGAGCCACACATGCAGTCTAACAGTGTACATAAGGGCAAACCTGATGTCAGCCCTGTGGAATCAAGCTCTGCTCTCTGCAAATTTGGCTCTCTTATCATGAATGCTGAGGCTATGATCATTAGATAGTTTGAGTTCAGAGCCCATATACTGTAGAATTTGTAGCTCATGATCTTGTCAGTTCTGGTTTTGACACTTTTGGCTGTTTCTATGGAGTACTCTCGCTTGTCCTTTGGTAATCCAAAATGAGACAAGTAAGGTCTGCATGAATTCTACCAGATGAGTAACCTCTTTCCCTTCAGATAGCCTGAAGATCAAGAGATTATTTCTCTGACAGTAATTCTCAAGGTACTCAAACCTCTCCTCCATTTTCTTAAATATATTGGTGCTCTGAATTCTATCTTCTTTTTCCTTTGCAAACACTATTTCTAGGCTGAAAAGACAGCCCTCAGAATCTGTTGTATTAACTTTATGGTTGGAGATAGATGTTTTAGAAACATAGAAACATGGACTTTGATGGCAGATAAGGACTGCTTGGCCCATCCAGTCTGCCCTTTTTCCTACCTATTGGATAAGATGCTGATCCTAGTTTTACTAACAGCCTACTTCCTCCTACCTCCAACTAGAATTGCCTTATGTCTGACCCTTGCATTCTTAAATTCCCACACTGTTTTTGACCCCACAATCTCCTCTTGAAGGCCATTCCATGTGTCCACCACCTTCTCCTTAAAAAAAATCCCCACTTTGCCCCTGAGTCATCCCTCCTCTATCTTCAAATTGTACCCCATTGTTCTTGCACATCTCTTTTTCTGAAAGATGCTAACCTCTTGTACTTTGTTGATTTCCTTGAGGTACTTGAAAGTTTCTAGAATGTCCCCCTTCTCCCTCCTTTCCTTGAGGGTATACAAATTAAGCTCTTTTAGTCTTTCTTATTTTGGCTTCTGGTGCAGACATGCACCATTTTAATTGCCCTCCTCTGGACTGCCTCCATCCTATCTATGTCCTTGTGGAGATGAGGTCTACAGAACTGCATACAATACTCCAGATGGGGTCTCACCAACTGTCAGTACAGAGGGATAACTTCTTGTTTTCTACTGATGTTGCCTCTTCCTATGCATCTCAGTATCCCCCCAGCCCTTCTTACTGCCTTCTCACATCTCTTGCTTACATTTAGGTTGTCTGATATGACTACACCCAGGTCCCTTTCCATTTTTGTTGTTAATACCGCCACCCCCATTGTGTGCTCTTCCCTTGGGTTTTGGTTTTCCAGCTGCATTACTTTGCACTTCTTTGCATTGAATCTAAGTCACCATACTTTTGACCATTCCTCCAACCTTGCCAAGTCCCTTCTCTTCCTTTTCACCCCCCCCCCCGTGTATCAACCCTGTTGCAGGTCTTTGTGTTATCTGCAAAGAAGCATATTTTTCCTTTCAGTCCCTTCACAATGTCACCTATAAAGAGATTAAAGAGGACATGTCCCATTAATGAACCCTGCGGTACCCCACTAATAACCCCCCTTTCTTCAGAATGGACTACGTTTTATATTATCCCTTGCAGCCTGTTGTCCAGCCATTTCTTTTACCCAGGTTACCACCCTAGGACCCACTCCCAGGCTGGCTAACTTGTTTATTAATCTTTTGTGTGGGACTGTGTCAGATGCCTTTCTAAAGTTATGGTAGACCACGTCCACAGCCCCTCCCTGGTCTATTACTTTGGTCACCCAGTCAAAGAAATCTACAGTATTAGATTCATCTGACATGGCCTTACCACTGTGGATCCATGCTGCCTTGGGTCCTGTGCCCTACTGGCCTCTAGGTACTCAAAAATTATTTCTTTCAGAAGTGATTCCATCATTTTCCCTACCACTGAGGTCAAACTAACAGGTCTATAATTTCCTGCCTCTGCCTTGCTCCCATTCTTGTGATGTGGAATCACATCCAACCTCCTCCAGTCCTCAGGTACCACACCCTCCTCCCATGATTTGTTAAAAAGGGTAGTCAGTGGTGCCACTAGTTCTCCCCTTAGTTCTTTTAGAATTCTGGGGTGAATCCCATCAGGCCCCATTGCTTTGTTCACCTTCAGTTTTAGGAGTTCTTTCATGACCCTTTCTTCTGTGAATGGAATAGTATCACCCCCCCTATCCAAAGTGCTTTTATCATTTGGTTTAGGTACCCCCCTCTTCGTTTGTGAAAACTGAACAGAAGTATACATTCAGTATCTCTGTTTTGTCACTATCCACCTCTGCCTACCTTCCTTCCTTTATTAAGCTTCCTTATCCCTGCCCTGATCTTTCTTCACTCCCTAATGTACCTATAAAAGTTTTTATCCCCCTTTTTAACTGAGTTGGCTATTTTTTCCTCAGTTTGGGCCTTTGCTATTCTGACTGCCTTCCCCGCTTTCTTCTTCTTTAACTGGTACAGTTCTCTGTCCTGCTCCTTCTGTGTTTTCTTGTACTTCCTGAATGCTATCTTTTTCTCCCTAACCTTCCCAGCCACCTCTTTTGAGAATCATAGTCTTTTTTTTCTTTTGTTAGTTTTGTTTATTTGCGTCACACATAGGCTTGTTGTCTCTGTTATGGCAGCTTTGATTTTTCCCCATTGTTCCTCCAGCCCATATTCTTGCCCATTTGCTAGTGCTTTTCTGAGACACTCCCCATTTTGCAGAAGTCAGCTCTCCTGAAGTCCAATACCCTTACTTTTGTGTGACTTGACTCTATGGCTGTGTTTATCATGAACCACGCTGTTTGGTGGTTGCTTGTTCACTAATAGCCACCTACTTCTAAATCATAGATCCTCTCTCCTTCACCATTTGAGAGTACCAGGTCTAAGGTTGCTCCCTACTGAGTGGGTTCCAAAACAAGCTGTCTAATTCATTCCCCCTGTAGGGCATTGAGAATTACCCTGCTCTTGGATGTGGCTGCAGCAAAGGTGCTTCAGTTAGCATCTGGCATATTCAGGTCCCCTGTCAACAATATCACCCCTTTTCTGACAATATAATGCTCTATTCCTTTATTCAGTGCTGAGTAAACAGTGAAACAATAATGATTGGCAGGTAGAGAGGGACTATTGTTTACTGGATAGTTTTAAGAAAATACATGTTTTTAATAAAAACTGCAATGATTTCTTTTTTTTAATTCTCAGTTTACACCTGCTATAAGCTCAATAAGACACTCCTGGGTGAGCTGTTAGGTGATGACTATACTTCCACGTGCTAAAGATACTCAGTGTAAATGCCTCATGCCTCACAGCACATTTGGATGTACAATAGTTATCACATAACAAACCCATGCCCTGTATGCATTACTGATTACACAAAATGCATTGTATATTAGTCACTTCATCTTGCCAAGTGGGTCTCTGATGTACTGTGCTCTGACTTCCAAGATCCTTGCCTTGTTTAGAAAGAGAACCAGAGGTGATGTCACCATACTGTATCAATTTCTTTAGTACTTTCCTTTCCCCTACTGACAGACGCAGACAATTAGGACATCCCAAAACTGAGATTTGCTTATGATTTTCTTTCTGTTGTTTTGCAGTATTCACTCTCCTCTGCCTGTCAGTTCATGCTTTCCAGTCACTTCAGCCACCCAAGACAGAGTTTCATGTCCCCACTACACCCAACAGGCCCCCAGTCCTCCAAATAGAACAATATTGATAGAATACAGTAGGTAAACCAGGAATAAAAGAGAGATGGAGAGAGAGATTATGGCTGTTCAAATAGTATTTATCATGTGAACAGAATGTACTGTCCCTAAGACATTACCTGGGACTGAGTAGTGCTTGTGTAGTAGAACATTATAGGCATGGTAGTGGCTAAGAAGATACTTCTCAATTAGAGGATAACACATTCTATAAGAATACTGTATAGTTAAGGATACTACAACTGCCATGTAGTGGGTGTTATATATGGTCACTGGGAGACATAGCAGCTTGCAAATAATAGGGTGCATATGTGTAGCTTTTAAACACTAAATCAATGTGGTAACCAGATGGGCCCCTGCTGATTGTCCCTGTGGACCTTACACACTCATGTAGTGTCAAGGCACGTATTACTGAGTGGGTTACATGGAGTAGTTTCATGGATTACCACCCAAAGTGTAAATCATAAGCACAATCAGCTATTTGCCCTTTACATGTTAAAACAGCTATAGAGATATGTGTAACCTATCATAGATAGACACTAAAGGCACTATGTTAATATTGTATCCTTCTAAAAAGGACTATCATCACCTACAAAAGAAATACAGCACAGCACCCCCATATTCCCCACCACAGTTTAAATAATAGTATTTATTTTAAGGTGCTGTCATCTCCATTCTATCCTGTATTACACCAGCTGAGTAACAGATAGCATGCAAACAAAGGGTTGGCATCTCTGTGGTACAACTAAAGCACTGCTTACTTGACACAATTTGAAAAAATGTCATCACTGTCAGACTACAGACTGCTGTGCTCCATTGAATTTCAGTTAAATTATCCTTAATGCTATATTTTGTCACAGCGACAATGGCTAAAAGCTTATTACAGGACTGAACTACTCTCAGCAGGGATAGTACTAGATAATAGCTACTGTACAGAGGCACATTTTTTATATGATTATAAGTACTCAAGAGTAGCTTTATTGCAGGTTACAATTTAAACAGTTTTTATGCCAATACTGCATTTGAGATTGTTGCTTTTTTTTTTTTACAACAGTATGAGATTCCATAAAGGCTCAGTATCACTTTGACACCTTCAGTGCAGCACAGCAAGTATACTTGAATGTTTTCAGAAACAAGGTTGCAGTTGCTTGAATAAAACATTTATCCAGGCAGAAAACAAAAAAGGGAGGGGGATATGTGTCATTCTTTCATTGCACAATACAACAGCACTGTATAGCAATGTCCTTATTATCAAGAAAGCATATATTATTGTGCACTCAAACAAGAAAAAATATGAAGATTTGTTTAGTTGGTTATTGCTGACTGGGAAATGAGGGCTTGGAAATATTTCTTGTTTTCAGCCTGCACCAAAGAAGGGAGACACATAAGCAAACTGACCGATATTAAACCAGGTTAAGCTGTTGATGTTTTTTTACAGAATGAGGAAATTAAGTTAGGACAGTGGAAATCACCTTACTCTTTTCAAGAAATGTCATAGGATTTTTAATGTACATCTAAACTGCTACCATAACAGGCTGATGGGACTAAGGTTCAACATTTTTATTTAATTATTTAAATTTTCTTAACTGGGTTGAATAAGCATTGGGCTACATGGCCCTTTTACAGGTCTGACCAGAGTATATGAATACAAACATAGGAAATACTTAACATACAACTATACAATCAATAAACATTAAAATATAAATGAAAGTACAGACATATACATGAAATATCAAACATTAGTACATCACATCAATTTGCAAAATGTACAATATTGTATCTAAAAAACTAGACTTAAAAAAGCTTCAGTTAGTAGATGACATTTATATTGTGCTTTGAATTTGTAAAGATTTTGTGCATTTCTTACATCTGAGTTTACTCTATTCCTAAGTTTGCCAGCAGTGTACAGTACTTAAAGGATTTTTGACTTTTTGAGGATTTGTAAAATGTCACTGGCAATGTCACTGAGTCACCAAAATGCAATGCTTTTGTACTATTTTTGTGGACAAACACTTCAGTCAGGGGTCCATCCTAGCCCTTTATTTATAACTTTATACATCAAGCAGCTCTTGAAAAAAAGATGGCACCTCTAACAACACAGTGTTCCCCAAGTGCCATACAGAGGCATTGGTATGGCTACTTTTAAGCATGGGAAGAATGTCCCCTGCTGAGCTACCAGCAGCACTTCATGCAGCACCTGGTGCTTACTGGAGGTCTCCAGTCCTCCTGCTGACCAATCATGACTCTACTTAGTTTGAGATTTGATGGTATCAGGCTACTAGGTGAGGTAGGCTGCATACAGATTAACTTCTTGCATTCTGTAGTACTGTATGTTTTCCTTTTCATTTTAGAATTAGACATTCACAGGTCTACATCCCACATTTGTGTAACTAAACAAGTCTCAGTGGTTGTCAAAATAGATCAACAATTCTATAAGCAGAGCATTTGTCTTTGTTTTTCTAAACAGTAAGTATAGCATGATTATATGTTGGAAAAACTAGGACCTTAGCTCTACTTTGATGACTTGGCAGGGTCAACTATCAGATTAATGCCTGTGTAAAGCCTGACTCTGAGCTTGGACTGCATTCAAAGGCCCCCACTCCCAGGAGGACCTGCTCATGTACAGATCTCTTCAGAATGCCTATATAAAGGCAGTCCACACAGCTAAGGCTGAGTACTTTAGGTCCCACCTCCACACTAACAGCAATGCACCCTCAAAATTCTGGCAAGTTATCCACTCCCTCCTTGACCCTCCATCCCAAACCACCCCCTACCCTTGTTGTGGATGGTTATCCTATGTCTGACCATTCCTCTGTTGTAGAGAACTTCAATAAATTATTTCCCGACTGTGATCTCCCAGATCCCACTCTGCACACCTCCCTTGACCCTTCCTCCCCACTGTCTTCTGCAGGTTATTATTCCCCGCCGCTTCCCCTCAGGAGGTTTATCAAGCACCACTATCCTTAAACCCCTCCAAATTTAGCCCCAATGGACTCCATACTATTCTTCTCAGTTTCTCTGCCCTACCAATAGTCACTCCCCTCACTTACCTCCTTAACTTCTCATTCCAATCTTGCACCATCCCAACAGCTTGGAAGGTAGCTAAGGTGTTCCCCCTCCACAAAGGTGAATACCCATCCCTCTATGGTAACTTCCAGACCATATCTTTGCTCCCTTCCCCCTCCAAACTACCAGCATCTATTGTCCACTTTAGACTTGATAAATTCCTGTCCAATGCTGACACTCTCTCCCCCTTCCAAGCAGTTTTCAGAAAAAATAATTCTACTGTCTCTTCCTTTTTGTGCATCACAGATTTCATCCTCTCAGAGATGGACCAGGATCATATCTTCACAGCCATCTTTGAAGACTTGGCTAAGGCCTTTGTCTATCTGTCCCACTCTCTCCTCCTAAACCATCTAGCCTCTGCCAGTGTGGCAGGCTCAACAGTAAACTGGTTCCAATCCTTCATCTCATACCAGCAACAGTCAGTTCTGGTAGGTAATGATCTCTTTTCCCCCACTTCCCACCCTCGCAGGAGTCCCCAAGGGTCCATACATGGCCCTATTCTATTCTGTTCACCATCATTAAGGCACTGCATTTAGAATGCCCAGTCATCCAGTCATTAGAGAACCAGATTGCATTTCCAATCCCCCTTCCCTGGGGTCCACCCATCTGGAGTTGGTATCTTTAGTAAGGAGGGATGTGGGGGGAGCACAGCCCCCCACAAGTGAGGGGCAGGGGTGCAGCCTCTCACAAATAGAGAGGTCAGTGTCACTAAAATCTGGTGCTCTAATTGCCAGGTGCTCTAAATTCATTGCCCAGAAGTGATGGAATCCTGTACTGTATGCCTCTGGACCATCACCTGCAGATGTGCAAGGCCCCCTCCAACATGATTTTAACAAAGTCCTGAGCTGGTTTCAACCCAACCAGCTCAAAGGTAACATTAAAAAAATGTCTCCATGGTTTTCAGTGCCAGACAAAAGATGGCTAGGCATCAGACTCCCCCTGTGTTCTCCACCTCCAATGGCCTCCCTCTTGAGGTAGTACCAACATTTAAATATCTAGGGGTCTGGCTGGATAGCCTCCATGACTATGCCGCTCACATAAATGCCATCTGCTCAAAGCTCCACCCTAAACTCAGGGTCCTACATCAGACCAAAGACTGTCTGCCCCTTCTGATACTCCATGAACTAATCACAAAAATTATTTTACCAGTATTTGGCAATGATGATATAGTCTAAGGCATTGACACCTGTGTCCCTCACCAGGCTTGACACCCTTCTTAATTCATTCCGTCACTTTGCTACAAAGTCCTCTTTTAACACTAACCACTGCTGTCTCTATTCCTTTCTCTGTATCACTCCTCTTCTTCACTGACATCTGACCTACTGTCTGGCCTTCACTGCCAGCTACTGGTTCGGGACCCTTCCCTCCTATCTTTCCTCCCTTCTATCCCCTTCTAACCTATTCTCCTACCCCCTGTGCTCCAGGGACTCCCACTCTTTCTCAGTCCTGCATCCCCACCTACATCTGGACTATCAGCTTTTTCATACCACTTCCCTTTGCACTGGAATCATCTTTCCACTCACATTCATTCATCTCATTCACCTCCCTGCCTTTCAGCACCTGCTATAGCTCACTTTAATTCCACCTTGCTTTTGCCCTTCTAGCTCTCTAGTCCCTCCACCTCAACCTTCCTAAATTTCCCTGACTCTAAGGCTTTCTCTATTGACACATTACAGCTCTTCGACATTGTTTATTTCCTCCACTGTAACCAAATGCCAACTTATTGTTTTAAGCACTGTTGCCTTCTATAGTAGTTTACTGATTTTTGCTGCCATTTGTTTAAAATGTTCCTTTTGTTATTAATGTCTGGATTATTGTCACTGCCCTCAGTGTGTATTCTGTAACTGCTGTCGATGCACAGGACAGGAAGCACAGGAAAACCGGGGGCAGTTTCAAAATTCCCGAGTAGCGTTTTATTTTTTTATTTTTATTTTTTTATTTTAGTCTTTGGTAACTGGGTAAGGCCCAGTAGGCACAAGTGCCTGTTTTCAGGGGTGACCTGGGAGCACTGGGCAGTTAAGTGACTTGCTCAGAGTCACACAGTAGTAAGCAAGTGGAGGTTGTGAGAATCAAACTCAGGTCTGGTCTGCTGGATGTATCAAGCTCATTCACACCTCGTTCCCCTAACCTCTAGGCTATACTGCCAGCCTTATTATCAACAACAGTAAAATAAAAAAAATATATATATACTGTATATTGTTCAGTGTAACTATTTACATAGGCAGGACAAACAGAGAAAACAAAGTCCTTTGTCTGAGGGTATCTCTAATTCCAAGTTTCAGTCTGTGAGTCTCTCCCTTCTAGCAAAAGTATTGCTGCTCTTTTTATAAATCTTTGCCTGGGAACTTAAGAGATATCCTGTTTCTCACAAAATGTTCTTGCCAGTTTCTTTGCAAACAGAACAATGTTCCAAGCTGGCTCCCTGCTGACAGCTCTGCAAAAGAGTTTGCAAACAAGCCTGAGAGGAGCTCAAACTGCATCTCAGGTTAACCCCCTAAATTCCAAATAGCTTTTTGCAATAATTTCAACAGTATAAGTATATAAAGTTTCATATAAAGGGATACCAGTATCATTTACAGTTTCACACAAAGATTCAAATATAATTTTGTAACCACAGATGTGCAAGGGGTAGAGAAAAGACAGAAAAAGCAAGTGAAAGCAGAGAGATAGAGAGAGGTGGAGAATCATGAGATCGTCAGAGTGATCAGTTCCTAGGTCCCACGAGAACATTTGATTGCACAACCAGACAGATAAGAGACAGAAAAGTAGAGGATAGAACCGATTCTTGTGTTTAACTCTTTCTGCATAACAAATGTGACAGGGCTTTATTCAATCCTGTCACAGTAATCCCCTTCTCCTCGGGTCACACCTGGCAATGAGCCTCGGCTCTGTGTGTCTTTCCTGGTTACCAACTTTTAAATAAATAAAATAAATAATTTTGAAGTTTTGACTAGTTACCAAGATGTGCTTCGAGGAGAAATAGCTAAGCCTAACCATCTTTTCAGTGTGACTCCATGGGACAAAAGTCACCTGCAATGACTGATCAATTAAATTTTTTGAGTAAATGTGATGCAGTTTCCTCTTTGTGTATATGCTTTGGTTATAACCATACTTACTGCTTTGGAAAGAAATGTTGAATCAACGTTATTTTGAACTTCTTTTCAAAGATCCCATTAAATGAGTTTCTAAATATTTTACTCTTAATTATTTTTAACTGCAGTATTTAAAACTATACCTTTATCATGTCAATTTATTTTATTAGAACACTTTTACACTAATTATTTCAGAACATTTTAAAGAACCTGTATAGGCATTCCTTGATTTGCCAGGTTTCCTGTCTTTATTGTTTTACATGTGAGATCAAGTGGCATTTTACATGTGAAATCACAAGTGACTCCCAACCCTAATCCTCCTTCCTGCTCACCATTGCCTGCCCAATGTGAATACTGACAACTGCTAGCACTAATCCTCCATGCCTCCCCCCACCATCACACTCCACCTGCCCTCCCATACAAATAACCTCACCCTTCCTCTTGTCCCACACCACTAATAGGCAACCCTCCCACCCCACTCTACTCCTGTCTCTTACCCCTATATTTTATTGTGCATACCTTTCCCTCACCCTACTACCCCCTATACTCTCTCCCTTAACACCTCTTCTATAACATCCTCCCACTCTACCCTCACTCCCTACTACCTAACTTACCTGGACAATGTCAACATTTGACTTCACTATTTCAGTGCCAGTGTTGTACACTGATGTAATTCCTTATTGCACAAGATTCTAGAGCTGTATCTCTCTGTATATACATTGTATGTCTTCTTGTATTGCAAATGCAATTATTGTATCCTTGTTGTATTTATTCTAGCTTAATTGTATTTAATGTATGTCCCCCCTGTACCCATTTATTGTATTGTACTGTGACGCATTGTCATGATGTGGAACCTTTGTAAATGAGCTTTTAGCTCAAAGGATGTAACTCTGAGACAAATAAATAAATAAATATGTTTTTAGCTCCTAAGAGAGCCAAAGCCCAACCGTATTAGTATTCACTGAAAGCAGCACACTGTTCTTCTCATCTTTTGAAACAGCATTCATTTTGAAAAGATGTTTTAGTGCCGAAGGTAGGCAGAGCCTGCAGCCCTCTTGTATTAGTTAAAAAAACAAGCTTACCATGGAACTTCCTTTTTGGTCTTTTGGAAGTATCCATCCACAACTGCAAAATAGTGCACTCCCCATCTAATTTTTGTTATTTGCTGCTCTGTCTTAAAGACACGGGGATGCTACTGTTCCTCATAACTTCTCAGGATATAAACAAAAAAAACTATTGAAGCTGCTGTCATTTAACCCTTACAAAGCTGCAGAATGAGCATCTATTCAGTTCGATCACATTGATTCATTCTAGTTCTTTCAACAGCCTAGGGGTTAACTCATTATCTCCTTACTTTGACTGAATACTGAGCCAGTATCACATGGCTAATTAGGCACATGTGTTATGTGGGAGACAGAACAATATTCATAGGTTTCATAGGTTTTCCAAGCTAGGGGACATAGTCCATAATGCTTGCCTCGTATTTTTGTATATTAGGTATATTTGTCAACATCTGTCATTACCGAATCCAAATTTGTTTTAAATGCATCCATGTTAGTACTTTCCACAACAATTGTAGGAAGATGATTCCATATTGAGATTGATCTTATGCTAAACCAATTTTTTCTCCTTAGTGTATTCCATTTCCCAATCAATAATTGTTTACTATGTCTACGATTACTTTGTCTATGTTTAGACAAGAATGAACCTGTTCCATTTAGAAGTATAGAATCTTGTAATAAACCATATATTAGACATAAGTCTCCCCTAAGCCTTCTATATTTTAAAGAATACAATTTTAAATCCTTTAGCCTATCCTCATAGTCCTTTCCCTTCATTCCTGTTATTGTCCTGCTAAATCGTCTCTGGACTCTTTCAATATTACTAATTTCTTCCTTTGTATATGGGGACCACACCTGGACACAATACTCAAGGTGAGGTCTCACCAGAGCATTATACAATGGCAGCATAACCTCTCTAGTCCTACTTGCCACATGTCTAAATATACAATTTAGGTTCTGGTTTGCCCTTTTGATTTGTTTGTTACAATGTAATTTAAATTTCATATCTGGGGTAATAGTAAGCCCAAGATCCTTTTCTTCAATGGTCTGATGTAATGTTTGGTTCCCTAGTTTATATGTAAATTTAGAATTATGTTTGCCCAAATGCATCACCTTACACTTGTCATTGTTTAACACCAATTTCTTTTTTTGGGCCCAGTTAGAAATTTCATCTAAGAAGTCTTGCAGAATTCTGCTTTCCTTATTATTATTGATAATAGACCCTATACGGCAATCATCTGCAAATTTGAGTAGCCAAATATTTATATTCGATTCTAGGGAGGAAATGTAAACATTAAATAAACACGGTCCCAATACTGACTTCTGTGGGACACCACTAGTCACGCTAACCCACTCTGACAACTCTCCATTAATGGCCACTCTCTGCTTCCTGTTACTAAGCCACATCTTTATCCAATTTATTATATTATGGTTTAATTTAACCTCTTATAAGGCATGTATAAGTTCAAAGTGAGGGATTTTGTCAAATGCCTTAGCAAAATCCAGAAACACTAAATCAACTGAATTGCCATTATCCATTACTTCTATAACTTTATCATAAAAGGTCAAGAGGTTAGTTAAACATGATCTTGTCTTTGTGAATCCATGTTGATATTTGTCAGTAAGTTTATTATTATTAAGATGTTCCAAAATAATTTCCTTAACAAACTGTTCAAATATTTTGCCAATTACTGATGTTAGACTTATAGGTCTAAAATTTTCTGGCTTATTGGTAGGTCCTTTTTTGTGAATAGGTATGACTGTTGCCATTCTCCAATCATTTGGGACTTCACCAGTATCTAATGAATGTTGGAATATATTAGTTAGGGGCATGTATATTTCATTAGCGAGTTCTTTTATTACCTTCAGATGAATATCATCCGGGCCCGGGGACTTGTTGGTATTTATTTTATTAAGTTTATCTAATTCTTCTTTAGGGTTAATTATAATAGTACCAGGTATGGAGCTATCTGATTTGATTAATTTAACATATGAATTATCATTAAATACAGATGAGAAATATTGATTCTGTATGTTAGCTATTTCATATTTATCAGTTACACAACCAGCTAGTGTAGTAAATGGGCCTATAGTTGTAGAATTACTTCTGGTTTTATTTATATAGGAGAAAAAGGATTTCTTGTTATCTTTTACCCTTGATGCTAGTTTAAATTCAAATTGTGTTTTTTCTAATCTTATTTTAGTTTTTATTATTTTTAATAAATCACTATATTTGGGTTTGAGATGTATAAAACCCTTTTGGATTTGTTTATAAAGTTTATTTTTTTTATTAATTAGTGATTTAATTTTAGAGGACATCCATCCTGGAGTAGGTGTATCCTTTGATTCATACTTACTTTTAGTTGGAATATTAGTTTTAATCAGGTCCTTTAATTTGTTTGCTAATAATAACCATTTCCCCTCCACTAATAAATTTATGAATGATGCTTGCCAATCCCAACAACTAATAATATGTTTCACATTTTCAAAGTTAGCTTTAGTGAAATTTAAGATTTTGGTTGTACCTGTAGCTAGTGTGTATTTACTATTTAATATTTGGAATTGTACAATATTTTGATCACTATTAGCTAAAGGTGCATTAACATCAATCCTAGTAATACAATGTGCAACATTAGTTAGTATAAGATCCAATATTCTATTACCTCTAGTATTTGTTTTAACTAGTTGTTCCAAACCTATTTCATTAAATATTTTCATATAATTTCTATCAATTCTGTCTATTGCAGTTACATATTCCCAGTTAACACTGTTCAAATTGAAGTCTCCCATAATTATGTAATTTTTTGAAGTATCAAGATGACCAAGGAAATGTAGTAATTTTGCATCATTCTTAGGACTCATAGAAGGAGGTCTGTATACTAAAGGCAGAATAAATGATGGACCTATCAGTGGTTTCATTCTAATCCGTAATATTTCAAGATCAATATCATCCATGATTTCTTCACTATTAATTGATTGGTGAATATATATAGCTACCCTTCCCCCTTTTCTATACTTCCTATTTTTATAATATAATTTATATCCCTGTATATTTTTATCCCAAGAATCATTGTCGCCCCACCAAGTCTCAGTGATGATGGCAATAAGTATGGAATTCTTCCCAAGGTACAGTTTAAACTCATCAAATTTATTAATTAGGCTCTGTGCATTTAAAAGGACTCCATTCCAACCGTAATCTTCAATTTTATCACCCTTACCATATTGCAGTCAGCAGGTGACCTGCCAGAAATTGTTGGTCAGTAATTACAGACTTTGTTGATAAAAATAAGAAAACAACATTTCAAATGCAGAAAACAGGGTTAAGAAGTTTAATTAGTTTAATAGGAGTTATTAAAGTTTGTTTAATGAGACGTTTTTGCAGTACTGGCAAGGGGGAAGAAAGGCACAATGATATTCACAGGAGCCTATTTGAGTACATAACCCCCACCACACTTTCACTATTGGACTGCTGGCTGTCCTTTCTAGCCCCCCCCCCCAGGACAGCAAGCAAGATTTTATCAGTTACTTGCTATAAATACTATTTTTTCCCAAGCCCTGAAACTGATCTGTGCCTGAAAAAGGTAGTGTTGGACTAGGGAAACACAGAGACACATACACACAGACAAGGGAGATGTACTGCAGAATTCCAACACTGTCTGTCATATGGGAATGAACTGACCACCCTCTGTGACACAGAATGCAATGTATATAAGAAAATAGCCTATGTAAGAAGTAGACCCGGACCCCCCCCCCCCGAATCCTTACATATGCTAATTTCTTCAGCCTTAAAACTGAGAGTCATCATGTAGGAATTTCTACTGTCTACTGTTGTCAACACTCCTATTTGTCTGTTATTTAGTTCAAAAGTAAATTAGCACTATGAAACCAGTCATATAGAGGGTATAATGACTTGAACAGTTTTTGTTTTGTTTGTTTCTTTTTGTTTGTTTTCTATTACTGGTCCAAAATAAGTATCCATTTATAAGTGTATAAGCCCTGTTTGATAAATGAATGCTCTGCTATGCCATGCAGCTGTAAATATCAGTACTAGAACAATGTTAGCAAGATCCTCTGACACTCGCACTTAGTTGGTCCCCTGTCAAACCACTCTTATTGGTCAGTCAGTCTTTACCCACCATTTCCCACAAATCGGGAACACCCTCCCGCCCAAATACAGCACTCCTCCTCCTCCTACTCCCTTGCCTCTGCCTTACATAACTTTCTCTCATCTAACTGCTCCTGCTTTAACCCTCCTTTATTATCCTCCTATGCCTCTGTTCCTGTCCATGACTCACATCACCTATTAAATTTGCCATCCCCGAGACTGCTTCTCAGCATGCTCTCCTCTCCCTCCACCGCTATGTACCATGTTCCTCAGATGTGCCACTTAAATGCATATTCCACAGGTATGATATATTTAACTGTATGTTACGTCACAAATGTGACTGTATGATTATTTATGATATTTTTTAACTGTATGTCTTGTTACAAATGTAATTGAATGTTTAATTTCTTGAATATGTTAAATGCTAAACTGTATGTCTAATTCTTCATCCAATTGTACCCCCCTCCCTCTGGTCGCACCAGAAGACAAGCAGCTTGTTGTTCAGTGTGCCTTCCTGGTGAAACATTTCAATGAATTAATAAATAAATAAGTCAGTCTCTTCTGTAACTAGTTATTCTTTTGGTAACAAGGTAAGTCCCACTATGACCAGAGTCTGTTTTCAGGGGCAACCCAAGGACACTATTATGGTTAAGTGACTTGCTCAGGGTCACAGAGTGTCAATCAATCAATCAATTAATCAATCAATCAAATTCTTTATTTATCCACGTGAACATCATTGAGCAAGTTCATTTACAAGGTGGACCTACTTTACACAAGTCAAGTAACAATGCATTTATATACAGACAAACAGACAGTAGATGCAAGAGTACAACAGTACAGGTAGTCCTGCAATAGACAGGATAAGAAAAAATACATTTGGGTTCAGGTAAAAGACAGTCAGTAAGGGTATACATAACAATAGGGTATCAAGTCAGCAAAAATTTATACCAGATACAACAACATACTTGGTTTAGTATTCCTGTAAGGTAAAGGCATTATAGTCCAGCGAAGAGATTAGTTGAAGTGGATGCTACAAGTGAAGAGACATACATAGTCAGTTTAAAAGACCCAGGCATATCAAGGGGAGACATCTGTCGGGAGAAGTGGGCAGCCAGTGGGGGGGCTGGAACTGGAATAATACTAGGAGCGAAGGAATTAGATGCTGTGGGTATACAAGGAATAGATTGGTGAGGGAGGGTGAGATTTAGGGTGGTAGATAAGTAGGTGGTTCAGGGACAAGTTATGCAATGATACTAGAAGGAAGGAGGATGGGAAAAGCAGGGAGGATGTGGAAGGGGGTGTAAGTAAGCTAGGATCATTGGAAGCAGGTGCAGGCTTCTGTAATGTATTTTGAATATAATGTCTTAAACACAATGAGACTAACAGGAGTCCTCAGTTTCAGTGATTTCTGTAGCACAATCCAGAGCTAGGATCATTGGAAGCAGTTGCAGGCTTCTGTAATATATTTTGAGTATAATGACTTAAACACAGTAATACTAACAGGAGACCTCAGTTTCAGTGATTTCTGTAGCACATTCCAGAGTGACAGTAGAATGAATCATATGGCAGCTCTCCCAAAATGCATTAGGGCTTTGGGCACTTTCAGAGAAATCAGTGAGCAGCTTCTTAAGGCATAGGTTCCAGACATATTGAGAGTCAGGCACTCAACAATCTACTGCAGAAGTTTGCCAGTGATAGCTCTGTATGTCCAGAGAGCTACATTTTTATTTCATCTGTAGTGTAGGGAGGTCCAACGTACTGCGGCATATAAAAAGCAGTGATGGGTGGAGAAGGGGAGACCAGTGATGAAGTGCAGGGCTCTGTGGTAAAGTATGTCCAATTTACTGAGGTATGAAGTAGCACATTGGCTGTATATAAAGTCAACATAATCAATTAGGGAAAGGAATGTAGACTGAACTAGCTGTCTCTTGGCCTCTGTAGTTAGTAGGTGGTTTAACCTGAAGAAGAGACCTAGTCTCTGCCTTAGTTGTTTTAACATATCCTCCAGGTGGTCTGCAAAGGAGAGTTTGAAGTCTAGCCAAATCCCCAGGTATTTGAATTTTGGCACAAATTCCAGTGTTTCTCCTTGGAGGGTGGTGATGGGTGGTAGAGCAGAGTAGGCTTCATGGTTAATAGGTGAAAATAGCATTGCCTTTGTCTTTTTGGCATTAAGTAGCAATGTTTTACTAAGGAGCTGGTACTGAAGTATGTTGAAGTCAGCTTGCAGGTCACTACAGGCAGTTTCAGGAGTTGTACGGCTTAGGTAAATCACTGTATCATCTGTGAATAGATGAATTTTTGCCTCATTGATGCCTGAGTCTATATTGTTGATGCAGATGGCAAATAGGAGTGGCCCCAGGATGGATCCCTGTGGGATGCCTCTTTTTAACAGATTTGAGGAGGAGAGTTCAACTTCGGACTTGACCTGTTGGTGCCTATCAGAAAGGTAGTTGTGGAACCAACACAGGGAGGTAGAATCTAGACCAATAGCTTTTAATGAAGAAAGAAGGAGGCTGTGGTAGACAGTGTTGAAGGCCTTACTTAGGTCTTGAAAAATGGCACAGACAAAGTTTTTGTTCTCTAGCTTGCACTGCCAGTCATTTGTCACCTTGGCCAGGACCGTGATTGTACTATGTTCAGTTCTGAAACCAGATTGCATTGGGTTTAGCAGGTTATTATGATCTATGAAAGATTTCAGCTGGGCAGTCACAATTTTTTCCAGAAGTTTTGATAGTACCGGGAGAAGGGAGATGTGCCTCTAGTTGTTTAGATCACAGGGGTCTCCAGATTTAAACAACGGAATAACATGTGCAGTCTTCCACAGTTTGAGGAGGGTCCCTTGAGAAAGGGCCAAGTTAAATAGATGCTCAATAGGTACGGACAAGACATGATAGGCAATCTTTAGGTAGTATGGATTGAAGGTGTCAGCGTCAGCACTTTTTCTGGTGTCCAACTGGAGGAAGAGATCTTCAACCTCTTTTAGTGAGGCAGGAGAGAATGAAAAGACTGAATCTGAGGGACTAGATTCTGAAGGTTGTGTGGTAAGCTGGGAGCATAGGTTGTGTGCAGGTGAGTTATGAAAAGCTAGCCCTGCAGTAGCAAAGTGATTGTTGAAGGCTTGTAGTATCTCTTTATTGTTGTTGATAGTTACATTGTCATAAATAATTTTTGAGGGGGAGAGTGTTTCCTGTGGTATTACCAGAAAGTTATTTTATTGTGAACCAGAACTTGGTAGGGCAGTTGGAGGCAGTGTCGAATTCAGAGCGATAGAAGTTGGACTTGGTTTCCTGAAGAAGCTTTGTACAGTAGTTTCTGGCTGTTCTGAAAAGATGCCAGTCTTTGGCTTTGTGGGATTTGCGTGCTAGCTTCTAGAGCTTGTCTCTTTTTAATAGTGCTATCTTGATGTCTGCTGTAAACCAATGGCACTTTCTAACCTTTATGCGGGTTTTGACTAAGGGTGCATGGGTGTTAAGAGCGCTGGATACAATTTCATGGAAAATGGCACATGCTGTTTCTACTGATTTGGCTAAATAAAAGGTATACCAAAGCAGGGAGTCTTTCAGGTCATTGATATATGCAAGCGGGTCAAAACTGTTTTGATCTTTTGGTAGAGAACTTTGCTGAGGCTGTTGGTTTAGGAACTGCTCTTATGCCAGCAATAAAGCAATGGTCACTGACATCGGCAGAAAAGATACCAGCATGGGAAAAGAAATGGGGTTTGCTTACTAGAAGTACATCTAATAGTGTACTTTTCATAGGGTTGTTCTTATTGATACGAGTAGGTTCATTAATAATTAGAGTGAGCCCATGAGAGTCACAGAAGGATTTAAGTGGAAGAGATGCGCTTGACAGCCAGTCATAGTTAAGGTCCCCTAGTATAATTGTTTTCATTGTGTCAGTACTCATAGTAGATGATAGGTGGGACAGGAGCAGTGACCCCGAGGAAGGGGATCTATAACATTCTATGACACGGAGGGCCATAGATGTAGATATTTTGATTTTTAAGGACAGGAATTCAAAGGCATTGGCAATTGATGTAGTGTTGAGGGTAGTGACTGTAAATTTGTCCTTAACATAGATGACTACACCACCGCCTCTGGTTAGTTTATTGGCTCTAAATAAAAGATAGTTGGGGATATTGACCTCTTTGTCTGGTGTGGATGGATAAAGCCAGGATTCAGATATGACAAATACATCTGGCTCAGTGTGAATAGCCCAAGCCTGTAATGAGGTGAGTTTCTTTAACAGGGTACACACAATAACTTGCATAAAGCTGATACCTTTGTACTTCATGACTTCGGACAGTGAAGAAATTGTTGTATAGGACCAGGGTTAAGTTTAACATTACCTGACCATAGCAAGAGGAGGAGTACAATTTTTCTCAGAGCAACAAGTGGTAATTTGGAAGAACTAAACCTTCTTTGGCTAGTGGGAGTATTGGCGTAGGAATGCAATGACCTATTCTTTGTACTGTCCAGTCCTAGTGATACACGTGCTAAGACCCTAGCCATATGACACCAGTAGATGCAGGTACTGGGACGAGTAGGTAACATTCCTTGGGTAGGTAATGAGATGCCATGGCTATCCGAGAGGGAGACTCAGCTGAAAGTGGGTATGACAACTTGGGGGCATAGCATGAATTGTATAGGGACTCCATAAGTAGACATTCATGTAGTAGGTGATATGAGTTCTCTTTGGGGTAAATTCCATCTGGTGTATACCCTAATAAGGGTAGGGTGAATAAGTCGGTAAATAGGTAAAGCCAGATTGCAAGTTCCATGGTTAAAGTCTGGGGGTCAGAAAGAGAAACAGTTGTAAGGGTTTAATCTAGGCAAGGTATCACCAGGTAAGACTACACGCCACGGGGTCTGAAAAGGGATATACGTGCCGATGCCACTTGAAGGGAGCAAGGAGATGTTTCTATGGCACAGTGACTAGAGATAGTTATGGGAAGTCATAAACCTGATCTAAGAAGTATCACCAGCTAAGGCTACACACCATAGGGTCAGCAAAGGGATGTAGGCGCTGGAACCGGGTTAGGTACTAAATCCTGTCTTAAAAAATACCACCATGTAAATTACTGCTTAAAACATCCCGAACCACTAATTTCCTGATACATTTGAAATCCCGACCTACAAAATACTGTAATGTTGAAAAAATGTTGATTAAATCGGCTTTTGGAGGAAGGAAACCAGTTTTTGTTTTTTATTCCCCACTTTCCAGTGGGTGGTGTTCTATTCCTGGAAAACCAACCACGCAGCTCTTAAAATTCTTTTGCAAAGCAAAAAAAGGCTGTGCCCATTCCCCCTCCCCCGTTTTTAAAACAAATCAGTGACACTACTAATTCCTCAAGTAAATGGTTGCTCTAAATACATTGTCCCTACCTAACCACCCAGCTGTTCAGGAGCAAACTCAGGCTGCTGCATTGAAAGGCAGGCCAGGCTGAGGAAGTTACTGTGTGACAGCGTGTTTCAGTTGGGAAGGTGGACAGCAAGCTGTGACAGTACAGAGACCCCTACCACTGAGCCAAGAAGCTTAATGGGATGGATCAGGGTCATGTCACCTTGTGTCTTTGTGGATGTTGCAAAGAAATGTGCTGCTGTTTTCCATGTTCTTCTGCTAGACAACCTTGCTGGAGTCTATCTGCCCTAAATGATGCGGGATTTAGATTTTCGGTCAGTCGATTTTCGGTCTTATTTTTTTCTGGATTTCATTTTTTCTTCATTTTTTTTCTGGATTTCATCATGCGGGATTATGTGGGGTGGGATTTAGGATGGATCCCACTGAAACCACTTGTAGAGAGTAAGGAGAATTTACTATGACACAGAGACTAGGGACAGAAATAAGAAGTCACAAATCTGATCTGAGACGAGTGGTAGGGGGAGACTGCTGTGGGTTAGTTAGGATGGGACACTTGAACCTGAAGTGGCAGCCCAAAATGTATATGTCTGTGGGCATCCTAGGGAGGTGGGGATGATAGATTTGTAGGAAAGCCAGTGGCAGGGGAGGGCAGGGCAAGGAGGTCTATATAATAACGGTCAGGGAGGGTGGGTGTAAAATTTGAGGCATTGCCGTACCTCTCGTCTGGAGTCTAAGCGAGTGGTCTTGGGCAGCGCTTTGGAAACACTGACCTCCTGGTGGCCGCAGTTCTTGAGGCAGATGAGCTGGGAGTCCTGGAGGGTTCTCGGCTGAAGGGGAATTGAAAGCAAAGCCAATTAGTACTGGACCCAGACAATGGTCAAGCTACCCAGTGACAAAACTAATTTACAAATGAAAGGGGTCAATTTCCTTGGCACCCTGAAGTCTGGGCAGCAGTTACAGAGACAAAGGAAAGGGCTGTTTCACTTAATCAATCTAGCAAGAGCAGTTTGCAAGTATTACAGCTTTTTTTAGGCAGTTTACAGGCAGTTTCTAACAAAATAGGCATACATTAGCAAGCATAGATAAATGCCATTCAGTGTGCATAGATGTGTTAGAATGCATCTGGGAAACACATAATATCTCACAGACATATGAGTTAAATGGAATGACATTGAAGAATGTTTTTGATGAAAAAGGCTGTGGAATTCTTGTGGATAACAAACTGAATTTCAATAGACACAGAACTCATATGATAGCAAGAGCAAAGAAGAGGTTGTGGATATCAAATCCTATTCTGCCAGATGTGCCAAGCTCATTCACAGCTCACTGCTCTAATATCTACGCTGTTCTGCCAGCCCTATGATGTGATTTAACAACCCCACACAGTCCCACTACACAATGCAATATCACAATGACCAAGCAATAGAAAATAGCACACAGGAGTTAAAGACAAACAAGGAATATAGGATTCATACTGGGCAATCATACTGAGTATATAGTGAAAGAAGGCATCTTTTGCCCATACTATCATTTCACACATTAGTGGGTCCACTGTGTCCCATTATGTGTCAACCAGTCATCAACTTTTATTTTAAACTCATCTATATTTCTGCTAACCACAACAAGCATATTCCACAATCTTCCAGTTCTGTTCACAAAGGAATAATGTTCACTATTCAGTCTGCTGCTGACAATTTTATTTACTTCTTGTGACTTCTTAGCCCTACAGGCTTCTCACTCACCACAATATTGATTTCCTCAGTCAACTCCTGATGTGCCATCATCTTATACATTATCAAAAGGTCACCCCAACCCTTCTC
This sequence comes from Neoceratodus forsteri, assembly GCA_016271365.2. Taxonomy (NCBI): domain Eukaryota; kingdom Metazoa; phylum Chordata; order Ceratodontiformes; family Ceratodontidae; genus Neoceratodus; species Neoceratodus forsteri. Next base: position 766,842,141 of record CM057452.1, on the reverse strand, counting down.
TGCTCCAGACAGAAAAAAACAGTTTTATGTAACCTATCCTTGTAGCTTAACTTGCTCAAAGAACCTATGTTTTTTTGTAAATCTCATTTGTATCTTCTCTAGTTTCCCGATGTCACCCTGCTTATATGGGTTCCACAACTGGGATCCATATTCCAGGTGGGGTCTAACATATAATTTATATGGGGTAACCTACAATTTAATGATTTCTTGATGAAGCATCGGTTGATATTTTTGATCATGAAGTTTGCTCTTGATATCATATGAGTTCTGTGTCTATTGAAATTCAGTTTGTTATCCACAAGAATTCCACAGTCTTTTTCATCAAAAACCTTCTTCAATATCACCCAATTTAACTCATATGTCTGTGAGATATGTTTTTCCCAGATGCATACTAACACATTTATGCACACTGGATGGCATTCTGTTCCAACTGTCCAGTCTTCAATTAACTTTAAATCTCTTGTCATATCTTGCTGCTGTTCCACAGTACCGACAGGTACACCCAGTTTGATGTCATCAGCAAATTTTATAATAGCGTTCTTAATATTAACTTGTAGATCACTGATAAAAATTGAAATCAGAGTTTATCCAAGTACCGACTCCTGCTGCAATCCACTCATGACCTCAATGGGTTCAGAACATTCCCCTACCACTCCAACTCACTGGTATCTATCACACAACCAGTTGTTAATCCAATTTATGATTCTGCTGTCTAACCCTAAAGTAACCATTTTTTTAGTCAGAGAGAAATGTGGGACTTTATCAAAGGCTTTTTGAAAGTCCAGGAAGATGACATCAATAGGGATATTTTCACCAAGTGATTTTTTTTTTCATAGAAACATAGATGATTTGTTGTACAACCTCTATTTTTCTTAAACTCATGTTGTTTCTTATCTACAAGACCAACAATTGACATATTTTTCTACAACTTAATTTTCAAGAAGCGCTCAGCTATCTTGCAAATAATAGAGGTCAAGCTGACCGGTCTATAATTTGATATTTCCATCCTGACCCCCTTTTTTAATAAGGGTATCACCAAAGCTTGCCTCCCATCATGGGGTATCTCCCATGTTGCAAATGAATTATTCAGGATTTTAACCAATGGTAAGGCTATATACTCACCCAGCTTTTTAATTAATCTGGGGGAAAGCTGATCCGGGCCCACTGATTAATGTGGTTTTAAGTTATTAATGAATTTCTTCACTATTGACAGGGTGATATTAAGTTCTAGTTTTCCACAGACATTTTCAGTTATAACAGGTTTCATTCTAGTCTTGTTTTCAAAAACCTTCCCAAAGAAACTATTAAAGGATTCAGCCATATCGTTAGGGATAGGTATTACTTTCCCATTAACCTTAAGTTGACCTAACTGATCAAGCTGCTTCCATGTTGGCTGCCAAGCCATGCCCACAATCTGTGTGGGATCTTGAAGTGAGCAGATGATGTAGGCAATCGTGAGTGAAACTGTGTCATCCTGGGCCTTTCATCTAGTTGTATAGCAGAAGTTTGACTAGTATTGTATGCTGGACCGTACAAGAAATTACATCTGATGATCAGTGCATAACCATCAGTGGTAGAGTATAGAATGATGGTTTTTTGACCATGTAAGATGGCCATGAAGGCTAGCATGTCAATACAGTGAAAAAGGGTTATTGAGTCAATTACAGTGATGCTCTTATAGAGACTGCAATAATAGCGATCGCTGCATTACAGCAAAGACGGTTTCAGTGACTCCAGTGTTATAGTCTAGCTCCGAGGTCCAGGTGCACCTCGGAGGATGTTATTTTAGAAATAGGGGGGTTGGGGGGCACAGTCCCCCAGGGGTGCAGGGGCGGAGCCCCCCTTTATTACCTGTCCATAGCCCAGAAATATCCCATCGTAGGAATACTTGCAAGATGTGCACTGAATAGGCACTCACTGAACTTACCGATCGCCGAAATCTGCTTCTCTGTGAAAACCTAGCCGATAATACACTCGCTGTACTTGATTTGCTGTATTCACACATGGAACCACCATGAGGAAAGTAAGTGGATCTTGCAGGTGATACAGAATTGTGACTGGACCTGAATCCTGATGGTTTAGAGTTAAGGAGGTTGAAGTGAGAGAGAAGTAAGCAAGGCAACAGCATCTCCTGACACTGTTCCCAGTAACAGCGAGTACATTCTGAGTTTATCCCAATCCATGGAACTATGTGTATGTGACTACACAATTTGTTTATTAGTTAAACATTGGGCCTGATTACAAGTACTTTACTTGCAAGTGTGATTAAGCCATTTTAGTAATTTTACTGCCTGTGGGGGAAATTTCTAAGGAGCCCATTACTCTGTTGTTTCTTGTTAAGTGCACTGACATTGGACAACTTGTGGCATCAACAATAAGCCTGCAACATTTCAACACCGGGTACAAAGAGGTTGCTATGTTGGAACTGCTCATGTAAATCAAGGGCCCAGTCAAAGTGGACAGGATAGCAACCCACCATTAAGAGGATCCAAACATTATGGTGCTGGTGACTGTAAGTTGCCATCAAGTAATGCAGGGGCTGCCCCTAATTGGGCTTTGTTATTGGCAGCTGAGACAGCAGTCCTATTGCTGCCTGCCTGGTAGGGCTTGACTAATCAGCAGCTTAAGTATAGTCTGGACCTCCCCTATGTGGGAAACGAATCAAGGCCTGACAGTCTGTGTAGAGCATGTGCTAACCCACATTTTTGCCATTGCAGGTGCAGGTGTGTCAATAGACCTGCAGTATGTTGTATCTCATGCTGGTATTTTTATTGTCTGGTCATCTACTGTGTATGCCAATACTGCAGAGGTCATTATCTTAATTGAAAGGGGACTGGCAGGGAGCTGTTAAATACAGGCTGGAAGGTAGGGAGGTACAGGATCCCAGGGAGTTGTGATAAATCATCAGCTGACCCACTGGAGCTTAATTTCTGTAGATGCAACCCCCCTCCCCACAAGTAATTAATTGAAGACCCAAGGATTCACAATTATCATCTTCAGCAGTGGTGGTGGTGGTGTAAGGCAGGGACCTGTCCTCAAGAACCCCCCCAAAACATACTATATGTATAAAGCTGTCCCAGTTATAATATTAGGTAGCAAGAGATCCCTATTAAAATGAAGATGTTGCTGCTCAGCTGGGTTTTCCTGGAAAAATACATTGTAACAAAATCTGCAAAAGTAACATTCCCAACTTTCATAATCTAAACCCAAATTGAGATGGTTCCATTTTGAAGAAAGGTTTAGAGCTGTCCACTTCTATTCCTAATCACACAAGTGGTAGAATTTAGACTAGAACACAACAGGGTCTGGATTTTTAGGGCGTTGTCTTTAGTTTGGAGGATCAGCAGGCAAGGCACACCATGCCTTGCATGGTATAAGACCCCGTAAGTCAAAGCATCTTTGGATGCTTAGATGTTTTCTTTGCAACCATGCGGCTGATCTCAAGGAGCCATATCTTTACTGCACTGTTGCCCTTGGAGATCCTCCCCTTTTACCCTTGGTCATGTGCAGCAGTTTTTCCACTTTCATTTGCTTTCATTATGCTTGTGGTTATGGGCAGTTGCTCACACCTTACTTTTGTGATCTGCCAGGGCTTCATGTCCACCAGGCCCTGTTGCTGGCAATATGAATTCCAGTGACAACAGCCAGCGACTGCACTCCAGAGATACCAGTCAATCAGCAGCTTCCATTTGTTTCCCACAACCTTGGCTCCTTTGCTGAGCAGATTTGCTCCATAATTCCTTGTCCAGCAGCATAACTGGCACACCCCTGATGTGCAGTGAGGCACCAGCTGTTTCATAGCACTACTGTACCTTCATACATTTAGCCATCTAAGCCTGTGGGGTCCTAAAGAATTTCCACAGATACCACAGTAGGACTCGGGCAACTGAAGCAGTTCGGAATAGCTTGCTTCCTTTCTTGTGTTGGCAACTTTCTGGTTAGCTATTTTACTACTGCATTTGCTTATTCCTGAGAGTCTAAAACTTCATATAATTTTGCCCACCTTATTTACTCTGCTCTTCAGTTGTTACAGCTCAAAACTTCAGCAGCTGCTTTACCAATTTGCCTATTACTATATCTCCAGCAACAGCCCCTTATGGGACTGACTGGCATGCATCAGGCATTTTTGATTTGTTCCATATCATTCCTTCTCAGTCCCATGCTTCAGTCAGCACCCTTGCCTTTAGTCAGGCATTCAGCCTTGTCTTCATACATTGCTGCACTGCTGTACTCCAACAGCAGTCAGGCTTCATTATCGGCCTCCTAATATATGCCTGAACACAGATGCATGCCAGCCATGACCATATCCACAGCTTCCAGGGCTCCTTTGTCCTGGAAGCTGATGCTTTAGCTCTGCTCCCTTTATGTCTGATCCTTGAGGGTGGGTCCCTAGACTCAGGTGGAGTCCATTACTTTCTGCTCTTCAGTTGAGGGCATGTCCTACATTCTTGGGGAAAACTTAACCAGACAGATCGATTCAGTGACACATTCTGATATTCCATTTAAGACTTCAGCTGCCAGACGGTGGAGCCTCTAAGTCTACGGGGGCTCATTTAGTTGCGCAGACCATGTTGGCAACACCTTCAACAGCTATTCTCTCTATGGGTACCTAAAATTCACTTTGTCCCCTCTGACTTCACTTCCTGTGCCTCTGAAGGGTGGAGATCTATTCAACTACTCAGACATTCTGCCCATAAGGGCTCAACTCATAAGGTTTGCCCCTCAAGGGCTTTGCTTCCTGTCTAGACCTCCCCTTGGCTCAGAGACCAGGTGAGTGCCTTCCAGTGGTCATTGCTCTTCTTTTTTCTGCCTTGGGGGTGGGTCTCCTTCACAGGGATCCTCCTTTAGCTGCAGAGATCAGCTTGAGGCACCCACATTGTGTTCTTGTTAGAGGGATATAGTTAAAGCCCTTCTTCTAAAAGTTCTTGCCTGAATGGTGTCTTTAAATTGTAGTAGCCAAGCTGTCACCAATATTATCCTTAGCCTGGAGGAATGACAACCTAGGCCTTGGATCCCCCAAAGTTTCCTCCTAAAACTGTTTTCTTAGAAACATAGAAACATAGAAACATAGACTTTGATGGCAGATAAGAACCACTTGGCCCTCCTAGTCTATCTGTTTTCCCTACGTAGAAGATAAGCAGCAGATCCTATTTAACCAACAGTCTATTTCTTCCTACCCCCCACAAAAATTGCCTTATGTCTGTCCCATGTATTCTTGAATTCTCCCAAAGTTTTAGACCCCACAACCTCCTCAGGAAGGCTGTTCCATGGGTCCACCACCCTCTCTGTGAAAAAAAATACTTCCTCACATTGCCCCAGAGCTGTCCCTCCTCTATCTTCAAACTGTGTCCCCTTGTTCTTGCACATTTCTTTTTCTGAAAGCTGCTACCCTCTTGGACTTTGTTGATTCCACTGAGGTACTTAAACATTTCTATTATGTCCCCCCTCTCTCCCTCCTTTACTCAAGGGTATTCATAGTAAGCTACTTTATTCTCTCCTCATATGGCTTCTCTTGCAGACCCTGCACCATTTTAGTTACCCTCCTTAGAACTGCCTCCATCCTGTCTATGTTCTTGTGGAGATGGGGTCTCCAGAACTGGATGCAGTACTCCAGATGGGGTCTCACCAACTGTCTGTACAGAGGGATAACAACTTCCTGTTTTCTGCTGGTGGTACCTCTCCCTATACATCCCAGGATCCCCCCAGCACTCCCTACCACCTTCTCACATTGCTTGCCAACCTTAAGGTCATCTGATATGATTACCCCCAGGTCCCTTTCCATTTTTGTTGTGGTTACTACCTCCCCCCCCCATTGTGTAATCTTCCCCTGGGTTTTTGTTTCCCAGGTGCATTATTTTGCACATCTTTGCATTGAATCTGAGCTGTCATACTTCTGACTATTCCTCCAACCTTGCCAAGTCCCTTCTCATCCTTTCCACTCTTCCTTGTGTATCAACCCTGTTGCAGATCTTTGTGTCATCTGCAAATAGGCATACTTTTCCTTCCAGTCCTTCTGCAATCTCACTTATAAAGACATTAAAAAGGACTGGACCCAGTACTGAACCCTGCAGTACCCCACTAGTAACCCTTCTTTCTTCAGAGTGGACTCCATTTACAATTACCTTCTGTGTCCTGTTGTCCAGCAAATGTTTTACCCAGGATACCACCCTGGGACCCACTCCCAGGCTAGTTAATTTGACTATCAATCTTTTTTGTGGGACTGTGTCAAATGCCTTGCTAAAGTCTAGGTAGGCCATGTCCCCAGCCCTTCCCTGGTCTACTACTTTGGTCACCCAGTCAAAGAATTCAATTAGATTCATCTGACATGACCTTCCCAATGTGAACCCATGCTGCCTTGGGTCCTGTGTCCCACTGGCCTCTAGGTACTCAACAATTCTTTCCTTCAGAAGTGATTCCATCACGCTCCCTACCACAGAGGTCAAACTGACAGGTCTGTAGTTTCCTGCCTCTGTCTTGCTCCCACTTTTGTGAAGGGGAATCGCATCTGCCTTCCTCCAACCTAAGATACCACACCATCCTCCCATGATTTGATAAAAAGGGTAGCCAGTGGTGTCACTAGTTCTCTGCTTATTTCTTTTAGAATTCTGGGGCTAATTCCATCTGGTCCCATTGCTTTGTCCACCTTCAGTTTTAAGAGTTCTTTCAGAACCCTTTCTTCTGTGAAAGGACTGGGATGGAACCCCTCTCTAGAGTGCTTCTGTTAATTGGATTAGGCACCTCCCCCACCTCCTCTTTTGTGAATACTGAACAGAAGTATTCATTCAGTATCCCTACTTTTTCACTGTCCCTCTCTGCCCACCCACTATCCATTCTGTTCAGCCTCACTATCCCTCCCTTTGTCTTTCTACACTCCCTGATATACATATAAAATGTTTTATCCCTCTTCTTAACTGAGTTGGCTATCTTTTCCTCAGTTTGGGCCTTTGCTATTCTGACTACCCTCCCTGCTTCTTGCTGCCTTAACTGGTACAGTTCTCTATCCTGCTCCTTCACTGTTTCCTTATACTTCCTAAATGCTATCTTTTTCTCCCTAATCTTCACTGCCACCTCTTTTGAGAACCATAGTGGCTTTTTCTTTTGTTTTGATTTATTTGCTACACACAAAGACTTGTTGCCTCTGTGATGGCAGTTTTGATATTTCCCCATTGTTGCTTGACCCCTCCTTCTAGCCTGGTTGCTAGTGCTTTTCTAAGGCACTCTCCCATCTTGCCAAAGTTAGCACTCCTGAAGCCCAGTACCCTCACTTTTGTATGGCTTGACTCTGTAGCTGAGTTCTTCATGAAACCACACTATTTGGTGGTCACTTGTTCCCAAATGGCTACCCACTTCTAGATCTGAGATTCTCTCACTATTCCCATTTGAGAGTACGAGGTCTAAGATTGCTCCCGCACAAGTAGGTTTGAAAACTAACTGTCTGAGGCATGCCACCTGAAGGGCATCAAGAATGACCCTGCTTTTGGATGTGGCTGCAGCAAAGGTGCTCCTGTTAACATCTGGCATATTAAGGTCCCCCATCAACATTATCTCCCCTTTCTCTGCCATCCTAAGGATGCCTTCTGTCATATCCTTGTCCATTCGCCCCCCGACATGGGGGTCTGTATACAATTCCTGTGTGGATTGTGGTGCCATTTCCAGTCTCCAAGGTGACCCACAGTGCCTCCTCTCCTCCCTGTTTACTCTTTTGTTCAGTTGCTTTTATTTCTTCCCTTACATAGAGAGCTACTCTCTTCTCCCCTCCCTGTCTCTCCTGTAAGTTGTGTACCCTGGTAAGTTAACATCTCAGTCATAGTTCTCTGTGTACCATGTTTCTGTGACTGCTATGATATCCAGGCATCCCTCTTCCATCAAGGCCACCAGTTCAGGGATCTTGTTGCCCAGACTATGGGCTTTGGTAGTCATTACCCTCCATTTCTTGATGGCCTTACCCCTCTTTTTGCCCCTTCCCTGTCCTTATTGCATTTGTCACTTTTTCCATTTACACCTGCACTTCTTCCTATTGACATTTCTATGTTGGTGTCTACCTCACATAGTACCCTGATTTTTTGGGGTGGGGCTAGGATTTCCCTGCTCCTCTCCAGTGCCTCCCCCTTGACTAGTTTAAATGTTTGCCAATGAAATATTTAAACCAATGACCTTGGATCCTGGTTCCCATCCTGGACAGATGAAGACCATCACTCCAGTATAGGCCTGCATCCCTCCAGGTGGACCCCCAGTCCCCAATGAAGCCAAATCCCTGAGCTCTGCACCAGTTTTTTCAACCACTGATTGAATCCCATGGTGTGGAGCACCCTAGCCGCACCCATGCCATAGACAGGCAGCACCTCTGAGAAGGTTACCGTGCATGCTATTTGTCTAAGGCCCCACCCCATCTTCACAAATGCTTCTTGCACTGCTCTGATCCTTTTCTTAGCTAGGTCATTTGTCCCTAGGTGGACAATGACATCCACCTCCCTCCCATGTGCAGCTACTCCTGAAATCCTGAGGATTCACTCCCTGTCAGTCCAAGCCATGGCACCAGGCAGGCAGCTTACCTCCCTCTCCCCTTTTCCTCTCTTCCATGCCAAGGATCTTAATGTTAGTTTTTTACTGCAGAAGTTGAAGATGGAAGGTGATTTTCCCTATCTCAGAATCTTTGCCTGGCTGTGCCTCCTCTCGTTAGGAACATGCCTGTCTGTATGCATTATGCTTTGTTTTCTTCTTTTCAAAAATTACTTTCATCTCTGGGACCTCATCTCTGTAACACTTTGAGGGGTTAAAAACCTTTCTTGAGGGTTGCTGCAACCTTATGACACCCCATCAGGGTGGTAGTCTCTGTAAAAGGGATAAAATGGAGCATAAGCTGAAGTACGCAGTTGCACAAGCACCATATACCACTCAGCCTTCAATCCATCTTAAACCATATTCATTAAAGCCTAATGACACTATGAATTTTAAAGACTTTGTTTGTAATTTGGAGGGGCACTGGGCATACTCTGTGTGCACACTTCGCAGTGTGCAACCATGCATGTCAAAGGATTTTTCTTTGCCATCTTACTCCCCTCATCCTGCAATGCCTATCTTTCCTTGGAGTCTGGCCTCCTTCCCTAAGATGCCTTTAGAGGTGGGAGAAGTGGCCAAAATTCACTCCTCGAAGTGATTAGCAGAGTAATGTGGAATCCGAAGAGTAATCTGCAATGTGAAGCAGAGTACTTTGCATCATAATGAGGAACACAAAGTCCATTGACAACAATGACTTCACGTTACTCCGCCATCCCCCAACCTCTTCTGCACCAATTTTAATGCAAAGTGCAGTACATAGAAATCAATGTACTTTGCATCACTTCGCCTTGTTATTGAGCTCCAAGGTGAATTTTGTAGGGATTCATGGAATTGCAGGTCACATGGGCTCTATGTTAATTTGGAACATTCAGTCTGTGTACTGACAGACACTTGAAGTATGCTTTGGGGGAGGGGTGTATCTGTGGTGGAGGTAGGTTAAAACTGGGAGAAAAAGGCAGTCTTTCTGTTTTGGTTATATTTTTCTTATATAAATGTGTTAATGTACACACAGTAATATTTTTAGTAATTCTTGAACATTTTTTTGCTGATTGTTTTGGTGATGAAGTGCATAATTTCAGTTTATTTTAAAGATTTGGTTATATTACTGAAGTTTTCAATTTGCTATGCATTACTTGTACTGTAGTGTGTGTGTGAGTTTGTGTGTAAGGTGTGCCATCAAATCTGACACATTTCATTGTGCTACAGAGTAATTGCAGCAGTGTGAACCTGCTATCCACTGCACCTGCATGATTTCGTACTGCTTTGTGGTATCTTGGTTTTGGACTGTTACTGCACTGCACTGCACCCTCCTCCACCCAATCAGCAAAATATATTCTTTTCTAGATTGGATTATGACTTGTGAGCACTGGTTAAGGTATTGTTGTGACTTTGCGTCTGCATCTCTTCTTCACTGCGCAGTGCAATCTTAATCTGTCTGTGCATTTGCATCTATTAGTGCCCAGTCTCCATCTGCAAGCCCCAGTTGTTGTTTTTTTTGGCTTCACAACCACCGGCCTAGACTGAAAGTTCAGAAATCTAAATTTGGTTAGAATTTTCTTGGTGATCCCCCAAAATGCCTGTAAACAGACGTGCAAGCAAAGCTGTTTCTAGCCATGGCACTGCTACCAGTGGCATGATTGTCTATGGGTGTGGTAGTATGCAGAAGTGCATAGCTGATGTCAGTAAAGGGATTTCTCCATCAATGATTTTACAGCTCAATCTGTAGCTTCTCTCATAGTTGGAGGAGAGGATGTTGTCCCAGCTGGTGGTGTTAGTGCAGTTTCTGCTGGCATGAGTATTGCTGCCTCAAATTTCACTTCTGACCAGTTAACCATTTCAAAAAATATGGTTGCGTCTAAAGCTGTGACTGACAGTGTAGATGATGTCATACTACCCATTAACATCCCCATGGTAGTTGAACATGATTCTGATCCTACCAACAACAACAACTCACAATGTCACATTTCTTCCAGCACTGTTGAGGTCATGGCTTTGCCATCCAATGATTCAAAGAGCGGTGCAAAAATATCAGGTGATGATGATGATGATGATGATGATGCTGTGGTAGGAACATGTTCTCCACATGGCAGCATCCAAGCTGAAAATGTGGATGCTGATGATGTTGATGAATATGATAATGATGTCAGTGACCCCCAATGGGCACCAAAGAAAAAGAAAGTCAAGGTGGCTGTGTCTGGGTCTACTGACATTAAACCCTTCCCTCCTCAAAAAAGTTTTGATTTAGTGGTTCCTGTTGATGATAATGATGATGACCCAGTAATAATCATAGGTAGTTGTGGTGGTCAGATGAAGTCTAAGTGTGTCCAGCCTGAAAAATCATGTAGCACACCTCCCTTTCCAGGAGTTAAAAAAATGGAGTCCAATAAGAAGCATCAGGGACACATTAAAAGTAGAGGATCATAATCCCTTGTTTTTGATGTTTTTGTCCAAGATGCAAATGATGAGCCAATTGCCCTTCCATGAGTATAAGATCAAGTAGGAATGTCTGCAGTAACAATGAAATAACATCAGAGGATTACTACATGCATGATAAGGGGGGGAGGATTATGATTTAGAAATCTTGCCAAGTGGTGGTCAGAGTAGCAGTGCTGGTGGTGGTGGTGGTCAATGCAATGTGTCTAGTACAAGTGGTACATCAACCCCTGTATGTAAATTGGGGAAAATAACTTCATTTGTGGACTTGTCACCTGTGCGCCCCTCTTCATCACATGTCCACAGCCCACCCCCCAGCCATTTGCAGAGCTGAGCCATTTGTCATTGTCGCACGCCATGCAAAACATGTAAGTCAGCCCTTGTTGGAGAGTGTTTTTGCCCATAACCTCCTGCCTGCCTGAAACTTGTGACCTACACTGTGTAACTCATGTGATGTGTGTGGGATGCCTGTGAATTTTCACTCCACCTTAAAGCGGAATAAGATGAAATGCACAACACAAAGTCATAATTACAGTGCAAAGTGGCAAAGAGAGGGTTTAAAATGAGCACTCCATGTAGCAGAAAACTAATGCAAAGTGACCACTTTGCAGGCACTTGCCGGCAAAATTGAAATTTGCTGCATCTCTAGATGCCTTTGGTCTTGGGGATCTTGTCGATGTGACACCTTGAGAGTTGGAATTCTTTCATGAGGGTTCCTGTATCCTTATGACACACCAACAGGGTGGCAGTCCCTGTAACAGGAACAGAGAGAGCATAGGCCCAAGGACACAATTGCATGAGCATCACATACTACTCAGTCTTCAAACAATCTTAAGGCATACACATAAGAGCCTGTTGACCTTATGAATTATACAGTGCCTTTTGGTTACCGGGGACCCCAATACTTTTCAGAAGCCCATGAGATTAAAAAAAATTAGAAAAAACAGTCACTAATATTCCAGCATTGTCTATATATGGCTGCATGACTTGAATGGGAACAAAGACTGTTGTAATTATCACTTGTAATGAGCTTTGGAATACAGAGTATATAACTGGTATTGCACAAATTCAAGAGCTCTTCTAATGTAGGATGGAATGAAGACAAAAAGTCCCAGGACATGATCATTGCAACTTTCTTTAATGTAAACTGAAACTCTCATATGGCAAGTGTGCACTGTATGGTTCTCATTGCATTAGTATTTTAAACAAAAAGTATAACAAATACAACCATAAATGCTTTTATTTTTTTTAGTTTTGATTTTATAAATACATTGCTAAGCATATTTCAGTGATAGTGTATTTTATGCAAACTATGACTTGTTTCTGAATTCAGTGTAAATGAACTGGTAGCTTCATCCCATGCAGAAGTAAGTCATGTTCATCTATCCAAAATAAATCTCAAGATACTATAAATCAACATACTGTTTCTGTGAGAGGTTTATTTCTCCTGTGTGTAAGAAATCCTGCAGTTGAACATCCTGCTGTCGTTTTTTTTTTATAATCTGAAATATCTTATATTTGTATATGTACAAGGATAATGTAGGCATCTATATACAATAGGAAATGCAATGCTAGCTTTAGTTAAACAAAAGTGTAATGATAATGATAATAATGTGATAACTGGAAGTGGCACAATGAATCTCTACTGAAACATTATTGTCAAGCAGTCTGCTGTGTTTCGTCTATCATTTTGGCTACACACTAAAAAATTGTAAGGTGCAGGGACATATTTTTAACCACATACTTGGGGACAGGCCACTGCTAACAGAAAATGCAGAACTACAATGTTTCAGCTGATCAGGTATGCTAAAGTATTTTCAAGTTCTTTCACATGGGAAAATAAGGCAGCGGTGAAGTAATTTATCTCATGTTGCCCTGTTTGTTCCAGTAAATTAATCAGCCAAATCACTTGTCAATTAAGCCTCTAGTAATGAGAACGCAAAACAGTCACCTTGGAGCCTTAGAGTTGGCTAGGGATTGCTTTTGGTTTTATACAGTGCTGATTTTGACCAAGTGACTTTCTGTTGTAAATTTCCACCTACAGTTGCTGCAGTAAAATGACTGAAGTAACCATTTGAACTTCAAAAGATATGTAACAATACAGGGGTACCTGCACACTGTAATGTGGTAATTTGGATCAGAATGTGACTTCATCAAGATCAGCAGTGTATAGTGTGTATATGGTTACCAGATTGTCTTATCCAATGATTTTTTTTTTCAATTAAGAATACTTTATAATTTTTTTGAAAATACATCAAGGCACAATTTCACAAGATCTGGACCATCAAGAAAAAAAGACAACATAGTCAACTCCCCCTCCCTCCCCATGTAAGACACAAGAGGTATGACAAAGGGCATTGCAAGGTTCAGAAATCCAGAACAGCTCCCCCAGCCCTCTCTAAACATCCCTCAATCAGAACCCTCTCCCCTTAGTCCCCTTCCCGCCCCCATATGTAACAACCAAGTGAATTGCTGGAGGCAATACATTAGTTAATCAGTTCCTGATGACTCTTGAGTCTGAGAAAGTGTCCACTTCCACTCTTTGTTCTGGGAGAGAAAATAGCAGAATTCCAAATCTCAACTATATCACCTTCTGGCAAGAAATTGCTTTAGGGGGTCCCACAAGGCAATGACATTCTGTAATCTATGATACTGCACTGCAATAATCTATTCTGCATTTAAAGCTAGAAAAAAAGTCCTGAATCCATTCTCATAAAGTGGGGAAGGAAGTACTGGTCCAGTGTCTCATGATGAGAAGTTTTGTTTTTTTTGTTTTTTTAAGGAATAATCAAGTTTTAAGTTCATTGTTGGTCGGTTACAAATCATTACAACTTTTAAAAGGTTAAGTGTGGACTCAAAAATCCATACATAACACATTACTCAGATACATGAATACACAATAAAATCTGGTATAAAAATAAGAACAATTAGAAGGAGAAATAAATATCATTGAGCAACATACCCGATACCAACCTGCAGCTCAATAATTGGACCACTAACATTTTATAAGTCCCAGTAAAATTAATTCAATATTGTACCAGTTTAGATCCAGTTAATCTGTACATTGTTATTCCTATTGGAACCACCTTTAGTAAAATGGATAAATAAATTAAAGAAATCCATAAGGGCTCTCTAACCCTTCCAGCTGGATCAGTCTGTCAGGATCTATAGGGTAATTGAATGCCTATTTTACGAGTATGGTGCACTTCAGCTTGACCATTGCTAGTTTACAGTTACACTTTGGACTTTTCAGGTGCTGTCTGGGAACCATTATGTCCCTTGGTATATATATATATATATATATGTATATATACTGTATAATCAAATCAAATCAAACTTTATTTGTAAAAGGCGCCTTTCCAAAACCAAGGCACCTGTACATAACATAATAACAATCAATAAATAATTAAAACAATGTTAAAAATGTATCCAAGGTGGTAACATTAAAAATCATTATATGCATGGCTAAAAAGAAATATTTTTAATGCCCCCTTAAAACTTTGGACATTCAGACAATCTCACACCTGATGAGGTAGAGAATTCCACAGGGTTGGGGCCATAAAACTAAAAGATCTGGCTCCAGATGTCTTTAAATGAACCCTGGGAATCTCCAGCAATCCCTCGTCAATGGATTGGAGAGAGTAGGAGGGACAGTAGGGACAAAGGAGATTTTTTAGGTAACCAGGTCCCTGATCGTGTAGGGCCTTATAGGTCAGCAAACCAACCTTGAAGGTGATTCGCCAGCATACTGGGAGCCAGTACAGTCCGCGGATCACAGGCATTATATGACTGGCCCTAGAAGAACCAGTCAATAGCCTGGCTGCCGCATTCTGCACTAGATGCAGGCTCTGAATATCAACCCCTGGTAGCCCTAGATAAAGGACATTGCAGTAGTCAAGGCGGGAGGTAACGAAAGCGTGGACCAAAGTAGGAAGATCATCAGGATGAACTAGGTGCTTCACCAGAGTGATGTTCCTCAGATGGTAAGAAGAGGCTTTGACAACTGCTGACACCCGAGATTTAAGTGTCAAACAGTCATCAAACACAACGCCCAGGTTCCACACTCGATCTGAGGTAGTTAGCTGAACACCACCAAGCCATAAACCGGAGGGTGATCCCACCAACAAACCCACCTCCCAGTGACCTGGGTCAAAAATCAACACCTCAGTTTTATCTGGATTCAACTGCAGAAAACACACATTCATCCAGTCCTGGATTTCGGCTAGACAGTTGTTAAAGACCGAAATGGCAGCATCTTGGCCGGGCACAAAGGACACGTACAGTTGAGTATCATCTGCATAGCGGTGAAAACTCAAACTGTACTGCCTAATAATTGCTCCCAATGGCAGCATATACACCGCAAACAACATGGGCACCAAAATGGAGCCCTGCAGCACCCCACAGGATAGGGGGAATGATGTCGAGGAAAAAATCCCAGACACCACCCTCTGAGTCCTACCCTTGAGGAAAGATTGAAACCAACTGAGGACTGTACCAGATGGCCCACAGATAAACTGCAAGTACTCCAATAGCATACCATGGTCCATGGTGTCAAATGCTGCAGAGAGATCAAGAAGGACCAAGATGAAACAGGTCTGTCTATCTCTCACTATTAGGAGGTCATTTAGTACCTGGACAAGAGCTGTATTGGTACTATGTCTCTTCCTAAATCCAGACTGGAGAGAATCATAGACATTGTGGCTAGTCAAATGGTCATCCAGCTGCGACGCGACCACGTTCTCAATAACCTTACCCACGAAGCACAGGCTAAAGACAGGTCTTTAGTTGGCCAGAAAATCCGGGTCCAAGGAGGGCTTCTTAAGAAGGGGCTGAACCACAGCCTCCTTCAGAGGATTTGGAAAATTCCCCCTCTCCAAAGACCTCCAGATTATCTCAGCAAGGACCGGACCGACTTTATCCACACAGCCCAGTAAGAGATGTGTGGGGCCCGGGTCCAAACAACAGTTGGTCGGATGCAATGACTGGATGACCATTACAATGTCACTGATTTTGGGAAGGCTGAAGTCAGACCACACAAATTGGGTGTCCGACATTTCCTGCTGACCATCACAGCTCCCATTAAGGAGGGTCAAGTGGACTTCAGTCCTAATTGTGGCAACCTTGTCTGAAAAGAATTGAGCAAACTCCTCACACCATTCTTGAGAAAAGACTTTTCTGGGCCGAAGACAGATTGGATTGCACAATCTGTCCACAGTCCAGAAAAGATGAGCTGATCGATTCTGTGCAGCAGCAATCTCTCTGGACAATAATTCTGCCTTCTTACAAGAGATTGCTGATTGGCAGACCACATAATGGTCTATCAAACTAAGTTTGTCACAATCCAGGCCCAATTTCTGCCAGCACCTCTCTAACCTTCATCCAACTGTCCTCAGCTCCCTCAGAGTCTCATCAAACCAAGGAGACCTGGGGCGATGAGTGAGGGGATGAACATGAACAGGAGCAATGGAATCCAGGGCCCCTACTACTGCCATATTATAGGTGAGTACCAAGTCACCTGGATCCATGCAATCACTCGGTAAACCCAATAGGTCCTGTACCACCATCAGGCCATCTGGGGAAACACCCCTCAAAGGGCAGTACTGGACCATTTCCATAGCGGCTGGCCTCAAAACTGAACCCAATGGTGTGATGGTCAGACCATCTGACTGGTTCCACCATCAAATTGGATATCTCCATCCCTAGTAGGAACACCAAGTCCAATGAATGACCAACAATATGGGTCGAGGAGGAAATAACCTGTGTGAATCCCAGTGAAATCATTAACTGGCAGAAGTCCTGACCAAACTGCGAGAGTCCATCATTGACCCAGGCATTGAAATCTCCCACAACCAACCATCTGGGGGATCCCAATGTCAGGTCAACAATGAAGTCTGCGACTTCCCACAGAAAAACATTCCCGTCACCTGGTGGACGGTAAAGGAGAAGTATCCTGCATCCCACACCCTCACCCATGATACATTCAAAGGAGTTCGTAGTTCCCACTGGTACCTCCACTAGGCTCAGTTCCAGTCTAAAACAGATAGCAACACCCCCACCCCTACAATCCATCCTAAGGCAGTGTATCACCAAGCACCTGTTGGAATTGCTGATGCCAAGGTCTCGGTGATGCATGCCAGGTCAGATGATCCAACAAAGCTATAATAGCGGTTTTGTTTCTAATAGACCTGACGTTGCATAACACCACCCGAGTAGGATGAGAATCTGAGGATGACCGTGCTACCAGATGACTACAAGCTGACTATATATATATTTTTTTCACTGGGACTCTACCCATTAAATCCTGTTATATGTTGGCAGAAGCAAAATCTCCATGGGTTCCCTTTCCACTGGGTATCATTTATACCAAAATTAGGAATTATCGTCCTGAGAAACTATAATGCCAACTAAATACAAGATAGAAATTGGTCCTGTCACAGTTCATAGCTTTGGACCACTGGGCATTTCGCTCCCAGTATCCCATACTAAGTAGCTGTAAGTTAAAACCAACAACAGCACTTACCAAATGCCATCATCCTTTTTCAGGCAAAGTTATTTAGTCACTTTGAGCCACAACATGCCAAACAGACCACCCTGAACAGGAAGAGAAAGCTCAGTAGTAAGTTACATCTGAGTCTAATAACTTAGTAATCTAAATAAAATTAAAACATATTAATTGTTCTAACCCAGATACTAAAGGAAATTTTACCTATAGGTGGTCCATAATAATGAAATGTATCCTATGTGATATATGATCCACCAACATCACATGTAAAAACATTTATAATATTCCTAAACAGATCAAAATGCAGTTAGCACCTGCTAAAAGTGCCAAATGAGAAATTCCTAGCTGATGGGATATCCCTTACAAACAATAGCAATTTAAGTAAGTATGCCAACTTTGTTACTAAATTGTGCAATTATAGAATGTAACACAGAATGAAGTAACATTTACAAAATCCTTCAGCAGAAAATATAGTCCAACAAGGACCAGATGTTTAAGCTGTTTAAAAAAAAACTGTTATAAGTAAGTTGAATCCAGTCAATACTGGTTCAGACATATCAGACAAAGCAGGATCATTTTTAAAACAATAAATGTCTATAATGCTCCTAAAAAGAGCATAGGGGTTTATCATCAGCACAGCACCATTCGGTGTCCTTATGTAATCAGTTTAACAAACTGCAGCTCGTAAAATCCAAATTAATACTGAAATAAAGATGGTTAATGACTCAACTCCATAAAGTAGAGTCCCACTTTTAGCTTCTGATTTAAAAATCACTCTTTGGGACTTATAAAGTAAAGTGAATTATATTCAATTACAGTATAATAAAATGTCTGAAAGGAAACTTTTAGTTCAAAAATGAAGCCTTGCACCATTTGGGGGGTGGATGGAATAGCCCATGTCCCATCTTCCAAGGCTGGAAATAAAGTACTAATAAAGTATCTCTTTGTTAGTCCCAAAAAGCCTCATAAAAATTTCAACATGAGGTCAGATAATCTGATTATGTGAAGGCCATCGCTTTAATCCAGAGAGCATGACTCCAGCTGCCACATAGAAACATAGAAACATAGAATTTGATGGCAGATAAGGACCGCTTGGCCCACCCAGTCTGTCCATTTCCCTACCTGATGGATAAGCTGCAGATCCTAGTTAACCAGCAGCCTACTTCTTTCCACCCCAACCCCCTAGAATTGCCTTATGACTGTCCCATGCATGCTTGAATTCCACCACTGTTTTTGACTCCACAACCTCCTCTGGAAGGCCGATCCATACATCCATAACCCTCTCTGTGAAAAAAAAACTTCCTTAAATTACCTGTGAGCCGCCTCCCTTCTATCTTCAGATTGTGCCCCCTTGTTCTTGCACACCTCTTTTTTTGAAAGATGCTACCCTCTTAGACTTTGTTGATTCCCTTGAGGTACTTGAAAGTTTCTATCATGTCCCTCCTCTCCCTCCTTTCCTCGAGGCTATACATATTAAGCTCCTTAAGTCTCTCTTCATATGTCTTCTGGTGCAGACCCTGCACCATTTTAGTTGCCCTCCTCTGGACAGCTTCCATCCTGTCTACATCTTTGCGGAGATTGGGTCTCCAGAACTGCACGCAGTACTCCAGATGTGGTCTCACTAGCTGTCTGTACAGAGGGATAATAAATTCTTGTTTTCTACTGGTGATGCCTCTCCCTATGCATCCCAGTATCCCCCCAGCCCTCCTTGCTACCCTCTCAGATTGCTTGCCCACCTTTAGGTCATCTGATATGACTACCCCCAGGTCCCTTTCCATTTTTGTTGTTGTTAGTATCTCACCCCCCACTGTGTACTCTTCCCCCGGGTTTTTGTTTCCCTGGTGCATTACCTTGCACTTTTTAGCATTGAATCTAAGCTGCCATACATTTGACCATTCCTCTAACCTTGCCAAGTCTTTTCTCATCCCTTCCACCCCACCTTGTGCATCAACTCTGTTGCAGATCTTTGTGTCATCTGCAAAGAGACATACTTTTCCTTCCAGTGCCTCTGCAATGTCGCTTATAAAGACATTGAAGAGGACCGGTCCTAATACTGAACCCTGCGGGACCCCACTACTAACCCCCCTTTTTTCAGAGTGGACTCCATTTACTATTACTCTCTGTGTCCTTTTCTCCAGCCAGTTCTTTACCCAGGCTGTCATCTTGGGACCCACTCCCAGGCTGGCTAACTTGTATATTAATCTTTTGTGTGGGACTGTGTCAAATGCCTTGCTAAAGTCTAGGTAGGCCATGTCCACAGCCCCTACCTGATCAACTACTTTGGTCATCCAGTAAAAGAAACCTATCAGATTTGTCTGGCATGACCTTCCCACTGTGAATCCATGCTGCCTTGGGTCCTGTGCCCCTCTAGCCTCTAGATACTCAACAATTCTTTCCTTCAGAAGTGATTCCATCATTTTCCCTGCCATTGAGGTTAAACTAACAGGTCTGTAGTTTCCTGCTTCTGCCTTGCTCCCACTTTTGTGAAGGGGAATCACATCTGCCCTCCTCCAGTCCTCAGGTACCACCCCATCCTCCCATGATTTGTTAAAGAGGGTAGTCAGTGGTGTCACTAGTTCTACCCTTAGTTCTTTTAGAATTCTGGGATGAATCCCATCACGCCCCATTGCTTTGTCCACCTTCAGTTTTAAGAGCTCTTTCAGAACCCTTTCTTCTGTAAATGGGCTGGTATCAACTTCTGTATCCAGAGTGTTTCTACTGTTTGTTTTAGGTACCACCCCTCTTCCTTTGTAAATACTGAGCAAAAATATTTGTTTAGTATCTCTGCCTTTCACAGTCACCCTCTGCCCACCCTCTCTCCCCTTTATTAAGCCTCACTATCCCTCCCTTGGTCTTCCTTCGCTCCCTGATGTACCTATAAAAGGTTTTATCCCCCTTCTTAACTGAGTTGGCTATCTTTTCCTCGGTTTGGGCCTTTGCTGTTCTGACTGCCTTTCCAGCTTCCTTTTGCTTATACTGATACAGTTCTCTGTCCTGTTCCTTCTGCGATTCCTTGTACTTCCTGAATGCTTTCTTTTTCTCTTGAACCTTCACTGCCACTTCCTTTGAGAACCATAGTGGTTTCTTACCTCTTTTCGTTTTGCTTATTTGCTTTACACAAAGGCTTGTTACCTCTGTGATGGCAGTTTTTATTATTCCTCATTGTTCTTCCACCCCTCCTTCCTGCCCATTTTCTAGTGCATTCCTTAGGCACTAACCCATTTTGGCAAAGTCAGCCCTCCTAAAATCCAGTACCTTTGTCTTTGTATGGCTTGACTGTATTGCTGTGTTTATTGTGAACCATACTGTTCGATGGTCACTAGTTCCCAGATGGCTACCCACTTCTACATCTGTGATCCTCTCTTCATCTCCATTTGAGAGAACCAGGTCTAAGATTGCTCCTTCTCGAGTGGGCTCCAATACTAGTTGTCTAAGGCATGCCCCCTGTAGGGCATCTAGAATAACCCCACTCTTAGAAGTGGCTGCTGCAACTGCACTCCAGTTAACATCTGTCATATTCAGATCACCCATCAGCAATATCAGCCACTTTATTGTTGCTTTACCTCCTGCTAGTGCCGCATTCTAAGACATGCACAAATTTAATGTTCAGCTATGACACTGGGAATCCAGTGGTTTAGAAAATGTACATCAGTCAAGAAATACTTCACGCACCTCTGGACTACAAAAGGTCTACTTAGTGCAGCTTCTCCATAGTATCATGAAGGTATATTGGAGTTTGCCCCTTTAAGGGGGCAGACTAAGTTGTCCTGGTGGACCCTGTACACTCCCCCTTTAGATGATTGTGCTCAGAAGGAGAGGGAGGGAGGGGGAGGACCAGGGAACAGGAGAGAGGGGAGGAGACAGGAAGGGGGTGAGCTCAGGAAGGAAATAACAGGGATAGGTGGGAAATGGAAAAAGGGGAGGGGTTAGGCAGTGTACATAATCCCCTGCACTTCAGCAATTCAGCCTCTTTTGCTGGAGTTTTTTGATTTATAAGCTACAACATGTCAGATTGGCAAACTTAAAAAAAAAAAAAGGAAATCTCTTTGCAGCATTCCAATTCCGACAAGGTGGTAAGGTTTTGGTACCTGAAACAATTGAGGGTAAGACAATTTATTATGTAACACTTTGAACTGTTGCTTGAAAAGGCATGCAGAACAAGGGTAGGGCTGCTAGAGTTGTGAATTCAGTGGGCTGGCACTGGGTACATGGATAGATTGTTGTGAGTGGTGAGCTACCCCACTTGGTGGTGTTTTGTTGAATGTTAGCCCCTGTTTGGTGTTCTTGTAAGAAAACAAGGCCCTAGGGCCATGAGGAGGTAAAACATGGCAAGGGGCTGGCAGTTGCGGGGGGGGGGAGACACACGCCATTGTAGTGACTTGCAGGGAGACACAGGAAGACTGAGTGGTGCTGATAGCAATGGTAAAAAGAACAACATTACAGTTTGGGTTGCATTTGTGGAGCGAGACACGCTGAAGACTTTGTGGTACCCTGGAGGGGCTGGTGGCTAGACACACCAAAATCTGTGCATGCCAACGACCGCATGGTACCTTCAGTGGAAGAGGAGAAGCTAGTACTCCACTGGTGTGGTGGTTAAACACGCCGAAAGTGGGTGATACCTGTGGCCTGGATGAGAAGGCCAGGACTGCATTTTCAAGATGGCAAAGGCGTTTTTTCCCCTGCAGTGTAGTAATTCTCATGGTAAAAAAACATGGTTTGAATGGGGTAGGGGGGACATGGCGAGACATGTGGAAGGCCGCGAGTTGCTGCCCCCCCACCCTTCGCCGCTGCATACGGGCAGTGGACAAATAAACAAGGGAAGAGGCAATTTTTAAAAAACAATGTATTCCTTATTGGAGAAGCAAAGAAAAACAAGAAAGAAGGAGTTGTGTCTAGTTATAAAATTCGGAGGAGGGGCTGGGGACAACGCAGATTTCTCACCGCATCGATTATTCTCACTTTTTAAGAGCAAGATAGCAGCACAAGGAAGCAGCGTTTAGTACAGTAAAAAAAAAATGAATACAAAGGAGAGGCAGATGAAGAAGCACGTACAGAGAAAGGTGTGTGACATCATGCCACGTATATTACTTGGAAAAGGGATTTAACAACAAAAAAAAAAAGAAAAAGGGAGGGAATAAAGACAAGCTGGAAAAGGTATTGCTCCCTAACCATGGAGCAGGAATTTCTTTCACCAACAAGGGAGGGCAGGGGATTAGAAGAAGAGCCACATGGTGCAAAGGCTGGCTCTTTACACCAGGACTGAATGACACAGGCTTGGAAAGCAGGAGGGCCTAAGAAAGAAATCCAAAAGGGGGAATATAAAAAAAAAATGGGGGCGTGGGGCAGGAGGACTAAGGTGAGAGGCTACAGGTGTTAAAGAAGAATAAGGCCTAGAAGGAAAAAAAGGAAGGGGGAGAAGGATAGCAGCACAAGGGGAGTGGCACTGAAGTTAGCCTGGGGGGAGGCATAAAAATGACCTAAAAAATGGAAATAATGTAAGCAATTTTGTCAGTTTATTCACAGGTAAAGAAGAAACCATGTGATAGGATGGGGCCCAGGAAGGGCAAGCCAATGAAGGAAGAGGTGTACAAGGCAATCATTGACTTGACAGAGAAGGCCAACTTGATGTGGGAGATGGTGGAGAGAGAGGAACCAGTGAAGTCAGGGGAGAAGTGAAAAGTGGGAAAAGGAGCAGGGGGTGGTGGTAAACAACCAACCAAAAGACCAGGCAGCCCTGATGGGCCACCACCTAGAGCAGTTAGTCCAGCACCTCTGCAACCCCTGTGGCCTGAACGGTGAGTACCATCAGTGGAGCCGGTGGTGTTACCCACTCCAGAACCCAGACAGGAACCTTCAGTGGTACCAACCCCTTCATCTGTGATGCCACACCCAGTAGCCCTTCCATTGGAACACGGACAAACTCAGCCCATAAACAACAGGACGCAAGGAAGGGAAAAACATACAGGTAGTGTATCAGGCACAGTGGGGGACAGCATAAAGGAATACATTGAGCAAATTATAGCGGCACTAGGGAACTATGGTTTAGGGCAAATGGCAAATGCACTAGCAGAGCTTAAGGCAGATAAAGAACCAACAGGGGGAATAGACAAGGTGGCAGAGGGGATAGGAAAAGGAACAAGGGATATAAGAGCACCAGGCACAAGACTAGGGGAACACGTGCCATTGGCCACAAAAGAGAAGATGTGGAAAGGGGAATATGTAGACATATTTGCGTTGCTAAGTAGGGAAGCAACAGCAAAGTATGATGAGACAGAAAATATAGGAAAAAGTGAGATGGCAGCAGCTGTGGTATTACTGGGGAAGAAGGAGGAAGATAAGTTCACAAAAGGGAAGACCTGGGAAGGGTGGTTTGTGGGTTTTGCTACATATTCAGCCATTGTTCTAGAAAAGAAATCTGAACTGGGCATACCACTTATCACCTATTCCCTGATTATAAGGAGAGCGAAAGCAAAAGTGGGAGTGGGTTGGCTCTATTATGACAAGTTTTTCCGCCAAAGGATGGCCACCTGTGGGGATATGAGATGGGACCAAAACAGTTAGACTTGTGGACTGATTATAACACTGACCAATCCACCCCAAAAGGGGTAATGGGAAGAAAGGGGGGATGTTCCAAAAATGCTGTAGGGGATATTATCGGGCATTTTGCTCATGGCCTCAATGTCTCTTTCGGCATGCCTGTTCGAAATGTGGGTGATCTCACCCGGCATCAAGATGCAGGATGGCATGGGTACCAGGGGCCCAGGTGGGAGGGAACCAAGGAGCCAGGCACCAGATCTTTCGAGAAAGGCTAGGATTTAGGGGTCAGGCCTGGAATATAGGGTTGAGAAGTAGGGGGTTTGGTGGGAGGGGGCTCAGTCCTATTGAAGAAAATAGTAGAGTAGCTATAGTCAGAAGGGGAAAGGGGGGACAGTGGGGGGAGTAGTTGATAGGGATCAATATCAGCTGGCAAAGACCCCCATCAAAATTGAAGTATGGAAAAAATGTCTCAGGGAGCACCTGGATAGGGAGTTTGCAAAAAATATACAAAAAGGTTCTAGATTGGGGTTCTCACTGCAGCGCAAGGGTCCGAGACAAGCAAGAGAGGCCAATAACTTAGCAAAATGTTGCAGGGAGGGTGGAAGCATGATTGTTTCCCCACTAGGTCTGGTGCCCAAAAAACAGGAAGGGGAGTATAGGTGATACACCATCTGTCATTCCCAGAGGGACACTCAGTTAATGACTTCATTGGGGAGGAACACAGCAGGATTATGTATGCCACTTTGGAAGAAGCAGTACAGATTATCAGGGCAACTCTGGAGGTCTGGATGGCCAAAACCAATATAGAATCAGCTTTTAGGCTACTCCCAGTTAGAAGGGAGGATTGGGATTTATTGGGCTTCAAAGTAGATGGACAGTATTATTTTGATAAAACCATGCCGATGGGTTGCTCCATCGCATGTGTCACCTTCGAAACATGTGGCAGCAGTCTGCAATGGATATGTCAATTGAAAACAGGACACAAGTTGGTAATACGCTATCTAGATGACTTCCTGTTGATAGGCAGGGGAAGGGAAGAGACGGAGGAGATGTTGGCAAGTTTCCAAGAATTGTGCAAGGAATTCGGAGTGCCATTAGCCCCTGACAAAACTGAGGGGCCCAGCAAGGTTATGGAATTTTTAGGGATTGAAATAGACACCCGGAGGGAATTATTTAGGTTGCCAGATGATAAGGTACAGAAATTAAGGGAATTGATTCAGGCACACACTAGCAGAAGAAGGGTGCAATTAAAGCAGGTGCAGCAAGTTCTGGGCATTTGAATTTTGCATGCAGTGCAATTGGGCCAGGAAGGACATTTACAAGGAGACTAGCACAAGCAACTTCAGGGGTAAGAAGGCCACATCACTGGGTGGACATAACAAAGGGTATGAAAGAGGACTCCAAGGTGTGGGAGGAATTTCTGGAGGGTTATAATGGATGTTCCTTTTGAAAAGAAGAATGGCTTTATAACACAGATTTGGAGTTATATACAGATGCAGCAGGGGGGCTAGGAACTGGGGGATACTTGAGAGGTAAAGGGTTTTCAGAACCATGGCCTAGAGAGTGGGTAAGAGAGGGAAAGGTAAGAGACATCACACTGCTGAAAATCACGCCTATTTTGGCATGCACCATGGCCTGGGGCGAGGACCTGAGTAACCAGAAGGTTACATTCCAGCATGAAAACAAAGCAGTGATGGAGGTACTAAACAGAAAAGGGGCTAAGTCTGAGATAGTTATGAGTGTATTGAAGAAGAAGAAGAAGAATCAGCATTTATATAGTGCTTTTCATACACAGTATCCCAAAGTGTTTTTACAAGCAATGCAAGACTGGTAGTGAAGTGACTGAATGTGTGATGGTGGCCATATCGCACATCATCACCCACACACAGCCTGGATAATTCCATGAACAGGTTTTATGGGAAGGGGAATGTTGGCCAGGACACCAGGAATGTTCCCTGCTCTTTGCGAAAAGTGCCCTGGGTTCTTTTACTTCCACCTGGACACCCACCAGGACAGCACCACGATGGGCAGAAGGGACCTCTGTTTAACATCTCATCCGAAAGACAGCACACCCCAGCAGTACAGCACCCCCCAATACTGTACTCAGATGCCAGCGATTTTTAGGTGCAAGTTCAATCCAGGTGTGGGACAAGAATCCACGACCTTCTGGTCGAGAGGCGGATGTGCTACCAACTGAGCCACACTGACACCTAACTTTATTGAGGCAGTTAGTATTGAGGAGCTTACAGTTAAACATGTCTTTTAAAGCGAGGCACATAGACAGAGTGAGAAATAAATTAGCTGATAGCCATTCCCATCTGCAGCTGGATCGTTTCCGGATGCTGGCACCAACAATGGAAGAGTGAAAACCGGCCATCCCAATGAACTTCTGGGATGTTGGCAAGAGGGAGCTGAAATGTTGTTCCACAGCTAATGGGCACTACAGACATTGAGAGCCTATGAAGGTGCATGGTGGGCACTGCAAACATTCAGGGAAACACATTGCATGGAGGAAAGTGGGCCAGTAATGGAAGAGCAGTTAGAAAAATTCATGGTAGAGCAGTGGCAGAAAGGGATGGCTCACTCAACAATGGGAGTGTACCTAGTGAGGATCAGTTTGGTATGCAGTTTAAAGGTGTGGAAAGATCCTATGAGGTCAATGCTGATTCGTAGAATGATGCAAGGGTGGAGCACATTAAAACAGAGGAACAAAGATGGGAGGTGGCCAATAGCAGACCATTGGTTGGGCAGACTAGGGGAGACACTACCAGCCATTTGTAAATCTAAGGATGAGGACCAACTGTTCAAACAATTTATTTAGAGATGTTTGCAGGAGCTCTGAGGCTGAGCGAGGCAGTGGGACACAATGGTAGGAATGAAGAGGGAGGTTTGGAATGGGGGATATAAAGTGGGGAACACAAGAAATACAGCTGAAGATTAGCAGATCCAAGACAGATCAAAAAGGGAATGGGTGCTTGGTAAACATTACGGCTCACTGGGATGGGACCTTGTGCCCTGTAAAGGCTTTGTGGGCTTATGCCGCAGAGCGCTATAACATAGGATAAGTGAACAGCTAGCTGCCAATAGTAAGCTACCAGAGAACAAGATTTCCCTTAAATGTACTGCACTGAAACCCTGTCTAAACCAAGTTAATAGGACACAATTTTGAGATACTGATTCATTCTGAAGCCTTGACACATAGACTTCTGAATAGATTTTTGACATCTCAAACCAGTAAAACCAAACAAATGTATCAAGCTCCTCATTTAAAAGGTCAATAAAAAGGAGCTCATGTCTCCAGTAGTGTAGGATCTTCTTTTTGAATGGAGCCCAGTCCAGAAAAAAAGGTGTACATAAATATATTCACATCAAATACATAACTGTTTATGCCTGTGTATTGCAAGGAAATGATGAACATCCTGAATCACAGATAGCCTACATACTGATTCTGACAGGGTGGGGCATGATCATATAGGTGTAAATCTACTTTAATAGTGGATCAAATAAGAATTTTATCCCTCTAACTTAAAATATGTTTCTGGACACCACAAGACATAGGACTATTCATCCTCACACACACACACACACACACACACACACACACACACACACACACCACATATTACATACAAGTCAACCAGAATAACTTTATAAATGTTTGTTTACATACAGTCAAACATGTTAATTATGAACAGTTTAAAGACATACAGAAAATATGTGAACAGTTGGCATAAAAATGGATGACTCACAATGGACATCTGTGGCCAAGGTAAATTCCAGCATGAACGATTCAAGTCTTCAATATTTGGCCTTGATCAACAATGCCTTCATCATTCTATGTGTGGTTTGGGTTTCACAGAGTCATGGATGTGCCCAGCAATCCAGTGGTCATATTTGATTCAGGCCGTGGTTGGAATCCCAGTTAGCAGTGATACGATTTGCTTTTTTTCATTTGGAGAATATGGCTATATTAAGCCCATAGCTATCATGGCCCTGACGTAGAAAATCTAAACAAAAAAATCAAATAATTAAAGGAGATAGGAAATTATTTTTACACAGTTATCATAGGTGTCATAGGTAGGACAGAGATTTATAGTACACCAAGGTCCATTTTAGCTGGCAATTTTTGTATATTATTTTATATCCCAATATATTATTATTTATAAGGTAGCCATCCAGATTTGATTTAAAGCTGTTCATATTATGATTGTCCACAACTTTCAGGGGAAGATTGGTCCAAATTTTGCTGATTCTTACTGAAAACCATTGTTTTCTTTTCTTTGTTCTGAATCCTTCCAGTTCTAATTTCCATTTTCTTTTACATGCCAGTTATGTATTCTGATATGCTCTGATGATTTAAGAAATAAATAATCTAACTTTGAGGTACCTTCGGACCTACATAGAGTTCTACTCTTCTCACCAGCTACTGCACTTGATTTCCATACTTCTAAGACATTCTGTGACATCAATAACTTCCATTCCATACTATTCATCTGACTGGCCTTGAATGGGATTTGCTGATGTCATAGAATGTTCACGTAGTATGAAAAGAGAGAGCAGCAACTGCTGAGGAGAGATGTATTCAGGGTAGCTACAAAGGTAACAAAATTAGATCATTAATTTAACAAATAAGTTAAAAGACATATCAGAATACTGGGTAGCCAATAAGGGAACTGGAGGACATCTAGAGGTGAAAAAACTGTTTCCTATTATCTTTAAAGCAACAACCAGAACATGGAATACAAACAAAAAAGAAAAGCAACAAAACTACCTGGGAAGCATGATGTCACAAAAATGTACGCTGTCTCTACAGTGACAGCTTTACAGTGATGTTGTCAATGCTGACAACACTGACAAATCGCTTTAAAGACTGCTCAAGATCCCAGCACTCTTTCTTGATGTCCTTTACCCCCTCCCTGAATCAGCTCTGACTCAGAGTTAATTATAGTAAGGTAGGGCTCCTCCAGAACATAATGCCAACAGCAATTGATGTTTACATGGTGGTGTCGGGGATGCTTCACATTGACAAGAAATTGTTGATGTGATATCATGGATCACCACAAAAATAAACAGAACAAAACACAATTGTAAAGTGTAACCAAAGGAAAATGAGAACTACATCAAATTCAAACCAAAACGGATAAATGCCTCTAAAAATGATGAAAAAAAAAATAGCACACCTAAAATAATTAAATGCAATCAAAAGTCTGAGTGCTGAGTATGTTTGAATGTATATAGATTCAGGATATATATACATACACACACACACACACACACACATATATATATATATATATATATATATACTGTATATACACATGCAGTACTGTAAGGGTTAAGCATAACAAAAATGGTAATGCAAACAACAAAGCACATTACAACAAAATGAATTGAAACAGAAAAAGCACAGCACAACTAAAAAGTAAATACAAAAAATACAGTAGCACAGCACAACTAAAAAACTTGACATGAATAAAAAGCACACACAACTAAAAGCTGAATACAAACAGCACAGTACAACACAAACATTAAAGTAAACAACTAAAAAGTGACTAAACAAAAAAGCTCTTCTCAAAAAAACAGACTCTGACCAGACAGAACACGACACTGTCCGGCAACTCAGGAGTACTAGTGGCAGAGTCTTCTGTGCCCAATATGGCTGCTGGTGCTTACTGCACATGCACGAGTTCCTGTGCATGTACAGATAACTCCAGCAGCCATATTGGACATGGTGGACTCTGTCGCTGTGCCCAAGATGGCTACCAGAGTTATCTGAACATGCTTGGGAACTCACACATTTGCAGTAAGCACCAGTGGCCATATTGGACACGGCAGACAGTGCCAAGTTCCGGCCACCAAACAAAGTAGTGCAATGTATGCGTGTCCACCTCCACTAACAGATTTCCAAAGAAAAAGGAGTAGAGAGCATCCAGTCAGCTTCTTTTTCTCAACAGTCCTAAAATGAGGCATGAAGCCTGTGTAACGTGCGTTCAGCATCCAAAGCACAAGGCTTCGATAAGAACATAAGAAGCATCATGGTCTGGTTCAGATGAAATTCTTCATCAACCCAGGACAGGAATTTCAGATGAGGAGGTAGGACAACTTGTCCCTGTGGAAAGCCAAAGACCGTGACTTGATAAATAGCCCTTGGAGGTTACTCACCCATCTGGTGGAAAAATAATCTTTCACAACAAATGTGACATATAGCACTAGTCCACAAGCTCAAATTACCTGACATGAGTCAGGTTAGCATCAGCAGTCAATCCCATGATGGTAATTCACATACCAAAGGGGACAGATGATCTAATCCATTAAAAAACAGAAACCACTTTCTCTTGGCCACTGGCAGAACATCGACCTTCACCAAGTATGTTTAAATGGTATCCACATACACCTTGAGGAACGCAGGCTGCAGCTCTGGCTCGGAAAGACTGTGCATCACTGAGCAGGAAAGCAGCAGCAGTCTTTGCTCTGTGCACCAATACAAGAACCTCTTCCACATACAACTATATGATTTGTGAGTTGACTCCTTTCAAGAGGCCCCCAAAAGGCCAAAACTATATATATATATGGAAAGCCCAATGGCCTGGAACTCTAGCCTCTCAGAAACCTGGCTGTCATGAGTAGGGACTGCAGGTTCTGGTAACTGATCATCCCCTTGGGCCATCTAAGCAGGTTTGGATGAAATGAGAAATGTCATTGTGACTTGCTTTTCAGATTGAGGTAATCTGACATGGAACTGGTGAGGTCAGTTTAGATCAGAGACACCTGGTCCCACTGGGACTTGTGGACCACCTTGTGTACCAGATGAAATTAAGGGCAGGCATAGGAGAGGGAAAGACTCAAAGCAGACCAAGCTTCCTGTTGTCTTAGGAAGAAAACAAAAAGGTCCACTGACAGTGCACACCTGGGACACCACCTGTGGGTGTAGCTATCACTTGTGGGATGCATCTACCACATGACTGAAGGCTTCTGTAAATTGGTTGTTAACTACCACAAAGACTGTGACTAGGTCTTCTTGTAGTGACTAAGCAAGGCACATCTGAAAGGTCCAAAGAGCTGAACCAAGCCACTAGCTTCAGAGGCAGAATGATCTGATACCAGAATTAACGTGTTAAACTTCCATCTGTGGAAAAATTGTTCAGTATCCACAGATCTAGGATGGGACACCCCCACCCCATCTGTTTTGGTACTAGAAAGCACAACAGCATAAACACCTGTTGAGATTGGCTTTGTGGAACAGGCTCTATCACATGTTGTATTAGGATGTGTTGTATCTTGTTCCATAGAACAGAGAAAGACTCTAGTGAGAGCACATCTTCCAGAGGTGCATAGGTCTAACAGGGCAGAGATCCAAACTCCAGAGAGAGCCCTGTAGCTACCATTTCCAGGACTCATGTATCTAAGGTAATTGTGGATCACTACAGTCGGACATGGGAGAGTCAGCCCTCGAGTGGGAGTTGCTGCAGGGACTATGGCAGGAAGATGATAGGGCCCCTTATCCTGTCACATTTTGCCTTTGTAGGCAGACCCAGATGCCTGGCCACTGGAGGCATTGTATTCAGTATATTTTTTACTGACTCTGTCTGGAGTTCTATGGGTGAAAGAATTTGGCTGATCACTATAATTGATAGTGCTACCTCTTATTCTGGCCTTGCAAACCATGAAGGGAACCACCTGTGGGTGCTGTTTGATAGTCTGTTTCATATACAGTATGTGACAGAAGTGGCAGAGCCCAGCACAACATTGGACTTCTCAATCTTAGTCAGGTTCCCCTCTGGCCTCCAGCCTAAACTGTTCTTTCCCTGCAAAGAGAATATCTGCCACAGACACCCTGCTGAATTTCTTGCATAAAGGATGACAAATCCAGCTAAGTCTGATACCATATGAACACAACTACTGCCACGGGAGTAAGGGTTCACCTGTGGCTGGTGCTTGGTCAACGAGAACCATACAAAGTATCCGGTTCCTAATTAGCTTAATTTCTGGACCAGAACCACTGGAGGGGGTGTTCATTTGGCCCCAGGAACAGCCCAAAAACATAAATGAGTAAGTGTGCATTGCGGGCCACTGCTACCCACTTTTTTCAAGCAGCAGGCAGCGTGGAGGCTCCACGATTCAGCTCCTCTGGCAAAACATGCAGGAACCGGACGGAGACTCAAAGTGACTGTTTATTATTCTTTGTAGTAGTTTAATGCCTTGATGACATATTTCATGTAAAGTATCTTTAGAGTAATAGCATGCATCATGCAAAGCAAAAGATAGGTTGGCTTGTGCCAACAAGGCTTCTCTTGTGAGGGCAATTTTGTTCCTCTGATGGAATGTGGGGTTTTGCGAGAGCAGACACGTGGCTTGAGTAAGTGAAGGTGGTCATGATCTGACTGGACAGTATCTCTTTAGTTTGTAGACTGACCAGCCCTCAAAACAGGAATATAATCCACTCACTATATACTGAAAAAATCACATTTACTGTACCTTAAGTATTTGAAAATATCTTCTCTGCAAGCATGGCAAAATAAATGGCATGAACCAAGAAAGTGCTTATGCATATTTTTTATATTTTAGAATTTCTGGTTGGGGAAAGGCACATTGTGCCAAAGCTCATTTCCAGCTGTGACCCAGGCACACAGGGAGGTTGAGTGACTAACTTAGGGCTACACAGTATCCAGCAGGTGAGTGTGGGATTCAAATCCAGGTCTGCAACATCTCCAGGTTCACAGCTTGGGGCTTTAACCTCTAGGATATACTGCCTCTTTCTGGAGGAGGGCAATTTAATGCAAACATCTACTGTAGAATAATTATACTTTAAACAGACTCCCAGAACTGGTGGTGTGCTATATATTATAGAGAATAGTGTTCTGCAAGTCTGCAACTTTTTTTGCATGTACCATTATACAATACATTTCAAAGATACCATACAGTAACTCAGCTTTCAAATTCCAGCAACACTATTTGCAAACAATTCTTTGGTTTGTCACACATCAACGATTGTTAACATTTGTTGTAAATGGGGGTGGGAGTGTAATATGATCCTATCTCAGATCTCTGTGAAATAAAAGGTAAGTACTAAATACAACTTTGTATCTAATGTTGCCTGTATCATTCAATGATTCTATGCTTTTATTTCATTGCATCGGAACATCTTTCACATCTTTCACAAAACCAATCAGGTAATGATCTCTGAATAATGTGGTTTACCATAAAATGCAAAGTAATTTGAGGGTAGCATAGGTAATAGTTTTCTGTAATAGTGAAGAATGATAAATGATGTAAGTAATAATATCCAACAGGGTGGGCATTATTGGGATATAATGGACCGCCCAAGAGTGTAATGAGGCCCGACGCCACAGGCGGAGGGCCTTATAGCCCCTGAAAGGTCCATTATATCCCATAACGCCCACCCTGGAGGGTATAATTACACTTAGAAAATGGTGATGTGTGTAACTTTTATGTGAGTAATAAATTATCCAAGAAAATCTTTTTGTAAACTGATAGAAAGTGTAGAAAAAAATGCTTTTTAAAGTAGTTCTTAAGTTTGTGTGCTGTTCCATTTAGTTGTGTCAACCCCCCTCCTCCACAGATAAGTGAGCTATTTTGTCCAGTGACACCCTTCACATGTAGAAGATGAAAATTTGTTTATTTTTACCTGTGTGTTGCTGTGTTTTTGTGTAGTAAGCATCGAAAAAGAAAGAAAAAAAATTAATTTAGTTCTGTGCTCAAGCTGTGTGACTTTGTTTTGGCTGGAAGTGTAGCGGGCAGGCGCGTGACTTTGCACAATGTGGAAGGAAGATCAGGAGCTTTAGTTACACGGAGGTCGAGCGAGCTGGCAAAGTAAGGTTTTAAAACAATGATTTTTTTTTGTTGTTGGGTATAGAATCTACATTGGTGCTGAATTTGTAATGCGAGCTGGATGTGGTAGAAAGGTTGTGAGGTTTCAGTTTCGGCGAGGTCAAGCGAACTAAGAAAAATTATGGGCTGAGAACATGATGGTTTTTTTTGGTGTGGCGATGAGGAACAAAGGGAGCTCAGAAGGCAGTATGAAGGAGTTAATTGGATTTTTGTACAGTGGTGGGAGAGGCTGGTGATTTACTAAGCAAGGAAAAAAATGGCCGCTGCTCGGCGCCACAATTCGGGGTGCCCAAGAATACCCCTAGTAATAGGGCACCTCAAAATGGCACTTGTTTTGAACTGGGCATTGTTAAGAAATAACAGCCTGGGTGCCAGGCTGTTTCAGCCAATCAGGATGTGAGTTTTGCTTTACCCATATTCTAATATGTTACTATTCAAAGCAGAAGGTGGAGTTTTCTCTCAATCCAGCTGTTTAACAATAATGCATAGTTTACCTCACTTTTTTCTTTTCATTTCATTTTTTCATCCTCTATTTATCCAGCTGTTCTCCTCCACTTAAGCCCTTCTGCCAGTGATCCCAACCCCATCCCCTATCTTCCTCATGGCGTACCTTGTCTACCTGCTTACTACCTCTATGGGCGAGTGGCTCCTTTGCAAGGTGGTGCAGAGTATGGAGTGTCACTGGTGTCATCTGTTAATTAAGCAATAATGCATGATAGAGTGTGTGTCATGCTAGGATAACATCACACCTTGGGTGATTAGACATGAGGCCGAAGGCTGAGTGAGTTCAACACCTGATAAGTGATGTTATCCCAGCATGACACACACCCTGGAATGCATTATTGCTACTATACAATGGCTCATTTTATTTTAAGAAGAATAAAATGGGAAAAAGTGTTTAAATATTTTTTTATTTTGTTGTCAAGGGAGGTATACCTTCAGAAAAAAAGTTCATAGTTTCTGTGTTATCCAGATGGTGGTGTTGCCCAAAATGGCTGTTGTGTATTGACTTGTAGGTGTCTTCTTCTGT
The DNA here is from genome assembly GCA_016271365.2 of Neoceratodus forsteri. Taxonomy (NCBI): domain Eukaryota; kingdom Metazoa; phylum Chordata; order Ceratodontiformes; family Ceratodontidae; genus Neoceratodus; species Neoceratodus forsteri. The sequence continues at coordinate 766,807,231 of CM057452.1, read as the reverse complement.
GTTGTGAGATCAGGTGAAAGTGGGACCTGTTGCTGACAGGGGGAAAAAAACATGTTTCTATCCTTATTTTTGAAAAGTGTTAAAATTGGACTGCAGGAAAAGGTGAGGGACATGAAAGGAACTGGAGCCGGAGGATTGTTGCTGAGTGACTGTGCAGCACAACATAGAAGGGTGCATGCGCTGTCACACTTGCAATGTAGAGTGGGGGATGGAAAAGCCATTTGGAGCCACAGCTTTTTTTTATTGTTTTGGAAGAGAAATCTTGAAATGCCATGAAGTGTAAAGTGGATAAATGTAGTTTTCTTGGCATGTTTTTTTTTCACCAAGTCAAGCGGTGTCTCTGAAGTGAACAAACAGAAGTTATAGTCCGCACAGTTCAGTGAAGCTGCTCACTTTGCAGGAAAAAAAAGGGCATCGAAATTAAAAGTCTTTTGTGTCCTGTAGTGTTGTGTTTTTTTGGTCTCCTTTACTTAATCATGGAATTTCTGCTTGGGAGATGATGACATTGTTGGGGGAGGGCTAAGGTTCATTACAGCAGCAGCTCGGAGCAGCGGTAACTTGTGGAGTGGACACGTGATTTGTGAGTCTATCATGCAGTCATGTGTTTGCCTGGACTTCATAAAGTGATGTTAAACTGAGATAAGATCACTGTTCCAGGCACACACTGACCAATCAGAGCCCAGGGATTCTTTCTTGCCATTGTATAATGGAGGACTTTTTCTTATGATTTTCTTATTAACCCCGAGCTGGCATAAATGCAGCTGTGTGCAGGCACAGCATTAACCTACTGCATGCCTCAACATCCATGCTTGGTTGATAAGAAGTGCAACTGCTGCTGTTCCACCTAGCCTCCACTAGGTAGCAGCCAGGCAGTGGTATGCACTCTCCCTTCTCCCAGAAGGAGGAGAGCCCTCTGTGGGTGATCAATCCTCTTTCTCCCAACCAGACTTTGAGCAACACTGGCCTGTTCCTGAGCCTAGTTCACTGGTGTGGTATAAGGCGCCTTATGCCAACATGCCTCTGGGCAGTCTCCTTTTTTTTCATTTTCTAACTGAGGCACTACTGAGTGGGGATTGGGCTCCTGCCCACAAAGACATAACACACACTTGTCTATCATGCAGCACTCTGATCAGAGGCAGTCTGACCCATGCCTGCAGTTGGACCTTTACCTTCAAAAATGGGAATAATATAATTACCCAATCTACCGTGATATACAGCAGGAACTTCTGGTCTGTAGATTATGGAAGGCAGAATGACCACTACAGCTGCAGTTCCTGAGTGTTGGACATCATGAACATTAGTCTCTGCCCTACCTCTCCAAACTCAACAGCTGTGTTTGGCTGCTGACCCACTCTTCTATGAGCACAGATAATAATCATAGGGCAACACATCTCTCTTATTATACAGTACATGGCAACACCTTGATTTGTTCATTCTCTGCCTTCCATCTCCCACAGTGTTGTTCACCATTGTCCCTTCCTCTACCTAATTACTTCAGAATTCTTTCCCTTTCCTTCCCTGGATTATAAAACATGCTGAGATGCATTGTTTCACACACACACACACACACACACACACACACACACACACACACACTTGCAATCCAAAAGTGCTGAATAGAATTTAACAGTCTAGTAGACAGGGCAACAATTTTGACTACAATTTCAAAGTACACCTCCTGTCAACCTATCTTTGTGACATCATGGAAGTTCAACCCCTTATAGAGTGGGCAGAGCCTACTACTATGATATTCCTGAGTTGGTCTGGTGTTGCAGTGTGTAGAGCACTGGTGACCATCTTAGCACTATCTCCCTTGATCCCTGCAGCTGTGCAGGGCACAGAGGTGTCTCTGGAGCCTACTGTCCCTCTCTTCTAGGAGCTGCAAGAAGTGCACAGAGACGGATGGTTTTCTGCTCTCCATCTCCAAGAGTGTGGAGCATATTTGGATACAGTGTTGACACTGTGCCCCCCCCAACTAATGATGGCAGCATCCCCCCAACATCTGAATTGCAATGCACATCAAGATGCAATTCTGACCCCCACACAGACTCATGTAAATTATTTGTCATACATAAGCACTATAGAAGCCCATCAGTTTTGAATGCAAGACAACATTTATGAAAAAAACAAAAAGGCTAGAGTAAGTGCACACTGAAAACAGAAAACAGAGTTAGAATAATCATTTCAGCTGCAGGTTCTCTTCAATGAATTACGTAAAACAAGCAAAACAAAATAAAAAGTTATTCTTAACTTTTTGTTTTAGATCATTCCTGAAGAAGTCCTATAGTCAAAACTCTAACTCTGTTTTCAGATTGCATTTAATATTATATTTTTGTTTTGTTTTCAACCCATATGCTGATGCAGGACTTTGTTTTTGATTGTTTTGGTTCTAATGTTTTTAAAGGCTACTTGGCAAAGCCATGGGCTTTTCAGGATCACAATAAATAATGGTCAGACCAAAATTAGAAATAGGAATTCTGCATATTCCCTGAAACACTTCTTTTGTGTGTACCACCAGCATTCTATAGCATTTCCAAAATCCACAAGAAGGCAAGTTACCTCCCTAAGCAATCATATCGTGTTTGGCATTGATGATCTTTTTGAGTCAGTATATAGCTATATACATTATCTTACACAGCCAACAGTTGAGCCTTTGTGTGAAGCAAATAAACAAAACAAGACGATGTAAGAAACCACTATGGTTCTCAAAGGAAGTGGCAGTGAAGGTTCAAGAGAAAAAGAAAGCATTCAGGAAGTACAAGGAATCGCAGAAGGAGCAGGACAGAGAACTGTATCAGTTAAAGCAAAAGGAGGCTGGGAAGGCAGTCAGAACAGCAAAGGCCCAAATCGAGGAAAAGATAGCCAACTCAGTTAAGAAGGGGGATAAAACCTTTTATAGGTACATCAGGGAGCAAAGGAAGACCAAGGGAGGGATTGTGAGGCTTAATAATGGGGAGGGAGGGTGGGCAGAGGAAGACTGTGAAAAGGCAGAGATACTAAACAAATATTTTTGCTCTGTATTTACAAATGAAAAGGGGGAGGTACATAAAACAAACACTAGTAACACTCTGGATACAGAAGTTGATACCAGCCCATTTACAGAAGAAAGGGTTCTGAAAGAACTCTGAAAACTGTAGGTGGACAAAGCAATGGGGCCTGATGGGATTCATCCCAGAATTCTAAAAGAGCTAAGGGTAGAACTAGTGACACCACTGACTACCCTTTTTAACAAATCATGGGAGGATGGGGTGGTACCCGAGGACTGGAGGAGGGCAGATGTGATTCCCCTTCACAAAAGTGGGAGCAAGGCAGAAGCAGGAAACTACAGACCTGTTAGTTTAACCTCAGTGATAGGGGAAAATGATGGAATCACTTCTGAAGGAAAGAATTGTCGAGTATCTAGAGGCCAGAGGGGCACAGGACCCTAGGCAGCATGGATTCACAGCAGGAAGGTCATGCCAGACAAATCTGATAGATTTCTTTGACTGGGTGACCAAAGTAGTAGATGAGGGAGGGGCTGTGGACATGGCCTACCTAGACTTTAGCAAGGCATTTGACACAGTCCCACACAAAATATTAATATACAAGTTAGCCAGCCTGGGAGTGGGTCCCAAGATGACAGCCTGGGTAAAGAATTGGCTGGAAAATAGGACACTGAGAGTAATAGTAAATGGAGTCCACTCAGAAGAAAGGAGGGTTACTAGTGGGGTACCGCAGGGTTCGGTATTAGGACCGGTCCTCTTCAGTGTCTTTATAAGTGACATTGCGGAAGGACTGGAAGGAAAAGTATGTCTCTTTGCAGATGACACTAAGATCTGCAACAGAGTTGATGCAGAGGTGGGTGGAAAGGATGAGAAGGGACTTGAGGTTAGAGGAATGGTCAAATGTATGGCAGCTTAGATTCAATGCTAAGAAGTGCAAGGTAATGCACCTGGGAAACAAAACTCAGGGAAGAGTACACAATGGGGTGTGAGATACTAACAACAACAAAAATGGAAAAGGACCTGGGGGTAGTCATATCAGATGACCTAAAGGTGGGCAAGCAATGTGAGAGGGCAGCAAGGAGGGTTGGAGGTCACTGGGATGCATAGGAGAGGCATCACCAGTAAAAACAGGAAGTTATTATCCCTCTGTACAGACAGCTGGTGAGACCCCATCTGGAGTACTGCATGCAGTTCTGGAGACCCAATCTCCGAAAGACATAGACAGGATGGAAGCTGTCAGAGGAGGGCAACTAAAATGGTGCAGGGTCTGCACTGGAAGACATATGAAGAGAGACTTAAGGAGCTTAATATGTATAGCCTTGAGGAAAGGAGGGAGAGGGGGGACATGATAGAAACTTTCAAGTACCTCAAGGGAATCAACTTAGTCCAAGAGGGTAGCATCTTTCAAAAAAAGAGGTGTGCAAGAACAAGAGGGCACAATTTGAAGATAGAGAGGCGGCTCAGAGGTAATTTAAGGAATTTTTTCACAGACAGGGTTGTGGATGCATGGAGCAGCCTTCAGAGGAGGTTGTGGAGTCAAAATCAGTGGTGGAATTCAAGCATGCATGGGACAGTCATAAGGCAATTCTAGGGTGTGGGGGTAAGAAGAAGTAGGCTGCTGGTTAACTAGGATCTGCAGCTTATCCAGTAGGTAGGGAAATGGGCAGACCGGGTGGGCCAAGTGGTCCTTATCTGCCGTCAAATTCTATGTTTCTATGTTGACTGGGTAAGTGCACTATTTTCAGGCATGACCCGGGGGAGGGGGATATAGATGAATGCCAACTGACCTTGAACCAGATTAAGCTGTTGGTGGCATTTTTAGTGAATGAGGGGAAATTTGGCCAGGACACCGGGGAAATTCCCCTACTCTTTTCGATAAGTGTCATGGGATCTTTAACATCCACCTGAACTACCACCAATCCAGGCAGATGGGACCTCGGTTTAATGTCTCATCCAAAAGACGGCACCGCAGAAGTGCAGCACCCCTCTCATGCTGCACTACAGTGTCAGTACTGGGATATTAACCCAAGTCCCAGATGTGGGAACTGAACCCGCAGTCCTCTGATCTCCTGGCCTCAGAGGTGAGTGTTCTACCTACTGAGCCACTGACATTGCACACTGTTCGGAAATATACCTTTTGAGCAGAAATGCTCATTTATTAAGGTTCCTCCTCAGAATAAAAATTTGTTTATACCGTGTCAAGGACAGCATTAAAAACTGATTAACAATGGCAGGACAATATTGTTTCAGTCACATAACAAAACAGAATGAGTAACATAAGTACCATTTCGGCAGTACAGAGTGAACACAAGTTAACATTCAACCGATCAAAAAATACAAAGCATAACATAGGCACCAGCAGTTATACAAAGACAGCAGCCAATCTGGGCATTGTCAGAGGTTAAGTCTGCATGTGTTTATGGCACATTGGAATGGAGGAGAGGCACATGTATGAGGAGACCACGTGGTAGTAAAGGTGCTGGCATCATGTGCATGTGTTAGAGGGGGCCTTAGGGGGCAGAAGCACCATGATCAGATAGTGCAAGGGTTGGACTGGGTAGGAGTGCAGTTGGCAAGTGACAATGCATGGGATGGGGTTTCACTAGGAGAAGCAGCTATATTTGGAGCCAGGTAGCAGTAAATTTAGAAGTTCCCATTGAAAGGAGCCAGCTTAGTTCTTGTATTTTGTATTGCATGAAGTTTATTAAGCCAACTCGATGCCCTGGTTGCAAAAGAGCATTTGGCTAAAGCTGTTCGGGTGAGTGGAACAGCCAATGTACTGATAGTCATGCCTTTGGTTGGGTAAGGATTTGGGGCAGGTTGGAGGAGACCTTGCATCCCTGGGGGGAGGCCCATGAGGGCTTTCATGCCTAGCAGGCAGTTTTGATATTTTATTCTGTCCTGCAGGTGAAGCCAGTTTGTGATAGAGTAAAGAGCGCAGTTGTGCGTGAGTTTGTTGGCCCCAGTTACAAAGTGGCAGGCTTTGTTCAGGACTAACCAGACCCTGTTTAACACAGTGTCTATGGTACTGCCATAGACTGTTGGGCCATAGTCAGCTATGGGGAGGATGGAACTTGTAGCTGTCACTTTGTTGGATTCCAGGGTAAGGTTGTGCCTATGTCTATATAGTACTCCTAGTGTCTTGTTAATGTTGCAAACAGTTTGGGCAATGTGTGGCGCAAATGTTAGAGTCTGGTCAATGGTGACCCCAAGGTATTTGAAAGTTTCTTCCTTTTCTGGAGGGTCGTCTTTACTGTTGAGGATGTTGAGCACTTGTACCTTAGTTCTCTTCTGTGCACTTGAGAAGAGCATTATTTTGGTCTTCTTGAAGTTGAGCAGAATCTCGTTCTGCTGGAACCAGTTCTCGAAGGATGCAAAGCTGCATTGGAGGTCTTGAATGAGTAAGTCCTGGAAGGGGTTACTTTTACAGATGACAGCATCATCTCCATAAAATAGCACAGTGGAACTAGGGCAGGCTACAGGATGGTTATTGATAAAGAGGCTTTCTGGTCCCTCACAGCCGTACCTCCCAGGGACAAAGATTGTTTGCCTACAGAGCCCCTCTTTGAATGAATGCCCTTAACTGTGACATCTCTTCTGAATCCAAATTGGGCCCTTTCAAATCCTAGCTACAGCGACTACTCTCTGCCACTTGTTCCTGTGACTGTTTCCGCTAAACCCTCTTTGACAATCTAAAACCCTAGCACTTGATTACTGTTAAATCTCCTTAGCACCATCTCTGACATCCCTACCCCCTGCTACACTACCCCTTCACCTTTCCTCCCCGCTACCTAATGTCCCCCTCTCCCCATCTGTCCTGACAAGGCCTGTTGGCTGATTTCAACTTACCTTATGATTTTACCAGTAACTGACAAAGTTTGTTTTGGCTAATTTCAATTTACTGTATGCATTCCTGTGCATGAAACTGCTTAGTGCTACTCATTTCTATTATTTAATTCAGTTTGAATGTCAACTACAGTATTGCTCTCTTTTCTTATTTACAATTATTTTACCATACTCTGTTTAGTCTGTAAACCTGTTGAGCTCCTTTCTCTGTGTATACTGTTTTGCCATACTTTTTGTTCTGTTAACCTGCTGTATTATGCTGCTGACTTGGAACCTTTGTAAAAGAGCTCTATGCTCAAAGGTATTTGTAATCTGAGATCTAAATAAATAAATAAAAAAATAAAATAAAAAAGGGGCCACAGGGTGGAGCCCTGAGGCACACCTGATGTGACAGGCCTGACATCAGAGAGCTCCCCATTTATCTTAACCTGTTGCAATCTGCTTGAGGGGTAGCTTTTAAACCAGAGCACATTGTCTGCAGAGAGATCTAATGTGGGTAGCTTTGTTAGTAGTAGCGTATGGTTTATAAAATCAAAGGCCTTGCTGAGGTCTATGTAGATAGAGCCCACCAGGTGTCCTTTGTCAAGAGACTTGTATAGTGTGCTTGTGTATTTGATCAGTGCAGTGGAAGTGCTGTGCATTTTAATGAAACCATGTTGTTGTTCACACTGGACATTATATTGGCTGAGGTATGAGATGAGTTGGTCAGATATAATCCTCTCAAGTGCTTTGGACAGTGGGGAGAGAATGGATATAGGCCTGCAGTTTGCAACTAATGTGTGGTCTCCACTTTTATGGATGGGTATGACCAGGACACTTTTTTATTCCTTGGGGAACTGTGAGAACCTGAGTGAGAGGTTTAAAAATTTAGTCAGGGGGATGGAGAGCTCAGCCATGACCAGGGCAACTAGTTTCATGTCAAGTGAGTCACTTTCCATTCTTGTTTTCTCCAGTACTCATTTAACGTAGCAAACTATGTCCTTTACCAAGACAGATTTGAAGTGGAATTGTGGCCTACATTGGTCTTTTTGAGTGTTGTCAAGGTATACAGTGGTGACAGTGGGTTTGTCTTCAGGGGGGAGGATGCCGGTAAGGTCAGTGAAAGCTTTATTGCATGAACAAGGCTATCTCAATAGGGTCAAGTGTGATGCTTCCATTTGAGCTGAGCACTGTTGGTGATGTTTTATCACCCCTACCCAGGAGATCCTTTAGCGATTCCCAGAATGCCTTCCCCTTTCCCCAACAGCTAGTTTGCTGCTCTTTATAAAAGTTAGCCTTAGCCTGTCTGATAGTATTAGTACACCTATTCCTAGCTGCCCTATATTCCTGCCAGTGTGCCTGCATGCTGGATTCCTTGGCTTTGTGCTGTAGGTTGTCCCTGTCCCACATTTGAGCAAGTAGTGATGGTGTAACCCATTTAGCAGAGTCCCCTCAGATGACCCACTTCTTGAAAGGGGAAAATTTATCTGCAACAGCATTAAACACAGTTATGAAGTGGTCATGGGCTGCATCAATGTTGGTGGTGGAATCTAGCTGGCTCCAGTTTAGTTGGGTCAAGTGGGCTTTGAATGCACTCAGTGCCCCTTTGTGGAGTACTCTATTGTAGGTTGTTTGGGGAGCTGGCCGGATAAGTTTGGCTGACCAGGTACACACAATTGATGAGTGGTGGCTCAGAGCATCAGGCATCACAGTAGTGTCCTTCAACCTATCTGACTGGGTAGTGAGGACCCAGTCTATAAGAGTTGAAGTGCCTGTTTCGTAATTAGTTCTGGTGCTTTCTGTAACAGTTTGTGTAAGGTAAAAATTGTGTATTTGGTCTTCTGTAACCTGTGCTAGATTTAGCCTTCCAATTGACATTAAAATCACCCACTACTACAGTTTCTTAATTCTGGCTTACTTGCTTGTAATGCAATGCAAAAGTGTCTAGTCCAACTTGTTGTTTTCCTGGGGAAATGTAAACGGTCATAAGGGTTAGGTTCTTCCTCCCATTCCCTAATATTACTATAGGTCAGGGGTTCTCAAATGGTGAGGCCAGCCTCCTTGGGGAGGCCCCAACCTGTTCCAGGGGAGGCTCAAGCAAGTCTGAAAAAGTACTGTATTTAAATTTTGAGTTTTATATATCTTGTGTGAAGAGATGAAGCAAACTAAAAGAGGAAAATAATAGGTGAATTTTATGTATTTATTTACTAATACTGTAGGTGACATGGGAAGGTGAATGAGCCAAGGCTCATTTCAGGAGGAAACAGAGAAAGTAGTGTGACTCATGAGCACTGCAACAAGGGGTAACAATGGTTCAAGAATGAAAATAGTGGACCAAGTAGGCTGGCCTGTTTGGGGGTACAATAAGCTGAATAATAATATTTGTTTATTTTATTTATTTGTCATTCAGATAACACCTTTGAGCACATGAGCTCTTTTTCAAAGGTTCCATGTCAGTATAAGACAAAAGAACTGAATGTAGCCAAGTAATCAAAGGGGTTTCGATTTATTCATGGTGTACTGCGCAAAGTACAGTATGTTATTTTTCTTTGGGGAGGCCCAAGATTATTTCAGTTTTTGGGGGAGGCTCAAACTCTTTTCCATGGATTTGGGGAGGCTCACTGTGACAAAGTCTGAGAACTATTGCTATAGGTGTACTGCTAGGCACTCACAACTGTCATTGGTCCTGTATACCTGTATAGGGTGATTTTGTAACCTTTTTAAGATGTTTCAGACAGTTGGTAGACTAGGCATCCACCTCCCCGTTTACCTATAAGGTCTAACTGGAATTGGTTATACCCTTGTAGGGAGATAGAGGTGTTAGGGGTTTTAGATGATAGCCATTTCTCAGTGAGTGAGATGATGTTTGGATGATTTTGTCTCACCCAGGCTTCAAACTGAGCCATCTTTGGTAAGAGGCAGCCAATGTTCAGGGAGGCAATTTTTAAGGTAACCTGGGTGGCCTTGGCCGAGTTCATCCCTTGGGGTGAACCAAGGTTGGGGTGGATGTTACCCAATCTTAGTAATAGGATCTGCATCAGCAGCCTGAGAAAGTACCGCCATTGCTGGAACCTTCATTGTTTTAAAGTGTGCTGCTGTGGACTAGGGCCCCAGGAGATTTAGCCCATATAGTTGTAATGTCAGGGGTGCTGTCTCCAGTCAGTGACTTGGAAGCGATAGTTATACTTGAGTAGCAGAGGGGGCTTGTCTGCAGTTCATCTGCTATAGTAATTCCACACCCTGTCTCCTAAGGGATAGTTTTTAATTGGGAGTTTATTTTGTTATTAATTGTTAGTTCAGAGTGCCCCATAACCCCTGTCACTTGGGGTGACAGTATAGTGAAGGGTGTCACTACTAGGAGGATCCAGGCAGGTGGGGGTTTCCCGATGTGGGTGTGCATGATAACTAATTGCACCCTTGAAAAGTTAGTGGATGGAGAGATATTGCATGATAAGGATATATGGGATGCAGGGCTGGTGTCTGACCTAAATCAGAGGCAGTTGGGTGAAGTAGTGCCATCTGACATTAGGTGAATGAGCAGGTGGGGGATCAGAGGGTCAATACAGCTTTGCAGACTAGAAAGTGAAGATGGAGCACCATCTAGTGTATGGTGCTGATAAACTACAGATGGGAAAGTGGGCTGATAACAAACAAAATAAAAGAATGCAGGCAATTAAGGTGACCAATAAAAATGATATGGTGCCTCTAATGCAAATACATGCAGTCACTTAATGTGATTCTCATAAAATCCATGCAGTTAAGGTAACTCTGAAGTTCTACTAAATTGTCCCAGTGATCCAAATGAAATTAAGGCAGAATTAGTAAACAAGTAATAAAGATTCAGCAACAAATGGCAGAAAAAAATCAGGTGCAGAGAATGTCAGTTGCAATCTGCCAACTGCTAGTCCAATTCTGTTGAAGACTGGGGACTGGAAAATTAAAAAAATGGTGCCAACACAAAACACAGTCCACACATAGGATGAAGGATGGAGAATGGCTGGCTCTGATGCCTGAGACCCATGCCTAGAAAAGCTTGCACTGAAGTGGCGGCATGTATGATTACACGTACAATTTTGAAAATGTGTATATCCTGTCTGAGAGAAACAGAATCCTTACTGTAGTATCTTTGTCTGATATAAACACTACATTGATGATCTCCTCTTAATTTCAGATGGTTCTGAACAGGATCTGATATCATTCCACTAATATCTGAACCACTGTAAGGATAATTTAAAATTCACTGTAACGTACAGCAGATAAACCATACTGTACCTAGATCTGAATATTCAACTCGTTGATAGAAAAATCACTGCCACATTATATAGGGAAACTACAGACACTCCCTAACACTTTTAAGTCCCCTCAGATACACATCCCCATGTTTCTGACCCTCCAACCACACCCTGTTGTTCCTCTGTAATATTTCCTCCCATCAACCAAATGTCCGTCCTTCTCCCCACCTCTCCCTAATTGCTGTTTTTTTCACCTTTTACTAATGGGCATTACAGTAAGATAGTCCTCTTAGCCCTCTTAGAGCTCTTGTTCTTCATTTCAGTCTCATCACATGAAGAAAAAAACTGAAAACAGGATATGCAAAGCACAGTATAGTACAGTACAGTACAGTGCAGCATCACCAATTATAGGAAATGAGAAATACTTTATAGGGCAGATCCCTTAGAGAGTGCTTTTTACACACATCCCTATCTCAATTTTCATACAAGGCAAAACACAACACATTATAATTTCAGTAGCTAGATTTTTATAATTTTCTATACAGGATGATATGGACTTAAAGAATGCTTTGTTGGCATTGTTTAATGGAAATATGAAAATGTGGAACCCAAAGACATGTTATGAATCTACAGGCTAGAGCTATTGCCCATACAGTTTCCATTAGCATGTACATAACAGGGAATGTAATTTGAATTTTTTTTTAGTTTGTGTCTAAAACTGAAAGCATAATTGAATTCTCACTGGCTCCCCATCTGGTGCTTTAAATGCTCACAACTGGGACCCAGTAGCTCTGTTTTGGGGCTGGCTGCATGTTGCTTAGTGTGGACAATGTAGAGTCACATATTTTCAGGTCATGTTTGAGCTTGAATTATGGGCCTGGTTCACAATTTCTATAAAAGCCAGTCTGTCATTTCTGTAGGCTGGGTATGCCTGTTTAGTTTTTCTGTAAGCTTTTTCATATAATGTTTACTGTTCAAGGATGTATAGACATCCTTGTTTTTACTAAGTATAGTGTAAGGGTAAAATGCTATCTGGAACATTGTTTAGGAACAGACAAGATAAGTGGTGCTGAATATGTGTAAACAAGAATGTCATAATTAATATCACTTTTGATCAGTGGAAGTTTTTGAAACATTAGTGCCCTACAGCATTTCTTGCCACAAAACTAGTGTATGTTGAAATGTAATGAACTACAGCAGAGTTCAAACCCTATTTTGTTGACTTAGGCAAAAACATGATTAACAAATGTTCCTAGCAGAAATGTAAGCACAGTTCAGCTTAGCTGTCTTAATGTCTAATGAAATGAAACAAAAAATGTTCTCTATGTAAAATGAACTGTATAAAAATATGACCATTTCTTGAGCGAGATTATGGTATTGCATAACATCCAACAATGCTATCAAAAACTCTAGTATTCTGAACATCTCATGCCATCAGGAGGTGTGGTATGTCTGAACGACAATCCAATAAAGATGGTATTTCAACATCTAATACCATTATGTCACCTATAAGCAACACATTTTTCTACAACTCAACGTAATGGGACACCAGGAGAAAGATAACAACATGTAGAATCCTGTACTATCCACCTTGCCTCAAAATCATGATGTACCATGTCATTCAGGAACAATTCTTCAACCTGCTCAAACATTTACATCAGATCAGACCATCAAGGAAGAGAATGCTAGAAAGCATCACTCCCCCTCATAGAATCAGGTGAAAACAAGGGCCTGTCAATGACCACAAGCCCATTGCCAGATAAAATTTCCTAGCTAACATCTCATGTTTGGCAAGAGAATAAAAGGTCTGGGAATGAGTTTTACCTTGGGGGCTTCAGGTTCATTGAGTAGCTAATGGATATGCATGTCCCCACCATGAGGCATTTGAACTTTCATGCAAATGGTGTCCCAAAACAAGCCAATTACAGTAGAGATAAAATCTAATCTTAAGATTTGATCTGAACCATGTTATAACACAGAAAGTTGGGTGAATATGAACTGAGATTTATTTTCTTTCTGTCTGTGAATAATACTTGCAATGCGGCCAGAAATATGGCCTTCATGTACTGTTAAAGTTTTGAAAACCATTGTCTCAGCTAGTGACAGAAATACTATTTTAATCAAAAAATGTCCAGATGTTAATTTTACAGTGGCATTGACTTTATTCAGAAACTGCAATCCCCACCTACACACATAGATTTGTCTCCAGCTAAACAAGCTACCTTTCAGGAGTCAGACACAACAGGAGGTAATGCCAGCCCACCAGCACAGTGGTAGCATTACCACCTGTGACAGTGAAGACCAGAGGTCAGGAGTGGTCTGAGGAGTCAGAGAGTCAGCTGGGGGGCAGGAGGATTGAGCATCCCAAGGACTGCTCTCCTCCTCAGGGAAGGGGTGGGACCAGTGCCTGGTACTAGCCTGCCCCTAGCAGTGGCTGGGTGTCAACTCACCAACACTGTACAGGTAGGGTAGAGGAGGGCAGACACCTGGCATGCAGCATATGGAAGTGTGCACAGCATGGCCATTGGCATCATTGGTAAGGTACAAATGTTTACACAGGAGTAAAACATTTTACAGAAGTAAAAATCTTTACAAAGACCATTAGGTCAAGTAAATATCCTGTTTTCAAGGTGTTCCTGTGAGTAATAATATCTAAAAGAAGTGACATGCACTATATAATACAGGTTGCACTGGACAGCAATTTTCACAGATTACATAAAACAGCATACATGTCAGAGTGAAAGTTGATTATACTCTTAATTGTTAAGCATCTGTCTGTTGCAAGTACATCTAAACAAAAGTTATTTTTTCATAGCATCCTTGAACACATTTATGGGTATTTCAAAAGTTCTTATATTTGAGGGAATCTTATTCCAAGCAAAAGCTGCTTTAATTGTATATGTCATCTCCCCATACTTATTTTGGAGCTTTGGCATAGATAGCTCCCTAGCTCCCTTTCTTTGCAACTGGTAATTATCAGTAGGTGTCATTATTTTATCCGAGAGTCCAACTGGTGTTTTATTTTTAAGTATAGTGTACATTGTTATGGTCCAAATTTCCTGTCTTTTCATCTCCAGTGACTTCCAATTGAGTCTTTCATACATTAGATAATGGTGAGTTCTAAAATTGCATTTTAGCACAAATCTTGCCAATTTATTATAACAAGTATCAAGTTTGTGCAGGCTTATTGAGCTTGAATGCCCATAAATGTGATTACCATAGTCAATTATTGGAATGATCAACTGATTTGCTACTGAGAGTCTCATTTTCTCTGTATGGCAATGTGACATTATTCTTAGTGCTCCTATCCCTTTGGTTAGCTCTTTTGGCTAAGGTATCAATATGGTGATCAAATAACAACTTGTGATCGGTAATGACCCCCAGATATTTATATGAGCCTACTTGGGCCAGTGTTGAATTGTTAAGTGTTTTTATATAAAGTGTTTCTATATTTTGTTGATTTTGGATTTTGATGTCGTGAATAACATTACTTGCATTTTTTTAGTATTCATTAGCAATTTAGAATCTATAAACCATTTTTGTAGTGTGCCAAAATCAGTTTGTAATTTTTGTTTTATTTTCCTAACATTTTCTCTCTGCACCTAATACTGTGTCATTGGCATATAGCTAAATATTAGTTTGTTTCATATTACAGGAAAGGTCATTTATATATATCAAAAATAATAAGGGACCCAAAATGGACCCTTGTGGAATACCCCTGTTTACCGTGTGAGTTCCAGATAGTGTTCCACATGTGGAGACCATTTGTGACCTGTTGGTTAAATAGGATCTTAGCCATTTACAGGGTTCCTCTGCAATACCTATTTCCTTTATCCTTGTGTGGAGGATTTTGTGATCTGTGAGATCAAAAGCTTTGGTTAAATCCATGAACACTGCACGCACAGATCTCTCCTCACCCAGTGAAGTAGCCACAAGGTCGAGGAAGTCCATGAGTGCAGTGCCCATGGACAATCCTTTTCTAAAATGTGCCTGCCAGTTGATCAGTTTGTTGTACTTCTCTGTTCAATCAGTTGACTGTGAACCAGTCTTCCAAGTATCTTTGAGACAACTGACAGGAGGGCAATTGTTCGGTAGTTGGTTGGTTGAGCGCTCTCTTCTCCCTTAAATATAGGGACTATTTTTGCCAGTTTCCATATGCTAGGGAAAGTACCCTTTTCTAAACTCCAATTAAAGATGTCAGTTAATGTTTGAGCAATTTCAGTTGCAGAGTCTTTAAGAAACCTTGATTCTATATCATTGCATACCACTTCCTCCACACCGGGGCAGAACAGGGAAAATTATGTTGAATGGTAGGGTGATATAAGTCTCCCACAGGCCCAACACTTGGCTATCTGACTCATGCCTGTGCAATCCAAATCCTGCTCCTGGTGGGGCTTAATGGGGGGGGTCGCTGACCCTTTGCAATCACCTGCTTAAAGGAAAGGAGAATATGTCATTTTGGAAAATACAGTGTGAAGGGTCCAGGGATTGAATGCATTGCTTGCCCCCCCCCCCCATACAAGTACAAGTTCAGCAACTGATAGCCAAGTTTAAGGAAGCTCTGACTCCTGCTTTTCTTCATCATTGCACAGAACCTAGTGTCTTTGTAAATAAGCAGGATATAAAATCCATGCAAGGGTACAAAACCCCATGTTTCAAAAAGTCTGTTTTTAAGTTAAAAAGTATCTGGTAACTAATCAGGTGTATAGGAATTAGAATGTTAACACACCAATGTAATATAGATATGACTTCACAAAGCATTTTTTCTTAAGGTTGTGCCTTGAGTATGGTTGTCAGAGAAATGAAAATTGATTGTTAAGGCTTTGCAGTTCTGCTAATAGCAACATAATCGTGACACATGCTATATGCGAGCAAAAGGAGTGATAAACCTCTCCATCTGAAAATGGGTATGCTGGTGCAGAGAAGTCTTGATAAACATGCACTTGTGAGGCTTACATAAACCTGAAAGATGACCCCCTTACCTAACATGTACTATGTACCTAAAAGGGCTAAACCCAAGGCATGCCAGGTGGAAAATGACCATGACACTGTGGCAATCAAAGTAAAGCTGGGAATTTTCATGTTCAAAAACAAGTAGTAAGGGGACCTGTGTTCACGCTCCAAGGTACTCCTTTATTCCATAATATATTTTTATTAGTTTGAACTACTCCCTCGTTCTATACATAAGGTCATTCTCAGGTGTTACATGGAGCAGCCTCCTTTGTCCTGGTGGATAACCTGGCACAAGGGCAATAGTGCTAAGGACCAGACTAAGCTTGTATATGGTGGCAGGTATCACCTCCCTAATTTTTGCCCCGCCCCCCACGACACTTCCAGTGGTGGGTCTGCTATACAGGAGTATTCACAACCATATTTTCCACAAGATTCTAATTACTCTCAGTCCCTTCTGGGTCAAGGATTACAGTGCAGTCTGTGTGAAAAGTAAGTCAAAAGTGCTAAGGGTCATTGTCCTGGATTCCCCCCTTTTCTCTCACAAAAAGACAGAGACCATTGTATGTTGTGCTCAGATTGGCAATTTATTATATATCATAATTCCATTTTCCAACTCATCATCTTTTATTATTGTATCTTTCACAATTGCATTTATTGCATCCATATATCAATCTCTGATCATCCCTCTTTCTTCCTCTTCTCGCTCCCCCAGGTGAAAACCTGGGTGCCTTCTTTTTCTCTCTTCCTGTTAGGTAATGGTGAGAACCAAGACTGCTTCTTCTCCTTCAGCTTCTTCTTCTTTTCCTCCTATTCCTATTTCTTTTCTCCGCTCCCCTCCTCCCCCCCCTTTTTTCCTCCCATCTCTGTCATCCACATTTGGCAGTCCATAAACCATCCTACTGGACATTTTTGGTCATCCACCTCTGACAGACCTTCCATACAATCCCTTTTGACAGTCTTCCCCTGACAATCTTTAGTTTAAGGATGGATGGAAGGGATTGAAACCTCAGCAAAAGTGGCTGAACCACTCCTGTGCTGCCCATTATGTACCTCCTTTAGCCCTTCCCCTTCCTGTTGCCGGCCTATTGTTCTGTCTCCCTGTCTCTCCCCATCCCTTCCCCCTCCCCCTCTAAGCACACCATCTTCAGGTAAAGGGAAGGGGTGCACCAAGACAACTTGGTCTGCCCGTTAAAGGGCAAACTCCATTGTCCCGGATCCCCCCCCTTTTCCCCTCACAAAAAGATAAAGGCCATTGTATGTTGTTGTGCTCAGATTGGCAATTAATTTATTATATATCATAATTCCATTTTCCAACTCATCATCTTTTATTATTGTATCTTTCACAATTGCATTTATTGCATCTGTATTTCAATCTCTGATCATCCCTCTTTCTTCCTCTTCTTGCTCCCCTAGGTGAAAACCTGGGTGCCTTCTTCTTCTCTTTTCTTGTTAGGTAACGGTGAGAACCGAGACCGCTTTTTCTCCTTCAGCTTCTTCTTCTTTTCATCCTATTCCTTTTTTTTTCTCCCTCCCCTCCTCCCCCCCTTTTTCCCCACTAGCCAGTCTCCAGCTTGCATTGGATGACTGTCTTTCCCCTCAATTTAGGGTAGTGTTCCCCCACCACTTGGGGGACCTCCTTCCTTTTACTTCTCTCTCCCCCTTTCTTCTTTTTTTTTAACTTCTATTTTTTGCATGTCTCCTCCCTGCTTCTATAAAACCCATCATTTCTGTATTAAACATATCTATGGCTAGATCTGACAGGTGCACTCCATCTGACCTGTAGAAATCACCTAGCCACTCTTTCATGCCCTGCAGTATTATGTGCCCTCCCATTTTCCTTATCAGTGTTCCTACCCTTCTACTCATCTTTCTCCCGGCCCTGTCTACTGCTCTATGACCCTTCTTGGGATCATATCTAACCAGGCAAGGCATACCCACGGCCACCACTGCTGTATTTTCTCTAAATTCCTTTTCACCTGCATGCATGTTTCCACCCATGGCTTACCCCCAATATCATTACCCCCAGATGTACAATAATTAGGTCTGGAATGGGTCGCCACTCCTTCATTTCTTTCAGGGTAGGAAGTAGTTGTGCCCATCTCATCCCAGGGATGCCGTACCAAACCAACCTACATTTTCTCAAATCCTGGTACAGCTGTTTTCCCCCAGCCTTTTTCTCAGCTCCCCGTTCTGCCTAATAAATGTAGGAGTGACCGCAGATCCATACTTCCATGATCCTCCCTCTTCCTATAGGATTTAAGCAAATAAATATCTTATATATGTTCTTCGCTCCCCTTTTTTTGTATCACACCTCTATGCCCCCCCAGTGTAGCTCTGTATCTGTAAAACAAAACACAGGTGATACATTAGTTTCCATACTGCAGCACTTGAATGTATTTCTTGTAACTGGTAGACTGCCAGCACCCCTTCTCTAACATATTAGTCACTGTCTCACCTGCTGCTGGCCATGGTGACTCAGCCCCTATCCGTAGGGAGTGGGATGAGTAATTGCGTGAATCCTCCCCCAGGAATTGCATGCCTTTTTTGAGCATGGCCATTACGTGATAACTTGTGACCTTTTTTCCATCTTCATGTAAAAATAATCTCCCTGTCCTACACCCACGCTCTGTGGATTAAGCCCACAAAGCCTTCACTGGGCAAACTGAGCCGTCTACCTGGGCCTTCAGGGTTACAGTACAACCCTGTCCCCCTTGATCCATCTTTGACTTCTTAATCATGATTTGTATCTCCTTCATCCTCCAGCTTATATCTTCCCATTCCAACCCCCCTTCTTCGTCCTTACTGCCATGTACCATAGCCTCGCTCACTCTCATGGCCCCTGCAAACATTACCAGATATATCGTATGGAATAGTTGTGCTCATCTTTTGATCTGCAGATTGCCGGTAATACACCTTTTAGTTTCGCCAGCCACTGTTCACCTATCGGTTGTCTATTATCTGGAGCTCTTTGTTTTAACCTCCCCTATCTCTGCATCATTCTTCTAATTAACATTGACTTTGTCAGGTCCTTTCAACCCTTCAGGCTGCAAACTAATCTAATCCCTGCCAGACAGACCTCCATCATGGTGTGGGCTGTTCCTCTCTGCCATTGCTCTACTGTGAACTGCCCTAACTGTTCCTCTGTAAGTGGCCTACTTACATCCATGTGGTGTATTGCCCTGAATGTTTGAAACACCCTCCAGGCCCTCTCGTAGGCCCTCAGCGTCCATGGTGCCCATGAGCTGTGAAACAATAGTTCTGCTTCCTCTTGCCAACTTCCTAGATGTTTGTTGGTATGGGCATTTTTTTGTTCCTCTGCTCTTGGTGCCAGCCTCCGGAAATGATCCAGCTGCAGATGGGAAAGGCTGTCATCCAAGGTATTGTGTATCTCTTCTATGTGTTTGGCTCTGAAATACATATTCAGTTTCAAGGCCCTTAGCACCAACTGTCACAAGACCTGCATGACCGGTTCTGACCTGGCTCCTCTGTTGTTTAAAACATCTACCACTGCCTTGTTGTCACACCAGAATGTCACCTTCTGATTTTGCAATTCTTCATCCACACCAGGGTGCAGGCCCAAATGGGCATGTTCTCCAACAATGTGATGTCTTTTACTTTCATGTCCCTCACCCAGTCTGCAGGCCATAGTTCCATGAACCATCTGTCCCTCAAATAGCCCCCCATACTTAAGCTTCCTGGTGCATCTGTGTAGAGATCGAGGTCCGTGTTATAAACCCAGTCCTCCTGCCAAAAGGAACAGCCATTATAGGTGCTTTGGAACTCCTCCCACACCCTGAAATCTTCCTTAACTCCTTTTGTCATGTCTACCCAGTGGTGTGGTCTGGTTACTCCCACTGTGGCCTTTCCTAGCCTTTTGGTGAAAGCCCTCCCTGGTCCAATTGCCCTGCATGCAAAGTTTGGGTGTCACAGGACCTGTTGTACCTGCTTTAATTGTACTCTTCTTCTACTTGTGTGTACTTGAATCAGCTCCCTCAGCGTCAATACTTTTTTGTCTGGTAACCTAAAAACCTCCCCCAGGGCATCTATTTCAATACACAGGAATTCTAGAACCTTACTGGGACATTATGTTTTATCCGGTGCCAATGGAACCCCTAATTCTCTGCATATATCTTGGAAACTGGCCAACATTATTTCTGTCTCACTCTTCTTGCTGCCTATTAAAAGGAAATCATCCAAGTAGTGAATGACAGTCTTGTAACCATTTTTTTCCTAAAATATCCACTGTAAACAGGTGCTGAATGCTTTAAATATAGCACATGCTATGGAGCACCCCATGGGCATTGCTTTGTCGAAATAGTACTGCTCCCCAATCTTAAAACCCAATAAGTCCCAATCTTTCCTCCTAACTGTAAGCAATCTGAATGCGGATTCTATATTTGTTTCGGCCATCCAAGCATCAGTAGTCACTTGGATGATCTGCACAGCCTCCTCTAATGTGGCGTAGCTCACTTTGCTATGCCCCTCGCTTATGAAATCGTTCACTGAGTCCCCTTCTGGAAATGACAGGTGGTGAATCATCCTGTATTCTTCTTGCTGTTTTTTGGGGACCAGCCCCAATGGAGAAATTCTCATATTCTGCAGTGGAGGGGAAGTGTATGGCTCTTCTACTCTACCTGCTGCTTTTTCCTTTTCTATTTTCTGTCTTAAAATGTCCTACTTTCCTTTAACTGAAACCAAATTGTTTGCCTCTCTCACTCGTCTCGGGCCTTCACACTTTAAAGGGAAACCAGTCTCAAACCCTTTCTTTTTTTTTTTAATTCTCTTTCCTCCGGTCATGGTCCTGAGAGCCATCTCTCAGGCATCCAACCTGTTCCTGTCGAGCTTGAATTCCCCGCCCCAATCCCAACCTTCCTCTCCCCTGCCCCACCTCACAGCTTGCACTCCCAGCTTAACCCCTCTGGGGCGGTGCCACCCCCTTACCTTGGGCACTCTCAATGTTTAGATTCAAGCTGTGGATGTGGGCCCTGGGCAGGAGATCAGTGAAGGCCAGTGAGTCGGACCTGGCTGCGGCCATGGGGATTGGTGCCATCGCCTACCCCCAGGACCGGGTTTTTCCATTTTCTGTGCCTCCCTCCCCATGCGTGTGCACACCCCAATGCAAATGGTGCATGGCAACCCTGCCTGTGTCGACCATGCTTCTACGTGCCAGCCCTGCTTGCTGCAGTACCCCTTGGTCTCCACCGGAGGTCAATGGCATGCGGGGCCATCCCATCCCCTTAGTCCAGGGAGGAAAGCACCACACGGGCACTCAGTCCTCAACCCTTCCCCTGCCGATCCCTGGTGCCTGAGTCCGTTCCTGAACCTGGGCACCCAGCATGTCACGAGGTGTGGTGTCCAGTGCCTCAACCCTCAGTGCCACCGGGCCAGCCATCAAACCCTTTCTTAAGTGACCCCGCCACCTCCTTATCTGGATATTTTCTTAGCCACTTTTCCCACACTTCTATCTTAATGGGCGTCCTTGCTGTTTGGAACTGATCTCTTGCGTCTCCCCTTCATTTCTACTATAACCACCCTTCCTGTCCCTTTTTCGTTCCTTGTAGCTAATAATTCTGGCTTCCTCTACCTGTGTACCCTCTGCCTCTCCCCCCTCTATTCCAAGCAAGCCCCTTATATCTCTGCCCTTCCTGAAAAAACTGTTGGCCTGTTCCTTGCCCCCCTGACCCTTGGGTCCCTTGTGCCCATGTCATTCTGCATCTACTCGCTGGGTGTGTTCCCCCACATTTTGAGCAGGCATGCCAAAAATGGCATTGTGACCAAGAACAGGATGTCCTATTGTAACCCCAGCAACATCTCTGTGGTGCCCACCCCTCTTCGCCATCTGCTTTTCAGGCGTGGACTGGTCAGTTACATAATCTGTCCACAGATCTAATTGTTTTCTATCACATCTTACATCCCCAAACGTCACCATCCTTTGCTGGAAGAACTCATCATAGCATATCCATCCCACACCTCCTTTTGCCTTTGCTTGTCTTATTATCAGGGAATAAGTGCCCATCGGAATGCTCAGCTCAGGTTTCCTTTCTAGCACTATAGTTGAGTATGTGGCGAAACCTACAAACCACCCATCCCAAGTCTTTCATTTGGTAAATTTGTCGCCCTCTTTCTTGCCCAACAAAACCACTGCTACAGCCATTTCACTCTTACGAATGTTCCCCACTTCTTCATATTTTGCTGCTGCGTTCCAGCTCACTAGCACAAATATGTCCACATACTCCCCCTTCCATATTTTTTCTTTTTTGGCCAGTGGTACATGTTCCCCTATTCTCATTCCTGGGCTTTCTATCTCCCGTGTTCCTTTTCCTGCCTTCTTCGGCCCTTTCTCTTCCCCTTTTTCGCTGTTGTATCTGACCTAATCCCCTCGAGTGGATTCCATCTGACCCAACCCACCTGTCCCAAGCACAGACATAATTTGACATATGTGCTCTTTTATGCTTTCTCCTACCACCCCAGATACATTACCTGTGGCCTTGTTGGTTTCTTGTGGCCTGCTGTCCTCAGGATGCCCTCTATTGTCTCCTTGTGGTGGCATGGCTGGTTGTACTATTGGCTGCAGAAGGACTGCTGTGCTCTGGGGATCCGGTCTGGGTTCCACTGGGGGAACCACCACCTGGTCTTGGGGAGGTACTGATGGGACTGGGACCTGGGGCTGTGGCGGTACTGGGCTAGCCGCTCCGGGAGGTACCACCAGTGGTGGCTGCACCCTGTCGAGGCTGTGTGACCTCCCTCTTGGCCTCTTCCCAATGCACCCTTTTCCCTTCCTCGCTTTCTGCTTCTCCCCAGATCTTCCAGGGTCCTTTACTTCCACCAACTGCCACATTCTGTTGGCCTTCTCTGCAAGCTCCACTATAGCCTTGTAGGCATCTTCCTTAGATGGCTTGTTCTTTCTCGTGCCATTTTCTTTGTACATGTCCGTGGATGCTGTAGAGACAACTGACCAAAAACCAAGAAAGTTGAAAAATTTTCATTAATCATCTGCCCGAAATAGCCTTGCATTTTTAGGTCCTCCCCACTTCTAGTTACTTTATATGCTCTTATGTAATATGTAGTTATTTCACTCTTATTTATGTAATTTTTCTCTGTATATATTTATTTATTTATTCTTTTTTTTTTTTACTTATTTATTTTTTATACATACCACCTCTTGAAATGCCTCTCCGGACCTCATATGTGTCTCCACCCGGTGCCCTCATTCTTGTTATACTGCCCCTCTTGCTGGGGTTTGTGCATGCCCCCTGCCTGTGCAATTTATCCAGAGATGCTGTGTTCCCGTAGGCCTCCCTGGGCCTGCTGCCCCCTTTCCGCCCAGGCCTTGTGTCATGACATCAGATGCAGTGTCTGTCATCACTCTGCATGGCCTTCCTAGAGCCTACATTCTCCCCTCATTGCCCAAAAGGCCTCTGGTTCCTGTAGGCCTCTCCTGGGCCTTGCTGCCCCACTTCCAACCAGGTCTTGTGTCGTAACATCCCGCTCCAGGCATCTGTCATCATCCCACGTGGCCATCTACGCCTAACATTCTCCACCTCATGTGCCCCAAGGCCTCTGGCCTCACCACATGGCCCTCTAGGCCTCCTCATTATCCCTCTTGCTGATTTGGTGGTGACAGAGCCAAATGCCTGGTTATCCCTTTTGCCACCCCCTCTGGCACATTCTTGCTCCCCCAGAACATCCTGCTTCCGAACCTCTGGTTCTTCCCCTTAAGCTCAATTCCCTTCTGATGCATGACTTAGTTGTGGGCGTCTGATGTCATGCCGTGTGGCCATCCTATGCTTTTGTACCACCAGCCCCTGCTCAACTAGACCCTTGCACAGATGCCCATTATCAGCTGCCTCCTATTCAGCTGGCCCAAAGGCACCTAGCAGACCCACAGTTCCCTCCTTATAGCTGATCCCCCTTTTGTTTCATTTCAGAAGGCCACTACTTGGCCCACCCTTCCCCCATGAAACTGTTCATCTTGCTGCCTCCCCCATGGCGTGTGACGTCACATCACGGGGCTGTCTGTGTTGGCTCCATGCTATCCCTTTTTGCCAGGCTGCTCCAAAACATCCTATGCCCTTCTCAGCCACCCAGCCCAGTCCTAGCCCCTTCCAAACTAGCGCTTGTGCTGTAGACCTTGTCCCTCCCTCCCTCCAGATCTCTTGTTCACTCCCCAGACCATGCTCTTTCACCACTTGACTTGCTAGGACCATCACCGGTCAAATACCATTGCCTGCTGTCTCATCACTGCTGAAGACCTTTCGATCATGTGCCACAATGCTTCATCAGCTTCCACCACTCGCTCTCCCCCATACCATGCTCTTCAGCTGTTTCCTATGCTAGGGCTCTGCTGGCCAAACACCATTGCATGCAGCTCAATCTCTTACAGCACTAAGCAGCAAACTTCATTCTGCTTCCTCTAGGCAAGGCCCACCACCCCCAGCTACCCCTCAACAACCTCTCTGTTTAGTGCTTCACAGTCTGCTCCCTATCAAGCCCTGCTATCGCTGTATATTGTAACTGCACCACAAACCCAACTTTTTTTTTTACATGGCATCCTGTCCCTCTTGAGTTAAGCAACCTTTCTTACCAATTGCTAGACACCTATTGTTTTATTATGCATTCAAGAAAACTGTTTAACATCTCTAAACCAACGTAGTTGTTTGTTTTTCTTACGTCTTTATTCCTGGAGTACAAATCTTCCTCAATTAATATGCCAATCCAATGTGCTGTAGTTTCAGTATAGATCAAAACTTCCCCAAAAGTGGCTGAAACACTCCTGTGCTGCTCATTATGTACCTCCTTTAGCCCCTCCTCTTCCTGCTGCCTGCCCATTGTTCTGTCTCCCTGTCCCTTCCCTTTCCCCTCCCCCTCTGAGCACACCATCTTCAGGTAAATGGAAGGGGTGCACCAGGACATCTTGGTCTGCCCCTCAAAGGCCAAACTCCATTCTCAGCTAATTTGAAGCCATGTGTGTGACATTCTGTTAAAAAGAAAGATCCAAATTAGTGGATCAATGTATATATTATTTATAGTGACTATAGGTAATGATTAAATGTCAATCTGAGGATAATATAATTATTTTTCTCTTTCAGATACATAATTCTTTAATTCATGTTGGACATGTGATGTATCCTTTCAAGGTCTCTAGCACCTTGTGAACTTTGTTTCCATCATGTTTAATTTTTTTATCTGCAAATTGAAACCTAGCACATCATTTATTTTGGTGGTACTTTATGCAACAATTTCTGTTGTTGGCCTTTGCACATGTACAATGGAACTCATATTTTGAATGACAGCACTATCCTAGATAGCTGAAAACTTAAAATGAAGAAATGAACCATCACAAAACTTATTATAACAGTGTTGCTATTTATTAAAATCCTACAGAATTAAAAAGCCATAGTTAAATCCATTAAACAATATTAAAAAAGATGAATTATTGTGACAATTCACAAATGCATGTGACATTGACTTGTTGCAAACATTGTTTAAAAAAGGACATGTTTTATGTGTTAAATGGTATTTCCTTATAAAGATAACTCCTAACACAATGTAAGCTATAGAAACAAATTATTTGTTTTGGAAAATGTCATCATTTATGTATTCTGTTCTGTTTCAATTAATTGAAATACAGTATATTACAACTTGAAAATGTATGGGATAAATTCTGTCACATTTGAGACAGTATTCCTTCTTACATTAAACAAAACAAATGTAATGTATAAACTGTTTTTAGAGTGAAAAGTGTGCTATTTTAATCTTAATGAGCTGCATGCAAGTTTCAAGACATCAATTAAGTAAAATAAAAATAAAAATCTTTAAAGATGAAATCAGTCTAAAATTGTTTTTCAGCTTACCCTGTGATGTGAGTTAATCTTCACACATTTTAATATAAACAAATGAGTCCTGTTTTGAACATGTCAGTGTCACGTGTTTTAATGTACAGTCATATGTTTTCATCTTTTTGAGTCTTTTTAGTGCTTGTAATTTAGCCTTTGTAGTTATATCGCATTTCAATTGATAAAAACATTAATATAAACTGCATTATTGTTTAGAATGATTTTAGTTAAGCATAAAATGCAAAATAAAAATACATACACTGGACAATGTCAGCGTCACATGTGTTAATGATTGTCACATGCATTCATCTTTTAAAATAGAATATTGATAACTGTAGTTATGAAAGCTTAATTATATTGCTTAATGATAAATAACATAATTAACATAATAAACTACATTACAGTTAAGAACTATCTCAGCTAATATAATGCAAAACAAGAGTTCATAGTGTGGAAAGTGTCACATTCATTAAAAACTGTCATCTGTGTTAGTCTGCCAGATGGACACCTTTCAGTTGTTAATTTGTCCACTCACACACTGACTACTGGGGAATTAAATGTACTTTCTAAGGGCCTCAATTTCTGCCTAACTAAACCACTGGACAGAACACAGTTTTGTGGTGAAATGGAGGAATACTTCCACAGATTGAGACTCAGGGATTTTTTTCATGGCAGAGAAGAAATCACAGACAGTGAAGAAATCACAAACAGTAAAAATGTTATGGATAAGAAAAAGAAACCATATGAGTTTACCCCATCAAGTAGCCATAACAAAAAGCTGGACAAATACATTCATTGCTTTTGCCAGAGATTTACTGGTGAGATTCTTAATAGGCAGAAACAGGCCCGTTACAACCTCTCTCCATTGGAACAGAGGGCTATACAAACACAAAAATCAAACCATAACATTGTCATAAAAAAGCTGATAAAGGCTCTGCAGTGGTGATATTGAATCGGGAAGATTACATTAAGGAAGCCAACAGGCAGCTAAGTGACCTTACTTACTACAAAGTATTGGGAAGTGACCCAACTACAGAATATAAAAGAGAACTACAAGAGTTAATTGAAACATTTCCAAACCATGTCAAAAACAAACTAAAGACTCTCATCCCCAGTGAATCTAAGCCAGGGACATTCTGCATGCTTCCTAAAATACATAAGCCTGGTAATCCTTGTAGACCAATAGTCTCTGGTAATGGTACCCTGACAGAGGGGTTATCAGGTTTTGTAGAAGCTATTTTCAAACTGCTGGTGATACAAAGGGATAGTTACATCAAGGACACTACTCACATCCTACATAAACTTTCTGATTTTAATGACTTACCACCTGATACCCTTTTAGCCACAATGGATGTAACCTCCATCTACACTAATATTCCACACACAGATGGCATTTCAGCCTGCCTCAAATACCTGCATGACAAAGAATTGGACCCCAACATTGACCCTGGAGTTGTGGGTAAACTCACTGAATTCATTCTGGCACATAACAACTTCAGCTTCAATGGTAAACATTATGTTCAATCTATGGGAACAGCAATGGGAACCAGAATGGCTCCACAGTATGCTAATCTTTTTATGGTGAATTTGGAGGAGGATTCTCTAACGCACTATACACATAAACCACTCACTTATTTCCATTACATTGATGATTTGTTTATAATTTGGAAAGAGGGCACTGACACACTCAAAGATTTTCATCGGGAACTTAATAACCTCCACCCAACTATAAAGCTTTCCCTGGAATATTCTGCCACCAGTGTACATTTTCTGGATACCACTGTCACTATTAAGAATGGAACCCTATATACCTGTCTTTTCAGGAAACCAACAGATAAACAGAGATACTTACACAAGAAAAGTAATCACTCAAGCCACACAAAGAAATCTGTCACCTATAGTTAAGCACTTCGGTATCACCACCTCTGTTCAAATGAGGAAGACAGAGACACACATCTGGCGATGTTGAAAAACACCTTTATTGACACTCATCCAGGGAAATTGACAGAGCAGTGGAACGTGCGACACAGGTCCCAGGAGAACAACTACTGCAATATAAGGAATGGATGACTACCAACAGAATACCCTTAGTAGTCACATACCATCCTGGCCTTGAACTTCTACATAAGATTATTAAGGATCTCCATCCAATAATTAGTGAGGATGAAACCCTTAATTATATTTTCCAAAAACTGCCACTACTATCTTTTAAACAACCACCTAATTTAGCCAACCTGATTATTAGGAGTCAACTTGAACCAAAACAGAATACCATGACATCATATAAGTACACGACCCTGTCACTAACGTGACATGTAAGACATGTAACCTCATTTCCACTTCAGACTGTGTGGTTACATCACAAAACAGGCTATTCAGGATACAGGGGAATTATACATGTACATCAAGTAATGTGGTCTATTTTATCCAATGCAAGAAATGTCTTCGCACAGGTTATGTGGAGGAGGCAAGCCAACAACTCTACACTGGAATGAATTCACACTGACATTCTATTAATCACAAGAAGACTGAGAAACCAGTTGCCAGGCACTGCTCCCAGGCTGGCCACTCAATCTCAGATATGTCTGTGATGGTCTTAAAAGGACATTTCAACAGTACACAACAGAGACGGGCTTCTGAAATTAAACTTATTTTACTTCTCAATATGGTGGTGGATGGATTGAACATTGATGTTGGTTATATAACACATTATTCCAATTAAACTTACACAGACCTTTACTTTAAAAGATGGACATAAATACTTTAGTTCTTCAGTGGGCCTTTGATTTTGTAAGGTTATGGTTATCTACATGTTGACTTCTCACCTTAACACTGTGGTGAGTGTGTGTAAGTGTGTGTGTATGTAATGATGTATGTATGTACTGTATGTGCGTGTTTGTGTGTGTTTTGTATGTGTTATGTTTTTGTGTGTTGTGGGTATGGTGTGTGTGTGTTTTGTTTGTATGTGCATGGTATGGTGTTGTATGTGTGGGTTGTGTTTTTTATATTTGTTGTGTGTTGTGGTTGTGTGGGGTGGACAGGGGTATGTGTGTGTGGTGTGGTGTGGTGTATGTACACACATCTGTGTGGGGGGAGCATGGCATGGGACAATTGTTATGTGGCTAGGACACTTAGTTTTCACATATAGTGTACATTTACTTCCTTCTGCTAGATGTCAGTGGTTGGATTACACGCTGTCACATTTTTAAATCTGCTCATATTAAGATGCATATCTCATTTACTTGGGGGTTCAGAAAAGTTGTAATTCCTTTGGGTAATGATTGATATTGGTGTGAATGATGCTGTATTATGACTCTTGCACATACAGTATATCTCATTCCTACTAGTTACAGTATATTTCCCAAGGAGAGAGAGAAGGAGAGAAAATGGAAAAAAAAAGGACGGGGCCTGGAGAATTTCATCCTTGGAAGTTTTCGCCTGGAAAATTTCATCCTTGGAAGTTTTCATTTACGTTCCTTAGACTGATTCTGTGCATTTTTGTTATACACTGACTCTGTGTTGAAATCTGCACATATCAGGCTCATGGTTTCATTTTCTTGGGGGTCCTTAACAAGTATATTTATTTGGCACTTACACTTACAAGTGATACTATCATGCACCATGTATATACTGTATTTGTATGTTTAATTTGGGGCTCTTTTTCAACTTGCAGTTATACCTAATTTCATGATTTTGTCTCTCATTATCTGTTCTTTAATACACCAGGACACTTGGAATGTAAGTTGTAACCTCATCTTACATGTATTAGAGAGAATGCTAGCACAAGATTTTTTTTTCACTAGAATGCTTTCTTAGCATATTGAGACATTTTAAAATTTATGTGAGAAGAACTCTCTGGTTGCTGAGAATTCTTGATAACCTTTGCCCTTCTGAGGCTCCTCAGTTAAAAGCATACTGGTGTTAATTAGCTTCTCTGATGTAATCTTCTGTTATGTTTTAAATGTATATTTTAAACCAATGAGAACTATTTCTGTTTTTTCAACATAATCTGGTGTTAATAGTATGGGATTTTCAAAATAACTGCTATAAAGCTTCTGAAGAAGGACTGGGTAGGTTCAAAAGCTAGAGCACTTTGTTCTTTTCCGTAACATCCATGTTAGTCCAATAAAAGGTATCAAATCATTTGTTTCTGGATCTGTTTTTAAATATCTGTAATTATGATTCTTTAATTATACAGTATTATAAGGAGTACCATCATTAACATAATGAACTGCATTACAGTTTTGAACTATTAAAGTTAATAATAAGATGCAAAATAGCAGAAAATTAAATTTTTATACAGGCATACATTGGTACAATTTACACCATTAGTGCGACAAAGCCCTATTTACAAGGTGGTCCTGATTCAAGTTACAATTTAAGTGTTCACAAATAATATTGAGAAACAAACACAAAGTTAGAGACAGAGAATGTTTGAACAGTGTCATCTTTGAAGATACGTGGTAAAAGCAAGTGAAGGCTCATTTTTATGCAAAGGCAGCTTGTCTTTAATTCCAGTTTCATGGCAGCAATAAAGGCCTTTGGTTTAGGGGCTAGTACTTTAATTTTTGGATCAACATCATTCCAGAACTTTGTCACTGTCTGAGTAAATAACATATTTCCATATCTGTTCTTTGATTTGGATTCTTTATATGTTCTGTTTTTATTGAATCTGAGATTATACTTATGGTCAACCTTTTTCAATTTTCCTAAGTTTATTGGTTTATTTTGGTTAAATAAATTATTTACCAAACCAGCCCAAGTCAATTTTCATCTGTTTTCTATCAGTACCCATCACAAGCCCTCGTACAACTTACAGTGATGGGTTTTGTATTCACAGCATAATAGAAATCTAGTTAATTCATTGTAGGTCACTTCTACTTTCCTTAGAGTGGTTTCACTTGCATATCTATAAATGTGGCACACAAAATCTAAAATAGGTAATAGAAGTTGCATTACAATTGTATATCTCATGATTTTGTTCATACAGAATGCTGTGCACCTGAATGCCTCAAGTATGCTGTTTACTCTACTTGTTGCTTTGTTAATGTTTTGGTCACATTTCAGTGTGTTGTCTATCCAGATACCAAGATATTTATATTCAGAGATGTGCTCTAGCATTGTATCATTTTTGTTTTATTTTGAATCTGGTTTATTTTCCCTCCTTCCATTGATATTATTGAAAAAGGCCATAACTTGGGATTTTTTGCCATTTGGTACTAGTCCACAAAGTTCTAAAAAGGATTGCAATTGTGAGAGATCAGATTGTAGTTTTTGTTCTACATGTTTATGGTTTTCACCAGATGCAACCAGTACCATATCATTGGCATAAAGTTAAACTTCTTTGTTGTTTATGATAGTTGGTATATCATTCATGTATATTAGGAATAACAGGGGATCTAGTATGGAGCCCTGAGGGACTCCCTTGGAGACTACACATGGGTTAGATACAGTACAAGTCACATTAAACTGTTCCTCCAATGAGTTGCTTTAACATTTCTAACTGAGTTGCATAAGTGTTTCTAGATTTCATTTATTTATTTATTTATTTATTTTATTTCAATTTTGTTGACCGGGTAAGTGCACTAGACAAATCCTGCCAATTTTCAGGCATGAAATGGGGGAGAGAGATACAGATGAATGCCAACTGACCTTGAACCAGATTAAGCTGTTGGTGGTATTTTTAGTGAATGAGGGAAATTTAGCCAGGACACAGGGGAAATTCCCTTACTCTTGCAGTAGGAGGCCTGTTGGACGGCAAGACATCTCATTTCCCTGTCAGGTCTGGTGGAGAATGGATGGCTGGGGCTGAGAGAGCCCAGGAGAATATGTAGGATGAAATCAGTACCCAGAATGACGGAACCACTACAGGGACAGCTGGAATGCACCAGGCAGGTGGCCAGCAGAACGTCCATAGCGGCGGTTCCTCTTGGAGAATCCGGGAGATCACTTGAGCCTTGAGCAAAAACAGCAGTGTTTGGCTGCAGAGTTACTTCATGTGAGCGAACAGCTGATGACTGAGCATCTGAGACAAGTGGAGGATAGAAAGCAGAAGCGTATGGATACGTCTCCAGGTATCGCAGCTTTGGGGGAGTCACTAAGCTGCTTTCAGCAGAGGATAAATCCACAGACTACCCTGAATCAGTCCAATCACCTCCAAAGTGGGCCTGGAGTGCTGAAGAGGCTGGATCTTGGTCTCCCAACAAGGTCCTGCTTGCAGCAGGTTGGGTCCCACTTTCTGACGGGCATTGGAAGCCTAATCTTGGACCTACTAGACAATCATCGGATCAGATAAGTGTTGCTTCTGTTTCTCATGCTAACATATTGCCATTGTCTACTTCTCAGTCTAATGACATTTCTGATCCTTTAGAAGACCAAATGAATATTACCACTGTAGGTCCTGATGAAACCCCAGTTACACCTAATGTTTCTGATCCCAAACCAGGCCTCAACCCTGGGGAACCTGTAAGACCCACTTACTCTAGTCATTTCCACAAGCCAGTGGAACTAGTCAAATGGAGAAATGTGATTCACCTACATTATGTAGGTCCTCGTGAAAACCCCCCTGACAGATTTTATGTGGGCAAGGTCCTATTTGAAAGGAGTGTGGGGTTCTCTCCTTCAGAAGTCTATGCCCTCATGCATGTTCAGGAGGGAGTTCACCTTTGATATTAGTTTTCACACTGCTGCATTGTTGGAAGCATTTTGGTACAGATACATTAATCTGAAAACTAATCCCCTGTGGTCGGACTTCAGGGTATTCCCCCTTCCTAAACAGCCTTTTTGTGTTATCACCATTTAGTTTAGAAATGAAGGGGTGAACATTGTGGACATTGTACACTGGTTGGAAAAAAGATGTGATATTCAGGGTAATCCTGTGCCCATTTTGGATGCCGAGGGGTTTTGGAATGGGGGGTGGAAATTCCAAATAAAACTGCACCATAATGAGCAGGACTTGATACATTTACCAAATTGTTTTTTTATTGGATGAGACAAGGGTTTCTTATTTTATCATGGTCAGCTGAGGGTATGTTTCAAATGTGGCTCCTCCAGATGTACAAGTACATCCTGTGACATTTTGAAGTTCTCTTATTGTGGAGAAGTAGACCACCCTAGTGCCCACTGCTTCAGGCAGCCTAAATGCAACTTTTGTGATGACCTCAGCCATACTTTTGATGATTGCCCCTCTGCTGCACAGAACACAGAGGATGCTAATTTTGGGGTTCAGGATCATTATATCCATTTGCCTGTAAAACAAGGCCTAGGCCCCATGGTGACTCAGACATCCCCGACTCCAGGGGTACCTGCCACTGAAAAAGGTCCTGTATTAACCCCCTTGATCATGGAGGAGGGCCAGGAACCCCAAATTTCTGATATTGAACCCCTTCCACAGGATGGTGGTTCTACTGATCTTCCCAACATCTCGATTTCAGAAACCTCCCCGAATCCACTACCAGTAGCATGGGCTTCACTTTGGTACAGGGGAAAAAAAGAAAATCTGCCAAACTAAAAGGTCAACAGAGGAAGACAGAACTTGTGGCCCCGTTAGAGGACATAAACAAATTTACCATACTTACTGACTTCCCCAGGACCCAGACCCAGTAGATCTCCCTGCAGAAGGAGTTGTGATGGCAGAATCCCAGGGTGACGGCTCGGATTCTACTGGTCATTTGGTCCACGGAACTAAAAGTGGAAGAGTGACAAGGGCCTTGAGTAAAGTAAAATGAAGATTCATTCCTGTTTAACCCATGGATTCATTCTCCTTTCGAGTAGCGTCATTGAATGCTAATAGCATTCAATCACTGATTAAAAGATGCAGTACCTTCTCTTATTTTTTACATAAAAACCTGGTCTGTGTTTTCTTTCAGGATGTATGGTTACATTCAGTGGTTGAGAGGCCTGTGGCTTCTGATGCATGGCTTTGGGGAGACAGTTTTTGGTCCTGGGGAAAGATCTGTGTTCAGGGGTTGGGATTTTTTTTTTCTTCTTGAATTAAGGTTGTGCATCATTTAGAGTTACAGCCAGGCAGAGCTTTGATGCTGGACATAAAATGGACTCACCAATTAATTAGGCTCATAAATATTTATGCACCACAAACAAACTATGAGAGGGTACTTCTTTTTCGATCCCTCTCTCCTTTATTACAGATGTCCCATTTAGTAATTTAGGAGGGTATTTTAATGTTACTTTGGCCCAGTACTCTACCCCTGCCTTAAATAGAAAAGTGTATTGTGATGCTCACTGCCTGGCTCACTTGATTAGTGATGTGGGATTGATAGATGCCTTTGGTTCTCTCCTCGTAACAGAGTGTTATACATATTTTTGTGGCCCTCGAGCCTCTATAATTGATTATTTCTTTGTATCTGCCTTTTCAAATATTAAAATGGCTCTCCTTCAAAATGTAGCCACTTCAGACCATAAGTTACTAACATTAGTCCTTAGTGACCTCCTGGAGGAAAGAAGGGGGCTGGGGACCTGGAAATTGAATAGTTCATCAATACCTATTCCGATGGTGTGTGATGTTTTTTTTGCAGTGCTTCAAGCACTGAAATATGTGTTTTTTTATATGATGACAGTTCCACTTGATGGGAAGATACAAAAACAGAGATAAAATCTTTTTTTTGTACAATAGGGTGTATTAATGGGAAATTTAGACATGATGAAATTGCCTTTTTAAGGAACAGTATTGCCTTCCAGACATCTTTCAGACCCAATTTAGGGATGGAAGATTAGCAGAAGGTTAAACATTTAAAAAGTGTATTGGCAAAAAAACAACTTGAAGCCCTAAAATCTTTAGAATACAAGCAAAAATATGGCACAAGTGTTAAAATAAAAGACACATTAACATTTGATTCTATGCAACTCCTCCTAGAACGCCATAACATGGAGTACTTGATTACATCTTCTGGTATTAATGTGCACAATAAGGTTGATATTTTGAAAGAAATTACCTCTCATTTTTCTCATATTTTTGATAGCCAAAATTTGCCAGTAGAAAGGATGTGACAGTGGTTGGGAAAAATAAATCTACCCCAGCTTCAACATGATGTTGGAAGTCTTCTGACTACCCCCATTTTGCAAACTGAACAAAAAACTGTAATTGGTCATGTAAACCTGGTATTACACCAGGATCTGATGGTTTCCCACATAAAATCTATAAATATATTTGGGACATTATAGGACCAGAGCTTTGTATGTGTCTGAATAATGGCTTATCCCAACAGAACCTCCTTAAGAGTATGTTGGAGGGCCTTTTGATTTAGATTTTTAAGGGAGGATGTTAGGGAGATTTAAAGCAATGGAGACCAATTTTGCTTTTGAACACTGACTATAAAATTTTAATGAAAGTTCTTAGTAATAGACTGGCTAGTGTTATAGATCTGGTAGTGCATCCATCCCAGTATAGTAGCATTCTGGGGAGACGGGTCCAGGATGCCTTAATTTTGGTATGGGAGATTTTACATAAGGGAGACAATCAGGAATTATTCAGATACCTGGTTTGCCTAGATCAATCTCAAGCTTTTGATGGGATTGAATATAATTATTTGTGGGAGACATTGCAGTATTTTGGGTTTCCATCTATGTTTATAAATTGGCTGCAGATTTGTTGTGCTAGAATTAGCTTGATACCAAGTGTTAATGGATGGGTAGGTAATGCAGTTTTGGTTCATAGAGGGGTAAGAAAAGGGTGCCCTCTCAGACCCTTATTATATGTCCTATCTCTATATCCACAATTACATGCACTTCACAAGATGGAAGCAATAACTGGACTTTCAGTAGGATCAGAGGATATGCAGGTGGTTGCTTTGACATTTTCAGATGATCTGGAGCTTTTTTTGGCAGACAAATCTTCTGCATTAGTCACCTGTGACCTTTTATGTGAATTTACTATTATCTCTGGATCAAGAATAAATAAACAGAAGAGTGGGATTTTGCCCTTGGGGTATGACACAGATGATGTGTCCCTTATTTGAGGAATTTCTATAGATATGGCTTATAGAAAGATATTGGGTGTATATTTTGGTGGGGACAATCCCCAACAGTATAATTAGGAACAACCTTTGACATCAGCTAAAGAGAAGGTAGTCCATTGGAATAAATGGCAGATGACCAAAGGAAAACATATTTTTTTGATTAAAACCTTTTTATTGTCCCATTTTTTGTATCTTGCTGCAATTTTACCTCCCCCATTGAATTTGGAGGCCACGTTTTTTTTTTCAATGTTAATGGGTCAGCAAGTTGAACCCTGTTAAGAGAGGCATCACTTATCTACCTGTACAGGAAGGTGGCTTAGGTATGTTGAACCCAATAGTTTTCTTTTATGTCACTTTTATTTTTTTCAGTTTTGTACCTTTGCTGAAAAATGCTGCAAATGCATGGATCCCCTGGGTAGAAGATGAACTCGGACCCCTTTTTAAGCGATTGGGACCTGACTATTCCTCTCCCATGACAGACCCAGGTGGCTCACTTATCAGGACACTTTGTGGGTGTCGTAAGTACATTAAAAGCTTGGAAGGTCAAGAAAACCTCCCTTTGTACACTTTCAAGAAAATCCCTATATAGTTGGATAATGGGAAACTGTTGTTATATTTCCCCTTGGTATGCCGAATTACTCGCCATCCAGCAGTCCTTGATAAATTTCTTTCTATCCAGCAAAAGACTCCCATACTATATGAGAGACTTTATCTGGCTATGTGCACACCAAAAATTGGGTGTTCGAGGCAATTTGAAGCATAAATGAAGTAAAGAACATACGTGTCCTAGAGGGAATATATTTATGGAAACTGTAGAGACCTTCTCTCATTTCTTATTAGAGTGCCCATTTGCTGTATCATTTTGGGAGGTGTTTCATAGGACATGGCCTCTGAACTCTTTCCAGAACCAGCCATCATGGATTTGGCTCGATGGGTTACTACCTGGAGCAAGGGCCACATTTGATGCTATTACTAATAGGCTGACAATGAGTTTTATTAGTTACCAGCTTTGGCTAGCCAGATGTGGCTGGTCACTTCGACAGCAAGTATTATCAGGAGAACAAGTAGTTCTGTTGTTACAGAAAGCAGTTTTGAAGTGTCAGATTTATTTTATTTATTTATTTGCTTTTGTTAACCGGGTAAGCACACCAGACAGCCAAGTGCCTATTTTCAGGAGCGACCAGGGAGGGTTACAGGTAAAAACATCATACATAAACAATTGAGGACGCATAAGGAATACACAATAAAATAACAGGCAATGCAGTGCAGGCTCTAGAGCAAGGTAGGTATACATTGAACAGTTGAGGAACAGAGAAGGATACCTGAGAAAATATACAGGCAATTTCAAGGCTAGCTCTAGGACAAGGTTGGTACAAAATTCATACATGTACAAATTGAGGAGACAAGAAACATAACTAAATTGACAGACAGTTCAGGGCTGACTCTAGGACAGGTGGCGCGGTGCTTTAGTGTAGGATGGGACAGATGGGATACATATTAGGTGGTGAACTACAGGAACAAAGATAATAGTAAGTGCCTGCAAGGGGGAAGGGGAGTGCCCTAGGCAAGGTGGTAAGTCCAGATATACATGGCCAGTTCCTGAAGGAGAAGTGCAAGAGGCGCTGAGGCCACTCCATCCAATCAGGTTGGGGGTGGGGAGGGGCAGGGGGAGGAAGGTTTCAGGAAGTTCCAGAGGGAGGCTTTAAAGCTTGAATGGGAGAAGGAGGACTGAGTGAGCTCAGGAAGCGAGTTCCAGAGTTTGGGGGCGTAAGTGCAGAAGGCCCGGTCCCCCGCGAGGGTTTGTGTTCTAGGGACCAGGCGTTCCTGATTTGCCCCAGATCGTAGGTGGTAGGATGGGGTGCCAGGTTTAAGGGGGAAGGGCTAGGGCTGGAGGGATGCCAGAACGGATAATGTTGTCAATGAAGTTACCTAGGATGAAGGAGCAATGCTTCTCAGGGAGAAGCCACTCCAGGCGGCTGTATAGATCACAACGGTGGGTGAGGGAAGGGGCGGAGAGCACGAAGCAGCAAACATTGTTGTAAGCCATGTCCCATTTTGAGAGGCTGGATTTGGAAACTGGTGCAAAAGATACAAGTCCATAACAGAGTGAGGGGAGGAGGATCCCCCTGACTAGGGCCAGGCGGGCAGCAGGGGTGAGGCAGTTTTTAGCGCGGTAGGCTAAACCAAGCTTACAATTAGTAGCGTTCAAACATTACAAATGTGAGAGGTGAGGTCCAACTGTGGATCTAAGATGACGCCCAGGTACTGGGCAGTGGTAACCATCTCAAGGGGTGAGCCATCGACCCCATGGATCAGCAGGGGGGCAGTGCAGGATTTTATTTTGTTCAAGGACCTGAACAGCATGGATTGGTTTTTGTTGAGATTGAGGGTGAGCCTGTGTTCCCCTAACCATGTTTGAATGCATTCAAAGTCAAAGTTCAGGTGTGAGTTTATTGTGGAGATGTCCTGGGAGCTGGTCAGGAGGATGAGGTCATCTGCATACAAGGTGGAGTGACCATGGGCAGTGACTGATGGGAGGTCATTGATGAATAGTGAGAATAGGGTTGGGCCAAGGATGGATCCTTGTGGGACCCCGCAGTGGACTGGTGAGAGGTTGGAGGATGTCCAAATGAAGTGGGAGAATTGCTGATGGTTGGAGAGGTAGTTTAGGAACCAAGCGTGGCCAGAGGGGGAGAATCCAAGGGATAGGAGTTTGGACCCGAGGAGAGAGTGGTCGACCCTGTCAAATGCTTTTGAGAGGTCCACAAAAATGGCTCCCGTGAGGTTGCCTTGGTCAGTACTTGTCCTGATCAGTGAAGTGACTACAGCAAGGGCGGTGGACATGCTATGCCCTTTCCTGAAGCCATGCTGGGTGGGTGAGAGGATGTTGTGGTCCTGGATATATTGGGAGAGCTGGAAGGCAACAGCTTTCTCGAGGAGTTTACTGGTGGCGGACAGAATGGCAATGGGACGGTAGTTGCCTGGATTTTTGGGATTTCCCTGTTTGAAGACAGGAACAACCTTGACCACTTTCCACAGGTAGGGAATGATCCCAGTGTTAATGGAGGTGTTGAATAGGTGCAAGAGGGGCCTAGCAAGGAGGTGAGCCCCCAGTCTGAGCAGTTTTGGTTTGAGACGGTCGTGCCCTGCGCCTGTGTGAGGGGAGAGGCCTAAGAGTAGCATCTGTGTCTCCTCAGGAGAAACTTGTCTCAGTTGGAAGAGGGGCTGAGGGTGGAGACCAGGAGGGGAGGTACCAGGAGGGTAGACAGGAGGGGCCGGGAAGGGGAGGGGGGCAGCTCGGAAAACAAGGAGTTGAAGGCGTTTGGAACAGAGTAGAGTTTTACCTGACTTGTATAAATTATGGTGGAGAAACATGTCTTTGTTAGATACAGGGTGTTTTGATACCATACATATGCTTGGAGAGAACCATGGGTAATTAAGGAAAAAGTTTTCACTTTTTGAATATTTCCTTTTTAGGACCATAGGGTGCTTCGCATACTATAGTGCGTTTTATGCTTTGAGTGTTTTAGTATGGTTCCAAGTTTTTGAAGTACACATTATGGCCCAGGTATATGAACCACAGCAATAGGGCCTTTTTCATTGTAGAAATGAGGTGTTGGCTCATATGGCTTATTTTTGCTTTTGGCAGACTCTTTAGTTAGGTTTATTTGTTTGTTCTCTTTTCCTGATTTTCTGCTATATTTTTACTTTGGTATGCTTGATTATTTAATACTCTGTATTTTATTATTTGAAAGATTTATACTGATTATTCCTCTATCCTTTTAGGGGGGATGAGGTGGGGGTTATATATAGAGATATTTAATGTTTTCTGCTTGACATCTCTATATGATGTAATATTTACTAAAGATTTTGATTTCTTTTCCTATACTTTTGTAAAATATTCATATAATTTTGTATATGGTGTTTTGAGTTTTGAATAAAATATTCCCCTACTCTTTTAGTAAAGAGGGGAGGTGGTATGTATACAGGATTTCATTTATGTTTGGGATTTAAAGTATACAGTAGTACTTTTGTGATTATGTTTTCTCCCTTTTATGATTTGTATGATGTAATACTGATTTATTGATGTGTTCTTTCAAGTTATGAATACAAAATTCCCCTACTCTCCTCTAGGGGGACCTTTGACATCCTGGTCTTTGGCCAATATGACTGCCCCTGTGGATCCAGGAGGAGGAGGAGGACTGCATACAGGAGAGACAGAAGACAAGGACTCCCTTTCTGTTCCAATATCTCTTTCGGACAATGTGGATTTGCAATTTGCTACAGATAAGGAAAATGAAATTGATGTTCCCGTTTGCTTTCTAGAGTCTGACATGTACTGGTCACAAACTGTGGAAGAAGCTACAAACTCTGCTAAGGTACAATGTCCTTTAATACCTGGTTCAGAACTTTTGCAAAAGAAAGAAAAACTCAGAGAACTGTTATTGGTAGAGGAGAAATGTAAAATGCAAAGGAAAGCCTTGCAAATGGAGCTGTTAAATGTGACAAACAACCAGGAGTTGAAAGAATGCAAAAAACAAGAACTT
Source organism: Neoceratodus forsteri (assembly GCA_016271365.2). NCBI lineage: Eukaryota > Metazoa > Chordata > Ceratodontiformes > Ceratodontidae > Neoceratodus > Neoceratodus forsteri. The sequence continues at coordinate 766,766,880 of CM057452.1, read as the reverse complement.
TTAATGCCAGAAAGGCAGAGAGATGCAATACCTGCAGGTCTGTGTGTGAAACTGAGGGTTACTGTGGCAACAGATCCAAACAGAGAAGCGCTCTAACAGGAGGTTGATGTTAAAGTGAGTACACAATATAGTACTAAAAACAGTGTGCAGACAAAAGGTAAGGTTGTATATATGGAAGACACAGCAATAAATGTACTTAAAAAGGAAAAGAGTATTCAGGCCCAGGAGAGTGGTGTGGGGGGAAAGTTACTGTGGTTCTTATTGCATACCTGAGCAAAACCACGAGAGTGCAATATCGAAAGATGAAGGGGCAACAGATAAGGACAAGGGGCAAATGCATATTGTCAGCATTGAGTTTGGACAGATAACTGAAATGAGTGAAGTTACAACACAACATCAAGAACATACACAAAGCACGACCCTAGGAAATGGGGACATGGCACCAGATTATGATAATAATATCTTGGTTACTGGACCGACAGTAGATGAGGCACTTAGGCATTGGGTTCAATACTCTAAGGACCAACCATGGGCCTCACCAGAAAGAACGTATGATGTATCAAATGATCCTTTGGAGGTCCCCTCCACATTTGAATTAAGAGATTCCCCCCACCCACATGCACCATTTATTAATCGCCTTGTCCAGGCTACTAGAAACACAGAAGGTGCCATACAGCAACAGGTGTCTGAGATCGAGATTGAAGATCAGACCCCCTCCTAAACCAGCACCCAGCCCCCCACCCCACACCCTGACTGCCTCACACCAGCCAAGTATTGCTTTTACAGTTTTACAGGACCAACTTCAAGTAGAGGGCTGCTCCAGAAATAAGCCTTCAGGTAATGCAAGGCCAGAAGCACTCCCACAGGGCCCAAAACAAAGAACATTTGCTGGGCTATTTCATACTCCACCTGAGCTGGCTAAATGGAAAAATGCAGCACGGATCAAATATAAATGAGGCCTAGAGGTTTACCCAGATAGATTATATGTCAGGAAAACTGTAAAAAAAGATAGTATGGGGTTCTCAGCATAAGAAATCTATGCATTCATCCACACATCTGGTGACCCCATATTTGATCTTAGTTTTAAAACTGCTGAAGGATTGGAACATTTCTGGCACAGATGCCAGGATCTGAGACAAACACCTGAGTGGAATCCATTCATGGTTATCCCACTATCTAGACCTACTTACCACACCTTTAGAAATTGCCCATGGGAGGCACACAAAAGCCCTGATAATGCTGAAGATGAAGAAGAATATGAGAGGAATTACCCTGATAGAAACTGCAACCCCGATCAGAGAGAGCATAGGCCTAGCCAAGACAGAGCTGGGTCTGAATCACATGTGCGCTGTCCCAATCCAATCCATGAAGTATCTCTTTGCATTCCGAGGGTGATGCAATTGTAGATGGTGAAAAAAAGGAACATAGTGCACAAAGGATGGATGGGACAGTGGGAATGGAGAATGCCACCCCTTCTGGCAAACAAGGCCTGTCAATGTCACAAGAAGTGTTTCTACCCCCTCCACTCACTGAGAAATGGGAACTGCAGAAGGTCAGAAGAGTCACGAGAAGTCAGCTGCGAAAAGCTGAGGCTCTGCAAGAAACTATTCAGGAGTACCAAGTACCAACAGCTAACAGATTCTCATCTTTGACAAATGGAAAATATTGGGCAGAGGATGAAGAAGAATCAGATTCTTCTTCTATCACATCATCCTTGCCAGATCTTACAACTGATAATGAAAGAACCTCAGGTGATTCTAAAACAACAAAGAAAAAAAAGAAGGAAAAAAAGAGATCAAACAGCAGGTCTCCTGAGGTGGAAGAAAGCACAGTGCTAATACCAGAAGGAACTTGAAACATTTTATGCCCTGGAAGCTTACTGTAAGGTCACTCAACACTAACAGTATCAAAATTCCCCAACGAAGACACACTACCTTCTTTGCATTAAGGGAATTATGGCTGGACATTGTGTTTCTACAAGACACTAGAATACACACATTAAGGGAGCAATACCTGGCAAAAAAAGAATGGCATAGTGGCCCCTCCTTTTGGTCATTGGGGGAGGAGGCATGTTTTGGCCTGGGTATTTTAATATCAGGTGTGGGTACTACAATATCCAGGTTAATTGATTTGATTCCAGGTCGGGTTCTAATTTTAGACATGAGGTTAAAGGGGCAGGATCTTAGGCTTCTAAATTTGTACAATCCCCAAACAAAATATAAACATATTGATGTATTTAAACAAATCCAGCCTTATCTATATGCAACAAAATCAGTGATTTTTGATGAGATTTTAATTGTATTTTGTCTTTACAAGATAAAACAGGTCTGACTAATAAATTATATAATGATTCCAATTTCCTGAACAGAATGTACAAAAGTGCAAAGTTAATAGATTTCGCAGCTGAAAAATCCATTACTCCTGCACACACTTTTTTATAAAGGCAGATTATCAACTAGAATTTATATGATTTTTGTATCACACTGGGTGCATATTACTGCATGTGACACTCTCCCCATTGAAACTACAGATCAAACTTTACTTCGGGTATACTTCGGAACTCCTAGTAATAAGCCATTATCAGACTTGATTTGGAGATTCATTATGTCCTCCCTGGAGGAACCAGACTTCATGACAGGATTGCAGGAGGAAATCACGGCCCTTCTTCAGGGTTTCAGATGTATGATAATTCCCTACTTTGGTGGCAGGACACAAAAAATGATATACGGGAATACTGTAGTAAGAGGGCAAAACAGGTGGCTAATGCTAAATATTTAAACTACCTCAAACTTAGACATAAAATACAAATCTTACTGTCTCACATGGTTGAAATGGGGAGGATCTTTTAGAACAGATTCGGTTGGTTAAAATTGATATGAAAGAATTTCAATATGACAGGGCCCAAACCCTGTTTTTTGAACAAAAATATGGGCCCCAGGGGAAAGTACAACAACTAAACCCATACGATAGTTGCCATCAGCGAATAGAAGCAAGATTCTTGACTGAACTACAAACAGAGAATGGACATAATATAAAAGATGGGGCTGGCATGATGTAGGTAGTGGAGATCCATGTGAGGAATTCATTTGGACAGGCTGTACCATGTTCAGACTCCCTAAATGACTTCTTGAATAACATTGGGGTCCCAAAAATTCCTAGAGGTGAAGCAAGATTTTTGACTACCCTAATTAAAAAAGCAGAGTTGCTAATGACAATCTCTGCAGCAAAACTGGCCAGATCCCCCTGGACCTGATGGTCTCCTGGGAGAGTTTTACAAAACAACAGTAGAACTTTAAGGAGACCATCTACTATTGGAATTTAATAAAATTTTAAGGGGGAAGCACCCTTCCCTAAAGTATTAGCTGACTGTCTCTTGATTATTATTTATAAAAAAGGGGGAAAGGGCCCACATCTTGGATTGGAGACCAACCAGCTTAATGAATTCTGACTGGAAAATTTTAAGTAAGATCTTACGTGCCAGGTTAGTTAAAGTTGCACAATATGTAGTTTCTAAAGCTCAGACTTGTGGTAGACTCTAGCGCTCAATGATGGACAATTTAAAGTTAATTAGGGAGTTGTTCAATCAACAAGGAGCCTCGGGCATCCTTCTTACCCTCGTTCAGTCACAGGCATTTGATGCTGTTCCCCATGAATACCTTTTTGCAGTATTAAAGAAGTACGGCATTCTTCAGCTGTTTGTGAAGTGGACGGAAATTCTTATGAATATGCCTCTACTAGTCCAGTAGTGAATGACAGAATAGGGAGGCACATTAAAATGTTAAGAGGGGTAAGACAGGGGTGCCCATTGAACCCCCTGTTATATGTACTTGCTATTGACCCCCTCTCAAGAAAATGAGAATTTGATGGGGAGATACTACATATTGAGGGGTCAAACCAGCATTTGTTCCCAGTAGTAATGGCATATGCAGATGATGTCACACTGTTGGTGATGAACAAGACATCAGGGGAGAGAGCACTTGAAATTATAGAGGCATTCTCCAAGATATCAGATTCTCAAATTAAGAAGACTAAAATTGGGGGAGTGGTGCTCAGTGAGCTAAGGGAAATGGATAGAGTGGTAATAGGTGGTATTCGGTTATCAGAACATCCAATAAAAATATTGGGGATTTCCTTTGGTACTAGGGATTCTGCTGTGTTAAATTGGGAAAACTGTACTGGGAAAGTGGAGGAAAAAATAAACTGATGGAAAGTCTTTCCCATGTCAAGGAAAAAGGGGTTTCTTGTATAAAACTTTCATTATTCCTCTCTTCCTAACTGTAAGTAGTATAATTCCTTTACCAGTTAAGTTGGAAACCCAAATTTATAGTATTGCTTTTAGACTCCTGTTGGGTAGTAGGGTAAGCCTGGTTAAACACCAAATAACTTATAGTTCAATTCAGGAGGGGGGATTAAATACATTGCACCATATAATTTTTTTTTTTCAATATATATATATATATATATATATATATATATATACTCCAACCTTCTTCCTTTGATAACTGGTAAAACGATGGAGTGGGTAAATTTTTTTAAGGATAGATGTGATCCATTTTTTCATAAATGGGAGACCCAAAAGTGTGGTCCTTGTAGAATCCCTTTGGTAGGGGAGGTTGTATATTCAAAGGAGGTATTCAAAAAATTGAAGGAATGGAACGTAACACAGGACATGAGGTATACTACAAGGAAGGTTACTTATAAAAATATCTTGTAAAAGAGGTAGGTAAAGTTCCTTGTTTAACTCTCCCAAGTAATATTTCATCCTTAGAGGTCATATCTCAACTCACTGAAGTTAGGGTTCCCCCCAAAATGTGGGACACACTGTGGATATGCTGCCATGACAGACTCAATGTTAGAGGTAATCACCACCATAAAGCGGTAGCAGATAGAATGTGCCTGAGGGACGGTTGTATAAATCAAATTGAAACCATGAGTCATTTATACTTTGAGTGTATATATATATATATATATATATATATATATATATAGATAAAATACGGGACTCTTTGGTATTAGAATGGGAAATGCCACAACTGAGGAAAATGAATTATGATACCCTGATTTATGGGGCAATAGGGAGAGAATGGAAGAAGTTCCATAAAGCAACATTTTGAGTGGCTATGGCAACAATTAAATGGGTCATATGGCAAGTCAGATGCCAATATGTATTGCAGCAAAAATATATAGATGCGGCAGGGTTGATTGGGAGAATAAATACAGAAGTGAAAGGAATTTACAAAAAGGAAAGATTGACGTTCCCACTGCAGATGCAAGAAGTCTGGTGGAAAGACTGGCCCACATGTATTAAAGGATAAAGCACAGTAATGAGTAGAATATCTTACTAGAGACATGGTTACATTTTATTTAAATGATTTTTGTACCTTTCTGCATAAGGCATGAAGTTAATGCAGGATTTCAAAAAGTGTAAATATGAATGTAAAGTGTGTGCACTTTTCTGTTTTTTTCTTTCCCTTTTCTTTTTTATTCCACTTTTTTCTGTCCCTCTTCATTTTCCCTGCTTTTTGTTTCAGCATTTAATCAAAATGTTATGGTATGCTGTTAATACCTGTTTTATGAGGAGTTTGGGGGTTCAGGAGATTGAATACAGTTTGCAGGGTGTTTTCAGTTTTTTTTTGTTCATGTTTCTATAATGTAATATGTGTTTGTGTTCTGATATGGTTTCCTTTAGTACTGAATAAAAAATCCCACTACTCTTTTTGATAAGTGCCATCAACATCCACCTGAACAACCACCAATCCAGGCAGCTGGGACCTCGCTTTTAACATCTCATCTGAAAAACGGCACCTCAGAAGTGCAGCACCCCTCTCATGCTGCACTACAGTGTCAGTACTGGGATATTAACCCAAGTGCCAGATGTGGGAACTGAACCCACAACCCTCTGATCTCCCAGCCTCACAGGCCAGTGTGGTACCTACTGAGCCACTAACACTGCAAAGTGTTAGTGGCTCAGTGCACTCTAGTGCAAAGCTCTATACAAACTGTTTCTTAAGAGTGAAAACTCAGTTTAGTGCTGTATTGTGGCTGCAGATGCAGCCCAAGTGAGCTGCGAAATAATTTCAGAAACATTGCTCTTAAGCTGGTTATGCATTGAAACATAATGCAATACAGTATGAGTTTCCAGTTCATTGCCAACTGTAAAAAACAATGGAAAATGAACTCATTGGTGGAACAGTTTAATGTGACTTCTACCATAATTTGCCTTCAATTCTAACTCTTTGAGTTCTGTTTGGGATGTATGAGGTAAAAGATTGTACTGCCTCAGAAATATTTAGGTTATCCATCCTTTCTAGCAGTATGCAATGATTTACTACACTAAATGATTTTGACAGGTCCATGAACACTGCACCCACCATGTCTCCTTTGCTAAAGGGGGGGGTGAAAACTAAACCTAGAAGGTTGGTGAGAGAGGTATTCATGGAGTGTCCTTTTCTGAAGCCAGGCTGATATTTTGTAATGAAATTGTAATTCTGTAAGTAATTGTATAGTTGGGTATGTACCAGTCTTTCTACATGGCTTGCAGACATGACTCCCAAAATGGGGTGGCACAATGGCTTGTGCCTGGCTTAAATTTCCTATATTGAAGCAGACCTATGCAAATAAGTCCATTGGCATGCAAGGTGCTAAGGGGCCATTTGCATGCCCATTATTAGCTTATTTGCATGGGGAATAGGCTGTACTGCACAACACTGCCCCCCAATTACCTGTTCCCCTGAGAGCTACCCTTGGTGCTAGTGGTCCCCACCACCACCACTAGCTGGCCCATTGTTTACATGTAACATTTACCTGGAGTCTAGTGCTTCCCCCCACTGACTGCCATCACCATAAAGAACAGTGAAGTGTCCCTGGTGTCTAGTGCCCCCTCCCACCAATCACCATCACAATGTTAAACTAAAGATTCTCTGGTGTCTGGTATCCCCTGCTGATCACCTCATAATGTTGAACTGTAAAGTTTCCCTGGTGTCTAGTGCCCCCACCAATTGCCAGCCTGACATGTACATGTACACTGTCCCTGGTGTCCAGTGTTCCCTCCCTACATCCACACCCAAGGTGTAAATATATATTCCATAGTGTTTGGTGGTCCTTCCCCCCACCTGACCCCATGCTTGCTGTGTCCAGCAATATTCCCTGGTTTCCAGTGGTCCTCCCATCCCAATCCTCTGTATTACAGTATATCTTAATACCATTCTCTAGTGGCTTGAAGATCCCCCATCCCTTATCTTCCGTACAGCAAATGTAAATCCATTCCCTGGTGGCTAGTGGAGCCCTCATCCCCTTTCCCTTGTAGATCAAATGTAACTCTGTTCCCTGGTGGCATGCAGACCCCCCCACACTGGCAGGTAGTGCCACACTACCACACTCCTCCCCAACCCGACCCCGAGCCAGTGACCAGCACAGCTCTCCATACTCCAGTTCAGAACTGTCAAGTAATGACCATGTACTGTATACAGCAGGCACTCATTGAGAGCTCAGATAGTGGCTGACAATGGTGGAGAGCAGAGGACTGTGCCAGTCACTGACTTGGAGTCAGGTTGGGTGGAGCAAATTGGTGGGGCACAAATTGCCAGAGTGGGAGGGTGGGGGCCCTCTGGCCTCAAGGGAATGGTAGTATGATATGTAAGTAATAATACCCGATAGGGAGGGTGTTATTGGGATATAACGGACTGCCCAGGGGTGTAATGAAGCCCGATGCCACAGGCGGAGGGCCTTATAGCCCCTGGAAGGTCCGTTATATCCCATAACGCCCACCCTGGAGGGTATTATTACACTTAGATAATGGGATATAGATGTAATGTTTTGAAAAACTATATAATAAATATTTGTATATAAAAATTATATAAAAAAAATGTAAGTGTTCTGGTAAAGTAATCCCTGCAGTACTGGAATGGCCACAGTAGGGTGCTGCCGTGTTTCTATGAGTGCCATGAGTTTCTGCTGTTGCTTTCTTTTTACACACAGTGCAACAGGAGAGCTGGTTCTTCAGCTTGTCGGCTTGATTTCTGTCTCGCTTGTCCCTCGGTGAGAGACAAACAGATGAGTCCTCTTTATTTTAGTTCGTATTGCCTGATTATAGGTATTTTGAAATAAGTATTTCTTTATTTTGTTGAGCTGACATGTGGTGCCGTGCTACTCTGGAAGTCGCAGTACAAGTATTTTGAGAGGGAGTGCAACCGCGCTCAGTAAAGAAATGTAAGTAATTAAGAAGCAGAAAAAAACGTTTAGTAATGTTCTACATTTCTTTTGGACTGTGCTGCGAGACTGTGTAGGGAAATCAGTGTGGCTAAGCGAGTGGGCCAAAAACGGAAGCTGGCGAGTTTCAAAATTTGGGGTGCCCAAGGATAGTTTTAGGAACGGGGCACCCTGAATTGGCACTTTTTCTGAGCGGGCCATTGTTAAGAAATAATGGCCCGGGTGTGAGGCTGTTTGAACCAATCAGGAAGCGAGTTTGAATTTACCCATTACCTAAATTGTAATACTGGGGATCTGGATGGGGGAACCAATGGACACCAGGCAATATTGCTAGATACAGTGGGCATGGGATCAGGTGGGGGGAGGGACTGCTAGACACCAGGGAATATTGATTGACACAGCAGGCAAGGGTGGGGGGAGGGACTGCTAGGCACCAAGTAATATATATTTACATCTCAGGCATGGGTGTGGGTGGGGGAGGGACCACTGGACACCAGGAACAGTGTAAATGCACATGTTAGGCTAGTTATTGGCAGGGAAGGGCATTAGACACCAGGGAAACTTTACAGTTCAACACCAGGATGCTGATTAGTGGGGATGGGGCACTTGACACCAAGGAAACTTTACCTATAAACATCGGACTGGTAATTGGTGGAGGGACGACCAACAACAGAGAAACTGTGCTATTACCCATTTGGATGGCAATGGGTGGGGGGAACACTGGACACCAGGGACTACTATGTCGGAGGTGAAGAACTGCCTTACTTCCATTGCCAACCACTAGGGTTGCATGGAAGTAAGTTGCAGTTTTGATCAGCAATATGTGCGCTGTGCAAGGGAACTGAACAAAATAGTCTTCTACAGTGCACATACTCTGAATATTGGACTGACCAATATTCAGATCCCTGCCCCTTCATTTGCATTGTTCCCCTCTCTGACTATTTCCCGAGCACAAACCCTGTTTGCCCACAGTAATGGGCTTTTCAATATTGTGCATCCAGGCAAATCCTGGTTTGTGCAGGCAAACTCGGCTCTGTGCCTTGGCAATCTTTTGAATCTTGGATCTCAGGTCTCTAATCCATCTAATTCACAAGCTTTTTTAGGTTTTAATTTTTTAAAGATTTTAAGTACCTCTTTTGTTAAAACAACTTTTAATCTGAATTTTGGTAGAATGGTGTTTGTATTTTGTTTTCTCCTATCTTCTAGCTCCTTTGGGTTTATACCCTTTTTTCCTGCCTTTATTTGTGAAAATGTTATATCAGGTAATTTAGCAAAATATTCATTTAGTATATTATATGAAGAGGAGTTAATAGAGTGGACAGAGTGAATGTCACATGTATTACTGATTCCAATATGGATTCCCTTTTTTGAATTTTTATTATTGTCTGTTAGTGTGACTTATTATTTATATTACATTTTAGCATTAGCAAAAACACTGCATTTCAGTTTTTTATTTATAGTGTGTTTATGCTATAGCAATCTTATTTAATAAAAACACAAAATAAGTATTTATGCAGTGGACAATGTTAGGTGTACAAATAACAACTGGAAATTGAAGGTATAAAATACAATATATACAAGTAATATGCTAAGTTATGTTTTATAGAAACTACATTAAACACAAAGAAATGCAGTTCACTAGGAAAAACACTCAGATACTGTATATACAATTTATAACACATGTAACATTTCTCAGAAAGGTTAGACTCAGCTCACGTTTGGCTTGCTCACCTTCCTCACCCTCTGAACTCCATTCCCAGCAGCCAAGTTATATACCTCCCCCCATTTTACCTCTGTTCCACATTTATGTACCCCTTCTATCAACACTGGGGCATTCTATTTTTTTTTTAAAGATAAACCTCAATGAACACTACTTTTGGACAGACACTAAAACACATTTCAGATGGAAATGAGTTCATAAAATAAGGTTATCAGAAACATAAAATGTGTATCATGATTTTATACTGTGGATATTAAGCTAAATATAAAATGGCACAGTCTAATTTCTTTGCATTTTTAGAGGACATTTCTGATATTTTGCTGGAGGTGACACAATGGTCAAAGGCAGTAATCTTCACTATCATTTTTTCACAAAAAAAAATCCCAAACAGGATCATATATTAATGGTATTGAACTGTATTAACACACACATGTATGTGTGCTTTTCAACTTGTGAGGAAAAACATGTGTTTAACAGCATATATTAAGTGTTAAACGCATTCAATGAAATGCTGTTTCTGAATGTCACATTTAACAAACACAAAAATACATCAGATTTTAACCATTATTAAATATCGGCAAAATAATCCAGCCCAAATTTGTAAAACTGTAAAACATGTTTATAGACCCAGAAATTAATGTGTCAGTATACAACAGATATGGGGCAATCCCCCAGAAATTGGTGCAGGTGCAGGGTAAAAGTAGTACAAGTGGGGCTTCACTTACAGAGACACAGTTTTTCCTGCAGGTACCATATTTTCAAACCTAGACCTGGTTTATAATCGGCTCCATGATTTATGGCAGCTTTTGGCAATTTTTTGCTACAGCAGTGCCAAAATCTTATGCCTGGTTGAAGCAGACGTAACATCCCCCAACAGTTGTGCTTGCCACCCATGTGGAGCACTGGTTGAAGTTACAATTGTCCACAGGTGTGGAGAAGTTGTAATGCAGTGGTGGCTTCAGCATGAGAGTTAGTCCCAGAATGATTGAAAATCTGGCCGTTAGTATGCATACAATTGATAGGAATGTAGCTGAATTAAAAATTGGACATCAAACGGCCTAACATTAGTGGAAAGTGACCCCTCTTTGAAAGTAACCAGAGACCACTAGGTCTCCCCAGCTAAAACTAAAATGCCAGCAGGCCAGGAAAGGGCATATGTGGATGTCCTAAAGTATGATAAACAAGAATTAATAGGAATAAAGTTAACACCTTCTTCCATTTTAATAATGTCTATATTCAACAACCCCATATTTTCCTAACATCTCATAAGTGGTACAGGAGAGCCTCTTTTTTTCTAGGAATGACATTAAATACACAGTTAAATGTAATTTGACCATAGACTATAAACAGGTTTTACTATTTCAGTTGCTCAAGGCCTGCATTGGTCAGAGTATGGACAAACTAACAGAAGCTAAGGTACTTCATAGCCATAAGATAACATAACATAACGTAACGTAACATAACGTCACATAACGTCACATAACATCACATAACATAACATAACATAACATAACATAACATAACATAACATAACATAACATAACATAACATAACATAACATAACATAACATCTGGACTGTGAAAGTAGCTTACAGAGCATGCACATTTGCACCTCATTGGAAGTCGATGCTGCCCAGATAGGAGAGCTACTCAGACCTTTAGATAGGTCCAGAGGACCTCTGCCCTCAAAGAAATATTGGTTCAGGCCTTTCTGAACCACAAAACTCCTACTTAGTGTTTTTATCTATAACTACCACTGTTAGCTTACAGTTCATTGACAAATGCACAGCTGTTACAACAGTTGACTATGTGCTAAACAAAGATCAGCCCTGGAACTAGGGTCCAGAGCTGGTCACTGCTGTAAAGACTAAAGTCAAGTTTGATCAGACACCTTGACTACTTACCTCCAGGTGGGTAAGTGGTTACACTGTCAGATAGGTCATACTAACTACCATATCACTATAGTTCTGTGTCAATGGCATAACAAATGTACTAGATATAATGTAAGTTAGCAAAGCTCTTGAATAAGGTAGAGAAGATATACACAGAGTATCCTGAGGGTGAAAAAAGTGAGTTTCTTTTAAGTTGTTTTTTGCCATGGTGACTTGCCACACTATGCTAATGTTATATAATGAAAGGATTCCTTTGTGCTTTATCTTAGACAAAATTGCTAGTAATGGGTATCTCCTGCACTAATACAACCCATCTGAAGCTTGCATGTCACCTGTCTTTATGGGCCAGTTAAGGGATGCTAGTATAAAAATTCAAGATTGTTAAAGTGCAATTGATGATAAATGTTGCAATTTTGAAATTGATAACTGTCATTGGTAATACGTGTGGTTATTATCATGTTTTATTGACTATAGATGGTTGTAACCATGAAAACAATTTTAGGATCTTAACAATTCCAGAAGAGATCATATGTGGGCAATACAGTGAGCCATATTTTCAGGTCAAGTTTGAACTTGAATTATGGGCCTAGTTTACTATTTATGTTAAAGCCAGCCTGACATTTATGTAGCGTGAACTGGCTGTGTAGTTTTTTTCTTAGTCTAGTGTAAGATCCAGTGCCATTTCAAACCTTGTGGTACTGGATATGCGTAACATGCTTATCAAATGTTTCTAGCTGAAGTGTAAGCAGATTCAGCTTAGCAAACAATGTCTAATGATATGAGATGAACAATACTTGCTATGTAAAATGTACTGTATAAGACTATAACCATATCTTGAGAGAGTTATGGTATTGCTTAACATCCAACAATGCCAAAAGTAGTATTCCAAACTAGGGATTTGCAAACTGGCTATGTGGTGATATCAGACCTTTCCAAATCAGGCAGACTTGACTCGATGCGAGCACACACAGCTGTTCATGGCTTGACCCATCTTGCCGAATTGGCCCAGTTCGGAACTGCAGGTCCCATCTGAAGACAAATTATCAGCGGCAATTTGATTGCCACACTGTGAGGATATGTGCTGTGAGAGTGCTGACCCTATTTCTAATACTGTTTCAGATTTCATGTTGATCATATATGTGGATGATGCAGTTTTATACCATAATTTTAATGCAGTGGACTTAATTAATACTTCCACGGGAACTTATTTTTTAGAATGTAACACTTTATGCTGCACTCAAATTTAATTTGAAGTAAATAAAAGTATAACAAGTTAATGCTAATTGGCACTCCAAGCAGGTTAGATGGTCAGAGAACCATTTTGAAGAAGTCTACTCTCAATGGATCTGTTTTGGTGTGTGCCCCTTCTCTCAAGTACTGTGCCTGGACAAGCATTTGAAACCTTTGTTAAACAAATAAGGCCCAATAGGCTTAAATGCCTACTAGAACCTAGGACGTACTTGTTTTTTGAACTCATGGATCTGATTACTTCCAAGATTCATGTTAAACGTGGGCTACTCTATAGTGTTAAAGTTTACATAACACTAGAAGTGGGTGAAAGTTGCAGATTCTGCTTTTGCAGAATTTTCACGAAAATTCAGAAACTTAGCAGAATTTTCCTAACTTCTGGCATTGGCGAGATTGGAATCTTCCAAATGTGTTTGGTGGATTTTCACCCTGTTCAGTGGAAAGTTTAGGCTGAACTGTGGAATAATGCACATGAACTGCCGAATAAAAATTCTGAGAAATTTTTTATCTGCAGTTTAATGAATTATTCCTCAGTACATGTAATTATTCTGCAGTTCAGTAAGCAGTTCTGCAGACTTTTTTCTTCACAGTTTAATGCAATAATCTGCAATTTATAATGTCTTTCCACCTTTCTAAGTTGGAATTTCCAAGAAGGTTGCTAATTGTATTTCCACACTGTCACGGAAGTGAAAATCTGCCTTTCACAGAAATTCTACTAGTGGAAGTTTATTTTTGTAGACTTCTACTTAACACATGAGGCTAGACTCTCCATTGCTCAACAAAAACTACTCCTCATATTAAACTACAGGAACATTAAGACCAGGGAATATCTTCTGTTATGGCTAAATAAGTGTGCTGTTCAAACTGGGAACCTTGCATTGCTCCTACCTCAATAGATCCACCATTGTACAATTTTGACAAAATCAATTTGGTTACTTTATGATTTAAATTCAAAATACACTTAGTTAAGTTTACTGGGCAAAATTGAGTTTACAAATTCTCCTAATTCCTTATCAAATCAACTAGAACCACACACTTTTGAAAATAATCTTAGATCTTTCACATCACAGATAATCAAAGTATCATTCATATGTACTTCATATAGTCAGCCCTCATTAGTTTATGGTGCTACTAAAACCATGCACCAAGCTGTCACTTAATTTAAAAATAATTTGTGATTTTAAATGCTTTAATGCAGCCTTAAATGCTAAAGCGACAGTTTGTTTTATCTGTAATCGCCAATTTAAAATGTTTAGTTGTTTTACTATTGATATAACGTATGGATTGCATTATTCTATGTTAGAAAATGTTTTTTTTATTTCCTGGCATCTGATTGGCTAGTACCCTTGCCAGGGGGTTACATTAACTTTCAATAGATGCCCAGGAAATAAAAAGGACCAGCCTATAGTGCCCCTTCTCCCACTTACTTATCCTGGTGCCCACCCTGCTTCCTAATTGGCTAACACATATAATTTCAATTTTAAATTGCCGTCATGTTTTCTCTTGCTTACCGAGAGATGCTACCAATAGCATCAGCCCTACTACACACAAAAGGATGGCATGACCACAACAGTTTTCTCACTTGTAAAAAAAAAAAAAAAAAAGCCCTTCAACTACTTCATTTGAAACTAGCACCACAGAAACATCAATTTAACCCACCCATCACACTTCTCCATGCACCCCCCCCCCCCCCCATGTCCAGGACCCTGTTCCATCATAGATCGTCAACTAATTTCCAAAAAACACCATAAAAACATATTGAATGTACCTGCTGTTTGCAGGATTATTTTTCATATTTCTGCCATCTTTGTCAACCTTCTCCGCAGAGCGCCCTCAAGCGACTGCCTGACTGTCACCTCTGTTACTGTTCTGGTAAAATACATTGAACTGCCCATAGCATGATCGACTGGCTGCTGCCTCCATTCCTCTCCTGATCTCTAATTTACATTCATACAGCTCACCCAACCGCCACCACCAGTCCTCAACCACATCCCCAATGAACAAGGAGGGAAAAAACAAAGCAGGTTTCCCCAGTGAAGAAATAAAGCTCACCACTCCTGTGCTCTGCAAATCAGTTTCACAGCTAATTATTTTTTCCACCTCTCCTGCGTTCCATTGCTGAGATCAAGGTACTGTACCTATCCTACACTTCGTTCCCCTCCCCGATCATTTAAGCCTTACAATCCCACCCCTGTTTTTTCTCCTTTCACTAATGTACCTATAGAAAGTCTTGTCCCCTTTTATTATGTCCTGTACTATTTGTTCCTCCATTTGCACCTTTGTGCTTCTGACTGCTTTCTCTGCCTCCCTCTATTTATCTAGGTACACTACCCTGTCTTCCTCCTTCTGTGTTTCCTTGTATTTTCTGAAAGCCATCTTTTTTTCCCTTACCTTCTCAATCACTTCCTTTGAGAACCATAATGTTTTTCTCTTTCTCTTGCCCTTGTTTACTTGCCTAATGCAAAAGTTTGTTGCCTCCCCTATCATTCCTTTCAGATGGGCTCACTGCTCCTCAACTCCCCCCATTCGTCCCTCCCTACCAAGGCATTCTTGAGACATATCCCCATCTTAGTAAAATCCACACTCCTGAAATCCAGGACCCTCGCCTTTGTGTGGCCTGACTCTGCCACTGTACTCATACTGAACCATATCGTGAGATGATCACTGGACCCCAGGTGTCTGCCCACCATGACTTTCACAATTCTGTTCCCTTTGGTGAGCAACAGATCCAAAATTGCACCTTCCTGGGTGGGCTCTAGCACTAGCTGCATGAGGCCTGCCCCTTGCACAGAGTACAGGATGTCTCTGCTCCTAGCTGAGGCAGCAACTGTGATGCTCCAATCCACATCTGGCAGATTGAAATCACCTACAATACAAGTCACATTAAACTGTTCCTCCAACTCACTGGTTTAGCATTTTTCAGTGAGTTGCTTAATGTGTGCACTGCTCACTGCAATGAATTAATAATAGTTTCCAAATAGTTTGTTTCTAGCTCCCATTCCATTTCAGATTACTTTGTAGCTCTCTGGAAACATTTATTTATGCTGTGCAACACATTAAGCAACCCATTAAAAATTCTAAATTTCTGAGTTGGAGTTCAATTGGTACTGCAGTCTGCAGTACAAGTTGTATGACATGCCATTCTACCCAGTCTTATAAAGAAGCTGTCACCCATTAAAAATTCTGCATTCAGATTGGAAACCCCGACCCCACTGCCATGTTGTGTTCCCCACTTCTGAGGACCCCACTTGATGATGTTTTTTTTTTTCTGATGTGGCCAGTCTACTCGGCCATTTCAATTTTAATTTTTAGCCTGCCCTGTTATTCCAGTCAGCCCAGTTCATTAGGGTTAAGTACAAATGCCCAACATTACTTTTCCTGACACACCATTTACCAACTGCACATAATGCTGACACGTACTGTATGAAATGCTGACCTCCGAAATCCCTCCAAACAACCTGTCTTTTGGCTTGCAAACTCAAAGCAAAGGCACATATTTGATGTTTAAAACTGAATGATTTTGGAGGTTTAAATTTTAATGATTTTGGAGGTCAGCACTTTGTATCTGTCAGCAAACTCAAACCTAAGGCACATTATGATTTTGGAGGTCAGCATTTTGTACCTGTCAACAAATTCAAAGCTACTACTTGTCTCTCAGACCAATTTAGACACTCTGCAGTTGTTGTTGTGCAGTACTACAGTACACCAATGTACTGTCAGAAACTGAAATATTAAATGCAAAGTGTTATTTCGGGCTACTGTATTGCACATTTCTGCTTCAGTCTTGGAAACAATTTGTTTCAGTTCCAGACCAATGTCTTCTGGTCTCCCAGACCGATTTAGAAGCTCTGCAGTTATTCTTCAGGATTCGGGCACATAATACAGAATATGGGCATATTACATTATGGGCTTTTTTAAAGACAGGATTAAAAATGATGGGATTTTGAACGTGTCAGGATTTGGGTGTCAGGTTTATGTTTTCTCTGCTATTCATCACCCATTCTCTCCCTATTAACTACTGAATAATAAAAATAGAGGTGAGTCCAACAAAACCACTGTCTGCTATATTGTATAGTTCCTGATGGAGGGAAATGCAGTAAATGGGAGGAGACTAGCAGCTCTAGAGGATTACAGTACAGAACTGTATTGAAATGCTTTGCATTACCATTGCAGAGGAGCTGAGGACAGTTGAAAGTGAGTTGCATTAGAACTGAAGGGTGACTGGAAAACAGCTTGCAGCTGCCCAACTTAGAGTTGGCAATGCATTGCCATCACATAAAAAAATGCCAGAGCAGTGAGCTGAAGAAACAGTTTAATGTGACTTGTACTGTACCAGCAGCATCTCCCCTTTAGCTGCCATTATGAGAATGGATTCTACTAGAACCCTGTCCACCTCCTCTCCCTGTGCTGGAGGTGAGTAGGTGAGTATATTACACCCATGTGATTAGCTGTGCCATTGCCCATCTCAAGGGTGACACACAGTACCTCTACACCCCCCCCAACACATTCCCTGTATCTCAGTCACTCTAATACCCTCCCTGAAGTAAAGAACCATCCCCCTTCCCTTGTTACTCCCCCGTGTCTCCTAAACAGAGCATTAGGTGGTATTGCTACATCCCAGTCAAGGTTTCCAGTATACCTTATCTCGGTAATAGATACAATGTCCAAGTCAGCCTCCATCATCAAGAACACCGGGTCTGGGATTTTATTTGTTAGGTTGTGGGCATGAGTATATATGGCCTTCCAAGTTTTGTCTTGCTTCTTTTATCATCCCCCTTTTGTCTTTTTGCCTCCTACATTTCTTATTCCTGTTTTTAGCCACCTTCCTCCTGTCCTCCATTGTTCCCCCCTTTTCACTAAAACTACCACCAACAGCTTAAAATCTGGTTGAATTTCAGTTGGCACATGTCTGTACCCCCCCCCCCAGGATGAGGCTGAAAATAGGCAAAAAATTGTCTAGTCCTCCTTCTCAGTCAACAAAAACTAAATAAGTAAATATGAGTTTAGTAACCTCTGGTAATAACATAACTTTATATTCCTCCAAGTTGATTGCAATATCCTGTGGGGGTGTCAGTTTGATTCTCCCTACTTCCTTGTGCCACCCACCTGGCTAGTTTAAATGTTTATCAATGAAGCATTTAAACCATTCACTGAGGACAACAGTCCCCCTCCCTGAATGGGTATAGGTTGTTGTCCTTGAACAGGTCCACATTCCTCCAGGTGGACATGGGTAGATTTACTTTAGGTTATCAACATCCTAAAGCAGACCCCCCAAAAATCTATATGCTGTATGACATCCTGGGCCCCTACATCCACTCATGAAAGTCTAGTAAGAGGTAATTTAAAGTTTACTGGCATATTGATAATTTAGGGTTAGCTAATCTGAAGGGTATTGTGTATTATCTGGGCTGAACAATGTTAAATTATGAAGTCTACAAGAAAAAAATGTAAATTTATCCATCTCTACAATTTGCAATTTAATATTTACTAGTAGACCTGAGTGTCAGCCTGTGTCAGTGCAAATTCTTCCCTGATACTGCTAGTAATCATCAAATTATTTTCTGTATTTAGAAGTGGTTTAAGATAATGAGATCAGCAAATTTTTGTAGTTATACTGTGCATCCTTTGAGGGCTCTTTTTACTTCATTTTTATGCTGGACTTGGATAGTTTGCGTTTGGAGCAGTTACATCTTGTTTCAGCTTTTGAGGATGTCTAGTCCTTTTTGTTAATCAATTTATGGGCATTTGTAATTGGCATCCTTTGATTTGGACCAAATGGGTGAAGGTCTCAAAAGCTAGATGGGATTCAAGTTCACTAGGAAAGTAGCAGAAATTTAGGGATGATGCCTGGGTAAAAACTATTATCTCAAATACATAAAACGATTGAGATACATACCTTGCATTGAAGACAGGTACATTTCTGCAATCAGAATAGCCAAGGCAATACCTTTAAGGAACTACTGTTAGAAAATGGCTCAGACCTATTTTGGATAATGGTACACGAATTGGGATGCTGTTCCCCATAAATCTGATTGATTGGTTAATTGATTGATTGATTGATTTGGTTATTGGTAACCAGGTAAGTTCATTAGACAATGGAATGCCTGTTTTCAGGTATAACCCAAGAGAGTACAAGACAGTTAAAACAACAGTTAACAAAATATTTCAGCAAATCCAGTTACAACAGTTACGCAAACATCAAAGGCATATAATAGTGAATAGTTCATTTAGATACCAAGTAACAAAACATTATACAAGATTATTAAGACACCAAGGTCCAAATATTCAAAGCCTTGCACCAGGCACAAAGTGTTAGCATTGCTTTGCCCGTAGATTTTGCACCAAACTCCTATATTTAATGGGGACCTTTGCACACTAAACTCCATTGTGCCCATGTGAAGTGATAATGCATGCATTGTACAAAGTTGGGGGCTGGACCATGCATATTGGCACAGCACGATATTTGGCATTTTAGCACTACGCAAATGGGTTCATGCAGGTCAATAAGCTCTGTGCAATTACCACCTATGGAAAGGTCATTTTAAACTTGGGTAAACCCCAGAGACTTGCAGAGACACTGCAGTCTGCAGTCCACAGTCCAATAAGCACTCAGGGGAGCACACAAAGTCTACCTGATGCAGCAGGTCTTAGAAGATGAGGAGATGACCAATGCTTACCCTGGGCCCATACATAGGGCCACAGAAGCACTATGACGCAGACAGACAGTAGCACCCATGAGTCACATACAAAGCCTTCAGTGATGACCAGATTGTGGGCCAGTAGAGACTTTACTTAACAGATCCATGCTCAGGCAGCTGTGTGACCTGCTGTATAATCAGCTGCAGACAGGTACCCAGCACAACCATGCATTGTTTGTAGATTTGAAGGCAACACCTGCAATGTGTTTGCTGGCCACCAGAGCATTCAAGACACCAGTGGGAAACACCGCTGGTATCTCAAAGTCAGCCACCTTGCATCTATTGGGCCAGTTCCCAGATGCTCTACTGGACTGTGCTACTGAATTTATCATATTCCCCAGCAACCATGCAGCAGTTCCATTGGGTTGAGCACCTACAGTGCCATTGATTGCACTCATGTTACCATTTGAGCACTCACCAGTGATGGAGTGGTGGTCTATCTCAATATGAAGGGATACCATTCCATTAATTGACAGGTGTTGTGTGATGCAAGAGGACACATCATCAGTATCCTGGCACAACTCCATCCTGTGCCAGAGATTTCAATGTGGGGATATCCCTAATGGCCACCTCATCAGTGAGTACACCCAACAGTCTGCCCCCCACACTTCCCTTTATGATGACACTAAACTATGCCCTTTACTACATAGGAGACACTGACTATCCCCTGCATCTCTGGCTCCTCACACTTGTCCTATGCCTCACATCCATGGCAGAGGACAAGTACTGTTCAATGTGGCACAGACTATCACACGCAATATAACTGAGCATTCATATAGAATGCTCAAGATGCGGTTCTGGTGCCTTGACCGTTCCGGTGGTGCCGTATCGTATACCCCTCAGATGGCCTTTGCCATATTGATTTCCTGTTGTATACTACACAATATGGCAGTCAACCATGGGATAGGCACCAGAGGAACAACCTGCATCAGATTTGGAGCCAGGGGATACCCAAGCAGATTGACAGATGTGATCCCAGAATGGCCAGGAGGGTCAAGGAGTACAGATCCCAAATCATAAGAGACATCTTAGGACATGGCAGGTGAATAGAGACCAGACAGAAGACTATAATATAGTTAAGCAGTGTATTATCAAACAACACAAACAATGTATGTAGTGCATCATGCCATGCAGGACGGGTAACAAAAGGGGAGATACAGAAACACATTGATATCAAGTGGAGGGCTGAAAATAGGGTGCATACACAAAGAACTCCTTGATAGCAGGAAGACTGAAGGGTTGTCAACAGTGATACATGCCATTCAGGCAGGGGAAAGAAGGGTGGTGCATGGCATTACATGCCCATCAGTCATAGGGGTAGCAAATGGGGTACACTGCGTGCAGTTCTGGAGACCCAATCTCCGCAAAGACATAGACAGGATGGAAGCTGTTCAGAGGAGGGCAACTAAAATGGTGCAGGGTTTGCACCGGAAGACATGTGAAGAGAGACTAAAGGAGCTTAATATGTATAGCCTGGAGGAAAGGAGGGAGAGGGGGACATGATAGAAATGTTCAAGTACCTCAAGGGAATCAACAAAGTCCAAGAGGGTAGCATCTTTCAAAAAAAGAGGTGTGCAAGAACAAGGGGGCAGAATTTGAAGATGTGGGGGTGGCTCAGAGGTAATTTAGGAAGTATTTTTTCACAGAGAGGTTGTGGATGCATGAGCGGCCTTCCGGAGGAAGGTTATGGAGTCAAAACAGTGGTGGAATTAAGCATGCATGGGGCAGTCATAAGGCCATTCTAGGGGGTGGGGGTAGGAAGAAGTAGGCTGCTGGTTAACTAGGATCTGCAGCTTATCCAGTAGGTAGGAAATGGGCAGACTGGGTGGGCCAAGCGGTCCTTATCTGCTGTCAAATTCTATGTTTCTATGTTTCTATGTTACACACAAGACATGGCATGGAGGGGCACAGGGCTGTACACAGGGATACATACCAGCAAGGAGGGGTGGGGGCTGTAGAACAGACCATCTATGCTGGGTATAGGACTGCCTGGGATAGGTGACCGATGCAGATGGCAGTGTCACAGGGGCACTACTGGGGAGAGGAAACATGCTGGCAAGGGTTGGCCATGCATAGCCTACATGTGTCTCCTACCACCACCCCCAGTATGGACAGTATTATTATGGTGTGCCTGGTATGGTTGGAAAGACCTTATCCATAGTATGGGGGATGAGAGTGGGGATAATGTTACCCTTCCCTGGCCGCTCTGCATACTGCCATGTGGGAGGAGCTGGTCATGACCTGTTTTTTGCAGTGTTCTCTGTGACCTGGGAGTCCCAGGTATACTGGCCATTCTCATCATTCTAACACCGTGTGGTGTGGTCCTATGCTGTAGTGTCCATTGTGGGGTGGCAATACTCTCACTGGACAGGCTGTGGCTACAGTGCCTGCCACCATGGCTGCAGTCTCCAGTACAGTGGCACACTGGTGATCCATGAAGGTGGTCATGCCAGCATCCACAGTATGGCACAGGTCACATAGGGCTGCCATATGCTCAGCATAGTGCACCTCCTCCTGCTGCTCAGCACACTGCATGTTCTCCTGCAGCATGTGATGGAGACATGTCAGCTACTGCTGCATGACACTTTGTGCCTCCTCAGCAGAATGGTTTCACCGGGGACTGTCCATTAGGAGAGGGTCAGACTACACCATCGGATATTGTATGGCCTAGAGCTGCACCATGGTAGGTGCTGTGGTCCTAATTGGGTGCTGCAGGCTGGCAATGTGTGGCCTGATGGGATGGGCCTAGACTGGCAAGGCTGTGTCCATGCCAGAGGATGCATTATGGGAGGCACAGCAGTGGCAAGCCCTGTGGTATAGTCCAGGGCTGGTAAGGCAATGGCCATGCCATGTTTGGGATCCTGGGGTGACACAGCAGTGGCTGTGCCAGGACTCTGTTGGGCTGCACCCTTGTGGCAACTGGTCCATGTGGGGACAGCAGCTGGGGCCCATTGGTATGAGGGGTGGTAGGGGGAGTCATCCTTCCCTGGTCAGGGGCAGGCCCTACCTGCTGCATGCCATCAATGTAGGTCTTGTTTTCATCCTCTTCCACATCCTTGCTGCTGACTCCTCACATCTCTACACCTCTGTACTTACACCCAGCACCCATGAGTACACACCCCCACTACCAGTGAACACTCATCCAGCAGCAGTAGGCACACACCCAACACTAAGGAACATACACTCAGCACCATTGGACACACTTCCCAGCAGCAATGAACACACACCCCATCTCCAGGGTGCACACATCCCAGAACCGGTGAGCACAAGGGCAACACCACATGGGGCACAGTCATGAATCTGCATACAGATGGCTACACATTAGGTGACAGGGAAACAGTAGTGTGGCCCACACCCAATGTGTTACCCAGCTCTGGCATATGCATACACCCCATAGCTATACACACCCACAAATACACACATGACCAATGGCATGTCACACTGGCAGTCACATACATGACTGGACAGGTCCCACTTGGCTTTTGCAGCCACTACCCAGCACTCCTGACACCTCCACAGGCCATGGGGTGGATGAAATTACCTTCTCTGCTGGATCCAGTGTACATTCAGCTGCTGTTACCCATGGGCCTTTGACTGTGGCATGCAACACCCTGCGCTCTGTATCCATGACTTTCTCTGTCTGCCACCTCATGTCCTTGAAGCACTTTTTCACTTGTCCATGTGCTTTTAGTGGCTGCCAACAGCACTAACATCATTGGTTATCTCCTCCCAAGCCCACTGTACCTGGGCATGTGTGCTCTTGCTCGGTGCCTAAAACAAAAACCACGTGACAATCAATGCTGCGAGCAAAAGGGAGTGCACTGAAATAAGGTCGGTAACAAAATCAACCATAACACAAACAGCTCACACCAGTGGTGGAGCTAGAGGGGGGCTGGGGGGGCGGTCGCCCCTCCTGGCTGCCCCAGTGTGAGCAGTGGCACCCCGCCAACATCTTTATTCAATGTTTAGTGCCCATTGTGGAGCCTGTGATTGACTGAATGGCCCCCCCCGGCTCCCAAATGCTCCCAAACCTGGCTCCACCACTGGCGCACACCATAGCAAACAATGTGATTTCTTGTTTTTTTTTTTGGGTGGGCTTCACCCCTCCCCACACCTCCTACATGGAGGGCTTTGTCCCTTGAATTTAAATAACAAATCCGGGGTGATGGACTTTGTGGATGGGGAGACACATTATTGCTTATGGAACCCAAATGGCCCCGTTTTCCCATATAACAACTTTACAATTATGGGGGCAAATTTCCTGTAAATGGCTACATTTCTTTGTGGAATACATGAATCCATGTAGATCTGGGAGCCCTGCCTTGGGCATGCAACATGAATCTGGGAGCCATGCTGAAGCCACTGCACACATTCAGTTGACTGCACAACCATTCTTTTCTAAGCCATTTGATAGGAGTCATACCTCAGTTTGCCTGCAGTTCAGACGTGGAATCAAGGTTGTTCATTGCGCTCCTTTATATACTTCCAGGAGCAATTAGGCATGCTAATGTATGCGTACCTGCTGGTAATGAGAAGTAAATGTGGTTGTTTGTACATGGGCTGCAATTGCATACCTTGGCTGAATATTGCAGTTTTGCTCACTGTAGGGATGGGCTACCCATTGGGTAGTTGGATCGGGTAGGTCATGTATTGACGATTTTTTGCCGGGTAAGGTAGTTTGGGTAATTTACTACCCTACTCGACATAACAGTGTACTTCATGGGCCGAGTAGTTTTGACATGGGTAACAGGTTGGGTAATGAGCAATTTCTTTTAAAGCAGGTATTATAGGCAGCCTGTGGGGTCCTGGGACTTATCTGAGGTTATAAACAGGCATGAAAGGGTAGCCTTTGGGGTCCCCACAGCAGGAAGGAGCACATGACACCAGGCTGACAGTCTGATTGCTCAGTGCTGGTATCTGTGCTCTGTGTCTGCTGTGAGCATGTGTGTAAGGAGAGAGAGAGAGAGATCAGCACTCGCTCTGCATTAATTGTGGTGAAATGAAACAAAAAGGTTAACAAAAAACAAAAAGTTCATGAAGGAGCAAGGGGGATAGGTACTGATGGTGGAATCGGGGGATCATCCACTGCAGAGCTTGTGACAGAAAGAGAAAGGGAGGGAGACAAAAGGCATTCATCACTGGCAGCAGCTGCTTTATCTGCAGTATAGTGAAAGCCATTTAGGCTGTATTACACACTGTCTGTTAGGTGCTCTGAGCCCTGTCTGTGACATAGCTACTCTGTGTTTCTCTGCAGTATAGTGAAAACCAATTAGGCTGTATTACACAGTCTGTTAGATGACCCTAGCCCTGTCTACATTACATCAGCTACACTGTGTGTGTGTGTCTCTCTCTGCAGCATAGGGAAAGCCATTTGGGCCGTATTACACACTGTCTGTTAGGTGCCCTGAGCCCTGTCTATGACATAGCTGCTCTGTGTCTCTGCAGTATAGTGAAAGCCATTTAGGCTATATTATACACTCTCTGTAAGATGCCCTGAGCCCTGTCTATTACATAGCTATGATCTGTCTCTCTGCAGTATAGTGAAAGCCTTTTAGGCTGTATTACACTGCCTGTTAAGCATCCTGAAGCCTGTCTGTGTGACATGAGCTACACTGTATGTGTGTCTCTCTGCAGAATAACAAAAGCCATTTAGCCTGTATTACACATTGTCTGGTAGGTGCCCCTAGCTCTGTCTGCAACATAGCTACTCTGTGTCTCTCTGCAGTATAGAAAAGCCATTTAGGCTGTATTACAGCATCTGTTAGCCTGTTAGGTGTCCTGAGCCCTGTCACAGCTACACTGTGTGTGACATCTCTCTGCTGCATAGTGAAAGCCACAGCTGTGTCTACTATGTCTCATATTTCCCAGTCTAATTCTACTAAAAGTAAGTACAGTGCTGCTGCACGTGCAACTGAAATTGGTGTGGACAATTTGAATCAAAGCACTAATGAAGAACATAGTGACAATAACAACATCAACAGGACTGGCACTAGAGATGTAGGGAATTTAAATTCTGCCAGAAAAGTGCCCGTGAAGTGGACACTTCACATTGTCACTCTGCTACGCAAAGTGGCCAATGCAAGAGGCTCACTGTGCCATGTAATTATTACTTCATGTTGTTGTCATTCCACCTTAACATGAAGTAAGGCAAAGTGACAACAATATTGGCAGCCTTTCACATACAGTCACCAACATGAATGTCCATTGCCAAAATGCTCATGTCTTGTGTCCAGAAAACTCCCCAGAGCTGACAAAGTGTAATGAGAGCACAAGAAATGCAAAGTCTCCCAAAATTACTGGCACACTCTGACGTCATGCATGCACTAGTCACACACAGTCGCCAGAAATAATGTTCATCTCCAAAATGCTACTGTCTTGTGTCCAGAACATTCCCCAGTGATGATGAAGTGAAATGAGAGGGTAACAAGAAGTGCAGTCTCCCAGTATTAATGGCACACTCAGTCATGTGTGCAGTGGTCACTCACTGTCACCAGAATTAATGTCTTGTGTCCAGAAAAATTCCCCAGTGCTGGCGAACTGAAATGAGAAGGTAACAAAAAATGCAAAGTCTTCCAGAATTAATAGTGCACTCCATCTTGTGTGCAGTGGTCACACACTGTCAACAGAATTAATGTGAATCCCAAAAATGCTACTGAATTGTGCCCAGAAAATTCCCCAGTGCTGATGAAGTGAAATAAGAGCGTAACAAGAAATGCAAAGTCTCCCAGAATTAATGGTGTACCACAAATGCACAGACAGATTAATATTGCACTGCACACTCAAGAGATACAGACACAAAGGCACAACACCACCTAACCAGTGCTCACAAGTCACAAATCCAAATCTGGAAAAGAATACCTTTTGTCAGTTGGGGGGGGGGGTAGTGCACAGCAGTAACAGTCCACTACCAGTAAAGATACCACAAAGCAGTATAAAAAATTCATGCAGATGCAGTGGATAGCAGGTTCACACTGCTGCAATTACTCTGTAGCATGATAAAAAGTGTCTGATTTAATGGCACGCATTGCACACATACACTACAAGTAATGCATAGCAAATCGAAAACCTTTAGAAATATTAACAAATGTTTTAAACAAACTGAAATTATACACTGCTGCACCACAACAATCAGCAAAAAAAGTCAAGAATTACTGAAAATATTACTGTGTGTACATTAACACAGTTATACAAGAACAAGCATTTGTCAATGCCGAATGTTGTCTTGCTGGCATTGGCATTAGTAGTGCAGAAGTTAGAGAGATGCATAATAGGAATGGCAGTGAAGTATTGAACTGATTCCAAGCCTGCAAAGACATAGACAGGATGGAAGCTGTTCAGAGGAGGGCAACTAAAATGGTGCAGGGTCTGCACCGGAAGACATATGAAGAGAGACTTAAGGAGCTTAATATGTATAGCCTCAAGGAAAGGAGGGAGAGGGGGGACATGATAGAAACTTTCAAGTACCTCAAGGGAATCAACAAAGTCCAAGAGGGTAGTATCTTTCAAAAAAAGAGGTGTGCAAGAACAAGAGGGCACAATTTGTAGATAGAGGGCTCAGAGGTAATTTAAGGAAGTATATTTTTCACAGAGAGGGTTGTGGATGCATGGAGCGGCCTTCCAGAGGAGGATGTGGAGTCAAAATCAGTGGTGGAATTCAAGCATGCGTGGGATAGTCATAAGGCAATTCTGGGGGTTGGGGGTAGGAAGAAGTAGGCTGCTGGTTAACTAGGATCTGCAGCTTATCCAGTAGGTAGATAGGGAAATGGGCAGACTGGGTGGGCCAAGCGGTCCTTATCTGCCGTCAAATTCTATGTTTCTATGTTTCACCCCAACCCTGCAGAGACTGACAGGCACTGGGATGCACCTTTGGATCGTCGGCCATAGCGCTCACGCCATTTCACCTCACCCTACCCTGCATACACCAAGTGTTGTGGTGTGTCTTGGGGTCTTCTGGCCTTACTATGCAGTGCCAGTGGGTGACACCAGGGTTGGGGGTCCACTGGATATGGCAGCCCATGCCAGTCCACCAGAGGCTGCCATTCCCCCTTCAAAGCAAGCCAGAAATGTGCCATAATGTCAGACCAGTGCCAGTAACACCCCCAGCCCATACCTCTTCACCCAGGACTGGAGGCCAGTGGAGAATGGGCTGTACTTGCCCTGATATGAACTGGACAACCTGTCAGAGAGGGGCACATAGGTGGTATGACAGCCCCAAAGTAGATACCCTCTGTGTCAGCTGCACTTGCTTCCCTGGCAACGTGCAGGATTATGCAGTTGTCTATCCCCTTGCCTACCCCCAGCCCACCACAGAGATGAGTCCTGTGACCATGATTTGGGCATGGAGTAAGCATACAAAAATGGCTCTGGATGCTGTGGGGTGCCCCAAAGGTGCACATCCTGTGCATGGGGGGCCTCTGCAGCTATCCACCCCTTTTGCAAGAGTGGAGCAGCTGCAAGCATTGTGTGGAGCAAGCCTTTATTTCAAAGCATATTACATATAGATGGCGTGTGTAATGAGAATTTTACACACACTTGAGGTGTGGGATGCTACATAAACCCCGAGGGCAAAGCCCGAGGGGTTTATTAAAGCATCCCACACTGATTATTGCGAATGCGTTAAGTTACGAGCATGCATTGCGCAGTTGCTATGCACCTCATAAAACAGTCATTTCATGGAGTACTGTCAGCAAATTATCAACACAGGCATTTTAGGACCTCTGTTCATGAACAGTATCACTGTCATTTTTATAATGTGTCCCAAACACTGATTTCACACAGCAACCGTGCTATTCTGTGCCGGAAGTGCGAAAATGCATTTCGGCCAGGATGTGAAAAATGACAGCTGCACAGTTCACAAGAAGGTGTGGTAAAATGCCAATGTTGAGAATCTGGCATGCAAATAGTGCAAATGCACCAACGTCACGTGCGATGCGTGCTGTAGTTCTCTACTGCCTAAAGTAAAGCAGTCACTTTGAAGTATTGTCACCAAATTGTCAACACAGGCATTTTGGATCTCTGCTCATGAACAGTGTCACTGTCATTTTCATAATTGTGTCCCAAACACTGATTTCGCACCATAGCGAGCTGTTACTGTGCCAGAAGTGCGAAAACACATTTTCAACCAGGATGTGAAAATGACAGCTGCACAGTTCACAGAAAGAATGGTAAATGCCAATGTTGAAATCTGGTGTGAAAATATTGTGAATTCGCTAACTTATGAGCATGTATTGTGCAGTTGCTAAGCACGCTCATAAAACAGTCATTTGTTGGATTTTTCCTACCAAATTTGCAACATAGGGTTTTTGAGAGCCCCCCTCATGAACAGTGGCACTGTCATCTCCTTACGCAGTCCTGAAAGGTGATTCTGTGCAGTGACTGTGAAATCTCCTTCCAGAACCGATTAACGCCATGACAGTGTAAGAATTTATGAGAAGGGATCCCAAAAACCCCATGTTGAAAATTTGGGGCCAAAATTCACAAAAATGCCTGAGATATGTACTAAAGTTGAAAAAACCCTATCTATCCCATTATACAGCTTACCGGCATTTCCTCAGTTCACGGTCGGCTTTGAAGAGTGCAGACGTGTTCCCGGTCCACCAATGATCATCACGTCAAGCTCTGAAGGTAAGTATGGGGTATGGGGGTGTGTGGGGAGGCATGGTGCGCAGTGGGTGGGTGCGGTGGTAGCAGGGTGGCATGGAACTACGAGGACCATTTTCCTTTACAGGTAGTAAAGGAAAAACATTAATGGGACAGTTTTTTTTCAGAGTTTGGCATGCTGGGTGGGTTCTCAGCATGCCACCTAACTATTTTTGGGGGTCTGTAGCCGACTGGGGATTGGGCACCCTTGTCGGCAAACTCAACATGGGGCAATTTATGCCAATAGGGGATTGGACATCCTCATCTGCACACAAAAGAAAGGGGTGGCGCCTTAGAGCCGAGGATTGGGCACCCTCTTGGCAGTAAACAATTGGGGGTTATTTTTGCCGATGGGGAGTGGGCTTCCCGTCCTTTGCAAAGAAAGGGGTGGGGGCCAACAGCTGAGGGGTGGGCACCTCAGCTGGTGAGGCATTTATGCGATGGGGAGTGGGATCCCATGACACGTGGCTGGGGGCAGGGCAGCCGACAGGGGACTGGGCACCCCAAAGTCGGCAGTTCTGCAGGCATGTCCAGCCATGCACATAATGGTGGCAAGCACAGCAAGAAAAGGACCACTGCGTCTGACGAGCTTTGCTCAGATTGCAGCGGACCTTTCCTTAGATGTGCTCGCCACATTAGTACGCATGGTGTGGAGCTGGCATGCAGGCTGATTGGGGAATGAGGGACGCACCTACTGATGCATGCCCTTCAGTAGCCCAATAGCGGCCATGCCTCCAAATCTGCCCTACCGTGAGATGTTGGCTTGCGCAGGCACGGCATGCCAACATAAAAATGTAACCAAGCCAGAAAGACTGCCTTTTCTCCCAGTTACTCTACCTACACCACAGATACACCCCTCCCCCAAAGCACACTTCACAGTACACAGACTGACTGTTCTAAATTAGCATTCAAAATCCACACACAACCAATAAACACTCGATGATATGAGCACAGGAGGGTTTCCTACAATCGATGTACTAAATTGTGAGCAAAAATAATAGCTTAAAAATACTTTTTAACAGCTTTTAGAGTATTTGAATCACAGCTCTCTGAGAGGAAACTGTCTTCATCTTCCAGTACACACACACTACACAGAACTGAGGCTGTGGAGATCAATCTAGAACCCATGTGACCTGCAATCCCATAAAGCACTGCAAAATTCACCTTTGGAGCTCAAAAACAAGGTGAAGTGAGGTGAAGTACATTGATTTCAATGTACTTCACCTTAAAACTGGTGGAGAAGTGGTTTGGGGAAGGCGGAATAATGTGAAGACATTGTTTCCAATGGATTTTGCGTTCCCCATTATGACACAAAGTACTCCGCTTCACATTGCAGATTACCCGTGGATTCCACGTTACTCATGAAATCACTTCACAAGAGTGAATTTGGCCATGACCACCACTAACTGGCACTAAATGTCCTCTAAACAAAAAATATTGTAATGAAATGATAATAGAGTTTCAGATAGAATTGACTGGAGTTACTCGTAGAGGTACTGAATGTTTTGCCACATGTGCCAGAATACTTCCAGATGCTGAAGCAGCATGCAAGGACAAGGAGGCATCCTTCTCAAATGCGAACTGAGATGTTGAGGCAGTGAATGCGGATAAAGATGATTGTGATAGTGGATAACGGCAATGGAACAGCCCAGGCTATGTCCCACATGATGATGATGGCACTTCCAGTTCTTCTGAAACTTGTGGTGATGAGATCTGTAGTTTCGATGAGGGGGTAAGAGAGGATGTTGCAATAAGGCATTAGAGGCAAGTGCAGAAAAATAATCATACGCTAAACATCAGAATGAGAAGATGAGCATGAATGTGAACCATATGCTGTCTCCACAGCAACAGTTCAAAATCGAAGTACATTACACTGGCAATCACTGTTGCCATTATAATGTACTTGTGGTACCCCAGTACTGCTTTTTCAGGGTTTTGCACTCCCTCCCGAAAAGAAATATCCACTGCTGGTCAGACAGAGTCAGTTGGATAAGAAAAGGCACTAGGATGAGGAAGGTAAAAACAGGAAGGTACAATGAAGGATTGAAGCCATGGAGGCTGGTACAGGAAAGCAAGGCATGAAAGGATGAAGGACAGTAGAGAGGGCAATAGGGTAGCATTGGACCCAGCTGATACATGGATATGAAGTCGATATGAGGTAGCAGAGACAGGAGTAGGTGAATGAGAGGCAGACTCACAGAAGAAGGTATGCATTGCTTACAGGGTAACTGAACTGGATGGCCACAGGTCAATGAGGGATGGCCGCGGTTTGATGAGGTGGCATAGGGGTCATAATAGGGATGCCCAAAATAAATATCAAATCCAAGCCATGAGTGGAGTGAATCCTTGATGGCTGGTACGAGATGAGAACTGCAGGAGGGTGAGCTGGATGAGGTGGCATATGAGTCATGATAGGTATGGCTCAGGAACCAGAGATGTGTGGCTTGAGTGACTGATGCCCAAAAGGAGTATTGCTTGCCGGCCAGACAGAGGTGGCCTGCCACGAGAAGACACAGAGCACAGTGGCAGAGACAGGAAATGAGTGATGAACAATGGATAGAATCAGCTGGCCCCAGCAAGGCAACAAATGTGGGAACTATGGCGCAGGAGTTGAGCGCTCCTTGTCCGGCTAGAGGAGTGAGTTTCAACTCTGAGAAGTTGGCAATAGACAGACACGGTGAGAGAATCCGAGGTCAAAGTGGAGGAATGAGTGACAGCCATAGACTACCATGCTAGAGTCCCCTTGACAGAAAGGTTGCACGCTCATGCTTTCGAAATGCAATGCATAGGGAGCATTGGACATTATTTGGGCAGCAGCTAAAACCCAAAAACATCCCCATCAGGTCTGGAGCTAGCCACCCATGCTACTCTGCAGAACATATGGAGTCTGAGGGAGCAGTGCGGAAAGCCAGCAAGGGAGGTAGGTAAATAGGTGGGGGTATGTCCTGGTTCTTTGAAGTGGTATGCAGCAAGAACGATGCACCCAGTGCATAACACAAACTGTTACAGGATGGAGACTGGAAGAAATCAGTAACACTACTGAAAGCAGACGCAGTCAGTGTAGAAAAGCTCAGAACTGAGGAATAATACAGTAGAAAGCAACACAATGGCGGCATATGAGCCCAGAACTGAGGAACAACACAGTAGAATGAGTATAGCAACGACTGAGAACTTAAATGTGTTCTAGACAGGTGAGTTCACCCAGTATTGGTCGGCACAGTTTCACTCAGCAACAAATGCGTAGGCTAATAATGCCGACTATAAAACCATTCGGCTATTCCTAACCGACCCCATAAATGAGGCACTTAAGTGAGGGCAGCAGCATACTTGGCTGTTAAAGAAAAGCAAAATTGCACCTCAGACACTGGTAAGCCTACACAGAAGTCATGAACTGAAGATCTGAGAAGCAGAAGGGAATGGCCACAAAATAACTCCCGGGTCATGGTGACGGAATAGGAAGGGAGAGAAAGCAAGAACCAGGAAATGGGACAGTACAGGCTCAAACACCCGGGGAGATATGGCTGCAGGCAGGTGAGGTAAAGGGCTGTTCCACAGAGCTGGCAGGGGAGAAGGAAAGCACAAAGGCAGAAATGAGGGCTGCCCAGTCCAGCGAACCACTCCCATGGTGCGCGAAGAAGTCCAAAACACCCTCCCACCAGCCACAAGTTAAAACGACTGATGCAGCTGAACAGGAAGGTAGAAAGAGCAACCAGCAAGCCAGGAGACAGATGAGAGGCAAGGCAGGAAGGAACGAGGGACCAGGGGAAGGAGGAATGATGAGGGCCCAGAGAAAAGCCAAACACTGGTGAAGAAAAAACAACAGCAATCTGTGTGAGAGGAGCAAGGAGAGCGCGAAAGGCATAGAGATCCAGCGGCTGGAGGTGCCCTTAAACAGGCCAACAGCAGAGAGGGGCAAGCAGGAGTGGTGCCTCCATCCACAAAGAAAAAAAGAATCCTGGAGGGGCCCAGGATGAGAGGTGTTTTAAGCCCGATGGGGGAGTGACGTAGTTGCTCCTCCCATCGAACCTCGGGTTTAAAGCCCTCCCAATGTAAGCCTCTCCTGACCCAATACAACCTGGTGTTGTGTGCTCTGAAGACAATCAGAGAAAACCAGTTTCCACCACCTGAGGCACTGTCTGGGTCAAATACACAAACCTCCACTAACCTGCATTAAACTGCAGGCCTTACAATGACAAATCCTCAGCCACCAGTAAATAGTTCACTGTACCAAAAGTAGTTTGATTCAAACTGCCACCAAAATACTAGTAGCCTAAAATCCAGTTATTCACAAGAGAAAACCAATTATGCAGTATTTTAGTCCCTCAGAAGTTATCCTCATAATCTACAAGTACATACGCAGTATTGCAAACCCCTTCTTGAATGAAAATAAAAACAACAAACACAACGCAATACCAAGTGTAAAATTTAAAGTAAAGTAAGGTACCTCTCCCTCAGATTTGAGCAAGAGTGAGCTTTCCTGCAGAATGCAAGTTCAATATAGTGTCTCCTTCGCAGATCCCAGTTGTTACAAAGTAGCTTGTTTCCACCTTCAAGAAGATGGCTACATTATTGTTACAGCTCATTGGGCAAGTTTTGAGTCAGAAAGTAATAATCCCAGCTCTACCATAAGTAGGTAGAAAGAAGGCTATATCAGGTATTACCACTTTTGATGAAAACCACACTGCTGTGAATATTTTGCAGGAGCTACAAAATCAATTCCAGAAATGGCTTTTTCTGTATTCCTTATCTCTAGGGTTCATAGTGTCAGATAATGGTGCCACCATAGTCAAAGCTGTTAGAGATGGCTGTTAGAGATGGCATCTACCAACACATATCTTGTTTTGCACATTGTTTCAGGCTTCTCATCCATAGTTTCTTAACTGGAAACAGCAATGTTAGAAACATAGAAACATAGAATGTGATGGCAGATAAGGACCACTTGGCTCACCTAGTCTGCCCATTTTCCTACCTAACAGATAAGCTGCAGATCCTAGTTAACCAACAGCTTACTTCCTCCTACCCCCAACTAGGACTGCCTTATATCTGTCCCATGCATTCTTGAATTCCCCCACTGTTCTTGACTCCACAATCTCCTCAGGGAGGCTGTTCCATGCATCCACAACCCTCTCTGTGAAAAAATACTTCCTCACATTACCTCTGAGCCATCCCCCCTGTATCTTCAAATTGTGCCCACTTGTTCTTGCACATTTCTTTTTCTGAAAGATGCTGCTCTCTTGGACTTTGTTGATTCCCTTGAGGTACTTGAAAGTTGCTATCATTTCCCCTCTCTCCCTTCTTCCCTTGTTGATTCCCTTGAGGTACTTGAAAGTTGCTATCATTTCCCCTCTCTCCCTTCTTTCCTCAAGGGTATACATATTAAGCTCCTTTAGTCTTTCTTCATATGTCTTCTGGTGCAGACCCTGCACCATTTTGGTTGCCCTCCTCTGGACAGCCTCCACTCTGTCTATGTCTTTTCGGAGATGGGGTCTCCAGAACTGCACATAGTACTCCAGATGGGGTCTCACCAACTGTCTGTATAGAGGATAACAACTTCCTGTTTTCTACTATTGATGCCTCTCCCTATGCATCCCAGTATCCCCCCAGCCTTCCTTACTGCCTTCTCACATTGCTTGCCCACCTTTAGGTCATCTGATATAATTACCCCTAGGTCCCTTTCCATTGTTACTGTTGTCAGTATCTCACCCTCCCATTGTGTACTCTTCCCCTGGGTTTTTGTTTCCCAGATGCATTACTTTGCACTTCTTTGCATTGTATCTGAGCTGCCATACATCTGACAATTCCTCCAACCTTGCCAAGTCCCTTCTCATCCTTTCCACTCCATCTTGTGTATCAACCCTGTTGCAGATCCTTGTGTCATCTGCAAAGAGACATAGTTTTCCTTCCAGTTCCTCTGCAATGTCACTTATAAAGACATTAAAAAGGACCGATCCTAGTACTGAACCCTGCGATACCCGGCTAGCAACCCTCCTTTCTTCACTGTGGACTACATTTACTACTACCCTTTGTGTCCTGTTGTCTAGCCCATTTTTTATCCAGGCTACCACCTTGGGACCTACTCCAAGGCTGCCTAACTTGTGTATTAATCTTTTGTGTGGGACTGTATCAAATGCCTTGCTAAAATCTAAGTAGACCATGTCCACAGCCACTCAATGGTCTACTACTTTGGTCACCCAGTCAAAGAAATCTATTAGATCCATCTGACATGACCTTCCCATCATGAATCCATGCTGCCTTTGGTCCTGTGCCCCACTGGCCTCTAGATATTCAACAACTCTTTCCTTCAGAAGTGATTCCATCATTTTCCCTACCACTGAGGTCAAACTAACTGATCTGTAGTTTCCTGCCTCTGTCCTGCTCCCACTTTTGTGAAGTGGAATCACATCCACCCTCCTCCAGTCCTCAGGTACCACCCCATCTTCCTATGATTTGTTAAAGAGAGTAGTCAGCAGTGTCATTAGTTCTACCCTTAGTTCCTTTAGAATTCTTGGGTGAATCCCATCAGGCCCCATTGCTTTGTCCACCTTTAATTTTATCAGTTCTTTCAGAACCCTTTCTTCTGTAAATGGACTAGTATAGACCCCTGTCTTCAGAGTGTTTCTCTCATTTGGTTTAGGTACCCAGCCTCCTCTTTCGTTGTGAATACTGAGCAGAAATATTCGTTCAGTATCCCTACTTTTTCACTGTCACCCTCTACCCACATTCCCTCCCCTTTATTAAGCCTCAGTATCCCTCCATTGGTCTTTCTTCACTCCCTAATGTACCTATAAAAGGTCTTATCCCCCTTCTTAACAGAGTTGGCTATCCATTCCTCGGTTTGGGCCTTTGCTATTAAGACTGCCTTACCAGCTTCTTAATGCTTTAACTAATAAAGTTCTCTGTCCTGCTACTTTTGTGTTTCCTTATATTTCCTGAATGCTATCCTTTTCTCCTTAACCTTCCCTGCCACCTCTTTTGAGAACCATAGCGTTTTTTTCCTTTGTTGTGTTTTGTTGATTTGCTTTACACAAAGGCTTGTTGCCTCTGTGATGGCTGTTTGATCCTCCCCATTGTTCCTCCACCTCTTTCTTGCCTGTTTGCTAGTGCTTTTCTGAGGCACTCTCCATTTCCCAAAGTCAGCCCTCCTAAAGTCCAATACTCTTGCTTTTTGTGGCTTGATTGTATGCTGTGTTTATACGTGAACCACACTGTTTGGTGGCCACTTGTTCCCAGATGGCTACTCACTTCTATATCTGAGATTCTTTCTCCATCCCCATTTGAGAGTACCAGGTCTAAGATTGCTCCCTCCCGAGTGGGTTCCAGTACTAGCTGTCTGAGGCATGCCCCCTGTAGGGCATCAAGAATGACCATGCTCTTGGATGTGACTGCAGCAAAGGTGCTCCAGTTAACATCTAGCATATTCAGGTCACCCATCAACAATATCTCCCCTTGTTCTGTCATTCTAAGGAAGCCTTCTATCATGTTCTTGTCCATTCCCTCCCCCTGAGATGGGGGTCTGTATTGCAACCCCCATGCAGATTGTGGTGCCATTTCCTGTCTCCAGGGTGACCCAGAGTGCCTCATCTGCTCCCTGTTTACTCTTTAGTTCTGTTGCTTTGATCCCTTCCTTTACATAGAGAGCTACTCCTCCTCCTCTTTTACCCTCCCTGTCCCACCTGTAGATTGTGTATCCTGGTATGTTGACATCCCTGTCATGGTTCTCATTGTACCATGTTTCTGTGACTGCCACAATAATCAGGCAACCCTCTTCCATCAAGGCCACTAGTTCAGGGAGCTTGTTACACAGACTATGGGCATTGGTACTCATCACCCTCCACTTTTTGATGGCCTTACCCCTTTAAGCCCAACTCCTGTCCTTACTTTGCCTTTTTTTACATTTACCTCTGTCCTTCTCCCTAATGACTTCTCTACCTTGGTGTTTACCTCACTAATTACCATGTTTTGTGGGGGGAGGCTGGGATTTCTCTGCTCCTTTTCAGTGCCTACCCCCTTGGCTAGTTTAAATGCTTTCCAATCAAGCATTTAAACCTCTCACCTAGGATCCTGGTCCCCCCCGGACAGATGCAGAGCATCGCACCAGTATAGGTCTGCATCCTTCCAGGTGCTCCCCAGTCCCTAATGAAGCCAAAACCATGAGCTCCACACCAGTTTTTCAACCGTTCATTGAATTCTCTGGTGAGGAGTACCCTAGTATCACCCTTGCCATAGACAGGCAGCACCTCTGAGAAGGTTACCGTATGCGCTACTTGTCTAAGGCAACTCTACAAACACCTCTTGCACTGCTCTGATCCAATTCCTAGCCAGGCCATTTGCCCCTAGGTGAACAATGACATCCAGCTCTCTCCCTCGTGCAGTTTCTCCCATGATCCTGAGGATTCGCTTCCTGTCCCTCCAAGCCATGGCACCAGGAAGGCACCTTACCTTCCTCTCCCCTTCCTCCCCCATTTCTACCCCCCAATGATTGAGTCCCCCACCAGGAGTTGTTTTCTTCCCCTGTGGGGTCTCATGTCACCCTCCTGTGGATCTCCTTTGTGAAGGTTCCCAGCATTCTCCTTGGTCTCCACTGCAGGTGCCTCCATAGAGGAACCACTATCCACCAGAAGAGTGAAAAATTGTGGAGAGGTACAGATGGAGGGATGCAACTCTGTTCCACCACCCTATCTCTCCCTGAGCCCAACCTGGTCCAGCCTCTTCTCTTTCTTGGCAACCTCTGAGGTAGTGGCATTGGCCCTGGTGGTCCCTGGGTGGGGGAGAAGGTTACACAAATCCCAGTCAGGTCAACCTGGAGATGGGCAACCTCCTCCATCAGACCAGAGAGGTGCCTGCAAATAGGGCAGCATCACAGCCTCCAGAATGTCTCCTGGAACACTGCTGCCTCACAGCCATTGCACTGCACCACTCCTATCATGTCTTATTTTGTGTCCCCTCTCCTCTTTCTCTGTATGCTTACTCTCCTTAGAATTCTCACCCTTCCTGTTCTGGGACAGCAACTTCCTATATTCTTCAGTAATCTTCTTCTTCTTTGCTCAATGTCAGACCACCACCAGCTGGGGGAGGGAGTGAACTACTTTTTTCCTTTATGGTTGACAAAACCAATGTTTCTCTATGATCCTTCCCTTCCTACTGCCAAACAGGAAGCTCCTGTTGACAGTCAAATCCTGTGACTATAAAAGTAGAACTGGCTTAGGGTGGGTGGGTGGGTGGAGGGGTGGGATGGAGGGCAATTAGTAAGAAAAAAGCTAGCAACAGGAACTTGTAATTTGAGTCACCTGCATTCATAGTGTCTAAGCCACACCCCCAATTAAGCTCTCTCTCCTCCTACTGGTTTAGCAAAGTAAGTTGATACAGTACCCTTCACGGCACAGAACACACACTGGCTTTCTTTCTTTTCTTTCTTTTTTTTTACCCTAAATAAGACCCCTTCTACTTCTAATAAAGTATCTGTCTTGCTTAATCTCAACAGACACTGAATCCTGCTGAGATTTAAGTGTTAAATTAATAAGAAAATGTAGCTTCTTTTAGTTAGCGCTTTCTGCTCTACAAGCAAGGCTAGCAACAGGATGTTGTAATTTGAGTCACCTGCTTTTATAGTGTCTAAGCCACACCCCCAATTAAGCTCCCTCTCCACCTACTGGTTTAGCAAAGTAAGTTGATACAGTACCCTTCACTGCACAAAATACACACTGGCTTTCTTTATTTTCTTTCTTTTTTTATACCCTAAATAAGACCCCTTAACATAGAAACATAGAAACATAGAAGTTGATGGCAGATAAGGACCGCAAGGCCCATCCAGTCTGCCCATTTCTTTTTCTACCTTATAAATGTGCCATTGGCCTTTGCTCTGTCAGTGGTCTATCTATTCTTAGAAAATGGGTAAAGTAAATCCTCTCCCCTGATTGGCTGAGACACGTTTTTAGGTGGGCATCTATCAGACAATAGATGCCCACCTAAAAACGAGAGCCAGCCAACAGTGCCTTTACCCACTGTAGTATCCCAGCACCCACGCTGTTTTCCCAATTGGCCAATATGAAAAAAAATTTCAAACTCGGCGCCATTTTTCCATACAAGTTAGCGAGTGATTTCACACAATACAGTACGCAACACTCGGCTATAATTAAATCAAAATCTAGCAGTTTAACTGAGTGGTCCAAGCGCAAAGAAATCCACACACAAGTTGAAAATTACAAACTAAACTAATCCGCTCAGCACAGCAGACCGCATGATTACAAATAACTGCATTGCACTAACGAGACATCTGACATCACTTAGCGAGAGATACTGCGGCTCCATCTAGGCTCCATAGTTCAAGCGTCACCTACTCAGAAACCGAACACCAACATCAGCTTTCATGTCATGTCACTTTTAAATTTTTACTGTACATGCTGCTGCCCTGATTGCTGACAGACTTCACAGTAAAATTCTCCGAGAACTGACCGTGCTGCTCGTCCTTCTTTCTCCCGTTCGCTCCTGGTCCCAAAACAGTTTAAAAAAAATGAAAACAGTTTATGTGGCGAGATCGCAACCTAATTCGTCTGCTCAGTGTCGCCCGCCTATATTTCCAGCACTAGCCAAAGCTTTCTTTTAAATAAAAATAAACTCTTTCCCATTTTACCAGTCTCCCCTCACTCCCCGAGCCAGCAGTTCTGCTCAGTTTGCCGACGGCACTTTGACATGCTCAGTCTTCTCATCCCAATTGTAACAGCTCCCAGTTTGAAAGTAAAGTGTACTGCCACTGGAGGGGGGGTGACACAAAGCTATCAGAGGTGTCTGTGTAACAGAAATAGTCTTTCCATTTTATCGCTGCAGCAAGCAGGCAGCTCCTGTGTGTGTGTGTGGGGGGGAAGGTAACCGACATGACCAGCCAACAACAACAACAAAAAAATTCAAATCCATGCGGAGGAACTTTTTATTACAATATTCATATTAAACTAATGTTATACTTAATTTGTTATTAAACTTATAGTTTTACAGTGCCATTTTCTAAAGCGCCACTAATACCCTCCAGGGTGGGCGGTATGTGCTATACCGGACCTTTCCAGGGGCTATAGGCCCTCTGCCTGCGGCGTCGGGCCTCATTACGCCCTGGGCGGTCCGGTATACACAATACCCCACCCTGTTGGGTATTATTGCTTACATGCCCATCTGTATTGCTCCCATATGCCTATCCCATGCCTGCTTGAAGCCCTGCACTGTATTCATAGCCACCACTTCCTGAGGTAGGCTGTTCCATGCATCCACCACCCTTTCAGTGAAAAGATTTCCTCACATTCCCCTTAATCAGCCTCCCTCTAATCTCATGCTGTGTCCTCTTGTCCTGGTATTTTCTTATATTTAAACATGTTAGACTCTTTCACCTTGTTAATGCCCTTAAGGTGTTTGAATGTCTCGATCATATCACCTCTCTCCCTCCCTTGCTCAAGGGTATACATATTGAGCTTGGTTAATCTGTCCTCATATGTCTTCTGATGCAGTCCCTGCACCATTTTGGTTGCCCTTCTCTGGACTGCCTCAATTTGGTTAATGTCCTTGTGAAGGTGTGGCCTCCAGTACTGCATGCAGTGCTCCAGATGGGACTAACCAGCGTCTTGTAAATAGAGATTATTACCTCTCTCTTACAACTTGTGGTACCCTACATACACCCTAACACCCCCCTAGCCTTACCTACTGCTTTAGAGGTCTGCTTGGATGATTTCAGGTCATCAGTGATGATGATGCCAAGTCTCTTTTCCTCTTGTGACTGCTAGCAACTCCCCTCCCTGCCAATAGGTGGCTTCAGGGTTTCTCTTCCCTATGTGCATGATCTTGCACTTCTTTGCATTAAATCCCAGTTGCCACTCTTCTGACCATTTTGCTAATTTATCCAGCTCTCTTTTCATTCTGCCCACCCATCTGGATCATCTACTCTGTTGCAGATCTTGGTGTCATCTGCAAACAGACAAGCCTTACCCTCTAGTCCATCTGCATGGTCACTAATGAAGATATTGTAGAGGACTGGCCTCAGGACTGATCTCTGAGGTACGCCACTTGTGACTTGCATCTCTTCTGACTATACCATTTACCACCACTCTCTGCTTCTGCCCGTCAACCAGTTTGCCACCCAGTTGACTAACTTCTGACCCACCCTGAGTCTACCCAGCTTATTTATCAATCTTCTATGTGGAACAGTGTCAAAAGCTTTGCTGAAGTCAAGGTAGGCGACATCAACTGCTCCCCCTTGGTCCACCACTCTGGTTACCCAGTCAAAGAAATCAATGAGATTAGTTTGACAGGCCCTTCTACTTCTAATAAAGTATCTGTCTTACTTAATCTCAACAGACACTGACTCCTGCTGAGATATAAGTGTTAAATTGTAACTGTATTCCCCAACCCCAATAACAAAATGCAGCTTCTTTTAGTTAGCTGCTTTCTGCTCTACAAGCAAGGCTAGCAACAGGAAGTTGTAATCTGAGTCACCTGCTTTTATCGTGTCTAAGTTACACCCCCAATTAAGCTCTCTCTCCTCCTACTGGTTTAGCAAAGTAAGTTGATACAGTACCCTTCACAGCACAGAACACACACTGGCTTTCTTTCTTTTCTTTCTTTTTTTTTTACC
Source organism: Neoceratodus forsteri (assembly GCA_016271365.2). Classification (NCBI taxonomy): domain Eukaryota; kingdom Metazoa; phylum Chordata; order Ceratodontiformes; family Ceratodontidae; genus Neoceratodus; species Neoceratodus forsteri. The sequence continues at coordinate 766,724,865 of CM057452.1, read as the reverse complement.
CTAAATAAGACCCCTTCTACTTCTAGTAAAGTATCTGTCTTGCTTAATTTCAACAGACACTGACTCCTGCTGAGATATAAGTGTTTAATTAATAATAAAATGTAGCTTCTTTTAGTTAGCTGCTTTCTGCTCTACAAACAAGGCTAGCAACAACTATGTGAGCATTTCAACCACTCTGAAAGCACAACAGAATCCTGAGGGGGCTGCAGGTGTCAAGTAACATACAATTGCATACTTTAAAGCAGGAAGTCTTAACCCACTGAAATTCAACATTTTGCATGCTGGAAATGCTTCTTGAACAGAAAAAAGCTGTACATGACTACATCATGCAGAAACAAATAGGCAAAGTAGACATGCTCAGTTCCAGCAAGTGTACTCTACTTGAATCTTTGGCCACCTTATTGGAGCCATTTGAGGCTGGCACACATGATGTCAGTGCACCAGTGCAACTCTGAGTCAAATTATTCCTCAAATCAGATTTCTTCCATTTTCCTTGATGACATAAAGAAAGACTTTCAGTCAAAACAAGACACCACCACTATTATGCTGGCAGATGTCTTGCGTCTTAGACTGTTGACTGATCAGAGAATAAATGTCATGTTTAAGAATGACACCTATGTGTTGGCTATGTTGCTAGATCTTCACTTTAAGTGGAACATTGAAGCCATCCTTACTGCAGAGGAAGACATTGAGTATTGGAGAGATCTTCTAACCAAATATGATATTGTCCTACCAACACCATTAACTGATTTATAGCAGTTGAACCCTGCTGAACCATCAGAGTGCACCTCTGATGCAGACAACAGCACATCTATCGATTCTTCACAATCACCAGTGTCATCAGCGAGGAAAGGACATCTTCAGCTACTTCTCAGGCATCCTATGTTCAGGGTCAGAAAGGCAAATCACTTCTGATTCCCCTGCTACAACATGGACTTGTACCCAGTAAAGAAAGTGCATCTGGTTCATCTGCCAAACTGGTAACAATGTCACGCAGCACAATAATCCTAGAGTATTTTTCAGACCATCCTGTGATTCATCTTGAGGAAAATCCATTACTCTATTGGAAACAAAAGGGAACAATATGGCTAGAATTAGCAAATCTTACAATCATGTACCTTAGTTGTCCACCTTCAAGCTTATATTCAGGATGCATATTTGGTACAGCTGGAGGAATAGTCACTGATTACAGAACACTTCTAAGTCCAGAAGATGTGGAACAGCTTCCATTTCTCTGAACGAATGCTGACAATTTGCCAATTGTCCCCAACATTGAATTATGTGAGTCTAACCCTGAACATGAACAACAGCCTGCAAACAGTGATACAGAACATGATGATTAGGTTTTGTATGAAACTAATAGAAACATCACCACTGCCAGCATGCCTGTCACATGTGCCACTCTACTTTTAGTTGGCTTTTTTTGTCAGTCATCAGATTTATTTATTTATTTAGTTCATAAATCGGATTTGTAACCTTTGAGTCACAGACTCATTTACAAAGGCACCTCGTCACAGGGAGGGGAACAACAAATAGTGTGGCAAGACAGGGTGGAACAATACAGGTGCGATACATACATTATACATAGCATAAAACATAGGTAGTTTGCCAAAGTTTTATATATGTTTGTTCGATGCCCACCATGGGCATATAACTTCTGGAAACAGCTACAGCATCCCACAGAACAGCTACGCCTTCCATACCTACCTCATTAATGCCCACCATGGGTATAATTTTTGAAAACAGCAGTAGGCTGAATCAAAGCAGCTGTGCCTCTCGTACCTACCTCAGCAGTGCTTGCCATGGGTATAATATCTGGAAACAGTAGCAAGCTCAGTCAGAGCAGCTGCACCCCTCATACCTGCCTGAGCAGTGCCTGCCATTGGTATAATTTTTGGAAAGAGCAGCAGGCTTGCTAATAGCAACTGTTCCTCTTATATCTGCCTCAGCACTGGCCACCATGGGTATAATTTTTGGAAACAGCAGTAGGCTCAGACAGAGCAGCTGTGCCTCTTATACCTACCTCAGCAATGCCTACCATGGGTATAATTTTTGGTAACAGCAGCAGGTTTGCTAAGAGCAACTGTTTCTCATACCTGCCTCAGCACTTCCCACCATGGGTATAATTTTTGGAAACAGCAGCAGGCTGGCTAAGAGCAACTGTTCCTCTCAAACCTGCCTCAGCAATGCCCACCATGGGTATAAGTTTTGGAAACAGTTGCAGGCTTGTTAAGAGCAACTGTTCCTCTCATACCTGCTTCAGCAATGCCTACCATGAGTATAATTTTTTTGAATCAGCAGCGGGCTCGCTAAGAGCAACATCGCCTATCGTACCTGCCTTAGCACTGCCCGCCATAGGTATAATTTTTAGAAACAGCAGCAAGCTCAATCAGAGCAGCTGCACCTCTCATGCCTACCTCAGAAATACCCACCATAGGTATCACCTTTGGACACAGCAGCAGGCTCATTAAGAGCAGCTGCACCACTCATACCTGCCTCACCAATGCCCCCCCATGGCTATAACAGCTCGGGGCACCTAACAAACAATGTAATAGTCCAAAATGAAAAACAGTCTTTCACATGATTTTTGTTATGGTCAGATTCATGTAATCAGGTAGCAGAACTACCCGATGCAACTACTCAATCTTCATCTGGGTATTTTTAGGGTACTTTTTGAGGTACCCATAAGTAGTCTTGGGGGTCAGTATTATAGTACCCACCCATCCCTAGCTCACTGTACAGTCTCAGTTTGTACTAGTGAACTATCATTCCATCATGCCTGTGGTTGCCCAATGTTGGGTCATGGCGCAGACATGTCAGGTGCCACCTATGATGTCATCTTTCTTTTCAGCTGTGTGTGCACACCAGTGCACAAGTGTGTTGTGAACAACTGCACAGCACTGTGTATGTGAAACATGTTGTTCCAAGCATGTGTTTCCCCATGCCAGCCACATGCCCCCAGGTCAGCCCCAGCTCTTTATTTTTTTATTGAAATGTTTCACCAGGAAGGCACACTGAGCGACAAGTCACTCATCTCCTGGTGTGATCTGGGGGAAGACTTACAATAGGACTGAAACAGTAAACATTCAAGTTACAAGATCAGCATTAATATGCAGTTCTTAAGGCAGGTGTTACAAGCAGTGGTTCAACAGTATTGTGCATAATAGATAACAAGAGTGGTCAATAATAAGTGCTGGATTAATAAGTAAACAAGTGCTTATGTAAAACTAAAGAAAGGGGGTGGGCTGGGGGAAGAGTCATGTTCAAGTTACAAGATCAACATTAACATACAGTTCCAAGGCAGATGTTACAGACAGTGTTAAAACAGAGCTATGCATAATATGTAGAAAAAGTGAATTCATAATAAGTGTTGGGTTAATAAGTAACAAGTGCTTACACGTAAGAAAAGGGTGAAAGGAGAGGGAGGGGTGAGGTGGAGAGACATAGGGGGAGGGAAGTTGATGAGGGATACAAGCCCTTGGGGGGGTAGGAGAGGGACTCATAGAGATCATTTGGTGTCCCTTACATTCTGTTAGAGATCAAGGGAGGCCAGTAAGTGGGAGCAGTTTGGAGGAAGAAGAGGACAGCTAGAAACTAGTTAGGTGATGGTAGAGGGGTATGATTTATCCAGGGCTTATAGGAGGGAATTAGGGAGTGACATTGCTGGAACAGCTAGGCACAAGGTAATTTTTGAGGGCAGAGCTGATGGAGTAGGCAGAGGATGAATGCTGGATTGAGGGGGGAGTGAATTCAAAATTTTTGGGACGTGGTGAGAGTACCCGGATTGGCTGAGTATGATGGTAACTCTTGACGTGCAAGTTGCACTGCACAACATAGCATAGCACTGTGCTAACATGGAAATATGCTATACAACACCCAGATGAGACAGAAACAGGAACCAGCATGGCAAACTACTCTGACCAGTAGTTGGGACAGCATGGCAGATCAATGATGTAGGTATGTCCAGCAGGTGGACCATATGTGGTTCAACACTGAACTGACCAATCTGGTCAATGTTATGGTGGTCAGGGAGGACCAGCTTTTTGGGAATGTGGCAGGGGCAGACAGGCCTTGCAGAGAGGTGTGAGTGTCTGTGGGGTGATGCCTCACATGACGTACAAGGGTTACCTGCACCAGAGACCACTGAAGCCATTGCTTCAATGGCCTGCAGAAGATGGAGGTGCAGGAACTGTGGGCCATGGCAGATAATGGCACCGTGCCAAGATCAGATGAATACAGATGGCTGTATGCATGACGTCTGTACTGGCCTGTGTGTAATTCTGTGCCATGGTATTCTATGAAAGAGCTAGAACCCCCAAGGCATTGTGTACTTAACTTGTGTGGCTGCGATGTTCCTCTGTGTGCCATGGGACATGCCTCACTGCATGACCTGCCAGTACATATGTAGCTGTCTGGACCCCATGTCTCATGGAATGTTCTTGTGACTGGTACATGATTGGATTTAACATGGTTGCTTGAGGCGTGCACCTGCCTTGGCTATATGGTTGTGGGCTACCACAGTGACATGATGGCAGTGCCAAGAGCATGACAGGTCAAAATTGCTGGGACAATCTCGTACCTCAGACCGGTCCAATCTGGAGTCTCTCAAGGATCTATCCTGGGTCCATTACTCTTCAGCCTTTTTCTTAACATGCTCCCGAAATCTTGCACTGAACAGATTATCCTCTATGCCGATGACGCTGTTATCTTCTCCTCCCAAAAAGACCCTGTGCTCCTGCAGACCAATCTTCAGCAAGGCTTTGCTGCAGTGGAAAACTGGTTCATTCATCATAAGCTTGTCCTCAATCATTAAAAAAAACAAAGTAATGCTCTTTAACAGCTCTCAAAACAGGCATAGATCTCACCCCCCACTATCTCTACCAGCAATGGCAACACCCTTGAGCAAGTGCAGTCATTCAAATACCTAGGGTTATCCCTGGACTCACATCTCTCTCATGGGGCACACATAGACAATGTTGCCAAATCAGCAAATATGCACCTAGGCCTACTTTACCGACATAGACGACACCTTACTGCAGATGCTCTGAAGATTGCCATCCAAAGCTCTGTGGTCTCCATCATTGATTATGGTCTTATAATCTATGGCTCTGCCACTGCCCTGAGATGAATTTCAATATCACTTAACAAGGCCTGCAGGCTTATCTCTGGTGCTCATCGTCTCACTCATACATGTGACCTGTATGCCCGATCTAGCTTGCTTCAACTTTCAAATTGTATAAAATACCAAACCTGCATTACGGCAAAGAAAGTAGCCATGGGCCTCACTCCACTGGGAGTTCAAGCACTGCTTAGTTCTAGACTAAAGCCACATAACACCAAGGGCTCTGAATACCAGCTCCTTCAGGTTCCCCACCGTCACACCTTTCAGGGCCAAAGATCCTTTGCCTTCATAGCGCCTAGCTGGTTAAATGCACTCAATCCTGACATCACCTCCACTACCACCCTTGGCTCATTCAAACATAATCTCCACCTCCACCTTACTAACTCTAGCTCCTGGGAATGCTACCTATTATCTACTCAGCCCTCTCATTTTTGTTCCCTCCAACTATCACCTACCACATCTCCACCCCCTCCTTTTCTTCTTTATTACTTTTTTTATTTCTTCTTTCTTTTCACCACTCCTGACTCTCCCCCCTTTACCCCCCACCTCTTCTGAGCCCTCAATGATCTTTCCCTTTTTGTTGACTGGTTTCAGCCTGCTCCCAGTTGAGACCATGCGCTTTGGCTGCAATTCCTGCCCTCTCCAACTTCGTTTCTCATATTTATCTTCATCTTCCACACTCCCTCCTATATATCCCTGTTACTCTGTGTTCTCATGTATATATTCTACTTAGTCTAGCTATTGTATTGATTTACCATTGTAACCTAATATGTCGTCCTAGTTATTGATTTGTTCCTATTTCTGTAACTTGTGTTGTATTTCTTCTCTGACAAGGAACCTTTGTAAAAGAGCCTGGCTCAAAGGTACTTATAATCCTAGTTGTAATAAAATAAAAAAAAAAATGTATAGTGACATGGCATGGTAAACAGGGACAGTGTAATTAGTACAGAGACCTAGGCATGTCACTGCCCATTGCTAGGTATGACCAGGGAGGCAGTTACTGTGTCCTACATGTAGCTGTGCTGTTAAGCATGTCCAGCAGGACATGGATGTGCCCACTATCAGTGTTGTGCACATTGTCTGTATAACACTGTATAACCACAGTTATGCATCTACCAGGTACAGCATGAGATACTATGTTACAACACTGGGGATCCAGACATTTACTGGCAACTGTACAGTCCCACACCTACTGTATACTGGCCCACCAGCCATTGTACTAATATACCTTGCCTACTCTTGTCCTGTGTTACCTGGTGCACCATGCATACCCATGCATACTATGCCTGGACATGGTCTGGGACCAACAGGTATGGTCTATTGTACAGGGGTTGGAGGCCAGCAGAATGAAGGCATGACACAGACCAGAGTACACTGTGCTAGGCCTTACCTTCCTCATGGGGAAGTACCATACCTTCAGGGCTTAGGCCATGGCATGCATGTGTGTGGTAACACAGCTGGTCCTATGGGCATGTTGCAGCCCCACTCAGCTTGTTCATTCACATCATGCAAATGTGGTGGCTGGTGTACTGTACAGGTATATGGGAATATGTACTGTGTAGTGTGTACTGAATGGTGCACTGTGTGCCACCGCAGGATACAGACCATGCCTCCCCTTTCCTCCTCTACTGACCTCAGAGAACAAACAGCCCTGGACCAGGGTGAAGACTAGCAGGAGCAGCTGCGTCAGAGAGAGGCACACACCGGGTCAATGGGCTGTGATGGGATCCATGGCAGTAGATCACAGGAGGGGCATCCAGGTGAGTATCCTGCATTGTATGATGCATCCAGGGTTGCATTAGTACATATATTGGTGCCAGAATAGGTGATGCCATTGTGGCCATGGCTCTACCACTTTCACATGTATTAGGTCCTGGCCCTATCCATTGTTGTATTCATGGCTGTATATGACACTGGTAGAGTTTGCCTTGACACCACAGCATGTGTTGTCCAGAGTGATACTTACACAGCAAAAAGACATCCAGTGGTTGGTGTCAGAGTAACATCTGCATGCCGGTCTGCTGGGTTGCAGACAGAGTAGGAATCTGAGAAGCCTGAATAGCATTTTTTAAAGATAAACCACCAGTTGCCTTAAAATATTTTATTTATGCTATTGTCAGACTCTTTCTATTCTTCTTTGTGCAGTCTTATACCGGTGCTTGTTACCTTGAATGCCATGTTCCCTGCTCTGCTTTTTCTGCCAACAGGAGTCAGTGGAGGAGCCCACCCTCTCAGGAAGCTACCCTTCCAAAGCAGGCACCACAGGAGCAGGTATCACTTGAACCAACCAACACAGTCAGATTGGACTATCAATGTCAGATAATTGTGTCTTTTTTTGCTTTTTTATCATGGTGGCATGGGTATGAGTAGTCCCTGTGGGGGGAGAACAGTGTTGCTGCCACTGTTAGAACCGTGAGGGATTTGCCTTGATGGGGTAATTACAGGGACAGCTGGTTTCTCAACCACCCTTGATGCTAAGGTCCCAAAGGTCCATCTGTCCACCTCAAACCCTGACACTTTGGGGACAAAGACACTTGAGCACCATACCTGGCCTGTTTCTATACCATATCTGTGTAAAGTACTGAGTACCACAACCATAGGTGCAGTTCGATCTAACTGGCAATGAATACCCAATCTTGTTTAAAAACACTGGACTGTTAGTTGAAGCATTTGCTGATTAACTGGACCTATGGGGGAAGCATATGATGTATGTTGCATGTGTGCTGGAGCCCCTATTCTTCAAGCTGTCCAAGTAAAACCTGTCCTTGGTATAGGCAGACAGGCCTGCTTTCACTTTGATGCACTATTGGCTCTAATAGAATTGTATCATGCCAAGCTGTTGTAACATGCCTAAATAACTACATTGCCTTCTCCTGCTACTGGCAATAGAATGTTTCAACATGTCAAAATGTCATGTCTAGCCAAAAGGGAGTCCCCCCATCAATAGCCACTACTGGTAAACCACCTATGCAGGACAATCATGTCCATCAGGCCAGACCAGCAGACTATAGGATGAATGTGGGCCTGGTTATGCTACCAATAGGCCCCTACATCTCCTATCAGGTACGGAATACAATGCTTGGACAGACCCATCCCAGTCCGCATTACCTGCAGGCTTAAACTGTACTGTGTTCTGTGTGACACCAACAGGGCCCTAACCCTTGGTTCTAGGTCCTTTAAAAGAGCTGTCTTATGTGCTAAAAATGGTAATCACAATATAAAATATCAGTCCCCCCATGGAGATGAGGATTAGACTTTTGTCTGCCCTTACATCCCCCAACTCAGCTAGACAATGAATGACAAAGAACTGCTATATTCAAAGGGTCTTCTGACAACCACACCTCCACCCAAAGGACTGGGTAGGCCTCAAGTGGTCCAGTGCTCCCAGCTAGTTAACCCAGCCCATTCCTTAACACCGTATTATATTTATGAAATATATAAGTCTATCTGTTGTTGTGTTTTATTATGTGTTACATTTGGTTCACTTATATGCAGAGCTGCCAAGCTAACTGTAGTCTTTCATGCCTTATATACTTTCCCATGGTCCCCTGGTCATTGCATTCTTGTATGCCTTACCAGAAGAATACCCTCAGTATCCCATTATTGCTTAGCTCAAGAGGGACATTACTCTCCTCAGGTAGTTACAAACCAAAACAATTCACTTTCAACTGCACCTTACACTGTGGATGAAATAGCATGTCATACCTGGAATAACAGGGGACTGAATACCCCTATTAAGAGAGAAAACGTCTTGTCCCACCTGAAGAGAGTAAAGTCTCAAGTAACATTTCTACAGGAAACAAAACTTATCAATGAAGACCACTCCTACCTGGTAAAGGACTGGGTTGGGAAAGAAATACACACATGTGCCCATCTAGGAAAAGAGGGGTGGTCATCCTAATTCCCAAATCCCTTCCTTGGTCTTTTACAACCAGCTGCTCAGACCCCCCAAGGGAAGATGTATCCTAGCCCTAATGGATATCCCAAATGGCCCATTGCTCCTGGCTAACATACTGTATATGCTCCAAATGAGGATAGCCCAACTTTTTCCATGACCTGTCCAGTAAGATAGGGTCCTTAGTGGACAGAGATACCCCCATTCTGGAAAGAGGTGATTTTAACTTAACTCTCTCACCCTTACTAGACAGGAGTGATAAGGGGAAGGAGACCACTTCAGGGGGTATAAGCTGTACATCAATTGATATATGAATTTAACCTGGTCAATATCTGGTGCCTAATACACCCCAAATAAAGGGACTATTTGTTCCACTCAGGGGAACACGGTATCTATAGCCGGCTAGATTTTTGGCTCACTTCCCATAAGCTCACTCAATCTGCGCTTGACTCTACCGTCCTCCCTATATTAATTTCAGACCATGCCCCGATACATTTGTTGATGTTCTAGGACTCCTGTCTCCCAAGCTCCCCATAAAACAAAAAATGACTGCACTCATTCAAGGAAATATCCAAATCAGGTGCCAACATTGGATAAATGTTTAAACAGCATTTATTTGCTATATAAGTGTAACAGCCTGTTGCAGCCTCATTACCACTCGCATCGGTGCTTCGGGAAGAAACCATTCTTCTGGAGGCATGGCAAGTTGGGAAGAAAGCTCACTTAAATACACATTCAAATAAATTAATAATTAACAGCACCACAGGTGCACCCAATTATATTATGTTTAAAGAAAAAGCGATACAAAAACATTTTCTCCATGTTAAATCCAAATGTACAATTTACAAATAACAAAAAATAGTTTTTAGAATCCCTAAACTGGTGCCCTGACCATTAATTTTGCATTTATACATATATAATACACAATAGGAATGATCTAGCTTAGTTTGAACAGCTACCTAATTCATTAGATCAATTTCCAACGACAATTTTTGCTAAGAAAAAATCTTTATTACAATTTATAAAGAAAAACATTTTTTTTTCCAAGGCTACTTCTCAACACATAAGATAGAATCTCTTATTTGCATGTAGTCAGGGCTCCAATTCTGATGGAAAGGAGAGTAGAGTAGAGAAGAGAGCTGGAACTGCGGGGATCTGCTAAAGTCAGCAATCAGCCCAACCTGTTGTGCTCCAGGAGCAAAGGCAGAAGGACCTGTAACAAGGACAAGAGAGAAAGCAGTAATTCGAAATACAGAACACCTTATTTTTTCTTTTCAACTCATTTTCTATATAAAGGTACTTTCTGATGAAATGTTTACCTCAAAGGCCCTGTATATGTCAGGCTAGTTAAAATGTTTTAAGGCATTTAAAATGTTTTAACTATCGCAAACACAGTGCCCATCCGCATTAAAGCACAGTTTGAAGGCATGTTAGCAAACAGTGCTTAAACCCTGCTGGAAGCTAGTCTTAAATCCGTTTTAAAAAATGGTTTGAGGAGCGAAAGCATGTTACCTTATAGTGTGATGGACGCGTTTCCTGATCCATGTCAGTGCCATGTTTCTGCCTTTGGTCTTCAGTTCTCTCCATTCTGGGGAACCGGGTTACAAAACGTTACCAAATGCAGATGCGGACAGGAGTCGACTGTGTTTGGTGCAAATCTTTCTTCCTAATGTGTACAGGGCCTAAAACATTTAAATAATCAAACATCTGTGTCAAAACATATGGTCATATGACAAATATAAAGGTCTGAGGTAATTGGAGTACATATTTATACTCATGAAAAAAGCAAATCAAAATGAATGAAATAAATCAGCTAAACCCAGATTCTACCTATCCAAAAAATAAGGCTTAATATCCCATGAATTGTTCTCACCCTGAGGTTTTACACTTTGGGGGTGAAAATCCCCAAAATCTCTCTTTTTAAAAGGTAATTTGTTCAATTCCCTCCTAGTCTGTTTGGCTTCACATGTTTAATGCCCATGAACTGTAACAAATCAGGGTTGGAATTATGTTGTACTGTAAAGTGGGTACCTACAAGGGTGTCTTCTCTCTGGATAATTATTGAACTAACGTGTTCTTGAATTCTCAGCTTTAATGACCTGACAGTGGAGCCAACATAAACCTTATTGTATGGACACCAAAGAGTGTATACCATGAAAGCAATGTCACAAGTAATACACTCCCTGAGTTCCACTTTTACATTCTGAAGTTTAGGATGTTGAAAACAATTGCCTGGTTTGGCCAGCTTACAAATATTGCAATGTTTGCAGGAAAAGAACCCTTTGGATCTTGTTGGCAACCAGTTTCTGTAAGCCGAGGTTGGGGTAGGTGTGATAAGCCTACTGTGCACTACATAATCTTTAATACTTTTGGCTCTGCTGAAATATAATCTAGGTTGGATGCCTACTGTCTGTTTTGTTGTAGTGTCGCACATCAGGATGGGCCAGTTTTTTATAAATAATGTTACCTATCTTCCCAGCCAGCCCGTTGTATTCTGTGACAAAAGTAACAGGTGCATTTTCCAAACTGTCAGACAATCTTTCTTTATGTAAAAGTTCTGACCTGTTTTGTATTAAAGCTTGTTGTCTTGCTTTTGTCAGAGTAATCTCAGTGTAGACCCTATTTCAAAACCTCGGTTCTAAGTCCTTACACTGTTCATTGAATTTTTCGAGAGTCCTGCAGTTTCTGCACAAATTCAACATCTGACTAAATTATATTGATTCTTTTAATCTGGGGGGGGGGGGGGGGTGCGGTGTGCACTGTCTGCTGTTAAGACAGAGTTTGCAGCAGTTTCTTTCCAATAACAGCTTGTATGTACAGTACAATTTGATCTGGAATGCCCAAAAGTTTTAAATCAAGGAATCTAAGATTAGAAGGATCACTACTATAAGTGAACTTTAAATCCATATTATTGATGTTAATTCACTTGATGAAATCTGGAACTTTTGTCCTAGCTCCTTCCCAGATACATAAACAATCATCACTGTATCTATTCCAGAATTTAATGTATTTAAAAAATTAATTGTTTTGGGGATTCCAAACCATTAATTCTTCCCACCACCCCAAGTTCCCCCACCTGGAAACTTGATCCGCCTTTTACTTAGAGACCCTGAGTTTATATCCTGGGTGTTAAAAGAAACAAAAGCCTTTTTCCAAGAAAACTCTATATCTGACACATCAGCAGGAAATATCTGGGAGACATACAAGACCACCATCAGGGGCAAAATTATAGGGTATGCGGCATTTCGGAAGAAAAAGAAGAATCAGCTACTCAAGGACTTGGGGAACTGGCAGTAGCTGAAATTCAATACTAAGCCATGCACAATCCATCTCCAAACACAGATATTGGTTGGAAAGTGCTTATGTTACTTATGGAGGTGAGTGAGCTTCTGTCCTAAAAAGCGGAGCTTGTCTTGTTAAGGTTAAGGCATACCTATTGGGAAGGAGGGGATAAAAGTAGGAAAGTACTGGCATACCAATTATGGAAACAACAGGCCAGCAGATTTATCACAGGCCTAATGGACCCACTTACACAGAAGGTGAAAACGAGCACCATAGAGGTCAGCAATACCAGGGGTCAACCTTAACCTTTTTTGCACTAGCCAGCTGGGCAAGTTGATTCAGAATTGCACTAGCCCACAGATTTTTGCACTAGCCCTCAATTATAATGGTAAATTTTGATTACTTTTACAGGAAACAATGGAAGCCAAGAAATACTCTGATTTATTGCACATTTATCCTGCTCCCATAATGCTTCCAGCTCCCCAGCAGAACAAAAAGACTGCAATGCCATCACACACAGTGAGTCCCCCTCTCCCATTTTTTGTACCATGGCCTCCTGTCTTCCTCTTTCTGCTGCCCCCACCCCCTCCCTCACCAAACCAGAGGACATCACAACAGCAAATGTTCAATCAAGCAGTCCCAGCTCTGTACACACAATAGCTGACATCATCATGCACCTCACCACACTGTCACCACCAACCACAGGGCAATGAACAGAGTTAAACAGAGAAAGACACTCTCAGCACCCACCCTATAGTCAAGTGGAGGCCTGCACTTCTGGAAGTGAGTGTACAGTCTCAAGTGAGCCAGGAGCACATCTAAGATTTATTTTGGAGGCAGTATTGCGCAGTGGTTTAAGGCTCTGAGCTGCAAATCTGGTGACATCCAGCAGACCAGACCTGGGTTTGAATCCCACAGCTTCCACTTGCATACTGTGTGACCCTGAGCAAGTCACTTAACTTCCCTGTGCTCCCAGGTCGCTCCTGTAAGAAAGCTTTCAGCTTAGTGTGCTACTCCTAGTTAAACAACTAAAAAAAAAATTGGAGGTGGGGGCTACACAAACCTAAGGGGCTTGGGGAATTAGAAAACTATGACATTTTTATATTTAAAAGCATTGATTTTAATATTCTCTGCCCCCAAAATAACAGATTTTTCTTTAGCATTGTCCTTTCATCAGCCCTGGGGAAACAGTACACAGGCATAGTGCTATACTATCTCTGTTTATGTAAAGGAAAGCCTTTTTTAAGCTTTCAAAATATGTATTTTGTTAAAGTTTATTTTTGTACCATACATGATCCAAAGTTTTGTTTTTAGGTTGAAAGGACATGCTGGGTGGGATAAAGGTGGGATTGTATGAATGGTGATGGCTGGCATGGTCCATTTAGAAGAGCTGGGAACCCCTTACACTTAGCAATAAGACAGAGCTGCGCAGAGGTACGGTTGCTCTAAGACCACACCAGTACAACAATAGAACAGGTCTTGGCACACCTTTACAGGATAAAAAAGGACTCACCACAATATATTGATTGAAAAAACTCTTTTACTATATCAAAAAATATAGCGGCAGTTAACATAAAGTGCAAACAAGTGCAATTACAGACAAACTCCTCACGCACGTTTCACCTGAACACAGGCTTTATGTTAACTGCTGCTATATTTTTTAACATAGTAAAAGAGTTTTTTCAACCAATATATTGTGGTGAGTCCTTTTTTTATCCTGAAAAGGTGTGCCAAGACCTGTTCTATTGTTGACCCCCTACACTTGCCAGTAATGGCAGCTATGGATCAGTAAATGGTTATTTCAGAGTCTGGTCTGCATTGGTGTGCAGGGAAAGAACAGAGTTAAGACAGTTGGTGTTGGAGAGGGAAGTTATTGTAAGGTTGGGATAAAACTCACCACCTGCAGAGCTGATCCTGTATGCCTCTTTGCATTTTGTCACTGAAATGTTGGATACAGACACTCAAAATATAGGGAAATTAGGGGCACTGGTCTTAATAATATGGGTCAAATTGTGAGAGACACTTTCAGAAAACTGGAAGCTAGTGACTGAACAGCACTGTACCCTTGTCAGCGAGGCTCAGTTGGTAGCACATCCGCCTCTGGACCAGAAGGTCATGGGTTCTCGTCCCACACCAGGATTGGACTTGCACCTAAAAATCACTGGCATCCGAGTGCAGTATTGGGGGGTGCTGTACTGCTGGGGTGTGCCATCCTTCAGATGAGACATTAAACCGAGGTCCTTTCTGCCCATCCTGGTGTTGTCCTGGTGGGTGTCCAGGTGGAAGTAAAAGAACCCAGGGCAGTCTTTGCAAAGAGTAGGGAACATTCCCGGTGTCCTGGCCAACATTCCCTTTCCCATAAACTGGTTCATGCAATTATCCAGTCTGTGTGTGGGTGATGATGTGCGATATGGGCGCCACCACACATTCAGTCACTTCACTACAGTCTAGCATTGCTTATAAAGCGCTTTGGATGTATGAAAAGCACTATATAAATGTTGATTCTTCTTCTTCTTCTTCTTCATCGCACCCTGGACAATAGCTGAACATCCTAACAGTGGAGTGGTAATGACTCACATTGAGTCTTTTGTGGGATCTCCCTCTTAAAATGGCAGATAAATGCATCTCTTAATGAGCTGTTAATCACACCAGGCCACCCGGAACATTCAGAGAGATTAGCACGAGGACTAGAGCCTGCTAAAGTAGATACTTTTTTAGCTTCATTTACAGCCTTGAAAACCTGCACTAGTCAAGGTGGGCAAGTAGAGAGTTAGCTGCACTAGTCTTGGTCAATTTGCACTTGTGTTTGGACTAGTAAAACAATGTCAAGATCAACCCCTGAGCAATACCATGAAAGCTTTTTATGCCAAATTATACACAACCCCTTGACAGGACACTCCTGGGGATATTCAGCCATTCCTAGTGAATATTTCCCTACCTTAGATATCTTCACAACAAAAAGAACTCTTACATGCCCCTCTCACAGAGGAAGAATTGAGTAAAGATCTAATGTCATTAAAAAAAGGCAGGGCTCCTGGTGGGGATGGATTCTCGGTGGACTTCCTACAGGCCATTGCCCCTTTGGTGTATGTGATCCTCTGCCAGGTACATTCTGAAGTCAAAATGATGGGAACACTTCCACCCATGCTACGAGAGGCAGTCATAACAGTATTGCCCAAAAAAGAGAAGGACCCTGCATTAGCAGCCAGCTAATGGCCCAACCCCCCCCCCATCAGCACTGATAGTTAGATGTATGTGAAGGCCATAGCTACTAGGCTAAACCCTTTCCTTCCCACTCTGATACATCCTTCTTAAGTCAGCTTTGTGCAGGGCAGAAACAGCGTGGATCATATCTGTTCCTTGTTAAATCTTATACACACCACGAGAAACCTCTTAATGCCGGCAGCAGCTTTGGCTGTCGATTTTGAGAAGACTTTCAATTCTGTGGAGTAGGATTACCTCCACATAGTACTGCAACACTTCAGATTTTGCCCCAGATTGTTCTCATGGATAAGCTCGATATATACCTCCCACCATGCCTGTGTACTTACAAACACCCTACTGTCGGATCCCTTCTCATTAGAATGGGGCACCAGACAAGGCTTTCCCCTTTACTCTTTGTCCTGGTGGTAGAGCCCCTAGCTGCAGCCATTCACCAGCATAAGGACATCTGTGGCCTGCAAATATAGAAAAAACAGTACCCCACTTTGATGTACACAGACAATTGTTTATCCCCCTAGCAGACACCCAACATTCACTGACGCCACTGATGAATCTTATAAACACATTTACTCAGTATTCAGGCCTCAAAGTAAACTAGTCTAAAACAGAAATTCTCCCCCCTCAACCAACTACGTCAACCTCAGAGCATACCTGTCCAGGACCTAAAATGGTCTCAGGATGAACTCACATACCTGGGCATCAGAACTGGAGCCAAAATAGAGTCTATTTGGGAGAGAGATTTAGGCCCCCTATTGACAGAGTGCAAGGTAGAATTAGATTGCTGGTTGCATCTAAATGTTATTATGGCAGGGAAAGTTCCCACCATTAAAATGACTACGGCCCCAAAAATGTTCTATCTGCTATCCCACTTTCCCCTAAAAGTGCCAAACCTCTTGGTACCTGAAGACAGACAAACTGGTGGGTGCCTTTCTATGGGACAGTCATAAACCATGATATAGCCACAGTAAATTAAGAGTACACTGGAAGGTGGGCGGCTGGTGCCTCCCCTGGATAGAAGGATATAAATTGGCCTTTTAAACATCCATAACACTGAGCTGGTTCCGGCCTAGCTCTGACACCTCTCCTGAATGGATCCAGATGGAACAGGAGCAGGAGGAACTCTTCTCCTTGCCTCCCTACTGTGGGCTGACATACCCCCACACAACATCATCTCCACCCTACCATTGGTCCCACCATGAAATACTGGAAGCAGATGCACAGGAAGCTAAGAACATCCCCAATGGCCTCTACACATACACCTTTATGGCGTAACTCTAAAGTGACAACAGATAGAGAACCCATATACTGGCCGCACTGGGCTACCAGGGGGGTCTACTATGTCAAGGATATCATCACACCCCTGTTGGGAGGTGTGGAAATATTCCAAAATACTCAAACAAAATGGGGAATACTCTCCCAAGATTTCTGGAGGTAATTCTGGCTCAGGGATGCCATGGAACCCTTTCTCTCCTCCACCAAAATATAAAACCCAACACCCTCACCACTCACAAAATGACTAGCCCTTCCTGGAAGCAATGCAGGAGTCATATACTCACACATCAGAGACACATTAACCAGCCAAACAACAGACTCGAAGCACAAGTGGGAGAATGCTTGAACATAACCTTCTCTGACCCTCAGTGGGAACAGTGTTGGACCACAGGGCACAAAGTTCACAGGGACACCAGGAGCAGACTAATACATAATAAATTGCTACACTCATGGTACATGACCCAACTGTACTCCATGAGGCCAAACTCTTGTGTCATGATAAATGCTGGTGCTGTTACCACCGTGGGGAGGGGAGGAACTTACATCACATAATGTAGTCATGCTAAAAAATATAACTCCTATGGAAGCAGATCACCCAAGAGGGTAGCAAAGTACTTCACAAAACAGTACTGATGTCAGCTCCACTATTACTATTAGGCATGAGGTCACAAGCATCACACCTAACCCCTTCATAAACTTAGATGGTTGATGCTGCTCAGCATGCAAGCCAAACACTTCATCCTTAGCAAATGGCATAGTACCAATATTCCTGCTATTACAGACATTATTATGTCACTCTTAAACATATTCAAACTATACAGTCATTCTGACAAAGTCCAACTCCAAGTGGGATGCTTTCAGAAATGCTGTGCATCATATTTGGCATACCTTATCACTAAAGCTGGTATAGGTTAAAAGTGACATCCCCCCCTTCATGGGCTAACCAAGGGCATAAACTAATGGTTGCTACTGGCCTGCAACAAAAGGTTATCTTGCTTTTTCTGCTCGTTGCTAAATCCATCAGATGTATATAAGTTAAGTACGTTCTTTATTCCATGTTACTCTGTGTTCATACTCTCTCCATTACAGACAGGGAGACATGCTACTGCATCACAAATAGGCATGACACCTTGATCACACAGCAGCCCAGGTACATTATCAGACATCGTTACCTTCTTCATGGGCCAGTCCCATTTTCCATAGGGCAGGTATGTACATACTGCTATTTAGTATTTTCATATGTCTCAGTAGTCATTGTGAAACAATACCATCTTCTAACGCTGTTGCAGAGGCTGCTACTTCCTTGTAACTGAATGTTAATTCTATGTTATAAAAACTTTAATAAAACATTTAACTAAAAAAAAAGTTAAAATAAACTAAGATCACTGAACACTTGGGTAGCTTTGCAGAGTAAGAAAAAACTTCAGCACCTAATTGGTCACCCACATCTTGCCGGGTTACTTTCTGTAATGCGGAACTATCTGGGAGAGATCATATAGAAGCTAGCCTATTTGAACAACATATGTCAGATCTAGAATTAGAGATGATAAGACTTCCTCCTGTTGGCCTAATAGATAAATAGAGAGTAGAGGAAGGCAGACACCCATTTAGAGTAGAAGCTTATAATCAAGCAGAGTGTAACAATGCCTCAGGAAAAGAAGCCAAAAACAAGAGTATTCATATTGCCAAAGGGCAGCTAGAAGAGGTTTTGTAGGGTTTGCAAGTAACTATCAATGGCCTAAAAAGTACTGAAGGCAAAAAAGCAGGCATCTCTAACTCTAGAAATTACTGGAATGATATGGAGAGCTTGGGTCATGGTAATGTAGTTTCTAGAGATAAACAAGAATATTATCCCACCATTCTAAGCCCAGAGTTAATCAATTTAATGAAGAATCCATCCATTGAAAACTTGATGATAATGGAACAATTGGTGACCATGAAATATGAGACTGACATATTGAAAGAAAACATAGCAATTAATGATGCCAGACTTGAAGATAATAACAGCAAATTACCTAGGCTTATACTTGACAAAGAGTCTTCCTCAAGGTCATTTATTATCTCTGAAAAAAACTGATACAGATATCAAGCAAACATTTTGCACAATAATAATCCCAGATATCTGTCCCCAAGTGCAAGAAGAAAATGGGTAAACCTAGATGAAAAAAAATCCATGAGGGAAAAAAGAAAGTAAAGAAAGTAAAGAGGAGGGTCTTAAAAAGAGTACCACAAAGTTACGGATCTTGCCTGTAAAAGTTCAAGTTCAAGATCAAGTTCAAGTTTATTTGCAGGAAAACTCAATTGAGTATGTTCATTTACAAGCAGGTCCTTGTATGACATTGGTACATAGTATACACAATATTACAATACATTACAATATAGTACAATTGTGATACATCAAGTTCTAACAGAATTGAGACAGGTAAACAATGTGCAGTAATACAACATACTGTATTACGTAATATGTAATATGTTGATGGGGAACCTTAATATGCCAGGTACAAACTGGGGAACCATGTCCTCTAAGGTGGCCAAGGAGCAGAGGCTGCTGGATGGCTTCCAGGATGTGTTCTTAACACAGCATGTGATGGAGCCCACAAGGGAGGGGCATGTCCAGGATGTGGTTCTGGCAGATGGGGATCTGGTAAGGGACATAGTTGTACAGGACCCCCTGACTGGGAGTGACCACAATACTGTCTGGTTTCAAATAAGCATGGGGGGAGTGGAGGTGAGATCTAGGACACTGGCAGTGGACTTCAGGGGGGCAGACTTTATGGGCATGGGAAATATTCTCAAGGATCACTTGAAGGGGATTACCTCAATGACAAGTGTGGAAAGGAGATAGGAGGTCATAAAACGGGGACTTCATGAGGCAGTCAGGATCTGCGCTAAGTTGAAACATAAGGGAGCAAGGTCACGTAAACCATGCTGGTGGTCCAGTGAGGTACAGGTAGCAGTCAGAGAAAAGAAGGGACCTACAAAAATATAAAACAACAAGGGGATAGGGATAAGAAATGTACCAGCTTGCATCTAGAAAAGTCACCCGTATGGTGAGGGGAGCAAGTCCAGTAAAGAGCAGCGGCTGGCACAGGGGATACATGGAGGAAAAGGGTTCTTCCAGTACATTGGGGAGGCGGAGAAAAACCAAGGCCATCTCAGCAGATTGAGATCAGAAGGAGGGTGGGTGGAAGAGGCGAGGGACCAGGCAGAGGTATTAGAGTACTTTGCTGTGTTCACTAGGGAGGGGGATGGGATATCTACAAAGCAAGGCATGAAGGGGATAGAAGCGGCAGGGAGTGGGATCAGGGGAGCAACAGAAATGGAGCAAGAGGGAGGGAAAGGTACCCCAGGGGTGTCACATCTGGATAAGGATAAAAAGACCAGTAAGGTGGAGGGGACGGATGATGCTATCTCCACCAAAAGGGTGTGGTTAGCCCTAAAGGCCCTAAAGAAAAACAAATCTCCTGGGCCGGATGGCATTCATCTGAGAGTACTATGGGAATTGGCGGACATACTGGCTGCACCCCTGGTGGAGCTTTTCAGCAGGTCACTTGAGACAGGGAGGGTACCTAGGGATTGGCGAGAGGCACATGTGGTACCAATCCATAAAGGGGGGTCGAGGGAAGTACCAGGTAACTATAGACCCATCAGTTTGACCTCAGTGGTGGGAAAATTAATGGAGAGTATACTAAAGGAACGATTGGGGGTGTACTTGGAGGAGGTGTGAGGTCTGGATAGTCGGCAACATGGGTTTGTGCCAGGTAGATCATGTCAAACAAACCTTGTGGAGTTCTATGAATGGGTAACATCAGAACTGGACAGGGGTAAGCCTGTGGATGTATTATTCTTGGACTTCAGCAAGGCGTTTGACTCTGTCCCCCACAATGGTCTGGTGGAGAAACTTATGGGGTTAGGAGTAGGCCCTTTGATGGTCATATGGATTGAAAACTGGCTAGCTGGATGCACTCAGAGAGTAGTGGTCTGTGGGGAGCTCTCGAACCCTAGATAGGTTGGTAGTGGGGTACCACAGGGCTCGGTCCTGGGTCCGATCCTGTTTAATGCATACATATCGGACATCAGGGGGTATAGGGTGAAATGAGTCTCTTCGTGGATGACTCCAAGATGGGAGCAATAGTTGAGGAGAAGAGGGAGGGTGGCCCTGCAAGGACCTGGACACCCTGGAAGCTGGGCTCACACATGGAATTAAATTTCAATATCACCAAGTGCAAGGTGTTGCATCTTGGTGGGAAACCTAAACACAGGTACACCCTGGGAGGGCTGGAGGCCTCAATAGGGAAAAAGACCTAGGGGTCATGGTGGATACATGTATGAATAACTCTGAGCAGTGCAGGAGCAGCTAGCAAGGCAAACAGGATGTTGGGATGCATCATAGGGGGATCACCTCTAGGAGCAAGGAAGTGATTCTGCCGCTGTACAATGGACTGGTTAGACCACACCTTGAGTACTGTGTACAGTACTGGCGTCCACACTTGAAGAGGGACACACAGCTCCTGGAGAGGGTACAGAGGAGGGCAACAAAGATGATACGAGGGCTAGGAGTTTGACTTATGAGGACAGACTTGAGGAGCTATGCCTGTTTTCATTGGAGGAGAGGAGAGCAGGGGACATGATTGAGGTCTTCAAGTACCTCAAGGGAATAAATAGGAGTAAACATGGAGGATCTTTAGACTAAAGCAGGGAGGTATCACCAGAGGGCATGGTTTGAAGTTGGAAGGTGGAAGGGTGAGGGGGAAAAGGAGGTTTTCACCCAGAGGGTGGTAGACCCTTGCAATGCACTGCCTGGTGAGCTGGTTCAGAGATCCACAGTGGAGGCTTCAAGAGAGGGTGGGACAGACACAGAAAGTGGATGTATCAGATGATGGCCTGTCCCGGGGGGGGTGGGGATGGATGATAGGGGTTTCTGGAGAACAAGGGATGGGAGGGTCTCAGCACCCAACTAAGGATCTAGGTTCGAGCAGACTCGATTGACCGTAAGGCCTAATCTGCTGGCAAATAGTATGTTAGTATGTTAATACAACTGCGATACATCAAGTCTGAACAGTGCTGAGACAGGTAAACAATGTACAGTCAGAGGAGAGTTATGGGTAAATTATATACATTTCAGGAACCACGCTAACAGGCAGGAAAGGAGAAAATGGGAGAACATGAAAGAAGTTTACATTCAAGTGGTTTATGAGACTATAATGGATTCTCCTCTAGGAGGGCTAATAGGTGCTTTGGATGTTAGTAGTTATATGTAAAAGGCTTGCACAACAAAAAAGTTCAGGCCATTACAAATGATAATACTCCCCCTAATGGGAATATGAATGTTGAGTCATATACACAGATAAGGGAACTGGGGAAAAACCTTGTGAAAGTTAGAGGAAGAAGTAAAACTTTGGGGGATGCATTGTAAAGGTCTTTGTGGAGGACATTATGGAAATGTATCCCTACAAGAAGGGACTGATGAAGAATTAGGAGACAAGACACCAAAAATTTGTTCCAATCAGGGAACTTTGCTTGCAGCCTTGCATTAGACCTCTATGGGTGAACCTAGCTTAGCCGAACTTGGTGGTCAGGTCAGTTTAAAGAGACCATACCTGAGGTTTCATGGTCCACCTGACTGAATTGATGTTACAAACTCCGATCTGAAATCACAAATTATCTCACTAATAAAGGTAGATATGGACATTCTGCTGGTTTACTGATAAAACAATTACTTTTTTACAGCAAAGACCATTACAGCAACAATTTCACTGGTGCCATTTTGCCTGTGTTTTGCCCCCTGCTGCATCAACTCTGACTCAGAGTTGCTTATTAAAAAATCAGAGGGTGTGGGGGACAGACTCCCCTGCATGGGGGCTGCAATGGGCACAGGCCTCCACGAAAAGAAAATGGTAACTCTGTGATGGGTGAAATGCTGACAGTCAAAATGTTTCCCATCGCTGTAGTGGCTTTCAACAACTCTGTTGTCTAAGCAATTTGTGAAACCCATTCTGATTGATGCAGAAGAGACTGAGGAGGTCATAGTTGCAGATGATGCTTTAGCAAAAGCAATTGATGTTGTGTCGGCTTGGTTGGAGACCCAATTTATGTTAAAGTCCCCAAGTGGTACCCACTCTCTGTTGAGGGGTGGAGAGAGTTTTTGAGAGAAAACAGTGTCTCCAGGAAAGGGGTTTCCTGGGTGGAGGTAGGCGGTTGTGAGGGTAAGGGTTTTAATTTGCTTGAGAAGTAGGTGGTTGGATAGGCTCTCAAGCAAGATGAACTCTGTGTTGAGACTGTGTTCGGTGAAAGAGAACCTGTTTGAAACAAAGAACATGCATTCCCCTCCTTTTCTCCTCAGTCTGTGTTTTCTGACAGAACTGCAACCATGGAGTGCTTTCTCCCCATTGGAGAGTTTGTTAGAGAGACAGGTTTCTGAGAGTGCTATTATGTCAAAACTATTTCCGGTAACCCAGGTCTAGAAAACATCTTTTTCTACCTGGGAGGATCTGTATGTTAAGGTAGACTATACTAATGTGTTTCCCTTTATTAGTTTAGTACAGGTTGGGAGAGGGACAGGGGTTTCCAGAACCGGGGTTGGGGTGGATGGTTTCGGTAAGGAATAGGAGGAGAATTAAGGTCCTGGATCACCTAGTGATGAAAGATCAAAGCATAAGTTTGGGGAAGCTCAATTGGTTTACCCAAGTAACAGAGATACACTGGTGGAAAAACTGGGGTAGGAGAGGAGGAGGGTGTGGTGGGAGTAATGGATAATGTCTTCCTGTGGGAATATGAGGGTGACAGGAGGGCAGATGTAGAATTTGCTTGGAAGTAAGGAGGCATAAGGTCCACATTAGAGGAGGTTAGCATGTGGAGAAGAGAGAGTGAGGGGAAAGATGTGTTGACCCACATATGGGGGAGGGAAAAAGAGGGGGGACCGCAGTATGAGTAGGTGGAGAGTAAAAGGCACCATGCTATGGTTTCTGGGCCAGGTGGTGAGGAGTCACACAGTATAGAGACATTATGGGACAAGAGCTGTGACCAAGAAATTGTGAGTTGTTGATAGGAGATGGAGAATGAGCAGTCCAGTGAACTCATATTAGAAGAGGAGTTGTGTATGTCCAGTCTTTAGGGTGGCCAAGGAATGACTGATTTACTTTTTTGTTATTTTCTCTTCTAGCTACCCCGGTGCTGTTCAGGAGACAAAGGCGGTCTATGGAGGTCACTAGTGGAGAGAGCATATAACTTGCAAGTGACGATTTGGGGAGATAGAAAAATGCCTCATAACCTTTCAAGGTACAGTGACCTTTCACCCCCATGAGGTACTATTATATAAGTGTGACAACCAAGAGAGGGGTAGCTGCTGTGAAGCAATGGCAGGTAGATTGCCACTTAAGTGATGCCGCCGGGTTCTGTGGATGGGTGCAGTTTGTGAAAGCAGCAAGATGCCTGGAACAGGACCCTGAAAATGAGCAGAGCAGCAGGAATTAAATACAGGTACAGGTTGGGGGAGGCAGTTGTGAATAATTGGGGGAGGAACTAGTAGACTGCTGAGGCAGAGGATTTTAGGCTTTGAGCAGGTACTGCCTAGGTTTGTTAGCAAACACTGTTTAAAAATTAAACTGCAAAAATAGCAAAAAAATCGATCTGAAACAGCAGTACATAACATGACTTAGCAATAAAAAAAACTAGCTAAACATTAAATAGCAGAACCTGGCTAATCAGTTGCAATCTGAACAGAAAATCCAATTTCATATAATGGGTTATTGCTATTAGGGACATGGTATTGACTGAAAGGTGTCATCTGTTGATCTCTTGGAATATTGCAGGGTGGGAAGAAAAATTTCCAGTTAGAGATTGGATCTCCTTTGTCTCACATTGTGATGTCATGTTTTCAAGAAACTTGGCATAATGAAAATAATAGTATAGCAATTGATGTTACCAATTTTTCCACTACAGAGGATTTAAGGAGGCCAAATATTTAGTACTTTTCAAAGTTTGCATCTGTCTAATAATTTTATTGTGACGTTACGTGAGAAGCAAGGCTATAAAGTCATTCTGATAAATAGTTATGTGCCACCATATGGCTTTAAATATTTATATGTATAGCATTTTGAACTGACTTAATGAATTGTTACTGAAAATGAAATTCAGATTTCTTGAGTATGAGTTCTTATTTTAGATGACAAGAATGCTAGAACTGGGGAATTTGATGGATTAATAGATAACTCTATACCTGGCTATATTAATGAATTACCAGTAATGCCCCATAGGTATACTAAGGATAAATTTGTTAATAATGTTGGCCTATATCTTAGAGATATTCTTAAGGAGCTGATTTTTTTTTGCCTGAATAGTACACTCAAGGGTGATATGGAGGGCAAGTGCATGTATTTTGAAACAATGGGTACCTTCTTGTTAGACCTGGCACTTTAGAAAGGTTAAGTAGAAGTATGAAATAGTCTACATATCTTAAAAAGAGCAGAGAATGACCACATGCATCTTTTATTAGGAGGCATGATCTCCAGTTACATACAGAAGAGTGGTCCTCTATTTCAGATTTCAGAATGTAGAATGAATAAAATCTAAGATGGGATTGCCTATTAGAAAACAATACAAGGAATGTAATTAGGACCTTATTACACTCTATCAATTGTGATAACTTTCAGTTTTTAAATATTAAAGAGATATGGATAAACATTTTATCAATTTTTGAATCATTGAAAGAAAATCTTTATACACAGGTACATGGTAATTACTGTAAAGAGTTCCGGGGTTGATTTGATGCTGATTGCAAAGCCTTTAAGTGTGAGTTAAGGACAATGACTGAAGTGGCCAAAATAAGATGAAAACAGGATCAATTTCAAATATTTAAATCAAGAAAGAAGTATAAGACCTTTTTAAAAGGGAAAAAAAACTAGAATACCAGTATGAACAATGGAACAGAATGATGGAAGTCATATTGGGAAAAATGATAAAGGGTTTTGTAAGTTAGTTGCTAAGGGTACAAATAATTATAAAGACAGAATTGACTCATATTTCGGAAGCACAATGGGTTCAATACATCAAAAGAATTTTTTCCACCCCTTAATTACAAGCACATTTTTAACTAGAGAATTTTCAAATAAAACATCTAGTACGCTACAAATATCAAACAAAAATGTATATTTAGATATTAAATCTTTAAAATAAAAAAATCACTTGGCCCAGATATGAGGATTCCATCAGGGATCTATTTGTGTGACACTTCAGACCGATGTTGCCCTCTGGTAAAATTTTATAATAAATGTATTGAAAAATATTACATTCCTCCCTCCAGGAAGGGTTCAGTGATTATTCAGATTCACAAAAAAGGTAATGTTTTGGACCAGGCTATGTACAGGACCATCAGTCTATTAGTTATTAATCTTAATTTTTTTTTCCAAAATGATTCTGGAGCATATTTTATATCAAAATAATAATATAGGAGGTATATGAAAATTACAAGCAGGTTTTTGAGTAGTCTATTCCACAATTGACAACTGTTTTACATTTTGACACTTACAGTAACAGAGAAATATGTACATTTAAGAAAACAACATGTATTTGTGGCTTTCATAGATATTTTGGCTGCCTTTGATATGATCTTGAGTCATTTTATGGACAAAAATATTAGAACGTGGTACAGATTCTATCTTAGTGAGAGTAATATTGAACCTGTACACTGGCATATGGGCTGTGATTAGACTGGGCCCTTCTGGCAAGCTGGCAAGCAGTGGCACAGGGGAGAAGCCAACGTCTGTTAGCTTTTATGTCTAGAGGGTGTGATACCCTAGATTGAAAACTTTGGATAGGTCTATGAAAAGTGTACCTGTTAGGAACCATCTGTCCATGGAAGTTTTAATGTCATCAGTGATCTAGAAAAGGGCAGGGGTGGTACAGTGTTCCTAATGAAAGTCATGTTGGTGAGGTGTAAGAAGGTTATGTGACTATAGGTAGTCATTCAGTTGGGAAGCAACCACCTTTTCAAGTAATTTGTCTCAGAGATGCAGTAGGGCAATAAGACGGTATTGTGTGAGAAGTGTACAGTCACCCTTTTTGGAGACAGGGACAATTTTGTCTATTTCCTATTGGAGGGGGACAATCTTGGAGGTGAGCAAGAACCTGAAAATATGAATGAGAAGGGACTTGGCAAGGTTGGAGAAATGGTCAAATGTATGGCAGCTTAGATTCAATGCTAAGAAGTGCAAAGTAATGCACATGGGAACCAAAAACCCAGGGGATGAGTACACAATGGGGGGGTGAGATACTAACAACAAAAAAATGGAAAGGGACCCGGGGGTAGTCATATCAGATGACCTAAAGATGAACAAACAATGTGAGAGGGCAGTAAGTAGGGCTGGTGGGATACTGGGATGCATAGGGAGAGACATTACCAGTAGAAAACAAGAAGTTGTTATCCCTCTGTACAGACAGCTGGTGAGAAACCATCTGGAGTGCTGTATGCAGTTCTAGAGACCCAGGGCCTGATTCAAAATGGGGGCTACATTCAGCACAAGCTGCAGCAAACTGCAGCTTGTGCCAGAGCCCCCTGTGCCAGGGACCCTGCACCCAATCCATGTATGGGAGGCATCCCTGAGCCTAAGTCCCCTTATGTGCAGCAGCACCCCCCATGCATCTAATGCATGGTGCATGGACGGGGTGTGCCTCAAGCCTCTTGTGGCAATGCCCAGCCATTACCCCCTATCCCGATTGCCCCAATGCATGCCAATGGCCCTTCTGGTGGTGGTACAGCCCCCCCACCCCAACAGATAGTGCCCACTTATCCCCAGATAGGGCAGGGGACCAGCATAGCCTTCACGCACCTCCACAGAGGTCCCAGTTGCGCCAGAATGTGCAGTGGACTGTAGAGTGTGCATGCTAATATTAGCATGTACAGTGTACAGTCTGCTGCACATTCTGGAAACAATCGAGAACCCGCAGATGTGTGGAGGCTGCTGATCCTCTGCCTATCTGAAGATGAGCACTATCTGTTGGGGTGGGGGGCACTATGCCACCATGTGGGTGGCTCTAGCGTAAACTACACTGGGGCAGCATCAGCGTTCAGGGTGAGGAGGGACAGTACGAGTACCATGGGCTGCAAAGGGGATGTGGAGTGTATATTACCATGGGCATGGGCCCTGGCACCACTGGAGGACGGCAGAGTTGTGCTGCATTCAGGGGTCACGCCCAGCAGAGCATATTCTAAGTCCCCTTAGGCCAGCCCTGGCTGGTCTAAGGGTACTTAGAATTCTGCCTTCAGTGCGCAGTTCGTGAATTCTATGCCCAGGCTGTGGCAGCTTGCATCTGCCACAGTGCCTCTTACACCTTGTCACAGCCCAGCTCTGGGTGCAGGGACGGTGCAAGCCCCCTTTGGGGCAAGTGGCCTGCGATCGACTCAGGCCACCTTTGTGGATTGAGTGGAGGCAGCATTGGATGTAAGGGGCACCTTGTACCATTTTTGTTCAGTGCAATCACCTTACATCAGACACAGGGCTTTGTGAATCGGGCCCCCATTCTCTGCAAAGACATAGACAGGATGGAGGCAGTCCAGAGGAGGGCAACTAAAATGGTGCATGGTCTGCACCAGAAGACATATCAAAAGAGACTTAGGGATCTTAATATGTATAGCCTCAAGGAGAGGAGAAGAGGGAGAGGGGGGACATGATTGAAACTTTCAAATACCTCAAGGGAATCAACAAAGTTCAAGAGGGTAACATCTTTAAGAAAAAGAGATGTGCAAGAACAAGGGGGCACAATTTGAAGCTAGAGGGGGGACGGCTCAGAGGTAATGTGAGGAAGTATTTTTTCATGGAAAGGGTTGTGGATGCATGGAACAGCCTTCCTGAGGAGGTTGTGAAGTCAAAAACAGTGGTGGAATTCAAGAATGCATGGGACAGACATAAGGCAATTCTAGGAGGTGGAGGTTGGAAGATGTAGGGTGCTAGTTAGCTAGGATCTGCAGCTTATCCATTAGGTAGCGGAAATGGGCATACTGGGTGGGCCAAGCGGTCCTCATCTGCTGTCTAATTCTATGTTTCTATGTTTCTAAGTGCAGGGCAAGTGTGGCAGCACCAAGTCAGAGAACTTAAGACTACATCCCATTTGGGGCAGGATTAGTGCCAAGACGCAGGGAGTTTAGTAGCTTGATGATTTCCCTCCTGTAAACCTTTTTCAGTACGAAAAATGGGTTGGGGGAAAGAGGATCAGTGGGTGTTGGATACAGTTGCCCATCCATTAGGGGAAAGGGTGGGGAAGGAAGAGAGATCAGCACAATGGGCACTGAAAGCACTGGCGATGGTGGTTTAGTTGTTGCAGTGCACTCCATGAGTGATCATGTATTAGGTGATGGGTTTGAAGGGGTCACCCAGGAACCCTTTGATGTGGTCCCATAAACTACATGTATTTACAGCTGTGGCCAGAAGTTGCTCCTTTGGGGAAGGAACTTTTTGGAGAGTGGATAACCTTGCATTTGTAATGCATTTGCCTGTTACATAGTCAGTCTTTTGGCTTGGAGGAGGCCTACAATGTTTCCTAGAGTTGTTGTTTACAGGTGCATTATGTCTGTATATGTGATGCTGACAGAACTGCAAATGAATTTGGTATCTGTTTTGCTAATAACATGTCCTGTCTCCTTTCTGATAGTGATGATGTTCTGTTTATCCCTTGGACTTAATATAGTATGGTGAAAGGTCATTGTAATGTTTTTCAATTTAGACATAGGATGTGTTAGAGATATTATTGGATTTAAAGGAAAGCTGTCCTCAATTTCAGCTCCTGCCCTTGGAAAGCTTACCCCCATTAAGCTTTTCGCAAGGAAAAGCTTTTAGTCTATGTGCTGTTACTTACTTTATTTTAATTTTGCAAACTCTAGGAGCGGGGAATATTGTGGACACTGTGCAGCTCCATTTACTGTAAAAGAGTGGCACTGCACGCTCAGCTTCAATATAAATCTATTGGAGAGTAGGCGATGCGGCATCACCACTTACAGTAAATGGGACCCGCAGCATCCACCATATTCCCTGCTCCTGGACTTTACAAAATTAAAATAAAGTAAGGAACAGCACATAGACTAAAGGCTTTTCATTGCAAGAAGCTTAATCGGGGGTAAGCCTTTCAGGTGCAAGGAGCTGAAATTGAGGACAACTTCCCATAAAATATTTATAAATCTGTGGGGCCTGATGGCATGGACAATAAATTACTCAAAGTGACTACCCCAGTGATTTGTTTACTTTTCTCCATCTTATTTAACATGTCTGTCAACCAAGGAGAGTTCCCAGCTTCATAGAAATCAGCTCACATTGCACCTACACATAAACAGGGACCTTTGAATTTAGTTTATAATTAACTTAAGCTTTTCTTGCTATGAGCTGCTCAGATGTTTTTGACATGTTGATTGTCTCTCAGAACACTAGAATTTTGCACTGCTGCAATATAAAGAACCCAGTCAATCTGTGTTTCTTGCTAAACATACTACAGAATTACTCCTTCACTTTTTAAAGTTACAAGTGACATACAAAGGGCTGTAGATCAGGATCTTTATTCAGGTGAAACTATATGTTCATTGATTTATCTAAAGCCTTTGATTATATCAATCATACTATGCTGATAATGAAACTAGGTAAATTGGGGTTCTGTAGATTGTCATTATAGTGAGTGACAAGTTACCTTTCTGAGAGGTGTTAATTTTTAAACTTTAACATTAGGAAATCAGTATTGTTATCCCTAAAACTGGAATAAATGTTAGGGGCCTTAGTTGCTTTCAAATATTTAAATGAGTTAAATGAGCAACTAGTAAGAGCAGCTGCACATTTCTATGCAGATGATGCAATGGCTTATGATGATAGTGAGAATGGTTAGGATCTGCAGTCAGTCTTGCAAGATATTTTGAATTTTTATAGCATTTGCTCATCTTTAAAATGGAAACACTCAGCAGTATGATGGCAATTTGCAGTTTGTATGCAAAACCATTTTTTTACTTACTGTTTAAAGCAATACAGCAGATTGTATCAAGTTGATTCTGTTGATTCATAGGGTGACACACGGGGCACAATTTTCAAAGACTGACACAGGGCTTACATCAAGCCCTGTTTCCTCCCTATTGTTTTTTCATGCAGCTACACCAAATTTATTTGACTCAACTGCACCCAATTGTAGTAGATCAGGCACAGGTGTGACAGTTTCCACACTTTATGGCAGATTACGCCACATATTTGATGCAAGCCTTGTAAAAAGGGTCACCCAAATAGTACAAGTTAGACCAGGAAGGGGATGGTCTAAATTGCAGCATTTGGTGCACAGGATTAAAAATCCTGATCAGCTCAGGGAGAATGCTGCAAGCCCCCTGCACCATATAATTGGCACATTAAGGGCTGACAGCACTCTCAGGGTTTTTGAAAATCAGGTCCATGCTGTAACTAGAAATCGGAAAATACCCTGCAGCTGACATCAGAGAGCAGGGCTGCAGCTATTATAGATTCAGTAACCTGAAATGCATGTTCCAATTTTTATCAGTGTTTATCTTTTGTTCGCTGGTTCTTTTGTTCTCCAGGGGTTAAGAACATTCACAGAGGACAGTACTTAGTCCAGTTAGAACAGCAGGCTGAGTAAATATTTGATTTGAGCTTATAAAAGTTCTAATATGCACTTTAGGCTACTCAGTCTCCTAGTGTTGCAGCCCTGATCTTACATCAGGTGCAACGGGACTGGAATGCCTGGTCACAGCAAATGTCAGCTTGTGAGTCAGCAGAATCAGCCTGATAACATATATTATACTGCAGTAAATGGTTAGTAACTTGCAAGACTGAAGAGCCTGACCATTCTCACTATCAGCATAAAAAATAGCATCATCTGCATAGACAATGCAGGTGTTGCAGCTGTGCTCTGACATCAGGTGCAGGGCATTCTGGGATTTCTGATCACAAGGAATGTCTGCTTAACAGTCAACAAAATCAGGCTGTTACAATCTACAGTGCTGAAGTAAACAGTAAGTAAAACATTTCTTCTTTACTCAGAAAGTGCAAAATGGGACCAGCCCCATAGTTGGATGTGGGACTCTTTGCACTGACAATTCCCCTTTAAATGTTGAGAAGACTAATGGCCAGATATTCAAAACTTTACCCTGGGGCTAAATTAGCACTGCCCG
The DNA here is from genome assembly GCA_016271365.2 of Neoceratodus forsteri. Classification (NCBI taxonomy): domain Eukaryota; kingdom Metazoa; phylum Chordata; order Ceratodontiformes; family Ceratodontidae; genus Neoceratodus; species Neoceratodus forsteri. Next base: position 766,692,927 of record CM057452.1, on the reverse strand, counting down.
GCATGCTAAATTAACCCGGAACCAATAGCCCACTGTATTCAAAAGAGATAGCCCCGGTGCTAAACCTGCTGAATATAGCATGCTAAGGAAGCTGGGCAAATTGGGCTAGGAGTAGAGATGCAGCGAATTTTAAATCCGCTAGTGAAGTTGACGCGATGTGGCCACTTCGCTTTGGCAGAGCACACAGCAAAGTGAGCACCACAAAGTGCTCACTTAGTGTTCTCATTATGACTTTGCATTGTCATTATGACTTAACGCAAAGTAAGGCGAAGTGACAAGTAAATAGGCAGGCCCCCACACATCACATGGCTTACAGTACTGTAAGTCACATGCTTTAGCCAGGCAGGAAGGAAGTGAGTCAGAGAAGCAGTTACTTTCACTTTCTCCTTTGCAGTTGTAGAGGGAGAAGGCTTTTTGGTGAGAGAGGAGAGCAGCTTGTGTCTCGGTGCCTTTGTGCTGGAAAAAACAGCTTTTTTAAAAGCTACATCTTTGTTTAGTTTCTGTATTGTGTTTGTGATTGTTTTTTTTGGGACTAATTTTTTTTTTTTAAAGTTTTGTTTTGTTTTGTGTGTGTGTGTGTGTGAGACTGTGTGTGTCAGTGTGTGACTGTCTGAGAGTGAGTGTGGCTGCCGGGTGAAGGTTTGGCATTGACTCGGGACTCGTTGATAGTTGGGGAATGGTATGTGATGGACCCTGGACATGTAGAGTCTCTGGCCCATGGGTGCGGGCAGAGGAGAGGAGTGTGCACACATGGGGGCAGTCATGTGTTGCTGGACTGCTCCTGACTCTTGGGTGTTGCTTCCCCCCCCATGGAAGCAGCAGCAGCACCAGTGCCACCGGTGGCTGCTGTGCATCCACCGACTCCACCACTATCACCACCACTAGTAGCAGCTGCAGGGGTTCCAGCAGCACCCTTCCACCATCTCCACAGTCACAGGAGGTGTCCCAGGAAAATGTAGGTGGTCCAAGGATCGTATCTGGTCCCCCCCCCGCAGCTTCCCAGTGAGGGAATGTTTTAACTTTGTGGAAGGAGACAGCACAATCATGGCATGCAGTCTATGTGGTGTGCTGGTGCACTGTGGCCCCCCGGGGGACAGATTTGGGGACCGGTGGCCAGCACACGCACATGACGAACCACCACAAGACGGAGTGTCAGGCTGCCACAGAAGGGGCCAGGCATCCACCTGCTCACCCTTTTGTGGCAGTGGCCGAGGGTGCTGGGTTGAAGTTGTGCCTCACTACTGCAGCAGGAGGAGGCCACTGTAGCAGCTGATCCAACACCACAACTGCCACCACAGCCAGCAGCACCACTCCCTCCAGCACGACCTCTACCTGGGTTTCCACCTGCAGTGGCCCTCACATAGTGCCTGCAACACAGATTGACTTTGCTCTGGTGTGGGTGGCCATCAAGGAGAACAATGACAGGGTAGGTGCTGTGCAGCAGCAGGTAGATCAACTCCATCAACAGCAGCTGCAAATAGTCACAATGCTGCACCTGCTGCTCGAACACCATGGCATCCCACAATAAGGGATTATTTTCTGGACCCCCACCACTACTATGCTGTGCTGTTTTTGTGTGTTTTTTTGTTGTTGTTTAATAATAGACAGTTTTCCCTTCTGTAGTTGCAGTGCCTCAGTAATGTTGACTTTTTGTTTTGGAGTGCTTGTGGACAGGCTGTTGTGAGCAGTGCAAGTATGATGTGTAAAACTGCATGTGTGCAGTCAGTGTTGTTTCGTGTGTGTGTGTGTATGTGTGACATCAGACATTGTGCAGTGTGTTGCAAACATATATTGCAGTTGCTGACTTGTTGCAGTGTTTATGCTATAAAGAACAGCGAGCAGAATACGGTATATTTCATTGTCACCATCATCATCAGTGGACTAAGTGATACGATACTTTTTCAGAGGTGTCTGACCAGAGTGCAATTTAGTCACATTATATACTATACTGCACACATAACTTTTAGGAGAGCATGTGTTTTTTGTGCTATGATCTCTGCAAAGTCATGTGTGCACTGTGAGTGACTGAGGTGCACAGTGACCTGATACCTATGAAAAAATATATCACTTAGTCCACTGGTGATGATGGTACCAATAAAATATTCATCAGGTATTCTTTGTTATCTTTATTATTGATAATGCAACAAGTCTTACCATATATATATATATATATATATATATATATATATATATATATGTTTGCATGAAGCTGTACAATATATGCACACACAGGAAAGAACAGTGATGGCACACATGCAGTTTAGCACAACGTAATTGCTTTGCTCAGTCTTCCTGCTGTTTGTGAAACACTTGAAATCTGATTCATGAGTCCAGATACAAAGTAAACATTACTGTGGCTCTATAAAATTTTGCTTGTAAAATAGACATGAAAGAGATTCACCAAGTTACAGCATTGCACCCAATATATATGGACGCCTTACTTCCAGGGGAATCTTTCTTCTCCACATAGTGCAATACATTTCTGTGAAAAACGCATGTAATTGCATTACAGTGTGTCACGTCACAGAGAAACTCCCATTCATAAAAGCCACCCAAATTCTGTCCCCCTTTCTTAGCAATGTTAGGACGTGATGCCAGGGAGATCATGGGTGTGTGTTCCATTATAGCGAATGCCCTACTGTCCGGCAGCTTTCTGAATGTTTCTTTATGTTATAATGTTCAGTTTGTGGTGAAATGTGTGGGCACGTTTCCAGTAGGAAGAGCCTTGTTAGTGGAAACATGCCCACATTTCATCATAAACTGAACCTTATAACATAAAAAAACATTTGGATAGCTGACGGACATTCACTATAGTGGAGCACGGATCTGCGTTTCCCCTGGCATCACGTCCTAATGTTGCTGAGAAAGTGGTGCAGAATGTGGATGGCTTTTCTGAATGGGAATTCCTCCATAACATAACACATTGTAATAAAATTATGGTCGGTTTTCACAGAAATGTATTGTACTAGGTGGAGCAAGAAAGATTCCCCTGGAAGTAATGCACCCACATATTAGGTTATGTGCAACATCATAACTATGTAACCTGATGAATCTCTGTAAAGCAGAGCAACAATCTGTTGAGAACTCTGACCTATATTTTTTAATGCTATGTTACAACTTCCTTTACTTACATCCATTCCTGACTGGAATGATACGAGAATTTCCAGTAGTTGAGTCTGCTGTACTACCTTTTTTTCATGTGTGAAATAATGAAAGGAGCATTCCTTTTAAATTGGTGCTGACCAGATCTTTGTCAGTGTTTTCTGCTGCTTTTCTCCATCACATCAGTTAGTTGTTATATATCACTTCTATTGTAAATTAACAGTTATGCAGCAGGCAGTGTTTTATGACACCACAGAACAATATTTATTGAAAAGCAGCTGCAAATAAATACAAACCTGGCCAGAACAATATTGAACGGTGTTGTCATTTTTTTTCATACATGAAAAAAAGTAGTCAACTAAGAAAAGCAGAAAGAAATTGTGAAAAGAAGTGTATCATTCAAGACTCGACTCGGAGGTAACTAGTGGCTGTGGCAATGTACAGTAGCATAAAAAAGTACAGTTCAAAATTGTCACAACATTCTTTCAATGCTGCTTTAATTGATAATGTCAGTATGACATCATGAGCTCACAATCACACTGCACACAAAATGCATCCTCCTTGTATGCAGAAAATTGACAAGTGGAAACAAAGTGAAATGGGATTGTTTCAGCACATACAAAGTTCCCCCTGAATTAATGGCACACTCAGTCATGCGTGCAGTGGTGGCACAGAGTCCCCAGATTTTTTATGCATGTCCACAATGCATCCTCCTTGTGTGCAGAAAGTTGACAAGTGGTAAAGTGGAATGGGATTGTTTCAGCACATACAAAGCCCCCCAGAATAAAATGATGACCATGAGCGAACTGTTGCTGGTTCAATGTGTGCTGCGATTTGAGCAAATGCAATGTGATCATCTCAACTGGATAGAAAGGTGCCCTTTGTCTGTACACTAATAGTAGCCTTGGTGAGTTGATATATATATATATAGATATATATTTGTGTAGTTTGTAGGTGAGGGGGGTGACATTAACATGTACTCATGGTATTGTTCTGTATCACAGGTCACAGAAACTGTTGGTGTGCACATTCTGGTGCTTGATGAAAATGTTTTGCATTGAAATTTAAAATGGATAACTCTCAAGCACATGAAGGTATGTATTTTTTTTGGTGGGGTGAGGGGGAAGCGTATTTGCAGGTCTGTCTGTAATAGTTTCTTATTTTGTTACTTCTTCACAGATTTCATCTGCATCTTTCTGGAGTCTGGTTGTTAATGATGGTCACGGTCATCGATTGAAATGACTTCTGCATATTGTATGTGTGCCCCAGCCTGGGGGAGTTGGGGCCTGATGTTGAAGAACTTGATTGGATAAGGCCACTTTGACAGAACAACAGAGCATCTGGAAGTTTCCTAAAAAAAGAAATAAATGACTTCTTACAACTTAATTGTAATTTGTCCTTCCCTGGTTCTCAATCTCAAGTCAAGTTACATTTCAAAACCACATCTTGTCAAGTAACACAACCTGTGTGAACCTTTTTCAACACTGTCATGGTCAGGTTTGCACAGCTGCAAGTTCAGAATACAGTGCATGAATGATATCTTACAGAAATAGTTTTGGTGACGTACACGTCACCTAGTTTATGAATCATACTCAGTCACATTTCCTGCAGTCTTTCCAAAACAATGAAATGGATTAAATAAAATCTTCATACTTACCAGAATGGATTTCAAATGGATATTCCATAGGTTCCTCTGTATGGTACAGCTACAGTACCATTCCCACTGAGTTTCAGTGCAGGAGACTTCTTTTGTTAACCTGTAAAGAAAAAAAAAAATAAGTGTACTGTATGTGTTTGACCAGTGCGGCTATGAAAAGCTACAGAAAACAAAACATACAGCTAAAGGAAGTGAAATAGCATGACAAACATGAGTACACATACTCACTTTATGGTTTAAATATTAAGAAGCTTTGTGTCTGTGGCTGTTGGATGTGGTGGTCCAGATATGCTCATGCTCAGTGGTGGCGGTGGCTAACATCAGTCCAGGTGGTGTTGGTCTGAGGGGTGGACAGTCTCATGCTCAGTGGTGGCAGTGGCTAACTTCAGTCCCGGTGGTGGTGGTCCAGAGGGTGGATAGACTCATGTTCAGTGGTGGCAGTGGCTAACATCAGTCCCTGTGGTGGGGGTCCGGGGGTGGACAGATTCATGCTTAGTGGTGGCAATTACTAACATCAGTCACAGTGGTGGTGGTGGTCTAGGGTGGCACACCACCTTTTAACAACTTCAGTTAAAACCTGCCAACATTAACCACATCATCATCCTGATAAAGAAAGATACCCTCACAGTCATCTATGTCTGAAGTCTGACCACTGGGAAATTCTTTCTCCATTGTGTCATCATCTACGTCAGTGGTGTGCTGTTTCAGGCAGCCACTGCCAGTGCCACCAGGATGGTCCATTAACACATCACCAAAACCACTATGACTAGGCTGGGGTATGAATACCGAGGTTGCAGTCTGTGCTGGTATGTGCCTCTCATTAATTTTAATGAATGTTAGCAAACTAACATTTGCAGGAGAGAGGTTTGTCCGACGATCCCTGACTATTGCACCTGCTGAGCTGAATACCCTCTCAGCACTTATACTAGAGGGTGGGCATGTGAGGTACTTCACTGCCACTGCAGTCAGCTTTGGCCATTCACTGACCTTTCCACTCCAGTACAAAAGAGGATCTTCAGTTATTGTTAGATGCCTGAATTCAGACAAATATGACTCATCCATTCTCTGTGTCATGCTAAGTCCAGTTGTTGATGCATCATCCTGTTCTCCCGAATCATTTATTTCACAAATACCCACTTGGGACAAAGTCTCCCAAAGCAGGTTGTCTCCAGCCACTTTGGATGACAGACCACCTGGAACTGCAGTCCCTTCCCTTGCAGGATATGTGATAGTCCTCCAGGTACACCTTCAGCGGGATTATGCTGCTGAGGTTTGCTGCCTGTACGTGATTTCTGTGCCCCATGAACCAAGCACATTAGTTGACCATTGATATTTTTTACCTGTTCAGGCCCTTCCTCCAGTACTGATGCAATTCCATGTTTGTATCATGGGTCCAACATTGTTGCTATGGCAAAGTTGTTACTACACTGAATGCTCACAATGTGATGATTCTGGTCGAATACTGTCAGCATGTGTTGTAGCAACATACTGCTACCACCGTCTCCGGCAACATCAGGGCCATGTTGTACATTCATCAATGTCTGCCTCAGCGCCTGCAGCAGTGGAATTGATTGGCTAATGGAGGCAGACTCGCCATTCACTGCCTGTGTGGCATGTTCAAAAGGCTGCAAAATTATTATTACAGAGTCCATGAGGCACCACCGTTCAGTCGTCATAAACGTGGAGGCCCCGGAACAGCTAGTGTGCATCACAAGATATTCTGAGATGGCTTTTATTGTTCATTCAACCTCTCTCCTATGTATAAAGTGGAATTCCATCAGGTGACAACTTCCAGCTTCAAGCAGTGCTGAGGCAGGTTGTTTTGTATCTGCAACTGCCGCAGCTGGTCATGGCCTTTCCAGATCATGAAAGTGAGAGCAGATACGTCGTGCAATGGTCAGCATTTCCTTTACATCATGGTGCTGCAGAAACTCCTGCTTCACAAGAATTAAACAATGAGCCATGAATGGAACATGAAAAAATAACACCATTCATATTGCATTTCACCACATTTGACAAATTGTCACATGCTATGAACCCAGCTCTCAGGGCAGGGGTTTAGCCACTTGTCAGTTTCAGTCAGTACCATGTCCAACATGTTCTCACCAGTGTGTGAAGAGGTCACATTGTGCATAGCAATTGTTGCATGCTGTCGAACTCCTGGAAGATTGCTACCACACCAATCCACCTTACTGCACTGATTATTCACACTACCAACATCACAAACAACCCCTGGCACCTGTGTCCAGTGTGCAGTTATACACAAATATGAACTACCCGCTGTTTTGCCACTTGTCCACATATCCATACATAAATGGATGAATGGAGAGGAGGAATGTTGAAGGGCATGACTTATTGAGTCAGACACAGTGCGGAACAATTCAGAGACAGCACGGGTAGAAAAGTATGTCCTGGATGGGACTACCATTTTGGACAGGTACATGCAGCAAACCACTGGAACCCAGAATTCTCCACAAAGGAGAAGGGCAAAAGATCAATTGCCAGCATTTCAGCTACAGCAGCATTAAGTTCACATGACACTGTATGATTGGGGGGTACTTCAGTTTATGCGCAAAAACACTCTGTAATGTGGGCTGACTTAAATATTGTACATGGGGTTTGATCACAAATGGTTGTGCTCTGTGATGAATGGCATTGGCAGGGGGTGGAGTGTGGACGTTTGATGAAGACGGTTGCACAGGTGATGACAAACCCAGAAATGCAGTTATTTTGCCAGATTTGCCACTTGCACTAGACATACTGCATTCACCACCACCACCACCACCACCACCGCCACCACCAAAAATGCTACTCTCACCAGCACTAGACAACATTTCAAAGTCATTATGCTCCTCCACCTCTTAATGCCTATAGTATCCTCTGCTCTTATTACCTTACTACTGCACACTTTTAATTTACTACTGGACTTAACAGTCATGGACAGGGATAACATACTTGTTAGGGTTGCTGGAGATGAGGTGAATGCCCCACTGTGGTATTAGCTGCCATCTTGTGCTGGGTCCACAGTGCCATGTGCCTATTCTTTAGATGCGTATGCTGTCCTCCTGTGCCCAGATGGCTCCCTTTTACCTCTACTCACACCCACATACACTGGCAGATTGTAACTGACTCATCATTTGCATCTTGAACAAAAAAATCCCAAATAAGGGATTGTGATGCTCTACTTTTAACATGTCCATGATGCTGCATATTTAACTCCGTTCTTTTAAGCACTGAAGTGGAGGGCACGTGATGTTTGGCACTGCACATCTGGACTGCAAGTGACCACCACGACTACCTGTCATTATTACTGTGTCATCATCATCAACTAAAACTGGTAAATCACAAGTTTTTAAGGGGATTCTGCAAACAGACTCAGACACAGCCACTTTGAATTTCTTTTCTCTGGTTCCCAACTGGGGTCAATTACATCATCATCATATTCATCAACACACACATTCACATCTTCTGCTTGAATGCTGGCATGTGGACTGCATGTTGCAACCACAGAAACATCATCGTCATCATCACATTCATCATCATCATGTACACCACCATCACCTGATATTTGTTCACCACACTGTGAATCACTGCATGGAAAATGCATGACATTAACCTCCACGATGGACGGAATATCACACTGTATGCTATCGTTGACATCATCATCAGAATCCTCAGGTTCAGTTACTGGGATGTTACTGGGAAGTATGACATCATCTACACTGCCACTCAGTTGCACTGCTTCACACTCAACTATATTTTTGGATACTGTACACTGGTCAGAATTCGAACTTGAGGCACCAATACTAATATTACTACCACCACTAACACCACTAACACTAACACCACCGGCTGGGAAAACATCATCTTCTCCAACTATGAGTGAAGCTACTGATTAGGCTGTAAAAAACATTGCAGGAGAAATACCTTTCCTCACATCAGCAATGCACTTCTGCAACTGCATACTACCACACCCATAGATTATCTTACTGGCAGCAGTGCCATGGCGAGAACCAGCTTTCCTTCACGTCTCTTGCCAGCATTTTGGGGATCAACAACAATATTATAAACAAATTCAGATTTTGCACGTTCACTCTCTGATTGGGAGCGCTGGATGTGAAGCAAAAAAAAAAACACTGTGGCTTCAGCAACAGATAGAGACTGTCACACAATGAAAACAACTTCAGCAACCAGTGGCGCTGATGAGGTCACAAAAACAATCCAATCTGGTGAAAAATTCCTTTTGCCAGTGGGGTTGGGGGGAGCACTGACTGCAGATTTTTATGGCAGTACAAGCAGCAAAACAAAGAACAGATACCATGATCGCAGTATAAAATCAGGCAGCTGCAGTGGATAGCAGGTTCACACTGCTGCACCTGCAATTACACTAGTCTGTGGCACAATAAGAGGTGCATTATTTGATGTTACACAACACCACACACACACACACACACACACACATATACACACACACCAGTTTGTCTACAATGGTGAACCAGTAATGCATAGCAAATTGAAAAGTTCAGTAATATGCCACTTATGGTAATGTAAACAACCGGGAATTATGAACTGCTGCACCAGATTTACACAACCCACAAGAAAATTTCAACAATTACTGACAATATTACTATGTGTACATTAACACAGTTATATAACAAAAATATAACCAAAAAACAAAGAAATCACAATTTCTCCATCTTAAATCTACCTACACCACAGATATGCCCCTCCCCCAAAGCACACTTTCACTGTCTTTCACTACACACACACACACAATGTTGTACATTAACATTCAAAATCCACACAAAAACAAAAATGCTGAATGATATGAGCACAGGAGGGTTTTCTCCAATCGATGAACTAAAGGTGGAGCCCCCCAAAAAACACAAAAGTGCTTTTTTAACAGCTTTTAAAAGGTTTCAATCACAGACAGCTTTCAGAGCACACTGTCTCCTACTGCTTCCTACACACACTACCCCAAACTGAGGCTGTGCAGATCAATATAGAGCCCATGTGACCCGAAATCCCATGAATCACTGCAAAATTCGCCTCCGGAGCTCAAAACAAGGTGAAGTGAGGTGAAGTGAGTTGTTCTCAATGCACTTCGCTTAAGATTTTGGTAGAGTAGTGGTCTGGGAAGGTGGAGTAATGCAAAGTTATTGTTTTCAGTGGACTTCACGTTACTCATTATAACGTGGATTACTCCACTTCACGTTGCGGAGCACTCCGCAAATCCACCTTTACTCCACAAATCACTTTGCAGAGTGAATTGAGCCCACTTCAGCCACCACTAGGTAGGAGTGCAGTGCAAAAATAACCCAGGAATAAGACAGCTCTGAATATAGCAACCAGGAAGTGCAAACCACAACTGCATCCCAGTTCACAGTGATGTGAAGTAAGGTAGAGGTGAACCATGTGGCCAATGTGTGTGCTAGCAAAGGAGTGGAGTTTGTAAAGCTGCAAGCATCAGCACATGTGAAATTACATTGTGCAGAAATGTACGTTTCTGAAACGTTTGTGCAGCGCAAACACATTTCATCATCATCATCATCATCTTTATTTTTAATGCGCCTTTCAAATTCCAAGGTGCAATACAAATTAAAACAATTTAAAACAATGCTGCACAACAATAACAAATATACAGTACAATACAATTAAAAACTGTTTTCCACATCACCGTATGCCATGCCCCATAAATAGGTCTTTGGTGCCTGTTTGAAACCCCCACAGTCATGCACTCCCTAATCCAAGGGGTAGAAGAATTACAGAGGGTGGGGCCACGAACATAAATGCCTGAACCCCTGAAGATTTAAAAGACCTTGGAATCTCCAGCAACCCCTCATTGGTGGAGCAGAGTGGATGCACAGGTAGGTAAGAAACCAGAAGCTCTTTCAGGTAGTCAGGTATTTGCAGGGTTTAGCATGGAGCTAAGTTGTTTGCCCTGTGCTATCACATTTGCCTGGGGCAAAACTTTGCTATATTCTTTTTTCATTCAGATTTTATTTAGAATTTATATTACAGAGAATACATCCATGTAAAAGAAACATATATACATGCATATCTCAGTTAAAAACCTTTGCTATATTCAAAAGTGACATACAAATGAGCCTACTTAGGTAGTCTGTGGGCAAACATCCAGATTAGCATCTCATTAAGACCTGATTTGCATGCAGTTTGCCCAGCACTATTGCAGGGTCCCACAGTTCCACCTGTAGGTCAGTCTGGAAGAACAGAGGCTGGCTGGGTCTGCCCACAGCTCCACCTGTAGGTCAGTCTGGCAGTGCATGGTGGTAGCTGCAGGCCACATTTGTACAGTACAGCATAGAACATTGTGCCCAGGAGACTACACAGCACAGGCACAGGTGGTGGTGGTGCTGCATGCAATTGTCAAATTGTAGTTCATGCTACAGTGCACAGCAGACACTAGAGTAGCAAGGGAGCCAGTAATGTGAGGGACACAGCAGTGCCTATGGTGTGTAGGGCAGTGATGACCACTGCACTGTACACAGTGACAGGCCCAACTTGCAGGTGTTTACTGACAGTGGACCTTACTGATATGCTGTTGTGTGACCCACAAATGCTGCATCACTGGCATAGGATACTCACAGTGACATATAAATGGTTGGCTGTGTGTGCTGTGGTGTCTGTACAGATGTGCGGTATGTTGCTGGGGGGACACATACCATTAGACAGGCACACTGGTGTTGAAGTATTCCCAACACTGGCCCATTTGCACTGCATGGCTTGTCCTAGCCTTGTGGAAGCACCCAGTCTGTGGTGCAGCCTGGCCACTTGTACACCCTCCCCTCAACATCCTCCATACCCACATTGCTGCATGTGTGTGCTGGCTTCTGTTGGTGTGTCCACAGAAGAGTGGTCTGCAGATATGTACTGTATGGCTGCAGTGCCATGGTGTCCACTGGGAGCCAGGTCACGACTTACTGCCTGGCATGGCTGGGACTGGTGGCAGATGATGGCATCATAGAGATGCCATCAATGAGCAGCATGTTTCTTCTATGTCTGGCTTATTTCTATGTTTCATACTTACTGGTTAGGGTAATGCAAAGCCGCACAAAAGTCATGCAAAGCTGATTTACCCAGACTTAAGAAGACCTTTTCCTGGGCAGTAATTTGCACTGTGCAAAGTTTTGTGCTATGTCGTGCAAAAACACTTTGCGTGGTGCTATTCCCTGAATATAGCATTGTGCCTGTATTCATGTACATGTCCCCTCAGTTTGCCCCTTGAATATATTATAGTTTTGCCTGGCACTAATGCAGTTTGCCCATGTTATTTGACCTTTTGATTATAGTGGACCCATGCAAACCTAGCGCTAGTCCTGCACAAACGGTTTGCACCCAGCACAAAGTTTTGAATATCTGGCCCATAGTGTGTGGTTATTGATACTCATCATAAATAATGACTGACTGAGGATCCTTTATTTATTGCTACTTTTGATAATGAATATTTGGGTCTAGTAAAGGAGTATAAATATCTAGGCTGCTGGACTGACTTAGATGGATTGCTCAGTTTAGTTACTTGGTTAAGCTGTTTGCCCCAAACAGTGGCTTTATCTTAGGCATCCACGGTGCTTAGGAAAGAACACCACATCTCCATGATTATGCCTATATTTTATTAATTCATACAGTATACCTCCATTTTCTTTTAAGGAGATTGTGTGTTCTTTGCGTCATTTTATCCACTAGAGACTTTATCAAACTGTTTTGGTGGGGTACTTTAAAAAACTGTAGTTGCAATTTGCTCGCTGCAATGCACATGTCATGAACAAGTGTCCTATAGGTAACCTTTCTTACTATCTCACTGATGCTTCATTCAAGGGATACTACAGCTGGACTATAATCATCTGACTGTTTTAAGTGCCAATTAAGGGGACAGTTGGTAAACATTCCTTAGCTTTCTTGGTTTTCAGGTGCTGGAATGCCTTGCCAATCTTCTGGCACCTGAATAATGTCAAGTTTCTATCTTTTCATCTACCCAAAAAAGTGGTTCTTGCACAGCATGCATTGGAATCTCAGCCGTGCTGGCTTGTTAGATGATTTATTATATACTGGGGGAGCACATTCACAACAATTAGTTTTCACAACACAAAGTGCCTATCCTGAGTGCAAATTAATGCACTGCCCAAAAGTTGCTGTATTTAAACAAGTCTGAATGTCAATGGAGTGCCCAAACTTAATGTTTTCAAATATGGCCTCCCAGAGCAAAGCCCTTTTGTAGGGACTAAAAGTGACACAGCACTACTCACATTGTCCCTGCTGGTTACCCAGTGATAAAACCTTTACTTGCCATAGGCTGGCAAAGAGCAATAGGAGTTAGTGTCCAAAACCAGTTAATAAGTTACACTATCTTACTGTATTCCAAGTCACCATTCAAATGACCCCTTAAACAATAAAAGGTACTAAGGAGTCATTTGCATCCTATTATGGCTTTGTTAACCTGTGAGGTGCTACAGTGTTCTCCATGGACTGTATGGAAAACTGTCCTTGTTCCCTCATCTGTAGTGCTTAGCAGACAGTTAAAACCACTGTGGTAGCTAGCCCGGTGGCACTGAGGGTTGAGGTGCTGGACGCCACACCTCGCACCATGCCAGTGACCTGGGTTCAGCAACAGACTCGGGACACCGGGGGCTGGCAGGGGAGAGGAAGGATTGAGCATCCCATGATTGCTCTCCTTCTTCTGGGGTGGGCTTGATGCATGTGTCATGCTGCAGTAGCACCTAGTGGAGGCTGGGTGCACTGTCAGTGGCGGGCTTACTAAGGGGAGAGAGTACGGCGGACATCTGCAAGCAGGTACATTTGACGTCATTGCAAATCTGGCTCCCGCTGGGAACATAATGGTGGAAAAATCACGGGGCAACCGAGGCTGCTCATGGCTGAGCCCCCATACCCCCGGACATGAGAGGCGTGGCTACCTGGTTCCTGGTCACGGGCCACCCAGGGAGGGCCCGTTATCTTCATCGGGTCCTGTGTGTGTCAGACACAGTAGCGTACACCAGACCTGATCTGGGGGTGCAGGTGCCAGCAGCTGGTGGTGTTTGTGGCCCGCTCTGCACAGGAGGAGTACAAACTGTTAAATGATAAAAAAAACAACAAAAAAAAACACTATAGTACCTGCTCTCGTCTTCTAATCCTCAAAAACATACAATATGCTTAATCACCCTTGTAGTCTTGTAGATCCCACTTTCTCTCACGATACTTATAGACATATGTTTAATATGTCTGGTAGTATGTCTTGTGGGTTCACCCTCCCTTACCAGATACCTGTAGGGGTATACAGCCCCGACAGGGACATGTCAACAGCGATCAACACTACAGCAACAACAACTCCAGCTCACTGTATTGTCGGCGCTGGACCCCAGCACTGTTTTCTGGGGGTCTTGCTCCTCCTCTGCTAATCAGCTCTGACTTGGAGTTGATTATTTTAATTGGGGGGTTGTGGGGGCACAGCCCCCCGCTTGCAGTGTTCAGGGTCAAAGCCCCCAAAAGGAAACCTGGTAGGCAAGGACCACCTTTAGGCTGACCACAAATGTGGTCAACATAAAGGTTTTGCTGTAATGTCGGCTGACAATATAGAAACATAGAAGTTGACAGCAGATAAGGACCGCAAGGCCCATCCAGTCTGCTCATTTTTGTTCTACCTTATGAATGTGCCATAGGCCTTTACTCTGTCAATGACCAATCTATTCATACTCATCTGTATTGCTCCCTTATGCCTATCCCATGCCTGCTTGTAGCTCTGCACTGTATTCATATTCACCACTTACTGAGGTAGGCCGTTCCATGCATACACCACCCCTTTCTGTGAAAAAGAACTTCCTCACATTATGTCTTAATTGGCCTCCCTCTAATCTCATACTGTGTCTTCATGTCCTGCTATTTTTCTTGTATTGAAACATGTTAGGCTCTTTTACCTTGTTAATGCCATTAGGGTGTTTGAATGTTTCGCTCATATCACCTATCTCCTTCCTTTACTCTAGGGCATACATATTGAGCTCCATTAATCTGTCCTGGTATGTTTTCTGATGCAGTCAATGCACCATTTTGGTTGCCCTTCTCTGGATTGCCTCCATTTTGTTAATGTCCTTGTGAAGGTGTGGCCTTCAGTACTGCATGCAGTACTCCAGATGGGGCCTAACCAGTGTCTTGTAAAGTGGTATTATTACCTCCCTCTTCTGACTTGTGATACCCCTACTAATACACCCCAACATCCCCCTAGCCTTACGTACTGCTTTAGTGGTCTGCTTGGATAATTTCAGGTCATCGGTGATGATGATTGTACCCCACTTGTGTCTTGCATCTGTTCTGACTGTATACCATTTACCACCACTCTCCATTTTCTGCCCACCAACCAGTTTGCCACCCATTTGACCACCTTCTGACCCACCCCAAGTCTACCCATCTTATTAATCAATCTTCTATGTGGAACAGTATCAAAAGCTTTGCTGAAGTCAATGTAGGTGACATCAACTGCACCCCCTTGGTCCACCACTCTGGTTACCCGGTCAAAGAAATCTATGAGATTAGTTTGACAGGACCTTCCTGTTGTAAACCCATGCTGTCTTGGATCCTGTGCTCCTATGGATTCCAGGTGTTGCACTATCCTTTCCTTAATGAGTGTCTCCATAATCTTGCCCACTACTGAGCTAAGACTGACTGGCCTGTAGTGCCCTGCCTCCTCCCTGCTACCACTCTAGTGGAGCAGGATCACATGAGCCCTTATCCAGTCTTCTGGGACCTCTCATGTGCTCAGAGACTCACTGAACAGCTCTGCTAATGGCTCTGCTAGTTCCACCCTCAAATCCTTTAGTACCCTGGGATGTATGCCATTTGGTCCCATTACCTTGTCCACCTTGAGCTCATATATATTTGTTGATCAGAGATCGTGGCTCCCCTCTAGGTATATGATTAATCTCCCTGGCAGGCTGGTTGACCTACTCCTCACCCAATTCCACACAGGCATATGTGTAACACCACTGGTTGTCTACTAGACCCACCTGTCTCACACAATCATGAATGCATATGTTAAATAGCCCTTTTAATCTAGTGGACTCTGTCTCTCACCCAGCCCCCATAAGTATATGTTTAATATCCCTGGTAGTCTGCTGGACCCACTTCCCTGTCCTTTCTATCAGTGTCTACTCCTTACCCAGTAATGGCAATGGCAAAGACCCACCTTTCACCTTTGTAGCAGGCCTCCGTCTGCCTTACTCAAGCACCAGTATCTCTAAACAGCTCTGTATAGTGATACAGTGCTTGGATGACGTCTACTGACTATCAACAAGTGTCATGCAAGTACTGTAGCACTGTATTGAGAAGTACAGCAATTCCAGTACTTGGGTGAGACTAACTGTGGTCAGCCTTGGAGATGACATGTAAGACTGGTCACTGTCATTGGGTTGGGGGTGCACTTGCTTGCAGGACTGGGAGGGGCATCCACTAGACTACCAGGAGTATTAAACATATGCCTACAAGGATCAGGTGAGGAAGAGGGGATGACTAGACTACCAGGTATATTAAATGTATAGGTTTCATAGATTTCATAGTTTTTTTTTTGAGCCTAGAAGACAAATTGTCCATGTTGCTCGTTATGTTTCATCTAGCCATAATACTATGTGTTGCTACTAACTAGGTACTTGTCCAGATTTGTTTTAAAAGTTTGCATGTTAGTACTAGCCACTACCTCTAGTGGTAGTCTTTTCCAAATTGTCACCACTCTAATATTGAACCAATGTTGCCTCCTGATTGTTTTGTACCTTTCTCCTGCTAACTGTAATGGGTGCGTTCTAGTTTTACACTTCTTCTCTTTTAACCTAAGCCCCAACTTTTCCCATAACCCCACATCTGAGAGTGCTTTAAAAACCATGCACGTCTCTTTTCAGCCTGTGAAAGTCCAATGTGTACATCCCTAACTCGGTTAGTCTTTCATGATATTCTTTGTATTGTACATTCTTAATCATAAGTGTGGCCCTTCTCTGGGTTTTCTCCAATGACTGTATTTCCATCCTATAGCCTGGTGACCAGAATTGGGCACAGTATTCCCTATCTTGACCTCACAAGAGACCCATCCAGAACCTCCCTCCTTCTACTTCTGATGTGCCTGTTTATACAGTTTAATGCATTTCAGCTGTTTTAACTACTAAACTATAATGTTGGTTAAACTTAAGGTCATTTGAAACCATAACCCCAAGTCCTTTTCCTCATTTACCACTCTTAGGGTTTGCCCATTAAGCTTATATTCTGCTGCTGTATTTTGTTCCCGAAGTGCATAACTGTGCACTTCTCAATATTGAAGGTCAGTTTAGAATCATGTGCCCATCCCTGCATGTTTTCCAGGGCTTTCTGCAATTTGGCTATGTCTTTATTGTTAATAATAGATCCTATTCTGGTGTCATTGGCAAACTTGGATTCCCATACCTCCCTTCCACTTGTCATAGAGTGAATATATACGTTGAAGAGACAATGTCCAAACACGGAACCCTGAGGGACCCCTCTTGTCACCTCCTTCCATCCCCAGCTTGAACTCCTGACAGCAGCCCTTTGCTTCCTATTTTGTAGCCAGGAATCTATCCAACATGTTATGTTTCCCTGAATTTTATGGCTAATCAGGGCATCCACCAGCTCTTCTTGTGGCACCTTATCAAGGGCTTTAGAGAAGTCCAGGAATATCATGACCACCAAGACACCCTTATCTAAAGCTTTGCTAACATTTACATAAAATTCCAGGAGATTTGTCTGACAAGAATGGCCACTTTTAAAGCCATGCTGAGCTTCATCAATATCATCTCCCTATAGCATAAATACCTCAGTGTAATCCTTTATGATTCCTTCCAGGACTTTGCTCAGTACCTATGTTAAACTTATAGGTCGGTAATTTCTAACCTCCTGCCTAGAACCCTTTTAAAAAATAGGTACCACATTTGCCACTCTCCATGCATCCACTACCTCCCCATGATCTAGTGATGCCTGAAATAATAGTGGTTCAGCCATCAACTCAGCCAATTCGATGACTACTCTTGGATGAATCCCATCCGGGCCCAAAGACTTGCTCAGATCTAGCTTGAGCAGTCTTTTTTTAACATTCTCAACCTCTAGGTTTGGTGTATTTTGATCTTTGTCATGATGTGGTTTATTCCCCAGAGTTCTGGTGTTATAGACTGATGAGAAGTAGCTATTATATCTTTCTGTCATTTGGTTGTTATCTTGAACTAGGTGCCCTCCTGGATCCTTAAGTGGATCCATAGTTTGTGATCCCCCTTTTTTATTACTAATGTAACTATAGAATGTTTTGTAGTTGTCTTTAACCATTCCTGTCAGTCTTAACTCATATCTCTTCCTTGCAGCTTTTATGGCTTTCTTAGTGTTTTTAAGCATTAATTTGTACTTATCCCAGTTTTCTTCATGCCCACCACTTTTTGCCTCTGCATTAGCTCTATTTTTTTTTAATCATCCTCTTTACCTTTCCCATCATTCATGCTGGGATCTTCCCTGATCTATTATACTTTTTTGATCAGTATGTGTTTATTACCATGCAGGTTATATTACCTCCAAAACCACCCACATGCTCTATACAGATTTTTGCTGAAAGTCAGCTTCCCAGTTTCACTAGCTAAAATCATCCCTCAGTTTATTGTAGTCCATGTTATCATATTTCCTAATCATTGTGCTGCCTGACACTCCAGTCTGTTGTCCATCTATAGTAAATTCCACCCTGGCATGATCACTAGAGCCGAATGGGGTGGTGACTCTGCACTGCTGTATTCTATCACCCATATGACTAAGTACAAGGTCTAACAGAGTGTCCCCTCTAGTTGCTTTTTGCCCATTGCAAAACATATACAAAGTACATTGGTTATGGGGGTAGCAAGGATAGGAGATATGGGAGCCTGCAGCCAACATAGGCAAGATATTTGTAACAGGATCATGGTGGTGTGAAATTTAAATTGCAGAGTACTGTACACTGAGTTTAAGCTGTGCAATACAGTCTGATGTGAAACTGGTAAAACAGAGTGGGATGGTTTGGGTAATTCTTGTAATGTGGAGAAAGGAGGAAAATGCCTTTTTACAAGTGCATGCTGTATAAAATTGTGCCAGTAAGATGGTTTGAGAGAATACAGAGAGGCAGAGGGATAGATGAGGAGAATGAGACTGTCCAACAGTGATGGTGGATAGAGAAAGCAGACTGGCTTGCTACAGATCTATTGCAAGGAATATGAAAGAAACACGAAGTGGATGATTGGAAAGAGTAGGAGGTGGGATGGTTAGGTTAATGGAAGAGTAGAGGCAAGTAAGAACAGTGGCAAGCCAGTATTTGGCTAAAAAGGAGGGACACTGTGAGAGACACCAGGCCTCAAGGGCCTGCCCTGAGTAATTCAACCGTCTTTCTAAAATCTACCTTTTTGAGATCCAGGATCCTTGCCCTTGTGTAGTTTGGTTCCAGAGCTATCCTTATACTGAATCTCACTGTATGGTGATCACTGGTCCCCAAGTGACCTCCCACATTGACATTTTCAACACTGTCCCTGTTACTAAGTACCAGGTTCAGTATTGCCCAATAATTAGTTGGTTCACTGCCTAGGTGCCTGAGGAATGCCCTCTGCAGAGAGTCCAGGATGTCCCTGCTTCTAGCTGAAGCCACTGCTGGAGGCTGTAATCCACATCTGGAAGGTTAAGTCCCCACCAGCAGCACCTCCCCCTTTTCTCCCATCTTGCCAGTGACTTTCACCAGTACCTTATCTGATTCTCCACCTGTCCTGGAGGTCCGTAGATCACTCCAGTGTGAACAGGGCTTTATTTCCTGTCTCCAGGTGACCCCAGTACCTCGGCTTCCCTTGTATTCCCTGCATCTTCATTGCTTTTATGATTTGCCTCACATAAAGCACTACGGTCTCTCCTTTCCTTCTCACCCGGTCCTTCCTGAACAGAGTATAACCTGATATGACCATGTCCCAGTCATGGTCTTCAGTGCCTCCATGACTTAATAGAATGCTACAATATCCAGGTCAACTTCTGCCATGAAGGCTTCTAAATGTCATTAAATGTTTTGTAGGAGCAGAAATTGCAAGTTGCCCACAGGTAGCTCCTCATATCTCCATATAATAATTCATGTTACCTCCTTGTTCCATGTATTTATTCAGCTTGTTTTAAACACATCTTCTATGTTGCTTCTACAATTTCATATGGCAATGTGTTCCACAGGTTGGCCACCCTTTGAGTAAAAATTGCTTCCTTTTGGTCAACTAAACTTAATTGCTTGTAGATGTAGTTGCTTGTAGTTGTAAATGATGTCCTTACAACTTATCTCTAGGTCGGAATCCTGTTTCATAGACCTCTAGCATCCTCATGACCTTCCATATTTCACTTCCACTCTGGGATCTTCAATATTGCAGAGTAAAAGTATTTCACAGACCCAACAGCTACAATATTTGGAGTGTGTGTACAACTTGACTGCCATGGTCAGAACTGCAATGCAGCTCTGTATCAATGGAGATATGATAGGTGTAAACAGCTTTCACTGCCACCAGTACTGCTGGGTGGTGGAGGTTACATACCACTGTGAGCATTGATAAATGCAGGGTTGCATAAGTGTTAATTGTCCTGGATTTCTTCTTTTGCTCAAAAAATGACAGACAACGGAGTTGTTGTCGTGCTCAGATTGGCAATGAATTTATTAATAATTTATATTTCTTTGCATGTATCATCACCATTTTCATTATTTCCTTCCACAATTCTTTGTTTTTATTGCCATTATATATCAATCTCTGGTCTCCCCTCCTTCTTGTTCGTCTTCTTCTGGCCTCCCCAGGTGAAAACCTAGGAGCCTTCCTCTTCATTCTTTCTGGTAGGTAACGGTGACCACTGAGACCACTCTTTTCTCCTTCTGTTCCTTCACCTTCTTCTCATATTCCTTTATCCTTCCCTCCTTTTTTCCCCATAGCCTGTCTCCAGCTTGCATTGGATGACTGGCCTTCCCCCCTTCTTGACCTTCTCTCACTTCTATTATCTTCCTTCCTGCTTCCTCCATGCCTCAATAAAGACCATCATCTCTGTATTAAACATGTCGATTGCTATGTCTGACAAGTGCACCCCTTCTACTCTGTAAAATTCAGCCACCCTCCTCTCTCCCCTCAATTAACCCATGTCCCCCCATAGACCTGATCAGCATCCCTCTCCTTTTCATCTTCCTCCTGGCCCTATCCATTGCTACATGACTGTGCTTATGCCTCCATACCCACCTTGGTATCATATCCGACCATGCTATGCTCACTGCTGCCCACCACTGCTTTATCTTCTTAAGATCCTGTTTAACCCTCAAATACGTATCGACCCATGGCTTCCCCCCAATATCATTACCCCCAAGATGTAAAATTATTAGATCTGGGGTGGGCCACCTTTCCTTCATTTCTATTAGGGTGGGGAGTAGCTGTGCCCATCTCATCCCTCGCAGACCATGCCATATCAGCCGACATTCCCTGGCATCTTGGTACAGCTGTTTTCCCCCAGCTTTCTATTCTGCTCTCTTTTCTGCCCAATAAATGTAGGAATGCCCACAGATCAATATTTCCGTGATCCTCCCTTTTCCTAATAAATCAAGCACATATATATTAGTTTCACCAATATGTCAATTTTTTCTCTCCTTTCTGCCCCTTTCACTTCTTATTTACCATATTAACACAGTTTCTATCATTCTATATATATATTTTTTTTATATATAACTCTCCCCTTCCCATACCTTCAGATTTTCCCCCTGTAGCAAGACCAATGCCCAGTTACTCACTTTGTTTAATGCCTAATGTACCTCTTGCAGCAGGCTAACCACCATCATCCTTTTTCCATCATAGTGGTCACTGTTTCCACGTCCACCACCCATTTTGAAGCTGCCCCAATCCGGAAAGAATAATACGGAAATTGGCTGGATCCTCCCAAAAACTCAATGCCTTTTTGAGTATGGGCGTTACTTGGTAACTTGTCACTTTTTCCCATCCCCGTGCACAAATAACCTCCCTTCTTTGCAATAGCACTCTGTGGCGTAAGCCCACAAAGTCTTTACCGGGCACAAGTTCCCATCAGGGTGAGCCTCCACGGTTACCACACTCCCTTTTCCTTCTTGATCCATCTTGGATGTCCTGATCTTCAGCTGTATTTGTTGTGTTCCCCATTTTATATCCCCCCATTCCAAACCTTCCTCTCCCTTCTTGCCATTGTGGCCCACTGCTTCGCTCACTCTAAGGGCCCATGCAAACATCACTAAATAAATCATTTGAAACAGCAGGGCCTCATCCTTGGATTTACAAATGGCCAGTAATACTCCCCCCAATATACATAACCGTTGGTCTGCTATTGGCCTCCTTCCATTCTTAATCCTCTGCTTTAGCTCTCCACCCTTGCATCGTTCTACAGATTAACATTGATCTTGTAGGATCCTTCCATTTCTTTAAACTGCTCACTAAGCTGATTCCTGCTAGGTAAATTACCATTGTTGAATGAGCTGTCCATTTTTGCCACTGCTCTAACATGAATTTTCCTAACTGCTCTTCTGTTACTGGCCCACTTACCTCCATGCAGTGCATTTTGCTGAATGCTTGCAATGCCCACCATGCCCCTTCATAGGACCTCAGGCTCTGTGGTGCCCAAGAGCTGTGGAATAACATCTCAGCTCCGTCTTGCCAATGTCCCAGATGTTTGTTGGGATGGCTGTTTTCCGCTCCTCCGCTGTCAGTGCCAGCATTCGGAAATGATCCAGCTGCAGACAGGAATGGCTATCAGCTAGAATATTCTTTACCCCATCTATGTGTCTGGCCCTAAAAGACATGTTTAACTGTAACCCCTCATACTAACTTCCTCAATACCTCCATAACTGACTCCGACCTGGCCCTCTGTTGTTCAACATCCACCACTGCCTTGTTATCACACCAAAATGTAACCTTCTGGTTCCTCATTTCCATCCCCCATACCAGGGTGCATGCCAAAATTGGCATAATTTCCAAAAGTGTGATGTCTTTTACCTTCCCGTCCCATACCCACTCTACTGGCCATGGTTCTGAAAACCACTTCCCTCTCAAATACCCCCCCCCCATACCTAGCCCTCCAGCAGCATCTGTATATAATTCTAGGTTTGTATTGAAAGTTATTCATCTTGACAAAAGGAACAGCCATTAAAATCCTTTAAGAATTCCTCCCATACTGTAAAATCCTCTCTCATCCCTTTGGTTATGTCCACCCAGTGATGTGGCCTGCTTACTCCTACTGTGGCACGGGCTAGCCTCCTAATGAATGCCCTCCCTGGCCCAATTGCCCTACATGCAAAATTCAAATGCCCTATCACTTGCTGCACCTGCCTTAATTGTACCTTTCTTCTGCTGGTATGCACCAGAATTAACGTCCTTAGTTTCTGTGCCTTTTCTTCTGGCAACCTGAATGCCTCCTGTTGTGTGTCTATTTCAATTCCTAGAAACTCCATAACCCTACTAGGGCCCTCAGTTTTCTCAGGAGCTAATGGCACCCCCAGCTCCCTGCACAATTCCTGAAAACTTGCCAACATCTTCTCCATCTGCCCCTTCCACTGCCTATCAACAGGAAGTTATCTAAATAGTGTATCACCAATTTGTGCCCTGTCTTCTGTTGGAATATCCATTGTAGGCAGGTGCTAAATGATTCAAAAGTGGCATATGCGATGGAGCAACCCATCAGAATCACCTTATCAAAATAATACTGGCCCCCTGTTTTGAAACACAATAGATCCCAATCTTCCTTCCTTTCTGGGAGCAGCCTAAAGGCTGCTTTTATGTTAGTCTTGGCCATCTAGGCATCAGGGGGTTGCCCGAATAAGCTGTACCACTTCTTCTAATGTAGCACAAGTGACCCGGCTGTGTTCCTTTCCAATAAAGTCATTAACTGAGTCTCCCTCAGGGAACGACAGATGGTGGATTGTCCTGTACTCCCCTTCTTGTATTTTGGGTACTAGGCCTAATGGGGAAATTCTCATGTTGTCAACCCTCCTTGCAGCTTTTTCTTTCTCTATTTTCCTCCTCAAGATGTCCTCCTTTCCTCTGATTGATCCTAAGTTATTGGTCTCCCTTGCTTGTCTCAGGCCCTTGCATCACAGCGGGAAACCTGATTTAAAACCTATTCATATGTTTTCTGCCATCTCCCTATCTCGGTGCACCATAAGCCATTTTTCCCATGCTTCGATTTTTATGAGGGTCGTTGCCAGCTGGAATCAGTCTCTAACCCCTAAAACCTCCCCCCCCGTCCCCCCTTGACTATTTTTCTGACCTTCCTTTCAAAGAGGCCTGCCCCCACTCCGTACCCCTGCCTCTCGGCTCTTTATTCCATGCCTGCCCTTTGAAAACCAGTCCTCTCAAAGGACTGGTGGCCCATCCTGGTTTCCCCACCTGGGACCCTGATACCCATGTTATCCTGCACCTTGATGCCGGGTGAGATACCCCACATTTTGAACAGGCATGTTGGAACCGACATTGGGGCCATGAGCAAAATGCCTGATTATATCCCCAACAGCATCTCTGCAACGTCCCCCCCTTTTCTTCCCGTCTCCCCTTCAGGCATGGATTTGTCAGTGACATAGTCGGTCCACAAATCTAACTGTTTTGTGTCCCATCTCATGACACCATAGGTGGCCATCCTCTGCCGAAAAAAATCATCATAATAAATCCAACCCACCCCCTTCTTTTGCTTTCGCTCTCCTTATAATCAGGGAATACATAATCAGTGGTATGCCCAGCTCAGGTTTCTTTTCCATTGCAATGGCCAAATATGTAGCAAAACCTACAAACCACCCATCCCAAGTTTTCCCTTTTGTGAACTTAACCTCCTCTTTCTTACCCAACAATACCACAGCCACTACCATCTCACTTTTTCCTATATTCTCTGTTTCCTCATACTTTGCTGCCGCCTCTCTACTGACCAGTGCAAATATACAGTATCTACATATTCCCCTTTCCATATCTTCTCCTTTGTGACCAAAGGCACATGTTCCCCTATTCTCATACCTGGTGCTCCTATGTCCCTCATTCCTTTACCTACTCCTTCTGCCACCTTGTCTATTTCCCCATTTGGTCCTTTGTCCTCCTAATCTCTGCTAGTGCAGTTTCCATTTGCCCCAGGCCGCCTTCCCTAGGGCCGCTATAATTTGACCAATGTATACTTTAATGCTATCCCCACTGTGCCTAATACACTGCCCGTAGGCCTGCCCTTCCTTGTATCCGGCTGTCACCGGGCTGAGTCAAACCATTTTCTGGTGGAGCGGCTGTGTGCGGTGTCAGAGGTGGAGGGCACGGTGCCACTGGAGGTTCCTGCCTGAGTTCTGGAGTGGGTACTAGAACTGGATCCAGGGAAGGTACTAACAGCTCAGGCACTAGGTGCTGCAGAGGTGTTGGACTAACCACTCGAGGTGACGGCCCGGTTGGGCTGCTTGGCCTCTTGGTCGGTCTTTTTTCGCTGCCCTCTGTACCTTTTTCTGCTTTCCGCTTCTCCCTCACCTTCTCCAGTCCCTCTCCTTCCACCATTTGCCACATGAGATTGGCCTTCTCTGCCAATTCAATGATGGCCTTGTACGCCTCTTCCTTTGTTGGCTTGTTCTTCCTTGGCACCATCCTGCTTTTACCTTTGAATACATTGATAAAATTGCCTTTGTTATTTCCCATTCCATCATGCCCTACCTTAAATGCGCTGTTATCCTTTTCCTGCTTTTGCTCTGGAATTACGTCCCCTACAGCCTTGAGCCCCAGATCCCGTGGCACGCGTTGTCAAGATGGTGGCTGAGACCCTTTGTTTCATGCCCACCCTAATCGCCGCTTTTCCCTTTTTTTTTTTTGTCCCTTTCTCTGTCAACCATCCTCGCTTCTCCAGGTCCTTCATTCCTGTAGTCCCCATGTTGTAGGTGCCCCGCTGGCCAGAATATCCTCCCCATACACAGCCCCATGGTGTGGTGTCTCTCTCCTCTCTCTCTCTCAGAACCCTGCAGGCATTTTGGGATCACTGTAGGAGACAGGGACCATGACCAGAAATGTTCCTCATCTTCTCCTACAGTGCTGCAGCATGTTGTCCACGCAGCTCACATCATTGCTGATGTGTGCTGTCTTTTCCTCCTCTCCCTTCTGCATACTGCTCCCCTCCACAGAATGCTCAGCAACCCCCCGGAGCACTATTTTTTTTCATTACTTCTATAGCCTTTTGCACGCATGCATATTTTCGTGCATGTGTGCAAAGCACAGTGCGGCAACTGCTGCCATGCCCAAGATGGCTACTGCACGTCTCTGTACATATGTGAAGCACTGCGCATGCACAAAACTACAGTGGCTATCTTGGACACAGTGCTGTTTTGTGCTGTGAGCTCTGCCTTCATGGAGCTGCTTTGACTCACCTCCCCGAACTCCATTAGCAGTCCATCTTCATGGAGCTGCTCTGGCTCACATCATGGAACTCTATTAGCTGCTTCCCAGAACTCCATTAGCATCTGTATGCAGTCGTGTCAGCTCTGACCAGAATTTGTTCTTTCTTATTCCCTCTCTCAGACTCTCTTGGAGTAGTGTCAAAATGTTCACATCAAGATTGGCATACAAGTACAACCTGTAGGAAGAATGCTATGTGAAGATTATTCTTCTCCACTTCTGTTTCTTGGGTGTAAGGGTCTTTCACTGCATATCACATGAATAACGGGGTCCTTCACTTGCAGATAGGCACTCTCCTCTCTCTGTCTCTATGTAAGTTCTAGTGGAAACACTTTTTCAGTACACATGTGCACCAGTCAGTCTCTGGAGGCTTGCAAAAAAATAAATACATGCAGAGAGTCTCCAGGGCTCTGTTGTCTGCCCAGTTTCAAGCAATTTAGCTTTATTTCCTACCAGCTCCAGAAAGGAACTGCTTCCTCCAATGGAGCTGGATGTGAATAGAGGCTGGCCTACCAGACAATCATGCAACTCCCAAAGAACATCTGATTCCTTTCTGAATACATCAGGAATGGTGCAGAAACTGGCTCCTTAGCTTCTTAAAGTGGGTAGATCCTTGCTCTTGATTAGCTGAAAATCTGTGGTCAAAAGGGTCCACATGAAATACATACAGCATGCATGCTTTCTGTAAATGTTCCAGAGCTCATAATTGATGAGTGGTATGCCCATTGACCCCAGTCTCATCATGCCTAAGAATCAAGGGGCAAATAACATTGGCAGCACCATGTTTGCATTTGTCTTTATTTTGCAGCTTCTGGCTAACTCTTTGAAGCCCTCAGAGGTGTTACTTTACTCCATTTCTTGCTCTGCTTCCTGCCCTGCAGCTGGAAGCACCTTTTTTGCAGGTGCCCTGCCCAACTGCCAATTGTCTTAGTGGCAGTATAGCCACTATATACAGTGACCATGGTGGTGTGTACATCAAAGAAAGCACCAGGCCAAACACAACCTCCATACTGCAGTAAACTTACCCAGAACACACTGATGTAATATCTTGGATGGAAACCAGAAGGCTATAAAGGAGGTCCAGTGGGATGGTGGAGTTACTGCTAAGCCTGGAAACCCATGTGCACCCCTTCCAGAAACTGTGCATGGGACCATCATGTTCACTTACTGTGCCACCCCCCCAGGGCACAGAAGGATCACTAGGAGTGGCACCTCCATCAGCACCCCTCATCACTGACCTTTTGGGTTCCTCCCTCTTTCAGTGGTGCCTGATCTTCAAGTGTCTTTTGCTGCTCACCAGTGCAAAAATGTCTTCCATCTTACCCTGCCATATCAGGATGTCATGCAGTTGACACTTTGCGTTGCAGTTATCATTGGAGTCAATCTTAAAAACTTCCACACAAGAGTGGATTTCTACTATGTGCTTCCAAAGATGTATCTTCCAGAACTGGACACAGTACTCTAGGGGGTCTTACAAGGGATCTATACAGAAGTAATACCACCTCCCTCTTTCTTCTTCTGATACTCCACCTTTTGCACCCCAGTATCCTACAGTTCATCCATGATGGTTCGTCAGCGATGTGGGTTAGGTAACTTAGGGTACAAAGAATATGTCGCCAGAACATTAGGTGCTGAAATTCGCTACCAGAAAGTTACAGCACCAAATGACTGTGCTGCAAAAGAGTTAGAAACATAGAAACATAGACTTTGACAGCAGATAAGGACCACTTGGCCCACCTAGTCTGCCCATTTTCCTACCTAGAGGATAAGCTGCAGATCCTATTTATCCAACAGCCTATTTCTTCCTCCCCCCCAACAAAAATTGCCTTATGTTTCTCCTATGCATTCCTGAATTTTCCCACAGTTTTAGACCCTACAACTTCCTCAGGAAGGCTGTTCCATGTATTACACACCCTCTGCACGAAAAAATAATTCCTCACATTGCCCTGTGCCGTCCCCCCTCTATCTTCAAATTATGTCGCCTTGTTCTTGCACATCTCTTTTTCTGAAAGATGCTACCTTCTTGGACTTTGTTAATTCCACTGAGGTACTTAAATGTTTCTATCATGTCCCCCCCTCTCTCCCTTCCACAAGGGTATACATATTAAGCTCATTTAGCCTCTCCTTGTATGGCTTCTCTTGAAGACCCTGCACCATTTTAGTTCTCCTCCTCTGAACTGCCTCCACCCTGTTCATGTCCTTGTGGAATGGGGTCTCCAGAACTGGATGTAGTACTCGATGGTCTCACCAGCTGTCTGTACAGGGGATAACAACTTCCTGTTTTCTGCTGGTGATGCCTCTCCTATACATCCCAGTATCCCCCAGCCCTCCTACCACCTTCTCACATTGCTTGCCAACCTTAAGGTCATCTGATATGATTACCCTCAGGTCCCTTTCCATTTTGTTGTTGTTTCTACCACCCCCATTGTGTAATCTTCCCTTGATTTTTGTTTCTCAGGTGCATTACTTTGCACTTCTTTGATTTGAATCAAGCTGCCATACTTCTGACCATTCCTCCATCCTTGCCAAGTCCTTCTCATCCTTTCCACGCTCCTTGTGTATCAACCGTGTTGCAGATCTTTGTGTCATCTGCAAAGAGGCATACTTTTCCTTCCAGTCCCTCTTCAATGTCACTTATAAAGACATTAAAAAGGACTGGACCCAGTACTGAACCCTGCGGTACCCCACTAATAGCTCCTCTTTCTTCAAAGTGGACTCCATTTACAATTACCTTCTGTGTCCTGTTGTTCAGCCAATGTTTTACCCAGGCTACCACCCTGGGACCCATTCCCAGGCTGGTTAATTGGACTACTAATCTTTTGTGTGGGACTGTGTCAAATGCCTTGCTCAAGTCTAGGTAGGCCATGTCCACAGCCCCTCCCTGGTCTACTACTTTGGTCACCCAGTCAAATAAATCAATTAGATTTGTCTGACATGACCTTCCAGCTGTCATCCCATGCTGCCTTGGGTCCTGTGCCCCACTGGTCTCTAGGTACTCAACAGTTCTTTCCTTCAGAAGTGATTCCATCACTTTCCCTACCACAGAGGTCAAACTGACAGGTCTGTAGTTTCCTGCCTATGTCTTGCTCCCACTTTTGTGAAGGAGAATCACATCAGCCTTCTTCCAGTCCTCAGGTACCACACCAACCTCCCATGATTTGTTATAAAGGGTAGTCAGTGGTGTCACTAGTTCTCTGCTTAATTCTTTTAGAATTCTGGGGTGAATTCCATCTGGCCCCATTGCTTTGTCCACCTTCAGTTTTAGGAGTTCTTTCAGAACCCTTTCTTCTGTGAAAGGACTGGGATCGCCCCCCCTCTCTGGAATGCTTCTGTTAATTGGATTAGGCACCTCCCCCGCTTCCTCTTTTGTGAATACAGAACAGAAATATTCATTCAGTATCCCTACTTTTTCACTGTCACTCTCTGCCCACCCACAATCCATTCTATTCAGCCTCACTATACCTCCCTTTGTCTTTCTACTCTCCTTGATATACCTACAAAAGTTTTTATCCACTTCTTAACTGAGTTGGCTATCTTTTCCTCAGTTTGTGCCTTTGCTATTCTGACTACCATCTCTGCTTCCTTTTGCCTTAACTGGTAGTTCTCTGTCCTACTCCTTCTGTGTTTCCTATACTTTATAAATGCTGTCTTTTCTCCCTAACTTTACCGTCACTTCTTTTGAGAACCATAGTGGCTTTTCTTTCATTTTGATTTGTTTATTTGCTTCACACAAAGGCTTGTTGACTCTGTGATGGCAGTTTTGATATTTCTCCATTGTTGCTCCACCCCTCCTTCTAGCCTGTTTGCTAATGCTTTTCTAAGGCACTCTCCCATCTTGTCAAAGTCAGCCCTCCTGAAGTCCAGAACCCTCACTTTTGTATGGCTTGATTCTGTAGCTGAGTTTATCGTGAACCACACTGTTTGGTGGTCACTTGTTCCCAAATGGCTACCCACTTCTAGATCTGAGGTCCTCTCACTGTCCCCGTTTGAGTGTACGAGGTCTAAGATTGCTCCCTCATGAGTAGGTTCCAAAACTAGCTGTCTGAGGCATGCCACCTGAAGGGCATCAAGAATGGCCCTGCTTTTGGATGTGGCTGCAGCAAAGGTGCTCCAGTTAGCCCCCCCCATCAACAGTATCTCCCCTTTCTCTGCCATCCTAATTATGCCTTGTATCATATCCTTGTCCAGTCCCTCCCCCTGACATGGGGGTCTGTATACAACCCCCGTGATGAGTGTGGTGCCATTTCCAGTCTCTAAAGTGACCCACAGTGCCTCCTCTCCTCCCTGTTTACTCTTTTGTTCAGTTGCTTTTATCCCTTCCCTTACATAGAGAGTTACTCCCCCCTTCTGCCCTCCCTGTCTCTCCTGTAGGTTGTGTACCCTGGTATGTTAACATCCCAGTCATAGTTCTGTGTGCACCATGTTTCTGTGACTGCTGTGATATCCAGGCATCCCTCTTCCATCAAGACCAGCAGGGCAGGGAGATTGTGGCCCAGACTACAGGCATTGGTACTCATTACCCTCCATTTCTTGATGGCCTTACCCCTTTTTGCCCCATCCCTGTCCGTATTGCGTGTGTCACTTTCTCCATTTACCCTGTGCTTCTCCTATTGACATCTCTATGTTGGTGTCTACCACTTAGTACCCTGATTTTTTGGGGGAGCTAAATTTCCTGCTCCTTTCCAGTGCCTCCCCTTGGCTAGTTTAAATTCTTGCCAATAGGTATTTAAACCTATCACCTAGGATCCTGATTCCCTCCTGGACAGATGCAGGCCATCATGCCAGTATAGGCCTGCATCCATCCAGGTGGACCCCAGTCCCCAATGAAGCCAAATCCTGAGCTCTGCACCAGTTTTCAACCATTGATTGAATCTCATGGTGTGGAGCACCCTAACATCTGTGCCATAGATGAGGCGACCAAAATGGTGCAGGGTCTGCCCAGAAGACATATGAAGAGAGACTAGGATCTTAATATGTATAGCCTCGAGAAAGGAGGGAGGAGGGACATGATAGAAACTTTCAAGTATCTCAGGGAATAAACAAAGTCCAAGAGGGTAGCATCTTTCAAAAAAAAGGTGTGCAAGAACAAGGTGGCACAATTTGAAGATGAGGGTTGGCTCAGAGGTAATGTAAGAAGTATTTTTTCACACAGAGGGTTGTGGATGCATGGAATGGCCTTCCAGAGGAGGTTGTGGAGTCAAAAACAGTAATTGAATTCAAGCATGCATGGGACAGTCATAAGGCCATTCTAGGGGATGGGGGTAGAAAGAAGTAGGCTGTTGGTTAACTAGGATCTGCAGCTTATCCATTAGTTAGGGAAATGGGCAGACTGGGTGGGCCAAGCGGTCCTTATCTGCCATCAAATTCTATGTTTCTATGTTTCTATGTTTATAGACAGGCAGCACCTCCGAGAAGGTTACCATGTGTGCCATTTGTCTAAGGCCCTCCCATCTCCACAAATGCTTCTTGCACTGCTCTGATCCCTTTCTTAGCCAGGTCATTTGTCCCTAGGGGGACAATGACATCCAGTTCCCCCAGTGCAGCTGCTCCTGTCATCCTCAGGATTAGCTCCCTGTCCCTCCAAGCCATGGTGCCAGGCAGACACCTTACATCCCTTTCCCCTTCCTCCCCCAGTTCTACCTTCCTAACAATGAAGTCCCCCACCAGGAGTTGTTTCCTTCCCCTGTGGGGTCCCATGCCACCCTCCTGTGGTTATCCTTTGTGGAGGTTGCCAGCATCCTCCTTGGTCTCCACTGTGGGTGCCTCCATAGAGGAACCACACTTTTCCGTAACAGCATAGAAATTGTGGAGAGGTATAACTGGAGGGATGCACCTCTGTTCCACCACCCTCACCCTCCCTGAGCCCACTGTGGTCCAACCACTCCTCTTTCTTGGCAACCTCTGAGGCAACGGCAGTGACTCTGGTGGTCCCTGGGTGGGAGAGGAGGTCCCACAAATCTAGGACAACTCAGCCTGGAGATGAGCACCCTCCTCCCTCAGCCCAGAGAGGTTCCTGCAGATGGGACAACACTGCATCCTCCAGAACATCTCCTGGAAGACTGCTGCTCCACAGTCACTGCACTACACCACTCCCATCATGTCTTTTTTCTGGCCCCCTAACTGTTGTTTGGAATACTTACTCTTTCCTCTGTTTGTTTTTTTATTCCACTACTTTCTTACTGCCTTTGTGCCCTTTTAGCTCCTGATCTTCCTGTTCTAAGACAAGAAGTTCCTATATTTCTCAGTAGTCTCCTTACTTGCTCAGAGTCAGACCTCCAGCAGCTAGGGGAGAAGGAGAGCTACTCTTGCCCTTCTAGGATGGTGAGTCTTTGGTGGCTCTGTGATCACTCACTTCCTGCTCCCAAACAGGAAGTTCCTGTTGTCAGTTAAATCCTGTGCCTATAAAAGTAGAACTGGTTTAGGGTGTGGGGGATGAACGGGAGGAAGGAGGGCAATATAGTCCCAGTAGAGAAGTTTTAGTTATACCAGTAGCTCCTTCCTCCTGGTGTTCTGTCTGTTCTCTGGCAGAAGCTATCTAGGGTAGTGCTTAAATCTGGTTTTAACCTGTCTCCTTTAACTAAGCCACTCCCCCTACTTTTCAAATCTTTCTACACTTAGTTAATTTCACAGATAACAATTCCCTTCTGACACCTGTGACAAGCACCTAGATAAGTACACAGATAACACAGATAACCGATAACAATTTACTTCAACTACCTCTGACAAACACACTAACTCTTTTTCTTTTACCCTAAATTGAAGGTCCTAGTACAAGATTTAGGTTGTGTGGGGAGGCATCAGACTCCACACCCTGCAAAAATAAATATAACATCCTCCGGGGTGGGAATGCTGTGAAGGGCAGAAATATTGTTGGGGTGCCCAACAGGGTGTGAGTCTTGAGGATGATTTAAAATCCAGATCACCCTGTCACTCCCACCTTGTTGAGGTGCCCACATTATGATACCTAACAATGGGATACCATATCCCACTAGCCCTCCAACTTCCTTGTTGCACTGCCTGGCCACCTTTCGGTCATCAGATATGTTTACTGAAAGTTCTGTTTAATGCTTGGTAGTTGTCAGTACTACTTCTACCACAGTTATCAGTACCACATGTGAGTTCCTCAGAAATGGCAGAAAATTCACAAATTGATTCATAAAGGTGAAGTTGATAACTTTGCCTGAAGTTAGCCTGTGAATTAAAACTTTGCAACATCTCTAGTAATGATGCCGTAAGTAGTGGTATTTTATAAACCTGTCCTTTGAGTGCCCATTTTATTCAATGTATGTTACACTGAAAAGGTTTTGAGTTTCTGATTTTTATGAAGCTTTAGCTGTTTCTGTTTGGTTTCTCTATTGTGTGTTAAGTGCAGCAAAGGGCATTGTGATGTGACTGCGAACTGTTCAACCTGCTCTTCTTTTCATGATATATCTAAAGTGGAAATACATTTTCAAAATGAAGACAGCTGATTTATCTTGAATTAGCATGTGCTGGAGGCTAAAATAAATCATTTTCAGTATCTGTAAGATTTAATTCTCACTTACATTTTACATTTAGATATAGACAGATTTTTCACAGATAATCCTCTTTCATTTCAATGGGATTTCCTTGATAAATTCAGGTATTGCTAAAGATTTACTGTAACGTATTTTGTCTACTCCTGAATTCATGAAACCCATCTAACCACATCAGAAGTCCTGAAACAGAAATAAGTGTGCTCAACCAAGTGGGTTATAGCACAAATAAGTTTAAGATTCAAAGATTCAGCATGTTCTTTCGTAAGAACTAAACTTTTATCCCAGATAAAGTTGAGTCAGATTAAAGTGGGAGATAAATTTTGGTCAAAATGTCCCTAGGTAGCAAAAATGTTCTCTTGGACATTGAAACATAGAAACATAGACTTTAACAGCAGATAAGGCCCACTTGATCCATCTAGTCTGCCCATTTCTCTAACTATCAGATAAGCTGCAGATCCTAGTTTTACCAACAGCCTACTTCCTCCTATCTCCCACTAGAATTCTTATGTCTGTCCCATGCATTCTTAAATTCCCCTACTGTTTTTGACCCCATGACCTCCTCTGGAAGGCCATTCCATGCGTCCTCCATCCTCTCCATGAAAAAATACTTCCTCACATTGCCCCTGTGTTGTTCCCCCTCTGTCTTCAAATTGTGCCCCCTTCTTTCTGAAAGATGCTACTCTCTCGGGCTTTGTTGAGTCCCTTGAAGTACTTGAAAGTTTCTATCATGTCCTCCGTCTTCCTCCTTTCCTCGAGGGCATACATTAATCTCTCTTCATATGGCTTCTGTTGCAGACCCTGCACCATTTTGGTTTCCCTCCTCTGGACTGCCTACATCCTGTCTATGTCCTTGTGGAAATGGTGTCTCCAGAATTGCATGCAATACTCCAGATAGGGTCTCACCAACTGTCTGTACAGAGGAATAACAACTTATTGTTTTCTACTGGTGATGCCTCTCCTTGTGCATACCAGTTTCCTCCCAGCCCTCCTTACTGCCTTCTTACATTGCTTGCCTACCTGTAGGTCATCTGATATGACTACCCCCAGGTCCCTTTCCATTTTTGTTGTTGTTAGTATCTCACCCCCCATTGTGTACTCTTCCCCTGGGTTTTTGTTTCTCAGGTGCATTACCTTGCACTTCTTAGCACTGAATCTAAGCTGCCATACCTTTAACCATTCCTCCAACCTTGCCAAGTCCCTTCCCATCCTTTCCACCCCCTCAATGTGTAGCAATTCTGTTGCAGATCTTTCTGTCATCTGCAAAGAGGCACACCTTTCCTTCCAGTCCCTCTGCAATGTCACCTATAAAGACATTAAAGAGGACCAGTCCAAATACTGAACCTGAGGTACCCCGCTAGTAACTCCCATTTCTTCAGTGTGAAATCTATTTACTATTACTCTCTGCATCCTGTTTTCCAGCCAATTATTTACCCAGATTACCACCTTGGGACCCACTCCCAGGCTGGCTAACTTATTTATTAATCTTTATGTGAGACTGTGTAAACGCCTTGCCAAAGTCTAGGTGGGCCATGTCCACAGCCCTCTCTCTGTTTACTATTTTGGCCACCCAGTAAAAAAAAATCTATTAGATTCATCTGACATGAACTTCCCGCTGAGAATCCAAGCTGCCTTGGGTCCTGTGCCCCATTGGCCTCTAGGTACTCAACAATCCTATCTTTCAAGTTATTTCATCATTTTCCCTACAACTGAGGTCAAACTAACAGGTTTATAGTTTTCTGCCTCTGTCTTGCTCCACTTTGTGAAGGGAATCACATCTGCCCTCCTCCAGTCCTCAGGTACCATACCCTCCTTCCATGATTTGTTAATGAGGGTAGTCAGTGGTGCCATTAGTTCTCCCCTTAGTTCTTTTAGAATTCTTGGGTGAATTCCATCAGGCCCCATTGATTTGTCCACCTTGAATTTTAGGAGTTCTTTCAGGACCCTTTCTTCTGTGAATGGACTGGTATCAACCTCCCTATCCAGTCTGCTTCTATTATTTGGTTTAGGTACCTCCTCCTCCTCCTCTTCTTTTGTGAATACTGAGCAGAAGTATTCATTCAGTATCTCTGCTTTGTCACTGCCACCCTCTGCCCACCCCCTCCCATTTATTAAGCCTCACTATCCCTCCCCTGGTCTTTCCTCCCTAATGTACTTATAAAGATTTTATCCCACGTCTTAACTCGTTGGCTATCTTTTCCTCAGTTTGGGCCTTTGCTATTCTGACAGCCTTGCTCACTTCCTTCTGCTTTTACTTGTATAGTTCTCTGTCCTGCTTTTTCTGTGTTTCCTTATACTTCCCAAATGCTGTCTTTTTCTCCCTAACCTTCCCAGCCACTTCTTTTGAGAACCATAGTGTTTTTTTCCCCTTTGTTTTGTTTTGTTTGTGTCACACAAAGGCTTGTTGCCTCTGTGATGGCAGCTTTGATTTTCCTCCATGGTTCCTTCACCCCACCCTTTTACCCATTTGCTAGTGCTTTTATGAGGCACTCCCCAATTTTGCCAGAGTCAGCCCTCCAATAATCCAACACCCTCACCT
Source organism: Neoceratodus forsteri (assembly GCA_016271365.2). NCBI lineage: Eukaryota > Metazoa > Chordata > Ceratodontiformes > Ceratodontidae > Neoceratodus > Neoceratodus forsteri. Next base: position 766,656,690 of record CM057452.1, on the reverse strand, counting down.
TTGTGTGACTTGACTATATGGCTGTGTTTATCATGGACCACACTATTTGGTGATCACTTGCTCCCAGATGGCTAACCCCTTCTAAATCAGAGATCCTCTCTCCATCCCCATTTGAGACTACCAGGTCTAAGATTGATGCCTCCCGAGTGGGTTCCAACACTAGTTGTCTGAGGCATGACCCCGTAGGGCATCGAGAATTACCCTCCTGTTGGATGTGGCTGCAGAAAAAGTGCTCCAGTTAACATCTGGCATATTCAAGTCCCCCATCAACAATATATCCCCCTTTTCTGCCATTCTAAGGATGCCTTCAATCACTTCTTTGTCCATTTCCTCATCCATTTCCTCAACCTGAGATTGTGGTCTGTATACACTCCCCGTATGGACTTTAGTGCCATTTCCTGTCTCCAGGGTGACCCACAGTGCCTCCTTTCCTCCCTGTTTACCGTTTAGTTCCAATGCTTTGATGTCTTCCCTTATGTAGAGAGCTACTTCTCCTCCTCTTTTACCCTCCCTGTCCCTCCTGTAGATTGTGTACCTTGGTATGTTGACATCCCATTCATGGTTCTCTGTGTACCATGTTTTTTATGACTGCCACAATATCTAGGTGCCCCTCTTCCACCAAGGCCACTAGATCAGAGAGCTGGTTACCCAGATTATGTGCATTAGTCCATTTTATGAGAGCATTACCCTCTTTAGCCCCATTTCTGTCCTCACTGTCTTTGCCTTTTCATACATTGACCCCTGTCTGGCTCTGTATCAACTTCTCTACCTTAGTGCTTACCTCACTAACTACTCTGTTTTGTTGGGGGCAGGGATTTTCATGCATCTTTTCAGTGCCTCCCCCTTAGCTAGTTTAAATGTTTGCCAATAGAGCATTTAAACCTATCACCTAGGATCCTGGTTCCCCTCCCGGACAAATGCAGTCCATCATGCCAGTATAGGCCTGCATCCCTCTAGGTGAACCCCCAGTCCCCAGTGAAGCCAAAACTCTGAGCTTCACACCAGTTTTTTAACCATTCATTGAATCCCATGATGCAGAGTATCCTAGCCTCACCCATTCCATAGACAGGCAGCACCTCAAAGAAGCTTACTGTGTGTGCTACTTGTCTAAGGCCTCTCCCAACTCTACAAACTCCTCCCTACTTTGATGATCCCATTCTAAGCCAGGTAATTTGTCCCTAGGTGGACACTGATGTCCTATCCCTCTCCCATTCTGCTACTCCCATGATCCTGAGGTTTGCATCCCATTTTCCCAGCCATGGTGCTGGGCAGGCCTACCTCCCTCTCACCTCCAGTTCTATCCTTCTAATGATTGAGTCCCCACCAGGGTTGTTTCCTTCCCCATGGGGTCTTGTGCCACCCTCCTCTGGGTCTCCTTTGTGGAGGTTTCCAACATCCTCCTTGGTCTCCACTGTGGGTGCCTCAGTAGAGGAACCACCCTCTGCCAGAATGGCATATAAATTGTGGAGAGGTACAACTGGAAGGATGTGCATCTGATCCACCACCCTCACCCTCTCTGAGCCCACCATGGTCCAACAGCTCCTCTTTCCTGGCAACCTCAGAAGCAGTGGCTCTGGTGGTTCTTGGGTGGGGGAGAAGGTTTTCTGAATCCTCACCAGATAGGCCTGGCAATGGACAACCTCCTTCCTCAGACCAAAGAGGTGCCTGCAAATAAAGAAGCATTGCAGCCTCCAGAATGTCTCCTGAAAGACTGCTACCCTACAGACAGTGCATTGCACCACTTTCCATACGTTTCTTTCCTTTCCTGTTTAGTTTTTGTTTCTGTGTGTGAGCATGTGCTTGTGCATGCATCTGCCCCTATGCAGCGTGCTGGGCTGTTAAGGTTATAGCAGGTGTATGTCCTTTGCCTTTTGGAGAAATGATGTCAGAACCTCCATTATAAAGTAAACAATGTACTTGGGGTGGGTGGGGTGAGGGGCAGGGTGGGTGGGACCAGAGCCTGTGTCCTCAGAAACAATCAGCTACAGCCCTGACCCACTACCCCAGTGAGTGTTTTCCTTCCTTTCAGCAAAACAACCTGCACAACAATTTAAAAGAATATATACTCTGCAAAAAACTATTTCAATCGGATAAAAATAAAGCAGTAAACTGTATAACCTGTAAGCACAAAACACTAATAAAACCTGTAAGCACAACTTGTAAGCACAAAACAAAATAGTAACACAAAAATAACTCTGCTTAGCCAAAATAAGCCATAATGTTTCTCCTTGCTCTGTTAATGTTGCTCCTTGCTCTGTCCTTTCAAGCACACCATAGAAGAAAAGAGCTCAGGTGAAGCTAGATGCTTTATGTCAGAAAACCTAGTGTTCACCACAACACACCAACTAACCTGACCTTTTAAATCTTCCTTATGTTGGAAGGTACTAATCCTTTCTCTGTTCACCTCCCAGTTACTCTACTAATCCTCTGGAAGAGCTGTGGAAGAAAACAATTAGCTCCTTCAATGTGAGAAGAGACTGCAATACCTTTAAGCCCAAAATGAGAATCTATAAGCACAAAACAAAGAGTAACAAAACAGTAACTTTGCTTATCCTAAAGATAGATCAAATTGTAAAACTCGTTAAGCTGCAGACAGTAACAAAACCTGTAAGTACAACCTGTAACAATTTAACAGAATATACTTTGGAAAAAAATGTGAATCAGAGAAAGATAAAGCAGTAACCTGTAAGCACAAACCAGTAACAAATCTGCAAGCACACCTTGTAACAATTTGTAAAAATATACCCATCAAAAAATTTCAGTCGGAGAAATAAAGCAATAAACTGTAAAACATGTAAACACAAAACAGTAACAAAACCTGTAAGCCTGACCTGTAACAATTTACCAAGAAAATATACCTGCCAAAAAAAAAGAATCAGAGATACATAAAGCAGTAATCTGTAAGCACAAAACAGTAACAAACCTACAAGCACACCTGTAACAATGCAGCAGAAAATATAAACTGCAAATACAATTTGAATCAGAGAAAAATAAAGCAGTAAACTGTACAACATATAAGCACAAAACAGTAATAAAACCTGTAAGCTCAACCTTTAAGCACAACACAAAATAGTAACACAACAGTAACTCTGCTTAGCCAAAAGAAGCCTTAATGTTTCTCCTTGATCTTTTAATTTTGCTCCTTGCTCTGTTCTTTCAAGCAAACCTTAGAAGAAAAGTGCTCAGGTGAAGCTACAGATAGGTGCTTTATGCCAGCAAACCAGTCTTCACAGTATGTCCCTAACTCTTATTACACTGACCATTACACATCATGTAACATGTTAATGACCTAGCCAATATTAATCTAATAATAGGTGTTGACATAATGTGCTTCATTAATGAATTTTAGTAATAAACTGCTAATGAGTCATAAAAAAAACTCTTAGGTCTTGAACTCTATGTGCACTAAGTGTGGTCCTAAAGATGTCTGAGGACTTCTTAATCCCAAAGCATGAGATTACACATATTTGTCCTGTCCGTTGTATATACTCAACTAAATTGCTTTTCCACTTGTTCAAGCAGTAAAGACAGAAGTCCTGTAGCATAAGTACATTGTTAACATCTGGAGATGTGCATGTCTTGGTCTGATCATTGACCCTGACCTTGACTGCTTTTCTCACAGTTTTCATCTTACTGCTAGACCCTCCCAAATTAACACTTTTACTAAGGTAAAGAATGCACATCCCTGTAAGTAAATAGCTAATGGTCACTGATATTCTGCATCCCATCCTTGAGTACAGTGACACTGTCTATGATGCTGCTCCCAAAACCCAAAGTGCGCACTTGGATGGGATAATATATCATGTCATATGTTGATTTGCTATTTGCTGCCTCCATTTTATACAATACCTTATACAATATAGTATGAACAAATGAGCTGACCCTCTTTAGAAAGACTTGCTCAAATCACCTGTCTACCATAGTGGGCAAATATTGGTGCTACTAGCTTGCAGACTACCATCAATCTCCACTATTTCCAAAATTTCTATCATCTTAAATCTTTCCATACTAATCACTTTTCATTCCCCACTTATGCAATGATTAGGACATCTACTGTGTCATATAATCTCCAGAAAATAAAAAAAGTCTGAGCAATCATAGGGATGAAAAAGAAATAGATTTTTCACAGCAGCTGCATAAACAGTTGTGATGTTATTAATCAATTTATCCAGACTAACCACATTAAAATGTGAATAACTTAAAAAAATGATAGCATTGTACTTTGAGCATGAAAGCTGTTTAACACAAACATATCTACAAAATGAGTGGTGTTTCATTTATATATACATTTTAGATTTGTTTTATAATTAGGAAAACCTAAACTGCAGAAAAAATTTGTTTTAATTTTCTCAACAAGCAAATGCTAATAATTTTAAAATGAAAATGATAGCATGGTACTGTGAAGTACAAAGTTTGCTAAGCACAATAAATATTTACAAAATGAGTGGTGTTTCCTTTACAGATACCTTTTACTTTTTTCTATAATCAGCAAACAACACAGACAATTAATTTTGTTTTGCACTTTTTCAACAAATGCAAATAACTTTAGAATGAAAAATGACAGCATGATACTTTGTGCATAAAAGTTGTTCAGCACAAAAATATCTAAAAAAGAGAGGTGTTTCAATTATAGATACCATTTAGATTTTTTATAATCAGCAAAAAATGTCAGAAAGTTTAATTTTGATTTTCTGTTTTGACAACCTCCCCCACCAAAATAAAAAAAAACATCAAAAACAAAAGAATTGTACTTTTTCATTATGTACTGGCCATAATTTAAAGTTTAACCATCCATAGCAAATGCTTAGAAAACACTATGCTTGGCGGAGCTACACTGGGAAAACTACCGAAAGTCCATGTAAGTTTACATTGAAAATTAAATAAACAATTTAACACAAAACTCCCTTCACTATCCCAAAGGATTTCTGTTGAATAAATGGAATACAAAACAGGGACCTTATGGAATACATGATTTATTTTTACTCAAGCTGCTTGACCGTGGGCACATCACTCATGGCTTACACCACTTGTGAGGTTACCCAAGGTCAAAACAGCTCTTGTAAATAAATCATGTATTCAGGTCTGTTATTCTATACTTATTTATTGCAGACACCATGCTGTGGAACAGTGACAACAACTAATGCCCTGACACTTCAACCTGTGCTAGATTGTTATCAGGAGGCCTATACTATTAGTAATATAAACCTAATGTATGAGGGGGCACTTTTGTCAGTGGTCAGGCTAATCAAGATTCGGCTGAATGATGAAGCCAAGGACCCCTATAAAATATAAAAATGATGGAATTAAGACAGAAAGTAAGGAAATAAAATCAACTTAAATGAAATGAAGGCTTTCAAGTAACTTTTTTGGGGAACACATGTACTATAAATGTTTGATCATGAATTTGGCCACACCACAGTAGCCCCCCTTCCAAATTTAATAAAAATGTCTAAGAAATTGCCAAACACTCTCCCATCTCCCCTCATCTGACCACACCCTATAGCACAGAAAGACCTCCTCCCAACCCCCTGTATTCCACGATGTATCGCTTTCCCACACCAGCTCCCAGAAAAAAAAATATGCTGTAATAAAGAAAACAGTTCCCTGGTAAAATGTATCTTCTCTGTTCAGTGCTCTCAGTAACTAATAATCCTGGTGCATGCAGAATAGTGAAAGAAAATGTATTTGTTTTTCATACAGTAAACCCAACTGGTTGAAAAATTCAGCCACTCATATTTTACTAGGAGCAAGGATTTCACCACTCTTTTATGCCCAAGTGCCATCACTGAGATGGACACAGAATAGTGCAGATGTTTTGCATCTGAGATGGGCAATTTTCTTTATTACAGCAGATTTGATCTGGGTGCTGTTAGGGGGAGAAAGAGGGTGAGGGGGGCTAATGTGCTGGTTGGGTGGGGGTCTCCTTGTGCATAGAGATGCATCAAATGTAAATTCCACCAGCGAAGTGAACACAAAGTGGGCACTTTGCATTGCCACTCTGCTACGTGGAGTGTGCAATGCAAAGTGCTCACTCCGTTTTGTCATTACTACTTTGCATTAAGGCAGAATGGTGATGCGAAAGTAAGGTGAAGTCATTGTTTTTAATGGACTTCGCGTTCCTCATTATGATTCTAAGTGATTCACTTGGTGTTTCAGATTTGGCAGCCCCTTCCCCCCCACACATCACCTCGCCTACAGTACGGTAATTCATATCCTCTTTAGCTAGGCAGAAAGGAAGTGAGTCATACAAGCAGACACTTTTACTTTCTCCTGTGCAGACGGAGAGAGAGGAGTGTGTTTTGTGACTGCTGATACTTTGAGATCAGTGTGAAGAGGAGATTAAAACTTTGATTTAGACCCAACAGCTTTTTTAAAAGCTACATTTTTTTGTCTTTTCTGTACTCTTTTTTACTTAATTTGTTCTTTCTGTAAATTTTATTTGTTTTACCTTTATAAGTAGTTAGTTGTTTGTCTCCCCCCACAAGAAGCAGTACCAGCACTGCCTCCTGTCCTGACTCTGAGGCATTTGAACCACCACCACCAAGTCCAGCTTTAGGTCCTCTGGAGCAGGATGTGCCTGTTCCCCCAGGCCCAGGTGTGGATCCCATCCCTGTTCAGCACCCTGGCCAGTCGGCTGCCAGTTCAACTGGCCCTCCCCTGCCTGTGCCTGGTCCTCCCTGCACCCCCATTGTTTGGCAGTTTTTTGATTGTGTTGGGGGGACAGCAGTGTGGTCAAGTGCTGCCTATGTGAGGTGGAGGTGCACTGTGGCCCCTGGGGGACTCACCTGGGGACTGGGGGCCAGCGCACCCATATGCTCAATCACTACCAGTTGGAGTGGCAGGCTGCCACAGAACAGACCATGCCTGCACCTGCTGGCCATTCTGTGGCAGAGGGTGCAGCTGTGCATGGTGGCATCCCTCAGAAGCACCTGCTGCTCCACCAGAACCCCCCCCACCACCACCACCACCAGAAGGTCAACCTGTAGAATGTGTGGACCCCAGAGAACTGCGTGTAAGACAGGCTGACTTGGCAGTTCTCTGGAGTGCTGTAGATGAGAACAATGAGAGGGTGAGTGCTGTAGAGCAGCAGCTGGATCACATAGAGGGACATCAGTTGCAAATTATGTCCATGCTGGAACTGCTGCTGGATCACCATGGGATCCCACATTAGTTTTTTTTTCCTCACACCATATGCCCCCCCACACCTTCCTTGCTGTGTTATAAAATTTGTTTCTCCACCATCCCTGACCCTTATATGTAATTATGCCCTTTTTTGTTGTCTTCCATATGCGTGACACTTTGTATTCTAAGCAGTGCAAGTATACTGTGCTAAACTGCATGTGTGCAGTTTTCTTTCCAGTCTGTGTATGTACTACAGACACTGTCCAAATTCCTGACTTAAAAACACTTATTAATGAGTACAATGGTGGAAAAGTGAAGCCTGGAGAGATACTACAGTGCAGGCTTACAATACATCCAAGTAACTAGTAAAAAAATTAATGTTGTGATTCGTGACGTAATCGTAAATCATGATTTGTGACTGCATTTGTGACTGTGATGATGAAGAATGTGAATGCCTATGACATGGTGTTGAGGTCCCCAGATTGGTAGTTCTGGGGACTTCAATCCCTGGTCGATGATGAACTCTAGCATTTTGGTCAAAATCTCCTCCAGCTGATGATGACGCTGGGCCTTACACAGATAGTTACCTCCTCAACCCATATGGGGTAATTTGTTGGATCTGATATTTCTTATGGGTATTGAGATTGCGGATTTGGGGTGGAACCAGTCAGCTGGTCTGACCATCACACCATAAGGTTCAGCCTCAGAATCCCCTAATAGGTCTGCCCTTATGGAGGTGGTTCAGTACAGCCCTTTAAGGGATGTTAGTCCCAGTGATCTATCAGTGGTTGCTGGACCTATCGGGTTGTCGGATGAATGCATGAGTCCAGATGATCTTGTAATAGCCTATAATAAGGCTGTGGGAGATGCTCTGGACAAGATTGCTCCTGTTCATGTTTGGCCTCTCACCCTTCACCCAAGGAGTCCTTGGTTTGATGGCTTCTTGAAGGAGCTGAGGCGAGTTGGCTGAAGGATGGAGAGAGTATGGCGGAAGACTGGCCTTGATGCTGACAGGCTTAGGTTGATGGCACATTATGATGGCTATCAATCAGAAATCATCAGTAAGAAGGTAGAATTCCTGTCCAGGGAGATTTCTGCTCATAATCGACTGGCTCAGCTCTTCCAGACTGTTGACAGATTGTGCAATCCAATCTGTCTCCAGCCCAGAGGAGTTTTTTTTCAGCTTAGATGTGAGGAGTTCGCTCAATTCTTTGCAGATAAGGTTGCTAGCATCAGGTCTGGCATGGGTCCAACCTCTCCTATGAGGAATTGCAGTGGTTGACAGGAAGTGACATGCACTTGGTCTGTCTGGTCAGATTTCTGCCAGGTGGAGTTCGCTGACATTGTGAAGATCGTCCAGACATTGCATCCAACCAGTTGTAGTTTGGATCCAGGCCCTACACCTCTCCTAGTTGGATGTGTAGATGTTATTTGTCTGATCCTTGCTGACATTGTTTGGAAATCCTTGGAGAGGGGTGTCTTTCCTGACACCCTCAAGGAGGCGGTCGTTCGACCACTCCTTAAAAAACCTTCTTTTGATCCAGACTGTCTAGCTAACTACTGGCCTGTATCTAACCTGCCATTTGTTGGTAAGGTTATTGAAAAGGTTGTTGCTCTGCAGTTGGCTGATCATCTTGCAACTTACAATGTCTACGATACTCTCCAGTCTGGTTTCAGGAAGAAGCATAGCATGGACACTGCTCTTGTTCAGGTATTGAATGACCTCCTAATAGCTAGAGATCAAAAGGCATCTACCATTCTGGTCCTTCTTGATCTCTCTGAAGCATTTGATACTGTGGACCATGGTGTGCTATTGGAGCACCTGTGGATTTTTTGTGGGCTCTCTGGTACAGTCCTCAAATGGTTTCATTCATACCTCACGGGCAGGTTTCAGAGAGTTGCCACTGGAATTTATTCTTCTGGTGCTCACTGCCTGCCTTGTGGGGTGCCACAGGGCTCCATGTTGGCCCCCATGCTATTTACAGTGTACATGCTGCCATTGGGAGATATCATCAGGCAACACAGTCTGAGTTTTCACTGCTATGCAGATGATACTCAGCTGTATATGTCCTTTCTGCCAAGACAGAATGATGCACTCTCCGTGCTAAATAATTACCTTGGTGAGATCAGTTCTTGGATGAGTTCCAGCTGGCTGAGACTGAATCCAGATAAGACCAAGTGTTGGTAGTGGACCCAGGTTGTCAGAGGTGGGTGTGTGGTTTGGACAGCCATCAGGTTTATTACTTGATGGTATGTTACTCACTATCTCAGATCGGGTGCGTAACCTGGGCATTATATCTGATAATGGTCTGACTCTAAAATCTCAGGTGTCAGCTGTCATCAAATCCTCTTTTTATCATCTGAGGAATATCGCCCGGGTGAAACACCTGGTCCCTCTGGATGATCTTCCAACCTTGGTCCATGGCTTTGTCACTTCCAGTCTTGATTACTGCAATTCCCTCTACCTAAGGCTACCAGGGGTTGATATCCACCACTTGCAGCTGGTGCAAAATGTGGCAGCGAGGCTACTGACTGAGACTTCTACAACCAGTCATACTGTATTACACCTGTGCTCTGCGAACTGCACTGGCTGCTGGTTCAGTGGTGGATCACTTTTAAGGTTGGCTTGCTAACCTTTAAAGCCCTACATGATCAGGGACCCGGTTACCTGCAAGATCTTCTGGTACCTTACCACCCCCTCTGTTCTCTCCAATCCACTGATGAGGGATTGCTGGAGATTCCCAGGGTAAGTTTAAAGACATCTGGTTGTCGTGCTTTCTCTTTTTCGGCCTCAACCCTGTGGAACTGTCTACCTCATCGGCTGAGAGAATGCTCAACCATCGGTAGATTTAAAATTGAATTAAAGATATATTTATTTGACCTAGCCTTCCCTAGTTATGGATGATATGATGTTCTGTTTCAAATGCTTATTTAATCTTATTTATATTTAATGTATTTGTTTTTATGTTCAGCGCCTTGGTTTTGAAAGGTGCTACAAAAAATAAAGTTGATTTGATTGATGATGGTCCTGACTTAAAAAATATTAATGAGTACAATGTTCATGCAGAATTATGCACCACCTGTCCAGTACTCTGAAGGAAGCCAAGAAACAACTGTGACTTAAGTTAGAGATGGAGATTGGGCCTAAAGAGATGCAAATGCACAGACAGATTAAGATTGTTCTGTGCACTGAAGAGATGCAGATGCAAAGTCACAACACCTAACCAGTGCTCGCCATCAGAAATTCAAATCTGGAAAGAATTCCTTTGCCAGTTAGAGGCGGGCAGCAGAGAGGTGCAGTGTACTGCACCGCTGCAGTAACAGTCACTAGTACTAGTACCAGTAAAGATACCACAAAATACGGAAATTACACAGCTGCAGTGGATATCAGGTTCACATTGCTGAAATTATGTGGCACAATAAATGGTGTCTGATTTGATGACACACATCACACACATACACACACACTGAATAATGCATAGCAAATTGAAAACTTCAGTAATATAACCATATATTTTAAACAAACTAAAATTATGCACTGCTGCACCACAACAATCCACAAAAAATGGCAGAATTATTGAAAATATTACTGTGTGTACATTAACACAGTTATACAAGAAAAATATCACCAAAACAGAAAGCACTGTCTTTTCTCCAAGTTAATCTACCTACATCACGAATCGTACCTCCGCCAAACACACTTCCACTGTCTTTCAGTACACAGACTGAATATTGTACATTAACATTCAAAATCCACACACAAACAATAAACTCTCGATGATATGAGCACATGAGGGTTTCCTATAATCGATGAACTAAAGTTTCAGCAAAACAAGTGACCCAAAAGGCTGCTTTAACAGATTTTAGAAGGTTTGAATATGAGAGCTCTCAGATCAGATTGTCTCCTACAGCTTTACACACACTACCCCAAACTGAGGCTGTACAGAACAATCTAGAGCCCAAGTGTCCTGAAATCCCATGAATCACTGCAAAATTTACCTTTGGAGCTTAAAAACAAGGTGAAGGAGGAATGTACATTGTTTTCAATGTACTTAACCTTAAGAATTGTGGGTAGTGGTTTGGGAAGGTGGAGTAGCATAAAGTCATTGGTTTCAATGGACCTCGTGTTACCCATTATAATATGAAGTACTCTGCTTCGCATTGTGGAGCACTCTGCGATTTCATCTTCACTCTTCAAATCACTTCGTGGAGCGGTGGAGCCACTTCGCCCACCACTACTTGCGTAATAAGATCGTTCAGGTAGGGAGACAGGGGATTGTGTTTGGTGCACAGGTTGGAAAGGTATTTACAAGCAGTACAGCAGGATTTCACTTTGATATATATCTACATATTTATATATATTCTTTGCAAAAAATGAAACTTTATACTGCACCAGTCAGGTACAGATTAAAGTAACAAAGTAAAGAAATGTGGCATTAGGGTTTCCTACCCTAACTCCCTACCACCACTAGGATTTGCAACTTATCCAATAGGTAGGGAAATGGGCACTGGGTGGGCCAAGTGGTCCTTATCTGCCTTCAAAGTGTATGTTTCTATGCCTGCAGGCCCCTTTGGGACCTGTGTGAAGACATCCATGTGATTACAGAAGCATAGTACCTCTGGGGTATGTGATTCTGTGCCTCCATTAATGCACACATATATTTGGGTGAAGAAGTGAAGGGCCCTGAGAGCCTTGTGCTTCCTTTTCTCCATAAAAACAATCTATCTGTTTTGTTGATATTTTTGTTTCTTTGTTTTTGTGGGGAAACAAATGAATATTAAATGTGGCTCTTAACTCCTGATGGTTGGTTGTATATGATCAAAAATGTGTTTGGGGTTTGTTTAGCCATAAATTATTAACTTTGTGTTGCTTTGGTGTCAAAGTTACTACATTTGTAGTCCAAGAAGTGATACTGTTTTGGTGCATTTTTGATGATGATCAGAGCTTCATTCTGGATTTGTCACCATGGTGAAGTTGGGAATCACTTTTGGGGTGCTGTGTGTACCTCATGAATTTTGGGGGGCTATTATGTGTTATTTTTGTACTGCAGATAGCCACCTTTCTTTGGATACATAGATTGTCCCTTAACGCCAAATAATGACAGAGTTACAGTTTCTTACATTTGCAATGTTATCCAATTGCAATTTTCAAGTTTAAATTTTTATGTTTTATGTGGCCCCTAAATTTATTTGGAGGGAGATATTATGATGTTAGTCTTGTGGTAGTTATTGAGACATTCTTTTTATATATGTCTATATATCTATATATATATATATATATATATATATATATATATATATATCTATATATCTATATATATATATATATATATATATATATATATGTAAATTAGAGGCAAAAAACTTGGTTTACTGCATTAATTAGGGTTGCTTCACACAGACAAAAGTAAGGAAATTCGGTGTTAGGGTTGAAAGCCCCTCTTGGTCCCCCATGCCCACACCCCAACCGGCATCAGGGTGCACATTACGGTTGTCGGCCATAACTCTCACCCCATCACATGTGTAAAGAAGCAGAGGTGTAGGAGAATGGGGTGAGAGTTAGGACCAGCAACCCTAATGCGCACCCCGATGCCAGTTGGGGGGGTGTGGTGAGGGGACAAGGGGGCTTTCAGCCCTAACACTGAATTTCCTCGCTTTGTCAGTGTGAAACAACCCTAACTAATGCAGTAAATGGAGATTTTTGCCTCTAATTTCCCTTCTTTTTGAGAATGATAATGAGAAACAGTGAATGTAATGCGGCAGCGGAAGCATGGGGCCCAAGCTCCTGCCACATGATGTCTTGTCACATAGTAACATTATGCCCGCAAACACAAATAGTAATGCGCATGGTGATACAAAGTGAAACAGAAAGAGAAAAAGTAGTGTAGACAGAAATGTTAAAAACAACGCAAAAGCAAGCGCAAATGAAAATGCAAAGGGTACATGGTGGCGTAGACATGAACGGTAAGTGAAATGGGAATGGAATGGAACCACAAGCGAAAATGGTAATGGTAACAGTAATGTAAGCTCACCGGCTGGTTTTCCCCAAAAGCTGCATAAAGAAAGACAGTGAGTACAAAGAATGTATGCAATAATGGTTCTTGGACTAGAAAATGAGGAGCTGGAATACTAAATTGCTTATATCTCAGGAACCGTACAACGTAGAAAAATAATTAAAAAGTCATATGATTTATGACTTTCCTGGCTAGTTTTGTACTTAGGGAGCTAAGTATTTTTCCAACAAAAAGTCTGTATCTCGCACCGTTTCCAAGATATGGGCCCTGAAAGGCTTGGCAAATGTCGTAATGTTATCCTCCACCCTTCCCCAGCTGGCAATTGGCACAGCCCACCTCTCACCTCCATGGCCAGCCGCTGACTGTGTGTATTACCAGCAGCAATTGAAACAGGCATTCATAAATAATTTCCTAGCACCTGTTTCAATTGCAGCCACACAGTCAACAACCGGAAAGTAAGAATGAACTGTGTCATAAGAAGGAAAGGATGAGAAGTGCTGGGTGGGCTGGCAGGGCTGGGTAGGGTGTCACTAGGCTAGCAGGTATTGCTAAATTAAAATTTATTATACTATGATGGGAGGGTGGACTGCTAGACTATCAGGGATAGCAATATTAATTATAAAGAACTACAGATCAGGGGTAGGGGGCACTAGACTACCAGGGATATAATTAAAAAATATACATAAAGACACCTGGGGGTCCACTAGACTACTATGGATAATAAAAAAATATATTTATCTGATACTCATTTGGGGGGCCACTAGACTACCAGGGATAAGATAAATCATTATGTACATGGCCATGATGGGAAGGGGGCTGCTTGACTACCAGGGATAATAAAAACTACAGTTTTTTATTGACATGTGGAAGAGCGAAGCCCCCTGAGCAAAACCCACCCTTATATTACTTAATAGGGCACCCCTGGTCTATGGAAATCCAATTTAAAATCTGGCCATCTAGTCCCTCTCTCGTGATGCACGATCATGATCAAAGAGTCTCGTGATCAAAGAATTTGCAGGCTCATGATCAAAGATAATTAGCTAGCCATGAACAAAGAATTTAAAAGCTGATAACTCTATTTTTGGACTGATTTGGATGGAACTAAAGCCATGGCTCAATAGATCAGGGTCCCCTGAGTAAAACCCATCGAAGTTTTACTCCAGAAGTGACCCCTGAGCCGAGATATTTGTGTTTGTGTGATCGGAAAACTGAAAACAAGATGGCAGACCTTGCGATCAAAGAATTTTTGAAATTCCTTGGGGACAAAGATTCTTGAACCATGAGACTGCAAATTCTTTGATCGCCAGGTGAGACGAGATGGCCAGAACCCCATTCTTTGATTGCAAGATATACATATAAATGTTACCATTGACTTATAATGGGAAATTAAAATGTGCATACCTTTTGAGTGCCTTAATATTTTTGCACCAAACAAAAAACAGCATGTTCGGCCCCCAAAGCTCTTTCAAATGAGCCATCTTGTTATCCCCATTTCTATTTAATTTGTATCTTGAACTGCTTATTAGATGTATTAATCTTTCCACCTCAATTTCTGGCATATTAATAGGGCCACATCAATACACACTTTCAGTAGTACACGATGATATTTTGCTTCATGTCTCATATCCTTCCTCATCAATCACAGCCGCATTTGAGGTTATAAAGGAATTCAGGAGTTTCCAAATACAAACTAATATATCCAAAACAAGTAATGCACTGAATATCTATCGTTCTCAGCAAAATTTCCCATTTAGATCTTCGGGTGAATGACAAAATGAAGTATCTAGGGATATACCTTTCCTGTTCAACATCCTCAATGAAACAGCACAATCTAGATAAAATTTTAACCCACATAAAATTAGATTTGGCCCGTTGGGCTCTGCTCCCCCCCCCTCTCTCTGGGGATGAATCAATGTGATAAAAATGAATGTTCTGCCTCGGTTTTTATATCCCTTACAAATGACAGATATATTTCTTCCAAAGCAATGGTTTATACAAGTCCATAGAATGATTTCTAATTTTATATGGGGTGGTAAATCATCCTGAAGGGCTCTATTCAAAATGCAGCGCACCAAAAGGCAGGTGGTCTGCAAATTCCCAACTTTCTTCTTTATTACTTTTCTATCACCAGTACAGTTCTCACACATTGATTGACAGAACGGGGGCAGAATCAACACAATACTCTCCTTTATGGCTAAAAATATAAGATTTTCTATGTCGGTCTTCCTAGTGTGATCTTAACGCTCTTGTTTATGTGCCTACTAAGCATATTTCTAAGAAACTTCAGAATACTCCCATTAAGACTACACTTCAAATACATACCCAAATCTGTAATGTTTTCCAAATATCATTAAAAACAGATGTCTCACAATCTCTTCTTTACAACCTGAATTTTAAGATCGATAAACATCCTGTTACTCTCATTTCTGGCCCTTGGAAATCATTTTAGAGTTGCTGACTTACTCGTGGAACAGAGACTCATGTCCTTCCAGTTAGCATGTCTTAATTTTAACTTACCTACCTCTTTCTGTTTTAAATATTTACAGCTGACACACATGCTTACTCAACATTTTGGATCGGGTCTACGGGATCAAAATATGGCTGGATCTATACCATCAGCCATTTCTAATTTGCCCTCTTCCCATCTAATTTCTTATTTTTATTGGCGTCTAAGGGATGATGTAGAGAATAAGGAGAGTCCCCCACATTACATTTGGGATCAGATGCTACCATCAACATCATCCATGCCACCCTTATGGCTTAAGATCTGGACCCAGCTTTATCAAGATATAAAATGGTCCAGATACCAGATTCTACAATTTTATGTCCTACACAATTTGTATTATACACCAACTAAATTATACAAAATAGGCAAACTTTCTTCTGACCTGAGTACAAGACGTCATAAACACCCTGGGACCCTATTACATATCATGTGGGATTGTGAAAAAACCTTACTGTTATGGGAGGCAATCAAAACTAAAACTGTTCCTCTATTAGGACTTACTGAGGCTTTCAGACCAGAAATATGTGTATTGGGAGATTATAGTGACTATTTAATTGGAAATCAACGAAAACACATGGCATTGATATCACTATGTGCCAAAAAGGTAATTTTAAGGCATTGGTTAGATCAGACTGTTCCCTCTTTTACAGAATGGTTCAAAGAGATACTGTTTGCTCTTCAAGCAGAGAATATCACTGCTCAAATGGTTAAAAGACCACATCATTATCAAAAAGTATGGGCACCCCTATACACATTGCTGACTATTAAGTGAATGGTTATAGGGAATAGATAATTTCTGAAGAGAATAAAGTACAATTTCTATGACTGGAAATGTGACTCTCTATCATAACAGCAGACAGCTAGAATCTACAGACTTAGGACCTTGCGTACAGTAAGGGAGGGGAAGGGATAGGAAAGAAGGGGAGGAAGGTTGGGAAAGAGGGTAGATTAGTATAAGTAAGGATATTAGTTTTAATGTAAATTTCTCTGAGTTGTGATTCAGTGTTTGACTGAGTACATTGTTAACCATATAGGTAAAAGGTTATGTCAATTTTCTATTTTGTCACTGTTTGAAATACCATTATGTAATGTTTTTAGGTCTTACTGGTTTACTGGATTGTTGAAACAACTTTCCTTCCAATAAAGCTTATTAAATTTGAAAGAACAAAATGAGACATCTTGCAGAGTGGCGCACCACATGACGTCCGTGCAGACCACATTCAGAATGCCAAAGGTGCTTCCAAAAATGGATAATTTGCATTTTCAGCACTTTCATACACAAAGACCAACACTCCAACCAAAAGCATAATTTGGCAAATTAAGAGAACTACTGTACCCCAACAGCGTACTAAATTTCAGGCAAATCCACTGAATGGATCCAAAGTTATTAACACCCAAACTTTTGACTTTAGTATGTAACTGACCTCTGAACCCTAACTACAGTCTCATGACCACACCACTAATATATATATATATATAGGCATATATACAATACTGGAGAGAGCAAGTGTGACATTTGTAACCCCAACATCTTTGCTCAGTGCTCCTGAGTATGTTTTTGGTTTCAGTGATTACACATGGTAGTAGTATAATCCCAAATAGAAAGATAGTTCATCATTTATATGTTTTGAAAATTGCAACTATGAGTTATATGGAAAGTAGAATGTGGAAATGTGGTGTCCATGATGTCATATTTTCTGTTTTTGACAATAAAGTTTATTTGATATTTCAATACATATGCCTTTTATGTACTGTAGTATGCAACATTCCATCATTTGTTTTTAATTTATACCTATGGGGCATCACTGAACCATGCATCTTAAGACACCATTGTATTACTAACCCACACATGTTATAATTTAACTATGTCTTAGATCTTATTTGATTTCCTGGACCACCTATTCTGCATAACTATGTACGATATGTACTTAAGATAGACCCCAATTAATCTCCCAGATAATAAGGATATTTTATTTTCATACAACTTTTTCTAACACATAACATGTGTACCATTGACACCAGTATAACAATGTGACAATATCAAACCATAAAATGCTGAATATAATTCATTAGGCACATCTCTTAACTATGGCATACAACCAACAAAACCTTCAAGACATTTATAAATATTATGCACATGAAACATATTTTATTGCTATATCATCTCTGCTACTTTACATGGATTGAATCTCATCTCTGTATCATGCAAACATATGAACATATGAATTAGCCAGCAGAAGAAGGTCATTAATTCTATCGAGTCTGCTAGTATTTGATGTATACTAATGCAAAACAAAGCCAATAAAGAGGTAAGATTGTCTTGAATAATGTTCATTACAAATGACACCTGTGCTATGGTGTATTTGCAATGAAAAGTCACTGAAACAGTCAAACAGACATAAACTGAAAAGAAACACCATAAATTTCCCACAAAATAATATAAGCCAGGGAGACTCTGTGCCAGACGCAGTGGTCAAAATCCTAGGCAACAACAACTGTTTTTTTGCATCAGTATTTCCCCAAATCCTTTACTGTACTTAACATACACTACATGGGACACCAAATACTCATAGAAAATCACAGGCCTCCACTAACAAATGATTAAAAAAAATCAAAACTTAATCTTGAAAGAGAAGCTTTTGCATATCTCTTTTAAACTTCAACTGGCATTAAAGATACGAGCAGACATGATAGACCAAATGGCCTTCTCCTGCTGGTTTCTTCTTATTTAGAGACAACAGATATGACAAAGCAAATGAAAGCAATAACATTACCCAGAATTATGTCATTTGTGAAGGACACCACCACTATTGTGCCTTTGTAATGAACAATCACAGAAATGGTCAAACAAGCATAAATGTTAAGAGAAACATCCAAAACACAAAAAAGTTATATTAACTGATGAGCAGTTAATATCCTGGGTAAGAAAACATTTTGTTTAATTTAATCCTCTCAGATGGTCACTGGGTCAAGCATGCATCTTATTTAAGATAAAAAAAAACATGAACTTATATTTTCCTCATAAATAAGGACAATTTGCTTGTCTTTTTTATGGTTTTGTTACTTTATTTCCAGGAGAGCTATACAGTATGAAATAAACCAATAAAGTGGAACTGTAGTCTCAGAAATAACATGTCATACAATGTACACCACCATTATGGTATCTTAGTAATGCACAAACAGTACAACAATTGTCCTATAATGATAACCTTCTTACTGAAAAAAATAACAACACATTACAGAACCCAACATGAAATATATAATGTGTCTTTCTGTGATAATCTCCATAAAATATATTTATAGTCCCTGTTATTTTTTTTTATTTTTTTTATGAAAAGAGCATTTACTGCTAATGTGCAGCACATTCGACTACAAACAGTTTGGTTTACTTTGCTACCTTTTGTTTCCACAGTTGCAGTTACTGACATATTCTAAATAGATTACTGCCTAAATGTAGTTTAATTAAATCCATTTCTGATATTAGCTTATATAAGTCCCTACATTTGCATTTTAGCATACATTACACCCCCAAAGGTAGCCCTTACTTTTTCCTTAATGTTCAAACATGTGGCACAGTCATGGACACCACAAACCCTTCCTGGATCAGTAAGCTGCAGAAGGGCTGTATGTCCATGATGCCCCAACTTTACAGCAGTGCCAAACAATCTAACCAGGACATAAGCTAAAGTTCTGGTTTTGTGGACTAGAAGCTCACTCACTGAACACCAGATAACATGCATCACTATAGGACACCACACAGGCAGCAACATTTTGGGAAGCAAGTACTCATTCCCAGAAATTACTCCACCCAAATTAATTGGGACATTCTGGTGGAAGAAAATGGAGAAAAACAGTAAGTAACTGTTAAAAACAATAACCATTTGCAAATATAGTGAATTATAGCATGTTTGTGAACAGAACATGATGGACACCATGGCCCAGATATTCAAAAGGGTTGCGCCATGCGCAAGTCCTACATTAGCAATTCTGCGATATTCAGCAGGAGGCAGTTGCGCCACTGAAAACAGGTTGAGCAACAGCGCCAATGCAAATGAATGCATGCTCAACAGGAGGGAGGAACCATGCATAAACTCGCACCAATATTCAGTCGGGTTGTGCAGAGTTATCTGAGTGCAACCCCAACCTGCTAACTTTGAGCCAAAAAAAGGATCAAGTTGAGGGCCACCACAGGTGAGCTGCTGTATTGCAGAGGCGCAACACAGCAGCTGAGACCTATGGCTGGCCCCCAACTCAGTCCCTGTGCCCCCACAAGCCCGATCATGGGCAGAACGTAAAACAACCCCCGCCCAAACATCTCCCAATGCCCGATCGCGGGTAGAAGCGTGAAAACAACCCCCCACCCAAACATCTCCCAATGCCCAATCATGGGCAGAGCGTATCATGACAACCCCCAGTGCCCGATCGTGGGCAGAATGTAAAGACCCCAACCTGAATATCTCCCTGGTGGTCCAGTGGACCGTAATGCCCAGCGGGCAGAATGTCCAGTGACAACCCCAAAACATCTCCTGGTGTCTAGTGTCCCCCCACCCCACCACCCAGAAGCCCCACCACCCGCTCCCCGGCAGCGGCAGCATCCACCCGCCTGCCGCCCGCCGCCGCCGACTGACTGTCTGGTAGGGCTGCACGCCTTTGGTGCAGAGCTAGAGCCAATGGGCATGCAGTCCATACAGTACATGACAGTCCAGATTTGTGAATGGGTTCATTCACAAATCTGACTGTCATGTACGATATGGGCTGCACGCCCATTGGCTCTAGCTCTACCAATCAAGCGTGCAGCCCGAACAGTCAGTCAGCTAGGCGGCGGGCGCAGATGGTGGATGCTGCCGCCTAGCCGCTGCCAGGGGGAGCGGGTGGTGGGGCTCATGGGTGGGTGGGGTGGGGGACACTCAGACACCAGGGAGATGTTTGGGGGTTGTCACTGGACATTCTGACCGCAATCGGGCATTACGGTCCACTGACCACCAAGGAGATATTCAGGTTGAGCGCTTTTTACATTCTGCCTGTGATCGGGCACTGGGGGTTGTTTCATGTTCTGCCCAAGCATCAGGCATTGGAGCTGTTTGGGTGGGTGGGGTGTTGTCATGATACGTTCTGCCCGCGATCAGGCATTGGGAGCTGTTTGGGCGGGGGGGTGTTGTCAGTATACATTCTGCCCATGATCGGGCATTGGGAGATGTGTGGGCTGGAGGGTTGTTTTCACGTTGTGCCCGCTATCGGACTGCAGGGTGCATCGGTCCCCGATGGCTGCTGCCTGGCAGGGCGGCCAGGCGCAAGTCCTCGGGGATCGTGCCCTACATGCTAATGGCATGCAAATGGGGCCATAATCAGATGCAAATGGCCCCCCTGCACCTGCGAATTATGGCCCCATTTGCATGTCACCTTTGAATATCGGAAATTTGCGCATGGCGATAATGGTATTGCGCACCGCAAGTTTAATGCTCAACTCTGACAACTTCATGGCGCAGTTCCACTGTGCTGATGTACAGTGGTTGGTTGGGGGTGATATTCAAAGGAGTTGCTCACAGTGCAACTCCTTTGAATATCACCCCGCCACACCCTCATGCTAACTATTTTGAGCAGCGCATGGGCTTGCGCTCAGAATGGCGAGTTTGAATATCCGGCCCATATGTGCTGCACGCTATGGGGGCTTAAAAGATGTAAAATACACGTGATGGGTCCATTTAATTTTTTATATTGCAGTGGTATAAAATAAATGTTGTACTCTGAGCTTTTCACCATCTCTCTGAGGACAGGGTGGGTGCCCCAAGACTGGAAGGTGGCACATGTAGTGCCTATCCACAAGGGGGGGATCAAGGGAGGTGGCAGGGAACTACAGGCCTGTCAGCCTGACATCAGTGGTTGGCAAGGTGATGGAGGGCATTGTCAAGGAGTGGCTAGGGGGGGCCCTGGATAAGTCAGGGTGCCTGGATGATAGACAGCATGGATTCATCCCGGGAAATCGTGTCAGACAAACCTGGTGGAGTTCTATGACTGGGTGACAAGTGCCTTGGACCTGGGTAGACCAGTGGATGTCCTCTTTCTGGACTTCAGCAAGGCATTTGACTCTGTTTCTCATGGGGCCTGTTGGATAAACTAGGAGAAATGGGGTGGAAACCAGATGATCCGATGGATAGGCAATTGGCTCCAGGACCGGACCCAGAGGGTCGTAGTTGGTGGGATAATCTCTTCCCCAAGAAGGGTCATTAGTGGGGTCCCACAGGGATCAGTCCTTGGGCCCCTTCTGTTCAACGCCTACGTATCTGACATAAGGACAGGAATCAGGAGTGAGATGAGTCTCTTTGCAGATGACTCGAAACTGGGGGCAGTGGTGGATGGGGAGGAGGGGAGGGTGACCCTGCAGGGGGACCTGGAGGCTCTGGAAAGATGGTCTAGAAAGTGGAAGCTGAGGTTTATTGCAGGGAAATGCAAGGTACTCCACCTGGGGGCCAGAAACCCAGGCCAAGTGTACACCCTGGGGGAATACTACAAGTCTCAATGGCTGAGAGGGACCTGGGGGTGGTGGTGGATGTCAAGATAAACAACTCTGAGACTTGTAGGAGGGCAGCAGCCAAGGCCAACAGGATGCTGGGATGCATCGCTAGGGGGATCACCTCCAGAAGGAGGGAAGTGATACTCCCTCTGTATAACTGCTTGGTGAGGTTGCACCTGGAGTACTGCGTGCAGTTTTGGAGGCCACACTTAAAGAGGGACATTAACCTCCTGGAGAGGGTCCAGAGGAGGGCAACCAAAATGATTTGGGGCTTGGGGGACAGGACCTATGAGGAGAGGCTCGAAGAGCTAAATATGTACACTTTGGAAGAGAGAAGGACTGGGGGACATGATAGAGGTCTTCAGGTACATGAAGAGGGTAAATAGGGGAGGAACAGTGAGGTGCTTGAAGGAAGGAGGAAGGGCCACTAGGCGGCATGGGTGGAAGCTGGAGGGGAAGATTCAGGGGAGAAGAGGAGGTGCTACTTCACTGAGAGGGTGGTAGAGCCATGAAATGCACTACATAGGGGGCTGGTGGAAGCAGAGACAGTGGAGGGGTTCAAGAGGGGGTGGGACAGGTACAGGGGAAGGGTTCAGGAAGCAAAATCCAATGCAGCAAGAATATCCAGAACTGGGAAGGGAGAAGCCAGAGAAGGCGAGGGGGACAGCAAGGTCAGCACCCAGGGTGGGGGCTGACCAAACTAGCAGACACGAAAGACCATTAGGCCTATTCTGCTGGCATTTTAGTATGTTAGTACTCTGCATTAATCAAGCCTATACATAGAGCTGGGGACATTATTGTATTAGAAATTATGTTCTTTGTAAAGTGACTTTCAGCTGTGTCACAAAATGGAGGGCATTTTAAGGCAGATTTTGAGTGTTTCAGGAGCTCCCACCAAAAAAATAAAGACTCATCAAACAGAAATTTTGTGGGTCCTATCTCTTTGGTAACATTACAACAACAAAGGAAGAAATTGCAACAAGTTATGAATTGTTAGCAAATTTAGGGTGTGGTGCATTGTAGGACGTATTCTCTTGAGTACTGTAAACATGTATATATATATATATATATATGTGTGTGTGTGTGTGTGTATATATATATATATATATATATATATATAAATATTTATATACTGTATATATATATATATATATATATATATATATATATATATATATATATTTATGCCATGGGAGTGAGATCAGTTCCAGTGGAATAAATCATGTTATTTTCACTGGAGTGAAATAAATCCTCATGATGTGAGCAGAGTTAAAATAAACACCAGTTATACCTACTCTGCTTACGTCAGGCACCTCCATCTAAAACAGTGAGAAATATCCAGCAAATTGTGACATCCGCTGAACTTACAGTACATTTAAACCATATCATTGAACTCAACTGTAACAGTACTCATTAAAGTAAGAACCTGCAAATTACTCGTGCTGCATTTCAAAAGCCGACTTTAGTACATCACTGAAATCTGGAGTAGCGCACAGTAAAATACGGAAAAGAAAAATGTCTAATGAAACAAATGTCAAAAAAACTGAAATTATTTCTGCACGAATAAACAAACAGCTTAAAAAAGCAATGAAAAGTGGACACACAAGAAGTCGACATCAAGTATCTGTGCACACAACTCGAGATGGACACTGAACCATTACTAGATCCGAGTATAGTGCAAAAGCTGACAAATGTACCTACTAGAACAGATTGAGAAACCAAGTAAAATAAAATCATTGCCAGATCCTAAATTAATAGAGAACTATATTTTAAGCTCTAAAAATAACACCACAACAACGAAAAAAGAAAGCAACATCAAACATTTACAAGCCTTCCTCCTAAAAGATCTGGAAGTTATAACACCAATTACAGAAACTAAACCTAAGGAATTAGCAGAACTTCTCTGCCACTATTTCATGACGGCACAAAAAAGAATGGTACCAAATACGAACCACTAACTATTCGCTCAAGATTCCAAAGTATTAAAAGGCATCTACGAGAACATCATAGAAACATTGAAACATAGACTTTGATGGCAGATAAAGACCACTTAGCCCATCTAGTCTGCCCATTTCCCTACCTACAGGATAAGTTGCAGATCCTATTTAATCAAGAGCATATTTCTTCCTACCTCCCACAAAAATTGCCTTATATCTTTTCCATGCATTCTTGAATTCTCCAACAGTTTTAGACCCCACAACCTCCTCAGGAAAGTTGTTCCATGTGTCCACCACCCTCTCTGTGAAAAAATACTTCCTCACATTGCCCCTGAGCCATCCTCCCTCTATCTTCAAATTCTGTCCCCTTGTTCTTGCACATCTCTTTTTCTTAAAGATGCTACCCTCTTGAACTTTGTTGATTCCACTGAGGTGCTTAAAAGTTTCTATCATGTCCCCCTTCCCCCTCCTTTCTTCAAGAGTATACATATTAAGCTCCTTTAGTCTCTCCTCGTATGACTTCTCTTGCAGACTCTGCACCATTTTAGTTGCCCTCCTATGGACTGCCTCAATCTTGTCTATGTCCTTGCAGATGTGGGGTCTCCAGAACTGGACGCAGTACTCCAGATGGAGTCTCACCAACTGTCTATACAGAGGGGTAACAGCTTCCTGTTTTCTGCTGGTGATGCCTTTCCCTATACATCCCAGTATCCCCCCATCCCTCCCTACAACCTTCTTACATTGCTTGCTAACCTTAAGGTCATCTGATATGATTATCCCCAGGTACCTTTTCATTTTTGTTGCGGTTTCTACCTCCCCCATTGTGTAATCTGCCCCTGAGTTTTTGTTTCATAGGTGCATTATTTTGCACTTCTTTGCATTGAATCCGAGCTGCCATACTTCTGACCATTCCTCCTACCTTGCCAAATCCCTTCTCATTCTTTCCACATCTCCTTGTGTATCAACCCTGTTGCAGATCTTTGTGTCATCTGCAAAAAGGCATATTTTTCCATCCAGTCCCTCTGCAATGTCACTTATAAAGATATAAAGACATTTAAAAGGACTGGACCCAGTACTGAACCCCGTGGTACCCCACTAGTAACACCTCTTTCTTCAGCATGGACTCCATTTACAATTACCTTTTGTGTCCTGTTGTCCAGCCAATGTTTTACCCAGGCTACCACCCTGGGTCCCACTCCCAGGCTGGTTAATTTGATTATTAATCTTTTGTTTGGGGCTGTGTCAAATGCCTTGCTAAAGTCTAGCTAGGCCATGTCCACAGCCCATTCCTGGTCTACTATTTTGATCACCCAGTCAAATAAATTAATTAGATTCATCTGACATGACCTTTTCACTGTGAACCCATGCTGCTCCAAGGTCCTGTGCCTCACTGACTTCTAGGTACTCAACAATTCTTTCATTTAGAAGTGATGCCATTACTTTCCCTACCACAGAGGTCAAACTGACAGGTCTGTAGTTTCCTGCCTCTGTCTTGCTCCCACTTTTCTGAAGGGGAATCACATCCACCTTCCTCCAGTCCTCAGGTGCCACACCATCCTCCCATGATTTGTTAAAAAGGGTAGTCAGTGGTGTCACTAGTTCTCTCCTTAATCCCTTCAGAAATCTGGGGTGAATTCCATGAGGCCCCATTGCTTTATCCACCTTCAGTTTTAGGAGTTCTTTCAGAACCCTTTCTTCTGTGAAAGGACTGGGATCAACCTCCCTGTCCAGAGTGCTTCTGTTAATTGGATTAGGCACCTCCCTCTCCTCCTCATTTGTGAATACTGAGCAGACATATTCATTTAGTATCCCTGCTTTTTCACTGTCCCTCTCTGCTCACCCATCGTCCATTCTATTCAGCCTCACTATCCCTCCCTTTGACTTTCTATGCTCCCTGATATACATATAAAAGGTTTTATCCTCCTTCTTAACTGAGTTGGCTATCTTTTCCTCAGTTTTGGCCTTTGCTATTCTGACTACCCTCCCTGATTCCTTCTGCCTTAACTGGTAGAAGTCTTTGTCCTGTTCCTTCTGTGTTTCCTTATACTTCCTAAATGCTGTCTTTTTCTCCCTAAGCTTCACCGCCACCTCTTTTGAGAACCATAGTGGCTTTTTGTTTCATTTTGATTTTTCATTTGCTTCACACAAAGGCTTGTTGCCTCTGTGATGGCAGTTTTGATGTTTCTCCATTGTTGCTTCACCCCTCCTTCTGGCCTGTTTGTTAGTGCTTTTCTAAGGCACTCTCCCATATTGCCAAAGTCAGCCCTCCTAAAGTCCTGAATCCTCACTTTTGTATGGCTTGACTCTGTAGCTGAGTTTATTGTGAATCACACTGTTTGGTGGTCACTTGTTCCCAGATGGCTACCCACTTCTAGATCTGAGATCCTCTCACTGTCCCCATTTCAAAGTACAAGGTCTAAGATTGCTCCCTCCCAAACTAGCTGTCTGAGACATGCCACCTGAAGGGCATCGAGAATGGCCCTGCTTTTGGATGTGGCTGCAGCAAAGGTGCTCCAGTTAACATCTGACATATTAAGGTCCCCCATCAACAGTATCTCCCTTTCTCTGCCATCCTAAGGATGTCTTCTATCATATCCTTGTCCATTCCTCCATTTGACATGAGGGTCTGACTACAAGCCCTGTGTGGATTGTGGTGCCATTTTCAGTCTCTAAGGTCTCTAAGGTGACCCACAGTGTCTCCACAGTGTCTCCTCTCCTCCTGTTTACTCTTTTATTTAGTTGCTTTTATCCCTTCCCATACAGAGCTACTCTGCCCCTCTTCTCCTCTCCCTGTATCTTCTGTAGGTTGTGTACCCTGGTATGTTAACATCCAGTCATGGTTCTCTGTCTACCATGTTTCTGTGACTGCTACCATATCCAGGCATCTCTCTTCCATCAAGGCCACCAGTTCAGAAAGATTGTTGCCCAGACTATGGGTGTTGATACTCACTACCCTCCATTTCTTGATGGCCTTATGCCTTTTTGCCCCAACCCTGTCCTTATTGCATTTTTCATTTTCTCCATTTACCCCTGCCCTTTTCCTTATCGACATCTCTGTCTTGGTGTTTACCTCATTTAGTACCCTGATTTTTTTGTGGGGGGCTAGGATTTTCCTGCTCCTCTCCAGTGCCTCCCCCCTTGGCTAGTTTAAATGCTTGCCAATAAGGCATTTAAACCTATCACCTAGGATTCTGGTTCCCATCCTGGACAGATGCAGACCATCACACCAGTATAGGCCTGCATCCCTCCAGGTGGACCCACAGTCCTCAATGAAGCCAAATCCCTGAGCTCTGCACCAGTTTTTCAACCATTGATTGAATCCCATGGTGTGGAGCATCCTAGCCTCACTCATGCCATAGACAGGCAGCACCTCCGAGAAGGCT
Organism: Neoceratodus forsteri; assembly: GCA_016271365.2. Classification (NCBI taxonomy): domain Eukaryota; kingdom Metazoa; phylum Chordata; order Ceratodontiformes; family Ceratodontidae; genus Neoceratodus; species Neoceratodus forsteri. The sequence continues at coordinate 766,629,217 of CM057452.1, read as the reverse complement.
ACCATACGTGCTACTTGTCTAAGCCCCCTCCCCAACTCCACAAATGCTTCCTGCATTGCTCTGATCCATTTCTTAGCCAGGACATTTGTCCCTAGGTGTACAATGACATCCAGCTCCCTCCATGGTGTAGCTGCTCCAGTGATCCTGAGGATTCTCTCCCTGTCCCTCATAGCCATGGCACCAGGCAGGCACCTTACTTCCCTCTCCCCTTCCTTCCCCAGTTCTAGCTTCCTAACAATGGAGTCCCCCACCAGGAGTTGTTTTCTTCCCCTGTGGGGTCCCATGCCACCCTCCTGTGGGCCTCCTTTGTGGAGGATCCCAACATCATCCTTGGTCTCCACTGTGGGTGCCTCCATAAAGGAACCACACTTTGCCAGAATGGCATATGAATTGTGGAGAGATACAACTGGAGGGATATGCCTCTGTTCCACTACCCTCACCCTCCCTGAGCCCACTGTGGTTCATCTGCTCCTCTTTCTTGGCAACTTCTGAGGCACAGCAGTGGCCCTGGTGGTCCCTGGGTGGGAGAGGAGGTCCAACAAATCCTGGCCAATTTTGTGTGGAGATGAGCAAACTCCTCCCACAGCCCAGAGAGGTACCTGCAGATAGGACAACACCACATCCTCCAAAATGTCTTCCAGAAGACTGCTTCTCCACAACCACTGCACTGCACCACTCCCATCATGTCTTATTTCTGGCCCCTAACTGTTGTTTGAATACTTACTCTTTCCTTTGTTTGTTTTTTGTTTGTTTGTTTTTCTTCTCCCTACTTACTTACTGCTTCTGTGCCCTTTAAGCTCCTGATTTTCCTATTCTGAGACAAAGTGCCTATATTTCTCAGTAGTCTTCTTACTTGTCCAGCGTCAGACCTCCAGCAGTTAGGGGTGAGGAGCTACTTTTATCCTTCTAGGATGGTGAGTCTTTGGCGGATCTGTGACCACTCACTTCCAGCTCCCTAGCAAGAAGTTCCTGTTGTCAGTCAAATCCTGTGCCTATAAAAGTAGAACTGGTTTAGTGTGGGGGTGGAGGGAAGTAAGGAGGGTAATATAGTCTCAGTAGAGAGTTTAGTTATACCAGCAGCTCCTTCCTCCTGGTGATTTCTGCATGTACTCTGGCAGAAGCTATCTAGACAGTGTTTAAATCTGGGTTTAACCTGGCTTCCTTCTAGCTAACCACTCCCCTACTTTGCAAATCTTTCTATGCATAGTTAATGGCACAGATAACAATTCCCTTCAGCCACCTGAGACAAGCACCTAGATAACTGCACAGAAAACAATTCACTTCAACTAACTCTGACAAACACACTAACTTTGTTTTATTTTTACCCTAAATTGAAGGTCCCAGTAGTAGAGTTCTAGTTCCTAGTCCCAGTGGAGAAGTTTGGTTATACCAGCAGCTCCTTCCTCCTGGTGCTCTCTGCCTGTACTCTGGCAGAAGCTATCAGTACAAATAATCTCTAACAACCTCGCTAACCTTTGAATGAACAAGACAAGTTATGTTCTCTAAACAAAATCACTTAAGACAAATGGGATTCGGAAATAAGCCACATGCATCAGATGAGATACCGGACAAATTACTAGAAAAACTATACACAATGGACTTGCTAGGACCACAAACTCCAAATTCACTAATAAATCCCACATGGGTGACACTAAATATGTATTTCAGAGTTCGGGGAAACACAGAGACCCGTAACATCAGATGGGGAGATGTAACTTTAAAGAAAGACTGTGAAAATACATACTATTTGGAGTTATCCACAGCATGACAAACTAAATGTGTATGGGAGCAAATCCAATGGACACCAGAGTAATTAAGCTCAGAGCATATAAGTACAAGATCCAAAGTGGTGTCCTGTAAAAACTACATTAAATACAAAGAAAAAAGACCTCACAAAATGAATTATCCAGATGCACCTTTTCTACTTGCAGTAAACTACCCCATCAAACTTAAATCCCCCTGTTGGTTTAAAAACCAACCACTTTAGTAAATACCATTGCCAATATTGTGAAAACCATGATCCAACAACCTGGAATGCACACAGATTGAAAACTTACCAATCATTCAATGAGAAAACATCTCATTCAAAAACTAAGTGATGCAAACATAGCCCCTACAGAAATAATGCAGATCTCAGGGCACAAAAAGGTACAAACCATAAATACATACAGTAAACTAAATGACAATAAACAAAAACAAATAAGCAAAATACTCAGTGATGAACCTGATGAGCAACCCAGCACTTCTAAACCACCTACAATAAATGACTTGCAAATACCACCTAGTCAGTTAAATGGCATACCAGCATGTTTTTACAATCCAACAATCAGCGCATCTAACATTACATTTAACATCATACAAGGTAAGTCTTCAGTGTAAAAAATTACTGAGCAAATAACCTGAACTTCTAGTATATCACAACTAATCTTTTACATTATCTTTTGCAGGACATCAATATCCACAGTGTCCTTGTAAAAGAATACAAGTGATATCCTCAGATTCTGACTCTGACTAATACAATGACTGTGAAAACCAACAGTTATATACCTGCTACATCCAAACATTCAAGAAACTTCTTCAGTGTTTAACATTACAAAGGTTTATGCTAATAATTTACAATTTACTTTTCTGTAATGTACTTCTGTGAACCACGTCTGTAAAGCACAATAAAAAATAAAACGTCTCACTCTAAATCAGTACCACTATTATGTCAAATGCTGCTATAAACAATAAAGCAGCAAACAAGGAAATATGTATTAAGTCTGCACCAAGCATACTACCATGTGAACCCCAAATGTACAAATGAACAATTATAACCATAATAAATCATGACATTAAAACATACCCACTAACATAAACCACCACTATCTCTCACCATTACAAAAATGAACCTAAACCAGCCACACAGCACACCCAATCAGCACACACACACACACGCACACAGACACACACTCACATGCATATCAACCAATCATAGCTCATTTCAACAACCCTGTTCATACAATCTCCCACACACTACTACAGCACCAACATCATTTAAAGAGACATGAACCTCCACAACAACAAATGTACTTCTCTCAGTAAAATTCATCTCACCCCATGGTATAAATAGCCACATGATGTGCAGATTATGGAATATGGAAAATATTTTACCTCCTGCATTATGAGCACTGTATATTTCACTGCGCCTTCGCACTCGTGAAATATCCAGAGCCACTCTGCAGGAGTGAAAATATTTTCCATATTCCACCCCTGCCTATCATGTATCCTATATACATATATATATATATATATATATATATATATATATATATATATATATATATATATATTCCAACTCTAAATATTGACACAGTTATGGCTTGTTAAAGTAGCAATGTTATCTGATGGGGATTTTAATTTAATGTTTGTTTTTATATGGCCCTGATTTTTTTTTGTCTGAGAGTAAGACCTTTTAATGTTTTTCATATGTCTAGTTTCAATTTGTATTTCCTAAGAGCTTAGTCTCATAGCGCTCCTTGAGACCTATCTTTTGATATGTAGATTGTCCCTTAACTCCAAATATTTTTATTTATTTATTTTTAGTCTTTGGTAAATGGGTAAGTCCCACTAGGCACACGTGCCTGTTTTCAAGGGTGACCTGAGAGCACTGGGTGGTTAAGTGACTTGCTTAGAGTCACACAGTATGCAAGTGGAGGTTGTGAGAATCAAACCCAGGTCTGGTCTGCTGGATGTACTAAGCTCATTCACACTCGTTACTTCTAACCTCTAGGCTATACTGCCAGCCTTATTGATGAGATTAAAGCTTGTTAAAGCTGCAAATTTATCCTACTGGAATTTTAATTTAATGTTTGTTTTTATATGACCCATGATTTTTTTTTGAAGGTAAGACCTTTCTGTTGTTACATAGATTATTTCTTCTCCCAAATATATTGATGACTTGTTAAAATTTAAATATGCAAAAGAATTGTAAATCTTCATTCATATGAACCAGTCCCTTTTGTAAGACTGTGATATTCTCACAAAGAGGAGTGATTCAAATAAAAGAAGAATGTGAAAAAAGTCTGGGAGAGAAGACTTAAGCATCCCATGGCCTTCTCTCCTTCTACAGGGGTGGGTCAGTGAGCATTTGGCATATGATCAAATCCTGGTGGAGGCCATTTGGAGCAGTTGCCAGAGCTGTGCTGGAAGGGAGGCATGCTGGACATCAGTGCTTTGATGCTCTACATCATTGCACATCACACCTCCTGGGAGAAAATCAAGACAAAAAAGATGGCCCCACAGATGATGCCCTGCTTCACATACCCTCTACACCCACCACAGCACACAGCTGGTAAAAAGGGCTTACAGTCCTCCATCAGGAACTGCACAACACCATGGCCCTACCCTGGGGGTAAGCCAGGAAGGAACCCCGGTAGTTGAAGGGTCTACCTGGCTCTGTCAAGGGCATGCCTGCTAGGCAGACCCACCCGGGGGGGGGCAAGCCTGGGAGGATCTTCACCCAAGGCAAGTTTCTGATGGGTGAGTGAAGACTGAAGAAGTGGAGGCTGAGCTACTAGGTATCTAGCCCCCACCAAAAAAAAAAACTAACTCCAAATTCTTCTGAACAAATCTTCTTTTGTATGGACCTATTCCTGTATCATTAGGGCATACAACAGAAGAAAATCATTTTATGAATAAAGATTTTCAAAATGTTTGAAAAATATTTCTGGGTCTTTTCTTGAAAAACTAACAGCAGAATACAGCTAATAAGGTCCTGTGTAGCAAGATACATGTGTTCGTGTCTCTGCAGGATATAATTTTATGGGTTTTCAAAAAATGTTTGAAAAAATGGAAAACAGATGGCTGCCATATAAAAGAAGAACTTTTTCTCATGAAAGAGGATTATCCCCTCATGAAAGAGAATCCTCTTTCATATGGAAAATTCTTCTTTGGTATGAAACAGCTATCCAAAAGACCACACTAAGTATTCTTGGAACTGAAATTTCAAATCTTTACAACTCTAGTACAGATTAGCATTTTTTTCACCAAACCAATGAAAGGTACCATTCTGGGGCAAGCCATTTCTGTCCTGAAAATTTCAGAACAAAATTCCAAATCATTTGGGTGATAGGCGATGACAAAAAACAGCCCAAACCACAGATTTTTCACTTTTTCACTATCTAGATCTCTGAATTTGCACACTCACAAGAACCAAAATTGACACAAGAGTCCATGCCCCACACCATATATGCAAAAGTTTTACCTAATCCATTGAATGGGGGCAAAACTAATAAAGTGCAAAGTTAGGAGTTTAACATTTAATAGCCAATCTGCATACCACTTGACTGCCACAGGTGCTTTGAGTACAAACTGTTCATCAGAGGGTGTTGTGCTGATTTTCTATTCACTTTCACTTCACCTGTTGCATTAAAGCATTTAAAATGTACTTTTTGTGAAGTGTGATGTTTTAGGACATTACGAATGCAGGCTCTTGCTCTTTTGACTGTAAATAACTCTGGATCACTCCTGAAAAAGGGACATTTGTCTCAGTGAGCAAACATACTGAACAAAATTCAATAAATAAATAAAAATACTTTTAAAGTAAATGGCTACACTGTTCCTCTCACTGGGATGGTGAGTAGCAGCTACCATCACAGCCAATTTCAGTGCCATTGTGAGTTGATCAGTGGGACTTCCATGATATCCAGTGTCTGCTTCTAACATTCCCAAGAGCTGAGCACCTCATCTCCACAGTGAGCTGAATACCCTTTCAGCTCTATGTGGTTTCTGTGGATCTGCACATGCAAACTCTGTTCTCCCTTGGAAAGATTGGACCAGGGTTGTCCATTGGCACTAAGTCTTCTCAGAGACCAAACAGAATGAGGCCACTAAAATGATTCAAGGGCAACAGGGGAAAATGTATCAAGAAAGACTGAAAAATCTCAACGTGAATACACAGGAGGATGGGAAGGGGAGGGCAATATAATTAAAATGTACAAGTTTTTCCATGGAATCAACAGGTTAAAATGTAAAGAACTGTTTACAAGGAATGAAGGAACAGTGGCACTGTTAGAAATTTGGGGGGGATTACAGAAGATATAAAGGATTTCTTCTTTTTTTCTGAACAGGTGGTGAACAGACACAATTGATTTTACAGAGATGTGGTCAAATTGAAAACTGTGAAGAGTTTGATTTGGAGAAGACAGATCTTGGGAAACAGTGTGTCCCTTGGGCAGATGGAGAATGAGCTGCATGGGAAGAATGTAGTGGTACACCATTAGGGCTATTGGCTCTTCAAATCCAACCTAGCATTCAGCAGAGCAGGGATTTGGGCTGCTTTGTAAGCAAACTAAATTTATCTATGAGTCTTTTCTGCTGACATATTCTTATTGCTACTGAATGTTTTATAAACCCAAATAAGTACTCAGAAGACACACGCTCCAGTTGTGCACAATGTGTTCAGTTAATAACTGAGCAGCTTCATCACACTTCTGTTTATTAGGGCTGTGGACAGAGCCTACAGCCCTATTGGGATCAGATCATAGCTCTAAAAATGTCCGATCGTGGAACCTTCCATTGCACATTTTGAAACATCTTTCCAAATCTTCAGTGGAGATTGAAACCTCCACCATGACTGGCTGCTACAGAATAACAGCTGCACTATTTCAGCTGCTACTTCCGCATTCTGTTGCATGAACTGCACATGCGTGACTCACACACAAGCACAGATCCACTGGTGCCGTCATGTTGTGAATGGTAAAATGCCATTCACACCCTCCCACTGCTGCTGTCCTTTCATGCCGACATTGGGGGTTCACAATCCCCATGTGGGCATTGTTATCCCAACTCGTGTAATAATGGAAGCCAACCTAGTGTGCTCAAATTTACTTATTGATTTGCCCTGCACCTACATCGGTGTGCCCAACCTCGTGTCGGCACTATATACCCCTACTGATGTGGCTCACTGGGAGCCCACCCATTGTGCCCAAATGTTTGTTTTTCTCCCCGCTGACATCTGGTGCCCATTCACCTTGTTGACATCAAGTACCCACCTTTTTTATTACACAATATGACACACTGGCTAAGCTACAATATGTTACTGGCAATTGTCAATTCAATGTGCAGTAAATATACAAGTACACATAAAGTAGTGCTTCTACAGTTTATTTTCAAGCCAATACAGATGCAGATGTAGATGCAAATGCAAATGCACAATCTGCATGTGTCTGTGCCTGACTGTATGTGTCTGCAGATCACTAACTTTAGTTTTGCAATTTATACTAGTTTATAACAGACAAAAGCAAAATTAAATTTTCTCAGACTTGACCTAATTGTTAACTCAGATTTTGGTGGAGGAAAACTAATGTGAAGCTATGCTAAAGATGATAACAAGCTTAACATCGTAAACTAGAAATAACTTTTTTGAAAATAGTAGCATGTGATCCCCCAGCACAGGGTCGATGGATTTGGGCCCTCATCTCTAAACAGAACATATTTATATAGTTTTAATATTACCACTTTCTTGCCTCTTCATCCAGAGGAAACCCTGACCTACATTACTTATGCTCCCACTGCCTCATCATGTTGTGCAGCAATGTACTCATTTACATTTTCAAGGCAGCAAATTACTCTCACCTGACCTAATTATTAACTTATTAGATATTGTTTGTGCAGATCCTAACATATTATTGATTCCATTTGTACTATGGCCTAAAGTAATATCAAGAAAGAGCAGCAAGGTATTTCATTAACTTCAGATTCAATATACTAGCACAAACAGCAGGAACTTCATCCACAAGGAGAATAAAAAAATAATGAGCTTTTTTTTCTACCTAAAAATATTCTGTGCCTAATATTACCCAATAAGTGTAAGATTAAACATTTACACATTAGTCACAACACAATTGAATTAGAAAGTTTTAGTAATACTTTTCTCATTAGTGTTCATAAAAAGCAATGGGGGTAGAACACCTAATTTACAACTTCTACTTCAACTTTACATTCAGAATTGAAAAGTACTCAAGATTTAAGGAGAGCAATGCTGCTGCTGCTGAACTGAAAATAATAGTTCTGAACACTGGGATTTGATCTAACAAAATCAGGTCTTGCAGTACATTTAAAGGGAAGACTTTCCAAAAGAATTTTGCAGGTCATGACAGTTTAATTAAAGCAGTCACATAACGTCCATGATTTCAATGATCTGACAGCAGGTCAACTGGCGGCCTTTATACCCTAAAGAAAAGAGATAAGCACTGCATATACTATCCGAGTCAAACCTAAACTGAACAGAGAATTAAGTCATACTCCTTATTAATGGCACCATGTTTAAAATATGCAGAGGCTTGAGATGAAAGTCTAATAAGTAGACCAACTACATTAATTACAAGGATAAAATAATGAGACTAAGTAAAACTAGTCTGGCTGCCAGAAATACAAAATATCCTTAAACAGAACTTCAAGGATATTTGTAATGTATCATTTAATGCCAATGCTGTGACACTTAACAGTTACAAGGTACAACATTTTAAAAACAAATACAGACAGAGGTGGTACTTGGAAACATTAACAGCTTTAGTTGAATAGTTCTCATTATTTAAGTGGCAGATGTTTAACCTTTTGGAGTTATACACTAGATTATTATATTAGAGAGTTTCAAGACACTTGGGCACCAAATTGTTTACTGAAGAAGCCACTTACTGTTGAGACACATCTAAATAAACCTACATTTTTTCAGAATGAATAAAACATACTGCTTTTAAAGATGTGGTTGAGTTTGACTGCTATTCATTATTTTTTTAGTTTGTCTAATTTGGAGGTAGTATAGTGCAGTGGTTTAAGGCTCTGAGCTGCAAACCTGGAGACCTGAGTTTGAATCCCACAGCTCCTACATGCATATTGTGCGACCCTGAGCAAGTCACTTAACTTTTTTGTGCTCCCAGGTCACATCAAGCTTTGACTTGGTGTGCCACTCCTGGTTTAACAATTTTCTCTTTCCCGTTCACTAATGTGTTTATTTTCATAGCGGTGATTCAAAACTAAAGCAATGTGGACATATTAAAAAAAGTTGGATCAAGAGGCATGCATTACTTATCTTGATCAATCATCACTGGCTTAGTGTACCTGTTCCCCTTATGAGGGTGTTCCTGTGGATTGTTATAAAAGGAAACACAGTATCCTTGGATGCTTTCTCTCTGTCCTGTGACAAGCATCACATGTTCCCTGCCTTGTGGCTGCTGTATACTCAGCTGCACTTGTAAATTCACAAGTCCTACTTTCCCCTTACCTATCGCCTTCCAACCTTGTCCCTCTACTGAACCTCTCTGCAGTGGCCATAGCTTCCCCACTCTCTCCCTTAAAACTTTCTTTCAACTGAGACTGTCCCCAGACATGAAACAGGCTGACCCCACCCCCACCCAAAGGAGGCTCTTCCTCCCTTGGAACTACCATCCAATCTCTAGCCTCCCTGTCTTTGCGATGGTGCAGGGGCATTGTATACTCTCTCAGTTCTTCTTTTTCCTAGACTTCTCTTCCCTCTTCTCTTACACACAATCTAAATTCTTCAAACATCACTTTTTCATCTTCTCCCTCCTGTGAGTCAGTGAATTCATGCTGAAATGCATGGACCATTATCAAATCACCAGTTTAACTGATTTGGCTAAGATTTATGATAAAGTGGCCAACTTCCTAATTGTGGATAAACAACAGGGGCAAGATTATCTGACCTGGCAGTTGGTTGGTTCAACACCTACATCTCAAATCATCACCAGGTGGCACAGGTTGGTCATGACTTATCCATTCCTTTGCTATGAAGTGTCATGTCCATCTGGGCTCTGTCCTGAAACCATCTTTTTCCCAGTTTAATGATCAGACTTCTTTTCATATGTGTCTTCTCATACATCCATATGTATGTGGATGATACATGCAGCATGTATTACCTCTGGTGCTTTAGTCCCAAGTTAAAATTGTCACTCTGGTGTGTTGTGGATAATTTTCAGTGCTGATTCTATTCAAACATGCACTCCACGAAGCCCAAAATATTATCTCTATAACTTAAGGCACTAGTTAAGGACAAGCATGGCTACAGTATACCTAGGGTTTCCACTTTTTGGTTTTAACTGATAAAACAACACAGATGTGTTTTTCATTATTTCGGTTAAAACCAAAAAACATCGAAATAAGTCCCTCATCTCAATCACGTCATCTTATTGTAGCATCAATCATTTACAGCTACACATGGAATAAAACAAGCTAATGTAGTTGCAATCAAGTACAACTGCTAACCCAGTCTGCTTCAATTTCATTACAGAACTTCTCTGTTACTGCTACACATTGTAGAAAATGAGCTAATGTAGCTGCAATCAATTACAGCTGATACTACACCTCTACATTACATTTTTTAAATGCCATTCCTTCATTCTTATAAAGACCAATCAATTAGATTCAGTTAGATTAATAGAAGTGCACATAGTCAGTACTTGATCTACATTATTTAGTTCAGTTTAGCAGTTGTGCAGTTAGCCTCACACACTGACTAATCTTGCTTGCTTGCAATCTTTTTCTAAAGGGCTGTGCTTTACATTTGTTCTTGCTGAGTCACGCCACATTCAAAGTAAAAATTCCTTGACGATCGAAGATGGCAGAGCAGTATGCCATTGAACATAAATATTTCATGGTCAAAGCTTCTCACGGCAGCGAACCCTAATTTATAAGTTCTGCAGCTTCTGGTGCCCTTTTTCCCAGTAAAACGGTGAGTCATCTTGCTGAACATTTGCTTTCTAAGACTCACATTAAGCAGAATTAGCCCTTGAGAATGTTGTTTAAGCCAAATTTCACTTACTGAAACCATTACTAGGTTCAAGCGCAAAGAGAGGATGAGTGGGACATCGCTCATGAGTTTGCCAGAGCGATAATACAGTCGGTGTCAGCCTACATCAAACTGACAGTCCTCTGGGAGATCTTTTTAGAAACAGGCACCTGCTGCACATACTATGCCTAAATCTGGCCAAATGTGTGAAAATATCTACCGAGGTCTTGATTCTGACATGGAGCACATTCTTGATTTGCTGAATGGCACACATTTCAGTCACAATTAATGAAAGACCTGAGATGCATGGCAACCCAGCAGTGGCTGTTCTGTTTACTTTTGCAGACAGGTTAAAGGGTTGGGGTCAGCGTACCATTATGGCAGACCTCGAGGTAATTGAATGTTGCAACGCAGTGTCAGTTGCAGCATTAACACAAAAGGATCTGGATATCTATGGGAAAAACTGGGAGGATGTTGTATGCATGTGCAGTGACAGTGCCAGCTATATGAAAAAATTGTATGATGATTTACGGAGAGCTCACCCACAGTTCAAGGCATTCCTGTTCGAGATCCATATCACCTGATGGATGGTGTACTGAAGGCAGCAATCACCTCATCAAGCATCATGAAAAAGGTAGTTGACTTTATTTTGCACTCTGGAGCTCTATTTAAATATGCATGGGAGCTTAAGAGAAAGTACTTTGCGGTGTGTTCATGCCTAGGGGTAAAACAAAAGGTAATCCCCAGCATCACACATAGCCGGTAGTATTCTGTGATAGAGGCTGTAGAAAGCTTGCTTGCCATGTGGAGACCATTTACTGTATTTCTATTAAGTGCAGATGCTGAGGGGAAGAAATGTGATGAAATCAGAAAGCATGTAGACACTGACATCAAAAAGAACACTGTGTATTGAGTTTTAAACTTTCTTACAGAGAATATGAGACCTCTGATTGATATTATGAAAAAAATGGAGTCTGAACACACACAAGTCCATCAAGTTTTTAAAATAGTTGGAGTGAGCACTAAAATTCTGTTACAGAGCAAAATTGATAGAGGCAGCTCTGAGTATGGACCTGCTGCAAGTGCACTTCTTGGGTGTCTGTCGCTGGAAAGTCAGCAAGTGCTCGAAGAAACCTTTAAAATTTTCTACACAGCTATGTATGACAAATGGTAGGCTGTAATGGCCAGAAATATCCAAATCCAAAATGGGACTTGAATTACATGAAGCTCTCTCTGGTACTCTGTTTAAGTGTTTGATCCATTTAGAAAAACAAATTATCTTCTAACTTTGAAAATTATGTATTTATTTTTGATACTTTTAACAAACATGATACTGAATTACTATGTGTACAGTTTGATGAGTACTTTGCTGAATCATTGCCAACTAACATAAAATTAGAAGTAAACACATTTTAAAGGGGTAAAATGAAGCAATGGCCAGAACTGAGTGAATGTGTTCTGTCAATTCTTGCCCTTCCTGTCTCTAGTGCTATTGTAGAGAGGGCTTTTTCAGAGATCAGGGCATTTACTGCCAGGAAAGAGAGCGGGAAAATGTCAAAACAAGCACTGAAAATGCATTGCATGGTTTATTACAACAAATTGAGCATTTAAAGTTATAGTACAATATCAATGTTAATCTGGATTCTAAGGTGCTATAAATATGTGCTGTATGTTTTGGTACTAATAAGCGGGGATATGGTGCTAATAATGGGGTTATGTGCAATTCTAATTATGTTTGCTATTTCTTTAACTTGAACATCAATGTACATTGAGCTTTTTTAAAGAAATTTTTTTTTACAATAAACACAGATCACTACTGAAATTGTATAATGATTTTTTGATTTACACCAGAATACACAGAATTTTGCTACTTGAAAAGGGAGCAAGAAAAGCTGAAAAATAAACACCTTCAATATTGAACAATAAACACCTAAAACCGGAAACCCTAAGTATACCCCAGTCTTCATGACACTGAATGATAACCCACTCAAAGTGACACCCCACTTCAAGTATTTCAGGTGTGGCTGTACATGAACCTTAGATTTACTAACCACATAGGTGCCATATACAAACATCTCAACCATAAGCTTGGTACTGTTAAGCAACAAATTCTGCCTTCTACTTTGGGCCTGGTGGAGATCCTCTATAAAATTATCAAGCTGGTATCTGACTACACAGCTGTGGTTTACCATGCTGCCTACATGTCTACCCTCATCAGACTGTACCCTCTTTTCCCTCCTTCATTCATTTTGCCTTGAATTTACCTCCTCTCCCCATCGTTGCTGTATTTGTGCTAACCTCTCTCTTATCATTATTGGCTCATCACCTCATGCACTGTTCTTCCTTTTTGGTTCAATACTGTCACCCTATTTTCTTCAAATCGCTTGTTGAGTCTGAGCTTGAAAATTATTACAGTAGCAGCTGAAATCACATGCAGTGGCAGTATTTTCTAAGTGTTCACCACTTGTTCTATGAAGTGATTTTTTGTCCTGTTTCCTTTGACTCTTCCTCCCGTCAGTGACATTGAAGTGCTACTTGTTGTTTCCTCCTTGTGCAGCTTGAAAAGCTGGATTTGGTCTGATGGGAATGTCTATTTTAGAAATAGAAATACTGTAATTATGTCACACCCGAGTCTTCTCCATATGATCTAAGCAGTTCCAGTTCTGCCAGTCAGTCCTGATGGCACTTGTTCTCCAAGTCTTCACCAACTTAAGGCTGGCAGTATAGCATAGACATTAGACTAATGAGCTGTGAATAAGCTTGGTGCATCCAGCAGACCTAGATTTGATTGCCACAACCTCCATTTGCATACAGAGTGATTCTGAACAAGTCACTTAACCTCCACAGTGCTCCTGGCCACCCCCATAAGCTGCACCTATCAGGCTTTACCCAGTTATGAAGAATAAAAAGATATTTGTACCCGCTTTATTCCATCTATATACATCCTCAGATGTGGGCCAGAGCTGCACAGTGCACTCATGATGGGCCCAGACCAGGAATCTGTATAAGGGCATTATTAACTTCCCTAGTTCTACATAATGAAATTTCTCCTGATACCTTTCATATGATTTTTTGCCTTGCTAATTACTACCTTATACTGCTTCTCCAACTTATGTTGCTGCTAATTAGTACTCCCAAGTCTTTTTCTACTTGATTTCAGTAATCTCCATACCATACCACACCATCCCGCTAGTATTTACTCACTGTAGTAGAAACCACTATTCCTCCAGCAATGACTCACCCACTTTTACATGCCTTGTCTTGCAAGTCCTTCTCAGCTTAAGCACCATACCATGCCACACCCTAAATTTACCCCTTAGGCAAGCAATTCTACATTCTTGGTGCCCATCCCCTCTCTCACCCCCCTCACCAATTCATCCATACCTTAAACCACATATCTCAACAATGTCCTGCTTTGAGGCTGCTCTCCCCATCCCTATCTCTCCCACCACCCTCTCTATCGCACCCACCATAGATGAACCATTCACATGAATACCTGTGATCATCACTATAGATTTGTAAAAATAAATGAAATCTACTCTGTGCCTTGTAACTTTCTTCGTCTAGAGAATTTCCAATGTAGTACTGTAACCTTTTGTATGGCCATTGTATTATGTATTGTAAATTGTCTACTGTTATTTTTATTTGACATGAAACCTTTATAAAAGAGCTTCCACTCAAAGGTAATTTCTGAAAACCAAATGAATAAAAATAAACAAAAATTTAGGAAGCATTCTGCATTCATTTTTTTTTATTTATATGCATCTCCTTGCATTTCTCAGTGTTGAAGTGTTGAAGTTAATATACCATTTGCTGCCCATTTCCAAGGCCTGTCTATACCTTTCTGTATTTCATTTACTGTAATGTCTGTTGTAACTAGTCTTTTCTTCTTGCTGTTATCAACAAACTTCATGATTCAGCTACTTGGAAACACCTACAGATCGCATATGAATATACTGAGCAATGGTGGACCCAGAACTCACCAATGTGGAACCCCACTGGTCATTTATTTCTGTGTCAAGTAGTTACCATTAATTTTGACTCTTTGTCTCCTATTCTGCATCCAGTTTTGAACCCATTTCAGAACCCCCAGTTATACCTTGGTTTTCAAGTTTCTGAATGATCCTCCTTTCTGGAACAGTATAAAATGCTTTTCTGAAGTACAGATGCAGTATAAAGATCCAGTGGATTCCCCACATCCAATTCCTTTGTTTCATTTTTATATTTGCTTGCATGTATGTGCAAGAAATATTATGTGGCAGCTTAGGAGAGAATCAGGTCATGGAGGTGTGGCACTGTGGTAGCCAACACTGGCACTGCATTTGTGGGCTTGGCAGTGTTCACTAAATGCAGGCCCAGTGTCCTGATGACACTGGTTCTGCAGAAGTGCCACCAACTTGAAATTATTTGGCAGCTGCAATGAGGGGCCACCTAGTCATTGCAGAGTCAGCCATTCCACTGCAATGAAGAAGTGACCCATCATTGCAGCATGGTACCTTGCCTGGTGTAACATGTCCCTAAACATGGTAGTGGCATAGTCACTGCCTCCAAACCCAATGAAAGCCAACTGACTGGGGTGCCCAATCCCCCTATTGGTTCATTTGCTGATGGGGGAGCCCACTCCCCATCAGCAGAATGCCCCCTCTTTGTTGTGTGCTGAGGGGGGTGCCCAATCCCCCACGGTATCATGCCCCCCCAACAGTTGTTCTTTGCTGATGGGGGCCCAATCCCCATTGGCATAAGCCCCCACCCCAAAAGGCAGGTGGCACACTGAAGCCCACCCCAGTGTGTGGAAAGCAAGCCTGCAAAAGCCCTTCCCACAACGTCTTTTTTTTTCTTCCTGAAAGAAAGGAAACAGTCCTTGTCAGTCGGGTCCCCTCTCCAACCCCACACCCTCCCACTGTGCACCCTACTTCCACACACCACACCACCCCATACTTACCTCCGGAGCCGGTGCAATGATCTTCGGTGGACCTGGAACACATCTACTCTCTTCAAAGCCGACCACGAACTAAAGAAATGCCGCTAAGCTGTATAATGGTATAAATAGGGATTTTTCAACTTTGGTGCATATCTCAGGCATTTTTGGGAATTTTGGCACCAAATTTTCAACATGGGGCTATTGGGACCCCTCCTGATAAATTCAGTCACTGTCATGGTGTTATTCCATCCCAAAAGGTGATTTTGCGGTCACTGCGGCCACCTTTTGGGACTAACAAAATGACAGTGCCAGTGTTCAAGAGTTGGGCTCTCAAAAAGCCTATAATGAAAATTTGGTGAAAAAATCAAAAAAATATTACTGTTTTATGAGGGTGCATTGTGCAGTTTCCACGCACACTGGTAACTTTGCGAATTTGTAATATTTTCACTCCAGATTTTTCACATTGGCATTTTTCCACACCTCCTTATGAACAGTACAGCTGTCATTTTTCACATCCTGGCCAAAATGTGTTTTCGTACTTCTGGCACACAATTGCCCAGTCACTGTGGGAAGCCAGTGTTTGGAATAGATTAAAAAAATCACTGTGACACTGTTCACGAGCAGAGGTGCTAAAATGCCTATGTTGAAAATTTAGCGACAAAAGTCCATAAAATGATTGTATTATGAGCATACATTGCACAGTTTCCAAGCACCCTCATAATTTCATGCATTTGTAACATTTTCACTCTAGATTTTCTACACTGGCATTTTTACACCTCCTTATAAACAAGTACAGCTGTCATTTTTCATATCCTGCCTGAAATATGCATTTACACATCTGGGCGAGAACAGCGTGGTCGTTGTGGGAAAGCAATGTTTGGGGCAGATTAAAAAAATCATAGTGAGAGTATTCATGAGCAGAGGTCACAAAATGCCTATGTTGAAAATCTGGTGAAATAATTCCACTAAATGACTATGTTATGTGCATGAATTGAACAGTTTCCACGTATGCTCGGAGTCGAGCATTTTTAATGTTTTCACTACAGATTTTCAACTTTGCCATCTCTTCACACCTCCCTATGAATGGTACAGCTGTCATTCTTCACATACTGCCCGATCTGTGTTTTCATACATCTGGCGCAGAATGGCACGGTTGCTGTGGGAACTCAAAGTTCAGGACACATTAACAAAATCACACTGCCACTTTTCCTGAGAAGGGTTCCCAAATGCTTTCATGAGGTGGGGTCAGAAAAGGTCATGCTGAAAATTTGTAAGGATTACCAACAAGCGCCTGGGGCATTAGGGTTTCCAACCATAACGTCCCACCCTATACAGACTGACAGGCATCAGGGGTGTGCATTTGGATTGCCAACTGTAATGCTCATGCCATCCCACCCCACACCCCAGTCAGTGACAGGCACCATGGTGTGCCTTGGACTCCTTGGCCCCAGAGTTCACCCCATGCTCCTATACTGCACCCATTTCAGCATATGTCCTTATGGAATGGGGTGACTGTAAAGCCAAACACCCCAAGGCACACCTCAACACATGTCAGTGTTTGCACAATAGGGTGAGTGGCATGAACGTTATGGGCAAAGACCACACACATACCCCAATGCCTGTTCATCTCTGCAGGGTGGAGGTGGAGGTGGCGTTGGCGTGAAGTTCAATACTACTGCCATTCCTATTCGGCATCTAACTCCTGCATTTCCAGTGCAAATACTAGCATGCAAACATTCGCATTGACAAATACTTGTTAAAAAGCAATAATATTTATTAGGCATACTTTCTCCTTACAGAATGTACACTGCTCCACCAAATCCAATTTGTTGATTTCTAAGTGTCTGACTGTTTTGTTTCTTATGACTGTCTCCAGCAACTTCCCTGATATTGACATCAAACTCACCAGTTTAGCCCTTAGTGCACCTCCACGGCTAGCCATGACTGACTCCTGCAGCACTACGCTCAAGCCATATATAGAACCAGTAGGCATATCACCATAATTGTTGTGAGATGTCTCTGAAAAATCCTGGAGCCTCTATTCATTTTTAAGGGCTACCTTACAACTACAATAGTGATATATCCAAGAATATCAATATACTATTTTCAGGAGTCAGATGGTGTTCAGTTGTGGAGGTGAGCAGAGAATTTGTGCCAGCAGCAATTATGGGACTGGAAACTCTGGATTGTGGGGGTCCAACTAGACACCCAGGGTTCAGCATAACGGAACAGGTGAGAGAGGGACGACCCATGAGTACCAGGTACTTCTATTAAGGGGATTGGTTGATGGAAGTTTAATGTCAGATATCAAAGACTTCTATCATTGGGACTGAGTGAAAGACAGGGTACCACTGGACACCATGGATGTAATGGTAGAGTGTGAGGAGACATGATAGTTTTGTGGTGTTAACATGATTTATGGAAGCTTTTACAGGCAGCTTGTAAACATGCTATTGGCATTCATAAGTTTATCATATGTTGAAGTCAGTGATTCCTGTGTGAAAACCGCCTCTTCTCATTAACATGTGCTCCTAGAATTTGTTAGTATTCATTGACTACTGACTTTTGGGGGCCACAATAACATCTCCTTGGAATATAGCACTAGCCCTGCTAAATACATCTTAGACTGCAAAACACAGTTTGTGTAGCCCAAACCCTGTTAGTGCAGCACTTACTGCTTGAATAGCATGTCTTCTTTGTATTCTATTTTCCAGGGACCACCATGAAAATGAGATGCTGCATCTTGTGGCACATATTATGGTTGGTAAACTTTTACATAAATAAATATTAATGTTGATTGCTTGTCAACATTTTGTCATAGATGTGAATCAAAGTACCAGTATCACAGGGTGCTGCCATGTTTTGAATGACAGGACATTCACAAAAATACTCTGCTTGCCATGCTGGTAAAATATATTTTAAAAATTTATATTGCCATATGCAGTCTTCTCCTAGAAGTATTTCTTGACTTTGCCACCGGAAGTGATGTCTCCCTGCCATAGTGGACCAAGACTCTCCTGTATAATAGCTGCATAACCTTTCCCCTGAATAAAATATACATAGCCTTGTCCCAGCTGTCAGTACATTTTCCTGGTTGATAAAACATCCCTTCCAGAAAGTTACACTCTCAGCTTCAGTGATGAAGAAATAGTGTGTAGCATGGTAAGTGACTAAAAATGAGATAAAAGCATTCCTGTCAGGGATTTCCAGGTGTGTGTTGAACAGTCATGCTAGTGCCCTGTTGTGCAACTGTATAAGACAAAGTAAAAACCTGTGCTACATTCCAGTGACTCTACAACTACACAGACTACAGATCTGATGTATTGCCATTTCACACAAAAGGTAGCATTATTTTTTTTCCCATGTCTGGCCGGCCTCCTCCAGCTGATCCCAACATCCCCTCATATTGAGGGACTTCAGAGCTTATCTTGATGGGATCAGTGGGGTTGAACAATCCTTGAAGTCAGTCTGGATCGGTTTCACTGGACAGGAGCTGGATAGCTGGTGTGGGGCCTGTGGGGGACTGTAGTCACCGTGCCGGTTGGAGTTTTTCATCTATTCACCTAGGAGAAGGTGTGGATGTGTAATGCCATTATGACAGATGTCATACTTTCCCACACAACATGGTACAATGGCTGCTACAGCTCAGTGCATGTCTGGAAGCCTGAGACTGCCTCTCCCCTAGCCCTATGGTCAGGCGCATGCTTTGCTCCATGCCTTGAGGATTGGGAAAGACCCTTGGATTACCGATCCTCCTCCTCCTTGGCCAAACCTCTGACTCCCTCAGTTAATTTCTGAACCCTGATCTTCAGATTGCAAGTGGTAGCACTACCGCTATACCAGCCAGGTAATATTAGTTTTTTTTCCCCAATTCACACTTTATTCACAAAATTTCCACAATACAGGAGGCAGTAATACAAATATAAACAGCCAGTTAGTAGTACAATCCAACACTGCCCCCCATCCCCCCTACTCCCCCACCCCCGGCACAGCAGTTCCTTCAAGTGTTGTATTAACTAGCAATCCATAATAATCGAATACTTGATAAGATAACAGGTAAACCAGTTGCACTTTAAATCCTAAGCGGTGATAATTAAAGTGTGAAGAGGATCCATATATACTTATACTTTTGTAGCCTATTTTGGAGCTGCTATAGCCTTTTCTGTGCGGAGATTTGCAAGGATTTCATGTGTCCATTCCTGATATGGTGGACAAATCCCATCTTTCAATGCCTGAGAATAATTTTTTAACCGAGAGTGCCATCATAGATATATGAAATTTCCAATTCTAACCTAATAGCAGACAAATCTCCCAAAAGGCAAATATCTGGTGTAAAGCAATCCTGTAATTCCAAAAAGGGATTCAGGTGGGTTTTAATTAAATCCCATAATGAAGCTATCTTGGGGCATGATCAGAATATATGAAAAAGCATCCCAGCTTCCTGGGAGCATCTAGTGCACCTATCAGTATCGAGAAGGCCCCATTTTGCCAGTTTGACTGGTGTGTAGTATGTATTATGCAAAATGTAAAATTGCATGAGGCGTAATCTATATTGGGACACATATTTATGACAGAACATCCAGAGAGCTGACCAGTTGAAAGTGGACTGAGGGAAAAATGGGTTCCAAAAACTAGTGGGACCATTACCACTCCCAAACTGCCATTGGTACAATACTTGATATATCTTAGAGATAACCCCTGGGGATTCGAGAAGAGAAGAAAGTTCAGGTACCAAAGCAAAATCTATTGGTCGGGGAGGGACTTTACCAAAAACCGTGATTAGCAAATGCTTCAATTGACAAACCCTGAATGACTGAGAGTCTGGAATATTGTACTTTCTGAGAATCTCGGTAACCTGGAGCCAAGCCCCCGAGTCTTCCAGAAACGAGGAAGCTATCCCTTCTCCTAACTGAGGCAGCCATGTACAAGAGATTGTCTGCTTATTTATGGTAAAAGCCGGAGAATTACAGATAGACTGAGACAGATCTGTACTCGGATTATATCTTAGAATAGAACACAGCTGCGAGTGGACTTTTAATGAGGTCATGAGAGTGGGGTATTTACTAGCATTCTATAATAGGGAGACTTTGAAAAGAGCATGGTCGAGGGGTCTATGTTCATAGCCTGGATAAAGTCTAATTCAATGTTGAGTCAGGCTGGTCTCAGATTTTCCAGACCCGGCCTTACCCATTTCAGGTACTTAGCAAGATGACTAGCCCAGTAATAAACTGCCAGATGAGAATCCGCAACCCCCTCATTTTAGGGGTGGCTAGCTTGTGATATGCCAGTCTGGAATGTTTATTAGACCAGATAAAATCAGTGAAAAGTTTATGAATTTTCTGACACCAGGATAAGGGGACAAATGAATTGAGATGTGACAGGGGTAAAAAGGCGAGGAAATACATTCATCTTAATTATGTTATGCCCCTTAATGAAATCGAAGCTTATTCCATCTCTCTAGATCCTGTACAATCATCTGAGAAAGAGGTTCTAAATTTTCTTTAAACCATAGGGAAGTATTACGTGTTAGCTTGATACCAGGTATTTGATAACGGAGACCAACACAATTCAAAGGGATAATGTCTGTCTTAAAAACCTTGTGATTAAGAAGAAAAAGGATGTCTTGTTTGCATTCAACTTATAATTTGAAAAAGACTAAATCTGGAAATCTCACTTAACATATTCGGAATAGATGTTACCTTGTGGGCCAAATGGAGGAGGAGATCGTCAGCGTATGCTGTTATCTTCACCACATTGTTCCGAATCGGAATACCTTGTATTCCCATGTTGTTAAGAATATTTTGAATAAAGGGTTCTAAATAAAGAGATTGAATAATAAAGGGGAAAGGGGACATCCCTGTCTCGTACCTGAATGTAACAGGAAAAATTTAGAAAAAGCCCCATTACCTGAAATCCTCGCAGAGGGAGACCAGTATAGTACCCTGATCCAGTCTATGAACATGGCGGGAAACCCAAATGCTTTGAGAACTTGGAATAAGAAATTCCAGTTTACCCAGTCAAATGCCTTCTCAGCATCCAGGGAGACCAGCCCCATGGGAAAGGTGGTATCCCTGGACTCCGAGAAGACATGCAAGAGGGTATGTAAATGGTCTGAGGATGAACGTCCCCTCATAAACCCAACTTGAGACATGCCAATCAGGTCCAGGAGAACCAGCATTAGCCTATCCACCAAAATCTTCGAAGAATTTTGACATCCTGATTCAATAGGGATATTGGCCTGTAACTCTGAACCGATTCAGGGTCCTTGTCCGGTTTGGGTAATAGGACTATTAGGGCTTCAAACAAGTGAGTGTCTGCTGTAGCCCGGAAAGAATATGAAGGTAGAGCCTGTGGAGCACAGGCAGTAACTGTTCCCTGAAAACTTTATAAAATAAAGTGGAAAACCCATCGGGTCCCGGAACTTTATCCGAGGGCAGGGCCTTTATAACGGCCGAAATTTCCTCCTGCGATAGGGGAGAGGATAAGAATTTTTTGGGGGAATTTGCCAAGGAAGGGAAGTGAGAATCCCTAAGGTACACTTCCAACTCTTCTGTAGAAGGAGGGCTATCCATATCCCTATATAGCTGCTTGTAGTATGAAGCAAATTCCTGCACTATCTCTGAGGGGGATGCCTAATAGGATGTGCCCTAATAGGAGGTATAAATCTTGCAGACTCCTGCTGTTTTAAACGTAAAGCCAACAGGTGCCCCACTTTTTCTCCTTGATCCGTGAAACTTGCTTTGGTATGAATGATAGCCAACTCTGCTTTCTCTCTTAACAATTCTAAATATCTGTCCTTAACTACTAATAATTTCTGCCTCTCCTCCTTAGAAGTGTTATTTGGTTGTCTAGATTCTAATTCCCGTATCTGAGACAGTAATAATAATAGCTCTGCTTCCTGAGCCCTCTTCCTCTTTGTAACTAAACTAATGAGAATACCCCTAATGTAAGCCTTAAAAGCTCCCCATAGAATGTCCGGCATAGCACTTTCTATTGGGTTGGTAGAGAAAAAGAAATCAATCTGATCCTTCACCAGTCGATAGTATTTCTCCTCCTTCAATAGCTGCTCATTTAATTTCCATCAGGTCTCTTTCTTGGGAATTTTAAAGAAAGCCAGATTACATAACACCAGAGAATGATCAGATACAGGATCCGGTTGAATCGAGGTGGACAGCACACTCGGCAAGAGCTCATGAGAGACCAATAGTTAGTCAATGCAAGACTGCGAGCCGTGTACTGGCGAACTAAAAGTAAATTCCCTGGAGTTGGGATGCAAGACTCGCCATACGTCACACAGTCCGCATTGGTCCAACAACTCCCTGAAGGCCCTTTGCCCCAGGGACAGTCATCTCGACCCATTTCCGGACCTGTCTATATTAGGGTCCAAGACCAGATTAAAGTCTCCCCCCATAATAATGGGAATAGGGAGTAAGGGGAGAATTGTGGTAATCAGCTTCGCAAAAAAGGTGGGATCGTCCACGATTGGTCCATAGATGCTGCCAAGCAATAGTGGCATGGCCCAAAGGGTACCCTGAACTAAAACGTACCTTTCCTCTGAATCCCTAAAGACCTGAGTGGGATAAATGGGACGCTCTATTAACCAGCATCATGACCCCACAGCTGCTGGTAGAACCTGAGGCATTAAAGACCTGCCCCACCTGTTGTCTCCTGAGTTGCAATGTCTCGGTATCTAGCAGGTGAGATTCTTGCAAGAATGCTATCTGTGCACACAGCAAACTCAGGTGTTTAAGCACCTGATATTGCTTAGGTTTTTTCCTAACCTCCTTCACATTCCAGTTAGCTAGGTTAATATTGCTAGCCATCTATATTGACAAAAGCGAGCCCGGAGTTAATCTTTGGCAATTACTACAATTGTAATCCAAGTACCCGTGTTCCACTAAGACTGCTGTGCCATCCTCCCGCCCCTAAACTCTCCCAACCCTGCCCAAACTACCCCATCCATCCCCCCAAGTAACACCCAATCATGACATAACATTAATAAACCCAACATTTTACCTTCTTCCCCACCCTCCCTACCCCCAACTGTCACCAACAAAGTTCAACAACATACCGTTTCCTTCTCCCCCCAGCCCCTCAACACTACGCCCCTAAACCCAAGAAAAATCTATGAGCCCCCCATATGAAAACAACAGGAGGTAAGTGACCAGAATTACAGTAGCAATTTGTAAGGTCCTCAGTTGATCCACTCCTGATAACCAGTGGGAGTAACACTGTGTTAGTAGGACATGAGCACTAGGAGTATCAAGAGTTACCAAACCCCCATGCCTTGCCTACTAAAGGGAATGCTCCTCGATAGGTGCTGTTAGGGCAAGACCAAAAGCAATGTTTCCGGTCCCCATGTGGGCCACGCCCACAACAGGAATCACTTGACCCAAGAAAGCGGATCCTGCCACTCCCCATCAATTGTCAAGCCCTTATGCCAAGAAAAGCCACCCATCCCGGGTTGTTAAAATCACTGTCCCATACTACATTGAGTCACGAGCTCCCTCTGGTATACAGGAGCAGAAGCGCATGGTAGGGGGCTGTAAAGAAAATGCTCCGAGACCCTCTCCAAACAACACACCATACGATGGGTATTGATACCCTGTGAGGAGTAAACCACAGGCCTTAACAGAGCCATTCCCCCTCGCATACCTGCGGAGGAGGTACTAAATCAAAACATTGCAAAATTACTCTCCCCAACGCCTGTAAACAGTAAAATTAAACAGTCATTTTAGAAGCAATCACAGTCCCAGATAAAACTAAGGTGTAGACAACCATACAAAGTCCGGATAATAATAAGGAAATTGTGTCCCTTAAACCCTCTAAACAAGCTTGGATAGGAATCCAGCGATTATTTATATTCATCTCGAAGAGTCCTTCAAATGACAGCCACCTCTCTGTGGACCAGAGCTCTTCCATTTAAATAATGAAGGGCCTCTCATGTGTCCCTAAGAGCTTTAGGCCAGCAATCACAGCTTCAGGATCCTCATAAGAAACCCAGGTACCGGCCACTTGCACCTGTAACCTGGCTGGGTACGCCATACAAAACTTAAGACCAGCAGCAATAATCTTAGAAACAACTGAGTGAAATGCTTTACATTTCGAATGGACAGAGCCCGGCAAGTCGTGTGATAGCCTGAGTTTGACTTGCTCTCATCTAACTTCCTGGATTTCTCTAACTTTGTACAACAAGTGCTGCCACTCCAAAAAATTTAGAAATCGGCATATTATAGGGTGAGGTGTTGCTCTGGGTTGGGGCTTCAGCCTCAGGGATCTGTGGGCTCTCTCGATTATATATTTAGCCCCAAAGGGCGAGGGGCCAGCAATCTTCTCCACCAACTTCTGGACGAAAGCTATGGTGTTCTGGCCCTCTTCTCCCTCCAATAGCCCAAGGATCACAATATTATTTCTACGACTACGACCTTCATGGTCTTCAAGTTTAGCTTAAAACATGCAAGTTTCTGCCGCATAGCCCATCCCAGGCTCAAACCTTTCTGCTTGTTTCTCCAAGGAGGAAATCCTGTCGGTGCTATCCGTAGTTAAAACTGAAATATCTTTGAGCTTTCTGGTTAGATATTGAATCTCTGATGCCATTTCTTTTATTTCTTCCTGAAAAGGCTTAAATTCCTCTAGGAATCTGCTTAGCGTAAGCGGTTCCTGCTCCATGCCCTGATTTGCAACCTCTGGCTTATCAACTCCACTCGAGGCCTGTGATTTCTTCGGGGCCTTCTCCGGGAAAACTGGCTGGGTGTGTTTTTGCGGTGTCCGTTTCATATACACCTCCATTCTCTCTCAAATTCAGCCAGCAAGAGCACTCGATGCTAGGAAGGCAGTAGACCATAAAGTTGTAGGGTTTTAGGCTAATTAAATGCTCCAAAAAACACTTTTACAGAGCCGGAGGCTGGAGCTATCTGAGGAGCTTCTACCCGGTACCCTGCATCACGTGGTCCCCCCCAGGTAATATTAATTTTGACAAAATTTGCACAATATGCCAAAGGGACTGACAGGCCCCAAAAGAAGTGATTTGTGTCATATAAATAAAATGTTTCTGACTTGCTTGTAAGTGACTGGGGCTCTGGAGATGTATCTTGGCTAGTCAAGAGTTCTGCTTTGTGACTTTGTAGGGCTCAAGAAGTAAGAAGCAAATCAAGATGGTTTTTGCTTTTAAACTGTATTTTTACATTTTCAATGGCCCTGCGCCTGATAGAAGGTAGATCCACTTCCCCCCATATTGTGCCAGCATCTTCCTGTCTGTGATCAATACTTGATACCACAAGGGCCAGTGGTTGGCACCACTCAGTTTGACCTCTGTGTCTAGTAACACTTCCAAAATGGAACTAGGTGAAGTAGTGTGAAGGACAGATTCCATAGTGTTTTGCAGCCCTCCCCAGAATGATCAATTTTGTGTGCAATAGAAGGTCATATGCATATGTGTGCCTATTGCACTTTAAACTATATCACTAAGAGTAGGCTAGAGCTTGTGTAGTCTGGTCAGATGCAGGTAGGTTCCTATAAAAGAATTATATTGAATGTTGCATAGCCTTTTGGACCTGGTACATGTGACAGCATAAGCTATAGCCATTTGCTAACTATCCAGACTTATTTAAATGTCTAGATCTGTCCCCACAGGCCTCCTTATAGTCTTCAGTTTTTAGGGGTTGGCTTTCTTTGATTAGCCTATAGAATGCAGACAGGTACTTGAGCTTGGTTGAGGTGCAAATATAATGCTCTTTACTAGTGACATCTCTGGCTCCACCACCTTCCCTTGTTCATCCTGCAACAAGCCCTTGACACACAGATAAATAAAAGAAGTAGGTGGGGGTACTGTTTTCCCTCCTGTACCCAAAAGATTAGAGTCCCAATCTTTCCATACTGTTCTTTGATCCTATTCACCCCATTCTTACTCCACCTTATCAGGCCCTGATGTACATACGGTATGTTTGTATAGATCTAGCCTTTGGAGCGTGAGGGAGAGGCGAGGACACACCCTTTTATGATTTAGATATTTATAGTTTGTACCCAACTAAATGTTGTTACAGTAGTTTGGTAAAGGTTTTTTTTTATTTCATCCTTGATTATACTTCTCCAGGAAAGGGCTCAAGACATTCTCTAAATAAGAAACCCTCCCAGCTCCTCATCTTCTAATTGCCTCCATGGTGGTCAGTCTTCACCAGTCTCATGACTCAGATATGACAGTTGGGTCACATAATAGTGATTCTGAATATGTGGGAGAGCCAAGCCACCCTCCTTAGTCAATCCCTGCAGGGTGGAGGCCCTTATTTTCAGAGGTTACCGCTCCATAGGAAAATATGGAACATACTGTTGACCTTCCCAAATAACTTTTGTGGCACTCTGATTGGAATTGCTCCCCCTTCTCTCCATATTCTTAAGGATTGGGGGAAAATTAGCCTTATTCACGTTACTTGATTGTTTAGGAATTTTGATCCCTATGTATTTGAGGGTGTCTCCCTCTTGCGATGTTAATCCTGGGTGCCGCTTCCTCCACCTTCTTTTCCACACCTACAAAATCTCAGTCTTCCTCTAGTTTAGTTTGTGACTGGAATAGCCATCATAATCCCACAGATTCTGTACTGTCAGAGGCACTTGTGTTTTCAGATGTCTCACATGTGGTATGAGACTGTCAGCCAAAAGGACAGTTATGGTCCTTGCCCCCCAGCCCTCAGGTCTTCCTCGGTTATTCCTCATGGAAGCTGCCAGTGGCTCCAGTGCTAACACAAACAGTAATGGAGATGTTGTCACCACTGGCGTGTACCCCATTGTCAAGCACTGGCTTGCATTAGGTTCCCATTGCCATAAACTGTGTCATTGGGTTCAAATAATGCATCCATACCCAATCCCTGAACTTACAATATCTCCAATATCAAAAGTATTCTAGCATGTGTTAGAGGCATCCCAGCTCAACACAGTCAAATGCCTTTTCGGTGTCAAGAGCCAGGATCCTTCCAGCTCCCCTCAGTTCCTTCCACCTTCACATCATGTTAAGGATTCTGCAGATGTTACTTTTCCTTGCCTACCCTTCAAAAACCTGAGTGATCCAGATGTATCTCCTCAAAAGTATATTTTCCAACTGAGTGACCATGATTCTGGCCATTTGTAGTGTGTAGTAAGGGTGAAATAGGGAGTAGGTGGAGCACAGTATAGGGTTTTACTAGTTTTGATAAAATGATGATGGTAGCCAACCATGTGGAGGGGCAGCCTCTCCTTCATTTAAGATCTCAGCTAGAATGCCTGTTGAAAGGTGGCCCCTGAAATTGTTTTGTGATTTATAAGTAAGGGCCCAAAGTTATGAACTGTTAATGGTACTGCCTTGATAAGGCCTTCTCTAAGGCGATGGTTAGTTAGTATAGGAATGCTTTGCTTCAGTTTAGGTACCACTTCCTGAAGAAAATTAAACGAAACTCACACACACCTTTTCTTTATCTTTATCTTTTAGCTGCACAGCTTCTGTCATGTCTGTCTGTATTTCTTACTGTCGCTCCTAGAGTGATCACCCAGGGTAACTCCCTTGTCTATTCTGTCTGTCTTTCTATTTTTCACTCCCTTGCTGCAGTTGTGGAAGTGAGGACAGGTTAATTCATTGTAAAAGTTCCTCTTTTGTTCTTTAGGCATCTTTTTGCCTCCCTGGTGATAATAGGAGAAAAACTTGTGGAAACTCATGTATGTTACAGTATATTTAATTACCCTGGCTCTACAGGGTTAATAGTGGCCCAGGAAAAAGAGAGTCCATGGTCAGAACTGGCTTCAGCTGATGTGATTACCCCCCATACTAGAAATAAGTGACATTTTATAATGTTTCTGAGAGGACTAGTGCTAGATATTAACAGATACAAGCATGCACAACTGGTGGCCTGTTTTAAAATGGAGAAATAATCAATGTAGGAAGTCATTAGGCTTAACTATTTAAAAGACAGCAGGCCAGAATTTCAAAGCCCTGGTGCAAGCTGCGACACTGGCAGCTCACGCCAAGCTCAGTGCCCCAGGACCCTGCCCCAAATTTCTAGCGCTGTAACACTTCCCGGTACCCTGGTAGGCTAGTACCACCCGTATCCATCTCAGCACTCCCACCGCCTCCGTATTCTCGATCTGGTGACCAACACTGCCCTCCACATGCCACCCTGGCCGGCCACCAACTAGGAAGTCCACGCGTGTACTGTATACTGTATACAGTACACACACCAACGGCTCATTTCGTGGCCAGCCATGGTGGCATGTGGAGCGCAGTGCCGGTTGCCGGATCAGGGTATGGGAGAGGGATGAGAGTGCTGAGATGGGTGGGGGGGTTGGCATGATTCATGGACGTGGGTATCAGGGACCGTGATGGAGGTGAGGGGAGACCACTGGACCACCAGAAATCGCCCACAGGGATGGATGGGTGGGCCACATGGTGGCACCTATGGGATGACCCCCAGGAGCCATCTAAGTCCCTTAGACCTGCCCTCACTGGTCTAAGGGTAGTTGGCACTTGGTTCCTGGGGGTTCTCTCAAATTCCAGATCCGAGGGCTGCAGCAGTCTGGGTCTGTCACAAGCCCCCAGCACCATGCCGCAGCTACTTTTGCAACACGAGGATGGTGCTACACACTTGGTGCAGGCAGCCTGCTGGGTGATGCAGGCTGCCTTTGAAATTCCACTTGGTGCAGCTCCTGGTGCAGGTGCCCTTGTGTCAGACCTGTTTGACACAGGCACTCAAGGCCAGTCTAAAGCCTTTGAAAATCGGGCCCAGCATCTAAATTTGGAACAAACACAGTGTTCTTCCTGTTTTGCTTCAAACTATTACTCTTTAATTATTAAAAGCTCATCTAAAAGCAGTTTCTCAGTGTAGCAAGAGTTTCAGTTAACTTACCCTGGGAGGTTGTGAATAGTTTGGGTGGTAGACTCTAAGCTGCCAGCTGACTGCTGTTTTCCTAGAGGCCTGGCCACACCTAGAATTGATGGCTTTATAGAACATAAGGTCAGAAGTACTTGGTTACTTGATTCAGTAAGACAAAAGAAGGCCAAGGGTCCATCATAATTTCTCCCACTCCGAGTGGGTATATTATTTGTTTCTTGAATGCAACAAGAAGTCATCAAGCCCATGTCTGAAGCTACTAAAGGAAGTTTTGTTAGCCAAATCATGGGGTAGTGAATTCCACAATCAGGCTGTATGTATTGTGAATAAATTATTTATTTTATTTGTATTGAGCTTAGGAATGAGCAGTTGTTTATTATGGGACCTTAGATGTACTGACCTACTGTTGAATTTAAGGTCAAATTGTGCCATAAGGTCTGTGTTGTTTAGTATATTTAACAATAACAAGAGGTCCCCCTTTTTCTCCCCTCCTCTAAACTAAACAGGCCAAGATGTGTAAGTCTCTCGTTATAGCTCATTATTCCCATCCCCCCATTAATTTTGTAACTCTCAGTTAAGGATGGTGTTCCTAATAATTAAAGAAAATATGCTACAAACTCTTTGGTAAAGTGAAGATGACTGTATTTAGTGATTATGTACAGTATTGTTTTTCTGTTGTAATGAGTGTTTATTCCTGTTTCTTTTGTGATTTGGTTACACTGAATATTAATGAAGTAAAATTTGAATTCAATGGATTATGTGATTCTCTGAGTTATAAAAAGGATCTCTCAGCGGCTTTTAGTCAGTCAGCTACACAACTGCAAGACAGAGACTGCCTGAGACACCTGAGAGAGAGGCAAAGCATATGCAAAGCTAAGAGTGGACGTGTTGGTGCTGAACAGCTGGCTGAGATTTGCAGTTGTGGTGCTGCCTGTTCTAGGGGTGTGGACCACTGGAACAGAGGGATGTAATTGACAGGTTTTGATTAAGCCTGTCAGAGCATTGAGGGAAGTGCCAACTCACTATAAGGGAGCTGAGGGCAGACGGATGGACTGGAGCTGTTTGCTTCTGGCTAGACAGGACTCACAGGAAAGTGGTACGACTGGTAAAAACCCTCCTTAGCAAAGGTCCTCCCTAGCATAACCTTGGTGAGTGGAAGCCAACAGCCAGTAGCTAGGCTTTACTGGTCTTACTCAGCCTTACTCTGTTTCTGAGATAGAGGAAGGCACGTGGCCCATCTGGACTATCTCCCATTCTTAGAAAGTGTATAACTCACTGGCTCTAATAAGTGCAAGGAAGTTGTCCAGCTCTCTATTAAATTGTTCAAACTCCTGAATTTCAGTGAGGTATTGAGGTAGTGTATTCCAGACCTTCAGAGCCCTCACAGTAAGAAATTATCTCTTAATAGTATTAACCTTTGGTATTATCAGTTGGTTGTTAGGGGACCTGAGGTTCATTGACCTGTACTTATAAACAATGCTGCCATGTGATCTTAGTTCTTGTTTTTTAGTAACCTGTACAGCAGCAATAAATCTCCTCTTAATCTCCTGTTCTCCAGTCGAAACAGATTTAATTCATAGAGCCTATCAGTGTAGGGTAACCTTGATAGCCTAGGGATCAGTGTAGTTATTCTTCTCTGTGGTCCCTTCACTATCTTAATATCTCTCTTAAGGTATGGAGACTAGAATGGGGAGGTGTAATCATTCTCCACTGTGCTCAATACAGTGTTACACAGATTTTATGATTTTGGGGGGTTGTGTTTGACTAGGTGAAGGACAGTGCATTTGTCTAAGTTAAATCACATCTTGTTCTTATAGGCCCAAAGTTCTATTACTTTTAACTCATCCACCAGAGACTGATATTTTTCTTCCTTGTCTACCTCTGCACTAATCGTTGTATCATCAGCAAACTTAGCAATGTTGTTTTGAAGTCCCCAGTGCATGACCCTGATGTACACCAAACAAGATCAGTCAAGCACTGACCCTGTGGCAACCCATTAGAAACTGGTCTCTCCCCTTGATAATTCCCCCACTTACTTTTATGTGTTGTGATCTGTTCATGAGCCAATTTTTAATACACCTTACCACTACAGGATCTATTCCCATATTTTTGAACTTTGTAGCTAGCTCGATGTGTGGTATAGTGTCCAATGCCTTTTGAAAGTCCAAGAATATAATATCTACTGGGATCCCTATCCATACTGGAACTGACCTTATCATAAAAAGTAATTACATTTGTAGTGTGAGATCACCCATGCACAAAGCTTTGCTGTGTGGGTGCTAGTCTTCCCAAGTCCTGTACCTTATTCTTAAGCCTAGACCTGAGTAGTTTTTCCATAACCTTGCATGGAACTGAGGTTAGGCTAATAGGCTTATAGTTGCCCACATATCCCCTACTACCTTTCTTATGGATTGGGATAATAATTGCTCTCTTCCAGTCATTTGGACCTACCCTGTTTGATTGATTTATCAAACAATAGTGTAAGTGATATGCATAGTGGTTCCAATAACTCTTTAAAGAAACATGCATTTATGCTATCCAGTGCTGGAGCTGAGTTTTGAGTTTATTTCATTAATAACAGACTGGACTTCTTCTCTGGTAAATTTCATGGCCCCAATTCAGAAATGGTGTGCAGTCGCCACAGGGAACTTGCAGCAGGGTGGTTGACACAACTCGCGACTTGCATCAAACATTGTGGCAAGCACAATTCCGAAAGGCACTTGCCATGAAAGCCCAGCCACAAGTCCAGAATGAGTTAGGCCAGATTCTTCCTGATTTACATTTATGTCCATGGGATATCCCCTTTTACAGGACTTGTGCCAAACCTTTGGTGCAAGTTGTCATAAAGTGGGGAAAATGTTGCAAATGTGCCACCTCTTTGAAAACTAGACTGCTCTGCGTCTGAGGGGATTTGGCACATCTGCAACCCCCCTTTGTATAAGATGCAGCGAATGATGCAAGCCTTGTATCCCCCTTCTGGAATCGGGCCCCATGGTTTTAGTGCTTAATGGATCCCATGTAATTCTTTCTGTTTTTTTTTTTTTCTTTAATAAATATAGTACAGAAGAAGTCATTTAAAGCTTCAGCAATATTACCTGGGTTCTATATTGTCTCCTTTTTATTCACTGTTAGCCCAATAGTTCTGTTCTAAAACATATTGTTATTTATATATGCATTTGGGGCCCTATGCACAAAGCCACCGTAGGGTAGGCAGATATGGGCAGCGTAGGCACATCGGTGACTATGTGCATCCCACATTCAAGTACCAATGCCCAGACACCTACCTGGTCAGAATAGCATGTCCTGAACAGCGTCTTCTAAACAGTGCTGTCAGGACCATGAAAGCCTGAATAGCGACAGGGGTAGAATAACGTAGAGCAACTACTGCTACACCTGTAGCTATTCAGGGACTATTGAGGCTGAACAAGTAAAAGAAAAGCACTCCAGCTGGCTGAGCTACTCCCATGGTGGAGCGGGTTAAGGCAGCAGCTTAGGCAGCACAGAGTGAAAGACCAGTGTTCTGTTCCTGGTCTTCCAAGACTTACAGTTAAACTCCACCCCTATGCCAAAGTGTATTTTTTTTTAAATGCCAAGACAGACTTCCCCAAGTTTCTACATTTACCCCGAGATCCACCCCCCACCAGAGTTAGAGTTATATATATAATTGATGGGGCATGCAGAGATTATAGCCCCTCGTGACACAGAAGTGCAGAATGTTTTTTTCTCAATGGTAGCAGTCATCGGTATGGTTTACGTCTGCTACCATTAGTGCTCTTTTAGTTTTCAGTGTTTTTTTTCCTGTTGCTATTGTGAACAGTGCT
The DNA here is from genome assembly GCA_016271365.2 of Neoceratodus forsteri. Classification (NCBI taxonomy): domain Eukaryota; kingdom Metazoa; phylum Chordata; order Ceratodontiformes; family Ceratodontidae; genus Neoceratodus; species Neoceratodus forsteri. The sequence continues at coordinate 766,595,839 of CM057452.1, read as the reverse complement.
GTTTGTATGACACTTTTATTGTCAGCGTTGTTGTTGTTGCCACTGTTTAAACCTAGTGCTGCTGAGGCATGCATGACAGACACATAGTGGCTCACTGAGGGCACCCACACACATGTCCATGGCCACGACGTGAGGCATATCCACAGGGGCATGGCCACTTAGTGCTGCATGCATGTGCATCCTGCACGCATGCAAGAAAGCATGTATGACCGGCAGGCACATCATGGCAGATGTGTACCAAAGCTGGCTACAGGACACAACCCATGTATACCTGTGTATGGACGCAAACTGATGGTCCTGCTGGAAGTACCACACAATAGTCTGCCACACACACACGGATGGTCCACCCTGCACATGTGACTGACCACACCAGTGGAACCATGTTGGAAGGGGCATGCAGCCAAGGGGCTGCACTTGGGACTGATGCCCATGTCCCCTTACCACTGGCTGCATGACATGCATGACAGCCATGGTGATTGCCAGGTCATGTGTGCCACTGCAAGCAGAGTGGACAGGTTGCCATTGCTGGACCATGCTAGGCAAGTCAAAAGGCAAGGAACCCCTCTGGTTCTCCAAAAGGTATCTACTATAGATAGGGAAAGAGAAAAGCTGTTTGGAAGTACAAGGAGACCAAGAGAAAGGATAGTGAAGCCTGAGAGAGAAACTCAAGGAAGCCAGAAAGGCTATTAGGATGGCAAAGGCCCAGACCAAAAAAATTGGCTCAAGAAGAGAAAAGGAGGACAAAACATTTTATAGATACATTTGAGAAAAAGAAAAGAGTAAAGGAGGAATAACACAGCTGGCAACCAAGGAAGGACACTTGGTGGAAAATGACAAAGACAAGGCACAAGTTCGTATTGCTGCAAATAAGAAAAATGCACTAGGCCAGGGTGCAAGGACAAAGTTCAGTAATAGCAACAGAAAAGAAATAAAGACAGAGAAACATTGACTTTGATGGCAGATAAGGACCGCTTGGCCCATCCAGTCTGCCAATTTCCCTACCTATTGGATAAGTTGCAGATCCTAGTTAACTAACAGCCTACTTCCTCCTACCCCCCCACCAGAATTGCCTTATGTCTGTCCCATGCATTCTTGAATTCACCCACTGTTTTTGACCCCTTAGCCTCCTCAAGAAGGCAGTTCCATGCATCCACTACCCTCTCTGTGAAAAAATACTTCCTCATGTTGCTCCTGAGCCATTCCCCTAATCTTCAAATTGTGCCCCCTTGTTCTTATACATCTTTTTCTGAAAATATGCTACCCTTTTGGACTTTGTTGATTCCCTTGAGGTACTTGATAGTTTCTAGCATGTCCCCTCCTCTCCCTCCTTTCCTCGCGGGTATACATGTTAAGCTCCTTAAGGGTCTCTCTTCGTATGGCTTCTGGTGCAGACCCTGCATCACTTTAGTTTCCCTCCTCTGAACTTCCTCCATCCTGTCTATGTCTGTGCAGAGATGGGATCTCCATAACTTCATGTAGTACTCCAGATGGGGTTTCACCAACTGTCTGTACAGAGGGATAACAACCTCTTGTTTTCTACTGGCGATGCCTCTCCCTATGCATCCAAGAAGTCCTGCACTCACCACTATGAATAAATAAATGCTTCTCAATTGTAGAAAAAGTGCCAAATTTTATTTCAGTGCCAGTGCAGCAGGATTGTGCAACTTATTGTTCTTGGTGGTGAGTGCAGGACTTCTTTTCTATTGCTATTACAAGGCAGAAGTACTCAACAAATGTTTCTGCTCAGTCTTCACACAGAAGACATTGGTAATGATCCAGCACCAGCCAAGGCACTTCCCATACTAGGAAGCTGACATAACCCCTTTACAAAAGAAAGGGTCCTGGAGGAGTTGTTCAAAATAAGGGTGGAAAAGGCAATGGACCCTGATAGAATGCACCCAAAAGTTCCAAAATAACTTAGGGATGAACTTTCTGCCCCAGTTGCTGAACTGTTTAACAGTTAACTGGAATAGGTGATAGTACCACAAGACTGGAAAAGGGCCACGATTGTGCCATTGCAGGAAGCAGGAAACTATCACCCAGTAAGTCTGAACTCAGTGCTGGGTAAAATAATGGAGACATTGCTTAAGGAAAGGGTAATGAACTACCTGAAAGCAAGTGGGCAACTTGACCCCAAGCAGCATGGCTCCACATCAGGATGCTCATGCCAAACAAATTTGATAGAATTCTTCGACTGGGTTACAAGAGAAGTAGACTGGGGACAGCAGTGGGCGTTGTATATCTGAATTTTAGTAAAGCCTCTGATACAGTCCCACATAGAAGGCTAGCCAACAAAGTGGAGCAAGCTGACATTGATCACAAAGTAGTTAAATGGATCACAACCTGGCTGCAAAGCAGGACACAGAGGGTTATGATAAATTGCACCTTTGTCTCAAGAGGGAAGGTGTCAAGTGGCATGCCACAGGGTCAGGACTAGGCCCTATCCTTTTTAACATATTCATCAGTGACATCACTGAAGAACTGAAAGGGAAAGTCTGCCCCTTTGCAGACAATACAATGCTTTGCAACAGGGTGGACACACAGGAAGGGATCGCAGGAATGGAGGCAGATCTCAGGATGCTAGAAGAATGGTCCAGGAACTGGCAGTTGAGATTCAATGCCAAAAATGTAAAGCCATACACTTGGGAAGAAGGAACTCATGCATGAAGTATGTCCTGGAGGGGCAGCTACTAGAAGAAACAAAAGCTGGAATGGGACCTTGTGGTCATGATCTCAAAGAATTTAAAGGTAGGGAAATAATGTGAAAAAGCAGCACTAAAGGCAAGCTGCATCCTCAGATGTATTGGTAGGGGTATTATCAGTAAGAAGTGTGATGTAATCCTCCCACTGTACAGGTCCTTGGTGAAGCCTCACTTGTTGTACTGTGTGTAGTTCCAGATACCTCACCTAAAAAGTACATAGACCATCTGGAAACCTTGCAGACACATGCCACCAAAATGGTGCAGGGTCTGCACCAAGAAACGCACAAAGCTAGGCTCAGACAGCAAATTTATTTTCCCTTGAGCAAAGGAGAAACAGAGGAGACATGACTGAGACATTTGAATTTGTTAAAAAGGATCAGCACAGTACAAACCAGGAACTTCTTCCAGGAAAACTGGGCTGAACGTATTAGAGAACACAACATGCACCTGGTGGGAAGTAAATTCAAACCAAACGCTAAAGTACTTTTTCAAGGAGAAGGTGGTGTACCATTTGAACAGCCTGCCTCTGGAGATAGTAGCAGCCAGGATGGTCAGTGAATTCAGTCAGGCATGGGATAGACAGTATAGTCACCACAGCAAGACAAATTGATAGTGGGGGGTAGAAAACCCAGGCAGACTAGATGGACCACACAGTCTCCTTCTGCAGGCAAATTCTTATGTTTTTATGAATGCAAGCAATGTGTGAATGGCACATATGACACACATGCTGGACACAGTTCCCACCAACCCTGCTGGCCCCTACCTGGGGATGCACCATGATCGCCACCCTGAATGTAACAGAGGCCCATCCACTCTTCAACACACACCCCACACCCCAACTGCCACTCACAACCCAGGACACAATAATCACACAGGTGTGAATGCAAATACTTTAATATGAACAACTGAAATAGGGAAAATTAGCAGGTAAGAAATAAACATGAGGTGAGATAAAACATATGCACATAAAATGAACAAGCAGCAACACAAGTCATACAGCCTGGAGAGGCTCCCGCTTCATCTAGTCTAAATACCAATGCAGTGGTGGCAACAGCCACATCCATGTCAGATCTACAGTCTAGTCTGTATTGGACCCACTGTCCTGTGTGCCACTGTCCTTGGTGTGGTGAAGTTCATTGAGCATCCGTAGGACCATCCTCCAGACTGGACCACTGTAGTGCAGTAATGCAAATCACAGCACTCATAAGACCACTGCAATGATGACTGGCACAGTACCAAGCCCATCCATGAGCACAGGGTGTTTGCCCAGTGACTGGGTACTCACCGTCCAGGACACCTCATCATGCCACATGATAATCCCATCACCCGGGTAATGCAGGTCCAGCCCATAAAGACACAGGGTGATATACACTGGCTACAGCAGGTGCCAGCATCTCCTGTGGCATGGGGGCATGCACAAGATGTATGGGGCACCATTGGGCTGCTCCAGTCTGAGGAACTCCAGGTGTTACAGCAGGCCATGGTGACCTTGTGTGGGACACTAAAGAAGACATGTTAGCACCATGGATAGTAGCTACACCACACAGTGGCCCACAACCACACCCCTAGGGCTGATACATACCTGGACATGGCCTGTCACACAACACAGAGTCCCCCCACCTTGCCTGTTGGTGTAAGTGTCCTCCAACACCCACCACATACTCCTTGGGAAATGGGGAAATCCGTCTGTGGAGGCCTCCACCATTGTCCTGAACTGCACCGCTACACGATGCCGAGAATGAAAATAGAAACACTGTGTGCATGTGTTACCTGCACAGGTGAGGGTGTGGCACAAGTGAGCAGATAAACGCCCACTTAAAGTGGCATACAGGTGTCCTGGCCTGTATAAATGTGGATGCTGGGATGGATGCACAGGCTAACCAGAAATGAGTACGGAGGAGAAAGATGTGTCCCAGAGCATTGATGTATGTAAACCTGATAGTGAATGAGGTGCAGAGGTGGAGGATGCAAGGGCCATGGCCATTGGTATTCTGACTGCAGATTAATGCCGCCACCTGGAGAGAGACACACACACTGCATCAAGTGGTTCCAATTCCCATGGGCTACTGTCATCCAGCTGTGTGACATGGTCCATGATGACACTGGCTCCTGAACCCAGCCGACACAGGTGATGTCAACTGAGACAAAGGTGCTGTGCACCCCTGCATACTATGTATCCGGCTCATTGCAACATGTAACAGGTGACACAGTGGGGGTATGCCAGTCTTTCGTGTCCTGGGCAGTGGCATAGGTGACTGATGCCCTGCTCACACATGTCGAGCAGCACATTATGTTCCCCATGGCACTGGACAATGTATGTGCCTTGAAATAGGCATTCTATGACATGAATGGTATACTGAATGTGTACAGCTCAATAGATGACATGCAGATTGCCATATTGACACTGTAGATAGATGAGGAGGCATACCGTAATAGGGATTCCACAGTGTCAACTGCCAGGTTATGTGTGACGGAATGGCATCTTTACTAACATGTGTGCTAAGTATCCTGGCTCATCCCATGATGACTACATATTGGTTCCTCAGGCTTGGTGCCATGCTGTGGGGCAGATGACTGAACACCTGGCTTTTGGGTGAGTATGGTAACGCTACTTGCACCATCACTGTGTAGCAGTACACTTTGTAAATGTCACTGACCCATGATTCTCCCTAGATGCAGGTGACAGCACATACCCCCATGCCCGTATTTGATGGCGTCAATCCTAACTCTGTCCACACCTGCTGAGGAGGCATACAACCATGCCCACCGGAAAACACAGAGCATCATGAAAAGGGCCATCAGGCTGCTGAAAATGCAATTTGATGCCTGGACCATATGGCAGGACGATAATGCTGGCCCCGGGCAGGGCATGCAGGGTGTTCACTGCATGCACCATGTTACATAATGTTTTTCTAGGACCTCAAAGCTGTGCTTGGAGTTCTTGAGTAAGGTTGGTGTGTAGGGGACTGCTTTGGTATATCACTGCATCATCTGCATATAGCAGCAACTTTTCCCTAGTACTTGTTTTAGGTATGCCGTACATTGTTCTGTGCTCATCTGTCTGCAGTGCTTGTAGACTGATAGCTGCAGAGGCTGGCTTTGCACTTGTGCCCGGTTATGAAAATGATTTCTCTAGCTTCTAAGCCAGCATGTGATAGCAGTCATACTTAGAGCAGGGCAAATGTTGCTAATTCTGCTTTGGCAGAACTTTCACAAAATTTCATAAATTTCTCAAAATTTTCTGAACTTCTGCCATTGGAGAAATCGGAATTTTCCTAATGTATTTAGCAGATTTTTGCCCTGTTCCATGGAATTGTTTAGCTGTACTGCAGAATAATACACATGAACTGTGGAATGACAGCTCCGCAGAATTGTATTCCTCATTTTAATACATTATTCCACAATCAATTTCTTTCTGCAGTATAATTCATTAATCTACAAATCATATATTCATTCCACAGTTCAGTGACTCACTGAACTTTGGAACGAATGTATGAATCATAGATTAATGTATAAAACTGCAAAATAAAATTCAGTTAAACTGACCACTGACAGTGATCAGTTTCAGTGGATTTTTTTCCTGTAGTTTAATACAATATTCAAAAATTGATATATTTATTCTGCCATTCTAAGTTGGAATTTCCAAGAAAGTTTCCAAGTGCATTCTGAAATTTTGAAAGTGAAATTCTGACTTTGCTAAAATCCTGCCGTGGAAGTTTAATTTTGCATAGCCCTAGTTGTACTGCTGTAGATTTCAAGCAATGTTTGGTACACCTTTTAAAGAGCAGTGCTTCTGCACTCAGCCTCAGTATCATATTGTACAGGAAGTTTATTTATTTTATTTATTTGAGTTCTGGTGACCAGGTAAGTCCACTGAGACAAGTGCAGTCCCTTTTCAGGGTCGACCAGGGTAACAAGAGTTACAGAGAGCATTAAGCATTGTAACACATAGGAGAGATACAAAATATACAGTGAGACCCACTTTTCTACAAAACAAGGTAGAGAAAATGTGTATATAAATATTAAATACAATTGCATAGGATATAAGTAGTCAGTACAGTGTATTGAAACATTGCAAACATTTAGTATGGTACACATAGGACATTAATGGACATACAGACAAAAAGGTACTGCAGCCAGAAGAACTGGAGGCAGAGTAGTTTGATATTAGCCAAAAGCATGAACATGTTGCAGAGGCAGTAAGAGAGGCAAACAAGGAGGACTGGAATGTGTGGAGAGAGGGGCAGGACAGGACAGTGGGAGGAAGTGCATTCCAATCAGATGGACCATCATATGAGAAGGACTTACGAACCAAAGCAAGACACTCGTTAGGCTTTATAAGAAGGGGAAGAGATGCAGATCAGAGAACGTGGGGCTTGTTTTGCTATATAATCCCACCTAAGGAAGGAGGGGTAAATATATTTACCAGTTTAAACAAAAGGCTAAGGGAATGGTACCTTAACTTGGACACTTAAGGTAACCAACCCAACAAGGAGAGGACATTACAGTGGTGTTGCCGGAGTTGACCCTAAGAGCGAACCTCACCCATCCTGTGGTAGGCCTGGGAGAGTATAGAAAGAGTCAAGGAACTTGCAGGGGCTAACAACGAAGCACCATAAGTAGAAGAGGTATAAGGGAAGAGGATGCAATCTTGAGGCATGAGGCCGAGGATAGAAACGGACGATCCTGTAGAGGAGGCCTAGATGCTGGGTTGAGAGCTTCAGATACATTAGAGGCATGCAACTTAAGGGAGAGAAGGATCAAGAGTGATACCAAAATATTTAAAGGAGTGACATAGTCAAGGATATCACCACTAAGGGAGGTGATAGTGAGGGGCAAGTGGGTGGGTGAGAGATGGAAAAAGAGCATACATTTGTTTTTTCTGAATTCAGGACAAGGTGTTTTCAATGGAACCAACCCTCTAGAGAGGAGAAGTCAGATGCCAAGGCACAGTTAATCCAGTTGGGCTCGGGAGAGGAGTGGTAGATGATTGCATCATCTGCGTATAGGTGAACCAATGCCGGAGCACAGAAGTTGGGAAGGTCATTGATAAATAGAGAGAATAGTATTGGACCTAGGATGGAGCCTTGGGAGACACCATAGGTTATAGGTTTTGGATTAGAGACTGAACCAGACCATTTGACACTTTGTGAGTGGCAGGAATGTTAATTTTCAATCCGGGTTAAAGCACTGAATTTGAAGCCAAGGGCGTGGAGCTGCTGAAGTAGAAGGCTGTGGTTCACCAGGACAAAGACTTTTGTAAGGTCCACAAAGATGGTTCCAGTGGTAGACCCATGGTCCATAGCCTGGTAAATGTCAGAGATAACTTTATAAATGCAGTAAGGGTACTTAGGTTCTTCTAACCCCATGCTGATAGGGGATAACAGAGCATGGAGTTCCAGGTAGTCCTGCAAGTGATTATATACCATAATCTCTTGGATTTTAGCCAAGGACAGAGAATAGAGATGGGGCAGAAGTTTTCAATATTAGTATTAGGACCATCTTTATGTACAGGGACAACTACAGCAACCTTCCATTTGTCTGGAATAACACCAGAGTGAAACTAGCATTGATTAGATCACAGACTCGAGTGGCAAGGGCAGGGCTCAGTTTGAGAAATTTTGTTCCAGAGAGACATGACCAGGGGAGCTCTGTGCTTGCAGTTGACTGAGGGAGCCTCTGGACCTCTTTCAGAGAGCCCATTTCAAATGAAATGCTGACCTATTCCCAGGACAGTCCTGTGGTGAGGAATAAAGGGGAAGGGAGGAAGCGTTACCAAAAGAAGAGGTGTATTTGTCAAGATCTGTAAAGAAGTCATTAAACCCTGAGGCAATGGATAAGGGGTCAGCTAGATCAGTGCCACGGGAGAAGATTGAACTAGGGGCTTCAAATACCTTTCCCTTTATTAAATAATTGATCTGATGCCAGAACTCCTTAAGGTTAGATAAATGTCCAGTTTGTGGGGTTTTAAAGTGCAGGTGCTTAGCCTTTGTAGAGCATTTTGCACTGATTTCTAAGCTGTCTATACACCTGCTAATTGGATTACAGACCACTTTTTTTAAAGGTCCTCCAGGCCTTGTCACTGAGGGACATGAACGACCTTGTATCCTTAGTTAGCCAAGGAGCTATTACACCCTTGGACCTGCATTTTTTCCAGAGGGCATGAAAGTCAATTATTTGGTGAGTGTAGCAACAAAAAGGCCAAGGCTTGGTTTATGTCCAAAAAGGATCTTATTGGATTCCAGTCTGCATTATTGATAGAAGTGAGAAACTTGTTGACATCAAGTTTGGGTATATCCCTAACCAGAGAAATCTGGGGGGGGGGGGGGTTAGGACAATTATTTCTCCAGACACAGTATGTACGGGAATGGTCATTTAAGTAGTCAGATAGAACAGACACAGATTTTATCTTCAGAGGGCAGTTAGTGATCATCCAGTCAAGAAGGGTATGCTTATCTGAGTTGGTAGTAAGATGCATTGGCTCCTGTATGATTTGCACAAGGTTAGAGTCAGCAAGTGAGGCTTGTGCTCGGGCATCCGGGTGAAGCCAGTCAATATTAAAATCACCACTACGTATAAGATCATGATGAGGTAGGTTAACTATGCAGTTAAGGAGGGGTTGAAGACCAGGTGTAGCCTTGGATGGTGGGAGATAGGCACGCCCAAACTGAGGAAAAAATAGCCAATTCAGTTAAGAAGGGGGATAAAACCTGTTATAGGTACATTAGAGAGAATAGAAAGGTTAAGGGAGGAATATTGAACATTAATGAGGGAGAGAGGAGGTGGGCAGAGGGAGACAGTGAAAAGGCAGAGTTACTGAATGAATACTTTTGCTCAGTATTCACAAAAGAAGATGAGGAGGAGTTACCTAAACCAGACAATAGAAGCACTCTGGGTATGGGGGTTGACACCAGTCTATTTACAGAAAAAAGAGTCCTGAAAGAACTCCTAAAACTCAAGGTGGACAAAGCAATGGGACCTGACAGGATTCACCCAGAATCCTAAAAGAACTAAAGGAGGACCTAGTGACACCACTGACCAGACTTTTTAACAAATCATGGGAGGATTGTGTGGTACCTGAGGACTGGAGGAGGGCAGATGTGATTCCCCTTCACAAAAGTGGTAGCAAGGCAGAAGCAGGAAACTACAAACCTGTAAGTTTGACCTCAGTGGTAGGGAAAATGATGCAATCACTTCTGAAAGAAAGAATTGTTGAGTACCTAGAGGCCAGCGGGGCACAGGACCAAAAGCAGCATGGAATTACAGCAGGAAGGTCATGTCAGATGAATCTAATAGATTTCTTTGACTGGGTGACCAAAGTAATAGAGCAGGGAGGGGCTGTGGATATGGCCTACCTAGACTTTAGCTAGGCATTTGACCCAGTCCTGCACAAAAGATTGATAGTCACGTTAGCCAGCCTGGGAGTGGGTCCCAGGGTGGTAGCCTGGGTAGCAAACTGGCTATACAACAGGATACAGAAGGTAATAGTGAATGGAACACATTCCGAAGAAAGGGGGCTCACTAGTGGCGTATCTTTAGGGCTCAGTACTAGGTCCAGTCCTCTTTAACATCTTTATAGGTGACATTGCAGAGTGTCTGGAGGGAAAGGCATGCCTCTTTGCAGATGACACAAAGATCTGTAACAGAGTTGATACACAAGGGGGGGTAGAAAGGATGAGAAGGGACTTGGCAAGGTTGGAGGAATGGTCAGACATATGGCAACTTAGATTCAACGCAAAGAAGTGCAAAGTAGTGCCTGGGAAACAAAACCCAGGAGAAGAGGACACAATAGCAGGGGAGGTACTAACAACAACAAAATGGAAAGGGACCTTGGGGTAGTGCATATCAGATGATCTAAAGGTGGGTAAGCAATGAGAAGTCAGTAAGGAGAGCCAGGGGATACTGGGATGCATGAAAGGCATCACAAGTAGAAAAAGGAAGTGGTTATCCCTCTGTACAGACACTTGGTGAGACCCCATCTGGAGTACTGTGTGCAGTATTGAGACCCCATCTAAGCAAGGACATAGACAGGATGGAAGCAGTCCAGAGGAGGGCAACTCAAATGGTGCCGGGTCTGCATGAGAAACCATATGAAGAGAGACTGAGAGAGCTTAATTTGTATACCCTTGATGAAAGGAGGGACGGGGGGGGGCTTGATAGGAACGTTCAAGTACCTCAAGGGAATCAACAAAGTCCAGGAGGGTAGCATCTTTCAGAAAAAGAGATGTGTAAGAACAAGGCGGCACAATTTAAAGATAGAGGGGGGACGGTTCAGGGGTAATGTGAGGAAATTTGTTTTCACAGAGAGAATGGTGGACGCATGGAACCGCCTTCCTGGAGAGGCTGTGGGGTCTAAAACAGTGAGGGAATTCAAACATGCATGGCACAGACATAAGGCAATTATAGTGGGGGGTGGCAGGAAGTAGGCTGTTGGTTAACTAAAATCTGCAGATTATCTAGTAGGTAGGGAAATGGGCAGACTGGGTGGGCCAAGTGGTCCTTATCTGCCGTCAAAGTCTATGTTTCTATGTTTCTATGTTACTCAATGTTCAGTTTCTTGACATTACCAAGGGTAATTGTAAGGAATAGAGATTCCACAGGAGACAAGCCAGAACTCAGGGATGGAACTTCAACAGCAACAAGAGTGGACCGAGTGTATATTAAAACTCCTGCACCCCTTTTTTCCCTCCCTGTCCTTTCTTTTTTGTAAATTCAAGTTTATTGAAATTACAGGATTACAAACAAATCTCATCTTCTCAGATACTTGCACATTGTTTTCTTTCAGGGTGCAGGCATTCCTTATGCATTACATAGCAGCTTAAATATATTTCAATAAAATTCATTCATTAAAAGGTCATCCTCTCTACAATTAATGGTCCATAGTTGGGTAATAAATTTTCACAACCTCTTTTTAAATAATGTGAGAACTGCACTTAGGAGCCTCTGTATGATTTATAAAGATTCTAGGAAATCAAACTGGTTCAGCTTCATCTCTTTGTACTGAGCCATCTCCTCCTGCACCTCCTTTCTCCTCTCTCCTGCCAGAGCACCCACCTGGTCCATCTGTTCATGAATACTGAGGACCTTAGGTTTATTTTACGCATCAGCTCCTCCATATCCTGGATCTCATAAACCACCTCAGTCCAGTTTTTTAATGTGGCAGGGCCAATGACAGCCACCTCCTGGTGATCGCCTTACAGGCTGTGGCCACCAGGACATTCCACAAGTATAGCTGGTCTCTACACTTTACCCCTTGAGGGGCTACTCCCAGCACCAGGTGCTTCACAGAGAGAGTTCTTCTATAGGGAACAAGCTCTCCAGGGATCCCCCACTTCCTCTCCAGAAGCGAGCCAACCTAGGGAACTGTCCCAAAATATGCAGGTGTCCTGCCTGGTCCTCCCATATCTTCCAACAGACATAGCTGTGTTTCTGGGCCCATTTATGTTTCATTACCACTGTGATGAAGTAGCAGGCTCTGATTTTCCCCTCAAATTTTTTCCATTTCTGGGAGTATGTGGTTTTGTGGGCTTGAGTGAAAATGGCTTCCCATTCTTTCTCCGTTAACTGTTCTCCCAGCTCCCACTCCCATCTACTCCTAAAGGGGACTGAATGTCTTACCCCTTTATCTCTCATAGCTCTGCATAGGGCAGAGATCTGTCTCCTGCGTAGTTGTGAGGTCGTGATTTTACCTATTATGTCCTGTAAGTCAGACTGTCTTACTATTGGGCTGTGTCTCTTCTGTATATTCGGATATGGGTCCTGAGTTGAAGATATCTGTAATGATCCAAGTTCCTCAGTTGGAACTGCATTTTGACATCTCCAAACTCCCTAATTATACTTCCATTCATTAGTTGTCCCTGGAAATGTAGTCCCAGCTTGCCCATCTCCTGAAGGTGAGATCCATTCGAGCAGGTTCAAATTCCATCCCAGGTGAATCTTCTTAGCTCCCATGACATTTATGTTTTACCCAGAATCTATGCACTGCAGCAAGGGTATTTTGACTGAGTAGAGGGACTGCCTGAGATCTGGGGAGGAATTTTGGGGTGAAGAGTCTCACTCCAGGGGTCCACTCAGTAGTTTCTTTTTCAATGCATTTCCAATGTGCCTGATACTAAGGCATTGCCCAAAGGAGGGCACACCTTAACTGTGAGTCTAGATAGTAGTCTTTGAAGTTAGGTAATGCCCTACCTGCATCCTTCTTACTGGACTGTAAGATTATGGATTTGATTCTTGTTTTTTATTGGCCCAAATAAACCTTTTTATTGTTTGCTGCCAGATCTTAAATTGGTCCAAGATGATGTTTATGGGTAGGCTCTGAAATAGGTAGAGGAACCTAGGCAGGGCATTCATTGATGCTGTCTCTATTCGGGAATACAATGGGAGGTTTAAGAGTTCCCATTTTTTGATGTCTTGCTTAATTTGGGAGAAGAGGGAATCAAAATTACTGGCAAACAATTGGTTCAAGTTTTTGGGAACATGGGCTCCTAGACATTTAATTTTGGAGGCATTCCATTTTAGAGGGAGGAGCTCCTCCCTGTTCTTTCTAAAGCAATTATAGCCTAATAGTGCCACTTCATGCTGTTTGTCAGCTTGAGCCAGGTTTCAGTTATGCACAGGATCTCCAGAGACATTTGCATTACCCATGCCTCAAGTTCAGCCATTTTAGGATGAAGGCTGTCCCAGTCAACAAAAAACTATATAAAAATAAAAATAAAAATATTAATATGAGCCACTTTTGGCCTTTGTAGAATGTTGGGTATTGGTGGAGGTGGCACAAGCAGGGTCAGGCAGAGGGCCCAGGATTAGTCTCAATATCCCAGCCTAGACCAGAAGGAGGAGCACCGAGAAGTGAACCCCAGTAGAGATATAAGAAGTAATAAAGTCCAGGGTTCCTCCAATACAGGCACTTGTGCAGCCACTACCTGAGTAATATAGAGTCATTCCTTTGCACACAGGGGATGTACAGTAATGCAAAGGGTAATCAGGGTAGTTAAACATGGAGGAGGTGACCTAGTATAAAAGGGGAGATCTATGGAAGGAGCAATAAATTGTTCAGTCCAGATGAAGGTAAGGAGGAGGGTCAGCAGTACAATTCATTTTAAGCAACACATGATGCTACAAAGAATGGAAGTAATTCATTTAGAGGAAAAAAGGAGAAAGGAAAAATGAGAAAAAAAGCCTAGCAGAGTTAAACTCTAAGCCCAGAAGACTATAGGCTAGAAACAACAGGAGACCAGAATGGTGAGCTTTTGAGCAGGGGGTCCAAGATCACAAGTGTAAGGCTATAATTAGGGACCAATGATAAATTTGAGGGTGGAGAAAGGGCGGGGTTTAGGTGTATTTAATAGAGGTCAGGGTTGGGGCAGGCGGTCTGGGACAAGATTTACAAGCTTCAGCAAAAGTATTAAAAGAAAGCCGTGAGCTCCCAAAGATTTTACACTGAACTCCCACAGTCCAATAAAGTCAACGCTATAGATGCGAGCACCCAATTGGAGCGCTCGCTACAGGACACAGTCCAATCGGGACTCTTCAAGAATTTCCAGGACTTTTCGGCTGGCTTACTGGGATTCAGTGAAGTTTGCTGCAGGCTGAGGGAGAGGAGCGGCCGGCTAGCTTCTCCAGCCTGTGACACCATGCAGTTGTAGGCAGCCTGCTCTGAACAGGGCAACCTGGAAAGAAAAGAGAGGGGCCAGATTAGAAGCAGTAATTTAAGTAGCCGAAACAGAGGCCAGCCCAACTCGAGTAAATCAGAGGGAGGAATAGGACACAAACGACAATCTCAGGGGTGGGGACAGACAAAGAAACAGATTTAGCAGGAGAGGGAGGGGCAGGGAACCAAGGCAGCCAAGCTTTAGACAGAGATTAATTCAGGTGCCACAACTTGGTAGAAAAGGAAATAAAAAAAGGCAGCAAGTTTTGGAAAGGGGAGGTTTATATATAGGGCACAGACTTAGTGTGTCCATAGTGAGGAAAGTCAGAGAATGCAACAAATAACACCCCACAAAGGAAATTGTTAAAATGCCACCATTGGAGGTAACAGTGGCACCAAAAACCCTAATAAATCCAAGTGTCACTGTACAGCGTAGCTACCAGAACATGTGAGCAAGGGATCCCAGTGGAGCACAGTATGTTAAACAGCAGTGTCAGTGGCTCAGTAGGTAGCACACTTGCCTCTGAGGCCGGGAGTTCAGAGGGCTGTGGGTTCAGTTCCCACATCTGGCACTTGGGTTAATATCCCAGTACTGACACTGTAATGCAGCATGAGAGGGGTGCTGCATTTCTGAGGTGCCGTCTTTCGGATGAGACGTTAAACCGAGGTCCCATCTGCCTGGATTGGTGGTAGTTCTGGTGGATGTTAAATATCACATGGCACTTATCGAAAAGAGTAGAGGAATTTCCCTGGTGTCCTGGCCAAATTTCCCTCATTCACTAAAATACCACCAACAGCTTAATCTGGTTCAAGGTCAGTTGGCATTCATCTGTATCCCCCTCCCCCGGGTCGTGCCTGAAAATAGGCAGGATTTGTCTAGTGCACTTACCCGGTCAACAAAAACTAAATAATAAAATAAATAAATAATAAAATAAATAAAAACAGCTTAAAATGAGTGCTCCCCTTTAGGATTGCTTCAACAGCCCCTCTTAAATACTTTTAGCATATCAATTCACCCCCAAATCACAAAGCAGTTTACAGGCTTAAGATAAATTCACCTTCAAATCACCAAAAGAATTTTCCAGGCTTCAGCGAAAGTCTCAAAAGAAAGTCGTGAGCTCCCAAAGATTTTACACTGAACTCCCATGGTCCAATAAAGTCAAAGCTATAGATGCGATCGTCCAGTTGGAGCACTCACTACAGGGCACCATCCAATCGACACTTTTCAAGAATTTCCAGGCCATTTCTGCTGGTTTACAGGGATTCAGCAGAGTTTGCAGTGGGCTGAGGGAGAGGAGCTGCTGCCTGGCTACTCTAGTCTGTGCCACCGTGCAGTTGCAGACAGTCTGCCCCGATCAGGGGCAACCTGGAAAGAAGAGGGAGGTGCCAGAATAGAAGAAGTAATATAAGTACCAAAACAGGGGCCAGCCTGACTCAATAAATCCGAGGGAGGGGAATAGGCACACAAAAGACAAGTTCAGGGGTGGAGGGACAGACAAAGAAACATATTTAGCAGGAGAGGGAGGGGCAGGGAACCAAGGCAGCCAAGCAACAGATAGACAGAAAATAATTCAGGTGCCACGATGTAGTAGAAAAAGGAAATAAAAAAGAAAGGTAGCAAGTTTTGGAAAGGGGAGGTTTAGATATAGGGCATAGACTTAGTGTGCCCATAGTGAAGAAAGTCAGAGATTGCAACAGATAACACCCCACAAAGGAAATTGTTAAAATACCCTCATCGGAGATAACAGGGGCACCAAAAACACTAATAAATCCAAGTTTCACTGTACAGCGTAGCTACCAGAACATGTGAGCAAGGGATCCCAGTGGAGCAAGGTATATTAAACAGCTTAAAATTAGCTTCCTTTAGGATCACTTCGACAGACCCTCTTTAAATATTTTTTAGCATATCAATTCACCCGCAAATCAAAAAACAGTTTACAGGTTTAAGATAAATTCACCCTTAAATCACCAAAAAAATTTACAGGCTTCAGCAAAAGTCTCAAAAGAAAGCTGTGAGCTCCCAAAGATTTTACACTGAACTTCCATGGTCCAATAAAGTCAAAGTTGTAGTTGCGAGTGTCCAATCGGAGCACTCACTACAGGGTACAGACCAATCGGGACTCTTCAAGGAAGTTAATTCTTATTGGGTCTCTTCTGTATCAAATGGTAATGATATCTAGGAAGTCCTGTGGGAGCCTTTTGTGGTGGCAGTAGAGAGTTGGAGCATCTGAAGGCAGTTTGAATACGTATTTTAGAAATGCTTTTCCAGGGCAGTCGGGATCTTGAGGCATTTCAAACATGTAACCTCTATTTTCAGGTTGGTTTGTTCTTGAAAATCATTGTGATTTTTAGTGTGCTCTTTATGGCATGGTTTTACTTCCATCCAGTTTTGGTTGCACAGCTGGAAAAACTGAAAAGACTGTGGTTTCAGATTTCTCAGGCCTTCCTTTCCTCTTTGGATAAAATTAAGTTGGATTTCCACCAACATCCACCTCACAAGCCCTGCTGCTGTGCTAGTTGAAAGTGTTTCTGATGAACATCATTTTTGTAAGGCTGACTCTGTCAGGGCAGTGTGATGTGCTAACCCTGCATTCAGTATCAGCAATAATATATTTGTATATGTACTAATGAAATAGGGTATCCTGTGACATGTGCTACTCGTAAGTGGACACCTACCAATTGGCAACCCCTTCTGGTGCATGTCGACAGGGCAAGGGAATAGGAAGGTGACCGTAGGGTGGGTTCGCGAATAGCGACAGGATGTCACAATATATGTACACATGCATGTTGGGGAGCGAGCACGCTAAGCGAGGGGTGGGAAGGGAGGGAGGGTTTGTGAAGGGTGGTGCAGCGGTGAGCTGACTCCATGGCATGGTGGGTGGGTGCTGGCCTGATGTAGCCAGGATACTGGGTTCAGATCTGGGTGCAGGTATGTTTTGTTGCACCCGGGCCGAGTATTTTTTTTTTCTTTTTTACAATTTTGCACCCCCACCCAACATGCACCCCCCCTAGAGTTGAGAATCCTAAATTAGAGGGGTGTGGGGGCAAAGCCTCCCGCTTGACATTAAAATATAGAGTCTTTTGTGCCATTTTGTTTTCCACTGGGGGTGTACTTCACCAAAACTGAATTTCGACAATGTACACTCACCATAATGACGAACGCGTTTCGGCGATTGCCTTATGACATAGAACCATAAAATACAGAAAATCCCAGAAAGACCGTGCACAGATAATATTCATTCCTCTCCCAACAATGTGAAAGTTTATGTGTCTGAGGCCAGCTCAGAATGTGCTAAAACTTATTAAAGAGTACTCTGAGCTGGCCACAGTACAGAGTGTGGCATCGAATGCTTGAATTGTTAAATTTATACTTACACGAGGAACTAACTTTAAATCAGTGGTTTCATTTTTACATCACATCAGTTGTTGAACACTGATACTGACCAGTCTGTGGTGTTTTTAGTGTTCTTCTCCTGTTTTTCATCTTCAGTTTCGGTAACGTGAGAGGGGGTGAGGTACCTTTGGATAATCACAGGGGTGGGCTTGAGCTCTGTACTTGATTTTTTATTTTTGGAGCTCTTTCTTGTCATTGTCATTCTTCCATGTAGTCTTTGAATTTTGGGGTTACTGAAAATATTAAAATTCAATGAAACATAGAAACATAGAAGTTGATGTTAGATAAGGACTACAAGGCCAATCAGTCTGCCCATTTTTTCTACCTTATGCATGTGCCATAGGTCTTTACACTGTCAATGGCCTATCCATTCATACTCATCTGTATTGCTCCTTATGCCTATCCCATGCATGTTTAAGCCCTGCACTGTATTCGTTTCCACCACTTCCGAGGTACTGTAGGACGTTCCATGCATCCACCACCCTTTCCATGAAAGAACTTCTCACAACCTCTTAATCAGCCTCCTCTAATCTCATGCAGTGTCCTCTTTGTCCTGCTATTTTTCTTATATTGAAACAAGTTAGACTCTTTCACCTTGTTAATGCCCTTAAGATGTTTGAATGTTTCAATCATATCACCTCTCACCCTCCTTTGATCTATGGTATACATATTGAGCTCCCTTAATTTGTCCTCATTTGTTTTCTGATGCAGTCCCTGCACCATTTTGCTGCCCTCTCTGGACTGCCTCCACTTTGTATATGCTTGTGCAGTTGTGGCCTCCAGTACTGCATGCAGCACTCAGATTGGGCCTAACTAGTGTCTTGTAAAGAGGGATTATTACCTCCTCTTACGACTTGTGACACTTTTATAATACACCCCAACATCCTCTAGCCTTGCTTACTGCTTTAGTGGTCTGCTTGGATGATTTCAGGTCATCTGTGATGATGATGCCCAGGTCTCTCTCTTCTATTGTGATTGCCAGCAACTCACCTCCCAACCGTAGGTAGCTTCAGGGTTTCTCTTCCCTATGTGCATGATCTTGCATGTCTTTGCATTAAACCCCAGTTGCCACTCTTCCAACCATTCTGCCAGTTTATCCAGCTCTCTTCTCATTCTCCCCACCACATCTGGATCATCCACTCTGTTGCAGATCTTGGTGTCATCTGAAACAGACAAATCCTTACCCTCCAGTCCATCTGCAATGTGACTGATGAAGATATTGAAGTGGACTGGCCCCAGGACTGATCCCTGAGGTACCCCACTTGTGACTTGCATCTCTTCTGACTGTATACTGTTTACCACCACTCTGTTTTCTGCCCACCAATGAGTTTGCCACGCAGTTGACCAACCTCTGACCTACCCAGCTTATTAATCAATCTCCTATGTGGAACAGTATTGAAAGCTTTGCTGAAGTCAAGGTAGGCGACATCAGCTGTACCTCCTTGGTCCACCACTCTGGTTACCCAGTCAAAGAAATCTATGAGATTAGCTTGACAAGATCTTCCTGTTCTAAACCCATGTTGTCTTGGAGCCTGTGCTCCTATGGATTCCAGGTGTTGCACTATCCTTTCCTTAAGGAGTGCGTCCATAATCTTGCCCACTACTGAGGTAAGACTTGATTGGTCTGTAGTTTCCTGTCTCCTACCTGCTGCCACTCTTGCGGAGCAGGATCAGATACGCCCTTCTCCAGTCATCTGGGACCTCTCCTGTGCTCAGAGACTCACTAAACAGTTCTGATAATGGCTCTGCTAGTTCCATCCATAGCTCTTTTAGTACCTTGGGATGTATGCCATCAGATCCTATTGCCTTGTCCACCCTGAGCTTAGCAAGCTCTTGTAGGATACTTTCTTTTGTGAAGGAACTAGTGCAGACCTCCCACCCCCCTGTGTCCATTGTGCTGAGTTGTGGGCCTTGCCCTACCTTCTCCTCAAAAATTCTGAGCAGAAGTATCTATTAAGGATAGATGTTTTTCCTTGGTCCTCCTCCATACACTCCCCCTTATCTCCTTTGATCTTAGCAATACCCCTCGGGACTTTCTGCTTTCACTAATGCATCTATAGAAAGTCTTGTACCCTTCTTTTACTGTTTGTGCTAGTGTTTCCTCAGTTTGGGCCTTTGCCTGCTTTGCTGCCTTTCCAGCTTCCTTAGGGAAGTTTGGTATGCTTCCTATCTTCGTCCCGCTGCATTTCCTTATATTTCCTGAAGGCCAACCTTTTGGCTCTGATCTTTTTATACTGTTTTTGAGAACCAAAGTGGTTTCCTCCTTTTTGCTCTTGTTTTTCTCCCTAACACAGTGGGATATTGCTTCAAGTATTGCATCCTAATGCTTGTCCACTTTGCCTGTGCCCCTCACCTGTATTTCTTCTTGCCAGGACTAGCTTAGCTCTGTTGGCCATCTTATCAGTCAGTTCCTCTGAAGTCCCATATGTTTGCCTTAGAATGGGATGATTTAGTTCTAGTGGCCAAATTGAACCATACCATGTGATGATCATTGGCTGCCAGGTTACCTTCTACCTGGGGATCTGTGATCCTTTCTCAGTTATTCAGTACTAGATCCCAGAAAGCCCTGTCTCTTGTGGGTTGCTGCACTAGTTGCTTGAGGCCCTGCACCTGCAGGGAATCCACTATGCGTCTAGTTCTTGTGTATGTTACTGCTGGTATTGACCAATCCGTATCTGGCATGTAGACATCTCCTATTATCTGAAACTCCCCTTTAGCTGTCATGTTTTGTATATCTTCTAACAATAATGTGTCTACGTCTTCCCCCCGATCTGGAGGCCTGTAGACAACCCCAGTTTGTATGGCTGTCCCATTTCCTGTTTCCAGGGTGACGCACAGTTCTTCAGGCTCCTTATGTGTATTCTGAATTTCTGTTGCTTTGATATTTTCATTGACATAAAGGCCCCCGCCCTTTTGCATCTCTGTTTTTTGAACAGTACATGGTCGAGTACCAAAATTCTGAAGTGTGGTTACTGGTGAACCATGTCTTGCTAATGTCTACTATGTCCAGTTTAGCTCTGTCATTGTTGCCTCCAAGTCTGGGATCTTGATTCAGAGACTGCAGGCATTTGTGTACATGATTTTGCATTGGCCAGATTTCGGTGCGTTAGTTGTTGGGTGAGGTCCGGCATTTCCCCTGCACATCATATTGGGAGCTGGACCTTTTTCCTTAGCTGGTGATGCAAATGAACTACAAACATGCTGAACTCCTGATCTATGTGATAACGATGATTGCTGATGGGCGATCGCTGTTAGGGCGATGGCACAGCGCCAAAAAAATATTTTAGCGATGTACTCCCCAGCACACAGCAAAATGGCACCAGAGAGTTGCAGTTAACCCCCAGCAGTATCAGTCTTTAAAAGGGTGTGTGAAGGGGAGCTAGAGAATCTCAGAAGAGAGGAATTTCTTCCCAAATACTGTAATTTGAGTAGGAAGGAGAAGGCTGCAATTAAGAACTTCAGGGACAATGAAGGGATTGTAATAAAACTTGTGGATAAGGGAGGGAGTGTAGTGGTACTGAATACATTGAATTACAGTATGTAGAAGAAGCAAAAAGACAACTTAGTGACAGACAATCTACAAGTTGACTAAATGAGATACTACTGCACAACTTAAGAGGCATACTGATGGCTTTTGAACTGGGTAGAGAGTGATAATCTAATTAACAAGAAGAAGAAGGAATACTTAACAGTGGTACATCCATTAAAGGTACAATTTTATTTGCTACCAAAGGTGTATAACACTCTAATAAAACCACCAGGGAGACCAATTTTCTCAGGGGTGGACTCTGTAACAGAGCCCCTTGCTAATTTTGTAGATAATACTTTGAAGCCTTTGATATTGAGCCTTCTCTCCTTTTTGTTAGACACTGAGGATATACTGAGAGCTATACATAACTTAAGCAATGCCTGTGATTGTCTTCTGGACACCCTTGATGTGGTATCACTGTACATCAGTAATCCACATCAAGGAGGACTTATGGCCCTGAGGTACTTTCTTAATGGCAGGGTTGAAGGTTGGAGGCCAGAAGCTGATGTACTTAAGGAAATGGCACAGATTGTCTTGGAAAGAAATTTTTTTGAGTTTATGGGTGAATTTTACCATCAAGAAAGAGGAACAGCGATGAGAACCACATTTGCACCAAGCTATGCAAATTTATATCTAGGGTATTGGGAAGAAGACTAGAATGGTAGAACAAACCCATATCTTAATAAAATAAAGGTTTGGTGATGTTTTATAGATGAAGTGTTTCTAGTGTGGGTGGTAATGAAGAAGAGTCACATGACTTTGTGAAATACTCCATATGAGCAACACACATCTTCAGTTTACTTTGAACTTCAGTTCAAAATGTATCCCTTTCTCGATGTTATGATAGAGAAGAATGCTAAGGGTGACTTGAGTTCTGGCTTATATAGAAAACCCAAGGATATGAACACCATACTTCTGGCAAATTAGTTGCCACCCAGGACACATTGTTAAAAATGTCCCAGAAAGTCAGTTTCTCTGAGTAAAAAGGAATTGTAGCTTGAAATAAACCCATGAAAGGGAATCCACTGTTCTGGAGGAAAGATTCAGGAAGAAGGGATATGCAAAAAATGTTATAGTTGTGGCCAGGACTTTGTGTGCAGAAGTTACAAGGGAGTCCTTATTAAGTAAGTCCTCCAGAGATAGGGCTTCTGGAGTGGGGAGGGGAACAGCAACAGGAGAATGTTCAGAATCACATTAATTTTGTTACAGCATATAGTGTAAGATCAAGGAGGGTAAAGGAAATAATGTATAAGAACTGGCATATTTTGGGTACTGATGCCAGACTTCAAAGTACTGTTGCTGTGCCCCCAAGAATGTCACATAGACATGCAAAAAATCTTAAGGACATCCTGATGAGTTCGGTTCAGGGGAAACATAAACAAGAGGGATGGCTTCTGCCTTTACCAAAGGGTTGTAGGAAGTGTGATATGTGCAAATAGTGTCCCTATGTGAACCAATGTACAGCAGTCAGAATTGGATATAATGGAGAGATGACAGGCATTACACAGTTTATTAATTGTGATATGAAGTGGGTGGTTTATCCTGCAGAGTGTAGTTGTGGTGTATTACATAGGAGAACTAAGAGAAAACTAAAAGAGAATTGGAGAACATGTGGAGCCATTATGAATGGCAATTTGATTATGTACTTGCAGTTCATATGCAAGGGTTGAAAATAAGCAAGAACATGTTCTCAAATTCATGGGTATTGAAAATATCAGCAATGGCCCGAGAGGGGAAGATAGGGATTTGGCTTTGAGCAGAGGAGAGTCATACTGGATCTTTAGATTGGTTTCATATTTAATGCCCAAAGGCTTGAAATGAACAAATTGAATTGGCACCTTTTCTTAAAGAGGGCTAAAAGAATGTAGTAGCCTAAATAGATCTAGTGAGCCATCTTGCTGTTATTTTCATGGCCTAGTGTATAGGTAACATATTGTGATTTGTACTGAAATTTTAAATGGACATGTTATGTGAAATAATCCTCCTTTTATTTATTCTACTCAAATAAATATTTCTCTCCACAGGTTAACTTCTACAATCTTTGTACATCTTCCTTTTGCCAGAAACTATGACATTTGGACTCTATTTGATTAAAAACTTACTGGCTATTGTCAACATTTGGATTGTCATGATTATGATTTGATATTATGCTGTAATGAAATTTTAAGGCAAATTGGATCTTTCCACCTTGTCTTCTTTCCTTTCCAAAGAAATCCCTCCCCTTTCCCCATTCACCTTGACATATAATACTATTGTGTGGTCTTGCAGTGGTATGAATTATTGAAATGAAAAGTTAATAAAAATATTCTACATTCAACATTTCTTTATAATCTCTAGAAGAAAGGATAGCATTCCTTTGTCACTTTAAATTAGTGAGCTGATTTTGGATTTGTGGTAATATGTATTTAAATATGAGAGTGAATAGAATTATCCTTTTATAAAAATAGAATTGTTCCTGTATAGCATTTTAGTTGTTAGCACCTACTAAGTATATAAAACTGTTTTAATATGAAAACACAGCACTTTACTTGATTGACTATATATGTCACACGGTTGTCCTTTATTGTTATAAAATGTAGTGGTCTATGGGGGGCAATCACTTTGACAAAGCCTCATTATGAGGTGAAATGTGAGTCATCTTTTTTCCTCCTTGTGCTTGATGAAATAAACTTTTTTGTAATTCTGAAGCAAATTTAACCTGGCGATTAAGTTTATTCAGGGGTTTCAGAGTGAAGTGAGTTCCGTGACTGTTTCTACATGTGTTACATTGATAGGTCACTGGGAACCCGGTCCCTGCATGAGTGGCTCTAATCTTGATAACTTGTAATCAGCACGCTAAGGAAGGCAGCTTGCCTGTTGCCCTCAGTAGCCTCATCCTCCTGGTCAGCAGCCATGATGCTTGTTCAGACTCTTGTCTTGGATAGTTTTAAGTAGAGGTGAGTGAACTGGTTTGTCAAAATCCAAACTGACCCGAACAAACCAAAGTGTCCAGAAATTAACAGCTTCCAAACACTTTTGGCTGTATGGGTTGGTTTTGGTGGTTCTCCATTATGGGAAAGCACAAGAAGCACAAGATCACAGGAGGGACCAGAGACAAGACTCTGGTTCCTCACTGGATGGGTGAGCTGTCCATCTTACTAAACTTGCACCTGATTAGGTTTGCTCTGTAGCAACCCGTGAGGGCCATCTTAGGAACTGGCACAGAGGAACACAGAATGGAGAAGAAGCAACAGCATTTACTGGCTGCTCCATAAGTGTTGAATGTTCCATAACCACTGCAACAGTGCAACATGCTTGTTGTTTTGTTTTGCCAGCTGGGCTGGGTATTTAGAGTTGGAAGGGACTCATCAGACTCTCAAAAAACCAACAACAAACTTAAAAGAAATATATTTTAATCAAACAAGAGAATCCTGAAACCCAAGGCTGGTATAGGGTGAAGGTCCCCTTCAACATACCTGTGATTAACTAATTTGTTTCCCTCACAGCTGAGCTGAATAGAAACATAGAAACATAGAATTTGATGGCAGATAAGGCCCGCTTGGCCCATCTAGTCTGCCCATTTCCTACCTAATGGATAAGCTGCAGATCCTAGTTAACCAACAGCCTACTTCCTCCTATCTGCCACTAGAATTGCCTTATGTCTGTCCCACGTATTCTTGAATTCCCTCACTGTTTTTGACTCTACAACCTCCTCAGGAAGACTGTCCATGCATCTATTACCCTCTCTGTGAAGAAATACTTCCTCACATTACCTTTGAGCCATCCCCCCCATTATCTTCAAATTGTGCCCCCTTGTTCTTGCACATTTTTTTTTCTGAACGATGCTACCCTCTTGGACTTTGTTGATTCCCTTGAGGTATTTGAAAGTTTCTATCATGTCCCCCCTCTCCCTCCTTTCCTCAAGGCTAAACATCCTAAGCTCCTTTAGACTTTCTTTATATGTCTTCTTGTACAGACCCTGCACCATTTTGGTTGCCCTCCTCTGGATAGCCTCCACCCTGTCTATGTCTTTGGATATGGGGTCTCCAGAACTGCACACAGTACTCAGATGTGGTCTTACCAACTGTCTGTACAGAGGGTCAACAACTTCCTGTTTTCTACTGGTGATGCCTCTCCCTATGCATCCCAGTATCCCCCCAGTCCTCCTTATTGCCTTCTCACATTGCTGGCCCACCTTTAAGTCATATGATATGACTACCCCCAGGTCCCTTTCCATTTTAGTTGTTGTCAGTCTCTCACCCCTCATTGTGTACTCTTCCCCTGGGTTTTTGTTTCCCAGGTGCATTACTTTGCACTTCTTTGCATTGAATCTAAGCTGCCATATGTTTAACCATTCCTCCAACCTTGCCAAGTCACTTTTCGTTCTTTCCACTCCACCTTGCATACCAACCCTGTTGCAGATCATTGTGTCATCTGCAAAGAGACATACTTTAGCTTCCAGTCCCTCTGCAATGTCACCTATAAAGACATTAAAAAGGACCTGGCCCAGTACTGAACCCTGCGGTACCCCAGTAGTAACCCTCCTTTCTTCACTGTGGACTCCATTTACTATTACTCACTATGTCCTGTTGTCCAGCCAGTGTTTTACCCAGGCTACCACCCTAGGACCCACTCCCAGGCTAGCTAATTTGTTTATTAATCTTTTGTGTGGGACTGTGTCAAATGCCTTGCTAAAGTCTAGGTAGCCCATGTCCACAGGCCCTCCTTGGTCTACTACTTTGGTCACCCAGTCAAAGAAATCAATTAGATTCATCTGACATGGACTTCCTGTTGTGTATCCATGCTGCCTTGGGTCCTGTGGCTCACTGGCCTCGAGGTACTCAACAATTTTTTCCTTCAGAAGTGATTCCATCATTTTCCCTACCACTGAGATCAAACTGACAGGTCTGTAGTTTCCGGCCTCTGTCTTGCTTCCACTTTTGTGAAGGCGAATCACATCCACCCTCCTCCAGTCCTCAGGTACCACACCATCCTCCCATGATTTATTAAAAAGGGTAGTCAGTGGTGTTACTAGTTCTTCCCTTAGTTCTTTTAAAATTTTGGGGTGAATCCCATCAGGCCCCATTGCTTTTTCTACCTTCAGTTTTAAGAGTTCTTTTAGAACCCTTTTTTCTGTGAAAGGACTAATATCAACCTCTCTATCCAGAGTGCTTCCATTGACTGGATTAGGTATCTCCACCTGATTTTCCATTGTGAATACTGAGCAGAAGTATTCATTCAGTATCCCTGCTTTTTCACTGTCGCTCTCTGCCCAACCACCTTCCTCTTTATTCAGCCTCAGTATCCCTGCCTTAGTCTTTCTTTGCTCCCTAATGTACCTATGAAAGGTTTTATTCCCCTTCTTAACTGAGCTAGCTACTGTATCTTTTCCTTGGTTTCGTCCTTTGCTATTCTGACTGCCTTCCCCACTTCCTTCTGCTTTAACTGATACAGTTCTCTGTCCTGCTCCTTCTGTGTTTCCTTATACTTCCTGAATGCTATCTTTTTCTCCCTTACCTTCCCCACCACTTCTTTTGTGAACCATAGTGTTTTTTCTTTCTTTTGATTTGTTTATTTGCTTCACACAAAGGCTTGTTGCCTGTGTGATGATGGTTTTAATGTTTCCCCATTGTTGCTGCACCACACCATCTTGCCTGTTTGCTAGTGCTGTTCTGAGGCACTCTCCCATTTTAACAAAATCAGCCCTCCTGAAGTCCAGTACCTTCACTTTTGTGTGGCTTGACTCTACAGCTAAATTTATCATGAACCACACTATTTGGTGATCACTTGTTCCCAGATCGTTACCCACTTCAAGATCAGAGATCCTCTCCCTATCCCCATTTGAGAGTACCAGGTCTAAGATTGTTCCCCTCCTGAGTGGGTTCCAAAACTAGCTGTCTGAGGTATGCTCCCTGTAGGGCATTGAGAATGGTCCTGCTCTTGGATGTGGCTGCAGCAAAGGTGCTCCAGTTAACATCTGGCATATTCAAGTCCCCCATCAGCAGTATCTCCCCTTTCTCTGCCATCCCAAGGATGCCTTCTATCATTTCCTTGTCTGTTTCCTCCCCCTGAGACTGGGGTCTGTATACAACCCCTGTGCGGATTGTGGAGCCATTTCCTGTCTCCAGGGTGACCCACAGTGCCTCCTCTCCTCCGTGTTTACCCTTTAGTTCTGTTGCTTTGATACCTTCCTTTACATAGAGAGCTACTCCTCCTCCTGATCTTCCCTCCCTGTCCCTCCTGTAGATTATGCACCCTGGTATGTTGACATCCCAGTCATGGTTCTCTGTGTACCATGTTTCTCTGACTGCCACAATATCCAGCCATCCCTCTTCCGTCAAGGCTACCATTTCGGGGAGCATTTTGCCTAGACTACGGGCACTAGAACTAATTACCCTCCATTTTTTTTGGCTTTATTTATTTTTGCCCCATCCCTGTCCTTACTGCCTTTGTCTTTTTCTCCATTTACCCCTGTCCTTCTCCTTATCGACTGCTCTATCTTGGTGTTTACCTCACTAACTACCCTTATTTTCGGGGGGGCTAGGATTTCCCTTCTCCTTTTCAGTGCCTCCCCCCTTTGCTAGTTTAAATGCTTGCCAATGAAGCATTTAAACCTATCACCGAGGATCCTAGGATCACCTAGGATCCTGGTTCCCCTCCTGGATACATGCAGAATGTGTGTCTTGATATGCAAACTGCTTGATATACCACCTTTATCATTCATATTATATTTTAATAAGTAGAGTTAGTTGCCTGGTCCTTTGTGGTGTTTTGTGTTAATAATTACAGTTGAAGAGAATGTACCACAGGTAATATAGGAGTGTGAAGTTAAATTACACACTAACCCAGAAATAAGATGTGGATCATCACCCCTGTAGTGCTGTTCCTTTTAATTTCTTACTTAACATCACAGACCTGATATGTTATAACTGATTACTGTACTTATCTCTGACCTATAACTGAGATAATTCTGCTGAAACATAGATGTGTGATACTGTTTCTGTATGTATTATGGAAAACTTAATAAAAAGTATTAACTAGAAAAACAAACAAACAAGAGAATCAGAAAACTTGGGGGTTGGGAGTGGGGACAGGATCTGGGAGTCAGGAGTGGGCATTGGGGAGTTAGAGACTCAAGAGAGGAGGAGAAACAGGGGAAGCGGTGAGTGCCAGTTTTATCCTTTTTTTATTTTGGCAGTAGAGGGGTGAACTGTGCCACCCATCTGGCAAGTTAGCTAACCAGTGACACTTCTACTGTGTGTCCTCCGAAGATGTCAGTAACCTCTCATCTCCTGTCTGTACTCCATGGGGTATCTACAAGCTTTAGCTCAGTGGGCATTCTGTCACATGGAATAATCTGTCAAGGAATTACTGTGTCAGAGAGGGTTAGGCCAGGTCCCTAAATCTCTGTGGGTAGCAGCGCCTGCAGCATCACCTCTTATAGCCTAGCCACAGTGTGTGAACTACTGTGTGAGTGTGTGTGAAATAACATCTGACAGCCAGCCACCAGTGTCACTTCTTGCATACTGTCTGTGTGACCCCCCCGAACAAGTCAGTCAGCACTCATCTCTTCCTCCCTCTGCTCCATGGGGAAATTGACAAGCTTTGGCTCAATGGGCAGAGCATTCCATCACATCTTATGGAATAAATAAAAAAATAATCCTTCAAAGAAAAGTATTGTGTTAGTGAGAGTTAGGACAGGTACCTGAATCTCCGTGAGTAGCAGTGACTGCGGCATCAGTCCTTATAGCCTTGGTGCAGTGTGTGAACTAGTGTGTGTGTGTGTGTGTGTGTGTGTGTGTGTGTGTGTTTGTGTTTGTGTGTTTGTGTGTGAAATAAAATCTGACAGTCAGTCACCAGTGCCACTTCTTACATACTATGCATGTGACAACCCCCCACAAACAAGTCAGTCAGCTCTCATCTCTTCCTCCCTGTGCTCCATGGGATAAATTGACAAACTTTGGATCATTGGACAGGGCATTCAATCACATTACAAGGAATAAATAAAAATAATCCTTGAAGGAAAAGTATTGTGTCAGAGAGGGTTAGGCCACATCCCTTAATCTCTCTGGTTAGCAGCACCTGTAGCATCAGCCCTTATAGCCTAGGTGCAGTGTGTGAACTAGTGTGCCTGTGTGTGTGTGTGTGTGTGTGTGAAATAAAATCTGACATCCAGCCATCATTGCCACTTGTTGCATACTGTATGTGTAACCTTCCCCCCAAATAAGTCAGTCAGCTTTCATCTTCTCTTCTTCACTGTGCTCCGTGGGGTAAATAGACAAGTTTGGGCTCAGTGGGCAGGGCGTTCTGTCACATCACATAGAATAAATAAAAATAATCCTTGAAGGAAAAGTACTGTTCAGATGGTTATGCCAGGTCCCTGAATCTCTGTGGGTACCAGCTGCAGCACCAGCCTTATAGCCTAGATCCAGTGTGTGTGTGTGAACTACTGCATGTATAAGTGTGACAGGCTTGTGTGTGAATTAATCTGACAGCCACCACCACTTGCTTATAACCCTGAATAAGCTACAGACTGGCAGTATGAGTGCTCCAAAAAATAGTAAAGCAAAAGCTGGATACAAAGGAAGTAAAAGCAAAAGTGTATTCAATATCCCAGAAAAAGAAGTAGCCCAAAAAAGTAAAGTAAAAGCACCACAGTCTGTTGAAGGGGCTGAGCTTAATGCTACTGCTATCAGTGTGCTGGCTGTCTCAAAATACTGAGAACTCAGCAAGGGGGGGTGGACTGTCTATGTCAGAAGGGCTCAGTACAGCAAAGTTTTGAAAGACAGTAGCAAGTCATCTGAGAACAGTGCAAAAACAGAGTATTGTAATTGTACATAAAGTTAAAGTACTTACGGGTACAACTCACAGTGGAGTTGCTCGATTTGCAACACTTGCATATCAAACAACTCAATCTGAAATGCAAGTGTTAGCTCTCCTGAATCTGATGACGATGATAATGATGACCACGGTCATGGCGAGACTGGTGATGAGCTTCTGACTTTACCTTTAACTGTGTCTCATTCTGGATCTGACAGTGGCAATGTGGATAAAGATAAAGTCAGTAGTAGAGTGTCAAAAGGGAAAAAGACAAAGGCACAAGCCACACAAGGTGAAACAAAGTCTGACAGTAGTGATGATGGCAATGGTGTTGCAAAAGATTCTGTGATTGTCTCACCTGATGAATCCTCTGCTGATAAGTCTTCCCACTTAAATCCAGCCACTCGACTCCTACTGAGCACATTACTAGACATAGACAGTCCACCTCTACTGTTTGGAATCATTTTCACGTAAACCCCAAGGTTGCTTGCCAAGCTATATGTGTGCATTGCAATACATGTGTTAGTAGGGAGAAAAATAAAGGGTATCTTGGAACCACAACAATGATGCAACACCTTATGTGACTTCACCCCAATCATTATACATGTTTCAAACAAACAGTGTTGCAGTGGTGCCTGGAAATGTAGTAGGGCTCTTGGTGAACAGTAACAATCAGATGAAACAATGGTAGATGATCACCAGGCAAGATCCAAAAGTCCAATTTTGTCTCAAGATAATTCTGTAAGATCTTCTGTTTTACCAGGCATGGCATGTAGTCGTACAACACCCCCAACCAAATCTAACTTTACCCTTGATAAGAGGCAATTGAAATTAAAAGAAGACTTCGAAAGAAAGTCTAAGTATTCACAAAACCATCCCATAACACTGGCAATAAATTGTAAAATAACAGAAATTATTGTACTTGATTTGCAGCTATACTCTATTGTGGAAGAAGAGAGTTTCAGAAAGCTTATAGAATACTTAAAGCCACAACATTTAATGCTAAGGAGAAAATACTTCTCAGTAACTGCTGTGCCCAGGATGTGTTACAGCTTAATACTTCAAGTAAGGCAAGCTCTTGGAGAGGCTGAAGACAAGGTAGTTCACTTTATTACTGATATGTGGACCAGCATCCAAACCATTGCCTATCTTTCTCTTACTGCACACTGGGTCATTTTGCTAGTACCTCATCATCATCCTCACATACCAGTCTGTCTGCTACCCCACCACTTCAACCAGTATTAGTACTACTACTAGTATCTCTCAGAGCTCAAACAAACTGTCATGCTTCAGACACTGGCAGTTCTCCATCTACAGTATGTCACTTTCAAGACACACACACACACACACACACACACACACACACACACACACACACACACACACACACACACAGCACATTCAGCAAGAACTCAAAAGACTAGTTACTGCTTGGGTCACTTCACAGGGTTAAATTTTTTTTTGTTGCCGACAATGGTTCAAATATTAGAAAAGCACCTCATGATGGCAACTATGTACATTTATGCTGTTTTGCACATTGTCTTAACCTAATCGTTCGAAGCTTCCTGGATAATGAGTGGCAGATATCAACCACTGTGGGAAAGTGTAGAAAGTGCATGGCCACTTCAACCATTCAGTAAAAGCCTGTGACATCCATGCTGATCTCCAGAAGGACGAAGGTCTTCATCATCTAAAACTTGTTCAGGATGACCCAACAAGGTGGAATTCAACTTCTGTTATGATTGAACCATCTTTAAAGAAAAGGTAACTATCATTGAGTACTTCATATACAATGATATCAAGGATGGCATTGTACTCCATTCTACTCAAAGGACTCTGCTGGAACAGTTGTGTCACATGCTGAAACCATTTATGAGTGCTATGTAACCACACTATCAGGAGCTTACCTGCTTGCCCCCTCGGGGCTCCTCCGGTCTCCAGTTTCCTCCGTAATGTTCCTGCTCCTGGCCCAAAGTCCTGTGTTACCCCTGTAGTCTCTATCCTGCCCAGGATCATATTTTAACTCAGAATGGGGCTGAGGGAGTAAAGCACGAAAGCACTGACTTTGTTTTTGCACTGCGATACGGTCGGGCACTCGTGCATGCACATTTACACTTTCTGTTTCTCAGCCATTCCTACGGCCATGCGGATACCTCTCCAGTGGTCCCAGTCCTGAATTTAAGCTATTCAAGGACTGGAGACATGGAGAAAGTAAATAAGGAGCAGTGCAGTGTTTTTAAGGGGAGCGCCGATAGCGCTCTAGTATGGGGATCCAGCCTCATGTATATTAATTAAAATGCTGAATGTTAATATGGGAGCCTGCCTAGCACCTGGGGCAAAGCTGAATTGGTGCTAGTAACAGGCAGGGGGATTAATACAATTGTTAAAATCTATGGTGATGTGAAAGGGCAGGGGGGCTGTTTAAGTTATGTGGGGTCATTGTAAAGTAAAAATGTTTATTAAGGCTGCACTAGGATTGCAAAGTTAGGGCTATGTAGGTGCTGCAGTGGGACTGTTTTTTCCAGCAGACATATTTGCAGCCAGGTGACCACAGCACAGCCAATCGAACTGGCAGGATTTGCCAGGGGACTTGTGGGACAGTTAAAAGGACTTGTGGGGAAAAAATCTGGGGAGATATTTGGTGCCCTTTTGCACAGCCAACCAGGCATAGAAGGAGGTTCATGCATATTAATGTTTGAAAGGGACAGTTGTTTCAGCCAATAAGGAGCTGTTAGAGAGCTCCCAAAACCCAGAGACTTTTGGTTCTAGTCTCAGTTTGGCGGGAGCCCCTCCAGATGGAAGGGAGTCTCCAGCCCCTTTGAAGAATGGGGCTGCAAGACTTGGGAAAGGCCTGTCTGGGTTTTGCCAGCCAGTTGTCCCCTAGGGCTTGCCAGTTGCCTTTTGCCATTCAAGAGGACGTTTTGTCAAGGAATCCAGTGTGAAGCTTCAGCATTGGGAGTCTCCCTGACATGCAGAGGCTCACCAATGTGGCTGAGGTTGGTTGAAGAAGTCTGTTTAGCAGTTTTTCAGCCTAGAGACAGCTGCAAGGTTTATGACAAAGCAGGAGATATACTACACCTAAATGGTGAGAAGCAAGGTTAAACGATTCAAGGAAGGAAAAAAGGTTCTGCTGTACCATGGCTGGACTTAGCATCTCAAGGAAAGGGGAAGGATATTTGGTTAAAGGAAAATGGTTCTGGTTAAAGGAAAATGGTATTTTGGAAACTTGGTATGGGAGTCTCTCTGACACGCTGAGTCTTGGCCAGTAAAATCAAGTAGTCTTCAAAGCGAGAGGAAAGAGCCTTTTCTGGTTCAAGAGCACTTGCATGGTGAGGAGAAATGATGACTGAGTTAAGGGACTGGTCAAGGAAAGAATGTGTTTTGGCCAGTTCCAAGTTCAGGGTCCTCAGAGGAACCCATCTGAATTTGCCCAAGTCTTACTGATACCTTGTGCTCGGTGAGAAGTAAGAGACTGTGATTTGATTTTAAAGGGCCACGGCTTCCACACTGGCAGTGTGGCTGAAAGGTCTTTTAGTAGCCGGATGTGACTAAAATTCAGAAGTTTAAAATCTGCACATCTACAACCCGGAGATGGGTAGGGAAACAGTCAACTCAGTTTAGTAGGGGAATAAAACCTTTTATAGGTACAGTAGGGAGTGAAGAAAGACAAGGGAGGGATAGTGAGGCTTAATAAAGGGAAGGGAAGGTGGGCAGAGAGTTACAGTGAAAAAACATGGATACTGACTGACTACTTCTGCTCAGTATTCACAAAAGAAGAGGAGGCAAGGTACCTAAATCAAAGAATAGAAGCACTCTGGTTAGTGGGGTTGATACCAGTCTATTCACAGAAGAAAGGGTTCTGAAAGAACTCTTAAAACTGAAGGTGGACAAAGCAATGGGGTCTGATGGGATTCACCCAAGAATTCTAAAAGACATAAGGGTAGAACTAGTGACATCACTGACTAACCTTTTTAACAAATTATGGGAGGATGGTTTGGCACCTGGGGACAGGAGGAGGGCAGATGTGAGTCCCCTTCACAAAAATGGGAGCAAGACAGAGGCAGAAAACTACAGGCCTGTTACTTTGACCTCAATGGTAGGGAAAATTATGGAATCACTTCTGAAGGAAAGAATTGTTGAGTTCCTAAAGGCCAATGGGGCACAGGACCCAAGACAGCATGGATTCACAGTAGGAAGGTCATGTCTGAAGAATCTAGTGGAGTTCTTTGACTGGGTGACCAAAGTAGTAGATCAGAGAGGGGCTGTGGACATGGCCTACCTAGATTATAGCAAGGCATTTGACACAATCCCATGCAAAAGATTACTATACAAGTTAGCCAGCCTTGGAATGGGTCCCAAGGTGATAGCCTGGGTAAAAAATTGACTGGACAACAGGACACAGAGGGTAATAGTAAACAGAGTCCACTCTGAAGAAAGGGGGTTTACTAGCAGGGTACCACAGGGTTCAGTACTGGGACCAGTCCTTTTTAATGTCTTTAAAAGTTACATTGCAGAGGGACTGGAAGGAAAAGTATGTCTCTTTGCAGACAACACAAATATCTGCAACAGGGTCAATACAGAAGGTGGGTTGGAAGGATGAGAAGGGACTTGAACGGTT
Source organism: Neoceratodus forsteri (assembly GCA_016271365.2). Taxonomy (NCBI): domain Eukaryota; kingdom Metazoa; phylum Chordata; order Ceratodontiformes; family Ceratodontidae; genus Neoceratodus; species Neoceratodus forsteri. Next base: position 766,561,147 of record CM057452.1, on the reverse strand, counting down.
GTAGGAATGGTCAAATGTATGGCAGCTTAGATTCAATGCAAAGAAGTGCAAAATAATGCACCTGGGAAACAAAAACCCAGGGGAAGAGTACACAATTAGGGCTGAGATACTAACAACAACAAAAATGGAAAGGGACCTGGGGGTAGTCATATCAGATGACCTAAAGGTGGGAAAGCAATGTGAGAAGACAATAAGAAGGGCTGGTGGGATACTGGGATGCATAGGGAGAGGCATCACCAGTAGAAAATAGGAAGTTATTCTCCTTCTGTACAGACAGTTGGTGAGACCCCATCTGGAGTATTGCATGTGGTTCTGGAGATCCTATCTCCACAAGGATATAGACAGGATGGAGGCTGTCCAGAGGAGGGCAACGAAAATAGTGCAGGGTCTGCACCAGAAGACATAAGAAGAGAGATTGAAGGAGCTTAGTATGTATACCCACAAGGAAAGGAGGGAGAGAAGGGACATGATAGAAACTATCAAGTACCTCAAGGGAATCAACAAAGTCCAAGAGGGTAGCATCTTTCAGAAAAAGAGATGTGCAAGAACCAGGGGTAGCAATCTGAAGATAGAGGGGGGGATGGCTCAGAGGTAATGTGAAGAAGTATTTTTTCATAGACAGGGTTGTGGATACATGGAACAGCCTTCCTGAGGAGGTTGTGGAATCAAAAAAAGTGGGGGGAATGCAAGAATACGTGAGACAGACATAAGTCATTTCTAGTGAGGGGTAGGAGGAAGTAGGCTGTTGGTTAAATAGGATCTGCAGCTTATCCATTATGTAGTGAAATGGGCAGAGTAGGTGGGCCAAGTGGTCCTTATCTGCCATCAAATTCTATGTTTCTATGAGTGGGGCTGACAGGTCCACAGGGAGCTATGGGCATGTGCCAGCATGTTAGGGCACTCTGGACCCATTAAAGGAGCTGGACTGTGGGATCACTCTTGGGTCTGGGTTCTGTGTGATTTGGAAAGCCTTGCATCTGGCCTGGAAACAGGCTGAAGGGGACAAGCTGCTAGATCTTCATGCAAGTCAGAAGATTCAAGCTGCAGAGTGCCTGCTTCACATTACAAGTGGCTCAAAGATCTTGAGTTCTGCTGTTTCCGTCTCTCCCAGGTTTACAGTCCCAGGACCACCCAAGACTGTCAGCAGAACAATGAGTAAATGCAAGGATTATCCTGCACCTGGGGACTGTAAATAGTTATTTCAAGTTCTGTCCAGTGACATAGTAAAATCCTAAAGTGTCTAATAAGTTTAAAGAAAAGTTAATTTGATTCAAATAAGCACACCAATGCCGGCCGACCAGCTGCACCACAGGCCTGCAACGTGTCAGCAATGGGTATCCAGCTTGAACGTTTGGGATCAGAAACTGGTACCAGTTTGAGTTTGTTTGCTAATGAGATCTGCAGCAGTTAGCTAGGCTGAGGGTTGGTGGCTGCAAGCATTAAAACGTGGTTTGGGGATTTAAAGGGAACATAATTGTTCTAAAAAAGTAAAATGCTAATCTCTGAATGCCAGATGTGAATGTTTGATTACGCTCTGCTCCACTCTACCCATTCTTAACCTTCCCCATGTAAATAAAAGATGTGCTTTAACTGTTTTATAAGAATTCTGACTCGTGAGCTTACTTTTAGCTAGCATATTATTAGCGGAAGTCAAAAAATGTAAATGTGTTGAAACTAGGGCAAAAACTACAAATTATGCACTTGAACAGACACGAAGAGAGACTTATTCTGAGATGCAAAAATTGAAATGTTATTGTGGCAAGGTGCACAGGAATGTACCCTTCTTCCCCAAAGAATTCTAAAAGAACTAAGGGTAGAACTAGTGACACTGGAAAGAAGGGTACATTCTGTGCACCTTTAGTAGTTTTTGGTTTGTTGAAGGGTTGGCTGCCTGGCTTTCTGCACTGAGGGTTCTCCTGAGTGCACCTGAAGTCCATCTTTTTCTTCTGTGTTAAAATTGGGGGTCTGTTATATTTTGATTCCATGTGTCGGGGTGACTGTATGGGGAAGTGGGTTGGAACAGCATCCCAGGGGGTTGTACTGTAAATATCAGACCCACTTACAACGTACTCTGGGTGGAAGCACCACTCTATAATTGTTCATCTTGGGAAAAAAAAATCCTGTAACAACAAATTTGGGAACCATGGCCCCTCAACCTTGTAACGGTCACCCAGGCAGGGGTAATAACCCTCTAAGACCTGGCATCAGGGCTACAGCAACAAATGAGGTCAGTGCAGAAATGGCATCCCTTAGCCAAGTTATTCCACTCATTCTACTTCTCAAAAAAGGTTGGAGAAAACGAGGAACAACTTAGATAGGAACCTATCTGTAGTCAATAACATGCTTACCAGACTTAGCAATGATGACAAATTATCATCCATGACATGGAGCAAGGAGTATCTCTTAGCAGCATTGTTAGATCCATGTTTCTGGAACAGACACCTTCCTGATGTGGTTTCTGAGAATATGGAGGAGTTGAACTACAAGCAACTTTTGACTGAAGCAGTAGTTGAGGTTTCATTAGAAGGACTGAGAAGCAGTACTACAATGACACAACCTCATATTCAAAAGACTGAAAGATTGCTCCAAAAAACAGTACCGAAGCAGACAATGAGGAGGATGACATTTGGGGCCAACTGCATGACATTGAAATTCCACAAGGAGAAAATGCATGCGCACTAGTAAGCATGGTAGATGCATATCTGTCTGAGCCCAACATTAGTATTAAGGATGACCCTTTAGCTTACTGGCAGCAGAAAAAAATCATGCTGGCCAAAGGTAGCTGCCCTGGCTTGTAAGTATATTGGATGTCAACCCAGCATGGTGTCTGTTCTGAACATTTATTTAGCTCTGCTAGGGATGTTGTGACTGACAAATGAACAAGATTAACACCAGACAATGTGGAGAAACTAACATTCTTGAAGGTTAACTTGCCAAACTTTGGCTACATATGTGATGCTAATCTTGAAGAAGATGACACTGACAGCCATAACTGTAGTGCATCTATGGATTAAGTGACACATTGGCTTTCAATTTTGAGAGTGGACTGCTTAAAAGTGGAGATCTGGGACCTGCCTGCCCTTGGACTGCATTATTATCATCCAGCGGGGAGAGGTGTAGCCAGTACTTTACATGATTGAACTGGTAGCAACTGCAGCAGACAAGTCTCTGATCTCACACACAGTTGCTTTCTCATTCTGAGGAGATCATTTAGCTAAATGCACCTAAGAATAATTATTATAACCATATGATACATGCTGTTAGCGCAGTTTTTTTTCCCTTGATAGTAGTGGTAGTAGCAGTGGTGAAGTCGTCACTTTGGACTGCCTGGTGCTCTTCTTTCACATTTCTTCATGTTGCCTCAATACTGAGAGACATTGCTAAACATAATTGGTGACATACATTACAAACACATTGTCCCCTTCTACAAAAAGTCAGCTCTGGAGACGGGGATTTGCCTGCCTTTGGACCAAATTATTGTCATCCTGTGGGTAGGTGGGAAGGTGGGAAGTGCAGCTAGTACATCACATGACTGTACTGGTAGCAAGTTAGCAACTGTGGCAGACAAGTCCTTGATCTTACACAGTCGCTTTCTCATTCTGGGGAGATAATTTAGCTAAATGCACCTCAGAATAATAATTATAACTATTGATACATGCTGCTAGCCCTATTTTTCCCCTGGATAGTAATGATAATAGTAGTGGTGAAGTGGTCACTTTGGACAGCCTGGTGCTCTTCCTTCACATTGCTTTGCATTGCAATCCATACCGAGAGCCATTGCTAATCATAATTGGGGACATACATTACAAACACACTGTCTCCTTCTACAAAAAGTCAGACTCAGGAGACTAGTTTAAAAAAATAGAGATCTGGGACTTGCCTTCCTTTAGATCAAATCATCGTCATCCTGGGTGTGTGTGGAAGGTGCAGCCAGCACATCACAAGTGTACTGGTAGCAAAGCAACTGTGACAGAGAAGTCCCTATTCTCACACACACTGTCGCTTTCTCATTCTAAGGAGATTATTTAGATAAATACGTCTATATCCACATCGATAAGGACTGTTAGCTCTTTTTCCCCCAGATAGTAGTGGTAGTGACTAGTGTAGCAAGAGTGGTAAATTGATTACTTTCAGATTGCCTGATGCTCTTCTCTCACATTGCTTCATGTTGCATTCCATGCCAAGAGAGAGTTTTTGCTGCTAAACAAAACACACGTGGTGCCTGTAACTGAGAAATAAAACTAGTAAACTACCTATACAGAGTACATTTATAATCACTATCCCCTTCTAAAGATTCTTACTCAGGAGACTATTTTATTTTCAAACTAGGTAGAGATCTGGTCTGGGACTTGCTTGTCATCACAGTCACTTTCTCATTCTTTTCTAAGCAGTCATTTTGGGTAAATGTACCTTAAGCATACTGATGTCAGTGCTGGTAGACTACTTATCTTTTTCGTTGATTGTAGTAGGTGGGGGTAGTTGCTGTCTTGAAGTGGTAGCTGGCTGACTGGCTCTCTCTGATTGGTTGTTTGAATGGCTGGCCTTTGCTCTGGCCTGGCACTGTTTTAGTGTTCCTGGCTTGTTTTTCATTACTTAACTAAGAGACATTCACAGTGGTGGCTGCTGAGAAATAAAAATCACTACTGTTAATAGTTTATAAACAGTATTAGTATTATTTTCTTAAATGTCAGAAACAGAAGAGTAATTAGAGAATGCTCTGGGATTTGCCTGCCTTTTGACAAAAAGAATCACACAGACAGTATGTGGTGGGTAGCTATCAGAGTTTCATGGTTCACATTGGTGCTTTAAGTGCTATGCTATAACTGCTGGTCAGAGTTCTGGGACTTGCCTGCCTTTGGACAAAATCATCATCTTCATCATCATCACCTCAGAGGTCCGTGCCAGTTGGTAGGTGCAGCATGTATATATTGCAGCACTAGCACTTCAAGTAAGCACATCCACAGTCACATCATTCACGCTTCTCATCTCATTTCACTAAGCATGCTGTTTAGTGCAACTAAACCGTGGTTTAATTGCTTTTTTTTTTTTTTCTCCAGATATGTTGATTAAACACAATTTAAAATGATTTTTAACAGGCAGTTACTATAAAACAATAAGTATTATAAAAAGTTCATATACGGTTCGAATAAGCACCCAAACCGTTTTTGCTTATCAAAACCTTTTAGTACCTCAGAACCTTTTGAGGTTTTCCCATCCCTAGTTCTGAGTCTTGTTTTGGCTATTAAATGATTGTTGAGCCTGCTTCTTCAGCACTTTATCCATGCTTGGTATCTCTTGCTAACTGATGCTTGTTGTTTTATGTTGATTTCTACATGAACGTTGCTGATATTAGGGGGATAAGGAGCACCCAAGGGAGAGCTAGCCTTTAGGTGTCCACCATGTTTTCTGGCTCAGCAACGTCCCTTCCCCAAAATGTAATAGTCCTGGAATCCTAAAATGTTACAGTGGGATGCTCTTAATTAGCCAAGGGACATTTCCATAGCCCCATTCACTTTTTATTAATTATTTCATTTCTTCCAGCTCAGATCTGATTCCAAATGGAAATGCGTTCACTATGGAGTAAAGAATAACAAAAGACTGCAGAGTAAAAAAAAAAAGTGATACATCTAAAGAGCAGGATCATGGGTACTTAACTTCTCAGTGTCTGGGTTTCATTTTATGTCCATGTTTTAGCCATTTTTATTAAGAACACCATTTTTTATAAAACATTTTAAATTTCTAATTATGCTAGCTGAGTACAACTTTACAGTAAACACATGCTAATAGTCAATGACCCCATATTAAGACATAGCCATTTGAACCAAGTTAAAATGTGCGGTTATCTGGGAGGCATGTTTATAAGTCAGTAAGTATGAATATCAAGCAGTGGTAGCTCTGTGCAAAGTGCATAAGCACAGTACCCCACTTCACCCTGCTGACAACAGGTACCCAGGAGCAAAGGATGATAGCCCATCCCAAAGTGAGTAATGCCTTTGCTCCTGGATGGCATATTAAGCGGCATACATACTAATGGCCACACTTGGCATGCAAGGTGCTAATGAGTTGTCTGAATGTCATTACATGGACATTAGCAATTTAGCACAATGTATGTATGGAGGCATTCTATGGAGCTTTGTCCAATGCCTGCACACTGACCTGATCCCTTAATACCAATGAATAAATTACTAGCATTCTGGTGATAGCCCCCAGTAACCCAGTTTCTGTTATAAAATGAAATTGCCCTGATAGTCCAGTGGTACTTCCTTCACACCTTGGTCTCCGATATGAAAAGTAACTACACTGGTTGCGAAATCCACAAATTTGTATGGGAGAAATATACAAATTTAGTATTTTTACCAATGAGTTGGCAATTCTTGTAGTTTTTCTGCACAAATTTGGGCAATATGCCAGGCAAAAAAAAATTCCAAACTGCAGCTATCATCAAAGTGAATTTGACAAAATGTTCAATTCTTTTGCAAAGTGAATTTTGACAACTTTGCACACCTCTGGTTGTGATGTTTTCTAATCAAGTTGAATTCCAATACACAAGCTTCAACTGGAAGTAATTAATGTGACTGTCTTCAACATAGAACTAATATCACTGTGGTCTGCACATCTACTCTAATCTAGCCCTATTACTGACATTAGCAATGCCATTGGAACATAGTTACTTATGATGAATTAACCCCCATCTTTAGTAAATGCAAAAAAGAATATGCATGATTACAAAAGGTGCTACGAGCTATGTTTCAATGTGCTTACGCAACTGGATGAGATGAGATGAGATGATGCTTGTGCAACTGGATTTGCTTTGTGGCTTTCCACCTCTCTATCCATGGGATATACCACCCTGTAGGGGTACAACACAAGGAACCCTAGAGGAGGGTTCTCCCCTTACAGGTGCCGCAGGAATGATTGTGTCAGCTAAAGGTAGGTTAGGAAGAAGCCCAAAAGAATACACAAAGGTGTCGAGCTTCAAAGAGACGAGGATGATGAAATGAATTATGAGAAGATAAAGGATGACTTCCTAAGGAGAGAGGGGAAAGCCAGGGCCACCATCTGCCTACATCCAACAGTGTAACCTAACTAACTAATCGAAGAAAGCACTAACTAACAAATATTATGCCCATTGGCATGGAAGAGAAGAAAAACCCCCTTTGAGGAGGAAACCCTGGGGATCCAAGGCCTAGGTCGCCTTCCCCCCCATGCTGATGACATTTGATTTGAGGATGTATGTTGGAAAAGAGAATGGTTCATTAAAGTCACTAAAGAGAAGAGTACTGTAATGAGAGGGATATGAGTAGGGAGGATGATGATGGAATAGGGAAATTCCCCAAAAGAAAGTACAGATCGAAGAGGGAACATGAGGCTGTGCACAGATCAAAGAAGGAAAATGAGGCAAAAGTGAATACTGATGGTGATCACCGCAGGAGGGCGGCAGGTCGATGAGGTAACATAAGATCCAATGAGAGGTACGCTTGATTGAGCAAGGTAAGTAAGTAGACACTGAGGCCAATAAGGCATGATTATGCGATTTGAACAATGAGACCCTGATGTTGTAGTCAATGAGGTAGCATAGGATTCAATGATAGGAATGCTCAAGTAAGCGTTGTAAATAGATAAACCTTGAGGCAAGGATGAGTGAACGATGACTGGAGTAATGAATGCGATAAATGTGGGATGATAGCCACGGGTCGAAGATGATGGAGTGAATCCTTGATGGCTGGTACAAGATAATTCAATGATAGAAATGGTCGAGGAAGTGAGTAATGAGTCTTCTCAAAAGGAGGAAGACTCAGAGACCAAGAAGGCATGTCTGGAACCAGAGGGCATGCGAACCTAATGCAGACTGAAGGTGATGATAATTGCTGCAGGAGTGCAGCAGTGAAATACAAGAAGACTGAAGAAGAGGAGACACAAAATGCATAGATGCATAGGGAGAGGCATCAGCAGCAGAAAACAGGAAGTTGTTATCCCTCTGTACAGACAGTTGGTGAGACCCCATCTGGAGTACTGCGTCCAGTTCTGGAGACCCCATCTTTGCAAGGACATAGACAGGATAGAGCTAGTCCAGAGGAGGGCAACTAAAATGGTGTAGAGTCTGCAAAAGAAGCCGTATGAGGAGAGACTAAAGGAGCTTAATATGTATACCCTTGAGGAAAGAAGGGAGAGGGGGGACATGATAGAAACTTTTAAGTATCTCAGTGGAATCAACAAAGTCCAAGAGGGTAGCATCTTTCAGAAAAAGAGACGTGCAAGAACAAGGGGACACAATTTAAAGATGGGGGGCGGTTTAGGGCAATGAGAAGTATTATTTCACAGAGAGGGTAGTGGATGCATGGAACAGCCTTCCTGAGGAGGTTGTGGGGTCTAAAACTGTGGGAGAATTCAAGAATTCATGGGACAGACATAAAGCAATTCTAGTGGAGGGTAGGAAGAAATAGGCTGTTGGTTAACTAGGATCTGCGGCCTATCCGTAGGTAGGGAAATGGGCAGACTAGATGGGCCAAATGGTCCTTATCTGCTGTCAAAGTCTATGTTTCTATGTTTCAAAGTCTAAAATGAACTTGAACATGAACTTAACGATGGTGGGGAGCAGCCAGTCAAGCAGCGATTGGATGAGGCACCAGCCCATAGTAAAGGGTGACAGACAAGAAGGCATGGCCATGAATGGAGATAGAGTTGAATCGAGGTGACTGATGTTGCAGGCCACAGGGAGGCAGCCAAGGCATATTGACAGAGTGATTGAAAGAGATGAGCAGGTCGAGGTGAGGCATTGTGGAATGAGAGTAAATTGGATGATATGGAGTGAAACCATGACTGGAGTGAATCCTTGATGGCTGATGATGGAATGCAGCCATGAATGGGGGCTCGATGAGATAAGAAAGGGTTAATGAGGACTGGAGTCAGGACCCTGATACATGTGGGAGGAGGGTCATGGATCGATGAGGTGGCACATGAGATGTGATCGGTATGCCCCAAATAAATATCCACTGCTGGTCAGATGGAGTCGGTTGGATGAGAAAAGGTGCTAGAACAAGGAAGGTAAAAAACAGGAAGGCACAATGATGGATTGGAAGCCATGGAGGCTGGCACAGGAAAGTGAGGCATGAAAGGATGAAGGATGATAGAGACAGCAATGGGATAGCATTGGACTCAGCGGATACAAGGGTATTGAGTCGATACGAAGTAGCAGAGACAGGAGTAGGTGACTGAGAGGCAGACTCACAGAAGAAGATAAGCATTGCTTACAGGATAACTGAACTGGATAGCCACAGGTCAATGAGGGATGGCCACGGTTCGATGAGGTGGCATAGGGGCCATGATAGGTATGCCCAAAAAGAAGAATCGAATGCAGGCCTTGAGTGGAGTGAATTGGTGATGACCAATATGAGATGAGAACAACAGGAGGGCAAGCAAGCAAGGATCCAGGACTAGCAAACATACTCCATTGAAGAAATCTACAGAACAGATTTATTGGAAGGAGAATAAGACAATGCTAATGACCTGCCAATAAGCAGGGCTGCCGCTGAAAAGCTGCTTCTGTAGGAAAAGTTGTCCTCCGACACAGTAGTGCAAAGGAACACTCAGTGCAGCAGTCAGAAGAGGGGAACAGAAAAAGAAACACTGTTGTGGAAAACAAATAAGTCTGCCAAGCTATGGAACAGAGCAGCACATAAATGGAGAGGGAAAAGATAAACAGCTCTGTTCTGAATTGGAACTGGCCACCAAAGTGTGCCGTGCCCTATCAGAAAATGGAGGGTGGAAGAAAACATCAAGAAATAAATTTGGAAGAGTGAAATCCTGCACCTGAACAGCTCAGCATGGCAGCTGGAGCCCAGACAAAAGTCTCCCATGTAGTGAGTGAGAAGAGAATTAGCAGTATAATAAAAACAGAGGCACTCTCGCTCTCTCCTACTCGCTTTCACCCTCTCAAGTAGTGGTCACTAGCACAGTACAGAAAGAGAGCAGCCAATGGCAAAGTGAGGAAAAGTGGCCCCGAAGGACATTTGTCATCCACATAGTCTGTGTAGTGCCAGGAGAGCAGACACGGATCAAAGCATGTGGAGCAAAACAGGAGGCAAGCAGCAAGGTAGAGCCGAAAGCCATCTTAGCAGGTGAGCACACCCTGGAGGTGCCAGCCCAGACAAAGCAGCAACAGCAAGCAGAAATGGCAGCACCTGAAGGAGCCAGAAGGGAACAGGCAGAGACTAGCCGGGAGAGTGTCACGGAGTTGACCAGAGCATGACGCGGCAGGCATGAAGAAAAAGGAAGTGAGCCAGTGGCCGGGGGTGGTGCAGCAAAACTCAGGAAGGGGAGACTGAGATGCAGCCTGTGACAGCATAAGGGAGTGAGGCAGGATACAAAGACAGCAGTGAGATGGCAGAGGCAGCTGGAGGCCAAGCGAATCAGAGAACTGAGGAAGAGAAGACGCAGCTGACATGGCAGCCAACGTGGCCTCCAGCTGCAACGAAAAAATGAATCCTGAAGGGGTCCAGGATGAGAGACTTTTTAGGACCGATACGGGCTTAAAGCCCTCCCATTGTTAGCATCTAAAAAGGAAACTGTCATTTATGTTTTGTCCACCTCTTCCCAACTCTTCCCCATTACCCTCATGATCTCCGTCTGTCAATCTTACAGTGCTCTGGTGCTCTGTCTCTCCACCCTCTCCTGCTTGAAGAATGTGTAGTTCTTCAGCACACCCACCCCCCGATGCACATGAACATACTGCATGGTTTTCATTGCTTTGCTTTTCTTCTCATCCTTTTAGGTAATGTCAAACTTAATTTTGTCCCTTCCTCTGGTACCCTTCCCCCTCTTTTCCTCAGGGTCTCAGCAGCTACCACCTCAGAGTGAGGAGTCTGCTTCCTAAGACTGACCACCTTAGGCTGTGGGTACTGCAGTCTCGCCCGTATGTCCTGGTCATCACTGAATCCTGACTCTCCACCAAAATCAATGATAGTGACTTCTCCATCTCTGGTTATGTATTATTGGGCACTACTGTGGTGAGTGAGGCAGTGGTGTGCTGGTATATCTCCTTCAAGCTATTTTTATTTTATTTATTTTTTATTTTAGACTTTGGTAATCTGGTAAGGCCCACTAAATACATGTGCCTGTTTTCAGGGGCAACCTGGGAGCACTGGGGAGGTTAAGTGACTTGTTCAGAGTCACACAGTATATAAGTGGAGGTTGTGGAAATCAAACCCCAGTCTGCTGGATGTACCAAGATCATTAGCATCTTATTGCTCTAACTTCTGTCTTCCATACTGTCATCACCTCCTCCCATGAACTTCTCTTATTTAAGCTCTCCTTCTCCTTCATCCTTCCCATCTTTATTTGTAGTGTTTATCTCTCCCTTAATGCTAAATATGATTCTGTCCCTCCTCTTCTCTTCTCCTGCCTTACTCATGCCTTTTCTGGAGAACTTATTATCTTGGGGAATTTGAGTCTAAACTAGTCTTCTCATACCCATAAACTCCTGACCTTAAAAGTTAAGGCAATAAACTTCCCGCAACAAATCTCAGACCCTTACTGTCACAATCCTTCTCCCAGCCATTCCCTTGTTGACTGGGTCCTCCCTTCTAGACTCTATTGGTGATCATTTTATCATCTACTGTGTTTAGCAAATGCACCATCCCAAAGTTCACCCATGTTACATCAGGGCCATATTGTTCAGCTCCCTCAGTCAGAATGCCCTGCATACTGACCTAATGTCCACCAACTGTACTCCCCCTGTCCACTGCTTGGACATAAATGTTGCACCCTCTCTCTTTCAGACTAACTTTTCCTCCATCTAGGATAAGCATGCCCTCTAAAGAGGCCTTGAGTACATGGTGCTCATCTCCCCTGGGTAATCACAGAGCTCACCTCACTTTTCAGGACTTATAACTCAGCTTGGTCTTGACATATGTGTTCTGTGTCTGTGGAGAACTGGTTGAGGTATAAAGAACTACACAATGCTTGCATGATTGCACAATATCCTTTCTTGAAGCAAAACACAATTACTGTGCCACCAAATTTTGAAACAATATTAATTCCTCAAGTAAGTGCAGGAGGGCTATCTCTTCTGCATTTAACCCTCCCAGGTATCAGTCCCCACCCTCAAGTTTGGCAGTCCTTCTAAGCTCATCAGCAGTCCTGCTGAGTCAGCTACCACTTTCAACATGCACTTCCCCACTGTATCATTTCTCCTTCTCACTTTGCTAATTCCCTAGTCCCACTCCTTTTCTCTCCTTCCTGCAACCTTCTCTTTTTTCCAGTCATTACCATTGCGGTCCTGTTGTGCTCTCTCTCTCAGCCTTTTCAAGGGCAATGGCCTTTATGGCCTTAACCCCAAACATTTTCACCTTTCCACCCCTGCTATTGCTGCTCCGCTCTCACAGCTTCTGACCCCTCTCACAGCTTCTGAACCTCTTTTTTCAGCTGGGTTCAGTTCCCAAAGGTTGTAAATAAGCTAAAGTGTTCCCTCTTCACAAAGGAAGTAACAATCGCAGCCCTGGGGAATTCTGCCTTGTTTTGCTTCTGCCCTCTCTAGCAAACTTCAAGAAAACTTATCTTTTTTGAACTCTATCTCTCATGGACAGGGCATCTCTCGGAGGGGTGCTCACTGACAGACACTGCCACTCCCGCCTGAAGCCCTTCTCTCCTGGGACCCCCACCAGAACTGACCAGCTCCCGGATCACCTGCCAGGGTCCACCCCACCTAACTGGCAGCCTTCCAGATATTAGAGGTCAGTCTGGTGGAGGCGGGGAAGTGAGAGATGACATGGCACTGGGGATCTGGGTGCTGTCCCTGGAGCCCTCATTGCCTCCCCAATCGAGAGAGGGTTTTTCTCTTTTGTTTCCAGGATCACAGACATACAATGACATTCACTCGACATCCACCAACACTACTCCCTCTCAGCATGGCACCACAAATCTTTGTGCTATTCCTGATCTCCACCAGGGGCTGCACAGGAGCGGCGCAAGTCCTGATCCCTTCCCTGGGAAGGGAGAGCAGTCCTTCAGACTCTCAATACCTTCCCTCCCCTGCTGATCCCCAATGACCTGAGTCTGATCCCTAACCCGGGTCACCAGCATGGTGTGAGGTGTGGCATCCAGCGCCTCAACCCTCAACACCACCGGGCCGGCCAAAAAAACGTATCTTGTTCCAGCTTTCCAATGTTCTTGATTTCTCTTCCTTTCTTTCTCATTTCCAGTCTGCCTTCAAGAAATCCCATTCCACAGTTTCTCTTCTACTTCATTTCACTGACTCCATCTTAAAAGAGATGGATAAGAGACACCTTCAGTCACTATGTTTATCAACCTGGAAGAGGCCTTTGACTCAGTATCCCACCCTTTACTTTTTGATAAGTGAAATACTGCTGGGTTCTCAGTCTCTGCACTTGAATGGTGTTGATTCTGCCTCACTGGATGTAACCAGTCTGTCCAGTAGGGGAGTCCCTCTACTCCCCCCTCCCCATGAATTCTTGGGTATCTCCAGGTTCAGTTTTGGGGCCTATACTTTTCTCCATTTTTCTAAACAACCTCCCCTTTGGCCATGCCTCAAAAAAATTCACCTGTACACTGATGACACACTTCTCATTACCACTGGAGAGTCCACTCACCTGTTTGAGCAGGCATTGCAGTAGGATTTTGACATTGCCCAACATTAGTTCTGTTCTAACCAGTTCTCACTGAATGTCATGGAAACTGTGACCATGATTTCTGGATCTCAGCAATGGCTCATTAACACAGCTGGCATCCTGTTTTCATAATTCTTGATGGCATTCCCCATGATATTGTCCCTTGATTCAAATACCTAGGCATGTGGCTTGACAGTCATCTTGACTTCTCGGCCACCATCAAGAAGTTGCACTCTAAATAAAGAGTCTGTTACAAGAACAAATCCTGTCTTCCACTGCCAGTCTGGTGGGACATCAGTATCAGTATCATCCTACCTCTGTGTGTCTTGGCAGACAGACTAAACAGGTCACAGTCCGGGGATACACAAGTGGGAACTGCTAACCTTGGTCATAGAAGACCTGTTCAACAGGTGGGGTCATCCAGAGTTGGACCTTTTTACATCCCCACTCAATGCAAAACTGCCACTTTTCTGCTTACTCGCTCCAGGGACTGGAGTTTTCTAGTGAGACGTTGTCCCGCTCTTGGAAAGGGAGGTGAGGACCTGATGAGGGGAGGGAATCAAGAATGGAACCCCTCTGAGTAAAATGCTCAGTTCCATCCACCACTGGAGCACCTTTTTTCACTGATGAAGTTACTAGAACCTGCTGTTCTAGATCATCAGTGCATTGATTCCATTGCACTCTTAAAGTTTATTGGGGATCTGCATTTGCAGACTCGCAAGGGGACCTGTGACAATGGCTGCAGCCATCAAGCCCAGCAGCTGCAGGAATATCCTGGCTGTGATATACCAGCTGCTGTAAAGCAGCCAGGCCTGTGCGATCAAGCATTCTGCCCTGTCTTGGGGCAGGAAGGCCACACCCTGGGCTGTAACCAGTCTAGCTCCTATGTACTGAAGACACTGATGGGGAGTCAAGACTGACTTGGGTTGGTTGACAGAAATCCCTAATGCATGTAACAGCTGTCTGGTATGTGTAGGGTGCTGGTCAGTTGCTCCCAGAACAGAGCTTTGAGCAACCAGTCATCCATGTAAGGGAAGATGTACAGACCCTCCCTCCTGAGGGCAGCTGCCACCACTGCCTAGCATTTACTAAAGACCTATGGCACAAATGGCAAGCCAAAGGGCAATGCCCTGAACCAGTAGTGCTCCCTGTGGAATAGGAACCTGTGGTACTTACTGTGGAGAGCATAAATCTTTATGTGTAGGTATGCGTCCTGCATGTCCAAGGAGGATATCCAGTCTCCCTTGTGCAGTAGAGACAGCAGACCTTGCAGGATTACCATCTTGAATGTCTTGTACAGAATGCAGAAATTTAGGTTTCTCAGGTCCATGATGGGCTGCAAATACCTTGTGGATTTGGGGATGAGAAAGAAGTGGGAATAGAACCCTCTGTTCCTCTGATCCCCAGGAACTGGTTCTATGGCCCTTTGCTGCAGAAGTGTGCACATGTCTTCCAGCAGCACTGGAATGTGGTTTGGAGGGTAGCTTGAAGGAACTGGGTGTAGATCTGGAGGCAACTCCAGAAGTTCTAGAGTGTGGCCTTGCTCTACGATCAGCCGGATCCAAGCATCTGTTGTGATCTCCCTCCACCTGTCCAGGTGGAGGGAAAAGAGACCCCCCTACCACAGCCTTCTGTAGTCATGGAGGGTGGGAGTCTAGCAAAAAGTCATGTTGAAGTACAGCCAGTGGTAGGGGTGGCACCTCCACCTCTAGGGGCTTTCCCAGTGATGGAGGAAGGGGACAGGCAGGGCTGTTCCTGCTTGGTGCTTGTCTGGCTGTTGAGTGCTTGACTTGAGTCTGTAGGCGGCCCGGTGAAAAGGAACCTTCTGCTCACTTATTGGCTTGGTATGGTAAAGCAAGTGGACCGACTGCTGGGTCTGCCCAGAATCTTGTAGGTCTGAAAGGATGTCCTGTACATCCACCTAAAAGAGCTTGTAGCCTCTGAAGGGGGGCATTCAGGATGGAGTGTTGTACATCAGTAGCAAAACCTGACACCCTGAGCCAAGAATGCCATCTTAGGCAGATGCCAACCACAGCAGCTCTACTGGATGCATCGGAGATGTCATAGGCAGACCTCAAAAGATGCTTACCCTCAGCTGCCCCAAACTGGAGAGCTTAAGCAGCTTCTGCTTCTGGGGACCTTCCAGAAGGACCTGAGCTGCAGCTTTTGCCTTTTGCCAGAAAGTGTTCTGGAATTTGACCATATGGACAATGTAATTGATAATTCTGAGGGCCAGCGTGGCAGAAGCACAGGCCTTTCTGTCCATAAGATCCAGATTTCTGGACTCCTTATCCTGGGGAAGAGAATTGAGATGCTGAGGTCTCTTGGATGTATCATGGGCAGCATTTATCACCACTGAATCTGTCTGTGGTTTCCCTGCCTGGTACAATTTGTCTGCCTTTCTGGACATTACAGGGATCATATTTGGCCTGTACCAGGCAACTATGGTGGCATCCTCTAATGCAGCCACCAGAGGAGGAATAATCAAAGGTGGAGAAACAAGCAAATTCAATTATTCAACCAGATTTCTCCTGGTAATATCATGCTCCTCAGCATCAGACCCCATAGCTCTTTTTGCAGCGTCTTCATCACTGAGATGAAGGAGGAGTCATGGGGGGGCTTGGAGTATATTTAGAGGAGTCCTCGCCCCTTGAGAAAACAGCAGAAATAGATCTGAAGGGGCCCCTAGCCCATCCTTCTCCTCCTCCTCATGAGGGAGGAAGTCAGGATGGCACTCATCCTCATCAACTGGTTCTCAGCAGTGCACAGAAGATGTCAATGTCCGAGACCGAGCAGGGCCCATCAAAGTGCAAGGGACATGTTACACTGGCTAGATTGTTTAAATGTGGGAGCTGGCCTAATAGGTCCCAGCATTGATAGGCCCAGAAGAGGTGCAAGGTGGTGCATGAACTCCCCAAAAGAGGAGAGCATGGTCTGGACATATATGGTGATTAGCGTCACCAGAGCAGCTTGTGGTACTGATGGAAGGGTGCTGGATCCCAAGCATCGGCAATATGGCCTGAAGCATAGACTAGGAGGTCTGAGGCCCTGGCATTAACATGATGGCCTGAGGCATCGGCAGGGAAGGCTGAATCCCCTGCATTAATGAAATAGCCAAAGACATTGATGGGGGGGGCAGAAACCCTAATGCCGATAGGCCTATGCCAGCCAAAGTAAGTTCAGCAGAACTCCATGTCCTTTGCCCCTGAACAAGAAGTGTTCCAAACGATTGGGGCTGGGATGTAGGCAGGGGCATCAGGAGGCCCCACATCAATGAGCCATCTTAAGCCAATGAATGACTGATGGGAAGCACTGCCAAGGCCAGCCCTGTGGAAAAGAGGGTGTGGGGCAGTGTGGGCTGCTGTTGAGGCAGCTGATGACCCAGCAGCAGCCAGTGCTTGAAGCAGTGACAAGAGCATGCAAGGAACGATTTCTCCTTCCTCCTAGCCCTCATGTGGTGCTTGTGTTTACCAGCCAATTTGTCTCAGGCCTTGGAGGAGTGGAAGCCCATGGCGAAGTGCTGGAATGTTTATCTCTTTGCTCGATTGATGTTGCATTAATAAAAAGGATTTGTCCTGAAATCTGCATTTGGTTTTATCTCTTCATTGGATTAAAACATACTCCTGTCTCTGGAGTGAAAGTGAGATTAGGTTCTTTTGCTATTTGGGCTCCATGCCTGCACTTGCACCCTGCCCTGGTCCTCGAGCACGGCACCTTTTTTGTTTGTGGAAGCCCATGGATAGGGCTGGCAACATGGATGATTTTCTTGCCCAGAGCTCCATCTCCATTCTGGTGACTTCTGTTGCAGGAGAAACAGAAGAGAGGCTTCTGGGTAGCCTGATTGAATCCATGGCAGATCTTGTAGGCCTTAATGTTGTGGTTAGCCTGAGACAGTGGACACAGGAGTCATGGTTGGCTTTATCGTAGATCTTCTTACCACACCCACAGTATATGAAGAGCTTCTCAAGGTCGGTCCACAAAAACAAAGGCTAAAATCACTTTAAAAAAATAATGTAATTAATGAAGTAGGGTGAGCAAAGGAAAAAGAAAAAGAAATTAAAGATTTGGCAGTCCATTGAAGTGGCTATGTCTCTGTGGAGTCCAACATGCGATGGTCAATGTCGGGGAAAAGAACTGAGGAGGGCTTGGGGCTGCCCACGCTTATTTGGGACAGACTTCATCAGTTGACATAGTCATGGGTGGCCCCTGGTAGACTTCTAGCTAAAAGTTTCCATGTGGTCCCAGTGCCTGGTGGCTATAGTTCAATAGCTGTGGCCTCATACAAGAGATATCCTCGAAGAAGACCTATCTTTTTTGCCTGAGGATATTAACTGATAATGCATTAGTATGTGCTGCTCTCGTTTAAGTTATTAGTTATCTATTTTATATTTTTATAGTTTGCTAGGATACTGCTTTAGTATGATGAATTATCTGTATATGTCTGTGTATTTTTATAATTTTTTCACTGTTGTCATGTAACATGTTTGTAATGGTTTTAACCAAACAAACAATAAACTTATACTGAACACTGAAAAAAAAAAAATAGTTAAATAAGAGGAAAAGTAAGGTTGACAGGAGACAGCCCTGGTGGGTTCCTCTGTATAGAAAGAAAGCCTTCAAGAGGTACAGTTAGTGAACAACCTGGCAGGTGGGTTATGGTGCATGGTAGGTACTGCCTGCGAAATATTTTGCCAAACCCCATGGACTGTATTGCAGTTATAGTTTAGTTAATATAGCTATTATAGCTAAGGACCATTAGTTGTAAAAGAACAGATTTTCTATGGACTCAAAGATGCACTGAAGTCTGAGGTGTGATTTCCAAGGTCAGATTTTTCAATGTAAAGTACTGCATTGCTGCATATAGTAGTACATTGGCAGACTGACAGGCATCAGCAGGCGAGTGATGAAATGAACAAATGTGTGGGTGTGGCAAGTGTAGAGCCATGGGTCACAACAGTAGAAAGACTATTGTCATGTGACAAGGAGTTCTCAATTTTCACACATAGGGACTGGTTTGAAAAATAGCTTTGGAACCAGGCTACAGATTCCAGTGACAGACCAATGCGTTGGAGGTTGTTAAGCAATAGCTTGTAGCCAACAAGGTAAAAAACCTTTTATCATGTCATTATAGAGAGCCCTGACCAGGTTTCCATTTTCAAGGACCTCATGAGTATAGCTTGTATAGTCTATCGGTGCTATATTGGTCCTATGGTTCTTTCTGAAGCCATGCTGTTGGGCACACTAGATGTCATATTCTTTTAGGTAGGAGCCTAGCTGGTCTGGCACAAATCTCTCCTTAGCCTTATACAAGGTTAGAGGAGTCTCCAATTTTAAATACCAGTGCAGCAGAACTAGAGAAGGGGCAGCAAATGGGGAGGTGGTAGTGGCAGGACATCTCAACCTGCCAGACATTGGTTGACATTTCAGCAGCTAGGAACTATAGAAACCAGGCCCTGCAAGATACTTTGCAGGACTGCACATTGGTGCAACTCGTTAAGGAACACACAAGGCATACTGCCATTCTATACATTGTGCATACCAACTTTGAAACGGTAGGCAGAGTGCAGGGTGGGGAACAACTGGGGTGCAGTGACCAAAACATTGCATGGTTTGAGCTGGTATACTGTTATATGGGTGCCACAATTAGTGCATCACAATCAGTTCGCCCATCATGCAGGTGAACTGGATTTTGCAGTACTTGGCAGGGACGTCACCCTCCAGGTGTTGTGCCCCCCTGCCCCATACACATCCGATCTGGAGGTGATAATATTTAATGCATGGGGGTGCAGTCCCCCTTAAACAGGCAGAACCTGTCCCAGGGCATTGGGCGTGCTGGGGGTTGGGTGGCACAATTGTCGGGTGCAATGTTTGCCATCAGCATTGTGCTTGTGCCCCATTGATGGTTGCACTTTTTCCTGTTGCCGTGACATAGTAGAACCATTTGAGCTGGCCCTTGGTACCAGTAAGCCCTCATAAACTGCTGATGTTCTGAATTTCAGAAGGGCTGATTTCAGCGAGATGAGGGAATTAGTCCAGGACAGGTTATTTGGAGAGGACAGTATCAGGGGAATAGAGGGAAGACAGAGATAAATAAAAGGGGGTATTCTCAAAGTAACAAAGACATACATGAGAATGGTTACATAGAAACATTGACTTTGATGGCAGATAAGGACTTCTTGGCCCACCTAGTCTACCCATTTCCCTACCTACAGGATAAGTTGCAGATCCTAGTTAACCAACAGCCTATTTCTTCTTAACCCCCAGAAGAATTGCCTTATGTCTGTCCCACGTATTCTTTAATTTTCCCACAGTTTTAGACCCCACAACCTCCTCAGGAAGGCTGTTCCATGCATCCACCACCCTGTCTGTGAAAAAAAACTTCCTCACATTGCCCCTGAACCACCCCCCCATCCTTAAACTGTGTCCCCTTGTTCTTGCACGTCTCTTTTTCTGAAAGATGCTATCCTCTTGGACTTTGTTGATTCCACTGAGGTACTTTAAAGTTTCTATCATGTCCGGCCTCTCCCTCCTTTCCTCAAGGGTATACATATTAAGCTCCTTTAGTCTCTCCTTGTATGGCTTCTCTTGTAGACCCTGCACCATTTTAGTTGCCCTCCTCTGGACTGCCTCTATCCTGTCTATGTCCTTGCGGAGATGGGGTCTCCAGAACTGGACGCAGTACTCCAGATGGGGTCTCACCAACTGTCTATACAGAGGGATAACAACTTCCTGTTTTCTGCTGCTGATGCCTCTCCATATATATCCCAGTATACCCCCAGCCCTCACTACTGCCTTATCACATTGCTTGCTAACCTTAAGGACATCTGATATAATTACCCCCAGATCCGTTTCCATTTTTGTTGTTGCTACTACCCCCCTCCTCACTGTGTAATCTTCTCCTGGGTTTTTGTTTCCCAGCTGCATTATTTAGCACTTCTTTGCATTGAATCCAAGCTGCCATACTTCTGACCATTCCTACAACCTTGCCAAGTCCCTTCTCATCCTTTCCATGCCTCCTTGTTTATCCAGCCTGTTGCAGATTTTTGTGTCATCTGCAAAGAGGCATACTTTACCTTCTAGTCCCTCTGCAATGTCACTTATAAAAACATTAAAAAGGACTGGACCCAGTACTGAACCCTGCGGTACCCCACTAGTAACCCCTCTTTCTTCAGAGGGGATTCCATTTACAATTACCTTCTGTGCCCTGTTGTCCAGCCAATGTTTTACCCAGGTTATCACCCTGGGAACCACTCCCAGACTGGTTAATTTGACTATTAATCTTTTGTGGGACTGTGTCAAATGCCTTGCTAAAGTCTAGGTAGGCCATGTCCACAGCCCCTCCCTGTTCTACTACTTTGGTTGCCCAGTCAAAGAAATCAATTAGATTTGTCTGACATGACCTTCCCGCTGTGAACCCATGCTGCCTTGGGTCCTGTGCCCCACTGGCCTCTAGGTACTCAACAATTCTTTCCTTCAGAAGTGATTCCATCACTTTCCCTACCACAGAGGCCAGACTGACAGGTATGTAGTTTCCTGCCTCTGTCTTGGTCCCATTTTTAAGAAGGGGAATCACATCCGCCTTCCTCCAGTCCTCAGGTACCACACCATCCTCCCATGATTTGTTAAAAAGGGTAGTCAGTGGTTTCACTAGTTCTCCCCTTAATTATTTTAGAATTCTAGAGTGAAATCCACCAGGCCCCATTGCTTTGTCCACCTTCAGATTTAGGAGTTCTTTCAGAACTGTTTCGTCTGTGAAAAACTGGGATCGACCCCCCTATCAAGAGTGCTTCTGTTAATTGGATTAGGCACCTCCCCTCCTCCTCTTTTGTGAATACTGAGCAGAAATATTCGTCCAGTATCCCTGATTTTTCACTGTCCCTCTCTGCCCACCCACCATCCATTCTATTCAGCCTCACTATCCCTCGCTTTGTCTTTCTATGCGCCCTGATGTACCTATAAAGGTTTTATCCCCCTTCTTAACTGAGTTGGCTATCTTTTCCTCAATTTGGGCATTTTCTATTCTGACTTCCTTCCCTGACTCCTTCTGCTTTAACTGGTACAGATCTCTGTCCTGCTCCTTCTGTGTTTCCTTATACTTCCTGAATGCTATTTTATTCTCCCTGACTTTCCTCGCCACCTCTTTTGAGAACCATAGTGGCTTTTTCTTTCATTTTGATTTGTTTATTTGCTTAACACAAAGGCTTGTTGTCTCTGTGATGGCAATTTTGATGTTTCTCCATTGTTGCTCCATCCCTCCCTTCTGGCCTATTTGCTAGTGCTTTTCTTAGGCACTCTCCCATCTTGCCAAAGTCAGCCCTCCTGAAGTCCAGTATCCTCACTTTTGAATGGCTTGACTCTGTAACTGAGTTTATCATGAACCACACTGTTTAATGGTCACTTGTTCCCAGATAGCAGCCCACTTCTAGATCTGAGATCCTGTCACTGTCCCCATTTGAGAGTATGAGGTCTAAGATTACTCCCTCATGAGTGGGTTCCGAAACTAGCTGTCTGAGGTGTGCCACCTGTAGGGCATCGAGAATGGCCCTGCTCGTAGATGTGGCTACAGCAAATGTGCTCCAGTTGACATCTGGCATATTCAGGTCTCCCATCAGCAGTATCTCCCCTTTCTCTGCCATCCTTAGAATGCCTTCTATCATATCCTTGTCCATCCCTTCCCCCTGACATGGGGGTCTGTATACAACCCCTGTGCAGATTGTGGTGCCATTTCCAGTCTCTAAGGTGACCCACAGTGCCTCCTCTCCTCCCTGTTTACTCTTTTGTTCAGTTGTTTTTATCCCTTTCTTTACATAGAGAGCTACTCTTCCCCCTCTTCTCCCCTACCTGTCTTTTCTGTAGGTTATGTACCCTGGTATGTTAACATCCCAGTCATGGTTCTCTGTGTACCATGTTTATGTGACTGCTATGATATCCAGGCATCCCTCTTCCATCAAGGCCACCAGTTCAGGAGCTTGTTGCCCAGACTATGGGCATTGGCACTCATTACCCTCCATTTCCTGATGGCATTACTCCTTTTTGCATTCCTGTTCTTACTGCCTTTGTCACTTTCTCTATTTACCCCTGCCCTGCTCCCTATTGACATCTCTATATTGGTGTTTACCTCACTTACTTACCTGACCTTTTTCAGGGGGCTATGATTTCTCTGCTCCTTTCTAATGCCTCCTTCCTTGGCTAGTTTAATTGCTTGCCAATGAAGCATTTAAACCTATCATCTAGGATCCTGGTTCCCCTCCTGGACAGATGCAGCCCATCATGCCAGAATGGGCCTGCATCACTCCAGGTGGACCCCGGTCCCCAGTGAAGCCAGATCCCTGAGCTCTGCACCAGATTTTTAACCACTGATTGAATCCCATGGTGTGGAGCACCCTAGCCTCACCTATGCCATAGACAGGCAGCACCTCCGAGAAGGTTACCATGCATGCTACTTGTCTAAGGCCCCTCCCCAACTCCACAAACTCTTCCTGCATTGCTCTGATCCCTTTCTTGGCCAGGTCATTTGTTCCTAGGTGGACAATGATATCCAGCTCCCTCCCTTGTGCAACTGCTCCGGTGATCCTGAGGATTCGCTCCCTGCCCCTCTAAGCTATGGTGCCAGGCAGGCACCTTACCTCCTTCTCCCCTTCCTCACCAAGTTCTACCTTCCTAATAATGGAGTCCCCCAACAGGAGTTGTTTCCTTCCCCTGTGGAGTCACATGCCACCCTCCTGTGGTCTCCCTTGTGGAAGTTCCCAGCATCCTCCTTGGTTTGCACTGTGAGTGCCTCCATAGAGGAACCACACTTTGCCAGAATGGTATAGGAATTGTGGGGAGGTACAACTGGAGGGATGAGCCACTGTTCCACCATCCTCACCCTCCCTGAGCCCATTGTGATCCAACCACTCCTCTTTCTTGGCAACTTCTGAGGCAACGGCAGTGGCCCTGGTGGTCCCTGGGTGGGAGAGGAGGTCCCACAAATCCTGGCCAACTTTGCGTGAAGATGAGCAACCTCCTCCCACAGCCCAGAGAGGTACCTGAAGATGGGACAACACCACATCCTCCAGAATGTCTTCCTGAAGACTGCTGCTCCACAACCACTGCACTTCACCACTCCCATCATATCTTATTTCTGGCCCCTTCACTGTTTTGAATCCTTACTCTTTCCTCTGTTTTTTTCTTCTCTCCTTACTTACTTACTGCCTCTGTGCCCTTTAAGCTCCTGATCATCCTGTCCTGAGACAAGAAGACCCTAAATTTCTCAGTAGACCCCTTACTTGCTCAGAGGCAGACCTCCAGCAGCTGAAGTGGGGGCAGAGAGATACTCTTGCCCTTCTAGGATGGTGAGTCTTTATTGGCTCTGTGATCACTCACTTCCTGCTCCCAAACAGGAATTTCCTGTTGTCAGTCAAATCCTGTGCCTATAAAAGTAGAACTAGCTTTGGGTGGGAAGGAGGGTAATATGGTCCCAGTAGAGAAGTGAAGTCACACAGCACTCCTTCTTCCTGGTGTTCTCTGCCAAGCCTCTGACAGAATCTATCTAGGGCAGTGATTAAATCTAGCTTCTTTCTAGCTAAGCCACTCCCCCTGCTTAATAGAGCTTTCTATTTTATTTTATTTATTTATCAAGTCTAGGATTACAAATACCTTTGAGCCTTGGCTCTTTTACAAAGGTTCCACATCAGAGAAATACACATTATGGGGAACATCAAGACAGACATTACAACAATGTGGACATTGCAAACAGAGTACAGATTAATGCAATTCAAGGGTAGCATTATAACAAGGCAGCCAGTGGCATTTGTCAGAGAAAATAGACAACAGATAAGAAGTGCCAGAGTCATAGGGAGAGAGAAGAGGGGAGGGGAGGGGGGAGAAGGAATGTAGGAAGGGTGGTGAGAGAGTGAAAAGTGCAGCGTTGGGTATACCAAGATGCGAGGCTAGAATCCAGTGGGGGGGGACCACTAGAGCAGGAAGGGACATGGAGAAACAAGGTTAAGTTAGACAGCCACAGGAGCTGTTGGTAGTGAAATAGTCCTGGAGCCTAGTTTTAAACATACCAATTGTTGGGGCAGAGGAGATGGTGGGGCTGAGGCCACTGAACCAGAGTGGCGCTCGATAAGCAAAAGAGCGCTGTCCCTGTGAAGTGTGACAGTGGGGGACTTTCAGTAGTTGTAGTGTGGATCTCCTAAGGCACCATTTGTTAATGCGGTGTTGTAACAGAGTTGAGACCCCAGAAGGTGCTAGGCCAAGGTAGATTATTTTCACCATGGAGCAGGTGAGAAACTTTATGTGGTTTGAAAGTTGGAGCCAGCCAGTCTGAGTGTACAGGTCACATATGTGGGTGAGATGGTGGGCACCAGTAATGAGCTGACAGCCTTATTTAAGGCAGTTGAGAGGTGTCTAAGGGTTGTGGTTGTGGCTGAGCCATAAATGATGAGACCATAGTCTATTTCAGAGATCATAGAGCTCAGGACTGCAACCTTCAAAGCTTCTGGTGTGACATGTGGTCTGTGTTTATAGAGGAGACCAAGCTGTGTATTAGCAGCTCTAGCTACATTATCTACATGACGTCCATAGGAGAGATTAGGGTCAAGCTGTATCCCTGAGTATTTGAAGGACCCCACCTGATCTAGAGTGTTCCCCTGGGTGGTGGAGATAGCCAAGTGGTGTAGCTTGGTGTGGTTATGAGAGCTGCAGAAGAGCATAGATTTGGTTTTCTTGTCATTGAGGACCAGCTTATGATTAAGAAACCTTGTCTCTACAGAACTGAAACCAAGTTGAAGGTTGTGTTGAAGAGCTGCAGGATCTTTGTGAGTGGAGAATACACCAGCATCATCGGCATATAGTATGATCTGCTTAGAGCAGGGGTAAGGGAGGGAGTTTAGGAAAAGGCTAAACAGGAGGTGGCCCAGTATGGATCCCTGTGGGACACCCGAACAAACAGGCAGGGTGTCAGAAAGAACGCCCCACAATTTTTACTGTCTGTGACCGGTTTTCTAAGTAGCTTTTAAACCAGAGAGAAGAGTCAGGTGATAGCCCGGCATTCAGTAGTTGGTGAATTAGTAGTCCATGGTGTACTGTATCGAAGGCCTTGGAGAGGTCGACAAAAACAGCCCCTGTGAGAAGGCCGTTGTCAAGGGATTTGTGCAAAGCTCCAGTGAACTCAAGAAGGGCTGTGGTGGTGCTGAGACCTTTCTGGAAGCTGTGTTGTTGTGAACAAGGTATATTGTATTTATCCAAGTGGTCGGTAAGTTGATCAGCCACGATGCGCTCGAGTGCCTTAGAGAGTGGGGGCAGTATGGAGATAGAGTGACAATTTGAGTGATTCATACTTATCCCCACTTTTATGGATGGGTGTCATGGTGGCTGTTTTCCATAGGTCCAGGAATTTTCCACAGCTGAGAGAGAGGCTTAGGATTTTTGTTAATGGATGAATTACCTCATCGAGGGTGAGCAACAGAAGCTTAATGTCCAGGTGTCGCTACTAGATCTAGATTTAGAGATAGCTGCAGTAATATAGCAGCGAGCTTCATTCAGCCTTACCTCCCTGAAGTAGAAGAGGGGATGGTTAGACTGAGGGGCTGAGGTAGTTGGGGAGTAGGCCCTGTTTTCGAAAAAGTCATGGGGTAGAACAGCACTAAGGTCTGAAACAGTCGTATTAAAGATGTTTGCGATCACCTTGGGGTCGAGGGTTGAGGATCCATCAACCATTAACATGGTTGGAGATGTTTTTGGCTGCTTTCCTGTGACATCCTTGATATTGTCCCAGAAAGCACGACCATTCCCCATGTATTGGTGAGACCGTCTTTGTAATAGGTGGATTTCATTAGCCGGATGGCTTTTGTGCAGGCATTTAATGCTTGTTTGTAATTTTGGATGTCCAGTTGTTTGCCAGTGGCCCTGGCAACTGCCCAGAGGTGATCCCTTAGTTTCAGCTGTGAGAGAAGAGCCGCAGTGACCCATGGGTTAGAGAGAGATTTTGTTTTGCGCCTTTTAGCAGGGGCAAAGAGGTCGCAGGCTTTGTTGAAAATTGAGAAGAAGTGATCAAGAGCCAAGTTAACATCTGTTGCTTCATAGATGGGTAGCCAGTCTTGTAGAAGCAGGTATTGTTTGAGATGTGGAAGATTTCCACGAGGAAGGACTCTGCTAGCGATCATTTTGGGAGGGGGCTTAAGGAATTTGTTAGACCATGCACACATGACTGGGGCATGGTCACTGAGAGAGTCTGGGAGAACGGTCATACGAGAAATCATTGTGGAGTGAGTGGTGAGGACCAAATCCAAGAGGGTACTGGTGCCAGTCTTGCAATTAATCCTAGTAGGGGAGTTTACCATTTGCATGAGGTTAGCAGCTGAGATGGAGTCTTTATAGGCACTGGCGCTCGATGCTAACCAGTTTATGTTGAAATCCCGTAGTAGAATAAGTTCAGCTTCAGGAGGATGAGTGTTGATAAAGGTTAGGATGTCGTTGAAGCCATGTTTAGGGTCCCTGGGTGGGATGTATATGGAGACAATAGGGCTTTATGGTTGGGACCTAGGATGATTTTTATTGGCAGAATCTGGGCCGAGGCAGAAAGTGATGGAGCTGCTACAGGGTGCCAAGACAGGGAGTCTTTGATATAGATTGCGCAACCACCACCTTTTTTTGGATATCCGGTCCAGCCTGTGGACATTGTAGCCCTGTATTGTTACTGCTGAGTCAGGAACTTTAGGTGTCAGCCAAGTTTCCACCACTGCAAGGATGTCAGGGTTGTGTTGGCATATGAAGGCTTGGGAGTGCGCCCAGCTTTGGTAGTAGGCTGCAGATATTAATGGTTGCAAGGATAAGGGCACCTGGAGTTTGTGTGTGGCCTGAGCTTCTAGGGCCAGGATTGGGATGGACGCTGCCTGAGATGAGAAGGAGGAGGAGTAGGAGTTTTAAGGAGCAGAGTCAAAGCTCTTTGAGAGATAGTTTTGATTGTTGTTTCCGAGAGTAGGGGTTGCAAGGTTCCAGGCAGTGTCCCATATGGACTGCAAGGTGGTACAGTGTAGAGAGGTGGCCACACTTGTTGAGAGTAGTAGTCGGGTTAAATAACCAGAAATATCCAAACAGTGCACCAAGCACAAGTCTCAAGCGGAAGTGGAGTGGAATTAAACTGCACAGATAACAATCCCCTTCAGCCACCTGAGATTTACACCTAGATAACTGCTCAGATAACCATTCACTTCAGCTAACTGTGACAAACACACTAACTTTTTTTTGTTTGTGTTTTTTACCCTAAATTGAAGGTCCCAGTAGAAGAGTTCTACTTCTTTAGTTCCAGTAGAGAAGTCCAGTTACACAGCACTCCTTCCTCCTGGTGTTATCTGCCAAGCCTCTGGCAGACTCTATCTAGGGCAGTGTTTAAATCTAGCTTCCTTCAAGCTAAGCCACTCCCCCTACTTAATAGATATTTCTACATGTAATTAAATTGCACAGATAACAATCCCCTTCAGCCACCTGTGATTTACACCAAGATAACTGCTCAGATAACCATTCACTTCATCTAACTCTGACAAACTTTTCTTTTGTTTGTGTTTTTTTTTACCTTAAATTGAAGGTCCCAGTAGAAGAGTTCTACTTCTTTAGTCCCAGTTGAGAAGTCCAGTGACACAGCATTCCTTCCTCCTGGTGTTCTCTACCAAGAGAAAGATGTACAAGAGACCAATATGGTTTTCTAAAATGGTCAGAGAGACATTAAGGGTTAAATAAAATACCTTCATTAAGTACAAGAACAAGCAGGGGGATGGAGAATGGGGGGAGTATCAATTAAGAACTAGGGAAGCCAAGGAGGAAGTCAGGGATGCAAAAGCAGTCAGAGAACTACATATTGTGGAGGAGGTGAAAGTGGGAGAAAAACAGTTTTGCAGGTATAAAAGGGGAAAAAAAGACAGGTGGTGAAATTGTTCGGCTAACAGAGGGTAATAAAGGAAGATGAGCATAAAGCAACTGTTCTTTACTACGTTTGCTCAGTATTCACTATGGTGGAAACTGGGCATTTGCAGAGCGCAGCATAAAGGCTTCTGAAACTGGAAATGAGACAGCAGGTATTTACTAGTGAAAGGGTTGGAAAAGGGCTAGCAGCCTGAAGATACTGTAGATAAGGTCCCAAGATTGCTCAGGGAACTGGCATTGGAATTAGTTGGATCACTGTTAGGGCTATTCAATTGCTCTATTGAGACAGGGGTCTTTCTGAAACTCTGGGGCATAGTGGATGTAGTTCTGTTACACACGAGTTTGGACAAAAAGCAGATGGGTAACTACAAATCTGTCAGTCTTACCTTTGCTGTGTTTAAATGGATGGAGACACTAGTCAAAGATGACTTAATGGACTACCTGGAGAAAAATGGACTGTGGGATATTAAAAAGCATGGGTCTGTGGCAGGCATGTCTTGTCAGACAAACCTGATAATATTCTTTGACTGGGTAACTACTAGGACATTGGATAAAGGTCATGTAGTGGATTTGCTTTTGTTTGACTTCAGCAAGGCATTCAGCTTAGTGCCACATAAAAGGTTGTTGAAGAAGCCAGAGGATCTGAGTGCACCAAAGAACATATTTCGATGGGTGTGTGGGTGGTTGGGAGGGTGGTTGAAAGGAAAGCAGCAAAGGGTAGTGGTAAATGGAGTCAGATTTGAGAAGTGAGAAGTCACCAGTGGAGTGCCAAATGGATCAGTCCTGGGTTCAGTCCTTTTCAATATGTTCATCAGCAACATAGGAGAAGGAATGTCAGAGCGAGATGTGTCTCTTGGCAGGTAATACCGAACTGTGATAGGCTAGACATTTAGAGGGGGTAAAGAAGATGCAGATACAGCTGCAAAAGCATGAGAGGCGGTCTTGGGTTTGGCAGCTGAACTTCATTGCCAAAAAGTGCAAGATGATATACACAGGGAACAAGAACCCCAGAAAAAAGCATTGGATGTGAGGAGACCACTTCAGAGGAAAGAGACCTAGGAGAAGTTATCATAAGTAACTCCCTTAAATAATCTAGCCAGCGTAACATGTCCAACTGTAAGACAAACAGGATGCTGGGGTGTACTGGAAGGGGATTTGACATCGGGAGGA
Organism: Neoceratodus forsteri; assembly: GCA_016271365.2. Taxonomy (NCBI): domain Eukaryota; kingdom Metazoa; phylum Chordata; order Ceratodontiformes; family Ceratodontidae; genus Neoceratodus; species Neoceratodus forsteri. The sequence continues at coordinate 766,531,445 of CM057452.1, read as the reverse complement.
AAAGGGTATTACTATCTGCTCATAACCTCCCCCTGTCATGACCTCCCACCTTATACTAGCTAATCACACCCACTGAACAATCTCAGTCACATTTTTTATTGTCCTCCTCTTCTTACATACAAACATACAAAACTGCTAGTGGAAACAGGCCATGCCAGTCTATCGTGTCTGCTCAATGGAGCAGCTTGGTGTCATACTATGAAGCTGCCTTCCCCCATTCCTCCTGGAGTTGTACTTCCCCCATCTTGGTCCCATCCTGCAACCCCACCTCTCCATGGCCCCCTGCCATCTTCCTCCTCCTCCTCCTCCTCCTCCTTTCTATATCCTCAATTCTACATTTGTTTATTACATTACAAACACTTTTGTATATTACATTGTATATCTCATTGTATATTACACTGTATATCTACAAGTGTTAGCACCATATATGCTCATGTTTGTCTACAACTTGTTGGAAATGTGTATGTATTCACTAATTTCTTTTCCTGTTTGTCTGTGTTTCTGCACCCAGGTCATGCCTGCAAAAGGTACTTTTTACCAGTGCACTTACTTGGGAAACAAAGTTAAATAAATAAACTATCTCTCTACAAATCACTGGTGAGACAACACCTAGAGGACCATGCCCAGTTCTGGAGTCCTCATCTAAGGAGAGACAAGGATAGGTTGGAGACTGTGCAGCACGGGGTAAACAAAATGGTTCAGGGCCAGCAAGGCAGATCTTATCAGGACTGGCATATAATTAAGGGTCTGTAGTTACTCAGGGGGGTTGTAGTAGTAAAACAGAGAGCAAGGAGGTGGATAGTGTAGACAAAGAACATGTACTCACTCAAGGTCAGACACGAGAGGAGTGCTATGACAGAGACATTGAAGTTCCTGAAAGGAATGAACAAGGTGAACTATAAGGAACTATTCAAGAAGAGCAATGAGTCTAGAACACTAGTTCATGAGTGGAAGCTGGTGGGGGAGTTAAAAGAGATTTGAGAAAGTTTTTTTTTTTTTTATAGAGAGTCGTTGAATCATGGAACAGTCTGCAGGCAGTGGATGTAGGTGCCAAAACAATTAATGGTTTTAAACACAGTGGGAACAGAATTAAAGGCTTAGTAGTTACTCAGGCAGTAGTAGTAAAACAGGGAGCAAGGGGGTGGATAGTGTAGACATAGATCAATATTGACAAAAGGGTTCAGGCTGTGATAGAATGTTATGAGCAGACTAGGTGGGCCATTGTTTTTTTTTCTCTCATCATTGTCTATGTTTCTGTGACTCAATCTAATTATAAATTAAGCATTAGTTTATCAGCACATATAATTCTATAACCCATTTTTTATGGGCAGAGTACATCTATGTTAGAGATGTTGCTACAGTATGTCTTTAAAGTTTTAGCTTTCATTGTTGTTACTGCACCCAAATATTTGGTACATACATTAGGTGGATATTCCACTCTCTGGCCCACTAACGTAATAATAAGTAATCTGCACACTGCCTGATTTAGAAGGCTCTGCATGTCACATTTTTGCTCATGTTATAATGCCTTATCACTTAACAGTAGTATGGATATCTCCTGTTAATCTGTATTTGGAATGTAAGACATATCATGAAGGCTGGGAACTGTGAGTCATCTAGAGCCTTATTTAGCAGGTCTTTGTTATATGTTATACTTTATTGTAACTCCTTTGTACTACGCAACAGAATTTTTCCAGTTTTTCTGTTTTGCGTTTGTATGTCACTGATGAAGCTCAATAAGATAAGTTGAAACAGATAGATTTAGGACAAGCTAGATAGACCCGCCTGTCTTTTTCTGTCATCATGTTCTAAGTTTCTGTAAGTATTTTGTCTAAATATTTTGTTGTAAAAGGTTTCTCAAAAGTGACAAAATTAAGTTTTGTTTGTATGTTGACTGCTGAGTCCCCCGTTGGTCATTCTTGTCATCTTTTTAGCAACCATAACAAATTTAAAGTTGTATATGGGGAGATATGCATTACAAGTCTTTTTCACACACCTGATGTGTGTGATGCCAGTTAAACTGCAAGAGTAAATCTCTAGGGGTTTAACTAGCCATCACACACTAAGGGTGTGAAAAAAAAAGAAAAAAAAAGCACAATCAGGCACAACTTCCCATACCTTCGTTTATATAATTGCTGGTTTTCATTGTGGCTACAACCTTACAGCACTGACATTTAACTACTAGGTCACGCTCCGACCCATTACCTGCCACCTCCCTACTGTTTGTATTGCATCCCATTTGGTGACCATTGCTTGCAGTCTTGCACTTTCTCTCTGGCTGTTGACTTTGTGTCCAATGTCAGTCTCTTGCCAGGTCTCTGCTAACCATCCCCATGGCCCTGGGTGTGCTCATTACCAGAAATACAGAGTACTGTATAAAACTTATACTAGATAGAAGGGCCCTGACTCCCCTGTTGCTCATTAATTTATAAAACAGATACAGTAGATACCACAGTTTTTTTTCTTGCAGGACATGGGGGTGCTGATTGTGAAAAATGGCTTCTGTGCTGAGTGGCATACTGGATTAACCAGCTAGAAATTCTAAATCCTTGTTTTGCACCAATAAAGAATTACGCAGGTTAGCAAACATATAATACATAATGGCGAGGATATTCAAACACCCTAGATTGCAACCGCAAAATGTTTAGCATGAGTAGATGGAGCAAACTACAGGTTTATTGGAACATGTCCAAAACACATTGAGTCCTAGGCACTAACGGGCAGAGTGGCTATGCATCATGCAGGCACAGCATGTAGCCACTCCATACCCATTGCACCCCCCACAAGGGATGCACCAAACGGGGCGAGCAGAACCTACACACCTGATCCCACCTGCTGAGTGGAGAGCAACGCACCGGGGGCAGGTAGGAGGTGGACTAGCACTAAGCGTCATGCACTAAGGTGCATAGTGCTATCCACAAGGGGGGTGTAGCAGTGTGTGGGATATGCCAGGGGACCCTATTGTAACAGTGATACACGGCCAGTGCCGTTCATGTACAGGGTTCCCCTCATCCTGGCAGCATGTGGACAACAACCCCCCGATACACACACACACACACCAAGAGACCCACTCAGCAGCATCGAGGGTGCCTCTAGGTAAGTAACCCCACAACCTCACATGGGTCATGGCAGTGCCGCCCCCCCATATGCTGCTAGCCATGCTGGGGCTATATGCCATTGACGGTGCACAGAGACTGGCGGCAGTCATGTAGACAACCAAGTGGGGGGGCAAAGTATGACTTTTTGCCTCTCTTGGGGCTGTGATCGGGGAAGTGTGGTGGGCATCCTGGATGGCCTGGCCAGGGTGCTGCATGATGGGGTTGGGGGGCATGACCACAGGGTCGGGGCTGTGGTGGAGGGGTGCATCTGGGCTAGGGGTAGCATTTCCACAGGAGGGGGACTTCTATGCAGTTTGGTGGGTGTGCCCACAGGGACTGGTACATGGAGGAGAGGGGAGTGCCAGATGATGGGCATGGCCATGCAGGACCACGTACTGAGGGTCCATGTGCACTGTCCTGGACCTGTGCCATGCCATGCAGGAGATACACTGTGGGACCCAGTCCAGGCATTTGATAGGCCGGCTGCCTTGGTCCACTACTCCACCCCCGTCTTCCCCATGTGAACCTGTGCACTGGGGGGCGGGGCCGCGGACAGTTGGCCAGCACTCGTGAATGCCACTGGATGTGCTCCTGTCCGCAGGTGTGGAGCTCCATGGGCAGAATACATGCCTAAGGTGCCTACATCCCACCCATTACTGCATAGGGGCTATTGTAAGTGCTAATGCCATGTTCCAAAATACCAGGCAGGCACCATCCCGATTGCGGCTGCAGTCAACACATCCCTACTGGTCACATGAGATGTGTGGCCAATAGGGAGTTATAAGGGATTATAGGAGCAATCGGACAGTTAAGATCTGAAAATGCCAACTGGAGCAATCTTCCAGATGCTTAAAACCCTATGCAAATAACTTGAGCACTTGCAAGATGCTATGGGGTCATTTGCATCAAAAGAGAACAACATTATAGGCCTGGATCAAACTGTATGAGCCCCCTCAGAGTGCCTACAAGCCTTGTCTGGTGGTCTGGTATGCCCCCCCATCCCATGCCCATTCACATTCTAACATTAACCTAGTGAGCTAGAATCCCCCCATATCACCACCTGTTAACTGATGAATTATTCCATGGTGTCCAGTGATCCCCTAGCCACCCCAATCACTTTTCCATTTTCTGGTAAAGATGTTTTCTGGTGTCTAGTGATCCCTCATCCCCTGATTACCTAACCTATTATCTGTGGAATAGTTTCTTAGTGTTCAGTTATCCCACCATGTAACAGAAGTCACCTTCCTTGTTATGCCCAGTCAAGACCTTCTACAACCACCCACAGCCCCCCCCAACATACCAGTAGCCTGGGGCTCACCAGACTGTAACCAGCAAAATTCCTGCACTCCCCACCTTGGCCAGCTATTCTCTGTTGGGAGCAAGAGTGAACCACCTAAAGAAAAAGTCTCAGGCTCTGTGCAAAGCAGTAAACCTGTCAGGTAGGCATGGAACTTGTCAACTTGGTGTTCATGAGGGGAGTATTAAATTCCCCTTCCCTTAAATATGATGAAAACATATTAAAAAATGTGTTGACTGAAAGAAGCCTAATAAAAAATAAGAGTTTGTGCATGCACTGACATTGATGATTTGCAATGTGGGACACTGAGCAAACCTCTATGAGGGGGTTCATAGTAGGCAGCAGTGGGGGGAGGTCAGTGGTGTAATTGCTAGAGGAAATGTTTGAGTGGGAGGTTGATTATATGTGGTAGGTCATGGGATAGGGGTGGCCAGTGTGTATTGGCCAGGGTTAGGGTAACAGGTTTTTGACCAGGTGATGGTCAGGGGGAATACTGGCAGCTGTGTGGGGCACCCACTACCAGGTCATTAAACATCCAGTGGGAGGGGGGGATACTGATGGTGGTGTTCAGCACCACTGATGGGTTCTTTAAAAATCTCGAAGGTGGGAAAATGTGATTTCAGTGGATTTGTGTTGTCATCTGTAAAATACTCCCATACTACAGAGGATCTTTTTTGATCTTTTTTTTTGTTATGTTGCAGTATTTCTAGAGAGGAATTAGGCACCATAGCTGTGATTCTGAGGGTTTTTTTCCACTGTGGAATGATATGATTTAAGATGGCTTGAGCAGGGCAGTAGATATGATATATAAGCAGATAATATACTCTACTAGAAAGCCATTTCTTTGGCCAGAGGAGGGTCAGCACCAGTCAGGCTCAGTAGACAGCAATGACAAAACAACTATTGAGCAGCACAAACAAACTGTTGATGCTGCTGTCACTGATTGTAAATGTTTCCTGTTTTGGACTGTAATCTCTCAACCTTGACCTCCGTGCTCCAATGGGAAGCCTAACTGTGGTTGGGGGCATGGCATCAAAAGGAACGCATGACTTTTGAAAGCAGATGCAGGCTTCACAGAACCCAAAGACAATCATCACCTGTTTGAGATGCTGGAGGATGATCAGTATCAGTCGGGCTCAACAGACAGCAAGGACTAAACAGCTACTGCGTAGCACAAATGAACTGTTGCTGCTGTCTATGATTGTAAAGGCTTCCTGTTTTGGACTGCAATCTCTCCCCCTTGGCGCCCGTGCTCCAGTCAGGAGCCTAATTCTGGCTGGTTCTTGGTGGCATGGCATCAAAGGCAACATGTCGCTTTTGAAAGCACATGCAGAGTTCACAGAACCCAAAGCCAATTGTCAGTTGTTTCTGAGGCTGGAGGAGGGTCACCACCAGTCAGGCTCAATAGACAGCAAGAACTGCTGCTGCTGTTACTGACCATAAAATCCTCCTGTTTTGGACTTTAATCACTCCCCTTTGGCCCCTGTGCTCCAGTAAGGAACCTAATGCTGGCTGAGGTGGTGGCATTGTAATTGTATTTATTGGCTTTGGCCTAGCAGTCCTCCTCTGTGGTACACAAGCATAAGTGCCATGCATAAAGGTGAGACATTTGGGCCAACAGTGTGGGGCTGCAGTCAGCAGGAGATGCTGCCCCCCCCCCCCCCCAGGGTGCCACTCTTATTCACAATACAGTTTAATGTAAGTGCATTTGAATTAATGTATTGGTGGCTCTGAACTGTACAAACAACAGCAACCTGCATCATCCCCACAGAAAGTAATTTGGTGGGTTAAACATGTAGAAATAGGGGATGATTAGATCTAAGGGGTAAAGAAGTAACATCATTTGGAGAAAATTTAAGGGGGAGATTATAAGGGATGTAATTCTAATTAAACATTTATATTTTAAGTTTTGAATATACTGCATTCAGTGGCCTATGTATGTTGATGCAGTTTGCATTTGTTTAGGAAATGAATAAGTTTTAGGGACACTATTTTGTACTATCTCCAGCAAAGTAGCAGGCTGTCTAAATAAATTAGAATCCAGCTACATTAAGTAGAGAGGTATCAGGCAGGAAACAAACAGAAAGTAATAGTAGTAGGTACATTGGTATAGAAAAGGGGAAGGGCTAACATATCAAAAAAATATATAAGGAGAAGAGGAAGATGGTAGCTGAGGCTGAGTCTCCCGTTAGCTGAATGGTTTGAACTGCTGCCTTTAGGACTTTGGGTCCCAGGTGTGATCCTAGCAAGGTAGGTGTGCCTGTCAGCTGAGACAGATATCACACAGTGAATAGATCTCCAAGGCAGAGCTTTAAATAATACAGGGGCTACCATATGAAGGGTGACTGGAGGCATTAAACATGTACTCGCTAGAAACAAGGAGGGAAAAGGGGGATATGATTGAAGACTTCAAGTAGATGAGTGGATTAAATGCTGTAACCTACTCTGAATTATTTACCAGGGCTTCCAGCTCAAATACAGGGGGGCATGGATCAAAACTGAGGGGTGGGAATTTCAGAAGGGATCTTAAGAAACATTTCTCAGAAAGGATAGTTAAGCCATGGAACAGACTACCTGTAGATGTGGTAGGAGCTAGGACCATATCTGCATTCAAAAGGGGTTGGGATAAAGAGTATGGTAGAATTAAATCTGCAAGGAAAAGTATCAGCTAGGCCCTGGGATCTGCTAGGATCTCGGGATCTCATGGACAGACTTGATGGACCTTTTGTCTCCTTCTGCCATCACCTTTCTATGTTTCTAAAACAAAATCCAGAAGTATAAGTAATAGGAGTACAGATAATAAGGGTTTTAAAAAGTAAAGTAGTAAAAAGGGGTAATCTTAAAGCAAATTCAAATTACTTAGTAACAAGTGGGAAATGGGAAAAAAAAGTTCCTGTAGTTCTTAGCATGCTGTGCTTCTGTCTCCTCGAGGTACTCAGTAATTCTTATCAATACAAAATTCAGGAGCCCATCTAACTTCTTTCCATTCAACTTCCAAGGTTCATTCCAAAAGATCTTTTTTATTGGTCCCCTATGTTCCACTCTGAAAGTGCTTGTTCACGGGATAATCTTTCTGTTGCAAAATATTGATAACATGTCAGTATATTGATAACATCGAGATCATTATATTTTCTTTTTAACATCAAGGAATGTTGTACCATTTGTTTAGTGTTGTTACTTACTTTAAGATACCTTTTAAATACTTATTACACTTCTCATTCTCTATTTGCTTAGTTATATCCAAACAGACCTGTGGGTAACATAAACTAATGTTATTTCCTTGTTCCCATCGGATATTTTATTATAAAAAATGTTTTAATACTTCTCTTTTATGCACCAAAGAGTTCACAGTTTATTGTTTCCATCTGCTAAAAAATAACCTGAACTCACATACCTGCAGGGCCCATAGTTCAAAAAAAAGGTCGATTGAGTTTTATCTCGTCTTTCTCGTATCCTTACTGTAGACTTGGACACCATTCATACAGGCCTTCTGGCCTACTTGTTTTTATGGGTCTCTGAAAGAAATGACCCCTAAACATCAATTGTTTCATAATTCAGTTAAATGCACTTTGTTTCTCAATGGAAATCATCTCCTAGATAGTTTAATGAAGGTTTTACCTTATGTTCCAATTTACTGTATCTGCTTGTAGGCATCTGCGGCAACCCTGATGTCACACTTACTCTGTGCATACCTCTCGAGCCTGCTTGTGAAAAACCTGGAGTCATGACGTGTCACTACCCTTGTGTTCCCGTGGGAGCAGGTGGTCGCTAAGTAACCCACAATCCCAGCTCACAGGCTGGAGACAGGTTTTCACAATCAGGCCTGTCTGTGTACTTTGGGCTATAAAACTCATTTTTATAGAAACTTTTCATTCAAACCAATGTATTGGGCTAGTTATGATGCCTATTTCCCTCTATATTTATTTTCGCTGATCTATGTATAGTGGCCTAATGGGAATCTGAGTCCTCACAGTCTAACATTTGTTTACACACTAAATCACCTTATGAGTTTGCTATTAAGCTGTATTTGATCATACATACGAAAATCTGAATTAAAAATTCCAAATATCTTAGTATAAGAATAGAAGGGGAAATTATCAGTTGTCTAACGGTGGAGGTAGGAAAGTGACCGAGATGGGGGGGGGGGCTAAGATGGAAATTGGTCTATCTTCTATTCCTTCTTACTGGATGTCCATTACTCCCTATGTTGTTGCTATTTTTCTTGACTATTTTATCTATTTCACATACTATGTGTTTTCTTGAAATGTTCTTTTTCTCATGTTATATTCCATACATCCCCCTAACTATCCTTTAGGTACATGCTTGCCAGTTTGATTCCAGATTCATTCCAATACCTGTCTGTAAGGTTTTGAAATGGGAAAGCCATCTCATTTCTATTCTCTCTAGTAGCTTTTTATAGTCACCACCTCTAATGGGTTGAGACACTACTTCCAAACACCAAAATCTTAAAGCGGAACCATTATATCCTGCCTGATTAAAGTGTTGTGCAACTGATGCTCTTTTGTCATTCCTTCTAATGTCCCCTTTATGTTCTAGCATGCATATTTTTAATGCCCTGTTCATTTACCCAACATAAAGCTGGCTACAGGGGCATTGGATAATGGGCTGGATATTCAAAAGGGTTGCGCCATGCACAATAGGGCTGCACCTGCGCAAGTCCGAAATTGCACCATTATGCCATATTCAGCAGGAGGCAGTTGCACCACTGAAAACATGCTGAGCAACAGCGCAATGATAATGAAGGCATGCGCAACCGAAGGTGGTGGAACCATGCATAAAGGGCGCAGTGCGATGTTCAAAGACTTGCGCACTGCGCAACAGTGGAGCAGGCAGTTGGCGCCTACAGCGGAAATGAGCCAAAATAAAAAGGAGCAAGGAAGAGGCGCAAGAATGCTACAGGCAAGCCACATGAGACAGAGACAGAGACAGAGACAGGCACAGGGAAACAGGGAGAAAGAGGGCAGGCCATGGAAACCACACTACAGAAGAGGGGCAAGGGAAGGTGTGTGAGGCCACAGAGAGCAGAGGCCAGTAGGTGTACCCGGTGCAGGGGAGGTAGCAGTCAGGATAGCGGGGGGAACAAAGCAACATCAGCTTGGGGGGGATGGCAAGCCAGGGACATGGACAGTGCCACCTTCCACATGGATGCCGTAATGAGGGGGGGTGAGAAGGCATGCTGCAGGGGGACGTGTCCATGGAAGGGCCGTCAGCGGTATGCCCCCAACAGGCAGTACCGAGCCTGCACCAGCTATGAGCTGTACACAGATGATGAGATAGTGAGCCGGTACTGCCTGAGCAGGGCAATACTGAGGCAGCTCTGTGAGCTGTGCAGTGATGTGATGCAGGCACCCACACGACGGAGTCATGTTCTGTCAGTGGAGACAAAGGTAACAGCCTGCATGTGCCTGCTCGCCTCGGGTACCTTCCAGAGACCAATAGGGCATACCACAGGCATAACACAGTCGGCCACGTCACGCAACCTCACCCAATTCCTCAGCGCACTGCTGCCACATGCTGCAGAGTACATCCATTTCCCCAGCACTGCGGCGGAGCGCACAGCAAACATACAGGAGTTCCACAGGGTAGCACGTATGCCTGGTGTGCTAGGGGCAATAGACTGCACTTATGTGGCCATATGCACACCACCTGACCCCGATGGGGCCACCTACATGAATCGTAAGAGATATGCCAGTGTCAACTGCCAGGTGGTGTGTGATGCCAGTGGGCTCATCATCAATGTCTGTGCCATGCACCCTGGGGGAGCACATGATTCCGTCATCTGGCACCAGTCGGCACTGTGCCACTGATTCAAGAGTGGGGACATCCCCACAGGTCATCTAGTGGGTGAGTATGTATGTAGAACTGACATATCGTGGGCTAGGGGGTATGGCCAGAGGTGCCATGGGTGTGGCCCACAGGGCTTGGGGCAGTCTGAGCCTGAACAAGACACTAACCTCCACCATCTCCACACAGGTGACAGTGGATACCCACTCCGTCCCTGGCTGCTCACACCCTACCGGCGGCCCATGACTCCATCGCAACAACGCTTCAATGAGGCACATGCCACCACACGCAACATCATTGAGCGGGTGTTTGGGATGCTGAAGGTGTGTTTCTGTTGCCTGGACACCTCTGGCGGTGCCCTACAGTATAGCCCCTCAAAGGCCTGTGGGATATTCCTGGCCTGTTGCATCCTGCACAACATGGCCAAAGACTGTGGGATAGCCGTACAGGTCAAAGAGGGGGACAGCCATGGGGATGACAGTGATGCCAGTGATGATGGGGATGGGCAGCCCCCCCTTGGCCGACGGGACCCCCGACTGATCCGGCTGGCACAGCTGCACCAGGACACCATCACAGAGGAGCACTTCAGCCAACACAGGTAGGTCGTGGTGCCATGTGCAACCACCAGTGGCTAGGGCACAACCCACATACATGCATGGAAACACACCAGGGGTGCATGCTGGCAAGGGATGTGGCAGGGCACAGAAGCACACACATACAACCAGGGAGGGGTGAACAGTAACATGCCACATGGACAGACACACACACACACACACACGCACACACAATAGGCACAATTTGCACAGGGGTCAGGTGCAAAACAGAGCCGGAATGCAAACACTAGCAACACATATGTCCACAGGCCACCACGTCCACTGACTGTCTATGTGCGTGTGTCAGATGCTGGGCACCATCGCACTTTGGTGTACAGCGCAATGCAGGCATCATCATGCACACGTATCTGTGGACAGCGGTCAGGAGGGTGTGCAGGTGGACCGTGTGTCTGCGTGCAGGGCCGGGCACCCACCCGTGCACTGCCCACCAAAACACACAATGCACACAGGGCAGCACCAGACAGTGCCCGTGCTGGGAGACAGGTCAGTCCTGCGGCACAGTGCCACGTCTGCCTCGGATGAATGGGCAGCCCCACTGAGACCCAGCAGCACTGGCAGGCTGACCACGGGCCTCATGGGGTGGCACCGATGGTCCACCAGGGGTTCCACTGTGCGAACACAACCGTGCCCGCACAGGGGTCTGCAGCACACCGAACACACCTGCACCAGGAGTGCACGGGATGCCCACAGCTGAACCCGGCATCGACAGGGTGGGTGTCGCATGATGCTGGGAATGGGGAGTGGATAGCAAACTGCGCGGTGTGAGCAACACATGGGCACCTGACTGTGTGCCCATTGTGGCCATGACAGCGATGAACGCCTGTGTTTGCCTGTCAATGGCAGTGGTCACATCCTCCCGCAAATGATCAATCCAGGACAGGATCCTATCTGTGTCCCTGCTGTGTCACTCCTTGACCCACTCCAGAGCCACACACAGTGCCTCCATGGACGCTGCAAGCCGCATCTGCTGCTGTATTGATGCCTGCAGTAGGTGGGTGTGCTCATCAAAGAGGTTGTCTGCCACCTCGGCATCCCGTCCATCAGGGTGTGGAATGGCTTGATGTCCAACTCCCCTTGAGGGTGGGTGCTGCTCACCAGGACCAGGTATGGGCAAGTCCACAGGTGGTGCACAGATGCCACCACTGAACCCTGAACCCCCAGTCCCAGTGGGCGACTGCTGCTGCTGCCCCTCCGCCTGCTGTGCCCAAGGGATCAGTTGTTCTGCCACTGTGGCCACAACAGTCCCATTGTCCTGACCAGCCACCGGTGCTGCCCCACTGGTGCTGACAGGCACAGCCTGGGACTGTGCTGACATGCTGGCACACACATCGGAACCAGCCAGGTCCATGGGTGGCCTGCTGTGTGTCCATTCTGTGGCACACACATGTCACTGCCCGTGACGGTCGTGTCTCCATCATTGGTGCAAGTCTCTGCCACAGCCATGGCCAGAGCGTGCTAGCATCCTTGGACGCCAGAACGCTGAGACACAGGAAGGGCCTCCCCCACAACTGTCTCAACGACATTAGTGTGGACAGCCAGGCGGACCCACTGTTGCAATACTCGACGGATACCTGTGGAGGTGGATGGTCTCTCCTCCAACTCCAGATGACTGTCCGCAGTGGACAGGCCCTCCACTGCTGACCACTGCAGATGTGAAGGATCTGTAACAGAAAGTAAGGTCACGTTAGTGCATGTGATCTACCCTGCCCCCCCCGACAGAGCATGACTTACCATGCAGTGATGGGCTACCACCTGTCTGGACGCCACCTCCTGGAACGCCCTCAATGGCACTGCACTGCATGCTTGCAGCAAGCCTGTCCTCTGCCGGTGTCAGCTGCATCACCTCCGGCTGGCCCCCACCTGTTGTAGCACGTGCCGCCCTGATGACAGCCACCTTCTCCTTCACCCTCCTCTTGTCGGTACCCATCTTCTTCTTACACTCCTGCATGGAGCGCTGGTGGCTGCTGTGCAGGGTGACGGCATGTGCCACCCCCTCCCATGCAGCAGCATGGGCCTGAGGGGTGCCCCGCCATCCACTGAGCAGTGGCTCCTGATCGAGGTAGGCCTCAAAGAGTGCCTCTGTCTCGGCCTTGATGAAATTGGGCCTCCTCTTCCACCCACCATCATTGTCCTCCTCACCCGGAACTCGCTCAGTCATTATTCAGCCTGTAAGGATGACAGTGGTTACCTGTGTCTGTGCAGTGCAAAGCAAGTCCCTGATACCACAGTTCAGAACCCCACACAGCATGCAACTCACCAATAAACTGCAGTAACCAAATATGGCCACTGCAGAACAGTGTCACATTTTTATAGCGCAATCCATGCAAATTAGGTGATAAGCAACTTTAATGAGATGCAAATCGCGCTGCTGCACCATTGCATGGCTGATCAGATGATTAGCATATGACGGCTAAATATTACGCTCTTGCGCTTTGCGCAGTTGTGTTGAACGTGCTGAGCCAATGGCACAGTTCTGTGGCATGTGTAGTACACCTCACTGCGCATGCCCAGGTAGCTTACGCAGGCATCTGCCGCGCTGATGACGTGCTGTGCACGGTAGGCAATGCAGGGCATGCCCACATTTGTGCCAGTGGCGTTATGGCGAGGGTCACTACATGGCGCTGTGGCACAACTGCATGATAGTTCGCTGTGGCGCTGGAACACAGGCAACCAATCGAACTAGACGCATAGACGTCTGATGACACTGTGTGTGGCCTTGCGCCAGAGACCCATGACCCTGTGCCTGACCTTTGCCCCCCTTGGCGCCATACGTCCGGCATGGCTGCACCTCTATCGCGCTGTTCGGTAACAGTGCAATAGGGAATGGCGGCGCTGTACCGCGCAGCAGTTCCACGTGGGGTGCCACGCTGCAGAGCGCCATATTGCCTACTATAGCGGTTAAGATGGCACACAGGAGAGCCCCACAATGGAGTGCCCTTGAGCTGGCCAACCTTGTGGCCATTGTGGAGCCACACTATGGCCCACTCTTTGGAGAAAAGGTACTGGACAGGGCCAGGACCCAGGTCTGGCAGGCAGTGGCCACTGACCTGGAGGTGGCCACTGGATGCAGGAGGACAGTGGAGCAGTGCAGGCACCATTATGGGGACCTTAGGAGGAGGGAGCCAGAGCTACTTGCCCATCTGTGGTCGCATGCCAGGAGGGGCGTGGTGCCTCATCCAGGTGGGTGATACGTCTACACACTTGTATTGTCCATATGGGTAACACTGTCTTCTGTGTCCAGCACATAGGGAAGGGATAGTCTTCGGTTGGCTGTGGTGGTGTTTACAGGGTATGGGATGGGTGGGTCTGGCTAGGTGGGTGGGCACACACATTGGGGCAGGGGGACTTTGCTTTGGGTTTGTACTGATGTTTTTCTCTCCTTTTTTCTCCCACAGACATGGATGAGTGGCAGCGGATGGTGGAGCAGCAGCAGAGGGAGGAGGATGCAGCACACAGGTGTGTCGAGGACCAACACCACCGACAACAACGGCCTGATGACGGTGAGTTCCATGACACCATGATTACTATTGCATGCTGTGTAACAGGGTGAGGAGCAGGGCATGGCCACCATCCATGGACACCAATGCCATGCACGCAACTTGTGACAGTCAGCACTGTCCAGTGGCAATGCATGTCTCGGAGTGCATCAATGGTGGTCCATGCATGCACTGGGCACATGGCTGTGGCACTGCCTGCACACCGCATAGCCATGTTACTGTACGGCCTTGGTTGTGCTGTGCTGGACATGGGCGGTGGGTGTCTGCAGTGGTACACATGGCTGTTGCTGCCTGGTTGGGCATGTCTTGTGGACACAGTAACTGTGGGTGGGCGCACACCATCACAGAAGCGTGGCACATGGCTGTATGCCATGCATAATGGGTGGGGTGCAGGGGGATGGACAGTCACACCTATTGACTCTGATCCCTCATCCTAGGTGAATGGATACTCCTGCGGATCCAGCAGGCTGTTCAGGAACTGCTGCATGTGGCACGGGAGTCCCTGACCATATTAAGGGACATACAGCAGCAAGGGGTCAGGAGGAGGAGATGGCCCAGGTGACAGCCCGAGGCGGAGGAGGACCAGGCTGGCCGCTAATGTCTGCAAGACCTGCCTGCAACTACCCCCTTTTGACCAACCCTCACACCCCGCCTTCCCTATCCCATATGTTCACCCCTGTCCCTTACCCACTCCCACCTTGTTTCTGTCCCTCCCCCCATTTGTACATAGCTTACTGTATATAGTTGTGTTTTATATTTTACAATAGATATATTTTGATATGACTACTGTGGTGGTCTCTGATTTGCAGCTGGCTATAGGTGCTCAGCTGCAGTGGTGTGCATGGCATCTGGGGTGGTTCAGTCATGGGTATGTGTGTGTGTGCGTGGGGAAGTGTCTATGGTGTGGGAGTGGCTATCAGTCAGTGTCTGTGGTGTGTGTATTGTTCCCTGTGCATTGCATTACTGTGTGCAGTGGTCCATGGTGCATGCTCTGTGTCCATTGTGCCCCTGTCAACCCGTCCTTGGCCTGTGCAGCTGACACCCTTGCATGTCTGTGGCCTGCAAGGTCTGTTGCCTTGTCAGTGGTGGCTGTCCCTGCAGGTCATCCACTGTGACTGTCACAATGCTGGGTTGCATCCTGTCACTGCTGTGGTGCATATTTGCCTTGGGTGACACTGTGGCCTCCACAGATGATGTCCCACCTCCATGCTGTGGCTTGTGTGTGTTGCAGGGGCTGTGTACCACTGTCTGTGACTTGTGCTCCAGGCATCTGATGGTGGCATAAGGGACCACAGTGCATGCACAGGGTGGGTGTCACCCCTGTGCCATGGAGGACTGCAGGCTGTGTGTGCTCAGTTTTCATGGGCCCACACTGGGGGCTTGGTTGCCACACTACTGCGTCCCTGTGTTATTGTCCCCATGGGTATGGTTGTGTGTTTGCCCCTGCACTGTGTTGCATCCGGTGTGATGCATGCTTCCACGCACCACTGTGGGTGCCTGTGCTGGCTGCTGTGGCTAGTGCTGGGTTGGGATGTGACACTTGTCTACTGTGCAGGGTGCTGTCTCAATGGTGGTGGTGTCAGGGGCACTCTCTGTCCCGTGTGGGGTACCTCTTGTGCTGACACATGGTTGGTCTCTCAGCTGTGCCTCAGGGGGATTGTGCATGTTGGCACTGTGTCTGCCATTGTTGCATTGCCATGTGCTGCCACCCACTGCTGGGTGCTCATGGTGGGCCTGGCTTGCATGGTTCTGTGGTACACGAGGTTGCATTGTGACAGTAGGGGTGGTGGTATGCATGGGGTTTCCTGCAGTGGTGGTCGCTGCTCATTGGGGGTGTCTGGGGGTCACAATGCAGGGTGTGCTGTGCACTGGGGGGGGCTGATGTGGCACGGGGTGGTCCGCCCTCCTTGTGTGGCAGTCTCAGCTTGCCGGTGGGTGTGCTGGAGCACCATGGCCCAGCTGTGCTTTGTTTGCTTGTCCTCATGGGCCGGTGGATATTCCAGCCCTCCCCCAGTTGTGCTGTGCTTAGGGTGTGGGGGCGCATTGTCAGTTCTGCTGTGTGTTCCTGTGCTCATCTGTGGCATGGGTGGTGGGCCCCTACCTACCTACCTCCCTGGTTGTGCAGATACATTGCTCTGCTGCTGAGGGTCTCCCTGCTTGCCTATGGCGCCTCTGGGCTGCTCAGCTGGGCTGCCCTTGTTGCACCATTGCACATCGTATCTGCTCAGCTTCCCCTTCCTGGTTGTGCTATGGCGCAGGTTGTGCGATATTCAGACGTTAGCTGTTGGTGCAATTTGGCTTGCTCCTTTTTTGAATATTACGTCTATTGTGCATGTGCGCAATGGACTTGTGCTTGCTCCTGCTATTGCGCACTTTTTGGGCGCAGTTTGAATATCCAGCCCAATATATATAACTCCCTTCATAGTGCAATGTATGTGCTGTCTAATTTCAAAGGACTTGTGTCTGAAACTGTTATTCTTACTTGTGTGATTGCACACAGAACACTGTCCACAGGGCGTCAAGCCTGGATGCAATGGTCCGAGCAGTAACTGACCTGTCTCTGTCCTTTTAGTTGTTAATTGTGCATGCACCAGTTTATTCTTCAGGTTAGTGACCCATTTTGCTGCTACAATAGGGTTGTTTTGCATCTTCCTAATATTAGGATTATATGTTTTTACCAAATGCCAATTTCTGTTAATAATCTATCTGATCTCAGTCAGTTTATGGTTATATTTAGTAGCTAACAACACTCTGTCCTGGATTTGCTTTTCTTTTTTACTTTGTAATAGTGTCTTTCTATTAGAGTTTTTTACTCGGAAGCTGGCTTGCCTCAAAATATTCTTGGGATATTTTCTATCCCTAAATCTACTAAGCATCTCCTCCTTGTGATGCTGATATTCTGCTGGCTGGCTACAATTCCGCTTAGCCCTTGTCAACTGAGAATACAGTATACTATTTTTCAATTTATTCTCATAAAAGCTATTACCATGTAATATGGTATTTTGATCTGTGCTTTTTCAGTACAAAGTTGTTTCAGAACCTTGTTCATTTATTTTAATCATCAGATCCAAAAAAGGTAATTGTTCTTTACTGCATTGCATGTAAAATTTAAAATGTACATCCCATTCATTTAACAGTTGTGAAAACATAATAGTTCATCCTTGTTTCAGTCCATAGACATATGATGTTGTCTATATCTAAACCAAAATTCAATATTTCCATAGTATTCATTTTCTCATTTATTTAACACTGTTGCTATCTCAAAATTATACAGATACACGTTAGCGTACGCAGGGGCCATGGTGCTGCCCATAGCAGTACCACAATCCTGTTGTTAGTAACTTTCATCAAATTCAAAATAATTATGCATCAAAATATAAGTTGCTAGTTCCTGTAATAATTCTGTTCTGAGTTTTGATCCTTGTGGTCTTTTATCCAACATTTTACCCATTCTGACTACTCCCTCTCTGTGTAGAATTGAGGTGTACAAACTGCCTACATCAAATGTTACTAGCCATGAGTCTTGTATTACTTTTCTTTCTGTGTATGTTCTTAATGTATGTATGATGTCTGAGGAGTCCTTCACATATGTTGTCGTAAGCTTTACCATCAGTTGTAAATAATAATTAATGTATCGAGATATCGTTTCAAAAATAGAACTGATACCTGATACTATCAGTCTTCCTGGTGGTTTTTGTACATTTTTATGCACCTTTGGTAAGCAGTAGAATGTCTGAATTCTAGGATATTAATTTATCAAAAAATCTGCTTCCCATCTCTCTATCCAACTCATATCAACATATTCATCTATCATGTCACTTATCTGAGTAGTAATAATTCCTGTGGAGTCTCTAGGTAGGATCCAATACCATGGGCCCAGCAGGTATGTGAGTTCAGGCTACTTTTTAGCAGTAGGAAACATTAAACTGTGAACTCTTTGGCGCATGAAAGAGAAGTATTAAAACATTTTTAATAATAAAATATCCGATGAGAACAATGAAATAACATCAGGGACCCTGGTTTTCCATTTTTACCGGTAACAATCATGGAATCCTGCTTGGTTTGCCAATTTTGAATTCTTGTACCAGTGCCTAGTGGAAATTGCATGTCACTGCACAGAATCTCTAAGATTTCAGCATCTTTTTAAATTTTTTTATTTTCTCTTTCTATGCCCCCTTCTCACAGCATCAGTCTCCACTTTTGAGAGAGCCCTAGGCTGGGTATCCCCTAGCTTCACCCCAGGTAATGCTCAGGAGCTCCTGTGGGCCTGCCCCTATCCTGTCTGGGTTGTAGCCCCCAGGTGGAAAGGGAGGGGATGCCAGGTCACCCCCTCCACACTCCCTTAGTGTGTGTTAGGCAGCCCAGTGGGTCCCTCATGGAGCCTGGTTATGAAGTCTGGGGCACCTGGGTCTCTTCTTCCAGTGGCCAATGTGGGGTGATTGTTCCTGGTTTTCTGGTCTCTGTCACTGAGGGCATCAGCACTAGAGGAGATCCAAGGAGGTGGGTCACATAGAGACATGCCACTGCTCCAGATCCTGGCTAGCATCCTCTCCTCCTGATCACTCTGCAGCACCATTGTACCACCACCCATGGTCACACAGGTGGTGGTAAAGCAGCAGGACCTGCAGCCCACTCTCCCCAGAGGAGAGCAGTCCCCTGGGTGCTCAATCCTACTCCCCTGGCCAGAGCTCCAGCAACTAAAGTTCACTTCTGACCCTGGGCCACTGTCCTTGCAAGCAGTAGAGCTACCGCAGCACCAGCGGGCCGACCCAGATTTCAGCATCTTAAAATGAATTCTGCTGTACTTCACATTCTTTCTGCTTTGCTGCTTATAGAGTCAGTAAGGAAATCACCTGCACTGCTTTGTTGTAACCAGCCATTCAGTTTAACCACCCATGCTTCCCACCAACATCTCCATCACCTGAGGACTGCTTTTCTTCCTGAAAAACCACAGTTTTCATGCAGTATGTGCCTAAGAGTCTTTTACTATTTATATTACTCTGTATGATACAAAAAAAAATACAAGTATCAGCACACATGGTCAGGGCCACTGGAAAATTGCAGGAAAAGAAACCTGAAATTGCAGAGATTTTTTGCAAAACTTGCTGGGAAATGGTGGGAGTTCTACTATAGATCTGGATTGCTTCACAATAAATCCTTTACTGTTTTCTACAGCATATATTAATCAGCATAAACTACTAAATGAATACACTGACACTTGAATATGTTTTAAATATGAAGAAAAATTTCTGTTTCTAACATGTGTTGCCTTTTCCAAAATGTAAAAACATCTGCCTTATACAGTGCTAGATTCTATTTAGTGAGCCACAGAAAATCAATATTAAATAAATCCAGAATAAACAAATTTTATCTTTTTCTGGATGTAGAATAATGAAGCCTAATTAAAAGCTTTTGACAGTGCTCTGTCAACTATTCACCGACTTTGGTGTAAGAAAAAATAAGCAGATGGAGTAGCAAATAGTTCAGTTTTAGTAAAATGTAAAGTGTTTCATGTTCATAATTTGCACAGTAGGTACTGTGTACTATTATTAAAATCATATATTAAAATATTATATATGGGTGTTATTATGGCTGGCAGTATAGCCTAGTGGTTAGAGTAACATATAGTGATTGAACTGGGTACATAAAGCAGACTTGGGTTGAATTCCCACACCCTCCACTTGCATAATGTGTGACTCCAAGCAAGGCACTTAACCTCCCCAGTGCTTCTAGGTCACTCCTGAAAACAGGCAGTTCTGCCTAGTGGGCCTTACCTGATTTACAAAGAATATAAAAAAAATACCTATATGTGTTTACTACATCACAGAACAGTAGTCAGGTTACCATGTAATTTACCTGAGTTTTACTTGGGCTGCAATGATTTTGTATAGGTAAAGATAAATGTTCAGATACATTTTCTGTGTTTTATAAGCTTGCTTTTAGATTTTAGTCAGGTTTTTATTGTATTCTTTGCATATGGGCATCTAGGTTGTAGATTGCATAATGCAGGATCACTGTTACCAACTAGCTTATTCAAGTTTATAATCAGCAGGGCCATCCAAAATCCTCAGTTGTTTGAATGAAAACTAGTCTGAATGGAAGTATGTTCACAAGGAAAAAACTGCCGTACTTCTTATGAAAAGACTTTACAGTTAGCACCCATTTAGGTGAATTGGATCATTTGCACTTTTCTCCCACCTGCTGTTTCAGTCTCTGTGAAAACAAAAAGTTTTCTGATAGACTGCTTCAATAAAAAGCAAATGTTAAGTTTTTAAGTGTACTTATGTTTGGCCAATGGATTTTGAAAGCACATTCAATGACATACAGAAGGTAAGACCCCAGGGGCTGTATGATGCTGGTGGGTGGAGTGGTGCTCAATTCATATCTGAGCTCAGACATGAAAACTGGGAGACATCCTTCTCACAGATACCAATTAAAATAAAAGCATCCACATGTCTTGAAGATGCATGAATCCATTTGAAGGCCACTTGTGGATTTTTTTAGGTGAAGACACTTCATTTCAAAGAAGCAAATTCAAGCATTTTTTTTTTTTTTGCTTCTCCTACCCCCTGGCCATTCACTCCTACTGGCCTGCCAAGGCCTCCTAGCACCGCTGCTGAGTCCCAACCACCATCCACTGCCCCTTAATGTTGTGCTACTAGGTAACATAGAAACATATGTTACCTGGTAGCACAACATTAAGGGACAGTGGATGGTGGTTGGGACTCAGCAGCGGTGCTAGTAACCCAAAGTAACCCTTCATTGAGTTGGCCCCTACCCCTGTTAGATGCTACCAGGAGAGGAGAATTCCCCCAAAGAGCTTCCTGTGGATCCTGGGCATGGCAGGGGTCATAATGGACACATGTCTGGGGCTTTTAGCTTATGGAGAGACCAGCAGCCATTCTTTGGTTGGCCAGCGGGTGTTTTCCCATTTTCTTGGGAGTGGGACAGCCCACATGATGTCAAGGCACAAGCCGACATCTGTCACACTCCCTCCCACAGTGAGGGCCAATGTGTTGTCGTGCCTCTGGCCTCCACCAGGGGCCAGCAAATGTTGAGCCATGAACCCACCCTCCCTCCCAGGAGAAGGTGAGTGGTTGTTGGACACTCAAGCCTTCACCCACCAGCTGGCCCTCCAACACTCAAGTCATGTCTGTTCCCTTACCCTGGTAAGCGGTGTCACAGGCAGAAATCCAATTCAGGCAGTTAAATTATAGATAGGAAAAAACAAAGGTAGTCCACCTTAGCGGTGATGGTTCAGATTAATTCACATCTGAGTTCTAACAAGCAAAGAGAGCAAGTCATTTGTAACTTGTGCATGTGGGGTGTGGGTGTTGAAGAAAGGAGATCATTGTGCTGTCACTACCGCCATCACCCCAGAGGGATGTGGACTGCATTGTTGCTACTGCCATCACACCGAAGGGTTGGGGGCTGTAGTGCTTCTGCCATCACCACTGGTGGATGGGGAATGTAGTACTGCTGCATCACACCTAAGGGATGGAGGCCACAGTGCTGCTGCTTCTGTCACACCTGAAGGAGGGAGGTCATAGTGGTATTGCTGCTGCCATCACACCAGAGGGATGGGGGCCATAGTGCTGTTGGTGCTGCCATCGAACCTGAGGGATGGGGTCATAGTGTTGCTTCCATCACACCTTAGGGATGGGGGCTGTAGTGCTGCTGTTGCCATCACATCTTGTTCCAAAATATCTTTAAATTGGTACAAGGATGGATGGATGCACAATAATGGAGGTCAAAACTGCTAAAATGCATGTTAGAGTTGAAAATTGTTAAAAAAAGTACACAGAACGAAATACCGTTAAAAACGGATTTTGGCTTAGCAGACACTGGTGACAATATCGTTTTTTACAATGTGTAGAATGGAATATGCCCTTTCTCAATCCTGGTAAACCAGTGTGTCCCTGAATAACATTAGTTTATGTTACCCAAAGGTCTTTTAGGATATAAGTAAGCAAACAGAGAATGAGGAGAAGTGTAATAAGTATTTAAATGGTATCTTAAAATAAATAACAACACTAAACAATGGTACAACATTCCTTGATGTTAAAAAGAAAATATATTATAATAATCTCAATGTTATCAATATACTGACATGTTATCAATATTTTGCAACAAAAAGATTACCCAGTAAACAAGCTCCTTCCCAGTGAAACGTAGGGATCAATAAAGAATACCTTTTGAAATGAACCTTGGAAGTTGAATGGAATGAAGTTAGATGGGCTCCTGAATTTTGTAATCCTAATGCACCCTGTCTTGGGTCAAGTGACATAGGGGTTTAGCAAAACAAATAAAGGAAAATGATAAAATATCATATATGAGTTAATGTTACTGTTTTCTGCCCAGAAGCGCTGTGAGTGTAGAAAAGGGAATGTTGGGAGTAGTGCGGTGCAGTGGTTGTGGAATGGCAATCTTCTGGGATACCTTTTGGAGAATGAGGTGCTGCCTCATCTGCATTGACCTCCCTGTGCTGAGACTGGAGGTCACTACACTCTGAGCTGAGTTGGCAAGAATTTGGGGAACCTCTACCACCAATCAGAGGCCACCAAGTCCACACTTATTGCCCCGGAGGGAGCCAAAATGAAGGGCTGACTGGACTGGGGTGGGCTTAGGGAGGGCGATGGTGACTGGTCAAGAACACACATCTCAGTTAGTGCCACTACACAATTCTTTCACTGCTGTGGCAGGATGGGACTGCAAAGAGGAGGCACCTGTTCTAGTGGACAAGAAGGATGGGATGGTCCCCCAGAATGAAGGAAGCAGAGTGGGAGGCAGACAGCCCCAGTGGAAGCAACTTCTGGTGGAGTACACAATCGTAAGATGGGCATTTTTGGGAACAAGAAGTGAGGCAAAGGGTGATGTGAGGTGCCTACCTGATGCCAGAGCACTTAGGGATGATGAGCGGATAGTCAGGATCGCTAGACAGGTGGGGCAGGAGGGGGAGCTGGAGTCACTGTCCATTTGGGACTAACAACCTTGCAAGGGAATCATCTAGGGTGATGCAGGATAGGTTTGGGTAACCTGGGAGGGGTCTGAAGGAAGTAGACCACATGGTGGCCTTCACTGAGGTGCTACCTGTACATGACTGGATGGAGAATAGGGAATACTGCACCAGTTTCTTTAACAACTGGTTGAAGGCATGGTATAGGGAGGATGGTTTGGCTGAGTTGGGGACTGGGGTTCTACTTGGGGGTAATAGAAGCCTGCACAGAGGTGTTGGCCTCTATCCATCCAAGAGGGGAAAACCAGTCCTGAGTGGAATGTTTAAATGCTACTCATATGGTCATTTAAATGAGCTAAGGGGGGGAAGCAGATAGAACAAAGACGGTAGTGAAAGACCCCCCCCCAAAAAAAGAGCACCAGAGAGGAAAAACCCAAGAAAATAAATTATCCAAGAGTAGAGTGATGTAGGGAAAGGGGGTAGGGAAGGGGATTGTCTGGAGGTGGTTCCAAGGGTAATGGAAGAATTAAGGAGGGTGGACAAAGGGAAAATGAAAAAAGTAGATGACAGTAACAGGGACAATGAAAGGGTGAAGGATAGAATAGGGAATGATGGAACATAAGAGCAGGTGTGACAGGGCTTAGCACTGTCCCTTGATATGGGCCCTTATTTTCCTCTCCTTGTACAAAAACTTCTGTTGCAACATTTCTATCCTTTGTCCTTTATTCTATCCTTTCAGCTCTAGTTCAGAGGTTGACCACCTCTGCCCCCCCCCCCCATTTCTCTCTCATCTATCTCCACTGTTTTTCCATTTCCACTGAGGTCTATTGAAAGGCTACAGTTACTTGGTCAGAACATGACCTAGTATTGTACGTAATATTACGTGTAATGTAAAATAAGTAATTATGTTAGGCAGTACAGTCTTGCGTGCAATATGCTGTGTTTATGCCCTCAAAATGGCTACATGTTCAGTGTGTCTCAAGAGAAAGCCTGGGGAATATAGTTAATAGTTCTAAGCCCCAGAGTAGCTGTTTTTAATAGGTGTGAGTAGCCTAAACAGTTATATTGGCAACAGTCATTTTGGTACTCTTTGTGAGCAGCTTGGTGTTTTCTGTGAGCCTCTTTTGCTCCTGTAAAAAGGCTTTCCCCTTTACACAAGCCCCATGTGAGTGTACAAGTGCTATTCAGCCGAAAAGTAAGCTGTTGAAATGAGGCACAATAAATGTTTGTCTCACAACAGGATAATATCAAAAGCACAACAGAAATGACTACATTTTGTTTAAAATAAAGGTAATTTCAAAGGGGAAACTTACAGGCTGAAGAAAAGGCTGCAAAATCAACAGGAAAAAAAATCCTCCTGGAGTCTCTAGCTACTTCTTTGTTGCTCAGCTGCTCTGTCTGGTCCCACTATAGGGCAGCAGCAGCCTCTGGTGACCACTTTTATAAGACAACTGCTGTCAATCAGGATTAAGGTAAAACAACATATTTTTATTTTGGTTCTCCTTTGTTTAAAATGCAAATCCATGACATTAGAGCATTGCAATAATATACAAAAAGGCTCCATAGCTTTATATCAATTAAAATGAGCTGTTTAAAATGTTTTTAATGTTTCTGATTATGCTGATATCACATGATCTGGTGGGCAGGTAAATAAGGAGACTATCTGCTCAGCATGCAAGGGAGTTAAGGTCAGTGCTTTCTGGCCTGGGTAGGTGAAGGACTGAGGGGAGTCCTTGCACCCTTGTGGAAACTGACTATACAAATTTGCCATGGCTGTGAGGGATTTTCTGTTATTTAAAATAGTTATATTTTATTTGCTCACCAGTGAAGCCTTTATTTGCGTTCTTTTATTTTTGGTTGCTTAAAAATAAACATTGCACCAAGCCAATGGTGCATTAAACCTATTTCAGGTTGTGAGTGTCCATCTGTTATCCCACACCCTATGACATATGGTGGCAGTAGTGGAATAACTGCTGGCTGCATCTTGCTGGGAAGGGAGATGTGGTTCTGGCGGATACCGACCGGTATGTCATGTAGACATGCTACAGGATGAGGTATTGGAGTCTCCAGAGGGTGTCTAGATGAAGAAGATGGTTGAACAATCCAGTATTCCTTTACACCCTGGACTGGACCCAGTGACCTGCCCCAAGCAACACTTCAAACCAGAAGTTGGAATGGAGCAACCAAAGGAAGGTACCATGGAGGAAGAAGCTGAGGTACCCCCTCCAGAAGACTTAGGTGACCTCCTGAGATGGCTGTGCATCAAACAGAGACAGATGGAGAAAGAGAGAGATCTGGCCGCTGCAGACAAGATGCCAGGTGTGTCGGTACTATGCAGGTACTGCAAAATATCCAAGCCGGGACCACTAAGAATGAGACTGGTCCCAGAGACATTAAACTATCTAAGTTGTCTGATGTAGATGATATCGAAGCATATCTCATTACCTTTGAAAGGGTAGCACAAACTTGTGGATGGCCACAAGAACAGTGGGTGGTGCGTCTTGCCCCCCAATTGACTGGCCATGCCCAAATTGTCTATAGTCAGATGGACACTAGAGATGCTGAGGATTATGAAAAAGTTAAAAAGAAATCCTCAGATGATATGATATTAATCCAGAGACCTACCGCCAAAGATTCCAGTTTTTAAAGATGCAACAGTCTGACACACCCAGGGAGATATACGCACATTTAAAGGACTTGTGTTATAAATGGCTGCAACAGGACAATAAGACCATACAACATCTACTGGAAGCCATTGTTATTGAACAGTTTGTAAGGATCCTACCATCTGATGTACAAATCTGGGTCAAAGAACACAAGCCTGAAGGTGCAGAGAAAACTATTACCCTGACTGAGGACTTCCTAGTGGCCAGGCCTTCGAGATACCACCATACTCAAGAGGTACCCCACTACATCTGTGGTAAGAAACCCTCCTTTTTTCTTCTAATTTACAGACTGGGTGTAGAGATTGGAGGGCAGAAAAGAAAGACAGAATCCCCATGGCAGAAATTATTTGTCATTGCTGTCAAAAGAAGGGACGTGTTGTTGGAAATTGTCCAAACATCAAGAAAGACCTTGGGAATCTGGCTTTAGAAAACTGGGGATCCTTTGTAGCCACAGTAGAACTGGATGCTCATCAATGCTGGGCCTAATCGATTCAGGCAGCCGACAGACTTTGGTGTGGGCAGACTTGGTATCCATACCCAAGAGAGGGAAAAGAACTACTGTGATTTGTGTTCATGGGGACATACATCGTTACCCTACTACCCCCATAGACTTGACTATCCAAGGGCATGCTCATAACCTAGAAGTCGGATCAGTCTCTAACTTGCCTGTACCGGTTATAATCGGACATGATTACCCTTATTTTCCTGCCCTAATTAAAAGCCAAATATTTCAACAACCACTGGTGGGGATTACAACAAGGGTCCAAGTTAATCAAGGACATTTGCAGGACATTTTTCCTTTTGATGATGATATCTTTGATAGTCCTGGGAAGAACCGGAAAACTAAAACAAAGAAAAGAAAGGAGAAAAAGGACTGGCATGTTAAACATGCCGATAAGACTCTTGAGGTGGGACATGTTATACAGAATATAGATGTTGAGTTGGAGCAAAAATCTGATTCTACACTAACTTTTTGTTTTCCACAGGTTGGGAAAGATATGGGTCTGGAACATCCCAAGTATGTATTAACAGAAGGTATTTTATATAGAGAGTGCCTTAATCCCAAAACTCAGGAGTTAGTGGCACAGATGGTGGTACCAGAAAAGTATAGGACACAGATCATACAGCTGGCTCATGATATGCCTTTGGCAGGACATGCTGGTCAGGATAGTACATTACAACATATTTTCACCAGGTTTTACTAGCCAAATGTACATGAGCAGGTAGCAGAGTATGCAAGATGTTGTCCTAAGTGTCATACTGTAGCTCAGATAGGAAGGAAGGGTATGGTACCTTTACAACCCATTCCTTTGGTGAGTTAACCTCTTGAACATATTGCCATGGACATAATGGGTCCCTTACAGAAAAGTTCTAAACGTAATAGATTTATTCTTGTCTTATGTGATTATACAACCTGCTATCCTGAGGCAATTCCTATGAGAACTGTTACTGCTCCATGCTTGGCAAAGGAACTGGCCAAAGTGTCCAGCAGAACAGGGATTCCACAAGAGATTTTAACAGACCAAGGAACTAATTTCAATGCACTTTTGCTGAAGGAATTGTATAGAGTGCTGGGAATTTCTGCAGTCCGTACTTCTCCCTACCATCCCCAAACTGACGGGCTGGTAGAGCGATTCAATAAAACCCTAAAGAGAACGCTCACCAAGTTCATTAGTGAGGAAGGACAAGATTGGGACAAGTACTTACCTTACTTATTATTCCCCTATAAAGAGATTCCACAAGCCTCTACTGGTTTTTCCCCGTTTTCCCTATTATACAGATGAAATCCAAGGGGTCCCCTTCACGTGATCAAGGAACACTAGAAGGCAGGTAAAAGAGTAGACCAACAGAACATTCTAGAGTACATGACTAAGCTGAGGCAAAAGCTGATCAACTGTGTAGACATGGCCCATAAAAACATGGAACGGACACAACTACCCAGAAAATGCAATATGACAAGGGACCTGGTACAAAAGCATTTCAAATTGGTGACAAGGTACTTCTTTTACTGCCTAGCACTGAAAATAAGTTCCTCATTCACTGGCAAGGTCCCTATATTGTTACAAGGCAAACAGAGGTAGTGAATTATGAAATTGAGAAACCAGGTAGGAGACCTACTAAGAAAATTTATCATACCAATTTGTTAAAAAAGTGGCATGAGCTGAGTACCACGGTGTGCTATATCCAAACAAATAGTAAAGAATCAGAGTTGAATATTGCTTATCAATGCTTAGAAACACCAAGCAGTATCGAAGACATACCCATTAACCCAAACCTACAACCAAAATAACAGCAGGAGTTATATTCTTTATTAAGGGAGTTTGACAGTAGTTTTACAAACACACCAGGTAAAGCTAAAGGTATTACACATGAGATCCATTTAACTCAAACAAAACCTATCCACCAAAAACCTTATAGGTTACCTGTAAAGGTCAGAGATGAAGTAATCCAAGAAATAAGAAAACTTGAGAAAATGGGAATCATTGTTCCACTTAACAGTCCATGGTCCTTCCCCATGGTAGTTGTAGGTAAAAAGGAAGGTGGGATTCGCCTTTGTTTGGACTTCAGAAAGATTAACAACATCTCCTTGTTTGACAGGTACCCGATGCCAAGGGTGGATGATATTATTGATTGCTTGGGAAACGTACAATATATCTCCACCCTTGATTTACAAAAGAGTACTGGCAAATATCCCTGTCCCCTGCATCACAAAAGGTAACAGCTTTTAGTACCCCAGTAGGTTTGTACCATTTTGTTAATATGCATTTCGGATTCCATGGGGCCCCTGCAACATTTCAGAGATTTATGGATATTATGCTGAGTCCCCATAAAGAATATAGCAAGGCATATTTGGATAACGTTGTGATATTTAGTCCAATTTGGGAATCCCATATGGAGCCTTTACGGAGGGTGTTACAGTCTATCAGAGACTCAGGGGTGACTGTAAACCCTGCCAAATGTGCATTAGGTAATGTAGAAACCAGGTATCTAGGGTTCATGGTTCGAGGTGGTAAAGTTCAACCCGAGATTGAGAAAGTGACTGCAGTGGCTAATAACCCTATATCAACCACTAAGAGACAAGTGAGGTCCTTTCTTGGTCTAGCCGGATATTACCAGAAGTTTATCCCTCAGTTTTCCTCCATAGCCTGCCCTCTTACAGAATTTACAAAGAAAAGATACCCTAATAAGATACAATGGTCTCCCTCATGCGATGAAGCTTTTAGAACAATAAAAGCCATCTTATGTACTGCACTGGTTCTGCAAAGCCCAGACTTTGCACAACCTTTTGAAGTACATACCGATGCATCAGAGGTGGGTCTTGGTGCTGTACTGACACAACGAATTAGGAGAGAAGAGCACCTCATAGTATATATCAGTAGAAAGCCACACAAAAGAGAGCATAAATATGCAACCATTGAAAAGGAATGTCTAGCCTTAAAGTGGGCTGTTGAATTATTAAAATATTATTTGTGGAGAACTGAATTTAAAGTCATCACAGACCATAACCCACTGTGCTGACTACAACAAATGAGGGAGAAGAACCCTCGAATCATGAGATGGTATTAGCCCTACAACCATACCATTTCACTGTTTGTCATAGAGCTAGCACCACCCAGCTTAACACTGACTATCTGTCCAGATATGGCACAAGTATTGAAAATGAAAAAGAAATGAAAATCTTGTAAAAAATCATTAAATGTTATTGTTATGTTATGTACCGTTGTGTAATGGAACAATGGAAAAACGTCCCAGGGTAATTAGTGATTGCATTAGTAATGTATTGATGCTTGATTTATGCTTTATATAACACTGCATTAAAGTTCTGTTGTATAAGGGACCCTGGGATGGAGCTTCTGGTGTGGGAAGATGGAAGCGCCAACCCCTTCCAGGGTTAGCGAAGGTGGTTAAACAGTCCATAAAGAGGACTGTTTCCTCTTAAGGGGGGGAGAGTGTGACAGGGCTTATCACTGTCCTTTGATGTGGACCTTATTTTCCTCTCCTTGTACAAAAACTTCTGTTGCAACAGTTCTATCCTTTGGCCTTTATTCTGTCCTTTCAGCTCTAGTTCAGAGGTTGGCCACCTTTGGGCACCCCACCACTGTTTTTCCATTTCCACTGAGGTCCATTGAAAAGCTACAGTTACTTGGTCAGAACATGACCTAGAATTGTACATAATGTTATGTGGAATGTAAAATAATTCATTGTTAGGCAGTACAGTCTTGCGTGCAATATGCTGTGTTTATGCCCTCAAAATGGCTACATGTTCAGTATGCCTCAAGAGAAAGCCTGGGGAGTATAGTTAATAGTTCTAAGCTCCTAGACAAAAGGAGTAGAGGGCCATGTGTGGCAATGCAAAGAGCCTAGGAATTGGAAATAATAAAAAAATGACCTGGAGGTAACCATTGTGAAAACAAACATGAATCTGGTGGCCATAAACGAATCATGGTGCACTGACAATGCCAGCTAAGATGTGTCCTTTCCAGGGTACAATGTGTTCTGGAAGGATTGGACAAGGAAGGAAGGGAGTTGTTTCATAAAGGCCATGAAGATACAATATCACAAGAGGACATGCAAGGGCTAGAGGTTCTGTTGGTTGGCTTGGAGTTAGGGTCCAGTCTTTATCCATGCTGAGGTGGTGTACAGACCACCAACACGGGGAGAAGTTAGACAGGGTTCTATGTGAGGCTATATGCAGAATGGAAAGCAAAGTGGAGGTATTGATTATGGGGGATTTTAATCTGCTGGATGTAGACTGCAGCATTCTTGCCTCAGCAACAACAAGAAGCAGGGCCTTCCTCAACTACCTATAGGGGGAATTTCTCAGGCAGCTGGTAACAGAACCTAGTAGGGATGTGGCAGTGCTGGACCTTGTTCTTACAAACAGGGACAGCATTACAGAAGTCACAATGGGTACCCCCTGGGTACAAGTGATCCTCGTACAGTGTGGTTCAGAATGTGGATTTTGCAGGAGAAAAAACACACTAGAACAAGGGGCCTGGATTTCAGGAGTGCAGATTTTAAAGAAATGGGAAAATGCCTTAGTAAATACCTTGAAAGAGATGTTGGATGTGGGGAAGTGTAGGAACAATGGAAAATGATAAAGGAGGGAATAACTAAAGCAATAGTAAGTTGTTTGAAGATACTGCCATAAGCAAAGGTAAAAGGAGGAACAGGCCACTTTGGTTTTCAAAGCAGGTAGCTACAGAGGTAAGGGAGCAAAACAAAAAAAAAAACTTTTTAGAAGTACTGCACAAGAAGATCTAGACAGAGACAGAGGTACTGTAGGGAGGTATAATAGACAAAAAAAAGGAGACAGGAAGGAAGATGAGGGCAGATAAGGCACAAACAGAGGAGAGAATAGCCAAGCAGATAAAAAAGTGGATAACACTTTCTTTAAGTGAGTGAAAAGAGAAAAGCAAAGGTGGGATACTGAGTATCAGGAGAACAGGGGTGCAGGACTATGTTGAAGAAAACCAAGAAAAACAAACACTTTAAATGAGTAGTTCTGCTCACGCTTCCATTTTATTTATTGCACTGGACTGAAAACATGGACTCTGCCAGAGACTTTTAGCCTATTTTCATTATTTATTGTACTTTGCTGTTTAGTGCTGCTATACTTGGGATTGTGTTTGGGGGAGGGGGGTTGCCTTTTTTTAATTATGTTTTGTTTAACAGGTTTTGTTTTTGTTACAAGTTTGTTTGTCTTAGCTGGTAAGTCGGGTATTCTGGTATTTTATTGGGGGTAGGAGTACGGGTGTGTTGTTTTAGTTTTAATTAAGTTTGGGGTTAAAGATAAGCTAGCTTATGGCTCTTCTGAACAGGTACTACTACTTCTCGGAGCTTCGGAACCTCCACTCCTTCTATTGCCCTCGCCTTCCCACAGCTGTTTATAGTCACTGCAGGGTCTTGGGTATAGTCAACAGGAGGCAGAGGTGGGTTGGGGGCCATGAACCTCCAAGGATGGGTAAGCTGGGAGGTCGTATCAGGTTTGTAAGGACCAGGAGATGCCCTGGGGTGAAATGGTCTCTAGAACATGGTTCTCCATGTCTAGTTTCCATACCCAAGGGTTCCAGTCATACCTCTCAACTGTCTCTGATTTTCAGGGACGTCCCTGATTTTACCTCAAAATATTCCTCTGTCCCTCGTAAAATTTGTGTTTATGTGACAGAACAGTGGGGGTTAAAAGCACAAAATTATGTCAAACATTAAAGTTACTGACTTGTACTTCTTCAGAAAATGCATCTTAACACAAACTCTTTCTTTCTATCAGCTTTCCGAGCAAATAGTACCAATTTCTTAGATGTGTCCCTCATTTGGGGTCTTTGTCCATGATTTATTTAAGCCTTGTCCCTGATTTATGAGGCAAGAGGTTGAGAAGTATGCCCTCCAGTATTTATGGGCAGTTAGCTCAGCTGACCCCAGAACCTAGTCCGACTCAAGTGGTGTTATGCAATGCCAGATCTATTAGGAACAAGACGGTGGTCATAACCGATCTTGCTGGGACAGCAGACCTGGCTTGCATCACCGAGACCTGGCTGGACAATAATGCAGGCCCCATTTTGGAGGCAGCTGCTCCAGCCGGTTTCTTGGGGATACAACACTCAAGATCAGACCACAGGGGTGGGAGTGTAGCCATTTGTTTTAGATCGGAATTGGGCTTTACTGGTGTGCCAGTTGAGACTAGATTATTTCAATTTACCATGGTAGCAGGTATGGGCTGCAGAATCGTTCTCACCTGCCATCCACCTGGGGTGAGAAATTATTCCTGCAGGAAGTAGTAGACTTCATTATCGACATGGCGTTTGAGTCACCCAGGTTATTTATCCTGGGAGACTTCAATGCCTGGGTCACTGACAAACTCTCGCCGTTTGGGCAAAACTTCCTTCAACTTATAAATTCTTTAGGGTTCACACAGGTTGTTGCCTCTGCTACCCATAATCACGGTTACTCACTTGATCTGGTTTTCCTTCTGGTGATGGAGACTTTTTCTACATGGTGGTGGAACCAGTCATATGGTCAGATCACCACACCATAAGATTCAATCTCCAGGCTCCACCTTATAGGCCTGCCCCCCGTGGAGATGGTCAGATACCACCCTTTGAGGGATGTGACCCTGGATGGTCTATCAGTGGTATTGGACCTATCAGGATTTTTAGGGGTAGGCGAGGATACACAAAGTCTAGGTCAAGCCTATAATAAGGCTGTTACTCAAGCTTTGGATTCTATCACCCCAGTCTGTGTTCTTCCCCTCTTTCTCTGCCCCCAGTCCCACTGGTTTGAAGGGACTGTAATGGATTTGAGATGAGTTTGACAAAGGTTAGAATGACGTTTGTGGAACTTGACCCTTGATGCTGACCACCTTAGACTGATGGACCATTATCAAATCTATCAATCAGCACTCAATTGTAAGAAGGCAGAGTTCCTGTCTGGGGAGATTGCTGCTGCTCTAAACCAACTGGCTCAGCTCTTCTGAACTGTGGACAGGTTGTGCAACCCATCCTGTCTACAAGTTTGAAGTGAGTTTTCACAAGTTAAGTGTGAGGAGTTTGCTCGATTCTTTGCAGATAAGGTAGCCAACATCAGGGCTGAGATCAGTCCAGTGCTTTCTATGGGGTTGACGGTGGTCAGTGCTTGGTCCCATCCCTTTGGTTTTCTTGGACATCTTTTGACTGACCGGAGATTGCCAATGTCATGTGGATTGTCAAGCATTTGCGACCAACATGCTATAGTTTGGATCCGGGCCTAACACGCCTGTTATTGGGGTGTATGCAATCTATTTGGTCAGTCCTTGCAAAGATTGTGTGATGCTCCTTAGAGCTGGGTGAGTTTCCTAGCTCCCTGACGGAGGTGGTGGTGACACCACTCCTTAAGAAAGCTGCTCTGGACAAGAATTGCTTTGCTGACTACAGCCCTATCTCTAACTTTCCCTTTGTTGGGAAGGTGATTGAGAAAGTGGTTGTGCTGCAACTGGAGAACTATCTTATCATCCAAGACATCTATGATCCCCTCTAGTCTGGTTTCTGGAATTGACATAGTACTGAGACCACTCTAATTCAGGTGCTCAGTGATCTTCTGATGACAAGAGACCAGAAGCACTGCTCCATCGTGGTGCATCTTGATCGCTCTTCAGCATTTAACACTGTGGACCATGGGGTACTGCTCCAGTGCCTGAGGGTCATCTGTGGCCTAGTTGGTCCAGTCCTCAGTTGATTTAAATGTTTCCTCTCTGGCAGATCTCAGAGAGTGCTGTCAGGGTGTTTTCCTCCAGCCCATTCTCTCTGCTACGTGGGGTCCCTCAGGGAGCGGTGCAATCCTGGGAGCTGTTCACAGTGTACATGCTGCCCCTCGGAGACATTGTAAGATGATACGGGCTGAGGTGTCACTGCTATGCAGATGATACTCAGCTCTGTCTGTCTTTTGCACCTGACCAACATAGTGTGGTCTCAGTCTTTAGCAGCTGTCTAGCGGAAATCCATGACTGGATGAAATCCAGTTGGCTGAAATTGAATTCTGAGAAGACTGAGATGTCAGTGGTCGATCCCGGTCACTGGATAGAGAGGTCAGTAGCAGGGTTTCCCTCAGGTCTTTGGCTTTGGGGTGCCCAGCTGCCCTCCTCTGAACAATTGCGTGATCTGGGGGTGGTTCTTGATGATGGGCTAACACTGCATTCACAGGTGTCGTCAGCAATCAAGTCGTCCTTTTACCATATCAGGAACATCACCAGGATCAGGCACCTTGTTCCATCTGGCTGCCTGCCTGCATTGATCCCCTACTTTGTGATCTCGCACTTAGACTTCTGCAACTCCCTGTATCTTGGGCTGCCGGGGGTTGATATCTGTCACTTGCAGCTGGTGCACAATGCTGTGGCACGGTTCTTGGTGGGGACTCCCCATTCGAGCCATATCACTTCTGTGCTGCGCTAACTGCACTGACTGCCCATACAGTGGTGGATCACCTTCAAGGTCAGACTTCTGACCTATAAGGCCCTGCATGGACTGGGTTCAAGCTATCTGTAAGAGCTCCTGACTCCCTACAGCTCTGATTGCCCTCTCCACTCAACTGAAGAGGGGTTGTTAGAGATTGCCAGGGTTCATCTGAAAAAGACTGGGGCCCGGGCTTTTATGCATGGTTCCCCCACCCTGTGGAACTCTTTACCTCATCAGATTCAAGAGTACAGGACTGTGGAGAGCTTCAAGGCAGCCTTGAAAATCCATTTATTTAAGCAAGCTTTTAATGATTGTTTTATTTGATTGCTTGCACTCTGTATTATCAGTTTTTTAATTGTTTATTGTCTTTTATATGTATTTTAATTATGTAAAGTGCTTTGGTTTTAGAATTGCACTATAAAAATAAAGTATTATTATTATTATTATTCCCAGTGGAAGCAGGGACAGAACAATATGTATGAGCAAGCATCGGGGCAGGAGATGTGGACATAAGTCAATCTTTGGTGGAGAGAGTCCAAAGGGTATTGTAATCTCTAAAAGAAAATAAGGCTATGGTGCCAGATTGGATTCATCCAAGGATACCAAAAAAACTGAGCACAGTGCTAGCTATCCCTCTGGCAGCACAATTCAGCAATTCATTGGAGAAAAGGGTAGTTCCAGAGGACTGGAGGAGGGAAAAAGCTGACCCTCTGCACTAAAAGAGGCAGCTAAGAGGAGGCTAGGAGGTTAGCAATTATAAGCCAGTCTGTCTCTCATCAGTGGCAGCGACATTAATGGAAATAAATGTACATTTCTAGATGAAACACTTAATTTCTGAGAAGTGGAACAGGAATCATGTGATGAAGGATGAAAGGGAAAGCAGTGTACTTCTGGATTGCCAAGGATAGTTTCATCACCACATGCACTGGATTACCAGAGGAGAAGGATGCTTGCACTGCAGTGGCAGTAGAACCAGTGGATTTCTGTGGTTTAATGAACTATACTCCCTTTGGCTCTACTACTATTACCCAGCAGCCCTTGTCCTCATAACCCCAAGACCATTACTTACAGTTCCTGTTCAACCAAAAAATGTTCCATTCCAACCTCCACAAATGACAAGTGCACAACCTGAACTTGAAGAACTGGTATGGTTAATCATTTATCTGCTTGTTTCATACTCTATTCATCCCTTTATCCTCTTATTCTCCTCTTCATGCTTTCAACGTGCATCAACAACACATGCATGACTGATGATGGCATGATGCAGCCACTGCTGGATGTTAATAATGATGGCTCACAGTAGTAGTTGATGTTTCTTAGATGCCCATGTGATGTGCACACTGCACTTCCAGGATACAGAAATGATGCAGTACCATTTGACTACTTAGGTGATGGGTAATGGCAAAACCACCTGGCCAGCCTCTCACTGACAGATCACGCCCCACTGGTAAACCTTGATTGTGTCTCACATAGCAGTCTGTGTTACTTTTCCTTCACTGACTGGCCATCAGGCTCACACCCAGCAGCAAAAAATTAAAAATATGGATTTTTGTGCCCCACTGAACCAATATTAGTCAGTTAAAAGTGTCAAATCCTTCAAAATCAAAGGGTTGGCACAAGTGCCTCGGTCACAGATGCAAGGCTAGACCAGTGCTATGGTGATCTAACTTCTTGCATCCCAGGTTCTGCACTTATAGCAAGCATTTGCATCATGATTCTTTGAAAATCACACTTGCTGCAATGTTTGGTGTAAGTCACAACTTGTGTCAAACACCCTGCCTCAAGTTCAGTACACCGACACATCTTGACTGAAAATCGAGCCCAATGTGTTCAATTCTACTTACTCGAACACTACACTTCTTACTTGTGTGTTCTTTTTATGGTTGTGGTGAGTACCTACAAGTACTGTACCTGGTTTATGCTCAAGACCTTTCTTAACAGTCTGCAAACTGATACTGTCAAGCCAAAATTATTTTAAAAATAGAAATTGCCATTGTTTTGGTCCATAAACTGTGATTTTGAAATATGTGCATTATATATGCAAATGTGTATACTATATCTAATATTGCAAGTACTCTTAATTGCATGTACTCTTCCTAAAAGGATAAAAACTTGACTTTGCATCATTTACATTATAATTAATTTGCCTTTAATTCATATTTTCATATTAGCAACAACAAAAATTATCAATGACCAGAAGTGACAATCACTTGATAATCCACAGATCATCAGAATCCCTCAAGTTGATTTATGCATTGACAAAAATCAGTAATCATTTGCTGGTGACTTGAAAGTTATGTTTGATGATTAAATCATTATATGCAGTATGATTTTAGATCATGATATCCCTGGATGATCATATATTAGCATTTGATGATTAAAATAGATCACTCATAACTGACCTTCAAAAAATGTGATTGATGATATAGTAAGTTGCCTGGGCAGACATTTATCAGTGGTAAAGTGGAAGATGGCACAGACATGAAAGAAGCAAAATGCCACTGATGGTTGATCACTTTCATCATCAGAAATAACACCAGTGGAGTACATTACTAGGTTTATTAGTTGTTTTTTTTTGGGGGGGGAAGGCCGTGGCCCATCTTGATTTCCTCCCACACAATGTGGGCAAGTTTTGAGATAAAGGCTTTATAGTTAGCCAGGTGTCAAGCCCCCTTTTAAAAACATCAACGCTAACTGAATAAACCAATGTTTGAGGTAATTGTTTCCATAGTCTGGGAGCACTGACCGAGTAGCAATTTTTTCTATGGTTAGTTCATGCATAAGGGACAAAGTGTTGTTTGTTATGACTTCTGGGCATGATTCGCCTATTTGCAAGAAAAAAGACCACACAGTCATAAGATCAGGATTTTTCAATAATGTATAGATTAGAATTTGGTCCCTCCTAATTCTTCTATTTTGCAAAGAGTGCAAACCTGTTATCTGTAATCTGTCAAAATAAGAACTTTTTGCTAGTCTTGGTACCATCCTTGTAGCCCATCGTTGAATCTTCTCAAGTCACTTTATGTCTCCCATTAGATGAGGGCTCCAAAATGAGGACCCATAATCAATTTGAGGTCTAACACATGCCCTGTAAAGAGGTATCAAGCATTGTTCAGTTTTTGTAATGAAGGACCACTGAATTTGTTTGAGTAACCCATTTGTTGTATTTGCTATTTTTAAGCAATGATCTGAGAAGATTAGTCTGGAATTAACCAAAATACCGAAGTCTCTTTCTTTATAAGTAGATTTATTCAAACTATTATTTATGTAGTAACTGTGTTTTGGATTTTGAGTTCCATAATGCTTAACCGTGCATTTATCAGAATTAAATTCCATGTTGTTATTAATTGCCCATTTTTCAATATTTAGTAAATCTAATTTAAGTGAATTGGAATCATGAGTGTTATCCACTACACCCCCAAGCTTAGAAACATCGGCAAATTTAGACAGCCAATTTTTATTACTTGTTTGCATATCACTAATATATATGTTAAATAAAATAGGGCCAAGTACCAAGCCCTGTGGAATCCAACTGGAGACTATGCCTAAATTAGAAAAACAACTATTTATGGAGACCCTCTGTGTTCTATTTGTCAACCATGCACTGATCCATTTTATTAGTCCATAGGAAAATCCCAGTGATTCCATTTTTTAATAAGGTTTCCATGGTGAACTTTGTCAAATATGTTGCTGTAATCCAGCAATATGACATTGATCTGTTGTCTATTTTCTAGACCCAAGCTAATATTGTTATAGAAGGACAACAAGTTAGTTGTGTAAGAGTAACCAACTTTAAACCCATGCTGGGTGATGTTGTATATGTTTAATTCCTTCATTTCTTTCACCAAGTATGATTTTATTATTATTTCCATGGTTTTGCAGATGATTGATCTTATGGGTCAAAAGTTCTGAACAAATTATCTACTACCCTTCTTATGAATTGGGGTAATAGCAGCTGTTAGCCAGTCTGCTGGAATTTCGGCTAACTGTAAGGATCTATTAAATTAAATTTTTAATGGTATTGAATTTGCTTCTGCAGTTTCAGTGAGAAATCTGGCACTGATTTGGTCAGGTCCTGGACTGGTAGATTTCTTTAAAGATTTAAGAAGGGAAAGAATATCAGAAACAGTAATATTATAACTGTTTTTGAGATTTTGGCATGAGTTGGGATCCATGTCAGGAATATAATGATCTTTTTTAGAAAAAATGAACAGAAATAGGAGTTAAAAAGGTTAGCTATATCAATATCTGACTGTATTATATTACCTTTCTAAAGTTCCCCTTTTTATTATTTAATTATGAGAATAGTGCTTTATAAACATCTTTAGTGTGGGCCAGTTTGAATTCAATTTTCATCTTTGCTTTTTTAATCATACTTTTTAAAGTTTGTAAGGATTTTTTATATTTGATATAGGTTATACTATTCTCTACAGATTTGCTTGATTTAAGTTTTTTAAATAACCTTTTTTTCTTTTTAATCTGTAATCTAATAGATTTATTTAGCCACTTGGGTATCCTACCTTTATTATTTTACTTATTTTTTATGGATACATATGTTTACTCTAATGTAAAAATTATGTCTTTTAATTTAGTCCAGGCCTCATTTACTGTAAGACCATAAAATATTTTTGTCCATTTAAGATTATTTAATTTATTAATAATACCTTCAAAATTGACACAGTCATAGTTCCTATATGTTGACTTTTTCTTTAATCTGTGGTGTTCACCTGTTAGTTCAAACATGATTGAATAATGATCACTATTTCCTAAAGGATCCAGTATTGTGATCTTAGGAAGTTTGTGACTTATATTGGAAATAAGAAGATCAAGGATATTCCCACCTCTCGTGGGTGAGCTAACTAATTGTGACAAACCATTTACAGTTAACATGTTCAGAAAAATAGCATCTTGCTTGATATTACTTGTGTTTGTAGACCAACTAATATGGGGCATATTAAAATCTCCCATAATTATTACATATTTATGGTCTGAAAAGGTTTCAATATCCCTTAATAGAGTTTCTCTGTAAATAAGATCTGAAGAAGGGGGATTATAACAGTTTCCCACTATGATTTGTGGAAGGCCTTTTATCTGGATAGCCACCCATATACTATCTATATTATACTGTGACTGTATTTCATAGGATGGAATATCTTCTCTTACATAAAGCCCGACCCCTCCCCCACCTTTTTTGTCAATTCTGTTTTTTATGATAGAGCTTATAACCTGGAATTTGTTGATTCCATATGGAATTTGAGTCCCACCAGGTTTAAATTATTTCTATATCTAAATTTAATAATTTACTTTTAGCTTCTAATTCCATTAATTTTGAAATATTCAGTGATCGAGCATTTAGTGACATCAATTTATATCATTTGAATGACTGACTTTCTGGGTGTTTAAGAGATATGGGTAATGCCCCTTTCTTCCCCATCCTAGTTAGTTTAAATAACTTTTTATGGTTTTTAATAAAGTTTTCCCCATCATAAAGTTTTTCCCTCATCTACTAAGATAAGTCCATCCCAAACATACATGGTGGCATACACTTTCAAACAAGCCACATTGGAAAGAGAGGATGATGGTACTGACACCATACCAGATAAGGTCACAGTAGCATGCCCCAGTAGCAAACCCAGAGAAGAGCAACACTAAATGCATGTCCCACTGCAGATACCTTACCTGTTGGGTCAGAGAATTAGGTGGTAGTTGTGGAACGAGACAAACTGATTAGGGGGACACACAGCTTACACTACTAGCCTTGTGATTTAGTTGCTTCCATGTCTTTGTTCAAAACTATGTGGCTAAAACTATTAGACCACTTACATTACAGTGAATATACAGTAAGGCAATATCATGAATCAGGTTACAACATCTGTAGTGGTGACTCACTTTAATGGAAAGTCAATATTTGAAGTTTGATGGATGGGAGCAACCGGCCACAAACCCTTCCTGGTGTATATAAACCACCTTTCTCCAGCTTCATTCAGCAGTTCTGTTTCTTTGCTGCAGACAGAGGCTTTACCACACTCATGGTTGCTTCTTTCCTCTCAGTTGTCTTGGGCCATTGTGTTTGTTTTTTCCCCTTTGGCTTCTGTTTGGACTTTGCCTTCTGCAGCTATGATTAGTATATTTTGCTTTTCCTGACTTTGGCATTAGGTTTTCTGCTTTTCTGAAGGGCAGCCAACCACTTCTGTTGCTCATATATCCTCATTTACCACAAGTGTTTACCTGCAGTGTGTTTTAAATTTGCTAACTCGATTCTATGTCCTGCCTCTGTCATGCTGATGTATTTCATTCCTGTTCTCTCAGCCTGTTTTACCTACTGTTCATAATCAGCACTAACAACCTTTTCACTGCAATCATTATTCACGCCGTGCATTCCAACATGCAGTTGCAACCACCTCTTCCTGCTTTTCTCAGTTAGTCAGCTATCACTCATTCATCCAACACTCAATCACTCTTTTTCAGTATTTTGCAATAGTCATGATTGTACTACAGCTTACTGCAATTCCTGCTCATGGATGAGAATTCACTCTGAATACGGCCTTTAATATGCTTTCTTATTTTCTGTACCTTGTAATTCAGTTCATTTTTTACCATACCAGTTGTTCTTCTACAGTCTTCATTCAGTCCAATCCAATCTATCAATTGTTCCCTCTGAATCATGCACTCAGCCTATTTCTGCATCATGCAATCAGGCTTTAGAAATGTTTTCCTACTGGACATTATCATATAGCAACATAGAATATGATGGCAGATAAGGACCACTTGGCCCACCTAGTCTGCCCATTTCCTTACTTAATGGATAAGCTGCAGATCATAGTTAACCAACAGCCTACTTCCTCCTACCCCCCACTAGAATTGTCTTATGTCTGTCCCATGCATTCTTGAATTCCCACACTGTTTTTGACTCCACTACCTCCTCAGGAAGACTGTTCCATGTATCCACAACCCTCTCAAGAAAAATACTTCCTCACATTATCTCTGAGCCATCCCCTCTATCTTCAAATTGTGCCTTCTTGTTCTTGCATATCTTTTCTAAAGATGTTACCCTCTTGAGACTTTGTTGATTCCTTGAGGTGCTTGAAAGTTTCTATCATGTCCCCCCTCCTCCTTTCCTCGAGGGTATACATATTAAGCTCCTTTAATCTCTCTTCGTATGTCTTCTGGTGCAGACCCTGCACCATTTTAGTTGCCCTCCTCTGGACAGCCTCCATCCTGTCTATGTTCTTGTGGAGATGGGGTCTCCAGAACTGCATGCAGTACCCCAGATGGGGTCTCACCAACTGTTTGTATAGAGGGATAGCAATTTCCTGTTTTCTACTGGTGATGCCTCTCCCTATGTATCCCATTATCCTGCCAGCCCTCCTTACTGCCTTCTCACATTGCTTGCTCAGCTTTAGGTCATCTGATATGACTATTCCCAGGTCCCTTTCCATTTTTGTTGCTGTTAGTATCTCACCCCCCATTGTGTATTCTTTCCCTTGGATTTTGTTTCCCAGGTGCATTACTTTGCACTTCTTTGTATTGAATCAAAGCTACCATACATTTGACCATTCCTCCAACCATGTCAAGTCTCATCTCATCCTTTCCACCCCACCTTTTCTATCGACCCCTTTGCAGATCTTTGTGTCATGTGCAAAGAGACATACTTTTCTTCAAGTCCCTCTGCAATGTCAC
The DNA here is from genome assembly GCA_016271365.2 of Neoceratodus forsteri. Classification (NCBI taxonomy): domain Eukaryota; kingdom Metazoa; phylum Chordata; order Ceratodontiformes; family Ceratodontidae; genus Neoceratodus; species Neoceratodus forsteri. The sequence goes on along the minus strand of CM057452.1, from coordinate 766,488,905 downwards.
TTATAAAGACATTAAAGAGCACTGGTCCCAGTACTGAACCCTGTGGTACTCTACTAGTAACCCCATTTCTTCAGTATGAACTCTGTTTACTATTACCCTTTGTGTCCTGTTGTCCAGACAGTTTGTTACCCAGGCTACCACCTTGGGACCCACTCCAAGGCTGACTAACTTGTATATTAATCTTTTGTGTAGGACTGTGTCAAATTCCTTGCTAAAGTCTAGGTAGGCCATGTCCACAGTCCCTCACTGGTCTACTACTTTGGTCACCCAGACAAAGAAATCTATTAGATTCGTCTGGCATGACCTTCATGCTGTGAATCCATGCTGCCTTGAGTTCTGTGTCTCGCTGGCCTCTAGGTACCCAACAGTTCTTTCCTTAAGAAGTGATTTCATCATTTTCCCTACCACTGAGGTTAAACGAACATGTCGGTAGTTTCCTGCCTCTGCCTTGCTCCCACTTTTGTGAAGTGAAGTCACACCCACCCTCCTCCAGTCCTCAGGTACCACCCCATCCTCCCATGATTTGTTAAAGAGGGAAGTCAGTGGTGTCTAGTCACTAGTTCTACCCTTAGTTCTTTTAGAATTCTTGGGTGAATCCCTTCAGGCCCTATTGCTTTTTCCACCTTCAGTTTAAAGAGTTCTTTCAGAACCCTTTCTTCAGTGAATGGACTGGTATCAACTCCCCTATCTAGAGTGTTTCTATTGTTTGGTTTAGATACCTCCGCCTCCTCTTCTTTTGTGAATATTGAGCAGAAGTATTGATTCAGTATCCCTGCTTTTTCACTGTCACCTTCTGCCCACATTCCCTCCCTGTTATAAAGCCTCAGTATCACTCCCTTGGTCTTTCTTCACTCCCTAATGTACCTATAAAAGAGTTTATCCCCCTTCTTGACAAAGCTGGCTATCTTTTCCTCAGTTTGGGCCTTTTCTATTCTGACTGCCTTCCCTGCCTCTTTCTGCTTTAACTGATATAGTTCTCTGTCCTGCTCCTTCTGTGTTTCCTTATATTTCCTGAATACTATCCTTTTCTCCTTAACCTTCACTGCCACCTCTTTTGAGAACCATAGTGGCTTTTTCCTTTGTTTTGTTTTGTTGATTTGCTTTACACAAAGGCTGGTTGCCTCTGTGATGGCAGTTTTGATTTTTCCCCCTTCTTGCCTGTTTGCTAGTGCTTTTCTGAGGCACTCTCCCATTTTGCCAAAGTCTGCCCTACTAAAGTTCAACACCCTTGCTTTGGTATGGCTTGACCCTACAGCTGTGTTTATTGTGAACCACACTGTTTGGTGGTCACTCATTCCCAGATGGCTACCCACTTCTTAATCTAAGATCCTCTCTCCATCTCCCTTTGAAAGCACCAGGTCTAAGATTGCTCCCTGCAGAGTGGGCTCCAACACTAGTTGTGTGAGGCATGCCCCCTGTAGGGCATCGAGAATGACCCTCCTCTTGGATGTGGCTGTAGTAAAGGTGCTCCAGTTAACATCTGACATATTCAGGTGCCCCATCAACAATATCTTTCCTTTTTCTGCCAGTCTAAGAATTCCTTCTATCATTTCCTTGTCCATTTCCTCCCCATGATATGGGGGTCTGTAAACAACCCTGTGCGGATTGTGGTGCCATTTCCTGCTTCCAGGGTGACCCACAGTGCCTCTTCCCCTCCCTGTTTACCCTTTAGTTCTGTTGCTTTGATTCCTTCCCTTATGTAGAGAGCTACTCCTCCTCCTCCTCTTTTACCCTCCCTGTCCCTTCTGTAGATTGTGTACCCTGGTATTTTGACATCCCAGGCATGGGTCTCCCTGTACCATTTTTATGTGACCGCCATAATATCCAGACACCCCTCTTCCATCAAGGCCACTAGTTCAGGGAGGTTATTACCGAGACTACAGGCATTGGTATTCATCGCCTTCCATTTTTTGATGCCCTTACCCCTTTTAGGTCCATCCCTGTCCTTACTGCTTTTCCTTTTTCTGGATTTACTCATGTTCTGCTCCCTATTGACTTCTCTACCTTTGTGTCTACTTTGCTAACTACCCTGTTTTGTGGAGGGGGGGAATTTTCTTGCTTGTCTTCAGTGCCTCATCCCCTTGGCTAGTTTAAATGTCTGGCAATGAAGTATTTAAACCTATCACCTAGGATCCGGGTTCTACTCCCAGACAGATGCAGCCCATAATGCCAGTATAGACCTGTATCCATCCAGGTGTACCCCCAGTCTCCAATGAAGCCAAATTCCTGAGCTCCGCACCAGTATTTCAACCAGTCATTGAATCCCATGGTGTGCAGTACCCTAGCCTCACCCATTCCATAGATAGGTAGCACTTTTGAGAAAGTTACCATGTGTGCCACTTGTCTAAGGCCCTTTCCCAACTACACAAACCCCTGCTGCACTGCTCTGATCCCATTCCCAGCCAGGTCATTAGTTCCTAGGTGGACAGTGACTCCAGCACCTGCTCCTGTGCAGCTGCTCCCAAGATCCTGAGGATTTGCTTCCTGTCCCTCCAAGCCATGTCACTGTGCAGGTACCTTACCTCCCTCTCCCTTCCCTCCTCCATTTCTACCCCACAAATGATTCAGTCCCCATCAGGAGTTGTTTCCTTCCCCTGTGGGGTCCTGTGCCACCCTTCTATGGGTCTCCTTTGTGGGGGTTCCCAGCATCCTCCTTGGTCTCCACTGCCAGTGCCTCCACAGAGGAACCACACTCATCCAGAATGGTGAATGAATTGTGAAGAGGCACAGCTGGAGGGATGCACCTCTGTTCCACCACCTTCACCCTCCCTGAGCCTATCATGGTCCAACCACTCCTTTTTCTTGGCAACCTCTGTGGCAGTGGTGGTGGCCTGGGTGGTCCCTGGCTGGGGGAGGAGGTTTCCTGTATCCTCACCAGGTCAGCATGGAGACAGGCATCATACTCCCTCAGATCAGAGAGGTGCCTGCAAATAGGGCAGCAACACAGCATCTAGAACATCTCCCAGAAGACTGCCACTCCACAGCCAGTGCATTGAACTACTCCCCACATGTATGTTTCCCTTCCTGTTTAAGAGTTATTTTGGTGTGTGCAAGTGTGTGAGTGTGTTTATCCCCTATTCAGTGTGTTGTGCCTTTAACAATATGAACAGGTGTATGTACTTTGCATTTTTGGGGAAGTGATGTCAGAACCCCTGATATAAAGCAAATGATGTGCTTGGGATGGGTGGGGTGAGGGGCAAGGTGGGTGCGACCAAGCCCGTGCCCTACAGAAACAAACATCTACAACTCTGACCGAACACCACTGTGAGTGCCCTCCTTCCTTTCAAACACCTATTTTACAGAGTTCAAGTAACAGTTCTAGGCACAAATAACTGCAAATATTTTTCCAGCTAAATTTCCTCCCAGGCAAATAAAAGTTACACATAGAAAAGTCAACCCCCAAAACAGAGAGCTAAAACATTGACTTCTACTTACTTACACTGGCCCCAAACATTAAGAATTCAATTCAGTGTACTTCTATTAAATCACCTCCTTGCTATAAGGAAACTGGTGGCTGTTCTCTGTCTCACATACAGCAATATTATTGTACAATATTGTCTACTGTTGTAATTTTTAATGTGACTAATTTTGGGTTTCCCTGAAAAAGGGACTTGCTGTCTCTGTGGGTCTACAAGGTTATCAAAATTCAAAAAATAAATATTTCCCAGTCCTACTCACTCACTATCCTTAGTTCACATTTTAAAAGGGAATCCCCCAGCAGGCAGGGTTCCTTATCAGGCCACTTGTCCCCTGGGGTGCCTTCTGGCATTCTCAATGCTCAAGGGGAAGCTTAAGTCAAGCAGACCCATGGCCAGCAATACCTCACAGCATAGTATTTAAAATTTCAGCTGCCAGAGAGTGGGACCTAAAGCCCACATGGGTTCCTTTAACTCTGCAGAGCACATTGGCAGCACAACTAAAAGCTAGTTTCCCTGTGTCCACCTGGTCTAATTCTTTGTCCCCCTCCTTTAGTTTTCAGTTAAGGTTAGGCCTCCATACTACATTGAGGCTAGGAGCTACCCTGTCAACAGTTGCTCCTCTTCGTATTCCACATTTTTGGGGTGGGCCTTTTTCAAAGGTTCTTCCTTTACATACTATACATAGATATGAACATGTTGGCAGATAAAGATCTTACAGTTTATCTAGTCTGTTTGGTTGTGTAGCTCCCTAAGTATTCAAAATGGGAACTGCTCATTCCCATTTCCATTTTGACCTTCTTCAGCTTCCTCCTTCCCCACACTTGACCGCCTTCTACCCACAACTTTTCTCCTCACCCTGTCCCATCCCTTCCAGAAGCTGTCACCATTTGTAGGCATATCACCTCCTCTGGCAACTCATTACATTTGACCAAGACCCTCTTGGTGAGAAAGTGCCTCATCTGCCTCCTGAACCTTCCTCTCACCAGCTTTAGGCTTTAGACCCTAGTGGTCTTGTTCCCACTGAGGCTGAAGGCCCTCAGTGCTCACCATGTTAATACCCTTAAGTTACTTAAAGGTCTCAGTCATGTCTTTGCTCTCCCTTCTTTTCTCAAGAGAATACATGTTGAGTTCCCTGAGTCCTTCCTCCTTGGTGTTGCCCTACTGGCCCTATTTCACTTTGGATTCCCTTCCTTGACAGTCTCCAGCAACTGGGTATCCTTCATAAGATATGGGCACCAAAACTGCACATTGTACTCCAAGTGTGGTGTTACCAGTGCCCTGTACGGTGGCAGAATGACTTCCACCTTCCTGTTGATAATTCCATTGACTATGCAGCCCAGCATCTGATTTTCTTTGGTTGCTGCTCTCTTGCAGTGTACAGAGTGTTTAAGGTTACTGATGATTATCACGCCGAGGTCATTTTCTTCCTCTAACCTGGTTACCTGCACATTGCCCAGCCAGAATTTGGTCACCAGATTATTTGCCCTCAAGTGCATAACTTTACACATCTTAGCATTGAACCCCAGCTACCAAATGCTAGACCACTTTTCTAGCCTAGCAAGGCCCTCCTTAATTTCCTGTCTTTCCTCCTCTCTAAACACCCACCCACCCACAGCACAGAACTTGGTTTTATTTGTGAACAAGCAGATTTTACCCTTGATCCCATCCATGATGTCACATTCGAAAACCTTAAACAACACTGGACTGAGCACCAAGCCCTCTGGGACCCCCACTGGTCAAAGGCCTTGCTTCTAAAAATTCTTCTGTGACTACAACCATTTGGCCTCTATCCTACAACCAACTTCTGATCCATCCCATGAGCTTAGCCCCTACTGCTCAGGTCTTTGTTTCCTGACCAGTCTCATAAAAGGCAGCAAGTTAAAGGCCTTGCTGAAATCCAGACATAAAATATCAACTGCCTGGCCCTTGTACATTGTCCTAGTGATCCAATGAAAGAGGCCAAAAAGGTTACTATGGCAGGATCTCCCTGACACAAACTCATCCTGCTTCTTATCCCAGAGCCCATTTTCTTCCTGAAAGCCAATAGGTCTCTCTTTCAGGATAGTCTCCATCAGCTTACCCACTATTGAAGTCAGGCTGACTGGTCTGTTGTGTTCTGGTTAGCTCTTCAACCCACTTTTATGGAGAGGCACCACGTGCACTGTTTCTTAGTCCTAGGGCATATTTTTGGACTCCATAGAGGTGTTATATGAGTCTGCTAGGGGACCCACCAATTCTCTAAGTACTATCAGGTGCATGTTATCTGGCCCCAGTTTTTCATCCACTTTTAGCTCCCTTAGGCCATTGAGTAGCCTACTGGCTTGAATTGTGCCATCTGTGACTTACCCCCTCCCTGTTTTCACTCCCTAGTCCTTTGTGTACTGGTCTGTCCATCTCCCAAGTGAAGACTGAACAGAAGTACCTGTTGAGCACCTCCTCCTTTTCTTAACTACCCAATACCCAATCTGTCTAGTTTTTTGCCTGAAAATCTCATCCTTTATATTTCCTTTCTCCCTTATATACCTGAAAAAGGCATTCTCACCTGCTTTTTCTCCTGGGCTAGTGGCATATCTTTTGTGGCCTTTGCCTCCTTTACCACTCTGCTCTCCTCTCTTGACTTAGCAGTGTAGCCCATCCTATTCTCCTCCTTGTGAGCATGCTTGCACCATCTAAATGCAGCCCTTTTATCCCCCACTGTATTTTCCCCCTCCTTGCTAAATTATCTTGACGTTTTGGCCTTAGCTTTCTTACTTTTGATTTAGGCACACTCACTAGTGACCTCAATCAATCCCTTCTTTATTATGACTCATTTCTGTACCACATCCATCCCCACTCTGATTCCAGCAAGATGCCCTTTTCCAGTCCACCCCAGGTAGATTGAAATCCCCCATTATTACCACTTCCCTCCTGCTGGAGATATCTATGATCCAGGACCCCAATGCCCTGTCCAATCCTTCATCCTGGGAAGGTGGTCTGCAGACCACCCTCATCATTAGTTTCCTTCCTTTTGTGAATTGGACATGTATCCACAAAGCTTCACGCTTGCACTCTGCCTCTTTCTCTCTGATGCATGTTATCCACTCCTTCACATAGAGAGCTCCCCTTCCCATACCCCTATCCTTTCTGTACATCTTATACCCGGGAACTGCTAGGTATCTGTTATGGTTCTGTGTGGCCCATGTCACTGTGGTCACCACTGTGTCCACCTCTTTCTCAGCCAACAATGACTGCAATTCTGACATTTTGTTCCCCAGACTTCTGGCATTTAGAGACACCAACCTGCACTGCGACTCTGGACCTCCCCTTACTCCTGACCTGCCTCATTCCACACCCTCATCCCTTGGCTCCTCGATTCTTACCCCACCCCTCCCATCCTTCCACTCCTCTTGCTGTCCTAATTAGGAGATGAGGCCTATTGGTCTCCTCCACCAGGTGACTATGGGTGCTGTGCATCCTGCTGCCCCCACCCTTCAGTTTAAATTTAGATTTTTTTTTCACACAGTCCTCCAGTTTTCCCTTCAGGACCCTTGTGCCATGTCTATTTAGGCATAGCCTGTATGGTGCATACAGATCATTGTTATCCCAAGGGCCCCCCAACCACCAATGCATCCATATGCTATCACCGCACAACACCGTCTAAGCCATTTGTTAAATTTAGCTGTCTTTACTTTCCTTGCTGTACTAGCCCTCTGGACTGGAAGCACCTCTGAGAAGACTAGCAACATCCCTTCTACCCTACAGATCCCCTCTCCGAACCTCTCTTGCACTATCCCCACCTCAGATCATACAAGGTAATTTGTACAAATGTAAACTATAATGCAAGGTTCTCCCCTTCCTGTCCCATGCACAGTGCTATTTGAGGTTCCACCCAGATCATACAAGGTAATTTGTACAAATGTAAACTATAACGCAAGGTTCTCCCCTTCCTGTCCCATGCACAGTGCTATTTGAGGTTCCACCCTCCTTGCCATCATCCCTGGCATACATTCTACCCTCTTACATTCTGACCTTTCCCCCATTTCACACCCTTCACATCTGAATTCCCCAAGATCACCAATATCACCCCCTCATCCTGGGCCATCTCTCCCTTCTGTCTATACTGCTGTCAATTCCTATCTGGTTCCTCCTTTCCCTTTTGTCCTTCTTCTACTCCCTCCTGACCCTTTACACCCACTATCCCCTTCCCTTGTCCTGAACCTCTCCCTCCTTCCCTTGCCTTGGTAAACACACAAGATTGCCTTGCAGCACTTCCACAAAGTTATCACATTGGAGAGATAGAGTGAGAGTTACCATTCCAAAACTTTCCCCTGAGTTGGAATTTCAAATTAGCAGAGTGAGCCATAGTAAGAGAAGACATGACTGATGGGATGCTGGCAGAAGGCATGGATCCTCATAGGCTCCTCTCCTGTTCTTGCTTTTCTTTTTGGAGTGTCAGTACCATAATGTAGCTTCTGTTATAACATTGTCCCTGGTAGTAGGATTTCTGCTGTGAGTTAGGGTTGGATGGTGGCTCAGTTTATCATATAATCTTACCATTCCCTTTCTCCTCTGGAAGTCAAGCCTCTGTCTGCTTTGTCACCAGCTGTCAGTTGTCTGTCATCATATTGCTCATCTGTGTTTGCAGCTCCTGCTTCAGTGCCATTTTTGGCTCCTTTGCTAGGTATCTTTAGCCAAAGGAATCACATTCCCACAGCACTGGTAGGGTGGAACCCTCCATAAGTGGGTTCCTTTGCATTCACAGTACCCCAGCAGGGTGGTAGCCCCTCAGAGAACAGAGAATCTTAATGGCCAAAGTAACAACATATGACAAACAATCCAATCATACAACAAGCCATTGGCTACTAACATGTTGCACAAGAATTACGTCACACTGTGGTTGTGTACACCCATTAAATGAAAAGGCAATGCCTCCTTCTCTCACTCCCTCCCCTCTTCCATTCACCACCCTGTCCACCACTTGTGTTATGCTCTTCACTTCCTCTTTTTCCATAGAGCACTTTGTACCTTTTTTTTTTAAATAGCATTTATTTATCTCTGCACTCAGCCTGCTACTCCTTGCTCCTCTTCTGGCCTATAACCTTTTCCTGGTTGCTACTATATACAATATATCTGGGTATAGCACTGCTTACCCTGTTATGTCTCATGCATGGTCTCCAGTCATTACCTTGCATCTGCACTATCTTCATATGATACTGTCCACTGTCTAGGCTTTCATATACGCTGTATTAGTTCCTCTTTTTATGAACTGAATTTTCTCTGGACATATGTATTTGTATTATGTTTTTGCACTGTATGTATTGTATTTTATTACATTTTTGTTCTGCCTCCCCCTTTATGTAACCCCTCCCCCCAGGACACTTCTGGAAATTAGCTGTTCACAGCTCATGTTGTCTCTCATGCTGAATCCTTTTCAAATAAATAAATTAAGCAATACCAACTTTCTGGACTATATAAACCAGCATCCTCCAGCCTCATTCAGATGCTCATGTTCTTGTTTCTCATAGGAATCATCTTAGCATGGCACCATTAGGGGGTGGAACCCTCCTCAAGAAGAATTAGTTGCATTTATTGTACCCCAACAGGGTGGTAGTTCCTCAGGTGTCAAATAGTGTGAATGGCCTTTGTAACAACATATGACTGTCTAACAATCTACCCCACTACACTGAAAAACTCAATCCCTTATAGCCAGTTTCTTAGGCTTGGGAAAATATGCAGTTCTGCAGCTAATATTAATACACAGGGAAATGGATTGAAAATAAGTTTTCATCTAGGGACTATGATAGAGCCCTTCTGATGAAAGCAAAAAGCAAAGCATTAGCAGTGGACAGGAGAGATCTCTTGAAAGTCCAAAACAACAGGGAAACTAAGAAAATTGGACTTAAGTTTTATTAATTAACATTAATTCTAAATTATGTATTGTAGCCTGTTACTGTATCTGCAGTACCTATACTTGCCTTCAGATGTCTTTATACTTGCTATTTCTTGCAATTAATTCTGGGTCTCACCTGCAAAAGTAACATAGGTCTCAGTCTGCCCACCTGGTCACCAAAATTCAATAAATAAACAAACCATACCTTTGTTACCAAATTTAGTAACTGAACTGGTAAGGTTGGGAACATAATCTGGCATAACTGGCCTATCTTGCTGGGTTATCATGCGGTTACTGTAGCTGTGGGATGTAAACCCAGAGGTCCAGATTTTCAATGGGTGGCGCAGGGCTTGCATTAAGCCCCGTACCACAACACTTTGAATTTGCCACTATGCCAATCCCTTTTGCCACACCTGTGCCTGATTTTCTATGCTGGGGCACAGCTGCAACAGTTTCCCTGCTTTATAGCAGTTTGCCCCAAATCTTGGCCACAAGTTCTTTAGAAATGATCCCTGAGATTGATGCAAGCTTGACCACCAAAAAAATGGTCTAGCTTGCAACAACTGTGGCACAGGATAGAAAACCTTATTAGATTGATGCAGGCCTGGTTCAACCAGGGTTTGTGGCAATACTGCCACTTTAAAAATCCAGCCCAGTGTCTTTTATCAGGGCACTCACCCTTAGAGCAAATTGATGCATAACAAATTCAATGGATGCATTAGTAGCAGGAATACTTTAAACTGGTCTCCACCAAGACCCATGGGCTTAAGTGTTATAGATGTAACACTTGTACATTTGCTCACCGAGGTAAAGAATTTTTACACATGCAAACAGGTAGAAAAATGAAGGTCAGGGAATGGCTTTGGTGGTGTTGTAATTTGATTTGTGGGGGAAAGACCATGCATATTTTTAAGACACAGATATACAGGAATATCTGTGGTCTATAATAAACAAGAAAAAAACATACACTAGTGGTTAACCATTAGCTTAAAGTTCATCACTTGAGACCCTGCTGACCTCAACTTAATGAGGTTAGAACTGGTGAAATCCTGCAGGAGGGCAGGGGACAAACTGAATCTACTACTGAGACAGGAACATGAAAGGATGTTTAAATTGAACAGGGTTAAAACTATGGTGTTAATGAACAGTGAGACCTTAACTCTTTCCTTTAATATTGTATATGGTAATTCTTTGATGTACAGTTTTCATGATTTGTTAATGTTCAGTTCTTATTTATCTTTCCATAGGCACTGCCTTATATTTCTCTGTTCTCCAACTACCTCTGTCTGGAGTTGGACTTCACATGGACCCCCACTTTACTTCCAAATACCGAGAATCAAATCTTTATGTGATGACCGATCCTGTGACTAATGCAGGCATTCCTAGGTTAAAATACTCTCTGCAGTAGTTACATAGAAACATAGAATTTGACAGCAGATAAGGACTGCTTGGCCCACCTAGTCTGCCCATTTTCCTACCTAACAGATAAGCTGCAGATCCTGGTTAACCAACAGCTTACTTCCTCCTACCCACCACTAGGACTGCCTTATGTCTGTCGCATGCATTCTTGAATTCCCCCACTGTTATTGACTCCATGACCTCCTCAGGGAGGCTGCTCCATTCAACCACAACCCTCTCCGTGAAAAAATACTTCCTCACATTACCTCTGAGCCATCCCCCCTCTATCTTCAAATTGTGCCCTCTTGTTCTTACACATCTCTTTTTCTGAAAGATGCTACCCTCTTGGACTTTTTTTATTCCCTTGAGGAACTTGAAAGTTTGTATCATGTCCCCTCTCTACCTTCTTTCCTCAAGGGTATGGATATTAAGCCCCTTTAGTCTTTCTTCATATGTCTTCTGGTGCAGACCCTGCACCATTTTGGTTGCCCTCCTCTGGACACCCTCCACTCTGTTTATGTCTTTGCAGAGATGAGGTCTCCAGAACTGCACACAGTACTCCAGGTGGGGTCTCACCAACTGTCTCTACAGAGGGATAACAACTTCCTGTTTTCTACTATTGATGCCTCTCCCTATGCATCACAGTATCCCCCCAGCCTTCCTTACTGCCTTCTCACATTGCTTGCTCACCTTTAGGTCATCTGATATAATTACCCACAGGTCCCTTTCCATTTTTACTGTTGTCAGTATCTCACCCCCCACTGTGTACTCTTCCCCTGGGTTTTTGTTTCCCAGGTACATTACCTTGCACTTATTTGCATTAAATCTAAGCTGCCATACATTTGACCACTCCTCCAACCTTGCCAAGTCCCTTTTCATCCTTTCCACTCCATCTTGTGCATCAACCCTATTGCAGATCTTTGTGTCGTCCACAAAGAGACATACTTTTCCTTCCAGTTCCTCTGCAATGTCACTTATAAAGACATTAAAAAGGTCTGGTCCCAGTACTGAACCCTGCAGTACCCTGCTAGTAACCCTCCTTTCTTTACTGTGGACTTCATTTACAACTACCCTTTGCGTCCTGTTGTCTAGCCAATTTTTTATCCAGGCTACCATCTTGGGACCCTCTCCAAGGCTGGCTAACTTGTGTATTAAAATTTTGTGTGGGACTGTATCAAATGTCTTGCTAAAATCTAGGTAGACTATGTCCACAGCCCCTCCCTGGTCTACTACTTTGGTCACCCAGTCAAAGAAATCTATTAGATTTGTCTGACATGACCTTCCCATCGTGAATCCATGCTGCCTTGTGTCCTGTGCCCCACTGGCCTCTAGGTACTCAACAATTCTTTCCTTCAGAAGTTATTCCATCATTTTCCCTACCACTGAGGTCAAACTAACTGGTCTGCAGTTTCTGTCTCTGTCCTGCTCCCACTTTTGTGAAGAGGAATCACATCTGCCCTCCTCCAGTCCTCAGGTACCACCCCATCTTCCCATGATTTGTTAAAGCGATTGTCAGCGGTGTCCCTAATTCTACCCTTAAGTCTTTTAAAATTCTTGGGTGAATCCCATCAGACCCCATTGCTTTGTCCACCTTCAATTTTATTAGTTCTTTCAGAACCCTTTCTTCTGTAAATGGACTGGTATCGACACCCGTCATTAGAGTGTTTCTCTTGTTTGGTTTAGGTACCTCCCCCTCCTCTTCCTTTGTGAATACTGAGCAGAAATATTTGTTCAGTATCCCTGATTTTTCACTGTCACCCTCTACCCACATTCCCTCCCCTTTATTAAGCCTCAGTATCCCTCCTTTGGTCTTTCTTCGCTCCCTAATGTTCCTATAAAAGGTCTTATCCCCCTTCTTAACAGAGTTGGCTATCCTTTCCTCGGTCTAGGCCTTTGCTATTCTGACTGCCTTCCCAGCCTGTTTCTTCTTTAACTGATAAAGTCCTCACATCAAGCAGAGAGTATGGTCAGTAAGTACTGGTATTGTTCATGTGGCAACATTTCTGAATTGTGCAACTGAATCATTTTCCTGTCAAGACTGAAACATACCACAAACTACTAAAACACATTCATTAGGTGCCTCAGTGTTTGTTTGAATTTGTACTTTTATATAATAGATTACTGCAGAGACTATAGATTTTGTTTCTGAATTACACAGAGTTTATTTATCACCTGCGGTGCTAGCAATGATAATTTTGTATTTATATGTTATGCAACCATGATGTCATTATACTTAACAGTATGAAGGAAGGGATCCTCTCCTTTAGTCTTGCCCCCTGATGAAGCTCAGTAGGTGGAGTACCAGGGCACTGGCTTCTTTGCAGGTTGATTGGTGTTGGATCTGCCATTGTGTATTCACACGGTATTTGCCAAAAATTGTGGGAACTGCTAAAACTATTCATTATATTTGTAGCACTTGTTTGTGGACTTAGACTGAAATTAAAAGCAGTAAATCTTTCAGCAATTCTGTGGTTCCTGACAATTTATTCAACAAGAGCATGCTATATTCCCTTACGGTCTGCAACAAAACTTGGATAACTTGTTGATCTCCCAGGAGGCAAACAGGTCTAACTCTGGCATGCCCCATCTGCTGAACAGCCTCTATAGTGTTTTGTATTCAGGTTCTGTTAACTATGGATCATTTGGAGTGTGTGAATATAATTTCTGAAAATCTGATCATTACAAGCAGCTGCATATTCACACATATTTCCTGTTCTCTTTAAGGAGATTTTTGCTTAATGCAAGATTCTTAAGCAGTGTGTGAATTGTTAGGGAAAAGTTAGAAACATATTTTTGCAGTGCTTATTTGAGGACTGAAACTGAGAGATTAAAAGCAATGTCTTTTAGCAAACTCTGTAGTGTCTGACAGTTTGTTCAGCCAGTGCATGCTGTATTTGCCTGGTAATTTCCGGGGCTGGCTGCTGTTAGCTTTCATGGACCCTGTATTGCTGTGTCACTTTCCCACTAGGAATTTGTTGCTTACCACGCTACAAAGGGACAGTGCCAAGGGATGCACTGACACTCAACCGGGAAGGCAGGTTTCTCTATGCATTTCACTCTTTCCCCATAATTCAGAAGGCATTACTGAAATTAAGGAGAGAGTCAGCATCATTAATTCTAGTAATCCAAGAATGGGCCACTCCCTATTTCTTGAGGAGCTAGAGTACTCTGCAATGAACCTTTCTGACAAGGTCTTGGAGGTCCTGACAGTTTTAAGAAACCAGACATGAGGAAACATTATTCCTTCAAGTGGAAATTATTTTCCTTATGGTGTAAAAACAAAAATGTTTTTCCTTCTAATGCAGGCTTACCTATGGTTCTGGATTATCTGACTCACCTATAGTCCCTCAATTTAAGGCGCTCCACCCAGAAAGTGCACCTAGCAGCTGAATCAGTTTATGCTTCAGCAGGGATGGAAAACATTTCTTGCATCACAACCAGCATTCAAAAGATTTTTCAATGGTCTAAATCATCTGCCCCCTTCCCCCTGAGGGAACCAGTCTGATCATGGGATTTGAATATTTGCCCAGCACAGCTAGTTGGGCCTCCCTTTGAGCCAATGGCTGAAGCAGACCTAAGGTTTCTTGCATGGAAAATCATGTTCCTTATAGTAAAGATCTCTGCTGGAACGGTAATGAGCTAAGCCATCTTCATCAAACCAAACTATGGGAACTATGGGGAAAATGCTCAAAAAATATAAATATCACCTACACGCTGCATATCCATGGTGCATAGGCAACCATACTGCCAAGACCAGTGCATCAGGTGTCCTGCAGATTCCTGTGGCATGCACTACAGGGGTGCAGACCCCATTCACTCTTGATCCCCCATTTGTTTGTGCTATGGTGCATGTGGATAGTCTCATGGACTCTAAAGGATTGTGCCCACAATCTATGCCATTCACAAAGATGCAGAGTGCTGGGTGTGGAGGTGCAGGCTATGCTGGCAGGGACCCTGCCATAACCTCTGCATGCCCCCCACAGTGTGCACCCCTGGCTACTACAGGAAACACAATACCTCTTGCCGTGCCTCCCCAGCTGTCCACTGAGGTTAAAAGGGCTGGGGTGGCCAGTTGGGCACTCATCCAACAAAATGTAATTTCTTTGGACTAGTGCCATCCCACAGTTGGAACTGGGAATTCATTAGCAGATCAGGACAGGCATCTAATTGGGTGCCCATCTGTGTCTACTAATCCATCCCCCAAGCACCACAGCATCTTTTGGGGGGTGGTGGGATCATGAACAGGCACCCTGCAGTGATTAGTAATAGTTGGTCCAAGGCCTGCCTGCCTGTCCTTAGGCACAGAGCTGCATGGATTGGTCATGTGCCTTTTGTGCCTATCCTGCACCCCATAGTGCATACCCCTCCAATATTAGCATGCTTAGTGATAAAGTGGTGTTTAGTATACAGGGTTAATTCCTCTCCCAGTTTGTGTCAGAATTCCATTCTAGTCATACTCTCCAAATAATCCACAGCTAACTGTGCCTACAACAATCTGCTTTTCCACTGTTCTCTTCTTTGAACCAGCAATATGCAATATTGTGCATGTCACTGCATAGATTCCAAACTCTGACCTCATTATGCTCGCCTATCAGAGCAGTGCTCAGAGTTCTGACTCCATTCAGTGACAGAGTCAAATCTCCAACCTCAGGTTTCCAAGTTTCAAGTGAAGAAGTTTATTGTTCAGTGTAAATCATTACAATATACAATATCATAACACAAGGCACGTAGACAAGTATGAGTTTATTAACTCTACCAAGTATATACCAATTTACAATCACAACCCTCTGTATATTCAAAAGTTAAGTAATATAGGCTTCTGTAAAACTATACTTAAGATATAACCGTTGACATCTAAAAATAGTCATGAATGGTTGGCTCAGAATACTATAAAAATATTTGAAAAATAGTGAGTGCCCTAATGAGAAATGTACAGAATATTGTCAATACATTAAAAGGAAAACAATACAAAGCACCATTTTACACATTCTTTTTCATTATGGTACAGTCAAATATGGGACTTTTGGGGATTATATGTAATCTCGGAAAATTGGAGCTAGCAAACAGCTGTTCCTAAGAAATAATTTCCTGCATGCCTTTAAGCAAGGATATGGAGTATTTATCATATATACTAAACTGTTGATAAATATTTTGTTTTCGGTAACTCTTTTAAAGATTTCACAAGTAATACATCTGAACACTGCACAAAATCATTTATACTACAGTATTCAGGAGGGAAACAGAAACTGCCTGTGTTTAAAAGAGAATATGTGTATTTACTTTTTGTTCATCATCTGACCTCTCCACTGAGACATTATTAAATCACATTTTGTTTACAGCTTTGTCTTATCCATAACTTAGCTCATCTTTCAACCTTGGCATGCAGAGAAAATCACAGAAACTTAGAGTGTATTTTCCTTTCAAGTAACAGGACAAAATCCTGATAAAATATGCAATGCTATCTTTAATGGTTGGGTAAAATATTTTTAGAATGACTCCGTGGTGGCCAGTTAAAATGAAACTGAAGGAAAATAGCACTTTATTTAGTTTATAAAAGTCTGTGAAGCATTCGGACTGAATAACGTAAGCGGAATGCAGCATTATAAATCTTTTTAATTTACATTCAGGGCCTCATTATGCATATTTTACAGCACTCTGCAGAACTTTAATTTACAGCTTTTGGAGCTCTACCAATCCCAGTAGATGTGCTAAACATGCCTGTCAGAACATTTAACCAAATCATGACATCGGAGATTTTCTTAATGAGTAAAGAATTATCAGTTATTTGCATCCCTGATAGATTTAAAGCAGTTGGGTCTATTAACAAAATAAAAGTTAATGTTATTTGGATGCTGATCTCCCACTGTCTCTTCAATCAAATGAATAATAACTTGTAGCACAATCTTAATGGCATCCAGATATGATGAGGCAATATTTGTTTACTCCATTTAGACAATTCATCTAATTGAAAAATTGTCATTTGTCTGAAAGAACGGGATAATGGGCTCAGCTAAGTAGCCTTACATAGAAACATAGAAGTTTACGGCAGACAAGGACCACAAGGCCCATCCAGTCTGCCCATTTTTTCTACCTTATGAATGTGCCATAGGCCTTTAGTCAGTCAATGGCCTATCTATTCATACTCATCTGTAATGCTCCCTTATGCCTATCCCATGCCTGTTTGAAGCCCTGCACTGTATTCATATCTATCACTTCCTGAGGTAGGCCATTCCATGCATCCACCACCCTTTCTGTGAAAAAGAACTTCATGACATTACCCTTAATCAGCCTCCCTCTAATCTCATGTTGTGCCCTATTGTCCTGCTATTTTTCTTATATTGAAACATGTTAGACTCTTTCACCTTGTTAATGCTCTTAAGATGTTTGAATGTTTCGATCATATCACCTCACTCCCTCCTTTGCTCTAGGGTATACATACTGAGCTCTGTTAATCTGTCCTCATATATTTTCTGATGCAGTCCCTGCACCATTTTAATTGCCCTTTTCTGGACTGCCTCCATTTTGTTAATGTTCTTGTTGGGTTACATCCTCAGTACTGCATGCAGTACTTCAGATAGAACTAACCAGTGTCTTGTAAACAGGTTATTACCTCCTTCTTATGACTTGTGATAACCCTACTAATATACTCCAACATCCCCCTAGCCTTACCCACTGCTTTAGTGGTCTGCTTGGATGATTTCAGGTCATCTGTGATGACAATGCCCAAGTCTCTTTCTTCCCTTGTGATTGCCAGCAACTCCCCTCCCAGTACAGGTGACTGCCTCCTCCTGCATGCCGCAGGAGATACTCTGAACCCAGCAGCTGTTCTGCACTGCCTGCCTGCCTCTCGGCCTACAACCAGGCATCCTGCCCGGTACGGGTGACTTTCTCCTCCTGCAAGCCACAGGAGCTGCTCTGAACCCAGTGGCTGTTCCGCACTGACCCGCCTGCCTCTCAGCCTACAACCAGACATTCTGCCTGGTATGGGTGACTGCCTCTTCCTGTAAGCCACAGGAGTTGTTCTGAACCCAGCAGCTGTTCTGCAGTGACCCGCCTGCCTCTTGGCCTACAACCAGGTACACATTTTGAAAAGCAGCCAAAGCTACCAACGGGATTGAACTTAGTGCTTTTTGCCTTTCAGGCCATTTGGCTGCACTACTACTGCTCCTGAGCCCTGATTAGGCATAAAGCTATTCCCTCTTCTCTTATTGACTCTTGACTCTACCCTTCCTGATCTGTCCCCTTTTTAATACAAGAACTGCTAATGCTGAATTTACCAGTACCAACTGTTTATTTTTTTTTTTAAGTGTCTACTTTTCCATTTGCAAATTTACTGCAAAGCCACTAGAGGGCAACAACTCTTGGAGGTTGCAGTCCTCTTCCCACTGCTCTTTCCTAACACTTCTCATCCTGGGTCCTTCATACCTAAAGCAAACTACTACACCCTAACAAACCATGGTCTGTCACTCTACCGCTGTGCCACAGAGATCACCACAATTATGGGTATCAGAGTGCCCCTCTTATACTGACTCTAGACCACCATCACCTTATCGCCACTTGCTGAGCACTCATTGTCACGAGGATTACCCAGGCTCCTACTGATCGCACTTACTATCCTACTTCTTGGACCCATAAGCCCTCCCCTAGAGGGCCTTTTTCCCACACCTCCAACCCCCATGAACCATCACCAACTACCACCCACACTGCCACTGCCTGTCATGCATCCCCCATCCCCCCCACATATCTCCCTGTAGTCATGAGCCACCATCAACCTCCATGCCAGATCACATTCCTATCCTTTCCAACTCTTATCACCCTGGCCATCCCATATACTACCCTCACTGTAACTAGGCAGCAGCTATCCTTGACAATAGGGCAATGATCTTTTGCTCTCCTCAGAGTCTTTACCATAGTCCTACTGATTTCAGGAAATGTTCATCCTAACGCAGGGTCCATCTCACCCAGCATTTCACACCATGGGCTTAGAATAACTGCAATGAACATTTGCAGCTTACCCAAAAAGACGGCAGGTCTCCATTTCTTCATACTGCAACATCAGCCAGATGTGCTAGCCCTTGGGGGTGTGGCTTAGCTCCAGACGAAATGGCTGCTAAACGAATTCGCTACAACCCCGGCTCCTCCGAAGCCTTTTATGCCACCTCGCTCAAAAAATCAGCCAAATGAATCAGTATAGCTGGGGAAACATTGTTAAACCTACCAGCAACAAAAATATTTATCCTGATTGCCGTCAGTTGCTCTTCAGGTTGGTGTACTTGCATAATGCCATGGCGCAATATAAAAAAACAGAGGCCTCTGCAGAGTCAACCTCGCTGCAAACTATCGAAATGTTTACAGCCCTACTTAATCAAATGACCGAGGTTACACTTGCTTCCAATAAAACTATGATCGCTATTCAACAGCTTGAGGCTCGTATCACCTGTACTGAACACAAAGCACATCAAAACTCAGCTGAAATAGAGAAGCTTACAGCCATAATTAGGGACCAAGGCAGAATGATTCAATCGCTGCAAAGCAAAATGGATGATATGGAGAACAGGAGCCATCAGAATAACCTCCGATTCCTCGGCTTTCCTGAGGGTGTGGAACATGGCAACTCTTTAGATTTTCTATATGATATTATGCCTGAGCTGTTAAAATGTGAGGTCCATCCTGGGCTTACAATAGAAAGGGCCCATAGAATGTTTAGCCCGACTCCGAAGAATGGTGAAAGACCTAGGGCTATCATGGCCCATATCCTAAACTTCGCAGATGAAGAGTGGATCACTGTAAGAGCACGAGAGCTTGGGAGTCTGTCCTGGCAAGGCCATAAAATTCTAATTTTTCAGGATTACTCTCGGTAGCTGGCCACCAGATGGAAAGAATATACAGAGGCTAGGAAACTGATGCATTCACTCAAGATTAAGTTCTCACTGCGATACCCAGCAATTATGCGCCTAGAGGTAAATGGCTCTCATATAACCTTCGCTACACCAGACAGCCTAATGCAGCACCTACAGTCTAATTGACCTTCTCAACCGGCTCCAGAATGGATTAATAGCGGTCAGATAGAAATAGAACAAGGTCGGCTGAACATAACAGCTACTACTCGCCGAACCACCTCAGCTTCCCCTCCTTCTAGCTTCCAATTCCATGGCAGCCGACTAGCTCTCCCAGCCAGAACTCATAAACGGCAGCAATCTGGAAGCCACCCGAGATGAGAACACCTGCACGACAGAAGTGAAGAGGTACTCCGGTCTCCTTTAAACCATCCAGATGATATTGTAACGTGTTTCTCTACGCCAAACCGATTTGCAGTTTTAACTCCTGTGGACTTGGGTTAGAATGCAGTTGACTTCCCCACTTATCCAGAGGAAGAAATGGCTCAAGAAACCACTAGGACTGAGGCCCTAATTCAGGCTCCGGTTGCAGCTTCATCTTCCGTTAATACCCCAGCCGTGACGGATGTGATATTGCCCCTTCCAGCTCCGTCAACTGCAACTCCTGCCGAAGAATGGTCTCAGCAAGCCCCCTCAGATTTAGAGCTCCTGCAGACAGCAGATCAACGTATTTGGACTTAGATAAGTGTCCTGTTTCTTTTCTCTCCTATATTCTCTTCCCTCATTCAGCGTACACAGCCTGGCATCAATCTTGAGAGGGTGGTTTGCGGTTAAAAGCAGCACTTGGGCTTGCTGTTGGTTTAATGATGTTCTTTCTTCCTGTTAGCATCGCAGACCACGCAACTCATCCCCTGCTAAGGCTGTATATGCTAAAGAATTAAAATTGGATCAAAAAGAGGAAAATGATAAGGGATCTAATACATAGTCGCTGTACTCAGATTTAATTTAGGGGGTATTTTATTAATGTTTTACTGCCCTGATACATGAAACAGTAGGCCTGAATTGATCTCTTGGTTTTTTTTTTTGTATATATCTTGTTGTTCTTTCTCATGTTTAGAGGGGGTATTTCAAGAATTTAATGTGCCAGGTTGGATATCCTGCAAAGCCCGCGATTCCTCCTGGGCAATAGTTTCCCTATTTCTCATTCAAAATATACAGTAACCCCTTGGCTAATTTTGTTTCTATTATACTTCCCAGGCTTTACTGTATAAGGACATGGAATTCTATTAGGCAAGTGACTTCCGTGCCCATATTACTCCCGGGGAAATGCATTTTGTTTTTTATTTTCTTTTATTGCTCTGGGCTAGCCTTGTGACTGGGACTATAGCCTATTCCCCCTCTGTCTGGTAGGTGGGTGGGCTATTAAGGTTACTGAAACCTTTGGCCCTTAATGCCCACTGGTATTGCCACGCAACGCTGCGTGATATATGTATATAGTTCAGGCACATTGTGCTTTTGTACAATATTACTGTCACTCCTGTATCTTCAATTACTAATCTTAAAATGCATGCTGCAAAATGTATGTCTATCTATGTTTGACTGGCCAGCCATCACCTTTCGTAGTATGAGACCAAGAACAATGATTGATTCATCCCAGTATCACTCCCCTGACAACATATTTTTATATATTGTCATCTTAGCTACCTTGTTTCACTTTTGGTCTGACCATGGATGAAACAACCCTTATAACATGGAATGTCAGGGGTTTGAATTCTCCTTCAAAACAAAAACAAGTTCTAACCCATTTAAAGAGGCTTAAAACCCAGGTTGCTCTATTACAAGAGACCAAATTAACCAAGCAGGATCACAGATATCTGGTGAAGGACTGGGTGGGATTAAAAATTCATGCCAGTGCCGCCACAAAAAAGAGAGGCATAGTTTTCTTATTGCACAAATCACTCCCTTGGTCTATCTTACAGAGTAAAACTGATCCTCAGGGCAGGTGGGTGATAGCTTTAGTGGACACCCCACATGGTCAGTTAATAATTGCTAATATATATGTACCAAATGAGGACAGCCCATCCTTTTTTCTGGAACTCAACTCTAAATTAGGGACGATGCTGAAACCAGATATACCAATCCTAGTGGGTGGGATTTCAATTTAACTCTTGTCCCTGCACTAGACAGAAGTGGTCATGTGAGAGAGTATCATACTCGAGGAGCACAGGCCGTACTTAGTCTTAGTTCTGAATACCAATTGGTGGATATTTGGCATCTAGTCAATCCCTCAGATAGGGACTATACTTTCTAATCTGAAGTGCATGGCTTCTCTAGTAGACTTGATTTTTGGTTAATCTCCCAGTCTCTGACGCAATTTGCTTTAAGTACCAATATCTTGTCCACAGTTATTTCAGATCATGCACTGGTGCAGCTGACACTATTATGGGGACCACTTAATTCTAAATGTCTCCCCCACCCCAGGTCCAACTTTGGCCTTAAATGGTCACAACACACCATTACATATCTGGGAATCAAAGTGGGTGCTGATACTGGGAAATGGTGGGACAACAACTTAGGCCCTCTACTATCTAGTTGCAGATCTGATCTGGACCACTGGTCTCATCTTAACCTTACACTAGCTGGAAAAATATCGGCTTATAAAATGTCAATTGCACCTAGAATCTTCTATTTAATATCTCACATCCCCTTATCTCTTCCCATGGTATGGATAAAAAAAATGAAAAAAACTATTGGTAATTTTTTATGGTGTAAAGCTAAACCCCACTCTGGCAAAAATATACTTAGAGCACACTGGAAACATGGATGATGGGGTCTCCCATGGATAGAGGGCTACAAAATAGCATATCAATGCTCACAGACCTTGAAATGGTTCAACCCACAGTCTGAAGAGTCGCCCCATTGGTTAACAATAGAACAAGGCCTCTGTGGATCCCCTGTTACAGCTACACTGTTATGGCCTGGGGCCTCTAAGGAGCTTATGTTGCACCCCACCATAGGTCCCTCAGTTCAGTACTGGCAAATCCACCACAAATAATTAAATGTATCAACCCTTCCTTTACTATACACTCCCTTGTGAAATAACCCCAATGTCACCATAGGTGGTCTGCCTGTGTCTTGGTCCACTTGGCAGGGAAAAGGCATTCTATTTGTAAAGGATCTACTGGTCAAGGGCTCTGTAGTGGTAGATACATTTCAACAACTACAAAGATAATGGAAACTACACAGCTCTGAATTCTGGAAGTATTTGCAGATCAGAGATGCCTTGAAACAAAGGTTGCAACATCTAAGGACCTTTCACCCCCAGTACACTCGTGGCTTGCCCTACAGAAGGGGACGGCAGGTGCAATTTACGCCTTAATTAGAGATACCTTGCCTACCCCTAACCAATCTTCAAGGTACAAGTGGGAAAAGGCCTTAAAAATGTCATTGACCAAAACCCAGTGTAAACAGTGCTGGCAGGTAGGACATAAAGTGTTTACGGACGCTAGGAGCAGACTTATCCAAAATAAAATAATGCAGTCTTGGTATAGAACTCCTGTAATGCTAAAGAAAATGCAAATGCTCTCTCATGATAAATGTTGGAGATGCCATGCACACGGAGGAGATCTTTATCACATTTTATGGCTCTGCCCTTTGATCACAGATGTTTGGAATTCTGCCCATAGTGCAGCAAACCTAATCCTACAGTGTAATATCCCTCTTAGTGCTCCCCTTATGCTGCTAGGTCTTAAATCTGAAGTCCCAAATCTCAGTCCTCACGCATTTATATGCCTGATGCTCCTAAGCATGCAGGTGAAATGCTCTATCCTCAAAAACTGGAGATCTTCTAATATACCTAATATAACAGAGATCTTATCTGCTCTTACATACATATCCAAATTAGATAGATGTTCTCACCTGATGACAGGGCAAATGCCTCTTTACCATTGTTGCTGGGCTCCATACATGGCTTACCTGGCCTCCAGAGCAGGTGTCGGTTGACTTGGTCTATAGTTGCCTTATAATTTTCTACTTCCTAATATGATGTACTGCGTAATCAGATCATTGAACTTAGGTTTTTTTTGTTTTTTATCATCGTTAAGCATGCGCTGTCTATCTTTTATCCAATGTAGGAGGACATTTTTTTTGTAAATAGTTATTATTGTTGTCATTTACTGTCATTGTTAGGCTATTTGTATGTTTTTTCTACATTCTATGTTTTATCTATAGAAGGTATGGTTTGGAGATTTATATTAGCACCCAGCCTCTCCAGGAATTATTTTAATCACCCTTAGTTACCTTGTGGCACCATATTCACCTATTTTTCAGATGTTCCCTCAGATTCGGCCATAGGAAGGTACGACTACCATAATGCATGAAGCCTTGACTTATTCTGCAGTAGTACCTCCTCGTGGTTTCAGATTTTTGGCAAGAGTCAAGGTAGGTGCCTCTTGTTTTAACAGGTTCCCTGTAACTCTCCCTTTAGAACTGTGATGTAATTCAATTTAGGTATACCTTCATACGTCAATTATATGCTGCTGTACTGTATATAGCCGAAATTTAATGTTACTGCTGTTTTTGTGGTTTTGGTTTTTTTGTCATGTTTTAACAAGAAACAATAAAAAACTTTTAACAGAAAAAAAAAGATGTGCTAGCCCTCACAGAAGCCTGGTTCTCCAAAAAAACACCTGACTCCATGGTCACCCTCCCTGGCTTCACCCTTCACAGAACCGACAGAGTGGGCAAACATGGTGGGGGGTGTGCTGTGTACGTCTGTAACTCCATGATATGCCATGCCCTTCCAACACCTCCACTAGACCATGGTGCCCAGGCTTTATCATTAAAACTTTCTCCAGGTCCCTCCAGATCCCTTGCAACTCTTACTGTCGCATACGTCTCCCCCCAAGAAACCAAGCTCCTGCTATACAATCCCTTGCTAACTACATCTCTGGCTTCCCCCCTCAAAACAGACCACATCATAGTCGGAGAGTTTAATGTGACTGGCTTGCCAGTTCGGTTTCCCATGCCAAGGACACCTTTGCTGCGCTGGACCTGACCCAGCTGGTCAGCCGACCTACCAGGGTGAACCTCACTAATTGCTCTAGCACCCTGATTGACCTTCTCCTCACCAACCATCCCCACAGAATCTCTGACCCGGTGGTCCTTCTGGACTGTTTAAGCGATCACTCACCCATCCTCTTTTCCTGGTCATGTCTTCAGCAGAAACCCAAACCAAACTATATTTCCCGGCATCTTCACTGACCCGGAGGCCTCACAAAACTAAGAAAATACTTAACTCAATGGGATTGGTCCCCCATCTCCTGGTCCCCAACTATAGATGAAGCCCTTGATTATTTCACCTGTTCTTTTAATAAAGCACATAACATCTATGCCCCACTAGCAAAAGTGCAATCCAAGAAACGTAATGCCCCCTGGATCATGCCTGCACATCCAACAGCTAAAGCACAGAGGTTATCTCTGGCATAAAGTAGTTGCATCCAGTATGCAAACAGACTGGCAAGCCTATAAAGCAGCGCGTAACCAATGCACTTGAGCCATAAAACAGGCCAAATTGAGCTACTGCAAAATGACCCTTGCCTCCTCCTGGGGGAATGCTTGGTTGTTCTGGGACAGTATCAAATCCCAAATCCCACCTCCAACAGTTTGACTGGTCTCCAATATTCAACGCTTCTGATGTCAACTCAGCCTTGGATTTTTTCATCAACTCCTTCAGTGCTGCCTGTGACACCTATGCCCCTTTCAAAAGGCATAAAATCAAAGGCCTTTGCAGTCCTTGGCTCTCTGCTGAACTACTTATGGATCTGAAAGCAAGGGACCTCTTCTGGCTTTGAGCACAGGCCACTGGCAATAAAGCTGATATTCAGAACTACAAACAGGCATGAAACGACTGCACTAAATCAATCCACCAGAAAAAAAATGCATACTACAGAAATACCCTCATGAACACCTGGGGTAAGGGAAAATCCTTCTGGGATAATCTTAAAGAAGTAACTGGGAAGCAGCCAAAAACCTCACCTATTATGTTGGTCATTCATGGTGGCATAACTCTCGACCCTACCACAATTGCAGATACATTCAATACTGCATTCTCTGACATCAGTAGTGTTGTCCCCTTGGACTTCTTCAATGATGACCACCCTCCTTCTCCTATCCCCAGCCCACAACCCCTTCCCTCCAACCACCCACCATTCTACTTTAAGGAAATCAGGGTGCATGAGGTCAATAAATACATCTCTAATGCAATTGCCATATCCAGAACTAGTGGGGACTCACTGGACCTCAAGCTGGTGTCCCTCACCCTTGATGAAGTGCTAATTCCACTAACAAAAATGTTCATTCTCTCCCTCACCCTCAGCCAGTTCTCCGACAGATGGAAATCATCCACAGTAACCCTGGTCCACAAAAGTGGGGACAAGTATCTGCATGTGAACTACTGGCCTATCTCCATACCCCCACCCAAGGCCATTGAAACGTATGGTATCTAACCAGCTAATGGAATACCTGGACAAACACAACATCCTCTGCCCCAACAACATGGTTTCTGTACAGGTCACAGTACTACATTGGCCCTTCTTGAATTCACCGGTGCTATCCACAACTCGTTGGACAACAGCCTCCTAACCGGGTCGGTCTTCATTGACCTGACCAAGGCTTATGACACTGTACATCATAATCTATTAATCACACAGCTATGTTCTGCTGGGCTCTCACTTGAGTCCACTACCTGGTTCAAGAGCTACTTGGAAAACCACTCCCAAAAAGTGAAAATAGCTGATGTTCTCTCAGAGGCACATACTGTTCACTCAGGAGTTCCTCAAGTCTCCATTATTGAGCCACTTCTTTTTAGCCTCTTTCTGAATGATCTTCCACAATTGTGTCCAGCACAAATCCTCCTCCTCTATGCTGACGATGCTGTCATTCTCTCCACTCACAAGGATCCGGGCCACCTTAAAAATAATCTGCAGCTTGCCTTCACCTCAATTGAAACTTGGTTTAATATACATAAATTGGTTCTGAACTACAAAAAAAAAAATGTCCATGCTCTTCTGCAGCCTGCACAACATTCACAGACTCAATCCCATCACGATCAAAAATTGCCTTGGTGCAACCCTCGAACAGGTTCAATCCTTTAATTATCTATGTATTACCATCAATTGTAACCTATCATATGCTACACACATTGACAACATTGCCAAGGCTGTCAACACTCGCATTGGCCTACTCTTCAGGCACAGGCAATGCCTTACCTCAGATGCCTTAAGGATTGCAGTACAGAGCTCAGTAATCTCAATAATCGACTACAGCTTGATCATCTATGGCTCTGCCTCTGCCTCTGCCACCGCCCTCGGGTGCATATCCATTGCACTAAACAAAGCTTGCTGTCTCATAACCAGCACCCATCGCCTCACCCACACGTATGATCTCTACGCACAGACTGGGTGACTTCAACTTTCAAACTGTATCAAGTATCAAACCTGCCTTATGACAAAGAAAATAACACTAGGCCTTGCTCCCCTAGGTGACCAAACTCTCCTCTGCCCAGGGTGGACTACTAGCATCACCAGGGGCTCTGAATCCCAGCTTCTGCATATCCCATGTTTCTGCACCACACGAGGGCAAAGATCATTTGCGCACAGAGCTCCCAGCTGATTCAGTGGTCTTAGCATTGTCATTGCCTCAGTATCAAAGCTTGGTCCATTCAGATCCAGTCTCCATCACATCCTGTCTGCATCTAGCTCCTGTGACTGTCCTTCCTAATTGTTCTTCCCTCTCCTCTTTGCTCTTTCCACCTATCAATTAACCCTCTCCCTCAACTCCCTCTCCCATACACCTATTCATCCTCCCCCCCTCCTCCCACCCTCCTTCCCTACCCCCGTAGCACTTTAATTGATATTTGACAAGTGCCTATGGCTGCACCCCACTAGTGTGTCTCTCCTCCATACCATGTCAACCCTGTTATGCCAGACCTCCTTCTGGAATGTTTGCCACTGTATTGAATGTATAAAACTGTATGTAACTGCCTGTAACCCACTGTTATTCAATGTCTTGTTTGAATTGTACCTCAACTGACGTGGAACCTTTGTAAAAGAGCCTTAGCTCAAATGTGCTTGTAATCCTAGATTCAAATAAATAAATAAATATCAAGGAACTCAACACAAACCCCAGCTTCCACCCTTCTCCCTACTAACTGTCAACAATGTCCCTACCACCAACCCACTGGCCATTGCCAACTGCCTCAACTCATCATTCTCTGACCTTAGTGCAGTACTCCCAAATAACTTCTTCGACCCCACTCCTGCAACCCCGCCTCCTAACACCCAGCATTCCCCCTTCCATCTCAGGGTGATCTATACGAATGAGGCAAGGCCTTATCTCATTTAAGTCCTCAGTGGCTCTTGCTAAAGATTCTTTTGAAATGAGAATTCTACATCTAGTACTAGATACAGTCCTCTCCCAACTGACTGACCTCATTAACTGCTCCCTAAGTCTGGGGCAGTTCCTGGCAGCCTGGAAGACAGCCACAGTCACCCCAATACTGAAGAGTGGTGACAGCACCTCCCCAATAGCTACCATCCCATATCCATTCTCCCACCACTCTTGAAAGCCCTTGAAAAAATTATAGCCACCCAACTCACTGAGTACCTGCTTGCTCATAATCTACTTTGCAGGGAGCAGCATGGCTTCAGGTCTGGGCACAGTACAACTATGGCTCTCACTGAGTTCTCTAATTTTATTCACTCTGCCCTGGATATAAAACACTCAGCTGGAGCTGTCTTCGTTGACCTGTCAAAGGCCTTTGATACAGTTTCCCACCCCTTATTCTAAAGCACACTCTGCCACATCGGTCTGTCGAAAGGACCCATCTCCTGGTGTACCAGTTACCTCACAGCTAGATCACAATGTGTCAAAATAAACAACTCCCTCTCAATCACCCTGCCAGTCTGCTCTGGGGTTCCCCAGGGCTCCATCCTTGGCCTTCTATTGTTCAGCATCTACCTAAACACCTTGCCCAATTCCTGCTCCGGCAACCTACTACTCTATGCGGACAACAAGGTTCTTTTTGCCCCACACCCAGATCCCACAGTATTGCAGTCCTCCCTCCAACACGCATTTAATCAGATTAAAAACTGGTTCATAGACCAAGGACTTGTGGTCAATGTAAAAAAGACCAAGACCATGCTCTTTGCCCACTGACAGAATAAGGCCAAGAATGCGCAGCTAATAATCCTCTCCCACTCTCTCCTTCCTCTAGAACAGGTCCATACATATAAATATCTACGCCTTGCATTTGATTCCAGCCTCTCCTTCTATTCACACATTAACATGCTATCATCAGCCATAAATGTCTGTATAGGCCTATTGTATCGGCACAAGGATTGCCTACCTCCGGAAGCCCTTAATCTGGCTGTCATCTCCTCAGTCCTCTCCCTAGTCGATTATGGGCTTACTATATACTCGGCCACTGATCACACAGCCCTTAACAAAATCCACCTGGCCATAAACAAAGTGTGCAGACTCCTCTCCTGGGCAGACAAGTGTACCCATACTTGTACCCTATATGCCCTGACAAATCTTCTCACCCTAGATGAATGGCTATTTTATCAAACATGTCTCCTCACAAAGAAAATACACCTGGGGCTTGCCCTCTTGGGGGTTTCTGCCTCTCTCCTATCCTCCAACACCTCGGTGAACACCCGCACTGCCAACCGACCTGTGTAGTCCATCCCGAGAGTCTGAACCTCCTTAGCCCAAAGGTCATTCTCACACAGGGCCCCAGTCTGGTACAACAAACTCTCCTCCGATGTCTCCTCCATCTCCAAATTAGGACCTTTCAAGTCAGCCCTCAAAGAGCACATTCTCACTTCATGCAGCTGCCAGTGTACCTGCTTGTGCCAGGTCATCTATCTATCATCTTAGGGTCTCACCCCACCACTAAGCTCCTACCAATAGGGCTACCAAACATAACCTATTAACAATGCCTCCTTTGGCTGCACTCACAAGATATCTGTCTAATTCTGTACTTCATTGTAAATATTAAACCTGTTACTCCCTCCCTCTTTCAGCAAACTTAGTGTTCTCTTGAAAACTGTAAAATGCAGCTTTCAGTAACACATTCAATGCAATGTACAGTTGATCTTGATTCTGCAATATTGTATAACTGAGAAAACTGTAACCTCTAGCTGCCATTCTATGTTCATAGGTATTAAGTGTTTGTATTTGTTTTTTCTGTCGCAGAGCCTTTGTAAACAAGTCACTAACTCAAAAGTTGTAATCTTAAAGTATGTTAAATAAATAAATAAACTTATAGGTGGCTTCAGGGTTTCTCTTCCTTATGTGCATGATCATGCACTTCTTTGCTTAAACTCCAGTTGCCACTCTTCCAACCATTTTGCCAGTTTATCCAGATCTCTTCTCATTCTGCCCACCCCAACTGGATGATCTACTCTGTTGCTGATCTTGGTGTCATCTGCAAACAGACAAACCTTACCCTCCAGTACATCTGCAATGTCACTGATGAAGATATTAAAGAGAACTGGCCCCAGGACTGATCCCTGAGGTACCCCACTTGTGACTTGTATCTCTTCTGACTGTATACAATTTACCACCACTCTCCATGTTCTGCCCTCCACCTAGTTTGCCACCCAGTTGATCAACTTCTGACCCACCCCAAACCTACCCAGCTTATTAATCAATCTTCTGTGTGGAACAGTATCGAAAGCTTTGCTGAAGTCAAGGTAGGCAACATCAACTGCACCCCCTTGGTCCACCACTCTGGTTACCCAGTCATTGAATTCTATGAGATTAGTTTGATAGGACCATCCTGTTGTAAACCCATGCTGTCTTGGAGCCTGTGCTCCTATGGATTCCAGGTATTGCACTATCCTTTCCTTAAGGAGTGCCTCCATAATCTTGCCCACTGCTGAGGTAAGACTGACTGGTCTGTAGTTCCCTGCCTCCTCCCTGCTACCACTCTTGTGGAGTGGGATTACATGAGCCCTTCTCCAGTCTTCTAGGACCTCTCCTGTACTCAGTGACTCACTAAACAGTTTTGATAATGGCTCTGCTAGTTCTATCTATAGCTCCTTTAATACCCTGGGATATATGCCATCCGGTCCCATTGACTTGTCCACCCAGGGCTTAGTAAGCTCTTGTAGGACCCTTTCTTTTGTAAAAGGACTTGTGCACACCTCCCTCCCCCTCTGTCCATGGTGCTGAGCTGTGAGCCTTGCTGTACCTTCTCCTCAGTAAATACTGAGCAGAAGTATCTATTTAGGATAGATACTTTTCCTTGGTCCTCCTCCACACACTCCCCCTTATCCCCTTTGATCTTAGCAATACACCCTCTGGACTTTCTCCTTTCATGAATACATCTATAGAAAGTCTTGTCCCCTTCTTTTACTGTCCGTGCTAGTGTTTCCTCAGTTTGGGCCTTTGTCTGCCTTACTGCCTTCCTTGCTTCCCTTCAGGAAGTGTGGTATGCCTCCGTTTCTTCGTCCTGCTGCGTTCCCTTATATTTCCTGAAGACCAACCTTTTGGCTCTGACCTTTTCTGCTACTGTTTTTGAGAACAAAAGTGGTTTTCCCCTTCTTTTGCTCTTACTTTTCTCCCTAACACAATGATATGTTGTTTCAAGTATTGCTTCCTTAATGGTTGCCTAATTCGCCTGTACCTCCTCACCTGTATTTCTTCTTGCCAGGGATAGCTTAACTCTGTTGGCCATCTTATCAAAGTCAGTTCCTCTGAAGTCCCATATTTTTGCCTTGGAATGGGATGATTTAGCTCTAGTGGCCAAATTGAACCATACCATGTGATGGTCACTGGCCCCTAGGTGACCTTCTACCTGGAGATCTGTGATCCTTTCCCTGTTAGTCAGTACTAAATCTAGGATAGCCCTGTCTCTTTTGGGTTGTTGTACTAGTTGTTTGTGGCCCTCCCCTGCAGGGAATCCACTATGTGTCTAGTTCTGCTGGATGTTCCTGCTGGTATTGTCCAATATGTATCTGCCTTGTTGAAGTCTCCATTATCAGAACCTTCCCTTTAACTGTAATGTTTTGTATATCTTCTCACAGTAATGTATCTATGTTCTCCCCCTGGTCTGGAGGGCTGTAGACAACCCCAGTTCATATGGCTGCCCCGTTTCCTGTTTCCAGGGTGACCCACAGTTCTTCTGGCTCGTTATGTATATCCTGAATTTCTGCAGCTTTGATATTTTCATTGACATAAAGGGCTACCCCCCACCTTTTGCACCTTGGTCTCTTCTAAACAGTACAAAGCAGGGTACTGAAGTCTCCTTAGTGTGGTTATTGGTGAACCATGTCTCACTAATGGCTACTATGTCCCGTTTAGCCTCTGTCATTGTTGTCTGCAAGTCTAGGATCTTATTTCCCAGACTGCAGGCATTTGTGTACATGATTTTCCATTGGCCGGATTTTGGTGTGTTAGTTGTTGGGTGAGGTCTGTCATTTCCCCTCTGCTTCATATGGTGAGACTACCTTTTTCCTTACCTGTTAATGCAAGTGAACTACAAACATGCTGAACTCCTGTTTGATCACTAGCTGGGGGGGGGGTGTTCTTTACGTTCAGTGTATTGGGTGCTGCATCCCTCTCCCCATTGGCTAGTTTAAATATTTTGCAAAGACGTAAAACTTCTGCCCCAATGCACTGAATCTATCCTTAGTCAGATGTAATCCATCAAAGTGAAAGAACTTTCACTCCCAAAACTGTTGCCAGCCACCTATAAATTTGTGTCCTTTTTCCTGACACCAGCCCTTGAGTCATGTTTAACTCTGCTATCTCCCCTTCTCTGACCTTCTGTCCATCTGCCTCCCTCTCCCAGACCAGCAAGATCTCAGAAAAGGAGGTGCTGGATGAAATGGATGACAGTTTGTCTCCCAGCCTGGTCAGATGTTCCTTGGTCTCCACAACTGACCGGCTGGCAAGATTGTTAGTCCCTTGATACATATTTAGTATTATAAGGTATATAAGTCTGTGTTATCTTTAATTTGTACTGACCTTTAAAGTTTTAGACCAAATCTGTTTTTTGAATAATGCTTACATAAACTCAGTTCACAAATGTGGCAATTAAAATTCTCAGGATGGGGTTTATAACAAACATTATGCTTTTCTGAAACTAGAGAAGCAAAGACTGAATTCTTAAGGGGGTTTTATCTATGCATTATACACACTTCTTAAAAAGACAGTATTGTTATTTAAGTTGTTTTCCCCAAAATGGTTAAAAACAAACAATATGTTCAAAACAATTTGATGTGTTTTGGTACTTATACAAGGAGCACTATAAATTCAGTGGTTCAGTGGATACAAATGTGTATGTTGGCGTGCTTATGAAAGCACTTTGGTCATAGTCTTGGAGTCACAATACTGTTCCCAGTGTAGGAGATCAACATAGAAAGACAAACAATGATGGCAGAAAAAAGAACAATGGTCCATGCAGTCTGCCCATAAAACCCTGACAAACCTATTGGCTAAACAGGGTTCAAACCCCCAATATCCACCCCATGCTCCTTACACTATTGACATCACCCTGAGCAACCACTCTGCCCTTCACTCTGTCACAGCCATGCTTGAAACCATTGATGGTTTTGGTCCCCACCACATCAGATGGTAGATTGTTTCAATGCTCCACCACCCTTACTGTAAACTAAAACTTCTTCGCATCCCTCTTGAACCTCCACCCAACGGTTTTCACTAATGCCCCCATGTTCTTGATCTACTATTCTTGCTAAATAATTCCTCACAGTTTATCATGTTAATTCTTTTCAGGAACTTAAAGGTCTCTGTCATTTCTCCCCTCTCTTTTCTAGCCTATAGTGTGAACAAGTTTAGTGCCTTGAGCAGATTCTCATAGCATCTGCCCTGCTAGCCCTGAATCATTTTGTTCACTCCACATTACACTCATTCCAGGCTTTCCTTTTCTTTCATCAGGTGAGGACTCCAAAACTGGGTACAGTTCTACAAGTGGTGCCACACCAGTAATTTATGAGAAGTAATGCCTCCTTCCTAATGCTATCAATACCCCCCTTCCTATGCACCCCAGCATCCTGTTTGCCTTATTGCAGAGCTTGCTACACTGGCTTAATTGTTTTATGGAGTCAGTGTTGCTGACCCCTACAATTCTTTTTTGTTTTGTTTTGTGTTGCCCTGCCCTGCAGCTCAGCCTCCGACCCACCTGGACCACTACCCACCCCCCCTGAACCTACCTGAAACAGCAGTCAATTCAGGATTGCCCCCTCTGGATGTGGCTATCAGGCAAGGCAGATCCATGGGGCATATTCAGGATCCTGGTGCCAGCAAACCATTGTGAGAGCCCCCTGGCTTTCCCCCCAAGTCAGGGCCATGGAGGTGGATGAACTGATGGACTGTAGTTGCCATGTCTCTGGTCAGGAGCTGAGGGTAGGCAGTGTGGAGCCAGTGAGTTAGAGCTTCATGAATGAGCAGTGGCAATGGATTTGTGCAGCTATGTCCCTTGGGGGGATGTGCAATGACATATGCATCTAAGCACAACGTCCACAAGCCTCCCCCAACTCAATGGTATTGACATCTGGTTGTTCCACCAGCCTCCACTAAGTGATGGCCATGCTCCAAACACTCTCCTGAGCCCCACCCACAGAGGAGGGGAGAAGAGCAGTTTCTTGGACACTCCATCCTCCTCTCCCCAGCCAGCCCTCTGACTCCTGTGGTCTTTTCCCAAACCTGAGGAATCTGCATCACACGCAAATATCTTGCTGCTGTGCCGGCAGGCTGGATTGACTCCTAGGATTCTTTACTCCAAGCTTATGCCCAGCTTTACTCCCTCACACACACAGTACTCTGTTCTGGGGTTCTTGTCCCTATATGCATTACCGTACACTTTGTGGCATTAAATTTCAACTCTCAAATCATTTACTATCTCTCTAAACTTTATAAGTCTCTCTGCATCTCCCTAACCCCCTTCTCACTCTCTACCCTGTCACAGTGCTTAGTGTCATTTCTGAAGAGACACATCTCAACCTAGATGCCTTCTTCCATGCTGCTAATTAACATATTGAAAAGACTGGACCAAACTTCGTGGCACCCCACCCCACTGGTGACTTCCCTCTCTTCTGATTTGACTCTTTAAACCACAGCCCTCTGTTGTCTTCTTTTCAACCAGTTTCTCACCCATCTAACCGTGTCCTTCACTACACCCAAATCTGCTAGCTTCTTCAGCAACGTTCTGTGGGGCAATGAGTTAAATGTTTGCTGAAAATGAAGTAGAGTAAATGCACTGTGTGGTCATTCTTACCTAGTCGAAAAGTACTATCAGGTTGGTCTGACAAGACCTCACTGCCTCAAACCTGTCCTGTTTACTATCCTGGAGGCCTGGTCATTTGAATGCATTTTAATTGAGTGGGTGCATGCAAGAGGGTTCTTGTATACTGGGGCGAGGGAGTGAACAGGCTTCATAGAGAAAATAATGTTAGATGCTCCCAGTCTTTTAATGCTCGGTCATTGAAATACTTGGGCTGAAATTGGAGCCTTGAAATTTGGATAACTATTCCTCCAGTTGATGACAGCATTGGACCTTGTCAGGTGATTACCTCAGTTACTTTTCATGATGGCCATGCTTGGACTTGGTCTTCTTACAAGGACATAACATTCATGATGTCAGTGTTCATCTGATGATTTAGATAGATTATAACACGGGGCAGTTTCACAACAGGGCACCCTGTGTTATTTTTACCTTCTGTGTAGATGGTCTGGTACCACCTGAAAAATAATTGGATCTGAATAATCTCACTGCAGTCATGGACATGTCATTCATTGTACTGGTGTAAGCTGGGAGGGAGGGAGGGAGCAGGTCAGAGCTACAATCTATACAATCCACCACTACATTACACTCAACAGGTGATGCCCTTCTACATTTCCAAACCATGTTCCTCAATGTCTGGGAAACTCATGCCCCTCTGCATCGCACTAGGGTACATGGAAACCACCTGCCATGGATTACCCAAGAACGAATAGCATGTCAAAACACCCATGATAAAGCTTGGAGAGCTCACAAAGCATCCCATCTCCCTCAAGACTTTGCCAGTTAGTGCATGGTACACAATAAATGCACCACAGCAACTAGACTAGCTAAAGAGGAATACTTTAGCTCCACCCTTACATTTAACTTAAATAGTCCATCCAAATTCTAGAAGGTTATTCACTCTCTCTTCTCTCCACCTGCTGCCAATCCTACTCTGCTCTTTAGTGTCAACAACACCCTCCTCTGGGATCCAAGCGCAGTCGCCACTGAGTTTAACATATACTTTTCCACATGTGCTTCTATGCTACTCTCTTCCCTGCCCACCCCTACTCCACACATACCTCCTGTAGTATCTAAGAATCCACGCAGGCCTCGCACCTTCTCCTTTAAAGAAATCTTGCCAATCGATGCCCTAAATGCCCTATTAACTCTGAACCCTTCAAAAGGTAAATCCCCAGATGGATTAGACACCAAGCTCCTCTACCTCTCTGCCCCCGCCATCGCAACCCTGCTTGCCAACCTACTAAACCACTTCTTTGCCACTGCAACCATCCTCCTGACATGGAAACATGCTGTTGTCATCCCCCTCCCCAAGGGGGGCACCCCACCTCCACTTCAAATTACCACCCTATCTCTCTCCTCCCTGCACTCGCTAAAATACAAGAACACCTCGCGCTCACCCAACTGACATCTTTCCTCTGACTCCAACTTCTTCACGCCATTCCAGTCAGGATTCAGGAAGAGTCATTCCACTGCCTCCTCCTATAATGCTCACCGACACCATCCTTTCTGGTAAGGACAGATGACAGATCATCTCAGCCAAATGTGTCGACCTCGCCAAAGCGTTTGACACTGTTTCCACCCCCTATAATTAACATGCCTCTCAGAAGCTGGCCTTACTGAATCAGCCACCAACTGGTTCAGTGCCTACTTCACAGGTAGGACCCAATCTGTCAGAATTTTGGATGCCACATCCACCCCCCTCCCTATGACCACTGGGGTCCCCCATGGTTTAGTACTCAGACCCATTTTATTTTCCATTTTCCTTAATGACCTACCACTGATATGCTCAACTTCTTCAATCCAGATGTATGCAGATGACACTGTCCAATTCATCTCTGGCTCTTCCTTGGAAGAGGTAACTACCAACCTTCAGGTCGACTTCAACAAAGTTCAGATCTGGTTCAGCTCTCATCAGCTCTCCCTAAATGCTAAAAAAACAGTCATCATGACCTTCAGCACAAGGCAACGCCTGTCCTGGCTCTCCACCCTTCCCTCCTTCCACACACTGGATGGGACTGTACTGGAAAACACCTCCTTCTTCCAGTACCTAGGGATCTGGCTTGACCAACACCTATCTTTCTCCGTCCACATTGACACGATCCTGAAAAAACTGTGCCTAAGCTCGGTTCCTTTTACAGGAACCGCAGCAGCCTTCCGCTAACCGTGAGGCGTGAACTAGTGCAGAAGATGATCCTTCCATCATTTGACTACTGTGATATAGTCTACAGTGCCACTTCCAAGTCCACTTTATCTAGACTGGACTCCCTCTTTAATGCTTTCTGCCTCTTCGCCCTCAGTGCCCCCCCCCGCACCCATCACTGCGATCTCTACCATTCTCTTGCATTCCCTTCTCTTGAAAATCGCCACCAACTGCACTGTACTAAGTTTGTCTCGAAATTCAGGCTCGGTTCCCTCCCATCTTTTGCTATCACCACCCCCCACTCCGACCCATGCCCTTAGATCCTATGACTCCCATCAATTACTAATCCCTAGGAGGAGGTCCTCAGTGGGACAAGCAGCCTTCCCACACCACCTCCCTAAACTCTGGAATGAACTTCCTCCCTAAATTCGTCACTCCTCCTCCTCCACTCACTCCCTTGCTACCACCATGGCAAATGACCTTATGGTAAATTGTGCCTGCACATGATTATCCTCCTGTCCCACCCCTCATACCCCTGACTGCCTGACCAGTGGCACCCGGCATATGCTACGAAGCTGGATTATTATACCAACTATTGCACTTATTACACATTTGCTGTCTTGCTGTCTTACTGCACTTCCATTCCAAGTAATTTGCTCTATGCATGGATCAACGTGTCTTGTGCCTAACCATTTCCCTACCTGTTAACCCATTACTGAGCCGTAATTCCTATTAAGTGCATACTTTAATGTAATGTAATGACTGTAATGTTATATGTATCCTACTTGAAAACCTGCGCATTTTCCTTTCCAGTGCACAAACTGTGATGTTAAATGTTCACTCAGTGATAACCTGTGCATTATCTTTTCCTCTGTACCCCTCCCACAGGTCACACCGGGAGACGAGCATTGTTTTGCTCAGTGTTCCTTTCCTGGTGAAACAATTCAATAAATAAATAAAATAAATAAGATCTCCGGTGCTTGTGATAACCTTGCACCACATTGGGAAAGCCTGGCTCTATCACCAAGGCACACCATGTTTCAGCACTCTGCTCCGGTGGCTGAAGTGCAAAGGTCAGAGGTTGGATCATTCTAGCAGATGATCCTGGTCTGTGGAGGACAAACTGGTTCTGAGGATTCACTATGATGAGTGTCATAGGTTATGCACTCTGAAAAAAGCAGCATTCCTTTTGAGGGTGATTACTGCAGAGAGAAACAGGTAGGCTCAGCTCTTTTAAACTGTTGATAGACTTTTATATCCAGCTTGTCTGCAGTCAGGTAGAAATTTTCTGACAGAGAAATGTGAGGAGTTCAGACTGTTTTTTTTTTTCCTTTGACAGGGTGTCCTCTATTAGATAGGTGATCCAACCAAGCTAGTTGTTAGGGCCTGACATGGTTCAGTCATTACTGAGAACATACACTATGTGGCTACAACGTGAGTTTCTAACAGTTGGAATGGAAGAAATCTGGGTGATCTGTGAGCTGTGCCCCATTTGCTGTTTGCTGGACCCAAGCCACACTTAACTATTGCTGAATTACCATGAAGCTCTTTGTCCAGCTTTTGCAAGGATTTTTAAGTGTTTCTTAGAAGAAAGACTATTTAGTACAGCTTTGAATGTGGCTGTGGTAAGGCCTCTTCAGCAAAAAATTGGGACCCTGAGATTTTTGCAAATTACAAACATGTTTCAGAACTTCATTTCTGGTGAAGTGTTGGAGGAGCTTGAGTCTCATCCAGTGAAGTATGACTTTTTTGTATGAACCTTTCCAGTCAAGATTTTGACTGAGGCACTGCATAGCAGTGGCCCTTGGTAAATGCTAAATTATCTTCTCTTAGTGAGGGATAGATTGGAGAAATGAATAAATGTTGTAATAGATTTTTCATTGGCATTTGACGCCATGGACCGTTGGGTTTTGATAGCTTGCCTGAGACAGTGATTGGGACTTAACAGTTGACTATTGAGCTGGTTGTACTACATCTCAGGAAGAATACTGCAAGTCACTACTGGGATGCCAGATCATGGCTGACTGCACTCAGAGATGGAGTGCTCAAGGCTCAGTTCTGTCCTCCACACTGTTTGTGGTGTACATGCTGTCTCTTCATGAGGTCATTCAAAAATATGGCTTGAAGTTTTACTGCAATGCAGATGATTTTGAGCTCCTTTGCTTCTTACAAGATGGATACATTTTCAATGTTTCCAAACTGCCTTGATGATATCAATATCTTGATGGTTGTTAACTGGTTGATGCTGAATCTGAGCAAGATGTAGCTAACTCTGGTTGAACCAGGTTCTCACACCCAGTACATAAAGAGTGAAAGTGTATGTTTCTTATTTTGGGGTGGTGCTGTGCTCAGAGCCATGGTTATGGTGAAAAATCTGAGGGTCTATGTAGCCTACCAGCTGATACTAGAATATCAGGTGTCAGTAATTGTTCATATTGGCATTCATACTCTCCATTATATTGTCAGAATTCAACTTTTTTCAAGATAATATGCTTTATTGAAATTTTTACCAACACAGACAATATAGAACAACCACAAAAATGGAAGATAAATACTAACAGATAAACAAACTACAACCCACCTGCCAAACCCCAACCCTCCACCTGAAGCACAGTGACTAAACAAAAAATGAACACATAGGACTGAACAGTACCAAAAAAGGGATATGCTTATGATAACTACTATCTGGAAATCAGGGCGTCCAGGGACTGCCAACGGTCCCTATATAATTCTAATTTATTCAAACTGTAGGCGATGTGCTTTTCTTCCACTAAGGCCTATGTTAACTATTGGTGCCATTCTCGGAGCAATGGATCAGAGTCATCCAGCCAATGGTGAAGAATAACCAGCTTGGTGATTATCGAAATGAGGGCCAAGTGGGCTTTACGGGGACAAAACAAAGTTGGGGGAAAAATACCTGCAAGGCAAATATGTGTGGGGAAAAAAGAGTCAGGACCTAACTAAGGGTCCAGGAAGCTCTGTATGGAGGCCCAAAAAGGGGCAGCCTTAGAGCAATCCCAAAGAATATGTTTGAGAGAGCCATCCCCAGCACCACATTGCGTGCACTCTGCCGAAGGTCTACGGCCTATCTCACATAACTTCTAGGGAGTATAACAGAGATTATGCAATATGCAAAAATGTGTAAGACAGTATTTATCATGTGTAATTAGTTTGTAAAGCTGATGTCAAACCCTTTGCCAGTGTTTGGGGACAAGGTGTAATCCCAAAGATTGCTGCCAATAAAAACAAGTACCTTGTAATCTGGACTGAAAACTGGAGTAAAATTTGGAAGTGGGGTGCAGTTGTTCTGCTAGGGATAAAAAAGCTGCGAGAAGCAGGTGTGGTTTTGGATGAGTGCTTTGTGGACCCATAAAACTAGAAACTGAGTGGGATAATTGAAGGTGCTTAAATGAGTGGTACACAGGGATGGAGAATTGCTGTTAGATTACTTAGGTGGGAACCATCTCATTATGGGAGAAAAAGGATCCCACGGAGGTGTTCCGAAGCAAGGGACAAAAACTTAAAGGGACTGGTTGGCCCTCAGTATGGATATTGGGATTACCCATCACTGGTTGGGATGGGTCCTTGGACCAGTCAACCTTCAGAGAGAGACAGATTTACCTCAAATCTTTAAGGGACCACCACAACGGGGTGGCCCTCAGACATGCAGGGAGAGAGGAGGGGGAGGCCACAAAGGAGTCTAGAATGTTGTAGGCCAGAATTTAAACAGAGTTGGGATTCTGAAGAAAGCCACAGAGGTGCATAGGTACCAGATTGGGAGGCGGCAGAAAAGCGAGGCCATTGAAAGTCAGAATTTAACTCTGTCTTGGGCAAGAATAACTAGTAATGCTGGGTCACACCTTTGTTACATCAAGAGTGGAAAATTGTAACATATTCTGTACCTAGAGCTATCCAGAATTGTGATGCTCCAGCTGCAGTTAAAGCAGAACACTGTGGCTCAGCTTATAACTAGGGCTTTTCACTCCAGTCATTAAACTCTGGTCCAACATGAAGTCAGTTCTCCTGCTTCTCAGGAACTACAACTCAACGGGGAGAATTTAGTTTTTTTATTGTCCTCAGTTGATTGCAGCTAGTTTTAAACTGCATACCATGTGTGAGTAGATGTGCAACTTTTAAAACTTTTTGGGGAAATATAATTTTGTGCTGCTTTGTTCAGCTTGTGACCCCAGAAGTCCTAGTCAGGTCACAGTCGGCTATTTAACTGAGTCCTGTGGCGAGCACTAGTGTATAAACCTATGTTCTGAGTCAGTTGTGTTTGCTGACCTTTGACTGTTTACCACCACATAAATAAAAGTGTGTTGTTTGATTTTGCACTGTATCTTACATCTTGCCTGTGCAAGACAATGAGCCCTGTGACCACTTATGGAGCAGGAAGAGGAGCTGTAGTTCGTCTGCTTCTCAGGAACTACAACTCATCAGGGGGGATTTAGTTTTCTACTCTCCTCAGCTGATTGAAGCTAGTTTTAAACTGCATACCACATATGAGTGGATGTGCAACTTTTAAATCGTGTTTGGGAAATATAATTCTGTGCTGCTCTGTTCAGCTTGTGACCCCAGAAGTCCTAGTTGGGTCAAAGTTGGCTATTTAACTGAGCCCTGTGGCAAGCAGAGTGAGCGTGCATTGCCACACATGAAGATGTGTGCAAAGATGCAAGCATAGACGTGCTCATCTAGTGAGTGTTTTGCGTGTTTGGCATCGGGCGACTCATAGAACCAGGGT
This sequence comes from Neoceratodus forsteri, assembly GCA_016271365.2. Lineage (NCBI taxonomy): Eukaryota > Metazoa > Chordata > Ceratodontiformes > Ceratodontidae > Neoceratodus > Neoceratodus forsteri. The sequence continues at coordinate 766,447,188 of CM057452.1, read as the reverse complement.
GAAGAGCTGTGATAATTCCATACCGGATTAAAGAGCACTAAGGTAACTGCAAACACTTATGTTACATCTTGATGTCGTAGCAGGGTACTAATACAAAAGAATAAAAAAAATTACTAAAAAAAGGTGGGGGAAATGGAGTTGAAACATGTATCTCAACCAGATCCAGGTAGTAAAGATGCTGCTTCTGCTACATCAGTCATCATGACCTTGGATGGTGAAATAGGCATTAAATGTTTGAATTGTTGCATGTATCACTTGATGTAAGTAGTAAGTAAGTAAGTAATTTTTTATTTGTAAAAAGGCACTTTTCTTCAACCAAGGTGCCTGTACTTATCATAATTAATACAACATAAAACATAAATATTGTTTTAAAATACAACCTTAACTGCACATTCATTATAAATTAATATTCATTAAAATCACCATATTCAGATTCAAATAGATAAGTCTTCAGTGCAGTTTTAAACTCCTGAAAGGTCAGGCAATCCCATATCCAATGAGGTAGAGAATTCTACAGGGTCGGGGCCACAAAGCTGGAAGAAAGGGCCTCAGATATCTTCAAACGAACCCTGAGAATCTCTAACACGCCCTCGTTGGAGGATCGGAGTGGCAGAGGGGACAGTAGGAGTAAAGGAGATCTAGCAAGTTGCTAGGTCCCTGGTCATGTAGGGCTTTCTAGGTTAGTAAACCAACCTTGAAGGTGATCCTCCACTGCACTAGAAGCCAGTGCAGTCTGTGCAGCACACGTATTATATGATTGGTTCTAGCTGTACCAGTCAATAGCCTGGCTGCTGCATTCTGCACTAGCTGAAGGCAGCGGAAGTCAACCCCTGGCAGCCCTAGGTATAGGGCATTGCAATAGTCAAGGCGAGAGGTAACAAAGGCATGGACCAGCATAGAAAGATCTTCGGGAGGAACCAGGTGTTTTACCTGGGCGATATTCCTCAGATGGTAAAAAGAGGTTTTGACGACAGCTGACACCTGTGATTTAAGGGTCAAACCATCATCAATAATAACGCCCAGGTTTTGCACCTGGTCTGAGGTAGTTAGCATCACACCCCCAAGACGTAGTCCTGAGGGTGATCCTGCCAACATACCCGCCTCTTGACTATCAGGGTCCACCACTAGCACCTCAGTTTTACCCAGATTCAACCACAGCCAGTTTTCACTCATCCAGTCCTGGATCTCGGCAAGACAGTTGTTAAATACCGAGAGGAAAACATTTTGACCAGGTGCAAAGGACATGTATAGCTGAGTATCATCTGCATAGCAGTGAAAACTCAGACCATACTGTACCACTAAGCACTAATCACAGATTTATTTGTGATAAGTGTACTGTCAATAAACAATTGCAAGAAGAAATAGCTATCTTCTCAGAGCATCTACAACAGTTAGAAAATAGCCGAGCTGAAATGTATAGATGCTTTAAAGCACTAAACAGTTCCCTTCTTCCTACTGAGCCTAATAGGGATATGGATAACACTACAAAGTCTTTAACATCTTTTTCTCCAGTCAGCCTACCAGTATGTCATTCCAGCTGTACTCCTAGTATTGACCACGTAGACCTTACCTAAAATAATGATAATAATACAAACTAATCCATGTTGAGAAAGTGGGGTAGAGAAGATGACACTGATGAACTTGAACAAAATGATGACTGGACATTAGTAACCAGCTCCAGGGAGTGCAAAAAGGGTCGAAGAATTGATCAGTTTTGCATAACAATTCAAAACTCCTTTATACCACTTTCTTTCTTTCTTTTTTTTGATTTTATCCTCTTTTTCTGGCAGGTCCTTCATCAAGCTCTGCCTTGGTCATAGCCCCTGGGCTCCCACCAACCGTCAATTCCCTGCATACTCCCAGTCACTCCCAGCTTGCCCCCTAGAGAGTGGGGCCATGGCACTGGTTCCCCTAATTCCAGTGCCATGGAACCAGTAACTGGTTGGAACTGCGGTGATGGTGGCTAATTGAAGCCCAGGGAGGATTTCATGTAGATGGAGGACCCACCCTTCCATTTTCTTGTCTTTTCCTCTGGGAGGTGGGAACGTGAAATGATGTCCAGCATCCACCCTGCCTCCATTACGGATAAGCGCCAGTAGTTGCATGACTCCCAGCCTCCGCCAGGGGTCTGTCTTGCACTGGGCACTTCCCAACCTTCCCCCTGGAGAAGGAGAGCAGTCCATTGGATGCTCTATCATTCTCCCCGCTGGCTAGCCCTCCAGTGACCTGGGTCCATTCCCAAACCCGGTTCGCCGATGTCGCAAGAGGAAATCCAACTGCTGCGCTGACGGACCAGCTTTACACCACTTTCTACCTTAACTGAAAATAGCCAAAATGATGATGCGTCAGTAGATAATGCACAGTGTGTGTTACCTTCTAATAATAATGAGCCCCTACCAATAGCCCTTATTGATCTGGGACCACAGTCCCCCTCAACATGGTTATCCTAGCCAATCTAAAAATCACACCCCCTCTCAAAATACAATGGGCATTCCCTCTCCAAGACTGGTATAACCACACCTCCTCCTAGGTCAGTTGATGATCTGATGGACACTTCCAGAACCCCTCCCCTTTGGTTCAACCATGCCATGTTTTTGTGCTTGGGGATTCCATTATAAACATCTCGATATGGCTATTCGTAATCCTGATAAAGCAACAAGAACATGCTGTAGTTTTAGGGGTGCTAAAGTTTCTAACATTACAGGAATGGTCAATAACATTCTGTCCAATTAATTCAGGTCATAACCCGTTAGTTATCATACATGCAGGAACAAATGATATCGACTACACCAATCCCCTACAAATAAGAAAAGATTATGTGGCCTTATACAATTTACTAATTGAGAAATGTTGCACCTTATGTTTCTCAGAGATACTTCCAATGCCTAGAGCAACCTATGATATGACATGCCTAATTAAAGAAACAAATGAATGGCTTAGAAAGCAGTGCCTTAAACAAAATATCTTTTGTATCTCATACTGAGAGAATTTCTGTTGCAGGGACTCACTCTTCTGCTGAGATGGTTTACATCTCATCAGAAGAGGGAGTGCCCTGTTGAGCAAAACAATAGTTTCTGTGATAAATAATCATTTACATTAAATGGCATGGAGGAAAATAGGACAGTTCCTAATTCTCTTATTAGGGGTACCAAAAATTATACTGGTATGTCCTGTAATGTGCTATTGTTTAATGCTAAATCCCTGAACAACTTCAAAATGTCAGAATTGAAAGCCAGATGTATCCTACTTGACCTAAGTATCACTGCTGTCACTGTGACATGGTGGAATTCTTCATCAGCTTGGTCCAGGCATATCCTTAATTTTAAATTCTATCATAAGGACAGAGTTGACAAAATAGGTGGGGGGTGGGTGCCTTTACATTAGAGATGATATTCCCTCACAAGAGATCTCAATACAAACATATACTGAATCCCTTTGGATCTTCATTCAATTGAAAGGTCAACCAAAACTTACATTAGGGGTATGCTATATATCACCTACTGCAGATATACAATACACTTCTGATCTAATAAATATTACTAAGGATATAGTCCATAAAGGTGATACTCTTATTCTAGGTGACTTTAACATGCTTGGTATTGATTGGAACTACTTCTTAGCCAAAAACAACGATGACAAATTATTTTTAGCATCATTTATGGAACTGGGGTCTAGACCAGTTAGTATGCCAACCCACTAGAGGGAATAACATACTGGATCTGGTTATAACAAATGTGGGACATAAATTCTCTGACATAAATACTACTGTCCCCATTGGCAATAGTGATCACAACTTGATATTTTTTAGTATTCTCATTCAAATTCCAAAGAGGAATAATAATATTAAATATAAGATTTATTAATAAAGCAAATTTTGTGCAAATTAACACTGAACTAAATAAAACAAATTGGACTGAATTATTTAGGGGCAGGTCTATAAATACTGCATACGAAGACGTAATCCACATTAGTCATCATCTAGAAGAAATATTCGTTCCAACCAAAACACAATATAACAATAAAGGTAAAGTACCTGTATGGTTTAGCAAAACAATTACTAAACTAGTTCTATCCAAAGAACTTTTATTCAGGAAATATAAAAATATCCCAATCCTACTACCAGGCCCAGATATAAAACTGATGTCTCCACCTTAAAAAAATCTATTAAAATGGCAAAACGTAAATTTGAATTTAACTTAGCTCATTCAAAAACAGATCATAAATATTTTTTGTATATATTAATAGTAAAAAGGGGAATATAAGACAAATTGGTCCACTTCAGGATGATGAAACCACTATACCATCTGACCAGGGGATAGCAAATCACTTTAATAGATATTTTCGCTTGGTCTTTGATAAAGCCAACACTTTTCCTAAAATAAATAAAAATAACGACTCCTTTATACCACCATTCAACCTTACTGAAATTAAGAATATTCTGTCTTCACTAAAAAGATCTACTAGCTCTGGACCTGACAATATCCATTCTAGGTTCCTGCTGGAAACTCAAAACACTATAACAACTCTTCTCCTACTCTTGTTTAATAAATCATTACTAGAAAATGAGATCCCGGATGATTGACACAGAGCTATAGTAACACCAATCTATAAAAAAGGGATTAAACCAAACTTCCAGAATTATTGGCCAATTAGCCTAACCTCTATCATAGGAAAGGTTATGGAGTGCCTAATTAAATCTAGGATTGAGAAAATTATGCAACAGCTTGGTATCCATGATAATTCCCAACATGGCTTCGAAACTGGGCATTCTTGTACCACAAATCCTTTATCTTTCTGCAGTAAAATAAGTAGGTATTAGGATAATAATATTTCTACAGATGTACTATTGCTCGATTTCAACAAGGCTTTTTACAAAATGTCACATGCCTTGCTAATCAGTAAACTCCATAGTTTAGGATTTCCCCTCCTATTTAGTCAACTGGATAACTCAATGGCTTTCCAATCTAACTCAACTTGTTAGATTAAATGGTGCACAGTCCACTTCTGGCAGGCTAACGAGTGAAATTCCTCAGGGCTCTGTGCTGGGGCCTATTCTCTTTAATCTCTTTATAAATGACATGAGTCTCATCTCTAACAATTTTCTTTCCAAATTCGCTGACAACATGAAAATTGGAGGTAGAGTTGACTTAGCATCTAATATATTACAACTTGAATGAGACCTACTACATATTGAGCAATGGGCAAGGACAAATTCAGTGGCCTTTAATATTGAAAAATGTATGGTCCTACACCTTGGTAGAAATAATTTACTTAATAGATATTACTTAAATAATTTTCAACTTAAATCAACCACCTGTGAAAGAGACTTGGGTGTCTTGATTAATAATAAACTGTTGTCCAGTGACCACTGTAACAAAGTGGCTAGAACAGCAAATATTATCCTAAGACAGATTAATAAAACCTTTATTAATAAATCAGAGCATTGTCTAGTGCCCTTGTACAGAGCATACATCACACCTCATTTGGACTATGGGTCTCCCTTTTGGAGTCCATATTTAAAAGCTGATATTAATCGGCTAGAACAAGTTCAAAGAAGGCTCATAAAATTGATCCCAAGACTAAAAACAAAAATCTATGATACTAGACTTAAGGAAATGGGACTTTATCCTCTACATTTAAGAAGGCAAAGGGGTGATCTTTTGCTCATGTTTAAGCTTCTATGTACACCTACATTACTTGAGACAAGTGGATTATTATTAGCCAATAAATGTAGAGTGGGAAGATTGCATAATCTGCAAATTAAAATTGACTGGGCTAATACAAACAAACATGGTAACATCTTTAATATAAGAGCAGCAAAACAATGGATTGCCTTACCACAGGAGCGTGCAGACTCAATCAGCTTTGATTCCTTTAAGTCCAAGCTGATATTTGGCTAACATTACATTAATTTAATCACAGTAATGTCCTACTGTTGTGGGAGGACAAGCTTGATGGGCCTTGTGCCTACTTCTGTCCTATATTATCCAGTAAATCCAGTAAATGGGTTGCAAGTTCAATGGTGCACCATGCTGAAAATACTCTAGGCTTGATAGCATACATGGTATTGGTCCAGGTTTCCTGAAAACCTCCAGACCTACTGTAGTACTTGCCTGTCTGCTCCATCCAGTCCACAGAACTGGGACAGCTGGTTGTGCCATGCACCTGTCTAAAGCTGTCCTACAACCATACATTTGCATTGGTTGCTCCACATTTCTAAAGTACACTTCCTGCTCAACATGGAGATATTTTCTCAGTGGAATTTTTTATTAAATGCTTAAACATTTGCTTTCTCCATCACAAAATAGGTCCCACATATGAATTAAAATTACCCTAAGTTTTACATCCTGCTGTAGGCTGGATTTTGTACAGCATTTGATCATTCATTTTTTTTTAGAATTGATTCACAGCTTAATATAGAATTGCATATGTTTTTTTATGTTATGTGTATGTTTTTTATGTTGTAGTTTTAAATAAGTTTGAGAGTTGTGAGCAACACTTTAAGGTACCCACAGCTTTCTGGGGAGGGTGCCCTATAAATAAAATTATGCTTATTTACTTACTTAAAATCAAGACCATTCTACCTTCATTAGTGGAGCACAGGAGACTCAGCCCATCTGACTAAATGAGTTTTGAAGGAACATTAAGTGCTATAAATACCCACAATTCCTGTGAGACTGATGGCTCAATTATTGCCTCTTCTTAATTGTGGACTGATTATATCCAATGTGGTAGGAGCATAACAACTTCCTCTATAGTGGAAAACCCCTCTGGAGACCCATGAGACTTAGGATACCTTACCTTCATCCATGTTACAGAGTGGATAACATCTGAGTATGTTCTGATAAACATACTGTGCAGTAGGTTTCTGGTTATAAGCTTTTAAGCATGTAAGCAGTGCCAGCCAGGATGCAACCCAGAAATTCTGCATTATATCACAAAGTGCTACAGTATACTGCAGGGAACAATCTAATTCAATGTCAGTTAAACCCTTGTTTACGCTAATATTTTGTGACATGTCACTTACTGCAAGTTTCTGCATTGTGTCATTGCTGACTCTATTGTAGATGACTAGTAACCCAGTAATTTACTCCCACATATACTCACTTGGTGCATCCCATTTGTCCTGGTCTACCTCTGTCACCTGGGCCTCCCATCACATTGACTTGGTACAACCCATCTGTTCTGTGCTGCTTCTTCATCCTGGGTCCTAAAAGAAACCCCACTACTTTACTTTCTCCGTCAACCTGTTTAGAATAGAGATAGCCCCCACCAGAAGCTAGTTATTCCCCTAGTGTTAAGTATAGTATCATACCTTCTATATGATTTAAGGACCTGCCCTATTATTAACATAGAAACATAGAAACATAGAAGTTCACAGCAGATAAGGACCGCAAGGCCCATCCAGTCTGCCCATTTCTTTTTCTACCTTATAAATGTGCCATTAGCCTTTGCTCTGTCAGTGGCCTATCTATTCATACTCATCTGTATTGCTCCTTTATGCCTATCCCATGCCTGTTTGAAGCCCTGCACTGTATTCATAGCCACCACTTCCTGAGGTAGGCCGTTCCATGCATCTAATACCCTTTCTGTGAAAAAGAACTTCCTCACATTACCCCTCCATCTAATATCATTCTGTGTCCTCTTGTTCTGCTATTTTTATTATATTAAAACATGTTAGACTCTTTCACCTTGTTAATGCCCTTAAGGTGATTGACTGTTTCGATCATATCGCCTCTCTCCCTCCTTTGCTGTAGGGTATACATATTGAGCTCCATTAATTTGTTCTTATATGTCTTCTGATGCAATTCCTGCACCATTTTGGTTGCCCTTCTCTGGACTGCCTCAATTTGGTCAATGTCCTTGTGAAGGTATGTCCTCCAGTACTGCATGCAGTACTCCAGACGGGGCCTAACCAGTGTCTTGTAAAGAGGGAGTATTACCTCCCTCTTACAACTTGTGATACCCCTACTAATGCACCCTAACATCCCTCTAGCCTTAGCTACTGCTTTAGAGGTCTGCTTGGATGATTTCAGGTCATCGTTGATGATGATGCCCAAGTCTCTTTCTTCCTTTGTGACTGCCAGCAACTCCCCCTCCCAGCCTATAGGTGGCGTCAGGGTTTCTCTTCTCTGTGCATGATCTTGCACTTCTTTGCATTAAATCCCAGTTGCCACTCTTCCAACCATTGTGCTAGTTTATCCAGATCTCTTCTCATTTTGTCCACCCCATCTGGATCATCTACTCTGTTGCAGATCTTGGTGTCATCTGCAAACAGACAAGCCTTACCCTCTAGTCCATCTGCAATGTCACTAATGAAGATATTGAAGAGGACTGGCCCCAGGACTCATCCCTGAGGTACCCCACTTGTGACTTGCATCTCTTCTGACTGTATACCATTTACTACCACTCTCTGTTGTTTTCTGCCCGTCAGCCAGTTTGCCACCCAGTTGACCAACTTCTGACCCACCCCAAGCCTACCCAGCTTATTTATCAATCTTCTATGTTGAACAGTGTTAAAAGCTTTGCTGAAGTCAAGGTAGGCGACATCAACTGCTCCCTCTTGGTCCACCACTCTGGTTACCCAGTCAAAGAAATCTATGAGATTAGTTTGACAGGACCTTCCTTTTGTAAACCCATGTTGTCTTGGATCCTGTGCCTCTATGGATTTCAGGTGTTGCACTATCCTTTCTTTAAGGAGTGCCTCCATACTACTGAGGCAAGACTGACTGGTCTGTAGTTCCCTGCCTCCTCCCTGCTACCACTCTTGTGGAGCAGGATCTCATGAGCCCTTCTCCAGTCTTCTGGGACCTCTCCTCTGCTCAGAGACTCACTAAACAGTTCTGCTAATGGCTCTGCTAGTTCTACCGGTAGCTCCTTAAGTACCCTGTATGCCATCAGGTCCCATTGCCTTGTCTACCCTGAGCTTAGCAAGCTCTTGTAAGACCCTTTCTTTTGTGAAGGGAGTAGTGCTCACCTCCCTCCCCCCTGTGTCCATGGTGCTGAGCTGTGGGCCCTGCCCTACCTTCTTTTCAGTAAATACTGAGCAAAAGTATCTATTTGGGATAGATGCTTTTACAGGGTCCTCCTCCTCACATGCCCCCTTTTCTCCTTTGAGCTTAGCAATACGCCCTCTGGACTTTCTCCTTTCACTAATGTATTTATAGAAAATCTTGCCATCTTCTTTTACTGTTTGTGCTAGTATTTCCTCAGTTTGGGACTTTGCCTGCCTTACTGCCTTCCCTTCTTCCCTTAAGGCAATTCGGTATGCCTCCCTATCTTCATCCCACTGTGTTCCCTTATATTTCCTGAAGGCCAGCCTTTTGGCTCTGACCTTTTCTGCTACTGTATTTGAGAACCAAAGTGGTTTCCTTCTTCTTTTGCACTTCCTTTTCTGTCTAACACAATGGGATGTTGCTTCAAGTATTGCATCCTTAATGCTTGCCCACTTTGCCTGTACCCCTTCACCTGTGTTTCTTTTTGCCAGGGCAAGCTTAATTCTGTTGGCCATCTTATCAAAGTCGGCTCCTCTGAAGTCCCATATTTTTGCCTTGGAATGGGATGATTTAGTTATAGTGGCCAAATTGAACCATACCATGTGATGGTCACTGGCCCCCAGGTGACCTTCTACCTGGAGATCTGTGATCCCTTCCCTGTTAGTCAGTACTAGATCTCATTTCACTCCATACAACCCTATTAAGATACTTTAAAGCTTTAGAGCAATTTGATTACTTAGGACCTTCCCATCCTCCTTATTGACATGTTGTCCATAATAGTACTTGCTCTTGTATCATTCCCCTAACTTGCATCACACACTGAACCCACAATGTCTTTACCAGCCCCTATTTACCAGTTCAAGCCATTTTTTATTGCCAACCCACGTCTCCCTGAGATATGTCTTCTGACCCCCTGACAGTATTTCTTCTCCTGCCACAACAACTTGCTATTCGAGCCATTTTGCTCACTTATGCTAATGCCCGATTCTCTTTCTACAATAGTCTAACACAGCCCACCCCACTTTCACCATGCAACTCTATTCCCTACAGGAAGAAGAAATTATTTATGAGGTACAGAATGAAAAAAGACACCTCTTCACACTGCTACTTCTTTGCTCAGGGAATATCGAAATGCACCTAGGCCCTATCTCACCCATAACTTCCCCTTCTGATTTTGCATCAGCACATGAATAAAATTGATACAAATTAATGTTTGCAGTCTCCTGACAAAAATTCACATGGTGAAAACATGGGTTTCCCACACAAGCCCTGATGTCCTGGTAATTACTTAATCATGGCTAAAGAACACTACCACTGACCAACAGATAGCCCTGCCATCCTATAACACCTTTCAGTTGGACAGACCCACTAGAGGAGGAGAAGTAGTCATTTATGTTAATTTTTTTTTTTGTTTGTTTGCTTTTTTTTCACCTCCCATGCTCCACTACTGGCCACTTCTTTGGGTAACCAAGGGCACCCCACCAGCACTCTGTCCCTGACACTAACCACAACCCCACATTACAGTCCATCAGGTAACCTGATATTTCCCTTCATTGGAAGGATCCCCACCTTCATAGAGGAAAGGTGCTGGTGGGGGTGGCCAGTGCAACTTACTTAGCCTAGGTGCTGCTGGGGTTGGTCCGGGCTGTCCAGGGCTTCATGCCAGTGGGAGAACAGCAACCATCATCCAGCAAGTCAGGGAGTCCTTTTCCTGGTTTCCTTCTGGGAGTGCGACATGCTGGAACATCAAGACATGAGCTGACATCCATTGTGCTCCCTACGCAGCAGGACCTGATGTGCTGCCATGCCTCTGGCCACCGCCAGAGGTTGGCAGACACCAAGCCACATACCCCACTCCCTGGGAGATAGCGAACTGTGTTGGGATGCTTGAGCCATCTCCCTACTGGCCAGCCCTCTGACACCCGGGTCCATTCCCAAACCTGGGTCATCAGCATCACAAATGGAAATCCAACCACTGCACTGGCAGGCCAGCCTATGTTAATGTTAAATACCCTGCTACTGAACTTCTTTCCATTACCAAACCAAAAGAATTCAAATGCCTAGCTGTAAGACTTTAATTATCTCCAGCTGAAGCATTTAATGTGATTGGATGCTACAGACCCCCATCAGGGGGGTTAGAACTGCTCCCAACCCCCAACCCTAAGAAATTTTATTGACAGCAATTCCAATTCTTCTATTATCCTTGGAGACCTAAACTTGAACTGGTTTAGCCAAAAAGCGAATGCCCTAAAAGAACTGTGTGATGAACTGGATATTTCTCAGCTCATATCTGACCAATCAGAATTAACCCTAAAAACCCTGCAAACAGCTTTGCACTGGACTTGATATCGACTAATAGAATACACAAAATAACATGTGCAGCTGTATTTCATAATGATCTTAGCAATCACAATATAGTTATCTGCTTAAGAAGCTCAGAAAAATGCTCCCCTTGTTCTAAATTTATCATCAAACGAAGCTTCCGCAAGTTCAAATTAGAAAATTTCCTAGCTGACCTTAAGAGCATCAACTGGCATACCTTTTCCTTAGCCCCCTGAGCGGATGAGGCTGTCAATATCTTCAGTAATACTCTTCTCAGCATGACTAATAAACATGCCCCATTTATAAAATACTGCGTTAAAAAAGCCTCTTGTCCCTGGTTTACCTCTGAACTGAAAATTATTTTAACCCAATGGGACAAACTATGGGCCACAGTCAGACATACCAAAGCCCTTTCAGACTGAGCAGCTTTTAGAGTGTCATGTAACAGCTATACCAAGCTGATCAGAACCGTCAAATCTAATTATTATGTGTCTGCCCTCGAAGGTGCCAAAGGCAACCCGGCAAAAATGTGGCTGACAATTAAATCTATCGAAGGTCATAGAATTCCCCCTTCAAAACTCATAAAAATCACAGCATGAGGAGCAATGTTAGCTGACCATGATACAATACTTGAAAGCTAAATGCTCACTTTGTGACAGTGGGACTAGCTTTTGACTCCTCCCCAGCTGCTAGTCTAGTAGATCACACCAACCCAAAGGATGTTGCAGCCACCCAGTAGGATCTAGAGTCCTTTAGTCTTTCTCCAGTGACTTTTAAGCAAGTAGAAGACCTAGTAGTAAAACTAGACACCAACAAGAGTGCTGTTGCCAATGGCATTGACCCCATATTTTTAAAATTAGGATATTACTTCTTGATAGCCCCTTTAACACATCTTTTCAACCTGTCTATCACATCAGGAATGGTTTCCTCTTCCTGGAAAACAGCCTTCTTACTGCCCTTGTTCAAGTCAGGCACTCCAAGTGACATGAACAACTATAGACCTATCTCTATTCTGCCTGTCTTGTCAAAGATCCTGGAAAAAGCAGTTAACAATCAGCTAAAAGACCACCTTGAAAATTAAATTATTTTTAAATCCATTACAATCATCTTTCCAGCAAAAGCATAGAATGGCTCAAGACTAGCCACAGTAACAAATGACTGGTTTTCCACCCTCAATAATAAACTATACACAAGAGCCATTTTCCTAGACCTGAGTAAGGCATTTGTCATGGTCTACCACGACTTACTGCTTATTAAGCTCAAAGAGTATGGGTTAAACATTACTTCATTAAACTGGTTTTCCAGCTACCGTGTGGGCAGATAGCAGTATCAAAGCTGATGGGCTTATATCCTACCCATTACCACTTACAGGAGGTGCACCACAAGGATCCATCCTTGGTTCACTTCTTTTTTCAATATATATAAATATGTCAAACAACAACATCCACAACTCCAATCTCCACTACTTCACTGCTGACACTGTTCTTTATATGTCTAAACCCCCTTCTCAGCAGATGTCAGTGCTGAACTACATGCTGACTTCAATCAATGGCAATGCAATCTAATAAATTCCAAATTACTGCTAAATGCCAAGAAAACTAAATCTATGATCTTTCTACCCCACAATCTTTCAACTTCACTCTGCAAACAAGCCACACTTGTATCCATTACAGTGCTACCAGGGAACTCTCTAGAGGCTATTGACAAATTTAAATACATAGTAATTTGGCTCGAGAGTAACCTGTCCTTCGTGAAACATATCGAAGCTCTTGCAAAAAAGCTAAAAGTCAGATTGGGCTTTTTTTCAGGAACAAATCACCATTCCCCATGGACATTAGGGTTAGGTTAATCCAAGAAACCTTTCTTCCCCTTCTGGATTATGCTGACATCATTTATAATAGTAGTTCAGCTTCTAACCTGCACAAGATAGATGTTCTTTACCACCGAGCCCTACATTTTATAACCAATAAACCATTCAGAAGCCACCACTGTGTTCCCTATTCTGTAGTTTACTGGACTTCCATAGCCTCCAGAAGGATACCCCATACCTGTACATGGGCCTACAAAGCACTGTTGAATCAACTTCCTGCTTAAATCATGTCCCTGCTTCACCACTCTAGCAGCTGCTACTCCCACAGGAAAAACACCAGCATCCTATTAGTTGTGCCCAAATTCCGAACCCACTATAGTAAAGCGGCTAGTCAATATCCCATTCCATCAGCCTAGAACAAACTCCAGTCATCTCTCAAGCTTACCAAATTCACATAAATTCATCTCTTTAAATCAATAGCCAAAACAGCTGCCCAGGAAACTTGCCAAAAATATACTAGCTAGCATTCCTCCCCTATGGTCTTACTTTCATATGCGAGCACTTATGTTCATTCTTTGGTTCCCCCTCCCTAACAGTTGAATGTCATATTTTTGCTCTCATGTATGTGTAAATGTTACGCTACTTATATGCAAAGCCACTAACACAAATACCATTGTATGCTTCCCTTGTTTTTCTCAGAGTGTATGTTTCAGGTCACCTTGTATACTACATGTCTTTTTTTTGTTTTCTGTTACTATTGTACTTTGTATTTTGCACCTGTATTATGTTGTCCTCGACAAGACCTCTTTGTAAATGAACATGCTCAATTGAGTATTCCTGAAAATAAACTTGAACTTGAAAAAAAAATAATGTTTAAGTCAAAGTTTATTACAGTGAGGCTACCCAATGGCCTAGTGAGTATTGTGTTGCTCTCCTGTGCCAGCAATCCTGGTTCATGAACAAACTCTAGAAGCTGGCAAATGAGTGGCCAGTTATCAGGTATTATTCCAGCAGCAGTATACCCTCAACTGAATGGGCTGGCAGCACATATTCAAAACATTAGCAACCCCTGTGGTTGGGCCCTGAAATGTTCATATTCTAGTTGCTGGGGAAGCTATAAGCTTGTGAGACTCCCTGTGGCTGTGGTGCAAGGCACAGGGCAGTAGAAGTCAAACATTTAAAAGGGGTTAAAAAATCCAGGCTACAGCCTAATGACAACCACTAACTGGTTCACTTGGGACTCACCACATTTTTTTTTTATTTTTTTATTTAGTAAAGTCTCAGATAACACCACTTGAGCTCGAAGCTCTTTACATAGGTTCCACATCATGATCACAATACAAACAGAGTAGTACAAAACTACAGTCGAAGTAGATACAACAGATATACAGAGTAGTACATGTTACACAGGAGGTTAGGATAGGAGAAATGGGGGCTAATTAACACGCATAAGGGTATAAGATGCCTGACAGTGAAAACCAGTCATTTGTCTGCAGGAAAATAGGGTTTGAGGGGTGGAATGGAACAAGATGTTGAGGGGAGGTGCCCCAAGTGCCAAAAAATGACCGAGCAATATTGTGACAAAGTAAGCTGGGGGGGAGAGGGTAAGTATGAGGGCAGCAGGTGGGGGGAGGGGGGAGGCCAGGGTAGGGAAGGTGAGGGTTTGGGGAAGAGCAAGGGAGTAGGAGCAAAGAGAGGGGTGGCAAAGCTATGGATGATAGTCTCAACGAGCATCATTTAGCAGGTGTTGCTTGAGTCGGACTTTGAAAGCACCCAATGTAGGCATATGCGCCGGGTCTTCCTGAATGGAGTTGAACCAAAGCGGGGCACAGTACGGAAAAGACCTTTGGCCTTGGGACGTACGACATCTGGGTGTATTGAAGGTCTGACATTTGGAGTTACGTGTGTGCCGCAGGTTAGTGCAAGGCATCAGGAGTTAACTAAACCCAGGCGGGAGTCTTCCAAGGCTGACCTTTTTTTGCCAGAAGGCAGGTTTGGAATTTAAGTCGACCATTAAGTGGGAGCCATTGTGCAGTGGTATACAGGTCACAGGTGTGAGTCAGCCTAGATACCCCAATGGTTAGCCGGCAGGCTTTGTTTAAGATAGTTTTTAAGCACCGTAGGGCAGTGTCAGTGGCAGAGCCATATATAGAAGCCTATTATCTGCTTCTTTATACTGATGGTGTCAACAAAAGGAGGATGCTCTCAAAAAATCCTTGCTAGGGAGTAAAAAACCATGAAAGTTGTAATGTGGTTAGTGGTAGAATCATAGAATCATGGAAGCTTGACAGCAGAAAAGGATCACACCGGCCAATCTAGTCTGCCCTATTTTTCCCCTACACCCCACCCACCCTACCAGCCCCTGCCCTCCCCCTTATACTCAGTTCCATATGCTTGTCCCATGCCCTCTTGAATCCTTCCACCAATTTAGCCCCTACCACTCCATCTGGGAGTCTGTTCCAGGGCCCCACTACCCTATCTGTGAAGAAACACCCCCTCACATTGCCCCATGTATCTGTTTCCTTGCAGCCTGAGGCTGTGCCTTCTAGTTTTGACCCCCCACTTCCTCTTCAGTAAACCCTCTCCTCCCACTTTATTGAGCACCTTTACATACTTAAAAGTTTCAATCATGTCTCCCCTTTCCCTCCTTGTCTCCAGCGTGTACAGATCCAGCTCCTTACACTTCTGCTAGTATGTCATTCCCTGCATACCCTGCACCATTTTGGTTGCCCTTCTCTGAACCCTCTCCAATGCACCTATATCTTTGCATAGATGAGACCTCCAGAATTGAACCCCATACTCCAGGTGCAGCCTCACCATGGCTTTGTAAAGGGGCCTTATTACCTCCCTCCTTCTGCTAGTAATTCCCTGCCTATGCATGACAGCATTCCATTGGCCTTTCCCACCACCCTGCTGCATTGGATTCCTACCTTAAGGTTTGAGGAGACCATGATCCCCAGATCCCTCTCCTGTTCAGCTACTCTGATTTCCTCCCCACCAAGGGAGTACCCCCACCCATCTGTTCTTACTCCCCAAGTGCATCACAGCACACTTCTTGGCATGAAATTTCAGCTGGCAGGGGCAGTGTGGGCACCAGAGTAACAAAGAAGCATGCCATTATGCCTTGTCATGGAGAACAAGCTTGATTTAAATAAAAGGTTTAATATGGTTTAGGCGTATTAAACCAAGCAGAAGTTGTTCCATACAGATATTAATTTACTCAGTTATGGACTGTCCCAATAGCCCAGCTGCAGCATGTTGAATTGCTGTACAGGTGACCAGAGATTGTGATCTAAATTCTGGTTGCTTGCATAGGGAGGCAGGCCAGGAAGGAGCAGCTCAGCAATGTGTTTCTTCCAGGGAGTGCTGGTGGTAGGACTTCTGGCAATGCAGGAACCACTGCAGTCAGACCACAGAGCTTTTACCTTTCACAGGGGAGGCTGTGCATATAAGAGGTTAACAACCAGCTGTGCTCATGCCAAGAGAAAATGGTATGATTTGGGAAGAAAATGTAAAAAGAAAATACCAGTCCCCTCAATGGATGATGACTATTAGTACATGTATGCATCACAGCACACAGCTCTGCTGCTATCCACAACTTAATCTGGACCAGGGCTGGTAGTGGACACCCTTCCCTGCACTTCCTGCCATGGATAAAGGGACTGTGGAGGTAGGTCTGTGATGGGGATAGTAGAGGATGGAGCTGGAATTTAACTGAAACAGGCTTGAAGGTAATGTACGGTGAGGCTGTACCAGGTAAATACCTCTTTGGAAAAAAAAATACAATAACACTATAAATAATTGAAATAAATTACAAATAACAAGAATATTCAATGACAGTTGTGTACGATAACAGCAGAAGCCAAAAGGCTGTGGGTAGAATTTTCAAAGGACTTTGACACTGATGTTTCTCTGATATTTTGATCCATCATTGTCTGCCCCATTGCACCAAAGCTAGTGCCTTGTTTTCAAAGGCAACATTTTTGAAACTATGTAAGTGCTTATGACAGCTTGCTTAAGAAATGACATATGCAACCTTTGTTTTAGGCATGCACAGCCATTTCTGGTGTAAACTGTGTAAAACTGTGGCAGATATTTGGACATGCCAAGACTACCTATCACAATACAGTAGGGGGCTATAGCTTCTAACTCAGTTGCATGCAATTGCATAAAAACTGTTGCCGATTCCTTTGAACATGGGGCAATGAACACTGCTATGTAGTTCTACAATCTTTCATCATTATTAGGTATATAAACCAGTGATATATATAATTTATGGAGACCTCTATAGCTTTTGAGACCAACTGGATAAATCTTTATTTGAAGAACACATGCAATACATATTGTACAGTTAGCCCTGTTTGCAAATGTGGCTATTAAAACAATCTGGAATTGAAATGAGTTTTATATACTGTCCTAAATATAAGACTAGAGAGGGTAAGAATAATATTATGAAGGTGCTTTCAAGTATCCACATAATGCACTTATTAAAAAGGCATGAGCATTGTTTATTAAAAACTAGAAAAAAATGTGTTTCTGTTACAGAATAAACATTATAATTTTCCAACATTATCAACAGTATTTAAAAATGTTTAACATCATTTTACATGTCTAGATAATGATATACAGTATGAAAGTTGTAGCAGCATGATATATCAATGTATAAGCTTGAATAAAAAAATGCTTGGCACTTGCAGGCCACACAGTTGAGGAAGGCACTTAGAACAACAGGATAAGCTCAAAAATGACTACCATTATATACATTCAGAAGATGCCTAAAATGAGAAACAACAGTAGCAGCAACTCAATGTTGGGAAACCCAGTTTGACTGTATGATTTGTTGGTGCCATATTTTTCTTTAATTTGTTTTCTGTACCTGCTCAAAGTACCACCATAGTTCCCCGAATGCTACCCATTCATCAGTCAGTGTATAACAATGGCTAAGTCCAAACTTTCATTTTAAACAAAAAGTTCCTAGCCCTTATGGTTCTAAATGTATCCCTTAAAAAATAATATATATATATATATATATATATATATATATATATAATCACAAAGTTTGCAAGGGTGCTAACAGGGTTAGCACCCTTTGCAAACTGTGTGAGAGCCTTCGGCACCATGCAATTCTGCTTAAAGTTGGACCAGCATAACATTCTGTGGTGATTTGCATATGTAGCCCATGGTGCTTTGCATTGTGGGGCATGTGTGATTTTGTATTTTCTTGAAACTTGGCTTCCCAGCCAAATGCCCTTTGGGGTAACCTTGCCTCAGTGTTTATGCACAGAGGTTCTTTGTCTTATATATATATATATATATATATATATATATATATATCTATATATATATATATATATATATATATAGATATATATATATATATAAGGTCTCATGTTTGAACTGTTAATGATTGAAACTATTTTGTTAATGATAGATTTGAGTCAGTGCAATATGAATAGCTAGACAGATAAGCTGGGGAATAGACAATAATTGGTCTCCCCACCATGGCCAGCATCCAAACCAGTTCTCAGGTTAGCGATCCCTTGATGGCTTATGGAGCACGTTTACCCTCTCTCACTCCTTGGTTTACCATGCTATTTCCCAGCAAGCACACTATACATCCTCCCATTCAAAGGGATCTGGACTATTTCTCAGAATTTATATGTACTGTTGATCATAATGATCCTTAACTTTGCTTGGCACTCCTGGGCATCTAACTCTGAAATTCATGTCAGGAATTACATTTTAAAGCATATCAGGTAAAACATTTGGGGCCTGTGAAGTTTCACCCCACTAACTTCCCACCAACTTTCCTGTCGTGACAGCATAGGCTGTTTCTGTCCATACTCATACACTGGCACCTCTGGCTCCAGGCCAGACCACTTTTATGCAGCACTGAGGTTCTTATCCTCACCAGCTGTAGAGCTATCCATTCCCTCCTGCCATGGAACCCCTCTTTGGGTGGCAATTGAGTGGATCAAAGAGCAGATCCATCCTTCTGTCTCTTCTCCAAACTACCTGCTATTAGGAAGTCTAACCCTACCAATGCACTAGAGATGCAGCGAATTTAAATTCCACCAGCAAACTGCCCGCGAAGTGGGCACTTCGCATTGTCACTCCGCTATACGAAGTGGCTATTGCAAAAGGCTAACTTCACCTTGTGATTATTACTTTGCATTGTCATTCCGTCTTAACACTGAGTAAGGTGAAGTGACAACAATATTGATAGCCTTCACACACACAGTCACCAAAATGCTCATGTCTCGTGTCCAGAAAACTCCCCAGTGCTGATGAAGTGTAATGAGACCACAAGAAATGCAAAGTATCCAAAAATTAATGGCGCACTCAGATGTCATGCATGCAGTAGTCACACACAGTCACCAGAATTATTGTGCATCCCCAAAATGCTACCATCTTGTGTCGAGAAAATTCCCCACTGCTGACAAAGTGAAATGAGAGGGTGACAAAAAATGCAAAGTCTCCCAGAATTAATGATGCACTCTTTCATGTGCATAGTGGTCACACACAGTCATCAGGATTAATGTGCATCCCAAAAATGCTACTGTCTTATGTCCAGAAAATTACCCAGTGCTGATGAAGTGAAAAGAGAGCGTAAGAAGAAATGCAAAGTGTCCCAGAATAAATGGTGTACTGCAAACGCACAGACAGATTAAGATTGCACTGCACATTTAAGAGATGCAGATGCAAAGGCACAACAACACCAACCAGTGCTCACAAGTCACAAATCCAAATCTGGAAAATAATATATTTTGCCGGTTGGGGGGGGGGGGGTAGTGCATGGCAGTAACAGTCCACTACCAGTAAAGATACCACAAAGCAGTATGAAAAATTCATGCAGGTGCAGTGAATAGCAGGTTCACACTGTTGCAATTACTCTGTGGCACAATAAAAGGTGTCTGATTTAATGGCACACATCACACACACACTCACACACACTACAAGTAATGTGTAGCAAATTGAAAACCTGGAATAAATGTCCATCTTCTGTCGTTATGAGTGATACTAAGCGTATCTTTAAACATAATTTGGATAAATTAATTGTTTCTAGATTTGATTTATCTTATCATACTATGGACTAGCATAAGAGCATTATGGGCCTCGTCCTACTAGCTCTTTTCCTTTACCTAAGTGAACCCTTTAGTAATATAACCAAATGTTTTAAGCAAACTGAAATTATACACTGCTGCACCACAACAATCAACAAAAAAAGTAAAGAATTACTGAAAATATTACTGTGTGTACATTAACACCACTTATACAAGAAAAATATAACCAAAACAGAAAGACTGCCTTTTTCTCCCAATTAATCTACCTAGACCACAGATACACCCCTCCCCCAAAGCACACTTCACAGTACACAGACTGACTGTTCTAAATTAACATTCAAAATCCACACACAAACAATAAACACTCGATGATATGAGCACAGGAGGGTTTCCTACAGTAGATGTACTAAATTTTGAGCAAAATAAAATAGCTCAAAAAGTTTTTTTTAACAGCTTTTAGAGGATTTGAATTGCAGAGCTCTGAAAGGAAACTGTTTCCATCTTCCACTACATACACACTACACAGAACTGAGGCAGTGCAGAACAATCTAGATCCCATGTGACCTGCAATCCTGTGAAGCACTGCAAAATTCACTTTTGGAGCTCAAAAACAAGGTGAAGTGAAGTGAAGTACATTGATTCCAATGTACTTCGCCTTAAAACTGCTGGAGAAGTGGTTTGGGGAAGGCGGAATAATGCAAAGTTATTGTTTTCAATGGACTTCGCGTTCCCCATTATAATGCAAAGTAATCTGCTTTGCATTGCAGAGTACTTTGTGGATTCCACGTTACTCTGTGGATCACTTTGTGGAGCAAATTTCAGCCACTTTGCCCACCACTACAGTGCACCCAACGTTAGTGTGTGAAAGACACTGGAAACCTAATTACATGTGCCCCTTAAATCCCAGTCACTAATCCTGCTCTTGAGGTACCCCCTAATTAAGGTGGAAGCAATTCTATACAGTGGGGTGCCTTGTATAGGCAGGAGATATATCACCTAGTTCATCTGTGACAACTAACCACTACACATTTGGATTCCTCTAAAAACTTGGTGAGATGACTTAACCTCCCCAAGGGGGACTTCTGGAAATACCTCCAAATCCAAAGTTTCATAATGATTGCTTGAAGAACTTACCTCTTGGGTCCCCTTAACACAACCACATGCTCTCTAGACATGACTGATAGGTACTGTACCAAGGGCAAGATGGGCATGATTTAAATGAAGATTTTGCAGAAGGCCCCAGATCAATCACATGGTGCAAGGTGTAAATAATCCTAGTCCTTAGGAATATAGATACCGAAGGCCCAGCTGGCTCAACTCTTGCCATTTTTCCATAAAATGCATCCAGAGACCAGGGTTCTTTTCATTGGGAATAAGATCATGCACTCTTGTTACCACACACCTGGCAAACTGAAATCACTAGAGCTCATGAGACAAGATATGTGTTAGAGGTGTAGGGTCACTGAGGATGAGCTCCTGCACATTATTTGGGAATGCCCCAAAATTCTATTGTTCTGGACCCAAACCTGTATTTGCTGCAGAAAAATCTCAGGTAGCACCTTTTCATGATCCTCAAAGCTGTAAATCTTCTCTATGTTCCATCCACCTCCCTCCTCCCATACAGATGCTTTCAGAGGCGGCTTGTTGCGAATATTGAGGCCAAGGATTAATACTTCATTGGAGGTTCCTTCTGCCTTTCACTGGTTGGCAGCGGTCAGATATTTGGCCATTCTGGACAGAATGTCACACTTCACTAGGAAAACCCTTCCTTCCTATCAGGTCACATGTGAACCCCCTCTCTTCCCAATATGCCTTGTGAGACCTTATAGAAGTCCTAGGCCAGGATAACCCCTCTCTCGTCTGATGCTTCACAGGCCCTAGCAGGTCCCTGTCAGAGATCCTTTTTCCTTGGAGCTCTCTATATTCTGTGGCTAACATTTTAATGCTACTGTCTCTTTATCCTGGATGTGGTCACTGTAACTGTACACTTACAGTTGCTCTTAATTATATACAGATTATAAAATGGTCACCTAAAATTCTGTTCTCTGTTTGGTCAGATTGGTGCTTTAATTGTGTGTAAATCCCACAGCAAACACATGACTAAAGTCCCAACTGGCCTGTTCACAAGTTTCATGATCTTGAAGATAGATTGCCAGGACCGAGCAACCATGAAAATGAATGACTGAGACTGAACAAAGGCTGACTGGACTGAACAATAGTAATTAGGAGCAGCCAGGAGCAAAACACATCAGCCTAACGTTCAGTTCAACATATCTGTTAATGCAGCAACAATGAACTAACACATTCAGGCACAGTACGAATCTCCTGCTTCCCCCAATGTGAGTGGTGCTAGTGATGATGCGCAGCCAACTCCACCCTCAGGCACTGTGCCCCTTCAGTGATGTTCAAATGAGGTGAGGATTGAAATTTACATGCTGGCCCCTCCTACATTGATGCTGGCTCCTCCCAGAGCTTGGGAATGATGAATAAACCTGCAAATTCAAGTTTTTTCAGAAAGGACCAGTAGTTTATGGTTGGTTCAGAATTAATAATTTAATAGTTGTTTTTCTTATAGTAGCAGTTTCAGATGCTGTACGAACCATCCCTCTTCATTGACTAAGTGCTGCCAGCTCCACTCTGGACTGTGGATTTCTTATAGAGTAACATTAACAGTAACATTATTAAATATGGGGCAGTTGTAATCACCATGCAGCCTCCTCCTCCTTCCAAAATCACCATGTGTCAAGTTGGGACTATTTAATAATTGGTGGAAGAATAAAACCTTGTATTTCTTAAAATGTTTAAAAAATATGTATTTGCTCTGCATAAAAAATGTTTATTTTTTGCCTGTTTTTTTTTTTTGCTTATTCCAGTTTATAATTGATTCTAGGGGTTATGCTGTTTTAAGATTTACACACGCCTCAGCTGGTGTATGGCACTCAGCCTTCGGCCTTGTGCCACACAACACCCGAGGTGTTTGTAAATCTCACAACAACACCCCCCCCCCGTTGTGCATTATTACTTAAATAATGCATGGGGTGGTGTGTTTAAAGAGAATCTTACACACACCAAAGATGCTGGATGCTACATAAATCTGAAAATGATGTTCGAGGGGTTTACTGTATTTAAGCATGTGTGTTTAAAAAAATTCTCGTTAAACACACCACCGCATGTTTTATTTTATGTAATTGCTGGGAGGGTTTTTTCACCACAGCAATTATATAAAATAGAAATACATTGCTGCACAGTCACGGTCCAATCGGGTTTATGAGCAGCCCATGGGTGGGTTGAAGTGGCTGTTGAAAAATCTTTTTTTTGTAAAAAAAAAAAAAAAAGGTTCATCCTAACAGTGTAGTTATAATGGGTGAGTTAATTTTTGTAAACAAATTACTTACTGCTAAGTTCAAGTGGTGGTGAAGTGTCCAGTGTGACAACAGAAGATGGCAGCTGGTGTATACGTGGAGT
The DNA here is from genome assembly GCA_016271365.2 of Neoceratodus forsteri. NCBI lineage: Eukaryota > Metazoa > Chordata > Ceratodontiformes > Ceratodontidae > Neoceratodus > Neoceratodus forsteri. The sequence continues at coordinate 766,423,531 of CM057452.1, read as the reverse complement.
GAGGGGAAAACCGGCTTGTGTTCACAGTTATAACCAGCTGGTAATAACAGCAAATTATATAACCAGGTTTCCCTATAGGAGAAAATGCTCACCAGGTAATAGATGTTTATTACAATAGAAAATATGTTTATATGGTTTCTCTTGAGTGTTTACTATATAAGTGCCTGATTGTCTTTTTGTGAAAAAAAAAATCAGTATAATGGATTAACTGCAACAGAATAACCCAGCTGTACGGTTTTACTCATCTGAGTATCCTCTCCTCAGGACACCATAGGTTCTCTGGATTGCTGCCTCATCTACTACTGTACCTCGCCAGTAGTAGTTTTGCTCCAGGAACTCCTACTAAAGGCCTTTATGTGCATTTTCAATGGTGCTGGCACCATTCCAATCATGTCTCCCACCAGGGTCTCCTTCCAAGGCTTCAGCAGGACTAACCACTGGAAAGATGGCCATCAGGATGCTGCCCATGAGGGGAAACCCCCAAGTCCTCACTCCCACTCAGTGATCTCTCTACATACTGCTACTTGTGGTGATTAATGAAAAATCATGATCCTAGTATCTGGGCCTGTCTCAGGTCTCAGTCTGTCTACCTGTCTCCCTCTACCCCTACTTGACATCTACCCCAGGCTTCTAAAACTACTCAACTCCTGTTATTCTTCAAGCATTTCCCATTCCGGTACTTCTGAGACCTGGCACCAATTGTTCCATTTTGAGTACCTTCAACTCAAGGTGAACAACTTCCCACTCTCTATTGCATGGGTTGCCATACAAAATAAATGTATTGATAACCTTTTAGGTAATTTGCATGAATATATACCAGTGTACCTTGTAGTTTAATGTTTGCCATTTGAAGCACATAATTTGTTTTGTACTGAACATCCATCACATTATAGTACTTTGATGATCAATTTTTATATGTCATATATGCCTATTGAATGGCACTGGCTCCATTCCAGCCATGCCTCCCACCAGTGTCTCCCTCCAAGGCTCCAGTGGGACCATCCTCTGAACAGGAACCCATCAGAGTGCTGCCTTTGAGGGGAAACACCCCAGTCCTCATGCCCACCCAGTGATTCTTCTACATACTGCTACTTGTGGTGATCACTGATAAATCAGAGAGACACTAAATCAGGGGTCAGAGAGCTGAGGGGTTTCTGAGCAGACCACTCTCCCCCTGTGCTGGAGGTCTACACAGGGTGGCAGCACCAGAGACCGTGCTTCAGCACCATGGATTTTCAGCCCACCCACCCTCTCCCACCTCCACACATTTTTAAATGTCCAAAATTGAAGAGAGGAGCAATGGGCACTGAAGTGCTGAAAGTATGGGCAAATGTACATTTACTGCAGAGACCTTAAGCAAATTATGTGGTTCTGGGCAATTTAATTATGAAATTCTGTATGACTATGTCCAGGTGACTTAATGTAATTGGGCAGACAGGGAAGGGAGGTTTAACATCAAAGAGAGCTGGAACAAACCATAATACTCAGTGGTTTTGCAGAGGAATGTCCAAATTATAATTGATAATGCTGGTTAGGGATCATAAATTTCAAAACAACTGTAAAGGGTTGTTGAGTTGAATTTAAAACAAATGCTAGTCAGGGATTGTTTATTTTAAATCAGAACTGCATAGTACATTGAGAATTTTGAAGTGTCTGAATCAGGACTGCATTGTAGTTAATAATGCTAGTCATGGATTGTCTATTTCAGAATTAGAACTGCAAAGTTGATTGAGTAGTTAAAATTGTCTGACTCAGAACTGCAAAGCTGATTGGGCCCCCAACACAGACTTTTTCCAGCAGGGGCAAAGTAAATGTGTAGTACTATTGGAGGGGGGGCCTATTTCCAATAGACAGCCAGAGACACACACTGTTGAATAACTGGGCTTTTCTGTAGGGCATAGTCCAGTTTAAAAGGTCTGACAGAGACACAATGTCAAGGTAGGGGGGTAAATAAGGTAAGGGGGTATTTTTAATTTTTCTTTTTGGAAGACTAGGGTGATCAAATGGATGGAGAGGAAGCCAGCCAAGGGATCAATCAGATTTTAAGTATGGTTTCCAGGCCACTAGGGAACAGGGCAACATTGGGAGGGATCAAATGGAAGGACAGCAAAGTTGTAGAGGAAGTCAGCCAAGGGATCAGGCAGGTTTTGGGTATGGTTTTGCGGGCCACTGGGGCACGGGGCAACATTGGGAGGGTGCAGTGGATGTGGGACAGCCATGGTACTGGTTATAGCATGGAGGTAGCGAAGCTGCATGATGAGTAGGCAGCTTACCCAGCTAAAGGAGGAGGTGGGGTGGTTGAGGTGGGTGCTAAGCAGGGTGGGGAGAGGGACTGGGGAGAGGACTGAAGGAGGTCCAAAAGGTGCACCAGCTGGGCAAGTAGTGTAAGTGAGAACATAGGAGGGAGCATGGGGGCCTTAGGAGCAGGTTTAGAAAAAGATAGGAGGGGTTAGGAGGAGTGGCAGGTAGTCAAATCAAAAGGAGCAAAGCAAGCACAGGCAGTAAATAGGCAAAAAGCTGAAGGGGGGCACATCCTACAGTAAGCTGCAAATCAAGTATAAATTGCAAGTGAACAGATTCATACCCTTGGAAACTCATGAAGAAGATGAGAGGAAGGAGAATGACTGCAAGGAGGCCACAGGGGACAAAGGTGGGGCTAAGGTAAAAGAATGCTCTGGAGGAAATGGGATTGGGGATGCACCTTTGAGGGGAGCCTCAAAGGAATTTGCCAAATGGCACCTTGGATGGGAGTAAACACACTCATAACTGGGTCACAGCCCACATAATAAATAGTGAGGGAACATATAATAAGCTCAGGGCATGAGAGGATTGGCAGAGGGTGGAAGGGGAAGGTACCCATTCTCAAAGGAAATCAGACAGTAATGAGGCTGGACAAGCACATAGGGAGGAGACAGGGCTCGCGAAACAGAAGGCATGGATGCGAGGGAGCAGTGGTGACACCAGCAGTGGTGGGAAGGGGGAAGGTGTCCTGGGGCAGAGCAGAACTCAGTGGAAGGAGATGGACAAGGGGAAAAGGCAAACAGGGAGGAAAAATGGGATACCAGGAAAGGGGTGTGAACTGTAAAACCAAAAGTGCAAGCAGATGGAAAGGAGTAGAAGGGTCTTGCTAATAGGGACTCAGTAATTAAGGGAATCAGATGGGGTGGCAAGGGTGACAGGGGCATACATTCTGGGTTGAGTGCATGCTGGGAATGACAGCACTAGAGGTGAGGCACAATATTCCCTCATGTGACAAACTGCAAGGTGGGAGGCCTCACTTGGTGCTGCACGTGGGTACCAATCATCTGGAGGGGTATAGTCTGAAGGAGGCACAGGCAAGATTCAGGGAGCTTGCCAGGTTTTATAGTACTGAGTTCCAATCTATTCCTTTCTCAGAGGTGCTGCCTGTGCCAAGAGCAAGCACATCAAGGAAGTAGAAGATTGAGTAATTCAACCAGTGGCTGGTGGTTTGGTACAAGCAAATAGGGTTTGGGCTGGTGGGGGACTGGGTATCAACATGGGAAGATGAGAGCCTATTCATCCCTGACAGATTGCACTTGAACAAGGAGGGATCAGCAGTACTAAAGAGGAAGTTAGGGGAGTTTGTCGACAGAATGTAGAATTTAAATTGAATTCGGGGGGGGGGGGAAACAAAGTCGACTCAAGGAGGCAGAAGAGATGGGAGGCATCTAGCTTCCCTCCAGGATGGAGCTAGAGAGCTGGAAAATAGCATGACCAAGGGTAAGGTAGAAGGGGAGGGCAGGGAGGTGGGGAGTATATGGTGGAATGGATTATCCACAAATGCCAGGAGTTTGGGGAACAAAATGGTGGAATTGGGGGCCATTATGGTGGACAAGGGACTGGACATCTTGGTGATAACTGAGGCCTGGTGGTCAGAGCACCATACTTGGGAAACAGGTATCCCGGGGTAAAGACCTTTTAGGAAGGACAGGACTGGAAGAAAAGAGGAGGTGGCATTGTACATCAAGAACAACATTAGGGCAATGGAAGAGCAGGAGGAGGAAGGGGAGATGGAGGACCTGTGGGTCACACTGGATGTAAAGACTGGGGCATCATTAAAGCTAGGGGTGTTATACAGACCTCCTACACAAGGAGAGGAAGGGGATAAGTGGCTGATGCAGGCAGTTAAGTGTATGGCTCATAATGGGGGAGTTTTTGCTAGGGGGGGACCTAAACCTCATTGATCTGGACTGGGAGATCCCAGCAGCAGAATCAGCTAGGAGCAGATGGATCCTAGTGGTGCTACAAGGTGCTTTCATGCAACAGCTGGTTAGGGAGCCCAATAGGTGTGATAACATATTGGACATGGTCCTCACCAACAGTTAAAGTGTGGAACACATAGAAACATAGACTTTGACTGCAGATAAGGACCGCTTGGCCCACCTAGTCTGCCCATTTCCCTACCTAGAGGATAAGCTGCAGATCCTATTTAACCAACAGCCTATTTCTTCCTACCCCCCACAAAAATTGCCATATATCTGTTCCATGCATTCTTGAATTCTCCCACAGTTTTAGAACCCACAACCTCCTCAGGAAGGCTGTTCCATGTGTCCACCACCCTCTCTGTGAAAAAATACTTCCTCACATTGCCCCTGAGCCATCCTCCCTCTATCTTCAAATTGTGTCCCTTGTTCTTTCATTTTAGTTGCTCTCCTCTGAACTGCCTCCATCCTGTCTATGTCCTTGGGATATGGGGTCTCCAGAACTGGATGCAGTACTCCAGATGGGGTCTCACCAACTGTCTGTACAGGGGGATAACAACTTCCTGTTTTCTGCTGGTGATGCTTCCCTATACATCCCAGTATCCCCCAGCCATCCCTACTGCCTTCTCACATTGCTTGCCAACCTAAGGTCATCTGATATGATTACCCCAGGTCCTTTTCATTTTGTTGTTGTTACTACCTCCCATTGTGTAATCTTCCCTTGGGTTTTTGTTTCCAGGTGCATTACTTTGCACCTCTTTGCATTGAATCCAAGCTGCCATACTTCTGACCATTCCTCCAGCCTTGCTAAGTCCTTCTCATCCTTTTCATGCCTCCTGGTATAGCAACCCAGTTGCAGATCTTTGTGTCATCTGCAAAGAGGCATACTTTTCCTTCCAGCCCCTCTGCAATGTCACTTATAAAGACATTAAAAAGGACTGGATCCAGTACTGAACCCTGCGGTACCCCACTAGTAACCCCTCTTTCTTCAGAGTGGACTCCATTTACAATTACCTTCTGTGTCCTGTTGTTCAGCCAATGTTTTACCCAGGCTACCACCCTGGGACCCACTCCAAGGCTGGTTAATTTGACTACTAATCTTTTGTGTGGACTGTGTCAAATGCCTTGCTAAAGTCTAGGTAGGCCATGTCCACAGCCCCTCCTGGTCTACTACTTTGGTCACCCAGTCAAAGAAATCACTCAGATTCATCTGACATGACCTTCCTGCTGGTGAACCCATGCTGCCTTGGGTCCTGTGCCCCACTGGCCTCTAGGTACTCAACAATTCTTTCCTTCAGAAGTGATTCCATCACTTTCCCTACCACAGAGGTCAAACTGACAGGTCTGTAGTTTCCTGCCTCTGTCTTGCTCCCACTTTTGTGAAGGGGAATCACATCAGCCTTCTTCCAGTCCTCAGGTACCACACCATCCTCCCATGATTTGTTATAAAGGTAGTCAGTGGTGTCACTAGTTCTCTGCTTAATTCTTTTAGAATTCTGGGGTGAATTCCATCTGGCCTCAATGCTTTGTCCACCTTCAGTTTTAGGAGTTCTTTCAGAACCCTTTCTTCTGTGAAAGGACTGGGATCGACCCCCCTCTCCAGAGTGCTTCTGTTAATTGGATTAGGCACCTCCCCCACTTCCTCTTTTGTGAATACTGAACAGAAGTATTCATTCAGTATCCCTGCTTTTTCACTGTGACTCTGTGCCCACCCACCATCCATTCTATTCAGCCTCACTATCCCTCCCTCTGTCTTTCTACGCTCCCTGACATACCTATAAAAGATGTTATCCCCCTTCTTAACTGAGTTGGCTATCTTTTCCTCAGTTTGTGCCTTTGCTATTCTGACTACCCTCCCTGCTTCCTTCTGCCTTAACTGGTACAGTTCTCTGTCCTGCTCCTTCTGTGTTTCCTTATACTTCCAAAATGCTATATTTTTCTCCCTAACCTTCACCGCCACTTCTTTTGAGAACCATAGTGGCTTTTTCTTTCATTTTAATTTGTTTATTTGCTTCACACAAAGGCTTGTTGCCTCTGTGATGGCAGTTTTGATATTTTCCCATTGTTGCTCCACCCCTCCTTCTAGCCTGTTTGTTAGTGCTTTTCTAAGGCACTCTCCCATATTGCCAAAGTCAGCCCTCTTAAAGTCCTGAATCCTCACTTTTGTATGGCTTGAGTCTGTAGCTGAGCTTATCGTGAACCACACTGTTTGGTGGTCACTTGTTCCCAAATGGCTACCCATTTCTGGATCTGAGATCCTCTCACTGTCCCCATTTAAGAGTACGAGGTCTAAGATTGCTCCCTCATGAGTAGGTTCCAAAACTAGCTGTCTGAGGCATGCCACCTGAAGGGCATCAAGAATGGCCCTGCTTTTGGATGTGGCTGCAGCAAAGGTGCTCCAGTTAACATCTGGCATATTAAGGTTCCCCATCAACAGTATCTCCCCTTTCTCTGCCATCCTAAGTGTGCCTTCTATCATATCCTTGTCCATTCCCTTCCCCTGACATGGGAGTCTTTATATAATCCCTGTGCGGATTGTGGTGCCATTTCCAGTCCCTAAGGTGACCCACAGTGCCTCCTCTCCTCCCTGTTTACTCTTTTGTTCAGTTGCTTTTATCCCTTCCCTTACATAGAGAGCCACGCACCCCCCTTCTTCCCTCCCTGTCTCTCCTATAGGTTGTGTACCCTGGTATGTTAACATCCAGTCATGGTTCTCTACGTACCATGTTTCTGTGACTGCTACGATATCCAGGCATCCCTCTTCCATCAAGGCCACCAGTTCAGGGAGCTTGTTGCCCAGACTACGGGCATTGGTACTCATTACCCTCCATTTCTTGATGGCCTTACCCCTTTTTGCCCCATCCCTGTCCCTATTGCATTTGTCACTTTCTCCATTTACCCCTGCACTTCTCCCTATTGACATCTCTATGTTGGTGTCTACCTCACTTAGCATCCCAGCAGCAGCATCAACTAGGAGCAGATTTATCCTGGACTCCATTCAGGGTGCCTTCCTCAAGCAACTGGTCATGGAACCAACTCAGCAGAAGGCAATACTGGACCTTGTGCTCACAAACAGGGACAGTGTGATGGGGGTAACAGTGGGGAAGCTCCTGGGGAACAGTGACCACCAGTCATTGTGGTTTGAAATCACAGAAAGAGCAGAACCAAACCACACAAAAACACGTATCCTGGATTTTAGGGGGGCAGACTTTGGGAAAATGGGGAGATACTTGAAAGAGGAATTAAGGGGAATGGAGCAGGAATCAGGGGTTGAGGAACAGTGGGCAGTATTTAAAATGGGGATTACAAGATCAACAGAATTATGCATTAAGCAGGTTAGCAAGAGGAGACCATTATGGTTTTCCAAAGAGGTAGCAAAGAAAGTGAAAGCGAAAAAGATTGCATTCAGGCAATACAAAAAGACACAGGCAGAAGGGGATAGGGAGAAGTACCAGGAGAAGCAAAGGGATGCAGGGAGGTCAGTAAGGGAAGCCAAAGCTCAGACAGAAGAACACATTGCAAAATCAGTGGGTAGAGGGGACAAAACCTTTTACAGGTACATAAGTGAAAAAAGAAAGGCAAAGGAAGGGATAGTGAGACTGAAGGGGGAGGATGGGGTCCGCGTGCAGAATGACAACAGTAAAGCTGACATATTGAACAGGTATTTCTGCTCAGTCTTTACTGAGGAAGAGGAGGGTAATGGGTCTGAAGGGAGTACAAGGGTGAGAATGGTGCAGAAATGGACACAAGTCACTTTACACGAGAAAGGGTCCTGAAGGAACTGGAAGTAATAAGAGTTGATAAAGCAATGGGGCCAGATGGGGTGCACCCCAGGGTCCTTAAAGAACTAAGAGAGGTGGTGGCTGAACCTCTGGCTATCCTGTTTAGCTGATCACTGGAAACAGGGGAGGTACCCAAAGACTGGAGGACAGCAGATGTAGTCCTCTTATACAAAAGTGGGAACAAAGAGGAAGCAGGGAACTACAGACCAGTCAGCCTCTCCTCAGTAGTGGGGAAGACCATGGAAGCACTACTGAAGGAGAGACTGGTGGAACATCTGGTTGTCAATGGACTACAGGACCCGAGGCAGCATGGTTTCACCAGGTGGAGGTCATGACAGACCAACCTCATTGAATTTTTTGACTGAGTGACTAGGGAGGTGGATCAGGGGGGCAGTGGACATGGACTATCTGGACTTCAGCAAGGCCTTTGACACTGTGCCACATAGAAGACTATCACACAAACTGGGGAATATGGGTGTGGGCAGGACAGTAGTGTGATGGGTAGGTAACTGGCTGGGCGGCAGGACACAAAGGGTGGTGGTAAATGGCTGTTACTCCACAGAGGGAAGAGTGACCAGTGGGGTACCACAGGGATCAGTGCTGGGACCGGTTCTATTCAACATCTTCATCAGTGACTTTGCACAGGGCCTAGAAGGCAGAATTTCACTGTTCGCTGATGACACAAAGCTCTGTAACAGAGTAGACACACCAGAGGGTGTAGACAGAATGAGAAGGGACCTGCAGAAACTTGAAGAATGGTCCGGGGTTTGGCAGTTGAAATTCAATGCAAAGAAGTGCAAGATAATGCATATGGGGCACAAAAATCCTGGCACAATATATCAGTTGGGGGTGAGGATAGGAAAGGGATCTTGGGGTTATCATCTATGATGACCTCAATGTAGGGGAAACAGTGTGACAAGGCAGCAGGTAAAGCAAATAGGACGCTGGAATGCATAGGCAGGGGCATCACCAGCAGGAAAAGGGAGGTCAGAATTCCACTATACAAGACACTAGTGAGGCCCCACCTGGAGTACAGTGTACAGTTCTGGAGACCTTACCTATGTAAGGACATAGACAGGGTAGAAAAGGTTCAGAGGAGGGCAACAAAGATGGTACATGGATTGCATCACAAGTCCTATGAGGACAGGTTGAAGGAACTGAATATGTACTCCCTGGAGGAGAGGAGGGAGAGAGGGGATATGATAGAGACATACAAGTATCTTACAGGGAGGAACAGGGTGCAGGAATACACTATTTTTAACCGAAAAAGATGCTCCAGGACTAGAGGGCATGGGATGAAGTTGGAGGGAGGACGATTCAGAGGAAACGTGAAGAAGAATTTCTTCACAGAATGGGTGGTGGACAAGTGGAACACCCTTCCAGAAGAAGTGGTTGGGGCTGAAACAATCATGGGATTTAAGAATGCATGGGATAGATATAAAGGAATTCTGGAGGTCAGGGGTAAAGGGCAACAGACTTCTAGGAAAACATAAACTAAACTTACAAGCTCAAATGGGCAGACTGGGTGGGCTATAGGCCCTTATCTGCTGACACTGTCTATGTATGTATGTATGTATCTATGTATTTTTTTGTGGGGGGCTAGGATTTCCATGCTCCTTTCCAGTGCCTCCCCCCTTGGTTAGTTTAAATGCTTGCCAATGAAGTATTGGTGATGGTGGGAGACAGCCTATATACAAGCGATCACAGGACAGGGATATTCAGGATGAAGACAGGGAGGGAGGGAGTCAAATCGGACCAGCACGAGGGTTATAGAGTTCAGACAGATGGACTTTGTCAGAATGAAAAGAATATTTAGGAAAGAAGTGGCGGGGAAGAGGAATATAGGAGACGTGGAGGAATTATGGGAACCTATTAAAGAAGGGATACTGAAAGCCATTAAAATTTGCGTTAAGAAGGTAAGAAAGAACAAAAAAAGAAGAAGGACACTCTAGTTTACTAGGGAGGTGTCAGGGGTTATTAGGGAAAGGAAAAGGGCATTCAAAAAGTATAAGAAGACCCAGAGGAAGGAGGTCAGGGAGGCTTACAGGGAGAAGCTGAGAGTAGAAGGGCAGAAGATAAGGAGGGCTAAAGCTGACACTGAGAAGAAAATTACTAGGCAGGACAAAAGAGGGGATAAAACCTTTTTAGGTATGTGGGGGAAAGGAGGAAGGCAAGGCAAGGGATAGTACTTTATTTATTTATTCATATGTCAGAGTATGGTTGAGGGGGGAGAGGGTAATACAACTGGAGGAGGACTTTTAAAAAGTAGAGGTGCTTAATAGCTAATTCTGCTCAGTCTTCACAGCGGAGTTGGAGGGAAGAGGACCCAAGATGAGAAGGAGTGGTAGGGAAGACAAAATGGTAGATTCTAGCCCATTCAGTGAAGACAGGGTAAGGGAGGAACTAGGCAGGTTAAAGGTGGACAAGGCAATGGGGCCAGACGGCTTGCACCTGAGGGTACTCCGGGAACTGATGGAGGAGCTAGAAGCACCTCTGATCAGTCTGTTTAACTTGTCCTTGGATACAGGGTGTGTGCCACGTGACTGGAAGAAGGCATATGTGGTGCCACTGCATAAAGGGGGCAGCACGGAACAGGCAGAGAATTATCACCCGGTCAGCCTCACCTCCTTGGTGGGTAAGGTGATAGAGGTACTAATAAAGGAAAGGGTGATAAATTACCTGGTGGGCAGTGGCCTGCAGGATGATAGGCAGCATGGCTTCACAAATGGGAGGTCATGTCAGATGAACCTAGTATAATTCTTTGATTGGGTGATGCAGGTGGTTGATCAGGGAGGGGTGGTGGACAAACATGGCCTATCTGGACTTTAGTAAGGCCTTCAGCACCGTCAATCTCAGAAGGCAGGTTAATAGGCTGGAAAGCTTAGGAGTGGGATGGAAAATAACTAGGTGGTGGGAAAACTGGTTGAAGGACAGAAGCCGGAGGGTGGTGGTTAATGGAGTACACTCCAGGGAGATGGGGGTGATGAGTGAGGTGCACCAGTGGTCGGTACTGGGACCCCTTCTTATTAATATCATTAGCAGCAATATAGTGGATGGACTGGAGGGGAGGGTGTGCCTATTTGCAGATGATACAGAGATCTGCAATAGGGTGGACACCCCAGGGAGGGTGGAGGCCATGAGGCAGGACCTGAAGATTCTGGAAGGGTGATTGGAAACTTGGCAGCTGAAATTCAATGGCAGAAAGTTTACTGTGATGCACATGGGTTGTAAAAACACGCAAGCCGCTTACACTTTAGGGGGGAGGAAATTAAGACAACCTAGCAAGAGAGGGATCTGGGGATTATAATATCAGGCAACCTTAGGGTAGGTAGCCAACGCAGCAAAGTGGTGGGAAAGCAAATAGAATATTGGTGTGCATTGGGAAGGGCATAGCTAGCAGAAGGAGGGAGGTACTGATACCGCTTTATAAAACCGTGGTGAGGCCACACCTGGAGTTTGGGGTCCAGTTCTGGAGACCACATGTGTGAAAGGACATTGATGGGATTGAGAGGGTTCAGAGAAGGGCAACCAAGAAGGTGCAAGGTATACAAGAGAAGCCGTATGAGCAAAGGTGGAGGGAATTGGATCTGTACCCACTGGAGACTAGCACGGAGAGGTGGAACACAATATAAACATATAAGTACATGAAGGGGATCAATAGGGTGAGGGAGGGGAGCTTATTTAAAGGGGAGCTGGGGGCTAAAACTAAAGGGCATAGTCTAAGATTAGAAGGAGGAGGAAGATTTAGAGGCAATGTGAGGGGGTGTTTCTTCACATAGAGGGTGGTGGAGGCCTGGAATAAACTACCAGAGGAAGTGGTGGGAGCTGAAATGGTGGAGGGATTCAAGAGGACATGGGACAGACATAAGGGGTTGGCAAGTGAAAGGAAGGGGAGGTCCCGTGACATCGGTGATGAGTAGGGGGAAAGCAGACTCGATGGGCCTGAGGGATCCTTTTCTGCCATCAGATTTCTATGATTCTATGATTCTATGAACTCATGATCCCAGCATTCAGACCAGTCTTGTGTCTTGGTCCGCCTATCTGTCTCCCTCTACCTCTAACATGACATCTACACCCAGGCTTCTAAAGTTACTCCTCTCATTTTATTCTCCAAACTCTTCTAATTCCTGTACCCTTGAGACCTGGCAACAAATGTGCCAGTGTTTGGACTTATACCTCAAAGTGAACAACCTCCCACTATCTACTGCATGGGTTGCTATGCAAAGTGAATGTATTGATAATATTTTGGTAGTTTGCATGAATATATGATAGTGTGGCATGTAGTTTCATGTTTGACATTTGAAGCATGTAATTTTATTGTACCAAAAATCCATCTCTTTAGTGTTTTGATGAACAATTGTCATATGAGTGTAACACCCCCCATGGGGGTGTTCATATTAATTAGGAAAATAATTTAGTTTTGGGCCATCAGTTAAAGGGTTAACTGGCCTTTGTTGCACTGGCGGGAGCTCCATGGGTTTGAGGTCACCATTGGTGCACAAGGTTATAAACTGGAATTTTTTGGGGTGCCTTGAAGGGGAAGACATGTAGTAGAGGTGAGTGTGAGCTGCAGGGAGACAATAAAAACAGCAGGGCTAATTGCCTACTCTCAGGGCCAGAAAGTCATGTGTGGAGTGGCCTAAAAGTAGTCCAGCAGCAGATGTGGTGGCAGCCGTTGTTGTCAGCCATTGGGACCCTTGTTAAAAGCCACCTAGGTGGTGTCAATTTTTAAGGAGTTATTGGGGGTGCAGCATAGCTTTGGTGAGAGCTTCATGGTTCAGGAATGAAAGAGATAAAGAGCCAAGGGAAAGGATGGAACCTGAGCAAGTGTCTTAGCCCTGGACCCCATATGGCAACCCAACTGAGGCAACTCCAGGTGTCAGAGAGGAGCAAGCGGGTCTTGTGGAAGCTGGGATCTAAAATCAACTGACCAGAGTCCATTATGCCCTTCTGTAGGGTGCAGGCCTGTGGGGACTTCTGCCTGTGAGAGGGGGTAGAGTCGTTCACTGGTGCCAGCTTGTCCAAAGATCCTGTGTGGGAGTGAAAGTAGCTGTTGCCCCTTGGAAAAAGAGAGAGAGAGATCCATAGAGCCAACAGGAGAGAAAGGAAAAGTGGTGCCAAAGTCTGAGATGCCAATCCGGTTATGGCAACCTTGGTATGGACATCCACTCTATTTAATGAGGGAGTTACTGGCAATGGCTAAACTTTTGGGACTGCACAGTCTCAGTGATAGAGAAGGTGTGAGCAAGAGAACTAGGTAGAGGAATTACTGCTGCCTGTATGGCTAGGGTCTTTCAGCCCCTTTAAAATTGCTGCCTAATTTTGCCAGTGGCCTCATGGTCCAGGAAAATGCTGCCTATGGATTAGTTGGGTCCTGTCGGCCACAAAATGTATCCACTAAATCCAATATAATGACCTCTGCAGTCCTAAAGATACAGTCAAGTTGTTAAATGGGACCATGTGGTTGTTTATTAAATGGCATCCCCCATTTAACATTTGAGCTTGTGTGGACTTCAGTTATTTTTATGAAGACTTTTATGTTTGTTGACATGAATTACCTTGCAGCCCCGCACCAGAAAATAGCACCCCCCCCCCCAGCTGGGAACCCTACAAAGCCAGCCATCCCAGTAAGGAACATTTTATCTTGTTTCTACTGTTGTGAGTGCCCCATCCCCATTTGGAATCTTACCACCTCTTGCCCCTAGACGCTGGGGAGGGGGCTTACAAACATGGAGTCTTGCCCGGGATGGCATCTTATGGGTGCCAGGCTGCTTTTGGACCACCGGAATATTTGCTGGGCAAGACACGGACTGAGTGAACTTTTTTGCCGTTTTTTCTAAGGTAACTGTTCCTTGGCATGTTTTTGCGTTGTGAGCATGGAGACTGAACCAGGGTTTTGGAGAACAAGCAATGTGAGTAGCGAGATGAAAGAAAGCTATTTTTCTATCTTCAAAATGGCTCAATCTTCAACGGCTTCTGATGTGACTGTTCCCTCTGCCATGCTGAAGTGGCTTTTGGATGTAGTCAAGAAATCCACTGACTAATCATGTCTTGTGCCATTTCGAAAGGACTAGTAGTGACTTTATTGCCTGTGTGCATGGTGTGTCATTGGAGGGCCCCCCAGCAGATATAAGGTACCTGTCATTTCCATGGCCTAGTGGTTCGGTGATGTCCATTGAATCTTCTCTTAAAAGTTAGGAGAAGATGAGCAGCCAGCTTGGTGCACCAGCACCAGCAAAAGTTGAAGAAGCCAGACAGCAGCCTTCAAGCCCCTAGGAGTCCCCTATGCCCAGCAGAAAAACACAGCCAAAACCTGCAGCTCCACTCAAAGAACCAGTACCTGTAGCCAGAGGAAGAGGTCAAGGTTGTGGGGCACACATGAAGTTACTGAATCCTAAGGATTTTTTGGCACCAGATGAGCCATCTCTCCGTAAGCCCAAATAGCTGAATGATGCAGCTGCACCGAAACCAAAGTGGCAGCCTAAGAAGCTAGCAAAAGCCAATAGCCCCCCTGCTGCAGTGGAGTAGCCAAGTGATTCTGACACAGTGGATTAGCCTGTGGAGGTGGGTAGCTGTGATCGATGATGATATGGAGAGGGACATGCTGTCTCAGTATGATCCTGTGTACCTGACCCCCCAGAAGGATCGACCCAGCCTGGCTGCTAAATTCCAGAAGAGGCATGAGCACTACAAAGGGGTTCAGGATGGCAACCTGCTGGTGCGGTGCTATCATGAGGGAATGTTGCTGCATGAAGGTCAGGCCCTCAGAACCACCATAAGAAGGTTGCCTGAATGATCACAAGCCAAGTGGATCATTAGAAGGAAGATATGTCCAGACTACCCCCAGTTTGTGTACCCATACCTTTCTGACAGGATATGGGGCATAATTGAAGAGAACTGTCAAGATTGGGTATATTGGGGCACCCTTGACAAGCTGTACAAAAAGCACAAGCTGGATCTGGAGAGCACCAAATGGCCCTGCATGAAATACAGTGCATCACAAAAGGAATGTGTTCCAGGCCTATCTATGAGGAACTTAACATATTCAGGACCTTTGCATTGGTTCAAGACCTCGATGGAAAGCAAACCAAGCACTTTGTGACAGGTGTGGACTTGTTTAGACAAACAACCACCAAGCCGAATCCTCATTTTTATTATTCTAGGCAATAGAGTGATGGTTGTGGCCTAGGACTCTGTGCGGTGTCATTGCACCATGGTTTCTACTGCTTCTTCCTCTTGGAGCTGCTGCAGCTGTTGATGCTAAATGAACTGGACTGAAACAGACTTCCAGCCTGAAATGGGTGAGATAAACCATTTTCTTTACTTTATTTGCAGTAACTACAGATATTTTTATTTTGTTTACAGTAATTGTGGAGACTTTTGAGCAACTGGACATTAACATTTTGTCATAGTGGACTCTGCACCTCAGTGCTGTAAGGGTGGAGTGGTGTACTGTAATCCTATTTAATACGGTTCAAGACTGCATAGATAATTGTTTTATATTTTTGCTTTTCTGGTTTGCATGCTGTTTCACAATGATTGTAATAGTGTGAATTGATATTTGGGTATGGTTTCGCAGCTGGCAGCCTTTGGGCAGGTGGGCAGTGTTACTTGAGCAGCTTTGGAATTAGTGAGAGTCTAAGGCTTAGATGCTGCCCCTATTGCCAGGCAATCTGTCTGGAGCATTACAGGAGGTGGGTCGCCAGATTAAAGTGTAGGGAGCATCCATGTTTAGGACGCAAAAGTTCTATGGGATCGGTGAGTCCACCATCTTGGTGGTGTGTGCCAGTGGTACTGAGATATGGGAGCAGAAAAGGATTGTGCATACCTCTCTGCTGCCCATCGGCGAGGCATCTGGTATGAATACTCATCAAGGGCAGTGAGTGTTTAAGTCGGGGGAGATGTAACACCCCCTTTTGGGGTGCTCATATTAATCGAGAAAAGTGTTTCATTTTGGGCGATCAATTAAAGGGTTAACTGGCCTTTGTTGCACTGGCAGGAGGTCTGTGGGTCAGAGGTCACCATTGATGCACAAGGTTATAAACTGGGATTTTTTTTGGCTCGTTGGAGGGGGAAGACACATAGGACAGGCAAGTGTGAGCATCAGGGAGACGTGCAGGGAGGCTGTGAGGAGAACAGAGCTGGTTGCCTGCTTTCAGGGCTAGAAAGTCATGTGTGTGGTGGCCAAAAACCAGTCTGGTGATGGACCTGGTGGCAGCTGATGATGATGTTGGCAATTAGGACTCTTGTTAAAAGCCACCTCAATGGTGTAAATTTTGAAGGAGTTATTGGGAGTGCAGCACGACTCGGTTGAGAGCTCCACAGCTCAGACATGAAAGAGAGAAAAAAATGAAGGGAAGGATGGAACCTGAGAGAGAGAGAGAGAGAGAGAGAAAGAGAGAGATAGCACTTTAGTCCTGGAGCACACATTCCAACCCAGTTGTGGCAGCTCCAGGGATCAGAGAGAAGTAAGTGGATCCTGTGAAATCCAGAGTCTAAAAGCAACTGCCCAGAGTCCATTATGCCCTCCCGTAGAGTAATGGCCTGTGGTGACATCCGCATGTGAGCAGGTAGAGTCACTCACTGGTGCCAGCGTGTACAAAGATCCTGTGTGGGAGTGAAAGGAGCCATTGTCCATTGGGAAAAGAGAGAGTGATCCATAGAGCCAACATGAAAGAAAGGAACAAGTGGTGCTAAAGTCTGAAACACCAACCAGGTTGTGGCAGCCTTGACAGGGACATCTGCCTATGTATATTGGGGAGTTGCTTGCTATGGCCAAAATTTTGAGACTGCACAGTTTCAGAGATAGAGAAAGTGTGAGCAAGAGAGCACGGAAGTGTGAATTACTGCTGCCTGTGTGACTAGGGTTTTTCGGCCCCGTAGAATTGCCGCCTGCTTTCACCAGTGGTCTCATGGCCCAGGAAAATGCTGCCTATGGATTAGTGGGGTTTTATCAGCCACAAAATGTATCCACTAAATCCAATGCAAGGGCTCCGGTGGTCCGAAGTTATAGTAAAGTTGTTAAATGGTGCCATGAAGTTGTTTATTAAATGGGATCCCACTGTTAACTTTTGAACTTGTGTGGACTTCAGTTATTTTTAAGGGGACTGTTACATCTGTTAACATGAACTATCTTGCAGTCCAGAACCAGGATATGCACCCCCCCCCAGCTGAGAACCCTCCAACACCAGCCATCCAGATAAGGTTTGTTTAATATTGTTTCTGCAGCTGTGAGTGCCTCCTCGCCATTTGGACCTTTACCACCTCTTACCCCTAGACACCAGGGAGGGGGGCTTAAATGTAAGGAAAGCATACAGTAACACCCAAAATGATGATGTGTATAGTTAGGACATCACATGTTGTTGAGCTGTTAGTCTGATGTCTTATCAGCAGTACAACTTAGAAACTGCACTCTCCTCCTAGCAACAGTTGGTGCAGTATCTTTAGTACACAGTTTTGAATGGAATTTTAAAGACACTCTCAACAAATATACATATGCTCTAAAAAAAGCAGTTGTAACAAGGCATATAATCCAGTTTCAATCATCATGTGACACCATATACCACTTGACTCGTGTATAATGTCACCAGAACCCCTTGATGGAAATACAGTCTAATTACACATGTTCTTCTATGTACTGCATTATTCTATTTGAGGGTGCACAAGGCTAATGTTTGGACTCCAGCTAAAGTACATTGATAGGAAATAAAATTCTGCAGCACAGTTCCAGTATGGCCAGGCCTGTAGGAAATAGAAACAACAGGGAGTAGTCTCATTTAAATAACCCTTCAGAAAATGCCACTTACCACATAACTCTCATTATCATGATATGTTTATTTGAATATCCATACCCAAACCTGGGAGCCAGTGCAGCAGTGTTCTGCCTGCTAGTTGACAGACAAGATGTTGGGCTTCACTGGACCCACCTTTGGGTTGGATAGCATCAAGGATGAGTTTCCTCAGGAATGGCAACAATGAACTATTACTACCAGAGAAAAACAAACAACCACAGACCTTAAAAGGGAGCCATATGGTACAATAAATAATTTGTCCTGAAGAAGAGGATAATAAATCCATGAATGTTGGCTTAGTTACAATTGAACAGTACAGACATGATATGAATATTCAAATAAACATATGATAATAAGACTTCTGTGGTGAGTGAGTCATTTCATCAAATTAGTTGCATTTATGCATTTATAATTCTACAATGGATAATCACTAAGACTTGGAGATACATTATGAAGTGAATGTGACTAAAATATCTAAGTCAGTGGAAGTAAAGTATATCAATGGCCTGTGTTGTCATTTGCTGTACATCTGTAGTGGGAAAGTCCAACAAGGGGAACCTGAAGCTGCAACAAAGGAGGATGAGTGGATCCTCCAGGAGGGAGACCCAGGGGTGGAAGGAAGTGGATCCAATAGGAAAAGGAAGCTACTCCTGTTGGGGGACTCAATTGTCCAGGGAATGGATTTGGGCACAGGTAGAGGAGAGGAGAGGGAGCTTAAGTGCCTTCCAGGAGGCACAGCTCATAGAGAGGGGGAGTGGATCTATAGGATTGATAAAGCAGTAGCAAGGAGAGGGGGCTAGATGTCATTGTCCACCTGGGAACAAATGACCTAGCCAGGGAGGAAGTGGGCATAGAGCGGATACAGTATGACTTCAGTGAGTTAGGAAGGCTAGTTGAGGAGGTAGTGAGCTCCATGACATTCTCAGAGGTGCTTTCTTTCTACAGCAGAGGGGAAGGCTAGGAATCTCCACATTAGAAGCTTCAACACTTGGTTGAAGGGCTGGTGCAGCGAAAAGGGTTTTGGCTTCATTGGGGACTAGGGACCTATCAGGAATGATATGGGCATGTACAAAGGGAGACAGCCTTCATCCACACAGGAAGGCACCTTAACTCTGTTCTCAAAATACATTTCTACCCCATCTGCACATGCACCCATGCAAGCTCTTGAGTCTGTAAACAGGACCTCCTGAAATAGGGTTGTAGCTATACTATGTACTGTTCCTCATTTTATTTGTCATATGACTCACCATTGTAACTTAACCTGTTACTATATCTTACTGTCATATGACTTGTTCAACTGCCTATAGTGCTGCACTTTACCTTGTATGATGATCTTGCAATATTAGTTAGTTTTTGTTGACCGGGTAAGTGCACTAGACAAATCCTGCCTATTTTCAGGCACGACACGGGGGAGGGGGATACAGATGAATGCCAGTTGACCTTGAACCAGATTTTAGCTGTTGGTGGTATTTTTAGTGAATGAGGGAAATTTGGCCAGGACACCGGGGAAATTCCACTACTCTTGCCAGTAGGGGGATCTCTGGTCACGGACATGGAGACCTCAGTTGTGTTTCAGCCTTGCACTGAAGAGGTCATGGATTGTGCTGCTGCGCTGCCGACTGCGGCAGCTCCTGCTTTGTTAATGGAGACGGAGAAATCTTACACTGCACCAGTTGTGAATGACCCCTCGCTTTCTCAGGATGTGCTACGTGCGCCTACATTGTCTGAATCTAAGCCTTCTTTTGAGCCTTCTACAGAGCTTCTTTCTCCAAACGGGAAACTGAATGTGACGGGAACATCGTGTGCACCAGTGTTTCTTCCCCCTGTTACATCCGACATGGGGTCCGGGATAGTCAGCGCGGCTATAGAGTCGCATTCAGGAGATGCTGACCTACCTACTATTGTGGTGCCTAAACCGAGGAGTTCCCCAGCCACCATGACTATTGCTGCACTTCTTCGCTAGCATTTTGGTTTGCGAACTGCCCCAGAGTTTTCCGACTCTTCCTGGACAGCTAAGGAGGCGCTATCTCGTGCAGGTTGGACTAGGACTGCATCAGGCACCTGGGCTCCAGATTTGTCCTGGAATGAGGACAAACACGGCGTGCTGTTTTCCCCAAACAGGTCTGCAATGACCAGCAAGAGCTCCACCGAGGTACCTAATACTAAGGACCCTTTATCCTCTACAGACTCAGTTATTGCCACTACTTCTGTTGTTTCTGGGACTAACTGGGGGGATATTGTTGATGCTGCTGATTTGGGTACTGCTGTACATGTCTCCTCTATGGAGGGAATTGTGGTTTCCCATGGGGGGGCAGCTGTCAGCCCTATGCCTAAGGAACCTGTGGTTTCAACATTTTTTCCCCCTTCTGACCAACCCCCTCAATCATCTGTGTCTCTTAAAGAGTTGCCTGTCTCTTGTTCAGTTTTGTCCACTTCCCCTATAGCTCCCCCTTTACAGATTACTGTTTTCCCGCCTGAGCACAGGCAGATTTCTGCTTCCAGCTCCACTATACCTACGCCCCTTCTAGCACTTGTTCAGACATCCTTACCTATACTGGATGACCCTGGGGAAGGCCCCTCAGCTTTACCTTTGCCTCCTACCCTACCCTCCCCCTTAGCTCTACCTCCATCCTCTGGCAGGGGGCCTGTCCCTTCAGATCTGTTTAAGAACAAATTGGAGCAGGACCTTAGATGTAATGCTGTCTGTCTTCGATATAAGGGGGAGCTTACTGACTTCCTGGACCATTATTATGTTGCTAGGACCCTCTTGAAAGATTCTATGCACTTCCAGGCCTCAGACATCTATGCATTGATTCACATATCAGGGGAAGAAACCTTTGACATTAGTTTCAAAACTACTGTTGGTTTAGACAGATTTTGGCATAAATATGCCACTTCGAAACACACTCCTTTATGGACGCCCTTTTATGTTATCCCTTTGACTAAGCCAGCTGTCCGCACTGTCACTGTTATGTTTCGAAATGACGATGTGAGTGTAGGTGATATATACCATTGGTTACAAAACAGGTGTACAGTCTTGTCCCCCCCGAAGCTATTATTGATGAGTAAGGGCTCTGGACTGGTGGATAGAAGTTCTGTGTTAAACATTTTCAAGTTAACTCGGAGGTGATATATCTCCCTAACAGTTTGTTTTTGGATAAGGATAGAGGTGTTTGTTTTTATGGGGGCCAGCCTATGGCCTGCTACAAGTGTGGTGCTCACACACATCTCACTAGCACTTGTGATATGTTAAAATGCGGCTTATGTGGGGGATATGGGCACCCTAGCATATCCTGTGACAGTGTTTTTTAATGCAATTTATGTGATGAGAAGGGACATGCATACCATCAATGCCCCTGGGCCAGCAAGAACCGTAGCGAGGGTTGGAATCCTGACATATTAGTACAAAAAGCACAGGATAAGGCCCAGGAACAGATTTCTACCCCTGTTACTGTTTTAGACTCCACGGCAACTTCTTTGCCCCCCCCAACTCCTCCCATGGTGACAGTAGCACTCCAGGTGGAGTTGGAAACACCTACTGCCCTGGATGCCTCTCTCCATACTCAGGATGTGGTAGACACTGTCGCACACCCTACTCCCACACAAGCTATGGACCCACCCCTTGCAGAGTCTGATGGTTTCACACAAAGCAGATGGGTTACTAGGGCAACCACTCGCAAATCACTAAAAGCTAGCGAGGTACCCCTCTCCAATACTTTTGACTGTTTAAAAGGAGGTGAGGAGGACTCCGATGGTGATTCAGAAGCCTCTGTACTACCCTCAGATATGGAAACCCCTGGTTCTAGACCTCCAGATGTTACCCATAAAAAACTTACTAGAATTAAGAAGGATAGTAAGAAGCGTGAAAACATGGCTGTCACAGATGGGAGTGGCTGATTAATTTGTAACTCTGACTACTGTCCGGCTTGCCTCATTTAACGTTTGTAGTTTGAAAAACTACAAAAGTCGGATAGCTTTTTTCCATGTTGCTGCCTCTCTCCACACTGATGTTCTCCTGCTACAAGAAACCCACCTGACATCTCTTTTTGATGTTCAGCAACTTAAAAGGGGTTGGGTCTGGGGCCCCTCGTATTGGACTTTTGGAGACGATCTGGTGGATGGTGTGGCTATCCTGTTTTCATCAACAGCCTTTTCCATCTCACGTATTATATATATTTTTCCTGGCAGGGCTTTGATTATTGACTGTACCTTTCAAGGACATTCCCTTTGTCTTATCAATCTCTATGCCTCTCAATCCAAAGCTGCTAGAATTAGTTTACTGGATCTCATTAAACCGTATTTATGTACCCATAAACATATTATCTGGGGTGGTGATTTCAACTGCTCTATAGATGTTTCATACAGAACAGCAGTGGGAAAAAAAGTATATTGTGACTCCTTTGCCTTATTTACTTTGGTGACAGATGCTAACTTGACTGATGCATATCGTACCTCTTAAATCTGATACTGGATACACTTATTATAGATCCGTTTATCATACACGTATTAATTATTTCTTTTCCTCTCGCTACTGTATTCCACATCAGGTTTCACTTCACCCCACGGAGCTTTCAGACCACCACTTGTTAACTGGTACATTTTCTTTGGGACCGGCACCTCCACTTTTTTCCTCGGCATCGACCCAGTGGAAGATTAACAATTCCCTGTTTTCCCATCTTTCTGTTCAAGCACAGGTCCAATCTCTCTTTCGAGCCCGGGTTTCAGTCCTTTGTTGTTATGACTCTGTATGGACATGGTGGAAAGATACAAAACTGGACTTGTGGATGTTTTTTCAGAATGTGGGAAAACGTATGGCCAGGGACAAATATCATACGTACTTAGATTATAGAAATCAATTGTATAAACTCTTGTCCAATTCGGTTTCCTCCCAAATCACAAATATCAAACGTTGCATGTTTGCACATCAATATAATAGCGCCCGTACCTTGGAATTTTTAATGAGAATAGACACTTCAGTTTTCCCCTCCGCAAATCCGTTTTTTGCCTATAAGGATAGGATACATGCTACGGTTATGCAGGGGCTCTATGACCCAGTGGGTAATATTGATTACTTTATTTCAGGCATGCTCTCCATTGCTACCTCCCATTTAAAAACTCAGTTTTGCAACCCACCCTGTAGTCCACCTGTCCTGTCAGCAGTTTTTTCGGCTCCGGTCCCACAGACTTCTGCACGTCATACAAATGACCTAATAACCCTCATTACACAAGAGGAAGTGGCTTGTGCCATTTCCCAACTTAAATTGGGAGTAGCCCCTGGCCCAGATTTCCTTACCCATGAATTTTATAAAACATTTCGGGATGATTTAGTAGAAATACTGACCCAAGTATATAATTATGTCTTACAAGGCAGGGATGAGATTACTGACTTTGGATTGTCCTTATTGAAATTCATCTATAAGAAAGGAGATAAATGCTCTCTACAGAATTGGAGACCCCTTCACCTTATTGATACTGACTTTAAAATTTTGAATAAATTGCTTAGTACACGATTGCAACACCTGGTACCTGATCTTATAGACTTCTCACAATCTTGTGCTATTCCAGGACACTCTGTCCATACTAATCTGTTCCTACTAAGGGAAATTTTTGAGGCTAAACAGACTAATAGCATTTCGGGTTTTGTTCTCTCACTAGATTAAGTGAAAGCATTTGATTCGGTACATCACTCATACTTGTTTCAGGTCATGAAGCTGTATAGTATTCTGGACGTCTTTCTCGTATGGCTTGCTCGCATATTTTCCCTAGCTCGTTTTACTCCTGTGATCAATGGATTTTTGGGGGGTACCTTGCTCCAGATGGTTGGGATACATCAGGGTTGTCCACTAAGATCTTTATTATATACTTTTGCTTTGGACCCCATTGTAAGGCAAATTAAATGGGATTCACAAATTGTAGGTTTAGCACCCAGTCCTAATTTACTCCCAGTAAAGATCTCCGTATATGCAGATGATGTTGTTTTATTTGCTCATAATAAAGAGTCTGGAGATCGGGCAGTCCAGATCTTTCAGAAATTTACTTTGGTTTCAGGCGGGACCCTTACTCTCCAGAAGAGTGTCTTCATCCCTTTGGATTCAGTTTCTACCTCTGTTTCAGAGGTGGGTGGTATTCAGATCTGTACCTCTCCACAACGAATTTTGGGTGTGTGGTTTAATACTACAGATGCAGCGACATATAACTGGGAAAATCGCCTTCTAATTGGGGAGTCTCAGGTATGCCTCTGAAAAACTTGGAAGTTGGGAAAAAAGAAACGAGTGTTGGTAGTCAAGAAATTTTTACTTCCTATTTTTTTATCTCTCAGCTATGTCTATGCCCCCCCACACTTACAGACAAGACTCCTTAGTATATTTTTCCAGATGACATGGGGCAGTCACCTCAACCCTGTAAAAAGAGACATCACCTACTTACCAGTACAACAGGAGGGCTTGGTATGGTTCATCCTATGGCTTTTTTTCTTTCTTTCTTTCTTTTTCACCTTTTTCACAGCATACGTTACACATCCCACATTTGCGATACTTGGGTAAGCAGTGCTCTGCACTCAGTTGTAGGCAAATGGGATTACTCTCCTGCCTAGGCATTCCAGTACTTCCCATTTCCCATCCTATGCCATAGACAGTTTCTGTAAACTACGTTTATGGAAACTAAGCAAATCATCCATTCTGACACTCACTAGAAAGCAGCTCTATAACACTTTTGTAAATATTACGAAACCAGTGTTACAGTTTCCGGTATGCACCCCTTCTCATATGGACTGTGCTTTATTATTTCTACATGACAAATGAATCCCACAACATATGTGGGATGTAAACTGGCTTTGTTGCCATGGTAGATTGAATGTCCATGGAAATTTAAAGCATAAATCCTCCCAGGAATGGTACTGCCCTAAACCTTCTTGTGATCGAATTGAAGAAACTATGTCTCATTTATTTTTTGAATGCACGGACGCTCTTTTATTTTGGAAAACATTAGCTAACAAGTGGCAATGGCCATTTCTATGTAGAATAACCTATCAAACACTGATACTAGGTGACTTCTCTGGTCCATGGAATAGATTCCATCATAGTACTTTACGGCTGATTTTTGCCATGTGTAAATATTATATGTGGCAGGCCCGATGTCAATATGTTTTACAGCAACTTCCAACTTTACCACATGCTATTATACTGCAAATGGAAACTGCTTTGTTAAATATTATGGAAGAAGAACATCAACAGCCTCCTTTACAATGCTTTCAGTCCTTGTGGAAACATGTTGACTTTTTGCAATAGTAGTCAATGTCTACTGATCTACTGTACCAACTGTATTTCTTTTCTTTTTTTTCCCTTTCTGAAGGATGTACAGTGCATATATGAATACTATATGGTTTTCTTTACTGTTTTATTTCTGTTCACCTTGCTTATTTTATGCCTGATGTTATGTTTTCTTTGCATAATAAAATTCCCCTACTTTTTTGAGAAGTACCATGGGATCTTTAACATCCACCTGAACTACCACCAATCCAGGCAGATGGGACCTCGATTTAATGTCTCATCTGAAAGACGACACCTCAGAAGTGCAGCACCCCTCTCATGCTGCACTACAGTGTCAGTACTGGGATATTAACTCAAGTGCCAGATGTGGGAACTGAACCCACAGCCCTCTGATCTCCCGGTCTCAGAGGCGAGTGTGCTACCTACTGAGCCACTGACACTAAATGTGTCTGAACGTGTCTAATATGTCTGTACTCCCTTTCACCCTACCCCCAGGGTGCATCTGGAATTGAGCAGTAGTGTGCTCAGCATGCCTTACTGATAAAACCTTTAGATAAATAAATAAATACATAAGGGGATGATGGTCCTCAATGAATGGTTTAAATGCTTCCTTGGTAAGCATTTAAACTAGCCGGGGGGGGCAGATTGGAGCAGGGAGTCTCAAGCAGCCCACCTCCACATACTGTATTAGAGCAGTCAGCAAGGAAGACCAGGAAGTTAAGCTGTTGACAGGTACACCAGAACCAGTTACAAGGGGTACAGAGGAGGAAGGGAGACAGCAAAAGAAGGAAACAGGGGTTGGTGGGAAGAAACAAGAAGGCACAAGCAGGAATAGAAGGTGGACATTCAGTAAAGTATGGAAGGCCATGTACACAAATATCCACAGCCTGAGAAATAAAATCCGAGACCAGTTGCCTTGATGGCAGAGGCCAAACTGGACATAATGGTGATAACTGAAACATGGTACACTGTAAACCATGAATGGGAGGTGAGTGTACCAGGTTATGCTCTATTCAGAAGGGATAGGAAAGGTAAAAGGGGGGGAGGCAACAGCTGTACAGGGAAGACAGGGGGAGGCCGAGGCACTATGGGTCACCTTTGAGCCTGGAAATGACACAGCAATTTGCACAGGGGTGATCTACAGGCGTCCAACTCAGGGGGCAGAGGTGGACAGATTTCTAGAGGAAGAAATACATGAGATGGCATCATAAGGGGAGGTACTGCTGCTAGGTGATTTTAATATGCCAGATGTGGATTGGACCATCCCATTCAGAGTCTTAGCCAGGAGCCGAGACATCTTGGACTCAAGGTAGAGGACACGTCTCAAGTAGTTAGTGCTAGAACCCACCAGGGACAGGGTGATTCTGGACCTAGTACTGACCAATAGAGACTGAAGCACAGACATCCGGGCAGAAGGGCACCTGCGATCCAGTGACCACAACACATTTTGGTTTAACATGGGTAAAGTATTAAAGTCAAGCCACAGAAAGGCAAGGGTCTTGGGTTTCATATGGACAAACTTTGGTAGGATGGGGTTAGGTGTCAAAGAAGCCCTGGCAAGAAGGGATGCAAAATGGGGGGAGGGGGTTGATGAGCAGTGGGCACACCTAAAAGGAGCCATAGTGGAGGCGACAAGCCAGTGCATTAGGCTGAGAAACAAAAGGCAAGAGAAGGAACAAACCACTATGATTCTCTAAAGTTGTAGCAGAGAAAGTAAGAGCCAAAAGGAGGTCTTTCAGAAAATACAAGGAGACACAGAAGGAAGAGGATAGGGTGGTGTACCTAAATTGTCTGAGAGAAGCAGGGAAAGCTGTTAGGAGCACAAAGGCACAAACAGAGGAAAGATTAGCACAAATGGTGAAGAAAGGGGACAAGGCATTTTAGAGGTACATAAGGAGAGAAGAAAGGTCAGGGGTGGGATTGTAAGGGGATGAAGGGGAGTGTGTGGAGGGAGATCTGGAAATGACATCAATAGTAAGTAAATACTTCTGCTCAGTTTTCACTGAAGAAGGGAAGGGACAGGCACCACAGCTATGCATAAGATACATGGGGGGGGGAGGAGGTGAACACCATTCCATTTACAGAAGAATCCTAGAGGAGCTCACAAAACTGAGGGTGGACAAGGCAATGGGACCAGATGGTGTACATCCCAGGATACTAAAGGAACTATGGATGGATCTAGCAGCACCACTGGCAACCATATTCAGTGATTGTCTCAGTACAGTAGTAGTTCTGGAGGATTAGAGGATGGAACATGTAGTCCCTCTTCACAAAAATAGAAGAAGGAAGGTAGCAAGAAACTATGGTCTGGTCAGTCTCACCTCATTAGTGGGTAAGATAATGGAGGTGCTGCTTAGGGAAAGGATTGCAGAACACCTGGAATCCAATGGAGCACAGAATCCAAGGTAGCATGGATTCATGGCAGGAAGGTCATTTCACACAAATCTGATATATTCTTTGACTGGGTAATGAAGGAAGTGGATCAGGGTGTGTGGTAGATGTCACCTACCTTGATTTCAGCAAGGATGTGGACACCGTTTCACATAAAAGACTGGTAAATAAGTTGGGAAGTCTGGGCATGGGCACATGGGCCACAAGATGGTGAACAGGGTTAGAAGCTGGTTGGGAGACAGAAAGCAGAGGGTGGTAGTAAATGGGATCCAATCCGAGGAAAGAAGGGTGACCAATGGTGTACCTCAAGGATCAGTCTTGGGGACAATTCTTTTTAATGTCTTCATTGGTGACATTATGGAAGGGCTGGAAGGGAAGGTTTGACTGTTCCACATAAAAGACTGCTAAATAAGTTGGGAAGACTGGGTGTGGGCCACAAGGTGGTGAACTGAGTTAGAACTGGTTGGGGGACAGGAAGCAGAGGGTGGAGGTAAATGGAATCCAATCAGAGGAAAGAGGGGTTACCAATTGTGTATCTCAAGGATCAGTCATGTGGACAGTCCTTTTTAATGTCTTATTAATGACATTGTGGAACATTGTGGAAGTGCTGGAAGGAAAGGTTCGCATGTTTGCAGTAGACACCAAGATCTGGAACAGGATAGACACTCCAGATGGGGAAAAAAACTGAGGCGGGACATAGGAAAGCTGGAAAAATAGTCTGAAGTGTAGCAACTGAAGATCAATTTGAAGAAGTGCAAAATCATGCACCTGGGGTGCAGAAACCCGGCAGAGAGCTATAGGATGGGGGGAGTTGCTGACAGTCACCAGGGAGGAACGATAATTGGGGATTATCATTTCAGATGACTTAAAGGTAGCCAAGCAGAGTACAAAGGCTGTAGGGGCATGATGGTGTGCATAAGAGAGGGAATAACCAGCAGAAGTAGGGATATGGTAATACCACTATACAAAACACTGGTGGGGCCTCATCTGGAGTACTTTGTGAAGTTCTGGAGGCCACATCTTCATAAGGACGTAGACAGAGTGGAGGCAATTCAGAGAAGGACAACTAAGATGGTGCAGGGCTTGCAACAGAAAACTTATGAGGAGAGATTACAAGACCTCAATATGTATACACCTGAAGAGAGAAGGGAAAGGAGAGATATGATCAAAACCTTCAAGTATCTTAAGGACAGAAACATGGTGCAAGTGGAAGAAATATTTCGGTACATGACAGGTACAAGAACAAGGGGGCATGATATGATATTGGAGGGGGTGAATGCATGGATTAGCCTGCCCCAGAAGGTGGTAGGAGTGAGCACAGTGGCGGGACTCAAACATGCATGGGATAGGCATAAGAAAACCCTAGAGGTGGGAAGGAGAAGCTAAAGCTAATGACCAAGTAGGGTCAGCAGCCACTGATACAGGTAGGGTATATGGGCAGACTGGATGGGGCCTAGTGGTCATTATCTGCCTTCAACTTCTATGTTTCTATGTATGTTTCAGAAGAAGAAAGCATGTGCTGGAGATGGTATGGTATGGCATGATTGTGTATGGTATGGTATGGTATGGTATGGTATGGTATGGTATGGTACTGGAATAGAATATAATTTGTATTTATAAAAGGGGCCTTTCAGTACTCTGAGCACCTGTATACTATAGAAATAGTTATCAACATGAGAATAAATAATACAATAATAAAAACTAACTGCAATAAAAACATAATTATATAATGTAAGTACACAAACATACATAAATAAGCAAAATTATAATGCATCCATTCCCTAGCACCGGTTGTGTAAGATGGCATTTCCACTTATATTTGAAAGAGGCAAGAGAGTCAAATACGCAGCTCCCCTTAGGAAGTAACTTTCAGAGAGCAGAGGCAGACACTTTAAAAGCTTAATCATTAGCAGACTTCAAGTAAGATGGCACCCAGAGCAGCCAATGGACCTCAGCTTCCTTGTAGGCATGTAGGGAGTCAGAAGGTGACCGAGATTGTGGGGAACCACACCATTCAGTGCTATATGTCATTAAAAGTACTTAGTAGTTGGAGCACCATTTAACTGCCCACCAGCCAAGAACCCCCAAAGAGGGAGTCAAATGATCTGACTTTCTCGCTGCTGAGATCTAAACCAGCTGATGAAAATACAACTGGCAATAGGTAAGCCCTTGTGAGCACACAGCAGTATCTAACACAGGAGAAGGCAAAGCCTGTTACTAATGTATAAAGATCAGTAGACTCAAGAAAGGGATGAAGTCTGTCAATATTCTTAAGATGATAAAAGCAGTTTCTGACCACATAGGGCACTTGCAGGAAAAATATTGTCTGTCTATCGATAACTACTCTCAGGCTTCATACTTCCCCTACTGCTTTAGTTGTGCCCGTCAAAGATGGAGAGCCTGCAGCTTTCTTGTGAGGCTAATATCTGCTTATCATTACCCACCAAAAATTACTTATTTTTCCAAGGTTGAGAGATAGCCAATTGGAGGCCTTTCAAACTTTGACTTCTTTCAGGCATTGTTCCGATTTCAGCACTGATGCCACACTATCAGGAATAAATGACAAATACAGCTGGGTGTAATCTGTATAGCAGCAAAAATCCATGCCATAGTGTCTGATAATTTTCCTCAATAGAGCCAAGTAAACTGCAAATGATACCAGTGAAAGAAACATAGAAACACAGACTTTGACGGCAGATAAGGACCACTTGGCACACCTAGTCTGCCCATTTCCCTACCTACAGGATAAGCCGCAGATCCTAGTCAACCAACAGCCTATTTCTTCCTACCCCCCACTAGAGTTGCCTTATGTCTGCCCCATGTATTCTTGAATTCTATCACAGTTTTAGACCTCACAACCTCCTCAGGAAGGCTGTTCCATGCATCCACTACCCTCTCTGTGAAAAAATACTTCCCACATTGCCCCTGAGCCGCCCCCCCATCTTTAAATTGTGTCCCCTTGTTCTTGCTTGTCTCTTTTTCTGAAAGATGCTACCCTCTTGGACTTTGTTGATTCCACTGAGGTACTTAAACCTTTCTATCATGTCCCCCTTCTCCCTCCTTTCCTCAAGGGTATACATGTTAAGCTTTTAGTCTCTCCTCATATGGCTTCTCTTGCAGACCCTGCACCATTCTAGTTGCCCTCCTCTGGACTGCGTCTATCCTGTCTATGTCCTTGCGGAGATGGGGTCTCCAGAACTGGACACAGTACTCCAGATGGGGTCTCACCAACTGTCTGTACAGATGGATAACAACTTCCTCTTTTGTGCTGGTGATGCCTCTCCCTATGCATCCCAGTATACCCCCAGCTCTCCCTACTGCCTTCTCACATTGCTTGCTAACCTTAAGTTCATCTGATATGATTACCCCAAGTCCCTTCCTTTTGTTTTTGTTACTATCTCCCCCATTGTGTAATCTTCTCTTGGGTTTTGTTTCCCAGGTGCATTATTTTGCACTTCTTTGCATTGAATCCTAGCTGCCATACTTCCAACCATTTCTCCAACCTTGCCAAGTCCCTTCTCATCCTTTCCACACCTCCTTGTGTATCAACCTTATTGCAGATCTTTGTGTCATCTGCAAAGAGGCATACTTTTCCTTCCAGTTCCTCTGCAATGTCACTTATAAAGACATTAAAAAGGACTGGACCCGGTACTGAACCCTGCGGTACCCCACTAGTAACCCCTTTCTTCAGAGTGGACTCCATTTACAATTACCTTCTGTGTCCTGTTGTCCAGCCAATGTTTTACCCATGCTACCACCCTTTGGACCCTCTCCCAGGCTGGTTAATTTGACTATTAATCTTTTGTGTGGGACTGTGTCAAATGCCTTGCTAAAGTCTAGGAAGGACATGTCCACAGCCCCTCCCTGGTCTACTACTTTGGTCACCCAGTCAAAGAAATCAATTAGATTCGTCTGACATGACCTTCCCACTGTGAACCCATTCTGCCTTGGGTCCTGTGCCCCACTGGCCTCTAGGTACCCAACAATTCTTTCCTTCAGAAGTGATTCCATCACTTTACCTACCAGAGAGGTCAAACTGACAGGTATGAAGTTTCCTGCCTCTGTCTTGGTCCCACTTTTGTGAAGGGGAATCACATCAGCCTTCCTCCAGTCCTCAGGTACCACACCATCCTCCCATGATTTGTTAAAAAGGGTAGTCAGTGGTTTCACTAGTTCTTCGCTTAATTATTTTAGAATTCTGGGGTGAATTCCATCAGGCCCCATTGCTTTGTCCATCTTCAGTTTTAGGAGTTCTTTCAGAACCCTTTCTTCTGTGAAAGGACTGGAATCGACCCCCCTATCCAGAGTGCTTCTGTTAATTGGATTAGGCACCTCTCCCTCCTCTTTTGTGAATACTGAGCAGAAATATTCATTCAGTATCCCTGCTTTTTCACTATCCCCCTCTGCCCACCCACGGTTCATTCTATTCAGCCTCACTATCCCTCCCTTTGTCTTTCTACACTCCCTGATGTACCTATAAAATGTTTTATCCCCTTTCTTAACTGAGTTGGCTATACTTTCCTCAGTGTGGGCCTTTGCTATTCTGACTTTCCTCCCTGCTTCCTTCTGCCTTAACTGGTACAGCTCTCTGTCTTGCTCCTTCTGTGTTTCCTTATACTTCCTGAATGCTATGTTTTTCTCCCTGACTTTCCCCGCCACCTCTTTTGAGAACCATAGTGGCTTTTTCTTTCATTTTGATTTGTTTATTTGCTTCACACAAAGACTTGTTGTCTCTGTGATGGCAGTTTTGATGTTTCCCCATTATTGCTCCATCCCTCCTTCTAGCCTATTTGCTAGTGTTTTTCTAGGCACTCTCCCATCTTGACAAAGTCAGCCCTCCTGAAGTCCAGTACCCTCACTTTTGAATGACTTGACTCTATAGCTGAGTTTATCATGAACCACACTGTTTGATGGTCACTTGTTCCCAGATGGCAACCCACTTCTAGATCTGAGATCCTCTCACTGTCCCCATTTGAGACTATGAGGTCTAAGATTGCTCCCTCATGAGTGGGTTCTGAAACTAGCTTTCTGAGGCATGCCACCTGTAGGGCATCGAGAATGGCCCTGCTCTTGGGTGTGGCTGCAGCAAATCTGCTCCAGTTAACATCTGGCATATTCAGGTCTCCCATCAACAGTATCTCCCCTTTCTCTGCCATCCTAAGAATGCCTTCTATCATATCCTTGTCCATCCCCGCCCCTTGACATGGGGGTCTGTATACAACCCCTGTGCAGATTGTGGTGTCATTTCCAGTCTCTAAGATGACCCACAGTGCCTCCTCTCCTCCCTGTTTAATCTTTTGTTCAGTTGCTTTTATCCCTTCCTTTACATAGAGAGCTACTCTTCCTCCTCTTCTCCCCTCCCTGTCTTTTCTGTAGGTTATGTACCCTGGTATGTTAACATCCCAGTCATGGTTCTCTGTGTACCATGTTTCTGTGACTGCTACGATATCCAGGCATCCCTCTTCCATCAAGGCCACCAGTTCAGGAGCTTGTTGCCCAGACTATGAGCACTGGTACTCATTACCCTCCATTTCTTGATGGCATTACTAATTTTTGCCCCATCCCTGTCCTTCTTGCCTTTGTCACTTTCTCCATTTACCCCTGCCCTGCTCCCTATTGACATCTCTTTATTGGTGTTTACCTCACTTACTTACCTGACTTTTTAGGGGGGGTTATGATTTCCCTGCTCCTTTCTAGTGCCTCCCCCCTTGGCTAGTTTAATTGCTTGCCAATGAAGCATTTAAACCTATCATCTAGGATCCTGGTTCCCCTCCTGGACAGATGCAGCCCATCATGCCACTGAGGAAAGAATGGAATCACTTTAACCCAGTCCCAATCACTCTCCCTACTCTCTTGAGCCTGTCCAGCAAACCAACATGATACATAGGTAGAATGCAAAGAGAAGGTCAAAGACAATTGAAGTCGAGATTCCTCCTTGATCTCCAGCCAGGAAAAGATTATCCACTCTGAAAAGGCCCATTTCAGTTCTCTGCATGTTCTTGAAACCGGATTGAAATGGCATGGGGCCCAGGGGTCAATGATGGAAATGGAGGGGGAATGCAGGGGAATTCAGTTCCAGATGTGAAACAGGTGAATCAGACCCAGGAACAAAATGAGAAAAGACTGATTCTACTGTACTCCTAAAAAGGCTTAATACTGACTAAATAAAATGTACAAATGCAACGTACAGTACCGCGAGGAAACATGTCTCCAGATCCTGTTAGGCATTGAATGTTCACTCCTACATCAAAGGTGGTAGGATCTCAGAGTGAATTATTTCCATTTCTAATACTGGAAGTGATCATTTCGTCTTTAGGTAATCCACTAACTGAGATGCAACTACCTTCTCAACAGCCTTCATCAAAAAGGGAAGGTTGTAGACAGGGAAATTATTGACAAGATTGTCAGGATCTGTGACACATTCTTCCGAAATGGTTACCACAGCCTCCTTAACCACCACTGACAGAATGCCCTTCTGCAGAGAAGCCACGATACTAGTCAACATAGAATTTAGAGCCAATAGAGTTGATGCCAGAATAAGCCATAATCCTCTCCTCCTCCTCTAAAAGAGGGCAATTTCATTTGTCTGCAAGAAAATATTAGCTCCTCATTACAACGGGGCATAGCTAATTTATGCTTTCTTCTCTATTACTGCTGGCTTGTATGTGTCTAATGCCCCATAAGTTCCATACATCTTTGACGTGCATTTTTACTGTCTCTTTATACATACATGTATAATAGATTGGGTTACATCCTAGCGCCTGACTCACACAATGGTTTAAAAGGGGTGCTGGAACTCAGGCACTGGAACTCCAAAAAAGATTGCTACATTACAAAATGAATCACTGAACTGTATTGTACTGTTGGTCTGGTGTGCCATTATCATGATACTTACTCTAGGACTAGCAGAGGGTTTGGAAAAGGAGTTCAGAGGTTGTTGCCCTTCTGATTTTAACATAATAAGAGAGTACCATGAGAATACCATGAATATAGTGGACAAGATCATATTGCAGCTCTCATTTGCCACATTGGTATGAGCCAGGAGCTCTAATAATTCCCCACACTGGCACACATTTTGCTAAAGGTAGACCAGAATTAAGAAAATGTAAAACTACACATACATCTCTGATGCTAGGCATCTTCCATGAATGTATGTAACTGTCAAAGACATTTGTACATAATATCTGTATCTGTACTGTTTTCTTATGCTTGGAACATTTAGCTCCCTGGGTTGCCCCTGAAAAAGAGGTATGACTATCTCAGAGAGGTCTCACCCAGTCATCAAAATTTAGATAAATAAATATGCAAATCAATAAGCATTTTAACTGCCAGTTCTTCTTATAGAATGGGTAAAACAACAGAGAGCTGTCATGGCCAAAACAAGTTACCTGACCATAAGGCAATCCGGCTTACTTTACTGTGACAGGTTTGAGTTTCTTTTTTAAATTTTATTTAGGAAAAATCCATGTTATAAGTGCCAAAACACACTCCAGGGTTTGCATTATACTTCACTGCCATACGCCATTAATGTGTTGTAGTAGAAGCAGCCAGTTACCATGTGCCTCATAATGCACCCACAGTATACAGAAATACTGCTTAATGCACACCATGGTGTGTTTTATTGCTTACTTTGTGCATAACAGTAGGGTGCCAAAGGCCTAACAATCTGTAAAGGCTAACAGCAAACTACAGTTACATGTCTTTACCCTTTCTAGGAATCTTTAGAGAGATATAGAACTGTCTCAATCCAGTACAAGAAGCCTGATAGACAATATAAACAGTTGTTGGAGACATAATGAGCCCAAAGAAGTAAAATAATTTTAAAGCCAGGAATTTCTATACAAAAGTGCTTAAATAATGGTTTCTGAAAAAGAGCATTGGCCACTAATCAAGACTGCAAATAACTAAAATATTACACATACGCTCCTTATGCAAGGTATCGTAGATAATATCTACAAAGCACTGTATAACAATTTTGACTTGCTTTGCTTTAAGCAGGACAATAACGTCTCAAGTGGCCTCCTAAACTATTTTCAGAGACTGAAAAAAGCAAACCCCTTCTGTGAGAAATATATGTGATATTGAGAGTCAATCACCAGTGTTGCAAAACACCCCAACCCTGAAACAATGAATTTGGCACCACGAGTCTGGTGCACCTAACACACCATCCCCTCTGACTCATGATTACCATACCAGGAGCATATAACCAGGGCTCTGTGTTCACTGCGGCAAACTGGACCTTCATTCTGCAGCAGGATTTCATGCTTGCTGCAGTTAGGCTCTGAGCAATTCTGTGGCTAGTCTGTGGCAATTCTGTGATGGGCTCTAGATTCTCTTGCAACTAATCAGCCCCAAAATACAGTAAAATCTAGTAACCCAGAAAGTATACTCAGGAAATCATAGCCTGGGGCAGTTTGGCAGATGCACAGGCAAGACAATGCAAAGCAATTCTGTCTTCATGATTTGGATTGGATGTAGGGCATGGGGGAATTGAAGGGATATTTATTTTATTACCGCGTCTGTTTTATTGTCCCATGGCTGCCTCCCACCTGCACAGCGCTGGTTTACCACAGCTATGCTCCCGAGAATTTCTCCCCCTACCTGCCCAGTTGCTTGAAGACCAGTATTGCCTGAATGCAAAACATTGCTGCTCCAATGGCTCCCTCCTGCCCACTTGCTTGAAGCCTGGTAGTGAAGGTTTGTGCTATAATGTTTCTCTAGTTGCTTTCTTCTGCTCACGCACTTCAACACCGGTGGTATTGTTTGTGTTAGTGCCACTTGGCTTCCATATCTTCTTCTTTGCCACTCAATAAGGATTTACTGTGAGGTTAGAGAGTAGCTGGACTATTTTATATTAGATAAAGGTCCAGAAAGCCTCCCATTATTTGTCTTCAATAATGGGAAGGCTATGTCTGAGGTTCAATGGGCAGAGCAACAACATCACTCCCCCATCAGGCCTTAAAAGGTCACTCCTCCTCCTGGACTGTACCAGGATTAATTTCTTCATTGCAGCCTGAGGCACTGCCCCTCCTTCCCTTCCTGTTTCTCCTACCTTGTGCTGCATCCTGTCTGTGGTGCCTCCAACCGCGGATTCCGTCTCTTCTTCTTCTGTGCTCTCCGCTCCCCCCCCATTGCTGGTTCCTGTTTTGCCTTGTTTCTCATTTTGTCTCTCCTCTCTCCATTGCTTGTTCCCATCCTGATTCTTATCTTCATTGTGCTCCTCCCCTGCCTGTTTTTCCTCCCCACTCCTGCCTTTCTGATTCCCGTACCTTGTTCCTCCATCATGGGCATCTCTGCATGTGCCATCCCTCACCCAGCTGGTTTGCCTTTCCTGCTCCTTGCCTTTCCAACCATTTTGTCACTCTCACCTGCCATTGGCACCCTTCATCCTACCTCAGAGGCCTTCACTCCTGCTAGAGTAGCTTCTGGCTCTCCTACGGCAACGCCTCCACCCTGAAACGCTGCCTTTCTCTGCCGTTCAGCCCTTTTGTTTTCACCTTCCCACTCCCTTGCACTTCGCCTCCACTGCAGTGTTAACTGGCTGGCTGCTATCATATGCCCATTGCTCAGCATTGGCTGGGGACCCTGCCTTGCATATCAGTTTTCACTCCTCCACTTTGCCTCTCTTCTGTTTCCTGTTGTTCCTTGGTGCTGGATGCAGTTATCCACCCTTCAGGCCAGCTCATCCCCAAGCTTCCAGGTTGCCCCTCCATCCTGTGCTTCCTGTATCTCACTTCTCGTCCCCCATTTCTCCTGCCACCTTCCCAGTGGTGTAATCTCCCTACATTCCTAGGGTTGTCCTGTCCCATTTTGCCTGACTCATGGGAGTTGCACAGCTCCCCCACACACCATCTTTCTGTGACTGCCATTCGGACTACCTCATGTTGGGGGCTCTTGGGGGTCACAGAGGATGTCATGGGGGTTGCAGAGGAATCATAGGGGTCTCTCTTGCAGCTCCTGGCTACCCCCAACTAACGCCCATGTGCCTCCTTGCCTTCTCGTACCTAAATAAATAAATCTTGTCAGCTTCCATTTCATTCATTGCCCCATCATATCTCATTCTTCTCCTGTCCTTCCCCTCTATGTCTATCTCCTTACTTTCTGGTCTCAGTATATTCTGAATTCTCACCTCTTTGACGCTCAGCACCCTTTTAGGTATTCTTTTTTGGCTTCTTCCTAAGCTACCTTTAGCCAAGGGAATTATTCCTGTGACACCTATAGGGGAATCTCTCCTCTAGGGTTCCTTGCATCGTACCCCTACAGGGTGGTATATCACGTGGATAGAGAGGCAAACAGCCACAATGTATCAAAGTCACACCAGCATACATCTCATCCAGTTGCGTAAGCACAATTGAATAATACTTTTTCATTCCACAGTTCTGAAATTAGCAAACAGAACCATCATTCTTTCTCGTTAAATAGACTTCCTGAAGTTCCCTCAGTGTTGGTAGAAGGCCATAATGCTGCTTTGCTTTAGATTGCCCTTATCATACTCACCACTGCTGTCTTTACTCAGCTATTTCTTTTCCTTCTCCTTCTGGTTTGGCACCCTTCCCTCTTATCTCAAATTCTTTCTTTCCCCTCAGCCTTCATCCTCCTACCCTCTACGCAACAATACTTTCCATTCTCTTAATATCCCTCCTAGAAAATCTGTTGTTGCTCAATCAGCTTTTTCTTACTGCTTTCCTAATCATTGGTCCTTTCTTCCCCTTTCTTTTTGTTCTGCCTCTTCTTCCTCCTCCCTGAAGTCTCTTCTTTCTAATATTTGTCACCATACCTGCAACTGCCTTTGACCCCTCCTCCTTTCTCTATTCTCAACTCTCTTGTTGTTTCATTTTTTTTTTCTGTTTATATTGAGAGTGTTTTCTCTACTTTTGCCTTTGTTTATTCTTTGCCTTACATTCTGATACTGCTTGTATTACTTATCTTGTATTTACCTTGTTATTACGTTGTTAGATATCTCCCTCTCCGCTCTCCCCCAGGATTTATCTGGAAACAAGCTGTTATCAGCTCAGTATGGTAAAATCCTGGTTATCCTGGTTAAACTTTTAGCTAACTGACTAACTAATGGTCATAAGCTTCAGGGCTGCATGCCAGTGCATTGGAAAGAGGTAGCTCCACTGACTACTGAAACCCGGGGGGGGGGGGTGGATGTATAATGGAGCTGCCAACAACTCACACTAATGATAATTTAAGCTTGGTCACAATCATTTTAGACATTTAGTTTGAGTTTTCAAAGGTGATGGGCATTTTTACTACACCAAAAAAAGCTTGTTTCTGCGGCAGCTGCTACAGCTGCAGAATTGTAGAAAACATGGGGCCTATACCCAGTACCCAGTTCCACTGCATGTGTTCCAACCCCCCCTCAGAAATCAAGTTCAGCCACCAAAAAACCTTTTCCCAGTGGCATGATGCTGCCCTGCCCCTCCAAATCAAATGCAGACACAGTATGTCCTTTCACATTTGCACACTTTTACCCCAACTTCCTCAAAACCTACAATTACTTTATTACAAACTTCAAAAGACAAAATACTAAAAGTATGGTACACTTCAATATCTTCAATTGCAGTTATTCATGATTTTAATATCACAAAATGCAGTTAATAAAATCAAAACAGTGTGTATCTGTTTTTCATTCACCATTTGTGATAATTTAGTTCAATCAGAGTCCAGCCAAGGTGGTGAATGGTGGGTTTATTATGATTACCATCTTGAGGGGGCAGTGCTTTTTCCAGGATTGGGGCACTGTCAGAAAGAGGGTGCATTTGAATGCCAGGGACAGCTATAAACTGGACAGGGTGATGCTGGGGTGCCAGCGGATGCCAGAGACTAATTGGCTTGGGGCTTAGTAAGAGTGGTTTGTGTGGGAGGGGTCCACTGAATGACAGATATCACTTTAATTGAGAAAAGGTGAGTTAATGGAGGAGCCACTGGACAATGTGCCCTGCTTGTCTTGAGGATAGGCAAGGGGGGGGGTGCCACTTGAATACCAAGAACTGATTGGCTAAAAGCAGCATGACTCATGGGTTGCCACAGGATGTCAGACACAGCTTGCCTTGAGACAGGGTGAGGAAATGAGTTACACTGCATACCATGGACAGTTTGGCTCAGGGATAAGGTAAAGCAGACAGATAGGACTGAATGCCAGGGACTTCCTGACACAGGATAAGATGAGGGTGGGAGTACCGCTGGATGCCAGAGTCTAGTTGACACAAAAGTTTTTGACTATATATGACTCTGACCAACTGTACAAATCAAATTACTGTACATTTGCTATTAAAATATCCTTTATAAGAAGTGTGAAATGAATTGCAAAAAAAACCTACATATAGTAATCAGAGTAAAAGTACAAAGTCACAGAAGTAGGGAACTGCGGTGTTAGGGCACAAAGTCCTCTGCAGCATCATAGTTGTGTGGTGTGTTCCTTGGGGTGTGAACAAGTGCTTAGTGAGTGTTGGAGCTATCATTGCTTTATAAGCAGGAACCTCTTTCAAAGCATTGGCACAGTAGTAATGCATTTCTGTGCCTTAAAAGACAGTACCCAGGTTACTGTAGGATGACACCAATCCTGCTTTGAGTGATTGTTCAAAACTCAATAAACACCACATCAGCAATGGTGAGGTTTCAGTGAATGTTTTACCCTAACAACACACTTAACTATGTTTGTGACTTTGTGCTGCAACACTAATGCCTAAATATATTTTCTTCTTAATTAATTCAAATACTGTATACGTTATGGCACCTGACCTCCATGTACTGTGCCCCTTAATGAATTTAATTTTGGGGAAGCTGCTGTTTTCATTTAGAAATCTTCCACTTTACCCTTCCTATAGTAAGCTCATGTGTTTGTCCCAAATGCCTTTCAGATGTAAAAGTAAGAGGCATTATTGCCGTTGTTGAGACTGAGAGGATCACAGCTGTTTGCAGTGCATCCATGTCAGCTCAGGTTTAATTTATGTCTTGGTCCAGCTGGTGACTAAGTATAAATAACTTCACCTTTGTATTTGTAAATTATTGCTTATCCACATTTCCTAACATTAGGGTCACTTTCACTTCTGTGCCAGCTAAATTAAATTGCAAGTAAACAGCTTCAGGTGTCTGTGCATGTGGTAATCTCTAGTTTTTTTTCTTAGCACTGTAGATTATTAATTTTGTTGCTAACATAGACACCATCATGCTGTGCTTACATGCTGCTATCTGTAACTTGGAATGGGTATGTTTGCTCCTTCAGTAAACACATGCTAATGACTTCCAGTGTTTAAATGTAATTAAGAATGTGTGTGAAGACTCAGGTTTCAATATAACCTCACTTTCCCTACTATTAGTTATTTAATTTAACACCTAAAATACTATGGCACTTCAAATTATATCACTCCATGACTTATATAACCAATGAAGTGAAGCAACATTGTTGGTTTTGTAAACTATTATCACTAGTTCTTTATGTAACCATACTGTCATTTGGCCCATTTTCAGAAGTTCATTGGCCCATGCATTTAAGAACAGCATTTACATCTTTCTGCTCATGTGGCCCTGCTTGCATGGGTACCACAGCTACTATTCTCTCAACTGTGCACATCCTGTGACAATCACTAGATTTACAGTGCTTAACATCTATATAGTGGTGGGCGAAGTGGGTTCAATCTGCTCCACAAAGTGATTCACGGAGTAAAGGTGGATTTGCGGAGTACTCCACAACGTGCAGCGGAGTAATTCGCATTATGATGGGTAACGCAAAAACTGAAAACAATGACTTTGCATTCCTCCTCCTTCCCAGACCACTACTCCACCAATCTTAAAAGTGAAGTGCATTAGGAACAATGTACTTCGCCTCACTTCACTTTGTTTTTAAGCTCTGAAGGCGAATTTTGCAGTGATTCATGGGATTTCAGATCACAAGGGCTCTATATTGATCTGCACAGCCTCAGTTTGGGGTAGTGTGTATAGGAAGCTGTATGAGACAGTGTGCTCTGAGAGCTGTTTGTGATTCAAACCTTCTAAACACCATTAAAAAAGCATTTTTGAGGTTTTTTTTTTTGCTCAAACTTTAGTTTGTCGATTGTAGGAAACCCTCCTGTGCTCATATCATCGAACATTTTTGTTTGTGTGTGGATTTTGAATGTTAATGTACAACATTGAGTGTATATAGTAAAATACAGTGAAAGTGTGCATTGGGGAGGGGTGTATCTGTGGTGTAGGTAGATATAAATTGGAGAAATAGGGAGTTCTTTGCTTTTTGGTTATATTTTTGTCATATAACTGTGTTAATGTACACACAGTAATATTGTCAGTAATTGTTGAAATTTTCTTGCTGAGTGTGTGTTGTATGGATCTGGTGCAGCAGTTCATAATTTCAGGTTGTTTACAATACGTAGCATATTACTGAACTTTTCAATTTGCTACGTATTACTCATTGACTTTTATAGACAAACTGTGTGTGTGTGTATATGTGTGTGAGTGTATGTGTGATGTTGCATGATATCAAATATTACACCTTTTACTGTGTCACAGTGTAATTGCAGGTGCAGCAGTATGAACCTGCTATCCGCTGCAACTGCCTGCTATTGTACTGCCATTGTGGTATCTGTTCTTTTGTTTTGCTGCTTGTACTGCCATAAAAATCTGCAGTCAGTGCCCCCCCACCCCCACCGGCAAAAGGAATTGTTTTCCGGATTGGATTGTTTGTGACCGCTGCACCACTGGTTAGTTAAGGTGTGGTTTTCACTTGTGAATTTGCGTCTCTGTTGCTGAAGCCACAGTTGTTTTTTTGGCTTCACATCCAGCATCCCCCCAAATCAGAGTGACCATACCAAAATCTAAATTCGTTTAGAATATTGTTGTTGAACCCTCAAAATGCTCATGAAGAGACATGCAAGCAAGCTGGTTCTCACCATCCATGGCACTGCTGCCAGTAAGATAGTCTGTGGGCATGGTAGTACGCAGACACAGAAGTACATTGCTGATGTGAGGAAAGGTATTTCTCCTGCAATGTTTTTTACAGCTCAATCAGTAGCTTCACTCATACTTGGACGAGATAATATGGTCCCAGCCGGTGGTGTTAGTGCAGTTGCTGGTGGTGGTAGTATGAGTATTGCTGTCTCAAGTTTGACTTCTGACCAGTGTACCATGTCCAAAAATATAGTGGAGTGTGAAGCAGTGCAAGTGAGTGGCAGTGTAGATGTCATACTTCCCAGTAACATCCCAGTAAGGGAACATGAGGATTCTGATAATCATGTCAATGACAGCATACAATGTGACATTTCTTCCACCGCGGTTCATGTCATGCATTTTCCATGCAGTGATTCACAGTGTGGTGAAAAAATATCAGGTGATGGTGGTGGTGATGATGATGATGATGATGAATGTGATGATGACGATGATGTTGCTGTGGTTGCAACATGCAGTCCACATGCTAGAATCCAAGCAGAAGATGTGGATTGTGTGATGTTGATGAATATGATGATGATGTAATTGACCCCAGTTGGGAACCGGAGAAAAAGAAATTCAAGGTGGATGTGTCTGAGTCTGTTTGCATTAATCCCCCCCTCCGTAAAAACTTGTGATTTACCAGTTTCAAGTTGATGATGATGATGATGACGACCAAGTAATAATGATAGATAGTCATGGTAGTCAGTTGCAGACCAGGTGTGCACTGCCCGAAACATCACGTAGCACCCTCCCCACTTCAGTGCTTAAAAGAATGGAGTTCAATAAGCAGCATCATGGACATATTAAAAGTAGAGCATCACAATCCCTTGTTTGAGATTTTTTGTTCAAGATACAAATGATGAGTCAGTTGCAATCTGTCAGGTATGCCATATGCATGTGAGTCGAGGTAAAAAGCGGAGTCATCTGGGCACAGGAGGACAGCATACACATCTTAAGAATAGGCACATGGCACTCTGGACCCAGCACAAGATGGCAGCTTATACCGCAGTGGGGCGTTCACCCTCATCATCAACCATAACGAGCATGTTATCCCCTTCCATGAGTGTTAAATCCAGTAGGAAATTAAACTTGTGCAGTAGTGAGGAAATAAGAGTAGATAATTACTGCAGGCATGATGAGGTGGAGGAGCATAATGATTTTGAAATGTTGTCCAGTGCTGGCGAGAGTAGCAGTTTTGGTGG
This sequence comes from Neoceratodus forsteri, assembly GCA_016271365.2. Taxonomy (NCBI): domain Eukaryota; kingdom Metazoa; phylum Chordata; order Ceratodontiformes; family Ceratodontidae; genus Neoceratodus; species Neoceratodus forsteri. The sequence continues at coordinate 766,379,946 of CM057452.1, read as the reverse complement.
TGGTGGTGGTGGTGAATGCAGTATGTCTAGTGCAAGTGGTACATCTACCACGGTTGGCAAATTTGCCAAAATAACTGTATTTCTGGGTTTGTCATCATCACCTGTGCTACTGTCTTCATTAAACGTCCACACTCCACCCACTGCTGTTCACAGAGTAGAACCATTTGTCACCACACCCCTTGTAAAACGTTTAAGTCAGCCCACATTACAGAGTGTTTTTGCGCATATGCTGAAGTACCCACCCAGTCATACAGTGTCATGAGAACTTAATGCTGCTGTAGCTGAAATGCTGGCAATTGATCTTTTGCCCTTCTCTTTTGTGGAGAATTCTGGGTTCTGGCGGTTTGCTGCATGATCTGTCCTAAATGGAAAGTCCAATCCAGGACATACTTTTCGACCCGTGCTGTCCCTAAGTTGTTCCGTACAGTGTCCGACTCAGTAAGACATGCCCTTCAACATTCCTCCTCTCCATTCATCCATTTAAGTATGGATATGGGGACAAATTGCAAAACAGTGGGGAGTTCATATTTGTACATAACTGCACACTGGGTGCAGGTGCCGGGGTTTTTCTGTGATGTTGGTAGTGCGAATAATCAGTGCAGTAAGGTGGATTGTTGTGGTAGCAATCTTCCAGGAATTCAACAGCATGCAATGATTGCTTTGCGCAATGTGACCTGTTCACACACTGGTGAAAACATGTTGGATGTGGTACTGATTGAAATTGACAAGTGGCTGAACCCCCTGTCCCTGAGAGCTGGGTTCATAGCAAGTGACCATGGGTCAAATGTGGTGAAATGCATCATGAATGGTGGCTTTTTTTGTGTTCTATGCATGGCCCACTGTTTAAATCTTGTGGTGCAGGAGTTTCTGCAGCACCCTGATGTAAAGGAAATGCTGACAGTTGCACGCTGTATCTGCTCTCACTTTTCATGATCTGCAAATGCCCGTGACCAGCTTCAGCTGTTGCAGATCCAAAACAGCCTCCCTCAGCACCGCTTGAAGCTGAAAGTTGTCACCTGGTGGAACTCCACTTTATACCTGGCAGAGAGTCATATGAACAATACAAAACCATCTCAGAATATCTTGTGATGCACACTAGCCATGAAAGTTCCGGGGCCTCCATGTCTATGACGACTGAACAGTGGAGCCTCAAGGACTCTGTGATAACAATTTTGTGGCGTTTTGAACATGCCACACAGGCAGTGAGTGGCGAGTCTGCCTCCATTAGCAATCAATGCCACTGCTGATGGCGCTGAGTCAAACATTGGTGAATGAACAGCATGGTCTTGATGTTGCCGGAGACAGTGCTAGCAGTATGTTGCTGAAACACATGCTGGCAGTATTCAACCAGGATCATCACATTTTGAGCATTTAGCGTAGTGACAACTTTGCCATAGCAACAATGCTGGAGCCACGATACAAATGTGGAATTGCATCAGTACTGAAGGGAGGGCCTGAACAGGTAAAAAATTTCAGTGGGCAACTGATGCGCTTGGTTCATGGGGCACAGAAGTCATGCACCAAGGTCAGCAAACCTCAGCAGTATAATCTGGCTGAAGGTGTACCAGGAGGACCATCAAGCATATACTGCAAGAGGAAGAGGACTGCAGTTCCAGGTGGACTGTCATCCAAAGCGGTTGGCATCAACCCGCTTTGAGAGGCTTTGTACCAAGTGGGGATTTGTGAAATAAATGATTCCGGAGAACAGGATGATGCATCAACCACTGGACTTAGTACAGCACAGAGAATGGTTGAGTCATATTTGTCTGAAAACAGGCATCTGTCAATAACTGATGATCCTCTTTTGTACTGGAGTGGAAAGTTCAGTGAATGGCCAGAACTGACTGCAGTGGCACTGAAGTACCTCACATGCCCACCCTCCAGTGTAAGTGTCAAGAGGGTATTCAGCTCAGCAGGTACAATAGTCAGGGATAGTCAGACAAACCTCTCTCCTGCAAATGTTAGTTTGCTAACATCCATAAAAATGAATGAGAGGCACATACCAGCACAGACTGCAACCTCAGTATTCATACCCCGGCCTAGTTATGGTGGTTTTGGCAATGTGGAAATGGACCATCCTGGTGGCACTGGCAGTGGCAGCATGAAACGGCCCACCACTGACATAGATGATGACACAATGGAGAAAGAATTTCCCAGTGGTCAGACTTCAGACATAGATGACTGTGAGGGCAGCTTTCTTTATGAGGATGATGATGATGATGTGGTTAATGTTGGCAGGTTGTAACTGAAGTTGTTAAAAGGCAGTGTGCCCCTCTGGAGTCAGACCACCACCACCAGGATCGATGTTAGCTACTGCCACCACAGATCATGAGTTTTTCCACCCCCCTGGACCACCACCATCATCGGGACTGATGTTAGCCACAGCCACCACAGAGCATGAGTTTGTCCACCCCACTGGACTACCACCACCACTGGGACTGATGTTAGCCACTGAAACATAGAAACATAGAAACATAGAATTTGACGGCAGATAAGGACCGCTTGGCCCACCCAGTCTGCCCATTTTCCTACCTACTGGATAAGCTGCAGATCCTAGTTAACCAGCAGCCTACTTCTTCCTATCCCCACCCCTAGAATTGCCTTTATGACTGTCCCATGCATGCTTGAATTCCACCACTGTTTTGACTCCACAACCTCCTCCGAGGAGCGTTCCATCCATCCACAACCCTCTCTGTGAAAAAATACTTCCTTAAATTACCTCTGAGCCACCCCCTCTATCTTCAAATTGTGTTTCCTTGTTCTTGTGCACACTTTTTTGAAAGATGCTACCCTCTTGGACTTTGTTGATTCACTTGAGGTACTTGAACGTTTTATCATGTCCCCCTCTCCTCCTTTCCTCGAGGCTATAATATTAAGCTCCTTAAGTCTCTCTTCATATGTCTTCTGGTGCAGACCTGCACCATTTTAGTTGTCCTCCTCTGGACAGCTTCCATCCTGTCTATGTCTTTGTCTTTATGGAGATTGGGTCTCCAGAACTGCACGCAGTACTCAGATGGGGTCTCACCAGGTGTCTGTACAGAGGGATAATAACTTCCTGTTTTCTACTGTTGATGCCTCTTCCTATGCATCCCAGTATCCCCCCAGCCCTCCTTGCTGCCCTCTCACATTGCTTGCCCACCTTTAGGTAATCCGATATGACTACCCCCAGGTCCCTTTCCATTTTTGTTGTTGTTAGTATCTCACCTCCCATTGTATACTCTTCCCTTGGGTTTTTGTTTCCTAGGTGCATTACCTTGCACTTCTTAGCATTGAATCTAAGCTGCCATACATTTGACCATTCCTCTAACCTTGCCAAGTTCCTTCTCATCCTTTCCATCCCACCTTGTACATCAACTGTGTTGCAGATCTTTGTGTCATCTGCAAAGAGACATACTTTTCCTTCCAGTCCCTCTGCAATGTCGCTTATAAAGACATTGAAGAGGACCGGTCCTAATACTGAACCCTGTGGTACCCCACTAATAACCCCCCTTTCTTCAGAGTGGACTCCATTTACTATTACTCTCTGTGTCCTATTCTCAGCCAATTTTTACCCAGGCTGTCATCTTGGGACCCACTCCCAGGCTGGCTAACTTGTATATTAATCTTTGTGTGGGACTGTGTCAAATGCCTTGTTAAAGTCTAGGTAGGCCATGTCACAGCCCCTCCTGATCTACTACTTGGTCACCCAGTCAAAGAAATCTGTCAGATTTGTCTAGCATGACCTTTCCGCTGTGAATCCATGCTGCCTTGGGTCCTGTGCCCCTCTGGCCTCTAGATACTCGACAATTCTTTCCTTCAGAAGTGATTCCATCATTTTCCCTATCACTGAGGTTAAAATAACAGGTCTGTAGTTTCCTGCTTCTGCCTTGCTCCCACTTTTGTGAAGGGGAATCACATCTGCCCTCCTCCAGTCCTTGAGTACCACCCCATCCTCCCATGATTTGTTAAAGAGGGTAGTCAGTGGTGTCACTAGTTCTACCTTAGTTCTTTTAGAATTCTGGGATGAATCCCATCAGGCCCCATTGCTTTGTCCACCTTTCAGTTTTAAGAGTTCTTTCATAACCCTTTCTTCTGTAAATGGGCTGGTATCAACTTCTGTATCCAGAGTGTTTCTACTGTTTGTTTTATGTACCTCCCCTCTTGATTTGTAAATACGAGCAAATATTTGTTTAGTATCTCTGCCTTTTCACAGTCACCTCTGCCCACCTCCTCCCTTTATTAAGCCTCCTATCCTTCCTTTGGTCTTCTCCTCGCTCCTGATGTACCTATAAAGGTTTTATCCCCTTCTTAACTGAGTTGGCTATCTTTTCTCGATTTGGGCCTTTGCTGTTCTGACTGCCTTCCAGCTTCTTTTTGCTTTAACTGATACAGTTCTCTGTCCTGCTCCTTCTGTGATTCCTTGTACTTCCTGAATGCTTTCTTTTCTCTTGAACCTTCACTGCCACTTCCTTTGAGGAACCATAGGATTCTTACATTGCTTTGTTTTGTTTATTTGCTTCCACACAAGGCTTGTTACCTCTGTGATGGCAGTTTTTTATTATTCCCCATTGTTCTTCCACCCCCTCCTTCCTGCCCATTTGCTAGTGCACTCCTTAGGCACTCACCCATTTTGGCAAAGTCAGCCCTCCTAAAGTCCAGTACTTTCGCCTTTGTATGGCTTGACTCTATTGCTGTGTTTATTGTGAACCATACTGTTTGATGGTCGCTAGTTCCCAGATGGCTACCCACTTCTACATCTGTGATCCTCTCTCCATCTCCATCTCCACTGCCACCACTGAGCTTGAGTTTGTCTGTCCCTCCAGACCACCACCACCAGGACTGATGTTAGCCACTGCCACCACAGAGCATGAGTTTGTCCACCCCTCTGGACCACCTCCACCACTGTGACTGATGTTAGCCACTGCCACCATAGAGCATGAGATTGTCCACCCCCCTGGAGCACCACCACCACTGGGACTGATGTTAGCCACTGCCACCACTGAACATGAGTTTGTCTGCCCATCCAGACCACCACCACCACCACAAGGACCGATGTTAGCCACTGCCACCACAGAGCATGAGTTTGTTTAGTCCCTGGACCACCACCACCACCACCACTGGGACTGATGTTAGCCACTGCCACCACTGAGCATGAGTTTGTCTGTCCTTCCAGACCACCACCACCACCAGGACTGATGTTAGCCACTGCCACCACAGAGCATGAGTTTGTTCACCCCTCTGGACCACCTCCACCACTGTGACTGATGTTAGCCACTGCCGCCACACAGCATGAGTTTGTCCACCCCTCTGGACCACCTCCACCACTGTGACTGATGTTAGCCACTGCCACCACCGAGCATGAGTTTGTCTGCCCCTCCAGACCACCACCACCACCAGGACTGATGTTAGCCATTGCCACCACAGAGCATGAGTTTGTCCACCCCTCCGGACCACCACCACCACTGGGACTGATGTTAGCCACTGCCACCACTGAGCATGAGTTTGTCCATCCCCCCAACCACCACCACCAGTGGGACTGATGTTAACCACTGCCACCACAGAGCATGAGTTTATCCGCATCCCCTGATCACCACCACCACTGGGACTGATGTTAGCCGCTGCCACCACAGAGCATGAGTTTGTCCGCACCCCCGGACCACCAACACCACCACCGGGACTGATATTAGCCACTGCCACCACCACCACCAAATGCAGGAAGATATCACAGGGAATGTCATCATGTGCCACAGCTATCACCACCAGCACCCACCACCAGTGTCATTCAGACAATGTTTCTCCATTACATTGATCATGCCAAGGCAGAGGGAGTTGAACAAGAGACCACATCCATCAGCCACAGGCACAAAGCTTCTTTATATTAAAACAATAAAGTGAGTATGTGTACTAATGTTTTTTATGCTATTTAACTTCCTTTAGCTGTATGTTTTGTTTTCTGTAGCTTTTCTGAGCTGCAATGGTCAAACACATACGGTAAACTTATTTTGTTTTTTTACAGGTTAACAAAAAAACTCTCCTTTGCTGAAAGTCGGTATGAATTGTACTGCAGCTGTACTATACACAGGAACCTATGGAATATCCATTTCAAATACATACTGGTAAGTATCAAGATTTTATTTCATCTGTTCCATTTTTTTTAAAAGACTGCAGCAAATGCAACTGAGTTCGATTCATAAACTAGGTGACATGTGTACATCGCCAAAACTATTTCTGTAAGATATAATGCACTGTATTCTGAACTTGCAGCTGTGCAGCCATGACAGTGTTGATAAGGTTGCATACAGGTTGTGTTACTTGACAAGATGTGGTTTAGAAATGTAACTTGACTTGAGATTGAGAACCAGGGACAATCAAGTTGTAAGAAGTAATTAATTTTTTTTTTAGGAAACTTCCAGATGCTTTGCTGTGTCATAGTGGCCTTATCCAAGGAAGTTCTTCAACATCAGCCCCCACCTAGACATCCAAGATGCAGAAGTCATTTCAATTGATGACCATGACCATCAATAACAACCAGACTCGAGAAGGATGCAGATGAAATCTGTGAAGATGTACTGTAACCAAATAAGAAACCATTAATGAGACAAACCTGCAAATATGCTTCCCCACAACCCCCCCCCCCAAAAAAAATACCTTCATTGGCTTGAGAGTTATCCATTTCAAATTTCTATGCAAAAATTTCTCATTGAGCACTGGAATGTGCACACAACAGTATCTGTGACCTGTGATACAAAACATTACAAGTACATTTCTATATATGTCAATCCCCCACCTACAAATGCACAAAATATATATATATATATATATATATATATATGTGTGTGTGTGTATATATATATATATATATATATATATTATGGCAGCACGGTAGTGCTACCATAGTTAGGGTTGAGGAGCCATTTCTATGTTAAACCCAAACTTTTGCACCTTAATAACTTTGCAACCATTTAACAGATTTGCCTGAAGTTTAGAATACGATCAAGAACCATAGGCCTTGGGATCTGCCAAATTTTGTACTGGTTGGATATCGGCTGCGGAGTTATTAAGCGTGATCTGTGGCGATGCATTACGCTTTTTCTGGAATTCTACGGTCACGCCTACAGGTCGCACGGTTTGCGCGACCTGCCCAAAATCTTCAAGGAATGTGCGGCCAGGGTCCCCGATGTGCCTTTCAAAGATTTGGTGAAAAAATATTAAACGGTTCAAAAGTTATTCAAAAAACAATTTCCCATTATAAGTCAATGGGAAAAGTTAACAAAAAGTTTGACAGTGTCGCAAATGCAGTTTTACTTTCACAAATGGCCGTTACTTTTGCAAATCCGCCATTTTGTTTTCAGTTAGTGATCAGAAAAATGCTTGGCATTTAAATTTGGGACCCTATAGCAACCTAATTATTTTTGTATTCACCTAGTCGGACCCTGAGGATGCTAGCCATGTCTTTATTTTGGGGTAAAACACCCCAGAAATATGTTTTTCAAATTTCTGGAAAAAGTACTTTCGCAAAGTACTTTTGTGCTCACAAAAGTGTCGCAAATTTTTGCGAAAGCTTTCGCAAATTGCGACAGTAGTTTTCTAGTCTGTGGGAAAATGACAGCAATTCTTTGGCATTGGGCTGCAAAAGAACGGTTGGGAGTTTTGGGCTGAAATTTGGAGGAAACGCAGCCAACATCTCACAGATGTGCCTTTCAGTGTTGTGTTGAAAAAATATTACACGGCGGCAAAGTTACGGCACTCCAAAGTTGACAGTTTTTCCCATAGGATAACATTACAGCGTCCAACGCATTACAGGAATCCTTTGGCACCCTGCTGCAAAATAACGGTTTGGTCTTTTTTCCTGAAATTTGGAGGGAAGACAGCCAACAGCACACAGATGTGCCTTTCAGTGGTTTGGTGAAAAAATATTACAGGGAGGCAAAGTTATGGCACTCCGAACTTCTCTTTTTTCCCATAGGATAACATTATGGCGTTCGCCGCGCCTTTCAGAGCCTGTATCTCGGAAACGGAGCGAGAAACGTACTTTTTGTCAGAAAAATGCTTAGCCCCCTAACAGGGGCTAAGTAAAAAACTAGCCAGAACAGTCTTAAATCATATGACTTTTACATTTTTTTTCTACGTCGTACGGTTCCTGAGATATAACCTATTTAGTATTCCAAGTCCTCATTTTCTGCTCCGATACCCATTATTATGCATACATTCTTTGTACTCACTGTCTTTCTCTATGCAGGTTTTGGGGAAAACCAACCTGTGTGCTTACATTACTGTTACTGTTGCCCTTTCCTCTTGCAGTTCCGTACCCGTTTCACTTACCATTGACATCTACGCTACCATGTGCGTTATCCTTTGTGTTTTCATTTGTGCTTGCGTTTCTGTTATTTTTTGCCATTTGTGTCTACAGTACTGTTTCTCTTTCTGTTTCACTTTGTATCATCATGCCCATTGACATTTCCATTTGCAGGCACCATGTTACTATGTGACAACACATTACGTGGCAGACCTTTCCCGTCTAAGCCACTGTGTGCGTTACCCTTTCTGTTCTCATTCGCGCTTGCGTTACCATGTCCGCCACTGTTGGCACTTCTGTTTGCGTTGCTGTTCCCTCCGGGCCCCGCCCTCCCGCTGCTGCATTACATTCACTATTTCTCGTTATCATTCTCAAAAAGAAGGGAAATTAGACTAAAAACTCTCTGTTTAATGCATTAGTTAGGGTTGTTCACAGCGACAAAAGTGAGGAAATTGGTGTTGAGTTGAAAACCCCTTGGACCCCTGCCCACCCCCAACCCGGCATTGGGGTGTGCATTGGGGTCATCGGTCCTAACTCTCACCCATTCTCCTATACTTCTGTTGCTTTACACATGTGATGGGGTGAGAGTTACGGCTGATGACCCCAATGCCGGTTGGGGGTGGGCAGGGGTCCAAGGGGGGTTTTCAACCCTAACACCGAATTTCCTCACTTTTGTCGCTGTGGAAAACCCTAACTAATGCATTAAACAAGTTTTTTGCCTCTAATATATATATATATATATATCAACTCACCAAGGCTATTATTAGTCTACAGACAAAGGGCACCCTTCCATCTGGTTATGATGATCACATTGCACTTGCTGAAATCTCAGCACACATTTGGACCAGCAACAGATTGCTCATGGTCATCATTTCTGAGGGGACTTTGCATGTGGCGTAACTCTCACATTTGACTTCGTTACCACTTCTCAATTTTAAGCACACAAGAAAGATGCATTTTGTGTGTTGTGATTGTGAGCACATGATGTCATACTGAAATTATTAATTAAAGCAGCATTGCAAGAATGTGGTGGCAATTTTGAACAGTACATTTTTATGCTATTTTACATTGCCAGCCACTAGTTACTTCCGAGTCATAACTTGAATGATACCCTTATTTTCAAAATTTCTGTCTGCTTTACTACTTTTTCTCATGTCTGAAAAAAAAGGAGCATGCCTTTCAATATTATTCTGACCAGGTTTTTAGCACTATTTGCAGCTGTTTTTCAATAAATATTGTTCTGTGAGGTCATAAAACACTGCCTGCTGCATAAGTTGATTTTACAACAGAAGTGATATATAACAACTGATGGAGAAATGCAGCAGAAAATACTGACAAAAACCTGGTCAGCACCCTATTAAAAGGAGTGGTCCTTTTATTATTTCAGACATGAAAAAGTAGTAAAGCAGACTCAAATACTGGAAATTATAGTATCATACAAGTCAGGATGTAAGTAAAGTGGCAATGTAAAGTAGCATTAAAAAGTATAGGTCAGAGTTTTCAACAGATTGTTGCCCTGCTGCTGTACAGAGATTCACCACGTTACATAGTTATTATAGTGTTGCACCTAATATATGGGTGCATTAGCTCCAGGGGAATATTTCTTGCTCCACATGTCCTTACATAGTGCAATACATTTCTGTCAAAAACGCCCATAATTTCATTAAAGTGTGTCAAGTCACAGAGGAATTCTCATTCTGAAAAGCCACCCAAATTCTGCCCCCCACTCTCAGCAACATTAGGATGTGATGCCAGGGAGAGCATGGGTGCGTGCTCCATTACAGTGAATGTCCGGCAGCTTTGTGAATGTTTATGTTATAATGATCAGTTTGTGGTTAAACGTGGGCACATTTCCACTAACAAAGCTCTTGTTACTGGAAATGAGCCCACACGTTTCACCACAAACTGACCATTATAACATAAAAAAACATTCGCAAAGCTGCCAGACATTCACTATAATGGAGCATGCATCTGGGCTCTCCCTGGCATCATGTTCTAACGTTGCTGAGAAAGGGGTCAGAATTTGGGTGGCTTTCCAGAACGGGAATTCCTCCGTGACATGACACACTTTAATAAAATTATGGGTGTTTTTGACAAAAATGTATTGCACTATGTAACTTATGTAAGGACATGTGGAGCAAGAAAGATTACCCTGTAAGTAAGGCACCCATATACCGGGTGTAATGCTGTAAGTTGGTGAATCTCTTTAATGTCTGTTTCACAAATTAAATATTTATAGAGCCTTAGTAATGTTTACTTTGTGTCGGGACTCATGAATCTGATTTGAAGTGTTTCACAAAAAGCATAACTGAGCAATGCAAGTATGTTGTGCTAAACTGCATGTGTGCCATCAGTGGTCTTTCCTGTGTGTGCAGACATTGTCCAGCTTCAGGCAAACATATATATGGTAAGACTTGTTGCAGTATCAAGAATAAAGATAACAAAGAATACATGATGTGTATTTTATTGGTACCATCAGCACCAGCGGAGTAAGTGATATGATATTTTTTTAGAGCTATCGGGTCACTGTGCACCTCAGTCACTCACAGTACACACATGACTTTGCGGAGATCATAGCATGAAAAACACATGCTCTCCTAAAAGTTGTGTGCAGTATGTGACTAAGGTGCACTCTGGCCAGACACCTCTGAAAAAGCGTCATATCACTTAGTCCACTGATGATGATGGTGACAATAAAATATACGTTATTCTGCTCGCTATTCTTTATACTATAAGCACTGCAACAAGTCAGCAACAGCAATATATGTTTGCAAGACACTGCACAATGTCTGATGTCTCACACACACACACACACACACACACACGAAGCACCACTGACTGCACACATGCAATTTAGCACATCATACTTGCACTGCTCACACCAGTTTGTCCACAAGCACTCCACAACAGAAAGTCAACATTACTGAGACATGCATTATGACAAAAGGGCAAGTGTCTATTGTTAAACAAAAAAAAACCACACAAAACACTAGAGCACAGCAGTGGGGGGGAGGGTCCCGAAAAAAAATCCCTTAATGGGGGATTCTGTGGTATTCCAGCAGCAGGTGGAGCATTGAAAATATTTGCAGCTGCTATTTCTGGATCTGATCCACCTGCTGCTGCACAGCACCCACCCTCTCGTTGCTTTCCTCAGGGGCTGCCCACACCAGTGCAATGTCTGCCTGCATTGCAGGCACTGTGGTGGGGTCCACTGCAGCAAGAATGCCAGGTAGTGGTGGTGATGGTGAGGGTGGTGCTGGTGGCTGTAGTCGAGGTGGTGGTGGTGGAGCAGCTGCTGCTGTTGCCTTCCTCCTGCTGCGGCAGTGAGGTGCAACACCCCCAGCACCCTCTGCCACTGCTACAGAAGGGCTAGCAGGTGAACGCCTGGCCCCTTCAGTGGCAGCCTGCCACTCCACCTTGTAGTGGTTTGCCATGTGCGTGCACTGGCCACTGGTCCCCAAATGTGTCCCCCGGGGGCCACGGCATACCTGCACTCCACAGAGTGCAAACCACAATAGTGCTGTCTCTTCCCACACAGTTAAAAAACTGCCACACTGGGGAGTTGTAGGGGGGACCAGAAATACTGCTGGAAGCACCTTCATTCACCTGGGCTCCACCTGCGGCTGTGGAGGTGGTGGAGGGAGTGCTGCTGGAGCCCCTGCAGCTGCTACTGGTGGTGGCAGTGGTGGTGGTGGCGGACTTGATGGATTCACAACCACCGGTGGCACTGGTGCTGCTGCTGATGCTTCCAGAGGGGGAGACACAACACCCAAGAGTTGGGAGCAGTCCAATAACACCTGACCACCCCCACGTGTGCGCACTCCTCCCGTCTGCCCATGCCCACGAGCCACAGACTCTCCTCCTGGGTCCTCCCGCACAAGACCCTCAGACTGTGATCAATGCCTCAGTAGTCCATCACACGCACTCACAGTCTCACACACATGCACACAGACACAAAATAAAACTTATTAAAAAAAATTCAGTATTAAAAAAACAATGCAAAACACACTACAAAACAAAATCAAGATGCAGCTTTTAAAAAAGCTGTTTTTTGTGCTAAAAATCTCAAGATACCAACAACAAAACAAACTCTCCTCTCTCTACACTAAAAAGGCTTCCCCCTTCTCCAACTGCAAAGGAGAAAGTAAAAGTAACTGCTTTTCTGACCCACTTCCTTCCTGGCTAAATCATGTGACTTACAGTACTGTCAGCCAAGTGATGTGTGGGGGGCTGCCTATATTGTTGTCACTTTGTCTTACTTTGCATAAAGGCAGAATGACAACGTGAAGTCATAATGAGAAGGCGAAGTGAGCACTTTCCAGTGGCCACTTCGCGTAGTGTTTCACTAATGCAAAGTGGTCACTTCACGTCCACTTCGTCTGCAGATTTTAAATTCGCTGCATCTCTACATCTATAATTTCTCCCTTTCTGCAGTATCCTCAAGGTACCACATTAGCTGAAGTGTTACCAGATTGCACTGATCATTGTCAGTGGCTCAGAAGTTAGCATACTTGCCTCTGGGGCCTGAAGATCAGATGGTCATATGTTCTAGCAACACACCAGTCACTTGGGGTACTACTCATAACTGACATTGTAGTGCAGTAGGAGAAGGTGTGCTGCACAGGTGAGGTGACATTTTATCACCTTCTAGGTGTATGTAAAACATCCCATGGCACTTACTGAAGAAGAGTAGGGGAGTTTCACCAGTGTCATGGCCAACAATCCTACTGTCAGTGAAAAGTGGTCCATGTAACCCATCCCCCAGATGCACCTGGAGACACGCTATCATAGATTGGTGTTCTTTTCCTGTCCAAAAAACAGCAAATAACTAGTCAGGCAGCTGCAGTTTTACTACAGTATTTGTATATTATCAGAAGTTTAACAAAGTGGTTATGATGTTTGATTGCTGTTGTGCAGTAACTTAACGTGGTAACACTGTTTTGTGATAAGGTGAAAGATTAGGATAACGGCCACTGTGATTGATCACTAGTTGTAGAAGAAAAATGGGCAATGTATAGCCCATGGATCACTAAGGACTATAAGAAACTGTTTTATGAAATTTGCCAGCAGATAAAGGCCTAGAGGTCCATCAAGTCTGCTCAAATGTGCAGCTAGCACCCCTCATTCTGCAGCTGCCCCCCCTTCCACACTTCCCTTTCATTAACCCTCCCCCTTGTCCTGTCCCATCCCCTTTTGAAGCAGTCCACTGTTCTACTGGATACCACTTCTGCAGGTAACGCATTCTACCCAGCCACCACCCTCTCTGTAAAAAGTGTCTCTCATCTCCCTCCTGAACCTTCCTCCTCCAGTCTCATATCATGGCCCCTGGTGGCCCTCCCTTCCTTACTTTGAACAGCCCTCTGTACCTGTCTTGTTTATTCCTTTCATGTATTTAAAGGTTTCAGTCATGTCACCCCTGTCCCTCCTCTCCTCCAGTGAGTACATGTTCAACTCCTTAACCTCCTCTCGTATGATAAGTCTCCAGCCCCTTGATCATCTTTGTCACCCTGCGCTGCACCCCCTCCAGTAACTTAATGTCCCTCTTCAGATACAGGCACCAGTACTGCACGCAGTACTCCAGGTGAGGTCTAACTAATGACCTATACAGTGGCAGAATCACCTCCTCCCTCCTCGAGGATATACCCTTTGCAATACAACCCAGCATTTTGTTGACCTTTGCAGCTGCCTTCCTACATTGTGCTGAGTTGTTCATTGACCCTGTAATGAGCACCCCCAGATCCTCTCCTCTGTCTGGGCTAGCTGCACTCCCCCCAGCTGGTAACTCCTCCTTGGGTTCTTCATCCCAAAATGCAGCACCTTGCACTTTTTGGCATTAAACCCCAGTTGCCAGGTGTCTGACCAGGTTTCAAGCTTTGCCAGATCATCCTGCAACCCCTGCCATCCCCTTAGGTCATCCACCATCGCACTTACCTTGGTATCATCAGCAAACAGACTAATCTTGCTCTTGATGTCCCATGATATGTCTGCAATGAATATCCCAAACAACATTGGTTCCAACACTGAGCCCTGTGGAACTCCGCTTGTCACTGACCTTGGGTGTGAGAGCTCCCCACCCACCACCACCCTCTGTTGCCTTCCCTGAAGCCAGTTTCCTACCCATCTCACCAGCTTTGCACCTGCCCCTGTGCCTACTAACTTCCTTCCCAGCCTTCCATGCGGCACCGAGTCGAATGCCTTACTGAAGTCCAGATACAGGACATCCACTGCATGGCCCCTGTCCAGTTGCCTAGTTACCCAGTCATAGAACTCCACCAGGTTGGTTTGGCAGGATCTGCCACATATGAAGCCATGCTGTGTGCTGTCCTGTAGTCCTTTGGCCTCTAGGAGGGCCACCAGCCTCTCCTTCAGGATAGTCTCCATTAGCTTACCCATGATGGATGTGAGGCTCACTGGTCTGTAATTTCCTGGTTCATCCTTGGGGCCACTCTTGTAGAGGGGCACCACATGAGCCATCCTCCAGTCCTGAGGTACACACACTGAATGTAGTGAGGCATTAAATAGGTCTGCCAAAGGTCCTGCAAGGACCTCTACCAGCTCATTCAGTACCCTGGGGTGGATGCCATCTGGGCCTGGCGCCTTGTCCACCCTCAGTGCCTTCAAATCCTCTCGAACTATGCCCTCCATGATTTCCCAATCTGTCACCCCTTCCCCCCCTGTTTCTGCCATTTCTCCCCCACTGGGTGTCACCCCCCCTTCTCTTTAGTAAATACTGAGCAGAAGTACTCATTTAGTGCTTCTGCCTTATCGCACCCTGCTTCCACCCAACCCCTCCTTCCTAATCCTTAGTATGTGGTCCTTACAGCTCCTTTTCTTCCTGATGTACTTAAAGAAGTCCTTTTCCCCCTTCTTAATGCCTTGTGCCAGCCTGAGTTCTGTAGATGCTTTGGCTCCCCTTACTGCCCTTGTCACCTCCTTTGATTCTGTCAAGTACTCCTCCCTGTCCCTCCCTCCCTGTTTTCTTGTGCTTCCTAAAGGCAGCTCTTTTCCTCCTTACCTTTTCCATGACCTCCTTGCTTAACCAGCTTGATTTCTTAGCCCTAGCCTTCTTGCTCTGGGCTTTGCAGCAGGTTTTGGTTGCCTCTACTATCCCCAGCTTTATGAGCTCCCACCTCTGGTTAGTGTCCATACTAGACTGAATTCTGGCCAGGTACCCTTTTACCACATCCCCCATCCTCCCAAAGTCGGCCCTCCTGAAGTTCAGCACTCTTGTGCCAGATTCCACTCCTTCCTTGCCCATATCCAATGTGAGCCGTACTGAGTGGTGATCACTCCCTGACAGCAGTTCCTCCACTGTAAGTTCTCTCACAATAAAAGCAAAGGCATTAAAAATAGGGACTTATATGGCAAGGCATAAAAGGTGATGGGCTATAATCAGATACTCCTACAGCTGTCACACTAAACAGTGCAAGCTGAATGCAAGTGCTGCTTGCTGTAGAGGTAGTAATATCAATTGGTACCCCCCTCCTCGAGATTACTTACCACTATTATAAACAAGCATTTGTCAATGCCAAATGTTGTCGCGCTGGCATTGGCTTTGGTAGTGCAGTGTGGAAACACATTTTAGGCAGGATGTGATAAATGACAACTGTACTGTTCATAAGGAGGTGTCAAAAATTGGCAGTGTTGAAAATGTGGCATGTAAATATTGCAAATTTTGTGACGTTACAAGGGTGTGTGGGAAATGCGCAATGCACACTTGTAACACAGTCATTTTATGGACTTCCCGCACCCAATTTTCAACATAGGCATTTTAGCACCTCTGCTCATGTACAGTGTCACTGTCATTTCCTCAAACTGTCCCAAAAAGTGATTTCACACAGCGGCTGCGCAATTCTGTGCAGGACATGCGAAAACACACTTCAGGCAGGATATGTAAAATGAGAACTGTACTGTTCATCAAGAGGTGGGGAAAAATGCCAATGGTGAAAATCCAGAGTGAAAATATTACAAATGCACGTTATGAGCGTGCTTGCAAACCGAGCAATGCATGCTCGTAACACAGTCATTTTATGGAGTATCATCACCAAATTTTCAACATAGGCATTTTAGGACCTCTGCTCATGAACAGTGTCACTGTCATTTTTGTACTCTGCCCCAAACACTGATTTCCCACTATTGTGCGCCGGAAGTGCAGAAAAACATTTTGGCCAGGATGTGAAAAATGACAGCTGTATTGTTCACAAGGAGGTGCAGAAAAATGACAATGTTGAAAATATGGCATGAAAATATTGCAAATTCATGAAGTTATGAGCATGCATAGCTACTGCACAATGCACGCTCGTAAAACAGCCATCTTTGGGATTTTTTCCACCAAATTTGCAACATAGGCTTTTTGAGAGCCCTCCTCATGAACACCGCCACTGTCCTTGCTTTAATCAGTCCCAAAAGGTGATTCTGGGCAGTGACGGTGAAATCACCTTTTGGGACCGAATAACATCATAACAGTTCCAGAATTCATGAGGAGGGGTGCCAAAAACTCCATGTTGAAAATTTGGTGCAAAAATTCAAAAAAAATACTTGAGATATGCATCAAAGTTGAAAAAACCCTATGTATTCCATTATACAGCTTACCAGCATTTCGTCAGTTCGTGGTCAGCTTTGAAGAGTGCAGACGTGTTCCCAGTCCACCGAAGATCATCCCGCCAAGCTCCAGAGGTAAGTATGGGGTGAGGGAGGGGTGTGGGGAGGCAGGGTGCACAGTGGGTGGGTGCAGGTAGTGGGAGGGGAGGTAGTGAGACTATGAGGGACCGTTTTCTGTTTACAGGTGTTAAAAAATTGCAGATTTTTTTTTTACAGGTGTTTTTTGTGGGAGGATACAGTAGCTGACGGAGGATTGGGCACCCCCATTGGTACATACGGAGTGGGGGACACTAGCTACGGGGGAATTGGGCACCCCCTCAGCACAGAAGAAGTGGGGGTCATGATGACGACAGGGAGTGGGCTCCCCCATGGGCACATTATAGAGGGAAAGGGGGGATGGATGCCGACAGGGATTGGGCACCCTCATTGGCAAACAACAAAAGCTTGGGGGCACATGAGCCAAGGGGGATTGGGCACCTCCTCAGCAAGCAAAAAAGGAGGGGGGAACACTATCCCGATGGGGCGTGGGCTCCCCCATCAGCACATACATGAGTGGCAATGTAACCTGACTGGGGGATTGGGCACCCCTGAAGTTGGCAGTTTAGAGGCCACTGTGCTGCCATGTTTGGAGTGGGTGAAGAATGTAGGAAGGTCCACTGCATGTGACAAGCTTTGCTCGTATAGCAGTGGACCTTTCCTTAGATGTGCTTGCCCAGGTGGTGTGGTGCCGGCATGCAGGCTGATTGGGGAATGAGGGGTGCTCCTACTGGTGCATGCCCTGCATTCGTCCAACAGTGACCGCGCCTCCAAATTTCCACTACCGCAAGATGTTGGCTGCACAAGCGCACCAACATAAAAATGGTAAGGTGTTTAAATTAGTTTTACAAGTTTCTTTTAAATACAGCTCACCCACAATCTTCTGTTTCTGTTCTGTGTTTCACATAGTTGCAGAATGTTTGTGCAACCCTCATCCAAAGCTCACCACTGAAATTTTGGTATGCATGACTCCATGTGCAATATAACTTAGTTTAGATGCACATGGCCCAGTTTGCCTAGGAGACTTTCTTCCTTCCCAACACTTCATTTTGCATGTTTTCTAAATTGGTCAGGTATAACAGAGCCAGCCAGAATGCAAAGCAAAACCTTGCAGTAAATGGCATGACAAAAATATTGCATGACAAGATGGCTTGTAATTGAATTGCGGTGTTCCCTGCAACATACTGCAGCACTCTGCAGTTTACTCTGAAAGTTTCTTCCCTTCCTTTTGATTAGAGGTATTGAACTTCAGATACATGCCCTTGACTGTATCAGAGCATCCAAAAGCACCTTCCAGAATGCTCATGTAATCTGACATAGTGCTTTGGGGTCTAGTACTTCTGAGGGATCATACTGTACCATGGCAAGTGTGGGGCTCTGCAGATTCTCTACCAACTTATTGTGCTTTTAGCTATTGGAGGATTGCCAGTCATGAACTCTCTGGACAGTCTCATCAATCCATGTATTAAAGTCCTCTTTGAGAATGGGAGTTGGTCTCACTTTTAAGAAAAGCGATAACCTTTTGGGTGAACCAAACCCATAGGGTGGTGCCACATTCAGTGGCCAACCTTATCCCAATTTCAAATGCCTGGTTGTGCCACAAGTGAGGCAATGCAGCAACCATGAACTGTTATTTCTCATCTTGGACAGTTTTCCCTTCTGTACTTGGGAAAATACATTACATTTTTTCTCAAACTTCAATTTCTCTCTGGGGCACTCAATGGAAGGGTCAGGACAAGCATGGTTCACTATCAGCCATGGGAAGTTGCCCTTCTCTAGAGTCAGTTATGTGAGTCCACTCAAGGCATCTTATTCCTTTTGGCACACCATAAGCACATTCTGACTCCACTGGGGAGAGCTGTGAGTCCTCCATCAGACAGTTACCTTGCCCAGACATTCAATAGTTGCCCATTCACTCTGTATATGGTCCTTTTGAGGATCCCATGAAACAGAATTGCTTTAACAGATTCAGCATCCTCTCCTTTGAATCATTCATTCATTCATTTTAATTGTTTACCAGGATGACACAGAGAGCCAAAGGCACCTTTTCAAGTGCTGCCTGGAGTCACAGTACAAAACAGCCACAGTTGGTAACACAATTTTCTATAACAAATACATGTATACGCAATACAAAAATCAATACAATACAACCAGTCAAGCAATGGCTCCTGATTCATCTAAAAAATGGAAAATGGAGGGAGGGTACAACAGAATTTAACACTTCCTGCACCTATGGGATGGCCAAGCAAAACAAGAAAACTTGCACAAAAATGCAGCTCCTAATGTGCAGTTTGATAAATGAACTCAAAGAACTGTTTAAGAAAGCAGACGCACGCACCAAGACTGAATGTAAAAATAATTTATTGTGAGCAAGTCATACTCCCTAAGCATCAGACTACCCTATGTGCATTCGCTTTCAACAAAGCTTCATTAGGTGGCCACCCAGTCTTGGTGTGTGTGTCTGATTTCTTCAGCAGATCTATGAGATGGTCAATGGTAAATAGTAAATCTAAGCAGTACCTCCAATTTTTGAAGCCATTCCATAAGGACAGGCACAGCCTGGTAAATTTGCTGGTATGTAGGACACACAAGTGGTGAACTTGGGAGCCTCAGAAAATAAAGCATGGATACCAGCCGGAAAGTGCAAACATTGGGGCGGGGGGCATGGCTAGGCACCCTCAAGATGGCTTTTCTAATCCTTTAGGTCAGCAAACTATTATCATAAATCCGACACAACACATCCCTGTCAGAGCCTTGCTGGTGGCCAAAATCATCTTATTTATCAGGGCAGATCAAGCAGAACAATTTGACACCAGAATTGTGCTAATCAATGGTGAACTGAACAAGTTATTGTCATCTAACTTACTCTGCCTTCACAGCCCTGTCACAAAATGGGTGCGAGACAACAAGTTGGTGCAACTTCATAATGGCTGTACTCAGACTGTATTGGTGGACTCAGTTTAACAATTTGGAGATAACAGCTCAAAGAAATAATGCCACTCTCATTCATATCAGGGACCACCTGAATGAAGCAGAGCAACAGGTTACCAATACAGAAGACAACACTGAACACAGTCCCTAAGGGAACAGGACAAAGTGATTGGGATGTTGTAGGACAAGGTCGAAGACTTTGAGAATCAAAGCCAGCTTAATAACCTCTACTGTGGGGTTCCTAGAAGGCTGTGAGTGGAAGAAATGCAACTCCTTTATGCAACGGGTGCTGTATAAACTGTTTAGTGCTGCCTGCCATCCTGATATACAGATGGACTAGTCTCCTCAGTCCCTGCCCCCCCAAACCTGGAGAAAGGCATTACATGCTCTTAGAAAGATTCTTGTGTTTCACAGATAATGAATTTTACAGTGGGCCAGGAAAAAATGGTGATCTCTCCAGGCACAGTCATGCTTTTCAATTATTTCCAGACTTTTTGCTTGAAATTTTGAACTGCAGGAATGCCTATACCTATGCTCATAAAGCTCAAATGGAACTTGGGGTTCCCTATAGCTTAAACTATCCAACATTCTTAATAATAGTAGGAAACTGTGTTTTGCAGCAGTTTGAAGCCCCTGAGGCTACAGAGGCTTACATCTCCAAAATGAGGCCACAAATAGATTTTAACCAATATAAAGCTAAATGTCAACATGACAAACACAGAGCTCAGTCTCATAATATGGACTCCACTCCTGCTTTGGAATCCAACAACCCCAAACTCAGTCAGTATGGTCCACCTATGTGCCCACCCACTCCCCACCAGGAAGACTGACCTATGGCACCATATGCTGTAACAAGAAGCAAAAAGATAGGAAGGAATGAACACCAAGACCACAGACATGGAGTTACAGCAGATGTGAGTACTTCCCCACATCATCGTTGATGTACTCACACTTGCATAGGGGTAACAGGAGGCTGAGTCATTTGAGTGTACTGTGGTAGCAGGTGTAGGTTATAAGATCGCCCTCATCTACCATCCACCTGGGGATGAGAAGCGATTCCTTTAGGAAGTGGCGGACTTTGTGATCAACATGGCATTTGAGTCACCCAGGCTGATGGTCCTGGGTGACATTAATGCCTGGGTCAATGACGAACCCTCGCAATTTGGACAGCACTTCCTCCAGTCGATGACATCTCTGGGCCTCACACAGATTGTTTCCACTGCTACTCATAAACATGGTCGCTCTCTTGACTTAGTCTTCCAACTGGGGATCAAAGCCTTGGATTTGGGGGTGGAACCAGTCAGATGGTCCGATCATTACACTGTGGGGTTCAATTTCCATGCCCCCCTTCATAGGCCTACCCCTGTGGAGATGGTCAGGTACCACCCTTTATGAGACATAAGCTCCAAAGGCCTGGCAGCAGTGCTTGATCTATCAGTCCTTCCATTGGCAAACAGTGACCCAGAAGCCCTAGTGATGGCCTATAGTAAGGCCATTTCTACAGCCCTGGATGTCATTGCTCCTGTCCGAGTTTGTCCTCTCTCCCTTCGCCCTCGATCCCTCTGGTTTGATGGGACTCTGAGGGAGATGTGGTGATCATGACGAAGGTTAGAGCATTGTTGGCAGAGATCTTACCTGGATACCGACCACCTTAGATTGATGGATCATTATCAAGCCTATCAATCTGCAATCACCTGTATGAAGGTAGAGTTCCTGTCCGGGTAGATTGTGGCTGCTTAGAATCGACCAGCTCAGCTTTTTCAAACAGTGGACAGACTGTGCAACCCAGCCTGTGTATATGTTCGAAAAGCATTTTTGCAAGTAGAGTGAGATTAACTTGCGATTCTTTGCGACTAAGGTGGCTGACATCAGGGCAGAACTTCGACTGGCACACTGTATGGGCATTGCTTTGGATTGGTGCTCGGTCTCTGCCCCTCAACTTTCCTGGAGTACCTTCAACTGGCTGGAGTTCATGGATGTCATGCGGATTGTCTAGGGTATGCACCCTACGTGCTGTAGTTTGGATCCAAGACCAACTACCCTGATTATGGGTTGTAGTGACATATAACTAGCCCAGTCCTAGCATGAATAGTATGGTGCTCCTTGAAAACAGGTGAGGTTTCCTAGCTCCCTGAAGGAGGCAGTGATGACACCCCTCCTGAGGACAGTTTCTTTTGACCCAGACTGCCTTGTAAACTACAGACCAATCTCAAACCTTCCTTTTATAGGGAAGGTGATTGGGAAGGTAGTAGCCGTAGAACTGGAGAACCATTTGACCATCCATGACATCTATGAACCTCTCCAGTCCAGTTTTCGAAAGAGACACAGTACTGAGATGGCACTGGTTTGGGTGCTCAGTGATCTCCTGATGGCAAGAGATCAGAAAAAACACTACATCTTGGTTCTTCTATCTCTCTCATCAGCATTTGACACTGTGGACAATGGGGTTTTGCTCGGTCACCTGAGGTTCATCTATGGCCTGTCAGGTATGGTCCTCAGGTGGTTTACATCTTTTCTCACTGGAAGAACTCAGAGGGTGGTGTCGGGGATTTACTCCTCTGACCCAGTTCCTCTGTCATGTGGGGTTCCTCAGGGATCAGTGTTGTCCCCCATGTTGTTCGCAGTATACATGCTACCCCTTGGAGACATTGTAAGAAGGTATGGGCAGATGTTTCACTGCTATGCTGATGATACCTAGCTCTACCTCTGTTTTGCACCTGACCTGGATAGAGCTCTCTCAGTTTTTAATAACTGCCTCACAGAAATACAGGATTAGATGAAATTAAGCTGGTTGAGGTTGAACTCAGAAAAGACTGAGGTGCTGTTTGTGGACCGGCTGGATAGGGGGTCGGGGTGGGTTTACCCATGGGACTTTTTCTCTGGCATTTATCACTCCAGACCACTGAACGGGTGCAAATCCTGGGGGTAATTTTTGACAAAAGACTGACACTATGCTCACAGGTGTCGGCTGTCATCAAATCCTGTTTCTACCATCTGAGGAATATCTCCAGAGTTAAGCACCTTGTTCTGTCTGGTGATCTCCCCATGCTTGTCCATGCCTTTTTGTCCTCGCATCTGGATTATTGCAATTTCTTCTACCTAGGGCTTACCTGGGGTGGATGTCCTCCACTTGTAGCTGGTGTAGAATGCTGCTGCCCGGTTATTGATGGGAACCCCTCGGTCTTGTCATATTTCCTTAGTGCTGCACGAACTGCACTGGCTGCCGGTACAGTGGCAGATCACCTTTAATGTCAGCCTTTTGACTTATAAAGCCCTCCACAGACAGGGCCTGGACTACCTGAAAGAGCTTCTGGTTCCTTATTGCCCAGGGCGATCGTGCAGCTCAGCCGACGAGGGGTTGCTGGAGATTCCAAGAGTTTGTTTAAAATCTTCTGGTGCCCGGGCATTTGTGCATGTGACCCCTACCCTCTGGAATTCTCTACCCCGTCAGCTATGGGAGTGCATGACCGTGGAGGGATTTAAACAGGCTCTTAAAACTTATTTATGGAATCAAGCTTATGGTGAATGACTCAAATACTGTTTATTGGTTTTATCTGCATTTTATAATATTTATAATATGTGAATGTATGATTTATTTTCCTTTGTTTTAATTGTTTATTAGGTGCTTTGGTTGTTGAAAGGTGCCATATAAATAATAATCATTCTTATTATTATTATTATTAACAGATTTGTACCTATGCACCCCATGAGGAACAGTTCAACATCTCACCAGCACAGCCATTGATGGCCATCACAGATCCAGCAGTGAGACCCAAGTCCTGGGCCGATGTGGTTAGACCCATTGTTGCAGTCACTACTTTTCCAGTGGGTGACTCCTTGGGTTTGGTCAAGCTGTGCATAGCAAATGTGACCCAGGCCTTGGCTTCCATGGGATCAACTGCAAGAAATTCAAACTCTCAACTCTGCAATTTGTTTTTATATACAAGGTACTGGGGCAGGCACTCTCTGACTCTTATCTGCTGGACCTATCATGACTGCCACATAATTAAGGAGCAGTGTCCTCTTAAAGGGGCTCTGCCATCATATACTTTTATTATGATTTAGCTTTAACCATCAATATTTGTCTTGTAGGGTTGCATTACATCGGACTGTTTAAGGACATGCTTTGGTTGGTACTATGGGTCATGCTCCATGCAATGTGACAGGTAGGGTTGGGGGTAACATCTAGTATAGGCACAGGTAATTGATGTTCAGATAAAGTCAGCATAGCTCCATTCACTGGACTGGATTCTAGGCAGGCCTTATTGTTTTCTGCCCCAAAGATTCAACATTTGTTTATGTATTTTATTGAACTGCATGTATAGTTACAATCTTCAGGTAACAAGTGCATACATATCCATCTGTATCCTTTAAATCTTTATTACAAGAGAGGAAACTTCAGAGTTTTACCTTATAAATTGACAAATGTATGTGGACCCAGTTCTACCTCAATCAGACTGTTCGTCTTACATTTAAAATTAATAGTTATTTTATCGTAACTGTTTCTTTTTGGCTATTAGATATGATAGTGAAGTGTCAATTCATATTTGATTGACAGCTTATAAACTTACTGGTGGTGGTAGGGTGGTTTCTATTTCCCTCAATGATAGTTCAAGGAAATCATCAGGTGCAGCAACATCATACCATATTTTTTCTTAAGACATAGCTTCCCTCAGCATAAACCACCACCCATGTTGTTCAAAATCTAGTGAATGTGTGTTCCATTTCTCCACAATCATTCATTTTGTAACCACTGCACCTACGGCAACTAACTTCTCGTGAACTTTACTGAATTTTACATTTTTTGTGTCATTAAGAACTAGTTCTTTAAATTCACTTGATATCTGTATTTCCAAGATATCAGACAATCTACTTGTTTGTTCCTACCATTTTAGTATTAGTGGGCAACCCCATCAACTGCGATATAAGTCCCCAAGGTCCCACATTGATGCCAGCATTGTGTATTTCCTATAGGTTGCCTATTTTGGCTATGATCTGGGGTGTATAGTAAGCTCCATCAATTTTTTTTTCTCTATGGCCTTGTTTTTTGTAAATTACGTACTAAGAAGCCAGCAGAGTAGGCCCAAAGGTCTATCTAGTCTGCTCAAAGATCAGCACCTGTAGATGGTGCATCACTGCCCTCCTCCCTCACCCTCCCCATTGGATCTGCATCTCCAGGTCCAGCATTAATCAGTTTAACCTTCCCCCTATATCTGTCCCAACCCCTTTTGAAGCCCACAACCATTTTCAATTCCAACAATTCCCTTGGCAATGCATTCCACATGGCTCTACTACCCTCTCAGTGAAGTAACATCTCCTAGTCTCAGTCCTGAGCCTCCCTCCTACCAGCTTCAGGTGAAATCCTATCAGAGCATGCCCTATTTACACCCTTAAGGTATTTAAAGACCTCAATCATATCCCCTCTGTCCCTCCTCTCCTCCAGGGAGTACAAGTTAAGCTTCCTGAATCTCTCCTCATAGGTCTTTTTCCCCAGCCCTTGAATCATCCTGGTCACTCTCCTCTGGACCTTTTCAAGGAATGCAATGTCCTTGACCAAGTGCGGTCACCAAAACTGCACATAGTACTCAAGGTGTAGTATAACCAGGCAGTTATACAGAGGAAGAATCATATCCCACTTCATGGAAGTTATCGCTCTTGCAATGCACCCCAGCATTTTGTTTGCTTTGGCTGCAACCCTCCTGCACTGTTTATTCGTTTTGGCATCCACCACCACCCCCAATGTCCTTTTCCATATCTGTAACCTGCAGTTTCTCCCCTCCCAGAAAGTATTCTTGAGCTGAGTTTCTAAGCCCCAAGTGGAGAACCCTATACTTATTAGCATTAAACATCAGTCCCCAGTTGCGAGATCACCCCTCAAGGGTCTCCAGGTCCTCTTAAAGGGCCTTCTTCCCTGGCCCCCATCCACCACCACCCTCAGCTTGGAGTCATTGGCAAAAAGGCTCATCTCACTCCTGATACCTCCTCTGATGTCAGAGATGTAAGCGTTAAACAGGAGTGTGCCCAGCACCGACCCTTGTGGAACCCCACTAATGACCCTACTAGGAGAGACCAACCCAAAAAAATCACCCTCTTCCACCACCAAGTTAGCCAGTTTCCTATCCACCTAACCATCTTCTTCCCCACCCCCATTCCCTCCAACTTATCCCTCAGTCCAGGGTGTGGCACAGAGTCAAATGCCTTGCTGTAATCTTTATTTCCTTTAATACATAAGTTCTACCACTGTTGATTAGTTAATTCTAATTTAACTTCTGTATTCCACTTTTTATTTGTCTTAATCCATGAATCTTTTGCTTTCTTAATCATAGCATTATAAATCCTTTTAAGTAGTTTCTCTGACTGTAATTTCAGTACATTCTTTTGATCTTCAAGGAGTTTCCCTAAATTTCCTTAGAACCCATAGTACACTTCTTTTTTAGTAGATTAAATCTATTTTTCAGAATAAGGTTAGTTAAAAAAAGTAGTTTTAATAGAGGTCGGGACAGCTTATGCCAATTATCTAACAATAGCTTGATTTTTTTCCTAACTTATTCTAAATATATTCTATAGTTCCTGATTGTTGGTTTGTAAATGTAATATCTAAACGTTCAATATTTTTACTCATTTTAAATTCTTTTAAAAATTTTGGAATCTATCTAGTACTCCTCAGATATTTGCATAATAGTTGACTTTTGTCTCTTTGAACTATAGCCAGATAAATTTGCATGCATTTCCACCTCCTTAAGAAATATACAGGGTAAGTAAGCAATCATTTATATTTTTAACTAGTAACAACATATCGTCCACAAAGGCATTAACTTTTTAATGGTTATCATCCACTATTATTCCTTCAATTTCTTGTTTTTTATGCAAGTAATTCAGGAAGGGATCTAAACAGTACCAGCGACAAAAGGCACCCATGATATGCCCCATTCATCATCTTAGATGGTTCTGTAAAATATGCATTGATCAAAAAGCTCACTGTAGTTGCCCCACTGATTACATCTGTATGTGATTCCCCTGACAGAAAGTCGGGTGACAGGTCAGACACATCCCACCCCATTTCCCTCCTTTGAATCACTATGGACTGCATTTTGGCCATTACAAGGTATGCTTCTATGCCAAGTTTTTTTCTGGTTCTTCATATCTCCCTTTAAAATGAAGGAAACAGAGTTTGGACTCCTGGGTCGAGTACGGCCAAGAGGCCACTGACAGAGAAAATGACATTTTCCCATACTTTGCAACAGGTCAGCATCTTCTTGATCTGCTCCTTTATGAATATGTGAATGTTCATGAAGGCTTACCTAATATGGCAAATACCCCATTTGCCTCGATCACACACATGTGTGCTTGTGAAATGTAGTGGTGTGACACTGGGGAAGGCAGGCAGCATGAATTGTGCGTCTATAGAACAATGTGGACAGCAGGAAGTGGAATGAGCTTGAGCACAATTTTTAATTTGAATGTGACTGGCATAATATAGACTGCCAATACAGGTTCAGCTCTCAGCACAAAAGGTACAAAGGGTACACCTGCATATAAGGAATTATATCAGCCCATGCCTGTTCTTGGGGCTCTAACATTACCTGTTGTGTGTTGAAGCTTAGTGATAGCAAACAGTATAGCAGGATGGGACCATTCTGAGTTAGTTCCCCCCCACCCCCATTCTGACCCTATGTGCTAATTATGGGACAGGGTTCATGTTACCAGCAGCAAAGGGGGTTGGATCAAATATCCCCTTCTATGAAGGCTGTAAAGGGATATAGCAGACCCCCCCCCAAACAGGTACACCAACTCTAGAGTCCTCTCTGCAGCACATTCCCTCCATACTTCAGCATGTCCCAGGGCTTCTGCAACTCCCCACTCATATTTCCCCCTGAATTATAGTCTCCACTGTACTGTACATGTTGCTACTCAGTTATTTATTTATTTAAATTAAATTTATTTTATATTTAAAGGTAACTACACCAACAAACATACAATTTCAAAGAAACAAACAAAATCCCACAATAACTATATACAAAATAGCAAGTGCACTATACAAATATCGAATTAAACAACAGCAATATACAATAATAATATATGGTTGTGACTGGTCCCCCATTGATCATGCCCCTGACATTGACTCCATCCTTCTCTATTTTATCCAAGTTTTCAACAAGACCTGCGACACCTTTGCTCCTCATTCCAAAGTTGTCTCCAAGGACTGTGAATCTCTTTGGGTAACTCCATCTCTGCTTGGTCTCATGCACCACAGAGACAACCTTTGGCACAGGGCTGTTCAATCCAGTAGGACTGCCGACAGGCAAGCTTACCATACCACTAGAAAGAAGTGTACTTGGCCTATCCATAAAGCCAGGGCTGAACACTACAGGTCCACTCTTGCCTCCTCCTCCTCCTCCTGTGGCTTGTCCCATAATTTCTGTAACAATATCAAGTAACTTAATGGCAAGGCTGTGACCCCCCCCCACCGCTCATCTCTTTGTTAATGGCACCTTGTCTACTGA
This sequence comes from Neoceratodus forsteri, assembly GCA_016271365.2. NCBI lineage: Eukaryota > Metazoa > Chordata > Ceratodontiformes > Ceratodontidae > Neoceratodus > Neoceratodus forsteri. Next base: position 766,351,599 of record CM057452.1, on the reverse strand, counting down.
TCCTATAGCTATTGCTGACTGCTTAAATAGTTCCTTCTCTGACCTCTAGGCTGTCCTCCCTCAAAATGCTTTCTACCCAGTCCCACCCCCTCCTCCTATCCAGTTGCTCATCCCCCATTCTACTTCAAGGCCCTCTCCCCTCATGAAGCAAGGCCCTACCTGCTCAGATCACTTAAGGACATGGGTCATATCAGTGACTCAATTGACACCAAACTGCTTAAAATGGTCCTAGATGCTGTCATCAGCCCCCCTTACCAAATTGCTGAACTGCATCCCCTGCCTAAGTCAATTCTCCATTGCCTTGAAAACATCAGTGATCACCCCTCTTCATAAATTTGGTGACCGGACCCCCCCCCCAGCAATTATTGCCTGATCTCCATCCTCCCCCCTCTTTCCAAGGCTCTGGAAAAAATCATGGCCGATCAGCTCTCTGACTGCCTCTCCACCTATAACCTCCTCTGTTGTGAACAGCACAGATTTCATCATGCACACAGCACAACTACCACCCTTGTTGAATTCTCCAATATCCTTCACACTGCTCTTGACAAAGGTCATGTTGCTGGCTTTGTCTTCATTGACTTGTCGAAAGCTTTTGACACTGTCCACTACTCCCTTCTCCTCTTTTCTGTCCAACCCCTCGGCCTATCACAGGGTGTGTTGAATTGGATCTCCAGCTATCTTTCCTCCCACACCCAGTGTGTCAAAATTGGGTCTACGGCCTCCTGCCCATGACAGGTTCATTCTGGTGTTCCCCCAGGGCTCCATCCTAGGGCCCTTGCTTTTCAGCCTCTATCTGAATTCTCTGCCTTCCACTTGAAATGGAAACCTTCTACTTTATGAGGACGATGCTGTCCTGTTTGAATCACATGCTGACCTTTTCCTCCCTCTAAGCTCCTTGCGGGACTCCTTCACCCAGGCTGAACACTGCTTCTCTGACCACAGGCTGGTTTTGAACTTAAAGAAAACTAAAACAATGCTTTTTGTGCATAACCAGAGTAAACGTAAAGATTATCCACTTTAATTTTTATCTAGTACCCTCTTCCCGCTTGAACAAACGTCCTCCTTCAAATATCTTGGCATTCTCTTTGATCCCTCTCTATCCTTTCATGACCATATCCACTCCCTTTGATCCGCCATCAACTCTAGGATAGGCCTACTGTTTCGCCATTGTGACTGTCTCCCCACTGAAGCACTAAGGCTGGCTATCTCATCCTTGGTACTGTGCCTCGTGGATTATGGTCTGCTTATTTATGGTGCCACTGACAACACTGTTCTGCACAAAATTAAGCTATTCCTCAATAAGGCCTGCCAGATGCTTACAGATTCCCCACGTCTTACCCATACTTGCACACTGTATTCCCTCTCTAACTTCCTTAATCAGGAGGAAAGACTTATCCATCAATCTTGACTCCTGACCAAAAAAATCACTGCAGGTCTGACTCCCCTGGTCTGTCTTCTATCATAAGTCTATCTACCCCCTCCTGCTCTACCCACAGCACTGTCCGCTCCCTTCTGCATGTCCCCAGAGTTAGGACATCCCTTGCACAGAGGTCATTTTGTCACCATGCCCCATGCTGGTGCATAGACATAGAAACTTAGAAACATAGACTTTGACAGCAGATAAGGACCACTTGGCCCACCTAGTTTGTCCATTTCTCTACCTAGAGGGTATTCTGCAGATCCTATTTAACCAACAGCCTATTTCTTCCTACCCCCCACAAAAATTCCCTTATGTCTGTCCCATGCATTCTTGAATTTTCCCACAGTTTTAGACCCCACAACCTCCTCAGGAAGGCTGTTCCATGCATCCACCACCCTCTCTGTGAAAAAATACTTCCTCACATTGCACTGAGCCGTCCCCTCTATCTTCAAATTGTGTCCCCTTGTTCTTGCACATCTCTTTTTCTGAAAGATGCTACCCTCTTGGACTTTGTTGATTCCATTGAGGTACTTAAACGTTTCTATCATGTCCCCCCTCTCCCTCCTTTTCTCAAGGGTATACATATAAAGCTCCTTTAGTCTCTCCTCATATGGCTTCTCTTGCAGACCCTGCACCATTTTAGTTGCCCTCCTCTGAAATGCCTCTATTCTGTCTATGTCCTTGCGGAGATGGGGTCTCCAGAACTGGACGCAGTACTCCAGATGGGGTCCAACCAACTGTCTGTACAGGGGGACAACAAATTCCTGTTTTCTGCTGGTGATACCTCTCCCTATTCATCCCAGTATCCCCCCAGCCCTCCCTACCGCCTTCTCACATTGCTTGCCAACCTTAAGGTCATCTGATACGATTACCCCCAGGTCCCTTTCCATTTTTGTTGTTGTTGCTACCCCCCCCCCATTGTGTAATCTTCCCCTGGGTTTTTGTTCCCCAGGTGCATTACTGTGCACTTCTTTGCATTGAATCCAAGCTGCCATACTTCTGACCATTCCTCTAACCTTGCCAAGTCCCTTCTCATCCTTTCCATGCCTCCTTGTGTATCAACCCTGTTGCAGATCGTTGTGTCATCTGCAAAGAGGCATACTTTTCCTTCCAGTCCCTCTGCAATGTCACTTATAAAGACATAAGGACTGGACCCAGTACTGAACCCTGTGGTACCCCGCTAGTAACCCCTCTTTCTTCAGAGTGGACTCCATTTACAACTACCTTCTGTGTCCTGTTGTTCAACCAATGTTTTACCCCAATGTTTTGCAATTCCCTGCCTTTTGCTATCGCTTCCCTACCAAGACTGGGGCCTTTTAAAACTGCTCTCAACAACCACCTCCTCTCCTCCCACCACTGTGATTGCTCTGGCTGAGTTTCCCCTGCCTTTACTCCTCTCAGTCTGCCTATTTTTGACTTTGTCCTTCATTTGACTCATTACAGCCCACATTATTGTTTACTTCTGTTTATTATTGCTAATTTACCTTGATGTGGGGCCTTTGTAACCAGCCCTTAATTTTGACAGTTTATTTTTATTTGAGCTCATTTACTTTGTTTTCTGTTGCTTGCTATTAATGTATTTGTCTTCCTGACAAAGAGCCTTTGTAAACAAGTCCCTGACTCAAAGGGTTGTAATTCTGATAACTTCTTAAAATAAAATTAAATAAATAAAATATACCTGCCAAAACAAAGATCCAAGGGCAAAATAAAAAGTAAGCAGGAAAGGGGAAATGTACCAGATAGGTGAGCAAAGGATACAATAAGTCCAATATAATAGTGAAAGCTGAGGAGCGATAACAAAGCTGTAATCATCTGGGCAAAGTATAAAGAGTATTTAATTTTGACCATCTAGAATCATATATAGACAGTCTGTTCTGGGTATTGGCAATGATTTTTTTCAGTTGAAAATTACTCAATAGCTCATTAAGCCACTCTGTATATGTTAAGTAATGCTGATCTTTCCATTGGCATAATATTAGCCATTCCAGCGTCATTGATATCATCATAATCAGATATTTCTGCTCTTTTGAAGAAATTGGTTTAAGATCACACACAATACATATTTTAGAAATAAAGTAATCTTGGAGACCTAATAGAGGGTCCACCCTATCTATGATCTTGGTCTATAGTTTTCTAGCAGGAGGACAATCCCAGAAAATATGTAACCGCGAACCTTCCCCGGAACCACATCTAGTACAATTTGCAGAGGTGGCCTTCCCCTTCTAGTTTTTGAGGAGTATAATATAAATTATGTAAAATAAATAAAACATTGGGTCAAACAAAATATATCTTGTGTTATATAACTGAAAGTGTATTTCTAAATTTAAGTCTATTAATGACTGAATCTGGAAAAACATCTTGTCAGAATTTACATGAGATTTCATAATCTCTGTATAATTCCAAAAGCAAAACTTGATATCATTTTGAATGTTGGTACTCAGTTATAATAATGCAGCATTTACATACTCCCATTTGATTAAGCTCAGCAGTCTGGATGGATAATTAAACAAAAAAAAAAAAAAACAGAATCTGTCGCGGCCAAGACTTAGATGGAAGGGAACATCTTCAGAAGTGCTGATAGCATAGCTGCCCTTGTTCAATCCTCGGTCGTTGACACTTGGGTTATATATTTATAGCCTGAGTTGGATATGTCTAGAGGGTCACTATGTTTGTGGGAGGGCTATTTGAGGGGTTTTGTAATGTGAATGGATTTGGGGTTGGGAGAGAAACTGCTACAATATGTTGTGGGAACTGTAGCCCCTGTTGGACATTGTGTTATTTGGTGTGTTCGCACTGTTGATACTTGTAATTTGGATAGCTATACTCAATCTTCAATCCTGTTCCTTGTGGCCTGTTCACCCTCATGGCCAGACTGCAAAAGAGCAAAGGGGGCCCTTTGCAGCACAGACCTAGTAGATATGTCTCAACTTGTACAAATGGGAGATATACAAGCAGTGACATGAAGAATATTGGGGCTTAACTCCCCACTAAAAGAAAGTGATTTCTCCCTTATAAGACTGCAAGCAGAGGTTGCCTTCCTCCAAGAAACTAGATTGACTAATGTCAAGGTAGTAAAACTCGAGAGAGAGAGAGTTGGGGCTAGCCACACAGCTCAGCCATGGTAAAAAAAAGAGGGGGTGTACATCTTCATACATAAAAAGGTCCAGTGTGCCACACATCGCATGCTCTCTGACAATGAAGGGTGATGGTTAATGGTGGAGATACATACACCTCAAAGGCCTTTAGTGCTAGTTTATTTATATGGTTATAATACCGATGACCACAGTTCTTTCATGAGCTTAATCATGGACTCATGCAATTTTGTCTCCCTCCCATCCCTCTCTCGGTGGGTAGAGACTTCAACATTAACAGGGAGGCATGTGTGAACCAGAGTGCAGGCTGTGCTGAGCCTCATGTTAAAGCCCTGGCAGCCCTGGTGAACTCCATAGCTTAGTGGATTTATGAAAGATTTAGCATCCCAGGGATAGGGACTTTACCTGTTACTCAGTGGCCCATTCCATATCAAGTTGAATACACCTATGGGTCTCATCTCAAGGTTTCACCTAAAACTGATAACTACCAAAATTTCCCAATAGTGATATCAGATCACACCCAACTGGCTCTCACTATGATATGGGGACCTGCCACTCCAGTAACAAAGAGCTGGTATGTGGACCCATTGCTTCTTCAAGACCCCAAATATTCTAAGTGGGCAATGGATGAAACCATAGCACCATGCAGCTTAATGACAATAGGTATACTATGAAAGCAATGGTGTGGGGAAACGTACAGCACAAGGCCACCATGCACAGTACAATATCAGCTATGCTGCTCATGGACGAAAAGAAAGGGAGTCAGACCATCAAGCCCTGGAAGCTTAATGAACCTCAATTGAAGCTCTTTACAAAAAGCAAGATCACCATCACCAAAGATACTGTCCTGCCTTACTAACACCAGAATACACCTGAATGAGCTACTGACCAGGAAGACTTAACAACCCTCTTTCGGTTACAACATGCACACTGACAGGGGGGTATAAAGTAGGAAACTGCTGGCTTATCATGTCAAAAAGAGGCTAGCCAAAAAATGCATTGCTGGCTTGAAGGAAGAGCAAGGTAAGGTCCACACAGATGCGGTGGCAATCAATATCATTATGCAATCATTTTATGAGCGGTTACAGTATATGTTTCCCCATCTCCACATATGAACAAGTCCATTCTAGCCTTTCTGAATGAACTTCCAATACCCAGAATCTCCTCTAATGATATCCTTAGTCCAGACAAACCTCTATTGCTCCTGGATGTCAGAAATGCTGTGCAGTCCCTACATAAAGGGAAGGCACCTGGTGGAGACAGTTTCCCTATTGACTATTACCAGCTAACTGCTGAGTAGTTTAGCCCACCTCCTCAAAGGATACCAAGCTGCCCTAGATTCCCGCTCATTGCCTTCTACTATGGGTGATGAGCTTATAGTGGTGCTGCCTAAAAAGGGGAAAGATATTAAACTCTCGAGTAACTATAGACCCATAACTCTCATTAATGTCAATACCAAATTTCTGGTCATGATTATGGCAACCTAACTGGAACTGCTCCTTCAAGGGATAATACATCAAGCCCAAGTGGGTATCATGAAGGGTGGGCAAAGCTTGGGCCACCTATTGTACTACTTCTCAAACTCATGCATGCTGCACAAAAGTCTTCCTCACCAGCAGTTGCCCTAGTGGTGGACTTTGAGAAAACTTCTTATTCTTTTGAATAGGGGTACCTTCTGTGCACCACAGAACATATGAGAATTGGTCCATATTCTTACAATTGGTTAGACTTATGTACAAATCCCCACACACTAGTTTCCTTACAAATGGACTGTACACTCTTCCTTTCCAGCTTTAAAAAGGCATCAGGCAAAGCTGCCCACCATCCCCCCATTATTTGTGGTGGCAATTGAGCCACTGGCCATTGCAATATGGCATCAACAAACCCTTGGCGGGATCAAATGCAGAGGCAAGGAGTACCATGCACTATTGCATTCAGATGATTGGTAAATACTACAGGTAGATGGACAGTCAACTCTGGCCCCCTTCCTCCAACTTCTTCAGCAGTTTTCAGAGGTTTCAGGTCTGCAGGTTAGTCAAAGCAAAATAACCCCTATTCTACAAAAACTCTGAACTGGGTCATGAAGGGCATAACTTACCTGAGAATTATCATCCATCCTTCTATTTATAAAGTTATCACCCCTCTTGGAGTTGTGGAAAACTGAGAAGGCTAGATGGAAACTCCTAATAATCTCGCTAGCGGAGAAAAAAGATACACTGAAAATGATGTTGGCCCTTCAGGTAATCCACATCCTATCTCATCTACCTATCAACATTGTCCCTAAATGGTTCCAAAAACTAGTTAAACTAAGTGGTGACTTCCTCTGAGAAAGCAAATCGTGGGTAGTGTGAGTGAAATGGTCAAAATTTGCTCTGCAAAGTGATTCGCAGAGTAATGAGGAATCCATGAAATAATCCACAATGCGAAGCAGAGTACTTTGCATCATAATGAGGAATGCAAAGTCAATTAAAACCAATGACTTTGCGTTACTTCGCATTACTCCGCCTTCTGCAAACCACTTCTCCACCAATTTTAAGGCTAAGTACATTGAAATCAATGTACTTCACATCACTTCTTGTAATTGAGCTCCAAGGCAAATGTTGCAGTGATTCATGTGACTGCAGGTCACATGAGCTCTAAATTGTTCTTTACAGCCTCAGTTCTGCGTACTGTGTGTGTGAGTGTGTGTGTAGTGTTAGCTGGAGACAATTTGCTCTCAGAGCTCTGTGATTCAACACCTCTAAAAGCTGTAAAAAAAGCCTTTTTGGGTCATTTTTTTGTTCAAAATTTAGTACATCGATTGTAGGAAACCCTCCTGTGCTCATAGCATTGACTGTTTATTGTTCATATGTGGATTTTGAATGTTAACTTAGAACATTCAGTCTGTGTACTGACAGACACTTGAAGTGTGCCTTGGGGAAGGGGCGTATCTGTTGTGCATGTAGATTAACTGGGAGAAAAGGCAGTCTTTCTGTTTTGGTTATATTTTTCTTGTATAAATTTGTTAATGTAAACACAGTAATATTTTCAGTAATTCTTGACATTTTTTTGCTGATTGTTGTGGTGCAGCAGTGTATAATTTCAGTTTGCTTAAAATATTTGGCTATATTACTGAAGTTATCAATTTGCAACGCATTACTTGTAGCGTGTGTGTGTGTGTGAGTGATGTGTGCCATCAAATCGGGCATCTTTTATTGTGCCACAGAATAATTGCAGCAGTTTGAACCTGCTGTCCACCACACTTGCATGATTTATTTGCACTGCGTTGTGGTATCTTTACTGGTAGTGGACTGTTACTGCTGTGCATTGCCCCCCCCCCAACTGGCAAAAGGTATTATTTTCCAGATTTGGATTTGTGACTTCTGAGCTCTGCTTAGGTGGTGTTGTGCCTTTGCATCTTTTTCTCTTAAGTGCGCAGCGCAATCTTAATCTGTCTGTGCATTTGCATCTCCTTAGGGCCCAATCTCCATCTGTAACTTAAGTCACAGTTGATTGCTTGGCATCCCTTCAGAGTACTGGTGTGCAGTCAGTGTACTTTTCTGTGTGTGCAAACACTGTCCAGCTTCTTGCAAACATACATATGCTGACTTGTAGCAGTATTTATGGCATAAAGAATAAAGATAAGAATATATAACATGTATTTTGTTTGTAGCATCAGCAGCAGCAAACAAAATGATATAATGTTTCTAGAGGTCTTGGGCCAGTGTGCACCTCAGTCACAGTGCACACTTGACTTTTAGGAGATAATAGCACAAAAAACTCCTGCTATTCAGCAAACCATACCCAATAGACATGAAATATTGCTGAGGCACCCAAAATATTTATGAATACATGCCACAAAAAAAAACATTCAATGATACTGCAACTTTACTGATGGCAAAACAAGGCACACACAAAGGACCACTGTGCTTTGCTGCTTAAGCCTTCACTATTCACACCACTGAAGGGCTAACCGGCAAAACGCAAGGCTTCTTACTGTGTGCCTTGTTTTGTCATAACAACAGTTGTAGCAGCGGTGGAACTTTTTAGTGGTATCTATTCATGTGGAGTCATGGCTTTCTGGTTTTGTTAAAGGAGTAATCAACACAGAATTTAAAAACAAATGTTATGCAGAGCACTTCTGATTTGTATGTAAAGTCCTACTGCATCCTTCCCTCTGTCTGCTATTGGGAATTTGTACTAAATTAGCCTGCTATCTTTATAGTAGTTTTATGAGCCCTGTGGATCTTCTTCATGTAAAATCAGTTTATTGCCTTCATCGCTCTGACATTGCACCCTGTGTTATGTGACAGTGATGTAGCATAGCTCATAGATTTATCATATGCACAACAGCAGAGCTATGTAACTGTTCTTATGCAGTGACACCTACTGGCAACTGTTAATGCACCTTAGACCTAGGAGAGTGGGGTTTCAGTATGAACACTGCTAATCAGTTACACAGTTCTGCTGTTGTAAACTGTGCATTTGGTAAATCAATGGACTATGCTACATCACTGTCACATGACACAGGTTGCATTGTCAGAGCGATAAAGGCAATAAAGTGATTTAACATGATGACACAATTTACTGATTTAGTGAAAAGTCCTAATAGCAGACAGAGAGAAGGACACACTAGGGAAGGGACTATTCATGCACATCAAATTGCTCTACATAACGTATGCTTATTCAAATTTGGTTTAGACTACTCCTTTAAGTCAAAATAATAATGACAGGGACAAACCATTTTAACTTAAAACAAGGAAAACCAAAACAGCGCACACACACACACACACACACTTAACAGAAAGAAGGGGGACAGGATACAAAGTGTAACGCATACAGAAGACAAGAAAAAAGTGCATAACTAGATACAGGGGTGGTGGGGGAACACATTTTTATGACACAGCAGGAAGGGTGGGGGGCACATGGTGGGAGGAAAAAAAAGTAATGCAGAATCCCATGGTGGTCCAGCAGCAGTTGGAGCATGGACACAATCTGCAATTGATGGCCCTGTATTCATTCCAACTGCTGCTCAACAGCACTCACCCTCTCATTGGTTGCATACACAGCACTCCAGAGAACTGAGATGTCTGCCTGACTTACAGGCAGTTCTCTGGAGTTCACAGGTGCTTCAGCTGCTGGTGGTGGTGGTGGAGGTGGAGCTGGTGGAGCAACAGGTGCTGCCGTGACCCTCTTCCTCTTAGGACCATGCACAGCCACACTCTGTACCACAGGAGGGCCAGCAGGTGCAGGCCTGGCCTGGCCTGTTCTGTGGCAGCCTGCCACTCCACCTGGTGGTGGTTGATCATGTGGGTGCACTGGCCCCCAGTCCACAGGTGAGTCCCCTGGGGGCTCTGGCTCACCTCCACCCTACAAATGTGGCACCTGACCAGGCTGCTGTCCCGCCAACAAAATCAAAAAACTCTCAAACCAGGGAGGTGCGGGGAGGACCAGGCACAGGTGGTGGATTGCCAGATGCACTGGCAGCCTAGTCACGGTGCTGAAGGCGGCTCCACATTTGGGGCCAGGGGCACAGGCACATCCTGCTCAGGATGAGCTGGAGCTGGTGCTGGTGGTGGTGGTGGTGCCACTGCCTGAGGAAGTGGTGGTCCTGCTTCCGGGGGGGGCACACAAGATTTTTATCTGGTGCAACATGAACCAGGCACACACCCCCCATGTGTGCGCAGTCCACCCTTGCCACAAAGCGGTACTGGAACTGCCCCCTCCCCACACATTCCCTGACCCTGTTCCATCTCTGCTTGACCCACTTGACTCAGTCAACTGGTCCAAACAACGACACAAAACAGTCACACACAAAACACACACAACACAGGCACACACACAATCAGACACAGACAAACAACAACTTATAAAAGTAAGAAAAAAAGAAAACATAGAAACAGAAACATAGAATTTGATGGCAGATGAGGACTGCGTGGCCCAACCAGTCTGCCTATTTCCCTACCTAATGGACAAGCTGCAGATCCTAACTAACCAACAGCCTACTTCTTCCTACCTCCACCCCCTAGAATTGCCTTATGCCTGTCCCATGCATTCTTGAAATTTTCAGGAACAAATTAAGTAAAAAAAGAGTCTACTCAAAATACAAACAACTGTAGCTTTTAAAAAAGCTGTTGGGTCTCTCTCTAAATCTCTAAATCTCCGAACAGCTCTCACACTCTCACTGCCACCTCTCTCTCCCTCTGCACAGGAGAAAGTGAAAGTATCTTCTTGCATGAGTCACTCGCTTCATGCCTGGCTAAAGCATGTGACTTACAGTGCTGCAAGCCATGTGATGTGCATGAGTTGCCAATATTGTTGTCACTTCACCTTACTTCATGTTAAGGTAGAATGACAACGTGAAGTAACAATCACAAGGCAAAGTGAGCCTTCCATATTGGCCACTTCGTGTAGCAGAATGACAAACTGAAGTGTCCACTATGCGAGCACTTTGCTAGTGAAATTTAAGTTCGCTGCATCTCTAACCATGGACAAAATTATCTGGTCACTCATCAAATGGAGGATGGGGACTGCCGTGGTTTTTAGGTTATCACCTTGCGGTTACCACATCACAAACCCTACGGTGGTTCTGATCTGTAAATTACAACTCTGCCCTATGGCTTCATGTGGAACAAAGTGTTTCCTAGAACACTGTACTGGCTACTTCTTTATACAATCAGTTTCCTCTCAAACTTAAGGATCACCCTACAATCAGCTTCTCTAGGCATGCATGATTTCAGTTCCACCCCTTCCACTACAACCACTGAGTGGTCAACACAGCCCTCCTTATAGAGCAATCACCCCCCAACTGAACATCCTGGTAGCAGAAAGAGGTCCTCTCACTCCTGATGGGCAACATATTGAGGCATTCAGTACTTTAGAATCCATGTTCATACTTCCAAAGCAAGACTTTCAGTGGTAACTCCAGATCAGGAGAATGTTTGGCATCAAAGCTAGGGTTCAACCAAATGAGGACTTAGCTGCCACCATCTCACTACTCACCAAGGAGGCTAAACTAACCAGGGATAGAGCAAGTCTAATTTATTGCTATCTGCCGAATGCTCAGCCTGATGAATCTATCCCCTCTAAGACTGCTGGGGAGATAGAACTGGGTTTATCCATAAATGAGGAAATTTGGGCTATCTGCCTTTACAGGGCATACAGTGCTTGCTAGGGAGGCCAAAGTCTTATCATTCAAAATAAAGTCTTATTGGAGGATATGGCTTGATCTGATTCAATATGTCTGCTTATAGAGCTCCTCACCCCACTTTTCTCCATTCCTGGCAATCCATCCTATGTACTGCATACTTCAACGTCAAAAGGCATCAGTCGTATAGTCTGCCATTTCAGTTACTGTTCGGTGAAAATTTTCTTGAGTTTGAGTACTGCTGCCAATGATACAGCTGAAACTATCCTCCTCTCAGTCTCACTGCATTGACAGCTCAAGATGGCAGTGGGTGAAGCACTTCATTGGATGTGGGGATGATTGAGGCAATGTTCTCCTGTGTACTACAGGAGCTGGGAAAGTCAAAGCAGCCTCACCATAGAACACTGAGACTATGGCTGATTTGGGTGTGTGAGTGCACCTCACGGAACTAGTGAACATATCAAATGATGCCGTGATCCATGAGCTCCAGGTCACTGTACAAGAACAAGAATGACTGATCCACTACCTCCAGGATAAAGCTGGTGATCTTGAAAATTGCTGTCACAGTAACAATCTGCTGGATTGTTGGTTTCCCAGAGGGGACAGAGCTGAAGAACACAATTGCATTCTTGAAGCATGCACTCCCAATGATACTCCAACTAAAAGGGGACCACATATTTAACACAGAGCAGGCCCACCGCTATCTGGCACCCCCTCCCAAGAAAGATATGTGCCCGTCCCTGCTTCTGTGCAAATTTCTAAACTTTGATACAAAAGAAGTCGTCCTCAGATGGTCCAGGGAGATAGGACATTTATACTGACAGGACAATGATGTCCATATAAATCAAGACTTTTCAAAAGAACTTTTGTCTGGGTACCGGAAATACATTTAGGCACATCATATCATGTACAAAATGGGCCTGCAGCTTTCACTGTGCTACCTTGCCACTATGTGTGTAATGTACAATGAAATACTCCATCTTTTTTCAACTCCCAAGGCCCTGATGGACTTTTTACAGCAAGATTGGCCTATGAAATTGAGGGACCCAACACATAAACCTCCTATGCCCTCCACCCATTGTGAGCAAGCTCCGGAGACCATGGACCTCAGCACTCCACCAAACCTAGGAGATGAACAACAAGCTAACCAAGGTGAATCTGAAGCCTAATCCTTGCACTCAAAGATTCACAAATGCCAGCTTAATTGCCAGTGCCACAAAAGAGACACCTCAACCCAGCAGCTTAGATCCTGCTGTCACAGCTGCTACAGGGAATCAGAGAGCTCTTCAGATTGCCTGGCTCCCATTCTAGCTAAGAATGTGTTTGGCCCTCTAAACCCACCTAACCACCATTGCAACAAGCTCATGATGAAGTGGACACCTCAGGAGCCTCCAAGCAGCAAGATCCCTTGGTGCAAGATTGGCATATGTTGGATACAGGACGAGATAAATTCTGGGCATCGACTGTGGCAGATGCGATTCATCTGCCACCCACCCCTGTCAAACAGGCCTGCACTCCCACTCCTACTGCAGCCACCACAGTTCGAATGGCACTGCAGTCCAAAGACCAGTCATCATCCTTTGGCTGAACTGAAAGTACTTGCTAAAGCCTTTTTTTGAACACATTCTTGGAGCCAGGGATGATGGGTAGGGGGTAGCAGGACCCACACAATCTGGTTGTATGGGACACAAGGTCCATCATGGGGGACACTAGGTTGAACCTGCATGATTCCATATCCCTCCTCACCCTCGTACTCTACTTCATGCATGGCTAAGCCTGTAAAATCATCCTTGCTAGCATGTCTCACCTACTACTAAAAGACTCATTAGATAAGACCCCGCAGCTGTGCCTATGCCCAAGTGCTTTTATTGTGAACTGGTGACTATCAACTGACTGGCCCATTTCACCAAATTGCTTCTGAACCACTTGGTCCAGGTACTGGAACACTTTCCTGCCACCTACAGCTACTGTGGACCTTTACCCTCAAGGTAAAGTCACTGGGAAATAGTCCCAACAAATTTCAGTTTGGTGTATTCCTTACCGCCTCGTTGACTTGCATGGTTGTAAGAAGCAGAGGGACTGTCACACGAGGCACTTGATCAGCCCTATCCTATGCAGACAATTCCTACTTCAATCTCTTATTTTGCAGCCTACATTTGGGATCAACTACAGCCTCAGTTGCAAGACGTTGATGACTCTCCACATTAGGGGGCCAAGTATTTGTGGTGCCTTAGGACTGTGTCTGCAGGGTACCTACCACGTTTACAGTTTGCTTTTATAGCTTGTTTTTTCTCGGCTGACTAATCTTTCTCTGCAATGTACATTTCCTGCTCGCACCTTATTTCATCTAATGTATAAGCAGTAAGGCTTGACTGTACTCCACATAGCTCATTGGTTAACTCTGTGGCAGACAGGGAGGACAGGGTGATCTGAAGCAAATCCAAGAGATATCCACATCATGTAGGGGACTACATTTAACTTGCATCTGCTGCTTGCCCTTCCCCCTTTTGTTCCTCCAGGTCAGTGGGTGAGTTGAGGGTGGCCAGTGGGCCTAACCCATGGGGTGGGAGGCATATCAAGTTTGCATCCAGATCTTGCTTCAGAGCTGTTCTCCATGGAGCTACACTAGATGAGGCAATGGGGGAACTGTTCACCAGGCTAGACTATTCCTCCTACCTCTGTCTGTCATGTGTGACAGCAGCAGCTTCCCACTCAGCTTCACTGCTGAGATTCGACCCCACTCTACCTCCCTTTACTTTAATCCCCAGGTGGTATCATATCAGGGGCTCCTAACCTACCAGGACTCCACTCCTAAAGCTCCTTGTCTGCAAGAGGCATGACCACAACCCTACTGCTTTTGAGAATTTACTTTACTCCCAATGATTCCCCTCACAAGCAATGTTTTGAAGTATGAATTTCACAATGAATCTATTACCGTGTATGGATTGGGAATTGGTGTGGTTCTCTGTTTTTAGCTATTAGCTGTTTAGAAGATTGTTGTTTGATCTTACAAATGTTATTGCTTTTCCAGGTTTGTAGCTTCACACCTTCGAGAAGGATGTGGAGTGCCTTATACTTGACTTTTGGGCCAGCTTATATTGACACCTTCTCAGAAAAGTTTTTTCACTTGTTCTGGTATTACTTAACACATATTTTTCTCTTGCTCATAGAAACATAGAAAGATAGAAGTTGACAGCAGATAAGGACCGCAAGGCCCATCCAGTCTGCCCATTTCTTTTTCTATCTTATAAATGTGCCATCGGCCTTTGCTCTTTGCTCGTGGTCATATTCACAGATGCACATTATAGCTGTGAGTGGATATGCAGCAAAAGGAAGCGGGGACTGACACCACATGCCTCCTTTGTTGACTCTTGTTTACAATACCCCCATGAAGTTCTCATCTCCTCTTGATTGGAAGCTTAGCCCCAGATGTTTCTCCTCCCCTTGCCACAGATTCTCTCATCCTATAATACTCTGACTCTCCTACTTGATAATGGGTGAACTTATTTATAATACATAGAATGCCCAAGGGTTAAACTCACCACTTAAGAGGAAAAACATTCTATCTCACTTTAAAAAACTAAAATCCAACATGGCATTTTTGCATAAGACCAAATTACTCATGGTTGTCAACACTGCATGAATCGTGACTGAGTCGGACAGTCACTGCATTCCTCAGCCCCTCTTGCAAATTGAGGGGTGATCATTGTAATCAACAAAGCTTTGAGGTGGACACCTAGCACTGTGGAACAGGATCCCCAAGGCACAGATCATTGCTCTGATGGATACTCCTGCATGTTCCATTCTTTTGGCCAATATCTATGTCACCAATGAGAACAACCCTGCATTTTTTCATGACCTTCTCAAAAGCTGGAGAGTCTTAGACCTGACTCAACTCCCTTGTTAATTGGTGGGGATTTTAATCTCACCCTGATTCCCAGTATGAACAGGAGCAACTCTAACTTAGAACAGCATGTCAAATGCTCTCAGGTGGTCTTGCTGCTCATGAAGTGCCATAGTCTTGTGAACATCCACAACGTGTTCCATCTGAGGAACAATGACTACTCATGCCATTCAGCATCTTACAGTACTACTAACCATATACATCTCTGGCTAATGTCTGCCCAGATGGAGCAGGCTGCAGTAGATGCCAGCATCCTGCCACTGGACATTTCGGGCCATGCATCTGTCCATCTTCTTTTTTGTCGGGAGCTCTGGCCCTGTGGAAACTAGATCCCCTGCCCTTGAAGGATCCAGAGTTTAGCCCTTGGATTCGGTAGGAAACATGGCAGTTTCTGTACAAAAACCATTAACAGGATACATTGACTAGTAACACCTGGGAGGTCCTAAAGGACAACCATGGGGGCACAATTATTAGAGTTGCAGCTTGCAGATGCTACATTGAATCCAGACCAGACTACAGATCTGATGTGTATAAGAAGATTATGAAGCTCACGATGGTAATAAATACTGTGCAGGCCAGAAAGGCAGAGATAGCAATTTTATGGCTGTGGCACAAGTACCAGCAGGGAGGAGAAAGTGGGGTATGCTTCTAGCCTGCTGCCTCTATAAGCAGCAAGCTGGGAGATTTATAGCAAGCCTCAAGGACTCCACAGGGTAGGTCAGGACCACCATTAAAGAAGTAAATAACATTATGTGTCACTTTTACTCCACACTTTACTCCTCTCCAGCACCACCTGACATGGCAGCTATTTATACAGTTCTCCAATCTCACCATCTTCCCAGGCTAACATAACAGCAGGCAGATCTGCTAGAGTCCCCACTCACCCTGGAGGAGAGGAGAGGAGAGGAGAGGAGAGGAGAGGAGATAAGCAATGCCTTACTTTCACTAAACTCTGGTAAAGGCCCAGGAGAGGATGGATACCCAGCAGAATGTTTCAAACCTTTGGCCCATCTAATATCCCCACTCCTGTGCCAGGTCTACGAGGAAATGAAGCTAACTGGCTCCCTCCCACCCTACCTCCAAGAAGCAACCATTACTGTCCCATTGAAAAAGGGGAAATACCCCACTCTTCCTAGTAGTTACCATTCTATGTCCCTCATAACACCGATCAGTAAAGTTTATGCCAAATCCCTAGTGGCTAGGCTGTACACCCTCTTGCACCACCTTGTACATCCCTTCCAGGTGGGCTTTGTCAAGGGCAGGCATACAGATGTGTCAGCCACAATGAAGCACAGTAACTTACAGTAATGACATGTCACAAAACCCTGCATGACAAAAGGCCTTAATTGCCATTGACTTACAATGGCCCCTGCAGTAAATTGCAGTATTCTGTGATATTCTGCAGCATTTCTCCACTTCATCCTGGCTTGACACATCTGTAGCTCCAATCACATATGCTCACTAATCAATCTAATGCTTGCCACCTCCTCACTTTGCACAACAGCAGCGACAATAGCTATAGACTTTGAGAAGGCACTTGACTCCAATGAATGTAGCTACCTGCACCTGATCTTGGCCCAGATGGGACTGGGACCTTGATTTCAGTCATAGATCTGAACCATTTACCCCTTTCCCATGGCTAGGGTCTTGACAAACTCTTTTCTCTCTGGCCTCTTCCCATTAACAAAGGGACAAAGCATGGCTACCCCCATCTTCCTCCTACTCTTTGTTCTGGCAATCAAGCCCCTTGCAGCTGCAGTTCGCCAGCACAGCCAGATAACAGGCATTCAGACTGGGGAAAAGGCTCATTCCACTCCACTATATGCTGATGATCTGCTAGTTCTCCTGGTGGATGCACCACCCTTATTAAAGCCCTTCCCAAACCTCCTCGCACTGTTTTCTCTGTATCAGGACTCTGGGTAAATCAGTTTAAAACAGAGGTCCTGCCAATTGTCACTGTGTGGCACCTTCCTTTGAGAAGGTAGACCTTACATGGTCCACTAAAGCCATAACATACCTGGACCTCCAGTTTACACCAGAGATTTCTAAACTGTATGATGCCAGTCTCACCGCACTATTGTTCGAAACCAGAAGAGAGTGTGACCAGTGAAGACCCCTGCAACTCACTCTGGATGGAAAAATTTCAACTTTCAAAACAGTGACAGTGCCTAAGCTGTGTTGTGTCCTGTCCTACATCCCTCTTGCACTTTCCCCAAGGTGGTTGCAACCACTGACAAACTGATAAGGAGTTTTACCTGGGAGCATGCTCACCCATGGTATAGCCATGAAAACTCCACTCCTTACATAGAAACATAAAAGTTAATGGCAGATAATGACCGCAAGGCCCATCCAGTCTGCCCATTTCTTTTTCTATCCTATGAATGTGGCATCAGTCTTTGCTCTGTCAATGGCCTATCTATTCATACTCATCTGTATTGCTCCCTTATGCCTATCCCATACCTCTTTGAAGCCCTGCACTGTATTCATATCCACCACTTCCTGAGGTAGGCCATTCCATGCATCCACCGCTCTTTCTGTGAAAAAAACTTCCTCACATTAACCCTTAATCCGCCTCCCTCTAATCTCATGTTGTGTCCTCTTGTCCTGCTATTGTTCTTATACTGAAACATGTTAGACTCTTTCACCTTGTTAATGCCCTTAAGGTGTTTGAATATTTTGATCATATAACCCCTCTCTCTCCTTTGCTCTAGGGTGTACATATTGAGCTCCATTGATCTGTTCTCATATGTTTTCTGATGCAGTCCCTGCACCATTTTTGTTGCCCTTCTCTGGACTGCCTCAATTTTGTTAATGTCCTTGTGAAGGTGTTGTTTCCAGTACTGCATGCAGTACTCCAGATGGGGCCTAACCAGTGTCTTGTAAAGAGGGATTATTACCTCCCTCTTCCGACTTGTGATACCCCTACTAATAAACCCCAACATCCCCCTAGCCTTACCTACTGCTTTAGTGGTTTGCTTGGATGATTTCAGGACATTGGTGATGATGATGCCCAAGTCTCCTTCTTCCCTTGTGACTGCCAGCAACTCCTCTCCCAGCCTATAGGTGGCTTCAGGGTTTCTCTTCCCTATATGCACGATCTTGCACTTCTTTGCATTAAATCCCAGTTGCCACTCTTCTGACCATTTTTCTAGTTTATCCAGATCTCTTCTCATTCTACCCACTCCATCTGGATCATCTACTCTGTTGCAGATCTTGGTGTCATCTGCAAACACACAAACCTTACCCTCCAGTCCATCTGCAATGTCACTGATGAAAATATTGAAGAGGACTGGCCCCATCCTTGTAGATGGACAGTGGCTGGAACCTTCCCTGGCTATGGGATACCTCTGGGACTACTCTACAGGACAGACCCTCTTTTGGTTAAGACCATTGGGTATCAGCTCCCCTCAATGGGTGCACATGGAGGCTACAGTACTTCCAAGAAGGTGGCTAGGGCCACTCCTCAGCTACCCCATTCCTAAGTTTGTTAAATCTTACCTAACTATACCACCATCTCTGCTGTACTGGAGCAAAATGCACAAATAGCTAGGGACATCTGCCCTTCAAGTAGAACATGGCCCCATATGAGATAACCCCCTGCTTGTGGTGGATAATGAGAAACTCTGCTGGCGCTTTTTGAGAGGTAAGGGAAAGCTGTCCCTCAAGGATGTGCTGGTACCTCACTAACATCTGATATACTCTTTTGAAACTGTGCAGCATCAATGGAGAGTGCCCAGGACTGAGTTTTGGAGGTTCCTCCACCATCATAGTGCAGTATACAGCCTGCTCAAAAACAAGGCCCTGTGGTCGGAGTCACAGCTGTCAATTACACTCTGGTTAACCTTTGCAAAGGACCTAGCAGGCAAAATATATGAGAAGATTCATAATGGCATTCCTACCGTACATAATCTGACTAGTCCAAGGGCAGATGGGAGGCCATGCTGAATGCCCAGATGGCAGAGTAGAACTGGGTGTTGTGCTGGATGTTGTGTCAAAAAACTTTACAGATGTCTGCAGCAAACTAATTCAGAACAAAATCATGCATTACTGGTTAAGACACCTGCGGTGCTTCACAGGCTCAAGCTACTTGCATCAGTTGCATGCTGGAGTTGTGGTATGCCTGGGAGGAACATCTTACACATCCTGTGGTCATGTCCTACTATTCAACCTCTCTGGGATGAAGTCTGCTCATTAGGGACTGAAGTGCTACACACCTCAGTTTCCCCTTGATCTCATTTATTTCTTCTGGGAATAATATTGTTAGCCCCTGCCCTCCAACCTGCTGGACACAGATGGCTGACATTGCTCTACATGCAGGCCAGACAGCTTCTCCTCTGAAAATGGCGTACTCAGTTTGTTTCTTCATACTAGAAACTGCTGTCAGGTCTAATTCAAATAGCAGCTTTTGACAGGCTATCCCATATAGCAACTTGATTCAATGGCAAGGAACCAGACCTGTTGGGTGGCGTACCTCATATCCTTAACCCCTAAAACCGGTATAGGTTGACTGCCTCAGCTCCCCAAAACACACAGCAGGATGGCTGACCCATGTTTCTCTGATGCTAGAAGATAACCCTTCTGTGTATTGCAACTGTACTTATGGACTCTCTAATTGCCTTAACAGTTCACTGTTTGAGATGTACAGTATTGCATGTCTGATGCTTTGGAATTTTTATGGCTGCATGGGCGGTGCTCCGCAAATGTATTGCAACCATTCTGAAGAGTAGTACTGTGGAAATATGTGACCAGACTGCTGTCCGGAATGCTTCCACAGTGCTCTGATACAGTTTTACTGGTTATATTTATGTAGCCCTTCTCCTCCAACAGCCACATAAATACACCCATTTTGTGGGGCAATACTTTTTCTTCCATAACTGTGGAAGTGATGGCCACTGTGCCCAAGATGGCTGCCGATTAAAACTGCAAATGAGCGATTATCATGCATGCACAGTTCTAATATCACCACCATCTTGGGTATGGCAGCCTCTAGTGTAGTGAAAGCATTGAGTATTCCCCAAATTGCTCTTATTGTTCTAAGCAGCCGTATAGAGATGCAGCGAAATTTAATTTCGCCAGAGAAATTCTGGTGAAATCACCAGTTTTGCTGTGTGAAACATTTTGTGTAATTGTGCCCTTATGGTGATATTTTACCTGTAAATTTCAGTTAAATTTTGCCTGTGAATTTCAGTTAAATTTTGCTGTCAATTTTGGCAAAATTTTGCTGTCAATTTCACCTTTCGCCTGCACATTTAGCCACATGTAAGCATCAGGCAAAATTTGGGGGGAAGAAAGCTTATTACATGACTTTCTCTCTAGCAGACTGCAGCTGGACAGGAAGCCAGACTAAATGCACTTCCTTTAGAGCTGTTTCAGCCTAGTAGTAGGAAGTAGGAGAGAGACTACAACAGGAGAGCTCAAACTTGTCTTTATAAAAAATAGTGTTTGTGTGTGTGTGTTTGCAACTTATTTGACTTGTGATCTGTTCTCCATTATTTTAAAAAGTTAATATTTTCTGTTAGTTTTTTCTGCATTTTTATTGTGTGTGTGTGTGTGTGTGTGTGTGTAAAACTCCCTTACTCTCTCTCCTTTCTTCTTCTCTTTTTTGTAGCAAGGAGTTGTAGGAGGAGATAGGAGAGATTAGAATGGATGGGAAAGGTAGAGACAAGGTGGAGACTGGGAAGAAGGCAGCTGGACCACCCCCATCCAGTGTTCACATTAATAGGTGGGCCATTATGTATGTGTCCACCAACAGCAGCAGGAGCATGTTCCCCCCACCACCCAGGAGGAGAATGTAGCCCCCCACTCCCCAGGAGCAGCATGAGCCCCTTGTCCCTTCCCAGCAGCAGCAGGATCCTTCTGTTGTCCAGCAGCAGCATGTGGCCCCCACTTCCAGGCAGCAGCAGCAGCAGGAACCTCCAGATACCATCCTCCCCAGCTGGAGCATGCACCCCGCCTCCCCTGAGCAGGAGTATAATGTGCCCACCAGCCCCGGGACATCAGCTGTTGGCCCTCTCTCAGAAAGTGTTATCAATTGAGTAGTGTTTTTTCGGCAAAAACACCAATGATAATACAGTTGTGATCTGCAACTTATGAGGCAGATCTGTTAGAAGGGGCAAGACCGGGGGTCATTTTGGCACCGGTGGCCAAAGGAGACATCTGCAGCATCACCTCGCTGCAGATTGGCTTAAAAAACAGAAAGAGTTGGCAGAAGGTAGAGGGGCCCGTGGTGCTGCTGAGCAGTTAGAAGGTGAAGGGAGCCAGCAGGAGGCAGGAGCCAGTGGTCAGCAGAGGAGCTGCAGAAGGTGGTGGCAGCAGCAGCAGCAGGAGGCAGCTGCAGAGCCCCCATCTCCTTCACCCCACAGACACAGGCATCGCCAGGTTCATGGTGGCAAGCCAGCACAGCCTGCAGCCACCTCAGCCACTCATATGCCAGCACCTGCAGCAGTGAGCCTTGTAGAAGACCTGACAGCCTTGCACAGAGAGGTGGGAGCTCTGCACAGTGAGTTCACTGATTTCCACCAGGAGGTCAGGGGGACCTCAGGAAACTCCTTGAGGAGCAACAAAAACTGTTTGCCCTCCTGACGGAGCTGTGTGTTGGTGGTAGTGGCAGGGCAGAATCTGTACCTGGCACAGGTGCATTGTAATGGTCAGACTCCAGACCAGTCAACACAGCACTGGCAGCAACATTTTTTTTTTCTTTTCTTTCTCTTGTCCTTGCTTTCTTGCTGTCACTCTTCCTTCATCTGCACCATCTAAAATAACAAAAAACTTATACATATATATATATATAGTAAGCATATATATATATATATATATATATATATATATATATATCTGTCCTCTTCTACTATATCCTTTTATTTGTTTTTGTCCACCTTTTTGTGTGTTATGCAGTGTTAATGCTCACTCCCTTTCCTTTTTCATATGTACACCCTGTCCCTGACCTGACCCTTATGATGCACCCCCTGTCATGTGTTATTGTCTATCAGTCACTTTTAGTCTTTTTTAGCCATAATCACTGTACCCTTCTACTTGGTTTATGTTAGTCCCTCTGACTTATGTATTTCCTCCTTCTATCCACACATGTCAAGTATTGTAATTTGTAAATTGTTCCTAGGAACAGCATTTTTTTCCCGAAGCTATGTGTGATGTTGTGGCTGGCAGCAGTTGTTTTGGCTGTGTGCAGGATTAGTCTGAATGAATATGTACACAACAATCATAGAAACATAAGCACTTTTATTGTGAAGTTAAACATAATGTAAACTTGTTTTGTGCTTAACACACGTGTCCCCATGGCTTGCCACAATGTTAACTTCGTGTTATAGTGCCCAACCACACAGCCGCCACCACCCAGTCCAAAATGTGCTCTAATAGAGCTATAGTTTAACACAGCCTCTTGAAGCCATGCTGTGCAGAGTAGGCATAATAAGACGAGACATATAGGATGACATTGAGAATGTAGAGTGAGACGGAGTGTTGCCACTGTCTAACATGGCCCATAATTCCAGAAATGTTTCCCAAAAAAAATGTTACAGTAAATCAAGACCGAAATCAGGTCTCAGTCATGATGTTTTAGGGTGCCCCTCCACCACCCAGATATTAAATAGCTGTTTTAGGGCCTGTTTGTGAAATATTTCTGCCCGAAACTCACTGCTGCCGGTGCCAAACGAGGCCTACAAGTCCAAAAATGTTTACCAAAAAATGCTACATCAAATTGAGACTGAAATGTGGCATCAGTTCTGATGTTTTAGGCTGTACCATTACCTTAGGGACCTGAAAAGGGGTGCCAACCCATGTAGAGAAAATTAATTCCTCCTGCAAAAATGCTGCTGCTACTTGTAATTCTTTCCTCCTGCTGCTGCTGTTTCAATTGATTGAGACAGAAATGTGCAATTATCATTTTCCTATCCCTATGGTGCTGTACTGATTGTCTAGCTGTGTTGACTGACTGTCTCTGTGGTAGTAACTTGCCTGGCGGTGGGGGAGTGAATGACATTTTGGTGCACTGCAGCTTGCTGCCTGCTGCTGTCTCTGACTACTACTTTCCAAGTTGCCACAAGATCTACAGATCTGGATGGTTGTGCCTGGTGGCTTATCTTCACACAGTCCATACTGCTGCTGCTGAACACGTAAGTATCTGTCTTCATTTTTTTTCCTGTGCAAGGTAAGGGTGTTAGTGGGTTGGTATTATGGTATCTTGAGTTCTAATATGCTTGTACTGCTCTTATATTATTTTTCAGTGTGATGTGGATGACATCATCATGCCGGACCGTGAGGGAGCTCTATGGATCTTCCCAATTTCCCAACTCAGATGGTAAATATTGGAATTTTCATACAAGTGTGCTATGTCTGTTACTGCCATCTGGTTGTCTGAGCTCGATAGTAATTGTGTTATATTTTACTTTTGCCAGCATCAGGAATTCCAGCGAAGTTAAGTATCATTCCATCCTGCTGCTGTTGCTGGCTGCTAAACCAAATTTGGGGATTTATTTCATTGTGTGATGATTCTACTTTCACAGTCCTTGAAGAAAGTATTTCTTCATTTTTTATGGTCCTCTATTTGGGGGGACGGTCACGGGTGTGGTGGGGGTGGAACTTTTTAACAATCCTCAAAATCTGTTCTTATTTTTTTCTTATTTCAAGGTACACAGTGCTGATAGGGGAAGGGGAATGCCAGCTAGTGCTACTGTGCTTCGTCATGGACCTTGGTCTGGATTGGAATCATGTGCACCACACAGCATGTTCCTGTGGTGAATGTTCTCAGTTTAATGACATTATGGGGCATGGTAAGTATACATTTTATTCTCTGTTTCTTCTTCCAACTTATTAGGTAAAACCAGGTATGCAGATTGAAGAGCATATACAATTTTGTTCTTATCTTTGGTCTTACTTAGGTCATTTTCTTCTGTTGAGGTTTCATCATATGTCATATCTTGATAACTACATGATCAATCCAGGCCATGCAGGGCTGTGTTGTGCCTGTGGAAGATAGGGGTGTTGCTTGAAGATGTTGGCCATTGAACTGGTGTCCATACCATTACCATTAATAAGTAGTCACCGGTGCTACCCACATAAAGGGAGGAACAGTGTGCAAAAACACATGGTTGAGATGGTGTTTAGTAAATAACTAGGTGGAGAGGTGTTAATGTCTTGTTTAATCAATTGAGATTGCATAGCTGCAGTAATCATGAACATTTTGAATCCATTCCAAAGTGAGGACAGCAGGACCTTCCCCCTGCTCCTCTAACCCCCCCAGGTAAGGAACCATTGTGGTTTAGGTTCACCTTAACCTGTTACTGTTTCGTAAGTAACCTTTTTGGTGGTATTTTATGTTGTAAGTTGTTAAGCCTCTTCATGATTACTTTGGTAATTAATGACTTGCATCATTAAAGATGGCCACCATTTCTCAAAATGTGTTCCACTTGTGGTGTTAACTGTTGAATTAGCATGTTACATTCATATGCTACTTGTACTAGTCTAGGAGGCAGGGTTCTTGTACATGTCACTGATACTAAGTGGAAGAAACATTTTTGTCAGTTGCATGGAGTGCATGGCTGTGTCAGGTCAGATCAGGTCAGTTGACAAGAGGGGGTAGTGGGGCAGTGTGGAATTTGCCATCATGGGCACTTTTAAGGATAACCAGACAACATATCTTGATGTAAGATGGGGTTCATATAGTAAGTCAACATGAAAAGTAAGATATTTTTGGAAGAAAAATGTTATAACTGTAACCAAGCAATTGCAGAATCTTTATGATTAAAGTTATTACATTGCTGATGCTTTATATAGGCTTTGGGGATTGGTGGTGAGGTGACCAATCAATGGGTTATTGCCAAGGATGATCGATTGAAACTTATACACACTGTAGCACATAACAACACATTTCCATAACCAATACAATGGTACAGAGCTAAAATAAGGTATAACATACACACCCCAGATACCATACTGTGACTTGAAAATTGTTGGGAGGGGGCCTTGGAGTAAACTCTGTCTTTTTAAACTTCCAATTCCACATCATCCAAGAAGGACCCCTCACAGTCTTCAAGACTGGAGTTCTCATCAGGTGGCAATTCTCTCAACATTGCTGCCTCGTCCACCTAGCTGCCAGTGGATGTCTTAGTCGAGGGATTGTCATCATCCTCGTCACCGAGACACAGTTCCTGTGGCAACACCACTGACATCACTGTGTTGTGTGGAATGTGCCTTTCATTCATTTTGATAAATGTTAGCATGGACACATTCTTGGGTGACAAATTGGTCCTATGGTCACTCACAATTGCCCCAGCTGCACTAAACACTCGTTCCACAGTGACACTGGATGGTGGGCAGCTCAGGTATTTCACATCAACTGATGTTAGTGGTGGCCAGTCCATCATTTTACTGCTCCAATACAGCAGTGGCTCATCATTAATGGCAAGGTGCTTTGGGTCCCCCATGTAGGCCTCCACCATTCGTTCTGCTGCCCGGAGTCCAGCTGCCTCATCTGTCTCCTTCTCCTCCTTTTCCTCCATATCTTCCACTCCCATCTGAAAGTGAACATCCCAAATGGGATTGCTTGATGTTTTCTGCTCTGCCTTGCCTATTTTCTCTGATTGGCTTGCATGTGAGCCACTGGTGGTGGTGGTGGCAACACCCGTTTTTGATGCAGTGCATTCATTTTTCATTTGTGCAGCATGCACCAGTTTAATGAGTTTCTCTGTCAACTGTTGTACTCGCTGATGACCTCCTTCATTTATAGCAGGCAGGCCATGTTTGTGGCGTAGATCCAGCATGGTGGCGATTGCAAAGTCAGCTGACTGTAAAATGCCAAACACATGTGTGTTTGTGTCCAGCACATGGAGCATGTGATCCATTAGATCACAAGTGCCATGATCTCCACTTGCCCCTATCTGGTGTCTCACATTCACTAGTGTCTGCCTCAGCACACATATGAGGGATATGGACTGACTTATACAAGCAGTGTCCCCACTCACTACCTGTGTAGCATGCTGGAATGGATGGAGAATGCATATTAGCTCATCAATTTGGTGTCACTGCTCTGTTGTTAGAGTGATGGTCACTTCAGCACTGTCATGGGTGGTGTGCAGCAG
This sequence comes from Neoceratodus forsteri, assembly GCA_016271365.2. Taxonomy (NCBI): domain Eukaryota; kingdom Metazoa; phylum Chordata; order Ceratodontiformes; family Ceratodontidae; genus Neoceratodus; species Neoceratodus forsteri. Next base: position 766,324,964 of record CM057452.1, on the reverse strand, counting down.
CAGGTATTCTGACACAGCCTTATGCTGTTCATACAGCCGCTCAAGATGTACAGTGAGGAGTTCCACCTAGTGGGAATATTAAGCTTTATCCAGTGCTGAGGCAGATGGTTATTGTGCTGTAGCTCAAGTAGAAGGTCACGGGCCTTTGCAGAATGGGCTAAGTGGACACAGATGCGAAGGGCAACAGCAACCATTTCCTTAATGTCCGCATAGTTGAGAAACTGCTGAACAACAAGATTAAGACAGTGTGCCAGGCAGGGCAATCTGAAAAACCCACCATCGCTAATGCACTTCACTATATTGGAGCCATTATCACTTGCAAGGAATCCTGCCATGAGTGACTGTGTGTGTAGCCACCCATCAATCTCGTCCAGCAGAACAGTAAGCATTTTTACAGCCATGTGAGAACCTGTGACACTTGTCATACTCGGGGTTTCATGCTGCCGAATACCAGGTATGTTGCTACCACCACAATTTTGCTTCACGCATGTGTTGCCATACCCAAAATGAAGTACTACCCCAGGCAACTGTGCCCAGTGTGCTGTCATGCACAGATACAAGTTTCCTGCTGTTTGTCCACTGGTCCACATATCCATGCTAAGATGGATATAGTGTGATGCATTATGCTTCAATGCATGTCTAACATAATTAGCAACTCTACTGTTCAGCTCTGTCATGGCACACTTAGTAAAATAGGTTCACAATGGAACTTGCCATTTGGGACAGGCATGGGCCATCAACCTGCAGAAACCAGCATTCTCTACGAATGAGAATAGCAGCAGGTCAATGGGCAGCATTTCAGCAGTGGCAGAATTTAACTCTCGAGCAGCAGCATGATTGGGGGGGGTACTTTGTCTGCTGCTCAAGGATGGTCTTCAGAGTGGGCTGCATCTTTGGGGCTGTCCCACCAGAACACAATACTTGTGGCAGCAACGATTTTCTTTTAGGGGTAACACTTGACTCTTGGGGCTGTGTAGACTGCATGAAACCAGTTATTTTGGTTGCTTGTGGGTGTGGTGGTGTACTTTTCAGACTCACGGGACTGGGACTCGCACAGCCACTGCTATGCCCACTACCCAAGAGATCAAACGATTGCTCACCCTCTTCCTCCACCACCGACCCACTCTGCCCTCCCTCTTCCTGCTCTTGCTCTACTACATGAAACTTGCTACCAACAGCTCTGGCATCCTTCTGGTGTTGCTGCCATCTCAGTGGGTGCTTGTTTTTCAGGTAGGCATGTTTGCCTGTGCCTATGTGGCTTCCCTTTTTCCCCAACTAAAACGGACTTGACAAAGTTGGCATATTGCTATGGTCTCATCAGCAGGATCTAGCACCTAAAAGTCCCAAACTAGGGACTTTTGACCTCTGGACTTCAGATGCTTCTGGGACTGGGATAGTTCAGAAACAGGTGTGGAAGTGCATATTTTTGAGCTGCTCTCATCACTTCAGTAAAACTACATTTGGGAGGGGGGGTTACTTGACTGCTTGGAGGTTTGCTTCTAGGCTTGGTGACAGACTGACTCACAGGCTATACATGTAAATGGATTAGATCACCCTTGACCTTTTTAACTCAGGCTCCCAAGTGGGATCATCCCACATAAAAGTCACCCCAGTCATCATCATCACCACCAATAGAGATGATGTCCTTGTATTCCTCCTCCTCCTCCTCCCCATCACTGTCTTCTTGGAGGATAGCACCTTTTTCTTTCTCTACAACCATCATAGGGGGCTGACTATCCTTATCTCCAGAATTATCAGACTCTTGTTGAACACTATCATCACCAACTCCTGCAGGAACATGGACCATCACACTGACAGACTTAGTATCACCTTTCTCCGAGTCCTGGACCACTGTTCCTGTGCTGATGTCAGTGCCTCCCAGTCCCTTCTTCTCACTGTCAGCATCTCTTACTAGCATGGCTGCAACAGTTTGAGCTTTAAAAAAGGAAGATACAGGTATGCCTGACCCAGTTCAGCCACCAGCTCCTTTGCTAGTTCCTACCGCACCACCAGGACCCACATCAGAAGATACTGATGCAGACATATGTGTGCTTTCACTGCTGTGGCGAACTGAAATGGTACTTTTTTCAGCAGACTTCATAGCTCCCTCACCCACCCTGTACTTGGCTGCTTCTTAGAAGGCATTTCTGCTGACTGCTGCTTCAAAGCTTTGCCTTTCTCTGTGAGTATTTGAAGAAAGGATGTATTACTACTAACTGTGTGAATAACACCTCACACCATCACATGTGAATGACATCACACACCTACAGTACTGGCTTCCTTACAAGTCCAAACACAATCAGGACAAGTACCAGCACTTAGAGTACAACTAATATCGTATATGGTAGGCAGTCTATCCTAGTAAAGAACAAAAAGGTAGCTTTTTTTCCCCAAACAGAAAGGAATTGAAGAAACACACACAAGGAATAAGGGCAAAAATGGTCGACTTTAAATACAGATCACCTGTGTCCCTAGACAAATAAAGTATTGTAATGTGTTATTACTTAGCACCACATTTTTTTTTTTTTAATATAAGGGTAGAGACAACCATAAAACTGAAACAAAGGCAAGTAGTACCACACAATACGGTAGTGGTCTGGATGGGAGGGATCACTAAAAAAATCTATTGAAAATGACTATTTTAATATATACTGTTTTATAATGCGTGCGTCAGTTGTTGCGCAAACAATGCTATAAGAGAAAGGGTAAAGTAAGTGAACTTAAACAGGAACACTGCGCAGTGTGCAGAGTCAAGCTTCAGCAATAGCACAGGGGAACAATTCAACAATGCAGTGTGACTGTAACTGGACAAGTTCAAGCAATCAAATAGAAGTACTTAATAGAACTGTTGATTTTAACAGTTTTAGTAACACAAGTTAACACTCAAGCAAACAGAACTAACTACAAAACAAATAAAACAAAGGATCAGCTCTGTGTGTTTAAAACTTTAGAATTCACAATCAATTCACAACTAAAAGTGGAAGAATGGTATATATAACACAACTAACAGTGGCAGGAACTCTCTCAAACAGGACGGAGAAACTTTTCAGAGAAAAATAAATGCCAAGGTAAGACAAAATTAATAAGAAATAACAGTAAAAAAATAATTCACAATTGTGAGTAAATATCAATCTGCTTGGCTAGTAATAGCCTGCATCACTTTACACTCTACCCCCCTACCCCAAACAACTCTTTCAAAGATACAGAGAAAAGTAAAACCTAATTTAAACTAAGCATTATACAAAAATCCACAAAATTAGAAAATGTTCCTTAGCAGCATAGTACCACTAGGAAAAAGTTTATATTTCCAGAAATTTGCTCTCAAAAACAATTTCTAGCAATGTTTTCAAAGGCTTTGTTGGCTCTGATGGACCACAACAGACTGCTCTCCAACTCAACATACAGCAGAATGAGCTGGAAACAAGGTATAGGTGACTTTGGACCAATTTACCCACAATGCATTACAAATTTCACCTTTGGACAAAAACTTTGCTGTTAAAATCAAAAGTTATGCCAGTGAAATTACACCACAAGGTGAAATATGGAGCATCAATAGGCGAAATTGGCAGACCAACACATTTAGGCGAAATTTCTCCATTTTACACAAAATCGTGAAACCAAGCGAAATTTCACTTTGCATAGGTGAAAAATTTCACCAAGGCATGTTAAGCAAGTGTAACCCCCTTGTTACCCGGGGTTACTAGAATCCAAGTAAGACCTAGTGGTAGGCAGGGAAGGCAGCTTGTGAAACTCCAGTTAAATGGGTTTCACACTGTCTCACTCTGTTCTCATTCACAGCTGAGACTTGAGAGATGACAACACCATAGAACTGTCGCAGCTGCATAAGCCACATTGGAATCTGCAGCTCAGGGAGTGAGTTTAGAACTTTGGGAGTTTTCAAAGTCAGTCTTCTGTTTACCTCCAAACAGAAAGGCAGTTTCTGTTTACCTTTTGTTGGAGAAGGAGGTGTGATCCTGTTTACTTTTTGAAAGTGGTAGAGACTGCTGTCCAGGTCTCAGTGCCCCCTCCCTCCGGGGGGGGGGTGGAAGAAAAGTCCCTCTGTGGATTCCAGGGGCAATCCCCTATTTCCACTATGGAAGAAAGCTGCCTGTTTACAGTGTCTGTTCTTGTATAACAGTAAAAGAAGTGGTATTTCGCCTGTGGGGCACCTGCAACGAATGGGTGAGTGTTTTGCTCCATTTGAAGGGGCAAACCAATTGTTTCATCAGTTTGGAAATATAAAGGAAGTTGGAATGTGGACTGCTATTTGGGAGGACTATTTTACTAGGACAAACAAATGGAGCAGTCAAAAAGTCTAAAGTTTTAATGGATTTCAAGTAATGCTGTAGAGGGGGTGCTTCAGGTCATCCACCGTTTAATCTACATTTTCACAGTTTAAGTTTATGTTTGTCCAGAGAAATGGCCAGGTATGGGCTGTGGGAGCTGGAGGTGGGAACACCCCCCATCTTTAGTGACCAGGTCCACCTCTACGGATTTCTTCTGTGATTTGCTACTTGCCTCATGCGCCTGGCCAGTGATGAGGTGGGTACCCAGACGTGGGTCGCAACTTGAAAATCTCTGTAGGAGTCGCAGACTCTATGTGGTGTGGGGAGCCACAGGATGGGAAATATTCTCCTTGTTTGATGGGAGTTCATGGAAGTAAGAAAACAAATCTCTCTAGGAGTCACAGACTCTATGTGGTGTGCAGAGCCACAGCTTGGGAAAATATACTCCTTGTATGATGGGAGTCTCTCCAAGTAAAGTTTGGGTTCATTCTCAAATGGACCGTCAGTCAAGTGGTCGGCAGGGGAGCCGGGCCAGTCAGGCTGTGTATCCAAAGCGCATGCAAGTCCGGGCTGAGTGCCTGGTGGGTCCAGAGCCAGACAAAGTAAAAATGGGTTCATTCTTCAAGTGGACCGCCTTTAGTATCTATCTGCATATACAGTGAACGTAGCCCCTTGGGGGACCATTCAATGCTTTGTCATGTGTCAGCTAGTTTTGAATAAAGCCACACTGAAAAATCCCAATCCTGGTTCTGGACATTACAGTTATTGCTTCCTGTAGTTGGATTTACTTGGGTGCCCCTGTGCAGAGTAGCCAAACCTAGGTCCCTTGTGCCGGGTAACCTCATCCTCCTCGAACCCAGGTCCCCACCAGGTATTGCTGCTAACGCCAACAGCATGCCACCTGTCGTTTTAGTAAAAAGGCAGGGGTGAGGGGTTACGTAAAGTTTTGCCATTATGCAAAATCAAAAAAACATACAAAATTTTGTTTCGCATTGGCAAAATATTTCATGTAATTGCAGAATTACGTAAAATATTTCGCCAGGAGAAATATTTCAATTTCACACAACACTACAGCCGTATCAGCTCTGACTAGAATTTTTTTCTTTTAGGCTAACATTTCCTGAATTATACAGTCACAAATAAGATTCTGTAATGTAACCAAAGCTGACTGGCCCCACACTGGGACAGTATTTTCTGTACTTCCATTTTCAGGTCATGATGTGTTTACTGTTATGTACCCTAATGTGTTTATGCTACACTGTTTATTTATACATCCTGCTAAAAGATATATACTAATAAAATAATTAACTGCAGAATAAAGTATTGCTGCACTTCTATCACAGGCCATCCATTCTGCACAAGCAAGGATTATTAATGGCAGACAGATGCTGGCAGTGTCTCCAGACAGGAGCAAGTCTCACACACATCCTTTGTGCCTGCCCACACATTACAAGCTATTGGGACAGTATTAAAGTCATGCCAGACAATTCTGGGGAACAACACAGTTCTGGTTGGCCCGTTATTTTGCCTGGGTATCTCTAATCCCACTGTACCCAGGTACTCCCCAACTATGCTGTGGATTACAGCTGTTAGTGTGATTGTGAATGCTTATTACTGTGCAAATGAGGTCCCCAGATGTCCCTTTGCCAGCTGAATAGCTGCTTGATGTGGGGCACTTGGCCACCTTGGAAAGGTGTCTCACAAGAATGCAGGTACCCTCACAAAATATTATTAGATCTGGGCGGGGGCATACTGATCGCAGATCCCTGTTCCTCTAATGCTATGAGATAACCCTCCTGTGCATGACAACTGCACTTACAATTTCTCTAATTGCCTTAGCAGTTCATATTTGAGACGTATTGCATGTCTGATGCTTTGGAATTTTTTTTTAGGTTTAAATTTAGGTTAAAATTAGGTTTAAGGAGTCCCACTGAGAAAGCCACTTCACATGGTGATATGTAGGGGACTGTTTGACTTGCACTGTGCATGTCTATGCACCTAATTTAATAAAATAACAGCCTATTTGAAGTTGGTGTGTGTGCTGTTCTTACATGCATACTTACATACATACATACATACATAGATGCCAGCAGATTAGACCCACTGGTCTATCGAGTCTGCCTATCACAGCACACTGGTATTGTACAGTAGCTGCCTCACCCTCCTAAGTTTATTCCCCCTTCCTGATTCCCATCCTCCTCCCCCCTCTGGTTCCCACTACCCCATCACCATACCCCTGGGCCTATCCCAGTCCCTCTTGAACCCATCCACAGCTCCCATTTTTACCAAATAATTTGGCAGGGCATTCTAGGGTGCCACAGCCCTATCCGTAAAATAATGCCCCCTCACCTCCCTTCTGTAACATCCCACTCTAACTTCAGGCTATGGCCCCTCATAGGCCCCTCTTCCTTCAATTTGAACAGACCTCCTTATTCCCCATGTTGAACTCATGTAAGTACTTGAAGGTCTCAATCATTTCCCCTCTATCCCTCCTGTCCTTCAGAGAGTACATGTTCAGCTCCTTAAGTCTGTCCTCATATGCCAACCCTGCCAGGCCACTAATCATCCTCATCGCCCTTCTCTGGACTCTCTCCAACAATACAATGTCCTTTTTTAGGCGTGGGTGCCATAACTGCCCATAATACTTCAGGTACGGCTTCACTAAGGTGGTGTACAAGGGCAGTATAACTTCCCTTTTCCTGGACAATATCCCCCTGGCAATACACCCAAGCATCTTGTTAGCCTTAGCTGCTGCTCTCCTACACTGCTCTGAGTGGTTCCCTTTAGTATCGGTCATTACTTCTAGGTCCTTTGCTACTGTCACCACAGTCAGCTGCATCCCTCCCAAGTGGTAGGTGTACCCAGGGTTCCCAACACCTAGGTGCAGGACACTACATTTGCAAGCATTTAACCCCAACTGCCACATGTGGACCCAGTTTTCCAACCTGTCAAGATCATCCTGTAGCACCCTCCTACCCCCTCAACATTAACCACTAACCCCACTTTAGTGTCATCAGTGAATAGACTCATTTTACTCCTAATGCCCTCCCCAATGTCCGAAATGTACACGTTAAAAAGGATAGGCCCCAATACAGACCCTGTGGAACCCCGCCAATGACCTCCCTAGACATCAAGACGTTACCCCCAACCACCAACCTCTCCTGTCTATTACTAAGCCAATTTGCTACCCACTCCACCAACTGTACCCCAACCCCCAGTTTCCTCAATTTACAATTTAGCCTACCATGCAGGATAGACTCGAAAGCCTTGCTGAAGTCCAGATATAGGACATCAACCAGCTTACCCTCATCTATGGTCCATGTCACCCAGCCGTAAAATTCAATTAGGTTTAATTGACATGATTTTCCCCAGATAAACCCATGTTGGTCAGCATCCTGAGAACAGCTCCTTTAAGATACCCTCCATCACCTTCCCCACAATGGTTGTCAGGCTGACCGGCCTGTACTTCCCTGGCTCATCCCAAGGTCTGCTTTTGTAGAGTGGCACAGTATTGGCCAACCTCTAGTCTAGAGGGACACATCCTGTTCTGAGGGAGGAGTTAAATAATTCTATCAAAGGGGACACCAAGATAACTGCTAGCTCCTTCAAAACTCCAGGTTGAATGTCATCTGGCCCTGGGGCTTTATCCATTCTCAAGGACTTCAGAGCCTTCCACACCCTCCCTTCCTGGATTTCCACATCCGTGAGAGCCCCCCAGTGTGTGCTGTATTCAACCCCCTCCCTGAGGCAATGGCCCATCCCTTTCCTTAGTGTATACCGGGCTGAAGTAGTCATTCAACACTTCAGCCTGCTTCATCCCCCCTCTAACCATCCATTCCCCTGCCTGAGCTTACTTATCTGCCCTTCCCCTTTACTCCACTCCCTCACTTACCTAAAGACTTTACTCTTTTTGTTCTGGAACTAGACTGGCAGCAGCACCTTTGTGAGCTGGGGAGTGTTCTCCACCTTTCCATTTGCACAGTATACGTTGCAGAGAGACTTTGTAATATTCGAAATGCTCAGGGCCTCCCCCCAAACACCTGAATAGCTCCCACTCCCTACTAGACTGACCACTAGCCCATGAATCTCTCTTTCTCTTGAACTATAGTCAGCAAAGATGACAACTGGGGTCTAACTCAGGGCAGCAATGGTAAGAGCACCTTATGAGTTTTCATTTGTTCAGCTGTCACATACAAAAATTATTGAGGGGTGGGAGGAGAGTAGATAAGGGACAATGGCATATTGAATTTTTTCGTTGTTGTGCATCTTCAAACTGTGTTTTATGAAAAATATTTTATTATTGTATCTCAGTGAAATCCTATGTACAGTGTTGTGCTGTCTTGAAATTTCAATAAAAAGTTTAACTCATAAAATGAAAAGTGCAAACATTTACTGTGTGTCCAAAGGTAGAAAAAAATTTGAAGATGCAGAACTACCACCCAGCTCTTTGGCTAGCTCTTAAGGCCCGATTCTCAAACAACGGGTCTTTGGATTGGCACAAGCTGCGGCAAAAAGCTGCTTGTGCTGATGCCATTGTGCCAGGGACCCTGCACCCTATTGTCTATTGGGCAGGGTCCCAGTGGCTAAGTCCCACGGCTTGCAGCAACCAGGGCCAGGCGCCAAACTGAGGGTGCACCGGCAGTGTATGTCACAAGCTGCAGGGCAGATATGTGCTGTTCCAATCCCTGTCAGGCTAGAGGCACCCTTCCCCAATCCCTGAATGTGCCATCATCCGTTCTGTAATAATATAAGCATGCCCCCTCCCCAAACTCCAATTGTGCCACTAGCCCTGCTGTAAATTAATAAGCATGCCCCCCTCCACAATTTCCATTTGAGCCAGTAGCCCTACAACTGTATAAAACTAAGCATGCTCCCCTCCACAATCACCCATGCTGCTGGTGTCGTGAAATAACTGCAGAATCCCCTCCTGGTGATCAAGTGGTCCCCTGCCCCAGCCAAGCAGGTAGTGCCCATCACCTATCACACCACATCCCATAATTGAGCTAGCACAGCCCTCCACTCACATCCCCTGTAGGTGCTGAGTAAACTGTTATTTATTTTGCTGTACTGTAATGTGTACTCGATGATACACCTCCTGAGGATGGATCATAAGAGTAGGGGTGTAGCTATTTGTTTAAAAATGGAACTGTGCCTTGTTGGTGTTCCAGCGTGGATAACCAGATCCTTCGAGTGTATCAAGGGGGCAGGTGTAGGTTGCAGGATACTGCTCATCTGCTGTCCACCCGGTGGTGAGAAGGAATTCCTGCAGGAAGTCATGGACTTCATCATTGACAAGATGTTGGAGTTTCACAGATGATTGATTCTGGGAGACTTCAATGCCTGGGTCAACAATGAACTCTCAAAATTTGGTCAAGACTTCCTCCAACTTATTATCTCATTGGGTCTTACACAGGTAATTACCTCTGTCACCCACAATTATAGTCACTTACATCTGGTGTTCCTACTGGGGATAGTGATCTCCGGTCTGGTGGTGGAGCCAGTTGGATGGTCTGACTATCAAACCATAGGGTTCAGTTTCATGGCTCCCCCTAATAGACCTGCCCCAATGGAGATGATCCGGTACTGCCCTTTAAACGGTGTGACCCCAGACTGTCTAATGGCGTTACTGGATCTAGCGGGCTGATGAGTGAAAGCTTGGAATCAGGGAATCTTTTATGCACGTATAATGAGGCGGTAATGGTGGCCCTTGATTCCATAGATCCTGTTCATGTTCGCCCCCTCACTCTTCACCCAAAGTCCCACTGGTTTGATGGGGCTTTGAAGGAGATGAGACACGGCTGTCAAAAGTTGGAGAAGCACTGGTAGAAGAAGGGCCTGATTGATGACAGTCTTAGATTAATGGATCATTATAAGGTCTATCAATCGGTAGTCTCCCATAAGAAGATAGAGTTCCTGTCCAGGGAGACTGCCACTGCACAGAATCAACTGGCTCAGCTCTTCTGGACTGTCAACAGATTGTGCAATCCAATCTGTCTTCAGCCTCAGGGAGCGTTTTCACAAATTAAGTGTGATGAATTGGCTCGCTTCTTCGCAGATAAGGTTGCCATCATCAGGTCCAAGACATGTTTAGTCCCTTCTATTGGGTATTGTGGAGGTCAGCAGGAGGTTGCGAGTGCCCAGTTTACCTGGTCTGACTTCAGCTGGCTGGCAGTCACTGACATTGTGGGGATCATCCAGATTCTGTGACCAGCCTGTTGTAGTTTGGATCCAGGCCCAAAGCGTCTCCTTGTGGGACATGTTGAGGTGATTGGCCTGGTCCTGGCTGAGATAGTCTGGAGTTCACTGGAAGCAGAGGTGTTTCCTAACCCCAAGAAGGAGGTGGTTGTGAGACCTTTCCTTAAGAAATCTTCCCTCGACCCCAACTGTCTAGCTAACTACAGACCTGTCTCTATCCTACCCTTTGTGGATAAGGTCATTGAGAAGGTAGTTACATTGCAGCTGGAGGATCACCTGACAAGCCACAATGTCTATGATTCTCTTCAGTCTGGATTTAGGAAGAGGCATAGTACCAAGATAGCATTTATTCAGGTACTTAATGATCTCCTAATGGCGAGAGATCAGAGGACCCGTTCGATCTTTGTTCTCCTTGATCTCTCTGCAGCATTTGACACTGCAGACCATGGTGTGCTGCTAGAATGTCTCTGGTTGATCTGTGGACTGCTGGGTACAGTCCTCAGGTGGTTCCCATCTTTCCTAGCAGGTAGGTCTCAGGGTGGTGTCGGGAATTTACTCCTTGGTCCCTCTCCCCCATCCTGTGGGGTTCCGTAGGGCTCCATTCTGTCACCCATGTTGTTTGCAGTGTATATGTTGCCATTAGGAGACATTATAAGGTGGTGTGGTCTGAGTTTTCACTGCTATGCAGATGATACTCAGCTATACATGTCCTTTGTCCCTGAACATGGTGCTGCTGTCTCAGTTTTTAATGACTGAGGAATATCGCCTTGATAAAGCACCTGGTTCCTCCCACTGATCTTCCAACATTGGTCCGCACCTTCATGACTTCCCACCTTGACTACTGCAATGCCCTTTACCTAGGACTTCTGGGGGTTGATATCTACCACTTGCACCTAGTGCAGAACATGCCGGCCAAGCTGTTGACGGGTTTATCAAGATCATGCCATATCATGCCTGTGCTCTGTGGCCTGCTGTGGCTGCCAGTACAGTGGCTGATCACCTTCAAGGTTGGGTTACTGACATATATGACCCTACATGGTCAGGGACCTCGGTACTTGCAAAATCTTCTTTGATCCTACTGTCCCCTTTACCTACTCCGTTCCTCCATGAGGGACTGCTAGAGGTTCCCAGGCTCCAACTTAAGACCTTGGGGGGCCTGCTCTTTTGCTTGTGTGGACCCTACCCTGTGGAACTCTCTACCTTGTCGGGTTAGAGAGTGCCTGACCATTGAGTGTTTTAAGATCACTTTCAAAACATTCTTATTTTGGTTACTTTTCCAGAATCTTTTTAAATCCATCGATATGGGGTTTTAATTAAATATGGTATTATTTAAATATGGATTAGTTATATTTATATTTGTTGTTTGAATAATTTTATCTTGTAGAAGTGCTATGATCCTAAGAAATGATGCTTTTTATGAATAAAAATGGCTTGACTTAACTTTATCGGGGTGGAGCTAGGACCATAGGTACCTCAGTGTGTACAGAACATCAAAAAAGGTCAGCACCAGCACCACATAAGTAATGCCAAACGCAATTATTTGTGCACAATATTTTATTGTATCAGAAAATCATTTAAGAATTGCAGCACCTCAAGTTCATGAATAAAGGTAGAGGCACCCAAAAGAACAATGTTTGACTTGACTCATTTTGCCCACTCACTGAGCTTTCTCAAAAGGTGAGTAAGCAACAGCACTTAGGGTGAGTCACTGCTGCGTTGGGTGCTGATACCTTTATTCATGGACTTGAGGTGCTGTACTTTTTAACTACTTGTATTTGGCATTTCTTACAGTATGTGGTGCTGGTGCTGACCTTGTTGTTGCAGTTCTGGATGCATTTTAGGTCTGGCACATCTATTTCCAGGTAGTGGTTTTGATTGTTTTTAACTTTAGAATATTTGCAGAAAATGTAGACGAGCAAAAATAACCATTTATCAAGTGGCCACCATATACAAAATTGTAAATCACTAGAAAGACCTCAGTCAGCAAAACATAATCTACGCATATCTTTTACTGATGATACAAATGTGCTGTCATGCACAAAATACTGGCACCATGGCAACAGGCATCTCCTGCTGCTCAGTCAGGCTGCCACTCCCCACTGTCACAGTGTTTCTTACTATTGATTGCCACAGCCTCTAGTAGTCCAGATCTGAACATAAACCTGCCCATTCTCTTATGTTTCAGCTGTTATTACAACAAAGCACAGATTGCAAATAGCCTGTAATTAAGAATTCTCTAATAAGGTGGTGGTGTTGGAGGGGTGTCAAGGAGCAACTGGTGAATTACATACCCGTCAGCCTTACCTCTGCAGTTGGTAGACTGGGGGGGGAGGCAAGGAGCAACCGGCAAATTATAGATCTGTCTGCCTTACCTCTGTAGTTGGTAGACTGATGGAATCACTGATCAAAGAGGACTTTGTGGACTACCTAGAGGGTCATAGTCTACAAGATAGTAAACAACATTAGTCTGTAGCAGGGAGGTCTTGTCAGACATACCTGATAGTTTTATTTGACTGGGTAATAAAAGTAGTAGATGACAGCCATGCTGTTGATTTACTCTACTTCAGTTTCAGCAAGGCTTTTGACTCAGTGCCATACAGAAAGATTGCTGAGGAAACTGGAGGACCTCAGAGTGGCTAGGGACATAGCTAGATGGGCAGGAAACTGGTTGAAGGAGAGACAGTAGATGGTGGTGGTAAAAAGGGTTCAGATCAGAAGAGAGGGCTGGCCCAGTGGTGCTGAGGCACTGGGTACCTTACCTCATGCCATGCCAGTGACCCATGTTCGGGAATAAGCACAAGTCACCAGGGGATGGACAGGGGAGAGGGCTGGGAGTGGATAGAGCAGCTGACAGGCAGCTCTCCATTCCTAGATCAGGGATGTCAGCTGTCTTGGCCTAAGACCACCACCACATAGAGGTGTGATGGTGGTGCAGGCAGTGAGGGAGTTGGAATCTATGCCAGGGTTTGGCGGAGCAAAGTCGACCGAGCCAAGGCATGCACGGGCACTTCCAGGTATGCACCCAAACTTGTTTGGTGTTCTGGGGAGTAAGGGGAAAAAAACATGGAAAAAGCAGGGGTGGTGACTGGATGACACTCCCACACTGGCTCCGGTGGTCCTGCCGAGGTAGTGGGGCTGGCCCTAGAGGGACCATGGATGTCCAGTATGGATGGCCGACACGAGCCACGGGAATAGCGGGAGGATAAAAACCTATATGGAAAAAAAAATAAGAAGAGAGGGAGTTCATGAGTGGGGTGCTCCAAAAATCTGTACTAGATCCTGTCCTCTTCAATACATTCATCAGCAACACCGGAGAGGGCATATGGGTCAAGCTATGTCTCTTTGCAGATGACCCAAAGCTCTGTGTTAGGGTAGATGGTGACAAAGGGATCAGGTAGATACAGAGGGGTCAACAAAGGTTAGAGAGGTGATCTAGGGTTTGGCAGCTGAAACTAAATGCCAAAAAAATGCAAGGTTATGCACCTAAGGAAAAAAACAGAACACAGTACTCGACGGAATGGGTTAAATTGAGTACACTAGAGCAGAGGAAAGGGACCTGGTTGTCATCATTAGCGGCTCACTTAAACAATCAAGCCAGTGTAATGAGGGCCATAGTAATGGCAAGTTCTAGAGCTGTGAGTGAGCACCCATAGCAACAGGACCCACACAGACCATACCAGATCAAATGGCCAATAGTTTATTAAAGTGCAGACAAATATTGCACACAAGGAAAGAATGGCCACCCATAAGGGAAAATACCAAATGACACTAACATTTCACCTAGCACCTGCTAGGCTTCATCAGAGTGATTTGAATTGTAAGAGAATATGCCCATTATATACATAAAATACAGATAATTCCAGGCACTAAGTGAAACTGGTATGGGCTGTGTGTTTCTTGTTGCTACAGGTGCTCACTCACTGCTCTAGAAATTGGATTTGCTGATCTGTCTGCAGCACCGTTGCCATTGTGATTCTGGTGCTCCTTTTTCTTGCTCTTGTGTTGTTCCATAGTAATTCTAATAGAATGCTGCGGTGTATCAGAAAGGTTACTGACAGCAGGAAAAATGAGGTGCTGCTACATACCTCTATATAGAGCACTGGTTAGGCTGCATCTGGAATACTGTGCACAATTCTGGAGTAATCACCTATGGAAGGAATGGGACAGGATGGAAATGCTGCAGTGCAGAGTGACCAAAATGATTCAGGGTGAACAGTGCAGATCTTATGAAGATGATCTGAAGGCTATGAACATGTACTCACTGGAGACTAGGTGAGAGAGGAGAGGAGAGGAGAGATATGATAGACCATTAAGTTCCTGAAGGAAATAAACAAGGTCAACTGTGGGAACTATTTTAGCAGGAGTATCGGGTCAGGAACCAGAGGTCATCAGGATAAACTGGAGAGGAGAAGGTTTAAGAGGGATATGTGGAAGTTCAGTTTGCAGAAAGGGTAGTGAGCAGTGGAACAGGCTGCTAGTAGGGGTGGTAGGCACCATCACCATAAATGGTTTCAAGCATTGTTGGGACACAGAGCAGGGTTCAGTGTTTGCTCAGATTGGTAGCAGTAGGTAGGGGAGAGGGAAGTTGGACTGGTAGGGTTAAAACCCTGTATGAACAATAGGTACAGGGATAGACAGGGAACTCCTCGCAGACTGGATGGACCTCTGGTCTTTTTCTGCAGTCATCGTCTATGTTTCTGCAAATATATATGTCTCTCCCCAGACCATTCAGCAATAGTCATCATCATCGTGGCTGCCTCGCTGATGATGACACTGGTCGACAACCACAGCATGCAACACACTGACTGCAGCTGCATAACACCCCTGCCATGACTAACAGGCATGAGCAGCATGATACATGACTTGCAGCACTGTCACTGTCCCCACTCAGTAGAGTATGCATAATAGACAACAGAGACCATACTTTCAACATGAGGCTAACAAGTGGACAAAACCAACAACTGTGGGGAGTTATGTGGAGGCCATAGGTTTCTTTTTTTTTTTGTGCTCTTCATATAAGGTTTAAAACATTAATTTAGTTAAAACATCCCAGTTATTTACTATGTCAATCTAATTCATTATTCATGAGGCAAAGGCCAGCTGTCATTGGGCGCTATTGAAGAAGGGTCCTGGAATACCCACCTAGCAGTAGTAAATGCTATGCGCCCCTATATGTTGCACAGGGCAAGGCAGACACACGACATTCACAATCGCATGCATGCGGTACGCACACAGGGGGTGTGAGCCATGGCTACATGGAGCGATGCACAGAGATCAAGTGGCCAGGATATGCAGACCTGCCCCTTGACCCTAACATATAAGGCAATGCTGGCCACACGATGCAGCAACATGTCTGTGAATGCCACACACAGCTGAGTGGGAGTACAATGGCGGAACAATGGAGGATGTGAAAGGTCCTGTGGAGGCAGATAAGGAAGGTGGCAGCAGAGGCAGGGGAAGGAGAAGTGGGTGGCATGGTGGTGGCACAAGATCAAGATCATGGTCCACCAATTTCAGCAGCGGGCAGGTCGTGGTGATAGTCATGGACATCTGGCACAGCTACACCAGATTGTATGGGGACCTGGCACTCTCCACAGCCCCGGAGGTGAAGGCCCAGATCTGGCTGGACATTCAGGCCAGCATCAATGCTGCGGGTGCAGAAGCAAGAACACTGACAGCCATAAAACACAAATAGCATGACCTCCATGTGGCCATCAAGAAGAAGCTGGTGGATGGCACACGGGAGTGGCAAGGCATGGGCAGAGGGTCCCTGGCACAGGACACCCAGTTGTCACCCGTAGAGCAACTGGTGGTGGAGACCCTCTCGGAGGCGGTGGTCCATTGTGAGGATGCAGTGGTGGACAAAGTGGCAGGTAGGCACAGTCTGTGTGGTGAGGACAGGGTGGTGGGCAGTATGCTAATGTAACACCATCACTACAGTCTCACCCTCTTCCTCCAGACATGGTCAGCATGCCACGGAATACAGCAACCTTCTGGATGCAGCCAACAAGATCATCCATGCCACAGCCAGCACCAAGCAGCACCATGCAATGGGAGGCACTGTCAGGTAAGTATTAGTGGCCACTGTTGTGTGAAATGCCACCCAGTATGTGGGACTGAAAGGTGCATTGACGCAAACTGCTTATGTCTCAACAGGGATGGAGATGGACACCGAGACCCAGCTGGACAGTAACAGCAATGGAGAGCTGACCGTCACCCACATGGAAGATGTGGACACCACCTCCAGGAGCAACGGCCATCAGGATGAAGGGGCCATGGACGGCAATGCCAGTGTCTGCACCAGCCCCGTAGGGCACTGCCCCCCTCAAGCAAGGGCACTAGTGCAGCTCCAGGTACCACACAACCCACAGCACCAACGGGTGCCACCAGACCCACAGACCCTGATGACAGCAGCAACGAGGGCCCCTCCACGAGCACAGCCAAATATGGACGTGCTGCCCGGTAAACCCCTACCAGATGGAAGAGTGAGCTGGAGAGGGACCGGCTTGTGGAACAGAGGAACACCATGGCTACCATTGCCGCCATGACTGAGGTCACCAGAGCCATCTGTGATGGCATCACATGGGGCACTGTGGTGCAGGAACTGATCCATCAGCACCTATGGGCCAAGTCTGCTGCACCCCCTGCTGCAGCCCCCCCAAGCATCGTCCATGCACCAGTATGGTGGCCACCCAGGCCACCTGCATAGACTCTGGCCCTGAGCAGACCATGTTTAGCGACATGCCACCTGCGCCAGACACATATGCTGCTGTAATGTCCCCATTACCATGCCCGGATGGTGCCATTGAGGGAGGGAGAGTTGACACCAACACTGCCGTCAACACCAGCCAGGACACCCTGGACACCGGTACACTGTTGTGCAGTGCCGGCATCCAGAGCCATGAGGGCCGCAGGGGTCACAGTGGGCCACATGCACATGCAATGCTGAGGAGCCAGGGCACATGTGCATCTCAAGGCTGCAGTTGCAACTGGATGGAACAGGACTGTGACAGCAAGGGGTACAGCACACAGATGCACATTGACACAGAGGACCATCCCCCCCCCCGGACCATTCATCAATAGTCATCATAATCATGGCTGCCTCCCTGAAGATGACAATGGCCAATAACCACAGCATGCAACACACTGACTGCAGCTGCGTAACACCCTTGCCATGACTGACAGACATGAGCAGCATGATACATGATTTGCAGCACTGTCACTGTGTGAATGTACCCTCCATGAGCACGCACCATGCCGCATGTCCACTAGCCATGCCATGCTCCCTGGGGGGCACAACAACAGGGGTAACAGCTCCATGGGGGGCACAGCATCACCATCAGCATTGGCATCATTCATGGAGTTGAATGGTGGCATCATCGGCAGTGGCACAGCGGCATGTTTGGCGATGTTGTCGACATGCAGCACACGGCAAACACACTGCATGCCTATGCGGGTGACAGTATGACTGTGCCCCCGATGGGCCCAGGCACCAGAAGCATATTTTTAGTAGTCCGTTGGTCCTCTCAATGATGCCCCATGTTATTCTATGGGCGGTGTTGTATGCCTTCTTTGCCTGTGTCCCCGGAGCCAGTATTGGGGTCATGATGTAGGTCCACAGGGGGTATCTGCTGTCACTGGCATAGAAGAATGGGATAGTGTGAGTGACCTGTCACAAAACCCTATGACAGGTGGAGTTGCAGGACATGGCTGTGTACTCACCCAGTAACCACCCATCAATGGATCTATCACACAGCATTATACCAAGGCCAGAGGCATCCAGAATGTAGGAGTGGTGTGTGTTGATCCTGAAAACCTGGCACACACATCTGTGAACATGCCATTGGCATTGCACATGACCTAACAGTTAACACTGTGGAATCTCTTTCTGTTCCGGTATGCCTCCTCATTCTCTGTCGGCATCAGGATGGCACTGTGCATGCCTTCGATTGCCTCGTACATGTTGGGCATACCGTGCATGTGCAGCTCCTGCTCTGTCCTATGCATATAGACATGGTTCCCCAGGTGTGCCAGCAGAGTATCAGTCACCTGGGCTATGGCATGGGACACAGAGGACTGGCTAACACCAAGTATGTCACTGGTCACATGCTGAAATAACCCACTTGCGTAGTAGGGGAGGGCACACATGACCTTGGTCTCCACCAACATTGCCCTGGAGCGGTGGGTCCTGGGAGTCGTGGCCACAAGGACCATGTCAGACAGCCATGCAACAATTGGCCATGGGAACCTGAAACATTCCAGGCAGTCTGTGTCCCACCATCCTGTGGCATCAACCCTCTGATGGAACACTCTGGGACATGGCAGCCTGTTCCTCCATCTCTGGTCGATTGCCTCCATCAGATACAGATGCATACCCATGCCTGACCAAATCCTGTACCACTGTTATACCTTCCCCCTCCGATGGTGCAGCTTGCAATATGCTACCCCTTAAAGTGTGCCACGGGTACCGGTCACCCACTATGTGGGTGTGGCACTGTCCACCATTGGCACACCCCACAACATGTGCCATGTGCCCAGACACACGCACAAGTCTGTGGGGTGACAGTTCTGTGGACTACAATGGCATACACAGTGGTGGACAGGCTGGCAATGTTCTCCGGCACCTCTTCAGGGTGTCGTAGAAGATCTATACCAACAACTGGTGCGCAGGAACCTGTGGCAGACCTGTGGATTCAGACAGGTGAGTACAGCATGTCCTGTGTGTGCAGCCCCATGACACTGTCTGTGTGGGTCATGTGACTTAATGCCTCTCCACTTGTCTCCCATGCAGGGCCCACACAGATGGCCAGAGCACATGGAGCTCTGCCTGCAGCTGCAGCTGGACAGGGCTCTGAGCTACTTCTGTGCCCCTGGTCAGTGGCTGAGGAGGTACTGTCTCCAGTAACTAAACTACATGATGCTCAAGGGGGAGGGCAGCATGGCCTACTATGAGGATGCAGGTGACAGGCATTGGGAGGTATATGTCCCATCTCTGATAAGTACTACTGGTGTGGTGATGCGGGCATGCCATGCCTATGGGCAGGGTGCTTAGGGTGTTGTGTGACCATTGACCTGTTCCCTTGTTGTTGCAGTGCTACAGGGGTCCAGTGAGGGGCATTATGCTGAGGAATCTCGGACGACCAGCACCAGTACATGAGGGGGACACCAGCACCACCAACAGTGACGACAACCAGCTGTGTAGCCAGCCTGAGCATGTATGAGGGACTGTGATTTCACCGGGGATGGACTGTGTTTAGCTCCTCACAGCTTGGATGGACACTTTTGAGAGTGGGGAGCTGTTGTTGCCGTATTATTGGATAGATGACCTGCTTCTGCTGTTTATCTCGGCGGGGAGGATAGCAGCTGTTGGATTAGGGGGTGACCTGTTGATGTTGTACTGCTGGTGAGGGGGGCATTGACTCGGTGTTGTGCTGGCTGCTGTGCTATAATAAAACATTTGACTATGCCACGTGTGTGATCATTGCCTCTGGGGCGGGCAGGGGTCTAGTCAGGGTGGTGCAGCTGTGCGTCTTCAATGGCCGGTGCACCTGTGAGGGGTGCCTGCATGTCCAGTGCACCACTTCAGGGTGTCTGTGCATGTGCATATTGTGTGGCATTCACACATGCAATGCCCATATGGCTTGCACAGTTCATGTGCCTGTCCCATATGGCATCACATTCACCATTTGCTGTGCCCTGTGGCCACATGCAGAACAGCTGCACATGTGTGGGGCATGTGGGTACTGGTCACCCATGTGGGCAGCCCATGCTCATACAGTGTGTCTTCTGTATAGGGCCAACATTGTACGGCATGCCTTGTGTACAAGGACATGCCGTATGATGTGTCCTGTGTACAGGGCCATGCCATATGACACGTCTGGCTGCTGTGCCTTGCCCATGGAGGTTGCCATTATTGATTGGCACACCCTACAGTGGCAGTGTGGCTGTCATGCCCACCATGCTCAGTGATGCTGTCCACCTTGCATACTGGCATGCCTTGGTATGGCACATATGTGTGGGGTGTTCTCCGAGGGTGTGCAGCTCCATATTGGCCTATGCCTTCCTGGGCACATATCTTTATATCAGTCCCTAGCCTGGCATAGTTGTGCACCCATGGACCTGCACGTATGTGTGTCGTACTTCTGTTAGTGCATGTGCACAGGTCACTTTATGCACATTTCCATGGCCAAGCCACCACAATCCAGCTTGCATTTACCCCGTGCATGGCTGCACATGTGTCTGCTGCACGCATACCTGTGCAGCCGGTTGTCATATCCCATGGTGCACAGACTTACGCACAGTGAGCAACATTCGTACATAGTGCCCATAGACTGCTGTACCAGTGTTAATCCCTTGGAAATGCCTGGTGCAGCTCAGAGCAGTCTGTGTTTGTAAACTTGCTCACCCCCCACAGCTAGCAGTGGAACCAGTGAACCAGAGGAATGGCTATCTCTGCAAAGCAGTGTGCAAAAGATGAAGATTAGTGTCCAAAATGTGGATAAGCAGAAAAGGGGCAAAATTCAGCAGGAGGGCAGACAGCAAGGAGAACCAGGGATAAATGACAACCAAGGAAGGGGCTGGAGTAGAACAATTAAGCAGTCTAGGGAGGTCAAATCATGGAAAGCCATGTGTGCAATGCCAGGAGCCTTAGCAACAAGATGGAAGATCTGGAGGCTGTCATGGTACAGTCAGACCTGGACATTGTGGCCATCACTGAAACCTGGTGTAATGATAACCATGACTGGGAGATGGCCATACCTGGCTACAACATATTCAGAAGAGACAGAGCAGGCAGGAAGGGAGGAGGTGGCACTGTATGAAAAAAATGACATAAGGGCCACAGAGATCCAGGAGGAACAAAATGGGGGAGAGATACTGTGGGTAAAGCTGGAAAGGAAAATGGGGCCAGCCATCCGCACAGGTGTGGTCTATAGACCACCAGCCCAGGAGGAAGAAACAGATAGGGAGCTGATGCTAGCCATCCAAAGGATGGCAGACAAGGGTGAGGTAGTACTGGTTGGAGACTTCAATATTCCAGATGCGGACTGGAGCATCCCAGCAGCAGCATCAACTAGGAGCAGATTTATCCTGGACTCCCTTCAGGGTGCCTTCCTCAAGCAACTGGTCATGGAACCAACTCGGCAGAAGGCAATACTGGACCATCTGCTCACAAACAGGGACAGTGTGATGGGGGTAACAGTGGGGGAGCACCTGGGTAACAGTGACCACCAGTCATTGTGGTTTGAAATCACAGAAAGAGCAGAACCAAACCACACAAAAACACGTATCCTGGATTTTAGGGGGGAAGACTTTGGGAAAATGGGTAGATACTTAAAAGAGGCATTAAGGGAAATGGGACAGGAATCAGGGGTTGAGGAACAGTGGGCAGTATTTAAAATGGGGATTACAAGAACAACAGAATTATGCATTAAGCAGGTTAGCAAGAGGAAAAGGAAGAGGAGACCATTATGGTTTTCCAAAGAGGTAGCAAAGAAAGTGAAAGACAAAAAGATTGCATTCAGGCAATACAAAAAGACACAGGCAGAAGGGGATAGGGAGAAGTACCAGGAGAAACAAAGGGAGGCAGGGAAGTCAGTAAGGGAAGCCAAAGCTCAGACAGAAGAACACATTGCAAAATCAGTGGTTAAAGGGGACAAAACCTTTTACAGGTACATAAGTGAAAAAAGAAAGACAAAGGGAGGGATAGTGAGACTGAAGGGGAGGATGGGAATGCGTGGAGGATGACAACAGTAAAGCTGACATATTGAACAGATATTTCTGCTCAGTCTTTACTGAGGAAGAGAGGTAATGGGTCTGAAGGAGTACAAGGGGTGAGAATGGTGCAGAAATGGGACAAGTCCCTTTACACGAGAAAGGGTCCTGAAGGAACTGGAAGTAATAAGTTGACAAAGCAATGGAGCCAGATGGGTGCACCCCAGGGTCCTTAAAGAACTAAGAGGTGGTGGCTGAACCTCTGGCTATCCTGTTTAGCCAATCACTGGAAACAGGGAGGTACCCAAAGACTGGAGGACAGCAGATGTAGTCCCCTTATACAAAAGTGGGAACAAAGAGGAAGCAGGGAACTACAGACCAGTCAGCCTCACCTCGGTAGTGGGAAAGATCATGGAAGCACTACTGAAGGAGAGATAGGTGGAACAGCTGGTTGTCAATGGACTACAGGACCCAAGGCAGCATGGTTTCACCAGGGGAGGTCATGTCAGACCAACCTCATTGAATTTTTTGACTGGGTGACTAGGGAGGTGGATCAGGGGAGGGCAGTGGACATGGCCTATCTGGACTTCAGCAAGGCCTTGACACTGTGCCACATAGAAGACTATTACACAAACTGGGGAATATGGGTGTGGGCAGGACAGTAGTGTGGTGGGTAGGTAACTGGCTGGGTGGCAGGACCCAGAGGGTGGTGGTAAATGGCTGTCACTCCACAGAGGGAAGAGTGACCAGTGGGTACCACAGGGATCAGTGCTGGGACCGGTCCTATTCAACATCTTCATCAGTGACATTGCACAGGATCTAGAAGGCAGAATTTCACTGTTGCTGATGACACAAAGCTCTGTAACAGAGTAGACACACCAGAGGGTGTAGACAGAATGAGAAGGGACCTGCAGAAACTTGAAGAATGGTCAAGGGTTTGGCAGTTGAAATTCAATGCAAAGAAGTGCAAGATAATGCATATGGGGCACAAAAACCCTGGCACAATATATCAGTTGGGGGGTGAGGATATAGCATGCACCAAGCAGGAAAGGGATCTTGGGGTTGTCATCTCTGATGACCTCAAAGTAGGGAAACAGTGTGACAAGGCATCAGGTAAAGCAAATAGGATGCTGGGATGTATAGGCAGGGGCATCACCAGCAGGAAAAGGGAGGTCATAATTCCGCTATACAAGACACTAGTGAGGCCCCACCTGGAGTACAGTGTACAGTTCTGGAGACCATACCTACGTAAGGACATAGACAGGGTAGAGAAGGTTCAGAGGAGGGCAACAAAGATGGTGCATGGATTGCATCACAAGTCCTATGAAGACAGGTTGAAGGAACTGAACATGTACTCCCTGGAGGAGAGGAGGGAGAGAGGGGATATGATAGAGACATACAAGTATCTTACAGGGAGAAACAGGGTGCAGGAAAACACTATTTTTAAGCGAAAAAGATGTTCCAGGACTAGAGGGCATGGGATGAAGTTGGAGGAGGACGATTCAGAGGAAACATGAGAAGAATTTCTTCACAGAACGGGTGGTGGACAAGTGGAACACCTGCCAGAGGAAGTGGTGGGGCTGAAACAATCACGGATTTAAGAATGCATGGGATAGACATAAAGGAATTCTGGAGGTCAGGGTTGGGGGGAGGCGGACTTCTGGGAGGCAAGCTGAACTTACAAGCTCAAATGGGCAGACTGGGTGGGCCATAGGCCCTTATCTGCCGACACTGTCTATGTATCTATGTATTTATGTATCTATGTAACTGCCCCCTCTTACTAATGTGATTAGACTTATAATCACAATAATGACCACACAGCATGTGATTGCATGAGGATTAACAACCAGCTATGAGGGCTGGCCATTGTCTGTGCCTCTGCCCCCCGCCCTCCACAGCCAGTCATTAATCCACAGGAAATGTCTGGCTATTTGGTCTTTATTACTTAAATATATAATATTATAGTGATGCAGGAATGCTACTTTAGTTAAGGTTGTTTTAGGTAAAGGTTAAGGTAAAGTAGGTTGTTTAATGTTAAACCTCTAACTTTACACTGCAATAGCTTTGCCACCATTCAATAGATTTGCATGACATTTTGTATGCACGGTCTTAGGGCAAGGTCTCTAGATACTCCATGTTTTGTTCCAGTCAGATGTGTGGATTCTGAAACCCAGATAGCAAAAAAAGTGAAAAAATCTGTTGTCGCCTAGCTTCTAGCCAGTTTGAAATTATTGGAAAAAACATTTTTTTGAAAACCCCCAAAAATGATATCCTACAGAGACACCAACACATGTATATTGCTAATCAGGACCCCCTTAGATGCATACCACAGTTATGTTTGGGGAAAATTCCCCAGAAATGCAATTTAATACAGTTTAACGTCTCCTTTTGAGTTAACAGAGCCGCACCAAGGTGAATGGGGTGCTCAGTGACATAACTAGTCATGGCACTTACCCAAAACAAGTGGTAAATAGAGTCCATACCAGTTCATGACTTCAAATCTCCATTTAATATTGCTCAGCATTTTAAAGTCTGTTTTGTGACCTGAATTTCTTTTTTCATATGGCCATATGAAAAGGAATAGGGTCACATGAAAAAAGATTCCCTAAATACGAAAAAAGAATTTGGCCTTTTTTTCACATTATTTTTTCATGTGAAGCAATCTTTTTTTCATATGAAAAACATAACCTCACAAAAAAATCCCCAAAAAATAAAAACAAATGTGGTCTTAGTTTTTTCACATTCTTTCTTCTTGTAAAGCAATTTTTTTATACGAATGACACAACCTCATGAAAAAGATCCCTTCATACAAAAAAAAAAGAATTTAGACTCAGTTTTTTTCACATTCTTTTTTGGTAGTAATGACTCAGCATCACGAATAAAAATCCTTTCATGCCAAAACAGAATTAGGACTTATTTGTTTTCCACATTTTCCACTTTAACACCCATAACTCTGTCAGTATATGGGATGATAAAGGCCTTATTGAGTACTACATCAGTAACATATAACAGCCCCCCAAGAAATTTTGGGACAATATCAAAACAAGTATTTGTCAATGCTTAATGTTGATTGCATTGGTCCTTTGAGTTCGCTCAGTGGCCCTCTGTCAGACACTCATTGTGTTTCTCCCTGTGCTGCAGGCTGCAGTTTAGTATTGGGCTCCTGCCTGCATTGGCACCCTTTTCTGTCCACAAAGAAATCTGCCGCTGTCCCAACAGAGCTCCGTTGAGGTAGATCACTGCCCCTCTCTAACTCACTCATTCTGTTTCTCCTGGCGCTGCAGGATGGCCTTTTGTACTGGGCTCCTGCCTCTGCTGGGGACTTTTTCTGCCCACAAAGAAATTTGCAGTAATCCCGACACAGGTCTGTTGAGCTTGCTCACTCCACCTCTGTCACTAGCTCGTTCCATTTCTGCCAGCACTGCAGGCTGGTCTTTTGTACTGGGCTCCTGCCTGCATTTCTGCCTTTTTCTCGAGACAGCTTTGTTGAGCTTGCTCAATCCCCCCTCTCACTCGCTCATTCTGTTTCTGCCGGCACTCCAGGCTGCCCTTTTATACTGGGCTCCTGCCTGCGTTGGTGGCTTTTTCTTCCCACAAAGAAATCTGCAGTCATCCCTAGACAGCTCCGTTGAGCTAGCTCACTCCCCCTCTCTCACTCACTCATTCCATTTCTGCTGGTGCTGCAGGCTGGCCTTTTGTACTGGACTCCTGCCTGTGTGGCTGCCCTTTTCTGCCCACAAAGAAATCCGCAGCAGTAATGATAGAGCTCAGTTGAGCTTGCTCAGTCCCCCTCTGTCAGTCGCTCATTCTGTTTCTTCCGCCACTGCAGGCCCCTGCATGCATTGCTGCCTTTTTTCTGCCCACAAAGAAATCCACAGCAATCCAAACAGAGCTCCGTTGAGCTCATTCACTCCCCCCCCCCACACTCACTCGTTCTGTGTCTCCTGGCACTGCAGGCTGCCGTTTTGTACTGGGCTCCTGCCTGCATTGGTGCCATTTCCTGCCCACAAAGAAATCCACAGCAGTCCCAACAGAGCTCAGCTGAGCTCGGTCACCCCCCCCCAACTCGCTCAACCCTAATCTGTCCCAAACACTGATTTCAGACAGTGACTTCAGTATTCTGTGCCGGAAGCATGAAAACACATTTCAGCCAGGATGTGAAAAATGACGGCTGTACTGTTCATAAGGAGGTGTGGAAAAATGCCAGTGTTGAAAATGTGGCGTGAAAATATTACTAATTTGCAAAATTACAAGGGTGCGTGGAAACTGCACAATGCATGCTAGTAACACAGTCATTTTATGGAGTTTCATCACAAAAGTTTCAACACAGACATTTTAGGACTTCTGCTCATGAACAGTGTTGGTGTGATTTTCTTAATGTGTTCCAAACACGGATTTCCCACAGCAACCACGCTATTGTGCATTGGAAGAGCGAAAACACATTTCAGGCAGGATATGATAAATGACAGCTGCACTGTTCATAAGGAGGTGTGGAAAAATGGCAATGTTGAACATCTGGAGTGAAAATATTGCAAAGTTGCAAAGTACAAGCATGCGTGGAAACTGCGTAACGCACGCCTTAGCACACTCATTTTATGGACTTCCATCACCAAATTTTCAACATAGGCATTTTAGGACATCTGCTAATGAACAGTGTCACTGTCATTTTCATAATGTGTCCTGAACATGGATTTCCCACAGCAACTGCACTATTCTGCCCCGGAAGTGCGAAAACACATTTCGGCCAGGATCTGAAAAATGACAATGGTTGTGTGCACAAGGAATAGCTTCGCAAGCATGAAAAATAAGAATCACAAAAGCAAAAGAGCTCTTTAACAAAGTATTTTACTGAATTCTATTCATGCTGCAGTGTTACAGAATCAGCTATTGCATCAAAAAGTACCCCAGCGCCTTTACTCCCTCAAGTCTTCAAAGACTTATTTTTCCTGCTTTCAAAGCTATTCCTTGTGTGCACAACCATTGTAGATTTGGTTAATTTGTGGAGGACGGCTACCTCCAGGAGTGCAGCACGGGCTGATTATGACTGTTCATGGTGTTCTTTTGGATTTATCTGAAAAATGACAGCTGTACTGTTCATAAGGAGGTGCAGAACAATAGCAATGTTGAAAACCTGGAGTGAAAATATTATAAATTCACGAACCTATGATTGTGTGTGAAAACTGCACAACGCACGCTTGTAACACAGTCATTTTATGGAGTATCGGCACCAACTTTTCAACATAGGCATTTTAGGACCTCTGCTCATGAACAGTGCCACTGTCATTTTCATAATCTGTGTCGAACACTGATTTCCCACAGCGACTCTGCTATTCTGCGCTGGAAGTGCGAAAACACATTTTGGCCAGGATGTGAAAAATAATAGCTGTACTGTTCACAAGGAGGTGTGGAAAAATGCCAATGTTAACAATCTGTCGTGAAAATCTTGCAGATTCACAAAGTTACAAACGTGCATAGCAACTGCTCAATGCACGGTCATAAAACAGTAATTTTTTGGATTTTTTCCACCAAATTTGCAACATATGCTTTTTGAGAGCCCACCTCATGACCACTGTCACTGTTGTTTTGTTAATCAGTCCCAAAAGGTGATTCCGCATAGTGACCGTGAAATCACCTTTCAGGACTGATTAATTCCATGACAGTGGCAGAATTCATGAGGAGGGGTGCCAAAAAACCCATGTTGAAAATTTGGTGCCAAAATCCCAAAAAATGACTGAGATATGCATTTAAAAAAAAAACGATTTATTCCGTTATACAGCTTACCACATTTCCTCAGTTCGCGGTCAGCTTTGAAGAGTGCAGACGTGTTCCCGGTCCACCGAAGATTGTTGCGCCAGCCTCCAGAGATACGTATGGGGTGAGGAAGTGAGGGGAGGTGGGGTATGCAGGTTGCCGGAGGGGGGCGCAGATGGCGAGGGACCATTTTCTTCTTTTTAGGAGTAAAAAAAAAAAAAAAAAGATTTTTCGGGCCTTTTTTTTGTTTTTGCAGGTACTTTTGGCAGGCTGGGGTGGGCTCCCAGCATGCCACCTTTGTGTTTTGGGGTAGGGGGGCACTGGAGCCAATGGGGATTGGGCACCCCCATTGGCCATACTTGGTGTAATGAGCCAAGGGGGATTGGGCAACCCTCTCAGCACACAAGAAATGGGGGGGATATGCTGATGGGGATTGGGCACCCCCGTCGGCAAACAGAAATAAGGGGGACATAAGCCGAGGGGGGACTGGGCACCCCCCTCAGCACACAAGAAATGGGGGAGACAAGCTGATGGGGACTGGGCTCCCCGACAGCAATAGCCCTGGAATGAGGGTTTGCTTCTTCATTGCTGCAATGATGAGGCGGCCCCTGATTGCAGCAGCTAAAACTTTGGAAGGTTGTGGCACACTGGCTGAACTAGAGTCAGCAGCAGCGTGCCACACCATTGGGGACAGCGGGCCAAGTCTTTAAAGGCTGTGGGGGCATTGGCCACAACAGTGCCATGCCTCCACAACCTGCTTCTTGCAAAAACTGCCTCAATATGTTTCTTGCGCTTGCGCGCAATCAACATAAAAATCATTAAAATAAAAAAAAAATACAGTTCTTATTGGATAACACTGCAGCTTCAAAAAGCTGTAACTCTGTTAATCATTGGTATTAACAGATGATGTATATTATTTATTATTTATTTTTTTATTTAAATTTCAGTAACCAGGTAGGCCCAGTGAGACAACACAGTCTCTTTTTCGGGGTGGCCCTAGATCAATAGACATCAATAATATTTATCAATAGAAAGGACTTAATGAGTAATACAACACTAAGCCCAAAATAAATAAGAACTGAAAATGTTTCATCCCAATAAAAAAAAAAAATACAAGGAAGTACATAAATTGCTTTTCTCAGGATAGCCCAAACTGTAATGTTTTTTCCTTTTGCTGCTTGCAGGGTGGGGGTGGGGTTGTTAGGGTTGGAAACATTTCCCTAGTTTTGTTGGTTTAACCCTAACTGATGAATTAATGATGTTTTTTGCAATGAAAATACAGTATGTATAGTTAGGCATGTATCTTATTGAATATGAAGGTTCACTCAGTGGTCCTTTCACCAAAATGTCATAAAGTAATCTTCTTATTCAGTAAGAAATACTTCATTATACATATAAACATCTAGACTATTTAAGAAGTAGCACACATGAAACAAAAAGTGACTATTTGTAAACCTGCAAATATAATTACACGTAGTCTCAATCTTTACTGCTACTAGTCTGTGCAAGGAATGCATTTCATCAAATAAAATTTCATACTAGCAGATACATCAAAGGAGATTGAGGCAGTATAGCACAGTGGTCTAAGGCTCTGAGCTGCAAATCTGGTGACATTCAGCAGACCAGACCTGGGTTTGAATCCCACAGCTTCCACTTGCATACTGTGTGACCCTACGCAAGTCACTTAACCTCCTTGTGCTCCCAGGTTGCTTCTGTAAAAAAAGCTTTCAGCTTAGTGTGCTATACCTGGTTAAAGAACTAAATAAAAAAAAAAGATCGCCCAAATTGAATTTGCTCATATAAAATGCAATTAACACATTTAGAAAACCTAAGTCAAACTGAAAAAAATGTTATTCAGCTGAAGGCAAAATATGTAAGACATAAACCTAGAAAACAGTTAACAATAGTATTAGATACACAATGTACAAATCTGATTTTAGCACACATAAGGTAAAATATTGATCACAAGCAGTACAAAAGTGCCACAGGCAGGAAAAGTTTTTTATAAAAAATTGTTGAACAGCGTTAAGAATAACATCAAGTGTGTCTTTATTTAAACAGTGTTAAGAACAACAATCAAATGGATTTCTATCTGAAGCAAAATATTTAGCCAGTTACCTCTCCTTTTAATTGGAAGCGCATGTTGTAGACCCACAAAATTAATGCACTATGGATCAGAGTGTTGGGACTACTGAAAGTGCACACAAAGGGTATTAGACAAATTTGCATTCATGATGGCTCAAACATGTTCCTGAATATATGCACTTTTTTGTCTTAGTTTTTCTGTGCATTCTTCTTTCCAGCTTGATGGATTTACATAATGTTTTCTTTCTGGATATAGCAGACTTCAATGGGTTGTAGGCAGCATTTCTTCTTCTGTTTCCTCCTGTTCTCTTTCTGTCCCCCATACCCTGTAGGAACTTCAGCACTGGGACAAAGTCCCCAATGTGAGTATGCATTGGCAAGTTAATGCCATATGCAGTGTTGTGCATCCCTCCTTCCCTGTGTCTAGCAGGCTCTGCTATGCATATACTTACAGGTGGAAGTAGTGCAGTGGTAAGTGGCACCCTCTCACCAGGAGGGGGGGATGGTCCTCTAGGATTCTTAATCTTCCTCCCATCTAGCTGGTACCTGACAACCTAGGCTTATTGTTGAACATGGGTTGTTGGCATTGCAAGTGGTAGCCCCACCATTGTGCTGACAGGCTGGCTTAGATATTCAGTTTCAAAGCCAACACCAATATAATATTGGGTGCATGAACACCATGTAATATACACAACAAATGAGGATGTGCAAGTGATAAACTGTGTTCTCTCTACTAATTTTCCTGTTAACAGATGGCATTTTCAGGATGCCTTCCACTTTGATCCGTCATGTGTTCATTTAATGGTCTACAACATGTTCCTCCACTTGAGAGGGGACATAAAAGGACAAATCTTCTGCTTTAAAATGAAACCCACTGGAATGTTACAATACTCTTTAGTAAGAAATAAGACATCAAGGAGTGTGCGATAGACAACTGAAGTGCATGGCCTGGGGTATTGTGAGACTTGTACCTTCAGCCCCTGGCCATGCTCTAAAAGTGTCTAGCACACACCTACAGAGTGTTGTATTGTGTTTATAAAATGGCCAGTTAGCATTTTAAAAAGAAAATCACAAACTCAGTTTTTAAATTAACAATAAATATTACTTTATTAGACTTAATTTTGTTACACATGGAAAAATAGTCCCCCATTTTTGTGGTGGGGAAAAAAACATTAAACATAATAAACCCATGATGCACTGTTGCTACAGAAAATAATACATTTATATGCCAAATTATACATTCCATGTGAAATTAATTGGCAGTTTTGCATGTTGAACTGCCCACTGGAGAAGCATTCCATTGGTCCCTTAGTTGGAACGGTTGCTGCTTCTGTTGCTTGAGGCTTCTCAGAATTTCCTGCAGTGGAACTGGTCTTTTGTTGAGCTGGGGACACATTTGGACATGGAGCTATGATCATCTCCATTTTTTCTTTCTTCCTTGCTGGCTTTCCAGTAGCTGCTCAGCCTACCTTCATTCCTATGCATTGTTATGCTAATTATTTCTCTACTCTGAAGAGCTGCATCTGATAGGAACTGAACTGCAATGACTCTCCCAGAATGGTTAGTGTATCTTTGGCTTACATGAGCTCCATTGCTTAGCCTGCTCATCATAGCACCCCATGGACTTTACACTATACCAGACTGGTAAGTGTAAAGGTAGCTTGTGGTAGGCATTTTAGATGAAGGTAGAGTGCTTTCAATTGCAATAATAGTTTGGAGATATATTTTTTATAACTCCTGATAGGGCACAGTGGGTCTTCAGGGATGGAGTAAATGCAGCCACGATGAGACTGTTTGTTGAGCTCCAGGGGGCTGCTGTGGTTTTTAGTTTGTTCATTAAAACCCAGAGTCAGGTACTCATGAAAATTGTCATCTTTTTTTAACTCAGAACTTGCTGGTGTTAGCTACATTAAGCCCTCCTGACACACCTGGTCATGTAAAATTGTATGTTCAGCCAGACCTTCCGGACTAAGCCAGACACAGCATCAGATTAGAGGCCTGAAGAGAAAAATAATTTCCTTCAGGACTGATTTGCTAATTGGTTCACGGTGTTTGTAGGTGTCTTTTTTCTCACACCTATATACTTTTAGGCTTGAAGTGAAAACATTGTTGGAAGTGTTGCACTCCAGGGCACTCATAGTATTGATATTATTGCCTACAACTGCAGATCTTACATGCCTGTTTAGAGCCGGATGGAGTGAGCAGTAGCTTCTGATTGCATATTCTGCTCCAGCAGCTATGCACACTTTTATATAGATGCGCCTGGACATTTCATTCAAAATAGACTTCAGGGCTTCTATGAAGTCTATTTGTTCTTTGTGATGGCCCACTTATGAAACACATTTAGAGCCCAGTCAATGGCTGTAACTGTATTGCTTTTATTTCTTGTGTCCTTTATTTTACTGAGTTGATCAGATGTCAGAGAAAATAATAGATTACTCACTGTGGTTTCTGTATTGGTAAGAGCATTTTTTTGCAGTGCTGGCACATATGGCTGAAGAGAATCAACTTCAGGGGCAGCTGTTAACTCCTCTTCAGTGGCAGTGAAGTTTTGGAGCTGGTCTTCTGACAGGGACAGGAAAAACAACAGTAGGTCAAGTCATGGTATATAAATAGGAGTCTGACTGTACTGGGCAGTGAGGGCTACTGGCATGAAAAAATGGCTGCAATTTCAAATGCCAGCATTCTAAATGGGCATTGATATGGTATGGGCACCATAGATGACACTGACCTGCACTTGTTTTTAGCCATGCGCCAGACACTTTCATCACATGGCTAATTACCAATCACAGGGCTCAAAATCTTAAGCCAATTTCATAACACTGCCTAACCAATTGTCTTCAGTGAAGCATTGGACTTTGTCTCTATTCTTGGATAAAGGTTGTTCTGCCTGTTACACGTCTGTGTCACTTGTATTTAATGTTTACACCTTATTATGTGTGCTAAAATCTGATTTGAGTGTTGTGTAACTAATAATATTGCCACAACCCATCCCAGGTCACTCTTGTCCATAACTATGAACTGAATTACTCACTCAATCCTGCTGCCACCAGCCTAATCACAACTCATTTATGGCTGCTTCCTTTAAGTTCCAATATCAGCTCCAGCTTAATAGTACAAGATCAAGCTTTTTCTCAAACAGTAGAAGGCCTCTAGGAGATAATACAGGAAAAATCCTAGTTCCTACAGGTGTAGCTTACTCCTCCTCTGTATCAGATTCAGGTTTACTTTTTTTTAGGTTGTTAATGCTCTATCAAGGGGCAGATAATGGAATTGACCAGAAGATAGATTACCGTACCCAAAACCCTGCTGCTGCAGATATATTAAATATAACATTTTTACTAATATTTGCACAAAATATACACGATATACAGTACATAACTAAATTAAAGGGAGAAAACATAAACACTAGGAAATATAAAATAAACAGGTTTAAATACAAAAACACAGACTAGAAAAACTCTGATTAAACTTCTTTGTCTTTCCCTAAGATACTGTCCAGTGCTGCTTCTATTTTTTAATTTTTTTTATTTATTTATTTGAGTCTAGGATTACTAAGTACCTTTGAGCTGAAGCTCTTTTACAAAGGTTTCACGACAGTGAGTACAGGCATAGAGCATCAAATACAGTATTAACAATCAGTACACCGAAGGTCATATGCTATTACAAGGTAAATACATGAGACATACGGGGAAAAAAAAGGGGTAATGACAGAGGTAGAACAGAAGGAGGGGTAGGGGAAAGAAGATCACAGGGTGTGAGGAGGTGAGGGAGAAAAGAGGGGGGAGAAGCAGGAGGGATAGGGGTAAGGAGGGAGGTGCACAGGTGCCTGGGGAAGCAGAGGGCAGGGGAGTACAGGGGCGAAAGTATGGCAGCCCAGGGGACATAATCAAGGACAGACAGATGTAAGTATAATAGAGGGGCAGAGGTGATAGTAAAGTGCTTGGAGGAGGGGCACAACAGGCAGCAGAAGCAAAGGGCAGCTAGGTGGGAGTACGGCTTAGTCGGGCAGTCACAGGAGCTGGAGGCAAGAAGAGAGAGGCAACACTTGCACTTGAACTTGAATACTCTGATAGTCTTCTGCTCAGTGCTAAAAATACTGTCACTGTGTCCTTTGGTATTAAGCAAAAGCTAGCTTGTCTCTTTCATACCCTTCTGTCATCATGCTTAAAGGCTCCCCACTGAATGATGTGTCCTCCTTTAAGTATCTTGGTGTGTGGCTTGATCAGAACCCTGACTTCTCTCAGCATATCAGCACCATTCACAAGAAGTTATATTCCAAACTTGGTGCCCTATACTGCAAAAAGGATTGTCTCCCACTCTCAATCCAAATGTTAAGACCATCTTGTGATGTTTGACTATGAGGACATGGTCTATGGGGCTGCTCCAAAAACACATCTGACCGGGAGGATTACCTCTTCCACTCTTTCTGGTGCTTTGTTTCTAACTCTTCTCCTCTCACCCATTACTGTCTCCTTTATCAATCCCTCTACCTGCCATCTTTTGATTCCTGTCATCTGCTTTACTGTGTTTTCTTTCTGTCCATATTTTGTTTTTATTAGAACAACTCGGCAGAATAAAATCAGTATTTATTGTTGACACCAGATTGTTATGCACATGCATCTAACAGCCACAAATAAAAAAATAGCTTTGTAAAGGAAAAAAAATTGTTATCTTTGGCTTTACTATCTCAAACAAACCAACTGCTTGCAGTACAGCTAATGCACATACATAAAAAGGTCCTGAAATGCTCAGAATCATATGGCGGTTGTGTTTTTTGTTTTGTTTTTTTTACAAGTTTTTTATTTATTTATTTTGAGATTATATAGTCAAGATTTTGTCACTGCAGAAGTAATGTCAAAGACAGATAGGGAGTGCTGGTCTGCCATTTCAGCAGTAGGGTTTCTGCTTGTGACACCAGCAACCTAGGTTCAGGTGTGAACCCAAGGTTGTCAGAAGAAAGGTTTGGAGGAGAAGGCTGAGCATCCATAGGGCTGCTTGCCTCCTCCAGGGTTGCAATGAGATCTGGCAGCTGGCAATGTACTGCCCCCTAGTGATGGCTAAGGATAGGTGAGCCTGGGACTAGTACTGAGGCTGGATTGACAGAGGCAGTGAGTGTCTGCATGTTTGGAGTGGGAATACACTCATGCATGTGCTGAGGGCATTGCACATCCACCTCTGTCAAGGAAGGGCCACAGGGGAACCACACACAGCAAGAACCCCCCCTTGACAACTAGGAGCATGAAGTCCAGAATCGTTGCTGGAACCCAGCAGACTGATATGGGGTATATTCTCTAGCCATGCCAAGGAGAATAAACAGTCATGAAGAAACAAGAAAGAAAGGGGGAGAGGGAGTTAGGAGAGAGGAAAGAGAGAGAGTGATAGCAAGCAAGAAGCATATTTGCTTCAAATTTCACATTTGGTAACCTGAGATGACATAAAAATGGCTGATCTCCTAACACTGTGCACAAAAATATAAAGTGTAAATAATAATTTATGCAACTGGAAGTTCTGGGTTGGGAGTGAGAGTGAAGAGATCCCACAGCAGACTTTAATCATCTTTCTTCTGCTTCTTAGGGCCCATGTCCTCATCATCTTCATCCACAGCCAACTGCTTCCCTGTGGTGCTCTCTACCTAATCATCTTCATCACCCTCCTCATCCTCGCCTTCTTCTTTATTTTCTTCATCTGCCTCATCCCTGACTTTATCTTCCTCATCTTTGTCTACCTCGTTGTTAGCTTCTTGCTCTCTGTTCTTCTCCTTCTCAGCATTTTTATTGGCCAGTGCTTCCTTGACATTGTTTTGTCTTTATGACCGCTTCTTTGTTCTTTTTCAAGTCCTTTGTAGCCTACAGTCCTTTGTAAACTTGACTCTGGCACCATCTTCAGCTGCTGTGTCTAAAATGTTGTTAATATATTTTTGTATAAAACATCTACAAGAGAAAAATAAAAGTAAATGTAGCTAGTTCCTGCTGCTGCAGCTAGCAAAGACAATGCAAAGATGGCTATTTGTTGTCTTTCTGCTCAGTTTCTGGTTCTCCTTGCTTCCTCCCTACCTCTGTCATCTCCTACATCCTCTACCTCTTTTCAGTTATATTCTTCTTTCCTCCAGCTCTCATAGTCTGTCTGTTCCTACTCATAAGACTTCCTCAGGACAATCTGCCTTCTTGTTCTAGATTCAAGCGATTTGAAACAGACTTTCTACCTTTCTTTACCCATTCCCTTCCTAGCTATCTACCAGTTCTTCAAAGTTAAATCTTTATTTCTCCTTCCTGTCCCTATCTTCCTCTTTTTCCTTACATTCTTTGCCTCATCCTCCTTTTTGTGTTAATGGCCCTATGTTTGGAATTCAACTGGTTTTGTATTTTGTTTTGCCCATCATGTACAGATAAGTCCCCCAGGATGAAGTGCAGTGCTGCAGAATTCAGCAGTAGAGCTACTACAGTAAACAAATAGGGGTTGCCCAGCTTAAATGGGGCAGACCACATTGTCCCAAGACCCAGACCAGGAAGTAGTGGAGGCATGGGGGGGAGGTAAGCAGGGAGGAAGAAGAGAGTAGGACACCAAAAGGTGAGGGGGAGGGATTTTCCGCAATGAGGTCACAAGATAGGCGGGGGAAGGAGAGAGGGTGAATGAGGTGGCAGTCAAGGATTGGTAGGACTGGCCAAGAGGCCGGGTTAGAAGAAGGCCTGAAAAGGGGCTACACAGGAGCAGGGGGTCACAATTTAGCTCCAGAGGAATTTCGTTTTGGAAGCACAGCAGTTCGGCAGAATTCCAACCTATGGGCTTTTTTATTTTGTAGTCATTTGGAGTTACAAATATATATATTGTGTTGTACAGCAGATCAAAGCAGATATAGTTAAATAAATTCCAGCAACAATAAGTATCAGGAAATATCCAACCTGTGGGAAAGAAGACCTGTAAATGGTGAATCAGGAGTACACAGAGGTAAGGTAGCCGATGGTCTGCTTTTCCGAGATTGTCTGGAGGGGAACGAAGAGATGGAAAAATGGGTGAGGTCTGCCATGAAGTAAATACAGACAGGGCTTGTATAATTAAGTTAACAAGTGGGACGATGGTGGGTGAAGCCAGTGCACAGGAGTAGGGAACTGTCGGGGAGTTCTGAGGGCTAGCAAGTGGGAAATACGGTAGCTGACGAGCACTCGAGAGCCCAGGTGCAGGAGGGTGAAAGCACAAGATGCGGCAGCTTTCATATGAGAGTTTGGGCAGCCAATGCTTAGGTTTCACACTGTGCATGACTAAGAATGAAGATACAAACGAGCATGTAAAAAGCACTCCTGGAACAAAACCCAACCCTCCCTGGGAAAAATGTACTCGCTGCATAAGCAGATAGGCAATTAAATTTGGGTAAGTAAATCTGGGTACCAAAAATACTTTTCAGGTATTTACATTTGCTAACATTTATTCTCAAGAGGTTACTGGTGGGTGAGTAAATGGAGGAACACAGTAGGATTAGCAGCTGAGGCAGCTATGAGAGAGGAGTGAGATGAAATTGGATCCTTTTGAGTAAACGCTGGCACCACGGGTGATTGCGGAGCAACAAAGGAGATCGATCAGTAAATGAAAGGGAGAATGGGCTGTGACTAGTGGGAAAAACATTGAGGGAAGGGAGAGGCATCTAGGAGAACAGGAGGGGAGAATGAGTAGAGGCGAGGCAAGAAGCCTGAGCCTACCACGTGGGATGGTGTGGCGTCATCACCACGGTAGAAGGCCGTGGGGCTACAGACCAGCAAGACGTTCAGGTGCAGAATAGAATTAAAAGGTACTGCCAATGGCACAGGCAGAATAAAAAGGGATTTGTAGAGGGGCTTCGTTTTGGCAGTACAAGTCAGTCGCAAGATGGTGTAGTTACAGCGGGATGGCATACCCCTCATTCTGGCATAGGGGACAAGGCAAGGAATAGATGATAATTAAATATTCTGGTCCCTCATATATTGCCAGAGAATGTTTATTCTGATTATCATGGGCATGACTTCTTGTTTATTAAATCAATGTTGCTTCCTTTTGACTATTAGTATTATATAAAAAAAAAAGGTTACAAACTTTTGGTTGTGCACCATTATGGCTCCTGGTTTAGATGCTGACCCATTAATTAACCCCCCTGTTCTAGCAGGTGTTGGTATGCTTTATGATTACCTATGTTTATCTCTAGGTTAGCGAAGTCTGCCTCCTAGTATCAGGGACAACTGTAATGCAGGCGTGTAAAAGGGGACACTGCCCCAGCTTAAGGGGGGAGTTCTCAATGCACAGTTGCTGTAGGTACAAAGAGGCACTGAGAATGAAACCAGGACAGAACCAAAAGGGGGCCGGGGAATACAAGAGGGAAGCATGAGGCAAAAGGGGAAGGGTTCAGGGAGAGCAAAAAAAAAAGTTGATGATGAAGTTTCTCTTTTCAGTTAGTAGGTATCTGAGAAGATGGCACCAAAGAGAGGGGAACCTAACAAGGAGGAATGCTATCGAGCAGTCATGGACCTAGTGAAAAATGCCAACCGGCTTTTGGAGGTGGTGGAACCAGAGGGGGGTGACCAAGATACTAAGAGGAAGGGGAGGCAGGCGAAGGGACAGGGGAAGGAAAATAGGGTGCCAAAGTGACCACGGGTACCGGATTCCAGCCTGAGGAACTGGTGCCTGCACCGGAGATGTCGCGAGATCTACATCATATTGACACAGTACCAGAACCTCCTCCTGCCT
This sequence comes from Neoceratodus forsteri, assembly GCA_016271365.2. Taxonomy (NCBI): domain Eukaryota; kingdom Metazoa; phylum Chordata; order Ceratodontiformes; family Ceratodontidae; genus Neoceratodus; species Neoceratodus forsteri. The sequence goes on along the minus strand of CM057452.1, from coordinate 766,286,223 downwards.
TCTGCCCCGCACCAGTTCCACTCACCCCTCTGGCCCCACCTCTAGTGCCAGGTCCTACACCAACACCAGGAGATCCCACACCGGGGCCCAGTGTCTCGCAACCAAGCCCCGCAGGTAATGCAATGGTGACCCTCGAAAGCAGTGTAAAAGAATATGTGGAGCAGATGCTAAAAAGCATGGGGGAGAATGGACTGGGGCAATTGGAGAAAGCATTGGTGAAATAAAGGGGCAGGGACAGGTGGGGGACCGGGGGTGGGGCGGCCCATGCCCGTTAGGAAGTGGGAGCACCAGGAGTCAGGCTAGCTGATCACGTGCCGACAGCTATAAAGGAAAAAATATGGAAAGGAGAATATGTTGTCATCTTCGCTTTAGTGAACATGGATAACATGGACAAGTTTGAGGAAAGGGACAGCTTCGAGAAGAAGGATATGGCGGCTGCAGTGGTGCTGTTAGTCAAGGGAGAGGAGGACAAGGCAGAAAAAGGGAAGACCTGGGACAACTGATCCACAGGCTTTACTTATTTCACGGCCATCACCATTGAGAAGAAGCCAGAGTTGGCAACCCCACTTTTGACCTACTCCCTGATCATCAAGAATGCGTACAAAAAAGGGGGGCATAGTTGGCTGAGATGTGACGAGAAATTCAGAAAGAGGATGGCACATTTTGGGGACGTAAAATGGGGTGCACAGCAGATAGGCCTTTGGTTAGAAATCTATACTGGACCAACAGACAAGGAGACTGAAGGAGAAAGGAGAGGCAGAGCGGTGTTGAAGGCATGTTGGGGATACAATCGGGCATTTTGCTCCTGGCCTAACTGTCGATTCCAAAACTTCTACTCAAAATGTGGGGGGCACCATCCAGTGACAAAGTGCAGATACAACTAGGAAAAGAGCTCAGGTGGACAGGAACATGTGCACCACAGTCCTTTCGGGCCAACCAGGGGCTTTCCGGGGCCAGCAGTGGGGGAGAAGAAACAGAAGGCGGGCAAGTAGAGGAGGGAGGGGACACTCATACCAGACCAGCTATCAGGATAACTGAGGTTTCGAGGGGCAAGTTTAGGTTGGCGTGGACACCAATCAGGGTGGCTGCAATTCAGGAGGGTTTGGTGGGCTACCCCAACCAGGTAGCTGCCAAGGAGCTCAGGACAGGTTTTCAGGTTAGGATTTAATTTAAGGTATCGGGGTGTTCAGAAAGGGACAAGGGCAAAGAACCTCAAGTCTACTCAAGGGAAAAGTGCAATGCTGGCATGTTTAATTCAAAAGGAAGTAGCAGCGGGGTGGGTGGAAGGCCCATTTGAATCACCCCCACTGCCAAACCTATGGGTATCTGCGTTGGGTTTGGTTCCCAAAAAGCAGCCGGGGGAGTACAAGGTGATACACCACCTCTCAACCTGGAAGGGGACTCTGTTAACGATGCCATAGGGGAAGAAGACAGCAGGGTTACTTATGCCACATTGGAAGAGGCAGTGCGGCTCATTAGGACTATGCAAGAGGCGTGGCTGGCCAAGACAGATATAGAATCTGCATTCCGGCTACTACCAGTACAGGTGGCGTATTGGGACCTTTTAGGTTTCCAGGTAGACCAGGGTTTCTACTTTGACAAGGCCATGCCGATGGGGTGCTCGATATCATGCACCACATTTGAGATGTTTAGTACCTGGTTGCAGTGGCTGTTCCAGAGGTAGTTTGGATACCGGACAGTGGTGCATTTCCTCAAGTGACTTCTTGTTCATAGGGGAAGGCAAAGAGGAGATGGAGAAGATGCTTGGTGACTTCAATGCACTATGCCAGGAGGTGGGGATACCATTAGCGGAAGACAAAATGGAGGGACCACTCCAGAAGATAGAGTTCTTGGGTTTAGAACTGGGCACGGTACAAGAGCTTTATAGGTCACCAGAGCAGAAGGTCAACAAGCTACTGGTGTTGTTAAGACAGTTTAGCGGGGACAGGAGGGTACAGCTTCAACAGGCGCAGCAGCTAATGAGGCATTTGAACTTCGCATGTAGGGCCATTGCACCGGGGCGCACATTTACATAGCGGCTCGCATGGGCAATGAGAGGGACAAAGCAGCCCCATCACTGGATGGACCTGAATAAAGGTACCAGAGAGGACATGGTGGTTTGGGAGCACTTCCTGCAGGCATATAATGGGCATATATTTTGGCAAGATGATTGGCTTTACAACACGGACCTTCAGCTTTACACAGATGCAACGGGGGGGGTAGGAATGAGAGGGTACTTTCAAGGTAAGTGGTTCATGGAACCATGGCCCGATGAATGGGTTAAAGGGAAAGTGACAAAGAACATCATGTTCTTAGAAATATTTCCCATATGGGTGGCAATGGTTGTCTGGGGTAGGGAGCTTAGTAACAGACAGATCAAGTTTTGGAGTGATAATCAGGCAGTGGTGGAAGTGTTGAACAAAAAGCACATCAGGTCGGAGAGAGTAATGAGGGTCTTAAGGAGAATGGCGTGTTTAGGACTAACCCTGAATATGTCATTCAGGGCTAAGCACATTGATGGAGTGGAAAACCTGATAGCTGACTGCCTCTCCTGCTTGCAGATGGACAAATTCCAGACCGTTGCACCCAGAGCAGAGATCGAGGGGACTTCCATTCCAACGTGTGTATGAACAATCGGATCGGGGGACCAGAAATATTGTTCCAGAACCCAAGAACCCTTAGAGCTTATGAGACTTCATGGAGGGCATTCCAAAAATTTTGGGAACAATATGGCAGACAGGTAAGTGGTGCAGTAACACAGTAGCAGGTGGCCAAATTTATAGTGAAGTGGTGGCAGCAAGGTGGGGTGCATGCCACTATGGGGGTGCATTTGGCAGCCATAGGGCAAGTATGTAACTTAAAAGGGAGGGAGGACCCCACAAAAAGCAACCCGCTTCACAGAATGATGCAGGGTTGGGCCCAGGGGACTGACAAGAAACAAGACATTAGGAAACCAATAGATGAAAGCCTACTGGCAAGGCTGGTGGGGGTACTGCACCACATAGCTAGGTCAGGTAGTGAGGCATTGTTATTCCAGGCCCTGTATCTGACTATGTATGGTGGGGCTTTCAGGCTAAGCAAGGTAGCGGGCCATGGCGGGAAGAATGAGGGAGGTGGACTGCAATGGGAGGACATAGAGTTGGGCACAGCGGCAGTGGTAATAAAGGTGAGACAATCAAAAACAGACCAACAGAGACGGGGTAACAGAGTATGTCTATGGAGGCACAGCAACGCAGCCATCTGCCCGGTGGGGGCTTTGCATGAGTACGTGGCTGGACGGCCTACAGGGGGATGGTCCACTTTATTCATACATGATAATGGGAAGCCAGTCACCGGATATCAGGTGACGGCGGTGCTGCGCACGGGCCTTAGATTTCTGGGTAAACCCTTGGAAGGTTACTCTTCACATTCATTCAGGATTGGGGCAGCATCAGTGTTGGCTGCACAGGGGGGCACAGCAGGGGCAATCATGGAAAAGGGAAGGTGGAAGTCTGAATGGTACAAGAAATACATATACAAGGTTCCACAGTAATGATGTTCTTTTTGTTTCCCATAGCAGGCACGGCGGAGGGGAAGGGGGATAACCATGCATTCTCTAACAAAGTATGTCTTTTCTTATGCAGGCAAAACCAAGAGGCTAGAGACATGGATTTGTGGTCATTCTTTTATCCACTGGGCGGAGAAATGGGCAGCCAGGAGACAAGGGGGCAAGCAGTTGTACCTGAATAGTAATGGCATCCGGTTGAGGTGGAAAGGTCAAAGGGGGATGAAGTGGGCACAGTTACTGCTGGAACTGAGGGAAGTCAGGAAGGTCCATGGGAGACCAGACCTCATCGTCATACACCTGGGTGGCAATGACCTGGGGACATGGCTGTGGCTGGACTTATTTTACCACATAAAAAAAGGATATGGAAACAATTAAACAAGGGTGGCCGGAAGTGACATCGGCCTGGTCAGACATAACCCCTCGAAGGGTGTGGCGAAAAGAGGAGAGCCACAAAGGTATGGACAGGTCTAGGAAAAGGATGAATGCATGGGTGGGCAGGTTATTTGAGGCCCAGGGGGGAGTGGTAAATTACCACACAATTCAGGAAGGGGTAGATAAATATTTTCGGGGAGACGGGGTACATCTCTCAGACCTGGGGCTGGCACTATTTAACCAAGAAATGGCTAATGCCATTGAGCAATGGGTAAGACAAAGAGCTTTGGTTAATCCAGCATGGGGATAAGATAAAGCGAAAGGGGGGGTAGGAGGGGGGGGGAAGTCCACCGTCCATTGCAAGCTGGAGGTGGAGTAGTGGAAAAAAGGAAGAGTAGGACAGGAAAGAACGGAGGAGTTTTAAAAAGAAAAAACATGACAAAGGACACAGGGTGATAGGATAGAAGCAGGGGCACGGTGTGTACGCTCGTGCCACTTGACACAAAGTGGAAGTAATGGGCCCCCCCATGATGTACATCGGGGGGCAGAAGGAAAGAAGGAAGAAATGGGGGGGCATGAATAGAGCAAGAATGTGATTGATATGATGTATATATGAATAAATATTATCAATATGATCGAACTGTGTGTAAAGGACAATGAGAGTGATCATTTATTGTAAATATGGAAACTGGAGTATCAGTAAATTTTGCCAAACTCGGCAACCACAAACATTCTTGTCGGTGTCTTTATTGGTGGGGATCTGGGGACAATGCAGTTTTAATGGGAGTTAATGCCTTTTATCATGCAGTAAACTTGTGACACTGCACTTTATCCTGGAGGGCTTATCTGTACATTGCTCTGTTCTCGGCATTTATTGCCCTCTGAATTTATTAAGAATTTTACCAGAGTGTCACTGCTGTACTGCAGTTTTTACATTGTACTCATTTTAAAGCGCTACTGATGCCTCAAAGAAAACTTTAAAAAACATAATAATTAGATACAATACTGCGTGCATTCCATTTATGTTTTATATATTTCTCCTCCCCATAATTTAGTAATAAAGAAATATGCATCAATATATGACTGTTGTCCCTTAGAATTCATTTTGAGTTAAATTCTGGTTTGGGTCCCCCCCACCTCACCTCCTGCCTCAGCCCAGCCACCTCCCTAAACTACCCTCTTCACCACAGGGACCCCCCACACTTTCCACCTCCCTTGCCCTCTTACTGGCCAAGCTGCCTTCTCGTACCACCTCCCCCTTCTCTGGAATAACCTCCACCCCAACCTTCACCTGGCCCCTTCTTGTTCTGCCTTTACTCGACTCCTCAGGCTTCAATCCACCCCACACTGCCCTACATGTTCCAATGGTCCCAGTGCGCAGCTGATGCACCACACAGTCCCCACTCACCAACTCTAGCTGTCTACTCCTAGCTGACCTCATCTCCGTTCTCCTACTCCACACACAGTTTAGCTGTTTACCACTGAACTATGTATTGTAACTGTTTGTAAAAATGTTCTGCAAGCTGTCTGTATTCCACAACTATTATTACTCTCTGTACAAACTGTACCCAGGTCACACCTGGAAATGAGCCTCGACTGAGTGTGCCTTTCCTGGCCATCAAATTTTAAATGAATAAATCTGCCTCTATAGCTTACTCCTTACTTGAAGTCAAAATTATCTGTTGTAACATCACAATCTGTTGCTATGGGAGTAACTGAGGTCACAAGTAGTGCTCTATGACTTCAGGTAGGGAGAAAGCAGTAGGAACAGATAAACTCTTCAGTAGCAAAGATCCTGTTTTCATGAAAATGACCTCACCACTAAGTAATGAGAAGGAGTAATACAGAACTAATAGGAACTACAAGCTGGGCAGTGCATAATTATGTTTTGTTAAAGTTCTCCTGAAAGTGTCAGCAGTTATTTAATTTTGCGTACCTGTATTTAGTATTCTGTTCTTCAATTACTTGTATTATTGAACGTTGCTACTTAAATATTGTTGCTTTGCAATCTCTTGTCTCCTCCACCCCAACCCCCACAGGGTGCTCTTGGAAATTAGCTTGGCTCAATGTGCATTTCCTGGTTACTAAATTTTAAACTGAATGCATGAAAGATAATAGATGTACACAGCAGGTGATCTTTACAGGATTGTCTCTTTTCTATTCTACGGCACACAGCCAGTCCCAGGCTTGTGTTTCTGTGCTTGGCTGAGGAAAAAGAGAATTTAGATTCTCTTTACTCACTGTTTTTAAGGGCATACTATATGCCCCGAGCTCCCTAGATTCAGGCCACTCCTCCCCTTTGAGGAGAACTTTCTCAAGGAAGCCTGACCCCCTAAATTCTCCCTGGTTTATAAAGACTTTGCACTTGGTCAAAACTAGATAATTACTGCTATTACCTCAACTATCCCCTTTTTTAAGGATAGTAGCAGTCAGAGTAGAACATTCTTGGTTGCCAAAGGCTTGCTATGACATCACATTTCTTTTCTTTAACTATCTAGCAATGACTAAATGAAACCTCTTTAAACTGAAAACAAAGGTTTACAACAGTTAATGTCAAACATGTTGCTGCATACTACAGGTACTGTGAAATGTTATGATTCCTGTAAACATTAGGACCCTCATATTCACTCACAGTTGTTTGCACCATGCTAACCCAGTACTATGCTTAAAATAGTGTGCATCTGATAGGGAGTGATACCCATACATACAGTGCACCCTGTCCAGTCCAAGCTACCTGTATGAATATCAGGCCATGATAGTACACTGTATAGTGCATATTCATGGTGCTACCACAACCTCCTGCTTGCAAAAGTTTCACAGGAATGAATGGAGACAGCCTGAAATGGGATAGTGCTGTTTCTCCTGCGAGTCATATTTAGTGAACAGCATGCTAGTGTTGACATTTGACACGCACAGCACTAAGGGCACATCATTCTGTCACTATTAGCAGCTCTGCAAAATGCAAACATATACAAATGTGCAGAGACTATGTGAAGACACACAACTGCACCAACTCCTGTTTGATCCCCATGTAGCAGAAAGATAGCTGGAACTGTTATTCCCTGGCAGTTTTTTGACCTCCCTCCATCCCTAATGCCAAGCTGATGTTTACACAACTGGAAGCACACATCACTGGTTGTCCAGAGGTTCCCTTCCATGCTTGATGCCCATCCAATGTGTAAATAAGTAGAAAGGTAGGTTCCTAAAAGCCTAGTTCCCCCTCCCCCGCCGATGCCATCTGTATATTGAATTATTCAGTGCAACTGTCTCTGGTAGTCTAGTACCACCCTTCCTGCCCAGGTACCAATACAACACCCAATCCTTCTTCCCCATCACATCCACCAAGTACTCACCACACCCACACCCCACATCCCCCATCTGCACCTGACTTACCCTCCAAATGCAAAAACAATTGCAGTGCGTGCTGCAGAACCAGAAACTAGCACAGACCCCTCCACTCCTCATTCAGCTGGCTGCCATCTGCCTGGCAAGGACTAAGATTGTACATACAGTAGAAACATACTTCCCTTTTGGCAAACAGAGTTGTTTTGTAAAGAGAACCCCACTGTTATTGTTATTATCCACCCTGCTGTTCTAATATTCATTCAAAGCACGATAGTAAACCTAAACAAAATATAAGCAATGTAGATACTCTGTAAATTACATTTCAGTATTGTATGCAGTTCTTGACACCACAATCCAAGAAAGACATTGAAAAGATAGGAATAGTAAGTGCAGAGTAACCAAGCTGATTAGGGGGAAGTTGAGTTATGGAAAAAGATTAATCCAGAAACAAATGATTTGATACCTTTTATTGGACCAACATGGATGTTACAGAAAAAAACAAAGTGCTTTAGCTTTCGAACCAACCAGGTCCTTCTTCAGAAGCTTTGTGCAAAAGATGGGAAAAAGATTAAGGCATCCATGAATGTTCAGCCTGGAAAAAAGGAGAGAAAATGTCAACATTAACACAGTGTTCAAGGTCACAATTGGTATGGATCATATTAATCAGTGCTATCTGTTTAATTTGGTAAAAGACATTCAGACCTAGGAGTATAATTTGAGCCTAAAAGGAGGGATGATAGGTGACAATGTAAGGAAATACTATTTTACCTAGTGAAATGAAAATGTAATAGCTTGTCAGAGCACACAATAGAATTAAATGGCATAAAAGCATTCAAGGAAAATTTAAACAAGTTCCTTTTGGTTACAGTATAAAATGGTGGGGTATGAGATTTGAGGGAAAAAGACAGTGTAAGGTATTTGGGGGCCATTATGGTCAGATTGCTTAGAATGAAGTCTTGTAGTGTGCATGGGAGGAAGAAGTGGTTTGGGGGGCACTTGGATTCCCAAAGGTTTTATCTTTCCTCGGGGTCGGGACTCACAACACATAGTAAAACAATACCTCTTTGCACAAAATTGTAATAACTGAACTAACCTTTGGATGTAGTAGGTTTCATGTCTCATGCAAGTAATAGGTTTTATTTCTATCAGCACCCTTCCCCGGAATCCCAGGATTCTTTACAAAAAAGTGCAAACATGACTGACAATCAACAAATAAATATATATCATACAGTAAGTCAACAATTCCAACACTTGAGACTCATGATAGCCTATAAATGAGGACGGGGGTGAACTGAATGATTTGCTAGATCTGATTAATTTTCATCAGTCTTATGTTCCTTTTTGTGAATGAGCATTGAAACATGGAAACGTAGAATCTTACAGCAGATAAGGATCGTTTGGACCACCCAGTCTGCAGATTTCCCCCTACATTATCACTGCAGACCCTACTTGATCTATAGCTCTTTCTCCCATCCCCTTCCTTTCCACTACAATTCCCTTATTCGTATCCCATGCATTCTTGAACCCCCACCACTTTTTTCACCCCCACCACCTCCGCTGGAAGGCTATTCAAGAAATCCATTACTCTTTCTGAGGTTCCAAGTGATAAAGGCTATTGCAGAATAGCAATCGCTGTTTGGGCTAGTGCACATCTCTGAAAATAAATTTCTGCAATGTATATTCAGAGCGAACTGCAAGAGGATGCCCGATATCTATGTTATGCCAGGGGCTGTGGCCCCCCAACCCACTACTAAAGGATTCTCAACTCTGGGTGGTAGGGCATGTTGGGGAGAGTGCAAAACTTAAAAAAAAAAGACCCTACCCGACACAAAAACATGATTGCACCCAGAACTAAACCTGGCACCATCCCAATCCTAGCCTGCCACCAACCCACCATGCCACATGGCTAGCTCGGCAGCCCACCACCGCACTACACCCCACAAACCCTCCCTCCCCCCATTGCATGGAGTGGTCCTTTCCCCCCATGCACGTGTATACATAGCAACATCCAGTCTATATATTCACTTACCCACACGCATATCCGGTCACTATCCTACCAGGTAGCCCTGTGCACAGGCACTGTGATTGAGTTGCCCTTTGTGAAACTGCTCAGTCATGGTCACCTGGTGCACGAGATTCCCTTTCTGTGAAGAAGTACTTTCTCACATCTCTCCAGTATCTACCCCATCCAGCTTCATAGCATGTCCCCTTGTTCATGAGTGGTATACCATCAGGTTCAAATTGGAATTTCAGCTAGGGAAAATGCACATCAGATTCAGATCATGAGCAGGAATCACACGGTGGACCATATAGCGTGTGTACAGGTATAATGCAGTGGCGTGTCTCAGTGTACTGCATTCCTGACTGTTGACGGCTGTAAGTCCAGGAGTGTGGTGTCAAAAGAGTGGTCCCTCTGTAACATAGAGGTTGGAGTCAAAAGCGGCGAATACACTTTTTACATCCAGCAGACCCTGGTTCAATCCTTGCCAGCATCTATATTGTTTTCCATGACTTGCGTGCATTTTGTTTTTCACCCCCCCAACTTTCTGCCCCCTGAGTTGTGCCCCTCCAGGAGCTGAATAATAAATCCACCCCCCCCACCAAGTTGCATCCCCTGACTTGCATTCACCCCAGAGTTGAAATAGTAAATCTGCCTCTGAGTTGTGCCCCCTCTGAATTCCACCCCCCCCGAGTTGTATCCATGGTGGCCGTGGTGTGCTAATAATATATCATGATATGTCTGACTTGCGGAATGTTGGCATAGTGTGATATACCTTTTAGCTGTTTTCCATGTGTGGTTGTTGATGTTGCTGTGTTTTCTTTCACGTAATTATAGGTGTCCCTTTTTGAACACCTTGTTTTTTCTGAAAAATACTTCCCCCCAATATCTGATTTGCACCTGTGAGAAATTTAAAGGTCTCTGTCATATCCCCCCCTTCCTCTCTTCTAGGGTGTACACACTGAGGTCCTTCACTTTCTCCTCATAGGGCATTTGATGCCGATGCTGCACCATTTTAGTTGCTCTCCTCTGGACTGCCCCCACTCTGTCTATGTCTTTCCAGAGATGTGGTCTCCAGAAATGGACACAGTATTCTAGGTGTGGTCTCATCAGTGACCTATACAAAGGCAACATTACCTCTCTCTTTCTGCTGGTGATACCCCTCCCTATGTACCCCAGCATCCCACTAACCCTCCTGACTGCCTTGTTGCACTGCCTTGCCACCATTAGGTCATAAGGTTTCTTTCCTGCTTGGCAGTTGTTAATACCTCTTCATCCATTTTGTACTCAGCTGCTGGGTTTCTGTGCCCTAAGTGCATTATTTTGCACTTTTTCACATTGGAACCCAGCTGCCATACTATTGACCATGCTCTAGTTTTTTCAGGTCTCTGCTCACTCTCCACCCCCACACCCTCCAGAGTGTCTACCCTGTTGCAGATTTTGGTGAAATCTGCAAAAAGATCTTTCCTTCCAGCTCCTCTGCAATTCACTTATGAAGGCATTAAAGAGGACTGGTCCTGGCACTGATCCCTGAGAAACCACACTGGTCAACCTCCCTTCCTCGAGGTGATCTCAGTTTACCAACACCTTTTGTCACCTATCCTCTGACCAATTTCTTATCCAATTTACTATCTTTGGACTCATTCCTAACTTACTTCAACTTGCTTACTAGTCTCCTATGTGCAATGATGTTGAAAGCCTTGTTGAAATCTAGTTATGCTACGTCCACCACACCACCCTGATCTAACTGCTTTGTCACCCAGTCAAATAAATCTCAGATTTGTTTACTATGCCCTCCCCCCAATGAACCCATGCTGTTTTGGTTCTCGCAGCCTAACAGATTCAAGATATTCCACAATCCTTTCCTTCAGCAGTGTTTCCATTAAATTTTTCACTGTTGATATCAGGCTGATGGGCCTATAATTTCTAGCCTCCTCACTGCTATTACTTTTGTTAAGTGGAACTACATATGCCTTCCTCTAGTCCTCCGGAACCCCTCTTGTTTGCAATGTGCTGTTATACAGTAAATGACTGTCAGAGGCTCAGATAATACCTGCATGAGCTTCCTCAATACTATTGGATGCAGCCTGTCTGGACTCATTGCTTTGTCCACTTTCAGATTAAGGATTCCCTTCAGGACTCTGTCCTCTGAAAAAGGACTGGTATCCACCCCCCTCTCCAAAGCTCCTTTTACTCTTTTGTGGCCCCTTCCTGTCTCCTTCCTCTGTGAACACTGAACAAAAGTATTTGATGTCTGCCTTTTTCTGATCCCCTCTGCACAGTCACCACCTTCCCTTTTTAACCTTACAATCCCAACCCTGGTCTTCCTCTCATCACCTACTTACCTAAACAAGCATTTCTCATTAGTTGCTTGTCACCGGGAAGTGTGTTGTTGGTGACAAGAACTGCCAATATGAAAAGCTTCACCGCGGCTCATGTTGTATTGCAACAAAACATTGGTTTGCACATGCACACAACCAATGTCAAAAAGTCTTTCCCCTTTCTTTACCTCCAGGGCTGTTCTCTCTTCAGTTTGCACCTTTGCACTGCTTTTTCTTGTTCCCTCTGTTTCCCCTGATACACCCTCCTAGCCTCCTTCCTATGTGTCTCATTATATCTTCTGAATGCTACCCGTTTAGCCTTTACCTTTTCAGCCACATCTTTCATGAACCCTATCCATCTCTTTTTCTCTTGCTTTTTCTCACTTGTTAGACAAAAGATTTGTTGACTTTATTAAGCTCTCTTTTAGCTTTAAACACTGTTTCCCAACCCCACCCAGGTCACCCCCATCAGGTCACCCCCATCAGGTCACCCCCATGCCAGGTCATCCCTCTCCCGCCAGGTCATCCCTGAATCATTCACTACTGTTCTTCATAAAATCTGCCCTCTAGAAGTCCATACTCCTCACCCTTGTGTTGTTTGATTCCATAGTCATCCTTATAATGACCCACACTATCGGCAATAGTTCTCATACTTTGTCACAGTGAGCCTCCCCAAATCCATGGAAAAGATTTTGAGCCTCCCCCAAAAAATTGAAATAATCTTGGGCCTCCCAAGAAAAACAACAATACTGTACTTTGTGCAGTACACCATGAATAAATTGAGCCCTTTGAGTGCCTTGGCTCACATTCAGTTCTTTGTCTTATACTGACATGGAACCTTTGAAAAGAGCTCCTGTGCTCAAAGGTGTTATCTGAATAACAAATAAAAAGTAAACAAATATTATTCAGCTTATTGTAACCCCATACACACACACAGGTCAACCTACATATTCTGCTATTTTCATTCTTGAACCATGTTACCCTTAGTTGCAGAACCTTCATGGGTCAGACTACTTTCTCTGTTTCCTCTATGTGAAATTATCTTCCTACATACTTTGCTTCTCCCATCCTTCCCTGCTCCTAAGCAACTTCTCAGGGATTACTTTGCTCCTTCCTGCTAGTGCTGTTAGCATTTCTTTGCTCAACCCTTGTTTTGGGCTGTTCTGTCATCAGGCTACAAACTTATCAATTACCACCACCCATTATTAGGTCATTGTTCATATTTGTTTGCATTATTGGTTATTGTGTATTTCTTATTCTGTTTTACAGTTGTCTTTTGAAATGTATTCCTCCCTACCCTTTCCTGGGTACAACCTGAAATTAGCCTTTCTTTCACCTTCCCTTATCACCAGTTAGTAAATAAATACATTAAATTCACCTACTATTATCCTCTTTCAGTTTGCATCATCTCTTCACACAAAATATATAAAACTCAGTTTAAATACAGTACTTTTTCAGACTTGCTTGAGCCTCCCCTGGAACGGGTTGGGGCCTCCCAAGGGAGGCTGGCCTCACCATTTGAGAACCCCTGCTATACGGTGATCAGTGGTTCCCCAGTGGTCTCCCCACCTTGATGTCTGCAAGGATCCAGTATTGCCCCATCAAGAGTGGGTTAGCTAACTAGTTGCCTGAACAACAAGAACTCTGCAAATACACTATATTCAATGTGTAGTAAATGTGCTTATAAACTGAAGTATTGTCAACATCATCAATCTTTTTTTTAATGAAGGGAACATTTGTTAAGACCCCACGTTCAGGATCTGTCCAAAACAGGCTTCAATTTACCATGTATTAAATCTGAACAGTGATCTTAGATTTAAACAAAATAGAAGCATGGAGAGGTTGATACTTTATACAGTAAGGAGCAAAAGTGCAGTTCAACATGAGATATGACACTATAATTAACCATGCAATGATTAAGAATAGGGAATGCAGGACTATTTCAAAACATTTTCTTTTTGATGGATAAGTGACTGGGAGTCTGAGAGAAATACCATTTCACTGTCTCACAAGCAAGAACTTTAGTTTTGAGAAGGTATTTATTTTTTTAAATAAGGCCTCAGAGATTACATTTCCATGGTAGACAGGATATGAACAGGAACAGTCAAACCTTAACAACATTGAACCATAGGACACCACAATGTATCACCTCCTCAATAGTCACAGAAAGTAACATGTGTTCAAATCTGGCTTATTTTACCTTAGGTATTTCAAGGTGATGGCACTGTAATTATTTACCTTGTTATTCCATTTTATTTTTCCCAATTACAACATTCTCCTGAAGAGTTGTAAATTTACACACCACTACCAGTCCACAGTGCATAAAATACTTCAGCATATGTTGCAAAACATGAAAAACATCCCACACAGATTCATGATCATGGAGGGAATCACCAGGTAACTCTGGGAAGCCCCTGGCTCACCATGAGTGTCCCTCCCACTCCAGAACACTGCACATTTATAGGGGAGGAGCTACCCTATGATTTGTGGACTGGACTGCCAGATACAGCCATTTCATTCCCTGTCCAGAGGTATGAAAGCTACAGGGTGTGGAAACACAGCTTTTTAAACAGGGAAAGTCTCACCCTTTGGCCTAAACTAAAAGCTTCACATAGGCAAGAGAAGAATATGAGTGGGAAACCACATTGAAGGGGCAAATGGTGCAGGGTGAGGGCAGATCCAGGGCAGGGTCCCAATGCCTCAAGGACTGGGGTCATCTCTGGGATGGTGGTAGGGTGTACTGGTTGTGGCTCAGCCATGGTACTGAATATAGCCTGGAAAACAAGGGGATGTGTATGGTATGTAGGCAGATTGCACAGCTAAGGGAGGAGGTGGGATGGCTGAGATGGGCACTAAGCTGGGAAAGGGAGAAGAATCGATGGGAGGATGTAAGGGGGGGGTTCCACCAAGGAAGCTACAGCAGCTAGAGGGGGTGGGGGACTGTGGGGGCACAAAGTACAGCCAAAAGGGGAGCTGCAGGGGGAAAAGGAGCAAACTCAGCCATAGGAAGGAGAAAATGGAATGGGGACTGGAGAAAAGTTGGGGAGCATGAATACAAGTGGAGGGGTGTTGAGGATAGCACCAGAGGTGATACAGGAATCCCCCTAATAAGAGCAGCAATGGGCACAAGAGAATCCTGGTGGAATGGAGGGAGATACAGTATAAAGGTACAAAGCCTGCACAGAGGACAAGGGAGGAGGGAGCAAGAGGAGGACTATCGACCATAGAGATTCAGGCAGTGGGATTAGAACAGAAGAATAGATTTGCCCCACTAGAGGCACTAAATGGGGTGGAAGATCAGGAAAAGAGATTTGAAGAGCACACAGGGGAAGCAGCAGAGGCAAGCATGAAGGAAGGTGCAGAACAACTTAAAAGGGGGGAGGCCCTATTAGGTAAAGTGCTGGCAACATTGGTGGAGGAGGACGGGGGAAGAATCTCCAGGAGGGGGAAGGATAGGGACAGGGAGGGGAATGGACAGGGGACAGTAGTCGGTCAGAGGAGGGGCACATGGGTAAAGGGAGAAGGAGCACAGCTGGAGGGGCAGTCAAAGAGAGCAGAGGGGAAGGGGAGAGGAGCAGTGCTGGTAGGGAGAACAGGAAGGGAAGAGGGGGGTCCAGAGAGGTTAAGTGGGATGTGGAGCATAGAGAAGGAACAGTGAGAGAGAAGTGGGACGGGTCAGGCATGGGGGGAGAGCCGTAGGGGGAAGGGCATAGCTACAAATGTGATGCCCACTAGAGATAGGTACCTTGGTAATAGGGTAGGGGTGGAGACAAGGAATAATGAGAGGGGATACTAGTGCTGGGGGATTCCATACTAAAAGGGATATGATGGGGCAGTAATGGGAAAAGGCAGAGTTGTATATGGGTAGAGTCCATACCTGGGTTAACAGTGGGCAGGGTGAGGCAATCAATTCTGAAGTGAGCAAGGAGGGGTAAGAGGAAACTGCATCTTGTGGTGTATGTGGGTACAAATGACCTGGCGGGGGAGATGGTCGAGGTTATGAGTGAGAGGTTCAAGGAGATGGTAAGGTTGTGTGAGTGGATGGGGGAATCTATGGCATTCTCAGAGATGTTCCCAGTGCCCTGCATGAGTACAGTGAGGAAAGTGAGGATTAGAGAGTTCAACACATGGCTGGGGGAATGGTGCTGATCCAAGAGGTATGGGTTAGTGGGTGGCTGGGGCAAAACCTAGGACATTAACGATCTATATGCAGGGGACAGGCTACACTTGAGCAAGAAGGGGAAGGGAGTATTAAAGCAGGGGATAGAGGAGTACATAGCAGCAAAGGGGGGTTTAAACTAGGTTGGGGTGTCAAGTGGACAGTTGGTAGGCAGGGAGCCCAGAGAGGGGAACCAGATGAGCTTAACCCCCTCCCATGTTAACAGGGTGGGAGTTGGGATAGAGGCATGGGGGGGAAGGAGGAAGGAAAACCAGGGAAAGGTAAGGAAGGAAATGGGGTGGAGGGTGGTCATGCTGAATGCGAGGAACCTAGGTAATAAATTGGCTGAGTTGCAGGCTCTCCTGGCAGTGGGGAAGGTGGACATTGTGGCCATTACAGTAATGTGGGCCACCCAGTATCAGGACTGGGATATGATGATCCCAGGGTATAGAATATTAAGGAAAGATAGGACTAAAGGGAAAGGGGTGTGTGTGGCATTCTATGTAAGAGAAGGGATAAGGGGTATAAGAGAGGAAAGCGAAATAGGCAGAACAGAGGCCCTATGGATGCAGTTTCAGGACTCAAAAGGTAGGACGCTGAGAATGGAGGTACTTTACAGACCACCAGTGCAAGGGGATGACCTGGATAGTGAGCTAGTTGAGCAAGTCAGAAGGATCTATAGGAAGGGGAATACAGTGGTTGTGGGGGACTTCAACCTACCTGCGGTAGATTGGAGCACTCCAACCACTGTGAGTGCAAGGGAGCAGGTCATACTTGAAGCATTTTAGGAAAGCTTCCTGGTGCAGTTGGTACATGAGATTGGAGAGGATGCTGGACCTGGTGCTTTCAAATGGAGAGGCTGTAAGAGAACTGGGGGTGGACAACCTTCTGGCTGGGAGTGACCACCACTCAGTGTGGTTCATGCTCAATATGGGTAGGGAAACAGGGGGTATTGGGACCAGGGTGATTGACTTTAAAGGGGTGGACTTCAAAAGGATGGAGGAAATTTTGGGTAGGTCTCTAACAGGAATTCAACCAGACATGGATGCTACTCAAAAATGGTACATTTTTAAAAAAGGGTTGCCGTAGGCCACTGGAACTTGTACAAAGACAAGGAGTAAGAAAGGAAGAGCAAAGAAGCCCAGCTGCTTGACTCAAGAAGTAATGGAGAGGGTGAAAGCCAAGAGGAAGGCATTTTGGAAACTCAAGACATCGGGTGGTGGGGTCAACAAAGATGAGTATACGAAGAGGTCCAGGGAGGTTACCAGGCAAGTCAGAACAGCCAAGACGTCAATAGATCTGAGACTGGCACAGGGTACTAATGAAGGAGAAATGGGCTTCTTCAGATATATTAGAGAAAGATGGAATAAAAAGGACCAGATTGTGAGGATTAGGAAGGAAGAAGAAGATTAGGCAGAGAAGGGGGTGGATCAGGCAGAGGCATTAAATTAATACTTCTGCTCTGTGTTCACGAAGGGGAAAGGGGGGCAGATTCCCCAAGGAAGGGGTGGAATGGGTAGTTGGGGGGGATGTGGTGACTGACATAGGGATTACAGAGGACAGGGTTCTGGAAGGGCTAAAGGCACTGAAGGTGGCCAAGGCACTAGGACCAGATGGCATTCACCCTAGGATACTCAGGGAACTAGCGGAAATCCTGGCAGGACCACTGGCTGACCTGTCCAATGTGTCCATGGACACAGGATGCATACCACAGTAATGGAGGATGTCCCATGTGGTGCCCATTCACAAAAGTGTCCCTAGGGATGAACCAGACAACTACAGACCAGTAAGCCTCACATTAATAGTGGGGAAGCTCATGGAGATAATCCTAAAGGAAAGGCTAGTGACCTTTTTGGAGGACAATGGTCTCCAGGATGGCCAACAACATGAGTTTGTCTTGGGCAGATCCTGCTAGACAAATCTAACTGAGTATTATGACTGGGTGACCAGGGAACTTGACAGGGGCCATGTGGTGGATGTTCTGAATTTAGACTTCAGCAAGACCTGTGATTCCATGCTGCATGGGAGGCTGTGGGGAAAGCTGGAATACACAGTGGTGGGAACGAAGATGATTAGATGGATTGTCAACTGGCTAAATGGAAGGCAGCAGAGGGTGGTGGTGGTGGTTGTGGGGGAAGTGACATGTGGGGTCCCACAGGGATCAGTACTGGGACCAGTGCTGTTTGGGATATATGTAGTTGATATCTCACACAGGATTCTGGAGTATGATCAGTCTGTTTACTGATGATACGAAGACAG
Source organism: Neoceratodus forsteri (assembly GCA_016271365.2). NCBI lineage: Eukaryota > Metazoa > Chordata > Ceratodontiformes > Ceratodontidae > Neoceratodus > Neoceratodus forsteri. The sequence goes on along the minus strand of CM057452.1, from coordinate 766,268,221 downwards.
GAGCTGTGGTAGATGACATCAAAGGGTGGAAGGGGCTGTAGGAGGACCTGACCAAACTACAGGAGTGGTTGGAAACATGGCAGTTGGGGTTCAACACCAAGAAGTGCAAGGTACTGCATTTTGGAGCTAGAAACCAGGGGAGGAGCTATCAGCTGGGAGGGGTGCAGCTGGAAAGCACTAAGAAGGAAAAAGATCCAGGGGTGCTTATAACAGGCAGCAAGAACAACTCATCTCAGTACAGGAAGGGGGCAGCAAAAGCCAACAGGATGCTGGGGTGTATAGAAAAGGAAATCTCCTCCAGAAATAGAGAGGTGATCCTTCCTTGTACAGATCTCTGGTCAGGTTGCACGTGGAGTACTGCATGCAGTACTGGTGCCCATTCCTAATGAAGGATATCAAATTGTTGGAAGGGGTGCAATGTTGGGTGACTAAGATGATCCAGAGATTGGAGGGAAAGTCCTACAGGGATAGATTGGGCGAGCTGGACATGTACTCCCTGGAGGAGAGGACAGATTGGAGGATATGATTGAAACCTTTAAATACCTAAAGGGGATAAATAAGGCTAATACAGAAGGGATTTTCCAGCTTAGAAGAGGGAGGGATATGAAAGGGTATCAGCTGAGATTGGGGGAGGGGGGTTCAAGAGGGAAATCAGGAGACATTTTTTCACTAAACGGAAAGTGGACAGGTAGAATGCTCTGCCCGAGGAGGCGGTATCCTGTAGAATGGTGGGTGACTTTAAGAGGGGTTGGGACAGGGTGAGGCGGGAGGCTGTGATGAAGAGGGGTGGGGAGGGTGGGGCAGCTGCAAGTTGAGAGGCTAGCTGCAGACTCGATAGATCATGAGGCCTGCTTCTGCTGGCATTTTCGTATGGTCGTATGTTCATAAACAGTATCACATGTATAAACCCCTGCATAGTAAGTCACCACATAATTCTTTACTTGGTTTTCCCCAGGTGTATTATACTATTCCAATAAAATGTCTTACAAGACTGAATTCAGATGTTGGGGATCAACAAATAATTTGTTACTTGTATAGCTCCAAGGGGAATGGTAATGGTTGATCCAGATTGAGAACCAAGGTTGTTAGAAGGGTATGAGTTTGATTTGAAATCCAAAGCAAAGGAGGCCACATGAATATTTCTCTAGTTGCTTCATTTTCTTTAATAGTGTCAATAACATGAACTTATAATACACAGTCTGGTCTTTTCTGGCTTCTATATGGTTAGGATTCTGTCATATAGTACTGCATTAACCTAGCCCAAATGACATGATGTGAGTGCATTAACAGAGTGTTCAACCTGTCTGGATCAAAAGATATCATGCAAATAAGGAAAACACATGACACAGCACCCCCACACATACAGCTACGCTGTTTAAGAATAACAAACTGCAAAGGAAATCCATCCAACAACTTTGAAAAAACATAATTCCTACTCAAAATGCAACCCCAAATTCCTTAATGCTGCTCACAGAAGAAAACAGAATCTTAGGCACCTGATAAAGGCACAATATATTCCAAAACTATTAGTAAGTTAATTTATAAGATGCCCTTCCCCAGAGGCTCAGGGTGACATACAGGTACTGACAGGCTGATAAAACCAATACACACAAATAAATTAATCATCATAAAATAACAAAATAAAACAAACAAAAAAAAAATTCAGCCAGTAAAATGAAAAACATCAGTTGCACAATATTGCGATACACAGCGATCAAATTTTAGTCCCCAAAAGCCTGTCTAAACAAGTAGGCTTTTAATCCCCTTTTAAAAGCCTCCACCAAGGTGGCCAGTACCTTAGTCAGAGTGGTCCAAAGCTAAGGGCCAGCAACCTCACAGAATTCAAGCTGGGCCCTTGGGATCAAGAGCAAGACCACCTCAGAGGAGAAAAGGGGTGTGAGGACTGGAGAGCACTCAGAAAGTCTTATGGTTAGCCTGGGCCCAACCTGGAAAGTTGCACCCTTTGTCATTCGAAATGGCCAGGGTCAAAACCTTGAACAGGTGGAGACTATCAAATACCCTTGAGTAACTCTGGATGACACCTTATCTATTTGCCCCTCCATATTGACAGTCTAGTGGTCATATTTAACAGAAGACTGGGTGCCCTGTACCATAACTGGAACAATCTGACTGGTGATGCTAGACACCTTATTGTGGCCAGCTCCACTCTGTCACTTATAGATTATGGCCGTCCTGCCTATGCAGTTGCCTGTGACATGGTGTTAAACAGAGTAAAGCTGATCTGTAGTAAGACATTCTGCTTTTTACTTGGTGTAGATAACCGCACTTACAGCAGTAACCTATATGCACTCGCTAACTGGCTACCTTTACCCTGCGGAGTAAAGCACCAGACCTGTTTGCTAGTCAAAAAGGCACTGCTGGGCTTAACATCCCCTGCTTTAAACAAATTGCTTCCGTACCATCTCCAACTAATACAACACCAGGAATATGGCCAGGAATGCCCTTATGTCTCCTTTCTGGGGTACTCAGCTGGGCAAGCAGTCATTTGCTGCCAGGGCTGGTAAATGGTTAAACAAACTGATTGATACTCTGCTGAATCACTCCAAGATTAATCAGTTTCAAAGATCTTTGTGGTCTGCCCTTGCAGTCCAAAGAAATTCTAACTGTTAAACTGTTTTATTCAGTTTCTCTCTGTACATATCCTGTGACTTTTTACACAACAATTTGCATGTTTTTTTTTTATAACTCTATGTAATTGTTCTGTATTAAGTGCTTTGAGCCTGACTCAAAAGCAGTTCTTCTAGAACTGCTTATTGTACTTGTAATGTTTTTTTTGACTATGTATTTGACATGGAACCTTTCTAAATGAGCACCTATGCTCAAAGGTAATTTCTGAAGCTTTCAATTAATAAATAAATAAACAAACAAACCCATCTAGGTCTTTATAGGTTAGTAAACCTTGAAGGTAATGTGCCGCATCACAGGCAGCCAGTGCAGGTCACACAGGACTGGGGTTACATGGCTAGACCTTGGGAGGCCAGTCAGTAACCTAGCCACTGTGTTCTGTACCAGCTGCACGTGTCATAGGGGACCTCTCCTAACCCTGAGATAGAGCGTATTACCATAGTGCAGCCTAGATGTCACACACACATATATGCACCAGTATTGGTAGATCTTCAGGAGTTATAAGGGACTTAATCTGGCTAATGTTTGTAATATGGTAAACATTACTCCAGACTACAACAGACATCTTAGCCTCCAACATCAACTGATCATCTAGCATGACTCCCAGATTTTTCACCTTTACAGAAGCACCAAACTAATCCAATCAACACTGACCGCAACAACACACACATAGCTCATGAGTAGATGCATGGGCCCTGGGTCGAGTACACATAAAGCGGTCCACAACTCCAAGATTATCTCTGATACATCTTCTATTGTGACTAGCCAGAACTCTTCTCAAGACACCTGAGTGCATCCATGAGGTGCAGTCTCTACTCTACTAGTTTCTGACAGCTCGCTTGGAGAGATTCCGCCTAGAAGAAAAGACACTGTCCAAGAAAAATCAAATGAACTCCTCGCACTTAGCTGATGAACCCACTCTTAATGGCTGAAGACAGATTGGGACTAATGCCCTGGTCACAGTACAAAACAGCTGAGCTGGTCCATTTCTCCCAGCTGCAATCTCCCTGGACAGAAATGCTGCTGTCTTAAGAGAGATAGCCCTTTGGCATTCATCATGATGAATCATCAGTGCCAGTTTGCACTCCTGGGTCCTGGAACTCCTCCAACAGTGTTCTAACTTCCTATCCCTGGTTTTCAGGTCCCTAAACACCCAAACCATGGAGATTCTAAGTGTGAGACCTGCATTCATACATGGGTGGATACTAGAGTCAAAGGCCTTGTCAATAACCATGTTATTGGTCAGTACTGCATTTTTTTAACTGATCTCACATGCTGCCAGCATCTCCATGATGTCCAGTATTGCCTGCAGTTTTTCTGGCCTGAGCTCTCTTAAAGCCCAGTAACAAACTATCTCCATAATGGGTGGACTATGGGGGAGCCCTGAAGGAGAACTTTACTGTGCAATGATCTGATCAACTGACTTGATCAGTTTTGAGGTTGCTTACCTCAAGTCCCAGGGAGAAAACAAAGTCCAATGTGTGTCTGTGTTGTTGAGTCACAGAAGTACTAAGTTTTGCAAGGCCCAGTGATTCCATCAACTGGATGAAATCCTGTCCAAAGTGCAAAAATTCATTGTCAACCCAGGCACTGAAACTGCTGAGAACAATCCATCTGGTCAACTCCAAGACTCTGTCAGAAATGGTAGCCTGTGACATCGGCACCTGAATTAAGGCACCATCCAAAATGGCAATGCGATGCGGTCGAAAGCCCGAATGGTGATGGGGGAGGTAGGGCGGGTGACTGTAGCAACAGGTTATCACTATATGTACACGTCCGGGGGGGAGCGATGGGAAGCATGGGCTGGGAGGGGCTAAAAGGATATAGGGGTGGTGCTGCAGTCAGCTGCTGAGCTGCACCATGGCATCGAGGGTTGGCCACCGCTTGCAGTGCGTGGTGTACCAGGTTCGGGTCTGGTTCTGGGTGCTACTGCATTTTGTTACTGACCCCGAAACTTGTGTTTTTGGCTTTGCCCCCAACAACTGCACCTGCAGTTGAGAATCCTTTAGTAGGGGTTGTGGGGGCAAATTCCCCTGTGCAGGGGAGGGTGCAGCCCCCACCACAGAAAGCAAAAGAACCAAGTCCCCGCACCATTCTTCCGCGGTGCCAAGGATGTCGAGTGGTGAAATTGTTTTCACCACCGACGTCGTAATAACGCGGGTCGCCATTCAGCACTCACCGTTATCACATAGAACCATCAGAAATTAAGTCTGCGATTTCCACCAGGAATTCCCTCCAGTGCCCCAGAGGGTGTTAAACCAGGAGGATTCTACGATCTCTAACTGGACCACCGCCCACAGATGCACATTCAAGCAAAGAGGTTCCCTTCCCCCAGGGTTCACAGTGAAGTTCAGCTCAGATCTTAAATGGAAATCCCCTTCTGTGATCCCTCCATGGGCATTGTACTACTGACAATCCAGCTGGGACTGACGCTTCCAAGATTGGGACAGTGTCATCACTCATGCTGGTCTCTGTAATGCAAGCCAGATTGACAGAGGAACCTGACATTAAAGCTGCCATAATGGCAGTCTTGTTCCTCATCAGTCTTGCATTGCAAAGCACCACCCATAGGGAACAGAGTGAGGTAACTGGCCTAATGGCTGCTTACTCCCTCAGTCTGGTGGGTTTCCTGAGTATGGGAACCAAACATAATAGCAGAAGCATATATACATGCAGCAGTAAACCACTAGCAACACTTCTACAAACATTGCTCTAAAAGCTAGCTAGAAAGGAATGTGTTAATTCTTATACAGAATAACCACTAGTATCTTCCGACCATTTCCAAAAACAATCTTTTATGACATTTTTATGTTTGAAACTATATTTTAAAAACTGCAACATTTGAACAGTTAATACAGTTCTCCTGTGATTCTACATGCATATACATGTTAATATAATGTGGTAAAAGTGACAAGACTTTAAAACTGCAGCAAACCATTTTACTTTTTTTATATCAATATGACACAACTATTTTTTATAGTGATATGTGGTTAATGTGGTCATATATTAGCAAAATAACTACTTGCCTGACTCCAAGCTTTCCTTTAAAAAATAAAGTCTGTAGTCCTATTGGTTCCAAAGTTATAACATTTTAAAGAAAATAACTTTTGAAAAGTCTAACTCTGGAAACACTGGAGCTGGAATCTTGATTTTTTTTAGAGAAAGCTTGGAGTCCAGCCATTCAGAAATGATATTGATCAGCCTGCTGGCACAGTGGTAGAGCTACTGCCTGTGACGCTGGTGACCCAGGTTCAGGAATGGACCGAGGTGGCTAGAAGGGGGAGAGGTGGATTAAGCAGCATTGGCATGCTCTCCACCTTCGGTGGGGGGAAGGGGGTAGTGTTCTCTGGTGGAGGGCTCCTGGGTAACCATAAGTTGTCCTGCCACCAGGAACCCAGCATGTGCAGGGCAATGGGAGGTATGCTGGACAGATGATGTTGTTGCACCGCGGTGTCATTGCACACCACACCTCTTACCACATGGCAAGCACCAGGGTTCCCTGCCTGGAAAACCAGAGACTGACAGTTCTGATGGGGTAAATAAAAAAGAAGACCTGGAGGTCCCACCCTGGGGGAGCTAAGCCAGGGGGTGTCCTAGGTAAGGAGCAGCTTCAGAGTTGCTGTGATGGTTGGCGGCAAGTGTGGCAGGAGGGAACTAAGTGAGGACAACCACCATCTGGCATAAAGCATAGCAAGTTAAAAAAAAAGAAATGGTGTTGATATTATATGGTTATTATGTAACCATTGTAATTATGTTATCAATATTAAAAACAGGCTATATCTCTAGTTATATCGATATACACTACCGGTCAAAAGTTTTAGAACACCCCGATTTTTCCAGTTTTTATTGAAATTTAAGCAATTCAAGTCCAGTGAATAACCTGAAATGGTACAAAGGTAAGCGGTAAACTGCTAGAGGTTAAAAAAAAAGTTTAGGTTAGCAAAAACTACTGTAGAGAAACTGCAAAGAAAGCCAAGGTGTCAGTGAGTACAGTTTCCTACACCATCAAAAAGCACTTGGAAACTGGAGGAAACTCTGACAGAAAGAGGTCTGGCAGACCCAAAGCCACAACAGAATCAGAAGACAAGTTTCTGAGAGTCAACAGCTTGCGTGATAGGCGGCTCACAGGACAACAGCACAGAGTGACTGGCACCCTGAACCAAAAGGGCTACCACAGCATTTTGCAGCACCATGTAATACCCTCTGGTCTACACCTAGTTAGTCAGGGGTTCATCCTACAACAAGATAATGACCAAAACATACCTCAGGCTATGTCAGAACTACCTTCGAGGAAAAGAACAAGGCAGGGTAGGCTTCAAATCATGGAATGGCCAGCACAGTCTCCAGACTTAAACCCCATCGAGCTGGTTTGGGATGAACTGGACAGAAGGGTGAAAACAAAGCAACCTACAAGTGCAACACATTTGTGGGAACTACTGCAACAGTGTTGGAAGAACTTCCCGAACAATTTTGATGTCCATTGTAGGAAGAATGCCACAGTGTTGTTCGTGATTTACAGTATATCTGCAAAGGTGGCTACTTTGATGAGTCAAAAATTTAGATTAAATTTTGTTAAACAAAATGATTCTATGATTTCTTTTTTATCTCCAATTATTTATTTGTTCTATGCTTTAATTTCAGAGTACATTGAGACATTAACCTGCGTAAATTTCAATAAAAACTGAAAAATGGGGTGTTCTAAAACTTTTGACCGGTAGTGTTCATATTTACATCATGACAGAACTGTATTTTTTATAAAATAAATGCTATTGATATACTATTTCCATAACGATAAACTATAAGTACATAAGAATTTGCCAACAGAAGGAGACTGTGCTGTCCATCTAGCCTGCCCAAGATGTCTACTACACCCATCTACTGCTCTTGTTGAGGTGAGTACATTGACTGTCCCATGCCTGTATGTATTCTCTGACAGTCTTAGCCATCACCACTTCATGTGGAAGGCTGTTCCAAGGGTCCACAACCCTCTGTGTGAAAAGTACTTCCTAACATTGTTTCTCAATTTACCACCAACCAGACATAAGTTGTGCCCTCTTGTACATGCAGTCCTATTTTCCTGAAAGAGGTTACCACTATTTATGGCATTTATTCCTTTAACAAATTTACAGTAAAGGTTTCTATCATGTCTCCTCTGTTTCTTCTCTGCTCTAGGGAGAATAAATTTAACTGGCTGAGCCTATTTTTGTAAGGTTCGTGGTGTAGTCCCTGCACAATCTTGGTGGCTCTGCTCTGCGTGGATTCCAGATGGTCAATGTCCTTTTTTCAGTATATCCTTCAGAACTGCACACAGTACTCCAAGTGAGGCCTCACCAAGGACCTATTGAGTGGGATGATTACCTCATACTTTATGCTAGTAATACCCCCATCTAAGCACCTAAGCATGCCACTTACTCTTAATGCTGCTTTTTCGCATTGCTTTCCTACCTTTAAATTGTCCAGTATCATAACTCCTAGATCCCATTCCATCTTTGTCTTTTCCAATTGCTGCCCTTCCAGAACATAGTTATTGCCTGGGTTCCTCTTACCCAAGTGAATTACCTTACACTTTTTGGCATTGAAACTCAACTGCCAGTTCCTGGACCATTCCTACAGTTTTCTTAGATCTTCCTCCATTCCTTGGACCCCCTCCTGCATGTCCACCCTGTTGCAAAACTTTGTATCATCTGCCAACAGGCAGACTTTGCCTTTCAGTCCCTCAGCGATGTCGCTGATGAATATGTTGAAAAGGACTGGGCCAAGCACTGATCCCTGTGGAACTCCACTGGTTACTCTCCCCTCCAGCGACAAGGTGCCATTTATCATAAATCTCTGAGTCCAGTCCTGAAGTCAGCATTTTATCCAGTTGACCACTTTCTGACCTATGCCTGTTTTCACAATTGATTTGCTAACCTTTTGTGTGGAACCGTATCAAAGGCTTTGCTAAAATCCAGATATACTTTACCAAATGTTCTTGTCCGGTCTCATTCATGGTCTCTTAACAATAGATTGTTATCAAACAATCAAATTGTGGTGCAATTTAAAATTTTTTTACAAAATACTATTAGCTCCAATTGGGGCTCAATTCCTGCAACAGATTGGATATGAGCTGCTCTGAAGGCAACCTGGAGGAGAGAGCTAATCCACATAGCGTCGGTTCAAAAAAAGAAAAAAAGCAGTTTTTTAAACAGCTGTCTGGTAAAAATCAGAATGCTGGAAAGTAAAGGGGTTGGCAAGCTCTCACCCGCAGATGAGCAAGAACTATCTACTTTGAGAGCTTCTTATGCTAGTGCTTTATTAGAGAGGGTGGAGAGATCTGCCTCTCGGTTAAAGGCTTCATATATTGGTCAAGAGAGTAAAGCGGGCAAGCGTCTGGCCTGGCAATTAAAACAACATTCTGTATCTAAATGGGTTACAGCCTTAAAGCACCCCCAGACAGAAGCTTTGGTGACCAACCCTTTAGAGATATTAATATTGTTTTGGGATTATTATAAGACATTATATTCTTCAGACCCGAGATCTGTAGATCGGGATAATAAGATGTGGGCCTTTTTGGAAGAGGCTACTCTTCCATCTCTGGCAGAGGGAACCAGGTTTTCTTTGAACGTTCCAATTACTGGTGAAGAAATCTCAGGAGTTATTGACTCTTTAAAACCTGACAAAGCACCTGGCCCGGATGGGTTTACTGGTCTATTTTATAAGATTTTTAAAATTCATCTAATATTCTGTTACTTCAAGTGTACAGCTATTGGGGTTCCCATGAGGCTTTTGAGCAATCACTATTTGAAGCTAGAATAATTCTTTTGCCCAAACCTGGGAAGGACCCATCTGTAATTGGCAACTATAGGCCCATCTCACTCCTAAATACTGATTTAAAAATATATGCCAAAAGTTTAGCTAATAGATTGGGGATGGTGTGGGAGGGTCTGTTAAGTCCTGAGCAAGCAGGGTTTGTTGCAGGACGTTCCTCAGCGGATCATTTTAGGAAGATATTTTATCTAATTTCTGCTTCTAGGGCTCCTGAGCTAGAGGTGGCTCTTGTGTCCCTGGATGCAGAAAAAGCCTTCGATAGAGTGGCATTATATGTTTGCAGTTTTGCAGAAGTTCGGTTTTCCGCAACATTTCATTAATCAGGTTTGTGTCCTATATTCCTGCATGTCAGCTAGAATTCAATGTAATAACCTTATATCGGACGTTTTTCCCCTATGTCGTGGCACCCGTCAGGGCTGCCCCCTTTCTCCATTTCTTTTTAATTTGTATATAGAGCCTTTAGCTAGAGTTCTAAATTTAGACAAGGCAAAACGGCGTATCCACTCGGGTCATCTTGAATGCAAATTTTCTCTTTTTGCCGATGATTTACTCATTAATATAGAGAATAGTAGGGAATCCCTCCCTAGTGTATTACAAATTATTTCCTACTTTAGTCTGTTTTCAGGCTATAAGCTCAACAGGAACAAAACTATGGTGTATTCGTTATCTCCTCTCTTATCGAGGGATTGGTGTTCTTCTTTGGGCTTACAGTGGGAAAAGGACTATCTAGTATATCTCGGCATTAGAATATCTAGAGACTTTACTAATCTCGCAGACCTTAATTTAACCCCTTTATTTAAAACTATTAAGGAAGACCTGGAGAGATGGAATAAATTACCACTGTCCTTTTGGGGCCAGGCTAACACTCTCAAAATGGTAATTTTACCCAAAGTTTTTTATCCTCTATTTAATCTTAATTTTTATCTGTCCAGGTCTTTCTTTATGCCCCTTTGTAGGATCTGCTCTGATTTTCTTTGGAAGGGTAAAGCCCCACGTCGAGCGTACACAAAGCTTACCCATTCTAGGGAGTTGGGGGGACTCCAATTACCTGATTTTTATGTTTATTATCTAGCTATTCATGCTAAGAGATTTCTGTACTGGTTATCTACTGCGGAGTCAGTTTTTGGATCTCCCTTTTGGTTAGTTCTGGACGGTCGCTGATTAATTTTTACAAGTTGGACCTAGAGGCCCTGTTATATACTCCTTGGTCCAAGGTCCCATTGGAGATGAGGAACTCCCCACTAGGCTGGGGCATGAGGGCTTTACAGCAAACTTTGCTCCTTACTCCAAAAATCTAATTTAAGAGACCTTAGGCAACCTCTTCTCAATAACCCAAACCTACAGATAGGCAATCGCCCAATTCGTACTTTTCCAGGCAAGCACTCTACTAAACTACACCTGGCAAGCTTTGTTTTGGGCAATTCTCTTTTGCAGATTTGTGCGCTGGTTTCGAAATTTGGGGTGGCTCATAAACGTCTATTTCGGTTGTACCAGATTCACCAATGTATCCATTCTTTTTTGGGGAAGCCACCGTGGTTGGAAAGAGCTGGAGCCATGCTAGAAAGCTTGTGGGAAGTAATCGAGGGCTGGAAAGAAGTAACTAAGTTGTATAAGACAATTTTGTCTTGTATGATGTCCAAGTGTACCCCTATAGCCTACTACTGGGAAATAATCTTAACAAAGGCTGGTCAGCTAAAACCTGGGAAAGGATTTGGATTGACACTTATTCCCTTATTAAACAGGATCGTCTTAGGAATATTCAATTTAACATCCTACATAATCTATATTTTAAGCCCGCCAGGTTATTTCGGATTCATAAATTATCTTCGCCTGAGTGTGGGGATTGTGGGTGTGAACTTACTACTTTACATCATAAACTTTGGGCTTGCCCCAAAATTGTTAAGCTATGGAACTCGGTCAGGCAGTGGGTGGCTCCATACTTTAATATTTCGGCTTTTTTTAATGAAGATACGTGTCTTTTAGGGAAGTACACCCAGATTCCTACCCTGTCTCAAAAGGCACATGTAGCCATGGCTGCTATGGTTACTAAATTGCTAATACTCAGACATTGGCAGAATAAATGGGAACCTTCTTTTAAGGAATGGTGGGATGAGTTTCTAAATGCTTTGAATGCTGAAAGATGTGTAGCCCAGTCCCCCCCCCCCAGGATAGGTTGAGTGTTCTGACCTTTTGTTTCACTGGTTTTTTTATCTTCCATCCCTTCTCCTTTGACATGCTTAGTACTCTCCTGGCAAAATTTCTTCTATGGGTCTCTCCTCCCATCCTCTCCATAGCATTGTTTTTATTTGGCTATCAATTTTGGATTTTGTCATGTTCCCGTCCTTTCTTCCTGTAATGGTACTTCATTTTACTGGTATAAATTATCATGGCCATAAAGTGGGCTGTTTTATATAGGGTCACTATGGTATCTGCTGCAAGGGGTGGGGTGGGAGGGTGTTTGTGTTGTTTTCTTATGTTGGTGGGGTTTAGTATTTTATATTATATTTTTATGTACGTATTGCTTTTCCTGTGTGACTACCAGGTATCATTTATTCATGACAATGTTGAATTTTGTTTGTGTTAAGCTAAAAATAAAGTTAATTGCAAAAAAAAAAATCCAGATATACTATGTCCACAGCTGCACCTTGGTCAACTGCTCTTATAACCCAATTAACAAAGTATGTCATATTTGTTTGGCATGAACATCCTGCCATGAAGCCTTGCTGCTTCAGTTCAAGTTTCCCACTTTCTTTCAGGTTCACCACTACCCTTTCTTTAAGCAATGTCTCAATTAATTTACCCACTACTGAGGCCAGGCTCACTGGGCAATAATTTCCTGCTATCTTCCTGCTGCCACTCTTGTGCAGTGGCACAACTGTGGCCCTTCTCCAGTCCTGTGGCACTATGCCATCTTTCAGTGATTTGTTAAATAGTGTGGCTAGTGGGTCTGCAAGTTCCTTCTGCAGTTCCTTCAGAACTGATATCAATAAAGTGTATCAATGTACTTTATTAATATCAAGATGGAAAATTTCATGACAGTTTAAAAAAATAATATTAAAAAAACATACATTTTTTTACACTTTTTCTGAATTTTTATATTGGTCCCCATAATGTAATTGGTATGTATAGAAGTGTAATGCCCATAAACATTCATCTTATACCTTAAATCGTGTGGCTAACATTTCATTCTTCTCACCGGCAGTACTAATTCATCCTTGCTTTCACAGCCGAAGGCTGCAAAAACATTGGAATATAATAAAATATCCACTTACCCATCTGAAATGCAGAAATAAACACAGGATAGATGTAAACTCTGCTTCCACTTGACCAACTACACTTCTATGTACCTAATATAAAGTACAGTACATAGCATAACACCTAATCAACAGCCTAGGCTTTTAGGTCTGACTCAGGTCACATGGAAATTACAGGGAGCACAGCCTAGGCTTCCAGCTCAGTCTCACAGATCACAAGGGGAGTACAGAAAGTTAAAAGTCAGGAATACCTATTTTAAGCAACAGGACCAGCTATTACCATACATCCATAACTCACTCCCTGCAATGCAACCATGCCCAACTAGTGTACCTTTCTAGCTTCAACCTAACCTCTGCAGCATATATAATTTATTCTAATGTCCTAAAGCCCAACATTTAAAGATGCAGCACCAAATTACAACACTATGACACTACTAAAATCTAACAGTACTAAACATTTTTAAGTGGAATAAGGTAATTCAGTTGAGGATTATACTATGTCAGTGTACCTTGAATTGGCTGAAGTCTGTCAGCCATTGGCCTTGGAACTCAAATCACCCCTCAGTACATTAACACAGTATAATCCCCCCTCTGTCGTGTGTTATTCCTTACATGTTGTTCATCTTTAAACATTACCTGCATGTATTTACTGGATTCAGTGTAGCATAGTGGTTAAGAGAACTGAGCTACAAATCTGGAGAAATGGGTTTGAATCCCACTGCCACCACTTGCATACTATGTGACCATCATCAAGTCACTTTCCTACACTCCCAGGATGCACCTGGAAACAGGCCTCGGCTTAGTGTGTCTATTGTTAAAATTAAATTATAAAAAAATACTTAGGATACCTCAGCAATATTCTAAAGGTAAATAATGCATCCAATTTTGTGCTTGCTTGTGCTTGAGCAACTAACATTTTGTTACAATGAACAGCATTTCAGAGGTGTTTCTCTGCTAAGCCCATTGCAGCTCAAGCTGCAATGGGCTCAGCAGTACAGACCAGTGACCAGGCACTCTGGTCATGACACTACTGCTGCTTGCTGGGTGAAACTTTGTGTTGTTGAAAGAACCAAAGCCCTCCTTTGACCTTTTCATTTGCATGAAGCCGATCATCAAGCAGTGTAGTGGCTTTACGTTCAGGAAACTGAAATAGGAATGTTGTGGCCCTCCCTCAACATACAGTACTGGCTACTCAGCTGTACAGAATCAGTATCTGCCTTCCCTGAGTATAGCTGCTGGTCTGAACCCACATGGAACCAGTTCCTCTCTTCTGTGAGTGTCACTGACATACCATGTAATCAGCCCACCTCACTCAGTAACCAGTCCCCCAGTTCAGTAAGCTGCAATGAAACTCAGCTACATATTACCAGTCTACGCCTTCCGTGTGTGACACTAACACACTGCATTCTCCTATCACTAGTCTTGTCCTCCCATGCATCATTGCCATAAACACACACACAAAGTCAGTCCCCAATTTCAGTCTGCCTATAACTCAGTAGTCCCACCTTCCTTGAACTCTCTCTGTTATTTAGAGAAACCCATAGAAAAACTAGTAATCCCATGCATTGCTGTCTAGCTCAGCCATTCTACAACCTGAGTCCCCCCACATGCCCTGTCATCACTGTCAGACTCCCTCGGCCTCACATATAACTAGGTAGTCCTCAATCACTGCTGCCAGACTCCCTCAACACCACACATGACTAGGTTTGACTTTTACTAGTGGTTTTAGTGACTGGATGACTCCTAACCCTCTGAGACCATCAAGAACAGCAACAAATGCCCATTGACGCTCTCTGGTGGGCTAGATCTGCTTGTGGAAAATGTAGATTTATGACACATTTTGTAAAGTAGTTGCCATTATTATTTTGCTTATTATAAGAGTGAATCTCATTTTTTTATGATTCAATGAACCAGTAGAACTGGTTGGGACAACTCAGCATTTGCAGGTCAGAGCCTTGGTGTGATTCAATCTGCATGGAAACTCCTAACATTAATGTCCCCCAACATATTTTTATGAAGCTCTTTCACAAAAGTTATTATTGTCCTCCACTGCCCTTTAGGAGCTCTTTCACCAAGTTATTAATGTCCTACAGTACCTTCTGCCACCAACCAATCAAGCACTGACTGCATGCTCTGTATTTTCCAAGTGCTCAAGATGCTGGCACAGTAACCTATTCTATTTTAAAACACAACAAAATGTTGTCAATGTTTTTATTGCAAGTATAACAGATTGCCTTTACCTAAGTTGCTACTATGTCCTCTTGCATCTCCAGTGTAGTGACAAAGTTCTTAAAGGCAACAACCTGGGCTGCAAGGTTCTTGACCACATCCAGCATGGCCTGTTTCAAAGGTTTAGTTTCCATAATCATATCCAGTTGAGAACCATCCTTTGCTGTTCTATATCCCTTGCCCTTACCTTGGTTTGTCCCAGGCTGATTATGAGGTCACAGCCACTCCAAAGCTCTCCAAACTCTAGCAATACAGAAAAATAGATCTTAACTATCACTATAGGTAAATTTTGAAGAAGAAAGTAACATTTTACATGTGATTTTAACTGAAATAAAGGTGCCTGAAACAGACTAATGCAGAAGGATGACTGCCCATGTCAGTTGTTGACCCTGCCCCCGAAATAATTTTTTCTTATGATTTTGTAAATTTGAATCAAAAGTTTCTATTGTTTGTGAAATGAAGATGGGTAGCAATTCCATCTGCAAGAACATCATCAAAAGGTAAATACAAAGAATGCATAGTGCTACACTGACATGTGGGCTGCAAATAAAACAAAAGATTTAGAATAAAATGCAGACTGCAAATGAAAAATAGAATAATTATCAAAGTTTAAACCACAGGTGTTCATCAAAAATTAGCTATAAAAAATAGATAAGCACACTATAGTTAACAACAAAAGAGTAACAAAGGAGGAATAAAAATACAATAAAAATACAGCAATATAATGAAAGACTAATTGCTTACATAGAGATAATACCTGAAGATAGATGGTTAAAAAATCAATTCTAATGTTTTGTTCTATTTTCAGAGTATGTTTAGTCTAATGATGTCATTTCATCAAAAGGTATGTGCATTCTAAATAAAAGTCACCCAAAAATGTGTGTGCCTAAAATATACTAATCTTAAATAGCGGAAGTTTTTGCCAAGGTTAATTGCTTATGGGTGCTTAGCATTGTAAATTATTTGCGGTGCACTTACTTTGAAGAACATCCTCAAAAAGTTCTAGGGAATTGATGAAATATTCATGATCGATTTCATAACACAGAAAGTTACTACCTTTTCCCAATAGTAGCAACTGATGCACAATTGTCATGGTATTGGAGCTTATTATTCTGATTGGGACATCTAGGTAAATTGATTTGTTCAAGAAAGTATGGATATGTATTTTACAGAGATTTCAATATAACATTATCATGTAACCGATGCATTCTCTTAAGAGCTAGCAATACAAAAGTGTATCCATAAGTGTACACAATCATCCCCATTCTGTAAATAGTCTAACAGTTAGGGGTCTGAGCTATATAACATAGCTTCTACAGAATGTACAGTATGTAAGTAGACAATAAGCTTCAGATTTTGAACTGTAAAGGCTGCAAGGTGATCTGATGGGGGTGTTCATAAGGACTCATAAGAGTAAACAAATGTGTTTTTCTGTTGAAGGCGAATTAAAAACAAGGGTATATCTGAAAATAAGCACTAAACACCCAAAAGGGAATCTTAGAGAAACTTTTAATGTTGATGGTTTGTGGGAAATGAACAGCTTTGCCAAACATGGATACTGATGTTGAGAATTAGTTTAAACAATAGTTGTCCATAGCCATGTACATAAATGAGTCTGAGACAGCAGTACTGATGTGTAGGGAACTGGGTCTACTTTCTTTAGGAAGATTCCATTTTAATGGAAAAGAAGTACCTGGGGAGTAAAAATTAAGAGGTATAACATTTGGAGATACTGGACTTAAACTGAGATAAAAAAAAGAAGTAACAGTGTCATAACACGATAAGTTGAGTTGTTACTTTAGAAAGAACTTTTGTATGTGGCTTGTGACCCTTCTGTATGTGGCTTGAGACCCAGTAGTAATAGGATGAATACAATCACAGAGTATATTCAACAGAGTTATTTCTACTTACTGCAAAATATTAACCTAACCAATGCATTAATGCAATTTTTAGTATGACAGAATTTGTGAATTTTCCCTTATCGTTAAAGTAATGTTAGGCATTAAGGGGCACAGGGTCATAATGTCGCAAGACATTATGCTGCATGGCTAAATCACGCTGCCAATACAGTGTGATTTATGCCATGTGGCATAACTCTTTTTTCTGTGGGGGCTTTGCCCACACACCCATTGTGGGGGGGGCTGTGTCCCCCGGAACCTCTCCAGTAAAGATTCTTAACTCCAAGGGGGTCCAACTCAGGGAGGGCACAAAGGCTTTAAAAAATAACATTTCTGGGACCAGGAATCAAACCCGGTCCCAGACGCAGTGCCTGGGTTCCTGCCACTGTGGCTCTGTCCAGTGAGTCACAGCAGCTGCTTGGCAAAACCCACTCCCAGCAGAGGTCTTATCCTTTGCCTGGGAGTGTGTGAATGGTGCAATACAGCGTACAGCAGTATACGTGGTATTGTACCATTCGCTGTCCTAGACAGTGCTATTTTGGGTTAGCTATAATGTCATACTCTATTAAGCGTACTACATTATGACCTGGTACGGGCATGCAGGGAATTCAAGAAATTTGGTATTATATGGCACACTGCACCCCAAAGTGCTTTACCATTCATTACATGAGTTACCAGCAGCAGACAGTAAACATACACAGAAAGGTTATGGAAAGAAAAAGAGTGCCTTAAGCACAAGGAGCGTAAGTGACTTGTTCATGGTGACATAGTAAGCTAATGATGGCTATGGACTTAACACCTGGGTCTGCTAGGTCTCCACATTCACATCTCATGCTCTACATACTAGGCTATACTGCCTAAAGAAGCATAATACGAATTCACAGAAAGCATTAAATTGTAGAATCAAAAGCAGAAAAGATTAAATGTAAGATGAGTTTAACAATGGTTTGAATTTGAGAAGAGAATAAGAACTCTTATTGAAATAGGTCAGCCACACTACTAGAGGCAAACACATTAGCTCCCTAAATAGCATTGTGATCTAGCTTTGAATACAGAGCTTGAATCACAATGAGACTAGCTAAAGACAGTGCACTTTTCTAGGATATGCAGTTTCTCTGTTGGAAAGTCAGTTGCATCAAGAATCATGGTTGTGACATGGAGAGGTGGGGTACATCACAGAGACATCAAACGATGTGTGAAGTTTGGAAATCTTTGTTGCATCTCAAGAGACCTCCTTACATGCCCCCAGAACATGGTGGGATGCTAGCATAGTTGTACATGTCACATTTTCTCAGGTCACGTATGATTATTCTGGCAACTGAACCCTCAACCTGATTTGAACTAACATTTCACACTCTTCTAAACTGGCCATACGGAAGACTGCCATGAGGCAGGTCAGTCACAGACTGACAAGAGTGATGCAGAAATAGTACAAAAGGGACTAACTATGAGAAATAGACAATGCTGGGTGAAAAACAAAGAAGAGTGTTGGAGACAAAAGACCCAACACATTTAATACAGTGTTTAAAGAGGGATAAAAATACAGTTAAAAATGACATTTTTTTTATCCAAAACATGTATGTACTGTGTATATTTTAAACAAAATGTTATTCATTGCTGAGGAAACACATTCTAAGCAATATATTATATGAAACCAAACACTTTTTTAAAGAAAGATTGTCAACAATTTGAAAATTATAGTTTTTGTATGTATTTTTATTGTATATTTTTCAGATTTTTATAGAAACCACCATGGCTCTAATGAAGTGATGATTTGACATGAAATGTCAGTACTAATAGGGCAGTCTTTATAAAATAAAAACCTTTGAATTGAATAATGAATGAGCATCCCAGACTCTAAATTTGTCGACCAATGGCACAGAGACAGCACAACAGTGCCAACTGGTGTTTTGCTGTTGCTCAGGGACAAGAGTTTTCTGTGGGGGGCTTTGCCCCCAAACACTCCATGCGTGGAGCACTGCCCCTGCTCCCCCCATACTTTAGATTATTAACTTGAGTCAGAGTTAGTATGGGGATGGGGGCAGACACCTCCCTGGCACCACTGTCGGCTAGTGTAGACCATCACAGTGACTGCTGACAATGTCTCTGTAATGGTCTTCACTATAGAACTGACGCGACACAGTCAGTATATGTTGAATGATACAACAGCATTGATAGGGCTTCCCAAACTAGAAATAAATCCTCACAGCAATGAAAGGAGTTGGGCAAATTGGAACACCCCTGCTTGCTTGAGCCACTATCCACAACTTTAACTCATCATGCCATCCATTACCTCATATTCAGTAACAACTTTCTTCTCCTCAGACATTGCCTGTACCTTTGTAAAACTGATGACCTCCACTCCAGTTACTCACAGACCCCTGAACATTTCAATCCTTCCCAACTCTGTAACACTTCACTCTTTAGATCATCTTTTACTATTACAGTCTCCTCTTCTCTAATATCCTTACCTACAACTCCATTTCAGTTTCTGCCCTTGATATACTCATGTTAAATATCTGACCATTTCCTGTATGTCTGGACACCATGAATCAAGTGTTACCTGAAGCCTTCCAGATGCAAAATCTGTCAGCTTAAGAAGCTTTGATACTCCTCTGAAATGACAGGATACTATGACTGCTGGAGACAAAGTATACTCATTTACTTTATTTTATTTTATTTATTTATTTATTTATTCAGTCTCAGATTACAAAGTACCTTTAAGCACAAATGTGGCTCATTTACCAAGGTAACACATTAAAGGGGAGGGTTACAAACAGACAAAGGGGGGAACTAACAGGTTGAGTTACTGCCACACAGTGAACAGTATGTGATACATCATAGATACTCAGCAATAATTAAGTAGAAGAAAAGGCATCAGAGCAAAATAGCAAGGAGATGTGGGGGGGTTAGTAAGATTTACAGACCTAGGGGAGCAGCCAGGGGCTTTGTCGAAGAAGCCAATAGGGGTGGGCAGGGGGTAGAGAGGAAGGAGTGAGGGAAGAGGAAGGAAGGGAGGACAGGAGACAAAGAAAGGCTGGCAGCCATGGGCCTTGTCAGGGGTTATAAGTGATGAGGTAGGTTGAGATGGGTGGTGAACAAGAAGAGCTCCAAAGGTAGTGGGGTTATGGACTAGAGATGCAGCGAATTTAAATGTTGCTGGCAAAGTGAACGTCAAGTGGGCACTTTGCGTTGTCACTCTGCTTCGTGGAGTGGCCAGCATGAAATGCCCAATTCGCCTTGTTATTATTACTTCGCATTGTCATTCTGCCTTAACCCGAAGTAAGGCTGAGTGACAACAATATTGGCAGACCCCCACACACACGGTCACTAGAATTAATGTGCATCCCCAAAATGCTACTGTCGTCTTGTCTCCAGAAAATTCCCCAGTGCTGATGAAGTGAAATGAGAGCGTAACAAGAAATACAAAGTCTCCCAGAATAAATGGCACACTCAGTCATCTGGGCAGTGGTCAGACATAGTTACCAGAATTAATGTTTATCCCCAAAATGCTACTGTATTTTGTCCAGAAAGTTCCCCAGTGCTGACCAAGTGAAATGAGAGTGTAACAAGACTTGCAAAGTCTCCCATCATAGAGATGCAGCAAATTTAAATTCCACTGGTGAAGTGCCCGCAAAGTGGGTACTTTGCATTGTCACTTCACTACACAGAGTGGCCAGCATAAAATACCCACTTCCCTTGTTATTGTGATTGTGACTTCTCATTGTCATTCCATCTTAACTCGAAGTAAGGTAGAGTGACAACAATGTTGGCAGCCCCCCGGGCTCCCACACATCCCATGGCTTACAATACTATAACTCACATGCTGTATAAGAATGAGAATGCCTACAGCTGTAGTTCCCCAGTGGCAAAGACCTGTATCACAAATAGAGATGCAGCAAATTTAAATTCCACCAGCGAAGTGCCCGCAAAGTGGGCACTTCACGTTGCTGCTGTGTGGCCAATGCAAAAGGCTCACTTTGCCTAGTAATTATTACTTCATGTTATCATTCCGCCTTAACTCGAAGTAAGGTGAAGTGACACCAATATTTGGCAGCCCTTCACACACACAGTCACCAAAATTAATGTGCATCCCCAAAATGCTCATGTCTTGTATCCAGAAAACTCCCCCAGTACTGACAAAGTGTAATGAGAGCACAAGAAATGAAAGTCTCCCAAAATTAATAGAGCACACAGACGTCATGCATTCAGTAGTCACACACAGTCATCAAAATTAATGTGCATCTCCAAAATGCTACTGAGAGCATAACAAGAAATTTGAAGTCTCTCAGAATTAATGGTGCACTCTGTCATGTGTGCAGTGGTCACATACAGTCACCAGAATTAATTTAATTCCCCAAAATGCTACTGTCTTGTGTACAGAAAATTACCCAGTGCTGATGAAGCAAAATGAGAGGGTAACAAAAAATGCAAAGTCTCCCAGAATTAACAGGCATACTGTCATGTGTGCAGTGGTCACACACAGTCACCAGAATTAATGAGCATTCCAAAAATGCTACTATCTTATGTTCAGAAAATTCCCTAGTGCTGACAAAGTGAAAAGAGAGTGTAAGAAGAAATGCAAAGTCTCCCAGAATTAATGGTGTACTACAAATGCACAGACAGATTAAGATTGCGCTGCACACTCGAGACACAGATGCAAAGGTACAACAACACCTAACCAGTGCTCATAAGTCACAAATCCAAATCTGGAAAAGAATATCTTTTACCGGTTTGAGGGGGTAGTGCACAGCAGTAACAGACAGTCCACTACCAGTAAAGATACCACAAAGCAGTATAAAAAATTCATGCAGGTGTAGTGGATAGCAGGTTCACACTGCTGCAGTTACTCTGTGGCACAATAAAAGGTGTCTTATTTAATGACACGCATCGTACACACACTCACACACACTACAAGTAATGCGTAGCAAATTGAAAACCTTTAGTAATATAACCAAATGTTTTACACAAACTGAAATTCTACCCTGCTGCATCACAACAATCAGAAACAAAAATTCAAGAATTACTGAAAATATTACTGTGCGTACATTAACACAGTTATATAAGAAAAATATAACAAATCAGAAAGACTGCCCTTTTCTCCTAGTTAATCTACCTACAACACAGATACGCCCCCTCCCCAAAGCACACTTCACAGTACACAGACTGGCTGTTCTAAATTAACATTCAAAATCCACACACAAACAATAAATGCTTGATAGTATGAGCTCAGGAGGGTTTCCTATACTCAATGTAGTAAACTGTGAGCAACAAAAATAGCTCAAAAAGACTTTTTTTAACAGCTTTTAGAGGATTTGAATTGCTGAGCTCTGAGAGAAAACTGTCTCCATCTTCCACTATACACACACTACACAGAACTGAGGCTGTGCAGAACAATCTAGAGCCCATGTGACCTGCAATCCCATAAAGCACTACAAAATTCTCCTTTGGAGCTCAAGAACAAGGTGAAGTAAGGCGAAGTACATTGATTTCAACGTACTTCACCTTAAAAGTGGTGGAGAAGTGGCTTGGGGAAGGTGGAATAATGTGAAGACATTGTTTCCAATGGACTTCGCCTTCCCCATTATAACGCAAAGTACTCCACTTCGCGTTGCGGAGCACTTCGCAGACTCCACGTTACTCCACGAATCACTTTGCAGAGCGAATTTCAGCCACTTGGCCCACCTCTGGACAGACTTATATTCAGATTAGGTGGAAATTTGTTTACATTTCACCACTGCTTTTCAAGATCCTAAACACTAAGCCACCATGATTATCAAATGAAGAAGCAATGTCTTCTTCCTCCCTAACACTACCTATATTTATATATTTTTTAGTTTTTTTTAGAATTTTTTGACTGGTAAAGGCACATCAAGCAAAAGCTCATTTCTGGGTGCAATGATCACAGGGAAATTATGTGACTTGCTTAAGATCACACAGTATGCAAGTGGTGTGGGATTCAAAACAAGTTCTGCTAGGTCTCCAAATTTACAGCTCAGTCCTCTAATCTCTATGTTATGTTGTCTCTTGAGACCCTTTTTCAATCTATAAAATTATCCCAAAAATCACTGTCTCCTCCCACAATATCTGCTCAAAACCTCATTCCCACCTTACCCCTAGTTTCTCTTTTCTGAATCAACTGCACAGCCTCACATTCCATTCCCTACTCCTTCCACTTAGGCTGTAGCCATTTGAGCTGGGCGAAAGTTATAAACTCACCTTTCATGGAACTTCTGTGAAGTTTTGTGGATTTTCATAAAATATTCAAAACTTCCTTCATTGGCGAGATTGGAATTTTATGAATTAGTTTGGTGGATTTTTGCCCTGTTCCATGGAATTTGTTGGCTGAAATGTGGAATAATACACATGAACTGTATAATGCAGAGATGCAGAGAAATTGTATTTCACTGGTGAAATTCTGATGAAATCGTGAATTTTGCTGCATGAAATATTTTGCAAAATTCTGTACATTCTGCAAAATATTTTGTGGGTGCAAAATGCTAAAATTCACCCACAAAATATGGAATTTCAGTGATAAAATGCAGAATTTTGCCATTCAGCAGAAGAATTTCACCTGTGAGTGGTGAAATTCTGCATTTCGAGGATGAAATTTCACATTTCGCCATCAAAATTCAGCATTTCACCAGCAGAATTTCGCATTTCACACCTGCGAAATATTTTGCAAAAATGCACAAATTTCACAAAATACTTTGTGGAACGAAATTCCTCAATATCGCACAACTCTAGTGGAATGACAGTTCTGAATAATTTTGTTCCACAGTTTAATGGATTATTCTGCAATACATGTAATTATTCCAGAATTCAGTGATCAGTTCTGTGGAATTTCTTTCTGCAGTATAACTCATTAAAGGAGTAGTACACCCCAAATATTCCCAGAAACATTTAAAAAGAAGAGTTTTTTTTCCCCTCCGGACTGACCATGGCATTCCTTTTCCAGTGCCTTTGTGAAGTTTTTTTTTTGTTAACTATGTCATTCAGTATCCCTGGACTTGTATTTTCTGTAGCCATATTCTCCATAGTCCCTCCCTACAGCATTTGCTCCAGTTGGGTATGTCCTCCTATTGTAATCACTTCTACAAAATTCATTCAATATAACCCTGCATTTTCATTCTTCTAATTACTCAGTGATATAATTCACACTTAAACAGTCTTTGTACTGTAAAACTTGTTCCTCTGTTGTTAGTGAACCAAATAGGTTACAGGAGTATGTGTTCAGGAACCTCACCTAACACTTGCCTTCAACCCTGCTTGTATTTAATCAATGAGGTCCTATGTATTTATGCCTCCATGTCTTTTGTTAGGACTCCTTTACTTAATTCTATGATTGTGTTATCTCCAATTTTTGTGTGCCAGCTGGCCATTTAACCAGTGACCCACCAACCCCCCCAGACTGATTGACAGCCCATTTTTTAATACAAACAATAATTTGTATTTCCACTCCTCTTTTCTGCAGAATACTGTACTTTGGCTTTCAGTAACAGAGCTGATGCAGTTTTCAGCTGTTTTTATCTATAATATGTGGATTCTTATGGTTCATGCAGCATTGAGGGGGTGATTGCATGTGGCTGGTATCAAATCCAATATAAGAACTGCCATTTCTCCAACATCCAACTGAAGCACCTTGACCGCAAAGGGTAGTTGGCCCTTAGGGTTGGCAGGTGGTTATGAGGGGCAGATTAGATACCCCATCACTCAGTGCTCTCCAATGTATCACCTCCACAAACCATATAATAACTACAAACAGGTATCTGCCTCTATCTCTGAAATCAAACAAAGGGGCAGAGGACACTGCAGAGCAGGACACTGCAGAGCAGGACATTGCAGCATAGGAGCTAACACAACAAAACTCAGCAAAAACAGGGACCAACACAAAAAAAAAATCAAAAAGGAAATCCTAAACACTTCTGATCATAGGAGACTCCATGATTCAGGGAGTTGACACTTACCTCCTGCTGGAGGTAATGGTCAGATGTCTTCCAGGTACATCAGCATGGAGAGAAACTGACTGCATTGCTAAAATTGTGCAGGAACTAGGAGAAAACATCAACATCCTGGTACACATAGGGACTAGGGATCTCACCAGCTGGTCAGTTAAGGAGACCAAGGAGCACCTGACCAGGCTGGGAGACAAAGTGTCATCCATTTCATCTAGCATCTCCTTCTCTGAGATCCTGCCAGTCTGGGAGAGGGGGGCAGATGGACAAAAGGTCAGAGAAGGGGAGATAGGGGAGCTAAACATGTGGCTAAAGGGCTGGAGCAAGGAAAAAGGACACAATTTTTTAGGTAACTGGCAAGAGTTCTGGGAGTGAAAGTTCTTTAAATTCGATGGACTACATCTGACTAAGGAGGGAGTCAGTCCATTGGGGCAGAAGTTTGATGTCATTGCAGAATATTTAAACTAGTAAATGGGGAGAGGGTTGCAGTACCTGAATACATCAGACAGGAAGAACACCCCTCCCCTTTCAGCTAGAGATCAAACAGGAGTTCAGCATGTTTGTAGTTCAATTGCACCACCAGGTAAGGTAAAAGATCCAGTTCCCCATACAACATCCAGGGAAAACACGGGACTTTGCCCAACAATTAACACATCAGAATCTCGTCAATGGAAAATCATATACACAAATGCCTGAAGTCTGGGAAACAAGATGCCAGACTTGCAGGGAACAATGACAGAGGCTAAACTGGACATAGTAGCCATTAGCGAGAAATGGTTCACCAGGAACCACACTTGGGAGACTTCAGTACCCAGCTATGTACTTTTCAGAAGAGACTAAGGTGCAAAAAGGGGGGGGGGTTGGCCCTTTATGTCAATGAAAATATCAAAGCTACAGAAATTCAGAATACACATAAGGAGCCAGAAGAACTGTGGGTCACTCTGGAAAGAGGAAATGGGACAGCCATAAAAACAGAGGGTTGTCTACAGGCCTCCAGACCAGGGGGAGGACATAGACAGATTACTGTGAGAAGATATACAAATCATGACAGCTAACGGGGAGGTTCTGATAATGGGAGACTTCAACATGCTAGCTACAGATTGATGAATACAAGCAGAAACATCCAGCATAACTAGACACATAGTG
The DNA here is from genome assembly GCA_016271365.2 of Neoceratodus forsteri. Taxonomy (NCBI): domain Eukaryota; kingdom Metazoa; phylum Chordata; order Ceratodontiformes; family Ceratodontidae; genus Neoceratodus; species Neoceratodus forsteri. Next base: position 766,242,286 of record CM057452.1, on the reverse strand, counting down.
GATTTCCTGCAGGGGCAGGGCCTCAAACAACTGGAACAACAACCCACAAGAGAAAGAGCTCTCCTAGATCTAGTACTGACTAATGGGGACAGGATCAGAGATCTCCAGGTGTTGTTCCAGTGACCATCACATGGTGTTGTTCAATTTGGCCACTAGGACTAAATCATCCCATTCCAAGACAAAAATATGGGACCTCAGAGGAGCTGACTTTGATAAAATGGCCAAAAGAGTTAAGCTAGCCTTGGCAAGAAGAAATACAGGTGAGGGGGTACAGGCAAAGTGGACAAGCATTAAGGATGCTATACTTGAAGCAACATCCTATTGTGTTACAGAGAAAAGCAAGAGCAAAAGAAGGAGAAAACCACTTTGGTTCTCAAAAACAGTAGCAAAAAAGGTCAGAGCTAAAAGGCTGGCCTTCAGGAAATATAAAGGAACATTGCGGGATGAAGATAGGGAGGCATACCAAATGCTCCTAAGGGAAGTAGGGAAAGCAGTAAGACAGGCAAAGGCCCAAACCAAGGAACACTAGCATGAACAGTAAAGGAAAGGGACAAGACTTTCTATAGACACATTAGTGAATGGAGAAAGTCCAGAGGGGGTATTGCTAAGATCAAAGGTAATTTGGGGGACTGTGTGGACAAGAGCCAAGGAAAAGCATGTATCCTAAATAGATACTTCTACTCAGTATTTACTGAGGAAAATGTAGGGTAGGGCCCATAGCTCAGCACCATGGACACAGGGAGCAGGTGGTATGTTACTAGTCCCTTCACAAAAGAAAAGTGTCCTACATGAGTTCGCTAAGCTCAGAGTGGGCAAGGCAATGGGGCAGATGGCATACATCCCAGGGTACTAAAGGAGCTATGGGTGGAACTAGCAGAGCCATTATCAGAACTGTTTAGTGAGTCTCTGAGCACAGGAAAGGTCTCAGAGGACTGGAGAAGGGCTCATGTGATCCCACTCCACAAGAGTGGAAGCAGGAAGAAGGCAGGGAACTACAGACCAGTCAGTCTTACCTAAGTAGTGGGCAAGATTATGGAGGCAGTCCTTAAGGAAAGGATAGTGCAACACCTGGAATCTATAGGAGCACAGGATCCAAGACAGCATGGGTTTACAACAGGAAGGTCCTGTCATACTAATCGCATAGATTCCTTTGACTGGATAAACAGAGTGGTGGGGACCAAGGGGGGTGCAGCTGATGTCGCCTACATTGACATCAGCAAAGCTTTCAATACTGTTCCACATAGAAGATTGATTAATAAGCTGGGTAGTCTCAGGGTGGGTCAGAAGTTGGTCAAGTGGGTGTCAAACTTGTTGACGGGCAGAAAACAGACAGTGGTGATAAATGGTCAGAAGAGATGCAAGTCACAAGTGGGGTACCTCAGGGATAAGTCCTGGGGCCATTTCTCTTCAATATCTTCATCAGTGACATTGCAGATGGACTGGAGGGTGAGATTTATCTATTTGCAGATGACACCAAGATCTACAACAGAGTAGATGATCCAGATGGGGTGGGCAGAATAAGAAGAGATCTGGATAAACTGGAAAAATGGTCTGAAGAGTGGCAAATGGGGTTAAATGCAAAAAAAAATGCAAGATCATGCACATAGGGAAGATAATACCTGAAGCTACCTATAGGTTGGGAGGGGAGTTGCTGGGAATCACAAGGGAAGAATGGAACTTGGGCATCATCATCACAGATGAATTGAAATGATCCCAGCAGACCACTAAAGCAGTAGATAATGCTAGAGGGATGTTGGGATGTATTGGTAGGGGCATCGCAAGTCAAAAGAAGGAGGTAATAATCCCTCTTTACAAGATACTGGTTAGGCCCCATCTGGAGTACTGCATGCAGTACTGGAGGCCGCACCTGCACAAGGACATTAACAAAATGGAGGCAGTCCAGAAAAGGGCAACCAAAATGGTGCAGGGACTGCATCAGAAAACACATGAGGACAGATTACCAGAGCTCAATATGTATACCCTAGAGCAAAGGAAGGAGAGAGGTGATATGATCAAAACTTTAAACATCTTAAGGGCATTAACAAGCTGAAAGAGTCTAACATAGAAACATAGAAACATAGAATTTGACGACAGATAAGGACCGCTTGGCCCACCCAGTCTGCCCATTTCCCTACCTACTGGATAAGCTGCAGATCCTAGATAACCAGCAGCCTACTTCTTCCTACCCCCACCACCTAGAACTGCCTTATGACTGTCCCATGCATGCTTGAATTCCACCACTGATTTTGACTCCACAACCTCCTCTGGAAGGCCATTCCATGCATCCACAACCCTCTCTGTGAAAAAATACTTCCTTAAATTACCTCTGAGCTGCCCCCCCTTTATCTTCAAATTGTGCCCTCTTGTTCTTGCACACCTCTTTTTTTGAAAGATGCTACCCTCTTGGACTTTGTTGATTCCCTTGAGGTACTTAAACGTTTCTATCATGTCCCCCCTCTCCCTCCTTCCCTGGAGGCTATACATATTAAGCTCCTTTCGTCTCTTTTCATATGTCTTCCAGTGCAGACCCTGCACCATTTTAGTTGCCCTCCTCTGGACAGCTTCCATCCTGTCTAGGTCTTTGTGGAGATTGGGTCTCCAGAACTGCACACAGTATTCCAGATGGGGTCTCACCAGCTGTCTGTACAGAGGGATAATAACTTCCTGTTTTCTACTTGTGATGCCTCTCCTATGCATCCCAGTATCCCCAACCCTCCTTGCTGCCCTCTCACATTGCTTGCCCACCTTTAGGTCATCTGACATGACTACCCCCAGGTCCCTTTCCATTTTGTTGTTGTTAGTATCTCACCACCCATTGTGTACTCTTCCCCTGGGTTGTTGTTTCCCAGGTGCATTACCTTGCACTTCTTAGCGTTGAATCTAAGCTGCCATACATTTGACCATTCCTCTAACCTTGCCAAGTCCCTTCTCATCCTTTCCACCCCACCCTGTGCAGCAACTCTGTTGAAGTTCTTTGTGTCATCTGCAAAGAGACATACTTTTCCTTCCAGTCCTTCTGCAATGTCGTTTATAAAGACATTGAAGAGGACCGGTCCTAATACTGAACCCTGCGGTACCCCACTAGTAACCCTCCTTTCTTCTGAGTGGACTCCATTTACTATTACTCTCTGTGTCCTATTCTCCAGCCAATTCTTTACCCAGGCTGTTATCTTGGGACCCACTCCCAGGCTGGCTAACTTGTATATTAATCTTTTGTGTGGGACTGTGTCAAATGCCTTGCTAAAGTCTAGGTAGGCCATGTCCACAGCCCCTCCCTGATCTACTACTTTGGTCACCCAGTCAAAGAAATCTATCAGATTCATCTGGCATGACTTTACCGCTGTGAATCCATGCTGTCTTGGGTCCTGTGCCCCTCTGGTCTCTAGATACTCGACAATTCTTTCCTTCAGAAGTGATTCCATCATTTTCCCTATCACTGAGGTTAAACTAACAGGTCTGTAGTTTCCTGCTTCTGCCTTGCTCCCACTTTTGTGAAGGAGAATCATATCTGCCCTCCTCCAGTCCTCGGGTACCACCCCCTCCTCCCATGATTTGTTAAAAATTGTAGTCAGTGGTGTCACTAGTTCTACCCTTAGTTCTTTTAGAATTCTGGGATGAATCCATCAGGCCCCATTGCTTTGTCCACCTTCAGTTTTAAGAGTTCTTTCAGAACCCTTTCTTCTGTAAATGGGCTGGTATCAACTTCTGTTTCCAGAGTGTTTCTACTGTTTGTTTTATGTACCTCCCCTCTTGATTTGTAAATACTGAGCCAAAATATTTGTTTAGTATCTCTGCCTTTTCACAGTCTCCCTCTGCCCACCCTCCCTCCCTTTATTAAGCCTCAGTATCTCTCCCTTGGTCTTTCTTCGCTCCCTGATGTACCTATAAAAGGTTTTATCCCCCTTCTTAACTGAGTTGGCTATCTTTTCCTCGGTTTGGGCCTTTGCTATTCTGACTGCCTTCCCAGCCTCCTTTTGCTTTAACTGATACAGTTCTCTGTCCTGCTCCTTCTGTGATTCCTTGTACTTCCTGAATGCTTTCTTTTTCTCTTGAACCTTCACTGCCACTTCCTTTGAGAACCATAGTGGTTTCTTACATCGTTTTGTTTTGTTTATTTGCTTCACACAAAGGCTCGTTACCTCTGTGATGGCAGTTTTTATTATTCCCCATTGTTCTTCCACCCCTCCTTCCTGCCCATTTGCTAGTGCATTCCTTAGGCACTCACCCATTTAGCAAAGTCAGCCCTCCTAAAGTCCAGTACTTTTGTCTTTGTATGGCTTGACTATTGCTGTGTTTATTGTGAACCATACTGTTCGATGGTAGCTAGTTCCCCAGATGGCTACCCACTTCTATCTGTGATCCTCTCTCCATCTCCATTTGAGAGAATCAAGTCTAATATTGCTCCCTCTCGGTGGGCTCCAGTACTAGTTGTCTAAGGCATGTCCCCTGTGGGGCATCTAGAATAACTCCACTCTTAGTGGCAGCTACAACTGCACTCCAATTAACATCTGGCATATTCAGATCACCCATCAGCAATATCTCCCCTTTTTCTGCCATTCTAAGTATACTTTCTATCATTTCCTTGTCCATTTCCTCCCCCTGAGAAGGGGGTCTGTATACAACCCCTGTGCGGATTGTGGTGCCATTGCCTGTCTCCAAATTTACCCACAGTGCTTCTTCTCCTGCCTGTTTACCCTTTTGTTCTGTTGCTTTTATTCCTTCCCTTATGTAAAGAGCTCCTCTTCCTCCTCTTTTAACCTCCCTGTCCCTCCTGTAGATAGTGTATCCTGGTATGTTTACGTCCCAGTCATGGTTTTGTGTGTACCATGTTTCTGTGACTGCCACGATATCCAGATGTTCCTCCTCCATCAAGGCCACTAATTCAGGAAGCTTGTTACCCAGACTACGGGCATTGGTACTCATTGCTCTCCATTTTTTGATGGCTTTACCTTCTGTTGCAGCATCCTCCACTGACCGTTCTACCTCGGTCTTTTTCTCATTTAGTACCCTGTTTTGTAGGGAGAGGCTGGGATTTTCCTGCTGCTTGTCAGTGCCTCCCCCTTTGACTAGTTTAAAAGCTTGCCAATGAAGCATTTAAACCGATTGCTCAAAAGACTTGTTCCTTTCCTGATGCAGACCATCCTGCCAGTATAGGCTGGTGTCCTTCCAGGTGAAACCCCAGTCCCCAATGAAGCCAACCCCTGTGCTCCGCACCATTTTTTCAACCATTCATTAAACTGCATGGTGCTAATTACCCTCGCCTCCCCCATGTTTCAATATAAGAAAAATAGCAGGACAAGAGGACACAGCATGAGATTAGACGGAGGCCGATTAAGGGGTAATGTGAGGAAGTTCTTTTTCACAGAAAGGGTAGTGGATGTATGGCATGGCCTACCTCAGGAAGTAGTGGATATGAGTACAGTTCAGGGCTTCAGCTAGGCATGGGATAGGCATAAGGGAGCAATATAGATGAGTATGAATAGATAGGCCATTGACAGAGTACAGGACAATGGAGCATTCATAAGACAGAAAAAATGGGCAGACTGATGGGCCTTGTAGTTCTTATCTGCCGTCAACTTCTACGTTTCTATGTAACACTGATAAAACACTACACTGTTATTGCTGTGAAAACAAAAACATTTGCCTGTTGAACTGATTTATGAATGGGCACTGTCCTGCTTCATAACTGAGTGTTGTATTGTCAGTTTCATTCTTTGTCATAACTGTCTAGACATCTTCCAGTCATAAGCAATGTGGTTTATCACTTTAAGGCAAACTCTTCCCTTTTTATACCTCCACAGTACTTTTTTTTTTGGTATTCATTTTTGAAAAATGTTTACCTGAATTTTAGTTCACTTACACAGAGACATTGTTGTAAATAATTTACGTTAGTGTGAGTGCTTATTCAACCCCACTGGACATGCTGATGTATTTCTGTAACCGTTCTCCATTGCTCACCACACAGTATTGTTGTTACTAGATTTAGAAGTAAAACCATAAATAAAAATTAAACTTGGTCTGTCAGTAATGTAGCTAATGTGTTTTTGCTCCTTTTCCTTCCCAATGGTACCAGTAACTGATTTCTCCCCGTCCAAGGTAGTATATGTGTGTGTGTGTGTGTGTGTGTGTGTGTGTGTGTGTGTGTGGCAGTGGTGTGTGTGTGTGTGGGGGGGGGTCTGGAGATTTTTGCAGCCAGCAACTTATTGCATGCTAAAGAGCAAACTCAGACTTATTAGTATCAGTTTTCCGTCTAACAGGAAAAATTGCCTGCTTAAATGTCAAACATAATAACCAATTTTGCATAACACTTTCATGAAGCACTGTACCGTGATTTGTTTATTCAAGTATACAACTGTCTACTGTTGTCTCACTCATTTCCATTTATACATTTGTGCCTTCATAACAGACTTTTATAATAAATTGAGATGAGATTTTCCTCAGGGTTTGCACTGTTTGAGACATCAATCACATCATTTTATGTCAAATAAGGAATGAGGTCAGAGGTCATTGCTCTATGCTCCTGACAGCCTCTAGAATGTCATGCAAGTTTTGCAGGCACAAACTGTTCTGTTGTACTTGTGGACTGATCATCTAATTACTGTTACAGACATCAACTGTTCTGGCTTGTGTTTGCCTACTGTTTACAGGCCGGCTTTCAATTACTGGTGCAGTGACTGCTTATTGGAATATTTGGACTGAGTGCATTCTTGATAGCACTGCAGTTTGTACCCCTTGAGACTCAATCCAATATATGAGTCTAATTGCACACATATGGCATCATATGGCAGCAAGAAAAAAGAAGACAACAGCAATTTGAAGTGTAAATGAAGAGAAGCTTGACAGGAAACTGATCACCTGTTTTTCAAAGGGACCGTTGCCTTAAAGTGCAAATGTAAGCACCAAACAACAACAAAAAACAAGCCAAACCCATTTGAAACACCATTTTCATCACTAACAGTAAGCCAATCATCAGGCCACAAGAGCAGCACATCAGCTATTGCATGCAGAACTTTTATCACATTGTCTGACACCAGCATATAGCAATGACCTCACTCCTTTGACATCATGCAAGCTGTCTCCAATAGCTGCCCCCGGGGAAAATGTCAAGATCCCCATTTATTATCATAGCCACTTATGGATGCACAAATGTAGTCATTCTTAGTTCAACAAGTCCATCACCATGTCACAAGAACTGCTGATCAGCTACTGCATGCTAATCTTGCATCAAAATCTCAAACCTGTCAAAAGCATACAACCATGACCTCACTCCTTTTTTGACATACCATGCTGTCTCCAACATCGTTCACATATGGCAAAATGATCAGGCTCTCCATTTTTTCTTACAGTCACTTATTGAGGCATAAATGAATAAATTACACTGACAAAGACCATAGCAGACAGTTGGATTCCTGAATCCTGACTAAATGACAAATTGTATTACCTTTCCTGTAAGGAAAGTGGAACAAGGCAGAAACTTGTTAACATGTTGGCCATTGATATTTACATAAGTTATGTATGGATCATTCATGACTCAGTGTACTTGCTTTCTACACATAAGTTGTCAAAACACTATGAAAGTTATTTACAATAAATTTGTTTCAATAGTATATTACACCTATTGCACGTTTGTGATTATAAAACCTCCTGACTACTCCTTGAGTTTTTTCACATCTCTGCTCATCCATTATTTTATTTATTTATTTAATTATTTATTAATGTATACAAATAAGCACCCATACAGCTTAAAAAATAGAGGTCAAACGCTGTCCGTTTGTCCTCCATTTGGCGTTTGCTGCACTTTGGATATTAAACGCTTAAATATTTTTGCAGCGTTTGGCCTCTATTTTTTAAGCTGTGTGGGTGCTTATTTGTATATATTGATTGTCTTGAATACATAGCACCACACAATCCCTGGTGCTCTTGCTTTTCTTTGTTCTTTTAATTATTTATTGAATTTTGTTAACTGAGTAGGCCCATTGAGATAATACAGTCCCTTTTTCAGGGGTGACCCGGCCAAGACAACAGATTCATACATGTTACAGAGGAGCAAAACTACAATGGCTAACAGGGGAGTGCTAACACAGATATATTCAACCATGATTCAAGTTCAGTGTTACATCATGATTAATACATAGTTACAAGAGCTTAGGTAACAACAGATCAATAAAGTGCAAAACTCTGAATTTAGTGCTTCGGGCTAACTAACTGTCATACGTAGTGGAATCGGAGTTAATACAGTCAATGGGAGTTCTTCCATATGGGCAGGTTGGCTGTCAGTGAAAACAGGTGCAAGGAGAGTGGGCAAGAAGGTGACATGAAATATTGTGTTTAAATTGTGGGAGAGAGGTGCTGGAGAAAATTGCATGCGGGAGGCAATTCCAGGTTGATGTGGCCAAAAAGGCAAAGGATCTCCTGTTGACTGCCCGCTGAGGTTTTGGAGTAACAAGTAAGGTGAAGGCAGCAGACTGTAGAGTACACTGGGACTGCTTACATCTTATAAGGTCACCCAAGCAGGGAGGGGTGTAAAGGTGGTCTAGCTTAAACATAAGGCACATGGTGGTATATTGGAATTTAGATACCAGAGGTGCCCAGCCTAGAAATGAGAGGACATTGCAATGGTGATGCTGGGAATCTACTGCTAGTCCAAAATGTCCTACTCTCAGATAGATTAGATTGAGGCAAGACAGAATGATGGTTGGGCTGGAAAGAGCAGCGTGGTACTGTAGGAGAGGACAGGGAAGAGTGTGGACCTCACAATGTTTTAGCATGAGTCAGATGAAAGGAGAGAACAGAGATGATACAACAAACCTAGCCTTTGGTTGATCACCTTGTTCAATAAATTGACATGTATTTTGAAAGGTGAGTGAAAGATCTAGGGTAACACCCAGGTATGTGAATGAGTGGATGAGTTCAAGGGCATTACTGTCCAGAGAATGGATCATGAGGGTATGCTGAGGCAGAGATATGGGGGCAGAGTTGTGGAACAGCATACTTTTTGTCTTTTTTATATTGAGGACTAGATGGCTTTCTAAGAACCATTCTTTGAGTGTCAGCGTGACTCAGTTGGTAGCACATCCGCCTCTGGACCAGAAGGTCGTGGGTTCTCGTCCCACACTGGGATGGACTTGCACCTAAAAATCACTGGCATCCGAGTGCAGTATTGGGGGAGAGTTGGGGGCTTCTTTGGGAGGGGGTATATGCAGCCAATGATAAGTTTGTTACATTCCAAAGGGTTATGGTGAGGAACAAGGACTCGACTGTGGCGAGGTCAGGAGTTGAGACTGGGATTCCTGCAGCTGCAATGCCATACTTGACATACAGAAGTACCACACAACCTTTTTTACCTTTCCAATCTCTCCTAAAGCAGAAGTAGCCTTGCAGAGCAACCTCATGCTGGCTGATGGATGGCTTGAGCAAGGTGTATGAGATCCCTAAGATGTCAGGGTTGTGTTGTATCACACACACCTCAAACTCCACTAGTGTAGGGGGCAGGCTTCAAGCATTCATGTGGGCAATCTTCAGACCTTTTACAGTTTGTTGGTGGTCATTAGTGGCACGTTGTTTCGGGAAGGAGCAACGGGGACCAGGGTTGGGCTCAACATTGCCTGAACAAGTGAGAAGTAGGAAGAGGAGCAATAAGGTCAATCCACAAAAGAGGATGACCTTCTTGGTTTTGCTTCCAAGAGGTGAGGGTGTGCGGAGGCTGTATCGAAGCCATTGCCCAAGGTGGACTACATGCTGTTTGGGGAAGCAGGGGATGAGGAAGTACCTCTGTTTTGGTTCATAGATATCCTGCATTGAGGTTGGGTATTCACCAGCAGAGGAAGACTGTTTTAGTGAGTGAGCGTTGAGGTGATCTGAAAGAGTGAAAATTAGTATAGTATGTACATAATGGTTGCTGTGTAGCCGGTGTTACTCATGGTGGGGGTCGTGCAAGGGGACGTGATTCAGCAGGGTACTTGTAGCAGAAGAAGTTTACAGGGTCAGATCAAATGGGTAAGTTAGGTTTGCAGGAGTTATATCAAAGGAGATCCCTGATGGCAGGTCCTTATAACAAATTAATGGCAAAGTGAGGTAATTGTTACAGAGAGTGTCTGGTTGGCTACAGCGACATATAATAATTCATGTGACCACAGATGCCCATCAAAATAACATAAGCTGTGGGAGGATGCACTCTAGGAGGCTGTATGGCCTAGAAGATAGTGCAGCTATGTTCCCTTCCCCCAAGTGTCAACCCATTTTCAGACGGCCAACTGTATGCAGAAAATATTTCCTTTTCATTCATATCAAGTACGGTGCCTACGTGTATACAAATTCTTGCAATTTGAATGACTTCTCTGATAGCACAACTATGTTATTTTGTGTGTATTTTTATAGATTTGTTGGTATTATATTAAGGCAATGGCATCAACTGCATCTATTTATTATATTTTTGGCTTTATATAACAGCTTTATATAGCTGCTGGAGGTCTGCCTCTGAGCAAGTAAGTGGTCTACTGAGAAATATAGGATACCCTTGTCTCAGAACAGGACAATCAGAGCTTAAAGGGCACACAGGCAGAAAGTAAGGAGAGAGAGAAAAAAAAACAGAGCAAAGAGTAAGGATTGCAAACAGTTAAGGGGCCAGAAATAAGACATGATTGGAGTGGTGCAGTGCAGTGGCTGTGGAGCAGCAGTCTTCAGGAGATGTTCTGGAGGATGCGGTGTTGTCCCATCTGCAGGCACCTCTGGGCTGAGGAGGAGGCTGCTCATCTCCAGGCTGAGTTGGCCAGGATTGTGGGACCTCCTCTTCCATCCAGGGACCACCAGTGCCACTGCCGTTGCCTCAGAGGTTGCCAAGAAGAGAATGGTTGGACCACAGTGGGCTCAGGGAGGGTGAGGGTGGTGGAACAGAGGTGCATCCCTCCAGTTGTACCTCTCCACAATTCCTATGCCATTCTGGCAAAGTGTGGTTCCTCTATGGAGGCACCCGCAGTGGAGACCAAGGAGGATGCTGGGAACCTCCATAAAGGAGACCCACAGAAGGGTGGCAGGGGACCCTGCAGGGGAAGGAAACAACTCCTGGTGGGGGACTGCATTGTTAGGAAGGTAGAACTGGGGGAGGAAGGGGAGAGGAAGGTAAGGTGCCTGAATGGCGCCATGGCTTGGAGGGACAGGGAGCGAATCCTCAGGATTGCCGGAGCAGCTGCACAAGAGAGGGAGCTGGATGTCATTGTCCACCTAGGAACAAATGATCTGGCTAAGAAAGGGATTAGAGAAGTGCAGGAAGAGTTTGTGGAATTGGGGAGGGGCCTTAGTCAAGTAGCACGCATGGTAACCTTCTCGGAGGTGCTGCCCATCTATGGCATAGGAGAGGCTAGGGTGTTCCGCACCATGGGATTCAATCAGTGGTTGAAAAACTGGTGTGGAGCTCAGGGATTTGGCTTCATTGGGGACTGGGGTCCACCTGGAGTGATGCAAGCCTATACTGGCATGATGAGCTGCATCTGTCCGGGAGGAAACAGGATCCTAGGTGATGGGTTTAAATGCTTCATTGGCAAGCTTTTAAACTAGCCAAGGAGGGCACTGGAAGGACCAGGAAATCCTAGCCCCCAAATAATCATGGTGCGTAAGTGCGGCAAACACCAACATAGAGGTGTCGATAGGGAGAAGGGCAGGGTAAATGGAGAAAGTGACAAAGGCAAGAAGGGACAGGGATGGGGCAAAGGAGTAAGGCCATCAGGAAATGGAGGTAATAGTACCAATGCCGCGTGAGTCTGGGCAACAAGCTCCCTGAGCTGGTGGCCTTGATGGAAGAGGATGCCTGGATATCGTAGCAGTCACAGAAACATGGTACACAGAGAACCATGACTGGGATGTTAACATACCAGGGTACATAACCTACAGGAGAGACAGGCAGGGGAGAAGGGGAGGAGTAGCTCTCTATGTAAAGGAAGGGATAAAAGCAATTGAACAAAAGAGTAAACAGGGAGGAGAGGAGGCACTGTGGGTCACCTTGGATACTGGAAAGGGCACCACAATCTGCACAGGGGCTGTGTACAGACCCCCATGTCAGGGGGAGGGAATGGACAAGGATATGATAGAAGGCATTCTTAGAATGGCGAGAAAGGGAGATACTGTTGATGGGAGACCAGAATATGCCAGATGTTAACTGGAGCACATTGCTGCAGCCACATCCAAGAGCAGGGCCATTCTTGATGCCCTACAGGTGGCAGGCCTTAGACAGCTAGTTTCAGAACCCACTCGTGGGGAGCAATCTTAGACCTCGTGCTCTCAAATGGGGGCAGTGAGAGGATCTCAGATCTAGAAGTGGGTTGCCATCTGGGGACAAGTGACCATCAAACAGTGTGGTTCACGTTAAACTCAGCTACAGAGTCAAGCCATACAAAAATGAGGGTACTGGACTTCAGGAGGGCTGACTTTGGCAAGATGGGACAGTGCCTCAGAAAAGCTCTAGCAAACAGGCTAGAAGAAGGTGTGGAGCAACAATGGGGAATCATCAAAACTGCCATCACAGAGGCAACAAGCCTTTGTGTGAAGCAAATAAACAAATCAAAATGAAAGAAAAAGCCACTATGGTTCTCAAAAGAGGTGCCTGTGAAAGTCAGGAAGAAAAAGATTGCATTCCGGAAGTATAAGGAAACACAGAAGGAGCAGGACAGAGAGCTGTACCAGTTAAGGCAGAAGGAAGCAGGGAGGGAAGTCAGAATAGCAAAGGCTCAAACTGAGGAAAAGATAGCCAACTCAGTTAAGAAGGGGGATAAAACCTTTTATAGGTACATCAGTGAGTGTAGAAAGACAAAGGGAGGGATAGTGAGGCTGAATAGAATGAATGGTGGGTGGGCAGAGGGGGACAGTGAAAAAGCAGGGATACTGAACGAATATTTCTGCTCTGTATTCACAACAGAGGAGGGGGAAGTGCCTAATCCAATTAACAGGAGCACTCTTGATAGGGGGGTCTATCCCAGTCCTTTCACAGAAGAAAGGGTTCTGAAGAACTCCTAAAACTGAAGGTGGACAAAGCAATGGGTCCTGATGGAATTCACCTCAAATTCTAAAAGAATTAAGGGAGGAACTAGTGAAACCACTGGCTACTCTTTTTAATAAATCATGGGAGGATGGTGTGGTACCCGAGGACTGGAGGAAGGCGGATATGATTCCCCTTCACAAAAGTGGGACCAAGACAGAGGCAGGAAACTACAGACCTGTCAGTTTGACCTCTGTGGTAGGGAAAGTGATAGAGTCACTTCTGAAGGAAAGAATAGTTGAGTACCTAGAGGCCAGTGGAGCACAGGACCCAAGGCAGCATGGGTTCACAGTGGGAAGGTCATGTCAGACAGATCTAATAGATTTCTTTGACTGAGTGACCAAAGTAGAAGTCCAGGGAGGGGCTGTGGACATGGCCTACCTAGACTTTAGCAATGCATTTGACACAGTCCCACACAAAAGATTAATAGTCAAATTAACCAGCCTGGGAGTGGGTCCAAGGGTGGTAGCCTGGGTAAAACATTTGCTGGACAACAGGACACAGAAGGTAATTGTAAATGGAGTCTACTCTGAAGAAAGAGGGGTTACTAGTGGGGTACCGCAGGGTTCAGTATTGGGTCCAGTCCTTTTTAATGTCTTCATAAGCGACATTGCAGAGGGACTGGAAGGAAAAGTATGCCTCTTTGCAGATGACACAAAGATCTGCAACAGGGTTGATACACAAGGAGGCGTGGAAAGGGTGAGAAGGGACTTGGCAAGGTTGGAGGAATGGTCAGAAGTATGGCAGTGAGGATTCAATGCAAAGAAGTGCAAAATAATGCCCTGCCATTGGATGTGGCTGCAGCAAATGTGCTCCAGTTAACATCTGGCATATTCAGGTCTCCCAGCAGAGAAGTCCAGTCACACAGCAGTCCTTTCTCCTGCTGTCTTCTGCCAAGCTACTAGCAGAATCTTTCTAAGGCAGTCTTTAAATGTAGCTTCCTTCTAGCTAAGCCACTCCCCCTACTTACTAGATCTTTCTTCAAGTAATTTTAACCTCACAGCTATCAAGTCCTTTCAATCACCTGAGATTTACACCTTGATAACTGTTCAGATAGCCATTCAGTTCAGTTAACTCAAGAAACACAGACTTTTTTTTTGTTTTGTTTGTTAGTGTTTTTTTACCCTAAATTAAAGGTCCAAGTACAAGAGTTCTACTTCTTTAGTCCCAGCAGAGAAGTTCAATCACACAGCAGTCCTTTCTCCTGGTGTCTTCTGCCAAGCTACTATTATTAGAAAATATGCCAATCATGCATTATGCCCCCCCCCCCATCATGCCTGATAGTGGAGCTTGTCAAGAGATAAATGGAGGTATTCAGTTCTGATGGAGGGGATGTCAATAAATGTGTCTTATTAAAATAAAAATTCTAGAATGCTTCTGTCACAACCACAATAAGATGTCTCTAAAGCTGTTTTAAATCACTGTTTTGTCAGCACTGACAGGTGTTTTTCTGCCAGTTACTACTGCAAACTGCTGCATAATAATGTTATATAAAGCAAAAAAAAAAAAGTAATGCAGTCGATGCCAAATGCTTCAATATAATACCAGCATTAGAGCCTTTCCCATTCACCCTTCCTACCTGGGCAGCACCAACAGCAGCAACCACTCACTGGCCCAGAAGTTCAAAACTCTGAGAATGCCACAAGCCCCTGGTGTGCCGAAAATATGGTGCATGGGGCTTTTGGCATTCTGCTAGCCAGCGATCGGGAATTTATATCCCATGTGGCAATTGCCACTAGTAAAACCAAGTTTTTGTGGTCTAGCTTGTAGCAATCCCAAGGGCCTTCTTCATGGAGCTTGTGCCAGATATTTGGTGCAAGCTGCCGTAAATCATGGAAACTGATGCAACTACGCCCAAGAATGTTAAATCGGTGCAGTTGCAGTGAAGGGGTTTAAAGGACTGCCAGAACCTAAGTGTCAGTGCACAGGGCTTAACACAAACTCTCAACCACACTTTGAAAATCCAACCCCTGATTCAGAAGCAGAGGACAGTTTCTCACCACTGTCTAAACCTTAGAAACTGTGCATGTGCCATCATTTCAGCATGAACTATAATCAGAACCAAACACTTATAGGAGGCAACTGTCCTTGCTTAGCTCCACTTATGCTGATTAAATAAATCACCTGACCAAGTTACTTACCTGATAATAGAAATAAAATTATAATCTTTTGAGGTGTGCAATATTGCTATTTGGGGGAATGCGTTTGGTGGTAATTGTTTCGGGTCTAGTAGAGCACACTGTCAAGAAAAGCAAGCAATAAACTGGAAATGCAGACTCCTTGGTTTCTGGGAACATAGTTATCATTTGCATGCTTTTACAGTTTACAGAGAAGCAATAATTCATGGCAGGGTATGGGGTTATGGGGATTTAATGCATGGCTGGGGTGCTGTGAGGACACTTGGCCTGCGGCCTTGTGCCTCACAACACACCCAGCCGTGCATTAAATCCCCATAACCCCATACCCTGTTGTGGGTTATTTCTTGCTTACTTCTCAGGAGAGAAATCTTTCAGATCTTTAAATTAAGGGCTGTCAAACCCTTTGGACCTAATGAACACTGGGACCTTCAACCCTACCTATTATTTTTCATTAGTTCACATTTTGTTCATTATTTATAATTCCTCTTTCTTATGAGCTGCCTCTTAGAATTTCCAGTTAAGGGTATTGAGTTAATTTGTAGTTTAAATGTTTTTGGCAATGCTGTTCTTTTTCTTTTCTACTGTTTAAGTGTTCTTCTGTCTCTGGGTCATCTCTCATTTATTTAGAAAAGTGAGTCAGACTCTATGGGTTTTGATTAACATTAGCTGTGACTTCTATTTGGGTGTGTTATTACTTAAGCAGCGTTTGCTATTTATTTGTGTCACCTATGTTAGTCCTTTTGAGTCCAATGCTTCATTTATGGTTGAAAGCCTTACTGTGCACTTGTTCAGTGTACCCTTCCCCACACATGCATACACACACACATATTGTTCTGCAGTGTTTTGGGGGCTGTGACTCACTTTCTCATGTGTGTTCTAGGATATTTCCTGGTTAAATTTCCTTGTGTATTTTTTGAACACTTTTCTATAATTTTGACTTTGAGAGTCTCTGTCATTTAACCTTGTGCGGTCTTCTATTTACCTGGCAATTAAGAAGCATAACTTTTTACCACAGTTGTTAGTGCTTAATAAGCCATGTTAATAGGTAGGTTTTACTTCTAAATGAGTGATTATACAGAGTTCCAAAGCCAATTAGAATTATTGTTATGCCCTTTTTGATATTAGTGGGCACATTTAGTGTTTACTCTGGCTTTTGCCCTTTGCTTTAGCTTTTTTGTTATCACTGAGTCACTGCATTCCTCCCCCTTGTTGCTCAGCCTTGCTATAGGAAGACATTTTCATGCTACAAAGTACTATTTCAAGGCAGAGTTTAAGTTTTTATTTTTACTTTGCATTTCCACGGGGCTTTTCTCACCCCTTCTTTATATTTACAACTTTTGAGATTCCCTGATACTTATCTGGGAGTGGTTTTCTGGTTACCTGACAATTGATAAGCTTAATTTTTGTCATAATTTAGAATTACTGCACTCCTTTGATTAGCTCCCATTAGTACTTAATAAAGCCCTGTTAATGGGGGGGGCACTTACAAACAAGAGATTGCATAGAGTTCCAAAGTCAGTTAACTCTTTTTGATATAGTGGGCAGATTTAATGTTTAATCTGGCTATTGCCCTTTGTTTTAATTTTTGAGTTAACACTGAGCCACCATACTCCTCACTTAGCCTTGCCATAGCCTTGTTATTAGAGAGATGTGTTCCTTCTTCTAAGTACTTAGTTAATGGAGTGTTTAAGTTTGTATTGTTATCTTGCATTTCCATTGGCCTTTTATTCCCATTCATTTTTTGCGTCTCCATGTATGCATTCACTTTTGAATTACCTGGATGTATAAACACACTGTCTTTTAAAGTTTATTATCACCTATATATTTGCTAACTGGCATAGTCCTGAAAATTGTCTTTGAAAAGAATAAAGAGTGTTCTGGTTTTATTAATATGAATGCATAAATGGGTTTGTTGATACTGCAATTTTTGGACAGCTATTTTTTTGGATTCTTTTAATATAGGAGAATGTGATCTAAAATGTGTTATGAATATGCATAAGTTGAATGTATTTAAATGTGATGTTCTTCTGGTTAAGCCACGCTCCCTGAGGAAGAGTCACTAGATTCAAAGCACCTGGGTCTATGTGGTAGGCAGCATCTCCCATTTTTACTTTTGTGTACTCTCTTTTTTTTCACAGTGATTAAAATCCTTTTTGCAGAGCCACGACCAGGGGGGTGCAACAGATGCAGCTGCAGAAGGACCTACATTCTCAGGGGGGCCTCTACCTCAGAGGTTAGCATTATGAACATCTTTTATTATCAAACTAACTTGCAGTGATCATTGTACATTGTTTATCCATTTATAACTGAGACCGTAAAAAGTGGCAGCAGTGGAGTCTGTGCAGTTGATGACAACTCCAGGGTCATGGCGGGGGGGGGGGCAGAACAAAGAAGCAATAGGGCCATATTAGTCAAGAAATCTGAACTTGATACTGCTGTGCCCAGGAGAAACAGTGACAAGTTACATTGTTCAGTTCCTTGTTCCTGGTGTCACAAAAAGTAGAAGAGGATCAGCATGGGCAAACTATAGATGCTCAGTGGGACTGATACAAAAGAACCTACACTATGAATATTTTAAATCTGCTAATGCTTATTCTACACTTACTGGTGGGGAGCAAGGGCCCCACAAAACATTTCACAGGGAGGCCCTTAAAGTCACTGGCACATACCAGCCTTTTTGTTGTATTATATTGGCAACTTTCCACTTGCTATTTTGGAACTCTACTTTAGTGCATGGTAACTTGGAATTAATGGAACATGGTGATAATCACTGGAGGGCATGGGTCTCTAAAACAGACTTGAGATGCAGGTAGGACAAGAATTTCACTAAGAGGGGGTATGCAAGTTGTAGGATCCTTTTTTTGGCAAACCAGGAAACATTAGGGGGCACTAAACTTCAAGTCTGGGTGTACTGCTCCTTTAATCCATAACTCATACAGTACATTCATTCCACAGTTCAGTGACTCACTGGGCTGCAGAATGAATGTATGAGTTGTGGATTAATTTATTAAACTGTAGAAAAAAATATTCCACAGAACTGAACACTGACACTGAACAGTGACCAGTTCTGCAGATTTATTCCACAGTTTAATACAGTCATCCACAATTCATAAGGGATATGCGCTGAGCTGCCGTTAAATACACTATTTATCTGAACAAGTGTTGATTGACCTCACTAGTGGCAGAGCATAGCATAGCCACAAGTGATTGTCCCTGAGGGCAATCAGGACAAGTGAAGATAAATAGTGTATTCAATGGGCAACCCAGCACGTATTTGATTTATGCAATAGGGCTGCAAAATGCTGTTTTTTTTAAGTTAGATTGTCCCGTTGTTTTTGTACAAAAAAAACTTAGTTCAGTGGCATTCTTTGCTAATTACCATTGCTCTTTCACCTTTTAACTGGTTATTTTGTTTAATTTTGTGAATGGGCTGGCTGTTGTAAGCTCTGATTGGTGGCTGGGGTCTAGCTGCATGGTGATTGGCTGTGTGCCGGCGAGCTCATCTATTAGCTGTTACCACCGTCATCAGCTATCACTGGTTGCTTCCTGGTAGTGGGCGGGACTTAGGCTGATGGTACAGTTTCTTTACTAGTTGTTGGAGAGTCATTGCAGAGTGAACATCGGGCACGTACATCTAGCATTGGAGAACATTGGAAGTGGCCTTCTCCTGGAATCTAAGACATTGGGGACATCGTGGAGGATCTGGCTTATGAAGTACCCATGAAGTAGCTAGGAGTCTTCAGTGTGGGCGTCTGGAAGGCGCCTTCTAGCAGAGTTCGGCTTGGAGCAGAGGTTTGGGTTGGCATTCTCCTGTTGGATTTATGTTTCTTTTCTAGTTTTTTTTTTCTACCTTCGTTCTCCTGGATTTGTTTGGGAATTACGACATTAAAGAGTTGCAATGTTTGGACATAATTTAGATCCTGTTTCCCTTTTTGGGATTACAACTGTGAAGAGTGGCAACACTAGCATTTTCAATCTTGTCTGGAGTTTTTACTATGCTTTTTTTACTATGTGAACTAAAATCTGTGAGGATTATGACTTTCAAGTGTCGCATCATTATTTTTTACATTTTGCTACACAACCTCTGTGGATTCATTGGACAACACATGACAGGAATCAGAGTAAGTTTGCAAAATATTTATTTACTGTAACACATTAACTTTCACTCAGGCACACTAAGATAGCTGGGGGGGGTGAGAAGTATAGTGGAACTGTTAAATATACTAATATCGCTGTACCCATTTTTATTTTAACCAAAAGTCTTGAACATTTTTTAATCACATTTTCTATTTTTTTAAGTTTGAACTAGAGAGAAAAGCAAATAAAGTTGTCTGAAGAACTGTGTTAACAATCTGGAAGCAGAAGTTGAAGATTACTTTCCTTATGCACTTTTAGGTGCATTTCTTTTTTCCTACAGGTGTTTTCCTTTTCACTTTGCTATTCATGGGTAGTCTCCTTATCTCTTAATCAGAGCCAGAACCAGAAGTTATGACTTGTGGTTGTCTTCATTTCAGATTATCATACCTGTTACCCATTTTAGATGAAAAAAATATTATTAATGTACAGTATTTACTATTTCTTACTTAACTTATTTAATAGACTTCATGCATTTAATTGTGGCAAAAAAAGGTGGGGTGTGGAGGAAGTAACTTTGCATTTTTTCTGTAGATAACTTGCTTTTGTAAGATTTCTCACACTAATTTCTACTGACATTTTAAACAGCTTGTTAAGGGGTGGTAGAGTCACTGTCATTTTTTTTTCCTTCACTTAACAACTATGACTGCTTTTAAAAATACATCCTGGTGAACAAAGATGATGCATTACTTTGCTTAACTTTATTTAGGTTTGTTTCATTACCTTACACAATGTTGAATGTTATTTTTGAAGCATTCATAGTGGGACTGTTGAAACAGACTCCCATTACGTCACTCCAGCTTCAAGGTAGGGTGCTACAAATAGTTCTGTTTTGCAGATTGAGATGTTGATGGCACTTGAGGCAGCTTAGTATGCTGGAAATTTGGTATTGCTTTTTGATGCTCAATTTGGCATAGCCATTCAGTGACTGCAGTTGTTTGTGTCCAGACACTTGGATTATGTCTGTTGGTGCCAATCCACTATCAGTCAGCTTCTGGATAAGGGTTTTTCTGACAGAATTGTTAATCAATCATTTGTCAGATTTTAATCCTGCTTTTTCCACCATGGTTTTGACTATGGATCCTATCTTGTTAATGCCCACGGGCTGATTCTTATACCATGGTGTTGGGTAGTTAGGCTTTGCATTTGTATTTATAGAGAGAAAAAAATGGGCATCTGGATGCAGGAGTTTTACTGGCCGCTAACATTTGTATAAAGTGTAGTTTGCTACTGGGCATCTTCATGGGTCCTCAGTCTGGTATGCTCTGGGCTTTAGTGTCCTAGTGCTTTTGGGATTGGCACCAGTTCTTGTCTTTTTCTGTCTTTCCTTGTTAAATTCTATGTATGTTTGGTTGTTTTCATCTTCTTTTAACTCAGTGTCTCCCCATTTAAGGTTCCTGGTTTCAGTGTTCGCATATGCTAAAATAGAGTGTCACAATCAACCACATGGTGTTCAAAAGAAATTCTGGGTTTTCAGGACCTAGCTGGTTGCTGGCATACAATTTGTCTATAACTGAGTTAGTTAACTAGTCAGCTGCTCTCTTTGTTTTCTTTGCCTTCTCCTTTTAGTTTTTTTGCCTGCTTTGCAGTACAGCCCTGCACTTTTGGAAGTTTAGGGATGTAGATAAAGATTTGGGGTGCATTTTGAGTTTAAGATGTCTCTTCAAGCTTTGGAGTATTGATCTCAGGGTTAGAGGCTCATATGATATCCCATCTTTTTTTGGCAGTGCTTGAAAAAGTTACAAATTAGTCTGTCTAATTCCTCTGGTTGCAGCTGGTTTAGAATTAGTGTTATGCTGAATTTCTCTCATAGTTAATTACTAAACATTTGGACATCTATTTCTGTGTTTTTAGCAGTGTTATGGTTTCTTGCCTTTAGGATGTAGTCGTTGATTGCTGTTATGTCTATGGTTGCCAAGGATATGTTTGCGGCTGGTTGTTCTTGGTTAGGTACTGCTTGGGGACATTGAACAGCTTCTTCTTGTTCAGCTAGTGGTTCTGTATCATTCTCAATCTGAGTAAGAATGTCATCCACCTTAGACTGAAACTGTTGTCTGCGATAGACATTTTCTAAATTGTTTTCACAGCGGTACTGTGATTTACAGTTATTCTGGGACCCCTACTATGTGGATATTTTAAAATGCACAGAGCAGTAGTATATTGATCATGATGGCAGTTTGACAACTGAGACTAACTCAAGCCATACAAATGAAGGCTACTTGGTGTGAGTCTAAGGAAATTGATGTTCTGTGATGTCATTCTTTGGTTTACAAGTAGTCCGGTCAGTCAGAACATGGTGACGTGTTTACTGTATACATACTGTAACTTGCCGTGACATGTCTACTGTGTGGAAAAATATTATTTATCCAACAGCTGTAAGTTTACAGACATTTATTCAATTTGTTTTTGACCATACCTATTGAATAAATAAATTTATTCCACCGTTCTAAGTCAGAATTTCCACAAAAGTTGC
Organism: Neoceratodus forsteri; assembly: GCA_016271365.2. Lineage (NCBI taxonomy): Eukaryota > Metazoa > Chordata > Ceratodontiformes > Ceratodontidae > Neoceratodus > Neoceratodus forsteri. Next base: position 766,220,514 of record CM057452.1, on the reverse strand, counting down.
CAAAGTACATTCCGAAATTTCAGAAACTGAAATTCTGACCTTCACCAAAATTCCATGAGTGGAAGTATAATTTTGCACAGCCCTACTAGCCACTGTTCTATGGTACCCCCATCTCTACTCCAGCTCTGTTTCTCACCTACCCACCTCATCTTCCCTTATTAAGCTCTCATCACCAATCTTTCTCAGTCTCTACCTCAGGCCTCTAAGAAATAAGTCTTTGAACCAGAGTATTTTCTCTCTCAGCCTTATGCAAAGAGAGACAAATCTGATATGCAAATGCAGCATGTTCCCTTTTGCTGTTCTTTTGAACAGTAGACCCTTAAATTTGTGCCAGCAATTTGATGATTCACCACATTGCCAGTGCATCATTCAGACATGTGTTTTTAGAGCATTACCAGGGCATGTGTTTTCTAAGGCTGCTTAACATAGCCAAAATCAGTCTTTGTCCCTTCACATGCGAGCACTTGAAAATATACAGTAGTCGTCATCTGCAGGAGGAATCTCAGCAGGATTCTAAACTTGTCACAGCTGTAAAGCAGTGATATATTTAATATAGATCATGTAATGATCTCCATCATTTACATAACAGTTGGTGACTGTTCCTTCACACCCTCCTAAGTGAAAAAAATGAATACCCCCAGTGCTGTGCAAGACCTACTCCTCCATCACTGAGAGTCCAACCCCTGTGTTTATTATGGCATGTCTGTACCCAAGAGGGTTTACAATTGTCATTAACATTTCACAAAAACGATTCCCAGGTCTCTGACCCCCACATTTTGGGTTCCAGAGAGCATAAGCATAATGATGAAGGACAAATTGACAATTCACAGCATACATTTTTAATAAATATCTAAACACAACAGCCAAAGCTTACATGCAGTATGAATTAAGATCTTCAACTCATGTTGAAAGACCCTATGCCACATAATATGTAGCAGACGAGGTACAGTAATTTGTTCACTGTGTGGAGGCTCAGCTCTCACCAAACTACATTCATTCAGCATCTGTGGTTAATAGATGAGTCATCATCATCAGAGAGAGAGAAAGAGAGAGAGAGAGAGAGAGAGAGAGAGAGAGAGAGAGAGAGAAAGGGAGGGAGCCAGGAATTCTATGGGGAGGGTTTGCTTGTACTGGAATTCTCTGCCAACCCTTCCAGAGCTTCCTCCTGAGGGACTTGTAAATAACCTATCAAAGATTCCAATGTAGTTCACAAATGGTCCTCAACAGTTAGTGTTTTAGATTGCTTCTAACAACTTTTTCACTGGTTTCATCCCCCTTCTCCTCATCCTTCTCCTCCTCTTTCTCTTGATCTTCATCCTCCTAATTTTCCTTCTATTCTTCCTCTTCCTCCTGCTCTTCCTACTTCTCCGAAGGTGCCAGTCATCTGGATAAAGCAGAACTAGGTGTGAAAGTGCAAACAGTTCAGCCACTATGCAAACCTTAGGCTGTTCACCATCTCATTTTCCTTAGTGAAAGAACAGAGTTGTCCTGTTCCTTTAATGTTGCTCCTGTCTGGACAGAGAATGTATAGTCCTTCTCCAGCTTGGAATGCAGAACTAGTGTTCAAAAAGTCAGTCTACCTGATGGTAACCTGCAGAGGTGCAATGCACTGATCAGCAACTCCAATATATTTTTAAGATAAAATAAACAGTTTAAATATACATATGCTTAAACTGCAGTTAGCCCTCAGGCAACTGGGCTATAGCAATACATAACAGAATGCGAGTGGCAGCAGGAGGGCATGCCAGTTGACAACTAGCAGAGACATACTATACTGACTGACTATCAACATTTTTTAGAAAAAGTAGATACAGTGCAAGTCTATTATAATGGACACATCTGTACACACAACTTGTGTCTATTATATTCAGTGTCCATTATATACAGCACTGTTAGTGGCTCAGTAGGTAGCTAACTCACCTCTGAGACCAGGAGATCAGAGGGCTGTTGGTTCAGTTCCCACATCTGGCACTTGGGTTAATATCCCAGTACTGACACTGTGGTGCAGCATGAGAGAGGTGCTGCACTTCTATGGTGCCGCCTTTCGAATGAGATGTTAAATCGAGGTCCCATCTGCCTGGATTGGTGGTAGTTCAGATGGATGTCAAAGATCCCATGGCACTTATCAAAAAGAGTAAGGGAATTTCCTTGGTGTTCTGGCCAAATTTCCCTCATTCACTAAAAATACCACCAACAGTTTAATCTGGTTAAAGGTCAGTTGGCATTCATCTGTATCCCCCTCCCCCGGGTTGTGCCTGAAAATAGGCAGGATTTGTCTAGTGCACTTACCCGGTCAACAAAAACTAAATAAATAAATATCCAGAGGAGGTGGAGCCTGTGTGTTAGGTGTGTCTAGTGTGTGTGTGTGTGTGTGTGTGTGTGTGTGTGTGTGTGTGTGTGTGTGTGCAGTGGCTCAGAGTGAATGAGAAGAACCTATTACAAAACATCTCAGATTACTCAGAATCCTGCCTAGCATATATTTCTACATTCTTTGTGTTTATTTAAAGTTATTTAACTTTCAGGGAACATAAGTTTTTTAAGTAGGTTTACTACAAAAGGTATAAAGAGGAAGTATACATCCCCGACCATGACATTTCTACAGCAACTGATACTACAGTGACAATAGCGCCAGGTCACTGTAGTGTCAGTGATGGACCCTAGCACTGCTTTCAGGGGGTCTTGCACCCCCTACCCAAATCAATTCCGACTCAGAGTTGATTATTTTAATTGGGGGGTGCAGGGGGCAGAGCACCCCGAAGAACACATGATACATAGTGACCACCGTTATGTTGACCACAAATACAGTTGACATAACGGTGTCGCTGTAATGGCAGTTGACATCGAAATTGTCGACCTCTGATCATAGATCCCAAAGAAGATGGTAACTCTAGTGGCTGGGTATTGGGGTTCTAGGACAATAAGAACAAAGGCAAGTGTACTGTAAGGGTTTACTGAAATACAAAATAATTTATTTTTAGTGTAATTTTTTTTTTTGTTAACTATTTTTATGCACCAGTACTCTCCATGGCATCCTTCAGTGGTGCCCAACTCGATCCTGCCCCTTCTACTCCCTACCATGGTCAGCCATCACCAGTTCACCCCCCCCAGAGGAACTTCCCAGCGCTCTGGAACACCCCCAGAACTGGGCCCGCCCACCCTCGGCGGCACTTTCTGAAATTAGAGGGTCCATCCCTCTGGGAGGTTGGCCGTGGATCCCCGGTGTAGCCTGGCCCAGTATTAGGGATAAGAAGGAGATCCCTGGGGCCTCGTCATCTCCTCGGTGAGCCGGGGATTTTCTACTTTAGTTCCCCCCTCTCTCTTGCGGAGCCCGGCCAGCAAGACAATGAATTGCCATGGCTCCGCCCCCATGGCATATGCCACACTGCCACAATCGGCGATCCTCCAGCCACTGCCAGAGGTCGTACCAAGAGCAAGCACACCCCATACCCACCCCCAGGAAGAGAAAGCAGTCCTCCGGATGCTCGATCTCTTCCTTCCCCTGCTGACCCCCAGCAGCCCTGGCTCGTTCCTGAACCCAGGTCGCTGGCGTGGCATCCAGCGTCTCAACCCTCAGTGTCACCGGGCTGGCTTTTTGTTAGTGTAATTAATTAACAAAATGTTTATGCAGCTTGTGGAGAACTATTTTGTAAGAAATGTAATCTCTGTAGCTCCTCCGTCTTAATTTTTACATTTGCCAAATCTCCTCACCAGCACCGCATCCCCCCCAACAAAGCACTACATATGCCTATAAAAGCTTCATAGTGTCCATTATAAGCAGTTTTGATGTCCATTATAACCACAGACAAATGCATTGGATTTTATACATTTGGTTTGGGAGTCCAGTTTTTGTCAGCTATAAGTGATTGTCCATTATAACACTGTCTGTGGAGTGCATATTCAATGTTTGGTGAATAGAGTAGTACTTGTGTATACTGTTAAACTGTTGGCCTTTTTCTGTTCCCATCCATGGTAGCTAAGCCAGGTACCAAGAAGGTAACAGAATGCTCAGTCTCAAGGGTGAGCTGAGTACCAGAGCAGGAGGAGGTAGGGGAGGACGGTGGATGTTTCACAATGTACTAAGTGAGACCTGCTTGGAAAGGATGGCCTTTATTTGGAATGTGGGAGGAGCTATTCCCCCACATTGAACCTCAGGCTTTGGCCCCGCCCCCAGAATATATGCTTAAACTTCAACTAGCCCTTCAGGCAACTAGGTCAAAACAGTAAGTAGCTGGATGTGAGTGACAGGTGATAGGTACACTAGGTGGCAACAAACGGAAGTGTACTACACTGACCATTTCCCTCTATATACAGTATATTTTATTTTAAAGGAAAAATACACAACTGCTTATACTGCAAGTAACCATGTAGGCAACTGGGTCAAAGCAGTATGAAACAGGATCTGAGTGACAACAATTTGGCACACTAGGTCACAACAAGTCGAAGTGTACTACACTGGCCAACTGCTCCAATAAGACTTTAAGCTCTAGCTCAACCTTCACTCTCAGTTCTCCCAGGCATCCACCCAGCCACCAGCAGTACAAACTCTACTACCTTATCCCCTCTCACCTGCCATCTTGAAGTTTGTTTCCAATGTCTAGTAATGGGCTGCATGCCAAGCCCTGCTACTGCTGCAATTTCAGTCTCTTGCTTTTATTTTTTTCAGATTTTTTTTAAGATAGGAGGCAGTATAGTGCAGTGGGTTAAGGCTCTGAGCTGCAGATCTAGAGACCTGGGTTTGAATTGCACAGTTGCCTAGGTGCATACTGTCTGATCCTGAGAAGGGCACTTAACTTCCTTGTGCTCCTAGTCTACATCTGGAAACAAGATTCAGCTTCATGTGCCACTCCTGTTTAAACAATGTTCTCTTTCCCTTTCTTTCAGGTATTTTTCAATTACATTTATTTCTAGTCCCCTTCCCACCCAAAACCTAGAGTTTGGACTGCTAGTTGCAAGGCCCTGCTACTGATCACATCGCTCTCTAATTTATTATCTTTTAAGTTATTTTCTTACTGGTATTTTTTTTTTTCAGTGAAGTTTAGCTTTAGTCATCCTACACCCCAATACCCATTGCCCACTGCCTGCCAGGCTCTGCCACTGCTTCAGTGTCCATCTCTCTCTCTTTCTCTCTCTCTCTTTATTTGATTTTTTTAAGGTATTCTATTTCAGAACCCCCCCCTACATTTAGCTGTAGTTCCCCTCCTGCCAACTGCCCAGTGCTCACTGTCTAAACCTTTTCTTAGCAGATCCTGCTACTGCTCCAGTCTCTCTCTCATTTTATTTAAGATATTTTCTTTCGGGTATTTCTTTTAGTGTAGTTTAGCTTGGGTTACCCATAAAATCACTTCTAACAACATGGTGTGGTCAACAACTAAACATGAAAAACACTGACAGGGTAAATTACGCTATGCAAGACTACACAAGACAGACATAGTGCAATTTACCATTAGCACACCATGACCACCATGGATCCAACTCTGGGGGGAGGACAAAATCCAGAAGGGGTGCAACTGGCGGGAGACGGATTTACTATTCCAACTCCAAAGGTCATTGTTAGTCAAGCGGTGGCCTTCATTAATCTCCATCAATAATGTACAAAATAGTAATAAAAAAATACCCTAATTCATTTCAATGGGACATGCCTCTGCACTCTCCCTTGCCCTATGTCATAATGTTCCTGAGAGTTAGGATGTGGAGGTCAGCATCCCTGGGGGGGAGGTATAAGCGCATAGTGGGTCTTTAATAGTCTGTGCATACCATACCACTCAACTGTACCTGAATACAAGGGAAATACCTCATTTTACCTCTGAAAACTGCTCTGTCCCTCATGGAAAACATGCTGCTCTCACAGAGGATGTCCTGTAAATTTAGACTTTATGGCAGGGGTGCCATTTCAGATTTCAGCATGAGGGAGTCAACAATCAGTGGAGGTCAGGTGCTAGCTAGCCCCTCAGCGGCAAGCTCTGGAATGTCTCTAAAAGATAGCTTAATTGCTGTGACTGAAAAGCAATATGCAAATCAGGAAAAATAAAATGTATAAGATTCATCTGTCTGTACCCTAGAGCAGTGCATCAGATTTGGGCATAAACCCATTCAGCTACTAAACAGTTTTTTTCCTGCCTGAAGTTCTGAACCCCCACTCTCAAAGAGAAAAGCTTTGTCCCGTTTTTCTCCCCAACTCCATTCCATGCAATACCCATCCCATGTAGGTTGGGAAGCTGCCCAAAGGCACAAAAATATGAAAAACACATCAATATTTCAGTCCTTCCTCCTTCCCCAATCTCCCTGTAAAATAAATATTTATTTTTACTTACCTGGCCATCTCGCTGGAACCTATGATCTAGCCCTTGTGCCACCAGCCCAATTTTCAGTCCGCTGCTCCTCTTTCTTTCTGCCAGAAGCTGGATGCTACAACTGACCATCCCAGGTCTCCAACGTGGCCTGCGACCAAGTCATACCACCAACTGAACCCATCCAGCCTGTGTTGCTTGCTTCTTGCTTGGCTGCTGCCATGGCTGCTGCTGCACTGCACTGATCAAGGCCTATGAAGCCCACCCACACCACTGTCACTGCTGCGTCATGGCCTATCTTGCTGACATGGGGGGAGCTCATGCTGTTTTTGCTTTTCAATGCAAATCTAGTCATGTAGGTAAGTAGCCCAGTCTCGAGTTAGCATCTAGCTCACCCCCAGCCCCTTCAGCCACCAAGGGAGATATGGAGATTCACAAAGAGTAGACCAACAAAAATATACCACCAAGCATTGCAATTGAGAATTCAGTGCCCACCGACTCCTCCAAGCTGTAGTGTGCAGCCTGTCAACTCTGTGGTGAGAAAGACAGTGTCCTACTCATGTGACTCATGTGCTCTTGCTTGGCTGGAGCTCCTACACATCACATGTGATGGCCCTGCCACTAACAGGTGGAAGAGCTTAGACAACACAATACAAACACAGTCAAGTTGGGAGTGCACCTGCAGCATGACCGCAACACAGGCTGGGGGAACTTATTGTGCAAAAGATTCAATCCAAATTTAATGCCATTATTGCCACACCATAAGAACAACCTAGGCACAAATGTGGTGGGGTGGAAAGCTACCCACTTCTGCCCTACATAAATGGCACCCCTGCTTTATGGTAGAAATTAATATTAAGAGGCTAACATCAGTACAAGTAAATACAATGGTTTCCACTGTGTTCTGAGGTACTGTAGCTCCATGTTTCAGGATGTGTCCTGATCATCGTGAGGGTTAGTGCCCCTCATTGTCACACATTTTGCGTGTCCATGTCCCTCATTTCAGTGACAAAATGTGAGGTATGGTGCATGCTTCCAAGACACTACTTAGCACAAAAAGTGCTGAACACGGCCATAGTATATATGCTCCATACAGAATGACACAGGGAAAGTAAGTTAGATGTAACAGTCATGGAGAAACAAATTTGTAGCACTAAATATGCATAAGGGGATTTGCATGGCCCAAAATAAAAAGGTCAGACTTCACAACACATAGAAACATAGACTTTGATGGCAGAAAAGGACCACTTGTCCCATCTAGTCTGCCCATTTCCCTAGCTACAGGATAGGCCGCAGATCCTAGTTAACCAACAGCCATTTTCTTCCTACCCCCCACAAGAATTGCCTTATGTCTGTCCCATGCATTCTTGAATTCTCCCACAGTTTTAGACCCCACAATCACCTCAGGAAGGCTGTTCCATGCATCCACTACCCTCTCTGTGAAATAATACTTCCTCACATTGCCCCTGAACCGCCCCTACTCCATCTTTAAATTGTGTCCCCTTGTTCTTGCACGTCTCTTTTTCTGAAAGATGCTACCATCTTGGACTTTGCTGATTCCACTGAGGTACTTAAAAGTTTCTATCATGTCCCCCCTCTCCCTTCTTTCCTCAAGGGTATACATATTAAGCTACTTTAGTCTCACCTCATACGGCTTCTCTTGCAGACCCTGCACCATTTTAGTTGCCCTCCTCTGGACTGCCTCTATCCTGTCTATGTCCTTGCGGAGATGGGGTCTCCAGAACTGGACACAGTACTCCAGATGGGGTCTCACCAACTGTCTGTACAGAGGATAACAACTTCCTGTTTTCTGCTGAGTGCATCTCCCTATGCATCCCAGTATACCCCAGCTCTCCCTACTGCCTTCTCACATTGCTTGCTAACCTTAAGGTCATCTGATATGATTACCCCTAGGTCCCTTTCCTTTTTTGTTGTTGTTACTACCCCCTCATTGTGTATTCTTCCCCTGGGTTCTTGTTTCCCAGGTACATTATTTTGCACTTCTTTGCATTGAATCCTAGCTGCTATACTTCTGACCATTCCTCCAACTTTGCCAAGTCCCTTCTCATCCTTTCGATGTCTCCTTGTGTATCAACCCTGTTGCAGATCTTTGTGTCATAGAGGCATACTTTTCCTTCCAGTCCCTCTGCAATGTCACTTATGAAGACATTAAAAAGGACTGGACCCAATACTGAACCCTGCAGTACCACACTAGTAACCCCTCTTTCTTCAGAGTGGACTCCATTTACAATTACCTTCTGTGTCCTGTTGTCCAGCCAATGTTTTACCCAGGCTACCACCCTGGGACCCACTCCCAGGCTGGTTAATTTGACTATTAATTTTTGTGTGGGACTGTGTCAAATGCCTTGCTAAAGTCTAGGTAGGCCATGTCCACAGCCCCTCCCTGGTCTACTACTTTGGTCACCCAGTCAAAGAAATCTATTAGATTTGTCTGACATGACCTTCCCACTATGAACCCATGCTGCCTTGGGTCCTGTATCCCACTGGCCTCTAGGTACTCAACTATTCTTTCCTTCAGAAGTGACTCCATCACTTTCCCTACCACAGAGGTCAGACTGACAGGTCTGCAGTTTCCTGCCTCTGTCTTGGTCCCACTTTTGTGAAGGGGAATCACATCTGCTGTCCTCCAGTCCTCGGGTACCACACCATCCTCCCATGATTTATTAAAAAGAGTAGCCAGTGGTTTCACTAATTCCCCCCTTAATTCTTTTAGAATTCTGGGGTGAATTCCATCAGGCCCCATTGCTTTGTCCACCTTCAGTTTTAGGAGTTCTTGCAGAACCCTTTCTTCTATGAAAGGACTGGGATTGACCCCCATCTTGTTGCTGCACACATGGCAAGTGTGATAACATGTGAAACTGATATGATTTTTAAATGATGTTCACACCAGCTTAACGGCTGCACTCATGTCAAGCGTGCAAAATGTGAACCTGATGTGATTTTTAGAAGATGTTCAATCCAGCTTACCTGCTACACACATTTCAAGCTTGCAGCATGCAGACTTGATGTGCTTTTTAGACCTGGTTCACATAGGTTCACTTTGTGTGTGCAAACCGCATGCAGACATGGTATAATTAAGCGTGTGGCATGCATTCTGCAAGTAAGCAGCACTCTTATATTTCTGTAAGGGTTTTAGTCTCCTGTAGAGGTTAAATGGTTCTGTGTGTGTTTTGCCAGAAGGGCAAATCTAAAAATAGTATTATACACACTGATTCTTTTAGATCTGACCTTTTCTAAAGCCCCCCCCCCCCAAGACTACACTACTATAGTCTATAGATGGTAGTAGACATGCTTGGACAAAAATACCATCAGTTAGCAAGTCTTTGATTGCATAAAGGTCTCCTAGTTGCTTATGCAACTGAGTTTTTAATTTTTAAGTTTATTCATTCAACTGAATATCATTACGGTACAAAAAAGACATTATGCATCATCCAACAAATGATAAATATATTTACAGAATATATGCATAAAGTTCTAATTAATCATTTAAAATAAAACCACATACTGTGTAAATTGAGCCTAGCTAGGAATTTAAAGGAGCAATGCATGTTTGACTATGCTGTTTGTGAATATTTTTATAGCCGACTAAACCATTTCCAATGTCAAAAGAAGATCCAAGACATAGCTTCCAAGCTGACTAGTTAAAAAATCCTGTCCAACATATAGGGTAACCCAGAAAAATGCTTCTGATTTCTGGATAAAGAAATCTCCATACATCTATTGCCTGTTACTAAAACACAACATTTTGGATATTTTCTGGGGTAAATTCTACCATATAGCCTCTTTATGTTTTAGCAGGGTTCCACCAATTTGCATCCTATTGAATGCAACCAAGTAATTATACTATAGGTTCATTTTATCACTGTGTGCTATGTATCATGTTATGATTAATATCAACCAACTTCGAATTAAGAACCTTTAACACTCATACACTGGCATAATGCAGGATAGCAATTAGGCCTGTCCTGTCATGCACACATTTGACTCATAGTTATTTCTTCACTCCATACTCATTCTACTGAGAAAAATGTGATGGAACATACAGTATTATGCAGAAAGTACCTCTCCCAAACTTTCATGCAGAATGTTGAGATCCCCACAATGGGACAAGCAGCACCCATGCAAGAATAACATAAGTGTTTCAGAGAGTTAAATCATGGGCAGCTGTTCAATCAATTGAGTGACTTAATACATGTTAAGGGGCTTAATTGACATAGCTCCAAATGTAACAGGTTTCATGGATAATGAGATTTCACATATATCAAAACATTATAAAGTTAAATATTATACTGCTCCATGTTATTTCATGCAAATGTTATTAAAACAAATCATCAGCATCATTTTCATGAAAAGGAGTTCAATTTTCTACTCAAGTATATATTAAATCAACATAGAAACAGACATTAGATAGGATGTGTCTCACTATAAGTTTATAATCTGTTCTTACTGTACAAGCATAAGGGTAATTCTATTACAACTCTAACTCCATAGAGAAGGCAGTCCCTCTCAGGAAACTTTCTTCCCACATCCAAACGCCTATGTTTGCCAAAGTAGCATCTTTTAAAACAAATTATCACTTAGGACACCGTATTCACCCTCCATAAAATATAAAAAAAACTCAAACACATTATAACAATATAAAAATATAACAGAAACAAAGGTATCAAGTTCAGCCTTTGTCCGTCATGGAAGGGTGCTCAAAGAATTATAAATTCCAGGCCCTTTTTAAGGCTAGTGAGTTCATCTGCTGATACTGTACGGTTCAATAACCCTCTTTGCTGCATTCTCACATTGCTGGCCCACCTTTAGGTCATATGATATGACTACTCCCAGGTCCCATTCCATTTTTGTTGTTGTCGTTATCTCACCCTCCATTGTGTACTCTTTCCCAGGGTTTTTGTTTCCCAGGTACATTGCTGTGCACTTCTTTGCATTGAATCTAAGCTGCCATTCATTTGACCATTCCTCCAACCTCTCCAAGTCCCTTTTCATGCTTTCCACCCCACCTTGCGTATCAACCCTGTTGCAGATCTTTGTGTCATCTGCAAAGAGACATACTTTTCCTTCCAATCCCTCTGCAATGTCACTTATAAAGACATTAAAAAGGACCGGTCCCAGTACTGAACCCTGCAGTACCCTGTTAGTAACCCCCCTTTCTTCACTGTGGACTCCATTTACTATTATCTTCTGTGTCCTGTTGTCCAGCCAGTGTTTTACCCAGGCTACCACCCTGGGACCCACTCCCAGGCTGGCTAATTTGTTCATTAATCTTCGCGGCGGGACTGTGTCAAAGCCCTGCTAGATCTAGGTAGACCATGTCCACAGTCCCTCCCTGGTCTACTACTTTGGTCACCCAGTCAAAGAAATCAATTAGATTTGTCTGACATGACCTTCCTGCTGTGAATCCATGCTGCCTTGTATCCTGTGCCCCACTGGCCTCTATGTACTCAACAGTTCTTTTCTTCAGAAGTGATTCCATCATTTTCCCTACCACTGAGGTCAAACTGACAGGTCTGTAGTTTCTTGCCTCTGTCTTGGTCCCACTTTTGTGAAGGGGAATCACATCTGCCCTCCTCCAGTCCTCAGGTACCACACCATCCTCCCATGATATATTAAAAAGGGTAGTCAGTGGTGTTACTAGTTTTTCCCTTAGTTCTTTTAGAATTCTGGGGTGAATCCCATCAGGCCCCATTGCTTTATCCACCTTCAATTTTAAGAGTTCTTTAAGAACCTTTCTTCTATGAAAGGACTAATATCAACTCCCCCCCATCCAGAGTGCTTCTATTGACTGGATTAGGAATCTCCCCCTGCTCTTCCATTGTGAATACTGTGCAGACGTATACGTTCAGTATTCCTGCCTTTTCACTTCACTCTCTGCACAGCCACCTTCCTCTTTATTCTGCCTCAGTATCACTTCCTTAGTCTTTCTTTGCTCCCTAATGTACCTATAAAAGGCTTTTCCCCCTTCTTAACTGAGTTGGCTATCTTTTCCACAATTTGGGCCTTTGCTATTCTGACTGCCTTCCCCACTTCCTTCTGCTCTAACTGGTACAGTTGTCTGTCCTGCTCCTTCTGTGTTTCCTTTTACTTCCTGAATGCTATCTTTTTCTCCCTAACCTTCCATGCCACTTCTTTTGAGAACCATAGTGGTTTTTTGTTTCTTTTTGATTTGTTTGTTTGCTTCACACAAAAGCTTGTTGCCTCTGTGATGGCGGTTTTGATGTTTCCCCATTGTTGCTCCACCTCACCTTCTTGTCTGTTTGCTAGTGCTTTTCTGAGGGACTCTCCCATTTTGACAAAATCAGCTCTCCTGAAGTCCAGTACCTTCACTTTTGTATGGCTTGACTCTTCAGCTAACTTTATCGTGAACCACACTGTTTGGTGGTCGCTTGTTCCCAGATGGCTACCCACTTAAAGACTGGAGATCCTCTCTCCATTCCCATTTGAGAGTACCAAGTCTAAGACTGCTCCCTCCTGAGTGGGTTCCAAAACTAGCTGTCTGAGACATGCCCCATGTAGGACATCAAGAATGGCCCTGCTCTTGGATGTGGCTGCATCAAAGGTGCTCCAGTTAACATCTGGCATATTCAGGTCCCCCATCAGCAATATTTCCCCTTTCTCTGCCAGCCTAAGGATGCCTTCTATCATTTCCTTGTCCATTTCCTCCCCCTGAGTTGGGGGTCTGTATACAACCCCTGTGGGGATTGTGGTGCCATTTCCAGTATCCAGGGTGACCCACAATGCCTCCTCTCCTCCCTGTTTACCCTTTAGTTCTGTTGCTTTGATCCCTTTCTGTACATAGAGAGCTACTCCTGCTCATCTTCTTCCCTCCCTGTCCCTCCTATAGATTGTGTACCTTGGTATTTTGACATCCCAGTCATATTTCTTTGTGTACCATGTTTCTGTGACTGCCACAATATCCAGGCATCCCTGTTCCATCAAGGCTACCATTTCTGGCAGCTTTTTACCTAGACTATGGGCATTGGTACTCATTACCCTCCATTTTTTATTGCTTTATTTCTTTTTGCCCCATCCCTGTCCTTACTGCCTTTGTCTTTTTCTCCATTTACCCCTGCCCTTCTCCATATCAACTGCTCTATCTTGGTGTTTACCTCACTAACTACCATGATTTCTCTTGGGGGGAGACTAGGATTTCCCTGCTCCTCTTCAGTGCCTCCCCCTTGGCTAGTTTAAATGCTTGCCAATGAAGCATTTAAACCTATCACCTAGGATTCTGGTTCCTCTCCTGGATAGATGCAGACCATCGCACCAGTATAGGCCTGCATCCCTCCAGGAAGAGCCCCAGTCCCCAGTGAAGCCAATTCCCTGAGCTCTGCACCAGTTTTTAAACCATTCATTGAATCCCATTGTACAGAGTACCCTAGCCTCATCCATGCCATAGACAGGCAGCATTTCTGAGAAACCTACCGTGTGTGCTACTTGTCTAAAGCCCCTTCCCAACTCCACAAACTCCTGTTGCACTGCTCTGATCCCATTCTCAGCCAGGTCATATGTCCCTAGGTGAATAATGACATCCAGCTCACCCCCTCCTTGCAGCTGCTCCCACAATCCTGAGGATTCGTTTCCTGTCCCTCCAAGCCATGGCACCAGGCAGGCACCTTACCACCCTTTCCCTCCCTCCCCCCAGTTCTACCCCCTAACAATTGAGTCTCCCACCAGGAGTTGTTTCCTGCCCCTGTTGGGTCCTGTGTTACTCTCCTGTGGGTCTCCATTGTGAAGGTTCCTAACATCCTCCTTGGTCTCCACTGTGGGTGCCTCCATAGAGAACCCATGCTCTGTCAGAGTGGCTAATGAATTTTGGAGAGGCACAAATGGAGGGATGCACCTCTGTTCCACCACTGTCACCCTCCTTGAGCCCACTGTGGTCAACCACTCTCTTTCTTGGCAACCTCTGAGGTAGTGGCAGTGGCCTGGGTGGTTCCTGGGTGGTGGACCAGGTTTTCTGATTCCTTGCCAGGTCAGCATGGAGATGAACAACCTCCTCCCTCAGACCAGAGAGGTGCCTGCAAATAGTGCAGCAATGCAGTCTCCAGAATGTCTCCCAGAAGACTGCTGCTCCCCAGCCAGTGCATTGCACCACTCCCCACATGTCTGTATCCCTTTCTGTTACAGATGCTTTTCTTTTTTTCTTCTTGTTTTAGTGTGTGCAAGCTTGTAAGTGTCTCTACCCTCTATTCAATGTGCTGTGCCTTTAAGGATATGAACAGGTGTATGTTGTTAGCAGTTTTGGGGACGTGATGTCAAAACCCCTGCTATAAAGGAAGTTATGTGCTTGGGGTGGGTGGGGTGAGGGCAGAGTGGGTGGGAGTAAACCTGTGCCCTCTAGAAACAATCAACTACAACTCTGACCCTCCACCCCGGAGAGTGTCTTCCTTCCTTTCAGACACCTATTTCACAGAGGTTAAGTAATAGGACTAGTTACAAATGACTGCAAGTATCTCCCAGCTACAGTTCCTCGCTGGCAAATAAAAGTTAAACTAAGAAAAGTCAACCCCAGAAACAGAGAATCAAAACTAGTTACTTATACAGGTCCAACAAGTAATAATTCAATTCAGTGTAGTGTATTAAATTACCTCCTTGATTTAAGGAAGCTTTGGCTGCTTTCTCTCTCTCAGCAGCTGGCACTCAACATTGTGATTTGTACTCACAACATATTTTTTTTTATTCTTCTGGAAACCGGGTAAGGCCCACTAGGCACAGGTGTCTGTTTTCAGGAGCAACCTGGGAGCACTGAGGAGGTTAAGTAACTTGCTTAGAGTCACACAGTATGCAAGTGGAGGTTGTGGGAATCAAACCCAGGTCTGTCTGCTGATCTACCAAACTCATTCACAGAGTGTTACTCTAACCTCTAGGCTATCCTGCCAGCCCCAACACACTTGGCAAAGCCAAAGATTGACCCAGGGACCTTTAGATCTTTAGTCTAATGCTCTCCCAACTGATCTATTTTGGCAACTTTTTTTAAATATATGCTTCTTACTGCATTTTATTTAGCCATTTAACATGGTCCAGTAAAACCTTTACATGGCCGTTCAATAAATCTGGCAACATTTGTTTGGCCCTAAGCATGGATTGACAGAGCTATTTAACTTTAAAAAGTTTAAAAGTACCTTTGTGGAGAGGATTCATTTTACCTTGCTGAGGTTTCCAAACCTGCATGGCAGAACATCAGCAGCCATGAAAAAAGTATCTATGCCCAAAAGCAGTCACTCCATGCCAGCAAGGGTCCACGGTATCATGATACTTCAATTCCACATTTTTTTAAAGAAATCCATATAAGAATTCAACCCTCCTCCAGGTATGCTGTGCCATCCTGTCCCAGCACTCAATAACTGGGACACTGGGATGCTGAAAGAAAAGAAGAAATGCTCCTCTGTGCATAGCATTAAACTTGAATACAAAAGACCCTCCAGTCCCATAGGCAATAAAGGCATATCTTCCATAAATAATGTTAAGCATTTATAATCATGGTGTTTACTCATCAGCTTCTACCAAATCCAAATTCCATTAAGATGCTCCTTGCAAAGTCCACTAAGCACTACTGTGCATTGTTTAAAATCTGGTCATTTCTCTCAGAGTTCTCTCAGAGTACAGAAACTCCAAATATAAATTCATTCAGCAAAAGCAACAAACTCCAAGATAAATGCCATACAATGCTGTGAAGCTTATATATTCAGGAAAAGAACATTTTTATTCTTGGTAGATAAATAGAGAAATGTATTTATAAACAGGAGGGTTGGATTTCCAGTTCCGTCCTCTCGACTAATGGCCATCTAGTCCAGCGCTCCACAAAATCCCCTGAACAATGGTGAGCAGTCTGAATCAGAGGACTCAAGCTCAGAATGCAAGCAAGCAATAACATGCATGGCCTCCCATAAGCCTACGCAGAAGGGCCCACTCTCCACGGCCAAACCTAAAGCTAAAAAAGTGAAACTAGACCTCATTTATCAGGAAGTACTATAATTTCGGGCAAAGGTATAATAGCTATATGGGCAGCTCCGTAAGGATGTGATGGTATTAGAGCAGAGGGCAGATGACACAGAGAGGCAACTTACTGCAACCGAAAATCAAGTAGATGACTTAGAAATCCAGATGCAACAAATGCAACAACAACAATTAATAGAAGCCAGGCAAGAGGTTGCTGAAAACAGGACCAGGTGAGAGAATGTCTGCATATACTGCATTCCTGAGAATGCCGAGGGCTCTAATATTAAAGAGTTTGTTAACACTTTGCTATGCTCAACCCTAGAGCTTCCTGAAGGGTTTCAACTTAATTTGGAGAAAGTTCACCTAGCCTTGGCCCCGAAACCATCTGAGCCTGCTGCCCCTCTGAGTTAGATAATTGCTCAGTTCAATAGTTTTACTACTAACGAGCAAGTTCTTATGATGGCGTGGCACAAAAAAAAATCCATTTTGGTCAAAGACTTGTTTATCTCAACCATGATTACATGCCAAAAACTATGAGGCAAAGAAGTACTTATTTACCCCTGCTTCCTGTGATAAAAGCAGTGGGTCACAAGTTCTTTACCCCTTATCCTGCCCGCCTGATTGTTCATCTTCCAAATGGCAGAAAAGAATATGTTATAGCTTAAGAAGCAAGGCAGGATCTTTCAAAGATGGACCTTTATTTCCTTGACCGCATGAAGGAAACAACAGAATTCACCACACGGCCTCCACGATGGCAAACAACTCAGATGAACACAAAAAGGGGACAGAGTAATAATATTGCCCAGGATCCAAAGAAAGCATTGGCTGTATTTCACTGTTCTGAAACCATTTCCGGGTCGAGCAGACCTGAATAGCTTTCAGAGATATCATAGGGCAGAAGCTGATCTACTGGAAGGTGAGTGGGTGGGTGGGGGTGAGGGGGTAAATCCCCAGGCCTTCCTCATTCCTCTACTGCCCTGCCTCTAGGCCCAGCATTTGGCAATTATTGAAATAAAATTATGAAGACCCTAAATAGGCAATCTGCCGAGGTGGTTTTAGAACTGGATCCCATCCTCCCCCCCTTCCCTTTCCTTATGGAGGACCTGGTCTCCAACTTGGAAGTTTAAAATGTGGGACTCAGGAACTAACCAGCATTGAAATATGCCTCAGTTGTAAAAAGGGACAGGCTAAGGATATCAATATTTAATGTTGGCACCTATTGCTTGAACTCTTAATTGAATTAAAACACAAGTCTTAAATAGCCGAGATCTATATGGGGGGCAGGGATATGTATGGGTGGACCATGGTATGCGCTTAAATGAGATCAGTGACAATAAAATACCTTACCCTACTAACTTTTTATGTTTTCTTAGTTCAAAGTTATGTTGGAGTTTATAGTTGTTCCCAGGAGGCCCCAGGATTTGTTGACCTGGGTTTTACCTCCTTTCCTATGGATCGTTTTTATTACCGAAATACCCCATTTTAAATTTCGGGAGGAAGAGATTATCCTCCCCCACCTTGGAAGTAACCAGTTATATAATGTACAGTATATAAGTTTAAACAAGTTTTATAATAGTCAGCTATTGTTGACACATTTGTTATTAAGAGCCCTCCCAGTTTGGGACATGGGTTTTCTACAGCTGTGTAGTTTAATGTTACAGAAAAGGTTTATAAGAGGTACAGAGCATAAACAAAAAGCAACAGATCTAAGTTTAAAGGCAAATTATGAAGATAATGCCTTACAAAGATCTGAATCCAGAATTTCAGAGGGATGGAATGCTGGATACTGGGGTAATTGGTGGCAGTGGAGACGGAAAATGGTTAGGAAGGGGTGGGACAAACCAAGTGCTTTCTGCAGAAATATGCCTTTTCAGATGTAGAAAAAATGGCTAATTCTACATGTGCAGTACTCTGGATTAATATTAATGGAATTAATAGTCCTATAAAACATTCTAGATTACAGCAGTATATTAAACAGCAGGCTCCAGACATCATATACTGTATATACAGGAAACATATTTGACACAGGCTGAGCATTTAAAGATGGGGGCTGGAGGCGGGTATAAGGTACACTCGGCCTCTAGTAAAACAGGACGGAGATGTGGAGTGGCTAATCTGCTGCCAGCTACTTTGCCTTTTGATGTGGGGGTTGAGTTCACGGATCCAGCAGGCTGCTATATTATTGTGTAAGGCACACTGTAGGGCCAAGAATTAACTTTGGTGAATGTATATCTCCCACCAGCTTCCCCTCAGTTGAGGATACGTCAACTTCTCAACAAAGTGGTGGACCTACAAAAAGACCTATTGATAATGGGGGGGGGGACTTCTATGTCACATTAAATCCTAATGCAGACTCTACAAATCCACTGGCCCACAGATGTTCCCCAGCCCAGAAGTGGCTCTCTTCCCAGATAAAGGCCCTTGGGTTTCTAGATGTGTGGAGACACTTTTACTTTTATTCAAAGGTGGAGCGATATACTTATGAATCACCTTGGTTTAAAATAATCTCAAGAATGGACTATTTTTTCATCTCCATGGAACATCTAGATGTTTTAAGAGATCTGTTTTTAAAGGGGTGGTTCCTATCAGACCATACTCCATTGCTTCTTAAAATAGACCTGGGGAGACCATGCAAGCAGACACTCTGGAGATTTAATCTATCCCTGCTCAAAGACCATGAACTTAAAGAAATCCTGGCAACAAGAACATCACAGATACAGTAATTGGTGAAAATACTACTCCTGATACCTCAGCAGTGTTGGTTTGGGACACATTGAAAGCAGTAATACATGGGGACTTAATGGCATAAAGTGCCAGAAAGCAAAAGCAGAGGAACCTTAGATATAAACAGCTGCAGTATCGACTGGTACTTCTCCAACAGGGGCAGGGTCAATCAGATGTGTCTAGTGAACAGGAAATAAGATGTCTTAAAGGGGATCTTCAGGCTATAATAGACTATCAGGTACAAACAAAATTACAACAATTAAAGCAGTATTATTATGAAGGTGGGCCAAGGGGTGCACAGAATTTGGCTAAGAGACTGAGGGGTTCAAGACAGGCATCTACGATAACAAAACTTAAGGATCCAACAACAGGGGTGGTGAAAGGAAATACCCTAGAAATTCTCGAAATTTTTCATAAATGTTACAGAGAGTTGTACGCGAATGTAGCCCCCCCCACCAATCAAAAAAGAATATTGCAGGGTTCTTATCATCCCTATCCTTTAAGAAATTAACTCCTCTTCAGCAGGAGATGCTTAGGACCCCGTTGACAGAGGCAAAGATCAGGTGGGCAGTCAGGCAAGCGAAGACCCTTAAGTCACCTGGTCCAGATGGATTCCTGCAGGAGTGGTATAAAGTGCATCTTACCCTATTAATCAACCTGCTGAAACAAGCCTTTACAGAAGTGCAGTCTGGGGATTCACCTCCTGCCTTATGGGCATATGCAGTGATTTCAACAATCCCTAAACCAGGCAGAAACCACAGACACCCAGAATCATATAGGCCCATTTCTATGTTAAATTGCAATTATAAATTGTATATGGCAATTTGGACCAGGAGAATGGAGGGTGTTCTCCCAAATCTGGTGCATCAGAACCAATCTGGGTTTTTAAAGAATAGACAGACATCAGATAATATCATTAGAGCTATCCATCTGCTTACCTATATTTCTAAGACTTTGTTGCCAGTGGTTGTGGTGAGCCTAGATGCATATGAAGCATTTGATCAGGTGCTTTGGGGGTACCTTTGGCAGGTACTGAAAGCATTTGAATTCCCTGGGGAAATGGTTACATGGCTAAGTAACCTGTACACTAACCCTAAGGCGTATATAAAAGTGAATGGTTCCTTGTCTTCTCCTCTTGCATTGGAGCAGGGAACCAGACAGGGCTGCCCCCTGTCACCTTTATTGTTTGCGCTCTACATAGAGCCGCTGGCACTAGCAATGAGGGCTACTAGAGATGCACAGGGTGTAGAATTGTGTGGAGAAATCTGTACCATGTCACTATATGCAGATCATGTGCTCCTAACATTAACAGACCTGGAAGTTTCATCAAGAGGGACTTGCTGGGTCTTTGGGAATTTTGCATCTGTCTCTAGTTATGTCATTAATTCCTTGAAGACAGAGGTCCTTGATCTTAATTTTTCTCCTTCCCCCCACTTAAAACAAACAATCTCATTTAGGTGGAGGGCCATGAAGCTAAAGTATTTAGGTATACAGTTACCCCTTAAGGTGTCTAATGTAGTCTTAGTAAACTATGAGCCGATGACACAGGTATTAGAATTAGATATACATAAATGGTCCCAAATGAGATTTCTCCTATAAACCAGAATAGAAATCATTCGATCTAATATTTTGCTCAGAATCTTATATTTATTTCAAATGATCCCTTTTTGGACCACCCAAGGAGTATTTTGAAACATGGAATAAAATGTTATCCAGATTTGTATGGGAGGGCAGTAAACCATGGATTCGATGGTCTCTGCTCCAACTACCAAAAGATAGGGGGGGGCCTAAATATCCCAGACCTGAAACAATATGCAATAATCCTCAGAGGGTAGTTTTCGCCCCTCTAGCTAATCTTCCAAAATTAATAGAGTTTGAGAGTGGGGCAAGACAGATCCTACAAAGCTGGTATAGACTCAGAGCTAATCCAGCTCTGGACACTGTGTTCTATTTCCTGCGGTTACTAATTGCAGAAACATAATTCTTACCATATCAATTTGATTTAACATTTCGGGTCTGGCACAGGAAAAGTCTAACTTTTATTTTTCAATTTTTGGATCCACAGGGGGTGATCTCATTTGCTCAGCTACAAAGAGAATTTGATTTAGAGAATAGAGACCATTATAGGTACTTACTGGTTCGAGAGTTTCTGTTACATAAAGGTCTGCAGAGAAGCCACCTGCCTACTCCTATGCCTTTCCTTTTGAGCTTGGTTATTAAAACCATTCAGGGATGACCAGGCCCATATGATTGAATTATTATATAGAGCAATAAGACAGCGCATATCTGACTCATCTCAGTCAGTGCTAGACGCATGGAATAAGGAATTGCCATCTGTAATAACATGTCAGCTCTGGATTCAATATACCCGCCTTTCGTTGGGGATCTCCCTGGCTCCTTACTGGTGAGAGTTTGCCTGGAAATCTCATAATAAATACTTTAATACTCCAGCCAAATTAGTTAAGCTCTCCCACACAGTTGGCGCTGACTGTTGGAGACAATGTGGGGAGACAGTGGCTGATCAGGTACACATTTTTTGGAGCTGCTCAAAATTTCACAGCTACTGGCAACATATTGGGAGAGCCCTTCAGGAGATTTATTCTACAGATCTAATATTGAATCCACAGTGGGTACTTTCGCTAATCCTTCCTGCGGGGATGCTTTGGTGCCTGGTCGGAGAGCCCGAGAGGCTATGTGGGAGCAGAGGAGCAGTGGGGGTGACAGGCCGAGAGAAGGTACGCAGCAGTGACTCCTAGTGACAAAGAGGGGAGTGTCATACAGAGCATGAGGAGGAGGAGGATGTATGCAAGGCAGGCACTGGTGGCTTGGTAGAGAAGGGCTAGGCATGTTAGAAAGGGTAGGGTAGGAGACAGAGTGGGAGAGGGGTAGTGGAGAGGGAGGGAAACTAAAAAGTCAGCAAGGGTATGAAGGTCAGCAGGAGAAAAGAGTGGCTCAACATTGTAGGTAGTATTAGGTGGGGAGTGTTCCCTCTAGATGGCAGTGAGTATAAGCTGTAAATCAGAAAGTGGGGACTTAGAAAACAGCAGAACATGAAGTCATATGACTAGGATGGTCCTTAAATGGAGGGTGAGCTTTGGGTGTGAAGGTGACTGGGATGGGTGGGGCAGTCAATGCATAGTATCGACAGGCTAACACCCCTCTCAGAGTTCAGCTGCAGGAGGAGAATAGTTATGTTTAGGGCTCTGGTGGACCTCCCTACCCCTTTTGTGTGCAGGCTTCCCTCAGAAGATGCATGCCAACAGCACCTGCCATTAGTAAGCTGCAGTTGTTTCATATTCATTGCTGGTCTCAGACTCCGCCATTTGTAGTCTGTTTACCCCAAGCAAAATATATTTTTGGGAGCATAAGTGGTTTGATAAAATTGAGGAAGCTGATTCAAATGGTTTGGCCCCAATTTGAAGCCAAACCAAAGTTTGCTCAGGCCCACTTCTCCACTCTTACAGACAAGTAGTAAAACAGAGCAGGAGTTGGAGTGGGCAAATTTAAATGTCAACAATCATGAGGACCATGGTTCTCATTGGAGAATTCCATAGGAAACCAAAGAAAAGTCAGGGATAAGGTGGGCCACTAATCATTGTAGAGTTTCAAGAATCATTGTATGAGGCAGGGTCTAGATCAGAGGTGTAGAATAACTACTTTGTGCCAGTACTCAGTCAGGGATTCTTTGCATAGCCAACTGGGAGGTGGAAGTTATAGGAGAGGTGCAGTTCAAACATTCAGGTAGTACATTTTACATCAAAAATAGTTGGTAAGTATCTGGAGATGATAGAGGAGTGCAAAAAAAAAAACAAACCTACTGGCAGAATGTCTGGGAAAGTCAGACCTTTGCTTCCACAAAAGTTAGGAAATCATTTTGGCAACTTTTGTACAATTCTGACTTAGAACTGTTGGATTTTTGTATGTACTGTAAATTTTTATATTAAATTGCGTGAAAAAAAGTTCTGCAGAACAGATTGCCCAATTTATCTGGAAAGGTGGAATAATTTGCAGATTAATTTGTACTTATCTGCTACTAGGGCAGCATTCTGACTCCACATGTCACAGATTATTCTGCACGTCATGGTAAGTAGTGGAATGATTCCCAAAAGCCCACAGTCATGGTGACATTTTCCGCATGTTAGATATTTACATATTACACTTCTCTGCAGTAAAATAATTCTGCATTTAATAATTCTGCACTTTGTAAACTGTATCCCAGTGTGAACTGAGGAACTTTCTGTAAACTCCGTTAGAAAAAATCCACATGTCAACATGCGAAAATTGCACATATCTGTTGTTCTGCATAGAGAGAGGTTGAGAGAAAAAGACAAAAACTGTTCTTTTGGAAGCTTTTCTCAAGTTAGAGAGACCATCAGTCAGGATGGAGGGAGACTAGAAACCACTGGGGAGTTATACTTTTCAGTTTAATTTTTTTTCCTGTATATTCATTTTCTTTGATTAAAAATAGCATTAACAGTAGGATTGGACAAGAGCCAAGAGAAGGAGGCAGACCAGCTGTGTGGTGGGGACCAGCAGGGGCAGCAGGAACAGGGCCAACAGCAGGTGTGGGTCAGCAGTTGGAGGGCCATGGGGTGGTACCACCAGTACAGCAGAACCCACAGCAACAGGTCACTACCTCTACCACCAGCACAGGGAGAAAGCTGGTATCCTTTTCTCCCATTAGAAGGTGGCAGTATTGGTCATAGAGGTCACCACCCATGCAGTGGAACTGTATGGGCAAGAGAGAATCCCCTATAAAGGACAGGGAGAAATTACGAATGTGCCAGCAGAAACAGACCACCCAGTCTATCTAAGTCTTCTCAAGTGTGCAGCCAACACCCCTAGTTTGCAGCTGCCCCAACCCCCCCCTTCTGTCATCCCACTGCCATCCCCCATTTTCACTCTTCCCTGTTTCCTGTCCCATGCCCTTTTGAAGCTGTTCACAGATTTACATGATACCACCCATTCTGGTAGGGCATTCCATTTTGCTACCACCCTCTCTGTGAAATAGTGTCTCCTCATTTCCTTCCTAAATCATCCCCCCTCCATTCTTAGCCCATGCCCCCTGTGACCCTCCGCCTCTGTAACTTAAAGAAACCATCTGCCACATCCTTATTGATTCCCCTCAGATACTTGAATGTCTCTATCATGTCCCCCCGTCCCTTCTATCCTCCAGGGTGTACATATTCAGGTCTCCCAGGCTGCTGTCAGAGTCTGTCCCCTCCATTCCACATATCATTTTTATTGCCATCCTCTGCACCCCCCTCCAGCAACCTGATATCATGCTTTAGGTATGGCCTGCAAAACTGCACACAATACTCTAAGTGTGGCATTACCAGTGATCTGTAGGGGGGCAAGATCACCTCACTTCACCTGGATGAAAACCCCCTCTCTATGCACCCAAGCATTGTGTTTGCTTTTGCAGCCACTCTCCTGCACTGGGCATTGTTGTTTATAGTCCCTATTATCATTACCCCAAGGTCTTTCTCCTCCTCAGTGATCCCCAGCTTAACCCCCCCCCCCAAGTATTCTCTCCTTGGGTTCTTCACCCCAAAGTGCATAACCTTACACTTCTTTTCATTGAACCCCAGCTGCCACCTCTCGGACCACTCCTCTAGCTTGCTTAGGTCCCCCTGCAGCTGCTTCCACCCCTCCTCTCCATCCACCACTGCTCCAATTTTGGTGTCATCAGCAAACAGACTTACCTTGCTCACCACCCTATGTCCAATGTCTGATAAGAAGAGGCCAAGTAATACTGGTCCCAACACAGAGCCCTGTGGAACCCCATTCATCACCGGCCTTGGAGTTGAGAGCTCCCCTCTCACCACCACCCATTGCAGCCTCCCACTCAGCCAGCTTGTAATCCAGTTCATCATTTTTGCCCCTACTTCTACACAAGTTAGCTTCCCCCCAAGCTGCCCATGAGGCACCAAATTGTAGGCCTTGCTGAAGTCCAAGTAAAGAACATCCACCACATGACCCTTTTCCAGTTCTCCAGTCACCCAGTCATAATATTGTATCAGGTTTGTTTGACAAGACTTCCCAGAAACAAACTCATGCTACCTCACATCCTGGAGGCCATTGTCCTCCAGGTACGACACCAGTCTTTCCTTTAGTATCATTTCCATGAGTTTGCACACTATGGATGTGAGACTTACCAGATGATAATTACCTGGTTCCTCCCTTGGCCTGCTCTTGTGTAATGGCACTACATGTGCCAACCTCCAGTCCAGTGGAACACATCCTGACTCCAGTGAGGTGCTGTACAGATCTGCCAGTGGCTCCACCAACACCTACACCATCTCCCTCAGCACCCTGGGGTGGATACCATCTGGCCCTGGTGCCTTGTCTACCTTCAGTGCCCTCAGTCCCTCTAGGACTCTACTTGCCTCAATCCTTCCATCTGTAGCTTCCTCTCCTCCTGTCCCCACCCTCCCAGCCCATGCTGGTAGTGGTCCCCACTTTTCTTCCATGAACACAGAACAAAAGTATTCATTTAGTGATTCTGCCTGCTCCTCCCCCTTTTCCAACCACTCCCCACCCCTTTTTATCTTCACCATTGTCTCCTTGCACTTTCTTTTCTCCCTGATGTATCTGAAGAAGTCTCCCCATTAATTCCCCATGCTAATCTCAGCTCCCTCTTGGCCTTGGCTTCTCTCACTTTTCTGGTCACCTGCCTGGACCATCTTGCATATTCCTCCCTGTCCACTTCCTTCCCTGTCCTCCTAAACCTCTGGTGAGCCACTCATTTTGCCCACACCACCTCCACAACCTCGCTGTTTAACCAGAATGGTTTTCTTGCTCTGCTTCTCTTACTCTGTGCCTCGATGCAAGCTTCTGTTGCCTCTGTAACCCCCCATTTAATAATATCCCATTTCAGCTCCACATCCATCTCATGCCTTATGCCCTCCAGTTTCACTTTCAGTACTTCCTGCATCCTCCCAAAGTCCATCCCCCTGAAGTTTACCACCCGAGTTACTGATTTCTCTGGCTCCCCACACATCGTGATATTAAACCACAATATTTGATGATTGCTGTCGGATAGAGGGTCCTCTACCTTTATTTCCTTTACTGCCTCCCTATTTGACAATACCAGATCTAAAGTGTTCTTTAGCCTAGTAGGTATGTAACCAACTGTGTCAGGAGACCCTCCTGAATTGCATCCAGGAGCACTTGCTCCCTAGCACTGGATGTGACTGGAATGCTCCAGTCAACCCCTGGCAAGTTGAAATCCCCCACGATGACCACCTTCCCTTTTCTACATACCTTTTTGACTTGTGGGCAACCATAAAGGTCCCCTTCAATGCAGAGGGAGGGAAAGTCATGTCCAGGACCATCCATCAAATTAAACATATGAGGGATGACCTTCAGAGAAGGGACCCTCATGTTCTGGAGGTGTTGGGTGAAATGTTCATCATTGGGGTTCGGAACCAGAAGAGGCATCTAGAGGATCTTCTGGAGGCAAAAGAATGCAGGTGAAGGGCAGCATCACCAGTGAGTATACCAACTTGATCCTTCAAAGTTATTTTCATCAGTCACTGTTGGAGTTACACTTTATGATCTTTGTGACTGTGAGCTAGGGTGGCCAATAAAAGCTCAAATGTTAAATACAGCTCCTCTTGCCATTATAACTCAAGACTGAATGACAGTGATCCATGAGCTTGAGCTATCAAGTCTTACGGTAGAACTAGGTGGGGCTAAGTCCTGGCAAGCCCACCTGTAATTCAACACTGACTGTCATAATTCAAAAAAAGTAACACATACCCTGATACACTGCATGTAATGTTGTCCTCTTGTGTTTAGGAATTCCATTTACATACTGCAAACAAAATGTTAAGAACAATAAACAACTGTGTTTTCTTACCATACCTGCCTGTGACAGCATGCACGATGGACAGCACTTGACTACAACCTCTCTGTGAGGGCGTTAGTGAGTGTGTGTGTCACATCATGGGTGCACTGTGCCTGTAACAGTGTCATCCAATTGCATGGGTGTGCTACTGCACCACCATATTCCATACATGGATCCACAGGGACAGGTGCATGAACTGAGAGGATATGACATCCATTTTGGAATGCTTTCAAATTGATTGTTGTTGTTCAGCCTCTACATTGTTAACATTAGTTGCATCTGCAATCATGTGGGTGGCAACTGTATCCATTGTGGCTATCTCTGACTTGCCATGTATGTCATACCTACCATCTGTGTCCTCATCCAGATAGTCCAGTGGGAGTGTGTAGTGTACAGGACTGCCCACATCTCTATATATCCCTATCATGGCAGCCCCTGTATCAGGGAAGGATCAATGCTGTTATCCACTGCATATGTGTATTGTATTGTGTGTATCCTGATTCCCAGTCCCTCACACTGAACAGTCATGTCACTCCATGACTGTTTCCAACAGCACTCCTTATCTGAATAGTAAATGTGTACTTTTCTTTGCTGGATCCCTTAGTGTGTATCCTCCTGACATCCTTTCAAGGGCAGAGATGCAGCAAATTTAAAATCCGCCGGTGATGTGGACGCGAAGTGGCTACTTCGTGTTATCATAATGCTATGCAAAGTGGCCACTGGAAAGTGCTCACTTCGCCTTCTCATTATGACTTCTTGATGTCATTCCACCTTAATGCTAAGTAAGGTGAAGTGACAATAATATAGGAAGCCCCCCACACATCACATGGCTTACATCACATGCTTTTAGCCAGGCAGGAAGAAAGTAAGTCAGAAAAGCAGTTAGTTTTACTTTCTCCTTTGCAGTGGTAGAATGAGGAAGCCTTTTGGACGTAGAGAGAGAGAGGAGAGTTTGTTACTTGGTAGTTGGCGTCTTGCGATTTGACCAAAAAAAACAGCTTTTTTAAAAGCTAAACTTTAGTTTTTTTGTATTGTGTTTTTTCAGTTCTTTTTTGCTACTGATTTTTTTTATAAGTTTTGTTTTGTGTGTGAGTGACTGTCTGTGTATGTGTGTGAGAGACTGTGCATGTGTATGAAGGAGTATAGGGAGGCGTCGGTCACAGTCTGAGGGATTAGTGTGTGATGGACCCAGAAGGAGAGTCTATGGCCAGTGGGCATGGGCAGAGGGGAGGAGTGCGCACACATTGGGGAAGTTGGGTATCATTGGACTGCTCCCGACTGTTTGGTGTTGTGTTTCCCCCTCTGGAAGTAGCAGGAGCAGCAGCTGCACCAGTGCCACTGGCAGCAGTACATCCACCATGTCTGCCAATACCACCACCAGTAGCGGTTGCAGGGTCTCTAGCAGCACCCCCTCCACTGACACAGGTGGAGCCCCAAGTGAATGAAGGTGCTTACAACAGTACATCTGGTCCCCCCCCACAGCTCCCCAGTGTGGCAGGTTTTAAACTGAGTGGTGGACAGCACCATTGTGGTTTGCCATTTGTGCGGTGTGCAGGTGTGCTGTGGCCCCCCGGGGGGCACATTTGGGGACTGGTGGCCAGCAGACACACATGGCAAACCACCACAAGGTGGAGTGGCAGGCTGTCACTGAAGAGGCCAGGCATCCACCTGCAGACCCTTCTATGGCAGTGGCAGAGGGTGCTGGGGGTGTTGTGCCTCACCACTGCAGCAGAAGGGCAACAGCAGCAGCTGCTCCACCACCACCACCATTACTACATCCAACATGTTTTCACCAGTGTGTGAACAGGTCACATTGTGCATAACAATCATTGCATGCTGGCATATTCCTGGAAGATTGCTACCATGACACTCCACCTTACTGCACTGATTATTCACACTACCAACATCACAAAGAACCCCCGGCACCTGCACCCAATGTGCAGTTATATGCAAAAATGAACTCCCCGCTGTTTTGCCACTTGTCCACATATCCATACTTAAATGGATGAATGGAGAGGAGGAATGTTGAAGGATATGTCTTACTGAGTCAGACACAGTACAGAACAACTTGGGGACAACACAAACCAAAAGTATGTTCTGGATGGGACTTTCCATTTTGGACAGGCATGTGCAGCAAACCCCTGGAACCCATAATTCTCCACAAAGGAAAAGGGCAAAAATTCAATTGCCAGCATTTCAGCTACAGCAGAATTAAGTTCACGTGACACTGTATGATTGGGTGGGTACTTCAGCTTATGGGCAAAAACAATCTGTAACGTGGGCTGACTTAAACATTTCACATGGGGTGTGTTGACAAATGATTCTGCTCTGCAAATGGCAGGAGTTGGAGTGCGGACATTTGATGAAGACGGTTTCACAGGTGATGATGGCAAACTTAGAAATGCAATTATTTTGCCAGATTTGCCAACCAGGGTTGATGTACCACTTGCACTAGATATACTGCATTCACCACCACCACCACCACCACCAAAACTGCTACTCTCCCCACCACTGGACAACATTTCAAAATCATTATGCTCCTCCACTTCATCATGCCTGTAGTAATCCTCTGCTCTTACTTCCTCACTACTGCACACATTTAATTTCCTACTGGACTTAACACTAATGGAAGGGGATAACATGCTTGTAATGGTTGATGACGAGGGTGAACGCCCCACTGTGGTATTAGCTGCCATCTTGTGCTGGGTCCACAGTGCCATGTGCCTATTCTTAAGATGCTTATGCTGTCATCCTGTACGCAGATGGCTTGCCTTTTTATCTCAACTCACATGCACATGGCCAACCTGGCAGATTGCATTTAACTCATCATTTGCATCTTGAACAAAAAAATCCCAAACAAGGGATTGTGATGTTCTACTTTTAACATGTCCATGATGCTGCTTATTGAACTCTGTTCTTTTAAGTACTGAAGAGGGGGTGTGCTACGTGATTTTTCAGGCAGTGCAAAAGTGAACTGCAACTGACCACCAGCACTACCTATCATTATTACTAGATCATCATCAACATCATCATCATCATCATCACCATCAACTGAAACTGGTAAATCACAAGTTTTTACAGGGGGAAGGATTAATGCAAACAGACCCAGACACAGCCACCTTAAATTTCTTTTTCTCTGGTTCCCAACTAGGGTCAATTACATCATCATCATATTCATCAACATCACCCACATCCATATCTTCTGCTTGGATGCTGGCATGTGGACTGCATGTTGCAACCACAGCAACATCATCATCATCACAATCATCATCATCACCACCACCATCACCTGATATTTTTTCACCACACTGTGAATCAAGGCATGGAAAATGTGTGACGTGAACCGCGGTGGAAGAAATGTCACATTGTGTGCTCTCATTGACATGATTATCAGAATCTTCAGGTTCAGTTACTGGGATGTTACTGGGAATTATGAAAATAGGCAGAAAAAATCAAGGTCTCTGATTGGTCAACTAGCCAGTTGGCCAGGGTCAATATCCCAGCACAACAGCATGCTGAGACTACAGTGACCTCATCACTAAATCATGTCATCTGACAGACCTGAACATTCCATTTGGCAGCCATTGAATTCACCTGACAGAGAAAAAAAATGTTTACAAACGTTGAACTGTTCACTGACATTCTCAATGAATCACATCAGGAAACAACCCAAGAAACCTCAACTGAAAACCCCAGCAAGAAACAGGCAGCCTATCAACTACAAATGAAGGAACTTCAGCAACAGTAATCCATCACATCAGTGCCTGAGAAACTGAGCTGTCAGATCTGGAGCTGACAAGAAACTAAGCCAACACAATGAGACAAACAACCTGGGCCATCAACCGAGTGACTGGCTGAGAAAAAAAAATTGTAGTTAACTTTGACACAATAAATAAACAAGATCTTAACCTGTTACTAAGGCAACTGTATGGCACAATCTGGAAAAGCAGTGGTGAAATGTATAGCATATCTTCATATGTGTCTCTGCGAGCTGGCATAAATCGGTACCTAAACAACCCACCTCTCGGTCGCGGCTTTAGCATAATGCAGGACACAGAATTCACCACCTCTAACCATGTATTCTTGGTATCCTAAAAACACTAAGGCCACAGGGGAAAGACAAAGCTTGCAACCATCCATGTATTCCTGCAGCAGTACAACATAAAAGTAAGATCCAGTGAAGCCCTGAACATTAACACCGCAGCTGGACTGATCCGAAAAGTATGGCTGGACGTACAGCTTTTCTTCACCGGCCGCAGCAGAGAAGGACTCTGTGCACTGAAACCCAGCAGTTTTAAAATCTTAACAGATGAAAATGGGCTCCATTACTGCACCATGTCATACAATGAGGCAACAAGAAATCATGCAGATGCCCACGAATCCTCAAGATCTAGTAACAGAGGTTATATGCCTGAATTATCAGATGATCCACTGTGTCCAATCAAATCTCTCCTCCTGTATCTAAGCAAAATCCCGTCAGATACACCAGCATTTTATTTGCACCCCCGTCTCATCCCCAAAGCACAGCTTGCTACAGAACAAATCTGGTTCACCAAAGAAGTGATGGGCAAAACCTTTTTAGCCACAACGTTAGCCTGAATTTGCAAACTCACAGATGTACCCACCTTTACCAACCACAGTCTCTGTTGTACTGCTGTTCATCTCTTGTCTGCCGCTGGTCTCTAATCCAGGCAAATTATGTCCGTGAATGGCAACCAATCGGAATCATCACTAAGGAGTTACTGGGCACCCAGTTTGCAAAACCGGCGAATTTGGTCACAAATCCTAGCGGGGCAATGTTCATCCACTTCTGCAAATCATCAGCAGACTCCATTTTGTGACCACCCATCAACGTCAGCATCCGTCAGTACACCATTTTCCTCTGATGAAAACCAGCAGGATCTACCTACCACAGGAAATGTAAACGACTTCCTGATTCCTACTTCTCCGTTCCTTGTCCCAAAAAATGTGCTATTAAAACCTACAGCTGCTGATAACTAGACCCCCAATCCCGATGTCTCTATGAAGCAACCATGAGAAACATTCAAAAAGAACCAGGCATCCAGAGAAACAGTTGAAGTCAGCCAGGCGCTGGGAAAAACTGCTGAAGTCGGCCAAGCAACAGCAACAGAAGCTGATCCCAGTAAGTTCGTAATGCTTTGTACTATAGTGCCTTTTGAATGTTATATTAATATAGGCACCCTGCAAGGAAACGTTCAACTAAACGTGTACAATTATGCAGCTAAATGAAGTGATGAAAAAACTGCTGCAAAGTAATCAGAATGCTACAGTCTATGCTGTTTAAGTTGTTCAGCTGTTAGTGAAGCATAAATACTATCTATGCAGTTTAAGTTCTTAGTGATATATAAATACTGTACTTGTTTAACCTGCTACAACTGCTCTGACCTCAGTTATCTGTTTATTAATTTATTGTGTTCATCATACAAGAGTTGTATGCCATGTAACTATCCAAACAATGCTATTTATTCTGTTCTGGACTATTTTATGTCCATCTAGTGTAAACATAAAAAAAAAAAAAACACTTGATGCAACTTTTCCAAACATAGCAGCTGCTATGTCTTTATTTCATACAATTATATGTTTTCCGTGCCTATTTCATAATAGCAATAAGTCACTCCGGGGGGGGCCTTGTGGTGGAATAACGGCCCTTCTTGGGTGGTGGAAGCAATCCGACTTCAGCGTTGTGCTTCAACCCACCCGAGGCGGGCCATTATCCCACCACAACGCCCCCCCCCCCCGTCTTGCCTTATTGCTTAAGTATGACATCATCTACAATGCCACTCACTTGCACTGCTTCACACTTCACTATATTTTTGACAAGGTACACTGGTCAGAAGTTAAACTTGAGGCAGCAATACTCATAGTACCACTACCAACAACTGCACTAATACCACCAGCTGGGACAACATCATCTCCTCCAATTATGAGTGAAGCTATTGATTGGGTGGTAAAAAACATTGCAGGAGAAATACCTTTCCTCACATCAGCAATGCACTTCTGCGTCTGCGTACTACCACGCCCACAGACTATTTTACCACTGGCAGCAGTGCAATGGAGAGAACCAGCTTTGCTTGCATGTCTCTTTGCAGGCATTTTGGGGGATCAACAACAATACTCTAAACAAATTTAGATTTTGGAATGTTCAGTCTGGGTGGGGGGACACTGGATGTGAAGCCAAAAAAACAGCTGTGGCTTCAGCAACAGATAGAGATGCAAATTCACACGTGAAAACAACACCTAACTAACCAGTGGTGCTGAGGTTGCAAACAATCCAATCTGGAAAACAATTCTTTTTGCCAGTGGGGGTGGGGTGCAGCACTGACTGCAGATTTTTACGGCAGTACAAGCAGCAAAAGAAAGAATAGATATCACGATGGCAGTACAAAATCATGCAGCTGCAGTGGATAGCAGGTTCACACTGCTGCATCTGAAAGTACACTGTGGCATAATAAAAGATGTATTATTTGATGTCACGCAGCATCACACACATACTCACACGCACACACACACACAATTTGTGTACAACGAGTAATGTGTAGCAAATTGAAAAGTTCAGTATTATTCCATGCATTGTAAACAACCTGAAATTATGAACTGCTGCACCAGATCCACACAACGCACAATCAGCAAGAAAATTGCAACAATTACTGACAATATTTCTGTGCGTACATTAACACAGTCAGTTATATAACAAAAATACAACCAAAAAACAAAGAACTCACTATTTCTCCAACTTAAATCTACCTACGTCACAGATACGCCCTTCCCCCAAAGCACACTTTCACAGTCTTTTACTACACACACTCAGTGTTGTACATTAACATTCAAAATCCACACTCAAACAAAAACGCTTGATGATATGAGCACAGGAGGGTTTCTTACAATCGATGAACTAAAGTTTGAGCAACAAAAAAATTACTCAAAAAGGCATTTTTAGCAGCTTTTAGAAGGTTTGAATCACAGACAGCTCTCATAGCACACTGTCTCCTACAGCTTCCTACACACACTACCCCTAACTGAGGCTGTACAGATCAATATAGAGCCCATGTGACCTGAAATCCCATGAATCACTGTAAAATTCACCTTCGGAGCTTAAAAACAAGGCAAAGTATGATGAAGTACATTGTTTTCAATGCACTTCACCTTTAAAATTGGTGGAGTAGTGGGCTGGGAAGGCGAAGTAACTCAAAGTCATTGTTTTCAATGGACTTCGCGTTACCCATCATAACGCAAATTACTCCGCAAATTCACCTTTACTCCGTGAATCACTTCATGGAGCGGATTGAGCCCACTTCGCCCACCACTATTCATGGGATTATCTGTGGTGTTCCGTGGTTAAGTAATATGGTACTTGGCCTTCCCCATTGGATGGACTGTGTTTGATTAGTGCTGCTTTAATGTTATATGTTTCAACTACCAAAACTAATTTGAACTATTCCTTTTTGTTTGCAACAGGTGCCACAGGAACTGCAACTCATCCGGCTCTTGTCAGTGATTCCACCACCAGCCTGGCAGGACCAGGACGAAGCACAAGCAGTGGGGAGCCCGTGTCTGGTAAGCTATTTATATTGATAACAAACTAAATGTAGCGATGAAAAACTAAATGGAATGACTACTGTTTTTGGTGTTGCATTGCAGCAAACCACTGGAACCTTGTCTGCAGCATAGTCAAAAGGTACCACTGTAAAAGGTTTTGATCTGCTTTGTTGTCAAGGTGAAGTGCTCCTATGGAACACCTGTCTACCTGACCCGTTCCCTCTGTCCTGGTGATGAATAACCACTGCTATTCCCCAAAGGGCACTGTGTAAATTATGACACAAGACACTGTAAAACAAACTTCCAATGCAATCCATGCAGCAGGGTGGTTGTGGCATGGGGGGGATCATGCCGGTAGTACGGGTGTGTGGAGCTCAAAATCATCAGGACCAGTTAGGGTATGGCATGGGGCAGTCAGCTTGACTATATAATCCTTTTAACATATCATAAAATACAAGATGACAACTGTTAAAATCAGAGTCTTTGCAGTTTAGTGAAGGTTATCCACCTGTGGCTTTATGGTTGCTGGAAGAGGGGACCACAAATTCCATGGCCAAGCCCCTACCACTTTAAGAAGTGGCACAGCCTTGCCTGCCCCAATCAGTTTTTTTGAATGTTGGTGAATCATTACTTGTGATGACCATGACTGGGTCACTAAACTGTAGCTTTGCAGTAGGCCCTGGCAGTGTTATTTATTTGTCATTACCCCCTTAGTGGAGTGCATGGTGTCATCTGCAGAATTTTGAACAGGGAATGGCTAGTGGTTTGAGGGGTGTGTGTGTGTGTGTGTGTGGGCTGATCATGGCCAGCAGAGTTATGGCAGACTGGTCAAACTGTGACAATGAAATAGAATGGCCATCACAGGCTGGCAGGTGGATATCTGGAACTAATCAGCAGAAGCTGTTGTCAGGGTCAGGGGGCTAGTATTGTCTCCTCTAGGTGAGGTTTGATAAGACTTTAACAGTGATAGAAAAACATTTTTGAACCATTATTTAATTATGTATTTCTATGTTAGGCAACCAGGTAAGTAAGAGGGCCATGGTGCACTAGGCTAATTTACAAGTGTGACCTGGGAGTAGAGATGCAGCGAATTTAAATTTCACCATTGAAGTTCCTGCAAAGTGGACACTTTCTGTTGTCACTCTATGTGGAGTGGCCAATATGAAAGGCTCACTTTGCCTTGTAATTATTACTTTGTATTGTCATTCCACCTTAACACGAAGTAAGATGAAGTGACAACAATATTGGCAGCCCCCCCACACACAGTCACCAGAATTAATGTGCATCCCCAAAATGCTACTGTTTTGTGTCCAGAAAACTCCCCAATGCTGACAAAGTGAAATGAGAGCACAACAAGAAATGCAGTCTCCCAGAGTTAATGGCACACTCAGTCGTGCATGCAGTGGTCACACACAGTCACCAAAATGAATGTACAGTACATCCCCAAAAATGTCTCATATCTAGAAAATTCCCCAGTGCTGTTGAAGTAAAATATGAGTGTAATGAGAAATGCAAAGTCTCCCGGAATTATTGGCACACTCAAGTCATGTGCACAGTGGTGACACACAGTCACCAGAATTAATGTGCATATTGAAAATGCTACTGTCTTTTGTCCAGAAAATTCCCCAGTGCTGACAAAGTGAAATGAGAGCATAGCACGAAATGCAAAGTCTCCCAGGATTAATGGTGCACTCAGTCACATGCACAGTGGTCACACACAGTCACCAGAATTAATGTGCATACCCAAAATGCTGCTATCTTGTGTCCAGAAAATTCCCCCAGTGCTGAAGAAGAGAAATTAGAGTGTAACAAGAATTTCAAAGTCTCCCCGAATTAATGGTGCACTCAGTCATGCACGCAGAGGTCATACACAGTCACCAGAATTAATGAGCATCCCCAAAATGCTATTGTCTTGTGTCCAGAAAATTCCCCAGTACTGACGAAGTGAAATGAGAGCGTAACAAGAAATGAAAATTCTTGCAGAATTAATGGTGGACTGCAAATGCACAGACAGATTAAGATTGTGCTGCACACTCAAGAGATTCTGTCGCAAAGGCTACCACCTAACCAGTGCTCACAAGTCACAAATCCAAATCTGTAAAAGAATACCTTTTGCCAGTTGGGGGGGGGGGGGGGGAGTGCACAGCAGTGACAGTCGACTAGCAGTAAACATATCACAAAGCAGTACAAAAAATTTATGCAGGTGCAGTGGATAGCAGGTTAACACTGCTGCAATTACTCTGTGGCACAATAAAAGGTGTCTGATTTGATAGCACACAACGCACAAACACACACACACTACAAGTAATGTGAAGCAAATTGAAAACCTTTAGTAATATAACCAAATCTTTTAAACAAACTGAAATTATATACTGCTGCACCTTACCAATCAACCCCAAAATGTCAAGAATTACTGAAAATATTACTGTGTGTACATAAATACGGTTATTCTAGAAATATATAACCAAAACAGAAAACTGTCTTTTTCTCCCAGTTAATCTACCTGCACCACAGATAAATCCCTCCCCCAAAGCACACTTCATGTGTCTGTCAGTACAGAGACTGGATGTTATAAATTAACATTCAACATTCACACACAAACAATAAACACTTGATGATATGAACACAGGAGGGTTTCCTATAATCGATGTACTAAATTTTGAGCAAAACAAATTACTCAAAAAGGCTTTTTTAACAGCTTTTAGAGGTTTTGAATCACAGAGCTCTGACAGCAAACTGTCTCCAGCTACCACTACACACACACTACCCAGAACTGAGGCTGTGCAGAACAATCTAGAGCCCATGTGACCTGCAATCTCATGAATCACTGCAGAATTCACCTTGGAGCTCAATTACAAGGCGAAGTGATGCAAAGTACATTGATTTTAATGTACTTTGCCTTATAATTGGTGGAAAAGTGGTTTGGGGAAGGTGGAATAATGTGAAGTCATTGGTTTCAATGGACTTCGCGTTCCTCTTTATGATAGGAAGTACTCTGCTTCGCGTTGCGGATTACTTCACGGATTCTGCATTACTCCATGAATAACTTTGTGGAGCGAATTTTGGCCACTCTGCCCACCACTACGTGGGAGCACAAGGAGGTTCAGTATGTTGCTGAAGGCAGGGCACACTGTTTGCAAGTGGAGACTTAGAGAATGGAAAACAGATCTGCTTGATATACCTTGCACATGTAGCTCAGCTGAATTGCTTTAACTAATTGTAAACCTCCTACCATTTTCTTGTAGTTCAATGTCACCTATTAATTCTGATAAAATGTTTGACCTAACCACTTGTTGATAAACTCATCATCACCATCATCAACAATGTTTGTCGCACTATATAGCGCATTGCTTCCTCTTGAAGCTGCCCATGCCTAGTGCAAACTCATGTTTCTTTTCCTATGTCAAATAGAGGACGCAGCTTCTGACAGACACTACCACATGTCATCTTGAGTACAACACTGTGTCCAATGTATTTATGGGGAGCTGGATATTCAAAGCCATGATAAGGATTCAAGGTGCTTGTGTCAAACATCTCTGAAGCAACAGGCACCTTGTGTCAAGGGATGCACCCAGAGTTATTTTACAAAGCAGCCTGCATCAAATGCAGGCTGCTTGCATCAAATGGTGCTTATGCCAGCCTTGTGCCACAAAAGTAACTGCAGAATGGTGCTAGTGTCTTGCGGCAGACGGATGCTGCCATATCCCCTAATGTTGCATTTTCAAACCCTTCCCAAACGACTAAGGTCCAAGTACAGTTAGACCAGCCAAGGGCTGATC
This sequence comes from Neoceratodus forsteri, assembly GCA_016271365.2. Lineage (NCBI taxonomy): Eukaryota > Metazoa > Chordata > Ceratodontiformes > Ceratodontidae > Neoceratodus > Neoceratodus forsteri. Next base: position 766,182,349 of record CM057452.1, on the reverse strand, counting down.
TAAAAGCACTTAGACATCCTTAGAAAGGGTTGGCAACCATACACCACTGTGTCTCCCCCCTTCCCCCCAGATGTTGTAATGCATAGTGTTATAATCATAAAGTCAGTCCCTGGTGATCTAGCAGCCCCCCATCCAATCCCTGATGTGCCCATAATATGCTTTGTTTATTTATTTACTGTTGCTGTAAGCTGTGGGACTTAGGTGCCGGGACACTGTCAGATGAAAAATCGGGCACTGGGTCCTGATACTGATGTGTTTTTCAGAAAAATAATTGCAGAAGGGGAGATGAGCAAACAGTAAAGGACAAATAACAATGTCCACACAAATGTTTGTTTTTTCTCATTTTGCTTTTGGGGAGGGGTCCTAAAGAGTAGCCAACTGGAACACTTACAAATACAAATACTGTTGTGTTCTGACAACACAAATTTTGGTAATCTCAGCGTACATATTTGTAATCTGGATGGAATCATAAACCTCTGTGTAAGTTTTGTTGTATCATATGAAGCAGCAGTTCATGACGTATCTGTCACATTGTCTCCTGTGACATGTGTCTTTGTTCTGCTAACTGCAGACACAAACAGGTATTGTGGCATCTCACCAAACAGTTTAGGTGTACACCTGAGAATGTCAGTAGTGCTATACATGTTCTTTCTCCTACTCTGGAGAACTCAAACCACTCAGTTGTGTCTTTGTCACCAGATGGCACTGGCATACTCTTCTCTCCCTCTGATGATGCCTGCTCCACATCACCTTCTTCAATAGGATCATGATTAGGGCCCTGCGTTCACTGCGGCAGACTGGACCTACATTCTGTGACAGGACCTCATGCTTGCTGCGGTCAGTCTCTCAGCAATTCTGTGGCTATTCTGTTGCAATTCTGTGATGGGCTTTACATTCTCTGGCAACTCATCAGTCCCTAAATAAAATCTAGTTGCCCAGAAAGAATGCTTAGGAAAATGCATACTGGGGCAGTTTGGCAGATGCGCAGGCAATGCAATCCAATGCAAAGCAATTCAGGTATCATGATTTGGATTGGATGTAGGGCATCGGGAACTGAAGGGTTATTTATTTGTTTACTACAGTCTGTTTTATTGTCCCATGGCTGCCTCCTACCTAGCTAATATGGGTTTATCACATCTGTGCTCCTGAGAATTTCTCCCCCTACCTGCCCATTTGCTTGAAGACCAGTATTGCCTGGTTGCAAACCAGTGCTGCTCAAAATGGCTCACGCCCACCCACTTGCTTGAAGTCTGGTGGTGAAGGTTTGTGCTGTAACACTTCACTTCAGAGTCAGTCTGACTTTGAGTTGTCTGTGGAAGCTGAAAACCTTGCTACACTGCAAAGAACAAACTATAACTCCATTTAGGACCTGGAAACCTGGCGAGGCATAATACTTGTACAGAAAGAGAGCTACGCTTTCTACAAAAAGTTTCATTTTTTTTCCCTTATTGGCATTAAGCAGAGAATTGCAGGATTCCATTAAAAGTGTAGTAATTTTATAACCAGAGGGAGTGAGATACAACTGAATTTGCTTGATTATTGGGGTTGAGACCTAGGATTTGGAAGGATATTTTTGCAACATTTAAAAAATGTCCTGCTGGCTGAGAAGTTAAGTTTTCATCCCTGGTTTCACTGAAAGATTTTGTGTATTGAAATCAGACATAGCAGACTGCTACATTGAAAGGCCTGCTTACATCACAGAGTGTCACTAGTCAATCAATTGGCTCTGGGTGGGGTTTCATCACTGCTGTCTTAGGCATCCTTCACAGTTAGAAGTCAGTCAGTCTGACTTTGAGTTGTCTGTGGAAGCTGAAAACCTTGCTACACTGCAAAGAACAAACTATAACTCCATTTATGACCTGGAAACCTGGTGAGGCATAATACTTGTACAGAAAGGGAGCTACGCTTTCTACAAAAAGTTTCATTTTTTTTTCCTTATTGGCATTAAGCAGAGAATTGCAGGATTCCATTAAAAGTGTAGTCATTTTATAACCAGAGGGAGTGAGATGCAACTGAATTTGCTTTATTGTTGGGGTTGAGACCTAGGATTTGGAAGGATATTTTTGCAACATTTTAAAAGTGTCCTGCTGGCTGAGGAGTGAGTTAATTTTTATCCCTGGACTCTGTAGAGTGATTTGTGCAGGAGACGTGGTCTAGTAAATGGTGGTGTAAGCTGAAGTACTATAAAGGGCAGTACTCACCAGGGTGGTGGAGCACTTGTGTATTTGATTGTTTCTACCAGTCACCAGTGGCTGTAGACTACCACCCACCCTACCCCACCCCCACCCCCCAAGGTGTGGCATTTCCTTTATAGCCACAGTTCTGACATCACTTCCTCAACAGGTCTTGGGGCAGAACTGTCATATCCTTAATAACCCAGCACAGTGCAAAAAGGGTAGGTACACACCACAAATAATAATAAAAAAGATATATATATATATATATATATATATACACACACATATGTATACAGTATATTATAAGGGAGAGGGACATGTGGGGAGTGGTGCAATGCACTGGCTGTGGGGCAGCAGTTTTCCGGGAGACATTCTGGAAACTGCATTGCTGTCCTATTTGCAGGCAACTGTCAGCTCTGAGGGAGGAGGTTGCCCACCTCCAGGTTGAACTAGCAAGGACTAAGGAGGCCTCCCCCTTCCAAAGAGCACCACTGCCACAACCACTGCCTCAGAGGTTGCCAAGTATGAAGAGCAGTTGGACCACAGTGGGTTCTGGGAGGGTGCGGGTGGTGGACCAGAGGTGAAGCCCCCTAGTTGTACCTCTACATAAATCATATGCCATTCTGGCAGAGCAAGGTTCCTCTATGATGGCACCCTCAGTTGCGACCCAGAAGAAAGCTGAGGACATCCACAAGGGAGACCCACAAAAGGGTGGTAAGGGACACCACAGGGGAAGGAACTAGCTTCTGATAGGGGACTCTATTGTTAGGGGGGTAAACCTGGGAAAGGGAGAGGAGAAGAAAGTAAGGTGCCTGCCTGGTGCCATGGCTTGGAGGGACAGGAAGCGAATCCTCAGGATTGCAGAAGCAGCATCGCAGGAGAGGGAACTAGATATCATAGTCTACCTTGGGACAAATGACCTAGCTAGGCATGGGATCAGTGCAGTGCAGAATGAATTTGTGGAGTTGGGGAGGGGCCTCAGATGGGTAGCAAGCATGGTAACCTTCTCAGAGGTGCTACCAGTCCATGGCAGGAGTGAGGCTAGGGTACTGCACACCATGCAGTTTAATGAATGGTTGCAAAACTGGTGCAGAGCACAAGGCTTTGGCTTCATTGGGAACTGGGGGGCCACCTGGAGAGATAAAGGTCTATTCTGGCATGATGGTCTGTATCTGTCCATGAAGGGAACCAAGCTCCTAGGTGATAGGTTTAAATGCTTCCTTGGCAAGCTTTTAAACTAGCCAAGGGGGGAGGCACTGATAAAAGGCAGGAAATTTCAAGCCTCCCCCCACAAAACATGGCAGGTCGTAAGGTAAACACTGAGGTACAAAGCTCAACACAGGGCAGGACAGTGGTAAATAGAAAAATAGACAAGGACAGTAAGAGTAGGGATGGGGGAAAAAAGGATAAAGCCAACATTAAATGGAGGGCAATGAGTACCAATGCCGGTAGTCTGGGAAACAAGCTTCCTGAGCTAGTAGCCCTGATGGAAGATGAACAGTTGGATATTGTGGCAGTCACGGAAACTTGGTACATGGAGAACCATGACTGGGATGTCAACATACCAGGGTACACAATCTACAGAAGGGACAGGGAAGGAAAAAGAGGAGGTGGAGTAGCTCTATACATAAGGGAAGGGATCAAAGCTACAGAACTAAAAAGTAAGGGGGTAGGACAAGAGGCACTCTGGGTCACCTTGGAGACAGGGAATGGCATCACAATCCGCACAGGGGTTGTATACAGACCCCCGTCTCAAGGGGAGGAAATGGGCAACAAAATGACAGAGGACATTCTCAAAATGGCTGAAAAAGGGGAGATACTGTTGACGGGGGACCTGAATATGCCAGATGTTAACTGGATAACAGGTACTGCAGCCACGTCCAAAAGCAGGGTCATTCTCGATGCCCTGCAGGGGGCAGGCCTTAGACAGCTTGTGTTGGAACCCACTCGGGAAGGAGCAATATTAGACCTGGTACTCTCAAATGGAGAGAGGATCACAAATTTAGAAGTCAGTAGACATCTGGGAACAAGCGACCACTGCGTAGTGTGCTTCACAATGAGCACAACCATGGAGATAAGCCATATGAAAACAAGGATACTGGACTTTAGAAGAGCTGACTTTGGCAAAATGGGTGAATACCTGAAAAATGCACTAGCAAAGGGGTGGTAGAACAATGGAGAAAAATCAAAACTTCCACCATAGAGGCAACAAGCCTTTGTGTGAAGCAAATAAAGAAAACAAAGTGGAGTAAAAAACCACTATGGTTTTCAAATGAGGTGGCAGGGAAGGTTAAGGAGAAAAAGGCTGCATTCATAAAGTATAAGGAATCACAGAAGGAGCATGACAGGGAAACTGTATCAATTAAAGCAGAAAGAAGTGGGGAAGGCAGTCAGACTAGCAAAGGCCCAAACCAAAGAAAAAATAGCCAACTCAGTTAAGAAGGGGAATCAAACCTTTTATAGGTACATTAGGGAGCATAGAAAGGTTAACTCATTCACACCACAAGAGCTCTTTGAGACTTCCACCACTTGTGCCCTGTATACTCTTAGCACTGCATCCTGGGCCTTGCTAAGCAGAATCAAGCCATAATCAGCATGCCACAAACAAATGTGAATACCTCTTGAACCATAAGTGCTACATACAAAGTATCAGTGGCAGAGTTATTCAGCACAATGTTACCTTTCCAATGGTGCTATGCAGTCAGTTGTAATTAATTTAGTTTTTATTTTATACTAGCTGAAATACCAAACAACTGATTTTTTTCAAGGTGCTTAGGTGATGCATGAGAGACAAATGTCAGCCATGCACACCATCCCTTAAACAAATGCAAATAACTCCTAAAGTATATGTGGTAGACACAAAGTATCAGTGGCAAAAATGTTCAGCACAAAGTAAGCTTTCTAATGGTGCTATGCAATCAATTGTAATCCATTTAGTTTTTATTTTATAGTAGCTGAAATACCAAACAACTGTTTTTTTCAGATTTATTCAAGGTGCTTAGGTGAGGCTTGACAGACAAATGTTAGCCATGCACACCATACCTTAAACAAATATGAATAACTCCTAAAGTATACATAATAGACACAAAGTATCTGCAGCAAAATTGTTCAGAGCAAAATAACCTTTGCAACGGTGCTATGCATTCAATTCTAAGCAATTTGGTTTGTTTAATAGTTAAGTAAAAACTGCTGACTTCCTCAGACGTTTCTAGGCCTGAGTGAAAGTCAGTTGAGTACGTCTACAGGCGTTATTGTCCTGAGTGGCTATGCTGTCAGACACCGCCTACAGACGTCTCTAGGCCTGAATGAGTTAAGGGAGGGATAGTGAAGATTAATAAAGGAGAGGGGAGGTGGGCAGAGGGGGACAGTGAAAAGGCAGAGATTCTGAATGAATACTTTTGCTCAGTATTCACAAAAGAAGATGAGGAGGAGTTATCTAAACCAGACAATAGAAGCACTCTGGGTATGGGGGGTTGACACCAGTCCATTCACAGAAGAAAGAATCCTGAAAGAACTCCTAAAACTCAAGGTGGACAAAGCAATGGGGCCTGACAGGATTCACCCCAGAATCCTAAAAGAACTAAGGGAGGACCTAGTGACACCACTGACCATGCTTTTTAACAGATCATGGCAGGATGGGGTGGTACCTGAGGACTGGAGGAGGGCAGATGTGATTCCCCTTCACAAAAGTGGGAGCAAGGCAGAAGCGGGAAACTACAGACCTGTAAGTTTGACCTCAGTGGTAGGGAAAATGATGGAATCACTTCTGAAAGAAAGAATTGTTGAGTACCTAGAGGCCAGCGGGGCACAGGACCCAAAGCAGCATGGATTTACAGCAGGAAGGTCATGTCAGATGAATCTAATTGATTTCTTCGACTGGGTGACCAAAGTAATAGACCAGGGAGGGGCTGTGGATATGGCCTACCTAGACTTTAGCAAGGCATTTGACACAGTCCCGCACAAAAGATTAATAATCAAGTTAGCCAGCCTGGGAGTGGGTCCCAGGGTGGTAACCTGGGTAGCAAACTGGCTGCACAACGGGACACAGAAGGTAATAGTGAATGGAACACATTCCGAAGAAAGGGGGGTTACTAGTGGAGTACCTCAGGGCTCAGTACTGGGTCCAGTCCTCCCTAACATCTTTATAGGTGACATTGCAGAGGGTCTGGAGGGAAAGGTATGCCTCTCTGCAGATGACACAAAGATCTGTAACAGAGCTGATACACAAGGGGGGGTAGAAAAGATGAGAAGGGACTTGACAAGGTTGGAGGAACGGTCAGGAATGTGGCAACTTAGATTCAATACAAAGAAGTGCAAAGTAATGCACCTGGGAAACAAAAACCCAGGAGAAGAGTACACAATAGCAGGGGAGGTACTAACAACAACAAAAATGGAAAGGGACCTGGAGGTAGTCATATCAGATGACCTAAAGGTGGGTAAGCAATGTGAAAAGTCGGTAAGGAGAGCCAGGGGGATACTGGGATGCATAGGAATGGGCATCACAAGTAGAAAAAGGGAAGTTGTTATCCCTCTGTACAGACAGTTGGTGAGACCCCATCTGGAGTACTGCGTGCAGTTTTGGAGACCTTGTCTATGCAAGGACATAGACAGGATGGAAGCAGTCCAGAGGAGGGCAACTAAAATGGTGCAGGGTCTGCAGCAGAAGCCATATGAAGAGAAACTAAGAGAGCTTAATATGTATACTCTTGATGAAAGAAGGGACAGGGGGGACATGATAGAAACGTTCAAGTACCTCAAGAGAATCAACAAAGTCCAGGAGGGTAGCATCTTTCAGAAAAAGAGATGTGCAAGAACAAGGGGGCACAATTTAGAGTTAGAGGGGGGACAGCTCAGGGGTAATGTGAGGACATTTTTTTTTCATGGAGAGAGTGGTGGATACAAGGAACAGCCTTACTGAGGAGGTTGTTGGGTCTGAAACAGTGGGGGAATTCAAACATGCATGGGACAGACACAAGGCAATTATAGTTGGGGGTTGCAGGAAGTAGGCTGTTGATTAACTAGAATCTGCAGCTTAACCAGTAGGTAGGGAAATGGGCAGACTGGGTGGGCCAAGTGATCCTTATCTGCAGTCAAAGTCTATGTTTCTATGTTTCTTGTTGCTTCCTTCTGCTCATGCAATTCAACACCGGTGGTGTTGTTTGTGTCAGTGCCACTTGGCTTCCATATTTTCTTCTCAGCCGCTCTGTAAGGATTCACAGTGATGCTAGAGAGTAGCTTGACCATTTTACATTAGACAAAGGTCCAGAAAGACTCACATATTTTCTCTGCAATAATAATAATAATTTTTCATTTCACAGTTCTGCAATTGGCAAATAGAACCACCATTCTTTCTCATGGAATAGACTTCCTGAAGTTACCTCAGTGTTTGTCGAAGGCCATAATGCCGCTTTGCTTTAGATTGCCCTTATCATACTCACCACTGCTCTCTTTACTCAGCTCTTTCTTTCCCTTCTCTTGATGCTAGGTGTCTTTCCCATTGTGTGTCTCTTCCTTGTCAAAATTCTGGTTTGGCACCCTCCCCTCTTATCTCAGATCCCTTCTTTCCCTTCTTCTTCATCCTCTTACCCTCTATGCAACAATACTTTCCATTCTCTTACTATCCTTCCTAAAAAAATCTGCTGTTCGTCAATCAGCTTTTTCTTACTGCTTTCCTAATCTTTGGTCCTCCCTTCCCCTTTCTATTCATTCTGCCTCTTTTTCCTCCTCCCTGAAGTCTCTTCTTTCTGACTTTTGTCATCCTACCTGAAACTGCCTTTGACCCCTCTTCCTTTCTCTAGTCTTCAGTCTTGCCCTCTTTTGTTGTTCCATATGTTTTTCTGTTTATATTGAGAGTGTTTAATTCTCTAGTTTTGCCTTCATTTACTCTTTGCCTTACATTCTAATACTGCTTGTATTACTTATCTTGTATGTACCTTATTATTATGCTGTTAGATGTCTCCCTCTCCCCCAGGATTTTTTTGGAACAAGCTGTTATCAGCTTAGTAGGTACTTCCTGGTTAAATTTGTTACTAATTAAGTAACTAACTAACTAACTAACTGTCATAAGCTTCAGGGCTGAGTGTCAGTGGATTAGAAAGGGGCAGCTCCACTGACTACTGAAACCCGGTGGGGGGGGGTGGATGTATAATGGAGCTGCCAACAACTCACACTAATGCCATTTGAATCTTTCTCAATCATTTAGCCATTTAGTCAGGGTTTTCAGAGGTGATGGTCATTTTTACTACATCAAAGAATGCTGTTTCTGTGGCAGGGGCTTGTTGTTGCAGCCGCTGCTGCAGCAGCAGAATCACAGAAAACATGGGGCCCTGATCATAATATCTTGCAGTCAATGACAACTTGTACTACAGTGGAGGAAATGTGAGTTCAATTTTATGAATGTGAGGTACTCAATATTCCTGTCAGATAGGCAGCTTTGCCAGTCTGTCACAATGGTACCTGAAGCACTGAATACCCTTTTTGAGGTAAAACTTGCACAGGGGCAGGTTAGGTACTCAATGGCGAGATCTGCAAGAGCAGGCCAAATTTACAGTTTACTTAACCAGTACTCCAGTGGCACATCATCTATGCTCAGCTGCTGTATGACATTCAGGTATGACTAAACCATATGACTGGCAGATGACTGCACTTGTGTGTTGCCCTCAGTTGGTTGTCACGAGGAAACACCAACTTGTTTCAGCATGGACCAGAGACGGTTTGTGCCACTATGTGAGGAAGAGGTGGCAGGAGCAGACACATTATAGGAGAAGGATTAGGATGAAATATAATGATCCAGATCAGCCTTCCCACCTGGGGAAAGTTCTATCATGCCATGCTTGTACCATGGATCAAGCAGGGTTATCAGGATGTATTACTCAGAGGTGTTAATATGAATCACCCTAGGATCATCATCAAACAGCTGCATGATCTGGTCAGCTAGTTCTACTCTATCAGCCCACATAAATACTGTGGCTAAAGCTGCTAACATCAGGATGGGCCTGCTGTTCTGACACAGGAAACACCTAACCCCTGAAGTTTTAACAGTTGCCGTCCAGAGCTCCATCTTAGCATCATCAATTATGGATTAATTATCTACAGCTCTGCCACCGCCTCCTCTCTCAAGTGGATTTCTACCACCTTCAATAAGGCCTGCCATCTTGCCACTGGATCACACTATCTCACCCATACCTCTACTCTCTATCAGGATGGCTACCACTAAATAATAACCTAAAATTTCAAACCTGCAAAACAGCAAAAAGAATAATGATGGGCAATGCCCCCCTGGGTCTGCTGTCTCCTCAAACTCAAGACCAACAACTGCAACACCAGGAGTCCAAACCACACCTGCTGCAAATCCCACACTGTCACACTTCCCAAGGCCAGAGGTCCTTTGCATACAGGGCACCTAGCTGGATAAATCATCTCAGTAGTGACATCACTGCCCTAGCAACAATGGATGCCTTCAAGACCAAAGTCTGCCAAGCTCTTCTGGCCTCAAGCTCCTTCGACCGCTATGACCAATCCCTTCACTCATACCAGGCAGCCGGTGGATGCCCATAGGTCCTGGCTCCACCTCATTTTTCCTGCCTCAAGCGCCTGTGACTGACATGACTAATCGTTTACTCCCTCCAGGCAGCCTATACTCCTTTTCCTCTTCCTCCAACTGACTGCCCATTACCCCAACTCCCAGCACTTGCGTCTCCACTGCCCAACTTATGCTCATATCCTATCCACCTCTTGACAAAGCTACCTCCAGCTGCTACATACCAGCCCCCATCTCACCTCCCCTCTCTCCTCACCTCTCCTCTCATGTCCCTCCAGTTTCACTGTTTCCACCTCCCATGCCTCTCTTGACCTGTATGTACCCTCTTTTCGTTTGTTCCCATGTAAGAAACCTTTGTAATAATATGTCACAACCTTCTTAGTAATTGATTGCTCTATAATGAAATTGTAACTCCAAGACTGTACACTCAGATGTGGAACCTTTGTAAAGGAGCCTCGGCTCAAAGGTACTTTGTAATCCTAGACTTGAATAAATGCACACAAAAAAAATAAATAAAAACAGAATCTGCTGCCAATTCAAATTGCCCCCAACATTGACCAGTGCCTAGAAACATAGAAACATAGAATTTGACGGCAGATAAGGACCGCTAGGCCCACCCAGTCTGCCCATTTCCCTACCTACTGGATAAGCTGCAGATCCTAGTTAACCAGCAGCCTACTTCTTCCTACCCCAACCCCCTAGAATTGCCTTATGACTATCCCATGCATGCTTGAATTCCACCACTGATTTTGACTCCACAACCTCCTCCGGAAGGCCATTCCATGCATCCACAACCCTCTCTGTGAAAAAATACTTCCTTAAATTACCTCGGAGCCGCCCCCCATCTTCAAATTGTGCCCTGTTGTTCTTGCACACCTCTTTTTTTGAAAGATGCTACCCTCTTGGACTTTGTTGATTCCCTTGAGGTACTTGAAAGTTTCTATCATGTCCCCCCTCTCCCTCCTTTCCTCGAGGCTATACATATTAAGCTCCTTAAGTCTCTCTTCATATGTCCTCCGGTGCAGACCCTGCACCATTTGAGTGCCCTCCTCTGGACAGCTTCCATCCTGTCTATGTCTTTGTGGAGATTGGGTCTCCAGAACTGCACACAGTACTCAGATGGGGTCTCACCAGCTGTCTGTACAGAGGGATAATAACTTCCTGTTTTCTACTGGTGATGCCTCTCCCTAGCATCCCAGTATCCCCCAGCGCTCCTTGCTGCCTTCTCATTGCTTGCCCACCTTTAGGTCATCTGATATGACTACCCCAGGTCTCTTTCCATTTTGTTGTTGTTAGTATCTCACCCCCATTGTGTACTCTTCCCTGGGTTTTGTTTCCCAGTTGCATTACCTTGCACTTTAGCATTGAATCTAAGCTGCCATACATTTGACCATTCCTCTAACCTTGCCAAGTCCCTTCTCATCCTTTCCACCCCACCCTGTGAATCAACTCTGTTGCAGATCTTAGTGTCATCTGCAAAGAGACATACTTTTTCCTTCCAGTCCTTCTGCAATGTCGCTTATAAAACATTGGAGAGGACTGGTCCTAATACTGAACCCCACGGTACCCGCTAGTAACCCTCCTTTCTTCTGAGTGGACTCCATTTACTATTACTCTCTGTGTCCTATTCTCCAGCCAATTCTTTACCCAGGCTGTCATCATGGGACCCACTCCCAGGCTGGCTAACTTGTATATTAATCTTTTGTGTGGGACTGTGTCAAATGCCTTGCTAAAGTCTAGGTAGGCCATGTCCACAGCCCCTCCCTGATCTACTACTTTGGTCACCCAGTCAAAGAAATCTATCAGATTCGTCTGGCATGACCTTCCCGCTGTGAATCCATGCTGCATAGGGTCCTGTGCCCCTCTGGCCTCTAGATACTCGACAATTCTTTCCTTTAGAAGTGATTCCATCATTTTCCCTATCACTGAGGTTAAACTAACAGGTCTATAGTTTCCTGCTTCTGCCTTGCTCCCACTTTTGTGAAGGGGAATCACATCTGCCCTCCTCCAGTCCTCGGGTACCACCCCATCCTCCCATGATTTGTTAAAGAGGGTAGTCAGTGGTGTCACTAGTTCTACCCTTAGTTCTTTTAGAATTCTGGGATGAATCCCATCAGGCCCCATTGCTTTGTCCACCTTCAGTTTTAAGAGTTCTTTCAGAACCCTTTCTTCTGTAAATGGGCTGGTATCAACTTCTGTATCCAGAGTGTTACTACTGTTTGTTTTATGTACCTCCCCTCTTCCCTTGTAAATACTGAGCAAAAATATTTGTTTACTATCTTACCTTTTCACAGTCTCCTCTGCCCACCCTCTCTCCCCTTTATTAAGCCTCACTATCCCTCCCTTGGTCTTTCTTTGCTCCCTGATGTACCTATAAAAGGTTTTATCCCCCTTCTTAACTGAGTTGGCTATCTTTTCCTCGGTTTGGGCCTTTGCCGTTCTGACTGCCTTCCCAGCCTCCTTTTGCTTTAACTGATACAGTTCTCTGTCCTGCTCCTGCTGCGATTCCTTGTACTTCCTGAATGCTTTCTTTTTCTCTTGAACCTTCACTGCCACTTCCTTTGAGAACCATAATGGTTTCATGCAGTACATGCAAAAGTGCTATAATCTGGCTCAAGCATGCATTTTCTGAGCTTACAACCTGCGTTGCATGTTCAAATGGATGAAAGATTTGGATGACACTATCCATCAATATCCACTGGGTTAGACTTAGTGGCATGGCTGACTGTGCTTTATGATCGCTCATCTGCATGATATAGTCATTAATTTGCTTGTACTGCTCAAATAGCCTCTCAAGCATGTAGAGTGTTGAGTTCCAGCATGTCACTACATCAAGCTTTAAGCAGTGTTGTGGTACTCAGTAAGCCTTTTTTAAACTCCTGAGCTCTGATCTTGCCAGTGAGGAGCGACTGAAATGGCTACTGACTGCTTCATGAGCCAGAACAGCTTTCACAATCAGGTTCAGGACATGTGCAAAGCATGGGACATGATAAAAATGGTATAGCATTACGAGAGGGAGGGAAACACAGTGAAGCAATTACAGTGACAGCTGTATAGCAAAGGCTCCTAGAGCAATAGGTATGTAATGTCAACAGGTTCAGGTGTTGACAGGTGATACTGATCTGTTTGGTATTTAGGTGCTGTGTGTGGGATGTGCCTGGGTGGTGGTATGTATACTCCATGTGTCCGTGCATGTATGCCATGGTATCTGTGTATTTGTGAATAAACAACACATTTGCAAGCAGTCCTGTGCCATTGTTGAGTGACTTTGTGTATGTGTGACTGGAAAAACTACCCTTTTTTACACTGTCTGTGTGACGTGAAATTGATTATATTTATTATAAGGGTGTGGGGGGCAGAGTAAATGTATTTCAGTGCTTGCCACTGTATTGTTCAATTGTTGTTTGGTTGTGATGTTGTAGGGGGTGTCATTGCGAGTATGGTGCTGTAATGGATGTCATCAAAATCTTTGTAGAACCATCTTGGTGGAACCGATGAAAACAGCCACCACTGATTTCTTTAAAGGCATTCTGTGCATTGTGATTTGAAGCCAGCCTAGAATCCATGTGGCTTCAGCCAGGACATAATGGACTTATTAATTTGGGTGAGTATTCTGGCAGATGTATGTGACTGATGCATGCTCTGCATACTCAATGTGGCATGCTCATGAGGACCACCTCTAGTACTGCCACTTCTCAGGGGACAACTAGATGATGGGCATGGGTGCAAGGCATAAATTCCAGGAAAATAGGCCCAATATGCAGTAATACTCATAAAATTGATAGGAGACTGTAGGCCACTAGTCCAGATATCTGTGGGGAGTTGGATGTTGGGTACTGCAGAGTAGGACTCTGCAAGTAACACAATGCAATCAAGGTCATTGTAAAGTGTAGGAACAGACTTATTGGAGAAATAAGTGTGACTTGGCACTTTGCATTTGGGTGCAGTCTTTTCCATGAGTTGTAGAAACCCAGATTTTTTAACAAAAGAAAATGGCAGCAGGTCTGTTGCCAGCATCTTTGCAGCAACAATATTTAGCTCTTTTGCTACAGGGGTTTACAGTGGTATTTGCTGTGTTGGTTAAGGCAGATTTAATATCAGGTTGCTTAAATATCGGAGTGGCGTCAACTGTGGAGGAGGTTTATATACTGGCTTAGGCAGTTCTGCTCTTGCTGCTGTGGCTGCCATGTCCAATTGTGGGGATACACTGGGAAAAACTCTCTACAGTAGAAGCCAGAGACTTTGCCAGCTATTTCCAGATAATTTCTAAAGAGTTTCTCTCTGCTGCCCCAACTGTGTTAATGCAGAAAGCAGGTGATTTCTCTAGAAATATCACAGAATTTTTGGGAAATAGCCGGCAATGTCTGTGGCTACTACTGTATATGAGAAGGGGACAGCACCAATTCAGCACATTGACTACCACCACTTCTATCTGCATACCTAGGGGTGGAACACAGGAAAGGGTTAAATGTTACATTGTCATCAGGACCCTCTCTTTCAGAGTGTTCAGGTATGTCAGAAGAGGGCTTTGCTGCCAAACACCTATGCTGTTCCCAGCAAATGGGATGTGTAATTTGCATATGGCTTTGCATGTCAGTTGTCCCGTAGAGTGTGCCCAGCTTACCCCTGTTAATTTATGACTTGCATATATTGCACACAATCACACTGGCATCAACCTCATCCACTGAGAAATAATTCTGCAGAAGGGACTTTCCCCGCTGACATACCAGATTTTCTTGAGTTGGTTGGAAGGGGCTAGGGGCATAGGGGTAGGCAAAATGGTTGCCTATGGCTTCTCCTGCCGCTTCTTATCCCCATGTACCCTTTTAACTTGAGGTCCCTTTCCCCTGACATCACATTGTACCTTATGAGGGAGCGGCATAGGAGGGCTTGGTTTCCCTTTTTGTGTGACAACACTTTTTTTAATGCGTTCTTGGGGTGGCTGCCACATAGGGTCAAGTACTGGGTCATCATCACCTCCCTCATCACTATCATCATCACAGATGTTTGACATTCCTGGCACTGACACTAAGGGCTGACTATCCCCCATCCCATCTCCACTTCCTCAGTACCCTTCTCTTCTACCTTGACAGTAGCAGGATATTCAGACTGAGGATGCTCATCCTCCTCAGCCTCCATCTCAAGCACACTCTGCTCCAGCTCCTTCTCCTCTGCTAGGACAGTTAATGGTCCTGGACCCCCCTTAACATCATCCTTTCTGATACTGACTGCCAGTGGATGGACACCCTCATCACTCCTAGTCCCAAGCAACTCCTGAGACAACTCCTGAGACTCCTGTGACTGTGTCTGTTCCTCCAGAGACTCCTGTGACTGATGTGGAAGTGCAGAGACATCCATGGTAGTTTTTCTTGCCAGTTTGGCACACTGAGCAACCTCTCCTACAAACCAAGGAAACTAGAAGCGTTGATGCCAACTCTAGCTGGCACTGCCACAGCATGGGGCACTGCTGGCACTGCACTGCCACTGGACGTCTGAATGCCACTAACTGTTCAGTGCCCATTAGCACCTACCCTAGCACCCTTTGCACCTCCATGTGACACTTTTCTCAAAGGTCCACAAACAACAGGAGTTTTTGCATGTTCTCCACACTTTCCCTTGCCCACCATGTTGTGATGTGTTTTCCTCACTAATTACCACAATCAAAAACAACACAGTAGTAAAGAACAGAAACTACTAAACTATTGTGAAATAGTCACAAAAAATTAAAAAAAAACTGCAGCAATGGCTTTGCTTCAGCACTGAAAGTACAGGTAGTAGCACTTTACTTCTTGTAATCAGCAAGAAAACTGCAGATTCTCAGTCAAAAAGCCTGTAACTGTGGAGCAGAACAAACAGAGCTCTTTCCTCTTTAGAAATCACTTTGGATGTGAGTAGCTTTTCAATAAGAACTGTGTGTTGTCACCTGATACCTCCCTTAGCACCCCATGTGACTGCAGAGCTGCAACCCATGTGACTAGAGCTGAACGCAGAGTAATTTGAGCTTTCTATGGAATTACTGTGCTGAACCATAGAATTTAGCTCACTACAGGGAAATGCAAAAAGAAAGCAAATTAGGCAATCCTTGTATTCTGCAGAATTCAAAAGAAGAAACTTGAAATAAAACAATGAATGACTGAAAAAATGAAAAAATTAGAACCAAAAAAAAGGTTCATTTGCTGACACTACAATAATGGTGCTCTATAGGTAGGGTGGTTAAATTCACTATATGATCTTAAAATGTACAATACCACTGAAAAAAAAACAAATATGGGAATACGTTGCTGGCCACAAAAAAAAACAAAACCTGCTGAATTGTATTGCAAACTACGGATTAATAAATGATCTGGCAAAATAAATGGCAATAAAATTAAATTATGCAATTTGTGGCCATAGTTCTGCCATTTGTGAATATTCTACTGCAGTAAGAGCCTAAAATTTGCAGTAAATTTTCAGAAGTTTGGAATTTTTCCACAGACTAAAGGGTGGAAAATTCTGTGAAAGTTTAAAAATTTAATGAAAATTACACAAAAGCGGAATTCATAACATTCACCCAGCACTAGGTGGGGTGAAGCAAGGGAGATACCAGGGTCTCAGTGGTATACACCTAATGGCTATAGTAGAGTTAAAAAGAGTTCTCTCTGGTTCTTTGTTAAAAATCTTTCGGGACTACTTACAATCAGGGACAATGGCAGAGGATTGGAAAACACTTAATGTCATCCTCCCTGTTTTTAAAAAGGGGCAAGGTCAGACCCAGGTACTGTAACCACAGACCTTTAAGCCTCACTTCAGTGCTTGCAATGCGTTTGAGTCAATCATAAAAGATCTAGTGGTTCATTCCATGAGTGAAAATGGGCTGTTCACTAGCACACAACATTGATTCACAAAAAGTAAATACTGCGAAACTGACCTGGTTGCCTTCTCTGAGGAAGTGACTATGGAGATGGACATTGGTCATGTGTTGTATGTAGTGCACCTGGACTTCAGCAAGGCCTTGGACACTGTTCAAATAGAAAACCCATGGAGAACATAACACACTATAAAGTACACAAAGTGTATAGGAGATGGATAACAAATTGGCTGAAAGGTGGATTAACGGACTGGCACTTGATAATCAACTGGGCTGACTGCACCACAAGTGCACAAGGTCCCCGCACCACAATAGTGCACCTATTTGATTTTTTCATGAAGGACAACAGGGCCTGTCAAGCTGCTAAGAGGGGGCATGAATCTTTATGTAGTGGCAAGATACAGAAATTGTCGTAACATTTATGATGAAATCCTGTGAGACCTGCAGAACATCCAGACTGTCACAACAAAAGAAGCCTCTTCTGCCTACCCACATTCAGAAATTGCCATGGAAGAAATTAGCCCTGGATTTGCGTGAGACTAGAGGCCAATATTATATAATGGCCTTTGACTACTTTCTCAAGATTTATGGAGCTATTATACCTTGCCTGAACTGCAGACAGGTCATCCAGAAACTGCAAGGCATCTGTGCTCTATTCAAGGTGTTATAGGTAATAGAAAAAGATAGGGGCCTACTGTTCTCAAACTGAGATTTCCAAGCATTTCCAACATATTATTACTTCCATCATATTACATTCAGCACACACAGTCTTCAAGGAAATGATATGGCTATTCAGAATGTAACAATTTCAAAAAGCATTCTTCATAAGGAAGACTCAGTACTGGTTCTAATGTGTTACAGGGCAACCCCCTTCTTAGTGATTGTTGTTAGCGCCTCCCAGTTGCTTATGGGTCCACAAATCTGAGCAGCCCTGCTTACACTCATGGATAATATGCAGTCAATGTGGTCCAGTCTACAATAGATTTGAATGAAAGGCACTATACATAAAAAGTTACAAGACCTCTATTTTATTCACAGATATGGATCCAGGAGTTTGCCAACACCTTAACCGGGAGGCTACATTTAGTGAAAGCAGATGGTCATAAGTACTGGTCATCACCCATCATCCTGGCTAAAGAATGTTGAATCCTAAGTCAGACTTTGTCTAAACTGAACAAGGAACACAGTACAAGTGAAACTGCAGACATCATGGTTCCAGTTTTTGCAGCACTGGATGAGCTAGGTTCCTACTTTCTCTTCGGAGCCTTGAACAGAAGAGAGAAAGAATCAATGTTCCAGTGAAGGTTCCCAGCCTGCAAAGGTCCCAGGAGTTCAGTTTGGTATTAACTAACCATAGCATGCCATAGAAGCCAGATTATTTGCACAAGATTTCTCTGACTACATGGTCTAGACATGTGGACAAAGCCATGACTCATTTAAACTTGTGATTCTAAAACTGGATGTGACTTCATTGTTGCATATATTGTTCAATTTAATGACATGGACTAATTTCCTAGATTTTTTTATAGCATCTATTGTCTATTGTTCTCTTTCATTTGAATAAACGGTTTTGTTTTGGAAAAAAATGAGATGCCTAATAAGAGTATTGTGTCTTTAAGAAGCTAAGACAGAGACACATTAGAAAAAGGGGTAGGGGTTGTAGCAATCCAACAGAGAGAGGTTGTTTTTAGGCTGAGTGAGGATCATGGAGTGAGAAGGCTATTATTTGTATCAAAGCTGTGTACAACAGACATTAATTCTCCTGTCTGAACAAGCACTAGAAGTCTCCAATGAGTTTCATTGGGAGTACACGTCAAGTACATGATACAGTAAATATGTTATCATGAGTGTAACTAAAAATTTGGTTTGGCTTTGTTTGCATAAAAAAGCATGCTAATATTTCAGAAGGAAACTGCTCAATTTGCATCACAAAATGTCACAGTTTCAATCACCTGCATCATTTACTATGAAACCTGTACACCGAATACCATGAGAAGAGACCAGCATATTCAAAAGCAATTATGCACCCGCTCTATACAACAGAAGACCATTATAGTAGATAAGGGCTTCATCACAGTCAGAGGGGAGCAACTAAGTTTTTATAAAAAGAACTTTTAAAGGTGAAGGGTTATATTGCCCCACAAAGAGCCCCAGGGCATAAATAAAAATAGTGAAAACAAAAAATGCCTCACAGACTCACCCCTAAATTCACAGACACAAAGGGCATGATTTTTAAAGATCTGAGAAAGATGCAAGGTGTTTGTGCTAGAAAGGAACGATGCCAGGAGCAAGCTGCATCAAAACTTGTGTCAGTTCCGATTTTCTAATACTGCTTGCATCAAAAGCAGAACTGCCTGTGCCAAACTGTCTTGTGTCAGGCTTGCACCAACAGAATGGGTGTACCATGTCGCAATGGGACTTGCATCAAAACAATGATGCGCCATCCCCTTTTTTGAATTTTCTCTGGTGGAAGTTGTCGACACTGCGTCAATGATGCATGCTGCTGTTAGACCAGCCAGAGCTGATTTAACTGACACTAGAGCATATACGGATAGAGATGAGATAAAGTTTAAATTTGCAGGTGAAGTTGCCATGAAGTGGACAAAATTCAGACTTCGTGGAGCTTCGAAAAGTTTCCCTGACCCTCAGTAACTTTGTGTTCACCCGAAATCAAAATGATTTCACCCGCAAATGGCAAAATTTCACCCATGAAGTGTGAAGTTCCACATCTCATGGGCAGAACTTCACACTTTGTGGGCAGAACTTTGCACTTTGTGGGTGGCACTTCACACTTTTTGTATCAATTTGCTCTCTGCGAATTGCCAAATCTCACGGTTTAATTCACAGAGTGAATTTTTTTCAACCTTGCTCATCTCTATATGCACAGGTTAACAGCAGGCCGGCAGACCTGACTATGGTACTATGAATAGCACTCAGTTGCTAGAGTCTTGGTATTGTGAACATTGTAATGGCTGTCATGGAGGTTGTGGAGTCAAAAACAGTGGGGGAATTCAAGAATGCATGGGACAGACATAAAGCAAATCTAGTGGGGGGTATTTATTTATTTATTTTATTTATTTATTTGTGAGAATCGGTTTACAACCTTTGAGCCAGAGGCTCGTTTCTGAAGGTACCTCGTCACATTGAGACATACATAGCATTTGAGACATACATAGAATTTTAGATTACATAGTACAGGTTTTCTTCAAGTAGGCATTTGTTCGAGACGCCACGTCACAATGTGGTAAAACAACATACATTTGAGTTACATAGTTACAGGTACAGGCAGTTGAAATAGGTCTTACACAATTGGTTTCACATGTTGAGCAGATCAACTGGCATGAGACAGCAGGCTCAGGCCAGGTTATACTTAGGAATGGTGCGCTGGGTGGGGGTGGCTAGGTGGGGGAGCTGCCTAGTGGGCATTGTCATAAGTGGAGAGGTTGTGGTGGGCCCATCATTAGAGACAGGAGCAGCTATGAGCATAGAGAAGTTGGTTACGATGGGTGGTTTTGAATTTGGAGATTGTGGCGGCATTGGAGATGGTGGCAGGGAGAGAGTTAAACCAGAGAGGGGCTCTGTACCAGACAGACCTCTGACAGTGAGTGGTTCTTGTCCTAGGGACCAGTAGGGCGGTCCTGTTGGAGGACCGTGTAGCAACAGTGGGCGGGATCCAATGGATGGATGCAGTCACCCCAGGTGGGGACAGCCTGAGTAGGGTTTTTTTAGTGAGTATGCAGGTTTGATAGCAGAGTCATTCTTCCAGGGTCAGGAGTTTAGCATCATTATACAGTTGACAGGTGTGTGTGAGCCTGGGGGAACCAGTAATCAGTCTGCATGCCTTATTTAGGGTTATGTGAATTTTTTTGAGGGTAGTCGTGTTAGCAGCACCATAGACTGGTAAGCCATAGTCTACTAGGGACAGTACTGAGGATGTGACAGCAAGCCGGAGAGCATTTGGGGGGAGGCAGTTTTGATGGTGGAAGAGGATGCCAAGCCGTATGTTGGTGGCAGATGCAAGGGCATCAATGTGGTCATGGAATGAGAGGGCTGAGTCGAAGGTAATCCCGAGGTATTTGTAGGAGTAGACTTGTTCCAGGGGCTGTTTTGTACTACGGAGAATACGGAGTAGGTGGTTGCTAGCTTTGTTTTGGGGGTGGGCAAAAAGCATAGCTTTGGTTTTTTTAAGATTAATGATAAGTCTGTGTTCCTTGAACCAGGCATCAGCCTCATTGAAAGACTGTTGGAGGGAATCCTGAAGGGAGATGGGATTGCGTTGGGTGGCAAAAATGACAGCATCATCAGCATACAGAAGCATTTTGCCAGAGCAAGCACTGGGCAGGGTGTTCGGATAGAGTGAGAAGAGGAGGGGGCCCAGGATGGAGCCTTGGGGAACTCCTGAGTGTATGGGATGGGTATCAGAGAGTGTTTCATTTATTTTAACACACTGTGACCAAGCGTCAAGGTAGCTTGAGCACCATGCTAGAGGGCCAGCCGCGAGACCAGTGTGACAGAGGGCGTTCAGCAGAAGAGGGTGGGAGACAGTGTCAAAAGCCTTTGATAGGTCGATGAACACTGCACCAGCCAGTGAGCTGGTGTCCAGGGAGGAGTGAAGGAAATTGGAGAATTCGATTAATGCAGTAGGAGGAATTAGGTTGTTTGTAACTAGGATCTGTAGTGTATCCATTAGGTAGGGAAATGGGCAGACTAGGTGGGCCAAGCGGTCCTCATCTGCCATCAAATTCTATGTTTCTATGTTTCTGTCTCAAGGACAGTAGCATGTAAAATATTGCTTTCAGAGGCCATTTCCTCTGCCATAATTCTTGACTCAGCTTGTGTAATTTTTCTCTCCATCTCACTCATGCGTTATATTTTTGACTCAACTTACATAATTTTTGCTTCAACACTTTTTTTTGTTGTTGATTTATTTATCCCCCTGTGCCAACCGGCACTCTTACATCTGCCCTATCATTACCGCCACCGGGTGTCATGCCGTGCCAGCCATTGCCTCTTGCCTATTTGAGGTGCCAGCTTACCTGGAGCAGCAGAGAGACCAGCTTCATCCTGCTGGTTGGCTTATTTTCTCCTCCTGGTTTATGTTACATTGTTCCCCGAGCGCGGAGCCAAGGCATGCAATGACGCAAATGGCCGGGCCTCATACACTTTCACATGCAGCAGGCTAGGCATCTAGCTTGGCTCCATCCTCCTTGTGTGGTTCCATTGCACTGGCCCCCAGCCACCACTAGGGGCCAGTCATGCAGTGGACCCCATCCCCACCCCTCCCCAGGAGAGGAGAGCTGACCTCCAGATGCTCGATCATCTCCTTCCCCGGCGACCCACTCGCACTATGAACATGGGTCACCAGCATGGCAGGAGGCAAGGCATCGCTGCCTCAGTCTTCCATGCCACTGAGCCAGCTCTGTTCCATCTTTATTTAATCAACTTGTGTCATTTTTCTACACCTCACTTATGTGTCATCTTTTTGACTCAACTTGCATAATTTTTGCTCCACATTTTTTGACTCAGCCTGCTTCATTTTCACTCCATCTCACTTATGCATCATATTTTTGATTCAACGTGCATCATTTTTGCTCCATCTGAATAATGCACTGTGTTTTTGACTCAGGTTGCATAATTTTTGCTCCCTCTCACTCCGTGCTTTATGTTATTGACTAAATTTGCATAATTCTCAGCTTGCATCATTCTCACCTCATGCATCATATTTTTGGTGCAGTGGTACTCTTGCATCATTTTGGGGGACTTTACCACAGGGAATGCTTTTCTTCCAAAATATGCCCCACAGTATTTGGTGCACCTGGATTTCATGCGAGGTGGTTGTTTCATACACCTTGCATCAGTCTAAGGCCCCTTTGAAAATCTGGCCCCAAGTACTCAAAGTGCCCTTGAGAAAGCTTTAGCAAAGAGAAGCAAAATGCCATTGGGTCATTTGTAATGGACAGCAGGGATGGCAACTGATCTGCCTATTTCATATTATGTGATGTGTGAGTATATTACTAATAAACTGTAAGGTAAGTCATGCACTTTGAGTACATGGTGTCTGTGAACTTGAAGGGGGGGTGAGTTTGCAAGGCTTGTAAGTTTTCATTAATTCTTCCCTAGTCTTATGCAACCTGAGCTGGAGAGCAACCTCTCCTTTGGTGGTCTCAAATATAAAAACATTGTTTAAACAAAGTAACTTAGAAAGCACATTTTGGTTTGAAGTTTATTGGGGATCTGCTAATCCTAATTCTGAATGTAGTTCTTTTGAGTAGATGCCCTCTTTAAAGGCTTTTCACCATGCATAAAAAAATCTGTTTTAGGGCCCAGGCCTATATTAAATCTTTGTTAACTTATGGTCTCAGAAGCACATATGATGAAGCACTGTTTAGGACTAATGGCATATATAAAAAATCCTTTTTTAAACCCTTGGACAAATATTGTTCTTTTTGACAGGGGCATACATACAAAAAACCTCTTAAAGGTTATAGGGTACATATAACCCTTTTAAGAATTTAAGGTTTAAATAAATGACTAGTTAAACTCATTATCAAAACTGAAATCCAAACCTTTAGTGGTAGGGGCAAACTCAAATCCCAATCTATCCAAACATTTGCTCAACTCTAAATGTGACTTTAGTAAGATATAGGGCAGGGTGAATAATGAATAGTAATACTTGACTCCAGCAGATAATTGGCTATTCATTACTCAGGAATAAATACTGAATACTGAATAATGATGCACTATTTGGAGTATTCCTACTCAAGAATTTTAAAAAGCAATTAAAAAACAGAATAAAGCCTGACCCCTGGCTGGGACTAATCCCATTACCACTCTATCCCCTCAGACTTCATTTCCCTTGCCTCCTTGCCAGTCTTCCTGTGTGATAAATTCTATTTTTAATGGTCTGTCAGCCCTTTCCCTGCCTAACAGTGTCTTTTTAATCATATCCCACTCCCCATCTTACCCCCCCAATTGTTCTCTGAAGTACCATAAAACAATTCTGTGACTTCTTTGACCCTCAGTCTGTGATTGGAGGAATTGGTAAAATCCCATCATTCCCTTCCCCTCTGCCTGACACAGTCCCTTAAAACAA
This sequence comes from Neoceratodus forsteri, assembly GCA_016271365.2. Taxonomy (NCBI): domain Eukaryota; kingdom Metazoa; phylum Chordata; order Ceratodontiformes; family Ceratodontidae; genus Neoceratodus; species Neoceratodus forsteri. The sequence goes on along the minus strand of CM057452.1, from coordinate 766,158,692 downwards.
CACCTCATTCCCAACTCTCCCTACCTGTTGTGGCAACATTATTATAATGCTACTGTAGGATGTCACCCTTGCCAAATTAAAGATAGGAGTAATAGGTAAAACCTAGTTACTAAGCTTGCCCCCTTTAGATTACAGTGGAAGATGACTGACCCAAATAATGATGATTGTTAAGTATTAAACACTGAGTATTTTTGGATTATCAGTAAGGATTCACATGAGAAGAGACTTGCAAATCACTATCGGTATGTGTCCCTCCCTGCTTTAAAACAAGTAAGATCTAGGCAGTTCAGTTTTGTTCCCTCTTCCTGCAGTACCAGCTGTCACATGTCAATTAACAGCTCTATGTGAAGCAACATACATCTATACATACATACAAAGTGTTGGCAGAGAAGGATCTCAAAGCCCACCTAGTCTGCCCAATCAAACCCCATATAACAAGAGATCACCATTCAAACTACCATGCTTGAATCCCCTCTCCTGGTTACCACAATCCAATTGTGTTTGTTCCATGCATTTTTAAAGAGTATGATTGAGTCTCCCCCACCACCTCCTCCAGTAGACTTTTCCAAGTGTCTACCACCCTCTCCATGAAGAAGTGCTTCCTTATGTTACCCTTGAACTGTCCCTGCTCCAGCTTCCAGCCATGATCACTTGACCTTTGACATCTCTTCCTTTGAAGAACACTCCCTTCCTGTACCCTATTGATGCCCTTGAGATATTTATAGGTCTCAATCATGTCCCCCTTTCCCTTCAATGTTTTTTTTAATTAGTATTTTATTGGTTTTTATACCCACATTTTTCACCTGTCCCCATCTTGGCATGAAAGAGCACATGTGGAGGCATGTGCACGTTACTCTATGAGATGCCCTCCCTTCATGTCGCCCCTTTCCGCCTATGCTGTTACCGGACCTCCACTTGGTGGCTGAGGGACTATGGGGGGGGTACAACCTCCCCAGGAGAGGAGAGCGCTGTTAGGTAGCTCGATCCTACTCCATCCCTACTCCCCCTGTACCAGCTTCCTGATGACACTGGGTCATTCATTGACCATAGCCTCTGATGTGGCATGAGGTAAGGTGTCCAGGGCCCTAACCCTCAGTGCCATTGGGTTGACTTCCCCTTGCTCTTCTTGCCTCCAGGGAATACATATTCAGTTACCTCAGCTTCTCCTCATAGGTCAGCCCCTGCAGACTTCTCATCATTTTTGTAGCCCTCCTTTACACCACGTCTAGCCTGTCTACGTCCATCTTGAGATGAGGCCTCCAAAACTGGATGCTGTACTCAATATATGGCCATACCAGTGCCTTGTAAAAGGGCGACAGGACCTCCTTCTTCCTACTGATAATATTCCTCCCAGTGCAGCTGAGCATATGGTTAGCCTTCCCTACTGCCAGTTCACATTGCTTAGCCACCTTTAGGTCTCCACAATAATAACTCCCAGGTCCCTCTCTTGCCTCATGTCTGCCAGTTTTACTTCTCCCAAGTCATATGTCACCCCTGGGTTTCTGCTTCCTATGTGCATAATCATGCACTTTTTCACTTTAAACTCAAGTTGCCAAACTTTAGACCATTATTCCAACCTTTTAAGGTCCCTCCTCATCCTTTCAACACCTCCTCCCCAGCTCATCATCCTATTGCATATCTTGGAATCACCTGAATAAGCATGCCTTCCCCTCAAACTCCTCCATAATTTCACCAATGAATATGTTAAAGAGGACTAGTTCCAGCACTGAGCCCTGTGGCACTCCGCTTGTCACTACTCCTTTGCCAGAATATATGCCATTTACCAGCACTCTTTGGCTTCTGCCAGTGAGACAGTTTTCAACACATGGTACTATCTTATAACCCATAGTCTGCTTAGGTTGTTTATCAATCTTTTGTGAGGGATGCTGTTGAAGGCCTTCCTAAAGTCCAGATAGGCCATGTCCACTGCCTCACCCTGATTGACCACCCTGGTCACCCAGTCAAAAAAGCCAATCAGTTTGGTCTGGCAGGACCTCCCTCTTGTGAAACCATGCTACTCTGGGTGCAATGGGCCAGAGGTTTCTAAGTACCCTATTATTTGTTCCTTCAGTATTGACTCCATCATCTTACCCACCACTTACGTCAGGCTACCTGGCCTATAGTTACCAACCTCCTCCCTATCACCGCCTTTGTGGAGTGGAGTCACATCCGCTCTTTTTCAATCACTTGGTACCTCACCAGTATCCAATGATAAGTTGAACAAAGCCATTAGAGGTGCAGCCCGCTCCTCCCTGAGCTCTTTTAACACCCTGGGATACACTCTATCCAGTCCCCATCACCTTGTCCACCTAAGGTTGTTCAGCTCCTTTTTGACCCAATCTACTGAGAAGAGGCAGGTGTCCACTTCTCCATCCCCCATGCTCCTGTCCTTCAGTTCTGGACACTTTCCCCTCTCTTTCTCAATGAATACTAAGCAGAAGTACTTGTTTAGCATGTCTGTCTTCTAATGGTCATCCTCCACAGGGTCATCCCTTAACTAGACATGGGCAAAGTGGACTAAATTCGCTCCCTTTGGAGCAATTTATGTAGTGAAGGTGGATTTGTGGAGTGCTCCACAGCACAAAGGAGAGTACTTTGCATCATAGGAGGTAATGCGAAGTCCATTGAAAATAATGACTTTGCGTTATTCCGCCTTCCCCAAACCACTACTCCACAAACATTAAGGTGAAGTACATTGAAAACAGTGTACTTCACCTCACTTTGCCTTGTTTTAAGCTCCAGAGGTGGATTTTGCAGTGATTCATGGGATCTCAGGTCACATGGACTCTAGATTGTTCTGCTCAGTTTCAGTTTGGGGTAGTGCGTGTAGGAAGCTGTAGGAGACAGTCTGCTCTGAGAGGTCTCTGTGATTCAAACCTTCTAAAAGCTGTTAAAAAAAGCCTTTTTGAGTCTTTTTTTTCGCTGAAACCTTAGTTAATCGATGGTAGGAAGCCCTTCTGTACTGATATCATCGAACATTTATTGTTTGTATATGGATTTTGAATGTTAATGTACAGCATTCAGTCTGTGTACTGAGAGACAGTGGAAGTGTGCTTTGGGGAGGGGCATATCTGTGGTGCACATAGTAGGAGAAATAGGGAGTTCTTTGTTTTTGGTTATATTTTTCTCGTAAAACTGACTGTGTTAATGTACACACAGTAATATTTTCAGTAATTGTTGACATTTTTTTTGCTGATTGTGTGTGTTGTGGTATGGAGGACCTGGTGCAGCAGTGCATAATTTCACATTGTTTAAAATATGTTGTATATTACTGAAGTTTTCAATTCGCTATGCATTACTTGAAGACAAAATGTGTGAGAGTGTTTGTGGTGCATGACATCAAATAATACATCTTTTATTGTGCCACAGTGTAATTGCAGGTGCAGGAGTGTGAACCTGCTATCCACTGCACCTGTGTGATTTTGTACTGCCATTGTGGTATATTTTCTTTGTTTTGCACTGCTGTAATCTGCAGTCAGTTCTCCCTACACACCGGCAGAAGGTATTCTTTTACAGATTGGATTGTTTGTGACTTGAGAGCACCACTGGTTAGTTAAGGTGTTGTTGAACTTGTTGTGACTTTGCATCTGTATCTCTTGTTGAAGTCATAGTTGTTTTTTTTGGCTTCACATCCAGCGTCCACCCCCCAGCCCCCACTCAGAGTGAACATTCCAAAATCTAAATTTGTTTAGAATATTCTTGTTGATCCCCCAAAATGCCAGCAAAGAGATGTGCAAGCAAAGCTGTTTCTCGCCATGGCACTGCTGCCAGTGGTAAGATTGTCTGTGGGTGTGGTAGTACGCAGTTGCAGAAGTGCATTGCTGATGTGGGGAAAGATATTTCTCCTTTAATGTTTTTTACAGCGCAATCAGTAGCTTCACTCATAGTTGAAGGAGATGATGTTGTCCCAGCTGGTGGTGTTAGTGCAGCTGCTGGTGGTGGTATGAGTACTGCTGCCTCAAGTTCCACTTCTGACCAGTTTACTATGTCCTGAAATGGAGTGGAGTGTGAAGGAGTGCCAGTGAGTGACAGTGTAGATGATGTCATACTCCCCAGTAACATCCCAGTAACTGAACATGAAGGATTCTGATCATCATGTCAATGTTAGCACACAATGTTACATTTCTTCCACCGGAGTTCAGGTCATGCATTTGCCATGCAGTAATTCACAGTGTAGTGAAAACATTTCAGGTGATGGTGGTGCTGATGATGATCATGTTGCTGTGGTTGCAACATGCAGTCCACATGCCAGCATCCAAGCAGAAGATGTTGATGATGTTGATGAATATGGTGATGATGTCAGTGACCCCTGTTGGGAACCAGAGAAAGAGAAATTCAAGGTGGCTGTGTCTTGGTCTCTTTGCATCCCCCCTCCTAAAAAGTTGTGATTTACCAGTTTCAGTTAATGATGATGACACAGTAATAATGATAGATAGTCGTGGTGGTCAGTTGCAGTCCAAGTGTGTCCTGCCTGAAAAAACATGTAGCACATCCCCCTCTTCATGGCTTAAAAAAATGGAGTCCAATAAGAAGGATCGGGGGGACATGTTAAAACTAGAGCATCACAATCCCTTCTTTGGGACTTTTTTGTGCAAGATGCAAATGATGAGTCAGTTATAATCTGCCAGGTTTGTCAGGTGCATGTGAGTTGAGGTAAAAAGGGGGCCATATGGGCACAGGGGGACAGCATACACATCTTAAGAACAGGCACATGGCACTGTGGACCCAGCACAAGATGGCAGCTAATACCTGTACCACAGTGGGGCATTCACCCTTGTCGTCAACCATAATGAGCATGTTATCCCCTTCCATGACTGTAACATCAAGTAGAAAATTAAATGTGTGCTGTAGTGATGAAATAACAGCAGATGATTACTACAGGCATGATGAGGTGGAGGAGCTGAATGATTTTGAAATCTTGTCCAGTGGTGGTGAGAGTAGCAGTTTTGGTGGTTGTGGTGGTAAATGCAGTATGTCTAGTGCAACTGGTACATCAACCCTTGTTGGTAAATGTGGGAAAATAACTGCATTTCTGGGTTTGTCATCACCTGTGCAACTGTCTTCATCACATGTCCATATTCCACCCCCTGCAATTCGCAGAGTGGAACCATTTGTCATCACACCCCATGTAAAACATTTAAGTCAGCCCATGTTACAGAGTGCTTTTGCACATATGCTGAAGTACCCACCCAATCATACTGTGTCACGTGAACTTGATGCTGTAGCTGAAATGCTGGCAATTGATCTTTTGCTCTTCTCCTTTGTGGAGAATTCTAGGTTCTGGCGGTTTGCTGCACATGCCTGTCCAAAATGGAAAGTCCCATCTGGGACATACTTTTCGACTCATGCTGTCCCTGAGTTGTACTGTACTGTGTCTGACTCAGTAAGATATGCCCTTTAACATTCCTCCTCTCCATTCATCCATTTAAGTATGGATATGTGGACAAGTCACAAAACAGTGAGGGTTCATATTTGTGTATAACTGCACACTAGGCGCAGGTGCTGGGGTTGTTTGTGCTGTTGGTAGTGTGAATAATCAGTGTAGTAAGGTGGAGTGTTGTGGTAGCAATCTTCCAGGAATTCGGCAGCATGCAATGATTGCTATGCACAATGTGACCTGTTCACACACTGGTGAAAACATGTTGGACATGGTACTGATGGAAATTGACAAGTGGCTGAACTCCCTGTCCCTTAGAGCTGGGTTCATAGCAAGTGACAATGGGTCAAATGTGATGAAATGCATCATGAATGGTGACTTTTTTCAGGTTCCATGCATGGTCCACTGTTTAAATCTTGTGGTGCAGGAGTTTCTGCAGTACCCTGATATAAAGGAAATGCTGACAGTTGCATGCCATATCTGTTCTCACTTTTCATGTTCTGCAATGGCCCATGACCAACTTCGGCAGTTGTAGATCTGAAACAGCCTCCCGCAGCACTGCTTGAAGTTGGAAGTTGTCACCCAGTGGAACTCCACTTTATACATGGCAGAGAGGTTGTATGAACAGTACAAAGCCATCTCAGAATACCTTGTCATGCACACTAGCTGTTACAGTTCCGTGGCCTACATGCCTATGATGACTGAACAGTGGCACCACATGGACTCTGTAATAACAATCTTGAGGCCTTTTCAACATGCCACAGAGGCAGTGAGTAATGAGTCTGCCTCCATTAGTCAATCAATTCCACTGCTGCAGGTGCTGAGGCAGACATTGATGAATGTACAGCATAGCTTTGATGTTGCCGGAGACAGTGCTAGCAGTGTGTTGATCAAAAACATGCAGACAGCATTTGACCAGAATTGTCACATCTTGAGCAGTCAGCATAGTGACAACTTTGCAATAGCAACAATGCTGTACCCATGATACAAACATGGAATTTTTTCAGTACTGGAGGGTGGGCCTGAACAGGTAAAAACTGTTTGTGGGCAACTGGTGCACTTCGTTCAAGGGGCACAGAAGTCATGTGCCAAGGTCAGCAAACCTCATCAGCATAATCAGGCTGAGGGTGAACCTGGAGGAGTAGTATCAAGCATATCCTGTAAGGAGAAGTGGGCTATAGTTCCAGGTAGTCTGTCATCAACAGCGGTTGGCTTTAACCCACTTTGAGAGGCTTTGTCCCAAGTCAGGATTTGTGACATAAATGATTCTGGAGAAGCAGATGATGCATCAAACACTGGACTTAGAGCAGCACAGTGAATGGTTGAGTCATATGTGTCTGAAAACAGGCATCTGTCAATCACTGATGACCCCCTTTTATACTGGAGTGGAAAGGTCAGTGAATGGACAAAGCTGACCGCTGTGGCACTGAAGTACCTGACATGCCCACCCTCCAATGTGAGTGTTGAAAGGGTATTCAGCTCAGCAGATGCAATAGTTCAGGATAATCATACAAAGCTCTCTCCTGCAAATGTCAGTCTGTTGACATTCATAAAAATGAATGAGAGGCACATACCAGCTCACACTGCAACCTCAGTATTCCTACACTGGCATAGTCATGGTTTAGCTGATGCTGTATAAAGGGACCATCCTGGTGACAGTGGCAGCGTGAAACAGCCTACCACTGATGTAGATGATAACAGAATGGAGAAGGAATTTCCCAGTGGTCAGAATTCAGACATAGAAGACTGTGAGGGAAGCTTTCTTTATGAGGATGATGATGAATTATGATGAGATTAATGTTGGCAGGTTTTAAGTGGCTAAAAGGCTGCCACGTTTCTTGTATGATACATGTTTTCTTTTTCATACAGTTAAATCAGTGTACCACTCATAGTGACTCAAATTCCATATGTCACATCACATTTATAACACAGAGCACAGTATATCCTAGCCCCCTGGACTACCACCACTATATCACTGCTGTTACCTGTTCATCACTGCCAGCATAGGGAATGTGACTGTGTGTTCCCCTGGGCTACCACGCAACCACCACCATAAGAGATAAGACCGCTGTTCGTCACTACCAGCATAGGGAATGTGACTGTGTGTTCCCCTGGACTACCACCCATCCACCACCATAAGAGATAAGACCACTGTTCACAACTGCCACTACCACCACCAGATGCAGGAAGATGTGAGAGGCAATGCCATCATGTGCCTCAGCTATAATCACCAGTCTGCCACCACCCACCACCACCACCATTGTGACAATGTTTTCCATTACATGTCTTGACCATGCCAAGGCAGAGGGGAGTCAAACAGAAGACCACATCCATCAGCCACAGGCACAAGGCTTATTACTATTAAAACTATAAAGTGGGTATGTCTACTAATGTTTTTTCATGCTATTCAACTTCCTTTAGCTCTGTGTTTTGTTTTCTTTTGCTTTTCTGAGCTGTAATGCTCAAACACATGCAGTCAACTTATTTTGTTTTTTTACAGGTTAACAACAACTGACTTTCCTTCGCTGAAGGTCTGTATCAATGGTACAGCAGCAGTACTGTCTACAGGAACCTATGGGATATCCATTCCTATACATACTGGTAAGTATATCAATTTTATTTCATCTGTTCCTTTTTTTTTCATAACAGTGCAACAAATCTGACTGATGATTCATAAACTAGGTGACATGTAAGTTGGACCAAGATCATGTTATTTGACAAGATGTGGTTTAAAATGTAACTTGAGTTGAGACACAGGGACTCTGACACAGTATATTTGTTACACAACCTGGTACTGAATTTAATTGTGATCTGATGATTGCAGTGGGACAGTTTGCTATCTGTGTTAATCCAGGCACTAATGGTGGAACAGCCATGGCTTAAACATAATGTGTTACTGCTGCAATCAATTTATAATAAGTCCTTCATTTCTTTTTTTAGGAAACTTCCGGATGTTTTGTGGTGTTATAGTTGTCTTATCCAAAGAACTTCTTCAACATCATGCCCCCCCCCCAGCTGGGGCAGACATGCAACAAGCAGAATTTTTTTCAATCAATGACTATGACCATCATTACTGGACTGGAGAAGAATGCAGTTGAAATCTGTGAAGAAGTAACCAAATAATAAACCATTAATGAGACTACTTGTAAATATGCATCCCCATCCAAAAAAAAAACAAAAAAACTTACCTTCATTGGCTTGAGAGCATTCAATTTCCAATTTCAATGCCAAAATTTCTCATAAAGCATGGCAATTTGCACACTAACAGTATGTCACCTGTGATACAAAACAATACAATGAGTACATGTATATATGTCAAACCCCACCTGGAAAATACATATATATATATATATATATATATATATATATATATATATATATATATATTCATGGCAAAATCCATTTAATGCATCAGTTAGGGTTGTTGCACAGTGAAAAAAGTGAGGAAATTTGATGTTAGGGTTCCCACTCTCCCTTGCACCCCACCCCCACTCTGCCCCCACCAACAGGCATTGGGTTGTGCGTTGGGGTCATTGGTCCTAACTCTCACCCTATTCTCCTATACTTCACCACCTCAGCTTGTTTACACATGGGATGGGGTGAGATTTAGGACCGATTACCCCATCGCACACCCCAATACCTGCTGGTGGGGGTGAGGTGGGGGTGGGGTGCAAGGGGGGTGGGAACCCTAACATCGAATTTCCTCATGTTTGTCACTGTGGAACAACCCTAACTGATGCAATAAATGGATTTTTTTGTGATGAATTTCCCTTCTTTTTGAGAATGTGCACTATAAATACTGAATTAACAGCAACGCAAATGCAAGCACAAACACTAATGCACATGGTGATGGAAATGTAAACAATAATGCAAATGGTAACAGAAACACAAGGGCAAATAATAATGAAAACAGAAATGCAAACTCAAGCATGTACAGAGACGCAAACCGTAATGCGCACAGTCATGGTAACGCAATTGGAAATGCAGATACTTACGGTAACGGCAATGATGACGCCATAGGGAACACAAACATAAAAACCAACAGAAGCATGTACACAAACACAAATGGAAATGCACATGGTGCTGCAAAAGGAAAAGAAACCAAAAACAGAAATGGAAATGCAAATGTTAACAGTAATGCAAAGGCAAGCGCAAATGAAAATGCAAAGGGTAACACACGTAATGGTGTTGACAGGAACGCTAACGCAAATAGTAATGGAAATGCAAGTGGAAATGCTAACTGTAACAGTAATGAAAATGCACAGCCTTTTTTCCCCAAAGCTGCATAAAGAAACACAGTGAATACAGAGAATGTATGCATTATAATAGTCCTCGGAGCAGAAAATGAACACTTGGAATACTAAATTGCTTGTATCTCAGGAACCATACGAGATAGAAAAAAATATATAATTTCATATGATTTATGACTTTCCTGGCTAGTTTTGTGCTACATTTTTCTGATGAAAAGTACGTATCTCGAAGTGTTTTCAAGACACGGGCTCCGAAAGGTGCTGCAGATGCTGTAATGTTAGTCTATGGGAAAAATAATCAACTTCAGAGTGCCGTAACTTTGCAGCCCTGTAATATTTTGTCACCAAACCACCAAAAGGCACATCTATGGGATTTTGGTTTTCTTCCCTCCAAATTTCAGCCCAAAAGAGTGAATTTGTTTGCAGCAGGGTGGCAAAGAATTCATGTTAATTTGGGCAAAGTGTCGCAAAGTAGTGTCGCAAATCATGACACTTTCGCAAAAAAAATCACAAAAGTGTTGAATGTGCGACACTACTTTGTGACACTAATGTTTCAAAAAATATCAAAAACATATTTCTGGGGTGTTTAACTCCCCAAAAAAGACATGGCTAGCATCCTCAGGGCTCGACTAGGTGAACACAAAAAGAATTTTGTCCCTAGAGGGTCCTAAATCTAAATGCCTGTTTAAAGTAAAACAATTCTATATTTGATGTTATAGCAGCAGTGCAATGATTTGTTTTAAAGATAGTTTCAGCTTCAGTTAATTAAAATATTATACCCATCACTTCTACTTTTTTCTAGTTATCGCCTACTGTCCTGAGTATTATGAGTTTTTTTTTCCTTGACTCAAATGCTTGCCAGGCCTACAATGCAATTTACTGTATAAGCTAAATGTGGCAGTCATCTTTTTTTCTTGAGAAAAAAACTGTATAAAAAAAAAAAATTTAAAGTGCACAAACTTTGGTGAAACTGGAAAATTGACTACAAAAAAAAACTGGAAGGTGCCTGGAATCTTCTATAAATAAAAAAGGTAGGGTAAAATGTTTTGCCCGGTTTTGTTGCACTGCTGCTTTAAGGCAATTTATACAGCACCTTAATACTTATAGCAGGATACCAATGGCAAAATATTTTTGTCCTCCAACCTCCACTAAGGATGAGCTGATGATGAGTTTATCATCAGTGAATTGGCAAAATCAACACTTTTTACATTAAATTTAACCAGTCAAACGTTTGAATAACTTCAAATCACATCAACCTTCAGACACATAATTAACATTTTCCAACTTCTGGCACTATGCCAGCTGCTGGCAAAGGTTATTAAAAAAAACTCACTGGAAAAATGAGGAGGAGGAAGAGGTTGGGATTGACTAAAGCAGGTGAGAGGTGATGAAGAACTGTCTCTTAACCCCATTTATAACTTGATAGACCCCATACCCATTACCTAAGTGTCTTTGGTGAAAGTGTTCAATCAGAATAGTAAGGGGAAGGGTTAAATTGAAGCTGAGCTGAAGTTAACAATTTTTACATTCACTCACCCTGAGAAACCAGAAATAATTATTTTCTTTGGATCAAAGAACAACTGTTTCTGTATTAGCCATACTTCATTTGCTCATTGATCATTAAAAATATGGGAAAATTCTGATCACTACTCATTGCAAATGAAGAATATATTTCAATAAGACATGAAAAGAAATTAACATTGTTATACTATTTGAACCCACCGCCACAACTCCCACCACCAAGGCACCTCCACTTCTTTATAATATATATTTTTTTTAGCAAATTGTCTCAATTTTCATTCTTCTCAACTGCATCTGAAATTATTCCAATAGGTTAAATTCCATCCACAAACCAAAACCTGCATACTGGCCATACTAGGGGTAGTTTTGATGCCTTGACACTGACAAAGGACATATTAGGTAATATAGTGACAATAGTCACTAAAGGTTGGATGGGACTCTACTGTAGGTCCATTGAGTCTGCCCTTCCTTCGTCTGACAGATTTACAGATACTATGGCTTTGTAAGTCCCTAATTTTCCAATGATGGTTCCACTGGTTGGAGAATTGGAGAACACTAAACAATTTGCTTTTGCTTCACTGTTTAAATTTTCTGATTATTTTGATCTCTGACTTGTACTAAAAATATATAATGGGCCTCCAGTCTAGCCTTATATATTTCAGACCCTTACTAAATTATATTATTATAGAGCTTGAAAAGTAGTGGCACTCTGAATTGGCAAGTAATTATTCACTCTAAATACTACTTTGCATGGTTTTTAAAATGATAAAATGTGCACTATAAGGCATAGTTCTAACACTAGGGAAACACCTAGAATAATTATACAGAAGTTAAGGATTATTTGATAGCAAAGGAAAATATTTAGTGTCTCTTCATAAAGTACCTTATTGATATTGCAAGAGGTTACAACAGAGTTTTCGGATGAATGCAGGACATACTGACACACGTTATTTTATAGTGCTTTATTTAGTTTCAGTGCAATCACTTTCAAATGCCACACTGCATAAACTATTTGTTCTCCAAAAAACATAAATAACAAACTGAAAATCCTATTTCTATTTCATCTTAATTGTCTGTTTACACATTTGAAATGATTAGAATTGCTGTCTACTTTAACATTATGAGGAAAATGTATCATGGGTCCAGCATATTTCAATCTTAGCTTTGAGACCACTGAATGTGAGAGACATAGCAATCAATATGGATGAAGTATTTTCTAAAGCAATCAGTAGTTGCATTCATGTTTTTTAACTGAAACAGCCAAATACACTATCAGAACACAAAAGGATTTCAGTAATAATGGTAGCTCATTTAAAATACAATACAGCAGAAATGTTTGTCATTTGTAATTTACTGTCACAAGAACATAAAATTGCTCTGGCACTGAGACATAGAGTAATGACAATCTGGAGTCCATTTATTGTTATGGTTTATGTATCCAGGAGTGCCCATCTGAAATTTAGACTGCCATTTACAGTGCATGTCTTACTACTCCATGTTACGGCTGGGAGAACCAAAGCACACTGCAATCACATGACTTAATTTCACAGATGAATTACATTGCTCTTTGGGACTTGATGACAGAACCTGGATCTTATGGTTCCCAAACCTGCATCCCTAACCAGTATAGCATGCTGCTTCCCTCAGAAAAGACATGACTACCTTCTGAATCAAAGAAAGATGAAAATTCATTTATGTGTATTAATTCTTTGGTAATCAAATAAGGCCCACTAGGCCCAAGGTCTATTTTTAGGAGTAACCTAGTGGCACTGGGGGACATTAAGTGACTTGTTTAGGGTCACACAGTATGCAAGTGGAGGTTGTGGAAAATTGATCCCAGGTCTGCTGGATGTACCAAGATCATTCATCAGCTTGTTATTCTAACCTCTAGGCTATACTGCTAGTCCTAAGTTGAAAGTGCAATGAGTTTATGCTTTGTTTTTAATTTACTTATTGGAAGCTGATTACAACAACTGCCTTTCGAATCCCACCAAAAACATAACGTTGCTATTTTTATGATGTTGCTGCATACGTTACATTGTCCACATCAGAAAGAGCTTGAATTTTAAATGTATTTTACTTTTTGTGCTTTACTGGTAGATAATCAAATACTGCTAATGGTCTGCATCATAAATTCAATCATTATTATGGACTTTCATGTGTAATGTCCAAATTCTGCTGAAGTGCAGGCCAGCACTGCTTTGCTAAAAAACTGAGGTCCAGCTATAATGCTTCACAGAAGCATATTGTCCTTATTATGTTTCCTTGAGGGCCTTTACATTACATTTTGACAGGTATACCTTCACTAATCAAGCTCTTCACATGACACTAATCTCTAAGAGAAATGTCCAATAGGGCAGAATAAAAGCAATACAATATCAAATCAGACTGGTTGTTTTCTGTAACTGTGGAAACCTGTGATGTTAATTAACAACTCAAGCAGCAGTCACATCAATGCCATAAATGTCACAGTTGGAATGTGAGCTAAATCACATTTCACTGCATTGTTTGGTTTAATTCCCAGCAACATTTTAGACACAATTTCAGAATTGTTAAAACATTTGACACCTTTTACTGTAACATATATGCTGTACTGATATTACGGTATGCAAAATGTGAACCGTATATATTATGGCTAATAAAAAGCATCAAACTATATTGCAACTTTAGTTTACATGTACTGTATCAATATGGCAACCAACCATGTCATCTGAAATTCTGAAACACTGATGCAAAACATGGGCCTTAAAACACTTTAGCTGATTAGTAGTAATGTGCAAAGCCGGACAAATTTGCTGTGTGGATTAATTCACAAATCCACCTCATTTCACAAATTAATCTGCCATGCAAAGTCAGAACTTCATGGTGAGTTGACAACTCTGTGAAAATACAAAGTCACAACTTTACCATGGAGTTGAAACAGAGGTGAAGTGTCCCAGATCTGCAAAGCTGAAGTTTGCACTGTACGTATGGGATTGGAGGTCACATGTTGCTCAACAGTGTATAGGGAGGTAACATATTGCTGAATAGCCTATAGGACACGGAAGAGGCTGTCTCTCACTGCAGTGTTGTGAAGACAGAGTAGAGAGGAGAGCATATGCTTTTTCTGAGCAAGAAAAGCATTTCAATTTATTTCAAAACAAACTATTTGGATTCCAAGTTGCTCCCAAATCATTGTGGAATATCTAGTGCTCCTAAATTTGTTTTTGTTTCAGGGGTGTAGTCGTGTGGGGTCACAATGAAGCTAACTTGCTTGTCATAAATTAATTGTATTCCCGGCCCCCCCAACCTTGCTCTCTGTCTCACTCAAGAATGTATGACATCTGCAAAAGATTATTCCTTACCTCTGTCAGTCCTTTCTAATTGTTGTAGCTTGAAGAAAGTGCTAACTGGTGTTTTGCTTGGATCCACGAAACCTGATAAAGTATGACATACATAAGTTATGGGTTAAACATTCTAGTCTTTTTTATGTGGGATTTGTTGTTGTCTTATGTATGCTAAAAAAACAGAACAATCTCTTGTAAAAAAACATTAATACAGAAAAAGTATTTTTTGGGTACATGCAGTAACATGGGATTGAAAAATATAAGCTCTTTCAGTTTTAAAATGCTTGCTCTTCCTAATGCCCTACCTTGCATGTCTGAATGTAGGTGAGCTGGAGTTTTGGGAGTAGTTTTGAATGACTATCCTAGTTTGAAAGGGTCTGTGATGAAAACATATCACAGCCTTACTTCACTACCAAGTGTTGATTGAGCAAAGAAAGTACCATATTAGTGGTTCTGTTGGTATGCTTGTCCCTAGTGCTAGAAGATAGGAATGTCATGGGTTCTTGTCCTACACCAGGAACCTAAGCTACTACCCAGTACTGACACTGTAGTGCACTATTAAGGGGCATTACACTGTTGAGAAACAAACCTTAGCTTGGTGTGCCTTTCTTGCTATCCATATGCAAATTAATAATGCACAACATTATGTTCCAAGTAATGTGCTATATTTTAAATAAATGAAATTTTCTAAGATGTTTTTCCTTGCACTGACTTTGTCAGGTGTTACCAAGCCAGTACTGATAACTATGTGTGTACTGGTACATGTCCTGGTTCTCCATAAATTTAGAGCCCTAGATTCATTAGTTCACTGGAGGCCCCAAAACTGTAAAGCCGACCCTGCTTGGGGGGTAGGATCGATGAACCTCTTGGTTGCAGGGAAGGTGGAGTGAAGGGCCTACTAAGACGGCTTGAAGCGAAAGGAGCTTTTCTGGCTTTGGGAATCAGGCCTGCTGGTGTGGCATGTGGGGGAAGTGGAACAATGAGCCTCTTGGTCTGTCTGGTGGGGAGGGTTTGGACTAAAGGGAATACTGTTGTGGATGTGGGGTTTGTGTTGTGGGGGAGCATTGTGGAAGTAATGGTGCCTGTTGGTGTTGTATGCTTGGGGAGGGATTGGAGCTGAAGCCAAGCTTACTAGTCTGGCTTTGGGATTCAGCTTAAGTATGGCTTGGTGGGAGGATTGGATTGATGTACTTCCTGGTCAGTTGGGGGTGTGGAGTGAAGGGCCTACTTGTGGGGAGGGTCTTGAAGTGAAAGGAGCTGATCTGGCTTGGGAATCTAGCTTGTTGGTGTTGCTTTTTATTGTATTTATTTAGTTTTTGTTGACTGGATAAGTGCACTAGACAAATTGTGCCTATTTCCAAGCACGGTACAGATGAATGCCAACTGATCTTGAACCAGATTAAGCTGTTGGTGGTATTTTTGGGGAATGGGGGGGGATTTGGCCATGGGACTGGGAAACTCCCCTTCTCACCAGTAGGGGGAACCTATGACCCTCCTGCTGATTCTGCTGGCACCCTTTGCAAACTGTGTGACAGGCATTCGGCACCATGCATTTCTCCTTAAAGTTGAACAAGCATAATGTTCTGTGGTGATTTGCATATGCAGCCCATGCTGCTTTGCATTGTCGGGGCAAGTGTGATTTTGTATTTCTTTGAAACTTGACTTCCTGGCCAAATGCCTTTTGGGGTAACCATTGCCTCAGTGCTTGCGCACAGAGGTTCTTCATCCTGCTGATAGTCAGTCTTGGTGATGGAGACAGAGATGAAGGACGTGGAAGGTGTGGGGAGCAGGTCTCCCCTTTAGCCTTGGTACTAATGGAGACCAAAGCATTTTTTGATACAACAGAACACATAGAAGGAAAGATGGTAACTGAGAACCCTGAAAAAGATGGGCATATACCAATTAAGAGTGATGCAACAGTTTCAGACATTCCTACAAGGTCTAATAATGAGATGGCTGAATATGACACTCTGCCATCTTTATTACTACAGGAAAAATGCATGTTTGAAAAATGACAGACTGAACTGTATCTAGCATTGTGGAAAATTTGTTCCAGCACAGTAGAAGAAGAAGAAGAAGAAGAATCAGCATTTATATAGCGCTTTTCATACATCCAAAGCGCTTTACAAGCAATGCTAGACTGGTAGTGAAGTGACTGAATGTGTGGTGGCGGCCATATCGCACATCATCACCCACGCACAGTCTGGATAATTGCATGAACCGGTTTATGGGAAGGGGAATGTTGGCCAGGACACCGGGAATGTTCCCTACTCTTTGCGAAGAGTGCCCTGGGTTCTTTTACTTCCACCTGGACACCCACCAGGACAACACCAGGATGGGCAGTAACGCCCCCTGAAACTCTGAATGCCAATATAAAGCCTATTGACACCACCTCTGGATGTGCATGCAAACTAAAAGATGGACCGGAGCTGCAGAAGCAACAAATGTCACATACCAATGTTATTTAACAAACTAACAGTAATGTGCAGGACAATGCTATGGTGTTTATGTTTTCTGCAGCTAACAAGGCTGGGAGAGAGGCTCAGCCCTCCATGTCCCTGACCCAGCTGCATGAGCCGGTAAAAGAACATAACTGTTGGCCGGTGAATGAGAAAGCCATCCTCTTGGCTTGGAATGCAATAAAGCAGAAAGATAAGAGTGTACCTGTTGTTGCTAAAGATACAGGCATGGCTCCACAAATTTCACTGCCAAACGCTACCTCTGAGGCTGGTGGTTGTCCAGTAGTGGGAAAACCCAGGGTGAAACTGCAAGATAGAAAACAAGGTGTTGGTAGGGCAGGGGTAGAGTCAGGAATGGCAACTACAGGTACAAGTGTTCCTGGCCTAAGGCTTGCCCATAAAATTATAAAACAACAAGGGGAGGTTACTGGGACAGACTTAAAGGAACTAAATCAAGCTGAAGCAGTGCTGGAAACTGAAACAGAAGATAAACAAATAATTTTGGAAAAAATGTTACATGACTACCAAGTTGATGAAAGTGGGGGAAGGGGAGACAGCAGATCCTGCACAAACTCACAAACAGAATGGCTTGAGGATGATGAGGTGGCTAGAGATCAGAATAAAAGGAACCCTGATAGCCACACAAAACAACTTACAGTGACAGAAGCCATACAAATGGCATTTGGAGTTACAGAGGTGGAAAATCAAGAAGATGCCTGGTCCCCTGAAAAAGCATTAAAAGAAGTAGGGTGGAAGCAGAATGAAATGGGGGGTGGACCCCAGATTGGAATGTAGGGGTATTGTCTCAGGGAGCTTCACAGTGGGACCGCATGAAAATCATGGAACAGTCTAAGCAAAGACCTGACAAATTTAATCAAACCATGCCCATTATTATGGCTAAGGAAAAAAGTTCAATTTCAGATGGAGCTAAAAGTAACACTGCTGGGTCAAGCAAAATTGATCCCACAGGCAATGCTACCAGAATGGGGCCCTCTGGAAGGAAAAATTAGACACAAATTATATCAGGAGTGGAAGAAGGGTCACCTCCTGATACACCCACTACCCGACCTCTATTATCAGAACTGTTTAAAAAAAATCAGAACTACTGCCACATCACCATGCAGTTCGGTTGAAGTATAAAGGTGGGCCAGAAGTTAAACCTGACAGTCATTATGTGGGGAAACATCTAAATAAGGATTCCTTGCATTTTGCACCAGTGGACGTGTTTGCTTTCATACACATCTCAGGGGAGGACACTTTTGATATTATTTTTCGGACACCACAGCTGTTTGAAACATTCTGGAGCAGATATAATCAAATAAAGTTCTCCCCATTATGGACTCCATTTATTGTGATACTTATAATGAAACCTTTAATAAAAATGGTAACTATCATGTTTCATAATGAAAGCACCCCTGTTGATGACATATATCATTGGTTACAGAAAAGATGTGAGATCTTGAGCTCCTCTGAAGCCATCCTTGACCTAGAACAGTTCTGGACTGAGGGATAGAAGTTCAAGGTTAAACTGAGACAAACAGAAGAAGGCATCAGCCACCTACCCAACAGTTTCTTCCTGGGCTGGGATAGAGTAGTCTGTTTTTATAGTGGGCAGCTAAAAGCTTGCTATAGATATGGGGTCTGAACTCATTTGTCAAGTGTATGTGACAAATTGCGATGTAGTCCATGTAATGAGATTGGGCATACTAGTTTTCAGTATGCAAACCACACCCAATGTAGTTTATGTGAAGAATATGGTCACGTTTACAAAGATTGTCCTGGGGCAGTCTCTAATAAACATAATACTATGAACCAGGATGATTTAATTGACAAGGTTCAAGCATATTTACAGACTCAAGCAAATGGCTCCCAAGATGTACCAGTGGACATCACCACTAATACTGAACAAAGGCCGAATTCTCAAGAACCAGAAGATCAAGACCCCCCCCAGCAGGAAACAGATTATACCAATATGTCTGTACTGAGACCTGTCTGCTATTGACACCCACAGAATGAAATATCTCAAATCTCACAGATGGACATGCCCCACCCCTCAACAATGGATGACATTACAGTTCACATGACAAGTGACAAGAGCAACAGTTCTGTCAGACACTCAAGACAAATTGGAGACAGAAACCCCCTTTGATGTTCTGTCTTCTGCATCTTGGGGAGATTCAGTAATGCAGGAGTAGATCTCTGACACGTAATCTGTACACTCAGAGACCATATCCTTTCGAGATAAAAAATATGCTGTGAAGAAGAAGAAAAGGAAAAAAATGAATTAAGTTCGCTTTGTGTATCGCACTGTCATTGCATCTATTAACTGCCATAGTCTTTTAAACCAGACAAAATGACAGTCAGTATATCAATGTGCTAGGGATAATGCTGTTGTCATACTCTTAGTACAAGAAACATGGATGGGATTCCCTGCACACTTGGGGAATTTCCATTCAGATTGGCTAAGGGGCCAGTCGTATTGGTCTTTCGGGACTGATAAAGCAGATAGTGATGGCACACGATTTAATGGGACTAGATTTTCCTTTTTTTAAGTTAATTGATTTCTAGCAAGTTCAGGTTTTGATTATTGATGGTTACTGGAATGAGGAGCCTTTTAAGAATATTAATATCTATGCCCGCCAATCTAAAGCAGACAGAGTTCAAACAATTGAAGCAATACAACCATTTTTAGCAACAGATAAACTATTTATTTTTGGAGAAGGCTTCGACTGTATGATACAGATTCCAAAAGGGCATGAATCATTAAAAAAAGTATATTGTGAGTCACATGCCATTAGGAAATATGTATTGACTGCAGAGCTAAGTAACAGTTTTGAGGCTACAACTAAGGGTCCTCGGTTTACATACCAAAGAGCTACATATGCTGCTTAAATTGATTATATATGCCTTTCTGCTTCTTGGATTATTTATTTCATAAGTATTATGCCAGCTGAGTTCTCTGATCATCTAATGATAAAAACAAGTATTGGAAGAAACACGGCTATACCACCTAAAACATCTAGGTGGAGATTAAACATCAGTTAACTGTCTGATGGATAATACAAAAAGTACAGGATTTCTTTTATGCATGTGCTTTAGTGTATGAATTATATGATAATGTTGGAGACTGGTTGCACGATGCCAAAAAAAAAAAATATAAAACTCCTGTTTCAATCTCTGGGTAAAAGGGCAGCTCAGGCTCAGTTTTTCAAATATTTAAAATTATGTTCACGCTTACAACATTTGATGTTAGTTCCACAGCAAACATCAGATCTTGGGTTACAAATACAGGAGGTTAAGAAGGAAATGCAGGGCTTACATTATTATAGGGCCAGTACTTCACAGGCAGAACTGTCATATGGAACAAATAAAATGCCCTTTTCCGAACCCTGTGAGGCATGTAAATACAGAAAAATTATAACTACTATTCAAGGTCAGATAAATGAGAAATGAGAATTGATCACTTCATCTAATGGTCTCACTGAGATAATAACCAACTACTGTATCTGGATTCCTCCCCTGCTCATCCACCTACAGATTTTAATATGTTGCAATATCTTTCCCCTCGTAGGAAAGCCCAACTGAGTCCAGATCAGGTTATAACTTTAGTGTCCCCTATTATAGTTAGAGAAGTGGTGGAGGTAATTCAATCCCTTAATAACTTGATGACACCAGGAGAAGATGGTTTGCTGGCTGAATTTTATAAGTGTTTTGTATCTGAAATTTCTAAATGCTGACAGAAGGTGTTTATTTGAATCTTAAATTCAGAAATTCCAGAGTATTTTACTAAGGGTCTAATAATTATTTTTGCATAAGAAAGGTGATAAAATAGAATACAAAACTAGAGACTGATAAGTCTTTTAAAAACAGATTTATAACAAATCCTACATATTCGAATACAAATAGTAGCTACAAATCTAATACACCCCACTCAGTTTTGTGGCTTACCAGAGTGCCGTATTCAACATCCATTAATCATTTTAAGTGAAATATGGTAATTTTATCAGAAAAAAATGACTTGACAGGCTTTTTCCTGTCTTTAGATCAGCAAAAAGCATTTGACAGGGTTGATCACAAATTCTTAATTCTAGTGTTACAGATTTATGGCATACCAACAGATTTCATCCAGTGGCTGAAATTGTTATATAGTAATACTACATTACAGCCACTGATTATGAGAAAGGAGGGACTGGATATTAGGCTTCAGAGAGGGGTGAGGCAGGGCTGCCCCTTAAGTCCCCTGGTGTATATGTTCTCCCTTAATCCCTTGATTAAGAAGCTATATCTAAATCATAAAATAGTAGGCTTAACTAGAAATTTTCCAAGAGACAAAGTGCAGCTAGTTCCTTATCCAGATAATACTTGCCTTCTTTTGAAAGATCCTGAAAGTATTCGAGAAGCAAAAAAGGAATTTGCTAAAATGTTCTGACATATCTAATTCTAAATTAAATATAGAAAAAATTAATATATTACAATTAGGCAATCAGAATTCAGAGCATAAAGAAATTGCTTATTTTCTAGTAACTCCAAATCCTATCAGACTGCTGGGAATTTGGTTTGGGAAAATAGATATGGCCATGTAAAATTAGGATGGGGCCTTAAAAACTTGTGAAACTAATGTTATGATATTGAAAAATTGGGAACCCTCAAAACTTAAGAGGGTGTTCATTATAAAATAATATTTCTGCTTCCTTGTATTATATATGTTGGGGCTATTTTTCCATTGCTTTTGGCTATGGAAACCTGGATACATGGCATATTTTTCCAGATGCTGTGGGGGAGCAGTCTTAAGCCCATAAAAAGAGGGTTTACGTACCTACCAAAAAGAAAGGTGGGGTAAATATGACTGAACCAGTGTTTTTTTCTCATTCTTTATTCTTTATGTTTTCACTAAAAATGGTTGTAGGTGGACATTTTTCCTTATCTGGTATGTGAATTTAAATTAATCTTCAAAGTTTTCTTACTAGATGTGACAATAAACCAGTGACGTTCTCAAAATATTTACTTTTGCCCTAGTTGTATAAATTGGCTGCTCAAAAATTCTATAAATGGCATATTACTAAGAATAAATTGAGGGAATCAACTCATAAATCTCTTTACATGCACATTTTGGACACAGAATGTCCTATTGAGCCAGAATTTAAAGGCTGTATGCCCTCAAAAATCAAAGAGGTATTAAAGGTATTGAATGAGTCAAGGGTACCATCCAAGATATAGGAAGTTGTATGGTTTTATTGTTATGGCAAGTTAAACATAAGGGGCAACAACAAACATAAAATGATGGAAGAGAGGTCATGTCCTTACATGGATTCCTAAGCTCCAGAAGAGACCATTGAGAGTTCTGTTTTAACTTGCCAGTATTCACAGAACTTATGGAGTTTTCTGGCAGGTCAATGGAGATTGATTTGGTTACAAAATTTAACTTATGAGGTTTTCATTTGGGGTGATTATGCTACTTTGTGGAAAAGATATGATAAAGGGGCTTTAATTGTTTTTTTCTCTATTTTAAAGTTTTATTTATGGCAAGTTAGAGTGCAATGGGTATTAAGGCAACAATATATGCCATATTATGTTTTTCAAACCCTGTGTGAAAATGCACTGAAGGAAGTATATTAAACAGAAATAATGGGATTGAATTGTATTACATAGGTAAATGAAGGATGGAAGATTTTGATGTATTCTTCTAGTTTTTTGGATGATGTGTAATGTATATATTCCTTGTTGTTTTTGTTCTCCTTTAACAAAAAAAAAATAATCCCCTACTTTTTTAAAGAAATGCCATGGGATCCATATGAACAGGCAGATGGGACCTTGGTTTAATGTCTCTTCCAAAAAATGGCATCTCAGGAGTACAGCACCCCACTGTGCTGCACTGCAGTGTCAATATTGGGATTTAATCCAAGTGTTTGGTGTGGGGATTGAATCCACAGCCTTCTGCTCTCCTGGCCTTAGAGGCGAGTGTGCTACCTGCTGAGCCACTGACACTTATAGGAGAAATGGAGCAGTGTGCAACCTGGTCTGTCTTGTGGGGGAGGAGTTTGGAGTGAAGGGCTTATTTATTTATTTGTTTTTGTTAACCGGATAAGATGTGTTAGCTGTATGAATAGCTACTTTAAGACACAGCGCAAGAGGTTACAAAATAGTGGTAGAGAGCACATGACATGATCTGAACAAATATGGCTAACAAAGTAGTGGTACAGTATACATGACAAGATAAAGTAATGGTACAGAATACATGACAGGATCCGAACAATACTGAACAGAGATAATGCAAAGCAAACTGAGCACTTATTAATACAATAGGCACGGTAAAAAAAGAACACAAAACAATAAAGCAAGCCAGCAGCTGACTGGTGTGATTGGGCATTTATGTTGTGGGGGAACATTAAGAAGTAATGGTGCTTGCTGGTTGTGTGTGTGGGGACTTGGAGCTTAAGGCTTGCTGGTCTGGTTTGTCCTGTGAGTGTGGCGGGGCAGATTGATGGCTCTCTTCTTTGGTTGATGGGTGTAGTGAAGGGCCTGCTGCTGTGGTTGGGGGGTATTTTGAGTGGAAAGGACTTCTGGTGTGGCTTTGGGGGTTATTTTTGGAGAGAAGGGTCTGTTGATCTGGCTGGAGGTGCAACCAAGCCAGAGCAGCAGGCCCTTCACTCCAAGCCTCCCATCAACCATTGCCCTTCACTTCAAAAGCTGGGGGGGGTGAAATAGCATTTATGTGTGGTAGTGGGGATTCACATTTAAAAATTATGTTTTGGGGCATTAAAATGTATGTGGACCTTGTCTGGTCGTGGAGGTGGAGATTAGTAGTTCAGCTTAAAATTGAACTTTTTTGGGGTAGGGGTCCATATTCTTGGAAGTGTTTTTGATTGAAGGGTATGATGCAGTGTATGTTTCAGACAGGGTGGGACAAATCAGGTAGCCAATGGCCATGAAAAAAAATTGGTTTGGCTAACAGATTTCAAAAGAAACCAGCCAACTGACTACCTGCCCATGGAAGTGCTTTTTGAATCTTTAAACATGATGAATGTTAACAAATAGTGACTTGGCTACCGGTTTTTAAAAGATAGTGGACAAGCTGACCACCAGCTCACAAACTGAT
Organism: Neoceratodus forsteri; assembly: GCA_016271365.2. Lineage (NCBI taxonomy): Eukaryota > Metazoa > Chordata > Ceratodontiformes > Ceratodontidae > Neoceratodus > Neoceratodus forsteri. Next base: position 766,134,663 of record CM057452.1, on the reverse strand, counting down.
TTGTCCCACACTGGTTCCAGACTAAGGGTACTTCCTGTTTCTTGTGGTGATTGAGTGGAGGGGGATTGGAGTAAAGGACCTGCTGGTCTGGCTTGAGGAATGCCCAAGCCTGACCAGCAGACTCATTGCCCCAAACCCTCCTCCTCCAGCTCTTAACTAAAAAAGTCAAACCATCTTGGACTGAATCTAACTCTTTAAGATTGTTTAAACAGTGATACATTGTTCAATACTATCTGAAACATGCACTTTTAATAATTTGTTTTGCAATACTTTGTTTTCTAATTTATTTGTTTGCATCCTACTTATCATCTTTGCCTCAGTTGGTGTTTGGAAATTAGTTTGCTCCAACCTCACTCCACCAGCCCTTTAACTCAGCAGCCAGAAGAGCTGACTTTGGATTGCACAGCCTCTTAGCGCAGTTTGGTTGGGGTGGGGGGAGTGATGGGTTTCTTGGCCAGCTTGTGGGGGGCGTTTGGAGCAAAGGGCTTGCTTGTGTGGTCGGTGCTGGGGATTTTGAGTGAATGCCTGTGGTCTACCTTGGGGAGTATATGCTCTTCTTTCTCTCCAGAGTCCCTCCTCTGACCAATAGGCCCTTCAGTCCCCAACCCAGACCAGCATGTCCTTTGCTCCAAAAGCCAGAAGTCTGGGCTTTGAGCAAATGGTATGCTGGTCTGACTTAGGCTGGAGGACGGCTGGGTGAAGCACAGGATTGTCTAACTTGGGGATTGTAGGTGATGCAGTGAAGGCCTGGGCTGGCATGATGAAGCGACAACAACTGGAGTGCTTGGTCCCAATGATGCAAATTAATAACATAGATACATAGACAATGTTGGCAGATAAGGGCCTATGGCCCACCCAGTCTTCCCATTTGAGCCTGTAAGTTCAGTTTATGTTTTCCTAGAAGTCTGTTGCCCCTTACCTCTGACCTCCAGAATTCCTTTATGTCTATCCCATGCATTCTTAAATCCCATGATTGTTTCAGCCCCCACCACTTCCTCTGGCAGGGTGTTCCACTTGTCCACCACCTGTTCTGTGAAGAAATTCTTCCTCATGTTTCCTCTGAATCGTTCTCCTCCAACTTCATCCCATGCCCTCTAGTCCTGGAACATCTTTTTCACTTAAAAATAGTGTATTCCTGCACCCTGTTCATCCCTGTAAGATACTTGTATGTCTCTATCATATCCCCTCTCTCCCTCCTCTCCTCCAGGGAGTACATATTCAGTTCCTTCAACCTGTCTTCATAGAACTTGTGATGCAATCCATGCACCATCCTTGTTGCCCTCCTCTGAACCTTCTCTACCATGTCTATGTCCTCACGTAGGTATGGTCTCCAGAGCTGTACACTGTGCTCCAGGTGGGGCCTCACTAGTGTCTTGTATAGCAGAATTATGACCTTCCTTTTCCTGCTGGTGATGCCCCTGCCTATACATCCCAGCATCCTATTTGCTTTACCTGCTGCCTTGTCACATCTGTTTTCTACCTTGAGGTCATCAGAGATGATAACCCCAAGATCCCTTTCCTGCTTAGTGCTTGCTATATCCTCACCCCCCAACTGATGTATTGTGCCAGGGCTTTTGTGCCCCATATGCGTTATCTTGCACTTCCTTGCTTTGAATTTCAACTGCCAAACCCCTGACCATTCTTCAAGTTTCTGCAGGTCCCTTCTCATTCTGTCTACACCCTCTGGTGTGTCTACTCTGTTACAGAACTTTGTGTCATCCGTGAACAGTGAAATTCTGCCTTCTAGGTCCCTGCGCAATGTCACTGATGAAGATGTTGAATAGGACCGGTCTCAGCACTGATCCCTGTACCCTGGTCACTCTTCACTCTGTGGAGTGACAGCCATTTACCACCACCCTCTGTGTCCTGCCACCCAGCCAGTTACCTACCCACCACACTACTGTCCTGCCCACACCTATATTCCCCAGTTTGTGTAATAGTCTTCTATGTGGCACAGTGTCAAAGGCCTTTCTGAAGTCCAGATAGGCCATGTCCACTGCCCTCCCCTGATCCACCTCCCTAGTCACCCAGTCAAAAAATTCAATGAGGTTGGTCTGACATGACCTCCCCCTGGTGAAACCATGCTGCCTTGGGTCCTGTAGTCCATTGACAACCAGATGTTGCAACAATCTCTCCTTCAGTAGTGCTTCCATGATCTTCCCCACTACAGAGGTGAGGCTGACTGGTCTGTAGTTCCCTGCTTCCTCTTTGTTCCCACTTTTGTATAAGGGGACTACATCTGCTGTCCTCCAGTCTTTGGGTACCTCCCCTGTTTCCAGTGATCGGCTAAACAGGATAGCCAGAGGTTCAGCCACCACTTCTCTTAGTTCTTTAAGGACCCAGGGGTGCACTCCATCTGGCCCCATTGCTTTATCAACTCTTATTACTTCCAGTTCCTTCAGGACCTTTTCTCATGTAAAGGGACTTATGTCCATTTCTGCACCATTCTCACTCCTTGTACTCCCTTCAGACCCATTAGCCTCCTCTTCCTCAGTAAAGACTGAGCAGAAATACCTGTTCAATATGTCAGCTTTACTGTTTTTGAAACGTTTCTTTCATTAAAAATCCCATTTTTGCCAAGAGAGTATGTTTTTTCTGTTAGAGAAGAGATACTAAAGAGTTAATATTGATGTTGTTTTAGTTTTGTTTCAAGCAAGAACTTTTAATGCAGGGCTATGTGTTTGAATGCCATGCTGCTTGAAGGAACATGTCCAGAAATTATTCTTGTGACAGTTTGTGTTTAGTGTGTCCTATGTCCGATGGTATGTAGTTAGTAAACAACTGCATTTTCCTTGGTGATTGTGTTTGTATTGTTGGAATGCCCTGTTGTTGTTGGACATCGGCTGTTTTGATTACTTAATACCTCTCCTGTTGATAGGTCCAGCCATCCATCATGCAAATATTTTCTGTGTGCAATTAAGCTTCAATAGCCTTTCCCCTGGAGTGCATTCACAGTGTACTTTTTTTTTGTGGGGGACTCAATCTGCTTTTTTACATTAGCACAAGAGATAAAAGTTGTAGATAATTAATTTGACTTCAGTGGCAGGAAGCCTTACTACGGGGAATTTGTGTGTAGTGTATTGTCTGGCCTGAGTGTAATTCGTTTGTGTATACCAATTTTTTCCTGTTGGGAGTAAAAAGGTAGTGTATGTCATAGATGCAAGTTTAACTTTGAAGGGGAGGTGTTTAATTGATAGGGTGCCAGGTGACACCCCCAAGATGTCAAATATGGAAGGTTTCCGTTTTTGGGACAGGCTCAGGAAGGGTGCTATACAAAATTAAAAATCAATCTGTCTGTCCATCTGCCTCTGGCTACTGGCAGTTTATCGTATTGTGGGAGACACTTGGGAGTGCTGGGGGAGAGGTGGAGGTGGCAAGTTCAGACAAAATGGATAACCAAACTGCAGGTTACTTATTATATCTCTTTGTTGTGTCACTTTGTTGTATCCTCACCCTCTCATGATCTAACTCTACAGCATTTATGGTACAAGCCCAATCCCAGTGAGGGATTAGAACCCAAAACCATCTAGCCCAAAGACAGATGTGCTTCCAACTGAGCAACACTGACACCTGTTAGCCGGTTGCCACAGTTTTATTTGAGACAAGAGACACAGTAACAAAAAAAAAAATTCATAAATGGTGAGAGCCTATCTTATCTCCAAAATGGTCGGGTCTCTTATCCTGTATTTTGTTTTAAAAGCACATGTAAATTCTATGCGCAACACAGTTGCCAATGTGAATATTTTATGGCTGAATTTTCTGGATTAGAGATGTATGCGGCTTCTGCTCCTTGATACTGATCAAGAAGTTGTTTTAGTTTTGACAATTTTTTTAAAGAAAATAGAAAGCTGGTTATTTTGATACTGATATTGGTTGTTTCTAAGAAGTCAAAGAAGGCTTTAAAATCAGTCAAATTGTGTCAAAATTACCCTCAAAATGCACTAGAATGCATCTAAAACTTGATAGCTTCTAGGTTTCTGATCAGAGACCCTTCACTTCAACATTTAGTACTGCACCGCTGGCTTGTTTTGTTCAGTTTATCTATGATTATTTACTTTAAAGTAGTGGTTTCAGTCTTGGTTGGCAGTCTGTGAACCAGTGGTGTGGGGAAGGGTAGCAGCAAGGTAGCAAGTCAGCTCAGAAAGATCTGCAGCTTTTTATAGCTGCATGGGCGGAGCTCCGCAGATATTATATGTTCATCATAAGATCTTAAGAGCACTGTAGAAGCACTTGAGTAGACCGCTGTACAGTGTGCTTCCACAGTGCTCTGGCACAGTTTTCACTGGTGCTGCTTATGTGGCCCTTCCCCTCCGCGGGTCACATAAGCACCCCCCTTCCCCAGCACAGTAATATTTCTTTCTGAAACTGTGGAAGTGACGGCCGCCATGCGCAACATGGTGGCACCATCTTAAACTGCGCATGTGCATATATCGCGCATGCTTACTTTTGTCATTACTAAAATCTTGCGCACAGCTGACTCCAGGGTAAATTACGCATGTGCAATACTCTCTAAGGCACAGTTATTTTATCTCCACACTACTACATATGGCTGTCTCCAATGTGGTGAGAGCTCCACATAATCTTTTCAATGTTCTTGCCACTATGAGCAGCCATATGAGCTTGACCAGAACCTTTTTTTAAGGAGATTTCTGTTAGACTTTTGTTTCCCCAGTCTTTCTTGTAATTTTTTTTTATCTGTACAGTAGTTTCACATTTTTGATTTGAGTTTGCAGTGTTTAAGTAAGTCATTTTGTCACTGTTTCTGTAGTAGATTTTGTGATATTCTAGTAATATTTTCCTTAAAGTGACAGTGTTCTTTTTCTGTGTGTCGTACCAAATTAAGAATTACTAATAATCACTGTGAACCCTTACCTCTGTTATTATAATCTCCGTGCTGTTTATTAGTAAAAAAAGGGTTCTGTCATTATTGTATGGTACACCCTTGTTGCAATCCCTGTGCTGTTTATTAGCAAAAGAAGTTCTGTCACTGTTGGGACCCCTGTCATAATCAATGTGCTGTGTAAAAACAACAAAAGGGTTTAGTCATTGTTGGTATCGTACCCTGTCATTGCAATCCCAGTACTGTTGATTAGCAAAAAAATGGGTTGTGTGCTGTCTCTGTTGTTACCCCTGTCATTGTAATCCCTGGGCTGTATATTATTAAAAAAGGATTCTGTCATTGTTGGTAGCCTTGTCATTGTAATCCCTTTGCTGTTTACTAGCAAAAAAAGGGTTCTGTCAAAGTTAGTATCCCTGTCGTAGTAATAGAAAAAGAAACATAGAAACATAGAATTTGATGGCAGATAAGGACCATTTAGCCCACCTAGTCTGCCCATTTTCTCTACCTGTTTCATATACCGCAGATCCTAAATGATCTGCAGCTTACCCTCTCATTCCTATCACTAGAGTTTCTTTATGTCTGTCCCATGTGTTTTTGAATTCCCCTATCATTTTTGCCCCTACAATCTCTGCCAGGAGGCTGTTCCATGGATCCACCATTCTTTCCATGAAATATTACTTTCTCACGTTACCCATAATTCTACCCCTCTCAATTTTCCTATTATGCCCCTTGTTCTCAAACATATTTTTTTTAAAGATGCTACTCTCTTGTATGTTATTTACACACTTGAGGAATTTGAAAGTCTTTATCATACCCTCCTGTCTCCTTTCCTCCAGGGAATACATATTGAGATTCTCCAGTGTAGCTGGGCATGCAGTCATGCTCTGACTCCCAAGTCTAGACCCATGTCAAGAGTCTGACTAGAGCTGATCAGCCATGAACTTTAAAGTAATCAGGCAGGCAGCAGAGAGACTTTTGTGTTCTGTTTTTTTATTTATTATTGTTGCTTGTCTTTATTGTGTTACTTTATGTGCAGTGTGAAGGTCACAGTACATGACAAGAAGGAAGGGAATCAGGTCAGGATCAGGAAACAAACAAGAATAAATATTATCTCTGAACTTTTAGTTCAACAAGCCTCTCATCCAGAGGTAATTTCTTGAACTGGACTATGGTGGGTGCTGAGGGGGTGGTGGAAGAGAAAATTTATCAACTATGACTTTTTTTGTTAGAATGGAAACCACAGAAGGAAATTTTAATTCACACTGCCTCTTTGTATGGATGTGGCAGTCCTGTTGCCCTGACTGAAAAAAATATGTATGCCCCAGTGTACTTGGCATACCAGTGGCTATGCCCTTCACCAGGAAAGGGATTTAGCTGCTGGAATTAGAATTGGAGTCGGTAGAGGAGAAGCCAAGTATTGAGAATGGTGTTTCTCTGATGGAACACATGACAATCCTTGACCTAATGGAATCCAGTATGAGTCCTTCTTCTGTTTCCCAGAGGGCAATCACTGTAGAGCTGCAAAATTAAACAGTTCATCCATGATTGTCCTGTACTCCAGAACTGCAAAATCCCCCAATGATCTGGCTAATCATTTGGTGAATCAGTGAAGCAGAACTTCCAGATACTGGAACACAGATTGACAGCACACTCAACTTCCCTGGCCTTTTCCAAATTCCTCCCTGTGTGGGAGAGGAAGTGGAGGCAGGACAGGCTAAGGAGTACGGAAATTGAAGAGATTAATAGCTGGATTAAGGGGTGGTGTCAAAACGTGGGATATCACCTTGTAGGAGGTTTGGGGGGATTTCTGGGACAGGAGAAACTTCAAGGGTGATGGACTTCACCTAATGAGAGAGGGGGGTCAGTGCACTGGGCAGACATTTAATGTCTACCTCAGATGTTTAAACTGATTATGGGGAAGTCCAGGTCCAGGGGATCCATGGTGGATGGTGAGAAGTAGAGCCTATATACCGTAGTACCCCCCATCAAGGGGACGGTAGCAGCAAAAAGTGTACAGTGAACACATCTGGGTTTACTGAACCATGGGAAGGGGCAGTGGTGAGGGGGAAAACAAACATCAAAAGCACAAACAAGAGGGGAGAAAACATAACAAGCAGAAGGACAGTAGCATAAATAAAGTAGGGGTCAAATGGAAGGGTGTATGCCTGCATGCAAGGAGCCTAGGTAATAAACTCAGTGAGCTCCAGGCACTGATTGCAGACATTGAGGTGGACTTTGTGGTGGAGGAGAGATGGAGAACAATTAAGGGAGATATTCTTGAGGCACTGAAGGCATGCATAAGACCAATAACAAAGAAAAACAAGTTTAAGAGATCACTGTTTGTTCTCAAATAGGGTCAGGGAAGTGGTTAGGGCTAAAAGAAGGCCTTCTATAAATACAGGAAAAAGTGGGGGGTGGTAGAATGGGAGGATTATAAGAAAACAGGGAGGCAAAGAGGCATGTCAGGGAGGCAAAAGCAGACAAAAAGCTATGTATTGTGGATACAGTCGAGCACAGAGAAAAACAGTTTTTCAGATATATTAGTGGAAAAAAAGGGAATTGCTCAGCTAGTTGTGGGGTAGGGTGCTAGAGGAGGATTGGCAAAAGGTGCCATCCTGAATGACTACTTTTGCTCAGTATTTACTAAGGAAGACTATGGGTCCTTGCCAGAGAGTGACATCAAAGCAGCCACAAAGGAGTCCTGGTAATGAGACAGTCATTGCTTACTAGTAAAAGGATCCCAAAAGGGCCTGCAGCCCTTATGATAGATAAGGCCCCAGGAGCAGATGGGTTACATCCAAGGATACCATATTTAGGGAATTAACAACAGAGATGGCTGAATCACTGAATGGGCTGTTCAACAGCTTACTTAGGTCTGGGGACATCCCAGGGGGAATGGATGATTGCAGTCATTCTACTGCTTTGGGTGGGGGTTAAGGATCAATCAGGGAACCACAGGACTGCCAGTCTGACCTCTATCATGGGGAAGCTGATGGAATCACTGATCAAAGAGGACCTTGTAGACTACCTGAAGAGCAACAGACACCAGAATAGTAAACAACACAGTTTCATGGCAGGAAGGTCTTGTCAGACTAATCTGATAGTTTTCTTTGACTCGGTGTCAAAGGAAGTAAACATGGGCCATGCTGTGGACTTGTACTTTGACTTCAGAAAGGCTTTTGATTTGGGACCACACAAAAGATTGCTCAATTAGATGAAAGACACGGGTGCATCTAAAACCATAGTGAACTGGGTGGTTGTTGACTGGCTAGAAGAGAAGCAGCAGAAAATGGTGGTAAAACAGGTTAAATCAGAGGAGAGGAAGGTTACAAGCAGAGTTCCACAGGGGTTTGTCCTAGGTCTGCTCTTCTTCACATGTTCATTAGGGACAGAATCCAGGCAGGTTGTGTCTCTTCACAGATGACTCAAAACCATGTGGGAGGGTAGATAGTGAAGAGGGATATAAGTTATGCAGGGGGATCTACTAAAACTAGAGGGGTGGTCAAAGGTCTGGCAGTTAAGATTCAGTGCCAAAAAGTGCAAGGTAATCCACCTAGGGAAAAAGAACCCGTAGATTGAGTACTGAATGGGAGGGAAGAGACTTACCATTACAGACGAGGAACAAGATCTGGAAGTTATCATCAGCAACCCCCTTAAACTAATGAGCCAGTGCAGCAAGGCCTATAGCAAAGCTAACAGGATACTGGGATATATTGGAAGGGGTACTGATAGCAGATGAAAATATGTAATACTTCCCTTCTGCAGATCCATTCTGAGGCATCACCTGGTGTACTGTGGCCAGCTCTGGAGTCCTGACCTAAGCAGGGACAAGGCTAGGCTCAATACAGTGCAGCACAGAGTAACAAAAATGATTCTGGGTTAGCAGGGAAGATCCTATGAGAAGCACCTCAAGGCACTAAATATGTGCTCAATGAAAACTAAAAGGGAGAGTGGAGATATGATAGGAACCTTCAAGTTCCTTAAAGGAGTTAAACAAGTGAACTGCGGGAATTATTTAGCCTGAATACCAATTCGTGATCACATGGGCACTGATGGAATTTAACTGAATGGAGGTTCAGGAGGGATATGAGGAAGTACTTCTTTACAGAATGGGTTGCGGTACCTTAGAAGAGTCTGTCAGTTAAGTGGTGGGTGCAAACACAATCAGGAGATTCAAGCATACCTGGGATAGAATAATGGGAATATTGACCACCCGGAGTGACAGGACCAAGGTGGAGAATGTGGAGAGGACAGGGGGGATTAGTACCCTGGAGAAATAATAGGTTCCAGGGAAGGTTCCAGGGATTATAGGGAACTTGGTCAGACTGGATGAACATCTGGTCTTTTTCTGCCATCATTGTCTATGTTTCTATGTTTCTTACTGACACTCCAAGATGTATTTCTGGCCTGAACTGGAAAAGCTGGCTGTATTCTATATATCATGCCAATGATTCTTGAATGTCCAGTCAAAGTGTGTCTTCAGTTCAGTGGCTGCAGTTGTAAGTGGCACATATACATGACTAAGTATGAAGAATGTTGAAATGCTGAAGTTCCTAAAAATGAGCATGAGTAATTTCAGTCAACATACAGTACCTCAAAAAAACTGGAGTTCTTTATGACAGCTCAACACTTGAGAAGTTGTCTCCTGGTCCAGCCACAGGATGTGATTATACAGAAGAAAAAGTGATGTAGTACTAAGGCACATGACTTGCTAAACCAGAAACACGGCTCTTCTTTTAATGTTGCACCCTGTTCCAAACCTCACCCTATATCCTGTAATGAACACTTTCTCTTCTGGCCACTTGTCTGTTACAGGTCTTGCATTTTGGTGATTTTTATCTAGGTATTACTAGGTTACTAGTTTGTTATGGAGAAAAGTAGGCCTAGGCCCATCAAGATTGTCCCCCACCTTGTGGGATATTATAATTGCATTTCCGGCAGGTTCCCCAGAGGACAACTATCAAGACAAGTTTTAAATTGGTTTATGTTGGTACTGTTTACCAATTCCTGGGGGAGAGTGTTCCATAGGTTTGCTGCTTTTTTTGTAAAAAAATTATTCCTTTTATTAGTTTTGCCTTTGTGAATGGTAATTTGCCTGTTATAGCATCTTATTACTATGCGCCTAGTTGAGAAAGTTAGCCTATGCTGTTTCATATGTTATGGGGATTGTAATATTTTGTATAGATATAACATGTTACCTCATGTTCTTTGTTGGTATAATGAGTGTAGCCCTGTTTCTTGTAGTCTTCTTGGGTAGTCAAATGTGGCAAGGCATGGTACCATTTTGGTTGCTCACCTCTGCACCCTCTCTATTCCTGAGATATCACCTTTTAGATAAGGACTCCAGAAGGGGGATCGGTAATCCATGTATGATCTCACATAGGCATGGTAAATTGGGATGATGCGTTGTTCAGTCCTTGTGACAAAGGTACACTTTATTGTTTTAATTAATCCATTAGTGTATGTGTTACTTTTGCACAGTGGCTAGCCGAGGAGAGTTTGTTGTTTACTAGTACACCTAAATTGCTTTCACTTTTTGTTTTTTTAGGGAGGTATTATTAAGAAGGTAAATTTGTTCTGGATTACTTTTTTCCAAAATGTAGCACTGTACATTTTTCAAAGTTGAAATGCATAGAATTACTTTCTGCCCAATGCTTGATTGTTTTGAGATCCATAGTCATAGCCTCCATGTGCCCGAGTTATCAAATCTTCCCCCAAATTTGGTTTCATCAGCAGTTTAGATAAGGTGTTGTCTGAATTAATCTGCATGTCACTTATATAGATATTGAATAAAGTGGGACCTAGTACCGATCCCTGGGGCACTCCACTGGTGACTAACCCAGGGTTGGAAAGAAAGCCATTGATTCTGACTCTCTGCGATCTATTTGAGAGACAGCTATTGATCCATTTAACCAAACATGCTGAGAACCCAAATGATGACAACTTATTTATTAGTTTGTCATGTGGGACTTTATCAAAAGGCCTACTGAAGTCCAACAGGATTACATCCATTGTGATGTTTATATCTAATTTCAGACTTATATCATTATAGAAGGTGATCTTATTAAATGTGCAGGAGTGACCTTGCCTAAAACCATGCTGGGTTTGATCTGTGATGTTTAATAATTCAATTTCCTTTTCTAAGTATGATTTGATAATTCTTTCCATGACCTTACAGATTACAGGAGTTAAACTAATGGGTAATGAGTAATGGGTCAGTAGTTTTGGGCATGAGATTTATTACCTTTTTTTAAAGATTGGGATAACTGTGGCTTGTGACTAATCATAAGGAATTTGATTACTGCTTAATGATTTATTGAAAATGAGTGATAAGGGATAAGCTAGCGCGTCCATAGTTTCTAACAGAAATTTAGCATTAATATTGTCAGGTCCAGTGCTAGTATCTTTCTTTAGAAATGACATGGCTTAACAAACTTCCTCTGGTGAAATATTGTATTTTAAACTAGGTCCATCTATTAGTGAATAGACTGAATTCTGTGAGGTCTTTTTTGAGAAAACAGAACAGAAGTAATCATTGAAATGTTTAGCTATATCTTTGTCTCTTGTAAAGGTGTTCTCACTGCTAGCTATGGAGCCAATTACATTAGAATTAGATTTTTTGTTGTTGATATAGGAAAAATGTTGCTTCTGATTGTTTTTGGAATGAGCTAACCTAAATTCAAGATTACTTTTGGATTTTTTTAATCATATTTTTTATAGTTCGTACTGATGTTTTTGTATAGGGTGTACATCCCTGCCATATTTGTAGTGTCACTAGATTTCAGTTTCTTAAAAAGTATTTTTTTTTTGTTGTTAATCTGTGACATTATAGACGTGTTCATCCATCTGGGGATTTTTCCTTTTTTATTGTACCTTCTTTTGTTTTCAATATGCTTTGATTCTAAATTGTATAATATAGACTTAAATAGGGCCCAGGCTTCTTCAGCAGTAACGTTATATAGGGCCTCATCACAGTTTATTTTTGCTAGTGCTGCTTTAATTCAATTGAAATCTGCTTTATCATAATTTTTGAAAACTGAATAATTCACCTGAGGCTTAACTTTGTAAGATATATTGAACAAGATTGAGAGGTGATCACTGTTACCAAGTGGGGCCTTTAGCTCAAGGTTGAATATTTTTCCTTCTGTGTTAGTAATAAGTAGGTTGAGGATGCTGTTCCCCTGGTTGTTTGGGTTATAAGTTGTTCTAGTCCTAACTCAATAAGGGTAGTGATCACTAGTTTATCTGGTTGGTTAGAACCCGTTAGAGTTTGACAGTTAATATTGAGCATGTTGAAATCCCCCAGAATGATTCCATCTCCCCTATCAGAAAAGTGTGAAATGTCCTGCAGTAGTTGGATAGTGTAATCGAGGATCACTGGGGGGAGGGAGTGATAGCAATTTCGCAACATAATTTGGGGCTGTTTCTTAAGTTGTATATTAACCAAAACTGTTTCAGTGGTTGAATCAAGTTGGATTTAATGTGATGAAATTTCTAGGTTGACATATATGCAAACTCCACCCCTTACTCTCCTTGGTCGATCCTTGTGATACAGTTTGTACCCAGCCATTTATCCAAGATGAATGTTTGTCCCACCATGTTTCTGTTACTGCTATTATGTTGAATCCTATGTCGGTACACCTAGCTGCTAATTCTGCTAATTTGGCATTGTTTAAGGATTGTGCATTTAGTGAAAGGATCTTATTGCATTTGATTTTTTGTTGTTGATATAGGAAAAATGTTGCTTCTGATTGTTTTTGGAATGAGCTAACCTAAATTCAAGATTACTTTTGGATTTTTTTAATCATATTTTTTATAGTTCGTACTGATGTTTTGTATAGGGTGTATATCCCTGCCTTATTTGTTATATCACTAGATCTGAGTTTCTTAAAAAGTATTTTTTTTTGTTAATCTGTGACATTATAGACTTGTTCATCCATCTGGGGATTTTTCCTTTTTTATTGTACCTTTTTTGTTTTCAATATGCTTTGATTCTAAATTGTATAATATAGATTTAAAGAGGGACCAGGCTTCTTCAGCAGGAAGGTTATATAGGGCCTCATCACAGTTTATTTTTGCTAGTGCTGCTTTAATTAAATTGAAATCTGCTTTATCATAATTTTTGAAAACTGAATAATTCACCTGAGGCTTAGCTTTGTAAGGTATATTGAACAAGACTGAGAGGTGATCACTATTACCAAGTGGGGCCTGTAAGCTCAAGGATGGATATTGTTCCTTCTATGTTAGTAATAAGTAGGTTGAGGATGTTGCTCCCCCTGTTTGGTTGGGTTATAAATTGTTCTAGTCCTAACTCAATAAGGATAGTGATCATTAGTTTATCTTGTTGGTTAGAACCTGTTAGAGTTTGACAGTTAATACTGGGCATGTTGAAATCCCCCAGAATGATTGCATCTCCCCTATCAGAAAAGTGTGAAATGTCCTGCAGCAGTTGGATAGTGTAATTGAGGTTCACTGGGGGGGGGGCGATAACAATTTCCCAAGATAATTTGGGGTTGTTCCTTGAGTTGTATATTAACCAAAACTGTTCCAGTGGTTGAATCAAGTTGGATTTCTTGTGATGAAATTTCTAGGTTGACATATATGCAAACCCCACCCCCTACTCTCCCTGGTCGATCCTTGTGATACAGTTTGTACCCAGACATTTCCTTCATCCAAGATGAATGTGGATCCCACCATGTTTCTATTACTGCTATTATGTTGATTCCTATGTTCCTATGTTGGTACACCTAGCTGCTAATTCTGCTAATTTGTCATTGTTTAAAGATAGTGCATTTAGTGAAAGGATCGTACGGCACTTAGAATTATGTTCTTGGAGAGTTGGTGCTAGAGAATTGGGGTCTGTCCCATTCTCCCCCACATTTAGTAGTTTAAATGCTTTTCTATTTGTGAAAGAATACATTTCCCAAGCATGGTGCTTCCCCTTCTGCTTAAATGCAGGCCGCCCCAGCAAAACAGGGAGGGTTTATCAGCAAACTCCTCCCTGTGTGTGATGCAGGGGATATTTTGTTTCCGGCACCATTTCCTTAACCGCTCATTAAATAGTTTTATTTTTAGAATTTTTCTGTCTCTAGCTCTGGGTACAATAAGAATCTCTGAGAAACTGATTGAACACCCCTTTTCTACCATGAGGTTATTTAGTGCCACATGGTCTTGTTTCACTTGTTCAACTGGGGTACTATCAATAGCATTGGTTCTGGCATGGGCCTCCACAAATGGGTTATGGCCAGCATGTTCTAAAATGTTGTGTGACATTAGCAAAATGTCAGCCACCTTTGCCCCCAAGAAATGACAGGACGTGGGATTAGTCTTATCCTGGTTACATACTAGTCTATCTATGTGTTTGGTAATAGAGTCTCCTAAAACAAATATCTGCCTTGATTGCATCAATGGTTTAGGAGCTAAGCTGGGTCCATGGACAGCTTTTCCACTCCAGACTGCTATCCAGGAAGACCACACAATAACAACAGACTTCTTTTCCTCAAATTTTACATTTCTGTGGTGTTTTATTTCTTTGGGTGGGGGGGCTGGCAATCTCAAGGCCAAATATTTTTTTTCTCAGACATGTTTAGTGTCTGGCTTGCTTACTGTCTGGATGGCTGCCTTTCCTGCTTCTGACAGATTTATAGATACTATGACTTTGTAAGTCCCTAATTTTCCAATAATGGTTCCACTGGTTGGAGAACTGACGAACACTATAAACAGTTTGCATTTGCTTCACTGTTTAACTTTTCTGATTATTTTGATCTCTGACTTGTACTAAAAATGTATAATGGGCCTCCAGTCTAGCCTTATATATTTCAGACCCTTACTAAATTATATTATTATAGAGCTTGAAAAGTAGTGGCACTCTGAATTGGCAAGTAATTATTCACTCTAAATACTACTTTGTTTGGTTTTTAAAATGATAAAATGTGCACTATAAGGCATATTTCTAACACTAGGGAAAACACCTAGAATAATTATACAGAAGTTAAGGATTATTTGATAGCAAAGGAAAATATTTAGTGTCTCTTTCATAAAGTACCTTATCAATATTGCAAGAGACTACAACAGAGTTTTCTGATGAATGCAGGACATTCTGACACACGTTATTTTATAGTGCTTTATTTAGTTCCAGTACAATCACTTTCAAATGCCACACTGCATAAACTATTTGTTCTCCAAAAAACATAAATAACAAACTGAACATCCTATTTCTATTTCGTCTTAATTGTCTGTTTACACATTTGAAATTATTAGCATTGCTGCCTACTTTAACATTATGAGGAAAATGTATCATGGGTCCAGCATATTTCAATCTTAGCTTTGAGACCACTGAATGTGAGAGACATAGCAATCAATATGGATGAAGTATTTTCTAAAGCAATCAGTAGTTGCATTCATGTTTTAAACTGAAACAGCCAAATACACTATCAGAACACAAAAGGATTTCAGTAATAATGGTAGCTCATTTAAAAATACAATACAGCAGAAATGTTTGTCATTTGTAATTTACTGTCACAAGAACATAAAAATGCTCTGGCACTGAGACATAGAGTAATGACAATCTGGAGTCCATTTATTGTTATGGTTTATGTATCCAGGAGTGCCCATCTGAAATTTAGACTGTCATTTACAGTGCATGTCTTACTACTCCATGTTACAGCTGGGAGAACCAAAGCACACTGCAATCACATGACTTACTCAGTTTCACAGATGAATTACATTGCTCTTTGGGACTTGATGACAGAACCTGGATTTATGGTTCCCAAACCTGCATCCCTAACCAGTATAGTATGGTGTTTTATTTATTTTATTTTATTTAGCTTTTGTTAACCGGGTAAGTGCACTAGCCATAAAATGACTATTTTCAGGCACAACCCAGGAGGGTACAGACAAGCAGAAACTTAACAGGATAACAATTTATAAGTGCTTTACATACAATGAGTTAAAGAGGATACAATATATCGGAACATACAAAATAAAACGCTTTACATACAATGAGTTAAAGTGGATACAATATATCAGAGACATATGGTATCCCGTGATAACAGCGACGCAATATCGGCGACTACAAAATAGCAACTAAAAAATCACAAAAAACAATTAAGCAACCAGTATATTAAAATGACTCATCTGAAATTGTGACTACATTTGCAATAATAGCGACTGTACAGTGCAGATTAATAGTGCTTACCTTACATCTTATAGTGCTTACCTTACATCTGTTAGTGGTTACCTTACATCTGTCCCCTTGATAAGCAAAATTTTAGTTCCGTTTCCTATTGTACATCATAAAACCCCCACCCCCAAGTAGCACAGTCAGCAAAACAACCCAACCGATATGGCAGTCGAGTTTCTCACCAGCCAAAATGGTAAGCCACTTGCGCTGTATGGGGGCTACCTTTATCGCTGAGATAAGGAAAAGTCAGAAAAAGTGTACTGGAGATGTGCAGATTCACAAAAATGTAGTTGCCTTGTGAGACTGCACACCTCTGGGGACAACGTTGTAGCTGTTATCAAGCAACATACACATGTACGTGATGCTGCTGAAATCAGTGTTAGGCATGTGATGGGTAACATAAAGACAAGAGCACACTCTACAGTGGAGACAACTGCACAGGTTGTGGTCGAGCGCATTGCAGCTGCACCTGAGGCAGTGACTGGTAGACCACCTGGCATTAGCGTGATAAAATGCACTGTGCAGCATATTCGGCAACTGGACCGTGGCTGTCCTGCAACTCCTCCCATGGTGGAGGACCTAATTATCCCCCCTGAATTCTGTATTTTGAGCTCTGGTGAACAGTTTCTACTGTATGACAGTGGGCAGGAGAAAGACCGAGTGCTATTGTTTTCTACAGAAAACAAGCTCCAATTTTTGAAGGAATGTGGGGACTGGATGCTTGATGGCACATTCAAGTTGTGTCCAGCATTATTCGATCAATTGTACTGGGTGCACATTATTCGTTCTGGAATGCTTTTAACTGCAGTTTATGCTTTAATGAGTTCCCTCAAAACAGCTTTTTATGAGAGAGTCTTTTCAAAGATTAGAACACTCATTACGAACTCTTGCCCATCAAATTCTATAATGGATTTCGAGCAGGCATCATGGAAAGCATTTACCAATGTTTTCCCAGAAACACAACTTCGTGGTTGCTTTTTCCATTTTGCACAAGCTGTGTGGAGGAAAATCCAACAGCACCCTGAGGTGAAAAACTGGTACTGCAATGACCCGGACTTTGCACTTCACTTATGAATGCTGTTATCCTTGGTGTTTGTGCCTCCTACTGATGTTATAAAGAAATTGAAATTCGAGGAGATGAAAGAAATGGATTTTTTTGTAAAACATGACTAGTTGTTACAGCCAGTGCTTGACTACTTCGAAGACACCTGGCTTGGGTGACCAAGTGGTAGAACAGGGCACAGAACAGCACATTTTCCAATACAGCAATGGAACTGCTATGCTACTACTCATATGGGGTTAGCAAGAACTAACAACAGCGTTGAGGGATGGCACAGTGGATTCAACTGCAGGTTAGGCACATGTCATCCTATCATTTGGAAACTGATCAATTGGCTCAGAGAAGAACAAAAGCTTTGTGAGATTAAAATGTAGCAGCTAATTTCTGGTACTGCATCTACTGGCACTAAAAGAAAGTACAAGGATCAGAATATTCGTATTTCTGCTATTGTGGGGCAGTAAGAGTCCCATACTACATACGAGTATTTGAAAGGATTAGCTTACAATTTTCAGATTAAGCAGTAAAGAAGAAAGCTGATTGCAGTGGGCAGCATGAAGAAGTCTTGAAGAAATAAATGAACGAAGTGCAGTGTAGTGCTGTGAATAATTGAAAGACAGCAATAAAGGTTTTCCTGGCTTTGCCAGTTTTTTTTTAAATTGTGGCAGTCGCTGTTTTGATGCTTAAGAACCTTGCCAGTTTGTTTGGATTTAAATCATTCTTTTTAGAGTTGTTCGATCACTTGTGGAAGGCTTGTTTAGTATTCCATAGTTTGCTCAGTATTAAATTGATGAAATGTTTGGAAATTATATGCCGCATTTAAATCAGGCTTTTTAGAGTTGTTTGGTCACTTCTGGAAGGCTGGTCGATAGTTTCAGTTCAGCTCAACTAGTATTAGTACTCTGACTGAGCACAATTTGATGCACCATTTTAACAATCGCGGTTTTGTAGTGTCGCCTTTACTGTGGTCGCTGATGTGTAGTCGCCCAAATTAACGTCGAGATTTTTTAGTCGCCATTTTAACATAGAACCAGACATACAGAGTAAACCATTCATAAATTCATAGATGCCTACCTATGCAATGAATAGAGAGGACCTTGGACAATAAATTATCAGGAGACATATCATATAAACAGAACAAGGTACACAAAAATAGGTAATACAACAGGAATAAATAACCATTGCGAGCAGGGGGTGTCATTAAGAAAAAGGCTGGTAAATGAAGAAAAGGGGAGCAAGCCATGAAATTAGATTATATGAGTATATGTAGGTGTAAAGGAGATGCCTGCAGTGCAAGATTGTATATGGGCAGGGAAAGGGAGCCAGAACAGGCTGAGGCAGTAAGAGGGTTATATAGAGGTGAGGAAATACTATTGTATGACAAGAGACATCAGTCGTTAGGTAGGGTGAAAGCAGGAACAGGTATCAGCAATCAGCAGATTTGAGTGCAATTTTCTTTTAAAGCATGTGTGGGAGCTAGAAAGTCTAATGTCGAGGGGAAGGGAATTCCACAGCTGTGAAGCTGCATGCTCAAATGCAAAAGTTCCTTTCCTAGTGCGGCACCTCAGCAAATTCAGAAAGGATTTATCAGCTGATCGTAGATCATGAAGTGTGTTCTGAGGAACAAGCATAGCTGCAAGACACCTAGGGGTTTGATTTTGAATTATCGAATCAATAAGAGAGCCAAGGTAGTATTTCCTACTAGCTAATGGAGAGAGCCAACCAAGATCATTATAAAGTTGACAGTGGTGTTTAAGCCGAGGAGCAGAAGAGGCATAGCGACATATGTTATTATACGTAATATCCCATCTGACTAGGTCAGTTTTATGAGCAGCCCCAAATAAGGAAGCCCCATGTGTTAGGGCGGGGAGCAGAATCCCCCTTGCAATGGCCATTTTAGCCAATGGCATGAGCATATAACTAGTCTTATATGCAATACCCAGTTTGGAGTTGACAGCTCTGCAAACAGACTGTACATGAAGATTAAGATCAAAAGATTGATCTAGCAGGATACCCAGGTACTTGAACGAGGTCACACATTCCAATAACTGACCTTCTAAGTCCTGCATTGTCAACGCTGTTGTGCAAACCCAGAGCTTTGGGGCTGATCCAAGCAGCATGGCTTTAGTTTTGCTAGTGTTGACAGCCAGTTTATGGTCGTATAGCCAGTTTTGGATATTGTTAAAGTCAGAGGAAAGGGTTGTATTGATAGTGTCTATATTAGTAGAACTTGTATAGATGACAAGATCATCAGCATATAGAATAGCAGAGCAGGATTTTAGAGCAGCTCCAATGTTATTTAAATAAAGAGAGAATAGGAGGGGCCCTAGGATGGAGCCCTGAGGTACACCAATGTTAATGATGGTACTGTCCGATAGAGAGGAATTAAATTTCACCACTTGAGTTCTATTTGTCAGGTAGCTTTCTAGCAGTCAACAACAGAGGAGGAGAAATGCAGGTGTCGAAGTGAGGAGAGAAGCAAAGTGTGATCAACAAGGTCAAAAGCCTTTGTGAGGTCAATAAAGACAGCCCCAGTCAGATTGCCAGTATCCATTTTTGAATGAGTGTGTGTGGTGAATTTAAGGAGTGCAGTCGTTGTGCTATGTCCTTTCCTGAAGCCATGTTGGGTATCTGAGAGCAGACTGCTCTTAAGTAGATAGTCAGTTGTCTGAGTTGCGATACTTTTCTCCAAGATTTTGCTCAGTACCAAGAGTATGGCACTTGGTCAGTAGTTCATGACAACCCTAGGATCCCATTTTTTAAGTGCAGGTGTGATCCAAGCAGCTTTCCAGAGGTCAGGGACCATTCCACCTGAAAGTGATAACGTATAAATTTTGGCCCACAGTATTGCAATAAGGGGAGCTGCAAGTTTCAAGAGGTGGGGTTCCAGGGAGTCTGAGCCAGAGCTGGTATGATCAGAGATGGACCTCAGGAGCTTCAGGACTTCCTTTCTAGACACAGCCTTAAAATAGAATGAAGGAGTATAAAGAGGCACAGGGGACAACACTTCCAGCTTATCCAGACAGGTTCCTGATGAGGAGTGGGAGGACACTGCAGTGGGATTGAAGGAAGAGGTATATTGGGAGAGATCAGAGAAATGCAGGTTTAAAGAATTAGCTATGGTTTGTGAGTCACTGCAATGCACATCATTTGTCAGCATATCACCAGGGGTAGTTGACTGTGAGGATCCTAGGAAGGATTTGATGTGTGACAAGAATTTTCTGGGATCATTGGCCGAGTTAATCAGTAGGTCTTTACAGTACTTGCTCTTAGCAGCTCTGACTTGTCTTTTACATGAATTCTGTAGTATACAGTAAAGCGATGAAATCTGTTTGCTGGCCTGATATTTTGTAGCGCTTCCAGGGTTTATCTCTAAGGCACAATGTTTTGAGCAAGTCTTTGTTTAGCCATCTTGTTTGTTTACCCCTCACTCTCTGGGTGACCTTTGGGGCATGTTTACATTGAATCGTAAGGAATTTAGTGATGAAGAGGTTAAGAGTGTCCTGATAACAGTGTGATAGATAGATCTCCGAACAATCAATTCTGGAGACGTCATACAAAAATACCTCTTGGTATAGGTGAGCAAAGTTTGTGACAGTGATGAGACGTGGTGGAGGAGATGGAGGTGCCCCCAAGGACAGGATGCAGAAATTAGGAGAGTGGTCAGTTAAGGCATCAGCAAGAGTACCAGCGGCTGAGATATGTTCGATCCGGTTTACCAGCACCCAATCCAATAGTGTGCCTAGTGGTGATGAAGACAGACTTCTAGTTGGCACTGTTACCATCTGATGCAGGTTGTAGCTATGAGTCAGAGATTGAAGAGAACTGAGAGCTGCCCAAGCCAGTTTAAGTTTAGGTCCCCTAAGATGACAACCTCATTATGATCAAAATTATGAGAGGTATTTTCCAACAGGTGCTGTAGACCCACAATCCCTCCCGCTGTGGGGTTATATGCACAAATAACATGCTTCCCTCAGAAAAAACATGACTACCTTCTGAATCCAAGAAAGATGAAAATTCATTGATTTGTATTTATTCTTTGGTAACCAAATAAGGCCCACTAGGCCCAAGGTCCATTTTTAGGAGCAACCTAGTGGCACTGGGGGACATTAAGTGACTTGATTAGGATCATACAGAATGCAAGTGGAGGTTGTGGAAAATTAATCCCAGGTCTGCTGGATGTACCAAGATCATTCATAAGCTTGTTATTTTAACCTCTAGGCTATACTGCCAGCCCCAAGTTGAAAGTGCAATGAGTTTATGCTTTGTTTTTAATTTACTTATTGGAAGCTGATTACAACAACTGCCTTTTGAATCCCACCAAAAACATAATGTTGCTATTTTTATGATGTTCTTGCATGCATTACATTATCCACAACAGAAAGAGCTTGAATTTTAAGTGTATTTTACTTTTTGTGTTTTACTAGTAGATAATCAAATACTGCTAATGGTCTGCATCATGAATTCAATCATTATTATGGACTTTTATGTGTAACATCCAAATTCTGCTGAAGTGCAAGCCAGTACTGCTTTGCTAAAAAACTGAGGTTCAGCTGTAATGCTTCACAGAAGCATATTGTTCTTTTTATGTTTCTTTGAGGGTCTCTACGTTACATTCTGACAGGTATACCTTCACTAATCAAGCTCTCCACATGCCACTAATCCCTGAGAGAAATGTTCAATAGGGCAGAATAAAAGCAATACAATATCAAATCGGACTGGTTGTTTTCTATAGCTGTGGAAACCTGTGATGTTAATTAACAATTCAAACAGCAATCACATCAATGCCATAAATGTTACAGTTGGAATGTGAGCTAAAACACATTTCAATGCATTGTTTGGTTTCATTCCCAGCAACATTTTAGACACAAAGTTAGAGTTGTTAAAACATTTGACACCTTTTAGTGTAACATATATGCTGTACTGATATTACAGTATGCAAAATGTGTACAGTATATATTATGGCTAATAAAAGGCATCAAACTATATTGCAACTTTAGTTTACATGTACTGTATCAATATGGCAACTAACCTTAACATCTGAAATTCTGAAACACTGATGCAAAACATGGGCCTTAAAACACTTTAGCTGATTAGTAGTAATGTGCAAAGCCGGACAAATTTGCTGTGTGGATTAATTCACAAATTTACCTAATTTCACAAATTATTCTGCCACACAAAGTCAGAACTTCATGGCGAGTTGACAACTCTGTGAAAATACGAAGTCATAACTGTACCATGGAGTTAGAAACAGAGGTGTAGTGTCCCAGATCTGCAAAGGTGAAGTTTGCACTGTGTATGGGATTGGAGATCACATGTTGCTCAACAGTGTATAAGGAGGTAATATATTGCTGAATAGCCTATAGGACATGGAGGGGGCTGTCTCTCACTGCAGTGTTGTGAAGACAGAGTAGAGAGAAGTGCACATGCTTTTTCTGAGCAAGAAAAACATTTCAATTTATATCAAAACCAAACTATTTGGATTCCAAGTTGCTCCCAAATCATTGTGGAGTATCTAGTGCTCCTAAATTTGTTTTTGTTTCACGGGCGTAGTCGTGTGGGGTCACAATGGAGCTAACTTGCTTGTCATAAATTAATTGTATTTCCCTCCCCCCACCCTTGCTCTCTGTCTCGCTCAAGAATGTATGACATCTGCAAAAGATTATTCCTTACCTCTGTCAGTCCTTTCTAATTGTTGTGGCTTGAAGAAAATGCTAACTGGTGTTTTGCTTGGATTCACGAAACCTGGTAAAGTATGACATATGTAAGTTATGGGTTAAACATTCTAGTCTGTTTTGTGTGGGATTTGTTATTGTCTTATCTATGCTAAAAAAACCAGAACACTGTCATGTAGAAAAACATTAATACAGAAAAAGTATTTTTTGGGTACATGCAGTAACATGGGATTAAAAAATATAAGCTCTTTCAGTTTTAAAATGCTTGCTCTTCCTAATGCCCTACCTTGCACGTCTGAATGGAGGTGAGCTAGAGTTTTGGGAGTAGTTTTGAATGACTATCCTAGTTTGAAAGGGTCTGTGATGAAAACATATCACAGCCTTACTTCACTACCGAGTGTTGACTGAGCAAAGAAAGTACCATGTTAGTGGTTCTGTTGGCATGCTTCTCCCTAGGGCTAGAAGATAGGAATGTCATGGGTTCTTGTCTTACACCAGGAACCTAAGCTACTACCCAGTACCGACACTGTAGTGCACTATTAAGGGGCATTACACTGTTGAGAAACAAACCTTGGATTGGTATGCCTTTCTTGCCATCCATATGCAAATTAATAATGAGCAACATTCTGTTCCTAGTAATGTGCTATATTTAAAAAAAATGAAATTTTCTAAGATGTTTTTCCTTGCACTGACTTTGTCAGGTGTTACCGAGCCAGTACTGACAACTGTGTGTGTATACTGGTACCTGTCATGGCTCTCCATAAATTTAGAGCCCTACAGTCATCAGTTCACTGGAGGCCCCAAAACTGTAAAGCTGGCCCTGCTTGGGGGGTAGGATCGATGAACCTCTTGGTTGCAGGGAAGGTGGAGTGAAGGGCCTACTAAGAGTGCTTGAAGCAAAAGTAGCTGGTCTGGCTTGGGAATCAGGCCTGTTGATGTGCCATGTGGGGGAAGTAGAGCGATGAGCCTCTTGGTTGTCTGGTGGGGATGGGTTTGGACTGAAGGGCATACTGTTGTGTATGGGGGTTTGTGTTGTGGGGGAGCATTGTGGAAATAATGGTGCCTGTTGGTGTTGTGTGCTGAGGGGGACTTGGAGCTGAAGCCAAGCTTACTAGTCTGGTTTTTGGATTCAGCTTAAGTATGGCTTGGTGGTAGGATTGGATTAATGTACCTCCTGGTCAGTTGGGGGGGTGGAGTGAAGGGCCTACTTGGGGGGAGGGCCTTGAAGTGAAAGGAACTGATCTGGCTTGGGAATCTAGCCTGTTGGTGTTGCTTTTTATTTTATTTATTTAGTTTTTGTTGACCGGGTAAGTGCACTAGACAAATTCTGCCTATTTTCAGGCACGATACAGATGAATGCCAACTGACCTTGAACCAGATGTAGCTGTTGGTGGTATTTTTGGGGAATGGGGGGGGATTTGGCCATGGGACTGGGAAACTCCCCTTCTTGCCAGTAGGGAGAACCTATAGCCATCCTTCTGATTCTGTTGGCACACTTTGCAAGCTGTGTGAGAGGCCTTTCGGCACCATGCATTTCTCCTTAAAGTTGAACAACCATAATTTGCATATGCAGTCCATGATGCTTTGCATTCTGGGGGCATGTGTGATTTTGTATTTCTTTGAAACTTGGCTTCTTGGCCAAATGCCTTTTGGGGTAAGCATTGTCTCAGTGCTTGCGTACAGTGGTTCTTCATCCAGCTGATGGTCAGTCTTGGTGATGGAGGCAGAGAGGATGGACATGGAAGGGGTGGGGTGCAGGTCTCCCCTTTAGCCTTGGTACTGATGGAGGCCAAAGCATTTTTTGATACAACAGAACATATAGAAGGAAAGATGGTAACTGAGGAGCCTGAAGAAGATGGGTATATACCAATTATGAATGATACAACAGTTTCAGACATTCATACAAGGTCTAATAATGAGATGGCTGAATATGACACTCTGCCATCTTTATTACTACAGGAAAAATGCATGTTTGAAAAATGACAGACTGAATTGTATCTGGCGATGTGGAAAATTTGTTCCAGCACAGTAACTCCCCGTGAAACTCTGAATGCCAACATAATGCCTATCGACACCACCTCTGCATGTGCATGCAAACTAAAAGATGGACCGGAGCTGCAGAAGCAACAAATGTCACGTACCAATGTTATTTAACAAACTAACAGTAATGTGCAGGACAATGCTATGGTGTTTATGTTTTCTGCAGCTAACAAGGCTGGAAGAGAGGCTCAACCCTCCATGTCCCTGACCCAGCTGCACGAACCAGTAAAAGAACATAACTGTTGGCTGGTGGATGAGAAAGCCATCCTCTTGGCTTGGAATGCAAAAAAGCAGAAAGATAAGAGTGCATCTGATGTTGCTAGGGATACAGGCGTGGCTCCACAAATTTTACTGAAAACACTACCTCTGAGGCTGGTGGTTGTCCAGTAGTGGGAAAATACGGTGCGAAACTGCAAGATCGAAAACAAGGTGTTGGTAGGGCAGAGTTAGACTCAGGAATGGCAACTACAGGTACAAGTGTTCCTGGACTAAGACTTGCCCCTAAAATTATAAAACAACAAGGGGAGGTTACTGGGACAGACTTAAAGGAACCAAATCAAGCCAAAGCAGTGCTGGAAACTGAAACAGAAAATAAAACATTTTGGAAAAAATGTTACGTGACTACCAAGTTGATGAAAATGGAGAGAGGGGAGACAGCAGATGCTGCACAAACTCACAAACTGAATGGTCTGAGGATGATGAGGTGGCTAGAGATCACAATAAAAGAAACCCTGATAGCCACACAAAACAACTTACAGTGACAGCAGCCATACAAATGGCATTTGGAGTTACAGAGGTGGGAAATCAAGAAGATGCCTGGTCCCCTGAAAAAAACATTAAAAGAAGTAGGGTGGAAGCAGAATGAAATGGGGGTGGACCCCAGATTGGACTGTAGGGGTATTGTCTCAGGGAGCTTCACAGTGGAACCGCATGAAAATCATGGAACAGTCTAAGCAAAGATATGAAAAATGTAATCAATCCATGCCCATTATTATGGCTAAGGAAACAAGTTTAATTTCAGATGGAGCTAAAAGTAATACTGCTGGGTCAAGCAAAATTGATCCCACAGGTAAAGCTACTAGAATGAGGCCCTCAGGAAGGAAAAATCAGACACAAATTATATCAGGAGTGGAAGAAGGGACACCTTCTGATACACCCACTACCCGACCTCTATTATCAGAACTGTTTAAAAAAAATCAGAGCCACTGTCACAGCACAATGCAGTTCGGTTGAAGTATAAAGGTGGGCCAGAAGTTAAACCTGACAGGCACTATGTGGGGAAACAGCGAATTAAGGATTCCTTTCATTTTGCACCAGTGGATGTATTTGTTTTCATACACATCTCGGGGGAGGACACTTTTGATATTAGTTTTCGGACACCACAACTGTTAGAAACATTTTGGACCAGATATAATTAAGTAAAGTTCTCCTGATTATGGACCCCATTTATTGTGATACCTCTAATGAATCCTTTAATAAAAATGGTAACTATCATGTTTCATAATGAAAGCATCCCTGTTGATGACATATATCATTGGTTACAGCAAAGATGTGAGATCTTGAGCTCCCCTGAAGCCATCTTTGACCTAGAACAATTCTGGACTGAGGGACAGAATTTCAAGGTTAAACTGAGACAAACAGAAGAAGGCATCGGCCACCTACCCAAATGTTTCTTCCTGGGCTGGGATAGAGTAGTCTGTTTTTATAGTGGGCAGCTAAAAGCCTACTATAGATGTGGGGCCAGAAATTATTTGTCAAGTGTATGTGACAAACTGCGATGTAGTCTATGTAATGAGATTGGGCATATTAGTTTTCAGTATGCAAACCACACCCAATGTAGTTTATGTGAAGAATATGGTAGCGTTTACAAAGATTGTCCTGGGGCAGTCTCAAACAAACATAATACTATGAACCAGGATGATTTAATTGACAAGGCTCAAGCATATTTACAGAATCTAGCAAATGGCTCCCAAGATGTACCAGTGGACATCACCACTAATACTGAACAAAGGCCGAATTCTCAAGAACCAGAAGATCAAGGCCCCCACAGCAGGAAACAGATTATACCAATATGTCTGCACTGACACCTGTCGGCTATTGAGACCCACAGAACGCAGTCTCTCAAATCTCACAGATGGACATGCCCCCCCCTCAACAATGGATTACATTACAGTCCACATGACAAGTGACAAGAGCAACAGCTCTGTCGGACACTCAAGACAAATTGGAGACAGAAACCCCCTTTGATGTTCTGTCTTCTGCATCTTGGAGAGATTCAGTAATGGAGGAGTAGATCTCTGATACACAATCTGTACACTCAGAGACCATATCCTTTGGAGATAAAAAATATGCTGGGAAGAAGAAGAAAAGGAAAAAATGCATTAAGTATCACACTGTCATTGCGTCTATTAACTGCCATAGTCTTAAACCAGACAAAATTACAGTGAGTATATCAATGTGCTAGGGATAATGCTGTTGACATACTCTTAGTACAAGAAACATGGATGGGATCCCCTGCACACTTGGGGAATTTCCATTTAGATTGGCTAAGGGGCCAGTCGTATTGGTCTTTCGGGACTGATAAATCAGATGGTGATGGCACACGATTTAATGGGACTAGATTTTCCTTTTTTAAGTTAATTGATTTCTGGCCAGTTCAGGTTTTGATTATTGATGGTTACTGGAATGAGGAACCATGGAAGATTATTAATATCTATGCCCTCCAATCTAAAGCAGACAGAGTTCAAACAATTGAAGCAATACAACCATTTTTAGCAACAGCTAAACTATTTATTTTTGGAGGAGGCTTCAACTGTATGATACAGATTCCAAAAGGGCAGGAATCATTAAAAAAGTATATTGTGAGTCACATGCCATTAGGAAATGTGTATTGACTGCAGAGCTAAGTAACAGTTTGGAGTCTACAAGTAAGGGTCCTTGGTTTACATACCATAGAGCTACATATGCTACTCAAATTGATTATATACAGTATGCCTTTCTGCTTCTTGGATTGTTTATTCCATAGATATTATACCAGTTGAGTTCTCTGATCATCTAATGAAAAAAGCAAGAAGAAACATGGATATACCACCTAAAATGTCTAGGTGGAGATTAAACATCAGTTAACTGCTTGATGGATAATACAAAAAGTACAGGATTTGTTTTATGCATGCGCTTCAGTATATGAATTATATGATGATGTTGGAGACTGGTTGCACAATACAAAAAAAAAGATATAAAACTCCTGTCAATCTCTGGGTAAAAGGGCAGCTCAGTCTCAGTTTTTCAAATATTTAAAATTATGTTCACGCCTACAACATCTGATGTCGTTAGTTCCACAGAAAACAGCAGATCTTGGGTCACAAATACAGGAGGTTAAGAAGGAAATGCAGGGCTTACATTATTGTAGGGCCAGTACTTTATGGGCAGAACTCTAATATGGAACAAATAAAATGCCCTTTACCAAACCCTGTGAGGCATGTAAACGGAGAAAAATTATAACTACTATTCAAGGTAAGATAAATGAGAAACGAGAATTGATCACTTCATCCAATGGTCTTACTGAGATAATAACCAACTACTGTATCTGGATTCCTCCCCTGCTCATCCACCTACAGATTTTAATATGTTGCAATATCTTTCCCCTCTTAGGAAAGCCCAGCTGAGTCCAGATTAGGTTATAACTTTAGTGTCCCCTATTACAGTTAGAGAAGTGGTGGAGGTAATTCAATCCCTTAATAACTTGATGATACCAGGAGAAGATGGTTTGCTGGCAGAATTTTATAAGTGTTTTGTATCTGAAATTTCTAAATGCTGACAGAAGATGTTTATTTGAATCTTAAATTCAGAAATTCCAGAGTATTTTACTAAGGGTCTAATAATTCTTTTTGCATAGGAAAGGTGATAAAATAGAATACAAAACTAGAGACTGATAATTCTTTTAAAAACAGATTTCAAGATCTTATAACAAATCCTACATATTCAACTACAAATAGTAGCTACAACTCTAATACACCCCACTCAGTTTTGTGGCTTACCAGAATGCCGCATTCCTCATCCATAAATCATTTTAAGTGAAATATGGTAATTTTATCAGAAAAAATGATGTGACATGCTTTTTCCTGTCTTTAGATCAGCAAAAATCATTTGACAGGGTTGATCACAAATTCTTGTTTCTAGTGTTACAGATTTATGGCATACCAACAGATTTCATCCAGTGGCTGAAATTGTTATATAGTAATACTACATTACAGCCACTGATTATGGGAAAGGAGGGACTGGATATTAGGCTTCAGAGAGGGGTGAGGCAGGGCTGCCCCTTAGGTCCCCTGGTGTATATGTTCTCTCTTGATCCCTTGATTAAGATGCTATATCTAAATCATAAAACAGTAGGCTTAACTAGAAACTTTCCAGGGGATGAAGTGAAGCTAGTTCCTTATGCAGATAACACATGCCTTCTTTAGAAAGATCCTGAAAGTATTAAAGAAGCAAAAAAGGAATTGCTAAAATTTTCTGATGTATCTAATTCTAAATTAAATATAGAAAAATGTGATATATTACAATTAGGCAATCAGAATTTTGAGCATAAAGAAATTGCAGATTTTCCAATAACTCCAAATCCTATCAAACTGCTGGGAATTTGGTTTGGGAAAATAGATATGGCCATGCAAAATTGGGATGGGGCCTTAAAAACTTGTGAAACCAATGTTATGATATTGAAAATTTGGAAACCCTCAACACTTAAGAGGGTGTTCATTACAAAAAATATTTCTGCTTCCTTGTATTATATATGTTGGGGCTATTTTTCCATTGCCTTTGGCTATGGAAACCTGGATATATAGCATATTGTTCCAGATGCTGTGGGGGAGCAGTCTCAACCCCATAAATAGAGGGTTTACATACCTACCAAAAAAGAAAGGTGGGATAAATGTGACTGAACCAGAGTTTTTTTCTCATTCCTTATTCTTTATGTCGTCACTAAAAATGGTTGTAGGTGGACGATTTTCCTTATCTGGTATGTGGATTTAAATTACTCTTCAAAGTTTTCTTACTAGATGTGACAATAAACCAGTGAAGTTCTCAAAATATTTACATTTGCCCTAGTTGTATAAATTGGATGTGTAAAAATACTATTAATGACATATTACCAAGGATAAAATTGAGGGCATCAACTCATAAATCTCTTTACATGCACGTTTTGGACACAGAATGCCCTATTGAGCCAGAATTTAAAGGCTGTATGCCCTCAAAAATCAAAGAGGTATTAAAGGTATTGAATGAGCCAAGGGTACCAACCAAGATTTAGGAAGTTTTATGGTTGTATTGTTATGCCAAGTTAAACATAAGGGGCAATAATAAATATAAAATGATAGAAGAGAGGTCATGTCCTTACATACATGACCCCACAATGCAAAGCATCATGGGCTGCATATGCAAATCACCACAGAATGTTATGCTGGTTCAACTTTAAGCAGAAATGCATGGTGCCAAAAGGCCTCTCACACAGTTTGCAAAGGGTGCCAACAGAAGACATAGATACATGTTTCATTCTACAAGGACTCATCAGTATGCCTCATCTGTCTGACACCCCTGTGGTGATTTGCATATGCAGCCCATGATGCTTTGTTTTTGTTAACCGGATAAGGTGTGTTAGCTATATGAATGGCTGCTTTAAGACACAACACGAGAGGTTACAAAATAGT
Source organism: Neoceratodus forsteri (assembly GCA_016271365.2). Taxonomy (NCBI): domain Eukaryota; kingdom Metazoa; phylum Chordata; order Ceratodontiformes; family Ceratodontidae; genus Neoceratodus; species Neoceratodus forsteri. The sequence goes on along the minus strand of CM057452.1, from coordinate 766,104,167 downwards.
GGTACAGAGTACATGACATGACCTGAACAAATATGGCTAACAAAGTAGTGGTACAGTACACATGACAAGATAAAGTAATGGTACAGAACACATGACAGAATCCGAACAATACTGAACAGAGACAATGCAAAGCAAAATGAGCACTTCTTAATACAGTAGGCAAGGTAAAAAAAAGAACACAAGACAGTAAAGCAAGCCAGCAGCTTACTGGTGTGATTGGGCATTTATGTTGTTGGGGAGCATTATAGAAGTAATGGTGCTTGCTGGTTGTGTGTGTGGGGACTTGGAGCTTAAGGCTTGCTGGTCTGGTTTTGGGAATCTGTCCTGTGAGTGTGGTGGGGCAGATTGATGGCTCTCCTTGTTGGTTGATGGGTGTATGAAGGTCCTGCTGCTGTGGTGGCAGGGGGTATTTTGAGTGGAAAGGACTTCTGGTGTTGCTTTGGGGGTTATTTTGGAGTGAAGGGCCTGTTGGTCTGGCTAAAGGAGCAACCAAGCCAGAGGAGCAGGCCCTTCACTCCAAGCCTCCCATCAACTATGGCCCTTCACTTTAAATGTTGGGGGGGAGGTGTGAAATAGTATTTATGTGTGGTGGTGAGGATTCACATTTAAAAATTATGTTTTGTGGTGTTAAAATGTGTGTGGACCTTGTCTGGTCGTGGAGGTGGAGATTAATAGTTTAGCTTAAATTGGAACTTTTTTGGGGTAGGGGTCCATAGTCTTGGAAGTGTTTTTGATTGAAAGGTATGCTGCAGTGTATGTTCCAGACAGGGTGGAACAAATCAGGTAGCCAATGGCCACTAAAAAAAATTGGTTTGGCTAACAGATTTCAAAAGAAACCAGCCAACTGGCCACCTGCCCATGGAAGTGCTTTTCGAATCTTTAAAAATGATGAACGTTAACAAATAGTGACTTGGCTAACAGTTTTTAAAAGGTAGGGGACAAGCTGACCTCCAGCTCACAAACTGATTTGTCCCATGCTGGTTCCAGACTAAGGGTACTGCCTGTTTCTTGTGGTGATTGAGTGGAGGGGAATTGGAGTAAAGGACCTGCTGGTCTGGCTTGGGGAATGCCCAAGCCTGACATGCAGACTCATTGCCCCAAACCCTCCACCTCTAGCCCTTAACTTCAAAAGTCAAACCATCTTGGTCTGAATCTAACTCTTTAAGATTGTTTAAACAGTGATACATTGTCCAATACTATCTGAAATATGCACTTTTAATAATTTGTTGTGCAATGCTTTGTTTTATATTTTATTTGTTTGTGTCCTACTTTTCATCCTTGCCTCAGTTTGTGTTTGGAAATTAGTTTGCTCCAACCTCACCCCACCAGCCCTTTAAATCAGCAGCCAGAAGAGCTGACTTCGGATTGCACAGACTCCTAGCATGTTTTGGTTGGGGTTGGGGGGAGTGATGGGCTTCTTGGTCTTGCTTGGGGGTGGTGTTTGGAGCAAAGGGCCTGCTTGAGTGGTCGGGGAGGGATTATGAGTGAAGGCCTGTAGTCTAGCTTGGGAAGTATATGCTCTTCTGTATCTCCAGATTCCCTCCTCTGACCAATAAGCCCTTCACTCCCCAACCCAGACCAGCATGTCCTTTGCTCCAAAACCCAGAAGTCTGGGCATTGAGCGAATGATATGCTGGTCTGGCTTGGGCTGGGTGAAGCACAGGATTGTTTAACTTGAGAACTGTAGGTGATGCAGTGATGGCCTGGGCTGGCATGATGAAGCAACAACAACTGGAGTGCTTGGTTCCACTGATGCAAATTAATAACTATTTCTGAAACATGTTTCTTTCATTAAAAATCGCATTTGTGCCAAGATAGTAAGTTTTTTCTGTTAGAGAGGAGGTACCAAAGAGTTAATATTGATGTTGTTTTAGTTTTGTTTCAAGCAAGAACTTTTAATGCAGGGCTATGTGTTTGAATACCATGCTGCTTGAAGGAACATGTCCAGAAATTATTCTTGTGACAGTTTGTGTTTAGTGTGTTCTATGTCCGACGGCATGTAGTTAGTAAAGATCTGCATTTTCCTTGGTGATTGTGTTTGTATAGTTGGAATGCCCTGTTGTTGTCGGACATCAGCTGTTTTGATTACTTAATACTTCTCCTGCTGCTAGGTCCAGCCATCCATCATGCAAATATTTTCTGTGTGCAATCAAGCTTCAATAGCCTTTTCTCTGCAGTGCATTCACAGTGTCCTTTTTTTTGTGGGTGTGGGCACTCAATCTGCTTTTTTACACTGACACAAGAGCTAAAAGTTGCAGATAATTAATTTGACTTCTGTGGCAGGAAGCCTAACTATGGGGAATGTGTGTGTAGTGTATTGTCTGGCCAGAGTGTAATACGTTTGTGTATATCACTTTTTTTCTTGTTGGGAGTAAAAAGGTAGTGGATGTCATAGATGCAAGTTTAACTTTGAAGGGGAGGTGTTTAATTGATAGGGTGCCAGGTGACACCCCCAAGATGTCAAATATGGAAGGTTTCCATTTTTGGGACAGGCTCAGGAAGGGTGCTATACAAAATTAAAAATCAATCTGTCTGTCCATCTGCCTCTGGCTACTGGCAGTTTATCGTATTGTGGAGACAATTGGGAGTGTTGGGGGGAGGTGGAGGTGGCAACTGGAGATAAAATGGATAACCAAACTGCAGGTTACTTATTATATCTCTTTGTTGTGTCACTTTGTTGTATCCTCACCCTCTCATGATCTAACTCTACAGCATTTATGGTAGGAGCCCAATCCCAGTGAGGGATTAGAACCCAAAACCATCTAGCCCAAAGGCAGATGTGCTTCCAGCTGAGCAACACTGACACCTGTTAGCCAGTAGTAACAGTTTTATTTGAGACAAGAGACACAGTGACAAACAAAAACAATTCATAAATGGTGAGAGCCTATCTTATCTCCAAAAAGGTCGGGTCTCTTATCTTGTATTTTGTTTTAAAAGCATGTGTAAATCCTATGTGCAGTACAGTTGCCAATGTGAATATTTTATGGCTGAATTTTCTGGATTAGAGATGTATGCGGCTTCTGCTCCTTGATGCTGATCAAGAAGTTGTTTTAGTTTTGACAATTTTTTTAAAGAAAATAAAAAGCTGGTTATTTTGATACTGATATTGGTTGTTTCTAACAAGTCAAAGTAGGCTTTAAAATCAGCCAAATGGTGTCAAAATTACCCTCGAAATGCACTAGAATGCATCTAAAACTTGATAGCTTCTAGGTTTCTGTTCAGAGACCCTTCACTTCAACATTTAGTGCTGCACCACTGGCTTGTTTTGTTCAGTTTATCTACGATTATTTACTGTAGAGTAGTGGTTTCAGTTTTGGTTGGCAGTCTGTGAACCAGTGGTGTGGGGAAGGGTAGCAGCAAGGTAGTAAGTCAGCTCAGAAAGATCTGCAGCTTTTTATAGCTGCGTGGGTGGAGCTCTGCAAACATTATGCATTCATCGTGAGATCTTAAGAGCACTGTAGAAGCACTTGACTAGACTGCTGTCGAGTGTGCTTCCACAGTGCTCTGACACAGTTTCCACTGGTGCTGCTTATGTGGCCCTTCCCCTCCGCGGACCACTTAAGCACTCCCCCCCTTCTCAGCACAGTAATTTTTCTTTCTGAAATTGTGGAATTGACAGCTGCCATGCGCAACATGGTGGTGCCGTCTCAAACTGTGCATGTGCATGTATCACGCATGCTTACTTTTGTCATTACTGTCATCTTGCGCACAGCTGACTCTAGGGTAAACTATGCATGTGCAATACTCTCTAATACACAGTTCTTTTATCTCAACACTACTACATATGGCTGTCTCCAATGTGGTGACAGCTCCGCATATTCTTTTCAATGCTCTTGCCGCTATGAGCAGCCATATCTGCTAGACCAGAGCTTTTTTTTAAGCAGGAGATTTCTGTTAGACTTTTGCTTCCCCAGTCTTTCTTGTAATTTTTTTTTTCTATCTGTACAGTAGTTTCTCATTTTTTATTTAAGTTTGTGGTGTTTAAGTAAGAAATTTTGTCACTGTTTCTGTAGTAGAGTTTGTGATTTTCTAGTAATATTTTCCATAAAGTGACAGTGTTCTTTTTCTGTGTGTCATACCAAATTATGAATTACTAATAATCACTGTGACCCCTTACCCCTGTCATTACAATCCCTGTGCTGTTTATTTATAAAAAAATGGTCCTGTCCTTGTTAGTACAGTATACCCTTGTTGTTGCAATCCCTGTGCTGTTTATTAGTAAAAGAGGTTCTGTTACTGTGGGACCCCTGTCTTAATCGATGTGCTGTGTAAAAACAACAAAAGGGTTTAGTCATTGTTGGTATGGTACCCTGTCATTGCAATCTGAGTGCTGTTTATTAGCAACAAATGTGTTCTGTGCTGTCTCTGTTGTTACCCCTGTCATTGTAATCCTTTGGCTGTCATTGTTGGTAGCCTTGTAATTCCAATCCCTGTGCAGTTTATTAGCAAAAAAAGGATTCTGTCCAAGTTAGTATCCCTGTCGTTGTAATAGAAAAAGAAACATAGAAACATAGAATTTGACAGCAGATAAGAACCATTTAGCCCACCCAGTCTGTCCATTTTCTTTACTTGTTTCATATACCACAGATCTTAAATGATCTGTAGCTTACCCTCTCATTCCTATCACTAGAGTTTCTTTATGTCTGTCCCATGTGTTTTTGAATTTCTCTACCATTTTTGTCCTTACAATCTCTGCTGGTATGCTGTTCCATGGATCCACCATTCTATCCATGAAAAAATACTTTCTCATGTTACCCTTAATTCTACCCCTCTCAATTTTCATATTATGCCCCTCGTTCTCAAACATCTTTTTTTTTAAGATGCTACTCTCTTGTGTGTTATTTACACCCTTGAGGAACTTGAAAGTCTTTATCATATCCCCCCTCTCTCCTTTCCTCCAGGGAATACATATTGAGATCCTCCAGTGCAGCTGGGCATACAGTCATGCTCTGACTTTCAAGTCTAGACCCATGCCAAGAGTCTGACTAGAGCTGATCAGCCATGTCCATGAACTTTAAAGTAATCAGGCAGGCAGTAGAGGGACTTTTGTGTTCTGTTTATTTATTTATTTATTATTGTCGCTTGTCTTTATTGTGTTACTCTATGTGTAGTGTGAAGGTCACAGTATGTGACAAGAGGGAAGGGAATCGGGTCGGGATCAGGAAACAAACAAGAATAATTATTCTCTCTGAACTTTTAGTTCAACAAGCCTCTCATCCAGAGGTAATTTCTTGAATTGGACTATGGTGGGTGCTGAGGGGGTGTTGGAAGAGGAAATATATCAACCATGACCTATTTGTTATAATGGAAACCACAGAAGGAAAATTTAATTCACACTGCCTGTTTATATTGGCGTGGTAGTCCTGTTGCCCTGACTGAAAAAAATATGTATGTCCCAGTGTACTTGGCATACCAGTGGCTATGCCCTTCACCAGAAAAGGGATTTAGCTGCAGGGATTAGAATTGGAGTCGGTAGAGGAGAAGCCAAGTATTAAGACTGGTGTTTCTCTGATGGAACACATGACAATCCTTGACCTAATGGAATCCAGTATGAGTCCTTCTTCTGTTTTACAGGGGACAATCACTGTGGAGCTGCAAAATTAAACAGTTCATCCATGATTGTCCAGTACTCCGGAAAGGCAAAATCCCCCAATGATCTGGCTAATCATTTGGTGAAACAGTGAAGCAGAACTTCCAGAGACTGGAACACAGATTGACAGCACACTCAACTTCCCTGGCCTTTTCCAAATTCCTCCCTGTGTGGGACAGGGAGTGAAGACAGGACAGGCTAAGGAGTACTGAAATTGAAGAGTTTAACAGCTGGATTAAGGGGTGGTGTCAAGACATGGGATATCACTTTGTAGGAGGTTTGGGGGGATTTCTGGGACAGGAGACACTTCAAGGGTGATGGACTTCACCTAATGAGAGAGGAGGTCAGAGCACTAGGGCAGAAGTTTAATGTCTACATCAGATGTTTAAACTGATTGTGGGGAAGTCCAGGTCCAGGAGATCCATGGTGGATGGTGAGAAGGAGAGCCTAGATACTGTAGTACCCGCCCCATCCAGGGGACAATAGCAGCAAAAAGTGTACAGTGAACACATTAGGGTTTACAGAACCAAGGGAAGGGGCAGTGGTGAGGGGGAAAACAAACATCAAAAGCATAAACAAGAGGGGAGAAAACATGACAAGCAGAAGGACAGTGGCATAATTAAAGCAGGGGTCAAATGGAATGGTGTATGCCTGCATGCCAAGAGCCTAGGAAACAAACTCAGTGAACTTCAGGCACTGATTGCAGAAAATGAGGTGGACTTTGTGGTCATCATAGAAATGTAGATCACAGATAATGACTGGGAGATGACAGTCCTTGGGTATTCATTATTCAGGATAAAAGAACTGGTAGGAGTTGAGCAGTTGCCCTTTTTGTCAAGGAAGGAATTGAAGTGGCTGAAGATGGATATATTTAAGGTAGCAATGTGGATGCTGAGTCAGTATGGGTGCAACTCACAGTAGCCTCAGGCAGGAAAATACATTAGGGGTGATCTATAGGTAGTGTTACGTGAAACTGGAGTATTTCACCTAGCAAAATATTTTGCATAATCAACGCATTTCGTGAAGTATTTCATTGGGTGAAATGCAAAAGTTTACCCACGGTTGTGAGTTAAATTTTGGCCCAAGCTGGCAAAATTTCACCTGTGGGTGAAATTTCACCACTGCAGGTGAAATTTTGCCACTGCTGACAGAATTTCACCACCCGTAGGTGAAATTTCACCTCCTGTGGGCGAAATTTCTCCATTGATGGTGGACTTTTGAGCTGGCAAAATTACGGGTGACATTTTGCCACATTTTCATAAAATATTTCATGTTGCAAAATTTTTGATTTTGCAGCAATTTCAATGGTGAAATTTAATTTCGCTGCATCCCTATCTATGGGTGTCCAGGGCAAGGGGAGAAAAGGGACAGCGAACTCAGGGAAGAACTTTCAAGAGGGGTAGCAAAGGGGAAATAATGGTGGTGGGTGATCTAAACCTGCCTAACATCAGTTGTGAGGTCTCAGTGGCCAAGAGTGCCAGGAGTCAAACATTGCTAGATGCCTTCTAAGACTGTCTACTGGTGCAGCTAGTTAAGGAACCCAGTAGGCAGACCACAATCCATGATGTGGTGCTCACAAACTCAGAGATGGTGGGTGCTGTGGGAGTTGTGGAGCCACTAGGAAAAAATGACCATAACTCTGTATGATTTGAATTGGCAATCAGGGCCAGCAAGTGAGAAACAAGAACCGAAGTCCTTCACTTTAGAAGAGTGGACTTTTATAGGTTGATGGAACTGGTCAGGGGCAAGTTAGGGGTGAAATACATAGGTGTGGTGGAGCAGAGATGGAGAGCAATTAAGGGAGACATCCTTGAGGCACTGAAGTCATGCTTAAGATCAATAACAAAGAAAAACAAGTTTAAGAGACCACTACAGTTCTCATATAGGGTCAAAGAAGTGGTTAGGGCTAAAAGAAGGCCTTTTATAAATACAAGGAAAAGTGGGGGGGTAGAATGGGAGGATTATAGGAAAACAGGGAGTCAAAGAGGCATGTCATGGAGGCAAAAGCAGACAAAAAGCTATGTATTGGGGATATAGTCAAGCACAGAGAAAAACAGTTTTTCAGATATATTAGTGGAAAAAAGGGGAATTGCTCAGCTAATTGGGGGGTAGGGTGATAGAGGAGCATGGGCAAAAGGTGCCATCCTGAATGACTACTTTTGCTCAGTATTCATTAAGGAGGACAATGGGTCCTTGCCAGAGAGTGACATCAAAGCAGCCACAAAGGAGTCATGGTAATGAGACAGTCATTGCTTACTAGTAAAAGGGTCCCAAAAGGGCCTGCAGCCCTTAAGATAGATAAGCCCCAGGGGCAGATGGGTTACATCCAAGGATACTATATTTTGGGAATTAGCAACAGAGCTGGCTGAATCACTGGATGGGTTGTTCAACAGCTCACTTAGGTCTGGGGACATCCCAGGGAATGGATGATTGCAGTCTTTGTACTGCTTCAGAAGGGGGGATAAGGAGCAGTTTGGGAACCACAGGCCTGCCAGTCTGACCTCTATCGTGGGGAAGCTGATGGAATCACTGATCAAACAGGACCTTGTAGACTACCTGGAGAGCAACAGACTCCAGAAGAGTAAACAGCACAGTTTCATGGCAGGAAGATCTTGTCAGATTAATCTGATAGTTTTCTTTGACTCGGTGTCAAAGGAAGTAAACATGGGCCATGCTGTGGACTTGTACTTTGACTTCAGAAAGGCTTTTTATTTGGGACCACATTAAAGATTGTTCAAGGAGATGGAAGACCTGGGTGCATCTAAAACCATAGTGAACTGGGTGATTGTTGACTGGCTAGGAGAGAAGCAGCAGAAGGTGATGGTCCATGCGGTTAAATCAGAGGAGAGGAAGGTTACAAGCAGAGTTCCACAGGGGTCTGTCCTAAGTCTGCTCTTCTTCACATGTTCATTAGTGACATTGGTGAAGGAATCCAGGCAGGCTGTGTCTCTTCACAGATGACACAAAACCAAATGGGAGGGTAGATAGTGAAGAGGGAATATAAGTTATGTAGGGGGATCTACTAAAACTAGAGGGGTGGTCAAAGGTCTGGCAGTTAACATTCAATGCCAAAAAGTGCAAGATAATCCACCTTGGGAAAAAGAACCCCATGACAGAGTACTGAATGGGAGGGAAGAGACTTACCACTAGAGATGAGGAACAGGATCTGGAAGTTATCATCAGCAACCCCCTTAAACTAATGAGCCAGTGCAGCAAGGCCTATAGCAAAGCTAACAGGATACTGGGATATATCGGAAGGGGTACTGATAGCAGAAGAAAAGTGATAATACTTCCCTTCTGCAGATCCATGCTGAGGCATCACCTAGTGTACTGTGCCCAGTTCTGGAGTCCTCACCTAAGAAAGGACAAGGATAGGTTGGATAAAGTGCAGCACAGAGCAACAAAAATGATTCTGGGTTAGCTGGGCAGATCCTATGAGGAGCACCTCAAGGCACTAAATATGTTCTCACCGAAAACCAAAAGGGAGAGTGGAGCTATGATAGGAACCTTCAAGTTCCTTAAAGGAATTAAACAAGTGAACTGTGGGAATTATTTAGCCTGAATACCAATTCATGATCACATGGGCACTGATGGAATTTAACAGAATGGAGGTTCAGGAGGGATGTGAAGAAGTACTTCTTTACAGAAAGGGTTGTGGTACCTTAGAACAGTCTATCAGTTAAGCGGTGGGTGCAAACACAGTCAGAAGATTCAAGCAGGCCTGGGATACAATTATGGGAATAGTGACCACCCGGGGTAACAGAACCAAGGTGGAGAATGTGGAGAGGACAGGGAGGATTAGTACCTTGGAGAAACAATAGGTTCCAGAGAAGGTTCCAGGGATTATAGGGATTTGGGAAGACTAGATGAACGTCTGGTCTTTTTCTTCCATCATTGTCTATGTGTCTATGTTTCTTACTGACAATCCAAGATGTATTTCTGGCCTGAACTGGGAAAGCTGGCTGTATTCTATCTATCATGCCAATGATTCTTGAATGTCTAGTCAAAGTGTGTCTTCATTTCAGTGGCTGCAGTTGTAAGTGGCACATATACATGACTAAGTATGAAGAATGTTGAAATGCTGAAGTTCCTAAAAATGAGCATGAGTAATTTCAGTCAACATACAGTACCTCAAAAAAACTGGAGTTCTTTATGACAGCTCAACACTTGAGAAGTTGTCCCCTGGTCCAGTCACAGGATGTGATTATACAGAAGAAAAAGTGATGTAGTACTAAGGCACATGACTTGCTAAACCAGAAAAACGGCTCTTCTTTTAATGTTGTACCCTGTTGCAAACCTCATCCTATGTCCTGTAATGAACACTTTCTCTTCTGGCCACTTGTCTGTTACAGGTCTTGCATTTTGGTGATTTTTTATCTAGGTATTACTAGGTTACTAGGTTGTTATGGAGAAAAGTAGGCCTAGGCCCATCAATATTGTCCCCCACCTTGTGGGATATTATAATTGTAGTTCCGGCAGGTTCCCCGAAGGCCAACTATCAAGACCAGTTTTAAGCTGGTTTATGTTGGTACTGTTTACAAATTCCTGGAGGAGAGTGTTCCATAGTTTTGCTGATCTTATTGTAAAGAAAATGATTCCTTTTATTAGTTTTGCCTTTGGGAATGGTGATTTGCCTGTTATGGCATCTCAGTACTATGCGCCTAGTTAAGAAAGTTAGTCTATGCTGTTTCATATGTTCACAGGATTGTAATATTTTGTATAGATATAACATGACACCTCAAGTTCTTCATTGGTATAATGAGTGTAGCCCTGTTTCTTGTAGTCTTATTGGGTAGTCAAATGTAGCAAGGCATGGTACCATTTTGGTTACTCGCCTCTGCACCCTCTCTATTCCTGAGATATTACCTTTTAGATGAGGACTCCAGAAGGGGGATCGGTAATCCATGTATGATCTCACATAGGCATGATAAATTGGGATGATGCGTTGTTCAGCCCTTGTGACAAAGGTACGCTTTATTGTTCTAATTAATCCATTAGCTGTATGTATTACTTTTGCACAGTGGCTAGCCGAGGAGAGTTTGTTGTTTACTAGTACACCTAAATTGCTTTCAATTTTTGTTTTTTTAGGGAGGTATTATTAAGAAGGTAAATTTGTTGTGGATTATTTTTTCCAAAATGTAGCACTGTACATTTCTCAATGTTGAAATGCATAGAATTACTTTCTGCCCAATGCTTGATTGTTTTGAGATCCATAGTCATAGCCTCCATGTGCCCGGGTTATCAAATCTTCCCCCAATTTTGGTGTAATCAGCAGTTTAGATAAGGTGTTGTCTGAATTAATCTGCATGTCACTTATGTGGATATTCAATAAAGTGGGACCCAGTACCGATCCCTGGGGCACTCCACTGGTGACTAACCCAGGGTTGGAAAGAAAGCCATTGATTCTGACTCTCTGAGATCTATTTGAGAGCCAGCTATTGACCCACTTAACCAAACATGCTGAGAACCCACATGATGACAACTTATTTACTAGTTTGTCATGTGGGACTTTATCAAAAGCCCTACTGAAGTCCAACAGGATTACATCCATTGTGATGTTTATATTTAATTTCAGACTTATATCATTATAGAAGGTGATCAAATTAAATGTGCAGGAGTGACCTTCCCTAAATCCATGCTGGGTTTGATTTGTAATGTTTAATAATTAAATTTCCTTTTCTAAGTAAGATTTGATAATTCTTTCCAGGACCTTACAGATTACAGGAGTTAAACTAATGGGTAATAAGTAATGGGTCGGCTTTTTAAAGATTGGGATAACTGTGGCTTGTAACCAATCATAAGGAATTTGAAAGGAATTTGATTACTGCTTAATGATTCATTGAAAATGAGTGATAAGGGATAAGCTAGCTCATCCATAGTTTCTAACAGAAATTTAGCATTAGCATTGTCAGGTCCAGAGCTAGTATCTTTCTTTAGAAATGACATGGCTTAACAAACTTCCTCTGGTAAAATATTATATTTTAAACTAGGTCCATCTATTAGTGAATAGACTGAGTTCTGTGAGGTCTTTTCTGAGAAAACAGAATGGAAGTAATCATTGAAATGTTTAGCTATATATTTGTCTCTTGTAAAGGTGTTCTTACTGCTAACTATGGAGCCAATTACATTAGAATTAGATTTTTTGTTGTTGATATAGGAAAAATGTTGCTTCTGATTGTTTTTGGAATGGGCCAACCTAAATTCAAGATTACTTTTGGATTTTTTAATCATATTTTTTAGAGTTTGTACTGATGTTTTTTATAGGGTGTATATCCCTGCCATATTTGTTGTATCACTAGATTTGAGTTTCTTAAAAAGTCTTTTTTTTTTGTTGTTAATCTGTGACATTATAGACTTGTTCATCCATCCGGGGATTTTTCCGTTTTCATTGTACCTTCTTTTGTTTTCAATATGCTCTGATTCTAAATTGTATAATATAGATTTAAATAGGGTCCAGGCTTCTTCAGCAGTAAGGTTATATAGGGTCTCATCATAGTTTATTTTTGCTAGTGCTGCTTTAATTAAATTGAAATCTGCTTTATCATAATTTTTGAAAACTGAATAATTCACTTGAGGCTTAACTTTATAAGGTATACTGAACAAGATTGAGAGGTGATCACTATTACCAAGTGGGGCCTTTAGCTCAAGGTTGGATATTTTTTCTTCTGTGTTAGTAATAAGTAGATTGAGGATGTTGTTCCCCTGGTTGTTTGGGTTATAAGTTGTTCAAGTCCTAACTCAATAAGGGTAGTGATCACTAGTTTATCTGGTTGGTTAGGACCCATTAGAGTTTTACAGTTAATATTGAGCAAGTTGAAATCCTCCAGAATGTTTCCACCTCCCCTATCAGAAAATTGTGAAATGTCCTGCAGTAGTTTGATAGTGTAATCGAGGTTCACGGCGGGGGGGGGGCGATAACAATTTCCCAAGATAAATTGGGGTTGTTCCTTAAGTTGTATATTAACCAAAACTGTTTCAGTGGTTGAATCAAGTTGGCTTTCATGTGATGAAATTTCCAGGTTGACATATATGCAAACTCTACCCCTTACTCTCCCTGGTTCGATCCTTGTGATACAGTTTGTACCCAGCCATTTGCTTCTTCCAAGATGAATGTGGGTCCCACCATGTTTCTGTTACTGCTATTATGTTGATTCCTATGTCCGTACACCTAGCTGCTAATTCTGCTAATTTGACATTGTTTAAGGATTGTGCATTTAGTGAAAGGATCTTACAGCATTTAGAGTTATGTTCTTGGAGAGTTGGTGCTAGAGAATTGGGGTCTGTCCCATTCTCATCCACATTTAGTAGTTTAAATGCTTTTCTATTTGTGAAGGAATACATTTCCCAAGCATGGTGCTTCCCCTTCTGCTTAAATGCAGGCTGTCCCAGCAAAACAGGGAGGGTTTATCAGCAAACTCCTCCCAGTGTGTGATGCAGGGGATATTTTGTTTCAGGCACCATTTCCTTAACCACTTATTAAATAGTTTTATTTTTAGCATTTTTCTGTCTCTAGCTCTGGGTACAGGAAGAATCTCTGAGAAACTGACTGAGCACCCCTTTTCTACTATGAGGTTATTTAGTGCCACATAGTATTGTTTCAGTTGTTCAATTGGGGTACTTTCAATCTCATTGGTTCTGGCATGGACTACCACAAATGGGTTATGGCCAGCATGTTCTAAAATGTTGTGTGACATTAGCAAAATGTTTGCCACCTTTGCCCCCAAGAAATGAGAGCATGTGGGATTAGTCTTATCCTGGTTACATACTAGTCTATCTATGTGTTTGGTAATACAGTCTCCTAGAACCAATATCTGCCTTGATTGCATCGATGGTTTAGGAGCTAAGTTGGGTTCATGGACAGCTTTCCCCCCCAGACTGCTATTCAGGCAGACCACACAGTAACAACAGACTTCTTTTCCTTAAATTTAACATTTCTGTGGTGTTTTATTTCTTTTTTTTTGGGGGGGGGGCTGGCAATCTCAAGGACAAATATATTTTTCTGAGACATGTTTGGTGTGTGACTTGCTTACTGTCTGGATGGCTGGCTGTTTGGCTGGCTGGCTGAGTGGTGGGCTGATGTTCTTTCCCACTTCTTTTAAAATAGCTGGTCTTGGAATTTTCACACTTCTTTCAATGTATGGCCCGGTAGTCCATTTAGTATGCTTAGTGTGAGTCACACCATGTGACCTGCCCATTTCACTGTTTACCAAGGAAGGGATAAGTACAATAGATCATTTTATTTTAATTTGTTTTTATATTTTACTTCATGTGTTGTTGAAAAAAACAAAACAAAACAAACAAAAAAAAATTATCTTCCCCCCCAAAAATAAAACCACAAAACAGAAGTGTTTTTCCATTATGCAATATGTACAAAACTGTGATTTTTCCTGTCATTTGTCTTTTTCCAGTTGCTGTGTACTTTATGATATGGTGTTAATACTGAATTATGAGTTAGTGCATCTGAGGGGTATCTCTTATGGTATAGGAAACTGAGCATGAGGTTTGGGCAAGTGGACCACAAAGCAAAGGTGTGCAGATCTTTCTATCCAAACGTCATGAGTGAAGTCTCTGATACTATAACAGACACTCTGCAGATGCCCCATTATACTAATGTTTGGTGATGATATGATTTTGGTGTACTCACAGAAAGAAGCTTGACTACTTAGTTTCAGACAGTAGAGTCAGACACTGCAGTCATGATGCAGGATGAAGAACGTCATTTAGTAAAACAGCAGTGAGTTAGTGGCACTCCCCTACGAGCAGTCAAATGTTTACAAGCCTCCTGTGCTTTTTTGAGACTGTCAGCACCACCAGACAGCTCATATCATATACTGTAGGTATTCCCTTGTGAATTGATACACTTGAAAATCATTATCCAATGTGAAATTTAAATACCTAATAAATTATCTGAATGAGTCAGTAAATGACATCAAATGCCATTAGTACATAAAGCAATTGATAATAATAGATAACTACACATTTAGTACACACATTCAGCACAATAAAAATATGGACAAAAGCACATATGAAATGCAAATATATGTGGAAGTATATGTCACGTCTCAAATAGGTAAAAAGAAGTATTCAACATAGTCTGAGAAGCAGTGAAAAAACAATGTTGTATCAGTATGTGTAATGAATGAAGGAAATTGGCTGCAAATCACAGTTATCCTTTATTCTAAGAGTGCCATTACAGCTCTCAAGATATTTTACATAGCTATTCAGTTCTTCCCTGCTCCCATTCCAAATAAAACAAAAATCCTCTGTAAATCTTTTATACAAGTCAGTGTTTCTCAAAAAGTGGTTAACATCAAAGAATACAAAAGCATTTTCCCATTCAAAAAGATAAATATTTGCATAATTGGTAGCTAGAAATGCCAGCATAGCTGTACCTTTTGTCTGCAAATACATACAGTCATTGACATTGAAAGCAATTGCTTTTTAGGACTCTTTCTGCTAAGGCAATAACAAACTTAATCAATGCAGCAGAGAATCAATGCAGCCTCCCCCTACAAAACAGGGTACTAAATGAGAAAAAGACCAAGGTAGAAAGGTCAGTGGGGGTTGCCGCTACAGAAGGTAAAGCCATCAAAAAATGGAGAGCAATGAGTACCAATGCCCGTAGACTGGGTAACAAGCTTCCTGAATTAGTGGCCTTGATGGAGGAGGAAGATCTGGATATTGTGGCAGTCACAGAAACATGGTACACACAGAACCATGACTGGGACGTAAACATACCAGGATACACTATCTACAGGAGGGACAGGGAGGGTAAAAGAGGAGGAGGAGTAGCTCTCTACATAAGAGAAGAAATCAAAGCAACAGAACAAAAGGGTAAACAGGGAGGAGAAGCACTGTGGGTCAATTTGGAGGCAGGCAATGGCACCACAATCTGCACAGGGGTTGTATACAGACCCCCCTCTCAGGGGGAGGAAATGGACAAGGAAATGATAGAAAGTATACTTAGAATGGCAGATAAAGGGGAGATATTGCTGATGGGTGATCTGAATATGCCAGATGTTAACTGGAGTGCAGTTGCAGCAGCCACTTCTAAGAGTGGGGTTATTCTGGATGCCCTACAGGGGGCATGCCTTAGACAACTAGCATTGGAACCCACTCGAGAGGGAGCAATCTTAGACCTGGTTCTCTCAAACGGAGATGAAGAGAGGATCACAGATGTAGAAGTGGGTAGCCATCTGGGAACTAGCGACCATCGAACAGTATGGTTCACTATAAACACAGCGATAGAGTCAAGCCATACAAAGACAAAGGTACTGGATTTTAGGATGGCTGACTTTGCCAAAATGGGTGAGTGCCTAACGAATGCACTAGCAAATGGGCAGGAAGGAGGGGTGGAAGAACAATGGGGAATAATAAAAACTGCCATCACAGAGGTAACAAGCCTTTGTGTAAAGCAAATAAACAAAACGAAATGAGGTAAGAACCACTATGGTTCTCAAGGAAGTGGCAGTGAAGGTTCAAGAGAAAAAAAGCATTCAGGAAGTACAAGGAATCACAGAAGGAACAGGACAGAGAACTGTATCAGTTAAAGCAAAAGGAAGCTGGGAAGGCAGTCAGAACAGCAAAGGCCCAAACCGAGGAAAAGATAGCCAACTCAGTTAAGAAGGGGATAAAACCTTTTTTAGGTACATCAGGGAGCGAAGGAAGACCAAGGGAGGGATAGTGAGGCTTAATAAAGGGGAGAGGGGTAGGCAGAGGGTGACTGTGAAAAGGCAGAGATACTAAACAAATATTTTTGCTCAGTATTTACAAAGGAAGAGGGGGAGGTACCTAAAACAAACAGTAGAAACACTCTGGATACAGAAGTTGATACCAGCCCATTTACAGAAGAAAGAGTTCTGAAAGAGCTCTTAAAACTGAAGGTGGACAAAGCAATGAGGCCTGATGGGATTCATCCCAGAATTCTAAAAAGAACTAAGGATAGAACTAGTGACACCACTGACTACCCTCTTTAACAAATCATGGGAGGATGGGGTGGTACCTGAGGACTGGAGGAGGGCAGATGTGATTCCCTTCACAAAAGTGGGAGCAAGGCAGAAGCAGAAAACTACAGACCTGTTAGTTTAACCTCAGTGGTAGGGAAAATGATGGAATCACTTCTGAAGGAAAAGAATTGTTGCGTATCTAGAGAGCCAGAGGGCTGGGACCCAAGGCAGCATGGATTCACAGCGGAAGGTCATGCCAGACAAATCTGATAGATTTCTTTGACTGGGTGACCAAAGTAGTAGATCAGGGAGGGGCTGTGGACATGGCCTACCTAGACTTTAGCAAGGCATTTGACACAGTCCCACACAAAGATTAATATACAAGTTAGCCAGCCTGGGAGTGGGTCCCAAGATGACAGCCTGGGTAAAGAATTGACTGGAGAATAGGACACAGAGAGTAATAGTAAATGGAGTCCACTCTGAAAAAAGGGGGGTTAGCAGTGGGGTACCACAGGGTTCAGTATTAGGACCGGTCCTCTTCAATGTCTTTATAAGCGACATTGCAGAGGGACTGGAAGGAAAAGTATGTCTCTTTGCAGATGACACAAAGATCTGCAACAGAGTTAATGCACAAGGTGGGGTGGAAAGGATGAGAAGGGACTTGGCAAGGTTAGAGGAATGGTCAAATGTATGGCAGCTTAGATTCAATGCTAAGAAGTGCAAGGTAATGCACCTGGGAAACAAAAACCCAGGGGAAGAGTACACAATGGGGGTGAGATACTAACAACAACAAAAATGGAAAGGGACCTGGGGGTAGTCATATCAGATGACCTAAAGGTGGGCAAGCAATGTGAGAGGCAGCAAGGAGGGCTGGGGGATACTGGGATGCATAGGAGAGGCATCACCAGCAGAAAACAAAGTTATTATCCCTCTGTACAGACAGCTGGTGAGACCACATCTGGAGTACTCCTGCAGTTCTGGAGACCCAATCTCCACGAAGACATAGACAGGATGGAAGCTATCCAGAGGAGGGCAACTAAAATATTGCAGGGTCTGCACGGAAGACATATGAAGTGAGACTTAAGGAGCTTAATATGTATAGCCTCGAGGAAAGGAGGGAGAGAGGGGACATGATAGAAACTTTCAAGTACCTCAAGGGAATCAACAAAGTCCAAGAGGGTAGCATCTTTCAAAAAAGGGTGTGCAAGAACAAGGGGACACAATTTGAAGATAGAAGGGGCGGCTCAGAGGTAATTTAAGA
Source organism: Neoceratodus forsteri (assembly GCA_016271365.2). Lineage (NCBI taxonomy): Eukaryota > Metazoa > Chordata > Ceratodontiformes > Ceratodontidae > Neoceratodus > Neoceratodus forsteri. The sequence continues at coordinate 766,086,370 of CM057452.1, read as the reverse complement.
AGTATTTTTCACAGAGGGTTGTGGATGCATGGAACAGCCTTCCAGAGGAGGTTGTGGAGTCAAAAACAGTGGTGGAATTCAAGCATGCATGGGACAGTCATAAGGCAATTCTAGGGGGTGGGGGTAGGAAGAAGTAGGCTGCTGGTTAACTAGAATCTGCAGCTTATCCATCAGGTAGGGAAATGGGCAGACTGGGTGGGCCAAGCGGTCCTTATCTGCCGTCAAACTCTATGTTTCTAAGTTCTATGTTAGAACTTTGTTTCTTTATGTAGACATTGCCTTAATGCTTCCATCCATTCATCATGGGGGATGTTAGTGCAGAGCAACAGGACAAACCCCCTTTAAAAACATAAAATAAAATTGTTTTTCTTCCATGTGACATGTACAAAACTGTTCTTGTCCCCATCATTTCTCTTTTTGCTGTGTACTTTATAGCAGTTGCTGTGTACTTTATGACAATGTGTTAATATTGAATCATGAGTTAGGACATCTGAGGAGTGTCTCTTATGGTATAAGAGACTGCGAGCATGAGGTTTGGGAGAGAGGATTGCAAAGTGAAGCTGTGTGGTTCCGTCTGCAAAATGCTATGAGTGAAATTTCTCATACCATAACACATACTCTTCAGAGGACCATTATAATAATATTAGGTGATGATTTCATTTTTATGAAACCAACTCATTTAATGTATATGGTATGATGATTGGAATGTTACTCTTTTTTTTAAATGTCACATTCTCCTGTGGAGTTGTAAATTTAATCACCACCACTGGTACACAAGGATATTCAAAGATCCTGGATTAGGCACATTAAATGTTTGCATTAGGACCAAACTAGTGCCAGGAGCAAACGACAGGTAAACTGGAACATGCTAAAGCACATTACAAGTGCTAATGGTAGGTGACAAGAAATCAGCCAAGCACTCTATTCAGACTGCACCAACACATCTCAAATCCATACTGGCCATAGTAGGTAAGTGGCAAATAGGGTGTTATGTGGCTTGTGGGAGTAACCTGGCTGTTAGAGCCCACAAATAGTGATTGTTCCTCTGGAGCAATCTACTACATTTACACCTGTATATGCAAAAAAAAAACAGTTAGCTGTAACAAGGGGCTTTGGGATCATTTGCATCCCAGTAGGGCCTCATTACAGACACATGGCAGAATTTGTGACCCTTAATCTGCACCACTCAGGACTGATGAATGCCAATTTATTGTCATCTAGCAGACTCCATACCTCCAAGATCACCCACTCATACTAAGGTAATGAAATCCTTGTGGGTTGAGTGGTCCCCTGTCCCACGATTGCGTGCCCATATTCATGTATTAAATCCTTGGTGGTCCAGCAGTTTCTCTCCCAGCCTGATTGCTTTCCTACCTTTGCGTATTAAAGCCCTGGTGGTTCAGTGCTCTCCCTGCTCCCCATCACCTGTCAATATTCAGTGTATTAAAACCCTGGTGATCCAATGGTAAACCCTCCAAACATCTGTCCATATTTATATACATAATATGCAGAATTTCCTGGCAGTCCAGCTATTCAAGGTGGAATTAAGGCATAGGCCAACAAGACCAAGGCCTAGGGCCCCCTGCCAGCTAGGGGGCTCCATCTTTGAGTGGATTATCCTGGCTATAGAAAGCAGACTCAGTCAGTCTTACTTCTAATCATTGCTGTCTGGGAAACATCAGCCTAATCTCTGTAACAGAGCACTGTTGTTATACCATCAGTTAACACCTAATAAACACTTCTGAATTACATGCAGTACCTGACCATTTGCCATACCTGGAATGGGAATTTGATTTGCCTGCAGTTGCTGTGGTGCCAAGTTCAACATACTGTAATGAATTTTCAAACATTCTCAAAAGATGAGCCTTATTTTCTAGCTAGAATAGACAGTCTGAGGGAGACACTAGCACTGCTCCATCTGCTTTATTTATTTATTTCTGCATGCTGTTGCCTGCTTAAAGTGAGAAGGCACCCTCAGTCCCATCAGCTGCTAGGGACCCACCTCAGATGTTTTTCAGTCTGCCCCAGTGCAAGGTATCAGTCATCAAACATAGAAACATAGAAACATAGAATTTGACGGCAGATAAGGACCACTTGGTCCACCCAGTCTGCCCATTTCCCTGCCTACTGGATAAGCTGCAGATCCTAGTTAACCAGCAGCCTACTTCTTTCTACCCCCACCCCCTAGAATTGCCTTATGACTGTCCCATGCATGCTTGAATTCCACCACTGTTTTTGACTCCACGACCTCCGCCGGAAGGCCGTTCCATGCATCCACAACCCTCTCTGTGAAAAAATACTTCCTTAAATTACCTCTGAGCCGCCCCCCCTCTATCTTCAAATTGTGCACCCTTGTTCTTGCACACCTCTTTTTTTGAAAGATGCTTCCCTCTTGGACTTTGTTGATTCCCTTGAGGTACTTGAAATTTTCTATCATGTCCCCCCTCTCCCTTCTTTCAAGATTTAAATATGTTTTTTTAATCATTTAGATGTCTTATTATGTCCTTTTGAAACAGCACACAAATCAGTGAGCTTGGTAGAAGCTCTCAAAATGGCATTACAGTGACATGAAGATGCCTGCCACAGTAGAAGGTTAATGGCCACCCTGACTAACCTTGCTGGAAGACCTCAACACATGAGATGCCAGCCCTCTTCAAGTTTAACACCACTGTGCCTGTGGTTATCCTCTTCTTGAAAGTTTCTCTAATGATTCTTCATCCTTTAGTAAGTTAAGAGGTGTTGTTTTTTATTAAATGTTTAGGTCTACTTGGAGAATAAACATGGCTCAGACTCACCTATAGAAGGATGTTTTCTAAGTCTGATATGAATTAAATCTTGGAATTAAGAGACTGAAAAAATCTGGTGGATATGCATGTGCCTGCTGCTCCTGCTTTTGTCGTAAAAATAATTGCAGTGTGTACTGTTATACTTTTGCATTTTTTTTACAATACAGTATAACTTTTTACATAAGTTTTTGTTTAGTTGAATAGCTAGCCAATATTGCTTAAAAATTCACTTGTTGAACTATTAATCAAATGCAGGCCACACAAGGTCTGTCTGAATTTGAAAGCCCTTGTCTTGTGGAAAAAAAACAAAACACACTGGGTGAGAAATGAGTCAGGACTAGAATAGACAGACTTGGATGGGGGGGATTAATACAAGGTTAGTTGAATGTAAAGGGAACAATCTGAAAAACTGCTTAACTCATTGTTATGTTTGCTGTTTAAAAAATAGTGTTGATTCTTGTCATGTTTGCTCCAGATCCTTGCCGCAGGATCTGAGCAGGACTATGGGGAAAGGTGGTAAGACCTACATGACAATGGGATGAGAGATACAAACTGAGCACTGCATTGCAGCTGAAAGGGGAAAAAGTCAGAAGCTAAATGGGACAGGGTTGGCTGGTTTGTGTAGTGACAAGGGGGAAGCCCATGAACCCGGCAACCTGTATTAGGCTACTGTGGCCATCCTTAGCTTGCATCCACCAAAGTACAATCCAGTATAAATGATTCCACAAACTCCATGATGTTTGACTACTACAGCAGAGATCACAGACCAGAGAGTGTGCAGATTTAAGAAGTGCTTTGGTAACAGGAGTATCACTAGTTTTGGTGAATACAATTCCTAACCTGCTGATTACAGTTTATTTCTTTGATGTGTTTTTAAATTTTATTTTCTTTAATTTGTGTATTTGTCACACGGCTGCAGCTCCATATATCTCTCTGATATAGCCAGCATAATACTGGGATATAGTGGAAACCAAGGAATATATATGATAATTAAATTAAAACATTCAGCCTCGGAACTGTTTATTGCTTTTGGTGACTGAAATTTCTACTGTATGTTGCTGATTGTGGTTTATTAGTGTGATGTATTTATCTTGTTTAGTGGGACAACTGCTGCAGATGGTCAGTGAGGTTTGTTTATATACTGCCACTCATGGGTTCTGAATTCTTGTGTTGTAGGCATCATAGTAGAAATACTGTATGAGGTCAGCAGCAAATTAAAAGTGTCTTAATGAACCCCACAAAAATACATGTTTCTTAATTAGGACTGCAAGTTTGGTTTTACTTAAGAATCAAACACCTCAAACTTCAGGTGTTCGATTCTTGCAACAGTGGTGAACTTCCTGCAGAAATCGACAGACGTGTTTCAACTTGTTCAACTTGATCTGAATGGTACGGGCCCGGTTGAACCAGTCAAACCACAAATCACAGTTCTCCACTGAAATAGTTAACTCACTACAGCACTGTGATTCAGAGGCTCCAGCCTCATTTTGGGGAAGCTTGAATCTGCATCCCTGAGTCAGAGGGAAGCCCACCAGTGTGCTCGTTGTCAGGCTGCTAGGCTCAGGCATGGCTATGTCATTGATTAGTTAGATTAGCTTGTAAATTGTTCACACCTGAACACATTTTCTTCAATCAAAACGTTAATCTATTATCAAGGCCTCTGATGGGTTATATGAGAGGAAAAGGAAGGGGGCGGGCAAAATGGCAGGCTGAGCAGCAGCAGTGTTACAGGTTGCAAAAGGCCTCTGGGAAAAAAAGGCTTGTCTGAAACAGGGCAGGGGAGAAAGGCTGTACTCTGGGGACTGGACAAGGATGGAGTTTGCTTGGGTCTGGGCAGTAGGTAGATGGGCCAGGAGGTGGTAGTCTGCCAGTGCCCACTCGTTGTCTTAAAATAATTTAATCTCAGCTGCACAATACCCATTGATTGTTGCATAACTGACTTTTCAGAAGGGCATTACAAATAAAAAAAGTAGTTTGCAACCTCTGACAGAAGCCTGATGTGACTTGCCTGGCCACTGGTTGTTTGCACCTTGGTGGCATCCCATGAAAAATAATTCTTCATTTTCATTCATGTTTCTTTTTGAGAGAGTTTAAAACTCATTACAGTACATTTGCCCAAGCTGCAGGCTTGCTTGCAGGTTACATTATTTGCTCTTTCTTTCACCTCCTGAGTCCTGAAACAGCTTTTTGCAGTGTGATCTGGGAAGTGGGCTGAGCAGTAAGTGTGTGCCAGTTGGCAATGTGCTGGTACCTGGCCCTTTTACTTGGCACTTTAGTGGCATTCCATTAAAAATATATATATATTTTTGTAGCAGTTTTCAAATGATAGCTTTTAGTATTCTTGTTCCCCAAAGTTGCAGTGGTTCCTTCCTCATGAATCAGTGTGTAAGTATATATATATATACTGTACGTGTGTGTGTGTGTGTGTGTGTGTGTGTGTGTGTGTGTGTGTGTGTGTGTGTGTGTGTGTGTGTGTGTGTGAGAGAGAGAGAGAGATCCTGAGCTGTGCTGTCACGGTGTGATCTGAGCAGTGGGCAGGGCATGAAATGTGCAACAGGTGCCCATCCCCTGGTAGGTGACATCTTGGTGGCATCCCATAAAAAATAAATAAAATACAAATTCTTCACATTCCCTCAAATTACTGATGTTCCTTCCTCCTCCTCCTCCTGAGTGTTGAAGCAATGTGTATATGTGTGTGTGTGTGTCTCTGTGGGTGTGGTGGTGTATGTGTGTGTGTGTGTTGTCCAGAGCTGTGCTGTTGCAGTATCATCTGGGCAGTGGGCAGGAAGTGTGTGTCAGCTGACAGTGTGCTGGTACTTGGCCCCTGGTAGTTAGCACCTTTGTGGTATCTCATTAAAAAATATTTTTTTTTCTTTTTGTGGCAGTTTTCAAATTGAAACTCTTAGGGCTCGTTTCTCAAAAGGGGCTGTGAGCTGCGCAAGCTGAGTCAAACAGCAGCTTGTGCTGAAGCCCATTGCACCAGGGATCCTGCACCTGATTCTGGTACAGGAAGTTGTCCCAGCACCTCAGTCTCCACACTTACAACAACCTCTCCCTTGCAGCAAACACTTGGTGCATGGGAAGGGTCAGCCGCAGGCTCCTTGCATGGAATGCAAGTTTTCCCACAGCTCTGATCATGCCTTTCAATTATATAAAAACCCTGGTAGTCTAGTGCATCCCCCTAAAGCCCCGATCACTCATTATAATTCTTCACAAACCCTGACTGGCTAGTACCACCCCATCCCGATCCCCGATGCTGCCGGTCATAATAATTTATGAACAACAAACCCTTTCCCTATCCTCAATGCCACTGGTCATAATAATTGGTACACAATGCACCCTTTCCAAATCCCAAATGTCCCAGTTAAAGAAGACCTGATAACCCTCCCCCTTTCCTGGTAGTCTAGTGATCCCACTCTCCGTTCCCTGATATGTGTTGTAATAAATCAGAACATCCATTTTCCTGGTAGTCTAGTGCCCCCCTCCAATCCTCGTTCTCCATTTATAAATATATTATTATCCCTGGTGTTCATTTGGATATCAATAGCTACACTCACCCCTCCTTTGGAAATAAGTCATCAAACACACAAAGAGCTTTTGGTGTCTTTTTTATTCAGCCATCACTCGGTGTCAATTAGCAGAATCTAATGCTCGACTGAGCATCAGCCTTAAGTTTCTCATGTAAATATATGTTTCATCAAAGGTCTAGAGTCTATTTAACATAGATTGTTTTTATAGCACATGTCATCCGATCAGAGAAACTTCCTGGTAATGACATCATCATGCTTCACATGAAAATACACATATGTGCAGCTTCCATTATCCAAGTTCATTCATTCATAAACTAAACAATCCATACATAACATTAAGGCATTGAAAAATGGAGAGAAAAGACAAAAACAAATTTAGTTTTATATTTTATGATTTTTTTGTTGTATACTAAAGTGAACAACATTCTTATTACTTCAAAAAAATGCATTTTGCTTTTACTTTTTGTTTATCTTTAGGTTTCACAAATCCAGCTAGTGTATATATATATATATATATATATATATATATATATATATATATATATATTCATATCACTCAAATCACATTTGCATTCAACTTGTCATTGTTATCACCATTTCTCCTTTTATATCCCTATTTTCATTTTAGCTTTATTCTTTCCTTTATCCCTGGTGATCCAGTGGGCCACTCCAGCCCCAATCCCCCAGAAAGTGTAAATCCCAAATACCTGGTGGTCAAGTGGACCCCCACCCTGCATGGCCCTACCATCCTGTTCCCCCTCATCCCATAGCTGGGCTGGTGACTGGCATATCCCATCACTCACCTCCATAGCCAGCCACAAACTGAGCTCTGAATGAGCGCTTACTATTTATAGTACACACACAGTGAATGATAGGTGGTGTGACAACATGGATTGAGGATTAGGGAGGGGCATCGCTAGATTACTAGAAAAGGAGGGAGGTAATCGAGTCTTCTTGACCGGAACATCAGGATCAGGAAAGGTATGTTATTTAGTAATTATCATTACCGGTGGCATCAGGGATTGGGAAAGGGTTTGTTGTTTATTAATTATTATGACTAGCAGCACTGGGGATCGGGGAGGGGGGACCACTAGCCCACCAGGGTTTGTGAAGACTTTTAATGGGCAATTGAGGCTTGGGGGGCAGTACATGGATGCAGATTGCCCAACTCTCCCTGGGAACAATTTCTAGGTACCCTTAGAACAGTCCTGGCTGGTATAAGGGTACTTAGAATTTCTCCCCCTAGGAGAGTTCTATGAATCCCATTTTCAGAGATGTGGCAGCTTGGGTCTGCCACATGCCCTGTAGCACCAGGTTGCAGACCATTTTTGGGTGCAGGGGCAGTGCAAGCCCTGTTTAGGGCAGGCAGCCTGTGGTTGAAGCAGGCTGCTTTTGAGAATACCTCAGGGACAGTTTTTGATGCAAGGTGCCACTTGGGCCATTTATGTATGGTGCCGGCACCTTGCGTCAATATCAGGGCTTTGAGAATCATAAGCCCTTAGTCTTCATGTTCCTCCAGATTGCAGCAGTTCCTTACTCCTGTATCCTAAAGCAGCATATATGTGTGTGTGTGTCTGTGTGTGTGTTATCCTGAGCTGCTGTGCTGCAGTGTGATTAGGGCAGTGGATAGGGCAGCAAGTCTGTGCCAGCTGTCAGTATGCCAGTGCTTCTCCTCTGGTTTTTGGCATCATGGTGTCATGCCATAGAAAAATAAAATTATCTACATTCCCTCAAATTACTGACACTGCTTCTTCCTTCTCCTCCTGAGTGCTGAAGCAGCCTGTGTGCATGTGTGTGTCACCCTGAGCTGTGCTGCTGCAGTGTGATCTGGGCAGTAGGTGGGACATCAAGTGTGTGCCAGCTGGCAGAGTGCCAGTTCCTGGCCTCTGGTAGTTGGTATCTTGGTTAAATCCCATAAAAAACTAAAATAAAGGCTGGCCCGGTGGTGCTGAGTGTTGAGATGCTGGATGCCACACCTCACACAACGAAAGTGACCCGGGTTCAGGAACAGTCTCGAGTAGCTCAGGGGTTAGTAGTGGTGAGGAAGGATTGAGCATCTGTAGACAGCTCTCCTTCCTCAGGGAGGGGGAACAGTGCTGCACGCTGTAGACTGATACCCAGCGGTGGCTGGCTATCGATGCAGGGATGCCAACAGAACTGTGTGAGATTCACATCCAAGGCATGAGGCTGCCTCTGTGGTGGTGGAGCCCAGCCATTTGCTCATTGCACATCCGTGGGCCACTGTAAAAAAAAAAGGTGGAAAATGGAGCTGACAGGCTCCATGATGGCCTGACTGTGCCCACACCTTCCCCCTGGAATCTGGACACTGGCAATCTGGACACTGGCTTCTGGGAGGGGGGGGTTGGTGGTCCTCACCCCTGGCTCTGTCATGGGGGATTAATCCATGGGGGATCTACTGGGGGGGGGAATGGTGCCAGAGAGGTGAGCCCCTCCATGGGAGCAGCCAGAGTTGCCTGCCAGCTCTGCAGGAAGAGAAGGATAAACTGTAATTAAAAAAAAGTAAAATAAAAACAAAATTCTCCACAATCTCTCAAGTTGTTAAAGATCTGTCCTCCTCCTTCTCATGAGTCCTGAAGCAGCCTGCATGTGTCCTCCTGAGCTGTCCTGTTGCAGTGTAATCTAGGCAGTGGACAGCAAGCGTGTGTCAGCTGGCAGCAAGTTGGTGCCTAGCCTCTGATAATTCATGGTGGCATCCCATTGATAAAATAAATATAAAAATTGAATAAAAGAAAAAAAAATGAAACAATGAAAGAAAAATAAAAAATAAATAAAATAACTAAAATAAAAAACTGTAACAACAAATAACATAAAAAAATACTTATTTATTAGTTTTTGTTGGCCAGGTACTGTAGGATCGTTACAGAAAAAAATGCCTATTTTCAAGCACAACCTGGGAGATTTCAAAGACCAATAAAAAGTACAAAAGCAGCAGAGTCACAACTCTTACAATGAAATAGGAAACACAATAGAACATTAGCTATGACAAAACATCAGACTCACAATAAACTGGCAAGGATCAGCAGATTGCAAATCAAAGTGAACAATGAGAGGCAGTGTAAAATGCAATACAGGCAGAAACAAAGTTACATTGCCAGCAAATCAAAAGACAGCCTTACAAATGCAAACATTACAAGGCAGGACAAAGCTAATACAGACTTAATTGCAAGAGCAATTGTGGAACTAAAACAGCTAAGAAGTTCTCTTTTGAATATATGGTGAGATATATTTATTTATTTTATTTTAATATTTGTTAACCGGGTAAAGGTGCTGGACCAAACGTCCCTTTTTAGGCCCTACCCTGACAAACAACAATAGACAATACTGCAACATAACAACACAATAACAAAGAAAACTAAGCAATACATACTATATACAGCAATTACTGCAATACTGTTGTAATAAATAATCCTTTAACCTCTACTTAAAATTAGGAATTGATGAAGCTTTTCTAATATTAATTGGAAGAGCCTTGCAATACATAGGGGCAGCAATTGAAAAGCTCGGGAACTATTTATATAATAAAATAAAAAGTCTTACTCTTCATAATTTATCACCCAAGTGGCTGAGTGGTGTTGCAAGCATTTGAAAATGGAGCAACAGAGGGGCCAATAAGATGGCGGCATGGGATCATCCAGTCACAAAGAAAAACAAAAGCATAGAGGGCTTGGTCACAGATACTCTGCCTCAGTGGGAAGCATAGAAGAGGAAGATGACAGTAGTAGTCAAACAGTCTATAAAATATCTCACATTGTGAGAACCAATTGCAGTGACACTGCAAGAATTGCAACATGAGCAATCATTGTAGAAAAAATGGAATAAGAAAGGCATGAGTTACGTAGTGACACAGGCAGAGGAGGAGGAGCCAAGTGATCTGGCAGAGCTTGGGGACAGAGATACAGATTCTGATTATACTCCCAATTAAAAGAATAGCAGCAGCAGTTCTGGGGAGTAGGAGGAGGACGAGGATCAGGTAAGAGTTAGTCTTGCAGCAGCTATACGTAAGCGATCAAAAAGGACCAAAACTGGTGGAACAACAAAAAAAAATGGCCGCAAATCAACAAAGAGAAACACAACAAGAAGCAAGTGAAATGACAGCAGATAAAGAAGACATAGGCAAAACTGGTGGCCCAGGACACTTAGTAGAGGAAGAAGAACCATTCCCTAACTCTGGAGATCTGGCAAAGGAAGAGGAAGGTGATGATGTGGAAGCATCCCACAATAGCCCACCCATTAGACAACAGCCAAGGGTACCAGTAGGAAAGACCAAACTGGTGATGCCAGTGGTGTGAGATTTCTTTAGCATGGATAAAGAATCACAGACACATGTAGGGTGTCTTTTATGTAAAGACAGGTTGTGTAGGGGTAAGAAGGGAAGAAGGCTGTGAATATCTACCATGAAAAGGCATTTGCTAAAGACCCAACTATCCCAGTATGAGAAGGCATGCCAATTCATTCCATCAGCAGCAGCAATACCAGGAAGTGAAGCAGATGATAATGATGATGGCCGGGAGAAGGAGAGCATTAGTAGACCAGGTAGGCAGGCAGAGCAAGAAAGTCTTTCAAGTGGTAGCCGATGCACAACTCTGACAACTTCTAGTCATTAGTAGTTTAGCCCATTGACTCCCATACTTCCAAGGGTCCACAAATCTCCAGCCACTTTGACCCACAGATGAGGCAAAAATAGCAGCCAACTGTCACGTCCATGGGGAAAAAAAAAACAATCATTCAGTTCTCACTGGTCCAGTCCTTGGAAATGGGCCAGAACTACTAAGCAAATCAGCAAAAAGCTAGTTTTCTATTACTAATGGAAGTGGCTGTGCCTAGGTATCAAATGCCCGCAGTTGCGCTTCCTGATTTGTATCATAGTATCTGTAAGTCACATGCCCTGAAAGCATCATTAGTTCTATCCACTCACATCACCACTGACATGGGGAACAGTGGTCAGACTACTGATTACAGGACAGTGACTACCATTGGGTCAGCACCCCTCTTCATTCCCCTCCTCATTCTCCTCCTTCCTGTGGGTTAAATGCCAGAAGCAGCAGTGGCTGCAAGTCACAGGTGCCCCACAATCTCCATAAGCAGGCAGCTTGATGTGTTGTTGGCTTTGACAATGATCATTGCCCAGAAAACTTGTTACGCTTCCTTCAACTGAAGTGTGATGACTGACTGACACCACACTCATTAACACCAGGGGCCCGATTTTCAAATGCCAAAATTTGGTGCAAGTTGCCTGTGTCAAAAGGAGCTGGCACAAGAAGCACCTTGCACCAAATGTTGCAGCAATCCTGATTTTTGAACACAGGCTGCATCAAAATTGGGATGCTCTGCACAAAACCCACCCTGTGTCACCCTTGTGCCTAAAGAGGTGGTGCACCATGACATGAGGGACCTTGAGCCGTGGCAGGGCTGCAGCATCCCCTTACCTGCGATTTTGGAAGCCCCACAGTGGTTACAAGTTGGGGCTGAGGTTAGATCAGCCATGCACTGGTCTAACGGTCCTGTGGCAGAGGTCTAGAGGGAGACAGATGGGAGGGGGACTGTGAGGATGTGTGACAGGGCAAAGGGACCTTTGGAGGTGCTGTAGTGGGTGGTAGGGGCATGGCAGGTGTGGGAAGGTACAGAGGTGTCACCACATAAATGTGCCCTTGACTCACTGCACAGAGTCACTAGGACCAGGTGCTCCCTGGTAGGCAAACATGGACCTTGTCTTGGGCCCCAGGTGCCACCAACCTTGGCACCTGTCCCAGAGATTACACGGTCCCTGTCCCTCAACCTCCCAGGCTTCCTCCCCCCCAAACTTCACACCTGGACAAGCATTGTGCCTTGAAGCTTGGGGTGGGGCTTGATGGGACCCTCCATTACTTTGACTGAGGCAGCTCTCAGGACTTTGAAGCAGAGACCACCTTCATACTGAAATCAGGCACAGGGTCCCTGATGCACCCGGAGTTTGCCACAGCTGTGGATCGGAAACCATTTGCTGATCTAGTGACCTTCTGAAAATCGGGTCCCAGGTTTTTTAGTATCAGATAATGCAAAGAACACTGTAAAGACAGTTGAGTACGGGGATTATACACATATTCCATGCTTTGTTCACTGTGTAAATCTGGTAGTTCAGGGATTTCTACATGAGTGAGGCATCACTGTACAGACTTGCGGATCTGCCCCCAAAAGGTCTGTGTTCATTTTAGCCATTCTGTAAAGACACAGAAGCTATTATGAAACATTCAGCAGTGCATCCACTTTCCCCTCCACCACCTGAAACAGGATGTGGCAATAAGATGGAATTCTACCTGTTACAGGATGGAACAGCTGCTGGCTATCCACCACAGTATGTCCTAGACCATGGTATTGAGATGTAAACATCAGCCCAAAAAAATAGCTCGTGATGGAGACCCTCTGATCTGTGCTGAAGCCCTTTGAGGAGGCTACAGGGGTGGTAAATACTGTGTCAGCTGGTCTAATCAAGATACTCCCCCTTATTGCCATCATTAACCTGCAACTTCTTTGTATGAAAACTCAATATGAGGAAAATACATTTCTTCATACTTATAATTTCCTTTTCTGTTAGTTCCAGCATTGTCAATGGGATCAGTACTGATGGGTTATGTGCATCCCTACTAGGGGAAATGGCACAGCCCAAGGCTGTAATCTGGATAAAATCCTGGGCACGTGAAGATTCTTGACAGCAGCAACTCTTCAGTCACTATTGATTGTCCACACAGTGCATCTAAATGTGGAAAAAATATATCCACATACTGTAGATCATGCTGGTCATCTTGGCATGAAAGCACACTTATCAGTTGCTTAAATACAGTATATACAGTAGGACTTTAGCCAGAATAGAATACAATAAACAGTAGCCTACCTCACCAGATGGTAGAGGTTAAAAGCAAAGCTCGTCTTCCAATTCTTCAGTGGTTTGGAAGATCTCTGCATCGTCGAATCAACTAGAACAGACTTGTCAAAGTAATTAATGCAAACAGATAACACTGGGAAAAAGACTGCAAACAGTGTAAATGCTCACCTGTAACAAAAGAGGCACCATTGGTTAGCATCATATTCAAGCCTATTAAATCTGATTGCTAGTAACCAACATTGTAATGCAGAACCTGTGAAGTACTGTATGTAGCAATGCCAATAACATTGGACTCAGCCTGTTCGCTAGTACCTTCGCATAGACCTTACTGTCAATGCTGATAAGTGAAATTGGCCTGTTACTGGCTGCAAGGGTGTGAGCTTTACCCTTTTTTGGGCAGCATTGTAATAGCAGTTTCCCTGAGTGTGGGAGGCAGAAAGCCTGATTCTTTGGCCTTGACAAACACCAGTAATAGAAATGGGTCTATCTGAGGTGCCAGGGCCTGAATGAAATCCACTGGATAACCATCACCGCCGGGAGATTTACCCTGCTGTAGAGAAAGCAAAGCACCGTTCTCTTCCTCTGCAGTTACTGGAGCATCTAAAATCTGGGATTGTTGGGGGTGTTAGCTTGGGAAGGTCTAGTTTGTCAAGAAAGGGTTGCATTCCTACAGGTGTATGGTTGTGAGTGGAGGTATAAAGCTTGATATAGAAGGATTGCATTATATCATTAATATCCTTAGGACTTAACATTAACTTGCCTTGAGAGTTTTGCAAGACAGGTATGTGCCTGTTAGCCTGCTGTTTGCACAGCTGGTAGGCCAGGACCTTCCCTCATTTGTCTCCCCCTTCCCAAAATTAATGGTGTATATGCAGAACTGGAATTTCTGTTTTCAGCTTAACAGCATGTTGATCTTGAGGCATAGCCCGAGAACTTTATGCTCAATACCTAAGTGAGGGTCTGGTGAGTGTTGACCTTTGTATGCTATTTCAGTTAGTTTTATCCCTGCTTCCAGGGAAGTAAGGTGGTGTTCCCTTTCTCTTCACCTCCATGAGACATAGCCCATAATTTTGCCCCTTATGGTGGCCTTGTAAGCCTCCCATGTTATACCAGCTGAGATGCCTGCTATTGGATTTTCCCGGAGGAACATGGAGATTTCCTCCCATGCCCATGGAATGAAGTCTGGGTTTCTCAATAGGAGAGAGTCAAGTCTCCAATTTGCAGAGGGTGGGGTACTGGGGCCCCATGAAAAATATAGCTGCACTGGGGCATGATCTGAAAACAGCATTGAGAGGATGGAGGAGTGAAATGTAATTTGGGTCATTAGCAGAGAGGTGAGCCAGAAGTCCAGCCTACTAAATAATTTATGTACTTCTGAGTAACAGATGTAGTCCCTCTCTCTTTGATGGAGCATCTTCCATACATTTGTGAGGCCAAAGTCCATCATCAGCTGATCTAGAGCTGGGCCCCCCTAACATGAGTTTCTTTAACTGTTCCACTTCTCTCCACTAAGGGTTTGAGAGTTAAGTTAATGTCACCACCAAGCAGTAGAGGGCATGGGGGGGGGGGTAATGGATCCCAAAGCATTGGCTAATTCATGGAAATACTTAGGGTCACCCTGGTTAGGTGCATAAACATTACACAGTAAGATAGGGCCTGTTGGGGTTGACAAGACAGCCATCACCCATCTACCTGAGAGGCTGGAGCAAAGTGCAGAGACAGAACATTTGAGTTGTTTTTTTATTTAGACATTTATATGCTTTCTTCCCTGTTTTTCACCCCGACCCCGGCAGACACATGCGTGCGGGTGCATGGCGGTGCACATGCGTGCCGGGTAACAGCTTATCCCCTTCAGTTCCATGTCATAACAGTGACTGCGGAAAGGTGATTGCCATTAGGGCAAGTGCACAATGCCAAAAATCAATTTTGGCGATCTAACACTCATGGCACTCAAGAGAACGGTGCCAGATACTTGTTTGTTTTTCAAAGGTTTCTCAACTACAGGGTGGTGCATGTCAGGGAGAGTACAAAAGCTGAAAAAAAAATTTTAACAGCTGGGTGCAACAAAATGAACATGTGCCCGAAACTGAACCCGGCACCCTCTCAACCCTAGCCTGCCAACAACCCACCACACCACAGTGCCAGCCCAACAGCCCCTCACTGCAGTAAGCCTCACAAACACTCCCTTTCCTTCTGCCCATTGCATGGCATGCTCTCTCCCTTCCCCCCAGCGAGCATGTACATATAGCAGCTTCCTGTCTCTATATTCACTGCTCCATATCCGGTCACCCTCCCTGTCCAATAGCCCTGTGCAGATGGCACTGTTATTGAGTCTCCCTTTTTGAAAGTGCTCAATAGCAGTCGGCATCATCACAGGCTACTGCCCCTTCTACCCCACCCCTAGCATTCTCCTCCACCCCCTCCAGCCTATGTATCCCATTGGACCTCTGCTCAATGGAAGTGGAACTACAGGAAAGGCGGACAGCCACTCCAGTAGGGGAGAGCTGCCTTTTGGCTGCTCAATCCTGCTCCCCTCCCCCGTGCCAGCTCCCTGACAACCCCAGGTTGTTCGCAAACCCGGGTTGCCAGCTTGCTGCAAGGTAAGGTGTCCAGCAACTCAGTCCTCTGTGCCACTGGGCCAATGCCACCATTTGAGATTTTTGTGTTTGAGTATTACCACCCTGCATTTTCTTGAGGGGGCACACGAGTGAATCTCTTGCCCCACCCAGTCCTTGACTAGGTATGAGTGGTCATTCTTAGTAAGCTTGGTTTTCAGCAGGAAAGCTATTTGAGTCTTCATTTTTTTCAAATGTGAAAACACTTTTTTTCTCTTAACTGGTATTCAGTCCCCTGACATTCAACGTGTGGCAGGTCACTTCAGCCATGGTCATTTATGGGGGGTTTAATAATTAACCAGAAGTATACTATTAAAAAGAAGAGTAAAGTCTCAGTGCTTTCTGGTGCAGGAGGGGATCCATAGCAACTTGTCTACGTATATCAATCTTGCATATCAAGCCCAAGAATATATGATCAGCAATATCATCTACAGGTTTTCCTGGTATTTGAAAATCTTCTCCAAAATATACCAACCTTAACAAACATTCCCTGGCATACAGCCTTGACAGTGCATTACATAATAAACCAAAACTATATACAAGAACACACAGTAAGCATTTTGGTCATGACAAATGGCCAAACGCACAAAGTGCCTCGTGGCTAGCTTGACTTCCCTGGGAAGCATGGTTGTGAACTGCCCCATCTGTCTAGGGCACACCTTAACACATGGGTATTGAACCAGTAAAGGGGTTTGACTGGTAGTTAGAGCTAACTACCTGGGGGGATGACATACGTAAGTGTGTTTACAGAGTATACACTCCTGTGTTCTGGGGGGGAGGGGTCAGGGGCTTTCTGTGAGCATGCTACCCTTAGCCTGAGACCACCAATACCATTCTTCACTATGGAGTGTTTATGGAGTGCTAGGTGTGACCTTGATTGCTTGAGGGGGCACCTCTGCTTGCTACATATATTCATTAGTTCTTTTCCTGGAATAGGATTGTACCAGCTCATTATTACTTATTGGCTATAGACATGGCTATAGTAACAGTTGGACCTCATTGATTCATAAAATGTCAACCTTCTGTATGTTATGATACTATTGCCCCTTTATTACTCCCCCATGTGGGTACCCCTGTCTGTAGTAGCATAAGAAAAAAGCCATTGAGTGGGTTTTTTTTACACCATGATCCATAAGGGGGAGGCCAAGTTTAATCAGGATGAGGTACCTCATTATTTAGCTGGGTCTAATAGGAGGCAGAAATAAAGCATCTTGGGGTTTCTCTACATTTGGCCAGGCTGGTTCAGCTTTTTTTCAAGGAGGTCTAGAAATTCTGGCTAAGCCTAAGGCATGTGGCCCTTGTAAAACCAGGACTTCTTGTAGCTGAGAAATGGAGCTGAATAAAAGTTTTTGCACATATACCAACACACTTCAGCTTGTGAACAAGAGTCTTTTGACTGCATCAGCTAGTGCTAACATTCAGCTGGCACTGAGGACAGAGTGGACAAGCAGAGTAAACTGTGCCTGGCCTCCACTAAACAGGGTAGGAAAAGGGGAACACCCATGCCAAGATCAATGATTTCAAAGATCATCTTGGCCGTGTTAGCAGGACATTAACTCCCCAGTGCCCCCTCCCCCAATCCGCCCCTGACACTCATCCCCCCCAAAAAAGGGTAAATTGCCACTTATCTGATGTGACAGCTATTGATCCAGGTGTATCTGTCAAAGGAAATATCAGTTCTGTCTGTTGCAGTTCGGTGGGTGACTCAACAGTAAAGGAATGTGCAGTGGAGATGGTCTGGCTGCAGTCCCTTGTGGCGTCTGCACACTGCGACGGTAGGGTTCTTTTGGCTGACAAGGCCCAGGAGTCACTGTTACCTTTGGATGGGCTGGAGCCATCAGAGGTTGTGATGCTGAATTCCATCACTGGAGCTGGGTTGGAAGGCACTATGTCCAGAACAGCATATCTGTTCTTGGTAAAATAAGGGCTTAGAACTGCATTGTCTCCCTCTTCCTGTTCCCGTCCTCTGCTGTGGCTCATGGAGGTGTCTCACTCGATTGGATAGGATCTCCAATTGTGCCTGGAGTTTTGATGGCATTTCTTTGTGTGAGCTGGAAAGGCCCAGCTTTCACTCTGATCCCCTGACTGTGTTTCAGACAACCAACCTTGCTGCTGCTCATCGCCTGCAGTTGGGGTCAGAATCCTGTCATCTGTCTTGCTGTCCATGATTCTCTCAAGTTTCCAGTCTGATACTCCTAGTTTCTTGAGATCATGTGCAGTAAATAAAATCCATTAGTGAATCTGGAGGGCAGCTAAATATTGTAGTGCAAAGGAAATTCCTTCATCAGGTGTCTGACTTCGGTGTATTCCTTCCATTTGTCTGAAAGCTCTTTAGAGTAGTTTTGAAAGACCAGTAGATGGTGCCCCCTACAGTACAGTGATCCCAGCTCTCTTGCTCTGTTTTTGAATCACCTTCTTCTCAGTGAAGTATAAGAAGTGGGCTAGAATGGGCCTAGGTTTATCCCCAGGCTTGGGCTGAGGTTGCAGTGAGTGGTGAACCCTCTCAAAAGTGAACTGAGTGTCTGCTGGAAGTTTCAGGATCCAAGGGAGTTTGCAGTGTAGAAATTCTGCTGCATTATCTTGGCCTCAGCCCTCTGAAATCCATAGGAGCCACAGATTGTTGTAGCAGCTCCTAGTTTCGAGATTGTCCACTTTGCTTAGTAGGGCACCTATGGTTTTTGCCTGTTCTCGGTCAGTGGTTGTCAGCTCCGAGATGATGGTATCATGTGAGACTGCTTTTCGCTCATTGTGAAATATTCTGACATCCATGTGGTGGAGCACTAGCACTGTATTGTTTGAGGCCAGCGTGACCTCTGCCATTTGTTTCATCAAGGCCACGAACATTTCTTTGATCGGGCCGAGGTCCATCTTGCCACTGCTATAGACTGCCAGGCAGCTGACAGACCGTAAAACAAGAGCTCAAAATTACCAGCCTGAATTTTGCTTGAATCCTGCTGAAAGGTATATCCCTGTCTGGTAGATGCTATTAGCGAGCAAATAGCTTAGCTTTGCATGGGTCCATGTCAATTCACTCCCATCATTTCCTTCCGAGACAACTGGCTCCCAACAACTCGCTCCACCATCACAGGTTCATTTTGTTCTATGACAACTTCCCACAAGCCGGTAATTTAATTAACTCCACCAGGGAGTGAATTGTTGGGGGTGGGTTGTCACGGGAGCTAATTGTCGCTGCAGCCAGTTGTTTGGAGCCTGTTGTCATGGAGCGAAATGACGGAGTGAATTGTTGTGCTCCCATTTTGCACAACCAGGAGACTCTGTAAATGTACATATATTTGAATTAATTCTCCAGGTAGTTAGCACTATCTCTCTAAGCGGCCATCTTGTACTGGGCCAGGCCACGACCCCCCCCCCCTTTGGTTGTTGTTTTGACACTGGAATGTGGCCTTTTTTGACCTGGATATCCTTCAAAATATCATCCAGGCCAGAACCAAATAACAAGCCTCCATCCAAGCCTAGGTTAAACAGCTAGTTCTTCGAAGCCTGATCACTGACCCAGTGCTGAAGCCACACACCTCGCGTGGCGGACACAATGTGGTAAGCGGAGTGAGCTGACATATGTAAATTCTCCACCGTGGCATCCCCTAAGAAGGAAGATGCCATGAATACCAACTGCAAAATGCTCACACCTTCCGAATCTGGGGGAACAAAGCTGTCTAAGGATGCAACCCACGGGTTTAATGTGCTGGCAACAATAGATGAGCCGTAGGAGGTATGGAGGTTTGCACTGTTGGAGGCGAAGACTCTTCTACATGTAGCATCCACTCACTTGCCATGCAAATCTGCTAAAGCCAAGGACCGTTCAATAGAAATAGTAGTGTGTCTGATGGAATTATGTACAGTCTTATCTGCCAGAGGAGAAGGGTTACAACGTGCACGTATTTTCTTCCAAAAAAGGGAAATACCACACTTTAGGCCTTGATAGATTCTTTCTTTGATCTGCATCTGCCCATTCTTGTTTAATAATCTGGTCAAAGTGAATAAAGTCAGTCTCCCACCAACTCTCCTTTAGAAACTCCACTGAGCTGGCCTGGCCTGGCCTCCTCCACAATAAATTGGTTCAGCTCATATCTCTGTATTAGACAGCAGTCTGTCTCAGTGGGAAACTCTGTGTCACCCCCTCATCCTTGCTGGAGTCCACAAGGATCAATTCTAGGCCCAGTTCTCTTCTCAGTATTCATTAACGACCTCCACAAAGCTTGTCTGCATACAAACATACACCTTTGCACTGACGATACCATCATCTATGCCTCCAGTGCCTCCCACGACACTGTTTACTCTGCACTCCAGTATGACTTTACCCATGTTCTCTGATGGTTTCAAGACAACAGCCTCAAAGTCAATACCAAGAAAACTGTCTCCATGGTTTATGGGACTCCCCACTAACTGGCAAAAACTCCCACTTAGCCTCTCATTCACCTCCTTGGACAGGTCCACCCTAGACACAGTGATATCCTACAAATGTCTTTGCCTATGGCTTGATCAACACCTTGATTTCTCAAAGCATATCAACTCCATGTACACTACGCTTCACCTCAATCTTGGGGCACTTTATCTAAACAAAAACTCCATCCCATTGCCAAAACCATACTCCCGATATCTGATTACAGTGATATAATCTATGGCTTCAGTGCCTGCCACCTCCCTCTTCTGTCTTGACACCACCCTTAATGCATTCTACCGCTTCGTTGCTAACTCCCCTCCTCAAACACATCACTGCACTCTACTGTCCTCACTAAACCCTCCCCCCTCTCACACAGGAGATACATTCACTCCTTAACTTTTATCATCAAATACTTGTTCAACCTCCTCCCACCATGCCTCTCTTCCCTCCTCTTACCAACCCCTGCCCCTTCCTACTTACTGAGGTCCAGTCACCCACAAGCCATTTTCAACCCCCCTCCATCAGTCCTTCATCAGAACCTCAGCCTTCACCACCCGTCGTCCCCGCCTCTGGAACCAGCAACCCACCCTCGTCTATTACTTCCCATCATTCCCCACTGTGCAGCAAATAAAGATCACCCCCCCACCCTGTCATTGCCTCCCCTTGTCCCTTCCCTCTCACTGTTCCCCACTCTACTTTTAACCCCTTGTCCAGTCATGCACCTTACTGGCAACTCTCCTACCAGTTTTCCAGTAAATATTGTAAAGTGGTCATCATTTGGGTTGCCTCAATCTGTCTTTCAATGAACTAGTTTACATTGTATAGTATTTATTGTACTTTAGAAAATGGCCAGACTGGATCCTGTATCCTGATTGGCTGAAATTGCCTACAACCTGGGCATCTATTTTCCAGTAGAAGCCCAGTGAAAAATAAGTGCCAGTCCAAGTGACACCTCACTGCATAGCATTCCACAGTAGTGCCCAGCCTACTCTTTAATTGACTGGATGCACAGAATAAAATTTAAAATGCCTGCCATTTTTTCTCTCTCTTAGCGAGACGTACCGGTCTCCCCCAGCCCAAAGCAAACAGTATTCACCTGCAGCCAATCCCTCTTTTAAAAATTTAAATAAACACACTTCAGTAATCTTGCGGTAACAAACAAACACTCACTAGAAAGTAAAAATAAATATTTTTCTTTTCTCTCCTCGTTCATCGTGGTCAAACGTCACTGTTTGCCTACCTCGCAAATCACGGTCAAATGTCACACGCCACACAGATACGTCAGGCTGGGGGAAAAAAAGAGAAACACAATTCTGCACCAAAAAGGAAAAATTAAAATAGCTACAGTGTCCTACAAATAATGTTCACAGCACACTGCCTTTCTTCTTTAGGGATCAGGGTCAGTGTCTGTGTGACTATATCTAATGGGGAGGCAGCAATCCACCAGAATGCTGCAGGGAGGAAAAACAGCACCAGGAACAGCCTATGGACTACTTTATTTACTTTATTCTTTAACAACTTCATGAAAATGTACACAGATGATCATTTTCTAAACATAATAATACCCTCCAGGGTGGGCATTATTGGGAAATACCGGACCTTCCAGGTGCTATAAGGCCCTCTGCCTGTGGCATCTGGCCTCATTATGCCCCAAGGCAGTGCGGTATTTCCCAATAATGCCCACCCTGTTCAGTATTATTGCTTACATGTTGCTCCTGTCTATTCTCTTATACTTCACTTGTCTGCATTGTTAAACTATTGTTTTAGTCCTCCTATAACCTAATCCCCTGGGTCGCATCTGGAAACAAGCCTTGGCTCAGTATGCTTTTCCCGTTTATTAACTTTAAATACATAAATAAATAATAAAACACTTGGGAGCAGAGGAGGATGTGAACAGGATATAGTTTACATCTAACACCTCCATGGATTGCACCTCATTCAGCTGCAATGTGCTACAAGCCTCAGTTTTCAGATAGGACAGAGACAGAGGAATCCTCCTGTTCAACTCCATCTTCTCCTCTTCCTTCTCCTCCTCCTCCTCCTCAGAGGGTTCATCCTCCTCCTCATCATTAAGTAACTTCTTCGGGTCAGGATTATCCTCTAGATCCACAATATCCTCATCCTGACCCTCCGTATGGTCAGGGTCAGGGTCTGCCTGCAGATCTATATTAGCAGCCTCGTCCAGCTCCAGTAGACCTGGATATGCCTGGGCCCTCCCCCTGACCTGAGGAGCCCATTTTGGGGTCATGTGTCTGATGAGATGTCCTCTGGAACATCGTGAATCAAAAGATTTCCAAAGAGTAATAACAAAGGATCTACACATTTCTGATTTGTCACTGCCAGCTGGTACACCAGGTGCACCACCCAACTCAGAGTGCCTATTGAGGGGAACAGTAAGAGACACATTAGCTTGAGTAACACAATGGGGGCAAAATGAACTCAGTGGACAGTGTTGCATTACCCTTTTGAATGTCTTGCAACCTTTTAAAAGTAGAGGTCTCCAATAAGCTATGGTGCCAAAAATCTGGTCCTGCAGATGCCCGAATGGAAAAAATAGAGTTTGTTCAAAAAACCGACAGAAATACTGCCACGAGCCCCATCTCCAATTGTGAGGGAAGTGAAAGACAGCATTATCAAAAACTCTTACCAACTGAGTTGGCTGCAAGGAGCCTGATCGTGGTCAGCTAAATGGACTGAAAATAGGGTAAAAATAGCCACCAAATAAGTGCAGGTGCGTACACGCTCTCTCTTAAGTGCACACGTATGACGTCATGACACTGGGTGTGATGTCAGTACATTAGGAGGCACATACACACAAACACAGGCATGTGAAAAGCATGATGGCTATAACCTCTGAAGGAAAAAAGACATGCACCCAATAGTTGGGCAAAACAGAAAAAATGATGGGAAGCCATGCAGCTCAATGGAGCCAATGTAAAAAACATCACACAGCCTGTAGCAAAAAATGTCCCACAAAGTGAAGAGGAAACTCTAACCCCTTTCAGAGTCTGAAAACTCACTTACTGACAGACATTTTCCTTTTGTGTATATGGATAGCACTTCCAATGTTGAGAAGGATTAAAAGGGGAAATGTCCCATTAAACAAAGTGGGACCAACAATTAAAGTGAAAAGGTTCCCTCAGACTTAGAGCACAAAGAAACACCTGCCAGGACACACACAAACCAAATTAACCCTATGAGTGTGGGGGGTACCAATGCCTAAAAGATGGAGGGAAACCCCAAGGAATACCCCAAGTCAAAAAAGACCAAAAAAAAAAAAACGTACTTCCATGAGGCACTTTTTTTTTTTTTTACATAGAAAATCGGAGACCTACTAAAAACTTATACCCCTGAACTATGTGGCAGACATAGCCCCAATCCAAGCACAAGTAGTGGAAATGGAAACAGGACAGGTTAGCTAATCTGAAAGCCACAGCTTAACATGCACAATTTTAATTTAAATTGTTCCAAAAGTGTGTTTACTGCATCTTAGCAGTGCAGGGCAGGTGCAAGAAAAGGGCAGCCAGCCCCAAATAAAACCTAAGCTCCAGAGTCTTGCACTCCCTTGCACAGAAGCACAAATGGCCCCTGATCAGTAGTCCATCCAACTTTTATTTTGCTTCATTCTCATACGGACAGTTGCAAGAACCCCAGCACTATGGCAATAAGCCTTCATCAGGGGCACCCCCTGATGAAGGCTTTTTGCTGAAATGCTGGGGTTCTGGCAACTGTCTGTATGAGAATGAAGAACAATAAAAGTTGTATGGACTACTGAATGGGATTTGGTCCTTTGTGCTTCTGTACAAGTGAGTGCAAGACTCTGGAGCTTATGATTTTAATTTAGGTGTGCTCCCTGTCACCAGGCAGCCCCAACCTGCTATCCAGAATGGCAACCCCAAAAGCTAGAAGTCAAGATCTCCATCAGAAAAGCTTTTTAGTTGTTTCCCTTTGATGGCACAGCAAAGACTGGTGAGTTGCTCCTATCTGGAATGTTCACGTACCCAGGATTTTATCCTGATTATAGCCTTGGGATGTGCCACTTCCCCTAGTAGGGGTGCACATAACTTATCAGTACTGAATCCCATTGACAATGTGGAGCACTACAGAAAAGAGGATACCACTGCTTTCAATCTAGTAGAAAGGATATTATGTTTCTGGTATGACACAATCATTTCACAATTGCATAGAGATGGCCACTACATCCTGG
Source organism: Neoceratodus forsteri (assembly GCA_016271365.2). Taxonomy (NCBI): domain Eukaryota; kingdom Metazoa; phylum Chordata; order Ceratodontiformes; family Ceratodontidae; genus Neoceratodus; species Neoceratodus forsteri. The sequence goes on along the minus strand of CM057452.1, from coordinate 766,061,950 downwards.
CCACTCTCTTGGACCCTCAGTTCAAAGACACATTTGAGACATTCTTTGATGGAAAAGAATGCATTAAGAATCACTAATCCTATAAAGCCATTCTTATACATCTGGTCTCTACATACTGTATGGCACAACAGAAGAACATGAACACAAACCGAACAGAAGAAAAACACACACCATCATCCCTTTGTCAGGGTGCTCAGTCCTGCTCTTTTTCTTGGTAATAAATCAGCAACAGAAACAACAGACAAATGGTATATTAGGTAAAAAAATTGTTTATTACACAGAATCAGACATTTGCCCCAAAACAGATCTTACCAATAGAAACTGGGAGCCAAGAGTTTCCAAATACCCCCCGGGATGAAGAAGGTCACAGAGGGGACATATAATGCAGTAACTTATTTACTTAGAAACATAGAAACATAGACTTTGACTGCAGACAAGGACCACTTGGCCCACCTAGTGTGCCCATTGCCCTAACTACTGGATAAGCTGCAGATCCTAGTTAACCAACAGCCTATTTCTTCCTACCCATAAGAATTGCCTTATGTCTGTCCCATGCATCCTTGAATTCCCCCACTGTTTTTGACCCCATGACCACCTCAGGAAGACCATTCCATGCATCCACCACCCTCTCTGTGAAAAAATACTTCCCCACATTGACCCTGAGCCGTCTCACTCTGTCTTCAGATTGTGTCCCATTGTTCTTGCACATTTCTTTTTCTGAAAGACGCTACCCTCTTGGACTTTGTTGATTCCCTTGAGGTACTTAAAAGTTTCTATCATGTACCCCATCTCCCTCCCTTCCTCAAGGGTATACATATTGGGCTCCTTTAGTCTCTCTTTGTATGGCTTCTGTTACAGACCCTACAACATTTTAGTTGCCCTCCTCTTGACTGCCTCCATCCTGTCTACATCATTGTGGAGATGGGGTTTCCAGAACTGTATGCAGTACTCCAGATGGGGTCTCGCCAACTGTCTGAACAGAGGGATAACAACTTCCTGTTTTCTACTAGCGATGCCTCTCCCTATACATCCCAATATCCCCCAGCCATCCCTACTGCCTTCTCACATTGCTTGCTAACTTTTAGGTAATCTGATATGACTACCCCCAGGTCCCTTTCCATTCTTTGTTGTTGTTACTACCTCTCTCCCAATTGTGAACTCTTCCACTGGGTTTTTCTTTCCCAGGTGCATTACTTTGCACTTCTTTGCATTGAATCTAAGCTGCTGTACTTCAGACCATTCCTCCAACCTTGCCAAGTCCCTTCTCATCCTTTCCACCCCCCTTATGTATCAACCCTGTTGCAGAACTTTGTATCACTTGCAAAGAGGTATACTTTTCATTCCGGTCTCTCTGCAATGCCATGTTGAAAGACATTAAAAAGAACCAGACCAAGTACTGAACCCTGCAGTACACCACTAGTAACTCCCCTTTTTTCGGAGTGGACTCCGTTTACTATCACCTTCTGTGTCCTGTTGTCCAGCCAATGTTTTACCTAGGCTACCACCATGGGAGCAGCTCCCAGGCTTGTTAATTTGTTCATTAATCTTTTGTGTGGGACTGTGCCAAATGCCTTGCTAAAGTCTAGGTAGGCCATGCCACAGCCCATCCCTGGTCTACTACTTTGGTCACCCAATCAAAGAAATCAACTAGATTAATCTGACACGATCTTCCAGCTGTGAACCCATGCTGCCTTGGGCCCTGTGCCCCACTGGCCTTTAGGTACTCAACAATTCTTTCCTTCAGAAGGGATTCCATCATTTTCCCTACCCCTGAGGTCAAACTGACAGTTCAGTAGTTTCCTGCCTCTGTCCTGGTCCCACTTTTGTGAAGAGGAATCACATCCACCCTCCTCCAGCCCTCAGGTACTACACCATCCTCCCATGATTTGCTAAAAAGGGTAGCCAGTGGTGTCACTAGTTCTCTCCTTAATTCTTTTAGAATTCTTGGGTGAGTTCTGTCAGGCCCCATTGCTCTGCCCACCTTCAGTTTCAGGGGTTCTTTCAGACCCCTTTCTTCTGTGAAAGGACTGGTATTGACCCTCCTGTTCCGAGTGATTCTGTTGATTGGATTAGGTACCTCCCACTCCTCTTCTTTTGTGAATACTGAGCAGAAGTATTTGTTCAGTATCCCTGCCATACTTAGATAATATCCATGGCAACTGTTACATTCGTAATATGTTAGCTATACAAAACAAGCCATATTGGCCCAAAGTTAGGTGGTGCCACAGTGTTATCTAGCGACATGCAAAATGTCTGAAATCAGCTAAAATGAGAAAAAAAAATCATACATAAAACAGGAAATAAGTGTGGTGTTACATAAATCCACATGATGGCAGTATTGTCTATACAATGACTTCTCAGAAAAATAAACAGAGAGCACATAAGTGTATTCTTGGCATAATACTTGCAATGCATTTTTATCAGTGTCCCTGGTTACTTACTCTTGTATGGTTAAGTACCAACACCCTATACGTTAGTAATAATCACACATAGCATGTAACATATATTGTCAGCAGTGAACAGTGGGTATACAATAAGGGTGTAGGGACCAAGTATAACCCCCCCTTGCTTTCTTACCAAAAAGGCAACAACACTATGGGAAAGTGGTGGTAGCAATCTCCATCATTTACTGACCCAACACATGGGCCTTGTAAAGGAACTTGAGCTGCTTGCAGTGTTGTTTTAGCATGCACAGTAGACAGAAAAGAGTTAGTATCAAAAATATAATCAAAAAGTATATAAAATCAGAAGTATAAGAGAAGGGATGATGAGCTGGTGGAGAGAGTGCAGAGGAGAGTAACAAAGATGATTAAGGGGTCACAGGGTATGAACTGTGAACAGAGACTTCAAAATTTGGAACTATATTCCTTGGAGTACCGTAGAATGTGGGGAGATATTTGTTTGATTTATAGGGCTTTGACCAATGCTAACTTGTGGGATCTTTTGGGCCTGGTAAAAAGGGACCAAACATACGATACTAGAGCTCACTGTTACCAATTGCTAAAAGATAGATATAATACAAATAGAAGGAAATATTGGCTAAGTAACAGGGTGATGGAAGTTTGGAACATGTTACCAGTAGAGGTCGTGGAGAGCAGTACAATGCAGGAATTTAAAACACAGTTAGATAAATATCTCTTGAATAAAAATATTAAAGGGTATAAGTAAAGTGTTTCTCACGAGCTCACGGACTAATGTCTTTATGCTCTGTGAAGTCTATGTAATCTAAATAGTTGTATGATCACAAAACCTTTAAATGTTGACTCTAAACAGCTATTGGAAAGTGCGGTGCTTAAATCAGCATCAGAAATAAGGGTGTTAAAGGTGATAGGATCAGTTTTTAGATCTCTGGATGCCCTCTAGATGTTCTTTTATTGGCTACCCAGTATTCTGATATGTTTTTGACCTTTCGTGTTAAATTAATTACCTAATTTTGTTGCCCTTGTAACTACCCTGAATCCCTCTGTGCTCAGCAGTTTCTTCTCTGTTTTCATGCTGCCTGAACATTCTATGGTATCATAAACACCCATGCAAGGCCATTCAGATGAATAGCATGGAATGAGAGTTTGTGATGTCATAGAATGCCTTAGAAATATGAAAATCAAGAGCAGTAACTGGTGAGGAGAGTGGAACTCAATGTAGATCTGAAGGTACTCCAAAGCTAGAGTATTTATGTATCAAAAAAATCATCAACACATATTAGAATACATAACTGGCATGGAAAGGATGATGGAAGGGCAGTTAACTATGTAAAAATCGTTTTCCTATCTCCTTTAAGGGCTCCTCCAGTTTTGGAGATGTCATTGCAGATGTAGATGAGATGGGTATCCTTTCTATCTAAAAGTGTTTTCAGAGATAGTGTCAATGAGTCTATGTGAACATTAAAAATAGGTAAACACTGAGATAAAGCAAGCAAATATTGAAGATCTGAATCAATAACATCTGGTTTCGGGATGGGAACAGGAGTAATCACAGTGTGACCAATAACTGTAGTTTGATGACGAATAAAACAGAAATTAGGATATTGTATATCACAAGACTTTGACCCATAGGAAAATGATTTATGGTTAGTTACCATGCAGTACTACCCATCAGAATTATATCACATTTTCACAGTAGGAAACCCCCATTTATGCAGACAAACTGGGCAGGTGAAAGATTCATTCATGAGTCTTGTAGTGAAGCAATGAATCTCTTCGGCATAATTCTGGTAAAGGCATTCAGTGTGGCCCACTGGTGATGATGTAGTTGAAGATGAACATACTGTTGCCCTAGTGGTACCAGTTTCATTTGAATTAATGTCCAAGTCCAAAGTGAAAGACCAGTCAGTGCTGTCTGGTGAGTATCCACAAACTGGCTTGATGACATCAAATATGTCACAATCACACAAGTAATGGTATCCCTTTTTGGCACAACAGTCAGTATGAGGAGCCACTGAGGCTTCCAGGGTGGAATGAAAGACTAGAAAAGGTGGAAGGACAATCCTCTCTCAGTAGATGTCCTCTTCAAGATGCCCAATGGAGTCAATGGAGGCCAGTCTATCAAAAATAGCAGTCTCTGAATGAAAGCATGGGGGGATACAGTAAAATGAACATGGTATCCCATATGGTGCAGCGATTGGCAGTGTAACTTGGGTTGCTGTTGGGATGGCATGTGACGTAATCTAAGTTTCTGGCAGTAGACATGGGTATAGTAATAAATCTGGACATACACGTTGTAATACAATTAGTAGACCTACAATGTTGACAATACCATTTAGCAAGGCATCTAACTTGGATAATATCTGGAATGCATCCAGATTCCAAATCCCAGAAGAGGTTATTGACAGTGGCTATGACATAAGAACCATAAACAGAGCATAAAAGTTCCCTGGAAATATATTGCTTGTCTGCCTCCTTGTTATTCTGTAAAACAAGTTCATTAATTTTATTCTTAGTGTCATTAAGACTCTTAGAAGTGTTGTGCATATTATAAACAGTGTACTGCTCTTCCTAACTAAGCCCATCTACACCATGCAATAGGGGTGGTAGAACATTATTCTTCATGTCAGTCTGGAATTTAACTGTTTGATGTTTGGCAGTAATGTCTGCCCTGTTCCAGATAAACATGCTGGATTTGAAGTCCAGATATGATGCCAGTTGCACCAGTGATATCTGCAGTGGTGTGCCTTCTGTGTGATGTGGAATGTTTCTTGTTAACAGGGTTAGGACTAGACCTGAATAAACCTAAGCATTAAATGATATGTGGACCAGCCACAGAATCTTGTGTGCATGTGTGGCATGCAACAAGACTATCTAGTAATATACTGCTGAAAAACTTAGATGTGTTAGTTTTAGAACACATAACAAATTCAGCCTTATTCCAATGGATGACATTAAAAATAACTGGAGTGTGCATAAATTGCACATTATTCACAAGTGTTCCTGGAAGTGAGGTGGCAGTAAGACCATTGGGTGGACCAGGTTCCTGTGAAGGACAATCAGAAATTTTTGCTTTGGTAGGGGGTACTGCAGACAGAAACATAGCTGCTGTAGCCATATAATTGTGATACAAAAGTCTCTTGCAGAGTATTCTGGATATTTATCACAAAAGGTAGGATCAATCAAAGCAGTAAGATTACATAAACCAGAAGGTCTGTAATTAGTTTGGTGAATGGACAGGGTACCATTTGGGACAATTGTAGTATTGGACCAGCCTTGTAAAGTGCCTTTTTAAAGGCACTTGGAGGCAGTATAGCATAGTAGTTAAAGGCACTGAGCTGCAAACCTGGAGACCTGGGTGTGAATCCTATCAGCCACCCCTTGTACACTGTGTGACCCTGAGCAAGTCACTTAACTTTCTTGTGCTCCCAGGTCACACCTGGAAACAAGCTCTGGCTTAGTGTACCTTTTCTGGTTAAACAATTTCCCCTTTCCCTCTAAAGGCAGACAGTGGGGAGTGTCTGTCCATTACTGTCAGTTTGCCATTCAATTTGAAGGGAAGATTTGTCAGGTGCCACAACCATGGCAGTCAGGTAGGTGTCTGTGTCTTCCTGAACAGTGATCAATTTGTTGGGAACATCAAAGCTGACTCCTTCAGGGATGGTGGTGGCAGAAGATACATTAGGTACATTACATGGGCGAAGGTTGTGGGGTGGATAGAGATCAAGGTAGGGTGCAGGTGGGTCAAGGTGCTGACAGAGTAGCTTGATGCTTGCAGCGTGTGCTGCATCCTGTGAGTGGACACCTGGGAATATTCCTGCAATGAAGAACAGTAGCAAGATAGCCATCTTGCTGGTATATCTGTAAGAAAGAAAGAAAATTGTCAGTAGGTTAGGAAATGTAATTATTCTTCTTTATATAACTTATGCTGATTAGCATGCAACCATTTTTCAGTAGGTTTCTTCTGCTGAATGCGTCTAACTTGGTAGACTGCTTGACTGAGTTTGTTAATAATGGGGTAGGGTCCTTCTTATTTATTGGAGAAGGGATGCGTAGGGTGTGCAAAACTGAGTACTATTACCTGATCTCTTACTTGCCAATCCAACTCTTGTGTGTATTTGTCAAAGTGAATCTTGGATTGCTATTGGGTCTTGCCTATACGGTGTGCAACATACAAGTGTTTTTTGATGATGTCATCTCTGAGTTTTGCAATATATGTGTTGGTGGACACTCGGTCCACAGTGGGTGTGTTCAAATGAATCAACAGGTGCTCAGGTAATCTCATGGTTCTACCAGTCATCACCTCAAAGGGTCTACACTGGGTGGCGGCTGAAGGAGTACCCCTAATTGCTATAAGGAGTAAAGTCAAAATGGAATCCCAATCCTTGGGATTGTCCTTGATGAATTTGGATAGCATTTGCTAAATCCATCTGTTGGCTTTTTCTACCTGACCTGAGAATTATGGGTGGTAAGGAATGTGGAACATCTGGTGTACACCAAGATGTTTGAGTGTTTCTTGCACCAACTCACCTGCGAAGCTGGTTCCTTGATTACAGTCTACCTTAAGCGGTAGGCCCCACCTGGAAAACAATTATTCTACCAGGACTTTTGCAGTTGCCTTTGCTGTGCAATTTTGAGTGGAAAAAGCCTCAACCCATCTGGAGAACAGTTTAGTAACTACAAGTGCATACTTGTTCCTGCTGTATTGGTCAAAGGACCAATAAAGTCAATCTGAATTGCATGCCAGGAACCAGATTGTCTCTGGGGAAGTAACTTAGCATTCCTCTTGGTTGGGGCAGGATTGTTCTGTGCACAAATTAGACAATTCTAGATGTATTTTTTGACATCCTTGGTGAGACCAGGCCACCAACCTACAGATTTCAGTCTTTTGACTGCATTCTCCACCCCCTGGTGTCCACCAGTCAGGGTGTCATGGACCTGATAAATAAACTCAAAATTTAGGGCATCAGAAATTACCCACAACCTGTAATTCAGGTCGTCAGGATGATACCATATCAGTTTGTTATCATGAGACAGATGCAGTTTGTCTGCATGTCTTTTTGTAAAGGCTGTGGGTAGGCAGTTCTTGTTCAATTCCTTTATCTAGGAATCTGAACACTTCTTTTGGCTGAGGGTCAGATTTTTATGCTGTAGACAAGTCGAGTGGCACAAAAGTTTCAGTTTTCTTCTTTGTGGCAGCTATTTGTACAGCAGCCTGAGACACAGGGTGAGCCAGATTCCATATGCCCCCCCCCAAGCGCCCTCTTTGGCAAGAGTGTCTGCTCGATTGTTGAAAATATGGTTTGGGTCATATTTTGAATGGGTCTTCACCTTGTGGATGAACAGTTTGTGTTTAAACTGTTGAGGCAAGGTGTGCATGTATACAAAGAGTGATTTGTATTTCACAGGGGTGCCATCAGAAGATGCAGAGGAGTTCTTCTCCCAGAATGGTAGAAATTCAGTCAAAGAGCAACATACTCAGTTAGAGTCTATAAAAATGATGGTATCCTCAGTACTATGTTGTATCAGTTCAAGAGCACAGGCCACAGCTACCAGTTCTGCACACTGAGAAGATGCTACATTGCAGCATTTGGATGCATGTACAGTGTAATCATTAGGGTGCATGATGAGCACTCCAAATCCAGCTTTCTGTTCTCCTTGATAGTACAAGGCAGAGCTGTCAGTAAAGGCATGACACAGGGAAGTGTCAGCAAGGAGCTTTGGAGCAGCAGGAAGGAATGGGCCGGGATCAGGCAAATCAGGAGGCTGGAGTGAGCAGTCATGTGGGTCTCCTTGGTACAAAAGACCATGGGCTAAAATTGAGGACATTATGGCAGTGTGAACCTGTATGTCATGGTCCTGGAGAAGAAGAGACCAGTGAGTCAGTCTGGTATTAGACAGTGAACCATCCTTCACTCTGTCTGACAGCAGAAAGTTTGTGGGAGTGTGATTGGTATGCAAAATGTTTGATGAGTACCCAATGATATACAGAAAATGCTTCACAGCCCAGTAGGTAGTTAGAAGGTTTCTTTCACAAAGGCTATACTTCTGTTCCACTGGGGGTAGCATCTAGGAAGCATAGGCAATGGGTCAGAAAGTGCCATTCACCTTTTGAGGAAGTACTGCAGACATGGCTATGTCTGAAGTAGCAGATTCCAGATGGAAAGGTAAAACTGGATTGTGGTTGACTAATGCTGGAGCAGAGGCCGTGGCCTGTTTCAGAAGGGTCACAGCATTAGTGTGAATGGGACCCCAAGTCCATGGAACATCCTTTTTCAGGAGCTCATAGAGAGGGGTGGCCTTTTGTGCAAACTCACAAATGAAATCCCTGGAATAACTAACCAATCCCAGGAAACATCTGAGAGTTGCCACACTGGTGGGACATGACAAATCTTTTAGGCCTTGGATCTTCTTCTAAGCCAGGCTTCTGCCTTGTTCTGTGATACATAGCCCAAGAAAGATAACCTCTTTCTGGTAAAGTTGTGCCTTTGCAGGATTGCAATTGAGGCCTGCTCTCTGTAAGAGAGTCAGTAACTCATCAAGGTGGTCAAGATGTTGTTCCTCACTGTTGGTTGCCAATAGTAAGTCATCCACATACTGCATGAGACATTGTGGGGCAGAGAAACCCTGCAAGGCATCCATTATGTGTAGATGGAAAAGGGAAGGGCTGTTGTGAAAGCCCTGAGGCAGGCAGCTTCACGTGTACTGATAACCCTCAAAGGTGAAAGCAAATTTGTATTGGCTTTCCTGAGCACGGAGCAGTGACCAAAACCCATTGGAGACGTCAAGGGCACTGAACCACCTATGATCTGGAGTTAGCAGTTTGAGCACATCTGGTGCTGAGGCTGCCATAGGGAACAGCTAGGAGTGACATGGTTTAGTCTCCTGTAATCAATAGAGAGTCTCCAAGATCCAGTGGGCATTTTCACTGTCCAGGTGGGAGAACTGGCAGTCGAGACACAAGGCCTGATCACACCTTGCTTAAGGAATGGCTGAATGGTTTCTCTGAGTGATGATAAGGCCTCAGCAGGAAAAGGCTATTGCCTTTGCCTGTCATGTGTTGGGCCTGGAATCTCGATAATGGTTTGCATTCTGCCAAAGTCATGTTTGTGCATTGCAAAGGAATTGAGGTGCTTCTGCAGAATGGGCAACAGTTCTTTGAAGAACTCATGTGTCTGGAATAGAGCTAGGATGTCATATTCTTTGTTGTTGTCCACGATGGCATCAACCACGTGAGAATCATGAATCATGACCATATGGTATTGTCCTTTGATTTGGATCAGAAGCACATTAGCCAAATCTACTACACTGCCATGTAGTACTAAGAAATCAATTCCTAGGATGTTGGGGTGATGTCGCAATACCATCAGGTCAAAAGTGTGATTTATGCTGAGGTTACCCAACACCACAGAGAGTACAATGGAGCAGTAAGTGGACAATCTAGTGCCATCTATGCCTTGAGCAGTGGTCCTCCATCTGGTGGACCAAGAGGAGTTAGCTGGATCCTCATCATGTAGTACAGACACAGCCATTCCTGTATCTAGTAGTGCAACCATTTGGTGGCCCCTGACCATGGCCTTGGAGAAAGGCCTTTTATTTGTGTCAATGGTAAGCTAGTTTACAATATGGACTGGGACCTCTAGTTGTCAATCTGAACTACTGCTGCCATCTTCAGGTTGCTCCTGAAAATGTAGGCCAGCTGGATCTCACCTGGCCTCTTCCAGGTCCTGCATAGGATACAAGGAGGTCTGGGTACTGGTAGTAGCTGCAGTGGACAAGATCTCAGGGTATGGGCCTGGTACAGCGTGGTCCTGGGAGATTCTAGAATCTCCTTGGCCTGGCAGGGACTACGTTACCAGAGCTACCACTGAAATGGTCTGCCATGGGATGGCCTCAGTCACTGATTGGATCTTCCCAAGGAGTGTACAGAGGTTATTATTCTCCATCACTACATCATGATAAGAAGGGTCTTGTCGATAACTTCGATTGCCCCTATTATCATTCTGATCAGAATTGGGGTCATTCCAATTTATTTGCTTATTTCTATTTTTGTTGCAGTTTACCCCCATTCTGTAGTTCCGTCTATCATCTGAGGGTGTGACCTTCTTGTCCTGAGCCTTGCCCTCCAATGTATAATGGGTTGTGAGCTTGCTGGTAGACTATACCACGGACACATTGGCTTTTGAGACGCAGTTCAAATATTGGAGGTAGAACTGGTAGACACACTCTGTCATTGTGAGAATATCTGAAAATGTGTCAGTTCTGGGGAAAACTGCAGGTTCAACCTTGTCACGCACGTCCGAAATCATGTTCTGAATAAAAAAAGTCTTGTACTCAGTTTGGTCTCTGTCTGCCAGCTCCTGTGATAGTGATTGGCTAGTGCGATAGGCCATCCATAACCTCTGATGGTATGACACTGGACTTTCCTAGGCATACTGTTTGACAGGATGGGCCAACAGAATGCCAACTATGCCTGGGGCGTGAGTGGCAATGAGTTCCAAAGCAATGTCATCAAAGGATGCATCGGTGGCATAGTGATCTGCCTCTGAAAGTTTTGCCCAGAGGTTGGGCTCTACAGTCTGCTGGAGAACTTGTACTTGGTAGCTTGTCAGTAGGCTGAGCATCTCACATTTGGAATGAACTTTTTTCCAAATGACAGCTGAGATTGTCATTAGTGGTCATGTAGCCTATACTGTCAGTGATCTGCTGTACAGAGTGAGCTGCCTGAAGGGGACTAGTCTGAATTATGGGATGTGCATCTGGGAAAGAGTTTTGGGGTTGTGCACCATATAGGGTGACCTCTGCTGTGGCTTCTTCCACAGTGCAGATGAGAGACTGTTGAGCAGCGCCCTCCCTCAACATGGTTTCCATGTTCTGCCAGAAACCTGTTGCTGCTTCTCAGACATCTTAGTCCTAGAGATGGTGGCCTCGATCATCTGATAGATCTCCGCTCTGTCCTCCTTTTCAGGACAGCAGTTGAAGGGACTAGACCTCAACCACCCACTCTATCATGGGGGTCACCATCTTGGCATCACACACGATAATCGTCATATATCTTATGACGTAGGGTCACGCTGGAACAGTGTAGGGTGCCACTATCTTGTGGGTGGTTGTTGGACACTGGGCAATATTGAAAGTGTGGCTGGGCACCATCTTGGCTGTTGTCACTAGAATCACATTGCCTTGACGTGACCAGTGAACATCTCTTGCTGATGATGCAGTTTCACTATCTTAGCTCTGCATTGTTTGTGTCTCACTTTTGCAATGTTCTGCTCAATACCATTCACAACCTCTTTCTGTAACAATCTACAGGTGGTGTTCAATTCAAAGTCATCCCTGAGTTCCCCGTCCAACTCTTTACTTATCCATTTCAGGTCATTTCTCATCTTGTCAAGTTCCTCACACAAAGTCTTATTCATATCTCTCAAAATATAAATCGTTTGCAACACCTGTCTCTTATCTTGCTTCAACCTATCATATTCCTCTTTCAACCTGCATAACTCTCGGTCACTATTCTGTACAGTACAGTACAGTGCAAAAGAGTCTTGTTCTTACTACACAGTGACTGAAGTTCTTCTTCCAGTCTCAGCTCTTTCCTTAAACAATCAGATGCCTGCAAGCCCATCTCTTTCTTAAGAGCTGAGTGTTGCAGTTCGAGGGAATGAAACCTCAATTCAGAGGCTTCCAAAGCAGCATAAAGAGCCACTATCAACAGCCCCTTAGCATCACTTTTTGGGGCTGTTTGCCTTGCCTCTGAGTATTGGGTTGAGATCCCCATTATTAGGTTATCGGAGTGTTCCGTGTCCAGCGCAAGTTGCTAAAGCCTCCATGGGAGGTGAGAAAGTTACAGACATCAAGTCTCAGATCTATGCAGATATTGGACATGACAGTAATAAAAGAAAAGGTTGGGAAACCTTAAATTAACCCATCAGTGGTTACCCTGCTGTGTATCAATACACAGAGGTTGAACCAAAAAGATGGTCAGGCGTCTGCACTTTCTCAATCCTGCAATTCAAAACTTCTGTTGAACAAGGCGAGATGGCATCAACCTTGCCCAGTAAGCAGACAGAATTTACAAGGACTGAAAAACATGGGCAAGATGGTATGGGTGCAGACACCTGCTTACTACCGGCAAGAGAAGGATAAGCCAGCAAACAGTGAATCTTTGCTAATTTTGACCACCTTCACTCGGTCGCCAATAATGTCAGGGTGCTCAGCCCTGCTCAGATTCTTGGTGGTAATAAATCAGCAAGAGAAACAACAGACAAGCAGCATATTCTGTAAGAAGCTTGTTTATTACACAGAATCAGACATTTGCTCAAAAATAGGTCTTACCAATAGACACTTGGAGACAAGAGTTTCCCATTACCCCTGTGGGTGAAGAAGGTCCCAGAAGGGATACGTAATGCAGTAACTTATATACTTAGATAATATCCATGCAGCTATTACATTCGTAATATGTTAGATATACAAAACAAGCCCTATTGGCCCAATGTTAGTTGGCTCCACAGTGTTATCTAGTGATATACAAAATGTGTGAAATCAGCTAAGATGAGAACAAAGAATCATACAAAAAACAGGAAATAAGTGTGGTGTTACATAAATCCACATAATGGCAGTGTTGGCTACACAATGGCTTCTCAGAAGAATAACCATAGAGCACATAAGTGTATTCTCGGCATAATACTTGCAATGCATTTCTAGCAGTGTCTTGGTTACTTACTCTTGCACAGTAAGTACCAACGCCCTATACATTAGTAATAATCATGCATAGCTTATGACATATGTTGTCAGCAGTGCACAGTGGGTATCTGATAAGGGTGTGGCAATCAAGTGTAACACCTTGTTGCAGTCACACTCACAGGCCATGTGAAAGTAGAGGGAAGAAGGAAGATCCATATGTGTTTCTACTGCTACCGAACATCACAGGAGTCACTCATTTTTGTCTCCAAGTCAACCTGCTATTAATGCTTGTTGTCCCATCTGCAGGCACCTCTCTGGGCTGAGGGAGGAGGTTGCTCATCTCCAGGCTGAGTTGGCCAGGATTTGTGGGACCTCCTCTTCCATCCAGGGACCACCAGTGCCACTGCCGTTGCCTCAAAGGTTGCCAAGAAAGAGGAGCGGTTGGACCACAGTGGGCTCAGGGAGGGTGAGGGTGGTGGAACAGAGGCACATCCCTCCCATTGTACCTCTCTACAATTCCTATGCCATTCTGGAAAAGTGTGGTTCCTCTATGGAGGCACCCACAGTGGAGACAAGGAGGATGCTGGGAATCTCCACAAAGGAGACCCACAGGAGGGTGGCAGGAGACCCTGCAGGGGAAGAAAACAACTCCTGGTGGGGGACTCCATTGTTAGAAAGGTAGAACTGTGGGAGGAAGGGGAGAGGGAGGTAAGGTGCCTGCCTGGTGCCATGGCTTGGAGGGACAGGGAGCGAATCCTCAGGATTGCCGGAGCAGCTGCACAGGGGAGGGAGCTGGATGTCATTGTCCACCTAGGGACAAATGACCTGGCTAAGGAAGGGATTAGAGAAGTGCAGGAAGAGTTTGTGGAATTGGGGAGGGGCCTTAGTCAAGTAGCACGCACGGTAACCTTCTCGGAGGTGCTACCCATCTATGGCATAGGAGAGGCTAGGGTGCTCCACACCATGGGATTCAATCAGTGGTTGAAAAACTGGTGTGGAGCTCAGGGATTTGGCTTCACTGGGGACTGGAGGTCCACCTGGAGTGATGAAAGCCTATACTGGCATGATGGGCTGCATCTGTCTGGGAGGGAACCAGGATCCCTAGGTGATAGGTTTAAATGCTTCATTGGCAAGCTTTTAAACTAGCCAAGGGGTGGCACTGAAAGGAGCAGGAAAATCCTAGTTCCCCCCAAATAATCACGGCAGTAAATGCGGCAAACACCAACATAGAGGTGTTGATGGGGAGAAGAGCAGGGGTAAATGGAGAAAGTGACAAAGGCAAGAAGGACAGGGATGGGGCAAAAGGGAGGCCACCAGGAAATGGAGGGTAATGAGTACCAATGCCCGTAGTCTGGGCAACAAGCTCCCTGAGCTGATGGCCTTAATGGAAGAGGGATGCCTGGATATCATAGCAGTCACAGAAACATGGTACAGAGAACCATGACTGGGATGTTAACATACCAGGGTACATAACCTACAGGAGAGACAGGCAGGGAGAAGAGGGGAGGAGTAGCTCTCATGTAAAGGAAGGGATAAAAGCAACTGAACAAAAGAGTAAACAGGGAGGAGAGGAGGCACTGTGGGTCACCTTAGAGACTGGAAAGGGCACCACAATCCACAGAGGTTAGTACAGACCCCATGTCAGGGGGAAGGAATGGACAAGGATATGATAGAAGGCATTCTTAGAATGGCAGAGAAAGGGGAGATACTGTTGATGGGAGACCTGAATATGCCAGATGTTAACTGGAGCACATTTGCTGCAGCCACATGCAAGAGCAGGGCCATTCTTGATGCCCTACAGGTGGAAGACATTAGACAGCTAGTTTCAGAACCCACTCATGAAGGAGCAATCTTAGACCTCGTACTCTCAAACGGGGGCAGTGAGAGGATCTCAGATCTAGAAGTGGGTTGCCATCTGGGGACAAGTGACCATCAAACAGTGTGGTTCATGTTAAACTCAGCTACAGAGTCAAGCCATACAAAAGTGAGGGTACTGGACTTTAGGAGGGCTGACTTTGGCAAGATGGGAGAGTGCCTCAGAAAACCACTAGCAAATAGGCTAGAAAGAGGTGTGGAGCAACAATGGGGAATTATTAAAACTGCCATCACAGATGCAACAAGCCTTGGTGTGAAGCAAATAAACAAATCAAAATGAAAGAAAAAGCCACTATGGTTCTCAAAAGAGGTGGCTGTGAAAGTCAGGAAGAAAAAGATAGCATTCCGGAACTATAAGGAGACACAGAAGGAGCAGGACAGAGAGCTGTACCAGTTAAGGCAGAAGGAAGCAGGGAGGGAAGTCAGAATAGCAAAGGCCCATACTGAGGAAAAAATAGCCAACTCAGTTAAGAAGGGGGATAAAACCTTTTATAGGTACATCAGCGAGTGTAGAAAGACAAAGGGAGGGATAGTGAGGCTGAATAGAATGAATGGTGGGTGGGCAGAGGGGGACAGTGAAAAAGCAGGAATACTGAACGAATATTTCTGCTCAGTATTCACAAAAGAGGAGGGGGAAGTGCCTAATCCAATTAACAGAAGCACTCTTGATAGGGGGGTCGATCCCAGTCCTTTCACAGAAGAAAGGGTTCTGCAAGAACTCCTAAAACTGAAGGTGGACAAAGCAATGGGTCCTGATGGAATTCACCCCAGAATTCTAAAAGAATTAAGGGAGAAACTAGTGAAACCACTGGCTACTCTTTTTAATAAATCATGGGAGGATGGTGTGGTATCCGAGGACTGGAGGAAGGCGGATGTGAGTCCCCTTCAGAAAAATGGGTCCAAGACAGAGGCAGGAAACTACAGACCTGTCAGTCTGACCTCTGTGGTAGGGAAAGTGATGGAGTCACTTCTGAAGGAAAGAATAGTCGAGTACCTAGAGGCCAGTGGAGCACAGGACCCAAGGCAGCATGGGTTCACAGCGGGAAGGTCATGTCAGACGAATCTAATAGATTTCTTTGACTGGGTGACCAAAGTAGTAGACCAGGGAGGGCTGTGGACATGGCCTACCTAGACTTTAGCAAGGCATTTGACACAGTCCCACACAAAAGATTAATAGTCAAATTAACCAGCCTGGGAGTGGGACCCAGGGTGGTAGCCTGGTAAAACATTGGCTGAACAACAGGACACAGAAGGTAATTGTAAATGGAGTCCACTCTGAAGTAAGGGGGTTACTATGTGGGTAGCGAGGGTTCAGTATTGGGTCCAGTCCTTTTTAATGTCTTCATCAGTGACATTGCAGAGGGACTGGAAGGAAAAGTATGCCTTTTTGCAGATGACACAAAGATCTGCAACAGGGTTGATACACAAGGAGGCGTGGAAAGGATGAAAAGGGACTTGGCAAGGTTGGAGGAATAGTCAGAAGTATGGCAGCTAGGATTCAATGCAAAGAAGTGCAAAATAATGCACCTGGGAAACAAGAACCCAGGGGAAGAATACGCAATGGGTGGGGAGGTAGTAACAACAACAAAAAAGGAAAGGGACCTGGGGGTAATCATATCAGATGACCTTAAGGTTAGCAAGCAATGTGAGAAGGCATTAGGGAGGGCTGGGGGTATACTGGGATGTATAGGGAGAGGCATCATCAGCAGAAAACAGGAAGTTGTTATCCCTCTGTACAGACAGTTGGTGATACCCCATCTGGAGTACTGTGTCCAGTTCTGGAGATCCCATCTCCGCAAGGACATAGACAGGATAGAGGCAGTCCAGAGGAGGGCAACTAAAATGGTGCAGGGTCTGCAAGAGAAGCCATATGAGAAGAGACTAAAGGTGCTTAATATGTATACCCTTGAAGAAAGAAGGGAGAGGGGGCACATGATAGAAACTTTTAAGTACCTCAGTGGAATCAACAAAGTCCAAGAGGGTAGCATCTTTCACAAAAAGAGACTTGCAAGAACAAGGGGACACAATGTAAAGATAGAAGGAGGGCGGTTCAGGGGGCAATGTGAGGAAGTATTATTTCACAGAGAGGGTAGTGGATGCATGGAACAGCCTTCCTGAGGAGGCTGTGGGGTCTAAAACTGTGGGAGAATTCAAGAATGCATGGGACAGACATAAGGCAATTCTTGTGGGGGGTAGGAAGAAATAGGCTGTTGGTTAACTAGGATCTGCGGCCTATCCTGTAGGTAGGGAAATGGGTAGACTAGATGGGCCTAGCGGTCCTTATCTGCCGTCAAAGTCTATGTTTCTATGTTTCTATGTTTCTATGCTGCCCCCCCCCACACCCAAAAGACAGCAATTGATAACAGATCACTACGGGAACAACTGTCTAACTGTGACTTGATGAAAAAGTAGGCCAAGTCACTTTCAGACACATTGATGCCTTAGATTCAGCAAACAAAATGGTGCAGGATTATTTTGGAAGAGAACATGCTGTTAGCAGAATGTGATGAGCCTCTATTGTACTGGTACCAATAAATGGCCATTTGGCCCTCTTTGACAATGATAGCTGTTGAACACCTCAGTTGCTCACCTACAAGTACATACTCAGAGAGGATTCTCAGTGCTGCAAGCAATATTGTCACCATCAAGAGAACATGCCTCTCAACCCAAAATGTAGATATGCTCACTTTTTAAGATTAACCTGCCCCTTTTTCAAAAGCCTTTTTTGCAACGGTTTATGGACGATGAATCTGTTACACTTCCAGTTCGGCTAACAGAGGAGGATAATAAAGTAAATAGGAAGGGCTTCCCTGTCCATTTTTTTTTGAACCAGTAGCCTAGACACACACACACACTCTGCGTGATGGTGCTCAGCTGTCTACACTCAGTCCACTTCGGACTAATGTTTGGGCAATTTTTGCCTGCCTGCACAGGCCAAATTAATATGTTTGAGGGGGCAACATTGCCCATGTAACCAGTGTGTACAACCCTTATCAATAGCATAACTAAAAGCTTTGTCCATGTGTGGCATAGTCCCAATGGGCACACAATTTTTGGAACTGGTAGCCCACACTGTGGGGTGCTGCACTGTTTTCTTCAATCAGTCTTCTCTGAATTAATGTTTGGCCAGTTTTTACCAGGCCTGCACAGGCTGAATTAGTAATGTTTGGGCAATGTTGCCCAATGACACTAGTGTATACAACACTTAGCCATGGCATGAATGGAAGCCCTGTTCATATGTGGCACAGTCCCAAAGGACACACAGTTTTTGGAACTGGTAACCCATACTGTGGAATGCTGCTCTGGTGTCTTCTATCAGTCTTCTTCAGGTAAGTGATTGGCCAATTTTTGCCAGACCTGCACAAGCTGAAGTAATAATTTTTGGGGCAACAATGCCCATGAAACCAATGTGTACAACACTTAGTAATAGCATAACCAGATGTCTTGTTCATGTGTGGCACTGTCCCAATAAGCACACAATTTTTGGAAACAATAGTCTACACTGTGGGATGATCCACAGTTGTCTTCACTCAGTCTTTTTCATATTAATGTCTTGTGACTTTTTGGCAGGCTTACACAGGCTGAATAAATCATTTTTAGGGTAATGTTGCCCATGAAACCAGTGTGTACAACACTTAGCCATAGCATAACTGGAAGCCTTGTCCATAAGTGATACTGTACCAAAAGGCTCACAATTATTGCAACCAGTAGCTCCAACTACAGAATGCTGTACTGATATTTTTAAGGGCATATGTAAGCCCTACAATTACAACCATTTCATTTTTTATTTGGACATTATTACTTATCCACATACTCCTTATTACCAGCATTGTCCAAGTTTGGCATTAACTGAATAAACAGAATTTTCGGAACCAGTACCTCTCAGTGTGGTCCACTGCATCATCCTGCTGTTTTGGATAATTCATCAGCCCTGTGCATTAAGTTATTCATCTTATCCCTTTTCCTAATGCCTTTTAATGGTCAAACCAGTGCCAATTACTTTGTGGTTAAAAGAACTCTGGTGAATTTTATACATTCTAATGGCAAAGCTCATATGGTCAAACTTCAGGTGGTTTGCAAAGCCCCAGTCTTAATGGATCCCACAAAACATGTATATGTCAAAGTTTAACAAGTAAGTGAGAAAGAGAAATACTTGCAAATAATCTGAAGCAGAAAAGTTTCTTTATCATTACAAACATAGTGGGTGTGTAATCAGTAAAATCATCTCAATTTACTGATATGAAAGGAAATAAATGATGGCTCTAGAGTAAGGAGCATGGCTGTCTATGGTGGGGGCCCCAAACTTTTTTGGGGCTTAGGGCCCCTGATAACCGTAAGTTGGCATTGCCCTGATTGCCTATCCATATATTATTTAATAGACCCTACTAGCCCAGTGGTCCCCAACCCCCTATTGCCCTCATGTATTCATGTATTAAATCCCTGGTGAGCCAACATTCTCTCTGCTCCCCCCACAAGACAATAGAATCCCACATCATCCTGCACACTCCGGCCTCACCACCATCACCCCAGCTCCCCACTCACCATTGATGCCCCCCAAATAGCCCCCTCAAGGGCGACTGGCTCAACCCCTCCATTAACTATCTCATCTGTCACCATCGAAATGACAGGTGTAATAGCTATATGGAGAATTTCTATGGTGAGTGGAGGGTCAGGGAGGTGTTGGTTAAGGCCCTCAGTAGGTGTGGTGGAGTGAGTTGTGTACTGTAATATGAGAGGAGCAGGCTGACAAATGGACCACTGAAAATGTAATACATAAATATGGGTGGCTGATTAAGGGGCGGACAGTTGGACCACAAGGGCCTTAAATTCATTAATACAGGTGGGCAGCCAAGGGGGCTGGGACCACTGTATCACAAGGAAAATATGTACATTAGTATGATCTGGGGATAGGAAGGCAGGATGACCAGTGGACCACCAGAGAAATACAGTACGTACACTAGTAGGGGTGGGCATCAGGGAAGGGTTGGGATGTGACAAGATGCCAGTCATCAATCAATCAATCAATCAATCAATCAAAATCTTTATTCAGGTAAACATAATTGAGCAAGCTCATTTGCAAGATGAACCTGATAGTCGTACAATTAAAAGCAGTACACTCCAACAATGTAGAAAATATATACAGAAAGATGATACAAGTGACACATATGCACAAAACAATGATTAAATGAATAGGACATAAGTAAATAAGTGTATTCAGGCTGGAGTGGCTAAGGGACCACCCCAGATACAGGGAGGTTATGGCCATACCGAGGACTGAGGAGAGACACATATGACTGTCAAGCCTGCCCACTGGAGGGCCGGGCGGGCAGGAGGTACAGGGGAGAAGAGGTGGCAAGGCCACAAGGTGGGTGGTAGAGATTTCAATGAAAAAGGACAAGTGTGGGGGGGGGGGGAGGCTCAGAGCCGGGAACACAGGGAGCATAGCATAGATGGTGGCGAATACCATGGCCAACCAACATGTAGGTTATTTAGTGGAGGTGAAAACATTTTGCAGAATTCTTTAACTAAAGAGCCGTAAAGGGTCTTGAAGGAGGATAAGCTGATCGGGGAGCTAAGCTTCAGAGTTTTTTTGTACTGTATTCCAAACTTATGGCCATTCTCCCCAGATGTGTTTTCAACCTGGGTACCTTCATGTAAATAAAGGATGAGCTTCTTAGTGCATAGGTTCAGGGTTTGCAGAGCGGGAGACAATCAGAGATGTAAGGGCGAAGTTTCTTGATGATAGCTTTGAACGTCCAGATTAAGGCATTGCTATTTCTCCTGAAGTGGAGGGAGGGCCACCTCACAGCTGTATAGAGATCACAATGGTGGGTGACATGAGGAAGGCCAGTGATAAATCTCAATGCCCTGTGGTACAATGTATCCAGTTTAGCAAGGTGTGATGCTGGGCAGTTGCTATAAAGGAAGTCAGCATAGTTGACCAGGGAGAGAAAAACGGTTTGAATCAGCCGTCGTTTGGCATTGTTGGTGAGGTAGTTGTTAATCCTATAAAAAAAGACCAAGCCTTTGTCTTAACTTCTTTAGGAGGTCTTTGATGTGGACCGTAAAGAAGAGTTTATTATCAAGCCATACCCCTAGGTACTTGAACTGGCTAACGAATTCTAGATTTTCACCCAGAATTGTGTTGATCTGTGGGACAGTACCGGCAGTGGCTGGATTTGTATCCAGTAGGAAGGGAAAAACAGCATAGCCTTAGTTTCCTTAGCATTTGATAACAGTTTTTTTTAAGGAGTTGGCTCTGGAGAATTTTGAACTCTAATTGTAAGTCTTTGCTGGCTGTTTCGGGTGAGGAGCGACTAAGGTAGAGGACCGTATCATCTGCAAAGAGATGAATCCTGGCCTTGGTTATGTTCATTTCAATGTTGTTCATGTAAATCGCAAACAGTAATGGACCCAGGATTGAACCCTGGGGTCTTCTCTTAGCAAAGGTTTAAGGGGGGAGGGTTCACTATCTGATTTAACTTGCTGCCACCGGTCAGAGAGGTAATCGGCAAACCAGTGAAGGGACAGTGGGTCCAGTCCTAGAGCTTTGAGGGAGGAGAGGAGCAGGTCATGGTCGACAGTGTCAAAAGCTTTGCTCAGGTCTAGAAACACGGCACAGACAAAGTTCTTATTTTCCAGGTCACGGAGCCAATCATTGGTGACTTTAGCTAGGGCCATGATGGTGCTGTGCTGTGCTCTAAAGCCTGTTTGCATAGGATGTAGAAGGTTCATGGATTCTACATATGTTTTCAATTGCTTGTTTACAATGTTTTCCAGTAATTTGGACAGCGTAGGTAGTAATGAAATTGGTCTGTAATTGTTTAGGTAACAAGGGTCCCCGGATTTGAACAAAGGAATGACATGGGCTGTTTTCCATAATGATGGGAGTGTACCATGGGAAAGAGAAAGATTGAAAAGGTGGGTAATAGGTGTGGACAGGACATGGAAGGCAACTTTTAGAAAGTAAGGGTCCAGAGAGTCGGCTCCTACGCTTTTCCCAACGTCCAGCTTTAATAGAAGTTCTCCTACCTCCTTCATGGAAGAATGCTGGAGGGAGAAAACTGGGTTGGAAGGACAGGGTTCCAAGCTGTGAGGAGCCAGTTGGGATTGTAAGGAATTTGCGGGTGAATTGTTGAAAGCAAGGCCTGCAGTGGCAAAGTGGTTGTTGAAAACATCTAGGATTTCCATTTTGTCACAGATAGTTACACTGCCAGCAATGATTTTAGTCGGCAAGGAGTTGACCAAGGTGTGACCAGACATGTCCTTAATGGTATTCCAAAATTTGGAGTAGTTCCTGGAGAGAGAATCCAGCTCTGTGCAGAAGTAGGAAGCCTTAGCATCTCTTGTCAATTTGGTGCACTCATTCCTAGCTTTTCTAAAGTTGCACCAGTCAATAGGATTTTTGGTCGATCGTGCTTTTTTCCATAACTTGTCCCTATTCAGTAAAACTGATTTGAGACCAGGTGTGAACCAGCGACAGATTCTTTCCCTTTCCCTGGTTTTTACAAGTGGTGCATATTTATTTAGGGCCGCAGTCATAATTTCAGAAAAAATCTCATAGGCCAGTTGTACTGATTTGGCCAGGTAAAAATCCTGCCAACACACTGAGCATTTCAGTTCCTCAAGGAAGGCAGGCAAATCAAAGTGGCACCTGTCCCTCTTGGAGGTGAACCTAGACATGGAGGGTGGGTTCTGAACTGACCTTATGCTAGCAATGATACAATGATCACTAAAGTCCATGAAAAAAACTACTGCATGGGAGAATAGGTGCGGTTTGTTTACTAGAATGACATCCAGCAACGTACTATTGGCAGAGGACTTTTTGTTAGGGCGTGTAGGTTCTCCGATAAGTTGGGTTAGTCCATGAGCATCACAGAATTCCTTCATGTGCCATGGACAACCAGTCGAAGTGTAAGTCCCCAAGGATACCTGTTTAAGGGGGGCCAAGCTCGATGATGTTGGCTAGTTGAGTAAGGACTTGGGAACCAGTGGATGGAGGTCTGTAGCAGCCTCTAACACATAGTGCAGATGACGAGGATATCTCCAGCTTTAAGGCCAGGCATTCAAATTGGTTGGTGACAGAGGACAAGTCTAGGCATGTATCTGTGTACTTGTTTTTAACATATATAGCCACACCACGACCCCTAGTAGGCCTGTCAGCTCTAAATAAGGAGTATTCAGGGATGTTAATTTCCCTATCAGGTGTGGAGGATCTGAGCCAGGATTCAGAAATCACAAATACAACTGGCTTGGTGTGACATACTCAGGCCTGGATGAATGTGAACTTTTTTAGCAGGCTGCAAACGTTCATGTGAATGAATTGCATACCTTTGAGGTCTGTAAGGTCCGAGGGAGAGGAAAGAGTTTTTCCTGGGCCAGGATTTAGCTCAACATCACCAGAGCACAACAGAAGGAGAAGGAGAAGCTTCCTTAGGGATGCACATATATATTATGGAGATTTTTTTTCCTTGTTGATCTGCTGCGTAAGACAGGCCGGGTACATAGATACCCAAGCTTGGACCTGGGCCATCCTGGTGCCTTGGACACCAGTACAGAGACTGGAAGTTAGAGGGGGGAGTGATTGCTGACAGAAAAGGTGAGTGTAGTCTGCGGAGTCAGTACTACATCAGTACCACCTCTGTGTGTGGATCTAGTGAGGGGCTGCAGGTAGGGAAGCTTGAGGGCACAAAGAGACTTGAAACGAAGAGATACGAGTCATATGACCTGGATTTGGGACATGGTGATTAGGGAGGCATTAACAATTATTATGTCTAATTATTTATTCATGAGCCTAATGAGGCTACTAGTTGACTGCAGGATCGGTCATTATTGTCTTAGAAATGACTAATCCAGATGTCAACTCACACTGCATGACACACACGGCTCATGCCACTCTGTTTTAAAATTGAGTTTCAGTTAAAATAAACAGAAAAAAAAGTTGTTATTGCGATTAGACTTATAATTGCAATAACAACCTTGAAGCCACCTTGGGTCATCCATCCCCCCAACTGGTCATTAATCCTTCAGAAATGACCAGCTTCTCAATTGTAATTACTTAAATAACTGCCTCACCAAACCCACAAATATGCTGTTGCTCCTGTATGCAAGACATAGTCTGCTGCTTTGTACAGGCCACACTGGCATATTTTAGGGCTACTATCCTGCTCTGTGGGAGCTAAGCAGTGTTAGTGAGAAACTAACCCATTTAGCAGCCACTATTTTGGTTTGAATATCCTGGGCAGTGTATACAATATGATTATTCCTAGTGGCAGGATATGCAATACCAGAGAATGGAACTGTGTCCTGGAACCCCAGGTCCAACCATGTGAGCCTATAGCTCAGTGGTTAGAGCACCAAGATGGCATTCTGAGAGCCTGGGTTCAGTTCCCAGTAGATAAAATTATTTCTTTATCACTACAATTTGCAATTTTAATTGTTTAGCAATGGCTAATACTGCATCAAAAAACATCTAATTGTCATTTTAAATTTATGTAGCACAATGAACTACACCACAGTCTTTAACAGCCTTATGCCTCCCTGTCTTATCATTACAGCAAACATGCTTTGCTGCTGCTTAAAGTTGTGGTTCCCCTGTATGCGCTCATTGTGAGCTATCTGCTGAATTAAGCTACATATGTATTGCTATTTCTTTAATGCTACAAGAGGGCTATTGTCCATTAAAATGAAGGTGATATAATCTTGTCCTTCATCCTACTAAGTCAATCTAAAACCTCTGCCCATCATGGTGTGAGTCCTCTACATAGAAACATAGAGACATAGAAGCTGTCGGCAGAAAAGGACTCTTGGCCCACCTAGTCTGCCCTAAAGTCCCTCCCTACCTACTATGCTATAATAGACCCTAATTGATCTCCGGCCTTACCTCCTGCCAGCCCTGTTACTAAGGTACCCCTAGGCCATCCCATGCACATTTGAAACCTGTTACCATTTCAGTACCTACCGCCTCTGCTGGGTGGCTGTTCCAAGCATCCACCACCCTTTCCATGAAGAAATATTTCCTTACATCCCCTCTAAGTCTCCTCCTTACAAGCTTCCTGTCATGCACCCTCTTCCTTGAGCATCTCTTTCTGTGCAATATGCCACCCTATTGTACTTTATTGATACCATTTGAATGTTTGTGTCATGTTTTCCCTTTCTCTCGTTTCCTCCAGTGAGTACATATTCAATTCTATGACTTTTTCCTCATAGGGCTTCTGATGCAATGTGCAATTTTTGTTTCCCTTCTCTGTACCACCTCCATCCAGTCTATGTCCTTCCTGAGATTGCGCCTCCAGAATACAGTACTCAAGTTGTGGCTCACCAATAATCTATACAGAGGTAACACTACCTCCCTTTTTTGCAGGTGATATTCCTCACTGTGCACCCCAGCATCCTACTAGCCTTTCCTACTACCTAATCAAACTGCTTTGCTACCTTTAGGTCATCAGATATGATGACCCCCAGATTCCTGTCCATTTTTGTTGTTGTTAACACCCCCTCCCAATGATACGTTGCCCTTGGTTTTCTGTTCCTCATGTGCATGATTTTACATTTTTTGGCATTGAAGCCAAGTTGTCAAACCCTTGACCAGGCTTTCAGTTTTTTTTTAGATCTTCCTTCATCCCCCCCCATTGTGTCCACTCTGTTGCAGATTTTTCTATCATCCACAAACAGGGATACCTTTCCTTTCAGCCCCTCTGCAATGTCACTAATAAAGACATTGAAGTGGATTAGTCCCAGTACTGACCCGTGTGGCACCCTACTGGTTACCCTACTTTCCTGTGAGTGAACTCCATTTACCACCACCCTCTGAGTTCTCTTACTTAGCCAACTTTGTACCCATTTTCCTATCTTTGGATCCACTCCCATGCTGCCTAGCTTGTTTACCAGTCTTCTGCATGTAACAGTGTTGAAGGCCTAACTGAAATCCAGGTAGGCCACATTCACTGCTCCTTCCTGATCCACCTCCCTGATGACCCAGTCAAAAACTCTATCAGGTTTGTTTCACAAGATCTACCCCTTGTGAACCCATGCTGCCTTGGATCCTGCAATCCACTCATGTTAAGGTATTCCCAATCCTTTTTTTAACTAGAGTTTGCATAACCTTGCCCACCACTGAAGTCAGGCTTACAGGTTGGTAGTTTCTTGCCTCCTCCCTATTTCCACTTTTTTGTAGTGGGACCACATCCACCCTCCTAGTGTCCCCCAGAACTTCCACCATATCCAGTAATAGATTGAATAGATCTGTCAAAGGTGCATACAGTTCCTCCTTTAGTTCCTTCAGTATCATAGGGCGAACCTCATCAGGCCCCATAGCTGTGTCTACTTTTAGTTTTGCTAGTTCCCTGAGGAATCTCTCCTTCATAAAAGGACTAGTGTCTGCCTCCCTATCTGTGGCCGGTCATCTTCCCCTTCCTTTGTGAATATTGAACAAAAGAACATTTTCAGTATGTCAGCCTTCTTCTGGTCCTCTTCCAAACTCACTCCTTGCTTTTTTATTTTATTTTATTCTATATTCTTTTTCTCCCTGATCTGCTTGCCGCCTGGTACTTTCAGCCTGGTCATGGAGCTATGGACTTCCACCCCTCATATCGGGCACAAGGCACCTTCCGAAGCCCTGTGGCTTTCTCCCCCATGGTGGGGCTGTGGTGCTCTCCCTGCACACTGCAGACATCAGATAGGTCAGAAGACCCTGGCCTGAGGGGCTAACCAAAGCTGTAGTGGACTTCATGGAGGGCGGCTGGCAGCTGTCCTGATTTTCTGCTTTTTATGGGGAGGCGGGGCCATACAATGACATCCGGCGTCCACCCCGCCTCCTATACACGCTTCAGCGCTGGTAGCGGTGCAACTCCTGGCCTCTGCCAGAGGTCCCTCAAGCACTGGGCACTTCCCTACCTCCCCGGAGAAGGAGAGCAGTCCATAAGACTCTATCCTTTCCCCCCAGCCAACCCTTCAGTGACCCTGGTCAGTTCCCGAACCCTGGTCGCTGGTGTCGCGAGTGGAAATCCAACTGCTGCACTGATGGGCCGTCCCCCCTCTCTTTTTTAGTCTTACTATCCCTGCCTTGCTTTTCTCCTTTATGTGTATGTACCTGAAACACGTTTTATCCCCCTTTTTTGCTGATTTGGCAATGTTTTCCTACATTTTTGCCTTAGCTCTCCTAACTGACTTACCTGCCTCCTTTTGTTTCTCTTGCTGACTCTCCCTGTGCTCTTCCTACTGTGTCATCGTGTAGCTTTTGAATGCCAGTTTCTTTTCATTTTCCTTTTCTGCTACTTCCTTGGAGAACCACAGTGGTCTCTCTCTTCTCTTGCTCTTAGTAACCTACTTGACAGAAAGGGTTGTTGCCTTCTCAATGGCCTGCTTTATTCTTGCCCACTTTTTCTTTGCCACACCCATATTCCCTATTCCTGTCAGGGCTTCCGAGGGCACTCTCCCATTATGTTGAAATTGGCCTTTCTGAAGTCCAGGACCCTCATTTTAGTGTGGCTCGGTTCTGGCCCTGTCCTTGGACTGAACCATACCATACTATGATCACTGGTCCCCAGGTGG
The DNA here is from genome assembly GCA_016271365.2 of Neoceratodus forsteri. NCBI lineage: Eukaryota > Metazoa > Chordata > Ceratodontiformes > Ceratodontidae > Neoceratodus > Neoceratodus forsteri. The sequence continues at coordinate 766,034,420 of CM057452.1, read as the reverse complement.
CTTCCCACTGTGATGTCAGGGACACTGTCCCTATTTGACAGTACCAGGTCCAGTAAAGACCCCTCATGAGTGAGTTCTTTAACTAGTTGCCTGAGGAATGGCCCCTGCAGGCAATCTAGGATTTCCCTACTTCTTTCTTGATGTTGCAGCAGGTAGGCTGCAATACAAATCTGATAGATTGAAGTCCCCCACTAGCAGTACCTCACCCTTGTTAGCCATCCTTTGTATTTCTTCTACCATATCCTTATCGCCTTCTTCTCCCTGTGATGGAGGCCAGTAGATCATCCCTATCCTAACAGTGGCCCCCTCCCTATCTCCAAGGTGACCCATAATACCTCCAGTTTACTCTGTCCCCCTTATAACTTTATGGCCTTTATGTTCTCTCTCATGTAAAAAGTCGACCCTCCTCTCTTTTTTCCTACCCTATCCCTCCTGAATAGTGCATACTCTGGTATCACTACTCCCCATTCCTAGTTTTCACTGCACCAGGTCTCTGTAATTGCTACTATGTTCAGGTCTCTTGCTCCCATGGTGGCTTCTAGGTCCACTGTCTTGTTGCCCAGACTTCGAGCATTTGCACACATGGTTCTCCATTTTATATTGCCATCTTGCCTCTTTTTGCCCTTTTGCCCCTCCCCTTTTCCTCCCCTTTTTTCTTTCCTTTTTCTCCTTACCTCTTCCTCATCGTTTACTATGTGAGTTTGTTCTCTGTGGGACGGTCCACCCTTGGGATTCCCATTGCTGACCCTGTAAGCATGTGGGTGGGTCAGACTATGTCTTCCTGCCTTATAGTGCCTCCCCCCTTAGCTAGTTAAATGTTTACTAATGTAGCATTTAAACTGTTCATTAAGGATCATTGTTCCCCTCCTGGAGTGATGTAGGCCTTTGCCCAGTACAGGCCTCTGTCCCTCCAGGTGGAGCCCCAGTCCAAAATGAATCTAAATCCCTCTTCTCTGCACCTCTTCCTAAACCATAGGTTGAAGTCCCTGGTGCAGAGCCTCGTGTCATCCTCCTTATCATGGACAAGTAGCACCTCCAAGTAGAGGTGTGCAAAACAAAAAATCCACTGGTGTAATTTCCATGAAAGTCAGACTTTCACTTCTGCAAAAGTGCAGAAATCAAATTAGCAACTTTCACTGAAATCCTGACTTGGAACAGTGGAGTAAATGTAAAAATTACGAATTATTCTATTAAACCACAGAGAAAAAAGTCCACAGAACGGATCACTGAACTGCTGAATAATTACATGTATTGCAGAAAAATTCATTAAACTGCCAAAAAAAAATTCCTCAGAATTGTTATTCCACAGTTCATATGTATTATTCTGCAGTTCAGCCAAAAAAGTCAGTGGAAAAGGAGAAAATACATCAAACACATTTGGAAAATTCTGATCTCGCCAATGGTGGAAATTCAGAAAATTCTGTGAAATTTCCAAATATTTGCAAAAGTTCCATGAAAGTGGAATTCACAACTTTTGCCCACCTCTACCATTGTGAAAGTAACAGACTGTGCTACTTGCCTAAGACTCCTCCCTAGTTTGCTAAATTCTTCCTGAACTGCATCTGGTCTCCCCCCAGCCAGGTAGTGGACAATGACATTTGGATCTCCTTCCCTCCCTCCCTGCCTCCCCAGTGTTCCTTAGGATTCTCCATACATCCCTACAGATGTGGCAATGGAAAGGCACCTTACCACCCTCCCTTCATCCCTAACTTTCCCCAACTGTATCCTCTTAACTATTGAGTCCCCCACCAGGATTCATTTATGCCTTTTCCTCTGGGATCCTCTGTCACCATCCTTGGGGTCTCCTCTATCGAGGTCCTCGACATCCGTCCCATTAACTACCTCAGGTGCCTCTGTGGGGCAGCCCCACCCTACCAGTGTAGTGTAGGAGTTCTATAGTGCTATGGGATTTTGGATGTGCCTATGTTCCACCACACTTACCCTTCCTGAGCCCACCATTGTCCATCTGCTCCTCATACCTGGCACCCATTGAGGAAGCAAAGGTAGACTCGGTGGTCCCTGAATGGAAGAGTAGGTCCTCCTTTCCCAAACCATCTCAGCCTTGAGTCTGGCAGCCTCTTCCTTCAGCCCAGAGGGGCATCTGTAGGTGGAGCAGCACTGTAGTCTCCAGAAATTCTCCCTGAGGACTGCTGCCATAGAGCTGCTTCACTGCACAACTCCCCCTCCTTATGAAAGTGGAATATATTGCAATTTATTGAAAAATACAGTATGAGTTAATGTATGGCAATACACTAAGCAATAAATTGTCCAAATGTAATATATTATATGATATTTTATTAAATATATTTCAATTTACTGATGTAATATATTACTAACTCATAGTATGCAAAAATATATGTAACTATATTGAGAAATACATTGATGCAATGAAATGTAATACACAGTGTATTTCAGCATAAACTAAAAACATGCATTCATAATTAAAGAAATTATAAATGATCTTATGCATGTTAAATATATTGAAAGAATATATTTTATTACCAAAATGAAATACATTTCAATATACTGGAAATTAGGTTAAGTATGTCAATACACTGAATTGATGAAATACAAAAAACAATATATTTCAGAAAAATATGATCATAATGTATTTCTGCCTCATGCATTGTGTGAAAGCAATCTATTTAGAAATACATTGTCTGAAATGTATTATTAGTATTCAAAATATGTACTGTATTCTTTGAATATGTTACATATATTTTATATAATATAAGTTACATATATGTTTATGCATGTTATAGATATATTTTATATACAACACATATATATAATTACATATATTTTATATGTTACATATAATTTAATACATACATATATTTATATATATATATATATATATATATATATATATATATATAATACATATTTTCATTATGTTACAAATATTATAGATGTATATATATATATATATATATATATATATATATATATATATATATATAGATATATAGATATATATCTATATTAGACAAACCACTCTGAGGTTTGCGGTCACGCTCTGATATATGCACGTCTTGGTGTGTGTTGTTATGCATGAGGCCGCAGGCCGATTGCGTCAACCACCTAAGGTGTGAGTATAGCAGAGTGGGACCACACACCTCAGAGTGGTTTATCTATCTTATAAAATGCCAAAATTGTTTTGGAGGGGGTAAACATGCAGGTGTGCTGTTGCGCTTTGATATACGCATGGTCACCTGATGTGTTTCAACCAACCACTAGATGAAGATTCCTTTACCCATTTTATTAATACATTACAGATAGATAGATAGATAGGTATTATACTGGCATGGTTGCACAAGTACAGTTAGGGTTCAGTAAGCAGTAGTTAGGGTTGAGTAAGCAGTTTAATATTAAAGCACAAAGTTTGCACCTTAATAACTTTGCAACCGTTCAACAGATTTGCACAACATTTGGAGTGCCTGGTCTTGTATGGTAGATCCCTTGATCAGCCAAGTTCTGTTTCAGTCAGACTTGTGGTTTACGTGCAGAAAAGCACTGAAAAATGCATTTTTAGCCTTTTTTTGACACATTTTTTGCTGATTTTTGCCCATCACGCTGCAGCCACACCATTTGGTATTTTGGTCTGAAGATTTCAGGGTAGAAAGAGTTTTGGTCAAATAACAATCTAGTGTTGGTATGATGAAAAAATATTAATCCCTTCCAAGGTTATTTAATTTTTATTTTTTGGGTTCTGAGCATGCTCAGTTCACACCCAGATTTATTTATATGTTTTGTGAAAGGGGATTGGGCTTACAGTCAAGGATTTTGTCACCTCATGAGTGGGGATTTAAAAAATTCCCATACGTGAGGGAAAAATTCCCCTTTTGTGAGCCGCCATCTTGTTTTAATTTTTCCCCCAAACAAAATGTTGTAGTTTCCTCCACAGGTCACTTTTTGTTGTAATGAGGCATGGGTTTTGTTCAGGGTGACACCCTCTGCAAGCCTATACCTTTAATTTGCTTCATGTTTACCAAGACATGCATGTTTAAAATTTTGAAATTCTTCATTCGTGACTCGCTTCTGATCCTCGTTCGCGAACTGACAAAATCCCCATTTGCCAGCCAATCCACTTTTCCGAGGTAGCAAAATCATTGACCGTGAGTTAGGGACCAGATGGCCATTCTCATGGATGAGGATTGACTCGTGAATGGGGATTTTGTCACCTTGCAAAAGGTGATTGGGTTTTGAGTCCTTATTCACGAGCTGACAAAATCCCCATTTGTGAGTTGACAAAATCCTCGTTCATGAGCAATCCCCATTCGTGGGTAGCAAAATCCTTGACCATGAGTTAGGGACCAGATGGCCATTCTCGCGAACAGAGATTTTGTCAGCTCACAAAAGGAGATTGGGTTTTTGAACCCCCTTTCACAATCTGTCAAAATCCCCATTCACGAGCTGTCAAAATCCCTGTTCGCGAGCAAATGCCTTTCATGAGGTAGCAAAATCCCTGACCGTGAGTTAGGGACCAGATGGCCAAAAGCTGACAGTCAAGGATTACTCCTGAATGGCAATTCTGACAGTTCGCGAACGGCGATTGAGCTTGCGAATGCAGAGTTTGCTACCTCATGAACTAGGATTGTAAAAACTTTGCCATTGCACTGTAAATAAACAGTTTGGTCTTTTGACTTGAAATTTGCAGGGTATAAAGGGGATACCCCAGAGATGTGAATTATGATATTTAGGTGTTGAAAAGTTAATTGGTTCCATAGATATGCCATCACGAAGTTGAAATTTTTCCCTTAGGATAACGTTGTGGCACCCATAGCAACTTTCGGCGCCCGATCTTGAAAACAAAATGAGGTACCGATTTTTTGCTACCTACAGCTTAAGCACACAAGGAAGTTTAAAAGTCATACATTACACCTGAGGTGTAATTTTTGTCACAGGTTGTACAGTTACTGAGATATTGGCACATTTGTGTTACAAGGGTTCCCTTTCAGGCCTACAGGGATATTGTATGGCTCTGTTGTTATGTGTAAATGAGAGCGCAGGGCCCAGAGAGCTGGAACTCCCACAGACACATATTATTATGAACAAAGCACTCCCACCAACACATACCATTTACTAGTTATATTACACTTTTTCAAAAAGAAAGAAAATTCATTGCAAAAAACTTTGTTAATGCATCAGTTAGGGTTAAAGCAATACAATTGGGGAAATGAGATGTTAGGGTTGAGCCCCTAACCCCCTCACCACCCCATCACCCCATCCTCCATAGAACCAAAGATGCCACAGTGTGCCATGGGGTCATGAGGCCTAACTCTCACCTCATTCTCCTTTGCTGTAGCATGTCAACCAGTTTACACATGGAATGGGGTGAGATTTGGGCATAATGACCCAGTGGCACACCCCGGTGTCTGTTGGTCTGTGGAGTATGGAAGGGTGGGGTGGTGGGGGGGTTAAGGGCGCAACCCTAACATTTCATTTCCCACTTTTGCCACTTTAACCCTAACTGATGCATTAACAAAGTTTTTGCAATGAATTCCCTTTCTTTTTGAAAAAGTGTAATATAATCATATATGTGTGCATATATATATATATATATATATATATATATATATGATAATTGCCACGGCAGTGGCTGTATAGTTAGGGTTGAGTAAGTACTTTAATGTTAAACCTCAAATTTTGCACCTTAATAACTTTGCCACCGTAAAACAGATTTGTCTGAAATTGTGCATACACGGTCTGGTACTGTAGGTTTCTCAATCTGGCAAGTTGTGTTATGGTTGGATGTATGGTTGCAGAGCTAGAGAATGCAAAACATGCAAAAAACTGGCTTTTTGCACTTTTTTTTTGCTCATCCCACAGCCAGCACAATTTGTCCATTCAGTCCAACATCTTCAGGGAAGATGCAGTCTGAGTCATTGATGTGCCTTTTGAAAATTTAGTGTAAAACTATTAACCCATTCAAAAGTTATTCAAAAAATGAATTTCCCATCATAGTCAATGGGAACAAAATATATGTGTCTCACAAAAGCTTCAAAAATGGAATTTTACTTCCACAAATGGCCATTTTTCTTTCATGCTGCAGCCATCTTGTTTTCAGTTAGTGAGAGAGAAAAATGCCTGGTGTTTAAATTTTGGACCCTCTAGGTAAACACTGACTGTTGGCTTTACCTAGTCAGGTGCTGAGGATGCCAGCCCTATTTTGTGTTTGGGGTAAACCCCCCCCCAGAAATGCTGTTTTAAACATTGGAGAAAAAATACTTTCACAAATCATGAAATAAACTGCTAAAATACATTTGCAAATGTGAAAGTTTCATGCCACTTTTTGCAAAACTTTCAATTTGCGAAAGTATTTAAAAAAAAACAGCAAATCTTTGCTGTCACCCTGCAACTGAAAGGTTCGGGTGTTTGGGCTGAAATTTGTAGGGTGGAAAGCCCTGGTCCCACAGATGTTTCTTTTGGTGGTTTGGTGCCAAAGCATTTATGGGTCCAAAGTTACAGTGTTCCAAAGTTGAGAAATTCTCCATAGGATAACACAGGGTGCCCATGATGCCTTTTGGCGCCTGTATCTTGAAATCTAAGTGAGCTATGGATTTTTTGCTCCTGAAACTTAGCTCACCTTCAGGCTGTAGAAACAACTTTGGAAATCATAGGTTACACCAGCAGTGGAGTTTTATTTCCTACCTTCTACGGTTACAGAGATATTGTCAAAAACATGTTCCAAGGGTTCCAAGAGTGCCTTTTCAGTGCATTTCAGTGCCCAAATCTCATACATGATGCAACATATGGATTTGCTTGATCTGTTTTGCATAATCCTCTCACTGTCATGATTACAACACTTAATTTTCTTTTTTACCTTCTATGGTTGCTGAAATATTGGCACATTACTGTTACAAGGGTTCCTTGCCCTATAGGGCTGCTGTATGGCTCTGTACTTACCCCAGATATGCATACCATTGAGCACAAAATTGACAATGTTAAGGGAGCACAGAGTCCGGAGGGCCCAAACTCCCACTAACATATACCACTTACCAGTTACACTATATTTTATCAAAATGAAGGGAAATTCATGGCAAATACTCCATTAATGCATCAGTAAGGGTTCATACCACAGCGACAAAGGCATGGAAATGTGGTGCACCACCTCAGCTTGTTTATACATGGAATGGGGTGAGAGTTAGGCTAACAACCCCAATGCACACTCGGATGCCTGTTGGTATGTGGAGGGTCGGAGTGGGGTGGTAGGTGTGATAACCCTAACATCACATTTCCATGCTTTTGTCACTGTGGTATGAACCCTAACCGATGCATTAATTTTGCCATGAATATATATCTGTATTTATATATATCATATATAAGCACAGTAGTGCTACCATAGTTGGGGTTGGGTGCCCTTTTAAGGTTAAATGATGAAATTTTGCATCTTAATAACTTTGCCACTGTTCAACGGATTTGCCTGAAATTTGGCAGGCATGGGACATAATCATAGATCTTGGGATCTGGCAACCTTTGTATCAGTCGGACATACAGCTGTGGGTTATTAATAACATTCATGCATGCAATTTCATTTTTTTCATTATTTGCTCACGCCACAGGTCACGCGATTTACACTACTGGTCCGAAAATGTCAGGGAACATGAGCCTTGGTCCCCAATGTGCCTTTTAATGATTTTGTGAAAAAATATTGAACAGTTCAAAAGTTATTCAAAAAACAAGTTCCCATTATAAGTCAATGAGAAAAGTTAACAAAAAGTTTGACAGTGTCGCAAATGCACTTTTTAGTGTCACAAATGATCCTAGTAGTGTCGCTGATCCACCATTTTGTTTTCAGTTACTGATCACAGTAATGCTCAGCATTTAAAATTGGGGACATCTAAGGACATAATTATTTTTGTGTTTACCTAGTCAAGCCCTGAGGATGATAGCCATTGCTTTATTTTGGGGTAAAACACCCCAGAAATATGTTTTTCAAATTTGTGAGAAAAGTAGTGCCACAAAGTAGTGTTGCACTTGCGACACTTTCATAAATGTTTGTGAAAGGTGTCACAAATCACGACACTACTTTTCTAGACTATGGCACAATAACAGGAATTCTTTGCCACCTTGTTGCAAAAGAACGGTTTGGTCTTTTGGGCTGAAATTTGAAGGGAAGGCAGCCAACATCATACAGATGTGCTTTTGAAAATTTGGTATAAAACTATTAACCCATTCAAAAATTATTCAAAAAATGATTTTCCCATCATAGTCAATGGAACAAAATATATGTGTCTCACAAAAGCTTCAAAATGGAATTTCACTTCCACAAATGGCCATTTTACTTTCATGCTGCAGCCATCTTGTTTTCAGTTAGTGAGAGAAAATGCCTGGTGTTTAAATTTTGGACCTCTAGGTAAACACTGACTGTTGGCTTTACCTAGTCAGGTCCTGAGGATGCCAGCCCTATTTTGTGTTTGGTAAACCCCCAGAAATGCTGTTTTAAACATTGGAGAAAAAATACTTTCACAAATCATGAAATAAACTGCTAAAATACATTTGCAAATGTAGAGAAGTTTCATGCCACTTTTGCAAAACTTTCATGATTTGAAAGTATTTAAAAAAACAGCAAATCTTTGCTATCACCTGCAACTGAAAGGTTTGGGTGTTTGGGCTGAAATTTGTAGGGTGGAAAGCCCTGGTCCCACAGATGTTTTTTTGGTGGTTTGCCAAAGCATTTATGGGTCCAAAGTTACAGTGTTCCAAAGTTGAGAAATTCTCCATAGGATAACACAGGGTGCCCATGATGCCTTTTGGCGCCTGTATCTTGAAATCTAAGTGAGCTATGGATTTTTTGCTCCTGAAACTTAGCTCACCTTCAGGCTGTAGAAACAACTTTGGAAATCATAGGTTACACCAGCAGTGGAGTTTTATTTCCTACCTTCTACGGTTACAGAGATATTGTCAAAAACATGTTCCAAGGGTTCCAAGAGTGCCTTTTCAGTGCATTTCAGTGCCCATATCTCATACATGATGCAACATATGGATTTGTTTGATCTGTTTTGCATAATCCTCTCACTGTCATGATTACAACACTTAATTTTCTTTTTACCTTCTATGGTTGCTGAAATATTGGCACATTATGTTACAGGGTTCCTGCCCTATAGGGCTGCTGTATGGCTCTGTACTTACCCCAGATATGAATACCATTGAGCACAAATTGACAATGTTAAGGGAGCACAGAGTCCAGAGGGCCCACACCCCACTAACATACACCACTTACCAGTTACACTATATTTTCTCAAAATGAAGGGAAATTCATGGCAAATACTCCATTAATGCATCAGTTAGGGTTCATACCACAGCGACAAAGGCATGGAAATGTGGTGCACCACCTCAGCTTGTTTATACATGGAATGGGGTGAGAGTTAGCTAACAACCCCAATGCACACTTGGATGCGTGTTGGTATGTGGAGGGTCGGAGGAGGTGGTAGGTGTGATAACCCTAACACCACATTTCCATGCTTTTGTCACTGTGGTATGAACCCTAACCGATGCATTAATTTTGCCATGAATATATGTCTGTATTTATATATATCTATATATACATTATGGTAGCACGGTAGTGCTACCATAGTTGGGGTTGGGTGCCCTTTAAGGTTAAATAATGAAATTTTGCATCTTAATAACTTTGCCACTGTTCAACGGATTTGCCTGAAATTTGGCAGGCATGGGACATAATCATAGATCTTGGGATCTGGCAACCTTTGTATCAGTCGGACATACAGCTGTGGAGTTATTAATAACATTCATGCATGCAATTTCATTTTTGTAAATTATTTGCTCACGCCTACAGGTCACGCGATTTACACTACTGGTCCGAAAATGTCAGGGAACATGCAGCCTTGGTCCCCAATGTGCCTTTTAATGATTTTGTGAAAAAATATTGAACAGTTCAAAAGTTATTCAAAAAACAAGTTCCCATTATAAGTCAATGGGAAAAGTTAACAAAAAGTTTGACAGTGTCGCAAATGCACTTTTTAGTGTCACAAATGATCCTAGTAGTGTCGCAGATCCGCCATTTTGTTTTCAGTTACTGATCAGGGTAATGCTCAGCATTTAAAATTGAGCCATCTAGGGACATAATTATTTTGTGTTTACCTAGTCAAGCCCTGAGGATGATAGCCATGTCTTTATTTTGGGGTAAAACACCCCAGAAATATGTTTTTCAAATTTGTGAGAAAAGTAGTGCCGCAAAGTAGTGTTACACTTGCGACACTTTCATAAATGTTTGTGAAAGGTGTCACAAATCACGACACTACTTTTCTAGACTATTGCACAATAACAGGAATTCTTTGCCACCTTGTTGCAAAAGAACAGTTTGGTCTTTTGGGCTGAAATTTGGAGGGAAGGCAGCCAACATCATACAGATGTGCTTTTGAAAATTTGGTATAAAACTATTAACCCATTCAAAAGTTATTCAAAAAATGATTTTCCCATCATAGTCAATGGGAACAAAATATATGTGTCTCACAAAAGCTTCAAAAATGGAATTTCACTTCCACAAATGGCCATTTTACTTTCATGCTGCAGCCATCTTGTTTTCAGTTAGTGAGAGAGAAAAATGCCTGGTGTTTAAATTTTGGACCCTCTAGGTAAACACTGACTGTTGGCTTTACCTAGTCAGGTGCTGAGGATGCCAGCCCTATTTTGTGCTTTGGGTAAACCCCCCCAGAAATGTTGTTTTAAACATTGGAGAAAAAATACTTTCACAAATCATGAAATAAACTGATAAAACACATTTGCAAATGTGAAAGTTTCATGCCACTTTTTGCAAAACTTTCATGATTTGCGAAAGTATTTAAAATAAAACAGCAAATCTTTGCTATCACCTGCAACTGAAAGGTTTGGGTGTTTGGGCTGAAATTTGTAGGGTGGAAAGCCCTGGTCCCACAGATGTTTCTTTTGGTGGTTTGGTGCCAAAGCATTTATGGGTCCAAAGTTACAGTGTTCCAAAGTTGAGAAATTCTCCATAGGATAACACAGGGTGCCCATGATGCCTTTTGGCGCCTGTATCTTGAAATCTAAGTGAGCTATGGATTTTTTGCTCCTGAAACTTAGCTCACCTTCAGGCTGTAGAAACAACTTTGGAAATCATAGGTTACACCAGCAGTGGAGTTTTATTTCCTACCTTCTACGGTTACAGAGATATTGTCAAAAACATGTTCCAAGGGTTCCAAGAGTGCCTTTTCAGTGCATTTCAGTGCCCATATCTCATACATGATGCAACATATGGATTTGTTTGATCTGTTTTGCATAATCTCTCACTGTCATGATTACAACACTTAATTTTCTTTTTACCTTCTATGGTTGCTGAAATATTGGCACATTACTGTTACAAAGGTTTCTTGCCCTATAGGGCTGCTGTATGGCTCTGTACTTACCCCAGATATGCATACCATTGAGCACAAAATTGACAATGTTAAGGGAGCACAGAGTCCAGAGGGCCCACACTCCCACTAACATATACCACTTACCAGTTACACTATATTTTCTCAAAATGAAGGGAAATTCATGGTTAATACTCCATTAATGCATCAGTTAGGGTTCATACCACAGCGACAAAGGCATGGAAATGTGGTGCACCACCTCAGCTTGTTTATACATGGAATGGGGTGAGAGTTAGGCTAACAACCCCAATGCACACTCGGATGCCTGTTGGTATGTGGAGGGTCGGAGGTGGTAGGTGATAACCCTAACATCACATTTCCATGCTTTTGTCACTGTGGTATGAACCCTAACCGATGCATTAATTTTGCCATGAATATATATCTGTATTTATATATATCTTTATATACATTATGGTAGCTCGGTAGTGCTAACATAGTTGGGGTTGAGTGCCTTTTAAGGTTAAATGATGAAATTTTGCATCTTAATAACTTTGCCACTGTTCAATGGATTAGCCTGACATTTGGCAGGCATGGGGCATAAGTCATAGATCTTGGGATCTGGCAACCTTTTGTATCAGTCGGACATACAGCTGTGGAGTTATTAAGTAACATTCATGCATGCAATTTCATTTTTAAACATTATTTGCTCACGCCTACAGGTTGCATGATTTAGAATACTGGTCCGAAAATGTCAGGGAACATGCAGCCTTGGTCCCCAATGTGCCTTTTAATGATTTCGTGAAAAAATATTGAACAGTCCAAAAGTTATTCAAAAAACAAGTTCCCATTATAAGTCAATGGGAAAAGTTAACAAAAAGTTTGACAGTGTCGCAAATGCACTCTTTAGTGTCACAAATGATCCTAGTAGTGTCGCAGATCTGCCATTTTGTTTTCAGTTACTGATCACAGTAATGCTCAGCATTTAAAATTGGGGCCATCTAGGGACATAATTATTTTTGTGTTTACCTAGTCAAGCCCTGAGGATGATAGCCATGTCTTTATTTTGGGGTAAAACACCCCAGAAATATGTTTTTCAAATTTGTGAGAAAAGTAGTGTCGCAAAGTAGTGTTGCACTTGCGACACTTTCATAAATTTTTGTGAAAGGTGTCACAAATCACGACACTACTTTTCTAGACTATGGCACAATAACAGGAATTCTTTGCCACCTTGTTGCAAAAGAACGGTTTGGTCTTTTGGGCTGAAATTTGAAGGGAAGGCAGCCAACATCATACAGATGTGCTTTTGAAAATTTGGTATAAAACTATTAACCCATTCAAAGGTTATTCAAAAAATGATTTTCCCATCATAGTCAATGGGAACAAAATATATGTGTCTCACAAAAGCTTCAAAAATGGAATTTCACTTCCACAAATGGCCATTTTACTTTCATGCTGCAGCCATCTTGTTTTCAGTTAGTGAGAGAGAAAAATGCCTGGTTGTTTAAATTTTGGACCCTCTAGGTAAACACTGACTGTTGGCTTTACTTAGTCAGGTCCTGAGGATGCCAGCCCTATTTTGTATTTTGGGTTAAAACCCCCAGAAATGCTGTTTTAAACATTGGAGAAAAAATACTTTCACAAATCATGAAATAAACTACTAAAAAACATTTGCAAATGTGAAAGTTTCATGCCACTTTTTGCAAAACTTTCATTATTTGCGAAAGTATTTAAAAAAAGCACAATCTTGCTATCACCTGCAACTGAAGGGTTGGGTGTTTGGGCTGAAATTTGTAGGTGGAAAGCCCTGGTCCCACAGATGTTTCTTTTGGTGGTTTGATGCCAAAGCATTTATGGGTCCAAAGTTACAGTGTTCCAAAGTTGAGAAATTCTCCTTAGGATAACACAGGGTGCCCATGATGCCTTTTGGCGCCTGTATCTTGAAATCTAAGTGAGCTATGGATTTTTTGCTCCTGAAACTTAGCTCACCTTCAGGCTGTAGAAACAACTTTGGAAATCATAGGTTACACCAGCAGTGGAGTTTTATTTCCTACCTTCTACGGTTACAGAGATATTGTCAAAAACATGTTCCAAGGGTTCCAAGAGTGCCTTTTCAGTGCATTTCAGTGCCCATATCTCATACATGATGCAACATATGGATTTGTTTGATCTGTTTTATAATCCTCTCACTGTCATGATTACAACACTTAATTTCTTTTTTACCTTCTATGGTTGCTGAAATATTGGCACATTACTGTTACAAGGTTCCTTGCCCTATAGGGCTGCTGTGTGGCTCTGTACTTACCCCAGATATGCATACCATTGAGCACAAAATTGACAATGTTAAGGGAGCACAGAGTCCGGAGGGCCCAAACTCCCACTAACATATACCACTTACCAGTTACACTATATTTTTCAAAATGAAGGGAAATTCATGGCAAATACTCCGTTAATGCATCAGTTAGGGTTCATACCACAGCGACAAAGGCATGGAAATGTGGTGCACCACCTCAGCTTGTTTATACATGGAATGGGGTGAGAGTTAGGCTAACAACCCCAATGCACACTCGGATGCCTGTTGGTATGTGGAGGGTCGGGGAGGTGGTAGGTGTGATAACCCTAACATCACATTTCCATGCTTTTGTCACTGTGGTATGAACCCTAACCGATGCATTAATTTTGCCATGAATATATATCTGTATCTATATATATCTATATATACATTATGGTAGCACAGTAGTGCTACCATAGTTGGGGTTGGGTGCCCCTTTTAAGGTTAAATGATGAAATTTTGCATCTTAATAACTTTGCCACTGTTCAACGGATTTGCCTGAAATTTGGCAGGCATGGGACATAATCATAGATCTTGGGATCTGGCAACCTTTGTATCAGTCGGACATACAGCTGTGGAGTTATTAAGTAACATTCATGCATGCAATTTCATTTTTTGCATTATTTGCTCACGCCTACAGGTCACGCGATTTACACTACTGGTCCGAAAATGTCAGGGAACATGCAGCCTTGGTCCCCAATGTGCCTTTTATTGATTTTGTGAAAAAATATTGAACAGTTCAAAAGTTATTCAAAAAACAAGTTCCCATTATAAGTCAATGAGAAAAGTTAACAAAAAGTTTGACAGTGTCGCAAATGCACTTTTTAGTGTGACAAATGATCCTAGTAGTGTCGCTGATCCGCCATTTTGTTTTCAGTAACTGATCACAGTAATGCTCAGCATTTAAAATTGGGGACATCTAAGGACATAATTATTTTGTGTTTACCTAGTCAAGCCCTGAGGATGATAGCCATGTCTTTATTTTGGGGTAAACACCCCAGAAATATGTTTTCAAATTTGTGAGAAAGTAGTACTTACAAGTAGTGTTGCACTTGCGACACTTTCATAAATTTTGTGAAAGGTGTCACAAATCACGACACTACTTTTCTAGACTATGGCACAATAACAGGAATTCTTTGCCACCTTGTTGCAAAAGAACGGTTTGGTCTTTTGGGCTGAAATTTGGAGGGAAGGCAGCCAACATCATACAGATGTGCTTTTGAAAATTTGGTATAAAACTATTAACCCATTCAAAAATTATTCAAAAAATGATTTTCCCATCATAGTCAATGGGAACAAAATATATGTGTCTCACAAAAGCTTCAAAAATGGAATTTCACTTCCACAAATGGCCATTTTACTTTCATGCTGCAGCCATCTTGTTTTCAGTTAGTGAGAGAGAAAAATGCCTGGTGTTTAAATTTTGGACCCTCTAGGTAAACACTGACTGTTGGCTTTACCTAGTCAGGTCCTGAGGATGCCAGCCCTATTTTGTGTTTTGGGTAAACCCCCCCAGAAATGCTGTTTTAAACATTGGAGAAAAAATACTTTCACAAATCATGAAATAAACTGCTAAAATACATTTGCAAATGTGAAAGTTTCATGCCACTTTTTGCAAAACTTTCATGATTTGCGAAAGTATTTAAAAAAAACAGCAAATCTTTGCTATCACCTGCAACTGAAAGGTTTGGGTGTTTGGGCTGAAATTTGTAGGGTGGAAAGCCCTGGTCCCACAGATGTTTCTTTTGGTGGTTTGGTGCCAAAGCATTTATGGGTCCAAAGTTACAGTGTTCCAAAGTTGAGAAATTCTCCATAGGATAACACAGGGTGCCCATGATGCCTTTTGGCGCCTGTATCTTGAAATCTAAGTGAGCTATGGATTTTTTGCTCCTGAAACTTAGCTCACCTTCAGGCTGTAGAAACAACTTTGGAAATCATAGGTTACACCAGCAGTGGAGTTTTATTTCCTACCTTCTACGGTTACAGAGATATTGTCAAAAACATGTTCCAAGGGTTCCAAGAGTGCCTTTTCAGTGCATTTCAGTGCCCATATCTCATACATGATGCAACATATGGATTTGTTTGATCTGTTTTGCATAATCCTCTCACTGTCATGATTACAACACTTAATTTTCTTTTTTACCTTCTATGGTTGCTGAAATATTGGCACATTACTGTTACAAGGGTTCCTTGCCCTATAGGGCTGCTGTATGGCTCTGTACTTACCCCAGATATGCATACCATTGAGCACAAAATTGACAATGTTAAGGGAGCACAGAGTCCAGAGGGCCCACACTCCCACTAACACATACCACTTACCAGTTACACTATATTTTCTCAAAATGAAGGGAAATTCATGGCAAATACTCCGTTAATGCATCAGTTAGGGTTCATACCACAGCGACAAAGGCATGGAAATGTGGTGCACCACCTCAGCTTGTTTATACATGGAATGGGGTGAGAGTTAGGCTAACAACCCCAATGCACACTCGGATGCGTGTTGGTATGTGGAGGGTCGGAGTGAGGTGGTAGGTGTGATAACCCTAACACCACATTTCCATGCTTTTGTCACTGTGGTATGAACCCTAACCGATGCATTAATTTTGCCATGAATATATGTCTGTATTTATATATATCTATATATACATTATGGTAGCACGGTAGTGCTACCATAGTTGGGGTTGGGTGCCCCCTTTTAAGGTTAAATAATGAAATTTTGCATCTTAATAACTTTGCCACTGTTCAACGGATTTGCCTGAAATTTGGCAGGCATGGGACATAATCATAGATCTTGGGATCTGGCAACCTTTGTATCAGTCGGACATACAGCTGTGGAGTTATTAAGTAACATTCATGCATGCAATTTCATTTTTTGCAAATTATTTGCTCACGCCTACAGGTCACGCGATTTACACTACTGGTCCGAAAATGTCAGGGAACATGCAGCCTTGGTCCCCAATGTGCCTTTTAATGATTTTGTGAAAAAATATTGAACAGTTCAAAAGTTATTCAAAAAACAAGTTCCCATTATAAGTCAATGGGAAAAGTTAACAAAAAAGTTTGACAGTGTCGCAAATGCACTTTTTAGTGTCACAAATGATCCTAGTAGTGTCGCAGATCCGCCATTTTGTTTTCAGTTACTGATCAGGGTAATGCTCAGCATTTAAAATTGGGGCCATCTAGGGACATAATTATTTTTGTGTTTACCTAGTCAAGCCCTGAGGATGATAGCCATGTCTTTATTTTGGGGTAAAACACCCCAGAAATATGTTTTTCAAATTTGTGAGAAAAGTAGTGCCGCAAAGTAGTGTTGCACTTGCGACACTTTCATAAATGTTTGTGAAAGGTGTCACAAATCACGACACTACTTTTCTAGACTATTGCACAATAACAGGAATTCTTTTGCCACCTTGTTGCAAAAGAACTGGTTTGGTCTTTTGGGCTGAAATTTGGAGGAAGGCAGCCAACATCATACAGATGTGCTTTTGAAAATTTGGTATAAAACTATTAACCCATTCAAAGTTATTCAAAAAATGATTTTCCCATCATAGTCAATGGGAACAAAATATATGTGTCTCACAAAAGCTTCAAAAATGGAATTTCATTTCCACAAATGGCCATTTTACTTTCATGCTGCAGCCATCTTGTTTTCAGTTAGTGAGAGAGAAAAATGCCTGGTGTTTAAATTTTGGACCCTCTAGGTAAACACTGACTGTTGGCTTTACCTAGTCAGGTGCTGAGGATGCCAGCCCTATTTTGTGCTTTGGGTAAACCCCCCCAGAAATGTTGTTTTAAACATTGGAGAAAAAATACTTTCACAAATCATGAAATAAACTGATAAAACACATTTGCAAATGTGAAAGTTTCATGCCACTTTTTGCAAAACTTTCATGATTTGCGAAAGTATTTAAAATAAAACAGCAAATCTTTGCTATCACCTGCAACTGAAAGGTTTGGGTGTTTGGGCTGAAATTTGTAGGGTGGAAAGCCCTGGTCCCACAGATGTTTCTTTTGGTGGTTTGGTGCCAAAGCATTTATGGGTCCAAAGTTACAGTGTTCCAAAGTTGAGAAATTCTCCATAGGATAACACAGGGTGCCCATGATGCCTTGTTGGCGCCTGTATCTTGAAATCTAAGTGAGCTATGGATTTTTTGCTCCTGAAACTTAGCTCACCTTCAGGCTGTAGAAACAACTTTGAAAATCATAGGTTACACCAGCAGTGGAGTTTTATTTCTTACCTTCTACGGTTACAGAGATATTGTCAAAAACATGTTCCAAGGGTTCCAAGAGTGCCTTTTCAGTGCATTTCAGTGCCCATATCTCATACATGATGCAACATATGGATTTGTTTGATCTGTTTTGCATAATCCTCTCACTGTCATGATTACAACACTTAATTTTCTTTTTTACCTTCTATGGTTGCTGAAATATTGGCACATTACTGTTATAAGGGTTCCTTGCCCTATAGGGCTGCTGTATGGCTCTGTACTTACCCCAGATATGCATACCATTGAGCACAAAATTGACAATGTTAAGGGAGCACAGAGTCCAGAGGGCCCACACTCCCACTAACACATACCACTTACCAGTTACACTATATTTTCTCAAAATGAAGGGAAATTCATGGTTAATACTCCATTAATGCATCAGTTAGGGTTCATACCACAGCGATAAAGGCATGGAAATGTGGTGCACCACCAGCTTGTTTATACATGGAATGGGGTGAGAGTTAGGCTAACAACCCCAATGCACACTCGGATGCCTGTTGGTATGTGGAGGGTCGGAGTGGGGTGGTAGGTGTGATAACCCTAACACCACATTTCCATGCTTTTGTCACTGTGGTATGAACCCTAACCGATGCATTAATTTTTCCATGAATATATATCTGTATTTATATATATCTTTATATACATTATGGTAGCTCGGTAGTGCTAACATAGTTGGGGTTGGGTGCCCCTTTTAAGGTTAAATGATGAAATTTTGCATCTTAATAACTTTGCCACTGTTCAACGGATTTGCCTGACATTTGGCAGGCATGGGGCATAGTCATAGATCTTGGGATCTGGCAACTTTTGTATCAGTCGGACATACAGCTGTGGAGTTATTAAGTAACATTCATGCATGCAATTTCATTTTTTGCACATTATTTGCTCATGCCTACAGGTCACGTGATTTACACTACTGGTCCGAAAATGTCAGGGAACATGCAGCCTTGGTCCCCAATGTGCCTTTTAATGATTTTGTGAAAAAATATTGAACAGTTCAAAAGTTATTCAAAAAACAAGTTCCCATTATAAGTCAATGGGAAAAGTTAACAAAAAGTTTGACAGTGTCGCAAATGCACTCTTTAGTGTCACAAATGATCCTAGTAGTGTCGCAGATCTGCCATTTTGTTTTCAGTTACTGATCACAGTAATGCTCGGCATTTAAAATTGGGGCCATCTAGGGACATAATTATTTTTGTGTTTACCTAGTCAAGCCCTGAGGATGATAGCCATGTCTTTATTTTGGGGTAAAACACCCCAGAAATATGTTTTTCAAATTTGTGAGAAAAGTAGTGCCGCAAAGTAGTGTTGCACTTGCGACACTTTCATAAATTTTTGTGAAAGGTGTCACAAATCACGACACTACTTTTCTAGACTATTGCACAATAACAGGAATTCTTTGCCACATTGTTGCTAAAGAACGGTTTGGTCTTTTGGGCTGAAATTTGGAGGGAAGGCAGCCAACATCATACAGATGTGCCTTTTGAAAATTTGGTATAAAACTATTAACCCATTCAAAGGTTATTCAAAAAATGATTTTCCCATTATAGTCAATGGGAACAAAATATATGTGTCTCACAAAAGCTTCAAAAATGGAATTTCACTTCCACAAATGGCCATTTTACTTTCATGCTGCAGCCATCTTGTTTTCAGTTAGTGAGAGAGAAAAATGCCTGGTGTTTAAATTTTGGACCCTCTAGGTAAACACTGACTGTTGGCTTTACTTAGTCAGGTCCTGAGGATGCCAGCCCTATTTTGTATTTTGGGTTAAAACCCCCAGAAATGCTGTTTTAAACATTGGAGAAAAAATACTTTCACAAATCATGAAATAAACTACTAAAAAACATTTGCAAATGTGAAAGTTTCATGCCACTTTTTGCAAAACTTTCATTATTTGTGAAAGTATTTAAAAAAAACAGCAAATCTTTGCTATCACCCTGCAACTGAAGGGTTCGGGTGTTTGGGCTGAAATTTGTAGGGTGGAAAGCCCTGGTCCCACAGATGTTTCTTTTGGTGGTTTGATGCCAAAGCATTTATGGGTCCAGAGTTACAGTGTTCCAAAGTTGAGAAATTCTCCTTAGGATAACATTGCAGTGCCCATGATGCCTTTTGGCGCCTGTATCTTGAAATCTAAGTGAGCTATGGATTTTTTGCTCCTTAAGCTTAGCTCACCTTCAGGCTGTAGAAACAACTTTGGAAATCATAGGTTACACCAGCAGTGGAGTTTTATTTCCTACCTTCTAGGGTTACAGAGATATTGTCAAAAACATGTTCCAAGGGTTCCAAGAGTGCCTTTTCAGTGCATTTCCAGTGCCCATATCTCATACATGATGCAACATATGGATTTGTTTGATCTGTTTTGCATAATCCTCTCACTGTCATGATTACAACACTTAATTTTCTTTTTTACCTTCTATGGTTGCTGAAATATTGGCACATTACTGTTACAAGGGTTCCTTGCCCTATAGGGCTGCTGTATGGCTCTGTACTTACCCCAGATATGCATACCATTGAGCACAAAATTGACAATGTTAAGGGAGCACAGAGTCCAGAGGGCCCACACTCCCACTAACACATACCACTTACCAGTTACACTATATTTTCTCAAAATGAAGGGAAATTCATGGCAAATACTCCGTTAATGCATCAGTTAGGGTTCATACCACAGCAACAAAGGCATGGCAATGTGGTGCACCACCTCAGCTTGTTTATACATGGAATGGGGTGAGAGTTAGGCCAACAACCCCAATGCACACTCGGATGCCTGTTGGTGTGTGGAGGGTGGGAGTGGGTTGGTAGGTTTGATAACCCTGACACAACATTTCCATGCTTTTGTCACTGTTGTATGAACCCTAACCAATGCATTAATTTTGCCATGAATATATATCTGTATCTAAATATATCTATATATACATTATGGTAGCACGGTAGTGCTACCATAGTTGGGGTTGAGTGCCCCTTTTAAGGTTAAATGATGAAATTTTGCATCTTAATAACTTTGCCACTGTTCAACAGATTTGCCTGAAATTTGGCAGGCATGGGGCATAATCATAGATCTTGGGATCTGGCAACCTTTGTATCAGTCGGACATACAGCTGTGGAGTTATTAAGTAACATTCATGCATGCAATTTCATTTTTTTGCGCATTATTTGCTCACGCCTACAGGTTGCATGATTTAGAATACTGGTCCGAAAATGTCAGGGAACATGCAGCCTTGGTCCCCAATGTGCCTTTTAATGATTTTGTGAAAAATATTGAACAGTTCAAAAGTTATTCAAAAACAAGTTCCCATTATAAGTCAATGGGAAAAGTTAACAAAAGTTTGACAGTGTCGCAATGCACTTTTTAGTGTCACAAATGATCCTAGTAGTGTCGCAGATCTGCCATTTTGTTTTCAGTTACTGATCACAGAAATGCTCGGTATTTAAAATTGGGGTCATCTAGGGACATAATTCTTTTTGTGTTTACCTAGTCAAGCCCTGAGGATGCTAGCCATGTCTTTATTTTGGGGTAAAACACCCCAGAAATATGTTTTTCAAATTTGTGAGAAAAGTAGTGTCGCAAAGTAGTGTCGCACTTGCAACGCTTTCATAAATTTTTGTGAAAGGTGCCGCAAATCATGACACTACTTTTCTAGACTATGGCACAATAACAGGAATTCTTTGCCACCTTGTTGCAAAAGAACGGTTTGGTCTTTTGGGCTGAAATTTGAAGGGAAGGCAGCCAACATCTTACAGATGTGTCTTTTGGTGGTTTGGTGACAGCATATTGCACAGACACAAAGTTACAGCACTCCAAAGTTTATGTTTTTTCCCATAGACTAACATGGTGGTGTCCGCCGTACTTTTCAGGGCTCGTATCTTGGAAATGGTGCGAGATACGGAATTTTCGTTGCAAAAATGTGTAGCCCTATAGACTATGCATTTAGTGAAAACCTAGCCAGGAAACTCATGAATCATGTGAAATTTTTTTTTCTACGTCATACGGTTACTGAGATATTAGCAAATTAATAGTATTACAACTGCTCGTTTTCTGCCCTGAGGCACATTATAATGCATACATTCTTTGTTTTCACTGTGTTTCTCAATGTATCGTTTTGGGAAAAATAGGATGTGTGCTCCAGTTACTGTTACAAGTAGGCTTTACACTTGTGTTTCCATGCCCGTTTGCATTTCCGTTCCCATGAAGGGCTCCGTGTGCATTACCCTTTCCGTTTCCATTTGTGCTTGAATTTGTGTTACTGTTACCATTTGTGTCTCCACTACTGTTTGTGTTTCGTTTAGCGTCACTGTGCGCATTACCATTTCTGTTGGTGGCCACCCTTTCATTTCTATTTGCATTTGTCTTTTGTTTTGCGTCATTGTTTTTCTTACCATTACCATTTACGTTTCCGATTGCGTTCCCATGCATGTTACAGTTTGCGTTTCCATACGCGCTCCCATTTATCTTTGCACTTCTGTTTTCTTTGTCATTAATGTTGCTGTTAACATTACCATTTGTGTTTACAATTGTGGTACCGTGACCTTGCGTATTCTGAGGTTGTGCTCCGTACTGCGCTTGCATTTGCATTTCTGTTTCCTTTGGCATTATTGTTTGCTGTTGCAGTTATCATTTGCATTTCTGCTAATAGCAGTATCATCACCGCCGCATTGCTCAGTTGGCTTTTGTATGTGCTTGCATCTCTGTTTGAGTCATTGTTCGGTTTGGCGTCACTTTGTACCTGCGTTTCAATTAACGTTTGCTTTACAATTTACATTTACATCACCATGTTCATAACCATTAGTGCTTGTCTTTGCATTGCACTTACTGTTACTATGTCACAAAAAAACACACGTGGTGGGAGTACGGGGCCCAGAGGTCCGTGAGCTCCCACCACCACATTCCTTTCACTATTTATACTCCTCATTCTCAAAAAGAAGGGAAATTAGAGGCAAAAAACTCCATTTAATGCATCAGCTAGGGCAGTTCCACAGTGACAAAAGTGAGGAAATTTGGTGTTAGGGTTGAAAACTCCCATTGCACCCCCTCAGCCCGCCCCCCCAACCAGCATTGGGGTGTGTGTTGTGGTCATCGGTCCTAACTCTCACCCCATTCTCCTATGCCTCAGCTTGTTCATGCATGTGATGGGGTGAGAGTTAGGGCCGACGACCCCAATGCACACCCCGGTGCCTGTTGGCGGGGCAGGTTGAGGGGGTGCAAGGGGGGATTCCAACCCTAACACCAAATTTCCTCACTTTTGTCACTTTGGAACAACTCTAACTGATGCATTAAATGGAGTTTTTTGCCTCTGAGATATATATATATGTTTATATATATATATATTATAGCTGCACGGTAGTGCGGCTACTATATAGTTAGGGATGAGTACCCCATTTAAAGTTAAATGGTGAAATTTTGCACCTTAATAACTCTGCCACCATTTAACAGATGTGCATGCAATTTGGCAGGCATGGGGTGTAACTATAAATCTTGGGATCTGCCAACTTTAGTTCTGGTCGGATATATGGCTGTGGAGTTATTAAGTGATTTTCATGCATGCAATTATGTTTTTTTTGCATTCTTTGCTTGCACCTACAGGTCGAACGGTTTATGTGACTGGTCTGATCACTTTGGGGAATTTGCGGCTGGGGTCCCCAATGTGCCTTTTGAAGATTTCATGAAGAAATATTGAACGGTTCAAAAGTTATTCAAAAAACAAGTTCCCATTATAAGTCAATTGGAAAAGTTAACAAAATGTTCAACAGTGTCATAAATGCACTTTTTGGTGTCACAAATGACCCTAGTAGTGTTGTAAATCTGCCATTTTGTTTTCAGTTACTGATCAGAAAAATGCTTGGCGTTTAAAATTGGAACTATCTAAAACAGAATTATTTTTCTGTTCACCTAGTCGGACCCTCAGGATGCTAGTATGTCTTTATTTTGGGGTTAAAACCCCAGAAACCTTTTTGCAATTTTGGAAAAGTAGTGTCAAGATTTGCCACACTTTCGCAAATTTTTAAGAAAGGTGTCGAAATCACAACACTACTTTTCAAGACTATGGCCAAAATGACAGGAATTCTTTGCCACCCTGCTGCAAAAGAACAGTTTGGTCTTTTGGGCTGAAATTTAGGTTGAAGGCAGGCAACAGCTCACAGATGTGCCTTTTGGTGGTTTGGTGAAAAAATATTGCATGGATGCAAAGTTACGGTACTCCGAATTTGAAGATTTTTTTCCATAGACTAACATGGTGGCATCCGCCACGCCTTCGGGGCTCATATCTCGGAAACGGTGCAAAATACGGAATTTCCATCACAAAAATGCCAGTGAAAATGTAGCTAGGAAAGTCATGGATCATGTGAAATTTTAATTATTTTTCTACGTCTTACAGTTACTGAGATATTAGCAATTTAGTATTACAACTGTTCATTTTCTGCTATGAGGCCCATTATTATGCACACATTCTTTGTTTTCACTATGTTTCTCAATGGAACTTTTGGGGAACAATAGGGTGTGTGCTCCACTTACTGTTACATGTAGGCTTTACACTTTTCTTTCCATGCCTGTTTGCGTTAGCATTCCTGTGTACGTCACCGTGTGCATTACTCTTTGTTTTTTCGTTTGCGCTTCCATTTGCATTACTGTTACCATTTGCATCTCCACTACTAGTTGTCTTTGCAGTTCAGTTTGCGTCACCATGCACATTGCGATTTGCATTTCCGGCCACCCTTCCATTTGAGTTTCTTTTTTTTTAGCGTCATCATTGCTGTTACTATTACAATTTATGCTTCCAATTATGTACCATGCCCATGCAGCATTACAATTTATGCTTCCGTATGTGCTTGCATTTGCGTTTCTTTTTCCTTTGGCATTATTGTTGCTGTTACCATTACCATTTGCATTTTGCATTGTGGTACCGTGGCCATGCGTGTTATGCTTTGTTTCCTTACTCGCTTGTATTTGCTTTTCTGTTTCTGTTCTCTTTGATGTTATTCTTGCTGTCACCATTACCATTTGCATTTCCAATTGTGGTACCATGACTGTGTGCATTACCACCTGTATGTCTGTATGCAATTGCGTTTGCATCTCTGTTTGCATTACTGTTCACTTTGGCGTCACTTTGCGCTTGCGTTACTGTTACCGTTTGCATTATCATTTATGTTTCCATCACCATGTGCATTACCATTTGCACTTGCATTTCCCTTGTGGTTACCATTACTATTTCACTATTAATCACATGAGGTAGGCATCAGCCCCATGGCCCCAAGCTCCCACCACCAGATTTCATTCACTATTTATAGACCTCATTCTCAAAAAGAATGGAAATTCATGGCAAAAAAACTCCATTTAATACATCAGTTAGGGTTGCTCCATAGTGACAAAAGTGAGGAAATTTGATGTTAGTGTTGAAACCCCCCTTGGACCCACTACAACCCCACCACCCCAACCAGCACTGGAGTGTGGGTTGGGGTTGTTGGTTCTGGTTCTCACTCCAATCTCCTATAGTTCACCATTTCAGCTTGTTTACACATGTGATGAGGTGAGAGTTATGGCAGACAACCCCAACGCACACTTCAATGCCTGCTGGGGCAGCAGGGTGGGGGTGGGTCCAAGGGGGGGGTTTCAACCCTAAAATCGAATTTCTTTGTTTTTGTCACCATGGAATAACCCTAATTGATGCATTAAATGGAGTTGTTTTGCCATGACTATATATATATATATATATACAGTATATACACACACACATATATATCGATATAAATATCATATATGTTTGTACATTACATACATTTGTATGCATGTTATCTATTTGTATATCTGTTACATATATTGCATACATGTTACATATATGTTTATGCATGTTACATATATTTCTATACCTGACACATATGCTTTATATATATATTACATATATTTAATTTATGTGTTACATATATATTACACATGTTAAACATAGTTATTACGTCACATAGTGTATACATGCTACATATACTAGTATATTGTATATATGTTACATATATTTTATATTTATTTACATATACATTTATAAAAGTTACTAGCATTTTTAAATAGGTTACATATTTTTATATATTACATATATTTTATATAGTTATTATATACTGTATGTCACATATATTGTACACATGGTACATATATATTGTATATATGTTACATATATGTTACATCTATTTACGTATATACTGTATAGCAGGTTATATTAGCACCCAATATATTTAGTGGTAGCAGCCCTGGCACACATATTGGCACCCGATATATTTAGCGATCGGTGTACAGGTAGTTACAGATCAGGAATCTTAATCATCCAGCCTCAGTGTGTACCGTAGGTCTTCTTCAGACACTCACAGCTGATTGCAGTGGTAAAGCTATACTTTCACTTAAACTCCAGTGCTTCCCCCCACCCTGAAACTGCTTACTTTCCCTGTTGTTTGGTGCAGTACTTACAGGAGCTGTATGTCTCTCCTGAAGTGTATGCAGTCGTCCCAGTCCCAAGTCAAATGTAAATCCCCATGGAGGCTGGTGCTGTATCTGAGCAGGATCTCGCCGAGTGTTCAGGTGTGAATCCAAATGCTACAGCCTCTGTTGCTCACAAGTGTACACTCATTCTGCTTTCTGCTTCCTTCTTTATTTAGATACCAGTAATGCAATCTGAAAGAAGCAGAAGCAGAAGCCAAACAGCAGAAGCGCAGTGGGTACAAACTTTGCTACAATGGGTGGGGGGGGGGATCACCAGCAACAGTAAGAGTGAATGCACATTCAATGACTGGACCTGAAGGGCTTTTTTTGTGATTCTTGGGATATTTTTCTTTATATTAACTTACTTTGTGTGCACAACTAAATAAAGTACTGTATTGGTAGCAGTATGTTGTTTAGGCTGTCTTTCAAGTCTCCACAACACAGTATTGCTAAGCACTTTCTGCATATAATTTGGGAAAATATTAGCGCTCAGATAATATTAGCGCATGCGGGTGTCTCCGCTAATAGCACTAATATTATCAGAGTGCTAATATAACCTGCTATACAGTATTTTAGATATGTTACTTATATTTTTAAGATATGTTACATATATTTTCTATATATGTTACATATATTTGATACATGTTAAATACAGTTATTATATATGTCACATATATTAGATACATGTTACATACATATTGTATAAATGCCACATATATTTAATATTTTTTCTTATACTGTTATATATGTTACATACCTCTTTATATATATTAAATATATTTTATACTTGTTACATATATTTTTATATGTGTTACATATATTTTATGTTACATGTATCTTTTATATATAATATGTATTTTTAAATGTTATATATATATATATATCTTTATATATGATACATATATTGTTTATATGTGTTACATTTATTTTATAAATGTTAAATATAGTTATATGTCACATATATTGCATACATGCTACATATACGGTGTATATATGTTACATATATATTATGCTTTTTACTTATATTTTATATATCTTACATATATTTTTACATATGAACATATGAAGAAGCCAGCAGAAGAAGGCCATTTGGCCTATCAAGTCTGCTTGTACTGCAGAGTCCACAGCTTGAGCTACTGTCCCTGACCTCCCTCCCCACTCTTCCCATTCACCCTACTCATGATCTTGACTTTCCCCAATGCCTATCCCAGACCACTGTCTTCAATGAGATGACCTCTTCTGGCAGCGCATTCCAAGTGTTCACCACTCTCTCTGTGAGAAAGTGCTTTCTGACCTCCCTCTTAAACCTCCCACCCTCCAGCTTAAGACTGTGCTCCCTCATTTTATGGTTGTCACTCAGCTTAAAGAGACTTTCCTAATCAACCTTATTTATCCCTTTTGAGTACTTGAAGGTCCCAATCATGTCCCCTTTCTCTATGAATGACTTTATTCACATATGTGTTAATGACTATTACAGTATGCACTGCAAGCCCATTGGTCCACACTGTAGACCAATGGGATTGCAGACCATACTGTATGTGTCAGTTGGTGGGCAGCCATGGAGGTATGCAGGTGGGTATGCTGCTGCCCACTGATGATGGGGGGAGCTGGGTTGGCTGGGGGTTCTGTGTTACTGTGGGTGGGGGTGCCACTGGACCACCTGGGGGGTGACATTAACATGTGATCAGTGATCGGGGTTATGGGAGGGGAGGGGGACCACAAGACTACCAGGGAATTACAGAGGTGTGCTTTTCTGTGGCTCAGAGCATCAGGAAGGATGGGGGTACCACTGGACTACCAGTGCTATGTTTCTATTTTATTTTAGGCAATTGGGCTATGGGGAGGAAAGGGGTACCACTAGACTACCAGGGATGAATTAACAAGTTATTTTCTGGTGATCAGGCTATGGGGTGGGAGGGGGTGCCACTAGACCCACTCTGGCAGCACCACGTGCTGTGCATGGTGCCATGAACATTTCAATGGCCTGTCCCGCACAACTCAGGCAAATGGGGCCAACATGACATGCAAATGGCCCCATTTGCACCTTGCATACATTATGTCCCCATTTGCATACTGCTGGCTGAATATCAGGAATTTGTGCACAGCTGAACTGTGTTGCACTGGCACAGTTCCCATTCTGGTATTCAGCCCTGTCTGGGGTGGATGCGCTAGCGCATCATATTTGTGCAGTGAGCATTACCTGATATATTCAGAGGAGATTCTCCATTGCTCATCTCTTTTTAATATATCCCTGAGTTTCACCTGTGCAGCACAGTTGCACTGCACCACCACATGCACCATTGCTGGCCGCATCTCTGAATAGCAGGGCCCATATATTTTCCAATATACACAATATGCTAAAGTGGCTATAATGGATGTATTTTCAGTATATTGCAATATATATATCAATTTTAAAATATATTTCATTTTTGTAAGGGATGTTTCAGGCACAATGGTTAATTTATATAAACAATACATTGAGGGCCAGTTATTCAGAGTAGTTGCACAGTTGCACCAGTGCAAGTACGGAAATGCACCAAGAAGCGGTATTCAGCCGGAGCCACAGCACAGGGCAAACTCTTTTGCACAAATGTACAACTATAATATATGCACTGCAAGTGCATGGGGCGTTCCCATGAATATGTGACGCAATGGTATATTCAACCATGAAGCCATGGCGCAAGTGTGGAGCAACTCGAAGATACGCCGACTAGACTTGTTCCTATAAAAACAGAACACAAACACACAGACAGCAGTTGCACCAAGAATGTGAGAGAGAGAGAGACGGATAGTGAGAGATAGTGAGACAGACAGAGAGACACAAGAACAGACACAGAAGGAGAGAGACTGAGAGGTGGTATGGGAGAGGGAGAGAGGGGCAGAGAAAGAGAAAGAGAGACACGCGCACACTGACACAGAAAAACAGTATACCAGTGTGGCACACAGACAGCAGCGAACCACCCAGGGGGATACTGAACTGAAGGAGGGATGGAGAGTGTGTCATTCTTGAAGGAGGTAATAATGAGGGGTGTGAGGAGGCAGGAGGAACTGCAACGTGGTCAATGAAGGGCCTGTCGGCGGTCTGCCCAACACAGGTGGTATCGTGCCACAACAGCTTTGAGAACTATAGTGACACATAGATTGTGGGTTGGTACCACCTGAACAGGGCCATTCTGAGACATCTCTGTGAGCTGTGCAGTGAGGAGATGGAAGCACCAACCCAATGGAGCAATGCCATGTCCGTGGAGACCAAGGTGACTGCCGTCATGTGCCTGGTCATGACGGGAACCTTCCAATGACCAACAGGGGACACCATAGGCATCTCCCAGTCAGCTGCATCCCATCTCCTCACATAGTTCCTCAATTCTTTGCTGCCACATGCTTCAGAATTCATCCATTTCCCCAGCATATAGGCGGAGCATACAGCAAACATGCAGGACTTCAACAGTGTGGCATACATGCCCGACATGATTGGGGCCATTGACTGCACCCACATGGGCATCCACATGCAACCTGGCCCCGAGGGAATGGTGTACATCAAAAGGAAGGGGAGCCCAAGCATCAACTGCTAGGTTGTGTGCAATGCCACGGGGCACATCATCCATGTCTGTGCCACACACCCTGGGAGTGCACTTGATGCATTTATTTGGCACAGCTCTGCACTGTGCCACAGGTTTGAACATGGGGATATCCCCACAGGCCACCTGGTGGGTGAGTATGGCATGGGCAAGGGGCAAAATGCACAGCAGACCTGGGGAGGGGTGGGCAGGTCATGCATGGTGGCATGAGCACCAGGGGCAGGCAAGGGGCACAGCACACAATAGCATAGGACTAGCCATGTCATTCTCTACACAGGTGACAGTGCATACCTACTGAGGTCCTGGTTGCTCACCCCCTACCGGTGACCATCATCCCCAGCAGAGGAATGGTACAACGAGGCAAATGCTAGCATCGCAACATCATTGAGCACGTCTTTGGCATGTTGAAGGCACAATTCCATTGCCTAGACAGGCCAGGCGGTGCTCTACAGTATAGCCCCTTGAAAGCCTGTGGCCTATTCCTGGCCTGCTGCATACTGCACAACATGGTCATTGACCATGGGATAGTAGACAAGGCAGATAGGGCAACAGTAGTAGGGATGATGGGGACACTGGGCCAGAGGGTGGTGGACAGCCACCCCCTTGGTGGAGGGATCTCTGACTCCAGCAGCAGGGATGACACCACCTTGACACTGTCACACAGGAACAGTTTGGCAAACACAGATAGGTGGTGGGGTACACATGCATGGGCCACACAGACAAGCACAGCACACATGCAGGAACATGCATGGTGAGGGGCATGCACACACAGAGGTGTGATGCAGGGATAGGGGGGTCAGTGACACATAACCACACACAGCAACACACACAAAAACACCCACTCACCCAGGTTTGGTGAAAAAATATTATCATATCATCACACCCACGCTACATGGTCCAGTGGCTGGGCATGCACACACACAGGCAGCATGCAGCATGACACACAGTTGCACTACCATTGGTATGGCACACAGATGCCGCCTATGTGCACACAGGGAATCAACTGCTGGCTGTGGTCAGGGCAGCCCACATATCAGGGCAGTCACACGGTACCATGGCCACCACGGCCATGGAAGCAACTGTGCCAGGGCCAATCAGCAGCCACAGGCTGCACATCCACTGGTGGGGGTGTCCAACAGCCCCCCATGGGTGGGAAGGTGGGATCACGACCATATCCACATGGGCGTGTGCAGGTGCCCAAACAGGCCTGCCCCAGGCATTCCTGGGATGCCTACATCCAAGCCTGGTATCAACTGTGATCTGGTCTCCCAACACCGGGTCTGGGAGGTGGACAGCACACTCTGGGGGGGGCTCCTGTGCACAGCCACACCTTGTAGCAGCCAGCAATGCAAAGTCATCCACAATTGAACTGGCAATGCAATCCAAGGATGCAGTCGAGGCCTCCTGCATGCATTGCATCTACTCCAAGATCTATGCAGTGCCCCTATCCTGCTGCTCGGCTAACTGGCACACCTCCACATGCAGTGCATGCACCCCAGTGGCGAGTGGCACCTGTTGCTGAATGGAGACCCACAGCAGCCAGGTGTGCTCAGCAAGATGGTCCACATCCTGGGGCTCCTGGGAGGGACGCAGATCATCTGGGTGTGATTTGCCACACTGCACAGCTTCCCTCTCTGGTGGATGCTACACAGTGGGGTCTGCAGGGGGAATGGGTATGGAAGGTGTACCAGTGGCAGACCCTGTGTCTGGCTGCCTGGTGGCACCCACAGCCTGCTTCTGTCACCCATCCAGCCACTGTATGCTGCCCTATGCCTGGATGGCCGCACCACCACCATTACAGGGCACATCCATGGTAATGCACACTGCTGCACCCACAGTGGTGGCAGGCAGCTGTGCCACCACTGGCATTGCACTGGGTGTGGTTACTGGCTGTGCTGCCAGCAGGGGAGACACACACACACAACATCACCCATGCTGTTCAGGAGGTATGTGAAGTCATCATCTGAATCAGACCCCACCCTGAATTGGGTCTCTGCACACAGGACACCAAGGCTGGCATCCTACAGGATCACATCCAGTGCCTCATCCGACCCTAGACCAAGGACACACACCGGCACCGTGGTGCTGATCTGTGGCCTGTTGGGCCCCTGGACGGTGGTGGATGTTAATGGTTCATCCTCCGGGGCCATGCCGGTGTCCACAGGTACCGCTGCTCCTGCCGGTGCCCCGTCCTCTACACAGAGGCGTGCTGGTGCTGCAAGAGAAGGATGGCATGTCAGTGATGCAGTGCCCACATGTACCCCCGTACACTGCTACCACATGTGTCCTGCAGCATCTCATGCATGTGAGTGTGCACATGTGCATATGCCATGCAGGATGGCCACATGCACAACAGCATGCCCGTGTACACACCCTCTGGCCATCAGCTGTGCATGGCTGACATACATACCATGCAGTGATGGGCTGCAAGCTGTCTGGAAGCATCCTCCTTACACACCCTCCACTAGGGTGCTGCAGATGGTGGCTGCCACCAACTCCTCCATTGGAATCAGTGTGGGTGTATCCTCTAGCCCTCCTCCATTAGCATTACAGGATGCTCTGATGGCTGCCACCTTCTCCTTTATGCACTGCCTGTTGGTGCCAACCTTTTTGCTTCACTCCTGCGCTGGCCACTGATGGCTGCCATGCTGGTTGACATAGGTCACCACCTCCTCCCATCCAACAGCCCTGTCCTGTGGTGTGCCCAGGGTACCACTCAATAGGGCCTCTCTGTTGAGGTAGGCCTCAAACAAGGCATCCATCTCTCCCTTCATGAAGTTGGGCCTGTGCTTCCATGCCGTCCCCCACTCCTCGCCCTCCTCCTGTGCCAACATGTTGCCTCCTGTGAACATGGACATCACAGTGTGTCAGTGGCAGCATCTCCATTGTCTGTCCCACCTTGCAGTGCTGTCTGCTCCCAGTGTGCTGCTGCAGCATCCACCACTTACCTGTCACAGTTGCAATACTGGTACATGGCCTGTGCTGTTCCATGTCACTTATGAGGTGCAACGTATGCAATAATGATATGCTAATGAACCTCACTGCACCATGCATTGGCTGACGAGCTCATTTGCATGCAGCATCTCAATATCAAGAAACTGCACTGTGCACAATGCTGTTGTGCCAGATCAAGCAGTGGCACAATGCCCATGCATGTGCGGTGCATGGGCCTGCAGTGTGCATGCATGCTGTGGTGTCATGATGTCAGTCATGCAAGACGCACAACCAGCATGATGTATCGGCACTGCAAGCTGTACATGACCAGCTACGTGCATGGTCATGCATGATGGCATGTTCCCTATTATGCACATGTGCACTTTGTGCTGGCCACTGACCTCTGATGCCTGGGTCACCTCCATGACCCTGTGACCCCATCAGCCACACCTAATGCACATGTCCAGCACTGTGCAATGGCCGGGCACTGCGCATTCTCCTGCGCATCGTGCATCCGGCACCTGTGGCGGCCATGTGTGCCTGTACCTGCCATTTTGCCACTGAACTGAGTGAGAGCCATGGTGCAGGGTCAGAGATGCCATGCATGTAATTGGACTGATGTAGAGGTAGTCAACCTAGTCTCTGGTGTGGAGCACTACAGCCCACAGCTGTTTGGCCAGGTGCCCTTGCAGCAGGCCAGGGGCAGTGTGTGGCAGGACATATCTGTCAGCCTGGAGAGGAGGGCAGGGGTTCCCAGGACAGCTGAGCACTGTAGGCACCGGTACAGTGACCTGATGCACAGGGACCTTGACTGGCTTTGGAAGCTTCAGGCATGCATCAGGCATGGTGCAGTGCCACAGCCAGGTAAGTCATTCCATGTTACATGTATGCCCTGGTGCTGTACTGTGGTGTTGGCTTTGCTGCCTGGCATGCCCTGCACTGGGGTACACAGTCATCATGCACATCACTGAGTGGCACTGCCAGCTTTCACTTGCATTGCGATGCAGCCATGCTGGCATGTGGGACATGTCGGGCAGGGGCATGCCCTGTGCACAAAGGGCTGGGGGCAATTGCTGTGCACCCGTCTTCTTTCAATTCCCAGGGCTGGAGGACCACAGGCAGGCCAGGGCTGCAGTAGCATGTGACCAGGTGGTGCACTCTGATGGGGTAGGACCTGCGCAAGTGGCACCGCAGGGGGCAGGTAAGCACTTTCATGGTCCTTCTCACTGTACATGGGGGGTGGCAGTTGGGAATGAGTGTGGGCATGGTCACCTGTGACATGTGCCATAGCAGCTGTGTGTTTTGCACTGTGTGTGGTGCATGTCACTGTGGCGGGTCCATTGGACATGTGTGCCGGTTGTTGGTGGGGTGGGTGTGTGCCCGGCTGCCACCATTGTTGCTGTGGTGCTGCCGGTGCAGTGCACTATGTGACTGTCCCTATGCAGTCATGTGGCCATTGTGTGGTGGGGACCACCTCTGTGCAATGTCATGGTGCACCGTGTTGCTGGCTGGGATTGGCCCACCCCCCCTGTGGGTGTCCATTTCGGACCCTCCAGGGTGTATAGTCCACTGCCCATTGTGCACAGAGGGTGGACATGGTTCCTTGGGCCATTACACTGATTACCTGTCCTGTCCCTTGCTATAGGTATCCAGTGTCCGGCGTCTGGCATGGGGAGCACTGCAAAGAATGCTCAGCCAGCTCATATGGCAGTTATTGCTTGTGGTGTCCAGTATCTTGGAGACAGTCATTGCCATATGGTGAATGATGGCAGCAGAGCAGAGGGAGCGATGGCTTGCTGGGGTGGCCGGACAGGGCTGTCGCTGATGTTGCTGATGTTTGCCCCTGTTTCCCCTCTTGCACCTTTCTCTCCAGTCCTCATTTCCTCTGTACAGTCCCTGTTCCCTTTCCCCTTCCCTCACTGTACTGACCCTTTTCCAGCCCCTGTTATATTTGTAAATAGTTCTTTCACATAAGTATTTTCTAACATACCTGCCTGTGTGTTTGTCTGCTTTGCAGGTGGTGTGTGGAGCCATGCTACAGTGGCCCAGTGTATGTTCATGTTGTGTGCATGAGAGGGGGCACATGTTGTGCATCCGTGGTTCCTTGCTGTGTGCTGTGGTGTGTCCCACTCTGGTCACTGGGAAAGGTGGATCACAGTGGCTGGCTATGGAAATACTGTTGAAGGTGGATGGCAAGTTGAAAAAGGGGGGAGAAAGAGAACAAAATAGAATAAGAAGCAAGGGCACAGTACTTGCGCTTGTGCCAGAAATAAGAAGCAGGGGCACGGTGTGTACGCCCTTGCCCCCAGTGCAGGATATAAGAATAAGAGGCCAGGATACCCCCCCCATGATGTACGTCAGGGGGCAGCAGAGATTGAGAGACCTGGCTATTAATTAAGAGAAAACAAGAAAAATGATATAATGTATGTACAAAATGAATATGTAAAGTTAATGTACATATAATGCGGAATATGGAAAAAGTGTAACAAGGTGAAAAATGGTGAATGATTACAATATATCAAATCAGTAAAATTATTGCCAAGACTGAGCAACCTCACACTACTGGTCCATGTATTTATTGGCGGGGTTCTGGGGACAATGTCATCTCCTGAACTCACAGCCTAGCCCTCCCTGTCAGCAAGCTTATAGGACCCATTTTTCCAAAGTTAAAAGATCATTCTGCAATGGTTTTCACAAGTACAATAGGCAGCACCATTCTAAAAACAGTGCTATAGAATCTATGTGTTTCAGGTTTTGCAACAAAGTTGACAAATTTGTATTTTAATACATTTTTGGTGTGGTTCATTTCTCCAGAGTTGCAGGATGCTGAGTCAGTATGCCTCCAGGCTGCTGATATCATGTGGAATGCTACTCTGCAGTACCTGTTTGAAAGTTATATTGCTAGAAGTGTTGCAATGCTGGTAACTGCACTGCTGTTTGTCAGTGTCTGCCTTACAATAAATTTCAATAGGGGCCTTATATGTGTTAATTCCTACTAGGGATGGAAGTGTTAGCCCTGGTAAAACGATCACTGTAATGTGGAGTACAACACAGATGAGCCTGAATATAGTTCAAATAATAGTCTGTCAATGAGAAAACAGAAAATGAGCTCTGCTCAACAGAGTATCCCATTCATTCATACTTTGATGATAAATAAAATATTGATTGATTGATTGATTAAGCATTGAACTGGCTAGTGCATAGAAACTCTTAAGTAAGGTTTCAAAACAGCACTCTCTCTCCCACCCCAATTTTTACGGTGATGGAATAATTGATTTAAAGTGTCATCCTGAGAAATTACCTCAATGGAATGACATGTGTGAATGATCACAGCCTTTCACTACATCAAAGATATCCAGTCTACAAATCTCACATTAGTGTGCTGTGACTTAGCATTCAGCAACCCAGGAGTAAAGGACCACAACAAAAAAGCACCAAAAACAAAAATATGAATTTGTCAACTTTGTTACAAAACCTGAAACACACATAGGTTTTAAAACAGTGTTTATTGAATGGTGCTGCCTGTTTTACTGGAGAAAACAATTTGCACATAGTTTTTAAACTTTGGAGAAGCAGGTACTGTAAGCTTGCTG
This sequence comes from Neoceratodus forsteri, assembly GCA_016271365.2. NCBI lineage: Eukaryota > Metazoa > Chordata > Ceratodontiformes > Ceratodontidae > Neoceratodus > Neoceratodus forsteri. The sequence goes on along the minus strand of CM057452.1, from coordinate 765,997,936 downwards.
ACAGGGAGGGCTAGACTGTGAGTTCAGGAGATGACATCATCAGCACCTCTTCACTGAAACTGACTTTTTTTGACTAGGCAGATAATTTGGGGTTGTAAAATGATTTGTAACTTTTAAACATAATAACTTAGGGATCTCAGTTTTGGCATGAGGGTGATTGGGGCTATGTTGATCCATATTCTAAATTTATTGATGCCAGTAATTTGTGACCATAGTCCCTCGTTAATGTATGTGGCATATATTGCAAAATAAATAAAAAAGAGTATAACAATATAATGAGATTTATTTATGAATATATATGTGCAATATATGTTGAATGCATATTACATATGTTGTTTTCCATAAATGCATTGAAAATGTATTGGGAAATGTTTTCTTTGGTATACCTTGAACATTGCACAATGTATTACACATTTATAAATGCATTTGATGTACATTCATAACCATATAAGATAAAATGGGAATCTATTTATGAATATATTTTCGATATATGTTTAGTACATTTTGGAATGCAATAACAAAGCATTTCCAAATATATAGTGGTGCATATAAATAAGTGACACAAACATATTTTATTATATTATAAATCTAATACACATGTATATTACATCTAAGTATAGAAAATGACATTTCCAATGTTTCAATGATATATTTATAAATATATTATCAATGTATCAATTACACACCTTACCAATACTTAATATGGTATATTGGAAAAAAGCCAATATATTTTCCTGTATATGGGATTGCTAAAGCGGCCATACTAGATATACAGTATTTTCTGCATATACCAACATATTTCATATTTCAGCAATATATTTCAATATATTTGATTTGCAGTATATTGCAATATATTTTACAACACAAAGAAATAAATATAATGAAATATATGAAAATAAATTACTAATAATATATATCAAAATATATTTCAATTTCGTAAGGGCCATCATAGTTACTCCCTATATCTAGACCTTACCTACTACCTCCTAACAATTTACTGGTTCAATAGTTAATCTACCCCTTAAAAAATGTACCCAATCCAGTAGTTAACCCACAGGCTAACAACTCCTAGAAGCACTATTTGCACACACACCCATTAGTGCTATCTACCCCTAAATATTCATTCAATTCAATAGTTAACCTACAGGTCAACTCTCCCAGAAGAACTATTTGCACAAACCCACATTATAGCTATCTATTATTTTTTTCTTCTTCTTACCTTTCCCTTTCTCTATCCCTACCTCCTTCCACCAAGTCTAGCATTTATGTGCCTTTGTAGTTTCCTTCTTCCTCACTCAGAGTCAGACCTCCAGTAGCTAGGGGAAGAATGAGAGCTACTCTTTTCCTTCAAGGATGGCAAGTCTTATGTGTCTTGGTGATCCCTCCCTTTCTGATTCCAAATAGGAAGTTCCTGTTGTCAATCAAATCCAGTGCCTGTAAAAGTGGAACTGGCTAAGGGTACGAGGGTGGAGAGGTTAGTGGGTGGGTGGGCAAATACTAACTATAGAGAAGTCTAAATGCAGACATCTGGCTTATTTCTGCCTAAGCCACACACCCCAATTTAGAGCTCTCCTCCTCCTCACACAGCTAACTGCAATAGAAACATAGACTTTGACAGCAGATAAGGACCACTTGGTCCACCTAGTCTGCCCATTTCCCTACCCTCAGGATAAGCCATAGATCCTAGTTAACCAACAGCCTATTTCTTCCTACCCCCCACAAGAATTGCCTTATGTCTGTCCCATGCATTCTTGAATTCTCCCACAGTTTTAGACCCCACAACCTCCTCAGGAAGGCTGTTCCATGTATCTACTACCCTCTCTGTGAGAAAATACTTCCTCACATTGCCCCTGAACTGCCCACCCTCTATTTTTAAATTGTGTCCCCTTGTTCTTGCACGTCTCTTTTTCTGAAAGATGCTACCCTCTTGGACTTTGTTGATTCCCCTGAGGTACTTAAAAGTTTCTATCATGTCCCCCCTCTCCCTCCTTTCCTCAAGGGTATACATATTAAGCTCCTTTAGTCTCTCCTCGTATGGTTTCTTTTGCAGACCCTGCACCATTTTAGTTGCCCTCCTCTGGATTGCCTCTATCCTGTCTATGTCCTTGCAGAGATGGGGTCTCCAGAACTGGATGCAGTACTCCAGATGGGGTCTCACCAACTGTCTGTACAGAGGTATAACAACTTCCTGTTTTCTGCTGATGATGCCCCTCCCTATGCATCCCAGTATACCACCAGCCCTCTCTACTGCCTTCTCACATTGCTTGTTAACCTTAAGGTCATCTGATATGATTACCCACAGGTCACTTTCCTTTTTTTGTTGTTGTTACTACCTCTCCCCATTGTGTAATCTTCCCCAGGGTTTTTGTTTCCCAGGTGGATTATTTTGCACTTCTTTGCATTGAATCCTAGCTGTCATACTTACAACCATTCCTCCAGCCTTGCCAAGTCCATGATAACAGTTCCTTCCCCCAATTCTGACTAGCAAACTAACTCTCATATGTTTGTTTTTACCCTAATTGAAGGTCCCAATTTACCTTGCAGACCCTACATTCTAATAAAGTATATGTCTGCTTTCCTTCTGGTTATTTGCCTTCTTGGTCTTGCTCTGGTAGCCTTGCTTTAACAGGTTTCTTATCTGCAGAAGCCTGACATTCACTCTGTCTTCATGACCACCTACATTTAGTCACAACTAGCCACCAGAATTTGGATAGTGCCTTTCCCTCAGTGATTGATCTAGAACAAAACATTCAAACAGACCATGAATATCCACTGATTCTAGCAGAAACAAAAGTTGCCCTCTGAATCTGAATCAGAAGCTGAGTAGAAAAGCATTATAGTCCTTGTCATTCCTACACCAGTAGAGAGTAGGCATAACAGAAGATTACGTTGGGGGTTCCCAGGAAAATTCAAAATGACATTTTGTCCAAGGGCTAAAGTCCACTGACCAGCCTCTCTATCCATACACAGTTCATGCCCAGGTTAAACACCTGAGTAGCTGATGATATGCATAATACCACCTTAAATTGTATATACCAATCTAGATATGCAGTATACTATAGTTAAGTAAATATGCAATGAAACCCACCCGGATTAAACCCAATTCTGCAGTATACTGTAGCTGAGTTACTCCAGTAAACAATGTTATTTCAATGGGAATTAGTCCATTTTGTCATTCAGGAAACTGTGACATGGTGCTTAATCCTGGTGGTCTTCACTGTACAATATTCACCTCCATTTCATGTATTTCCCTTCCTTCAGTAAAGAACACAATTCTGCAGCTTTTCAACTGTATGTTTCACTGTGTGCTGTTTTAACATACCACTAGTATAGTGTAAGTGCACATTTTTTTGTCAAAGCTAGCAAAGTTAAGCTGTTGTCACAATGACTAGGACACTCAGTATGATGGCTGTGATAGCAAGCCTCTTATGCATATGTGACCCTAGTAGATGAAGTGCATTGTGCTGACCTTCAAGTTCCCTCTGCAGAATGTTATCAAACTTACATGACAATCTGATTCCAGTCTTTTGTATGTTTTCTCATCTCTCATGTCAGGTGTGGTAGCAGTAATTATCTGATGAAATGCAACAGTCTCCTTATCCTACCCACCATATTAGTAGTTAGACCAACATACATATTATGGTACTACTGTGTCAGCATATTTTAACAGGCCACTCTGCCCGGTACAGTCATCTGCCAAGGTCCCATGAAGAGGGACACAATGGTTATGAGGCACTACCTCAGCAAAAAGGAATGATACAATTCAGTTTTTTTTCCAATGTGGTAGGATTATAGCACAGAAGAACCACAGTTCTAAGCATCATTAAACCAAAAGCTTCAGTATTCATCAAGGTGTGTGATGTAATTTTGGAATAGTTCTATGAAAGTCTTTTGAAATGGTGAGGATGGTGTTTGTTCTTATTATGACCAGATCCCCTCAGCTCTATTAATATTTCAGTACATATATTACTGTTTAAGTTATACCATTGACAGGTTTGATGTATTTATATTGCCTCTGATGCCATACCATGTACTTTTCATATTTTATACCACTCTTATATTGATTGTTCCTTAAAATAAGGAAGGAAATTGTGTTTCAAAAGAAAAAAGAATGGGCAAAAGAATTATTATCACTTTCATAGCAGAGGTTTGCACCATTTCATGGAGTGTACAACAACTGTTAATAATTGAATCTATGCCACCAATGGGCACAGGTGTTTATGTCACAGTAGAGAAAACATTGATGTCATGATATAGGTTTTTATATTAAAGCTTTGTGTTTGTAATAATCATAACAATCTCAGAATATGCCATTAACTCATCATAATCACTTTCATTCTAGAAGTGTGCACAATAATTCTATGTGCTGCAGCATTATCTGACACAGTGTGTAATGCTGCAATTGGACCTTTGTATTTGGCTGTGAACTGGTCATTTAGTTTGAAGTTTTTATTTGTTTCTTTAACACATCTGGATGACATAGTGATTGTGTCATAACTTTATAGCACATTGGTGCTGCCATATTACAGTGGGGTAGCAAAATAGTATTAAACTTGTATTGCCTTTCTTTGTGCAGTTACTGCCACACTATATTCATTATTTGTTGTGAATTTATCTGCACATTTGATTATGCTAAATTACTGGGGCACAGTCAAGTAAGTGGTTTTGGACATGTACGCTGTGCACATGAGTTTATTTGTTGATCAAGCTCCATCAACAAGGCACCCATTAGGGAGCCAGAATTGGAATGGATGAAGTACCACTATCAACTCAGCTCACCACTCTACCTTGTTATGGCAAATTCTTTGAACTATGTATGTGTTAAAAATAGTGCACATTTCTTTTATAACATTGTGTACTACTCTCCAGGATTTCAGTGCACAATTTATTCATGGCATACTGACTATCACTCTAATAAACATTTACTTGTTTTTGCTTCACCCTCAGCAACCAGGACTCAGGCAACAGCTACAGCACGATGTGGAGAGAAACTGTTATAGTTCATATCCACCGAACCAGCAGAATTTCCCACCAACAAAAGTCACCAGACAACTACCAAAAGTCCTTCTTCAACCTAGAAATTTAAAGCAGTATATAAGCCTGCAACAACAGGCCAGTGACACAACATTGTGCCAGCCACCAGTCAGCTACCAGACAGCCAACCATTAAATGTCCTCTTTCAACCCAAACACTTGGACCAGCGTATAGTCCAACAACAACTAGTCAATGACAAAACAGTATGCCAGCTACAAGCTAGCTACCAGACAGCCAGCTATTGAACCAGCCATCAAACATCCTCCTCCAACCAGGACTTTTGGACCAGCATATAGACTGACAACAACAAGTCAATAACTGAACATTCTGCCAGCCACCAGCCAGCTATCAAAAGTTCTCCTCCAATCCCAATTTTTGGATGAAGTATAGGCTAGTAACACCTGGCCAATGATTGAACACTATGACAGACATCAGCTACTGCAAGCCAGCAAGCCAGCATCCAAATGTTTCCCTTCAACCTAAACTCCTAGAGCAGCAACAGCTGGCCAATGAATGAACATTATGTCAGCCACCAGCCTGCCAGTCAGAATCTCTTCCACCAGAAATCTGAACTCTGGCAGCAGCACCACCAGCCCAGGGGATATGATTTCCCCAGCTACAGTGGTGGACTTCTGATTGTGTGTGTATGTGTGTGGTACAATGTACATTGTTGACTAAAAGTTTTCCCTCCACAGCACTGTTCAGGATCTCTGTGGACTAGAGTGCTGCAAACAAGTTAATGGCATGCCTCTTAGTTCTACACTTTACTAAAACCACCTTTTTTTTCTCTGTTTATGTCTTTCTTCCATGCAGGTGTAGCCCTTCACAGTGATGACCAAAACAAGGCTTCTCCTCTACTAGCCAACTACAAGTTAGCCAGGCAGTGAAAAGCTCTTCCACCAGAAGTCCGGCCTCTGGAAGCAGAGCCAAACACTCAAGTGGCATGACACTGCTAGCTGTGATGGTGAGTGTCTGCATGTGTGCAGTATAATGTACATTGCTGGAAAGCAGTTTTTCCCTCCATAGTAATGTTCAGGACCTTCATGAATGAAGGTGCCACAAACAGGTTGGTGGCATCCCACTTGTTTCTACACCTCAGTAAATCCACCCATTTTTCTCTGTTTATGTCTCCCTTTCATGCTGGTATAACCATTGACAGTGGCTATGAAAGAAAGGCTCCTCCTCCACCAGCCAGTTAGCTAGCAAAAATCTGTTTCAGCAAAATGGCCTTTTGCACTAGCATATAAGATGGCAACAACCAGCCAGTAAGTAAGTCAGTCAGCAGAAACACCCTATAGCAACCTAGATTCTTGCACCAGCATATGGACTGGTAGCAACTGGCCAGCAAGCCAATCAGCCAGACAGCCAACAAAAATCTCATCCAGCAACCCGGATACATTTATGACTGTATGGGCTGACAACAACCAGCCAGCAAGAAAGGCATTCAACCAGCCAGGAAGCAAAAACATCCTCTGAAAACCAGGGCATGTACACCAGCATATGGGCTGGGAACAACCAAACAGTAGTCAGCCAGCCAACAAGCAAAAATCTCTTCAAGCAACCTTGCACCAGCTTAACCATCTGAAAGGGCCTGTCATTTTGTGCTGTTATGGTGATCACGTGTGTGTGTGTGTGTGTGTGTGTGTGTGTGTGTGTGTGTAGCATGATGTGCTTGCTTAATGATTGTTCTATTCCTCCACAGTGTGGTTTCTGAAATATGCAGAAAACGGTGGTGCTAAGTTAACACAAACAGGTTCCTTCCTTGCATTTTGTTATTTTCTACCCTTCATTAATCAAAGGAAAAAATCCTTGTGTTTTTCACTGATGCAGTTATAATGACTGACAGCAGTTACAAAATCAAGGTTATTCCATCATCAATAGCCAGCCATCTATTTAATTAGCAAGTCTGCCAATGAATCTCCTTCTTCTTCTCCTCCAACTCACCCTGTTGCACCAGCACAGCAACCTAATGGCCTCTTTTTATCTGCTGTGATGTTGATGAGTAGCTGTTTGTCTAGTATTGTGTACTTCCTAGATGACCGTTCATTGTTCCATTGTGCTGTTACTGAAATTTGCATTCACTGGTGCAACACTGCAAACAGGTTCTTTGTATTTCATTGTGTTCTACCAATTGGTAGTAGGCATGAAAATAGTAGGGGGCTTCAAATATGTGTGGAATAGACACAGGGGAATATTCAAAATTGTCAGGAAGGATGGAGGATCACCAGATAATAGTTAAGATATGCGGAGACAGACTAGTGAAAGACCATCTGGAAAATCTAAGTAGGACAAGCAATTATTCTCTGCAGACAAAGTCTGTGTCTCAATGTTTCTATTCACTAAAACTGCCTTTTATGTTTTCTATTTGTGTTTCCAACCTTTGACAGTGGTGAAAGGTTATAAAGATTCCTTCACAAGCTGCCAGTAAGCCAGGCATTCTGGAAGCCTGCCAATTAAATCCCTTACTGTTCCTGCCTCTTGCACCAGCATCACAATCTAAATGGGATTGTCTTCAGCTGCTGTGATGGTGAGTATTGTTATACATGCAATATGGCAAACTTGCTTAATGATTGTTAATTTCCTCAACAGAGTAGTTGTGCCTGAAATCTACAGACAGTAGTGGTGCAACTCTAATGTCAAACAGTTTCCATGTATCTCATATTCTACCCTTCAGTAAAATTGCCTCCTTTCTCTTCTTCTGTTTTCTGTTGATGCAGGTAACACTCATTGACAGCAAGACCACATTAGGGCTCTTTCATGACACAGCCATTAATCCAGCTGAAAATCTCATCCTGCAGCACAAACAGTTCCTGAAATCCCCAAGTTCACTGACAAGATGTTGATGACAAAAGAAATATCATCTTTGACACAGTGCCTTCCATCAGTGAATCAGTGAACTATTCACCATCTGGGACATCATCAGCACATAAAGACATATGGCTCTCATTGACTCTTTGAGTCCAGTGCACTCTGGAGGTGCCTCTGGCTGCCACTGAGGTCTGCTTCCAGATATGTTGTATTAGTTTATACACTTGGTGCATTATACAAAGATGACCCCTGACTGCAGAACAAACCATCAAATGATGGAAATCAAGTAGTAAAAGTTAGGTAATGGGACATTTAAATATTCGGTTGGTCATTTCATAAACACTATTTAGGTAATTAATATGTGAGGATTATGTTATACTAGGTTGCTGTTTTGGCCATGTATTCATTATTTTGCATAATTTGACTTGTTTGTGAAACTCATTGGTTAATTTCAATTAATACCATGGTTTCATATATTTGGGTGTCCGATTCTGAGTCTGATTCAGTTTTGGGCACTATACAGAATCAGAATGGAAATGGAATTGAACTGAATAAACTGAAATCCAGAATTTCAAAGATGGGTCAGATTTTGGGGGTATCCAAGCAGCCCTACTGTAAAGTTTTTATGTAGAAACAGCAGTGAAAGTCTTTATCGGCATTCTGTCTGGCAGCCTTAGTGAACCTCCCTTCAGCCCTCACCCATGCAGCACATCATCATAATAATGCAAATATAAGTCAAATGTGAAAACACCACTCTGCCCATCCTCTTTTACCCAACCCCATTCCTCTCTTCCAAGCCCCAAAGTAGTAAAAAGACCAGTAAAAAACAGAAAATAGTCCTACAGTGGAGCAGTTATGTTCTCTTCGGGGTCTTGCAATAGAATGAATGAACAAATGAATGAGTGAATGAATGAATTAATGACTTAATTAATTTAATGAATGAAAATGCCCACCTATAGTAACACCTGATTGGCTGACACTGTCATACTGTATGTCTCTTGGTTGAGGATGGTCACACTATGCCCCATGTCTATCTCAAACTACAGCTTTTTAGCATTAATGTTCATGTCCACATTAATATGATACTACTATGAGTAAATACGATATTACTATGAGTTAGGTTTGGGCTTCCTGTGTCAGTCATAGTGAATGAGGTATAAGCTGTTTTCTATCCTTAGGGTTACTACCATCCTTCTAATGAACAAGATACTGTAAGTTACAAAAGTGCTGGTGTTAAAATATTTCTTCCCATCCTTTCATGTACGTGAAGTAAGTTTAACTCCTTTCCCTTTATATTTGTTACAGCAGACTTTCTTAATATGCTTCGTGTGCTCCTTTAGGCAACACACATGGCATTTTCACCTTTAAATCTGCATTCTGTGGAACTTTGCTTACCACTGCAATGATAGTACAGTACTCATGCCCTACCACCTGCCTCTTCATCCCCCCATTGTGTTCTACCATTTTTGTGCATGGTCCCTTGTGTTTCCATAGAAATATGATCAGCAACACTATCTCCTGTAACCTGGGCTTATAATTCTTGTGCATGTTTGTTAGTCAATTCAACAACTTAAGCAAACTTGAAAGCAGTCTTAAATGCTAAATATGGTGCAGACAAAATTATTCTTTGTATTATGTCATCATTTATGCCACAAATGAATCTATCATATAACGTGTGTGTGTATGTGTGTGTGTGTGTGTGTCTGTGTGTGTATATTTCTGCATGTGTGTGCGTGTCCCCAAATTTAAAATTTTGTGATAACATTTTCATTTATCTAGTATATTAATCCACTACTGCTCCCTACTTCCAAAATAATGAATTACATTTAAATTACAGCACAGTCTCACTAGACTTTGTGTTAAGGTGCAAAGCTACCAACTGATTAAATGTGTTATCTTCCTGCCTCTCTCTGTGGAATCTGCATATCTCTTTATACCATCATCTCATAAAAATATCTTTTTTCTAACATTCAATTGCACTATAATTAGTACTTTGCAATGAAGAAATTAGGCTATGTTTTCCCAATTGTTTAACCAGGTGAGACACACTAAGCTGAAAGCTTGTTTGCAGGTGCAGCCTGGGAGCACAGGGAAGTTAAATGACTTGCTCAGGGTCACACAGTATGCATGTTGGGGCTGTGGGATTCAAACCCGGGTCTCCAGATTTGCAGATCAGAGTCTTAAACCACTGCACTATACTGCCTCCCTAAATTTCATATGTCATAGTATTCTTTGCAACTTTGGTTTTGATGACAGAATAGTCAACCAGTTAAAACTACCAAACATTTTCTCAGACGTCTGTAGATACTTTAAGGCAGCCTCTACTGTAGCAGACTTCATCCATGTGGGAAACATTCACAGGATTCACAGGCTACTTTGCTTCTTATGAGATGTCTCACCTTTCCTTGTTGTCCAATGTAGTATTGTGAACCAGGTGGATATACAGTAGGCTTGGTAACAGACTGTCAGTCTTTAATTCCTTATTGTTGTGTCCTCAACACTATTTTTAAATTCTGTGTTATGTCTAAATCTGTCAATCATCCCTGTCTTTGGAATGGTTCTATATTGTCTGATAATTTCTATCCGTACTTTATGGAGTATATTTGCTGTCTGTATCATAATAATTATGACTGTTACAGGTATTTAATTATGCTTGTAGTTAATCCTGGGTCATTCCAGAAAAAGGGACTTTTAGTTTCAGTGAGCCTACCTGGTTAACAAAATCAAATAAATAAATACATTCTGTAGTAAAAACAGAATATTTTCCCAGCAGACAACTCCCGCAATGCAGTTTTGCTCTTCTTTTAACAGGAAACTGGTTTCTAGAACATTGTTCAACCATGCAATGATGCCGTCTGCTGGCAACTCCTACACCACAGTCATACAACATTAGTAGATCATGACTGAAGCTTTAAAATGAACTGTATAGTACAGAATACTGCTACTACAGACAACCAGTACATATCCCTTCATCTACAAATAAACTATGAATATTTTTAGATTTTATGTTATTCCATTTTTTTCAAATAGTAATGCTCATCAAAGGCAGTGTTTTATAATCTGAGTAAAACTTATATAGAGATTTGGTACCCTTCCCCGCAGAAGTAAACTAATATCATTGGTAAAAGTGAAGAACATAGTAATTATCCTAGAAAGTAATTGCAAGGAATAACATATCTGGTAATGTCAGTCAAAAAAAATGTTCATGTCATGACACCAAGACCACAAGGTTAATTGGCGGTTCTAACCTTCATCTTGCTAATGTTGCCTTTGTATCAGATTAAATGCATATTTAGCCTGTTATTATCATCACAAAGTGAATTTTATTAAGTATGAAACTGCTTGAATTAAATACTGTTTGAAAAAAACCCTAAAAAAGTGAAGGTCTGATGCAGCTCCAGGTTAATAATTATGAAATCTAAATCTGAAATGTATATGAGTGAGCAAATAAGATGAATCAATAGTAGAACAAGCTTTGTCTATATCTACTGAAAGCCATATGCAACTCAGTTTTTAAAGACCCTTGGTGTGTGACACCCTTACTTCACTCATGTGGTTTATCAAAGTATAAAATGTGATGCTTGGCCAGCTGGTTATGATTGTTCCATGATATTTGTAATATAAAAATGTAGTGTGAGATTGTCTCCATGAGACACCTTGTGCTCCTGGGTGACAAACCCCCCTCCAGGATTTAGTGAGAATAACAGGATATATGTAACTAAGCAGGAGTTTACTGTAATGTAATTAACTTCTTTGAGAAGTTGCATTTTATAACCATTTTATGATCTCCTGCCTCTGAAGCTGGGAAAATAAAATATACATTTTATGACTTCAGATAAGCTGATTCCTGTTGGCTATATTTGCATCTAGGTGAGAAACTGCAGAGTTATAAAAATATTTGATGTGCTCTGGGAACAGGAACTGCTCAAAAATCAAAGAGAAGGAACTGGGAAATCACAGACATAATATGGGAAATCAGTTTTTGCTGAAGTCACAGTATTTTACATATCTCCTGACAGGAAGATCATTGTTTGTATAATTTTTATATTCTAACAGTAGGAGCTAGATGACATCACAGAAAGGGTGGAAACACAAACTTTAAACTGTATTCTGTGTTTCATCTGAGGGACATTTACTTTTTGGACGCTTAAGAAACAGCATCTAACTCTAAGCACTGTATCGCGGAAATACATTAGATAGAAAAAGTCTAATTGTATTGTGGTATGAGTTTTAGTTTGTACTTTTCCTTGTTTTCTTTTAAGTGATGGTATGCTTTGTGATATAGTGCTCTGGGCTTACATTTTTACATATTTATATCCATTTTTTAGTAAACCTTTCATTTAAAATGACTGCCTGGGTGTGTCCTCGAAGTTCTTTCTTTTGCATGTGATGTATAGATGGTTAAGACTGACTAAAACTGTTCAAAGCTTAATGGTGTATTAAACTAGGAAAAAGTAAGAATATACCTAAGGTCTTTTACAGAGTTTTAAGAGTTCATTTTGGATACCTAATTAGGTGCCCTTAGACAAAAGATATCCGGCATCCCCCCTGAAGAGGAGATTATCTGAGCCTATACATTTGGGTACGCTAGCATAAGGTTCACAGTTTGAATCCCCCCCAGAACTTGAGACCAAAGGTGATTCAGACTAACAAGCACACAGGAGGGTTACCCTGTTCTGTCACCTGTTCACAATACTGCGCTCTGAGGTTGGCACTTTGGGAGCAGAGGGCCTGACCTGCTGAGTGAATTTGTGACAGATTGGTTGGCAGTAGTGTGGATAAAATTGGTAACAAAAGCTTTAATTGTTCAGTGTGTCAACGTGATACTGTACAGCTCCCTTGCAAAATAAGGCAGTGATTTATTTTTTAAAGAGGAAACAGAACTATATCATTTTGCTTACAGTCAAGTTCCTTCCTGTTTCAGTTTTTTTTCTAAAGTGCAAGTTAGAGTAGCCATAGCTATGGAAGAAGATGGCTTCCAACTACAGTGGGTACACTACAGACTACTTGAGGCAGTTGTGCCAAGACAGAGGAGTCCTGTATGAGGTGAGAGCCCCAAGCAAAACCTCATGGATGCCCTGATGGCAGCAGATGCCCAGAACATTGAGTCACAGACTGTGACTGTAAGAGACCGAACCTTGAACATCTTCTTGGATTGGCTTACCACAAAATCTCACTGCCTTAAATTCCTCTGTGATGAGCTTGGCCTTGTTCAGTTATTTCCTGAACCCACAAGGAACAATACCTCTAACTCTGCCAACAGCTCCATTTTAGATGTTATTCTAACCACTCATTCTCATAAAATCTCACATTCAGCTGTGTTCCATGATGATATGAGTGACCACAGTGTGGTGGTATGCACAAGATCACAAATTAAAACCTACCAACAGTCCAAACTTAGAACTAAGTGGTCTTTTCACAAGTTCAGTGTGGCAAGTTTTCTGTCTGATGGCAAGATTTATATCTTGCTAAGACTGCTGATGAAGTTGTCTCCATCCTTAATGACAATCTTATCACCCTGGTAAACAAGCATGCCCCCATTATCAAAGACAGAGTGTGTAACAGTTCCCATCCCTGGTTTACCCCAGACCTCAAGGCAGCGCTTACCAACAGAGATAAACTATGGGCTCAGGCTAGGTGGTCTAAAAGCCTTGCAGATTGACAAGAACTGCTAGGAATGCCTTTGTAAAAAGCATTCCTGCTGCCAAAGCAAACTTTTATATCACCACCCTGAAGCAGGCTAACGGGAGCTCCAAAAAAATCTGGAGGACACTTAAATCTATTGATGGCCATCCCTCTGCTCCTTCTATTCCAACTAAGATATTCACCAATGGGAGCGTGGTGGAGAATAACTCCCAAATCCTCAAAGAACTTAACTCACACTTTGTCACTGCTTGACTTGCTTTGGACTCCTCAAGCTAAGCTAAACATGTTAAAAAATGTGCTAGCTCTTCCCCTGCTACCCGCTTTCCAACCCATTCCTTTCAGCTGTGTACAATTACCTATAATGAAGTTGAAGATTCAATCCGTAACCTAGATCCCAGGAAAAGTTCTGGCGATGATGGACCTGAACCTTTTTTTCTGAGATTAGGCTTTGCCCAGCTCACTGCCCCATCCTACATATTTTCAATTTATTCATCACTTCTGCCACAGTTCCATCCAGCTGGAAATCTACCCACATTCTTCTTCTTTTCAAATCAGAAGACCCTTCCAATTTAAACAATTACAGGCCCATCCCCATCTTGCCTATTCTCTCCAAAGTTTTTGAAAAGCTGATCTATAACCAACTGAAACAATATATTGAATCCTGCTCACTCCTAAACCAGACACAATCTGGTTTCTGATCTAAACACAGCACTGTCACAGCTTTGACTAAGGTCACTAATGAATGGATTTCTGCTGTGGGCTCTAAGAAGATCACTGATGCAATCTTCCTGGACCTTAGTAAAGCATTTGATATTGTTGACCATCTCCTCCTAATTAACTGCCTTACTAACTTAGGTGCCACTCCGTCTACCGTACAATGGTTCACCAGTTATCTCTCTGGTATGATGCAGAAAGTCAAAGCAGATGGTTTTCTCTCAGCCTCCCTTCTGATTGCCAGGGGAGTCCCCCAAGGCTCCATTCTAGGCCCAATCCTATTCTCTCTATACATCAATGATCTTGATTCTTATATAATGAACTCCAGCCTTCACTTCTTCACAGAAGACACTGTATTGTATACCTCTGGCACAACTCTAATGAAAGTTAGTGACATTTTGCAAGCTGACTTTGTGCAGCTTGAAATTAATCTTATTAAAGTTAAGCTTCTCTTAAACACCAAGAAAGCCAAGGCAATGATCTTTACATGTAGTACCACCATTGACATTCCCGCTTTGTTGCCAAAGGACTTTATTGTTACTTTACTGGGTGAACCCCTGGAAGTTGTTCCCAAATTTAAATATCTTGGTTTTTGGATAGATAATAAGCTTACTTTTAATGACCATATTGAGGACTTATCCAGGAGGCTCAAAGCATAGTTAGGGTTTTTCTTTAGAAATAGGTCTCTCTTCCCTCTTGTGACCAGAACCAGGCTTGTTCTGGCCACATTTCTTTCCCTACTTGATTACAGAGATTTCATCTATGCCTCTTCTGCAATTTCAAGCCTAAGTAAGCTTGGTGCTCTCTACCACCATGCTATAAAGTTCATCACCAGTTCCCCTTACAGAACTCACCATTGTGATCTGTACACAGCTGTTGGTTGGACCTCACTTACCACTAGATGCTTGCTCCATGCTGGTAATTGGACCTTTAAGATACTCCTTCACAAACCACCGAGCTACAAAATGTCTCTTATCTGTATCTCCCACAGTAACTACTCTCTCAGGAAATCAAACTACATCCTTCTTGATGTCCCAAGAAATTTTACTACCTTTGGCCAATGAGTTATTTCATTCACCCTTTCTACTTTATGGAACCAACTCCAATCTGTACTGAAACTAACCAGAATCATCTCATTTAATCTCTATAAAACATTAGTTTCATCTAAAACAAAAGCTATCTGTAGCTGCCTCTAAGCCTCCCCTCCCCCTTATGATAGCTACATGTGCACTGACTGCCTTTGTTCCATCCAACCCAGGACTGCAACCACATAGGCAGTTTAAGGATTAAAGTGCTAAAGGTTTTGACTCCCTTGATTTGCTCGTACTGCCCATTTCCTCTAGACCTCCTACCCACATCTTTCCCCATTTATGCTCCTAACCCTGAGTCATCCCTTCTTGCTTTTAATTTTCAACCCTTCCTGCCTACTTATCCTTTCTCTTCCATCCTTGCACACTAACCATTTTTTATTGCATTTTATTGCATTTATCTGATTTATGTGTGCAATTATGGCCTAGCATTAGCAGAACAAAAAAAAAGAAGCAAATTTTACTAACAGGACCTCGCACTACCTGGTTGTATCCTATTGTGAATTGCCTTTTATGAACTTTGTATGCACTTTGTATATCTGTAGTCAATGATACATTGTATGCAATGTCCATAGGCCTGTGTAAATGCTCTAGGACCTCCTTGTGAATGAATTTGCTCAATGGAGTTTTCTTGCAATAAACTTGAACTTGAACTTGAACATGGAGGGACTAGCAGCCACTGCAGTGTCCATATCTGGTGAGGATGACAGCAGGGCCAATGCCAGTGAAGGGCTACAGCAGCAGAGGAAGGTCATCATCATTCTGGAGCCAGAAATAATCAGGCTACAGATTGCGTTATGCAGAATGGAGCTGGAGTTCCAGAGAGAAGAAAATCAAGAGCAGTGAGCAGCAGAGGAGAAGAGAGAGCGTGAACAGTGAGATGCAGACCATGAGGAGTGTGAGTGCCAGAGGCAACATGAATTGGAGAAGCTACAACTCCAACCACCAGCAACAGAGCAGATAAGTGGCTTGGGTTTAACTGGAGCTACAGGACTGGGTTACAAACTGAATTCCAAATTGATAGCTGAATTTAAAGAGGGGGATGATATGGATGCCTTTTTAAATTCCTTTGAAAAGTTTATTTTCAGGTTAAAATTCCTAGAGGGTCCTGGAGCCTCCAACTATCCCCGTTACTTACCGGGAATGCTCAGGATGCATTTGGTCAAATGGACAATGAGGACAGTAATGATTACAGCAAACTTAAAGCTGCACATTTAATACAGTTTGATTTAACTGCTGAAGCATACAGAGCTAAATTACTTAAGCTCAGGAGAAGCCCTGATATAAGCTACGAGGAGCTAGCAATGAAACAATGTCAGTTTTTAAAATGTTGGTGGGAAGGAATTGAAGCAAACTCTGTAGATAAAATTGAAAATGCTATTTTGTTAGAACAGTTTTTTTGGCCATGCTCTGCAGAGCTGAAAATGTGGTTGGAGGACCGAGATCCCAAAACAATGCAAGAGGCTGCTGAACTCTTGGACCGCTATGCCAAGAGCAGACCTGCTCTAAGAGTGAATGGGGTGGGTGTGGCAGCACTGAAAGGGAAAAGCGTGCCTTCAGGGCAACTAAAACCCTCAATGCCTCCACAGAAACCAGTTAGCCCCAGGTTTCAAAGAAAAGATTTCTCTGAAAAAAGAAATGAATGTTAGGTTTGTAAAGAAACTGGGCATATTGCCAGACAGTGTCCCAAAAGGACATGCGATGTGCAGAATGGTGCTAGGAAAGAAGTGGATTGTTTATGTGTCCTGGAAGCATGCCTGTGAACATGAGGGAGCACATGCACCCAGTCATGGTGAATGGTGTACAGACACAAGGGTTAAGGGACACAGGGGCATTCCTAACATTAGTAAAAGGGGATCTGATAGAGCCTGGTCAGCTTATACCCAATGAATTTGTAACTGTGCAAGAGTTCACTGTTGAGGAGGCCACATTGCCACTCACTAGTGTTCTCCTGGACTGGGATGAAACAGGGAGAACTGTGCAACAGGTGGCTGTAACCAAAACATTAGCAGTTGATGTCATCCTTGGCAACAATCTCAAACAGGGGATGGTGTGTGCAGTTACCCATAGCCAAGCAACAAAGAAAAATTGTAGTTCCCTGGACCCCACAGAAGCCATTGTGGACACCACTGGGAGGCTGGTTCCCCAGCCTGTGTCTCCTGATAGGGAGACTAATGAAAAGGGGCTAGATATTTCCCCAGTAGCAGTTAACCACACAGCTATGGAGGGTCACTCCAAAGAGGAAGGGGTGACCCATGGTGAGATGGTTAGGAATGACAGTGATCCTGAGTGCCCTGAGGTTAGTGCTAGGGACCCTAGTTTAGATACTGAAGGGGACATGTCCCATGCCTTGGGAATGTGTAAGGAGTTTGCAGCTGCTCAGAACAGTGACCCTAGTCTAGAGGAGCTGAGGGCTTGGGCAGACTCTGACAGAGCACATGGACATGACGTTAAACATAACATTTATTGGGAAAATGGACTGATCAGTGATGTATACTCAGGCTGTGAAGACAGAGGGAGGGTGATAGGCAGGAAACTTGTCATTCCCCAGGACTATCGTGAGCAGTTGCTCAAGACTGCACATGATATTCCCTTCTCTGGTCATCTGGGAATCACGCGCACAAAGCAGCGATTGGCCCAGAATTTCTATTTGCCCAATTTCACCCATCAGGTGAAGGAGTATTGCAGGTCTTGTCACTGGTGCCAAGAAATAGGGAAGGCAGGTAAGAAAACCCAAGCTGCCCTAATTCCATTGCCCATAGTGGAGGAGCCATTCCAGAGAGTGAGAATGGGTGTTGTGGGGCCTTTAAATACCCCCAGCTCCTCTGGAATAGGTTCATCCTGACTGTGGTGGATTATGCCACCCGGTACCCCGAGGCAGTTGCCCTATCCTCACTGAGGACAGACAAAGTGGCAGATGCCTTACTTGAGATTTTCTCCCATGTTGGGTTTCTGCAGGAAGTTATCACTCATCAAGCGGGTTCCTTTATGTTTGACCTGATGAAATGTTTGTGGGAGAAGTGTTAGGTGGTGCAGAGATGCATGACACCTTATCACTAATAAGCCAATGGGCTTGTGGAAAGATTTAATGGTACCCTGAAGTCAATGCTCCTAGCAATTGCTGAACAGCATGGGAGGGACTGGGAGAAATACCTTCCCCACCTGTTGTTTGCATACAAGAAGGTGCCCAAAGAGTTGACAGGATTTTTCCCTTCGAACTCTTATATGAACGCCGGGTACATGGGCCCCCTAGACTGGATCTGGGAGGTCTGGGAAGGCAAGCATTTCACCCAGGGAACTCCCATAGTGCACTGCATCCTTAGGTTTAGGGAAAGGCTGAAGGAGCTTATGGGGACAGCCCAGAGCAACCTGGCAGCTGTCCAACAGAAACGAAAAGTGTGGTACGACTGCAGAGCGAGAGCTCGGTCGTACATGGTGGTCAGGAAGTCATGGTCCTTATTCTGGTCTGGAAAGACAAGCTGCAGGCTGAGTGGGCAGGACCGTACAAAGTAGTTAGGAAGGTAAATGATGTGAACTATATCATAGAGTTACCTGATAGAAGACAGACAGAAAGAATGTACCATGTCAACATGATGAGGCAATATGATAATAGGGCTGACATAGTGTTTGCAGTATGTAGTCCTGGGGAGGGGACGGATGAAGGAGAACCCCTTCTGGACTTGCTGGAAGAAAGCAAGAGGGAGTCCTCTGTGGAGGCAGTAAAATTGTCTCCCCAGCTGGCCCCAGAAAAGATCCAGGAAGTAAGGGAGGTTTTAGCAGACTTTGCCCCCCTGTTTAGTGTTAAGCCTGGACAAACCCCTTTAGCAATGCACAATGTGGAGACAGGGATGCAGACACCCATTTGATGGAAAGCATATCGAGTGTCAGAGGCTGTCCAAAAGGACATTAGGAGAGAGGTTGAGGAAATGCTGGATTTAGGGGTAATCCAGAGATCTCACAGCCCCTGGGCCTAATCCGTAGTCCTTGTGCCCAAGCCAGATGGCTCTACTTGTTTCTGTGTGGACTATAGTGGACTCAATGCAGTCACAAGGTCAGATGCCCACACGATGCCCCAGATGGATGAACTCCTGTACAAGTTGGGAGAGGCAACCTACCTTACGACTAATCACTTGACAAAGGGGTATTGGCAGGTTGAGGTAACAGACAGAGCTAGTGAAAGGTTGGCCTTCATCACTCCAATACCCTTATTTGAATTTAAAGTAATGCCTTTCGGAAAGAAGAATGCCCTGGCCACTTTCCAAAGGCTGGTGAACCAGGTGTTAAATGGTGCTGAAGAGTACACCATGGCATACCTGGATGACATTGCCATCTTTAGTGCCAGCTGGGAAGAACACCTGTCCCACCTTAGGGAAGTGTTGGACAGGATACAGAGAGCCGGGCTCACTGTCAAAGCTGAGAAGTGCCAGGTGGCCATGGCTGAAGTGGCATACCTTGGGCATGTTGTAGGCCGTGGACAGCTCCATCCTAACCAAGTAAAAATAGAGGTGATCAAGGTATGGCCCAGACCAGAAATGCAGAAGCAGGTCAGGAGTTTTCTAGGGACAGCAGGGTACTATAGGTAATTTGTACCCAATTATAGTGCCCTGGCTGCTCCCCTATCTGACCTGGTAAAGAAAAGGATGCCTAAGAAAATTACCTGGGAACCAGCCTGTGAAAAAAGCCTTTACCAGATTGAAGGAGGCACTGTGCAGTGCTCCTGTATTGACAAGTCCAGACTATAGCAGAACCTTTATAGTTCAGACTGATGCCTCAGACGTGGGTATTGGGGCAGTAATAAGTCAGTCATCCAACCAAGGGAAAGATCACCCTGTAGTGTACCTGAGTAAATAGCTGCTTACCAGGTAGTAGACTTACTCTACTGTTGAAAAAGAGTATCTTGCCATAATGTGGGCCCTAAAGCAGTTAGAGCCATACTTATACAGGCATTTTGAGGTACAAATGGACCACAACCCCCTGGTTTAGCTGACCCAAATGGGAAAAACTAATGGTAAACTATTAAGATGGAGTCTTGCCTTGCAAGGGTATGCTATGACAGTCTTACATAGGGCTGGAGCGACCAATCAGAATGCTGAGGCCTGTCGCGAGTATATGAAGAGTGAACTGATTTGGGAAGCTCATCCCATGCAGTGGATAGAGCCCCCAAATTTAGTCTTGGTGGGGAGGATTGTGACACTTGGCCAGCTGGTTATGATTATTCTATGATATTTGTAATATGAAAATGTAGTGTGTGATTGTCTCCATTAGATATCTTGTGCTCCTGTGTGACACTCCCCTCCAGGTTTTAGTGAGAATAACAGGATATATGTAACTAACCCTGAGTTTTCTGTAATGTAATTAACTTCTTTGAGAAGTTGCATTTTATAGCCTTTGTATGATCTCCTGCCTCTGAAGCTGGGAAACTAAAATATACATTTTATGGCTTCAGAAAAGCTGATTCCTGTTGGCTATATTTGCATCTAGGTGAGAAACTGCAGAGTACTAAAAATCTTTGATATGCTCTGGGAACAGGAACTGCTCAAAAATCAAAGAGAAGGAACTGGGAAATCACAGACTTGTAATATGGGAAATTAGTTTTTTCTGAAGTCACAGTATTTTAAATATCTCCTGACAGGAATATCATTGTTTGTATAATTTTTATATTCTAACAGGAGGAGCTAGATAACATCATAGAAGGGGTGGAAACACAGAGTTTAAACTGTATTCTGTGTTTCAGCTGAGGGACATTAACTTTTTGGACTCTTAAGAAACAACATCTAACTCTAAACACTGTATAGAGGTAATACATTAGATAGAGACAGTCTAATTGTATTGTGGTAGGAGTTTTTAGTTTGTACTTTTCATTGTTTTCTTTTAAGTGATTATATGCTTTGTGATACAGTGTTCTTTGCTTACATTTTCACATATTTTATCCATTTTTTAGTAAACCTTTCATTTAAAAAGATTACCTGGGTGTGTCTTCGAAGTTCTTTCTTTTGCATGTGATGTATAGACGGTTAAGATTGACTAAAACTGTTCAAAGCTTGATAGTGTACTAAACTGGGAAAAGGTAAGAATATACCTAAGGTCTTTTATAGAGTTTTAAGGGTTCATTTTGCATAACTGGTTAGGTGCCCTTAGTCGAAATATATCTGGCATCTTCCTGAAGAGCAGATTATCTGAGCCTGAACATTTGAGTACGCTAGCATAAGGTTCACAGTTTGAATCCCCCCAGAACTTGAGACCAAAGGTGATTCAGACCCACAAGCAGACAGCAGGGTTGCCCTGTTCTGTTACCTGTTTACAATACTGAGCTCAGAGGTTGGCACTGTGGGAGCAGAAGGCCTGACCTGCTGAGTGCATTTGTGACATAAAACACTGAGGGTGTTCAAAAAAATGAGTCACAGACAGCTTGCAGTATTTGTTTTTTAATTACTGGTTTTCCACCCAAATCTTTTTTTTATGTTCCTCCTTTCTAACATCTCAGTAGCTTTAAGAAACCCCAATCCCTATAACATCCCCTTACCAAGCTATGGCCGCAGACTTTAATTGTCAATGGTTAGCACCAGCCTGAACATGGTTTGTGCCAGCATAAACCCTGGATAGCCCAAGTGCTTCAGGTGGGGCCACAGTCAAAGGCCCCCAGAGCACTCTCCAGAACTGGCAGTACCAAGGGGCTAAAATATTACTGTGCCTATACAAGCAAGGGGTTCCCCGCATGCATACTGGTGCAGTGGCATTTTCAAGGGCTTGTGGAGGCTGTAAACCATCCCATGAGTGGTACTGTTTACTGCTACTGAAAGCCATCTCTTACTGGGCACAAAGCTCTCTTTCCCCAAAGGCAGGGCGGCTTTATTGAAGCCACCTGGCCCCATGTTCAGCTTTCCTCATGATCACCATTTTGACATGTTGTGGTTGTCTTGGTGGTTCAGTGGTCCCCCACACCCAGATCACTCAGTACAGCTATATGAAATAACTGTTTTTGCAGTATGATCACTCACTGACTGACAGTTAATATGGTGGCTTGACATGGAGGGCTGTGCTGCTTGCCATACTCTGGTGTTAGTGGCATACACATGGCATTTAGGCAAATTCTGTAAAAATAACACTGGGCATCTGCAATACAAAGATTATTAAATCTCCCTACATAAGGGCACCAATAAGGAAGGGAAAGTGCTGCATCATTATATTGTAGTGCTTGCAGCTCAGTCACGGGGGATGAGGAGTGCCATACTTAAACATGCCAGCTGCAACAGAGGTCTAGATACTTTTTACAAGTATTCGGTTAGCAAAAATTTTAATTTAATATGGTGCCTACAGGGGAGATCTGTGAGGTGAAACCCCAATCTGTGCAGTTGTTGGGGCTTCACTTCTGCAGTAGTTCTGCTTTAAAGAAGGGAACTATCTTAGCCAAACTGACAGGCAATTTCTGGACTGTATTCCTTATATCATCCTTGCCTTCAATTAGTTCTCCCATACCATCTATAAAGCACATGACTGCTTTGCTTCCCTAAACAAGAAAAGAACCAGAGGAGATTCCAATTACTGGCTCACCCTGAACCAAGTTTCCTCTTCAAATATATGGGCAAACCATTGGCCTTGCATAGAAACTCTGGCTCTTACCAGCACCTGCTGAAATTCTGTACAAGAAGTTAAGAAACCACTGCAAATCCACCATGAGAATATTTCTAGTTATAGAATTCTCTACTGCCTCCAGTTATTACTGTAGCCAGCTCCTTTTCACTTCCCAGCTGCTCCCTTCTGGATCTTGAAGGAGCAATACCAATTACAACATTAATATAACATCACTTTCACAAATATTCATTCTAATGCATCTTAATTCATTATGATTGTAATACTCCTTTAAGGCACCTGTGCAGAATGTTTGTTTAATGTGGATGCCACATATTTATCTCTTATACATTAATATATCTAACTTAATACCTGGTTCCTCTGTGCCTTCTTTTTAGGCAACTCTGGTCCCCAGTATACACAACACAGATTTCATAACGTAACAGGTTGTCAAACCTATCAACATTATCTCTCCAGGTTCTAACTAACAAGGTCTGGTAACTCCCCTTACTCTTTTTTATATTTGCCCTACCTCATTACGGATGAAGTTGCCTTTCTGGTTCCCTTTTTTCAGTTGGTATAACTTGTTTACTGCAAAAGTTATATTTGTACAATTGTTACTAATAATGTTTATAAGATTTAGGCCCTAGGACTTTGATCAGCTTCTCAGTTGGTCTTCCTATGTCTTTTCTCCACTCAAACATGTCCAGTTGTGTGCTGGGAGAGTTCTCTTGTATTGCTTACTGACTCTTACGTCTCCACACTTACAAGAAGTTTGTCCTTTATTGTTAGAGTGTTAGATAATATTATCAATGTTATGTCATTCCAGTTCTCCTATATTCCACATCTTTTCAGAGAGCTATCTAAGTCTTTATTACCTTGTATAGTATATTATATATACTTGAAAGATCCTGCCTCCCTCTACATATACATTTACTCACTATTTTGTTTCTGGGATGCCCTCTGCTTGAAGTATAAATTTCCTCCCTATTCCGAAAATTATTATCCCCCCTTCACATTGACACCATGAGTGACCAGTAGCACCCATGTAGAGCACTGATTATTGAGCACTGCACTTTTGAGTGACTCAATAATAGCCCTCTACAAGAGAATGAGTGGTGCAATATGGCGCTTTATCCTGTATAGCGAGTACAGCATGGAGCTGTACTCACTATTGTAGGATATAGTATCTTTTGAGGCTGATTCCTGCTGAACTGCTTGCGTAGCATAGTGGTGTAAACAGGGAGCAGATGAGGCACTTTGGGTCACCCTGGAGACAGGAAATTGGCACCACAATCCGCATGGGGTTGTATACAAACCCCCATCTCAGGGGAAGGGAATGGACAAGGAAATAATAGAAGGCTTTCTTAGAATGGCAGAAAAAGGGGAGATATTACGAACATACGAACATACGAAATTTGCCAGCAGATAAAGGTCTAGAGGTCTATCAAGTCTGCTTCGAATGTGCAGCTAGCACCCTTATTCTGCAGCTGCCCCTCCTTCCACCCTTCCCCTTCATTAACCCTCCCTTGTCCTGTCCCATCCTCGTTTGAAGCAGTCCACTGTTCTACTGCATACCACTTCTGCAGGTAATGCATTCCACCCAGCCACCACCCTCTCTGTAAAAAGTGTCTCCTCATCTCCCTCCTGAACCTTCCTCGCTCCAGTCTCATATCATGGCCCTGGTGGCCCTCCCTCCCTTACTTTGAACAGCCCCTCTGTACCTGTCTTGTTTATTCCTTTCATGTATTTAAAGGTTTCAATCATGTCCCCTGTCTCTCCTCTCCTCCAGTGAGTACATGTTCAACTCCTTCAACCTCCTCTCTATGATAAGTCCCCAGACCCTTGATCATCTTTGTCACCTCGCTGCACTCCTCCAGTAACCTAATGTCCCTTTTTCAGATACGGACGCCAGAACTGCACGCAGTGCTCCAGGTGTGGTCTAACTAATGACCTATACAGTGGCAGAATCACCTCCTCCCTCCTTGAGGATATACCCCTTGCAATACAACCCAGCATTTTGTTGGCCTTTGCAGCTGCCTTCCTACACTGTGCCGAGTTGTTCATTGACCCTGTGATGAGCACACCCAGATCCTTCTCCTCCTCTGTCTGGGCTAGCTGCACTCCCCCTAGCTGGTAAGTCCTCCTTGGGTTCTTCATCCCAAAATGCATCACCTTGCACTTTTTGGCATTAAAGCCCAGTTGCCAGGTGTCTGACCAGGTTTCAAGCTTGCCAGATCATCCTGCAACCCCTGCCATCCCCTAGGTCATCCACCACCGCCAACCTTGGTATCATCAGCAAACAGACTGATCTTGCTCTTGATGTCCCATGATATGTCTGCAATGAATATCCCAAACAACACTGGTCCCAACACCGAGCCCTGTGGGACACCACTCGTCACTGCCCTTGGGTGTGAGGCTCCCCACCCACCACCACCCTCTGTTGCCTTCCCTGCAGCCAGTTTCCTACCCATCTCACCAGCATTGCACCTGCCCTGTGCCTACTAACTTCCTTCCCAGCCTTCCATGTGGCACTGAGTCGAATGCCTTACTGAAGTCCAGATACAGGACATCCACTGCATGTCCCCGTCCAGTTGCCTAGTTACCCAGTCATAGAACCCGACCAGGTTGGTTTGGCAGGATCGGCCATGTATGAAGCCATGCTGTCTGCTGTCCTGTAGTCCTTTGGCCTCTAAGAGGGCCACCAGCCTCTCCTTCAGGATAGTCTCCATTAGCTTACCCACGATGGATGTGAGGCTCACTGGTCTGTAGTTTCCCATATTGTTGATGGGGGACCTGAATATGCCAGATGTTAACTGGAGCACCTTTGCTGCAGGCACATCCAAGAGCAGGGTCATTCTTGATGCCCTACAGGGGGCATGCCTCAGACAGCTAGTATTGGAACCCACTCGGGAGGGAGCAATGTTAGACCTGGTACTCTCAAATGGGGATGGAGAAAGAATCTCAGCTTTAGAAGTGGGTAGCCATCTGGGAACAAGCAACCACCAAACAGTGTGGTTCACGATAAACACAGCCATACAATCAAGCCATACAAAAGCAACGGTACTGGACTTTAGGAGGGCTGACTTTGGGAAAATGAGAGAGTGCCTCAGAAAAGCACTAGCAAACAGGCAAGAAGGAGGGGTGGAGGAACAATGGGGAGTGATCAAAACAGCCATCACAGAGGCAACAAGCCTTTGTGTAAAGCAAATCAATAAAACACAATGAAGGAAAAAAATGCTATGGTTCTCAAAAGAGGTGGCAGGGAAGGTTAAGGAGAAAAGGACAGTATTCAGTAAATATAAGGAAACACAGAAGGAGAAGGAGAGAGAACTTTATCAGTTAAAGCAGAAAGAGGCTGGGAAGGCAGTCAGAATAGCAAAGGCCCAAACCGAGGAAAGGATAGCCAATTCTGTTAAGAAGGGGGATAAGACCTTTCATAGCTACATTAGAGAGTGAAGAAAGACCAAAGGAGATATACTGAAGCTTAATAAAGGGGAGGGAATGTGGGTAGAGGGTGAGAGTGAAAAAGCAGGGATACTGAACGAATATTTCTGTTCAGTATTCACAAAGGAAGAGGAGGTGGAGTTACCTAAACCAAACAAGAGAAACACTCTGAAGATGGAGGTCGATACCAGTCCATTTACAGAAGAAAGGGTTCTGAAAGAACTAATAAAATTGAAGGTGGACAAAGCAATGGGGCCTGATGGGATTCACCCAAGAATTCTAAAAGAACTAAGGGTAGAACTAGTGACACCGCTGACTACTCTCTTTAACAAATCATGGGAGGATGGGGTGGTACCCAAAGACTGGAGGAGGGTAGATGTGATTCCTCTTCACAAAAGTGAGAGCAGGACAGAGGCAGGAAACTACAGACCAGTTAGTTTGGCCTCAGTGGTAGGGAATATGATGGAATCACTTCTGAAGGAAAGAATTGTTGAGTACCTAGAGGCCAGTGGGGCAGAGGACCCAAGGCAGGATGGATTCACATTGGGAAGGTCATGTCAGATGAATCTAATA
Organism: Neoceratodus forsteri; assembly: GCA_016271365.2. Lineage (NCBI taxonomy): Eukaryota > Metazoa > Chordata > Ceratodontiformes > Ceratodontidae > Neoceratodus > Neoceratodus forsteri. Next base: position 765,971,057 of record CM057452.1, on the reverse strand, counting down.
GATTTCTTTGACTGGGTGACCAAAGTAGTAGACCAGGGAGGGCTGTGGACATGGCCTACCTAGATTTTAGCAAGGCATTTGATACAGTCCCACACAAAAGATTAATATAAAAGATAGCTAGCCTTGGAGTGGGTCCCAAGGTGGTAGCCTGGATAAAAAATTGGCTAGACAACAGGACACAAAGGGTAGTAGTAAATGTAGTACACAGTAAAGAAACGAGGGTTACTAGCGGGGTACCGCAGGGTTCGGTACTGGGACCAGTCCTTTTTAATGTCTTTATAAGTGACATTGCAGAGGAACTGGAAGGAAAAGTATGTCTCTTTGCAGATGACACAAAGATCTGCAACAGGGTTGATACACAAGATGGAGTGGAAAGGATGAGAAGGGACTTGGCAAGGTTGGAGGAATGGTCAAATGTATGGCAGCTCAGATTCAATGCAAAGAAGTGCAAGGTAATGCACATGGGAAACAAAAACCCAGGGGAAGCATACACAATGGGGGTGAGATACTGACAACAATAAAAATAGAAAGGGACCTGGGGGTAATTATATCAGATAGCCTAAAGGTGGGAAAGCAATGTGAGAAGGCAGTAAGGAAGGCTGAGGGGATACTGGGATGCATAGGAAGAGACATCAATAGTAGAAAACAGGAAGTCATTATCCCTCTGTACAGACAGTTGGTGAGACCCCATCTGGAGTACTGCGTGCAGTTCTGGAGACCCCATCTCCACAAAGACATAGATAGAGTGGAGGCTGTCCAGAGGAGGGCAACCAAAATGGTGCAGGGTCTGCACCAGAAGACATATGAAGAAAGGCTAAAGGAGCTTAATATGTATACCCTTGAGGAAAGAAGGGAAAGAGGGGACATGATAGAAACTTTCAAGTACCTCAAGGGAATCAACAAAGTCCAAGAGGGTAGCATCTTCCAGAAAAAGAGATGTGCAAGAACAAGGGGGCACAATTTGGAGATAGAGGGGGGACGGCTCAGAGGTAATATGAGGAAATATTTTTTTTACAGAGAGGGTTGTGGATGCATGGAACAGCCTCCCTGAGGAGGTCATGGAGTCAAGAACAGTGGAGGAATTCAAGAATGCATGGGATAGGCATAAGGCAGTCCTAGTGGGGGGTAGGAGGAATTAATCTGTTGGTTAACTAGGATCTGCAGCTTATCTGTTAGGTAGGTAAATGGGCAGACTAGGTGGGCCAAGCGGTCCTTATCTGCCATCAAATTCTATGTTTCTATGTGTACACCACCACTTGAAATACAAACAGCCACGGGATCAGGTCCGGCTAGAGGCAGAATAACATTTTTTTTTAATCCAATAACTTGCGCCATGGTCCACACCCCACTTGGAGTTGATTATTTAAGTTTCGGGAGTGCAGGGGGCTTGCTAAAGGAGGGTCTTGTTGGGTGCAGCCCCCATTAAAAATATTTTGTATGGTTTTCTTAAGTATTGTAGTGACAGTTGCTTTTTGCAATGGTCGGTACAATATCCGTAGCCCTTTTGACCATGGGGTCAAGTTTGTTCACTCTAGGTGATAGGCAGTCTTTCAGACTCATCTTTATCACATAGAACCTGAGTGACCTACTATAATATGCATGGAATGTGAAGGGACTTAACTCCCCTTGTAAGTGGAAGCAAATCCTTTCACACCTTAAATAACACAAAGCACATATTGCTTTCCTACAGAAAATAAAATTAATAGCAAAGGATATCAACAGTCTCAAAAAAGATAGGGTAGGTCAATTCAATGAATCTTCCTTTTCTTCAAAAAAAAGCTGAGTAGCTATATTGATCCATAAAAAAACTTAACTGGTTTCTCATAAATTTTGTTTCAGATACAGAAGGCAGAAGAATAATTGCCATATTAAATACTCCATCTGGTCTCCTCATACTTATTAACATATATGCCCCTAATTCTGACTCTCCCAAATTCTTCCACAATTTAGCCCAACAAACACTATCTAGCAATACTAGCAATATTCCCATAATACTTGGAGATTACCTTAATCTGGTTTTAGAAGTCCATATGGAAAGAAGCAATATATTTATTGATGCTCATCCTAGAAGTATTAAGGGTCTCTCATTATTATTGAAAGATTTTGGTCTCTCAGATATTTGGTGACTGTTTCATCCTCATGTAAGGGATTTTACCTTTTACTTGACTCTTCATAAAACATATAGTCGAATTGACTATTGGTTCATATCCCGTTCCATAACTGAAAAAACTATTGACTCCTCTATCCTCCCAATAATAGTCTCCGATCCCTCTCCTATTAAACTACAACTTCTGTGGCGGCTATCTCCCTCCTAATCTTCTTCCTGGAGCCTTGATCCTCTTCTCCTCAGGGACCCCAATTTCTTTCCTTTGATAAAATCTTAAATTCAGGATTTCCTTTCCTATAATGACCTTGTGGATACATTTATGTGTAATGTCTGGGAAGCTTTAAAAGCCATAATTCATGGGAAAATAACCAGTTTTGCAGTTTGTAGGAAAAAATCAAGAGAACAACAACTCACAGATGTAAAAAAAACACTTAAATCTAAAGAAAACTTATATTTTAAAAGTGGCAAACCCTATCCCAATTCTCAGCTTCATTTGGAGATGTTACAATTAGGGACAAAAATAAACAACATCATTTCCCATAAAACTGAGCTAGCCCTGTTTAGACTTAAACACAAATACTGGGAACAAGGGGACAAAAGTGGGAAACTTCTCTCTTACTAACTCAAAGAACAACAAATTGAACATCACATCACAAGTCTCAAGGATTTGCAAGGCAAAATTTACACTGATAATCCCACTATAAATCTCATTATGAGATCCTTTTATCAGAAATTATACTCAAATGCAAATTCCTCACAATCTCTACATATACAGCAATTCCTAAATAGCTTACATCTGTTATACCTTTACAACTCTGAAAAAATAAAATTAGACAAACCCTTTACTCTCCAGAAAATTCAGAAAGCGTTATCCTCCCTAAAATCAGGTAAATCCCTGGGAGGAGATTGATTCCCCATAGACTTTTACAAATTGCTTTTGGATACTCTTTGCCCCCTACTTTTTAGTGTTTTTCTGGAAGCCACTAAGAAAGGCAAACTTCCTCCTACTATTGCCAAAGCAATTATTACTCTAATTCCCAAAAAAGATAAGGACCCCTTCCTCCCTGCTAGCTATAGCCCAATTTCACTGCTTAATACTAATGGGAAAATATTAGCTAATCCTCTTGCTTCTTGTCTAGAGCCTCTACTTCCTAAACTAATTCACTGTTCACAAGCTGGTTTCATTAAGAATAGTTCAGAAAAATTGTAAAATAAATTACTTCACTACCATGGGAAATGGATTTTTTTGTCTTTCTCTGTTCCTTCTGAAGGACATCACATGTGTTCTCAGTTGTAGTGTGGGGGGGACATAATACTCCACTCAAGCTGTTACTCTTCAAAGCTTTATTAAAATTCCTTTTAATTGCTCTGACATTTCGTACGCTATGTGCTTTTTCAAAGGGCTTCTTTTTTATTTCTCTACAAAGAAATACCATATATTTTTAATTATTTATCTTGTTATTTAACATTCAGTTTTGATTGTCAGTTTTTACAATCATATCAATTATATACACTTACCACTATAATTTTTTAACACTATTGAAGCTTTCTATGCATATTCTATCTTTTTTCTATAAAAATGATACTTTGTGAAAAAACATTTATCAAAAGAGCTACATTCTGCCTTCCCAGCCTCAAATTACTACTGCTGTAAGATTGTTCCACTTTTTCACTCAGCATTCTGGAACCCCTCACCTCATTATCCTATTGATGCAATTTCTCATTCAACATGCTAATATTCCCTCTAGTATGCTTGCTTTGTCTCCCCTGTTCCTTTATTTTGGTTCAATACACCACTTGGTAGTTTATTAAAGTAATTGATTGATTTATTTGAATGTTCATATCTTAATTTAAAAGTTGGTGAGCTTGTTTATCTTCTAAATTGGCTGGTTCTTTGGTACCTTCCATTGTTTCTCAGCTATCTGAACAATACAGAGTTTAAAGATATGTGTGTGAAATAGTTCTTATAACCCCCTTATGCTTCCTGTTATTATTTTCTTTTTTTAATTCATTAGAACATCATAAACCTTATTTTGCCTTTCTTTGAAGTCTTGTACAGTTCAAAGAAGCTACAGTACAGAAGTAAAAATAAAAACACAATAGCATTTTAACAAAAATCAAGGGGACAGCAAGATATAGCTAAGGTGCTTTAAAAATTTCAAAAATTCAAAGAAAGGCAACATAAAGTTTATGATGTTCTAAAGAAATAAAAAAGAAAAAAATAATAACAGGAAGCATAAAGGGGTTATACAAATTGAATAACACACACGTATTTAAACTCTGTATTGTTCATATAGGTGAGAAACAATGGAAGGTATCAAAGAACCAGCCAATTTAGAAGGCAAACAAGCTCACCAACTTTTAAATTAAGGTATGAGCGATCAAATAAATAAATCAATTACTTTAATAAACTACCAAGTGGTGTATTGAACCAAAAGAAAGGAACAAGAGAGACAAAGCAAGCACACTAGAGGGAATATCAGCATGGCGAATGAGAAATTACATCAATAGGATAATGAGGTGAGGGGTTCCAGAATGCTGAGTGAAAAACTGGAACAGGCTTACAGCAGTAGTAATTTGATGCAGGGAAGGCAGAATGTAGCTCTTTTGATGAAAAATGTTTTTTCCACAAAGCATGATTTTTATAGAAAAAAGAATATGCATAGAAAGCTTCAATAGTGTTAAGAAATTATAGTGGTAAGTGTATATAATTGATATGATTATAAAAAACTGACAATCAAAACTGAATGTTAAATAATGATATAAATAATTAAAAAATATGGTATTTCTTTGTAGAGAAAAATAAAAAAGCCCTTTGAAAAAAAGCACATAACATTCATTAAGAATAGATCTGGCTCAGATCACCTACACTACCTGTTTAATTTAATACATAATGCCAAATTCCTTAAATCACCTGCTATCACTATAGCCATCGACTTTGAGAAGACTTTTGTGTCCAGATATTCAAAACTGTGCTCCGGGGCTAAAGTAGCACTGCCCAGCAGGCAAACATAGCCTGGAGCAAAAAGCAAGCCATATTCAAAAGGAATAGCCCAGAGCAAAACCTGCTGAATATAGCAAACAAAGGAAGTCGGGCAAACAGGACCAGGAGTGCAGGGCAAAAATAGCCCAGGAATAAGATAGCACTGAATATAGCAACAGGGAAGTGCACAGTGCCACTGCAGCCCATTAGACACTGAAGAAAGTTAGTGTTGCAGGTAGACAGCATTGTGTGCGACTGCACAGAGATGTCTCACATCCACTGCAAACAGCAATGTAAGCCACACACTGCAGAACTGTGCTATGCTGACATGTGGTTTGCCCATGCTAACCTGAGTACACAGTGCTAACGCATTAGCCCAGTGCAAGCTGAATAGCCCTGGGCAAATGGGAGCCATATTCAAAGATCCCATGCAATTAATCCTACTTAGGTAATCTGTGGGCAAACAGGTACATTTGCATCTCATTATCTGCTGCTTAGCAGTTAGTACCACACAGTTTGCCCTGTGCTACTGCATGGAGCACACAGCGCAACCTATTGGTCAGAATGGTAGTACAAGCTGGATGCAGCAAGCCAAGGCATGCCCACAGCATCCCCTGTTGGTCAGCAGGGAAGTACAGGCTGAAGCAGCAGGAACTGTGTGCGGGCAGGCACAAAAGAGCAGACATCCTGCCCATGCAGCACTGCAAGCTGTACAACACAAGGTATGAATATAGGGAGAGAGAGAGAGACACAGAGAGAGTGATACCTATGTATCACATAGCTACATATACAACTGATATACACACACACACAGGCATATATATATATATATATATATATATATATATATATATATATTTAGAGAGGGAGGGAGAGAGAGGGGGAGATAGTCACACACATGTCCACTGGCCATATGTGCCCTTATAGATGCCCCCCCAACAACATAGGCACCCTACGGCAGGTGTTGGTGGAACACAGTGGGGCGACCCACAAATGCATGGGACAAGCATAAGGCATGCCTGGTGGGGGTGGATGGACATATGCTGTAGACTACTAGGGTGTGCAGCATATCCATACAGTAGGGACCTGGGCAGACTGGCTGGTCCAGGCTGTCCCGCCCTGTTGTCATGGTCCCACTCCCTGTTGCCATGTGTGCCTGTTGCACACCCTGGTAGTCTTCCCCCCAGCATGTTTACCGACCCCGATCCCTTTACTTTCACGTATATCCCTGGTAATCTAGTGCCCCCCAGTATGTTTCCTGACCGTGATCCCCATATTTTCACATAGATCCCTGGTTATCTAATGGTGCCCCCCCAGCGTTTCCCAACTGCGATCCCCGTATTTGACACAGATCCCTGGTAGTCCCTAGCAGCCCCCTCAGCGCCACCCTCACACATCTTACCCAGCAGCCCGCGAATGGAGTCGGTGACCGACAGCCCTCCTCACACCACCACCGCGACGGCCACGACTGAGGAATGAACAAGCTGTACTGTTCAGTATAGCCTCGTTCATTCCTCAGTCGGCGGCCGGCCGTGGTGGTGTGAGGAGGGCTGAGCCGGTCACCGACTCCATTCATGGTTGCTGGGTGGGATGTGTGAGGTCGGCGCTTCTGGGGGGGCCACTAGACTACCAGGGATCTATGTCACAATACGGAGATCACGTTCAGGAAACGTACTGGGGAGGCACCACTAGACTACCAGGGATCTATGTCAGAATACGGGGATCGCGTTTGGGAAATGTACTTGTGTGGCACCACTAGACTACCAGGGATCCATGTCACAATACGGAGATCATGTTCAGGAAACGTACTGGGGGGGCACCACTAGACTACCAGGGATCTATGTCAGAATACGGGGATCGCGTTCGGAAAACGTATTTGGGAGGCACCACTAGACTACCAGGGATCTATGTCAGAATACAGGGGTTGCGTTCGGGAAACGTACTTGGGGGGCACCACTAGAATACCTGGGTTCTATGTTACAATACAGGGATCGCATTCGGGAAACATACCGGGGGGGCCACTAGACTACCAGGGATCTATGCGACAGTACGGGGATCGGGGTCAGGAAATGTGCTGGGGTGGGCACCACTAGACTACTAGGGTAATGATATTTGCTATGGGGAACAGGGGTCGGGATAGGTGCTGGAAGGGTACCTCTGCTATTAGCGCTGCCTTAAGAGCAGCTTTTCTTCGGCGGTAACTAGCGCTGCTCTACAGGTCACGCTAATGCCCTGTAGCGCGGCGCTCTGTTTTTGAATATGTCAGTGCACTGGCATTCAGGGACCCTCCCCTCTGTCCCACCCCCTGCTTTCATTTTGGTTTAGTAGCAGCGCTAACACCTAGCGCCGGTGCTAATGGTGCCTTTCAATATTGCAGTCTGGCGCAAGGTCGGTGCTAGTCCAGTGCAACGGCTTTGCACCCGGTGCTGAGCTCTGAATATCTATCCCTTGATTCCTTAAACTGGAATTATTTATATCAGGTTTTATCCCACCTTGGTTTTTCTTCAAACTTCTGTTCCTGGATTAAGTTACTATATACCTTGCCTCAGCAAAAATTTGCACTAATTCTACTCTCTCTCCATCTTTTCAACTTGCAAGAGGAACCAGACAGCGATATCCTTTATCATCATTATTGTTCATCTTAGCAATGGAACCCTTAACTGCTAGCTTATGTCAGGCTAGCTACACTAAAGGTATCCTGATTGATAACTCTAGATACATATCCCTATCTTATGTGCACAATCTTTTAATCTTGCTTGAAAACATACAGTAAGTGAGGCTGGACCCCTCCTTAATCAGGTTACTCAAGAAATTTATTGAGATTTCTGATCTCGCTTTGAACTATGGGAAATCTGAAACTCTCCATCTCAATGATCTATACAAGTCTCTCATGAATCTACCTCTTGGATTTCGGTGGGCTCCACATGGTATTTTGTATTTAGGCATAAAGGTTACTTGCAACTTAGAAAAAAATTGGGGCACAAATTTCAATCCTTTATTTATTTATTTGCTTTTGGTAACCTGGTAAGTGCACTAGACAGAACTGTCCATTTTCAGGCATGACCCAGGAGAGTACAAATCAAGGAACAGGTAAAAAAACAAATACATATACAGTGTTGCACATTAGGAGATTTTATACAGAGGTGCAAGTTACATAGTACATAGAGGAGGTACATATCACACAGTATAATAGGAACAAAACAGACAAAAAGGCACAATTTACTGTTAATAATGTACAAAACATGACAGTGCTGTTGATAAGTCAGCAAGGAGAAAATTCTCAGGCAGAGACAGGGAAAAATGTGCGTAGCTGCAGCTGAGGAAGAGTGGGCATGGGAGGAGTCAAGAGGCCACAGGGAAATCTAAATGCAGGACAATGATAGATTTGCATGACTCATGAAGCTAGGGGCATTTGCAAATGTCAAGAGAGGTGAGGTAATTGGAAAGGCCTTTCTTGAAAGTGGGGTGGGATTTGGAGTGCCTAAGATCAGGTGGGAGAGAGTTCCAAAATGTGGGGTCATAGAAGGAGAAGGTAAGCTCACCCATCCTGATAGAGCATTTTGGGACAGATAACAGAGCTAAAGACGTGGAACGGAGGGAATGTTGGCAGTCCATGGGGGTGAGCATGGCAGCGAGTGTGAGGGGAAAGAAAAATAAATAATGTTGTCAGTCAGACAACCTAATGAATAAGCCCAACATGAGAAAGGAGACAACCAGTGGAGGTCAGAGTAGAGAGTACAGTGGTGCTTAAGATGAGGAGCAGATAGCACAAATCTACAAACATTGTTGTAGGCAACGTCCCACATTTGCAAGATGCTTACCTGTTCCATGGCAAAGACAGGCAGAGCGTAGCAGAGTCCACAGAGGAGAAGGCCTTGGGTGACAGAGATCCTGGCGGCAAGGGTCAGAAACTGATGGACTCAGTAAGCCAGTCCAGTTTTAGTATTGACAGATTTGCAGACAGCTTTGACATGCAGAGAGAAGTTAAGAGATGGATCCAGCGTGACTCCTAGGTATTTGAAGGACTGAGTTAATTCCACAAGGGAGCCATCAAGATAAGACACCTGGAGAGATGGAGTTGAAGTGACAGATTTCCTTTGTGACCCAAAGAGTATAGCCTGGGTCTTGGCAGCATTTAGCACCAGGCAGTGGGACATAAGCCAAGTTTGGATACGTTGAAAATCAGAGGAGAGGTGGGAGTTAATTTCATTGATAGAGCTGGAAGAGACATAGAGAACCAAGTACTCAGCATAGAGTAAGGATAGACTGTGGGAGGACACCGAAGGTAGGTTATTGACGAACAAAGAAAAAAGCAGGGGCTCAAGTATGGAACCTTGTGGGATGCCCGAATGAAGAAGGGCAGGGGCAGAGAGAACTTTATGACAGGAGACAGACTGGGAGTGGCTCCTCAGATAGCTGGCAAACCAGGCAAGTGTGGATTGGGAGGTGCCAACAGAACCTAGTTGATGCAGGAGCAGGTTGTGGTTAACCGAGTCAAACACCTTCGATATGTCAATAAAAATAGCCCCAGTAAGCTGGCCTTGGTCCATAGTAGATTTGATGTCACTGGTGAATTGCACTAGGACTGTCGTGGTGCTGTGGTTTGGCCTAAAGCCATGCTGAGCAGGAGATTGCAGGTTAAAGTTGGCAATAAAGTTAGACACCTGGAGATGGATAAGCTTCTCCAGGAGTTTACTGAGGGTTGGCAGGAGGGCAATAGGATTGTAGTGTGTTAGGTTTTTTGTAGCCAGCATTAAGACTACCTTAGAAAGACGGAAACTTCTTAAACTTTCTTTTATGGGGAAAATAGCTGTCATTAAGATGATCATCTCACCCGAGGTACTCTGTTTGTTCGCCAACATCCCTTTAGCCTCCCCTCTATTTTTCTATCCAAATTTGACAAACTAATTGGAAACTTTATTTGGGAAAGTAAGACACCTAAATTTAGTTGCATTAAACTTCGTGCACATTGGAAAAAGGGAGGGTTTGGTCTCCTCTGGTTCAAAGCATATCTATGAGCCTTCCAGACTTTGCAAACCACTAAATGATTTTGTAAACCATCTCCTCAAACTTCACTATGGGTTGTGAAGGAATCTGCATTATCTCCTGGTGGAATCCCTACATCCTTTATCTATAATGCTCTTCCCTCTAAGCTAAAATCTCACCCGACTGTCTTGTCTTCCCTTCTTTATTGAAAACTAATACATAAATATTTAAAATCTAATCCCACTCCATTCTTATATGCCCCCCCTTGGGGTAACCCATTGTTATCTCTAGAGAAACAACCTATTTTCTGCCGCACTTGGAAGAACAAAGGCATATTCTTCTTGAAAGATATTCTTGAATGGAACTCTGTAAATTTAGAATCCTTCTCAAATCTGCAGTTAAAATGGGGTCGTCCAAAGCAGGATTTCTGGAAATATCTTCAACTTCAAGCTGTTTATAACTCCCTCTCTCATTATGTACATAAACACACCCTATTTGATCAATATATTTCACACTGGATTCACTTATCTGCAAACTGGAACAGCACTATTTATAAAGACATTATAGATAACTTACCTGACCAATCCCTACCTGCAAAAAATAAATGGAACGCTCTTCTTAACTATAACACAACTGGTGCACAGTGGCGTAACTGTTGGCACCTATCTCATTGTACATTTAAGAATGCTCGAAGCTCTCTAATACAAATTAAAATTTTACATTTATGGTACAGAACCCCTTCTGTGCTACAACATATGGGTCTATTAAACAATGCTAACTGTTGCCGCTGTAACTCACCCAATGCTTATTTACTCCATATACTATGGTCCTGTGTGCCTATTAACAAACTATAGCATAGAGTCCATTCATTTGCTACCAAAGTGATTAAGCAACAAATTACCCTTGACCCCAAATATTTCCTCCTAGGTATCCCTACCTCAAATAATGCTTCCCTATCTAATGCACATTTTAGGTGGCTGAATATTCCTCCTTGTTAAGCATCTCATTCTCATGAATTGGAAATCCCATTCTGTGTCTGTTTCAGATATTCATCAAAATCCTTCTCAATATGCTTCTCTGGACCGCCTATCCTGTGTCTCTTCTGACCAACTTAATGTATATGGTAGATGTTGGCAGTACTATTTCTCATACATGAATACCTCTGATAATTCTAGATTTTGACATACAAAATGCTTGCTTTTTCTCATCTATTGTTACCTTGTATGTATCGCACATATTTACACATGGCTAGACATCTCTATCTCTCTCTTCTTTTCTCTTTCTTTTCTTTATCTCTCTTATCCTTCTTTCTCTCACTCACTCACTGTTTCCTGTTCTCTACTATACAGTACACGTATTTGCACCTTCTTATATAACATACTATATATGAGTATATATATGTTACTTGTTATATATAGTGTTAAGAGACAGAGAAAGTGAAAGGCAGCAACTGTAAATGTAACAAGAGGGAGCAGCAGCATGTAGCAAGCAGTACCACTCAGCAGACAAAACAAACATTGAGGACTTTTTTTAAATAAATTTACATTTCCATTCAGAGGTAAAGCAAAAATATATTAAGAAATGTATCTTTTCAACATTTTTCTTTTTTAAGAGAAATGAAATATTGTGTAATAGTGATAATGCACTCCAGAGGTGTGCATCATGAGGAATAATGTCACTTCAGTTTCAACAGTGATGTTATCTGAGCACAACATTACTGCATGAAGGTCAGACACACTGTGATCATAAATGTTGTGTTTTATTTCCGTTTCAGGAATATTGATCAGGTGAAGCTCTTTCTTCAGTATGCTGATCTGGTGACTGTAGTCCATGCATTTTTTTTGCATCCCATGTAGACTACTGTAACACACTTCATTGTGGGCATTCTGGAGGTTTGAATCATCGTTTACAGCTACGGAAGTGTGCATCAGCTTGGCTGATACATGGTAGAAGCATTTTCAATCATATCACACCAGTGCTGCATGAACTGCACTGACTACAACTTAGATGATGCATCACCTTCAATACTGGCTTGATATACTGGCCCAGTGACTCCGAGGGTGAGATGCTTAGCACCTTAACTCTCCCACACTGACAACCAGAGTTCAGGAATGAGCTTGGGTCACCAGGGGTTGGCCAGGGGGGAAGAATGGAGCAGCATTCAGTGTCCATCAGGCAGCTCTCCTGTGTTGGATTGGGGATGTTGGTCTTCCCAGTTCTTTGCTACCATCAAATGGAGGCTCTGTGGTAGTGCCACACATATAGGGGACCAGGCAATAGCCTAGGTTGTGTGGAAATGGGCTTTCAGTTCTGGTATGCGCATGTGTTTTCACACCCCTATGCGACCAAGCTTGCTGAGACTCTGGGGAGAGTTGATGAGAAAAGTGGGGGAAAAATGACAGGCACAACAAGAGCATATAACACCCACTGGGCACACCTCAACCCGCCACGTTACCAGGCAGCCCACAACCATGAAACTGGATAATGTGCTTGGGGGGGATGGACCTTCCTGCCCTGACCCCACCATGGTGGATAATCTGGGGGGGTGCCCTCACTGCTGGGGTCCTGGGGCAATGATGGACCGTGTTTGTGTGGAGGGGAGTGGCAGTCAGCAGAAGGGAGCCTCTCTTGCTGTGTCCCCAGGGGGCAAAAATAAAGTATGGGAGAAAATATTGCCTAGATAGCTTTCAAAGCCCTTTATTGCATAGGTTCTAACTGCATAAAAAACCTCCTAACCCCTTACACTCTGATCCCATCACTCTGATGTGCAGGGAAGAATCTGCTAGTTGTTTCACAGGCTCATTTGAAGTCCTCAGGAGATAGGACTTTTTATATGCCAGCCTCACATATGTAGAACACTTTGCCAACATCTGCTCTCCTCTGCTGAATGTTTTAAAGGGATTTTGAAGAAATACCTCTTTTCCTTAGCATTTGAGGGTTCATTTTAATAATTTATTCTGGTTAATGTATATGGTGGGGTGCTGACTTGCCTTAATTTATGTATCTTATTGCTATTGTAAATGGGTAATTGTTTTGATTTTAATGTACTATATGTAAAGCACTTTGAGCCTTTGGGATGAGGTGCTGTATGAAATAAAATTTGCATCCTTTTTGCTTGCTTACACTTCTTGGGTTTTGTATGCACTTGGCCTGCAGCCTCATGCCAAATCACCAGAGGCATGATGTTATCTCTGCATGACATACACCTCCATCATGCATCTTTATTTTCAATTTCTTTTTATGCCCCCATCTCATGGCACCATTGGTATCCTCAGGCTTGGCGGGCAGCACCCGAGGCCCCCCCCAGACAGGGTCACTCACCATCATGGAGCTCTGACTATGCCCCACAGGTGGGGTCAGAGTGGGGTCAGTTTCCAGAAATCTGACATTTGATCAGGTGAGTGCCTCAATCTGGTGTGTGATGGAAGCCTCAGGAGCTCCAGTGAGCCATCACCATGGAGGTTCTGGGGCCATTTTCCATAGTTTCTTCCATCCACTAGGGACATTGCATGTGAGGAAATCAGTGAAGCCCACACATGCCCCAGCCCACCTCCACCTGCAATGTCAGTGATGTCTCTGCCCTCCCCTCAACCTGTCAGCCACACTACCACCTACGGTCATACAGGTGGCAGTATTACGACTGTGGATGGAACCCTCCCTCCCCCAGAAGAGGTGAGTGTCCTCCTTCCTCTGGCTTGCCCCTGACTACTGGAGCTCGTTCCTGAACTCTGATCACCAGTGTTGGGAGTGGTAGTGCTACCGCTATGTTGATTAGCCAGTCTCTGTCATGCATTATTGCTGAACTGTACCTTCTCATTCGGAAATCCAGCAAAACTAAATTAATAAATGCCTTTTCACCTTTTTTCATTTTGTAAAGAAAAACAAGTCATAATATAATAGTAATAATGCACTCTGGAGGTGTGTGTTGTGTGAAATAATATCACTTTTCTGATGCTGTATGCACCAAGCCTGCGACTTTATGCTCTCTCACCCAAGGTGTGACATTATTCCAGCAAGACACACACCTCTGGAGTGTATTATTGCTTAAACGTGTATGTTTGGTTTCAGGTTTTATACATGGCAATTAGGAACTGATATTATCTAGCTAGTCAGTCCACTGCTCTACATACTTATGAGGGATTCTATTTGAGGCTTGGATAATGTTTTATTTCTGGGTCAAGGGTTTTTCGTTTTGTTTTGGAACAGTTAAACCTGTGTGTGGTATTGTTATTGCACATTAAAAAGTTCGAGGGGCTCAATGTCTTGATATTGAACATAGTGGGGTTTTTTTTCCAAGTGGAGTGTGTAATCCCTGTGGGATTACTGTTTGGTTTTACTGGTCCCCCTTTGCTTTACATTTTTTGAGTTCATGAAGCCCTGGTGATAAATAAGAGGAACATAGGAAAATGGTGGCAGAGGGATCATAGGAGTCAGCAGTGCTAATGTTTTTACAAGAGGGGTGACTCAGAAGCTAATGTAGTTGGGATGACTCTCCTGCCTAGGGTATAGCAATGTCCCCAGTTCCAGCTTAGCCTGGAGTCCTTTTCTGGAACTGTAACAAAAGTGTTGCCCAGCCTGAAGATGTGGGAGAGCTGTGGCTGTTACTAAGTGGATAATGAGGCAACTCAGGCTCGAAGTGAGGCAGTTCTTGGGGTTCATCATACAGTTCACCCTTTCATAATGACTGTCTTCATAGGCATCTGAAGTCCATGGCAAGTTTCAGGGAGTAATTCCTGTTCCAATATTCTGATGTTATCATCTGGGACCTGAAAAGGAGGAAAGAGAAGAGTTGCTTCTGTCTGGAGAGTAATCCAGAGTATGGCTGCATGCTCTCACTGTGCAAATCCCTAAGGTACTGGAGTGCCACTACAACAGTGTGGAGCACCTGATGGAGAGTAGCTGTGCTACAATGAGTATGATTTCAGTCATTCCAGGGAGGGAAGACTATGAGAGAGCCAGATATTCAAAACTTTGCCCTGGTGCTAAATCAGCACTGCCCGGCTAGCTAAATTAGCCCAGAACCAATAGCCTGCTATAGTCAAAAGGGAGAGCCCTGGTGCAAAACCTGCTGAATATAGCATTCAATGGAAGCCGGGCAAACTGGGCTGGAAGTGCAGTGCAAAAATAGCCCAGGAAAAAAAGACAGCTCTGAATATAGCACCCAGGGAAGTGCAAACCACATCAGCAGCCCTGTGCACAGTGACATGAAGGAAGGTAAATGTAAACTATGTGGCCAGTGTGCATACTAGCAAAGGAGTGGATTCAATAAAGTTGCAAGCACCAGCACATGTGAAATTCTGCAGAAATGTACCATGTTTCTGAATCCTTTGTGGGGCGCAGACATATTTGTGCAGGTTTTGTGCAGAGCTAAGACGTTTTCCTGGAGCTATCGAGTTTGCCCAGGGCAAAATTTTGCTATATTCAAAACTGACATGCAAATGAGCCTACTTAGGCAGTCTGTGGGCAAACATCCAGATTAACATCTCATTATGTCCTGATTTGCATGCAGTTTGCCCAGCGTTATTGCAGGGTCCCATAGCTCCACCTGTAGATCAGTCTGGAAGTACAGGGGATGGATAGGTTTGCCCACAGCTCCACCTGTAGGTCGGTCTGGAAGTGCATGGTGGTAGCTGCAGGCTATATTTGTAAAGAACTGCATAAAATATTGTGCCCCAGGGGACTACACAGTACAGGCACAGGTGGTGGTGGTGCATGCAATAGTCACACTGTAGCCCCTGCTACAGTGCTCAGCAGACACTACAGTAACAAAGGGGCCAGTAGTGTGAGGGACACAGCAAAGCCTATGGTGGTGTAGGGCATCAATGACTGCTGCACTTTGCATAGTGACAGGCCCATCTTGCAGGTGTGTACTGACAGTGGACATTACTGTTATGCTGTTGTGCAACCCACAGATGCTGTACCACTGGCATGAGATACTCACAGTGACATATACATGGCTGACAGTGTGTGCTGTGATGTCAGTACAGATGTGTGGTATGTGGCTGGGGGGCATATACCATCAAACAGGCACACTGGTGTTGGGGTATTCCCTACACTGGACCATTTGCACTGCATGGATTGTCCCAGCCTTGTGGCAGCACCCAGTATGTAGTGTAGCCTGGCCACATGTACACCCTCCCCCTCAACACCCTCCATACCCCCAGTGCTGCATGTATGTGCTGGATTCTCTTGGTGTCCACCAAAGGGTGGTCTGCAGGTGTGTACTGTATGGACACACTGCCATGGTGTCCACTGGGTGCCAGGTCACCACTTAATACCTGGCATGGTTGGGACCAGTGGCAGATAATGGCAACATAGGAGGTGCCATCCATGTGCAGCATGTTTCTTCTATGGCTTCTTTCTTTGTTTAATCTTTACTGGTTAGGGTCAATAAATCACCACTGGCAGACCCTCACAAACTCCAAAATTCACACTTGAGAATTACAGAGTTCCATAAACAATGGTTCTATGTGACACAAAGTCACACAAAGCCACGCAAAACTGCACAATGCCACAAAGTTGCGCAAAGCTGGTTTGCCCAGAGTTATGACTACTTTTCCTGGGTAGTAATTTGCACCATGCAAAGTGTCATGCTAAGTCACACAAAAACACTGTATTCATATACACGCCCCCTATTTTTGCCCCTTGCATGCATTATACTTTTGCCCAGTGCTAATGCAGTTTGCCCGCACTATTTGTCCTTCTGAAAATAGCAGACCTGAGCAAACCCAGCGCAAACCAAGCACAAATGGCTTGCGCCCAGCACAAAGTTTTGAATATCTGGCTCCTGGAGTTTTGTATACTCTTAGAAGAAGTGGTAAGTAAACAAAAAGCAAGGTTGTGGGTTATAGCACTATTATAAAATGCTGCAAATGACGCAAGGTTGAATCTTCAAGTGAAGGGGAATTTTCAAATGGGACTTACAGTGTATATCAGTGCTCCAAAGAGGGGAGAACATTCTAAGGAATTTTAACCCTGGCATAAAGTGAACTACACAATCAATGCAGTGACCATGCCAAGCCATTACAAAGCACTCCCCCTGTGCTATTATGTTCATGGATAAACCTTAGTTGTTCATTGTTAGATAATGGATGCTAGACTATAGTTTCAGTGACCTTTTTAATTTATGGTTGGGTTTTAACCATGACTGTCTATGGACAACTGAAAACAAGTTACTTTGGTCAGTCTTTCAGAATTATTTATGTTTGTAATGTTCATCCATGATGCCCATGGTTGTTTATTTCAAAATTCTCTTACTTTTCAATACAGGTAATATTCCTAACCGTATTATGTCACTGACATGCACAATGGAGTTGAATGGTGTTAACCTTGTAGCATTTTACTATGTGTGAACATCACAGAGGGGGTTTGGATGAACCTAATGGTAGAACTTATTAGGGCACCCCACATACTTTTAGACAGTCAGATTTTTGACAAAGGGAGAGTTATGAAATTTGTTTATTTATTTATTAAATTTTGGTGACCGGGTAGGCCCACTGAGCCCCGAAGGTCCCTTTTTCAGGGGCGACCCAGGATAACAATACAAGTTATAAGAATGAACAAGGACATAAGGAACATTTGAGGCATTGTGAGTTACATCATGAGGTGGTTACAGTAAAGAAATAGACTCCATATCTTCATATATGTGTCCTAGTACCCCGTGCTATGTGTGACAGATGTTCAAAGTTTGCCAACTTCCCCAGAGAAGCTGCCACTGTTCTATGGAAGGTGTTTCCATGAAGTTCCCTTTCTGTCAGAGTAGGCAATTGGCTTCGAGGTAGGCTGCCAGATACCAATGCAGGTGGGAGTTGGCAATCCAGTAGTTCATTGCTGAACTGTCAAATGTCATTTTTTCTCCTACAACCCACCTCTATTTTTTTTTCTTACATATATATCCCTTATTTTCCCCTTCCCTCTCCACTAACTTTGATATTTTTTCTTTTAGATAATTCCTGAAGAAGACCTATGGTTGAAATGACAGTTCTAACTCTATTTTATATTTTCAGCATGCATTTAATATTATAGTTTTCTTTTCTTCTCTGGTGAGATACCCATCAGCCAGAAAAAATGGGTGGTAGGCAAAAGTATCTTAAAATTTGAGCACATGAGGACATGACCTCATTCCAAAAAATCTGGATGAGTGTGCACATCCACAGTAAGTGGGTTAGGTTGCCTTCCTGTGAGTTGCATCTTCAGCAGGTATCATTTGGAATCAGTTTCATTGCTTCAATGGATGGAGTGGTGTGGTACCATATGCTAAGGATTTTATTTTGTATGAGCATAGCCCTGCTGTCAGCACAGGCCCCATGAGCTAATTTCCAGCACTAGAACCATTGTTCTGTAGTTATTTAAATCCCTATTTGAGTTTCCCATTTAGTCCTGGCATTTTGAGATTGGTTCAGGAGTTCTACTTGTATTCTCTTATAAATGGCCCTCTCTTTAGGCAGAGCCATCCCAACACTGGGAATGGATTGTAGGGGGATAAGGCCCTCTGGCCTCTCTCATGAAATGTGAAAAGGCATTTCTAATTTGGAGGAACCTCCAGAAATCACTGCAGGGTAGGTGATACCTTTCTTTGAGGGCTCGGAAGGAGTAAATCTGATAACTACCTGGCATGAGAAGATCCTGAATCTTTTCAAATTTTGCACTCTTTACCATGACATTGTTTGGTTTCTGACATTTATAAGAAGAAAGTGTGTGTGATTCTTGAGATTTTTTATCATGTTGCAAAGAGTTTTAAAGGCTTGCGGAGAGTCCTTGATGGTGTAGGGATCTGAGTTTTCCCTGAGGGTGTATTAAATAAAAAAGTACCAGATGGCACACTTCTTGTTCATGTAATTTCCATTCATATCCACTGTGGCACAAGTGGAGAGAGCAGGGAGAACCATTGGAGAGTCTGAGCCCCTGGATGGGTCATGCAGTATGCCAGAAACCAGGGTACCTCCACTCGCCACCTTACAGTGTATGCCTAATTTGGTCAGCAAACAACCAGTTTTGAGAGACTGGGATCAAAATATGAGAGAGGTGGTGTAGGGAGCTTTGTGGTTTAAACCATTTTGGGTGCCACAATTTTGCCCACCATAGAGAGATTTAGATGGCACCATCAACTGAATTCTGTTTTAAATTTGGCCACTAAAATACAACCAACAGCTTAATTTGTTTCTGTAAATCAGTTTACATCTGTACACATATTCCCTTTCCCTTGGCCCTGGGTCATACCTGGAAACAAGCCATGGCTCAGTGTGCCTCTCCCAGTCATAAACATTTAAATAAAAATAAATAAATAAATAAAAAGATTGACTGTAGCCCATTGCTGGTTATAGATGAATACCCATATATGGGATTCCTTGAGGTACCCACTTCAGTCCCAGAGAGGGGAATGGAGCACTACTGTAGGTCTTATGTAGGGGAAGAAACATGGCTTTGCTGGGGTTCACTTTCAGCCCTGAGATATAGGAAAACTGTTGAATATCACCTAAGAGAGGAGATATGGTATGGGGAACATTTCCAGTCAGCACAAGAAGATTGTCTGCATATAGTAGCATTTTGTATTGTCTATCACCTAGAGAAACACATGTAATAGCCTCCTTTTTTCTTAGGGATATAGCCAGGGCTCAAAGGTTACACAGAAGGAAGTGGGGTGGGGAGAGGGGACTACCATGTCTTGTGCCTTTCTGGAATGGAAACAGAGATAACAGGTTGGAGTTCATCAGTAGTGTAGCCATAGGGGCCTGGTACAAGGTGTGAATCCACAAAGGAAAGTTTTCACAAAACCCTTCTGAGTCAGTACACTGAGGGGGTAGCCCCACTCCACAGAGTCAAAGTCTTTCTCAAGGTCTGTAGCTATAGTTGCTGCTTGAGTGGGGCTACCTCTGACATGGGAGACCAAGGTGACCAGGGATCTGGGATGGTGAGAATTTCATTCTCCTTCTGATAAAACCCACTTGGGAAGGATGAATCAGTGTCAATAAGAATGAGCCCTGTAGGTTAGCTAGTGCCTTGGTCAGAACCTTGGTGCCAGCATTGACAAGGGATTTGAATCTGTTCTGTGCTGCATTGCTGGGTTCTTTGTCCTTCTTGGGAAGGACAGTGATAACAGCATCATCGATGGCTGTGGGAGGTAAGATATTTGCTTGGTCTCCAAGTAGACTTTGTAGAGAGCTAGACATACCTGGTCACCCAGGAGCTGGAGGAAATCAGCTCTGAAGCCATCCTCACCTGAGGCTTTTTATCATTGAGCTGGGCCAGCTCCTTATGTACTTCTAAAATGGATAGGGGGGCCTCTGGAGTCTCAGCCAAGTCCCTATTCAATTGTGGTAGCATGATGCCATCTGGAATAGTGTCAGTCTCAGGGTCTGCTGTAGGCATAGGAGAGACTTTGAGATTTGCATAAAAGGAATGCATAACATCACTAATCTCAGTGGCTTTGTTAACCAATTATCCAGTTATGTCCGTAAGGGTGGCAAGGTGTTTCTCTGCTACTACTAATGGAGGCAGAATGCCAGGACTTGGCCTGCTCACTCCCCCCCCACCACTACTTACTGTAAATAGTAGTCGAATACTGGACAGTTTAGCCCCTTACAAGTGAGAAGCACATTAAAATGGATTTGTATTCCTAGCAGCTCTTCCTTGGTCTCTTGTTGTGGGATCCCTCCAGGGTTAGGGTTTAGCCAGTTTTTGAGAGTTTGCAGGGAGCACTAGGGTCTTTGAATTACTGCTCCCTGGCCCTACATCTGCATGTGGCAAATGCCATTATCTGACCTCATATGTACACTTTAACAGCTTCCCATAACATTTTAGAAGAGGTGTCTCTAACATCATTAAGTATAAAGTAGTCTGCTATCCTTTACAGAAATAAATAATATGAAAGTTTTGCATGCTACACACATAAAACTACCCACGTGGCATGCTTGCTGCAAGCATAATTTTTATGTTAAATTGGTACCGGCTGCATGCATGTGGCATGCATACATCAAGCAAGTGTGGCAAGCATGCTTTTTATGTTAAATTGAAATAGATTGCATGCATGTGGCATGCATGCAAAAAGCAAGTGGTCACTGATAACTACACACATAAAAGTTAAGTAACTTGTTCAGGATCACACAGTTCATAAGTGGGGTTGATGAGATTCAAACCCATTGCAGTTCAGAGCCCTTAACCACGACAGTATACTGCCAGCATACATATGGCTATGGTACTTCAATATAAATCTGCACACATCTGCATGCATGTGGCATGCTTATAGCCACTGTTATACAGTACTTTTCAGTTTTCTTACCCCCTCATCTCAGCTGCACAGCTGAACCGTATCACACATATCATCAGAAACATGTGTTTCTTCCAACCTACCATACACACTTGCCCACAGAACTACTTAATCAGTTCTGTCTGAATCATATAGAAAGATAGACTTTGATGGCAGATAAGGACCACCTGGCCTATCTAGTCTGTCCAATTCCTTACCTATTGGATAAGCTTCAGATCCTAGTTAACCAACAGCCTACTTCCTCCTACTCCCCACAAGAATTGCCTTATGCCTGTCCAATGCAGTCTTGAATTCTCCCACTGTTTTAGACCACACAACATCCTCAGGAAGGCTGTTCCATGCATCCATCACCTTCGCTGCAAAAAAATATTTCCTCACATTGCCCCTGAACCATCCCCTCTCTATCTTCAAATTGTGCCCACTTGTTCTTGCACATCCCTTTTTCTGAAAGATGCTACCCTCTTGTAGTTTGTTGATTCCCTTGAGGTACTTGAAAGTTTCTATCATGTCCCTCCTCTCCCTCCTTTCCTCGAGGGTATACATATTAAGCTTCTTTAGCCTCTCTTCGTATGGTTTCTATTGCAGACTCTGCACTGTTTTAGTTGCCCTCTTCTGGACTGTTTGCATCTTGTCTATGTCCTTGCAGAGATGGGGTCTCCAGAACTGTATGCAGTACTCCAGATGGGTCTCACCAACTGTCTGTAAAGAGGGATAAGAACTTCCTGTTTTCTGCTGGTGTTGCCTCTCCCTATACATCCCAGTAACCCCCCAGCCCTCCTTACTGCCTTCTCACATTGCTTGTTTACCTTTAGGTCATCTGATATGACTACCTCCAGGTCTCTTTCCATTTTTGTTGCTGTTAATACCCCCTTCCCCACTGTGTACTCTTCCCCTAGGATTTTGTTTCTCATGTGCAATACTTTGCACTTCTGTATTCCAACTGTTTTCTCTCCATATTTTTGAATGCTTCCATGCAAACAGACTTTAAGGGGCAAAGACGAAAATAGAAATAACTTGGCACCCACCCACATGGCCATTTGCTTTCCCACCTCCACCTCCACATACACTATAGTGGGTGTGGCCACATTGTTACAAACAACCCTCCAAGTATAGGTATAAGTTGAGAGTCTTTTACCAGAGTACTAGGAAGCCAGAAGCAGGAATCTTTAAGAGATGATGTAGATGGGACAGAGTGCTGGGACATGCACCTTTGAAACTGAGTTAGTTTTTATTACTATTTTATACATTATCATGGAGAGTTGGAGATTAATAAGGCCACTGTTCAACTAACAAGGCCCTTGTTAGTCAAGCAGTGGCCTTCATTAATATCCAACTCACCATCACAATGTATAAAATAGTAATAAAAAATACCCTCATTCATTTCAATGGGACACACCCCTATACTCTACCTTGCCCTATGTCATAACATGCCTGAACACGGGGGTGTGGAGATCAACTTCACAGGGGGTGGGGGCATAAGCCTAACTATACTGGGGTTCCAATAGTCTGTGCATACCATATCGCTCAACTGCCCCTGATTGCAGGGACAGCCTTCATTTTACCCCTGAAAACTGCTCTACCCCACATCCAACACTCATGAAGAACATGCTGCTCACACAGAGGACAGCCTGTAAATTTAGACTTTATGACAGGGGCACCATTTCAGATTTCAATTGGGGGGGGCAACAACCAGTGGAGGCCAGCAGCCAGTTAGTCCCTATAATGCAAGCTCTGGAACCTCTGGAACATCTCTAAAAGATAAAACGTATTTGTCATGATTTAAAAGTGGTATGCAAACAGGAAAATTCAAACATATAAGATTCATCTGTCTATACCTGGAAGTAGTGCATCAGATTTGGGCCGAAACCCACCCAGTTACTAACCATCTTTTTTGTCATGGATGAAGTTCTGAATCCACACCAAAAAAAAAAAAACCTTGTCCCGATCTCACTCCCTGATTCCATTCCATTCAATACCTGTCCCATATGGGTTGTGAAGTCACCCAAAGGTGCATAAATGTGAAAGGCACATCAATATTTCAGTCCTTCTTCCTCCCCCAATCGCTCTATAAAAAAATTATTTACTTTTGCCTATCCAGCCATCTGACTGGAACCTGTGGCCTGGCCCAGTGTGCCACCAGCCCGGTTTTAAGTCCACTCCTTCTCTGTCCTTTTACCAGAAGCTGGATGCTGGAACCAACTGTCCTATGTCCCCATCATGGTCTGTGACCAAGTCACCTTACTGACTGCACCCACACAACCTGTGTTGTTTGCTTCTTGCTTGGCTGCTACTGTGGCTGCTGCCACACCACACTGATCAAGGTCTGTAAAGGCCACCACTAGCTTGCTACTGGGGGCCTGCACTTTTTTTATTGTGAGGCAAACCTTGTACTGTAGGTAGGCAGCCTAGTCATCGAGCTAGGTTCTAGTTCACCCCCTGCCCCTTCAGCCACCAAGGGAGTTGAAGACTCACTAAGAGTAGACCAACAAAGATATGCCACCACAACACTGCTATTGAGAGCTCAGTGCTCACAGACTCCTCCAAGCTGTAGTGTGTATTCTGTCTACTCTGTGGTGGAAAAAGACAGTGTTGCACTTGTGCAAATCACATGGTCCTGCTTAGGTGGTGCTCCCCATATCACATGTGACAGTGCCTCCACTAATAGATGGAGAGAGTGAACAACACAACAAAAACAACAAGTCAGAGCACACCCTGACCCCCTCCCCCCCCAAAAAAAAAGGGGTAAATGTAATAATAAACATATTTTTTTCATCCTGGATCGACAATTTTCTAATCTGATTTCAGAATGAGTGGGGGTCTCTTGGTATTCACCTCAGGGCCCTGCTGTGAAGTTGTCCAGCTACCAACATCAAGGTTGACACCCATCAGCTGGGTCCCTACTCTAAACTGCATCTGCCTCAGATGGCTTACTTTATATAGAGTGCATCAGCCTAAAATTTGCTTAATTAAGGTGTGGCCTCCAGCCAATGTGCAGATAACTGGTGGGGAGCTAGCTAAATGAGAGTGGAAAAGACAATACAGACACAGTTGAGTAAGGAGCACACCCGCAGCATGAGTGCAAACAGGCTAAGTGGGGGAGTTACTGTGCAAAAGATTAAATCCAAATGTAATGCCATTATTGCCATACCATAAGAACAACCTTGGCATAAATGCACATGGGGCAACTGGTCCTCTCTGCTCTACCTAAATGGCACCCTTGCTTTATGGTAAAAAATCATTCTCAGGTGCTACATTAATACATGTACAAGTAAATACAATGGTTTCCACTGTGTTCTGAGGCACTGTATCTCCATGTTTCAGAATGTGTCCCTATCATTGTGAGAGTTAGTGTTCCTCATTGTCCCTCATTTTGAGTGCCTGTGTCCCTCATTTCAGTGACAAAAAGCAAGGTATGGTGCATGCTTCCTAGGCCCTAATCAGCAAAAAGAGTGCTGAGCATGGCCATAGTGTATGTGCTCCATAAAGCATGGCAAAGGGAAAGTAAGGGAGCTGTAACAGTCATGGAGAAACATATATGTAGCACTAAATATGCAAAAGAGGATTTGCATAGCCCAAAACAAAAAAAAGGTCAGGCTTCACACCACAAAGGCCCATCTTCGCATATCTGGAATGGGAGGTGTTGGCTGACTATAAGGCATTTAATGCAGTAAGAAACAATACTTTACAAAAATGGCAATTTAAAATCAAGAGACATTAAACAATTTGTCACAGGATTTATTGGTCAGAATTAATGGGTTTGACCAATTTTAAAGGAAAAATCAATGGAAATGGTATTTTAATGGCTGTAACTACTAACAGTAGTATGAGAAATAGAAATGGGTGTGTTTGTTAAATGAGATTTGCACCAGTTTAGCTGATGCATGCATGGCAAGCATGCAACATGTGAACCTGATGTGATTTTTAGAAGATGTTTACACCAGCTTACCTGTTGCATACATGTCAAGCTTGCAACATGCAAACCTGAGGTGCTTTTTAGATCTGGCTCACTTAGGTTCATGTTGTGTATGCTAACCATATGCAAACATTGCACAATTAAGCATGTGGCATGCATTTTGCATATACATTACACAGCACACTTATATTTCTGGAAGGGATGATATCCTTTACCCAAATTTTGAAATGTAGGGTATGCCAGGAGGAGGGGAATCTAACCACTAAGATAGGGATCTTGATACTTCTGCTCCTCAGAGTAGAGAGGTGGGACATGGAGAGAGAGGTGTATGCTCCCAAAATAAAATTCTGAACCTGGGTCACATGCATGAGTCATGGAGCAGGATAGCAACTTGATCCTGCAGATCTGTGTCACCCAGATGCTTTTCATAGGTAATTCCAGAAAAATCCAAGGAATTTTGTTTAAATCACCTGTATTAAATGTCAAAATTTGGGAAAAACAATGTTCCAAAAATTGCCTCTAAATTCCATCCTAAAGTCAAAATATTTAGCCAGAAAGTCAATGTCTGGGAGAACTGAGTGAGAATCTGAGCAGGAAGACTGCAGGAGGAAAAGTGGAACCTTTAACTTCAAGCAACACCTTAGAGATTAATGCCCTCCTGCAGCAAATTCTTAAAGAAATGAATGTATTCAAAAGTTCTGTAACATCCCTTAAAGAGAAGGTCCAGGTGTTGCAGCATAAGGCCGGGGACACAGAGATCTATATTTTATATATCGATAATAAAGATACCCATCAAGAAGACCACCCACAGCAGCTGGAGTAGCTGGTAGCATTGTTCTGGGACAGAGCAGAGCATCTCCAAAAACCAAAGCCACAGAAACAACCTCAGGCTTATTGGTTTTCCTGAAGAAGCTGAGCAAAAAGATGTGGCTGGGTTTCTACATCAGAGACTCCAACATTTGCTAAGACACTCATGAAAGTCAGCCCTCAAGATAGATAGGGAACTCTGGACCCTGGGCCCAATCCCCAAACATGGAGACTGGCTCTGTCCTATTATTGCTCAGTTCTTAAGATTTCCTGACTAAGAGACAATCTTAGCTCTGGCAAGGGACAGGGTCCCACTCTTCTGGAAACGTCAGAGGATATACATATTTGCGGACTACTCCACAGAATTGACTCAGAAACAAAAAGGGTACTAGGAGGTTAAGAAAAATGTTTCAGGAGCTGGGGATTAGCAACAAACTCTAGTGCCAGCCAGACTGAGTACCAACTGGAACTGGACCCACCATATGCTCCAATCAGCTGATGAAGTGAGACACTACATTGCTAAAAACTGACCTCACCAGCTCTGTGCATTCCAGCAGAAAAGGAAGAACAGAGGACAGCAGGGATGAGCTGATTCAAGCAGGACAACCTGGTACAAGCAGCATCTGGACCCCAAATGGAGCAAGGGCACTGTTGACCCCATGGACCGGCAAACATCCAAAACCAAACACTCTAACAAGCATGGAAGAGGCAGGAAGCATTGTAGCAGAATGAACCAGAGGATGATGAACAGAGGCAGAAGCAGGGACTCAGGGAGACTGGTCCCCAGCTTGTACTCAGCCTGTGAGCCAGCACAAAAGCATTCCAAGAACCCTGCTGCCATACTTCTGACCACCCCATTCCCAGACTCCCAGAACAAGTGAAAAGTGACACTGAAGCAGAAGACATCAGTAAGTGAAGGGAAATCATGGGCAGAATAAGCAACAGCCACTCCGGGAGGTGCAGAGGAAAGCAGAAATGTAACCTATGACTGGCAGAATGGTGTCCTTTGTAAAGAGAGACTCATACATGATCTCTCTAGAACTCTCCCAGTTATGAATGGGCCCCATTTTATGCCTAAGGACTGTTCACAGGGCAATGCTTTCCACTGCAATCTCAATGGCCCATGGCTTGAACTGTTTTCTGTTGCTGTACTGGTGCACAAGGTATTTACAACTGGTCAGTTGGCCAGTGTACTTTAGTACTTGCACTTATTGTATGCTCTATAGCTCACCCTCCCCATTCCTCTTCCAGCCTCATCCACCCCTCTCCTCTTTCCCTTCCTCCCTTCACAGCTCAAAGGAAGATGAAGTCAAAGTCAGCATTAGAAATGCTTAATGACTGATTTTTGGCACAATGGTACTTCAACTGGCACTGTCACCTGCCGCTGTATTTGACAACTGTATGTAGGGCAAAGGTCCAAGATGTGGGGAGGTCATGAGGGAAATGGGTCATGGCTGGAACAGTGGATTTGGAGTTTCTCCTGTCCAGACACAGAATCACACAGTCTGCAGAGGCTCCGCCTCCCCTTTACACACTGATTGGGCCTGTGACGCAGGCCCTTTTCTTCCTCTTATCAACACATCTATACCTTTTCCATGCTAGGGTGTTTCCCAAAGTTAGCAACAAAGGCACTCCAGATCTCTCCTTCAGTGTAAGTCTGTGCACTGTCAAACATTCAAAAGTCAGGACTGTATGAATGAGTGAGGAGCCGAGAAGGGCATCTTAGCTGAGGAGACAAGGTTTTGGCAAAACCTTTTATATGTTTACCTGGCACACTGAGCCTGCCATCACCTTGCTAACCCATAGACAATCCCATGGTAGAAACTGGCGTTGCTGTACCCCACTCTCCATGCCATATGAGAAAATGGATTGTGGGAAAGATGCAGCTGGTGGAGGCAGACAGAGTGACTGGGAAGACTAACAGGAAGGGCTGGAGGGTGATCTACAGGACAGGGCATGCATGAAAGACATGAAGACAGTGAACGCAGAGCTCAGCGGCTCTGTCACTGGTCATTGACAGTTTGCACTGCAGCCTTCATTCCCTGTCATGTCCTTTCCTGATGAGCCTCACCACCCCCCTTATAGCAAAATTTGAAAGCCAGTTGACAGGACAACTTGTGTTTACAATGGTTCCCTGTCCAAGTTCCATAACATTCAAACACCACAAGATGGAGTACTACAATGGGATGTTGTCCCTCAGCTAACCCTTGAGACCCATGACCACAGTTGCACCCCCACCTCTCTGTATATCATGCCTGGGCTAAGAATTTTAAAGGATTCCTGCTCCATGAGGATCTCTAGAGTATTCCCAACCTGGACTTACCTGCAAATCATCCACTCCAGGTACTCTGGGACTGGCTTAGAGCCCCCCCCCCCCACTTACTGGACTATGGCCAGGGACAGGGTGGCAGTTGTATCAGTGTGTCTACCCACCCCCCTTCCTTTCCACTCAATGAGTCAGCAGCACCATTATTGTCCTCTCATCTTCATATGTAGCCTACATTTATTTATTATTTATTAAATTTTGGTGACCGGGTAGGCCCACTGAGCCCCGAAGGTCCCTTTTTCAGGGGCGACCTGGGATAACAATACAAGTCATAAAAATGAACAAGGACATAAGGAACATTTAAAGCATTGTGAGTTACATCTTGAGGTGGTTAGAGTAAAGAAAAATAGTGGATACAGGCATGGTTACAGGCATGGTAAAAGAAAAGCAGTGGATGCAGGCATGGGTACAGGCATGGTTATCATCATGACATGTAAGCAATTGGTAGTACTTTGCATATAGTTTATTCAGGGGTTACACGTGGCCTCTGGTGAGCAGTCTGTATAAGGCAGGTAGTAGGACGATTAAGCTAGGAGACGGGAGTTGAAGAGAAGGGGAGTACCTTAGGAGATTTAAGTGCCATGACAGTCGCATGCGCTTGAGGTCAGCAGATGGGACTTCAGACTGGTGCGGACGTTCATGAGTGAGGAGGAGGCCTGGACCTGGGGAGGGAGCTTGTTCCATTGACAGGCTGCTTGGGAGGAAAAGGATCTTCCGCCAGCGTTTATCCTTACCCTATGGACTTCTGATAGCATTCTATCTGAGGTCCTTAGGTTCCTGGGGTTGTGTTTGAGGGTTATGGTCCCAGCAATGCTTGGCAGAGCGTGGGGTTTGAGAAGCTTGTAGGCCTGGACAAGCAAGGGGTGTTGGAGGCAGGCGACCAATGTGGGCCAACGAAGACTGGCCAAAGTGTTACAGTGGTGACGTCTCGGGTGGTCTAAGTTTGTGAAATGAGCTATTTTATTATATAGGGTTTGCATCCTGGTAATCTCTTGTTTAGCCATGCCCTGTATAATAGGGGCTGCAAAGGTCAGGTTGGGTAGAAGGATGCTGGTAGCTATGGAAAGCCTGGCTTCAGGGATGAGTTGGTCCCTGAGTTGGTACAGGGTGCCAAGTTTCCGATGTAGGATCCTGATGACCTGGTCCACGTGTTCCTTGTATGTGATATTCTGATCCAGTGTGAGGCCTAAGTATTTAAGGAAGGGGACTATGTTAATGGCTTTACCAGAGAGTGAGGTTAAGGATAGGGATGAGGACCTGTCAAATCCCAGGGATCTTGGCCCGAATAGCATTGCCTTGGTCTTGTCGGCATTTAGTACCATTCTGTTCTTACATAGCTAAGTCTCTAGTGAAATGAGATCCTTTTGGAGTAGAGGGCCTAGGGCAACCACGTCATGCAGGGGTCGGAAGATGATAGTATCATCAGCATACTGCACAACCGAGCTCTCCCTGCAGTGGGTACGCAGGTCGTTGGTAACAAGGAAAACAGGAGGGGGCCTAGAATTGAGCCCTGAGGTACACCCTGGTTTAAGGGTAGTGGGTCAGACATGGTCCATTTCCATGAGACCCTCTGTGCCCTGCCTGATAAATAGCTCCCAAACCACTTCAGGGCATGATTGTCTAGGCCTATATTTTGCAGCTTCTGTAGCAACAAGTTGTGGTCGACGAGGTCGAATGCCTTGGATAAGTCTATAAAGACTGCACCAGTGGGTATCCCTTTGTCCATTGCCCTGAGAACTTCATCGGTGAAGTTAATGAGGGCAGTGTCAGTACCATGGTTTGTTCTAAATCCATGTTGGGAGGGGGCAAGGAGCTGATGAGCTTCCAGGTAGTCCCTGAGTTGATTGTATGTGACTCTTTCTTGCATCTTAGCAAGTGAGCCTTATAAGCTATATTCACCAGTTACATATCCAGGCTTGTGTTTATTATGAGCACGGTTAAACCCATTCAGCTTGCTGAGGTTCTGTAATGCAAAAATCAGGTTACCTTTTGCTTGCATGTTTATTTTTGATAGCTGTGCATCTAGCCAAGTGTCTGTAACATTGAAAGAGTGTCGGCATACCCAGTTTCTAATTATGCCACACAGAGCCACTTACCAAAACTGCATCACTCTGCCTGCACTTTCAGAGACCTCCATGTAGCATCACCCTATTTTCTACATAGTGCTTACTTTTCTACACATCTGCAAAGTGTGTGCATTGAGAATCAAGACATTCCACCCCACTCCCCAAAAATGTAAACTCCTTAGCATTCTTAGTTAGGGTGGTCTCTTCAGTCCATACTGAAACAGTCATCTCTCCAATCCCACCCCCCCCATACTGCTAAGACTAAAGAGCAAGATAAAAATTCAAGACCTTTTGACCGCCTCTGCCTGGTTAGGTAGGTAATAATGCAAACCACAAACTCCACTCATTTATTTCTATGATCCTTAAAGTCATACGAACATATGAATTTGCCAGCAGAAACAGGCCTTATGGTCTATCAAGTTAGTCTGCTCAAATGTCCAAGCAAGAAGACAAAGTTACAAGCTCAGCTATTTAGACATGATTTTATAGAGCATAGAAATGAGAAATCTAACTTTCAGAGTACCTTTGCCTTGAGTGTGCCTTAATGTTGATGTTTTCTACACACCACCCAGTGATCAACTGCAAGTCAGCGATGACTCCCCACACCTGCTTTACACATTGGTTTCAAGCCGCAAATAAGCCATTCACTAAGTGACAGCAAAACACTCATTGTGTGACCTTGGGCAAATTACTTAGCCACCCACTGCTGTAGATGTTGTATATCAGCTAGGCTATCAGGAGGACCTGGAGAAAACTGGAATGATGGCAGTGCACCCGAACTGGAATGCATATTGGACTGGCTGAATTTCAGTTCTGACGCCATTCTGGATCCTGATATGAACACAGGTTCACATTTACTGTTCCTCCAAGTTTTGCAATGAGGCTCCTGTCTCCTACCTGATGGAATACACTCTGGGCCTCTATATCTTCCAACCCCCCAAGAACCTCTCCACTACTATCATAAACAAAATCATTCCCTCTTACTAAATATTAGCAAACTGTACTGTTCACATCATTACAGTTATACTAAGTAAATGATTACTTTGATCAAACAATCTTGCTTGCCAGCACTTCCATCCCTTCATTTCAAATAAATGCAACTCATCTCACAGTACATCCCTAACACATACACCGTGAAAGCAAACATTTGGCATTAACAAATGTTTGTTATAAGCAGCCTCAGTTGTGTCTCAGAGATTCCCAAACTGCACTTTCCACACGTAGAAAAGAGTGACTTTCTCAAATCTGCCCAGGCCAGAACCTAAATCTTTTCTGCTCTTTTTCTACTTCTGTTGTGTTCTCCTTTAGATACTTCTTACTTCTTTCTAACACGCAGCACTCAAGTTCATGCCCAACTTTTCTTATTCAGTTTCTTTCTGTTAGCCCCATGGCTGCTGTCTGTTGTTCTGTTCTACACAGCATGCATGTCTACTGTGTAGCCCGGCAGACCCTAGAGTAGCAGTAGCTCAAAGAAACAGCACTTACTGAGTGCACTGTGCTCAGCTCCATAGGGCTGCTGGGCTGTTCGCTGGCATTCAATTTGATCACTGGCTTCTGGGTTTTTATGCCACTACTCCCCAGCCTTGCATTCAGTTTGCATCCATACCTCCAGCTAGCGCACTGCAATAGGCTCATGTAATGGCCCTTCATTGGCCGTGCAGGTCACCTGACTCCTTCTCCCTAGTGGCATGAAGCTGGCTCTCATGCTGGCGCATGATTTAAAGAAACACAAATGCAGCAGCCTCTTCTTGTAGGCAGATCAGCAATGTTGCAGACCCAAACTGGCTCAGTAACCAAACACAAGCCGAACCATGATCGGCATCACATCAGCAGGTTAAGTCAAGTCAACCCAGTCTGGGGGAAGTGTTTGAATCTACAAAGGAGCTGGTTCACTTCTCCCCAGTATGATCAGTAACACAGTTTTACAGGATAATCACAAACTGCAGTGAGAAAGAAATAATGTGACATACTAGGAACTGAACCCAGGTCCTCGGAATACTGTACCAGTGCTCTAACCACTAAACTACAGGCTTACATGGTTGGACATGAGGTTCCTGGGCACACTTCTTTTCTCTGGTATTGCATATCCTGCAAGTAGGAATAATCAAGGTGACAGTGTGAGCTTGTAGCTCAGTGATTAGAGCAGTTAAATGGTATTCAGGGGGCTTGGGATCAATTCCCAGTAGGTCACGTTATTCCTTTCTCACTACAATTTGTGATTTCAATTGCTTAGCAGTGACTTATACTGCACCAAAAAACATCTAATTGTCACCTTTTACAGGATAGTAAAGAATGGCAATACAATCCAAATACACAATGAATTGCAGTGCTAAGCAGAGGGGTTGTGTGTGCCAGTCTCCATCATTATGCTCTATAGTGGCATGCTTTTGGTGATAGTAGGAAAAGGAAAGGGATCTTGTGGAGTGGAATTAGAGCTAGTGATTGGACACATTTACAGAACTGTTAAATGTTGAATCTGTTTCCAAAAAAACTGTAGATAGATAATAAATAATGTCAAAACTGGTCATTTACCATATGGCTGGTTGACAGCAGCTTCTTCTGCCATCCTATTCTCTACTCTGTTCCTGGCCCATGATCTGCTACCCTGCACATTGGTGATTGTGCGATAGAACTCTGGGTCCCTGTGGTGCCTGTCAACAAATCTTTTTTTTTTCAGTTGAGGATGAACTGTACAAGCCCTGTTGTCTTTGTCTTTGTCTTCCATTTCTGTTTTTTTCCCAGATGTCCTCCCAGTCATGAAACGGAAAGGCTGCAACATTAAACAACTTTCAAAACATTTAAAATTTCCAAAGTTACAAGCATGCACAGCAAAATTGTAATGAATGGGAATTTCTTTGCAATTTTTACATATTTTGACCTCAAATTTTCAGCATAGCCTTCTTTTGACCCCACCTCATGAACAAGGGTGGGAACATTTTTCAGATCCTTCCTGATAGGTGAATTCACCAACCGAGCATGAAATCACCTTTCAGGCAGGAGTTGGATAATATCAGTCATACTGTTCATGAGGTGGCGTCTTGAAAAGGCCATGTTTAAAGTTGATGTTAAGATGTCACAAAATGGGTGAATCATGCATAAAAGTTGAAACCCCCATTGAAAAACAATGAACTACTTTTACTTTAGTTTCTCATATTCAGTAGCCGGTTCCAGCAGCAAGACATTGTCTTCAATCAGAGTGTGGATCTCAAACCTTGGACCTATTCAGCTAAGTGAGGGTGTGTGAGGGTGTACTGGAGGTGTGTGAGGTGGTGGGTACTGAGTGGGAGGTGGGGTTGGGGGGTTGATTGGTGAGGGACTTTTTTTTTTGCAAGCTTAAATAAGAACATCAGGAATATGGGGAAGGGGGAGGGACTACTGGACTACCAGGGAATATCATTTTGACATGGGAATGGTGATTGGGGAATGGGAGAGGGGGAACCACTGGGCTACCAGGAAGTATAATTCTGACATAGAGATGGTGATGGGAGAATGGGGCAGGGTCCACTGGACTACCAGGAAATATAATTTTTACATGGGACAGCAATCAGAGAACAAGAGAGGGGGACGTACCACTGGACTTCCAGGTAATATAATTTTGACATGGGGATTGCAATTGGAGAATGGGGGAGAAGGGAGAGACCACTGGAATACCAGAGAATATAATTTTGACATGGGGACTGTGATCAGAGAATGGGAAGGGGGAATAACTGGACTACCAAGAAATATAATTTTAACATTGCGATGGTGATTGGAGAACAGGGGAGGGACCACTGTACTACCAGGGGCAGCGACTGGAGAATGAGGGAGCAGGTAGGGACCACTAGACTTCCAGGGACACATTATTTTACTTCAGGGGATTGAAATCAGTGGGTGGAAGTGCCACTAGACACCAGGAAGCTATGGCAGTTTGAACTGTCAAGGACCTTTACTGTTCACAGTCATTTCAGTTTGAACAGTAATGTTCAAACTGTAAAGAACTGCAAATAGTTATTTTCTTCCGATCAATTGATCCTTAGGTAAGCGAGTGACTGGCGATATGATTTTTGCCCAAAAATTACTTACTTGCCCTCAAAGTTTTTAAATAATAATACAATAATAGAACTAAGCATATGGCTGCAAGACCTAAATACAGGTCTTTGTCATTCCTTACCAAGTAGCGTTTCTTTAGAAATCAATTTTTAAAATAAAAAAAAAAAAAAACAGGATGGAGGACAGTACAGACATTTTTTCTGAGCACAAACAGTAAATCCTTAACAATTAACCATTTGAACAGTTTTCATTTACCTGCCTGTCTAGCAGTTATCATAAAAATAATTGTAATTAAAAAATGGTGAGATATCTTCTCACCACACTTTCAAAAGGCACACCCTTGGCACAGACCCCATCATCCCTGAAAATTTCAAGAAAAAATTTCATTCCATTTGGGCCATAGATTTTGGCTAAAAATCCCATGTTAACTACACATGCCGAATGTCAGACTATTTTGTCAAAAAATGGCAAAGTTATTAAGGTGCAAAATTTTGAATTTTACATAGAAGTACCGGTATGACTTTAACAATAGGGGTGCTACCATACCCCTATAATAAAAAATAAATAAGCATTATGCAATGGAAAGAAGTGGAATAAATGATTTATCTGCACAACTATAGCTTGATCTCAGGAACCTCCGGGGGTGTAGCTAGGGGGGTTTCCTGGGTGCTCAGAACCCCCCCGCAGACTGCGCACCCCCCCGCTTCCCCACTGTGCAACCTGGCGCCCCCCCTCATTTGTCCGCAGCCGTCAGATCATCTTGTTCCTCCTCCCCCCCCATCTGACCCTGAGGGACTCACCGGCATCTCTTTTCCGGGGGAGCGACCAGACCTCAGCAGGTGTCAGACCGGCATGAAACAGTTAAAGCCCCTCATCAGACTGGCGCAAGGCATGCGGGGAAGTCGAGCACCCTCAGTCAGCGACGCTCAGCTTGTAGGCATCAGGCCTCGGCCTGCCTCAGCTCTGCATCACGTGTGAGTGCAGCTTGGCAGTCACATGTAGGGGCGTAGCTAGGGGGGTTTCCTGGGTGCTCAGAACCCCCCTGCCGACCACGCACCCCCCCACTTCCCCACTGTGCAACCTGGCGCCCCCCCAATTTGCCCACAGCCATCAGATCATCTTGTTCCTCCTCTTCACCCCCATCTGACCCTGAGGGACTCACCAGCATCTCTTTTCTGGGGAGCGACTAGACCTCAG
Source organism: Neoceratodus forsteri (assembly GCA_016271365.2). Taxonomy (NCBI): domain Eukaryota; kingdom Metazoa; phylum Chordata; order Ceratodontiformes; family Ceratodontidae; genus Neoceratodus; species Neoceratodus forsteri. The sequence continues at coordinate 765,935,377 of CM057452.1, read as the reverse complement.
CAGGTGTCAGACCGGCACGAAACAGTTAAAGCCCCTCATCGGACTGGCGCAAGGCATGCGGGGAAGTCGAGCACCCTCAGTCACCGATGCTCGGCTTGTAGGCATCAGGCCTCGGCCAGCCTCGGCTCTGCATCACATGTGAGTGCAGCTTGACAGTCACATGATGCAGAGCCACCGCGTAGAAGCGCCAAAGAGTGCGACTTGAGCTCAACTCATTGGGAGACGGTCCGTTACAGTGTGAGGAGCGAGGCAGCTTTCCCACGGCGCCGTGTGCTAAAATAAAAATTCACACACTCAGACTGCACAGACCAGTGTATAGTTCCGAACCTGCCTGTGAATTACGCCACTTGACTGGGCACTGGGGGGGATCTTGATCAGAGGAGGATCATTCACAAATTTTATATTTGGAGCTGCTTAGGGCGGCCTAGCATCGCGGAGGGGGCGGCAGAAAAGGACCAGGTGCGCACAGTGAAGTCAGGGACTACTCAGAGGACAAATAATTAAATAAATTGAAAATAAATTATCATGTTTGCTGCTGCAACCATCTCTGGGCAATGAACAAATCAATGGGAAACTAAACCAAGAGTGTCTGGATTGATGATGAAAAAATAATTAGCGAGACACATTAATTCAGGTCTTGTGCAGCAGCTGCTGTGACCAGTGAATTTGAAATGGTATGGGGTAAAATTGAGGGATACACTATTAGTAACATGGCAGGTTAGGGTTGGAAAGTAACCAGGATCTTTCAGGTAACAACTAGTGCCCTCAGCTGAGGTGAAGTGGCCGGGGAAAAGTAGGTACCTCAGGAGCATGGGTGTATGCAGGCATAACTCCAAGCACTCCATGGTGTGCAATTTTATTTTAGGGGGGTAGCAAATAGGCTCTGAACTGCTTCCTTTTTCCATGAAAACTAACAAAGGAAATACTGAACCTTTCTGTAATTTTATTCAAAGGAGTCAAAACTAGAAGGACTGGTCACTAATACTCTTTGCATCCCAAGGACAATACAGCTTTGCAGGTTCTGGGCTGGTATGTGAGTGTCTAGGGAACAATGCATGGCATTTGTATTTACCCATGCATGGCAACAACCATTGTCATGAGATACAAAAGTTGTATTTATTGTGCCAAATGAGGCAACAAACACAGTCCTGGTGTACATTTGTATATTGTCTGGCTACACCCCGGAGAGAGGGGAGCTCACCCTAATGGGGGTTGGGGGGTAGGGTAGCATTGAGTCCACTTGGTGTGCAGATCTGAAATCCCTGGCTACACCCCTGCTCAGGAGGATATTTCTGATGTAACATCATGGCAGTGCTGCAGGTCCAGTGAGGTGAAATGGGATGGGACAAACAGATTCAGAAGGCATAAGTAAACTGACATGGGCCAGGAATTAAGGAAAAAAATACCTCCGTCAGCCAGGGAAGATATTTCCATGACTGCAGCTCCGTTCCTGAAGTGAAAATGGAGCAAATAAACAGGGGAATAAAATAGCTAGGAAATGAAGGTAAAAATTACCTCAGCCAGAGAGATATTTCATGCACTGCAAGCAGTTTCTTGAGTGAGGAGAAATGGGGTAAATAAACAGATTCAGGGGAAAACTTAAGGAAAGACTGTCGTAGGAATTAAGGTGGATATTTCAGGTAGCATGTCCAACTCTGTGACTGAGGTGAAATGTGGTAGGCTGTTCCATGCATCCACCACCCTTTCTGTGAAAATGAACTTCATCACATTACCCCTTAATTGGCCTCCATCTAATCTCACACTGTGTCCTGTCCTGCAATTTTTCTTATATTGAAACATGTTACACTCTTTCACCTTGTTAATACCCTTTAGGTGTTTGAATGTTTCAATCATGTCACCTCTCTCCTCTCCTTTGCTGTAGGGTAATCTGCCTCCTCATATGTTTTCTGATGCAGACGACCCTACACCATTTTGGTTACCCTTCTCCGAACTGCCTCAAGTTTGGTTAATGTCCTTGTGAAGGTGTGAGCTGCAGTACTCCAGATGGACCAGTGTCTTGTAAAAAGGGATTATTACCTCCCTCTTCCGACTTGTGATACCCCTACTGATACACCCTAACACCCCCCTAGCCTTACCTACTGATTTAGTGGACTGCTTGGATGATTTCAGGTCATCTGTGATGATGATGCACAAGCCAGGCAGTCACAAGGGAAGAAAAAGACTTGTGAATATCAACTCCCCTCTCAGCGTATAGGTGGCTTCAGGGTTTCTCTTCCCTAGGTGCATGATCTTGCACATCTTTGCATTAAACCCCAGTTGTCATTCTTCAAACCATTTTACTAGTTTATCCTTATCTCTGTTCATTCTGCCCACCCCATCTGGATCATACTGTGTTGCAGGTGTCATCTGCAAACTAACGGACAAACTTTGCCTGCCAGTCCATCTGCAATGTCTGTGATTGAGGGACTGGGTGAATAGGAAATAAAAGTGTGGCTGGCTTATGAATTAGCACAGCTAACTAGACACAGAATGCAATGAGGTTACTTATATCTGGTCACAGTCACACACGAGTCAAAAAACATAAAGGGGTTCTATCTGTGAGCTGTGTGTATTACTCTCATGAGACTGCATATTAAAATACAGTCAGGTTGGTGGGCTGATCTGTGAGCTGCCTGTGTAATCCATCTCATTCATGGAGTACTGATTAAAATTACACAGGCCCACAAGATTAATGGTGATTTGAATTAAATTATTCCACAACATGCTGGGTGTGAGAGTAGTAAAAAATAGCACACAAAGATTATAATTTCACAATACTTTATTCTGGCAGATAAAGACCACTTGGTCTGCCCACCATTTCCCAGTGGCTAAGCTGGCAGATCAGTACTAGAACTGTCTTTTGCCTGTGTCCCTACATTCATTTTCACACTTGAACCTCATGAAGGCCATTCCATGCATCCACCACTCCCTCTATGAAAAAATACTTCCTCATGTTGCCCTCAGTCACCCACCTCTATCTCGAAATTGTGACCCTTTTTCACATTTTGTTCAGAAAGATGCTACCCTGTTGGACTTTGTTCCTTTTAGGCACGAAAGTTTCTCTCTATGTTCCTAGTTGGGCTTCTCACACCTAGAGGGTATATTCAGGTCCTAAAGTCTCTCTCTCTTCATATTTTGCTGCAAACCATGCACCATGTTAGTTGCCCTCTGGGCTGCCTCCATCCTGTCTTTATGTCCTTGCAGAGAGATCCCCAAAACTGCACGCAGTACTCAGGATGGGTCTCACCAGCTTTCTGTAGATGGATAACAACTTCCTGTTTTTTATTGGTGAAGACACTGACTATCTCAAGATCCCCCTGGTTTCCTTACCTTTCCCATTGCCTTAGTCTCAGCATCCAGTTGTCTCCATGCTTGAATATATTGCTGTCAGTTACTGAGCACATGAATATAAATAGAAAATCCCTGTAAGATGCTGGGTTATGGATGTCTTTAACTGTATTACAACACCCTGCTTTCTTACTTAAGTTCTTATCTTGTTCTTGCCATCAGTTTTTAAGAAGTACGAACACTAAATAATGGAACAGTACTTCTCCGTAGAATAAAGGATACCTTTCCTATTGCCTTAGTCTCAGCATCCAGTTGTCTCCATGCTTATCAACATATTGCTGTCAGGAGGAGTCACGTGATGTGCTGAGTCGAATTAGACGTCCTTTGTGCTGCTCCAAGACCCGAGCTACAATTTTGGTGACAAAACTTCAGGGGTCCACCTGATTTGATTGCTTTATTAATTTTAAAGTGTGTTAACCTCAGCGGTCTTGAGTTCAGGCTGCAAGCTTGCTAAAAAACGAGGTGCAACTGCTATAAGCGCTAGCATGTGTGCACTGCAGTCAGAAGGAGCAGGCCGAAATTGGAAACCGAGACGGAGGCCGAAGCCAAGGAGCCCCTTGCCGTGAGATCCCCGCGACTAAAAGGCCAAAGTCCCAATCCCCTACCCCTACGGAATCGGAGGAAGATTTAGGCAGAGGAGGGGGAACGGGTCAGTCCAACGAGGACATACAAGAAATTAAAAAGCTGCTTCAAGGGTTGGTGGTGGACTTTGCTTCTGTGAAACTGGCATTACAATCTCTAGCACAGTGTATGGGGGATGCTGAAGCCAGGATTGCCTCTCAGGAAAGAAAATTGACGACGATGGAACAGGAGTTAATAATGGCCAGAAAACAAATTAAGAAGCTTGAAGAGTGAATGGATGATCAAGAGTCGAGAAGTCGGAGAAACAACTTGATATTGGCAGGGCTGCCAGAAAGGGCTGAAGGGGTGGACTGTGTTGCATTTATTCAGGACCTGCTCTCCAAACTGTTGGGACAGACACCATTCAGGGAAGCCTACAACCTCGAGAGGTCCCACAGAGCATTAAGGGAAACACCCCCACCGGGAGCAAGACCCAGGGTGATTATTATGAGATTCCTCAATTATAAAGAAAAGATACATGTGCTGCTGAAGGCTAGACAAAATAAATCACTACAGTGGAACATCGCGACGCATTGGATGTTCTGGGATCAAACACCTTCGATCAGGGAGAAGCAGAGGGAATAAGCGGAGATCAAGAAAAAGCTTTATCTAGCTGGCATTAAATTTCGTCTGCAGTACCCAGCAACGCTGATGGTGAGACTACAATCGGGAGAAAAGCGATATCTAACCGCGAGGGATGCACTGGAAGGCTTGTGTGTTGAACTTCCTGATTTATTTAAGTCACTGACCTGAGCTGGTCTATCCAGAAGAGGTTGTTGTGAATGGACCTAAGTAAATATGGACAAGGGGATCACGGAGTTTCTCAGGATGTAAAGTTTACTATAGCCATGGTTGTATTTTTGCTCTCTTAATATTAGGTAGTAATTTTGGGGGTTGCATTAAGTTTGTTGGGCCTGGGTGGGTCAACTCATGGGGCTTGAAATAGGGACTCAAGCGGGAGCCATCAGGACTTAGGGGAAAGAGTTTGGGGGGTCAGTGAAGACCATGTTCCACCAGGGGGAATACATAAGGATAGCATTATTGCAAGCTTCCTACATTCAGTGGAAACAGTTTAAAGTAGGATAAGCTCCTAGTGAGAACTGACCCACCTATGATTGATAGTATGCTAGAGATATGGAGTTTCAGAGAAATGAGAGGGGAAGTTTGAGAGGACGAGGGTGGAATGGAGCAAGGGGGCAGAAAGGTAGTGGGAGAGTAGGCGATGGGCAGGCTCTTGTAGTGATTGGGTTATGGAATGAGGGCAGGAGGGACACAGAGGGAGGTTCATCCATGACTCGATATATGCTAGGAGGTCGATCGAAGGATCGGGGGCAGGAGGGTGGATCGGGGTTGGAAAGAGAGAGAGAGAGAGAGTCCAAAGAAAGGAGGTGAGGGAAGGCAGAACGGAAAGGACATGGTGAAATGGATCACTTGTTATGAATTACTTGATGGACAATGACTCATTTAAAATAATTTCATGGAATGTTAAAGGTCTCAGTGGTAGACGGTAAAAGAATGGTTTTTTGAGGGCATATCAACTATTTGGGAGCTCACATAGCTGCTTTGCAGGAGACCCACTTACTAACAGAGGAATTACGCTCCTTAAGAAGTCATGGGTGGGTCAGGTGTATGGGCAGGGTAAAGAAAAGGCATCGGGGGTGTGGTGATCCTAATAAGAAATAACTGCATTTAAGGTGGAACAGGTGCTGGTAAGGAAGATGGTAGGGGTTATACCTCTCGGGATTCTATCTGGCAAAGCAATTTCGCTGGCCTCTATTTATGCCCCCACTCCCCTAGCGCGGACTTCTTTGCCTCCATTGAAAGGGATATAGCCATATACCTACAGATTACGCTTATTTGGCTGGGGACTGGAATGTTTGGGCCAATAATCTGGAGGATAGGATACCCCATCTAGTAGGCCCTTGAACAGGCACAGATTGCCTTGAAATAGGATGTTGGAGGTGACAGCCCTGCGGATCAGTGGGACCCACTCCAAGAGAGGTAATACCATGACTTTTTACTCAGCAGCCCATAAGACTCAATCGCGTATTGATTTTTTTTTGGTTAGTAGTGAGGTACTTAGGGAAGTGAAGGACGTGACGACAGGGGCTAGAGTCTTTTCGGATCACTCCCCTATTTCCTTTTTGCGGGAACCAAGTCCTGTCCCCCCCAAACCAGTTAGGTGGAGACTGAATGATTTGCTGCTTTCAGAAACTACAGTGCAGGAGGAATTAGATGAAGCCCTGCGAGGATTTATCCAGTATCAATTACCCTCTCTACAAAACCAAAAACTGGCATGGCCGACCTGTAAAGTGTTATACGTAGGGGCAGTTCAGGCTTTGGTAGCCCAGAGGAATAGAATGAGGAAGGCAAGGGAGGAGTTTATTTTGGGTGCAATTGAATCGTTATCTCCTTTGGAGGGATCCTCAGGGGAAATTGATTTGGAACTTAAAACTTTGCCAGGGGAATGGGCGGATATTTGGTAAGGTAAGGTGGAATATTGGCTGGATAGGATTCAGGCTAAATATTTACTGCAGGGGGATGTCCCAGGTCATTTGCTAGCAGCTAGGGTTAGGGAATGGGAAGCAAGCAGAACAATTACCTCTATTTGACATGGGGGGAAATTGTTAACGGACACTCAAAAAATGGCAGACGCATTTGCATCCTATTTTACTGATCTATACAGGTTGGGAAACTCAGTTGGAGAGGAGGAGATTAATGCCTTTCTTGAGGGAATACCTCTTCCGGTGTTGGATGAAGTACAGGCTAGAGAGTTAGCGGCTTCTATAATGGATTCGGAGATACTGGGGGTGGTGCAATCCCTACCGACTGGTAGAACTCCGGGACCAGATGGTCTTACAGCTAAGTTCTAACAGGTACATATACAGACTATACTTCCACTTTGCTAGAGTTTTCAATATTATCATGCAAGAGGGGTTGTCCCATCCGCCACTGTATCAGGCATATATATCACTGATCCCTAAACCAGACCAACCCAAGGATCGGGTGGATAGTTATAGGCCGATAGCTCTAATGAACCAAGATATTAAGATACTAACGAGAATCTTAGTTAACAGAATATTGAGCATCGCTCCAAGCTTAATCTGTTAGGAGCAGGTGGGGTTTATGCCAGGGAGGGGGGCTCAGGATGCCCATAGGAAGCTCCATCACATTCTTAGCTATGCACGAGTTCCCAATTACCTTTAGCTTTAATATCACTAGATGCTGAAAAGACGCTTGATAGGGTCTCCCATTGCTTCTTGTTTGCCACACGATGCAGAAGATGGGCTTTCGGAAAGCCTGCTTAGAGATATTAAAAATCTGTATGCGGCTCCAACGGCTAGGATATTGTGCAACGGCTATATCGCACGAGAAATATTGTTAAAGAATGGGACTAGACAGGGATGCCCTTTATCACCAATACTATTCAACATCTACCTGGAGCCCTTGCTAAGGGCCTTCAAGGAGGATAAACATATAAAAGGGTAAGGTTAGGGGGGAGAGAACTTAAATTTTCAGTTTTTGCTGATGATATTCTTTTGCATTTAGAGGACCCGGTTTCAAGTTTCGAGAGAGTAAGGGTTTTAACTGGGCGATTTTCGGCGGTGTCAAACTACAAACTGAACTTAACCAAAACTCAGGTTCTCCCCCTGACCCGGCATGTATATAGGGTGGATTTCACTCCATTAAGTTTGCAGTGGAAGTCAGATGGGATTAAATACTTTGGCATTCGGATCACGGCAAACAGATAAAAGGGGGCCAAGGTGAATATGGAGGGGGTGTTACCTGCAATAAGAGGGGATATACTGAGATGGAATAAGCTCCCTTTGAATTTTATGGCCAGACTAGGCCTTATCAAGATGAACATACTGCCCAGGTTACTATACCCACTGTATATTGCCCCCTATGATATTCATATCACATGGTTTAGGGTCATCAGGAAGCTTCTTTCCGATTTTCTATGGAACACTAAACCGCCCAGGAGAAAGTATGAAGTATTACGTTTACCTCAGGTAAAGGGTGGGATCAAAATGCCTGATCTCCACGTATACTACGTGGCGGGACAACTGGGTCTTATGCTTCATTGGGTTAGGAAGATGGATGGGGAAATATATACCTCAACATGGCTACAAATGGAGCGACAAATACTGAAAGAGCGGGGTTTCTTGCCGGAAGCAATATTGTATGCTAATTTTGTAAAAGAGTTCATTAAAGGGGGTGGGAACCCGATTGCGAAATCAGCGAGTGCATGGTGGTCCTTCCTTACCTCTGCACAGAGAAAAGTGCAGTTGAAAGCTTGGGATCAACCGATGCTGGGTAATCCCACATTTAAAATTGGGGGGCAGGTGCTAAATGCTCGGTGGGCTAACCAGGTGAGGGGTCTAAAGGTAAGGGACCTTATCCAAGCCGAAAGGGTCATTCTACATGCTTCACTGGAAGGGATGCCTTTTTTTAAAAGATTGCAACTAACTCGATTGTTGGAGGGAGTGATGAAAAGGAATGGAGGGTTTCTAGACTGCTCCTTCACTTGGGATCATCTAAAGGGAGTGAATCCGAAGTCAAGCGTTCTCTCCCAAGTTTATAGGGAGCTAGTGGAGTTTTTTAGTCCAGCCTCACCCATACAAGTGTCATACTGGGATAAAGTAATGGCTCCTAGGAATCTTGCTTGGGACTCTATTTGGAAAAACCATAGGTATATAACTCTACCTAAGTTTAGGAGTATGCAGTACTTTATTGTTTCTAATCTATATTTTACCCCTGTAAAACTATATGACAGGAAGCTTAGACAGACGGACCGATGTTTTAGATGTGAGACGGGAATAGGAGACCTGCTGCATGTGATATGGGAATGCTGTAAAATCTCACCTTTGTGGGGTGAAATTAGGCAGTGTATGGACCCATTGTTGAACTATACAGAATATATAACTCCAGAGGTTTGTATTCTGGGAGATTTCTCAAAAATATCCGGAGTCTTACCCAAATTCCATCTAGCTCTGATGACTGCATTAGTGAAATCCTTTTTGGTTCAGCATTGGAAGGATGATCAAGTTTATACTTATGAGCAGTGGGTGCGGGATTTGGTGGGGACTTTGGCTAGAGTAAAGAGACAGCTCGGTGGTGAGGGAAAAAAGGGTTATATGCTAAGAGATGGTCATCTTTAGAAACAATCTATTCATTGCAGAGGTCAATGCAGGTCCGTCTGTCATGCTATGATTAGCAGGAGCTTGTTATATCGGAAAGAGAACTGGTTAAAAACATACTTTGTTGACTCGATTGAGTGTTTTGGTTAGTCTATAGATAAATTGTGATTCAAGCAAGGGTTAAAAGAGATTAGGATTCAGGCCTTCCAGGCTTTATGTGGGTATGGGGACTCTCTCTCTCTCTTTCCGGGGGACACGGCAAGATTTCACCTCTGATTAAGATTATTAGAGGTGTTGATGTTCACCGCGGGATAAAAACTGGGAAATATTACATGTGTTGGCATTGTGTATCCTATTCCTGTTTGTTTTGTTTTTTTTCTCCTTCTTCCTTTTCTTTTGTAGAGTGCTGAATCACATTTTATCTATTCGTCTGGGTTGTACCTTTTTGTAGCACCTGACTAAAATAGACTGTGGGCTATATTTTTTATACTAGAGATGCTAACTGAATTTTTGTACTGTTAAGAGATGGATTCCTGCTGTGTATGTAAATATCTGATTGTACATAGTTCATACAGTCAGTTTTGGACTGTATACCCTGGTTTGTCCAGGTCTTTACACATAGTTGTGGTAGATTTTGAACTAAAACCAAAAGGTCAATAAAGATTTGATAAGCAAAAAAAAAAACATATTGCTGTCAGTTACTGATCACATGAATATAAATAGAGAGAAAATCCCTGTAAGATGCTGGGTTACGGATGTTTTTATTACTGCACCCTGCTTTCTTACTTAAGTTCTTATCTTGTCTTGCCATCAGTTGACAGCCCAGGCACAGATGATTGGACTTGGCTGGGGCCTTTTGGCAGGGGTTACAGTTAATATTGTGAAGTTTGTTCTATTTGCAAGGCAAATACATTTAAAGTAATGTGATTGATATTGAAACCATGCATTAAGTAAAACTCTGCTCCTCCATTTCAAAAAGGGACATTGACTTGGATCAGTCTCTGAGATGGCAGCTACTAAGAAGCGAGGATTTACCAATCAGACAACTCTTTCTTCATTTGGATTTGGAATAAAATGACCATTAAGCCCATCAGAAAGTGGCAGCTCTCAAGGTGTGTCTCTTGTATATTGGAAACGCATTGTCGAATCTTTATTATCAGTCTTTTGTAAAACAACTGAATTATAGTCAGAAAACAGACTCATGATTCTTATTTGCATAAGAATGATTGTCTTCTATCTTGTATTGTGCCTCCCACCACTCCATGTTTTCATATTATCATAGGTAGTTTGCACTTGTCATTAATGACATTAGTCTCAGCAATAAATACATTCAAGCACTGAATGCACTTACTGCTACAATTATTTCATGGCAGGAAATGAAAGGTTCATGTTTCTGCACAGACTTAATCCTGCTGGTCATATGATCTTTCTCGCTAAAATATTCCCATTACCACCTACACTTCACCGTTTGCATGTCCCATTGTCTCACTCCCCCCCCCCCACCAGCAGTTTTGCAATACTGTTATTTGGGAAACAGCATTTGAGCAACACATAAAAAAAACACTCATCTCATCTCTGCTTTCATTTTCCCATATGCATGAAGAACTTAACAATGCCTTTTGTAAGTTTAGATTCAGGCATTGTAGCAGGCAGTAACAACAGAAGCACTGTTCAAGAAAGATTCTCCAATGAAAATAGCAATAATAGCATACTAGTGCAAAATGAGAGTAGCAGTATGCCAGAGGAGGGACCTTATGATATTGGTAGAATCATTCCCACCTCACTCAATGATTCTGAGAAGTATAAATACCTCACTCAGCACTTCAGTCCATCAGCTTTTATATGTTTCCAAAGACAGTGATGCATGGTAAACAATGATCCTTCCAACACAAATGGTGTGTTGAATACCCTTGGCTTGTTTACAGTGAATCGTTGAGGGGTGGCTTGTGTAAGTTTTGTAGCTTGTTTGGCTACAGTGATAGCTTGAGGCACTCTTGTCACTAAACCATTAACTAACTGGACAAAAGCAAAGGAGATTCTAAAAGAACACTGCAAGAAACAATATCACATGAATACATTGGAAAGGCTCAGAATTTTAAAATAAATATGGAAACCCCAGAAAAATCAGTGAGGAGCAAACTTGATTGCTAGGTGCTGCAAGAATTGAACAAAACAGGAAAATATTAGGATCAATAATAGAAACTATACTTGTCTGTGGTCGCCAGAATATAGCTTTACGTGGCCATATTGAGAAAATAGATGATGATACCCACAATCCAGGAAACTTTATCTCGCTGTTAAAATTCAGGGTAAATGCTGGAGATACAAGTTTAGCTGAACATTTACAGTTCAGTGGGAGAAATGCACAATATCACTCACCAGATATTCAAAATGAGTTGATAGAGATTATTGGAGATCAGATTCGAGACAATATAATTAAAGACATAAAAGATGCTGAGTACTACTCTATTCTTGGTGATGAAGTTACAGATGTATGTAACAGAGAAGTTTTGTCTCTGGTACTGCGATATATTAAAAAAACTCAGAATGTAAGAGAGGACTTCCTAGACTTTGTACCTTGTGAGAGAATAAATGGTGAGGCACTTGCAAAGAACATATTACATAAATTGGTACAATGGAGTCTTGACATTCAAGCATGCCGAGGCCAAGGATATGATGGGACCTCAAACATGTCCTCAAACGTTCGAGGCACACAAGGTTTAATTTGCCAGCAGAATGAATCCACTGTTTACGTGCACTGTAATGCGCATTGCCTCAATTTGTGCATAGTGAGCTCTTCTCAACACCCTGAAATCCAAAACATGCATGATGTGCTTAGCCAGTGTTGTAACTTCTTCAATTTCTCACCCAAAAGAAATGAGCTTCTGTTGAAAGTAGTAGGGCGTAATTATCCTGAAGCTAAACGAGTGACATTGCAATCTCTTTGCAGAACAAGATGGGCAATGAGGCATACAGCATATGAGGTATTTTATGATCTTTTTTCATGTATTCTCATTTCACTACATGTCATCAGTAATGGACAGCAATATGCTGATGAGTATGGAGAATGGAACTGGGATGCTGAGACTAAGACATTAGCAAATGGGATCCTTTATTCTATGGAGAATTTCTGTTACATTATTTGCTTCATCACAATCATGAAGGTACTGAAGTTTGTGCAACCACTGAGTGTAAAACTGCAAAACAGTGCAATTGATATAATTAATGCTTACAACATGATTACCACAGTAGAGGACAGTATAAAGGTAGCTCGACAAGAAATTGAGACTCTCTTCCACAGCTGGTACACTGAGGCATGTAGTGTTTCAGAAAAGGTCAATGTTCAACCTGAAATACCACGCACTGTTGGGAGACAGACTCACCGAAGCAATACTCCTGCAAGTGATCCTGAATAGTATTACAGGAGGGTGATTGCAATTCCAATGCTTGATTATCTCCTTGAGGCACTGGCTGTGAAATTTTCAAGAACACAGCAAGTTGTGGCTAAGCTAATGGGCCTTATTCCATCAGTGATTAAATGCAATGGTGGAAACATCAACCCAGATGAAGTTATCGATTTCTATAAAAAAGATATTCCTTCTCCTCAGGTTATAGATGTGGAACTGCTAACATGGAAAACTAAATGGCAAAACAATCAAAACCCACCTGATACTGCTGTAGAAGCATTCAGAGCCTGTGATGCATCCTTTTTCCCAAGTATATACACTTTACTCAAGATACTCTGTGTAATTCCAGTCAGTAGTACACAATGTGAGCGCTCTTTCAGTGCTCTTCGCAGGCTCAAAACTTATGTGAGAAGCACAATGGGAAATGAGAGAATGTCGGGCCTTGCCTTAATGCAGATTCATTATGGAGCTAAAGTAGACACTGATAAAGTGATTGAAAGGTTTGCAGCAAAACATCCAAAATGGATGTTGCTTGTGAATGTGATGGCACAGCAACAAAATGAGAATTAGAGTAGGAAAGCAGGGGGTCCATTTAAGTAATTTCTTCCTACCAGGCATCTTAAAATACTTTAGTATATTTGCCATTTTGAAGCTGGGAATCCTTATTTTGCATCAATCCAGACTTTAAATACAGAACTAGATTACAGAACATAAATCTGATAAAGAAACAAGAGAGCCTGGCAAATAACTATGTGAAGTTGTGGGTTAGTTGTAGTGTGCATGTTACTTGTTATTCTTACACTCTGATGACACCCAGTTGTCAAATAATTCAATCTACCATCTGTATCTGTTCTACTGGTTTGATAATTTTAATCACATTGATAATTACAGAAAGCCAGCCTTGTCTTAATGCACATTCATGTGCAGAAAAAGTGAACATTGAGGAAGCTGAAAGGTTTGCAACAAAACATCCAAAGCAGTGGTGGTTCTGTGATGGTAGTAACAAAATTAGAACTCGAGTAAGAAAGCAGCCTGTGATCCACTAATTTCTTCCAACCCAGCATGATTTTTCTGTTTATTTCCATACTACATGTTGTTATTTTGAAGCTGGGACTCCTTATTTTGTGTCATTCACAGACTGAAAAAAAACTCAACTTGAGTACAGAAGATAACCTGATAAACAAACGAGTTCTAGGAAAATAACTATATGTGTTTGATGTGAAAAGTAGTTAATGTAATGTCTGTAGTTAACATTTAAAAACACTCTTAACACCCAGTTGTCAAATGTGTCATTCTCTGGTTACATACTACTTTAATGGGAAAGCTGTGTATCCCATGTTATCAATATCTGATATTAGACAGGCACTTTATATATGTTTTAAATATTTTTAATGCATTACTGTTTAATACGTGAGCTGCACACAAGCAATAAACATTTAAAAATAAAAAGTACGTGAGTATTATTTGTTTTCCTTAAGAGTGGGGGTCATGCATGTAAAAGAGGCAAAGGGAGGAAAACAATTAACAGAAACCATACAAACTGCGGGCAGTTTTTAAAAGGGGAATACAAGCAGTGGAAAAGGTGGAACATAAAGGGCAAGGCAATAGTTGAACAAATAAATTAAATTTGGGGAAATGAAAATTACTCTCCCCCAAAAAAAAAGTTTAGAAGGAGCACCTGGCTGAAATACTTGAGATTGCAGGGATGGATGAGAATGATGATTCGAATTCTGAACATTTTGTGACTCAACAATTATTGCCTAAAATGCATGAAAATGCACCATTTAACACCTACATTTTCAACATTTTCTGGGGGGGGCATGCCCCCAGACCCCCCTAGAATTGTCTGGAAAACCCCCCACCACCAAATCCTGGCTACGCCCCTGATCTCATTAGTGGTGTAAGCCATGAGTGAGGTGTCTGAGGTCAAACTGCCTGAGTGCAGATAATTTATTACACAAGTTTTTCATTGGGTATTCCTTTTTTGTAAGAGAAAGGGAGTTTAAGTAAATGGATTTTATTTTTTTTCTTTAATTTGTGTTTTGTTTTTAGAAAATTGGTAAAATTATTTAGTTCTATAGTATCCTTGCACCAGGTGGTTACTAGGGATGGCAATGTTGTTGCTAAGAAAGCCACATCACTCAATTCGAGTGGTGGTTCCAACTGGCTGTCAGTCTGCATGTGGGCAAGCTGGGCAGTTTAAAAAATATGGCTGCTCTGGTTCTCGCTTACCAAAAGAGTGAGGTTGCTACTGTATACCAAATTGGGAGTTTGGCATGTTGTGCTTAAAAGGAAAAAAAAACAGAAATTATTTTTTCTTTTGTTTCTGGCATCGGGAGTTGGCTTGGTTCATTAAGTGATCTGGTTAATCCTGCATTCAGAGTGCTCTGAAGGTTGACCAGAGTCTCGCTGTAGTGAAGTTAGTCCATGTTAATAATCATTTAAGTGCAAAGCAGCTGTTTTTTTAAAATGAAAAAGCATGTTTTCTTTTTCCGGACCTTGGTATGGTCAGTGGTATTTGATTCCTGGGTGTGCTGAAGGCAGGAAGTAGATGTGGCTGGTGAGAGACATGTAAGGCACCGTCCACACTGCACCTCTCAGATCCCATAATGGATAGAAACCGTTACAACTGGGGAGTGGTGCAGTGTGTCCACACTGCCGTGGTGTCTGTTACAGGACTGGCACTGCTGGGCCACACTTCGGGAGCCGGGAGACTGTCACCCTGGCACCCGATCCCATAATGCAGCCCGCGCTGCACTAGGAGACCTGTGCAACAGGTCCACATTATGCCTGGTAACATTACCGAGGCATAACCAGTTTTATAACCGTTGTTGAAACCACCTCATATGTGGTTTCAACAATGGTTACGAAAACACCTTCTGTAATGTTACTGGTGTAAACGCAAACTGTTGCGGTAACGGTTTGGGTACTCTGTAACGTTACAGAGGGGTAGTGTAGACAGGGCCTAAGAGTGTGAGAGACCCTGGTAATTGACCACCTGATGTTGCAGCTTGAGGACTGAGGTGCACAGAATCAGTCAAGGGTTAAAACAAAAGTGGGAATAGTGTGCACATAAGCTGAGAAATGGAGCATGTGCAGTTATGAGAATACAGGAAACAGGGTATGTTTTTCAATGGATCATGTTTTATTAAGTTTCAAACTTTAAAAAGAAAGAGGACAGTGTCTGAGTAGGAGCTACAGAGTTGGAAAGCTGTTTGCTGGATAGTGAGAGCTATATGGGAAAATGAAAGTGAAAAAGTAGTGCCAGCATTGGGGGGAGCAGGTTGACAGATGGTTAACAGTTATCACACATACAGTATGTGTGATAAATTTTGGGTTCTAAAATGTATCACACATATGTGGAAATACATGCATTTATCACATGGATTTTAGTCTGGGGGGGGGCTTCTGATATTTCTACCCCAGTAACTTAAGTTTTATAATACAGTCCCCTAGTAACTTTGTACTTTAATCAAAAACACCTAGTGTCGTGGTATTTTCAACATTTGCAGGTTTCATACACATAAGGCATATATACAGTATCAAGATATTTTATCACATAGTGTTATTGCATACTAAATCCAACAATGAGGAACACAGCCTGTTGTTTTACATCAGCTCAGAGGTCACCACAATAATCTCCCCATACAAGAACCTGACAGGGAAAAGGAAAATTAAAAAGAACACTATAGCATAGTCAAGAAAATGGAGGGCACGCCCATAGGTGGCCAACCTTATGGACTAGAAACTGTAAAGAATAAATTAAGCTAAGAAATAGAAGAACTGTCACAACAGATTTAAGAAAAGATTGGTCCTCAAGAGTGACAGGACCTCCCTGTCACTATATATATATATATATATATATATATATATATTGAATAAACAATGGGTAAGGGTGGTATACAAGAATGTACACCCATCAATGGGGTTAATTAGGGATATGAGGCCACAAGCCCAAAGGGTGAGTGGCTTTATTGCCCTAATTATCCCCCTTGATGGATATACTTTGGAGTGTGCCACCCTTACCCATTGTTTATTGAGGGCGCTGTTCTGGGTCCCCTACTATTCAAATTGTTCATTGTTACTATGCAGGTCTCAGTTGGTGTGTGGCTCTGTAAATTTGCAGATGACACAAAGGTGGGAGCAGTGGTTAATAACTATGAAGCGATAGTCAGCTTCCAGGAACAGTTGACTAAATTGGAACTCTGGGCTTTAAAGCACAGATTGAGTTTCAATGTTGACAAGTGCAAGATCATTCACATTGGGTTTAAAAATAAAAGAGCTAAATGCAAACTGAACAACGTAACAATTGCTAGTACCGAATCTGAAAGAGACCTGGGGGTGATAATATCTGATATCCTAATGTTTAACAAACATAACCTAGAAATGGTTAAAAATGCCTGGTTCCTGTACCCAAGGGTTCCACAGAGAGTGGGCAAGTGGCCCGCTCCTCCAAGGTCTTTCATCCAACCCGGGTGGTGTTATGCAATGCCAGGTCTATAAAAAACAAGACAGCAATTATTACTGATCTTGTTGAGTCATCTGACATGACTTGCATTACCGAGACCTGGCTGGACGAGAATGCTGGTCCCATATTGGAGTCAGCTGTTCCAGCCGGGTACTCGGTAATACATCGCCCGAGGGTGGATCGAAGGGGTGGGGGGGTCACTATTTGTTTTAAATTGGAATTGGGTCTTGTGGAGGTTCCAGTGGTGCCTCCTAGATCCTTTGAGTGTACCATGGGAGCAGGTGTGGGTAGCAGAATTTTACTCATCTACCATCCACCCGGTGATGAGAAAGTTTTTCTGCAGGAAGTCGCAGACTTCATTGAAACATAGAAACATAGAATTTGATGGCAGATAAGTACTGCTTGTCCTACCCAGTCTGCCCATTTCCCTACCTAATGGATAAGCTGCAGATCCTAGTTAACCAGCAGCCTACTTCTTCATACCCACACCCCCCCTAGAATTACCTTATGACTGTCCCATGCATGCTTGAATTCCACCACTGTTTTTGACTCCACAATCTCCTCCGGAAGGCTGTTCCATGCATACACAACCCTCTCTGTGAAAAAATACTTCCTTAAATTACCTCTGAGCCACCTGGTGTTGGAACCTTCCAGGTGGATGGTCTTGGGGGGACTTCAATGCATGGGTCAATGATGAACTCTCGCATTTTGGTCAAAACTTCCTCCAATTAATGATTTAGTTGGGCTTCACACAGGTTGTTACTGACCCACATTCAGGGTCACTCTCTGGATCTGGTGTTCACCCTGGGGATGGAGATCACGGAACTGGTGGTGGAACCAGTTGGGTGGTCTGACCATCACTCCATAGGATTCAATTTTGTGACCCACTTGCGAGATCTACCCCTTTGGAGATGGTCCAGTACCACCCTTTGAGGGGAGTTACCCCTGAGGGTCTGATGGCGGTGCTGGACCTATCGAATTGGCCTATGGAGTGCATGGAACCAGATGCCTTAGTGGTGCACTATAATAATATGGTGCTGAGGGCACTGGATTCTATAGTGCCTGTCCGTGTTTGCCCCCTCTCCCTTCACCCTCAGTGCCCCTGGTTTGAGGGGACATTGAGAGAGTTGAGGAGAATGGGGCAAAGATTGGAACGCTTTGGGTGGAAATCCAGCCTGGAAGGTGACAGACTTAGATTGATGGCCCATTATATGGACTATCAATCAGAAATCTCCTGTAAGAAGGCAGAGTTCCTGTCCAGGGAGATAGCTGCATCAAGAAATCGACCAGCTCAGCCTTTCCGGACTGTAGACAGACTGTGTAATCCAGCCTGTCTTCGGGGTCAGAGACCTTTTTCACAAATAAAGTGTGATGAGTTTGCTCGGTTCTTTGAGGATAAGGTGTCATTGATCAGGTTGGAGGTCCATGGTATGCATTCTAATGAGCATGGCAGTGATTGATGTGGGGTTACAGGCCATCAGTCTGCCTGGACAGATTTTGACCAGCCAGTGATCATGGATATCATGAAGATTGTCCAGGGCTTGTGACCGACTTGCTGTAGTTTGGATCCTGGTCCCACACACCTCCTTGTGGGGTGCATGGATGTGATCGGACCAGTCCTAGCTGAGATAGTCTGGTGATCTTTGGACCAAGGGGTGTTTCTGGAGTCTTTAAAAGAGGGTATTGTGACACCCCTTTTAAAGAAGCCTTCCCTTGACCCAGACTGTCTTGTCAACTACAGATTGAGCTCTAACCTGTCCTTTTTGGGCAAGGTTATTGAGAAAGTAGTTGCGTTGCAGCTCGATGAATTTCTTACCACCCATGAGGCCTATGATCCTCTCCAGTCTGGTTTCAGGAAGATGCATAGTACCGAGACGGCATTGGTTCGGGTACTTAATGATCTCCTAATAGCGAGAGATCAGAGGAGCCATTCGATCTTGGTCCTCCTTGATATCTCTGCAGCATTTGACACCGTGGACCATGGGATGTTGCTAGATTGCCTGTGGCTGTTCTGTGGACTGTCGGGGATAGTCCTCAGATGGTTCCACTCTTTCCTCACAGGCAGAAGTCAGAGGGTAGTTTCAGGAATTTTTTCCTCTGCTCCCTTTGCTCTGTCCTGTGGGGTGCCACAAGGTTCTGTGCTTTCCCTCATGGTGTTCATGGTGTATATGCTGCCATTGGGAGACATTATAAGGCATTATGGGCTGAGTTTTCACTGCTATGCAGATGATACTCAGCTCTATATGTCCTTTGTACCCAAACAGAATGACAAATTATTGGTCTTTAATAACTGCCTCGCTGAGATTCAGGACTGGATGAGTGCTAACTGGTTGAAACTAAATCTGGATAAGACTGAGGTGTTGGTTGTGGACCCGGGTCATCGTGCAGAGAAGTTGACTCCTGGGTCTCCCTCTGGCTTTGTGTTAGGGGGTAACCAGTTGAGACCTTCTGAACAGGTGCGGAATCTGGGTGTAATTCTTGACAGCGAGTTAACGCTGAAGACACAGGTATCTACTGCTGTCAAGTCTTCCTTTTACCATCTGAAGAATATCACCTGGATAAAACACCTTCTTCCACATGATGACCTTCCTGTGTTGGTCCACGCCTTTGTTTCCTCGCGTCTTGATTACTGTAATGCTCTATATCTAGGATTGCCATGGGTGGATCTCTGTCACCTGCAGCTGGTGCAGAACATTGCAGCCAGGTTGTTGACTGGGCTACCAAGAACTTGCCATATCACTCCTGTGCTGCACGAACTGTACTGGCTGCCGGTGCAGTGGAGAATCACCTTCTAGGTCACGTTGCTGACCTATAAGACCCTACACGGTCAGGGACCAGGCTACGTGGAAGATCTCCTTCAACCCTACCACCCTCTCCACCCACTCTTCTCCACTGACAAGGGATTGCTAGAGATTCCCAGGGTTCGTCTTCAGTCATCTGGGGCCAGAACTTTTTCTTTCATGGCCCCAACCCTGTGGAATTCTCTACCTCGTCAGATTAGGCAGTGCCTGTCCATGTAATCATTTAAGGTGTCTCTGAAGAGTTATCTATTTGAAGTAGCATTTGAATAAGTTTATTGCTGCTTTTCATTGTTTTTATGTTATTATTTATTATGTAAGATGTCATTTTGTACTTGCGCTTTGATATGTTGAAAAGCGCACTATAAATTTTTGATTGATTGATTGAAAAAAGCTAACAAATTAATAGGAAATATCTTAAGAAACATCAAGAGTAGACATAAGGGAGTGATCTTGCCTCATTACAAATCCCTGGTAAGACAAAAATTTGAATACGTTGTGTACCTCTAACTATTCCGCAGGCAAGAGGTACTAGTAAACTAGTAGAAAGAATGCAGCATAGATACACCAAGAAGGTTGGTGTAGTAAAGGACATGGACTACAAGGATAGATGGGTAACTTAGGCCTGTATTCCATGTCCTACCATTACCTGAGAGGAGTTTATGCTACACCTAAAGCTGCTTCCATGACGACATGTTAAGGGAGTGTGCTGGACTAAGGAAAAAGGAAGTACTGGACAGGGCAACCAGGCTACATTCATGTCAGTTACTAGGTGAGAACTATAGAACACAGAGGAGGGGAGGATGGTATAACCAGAGGGTGGTCAATGAGTAGAACTCACTACCATCTTAGGTGCTGGTTGCTGCCCCTATGGAAGGTTTCAAACAAATGATTGATGTACATATGCAGTAAAGAAAATGGGATTACTTCCACTGAAAGTGACAAGTCCATCTACGGCCTTACAGCTGATAGGACTTGTAATACAAACTATGAAACTATAATATATTAGGATGGTTACTATACTAAAATTGCATTTGTGATCATTTCCAGGTCTGCTGTTTTTGTTTTTTGGCCTAAATTGTGTTCCATAGACCAGGGTCCTCATATATAAGGAAGAGTGGTTGGGATGGCCCATGCCTTCTTTTTTTAATGTGGTCAGAAGTGGCATGCAGTTGTTGTCAGGAGTGGTGTGCAGTTGCAGTCTGGAATGTTGTGCAGTTGCCGTCAGGACAAGTGGTGTGCATTTGTAGTTGGTTGAATCTTTTTTGTGATTTTGGAAGTGGCATCTGTGGTTGGGAGTAGTGTATGAGGGAGCTCGGTGGGTGTCTTAGGAGTGAGACAGCAGCAGCTGCGAGGGACATGGCTGTTTGGTGAGAAATGGGGGGAGCATGAATTTGTTCATTGATATGTTAATTAATTGTAATTAGAGTGGTGCCATAGAGTTGTATGTAGTATTTTATTAGTGTAGGTATATAGCTTTAATTAATGGAGATATACAGCAGTAATTGTTTCATTAGTGCAGGATTATAGCTTTAATTAGTGTAGGTATATCAAAGTAATTGTATGACTAGTGCAGGTTTATATTTTTCATTGATAGATTAGTCACAGGTATAGAGGGAAATAACTGATGACCTTTCCTATGGTGAAAAGTTCCCATCTATTATACTGGCACAGCAGTGCCAGTATCATTAAGGTTTCCTGACAGGTTCTATGTTAACACCATAAGGAGGCAGTATAGTGCAGTGGTCTAAGGCTCTGAGCTACAAATCTGGTGACATCCAGCGGACCAGACCTGGGTTTGAATCCCACAGCTTCCACTTGCATACTGTGTGACCCTGAGCAAGTTACTTAACCTCCTTGTGCTCCCAGGTCGCTCCTGTAAAAAAGCTTTCAGCTTAGTGTGCTATACCTGGTTAAACAACCAAATTAAAACTTAACAGCTTTGGTGTAATTTGTCAAGATTACGTGAAATTGGCATGCATTGTCTAGGAGGCAATGTCTAATTATACGGAAAGTTTTGTGATGACAGCTCATGCAGTTTCTAATATTCATATGTAGTATGCCATTTCCCTGCAGACATCTATTTTTTTTTCCTTTTATTTTTGGTTTTACTCAAACATACAGCCCAGATGGTATGGAATTTATTTTCAGAACATGAGGTGGAAGTGAGCGGTGTCAAGATAGTGCCTTTCAAAGGTTTTGTAAAAAAATATTAAATGGTTCCAGAGTTGTAAGGATTTCAAGTTTGCTTTTTAGCTGTTCGGAGCATGCTCAAGGGTTTTTTAGATAACCCTCTGATACGGCACACAAAATTCCACATTGTGAGACTGTTTTTGGTTTCTCACCACTTGCTTCTTACAACACAAACATTTTTTTATGTCATGATGGCCACCGTCTTGTTTTCTCCCCTGCTCTAAAATACATGGGGCCATATTTTCAAAGGGCCCTTAGATCCACGCAAGCTGTATCAAACAACCAGCATGAATCAGATCTTGGTGTGCCAAATACTGTGCGCCATATTTTGCAAGAAAAGTGATCTGTGTGACAAAGTCCCCCAAACTGATGTAAGAGGTCCATGGCATCAACACAATGGCATAAGGGATGGGAATGACGCAAGCTGCACCAAAATAAATGGTGCAAATTGAGTCAAAAATGGTGCATGTTAGGTCAGAAAAATGACGCAAGGAAAAAAATGACCTAAACTGAGTACAAAAATGTTGAAAACTGAGTAAAAATGGTGCAAACCGATGAAAAATGGTGCAAACTGAGTAGAAATTGTGCAAACTGATGAAAAATGGTGCAAACTGGGTAGAAATGGTGCAAACTGATGAAAAATGGTGCACACTGAGTAGAAATGTTGCAAGCTGAGTAATCAAAATGGTGCAAGCTGTGTCAAGCAAATGACGCAACTTAATTAAACAAAACAGCAGATAAAATGGCCAAAACTAAGCCCCCAGAATGTTCTAAAATAGTCCTGCAGGATAATACTGGCCCATGGTATTAGAATAGTGAGGCCTGCCCAAATTCTTTGGGTCTCTTTATATGCTCTAGTGTCCTTTAGACCAGCTCTCATTGGTCTAGCAGCTGACGGTACTTTGACATGTTTGGTGTCAGTGGTGCAGCTTTGAAATCTTCACAGGTACAGTCTTGCACCATTTCTGTGGCACAATATGGCTTGCATCATGGCACTGCCATTTCTATGGCACAAGACTGATGCAGCCACCTTTGACACAGGGTGGACTGCATTTTACTCTGCTTCTTTGAAAATTGAGTCTGGAACAATGTTTGATGCTAGACTTCCTTGTGCCACTATTATTTGGCACACTTCCCTTGTGTCATACCTGGGGCTTTGAAAATACATAAAACTTATTTATTTTTAGAAAACAAATACAGTACCTGAACATAGCTAAACATGACCCCTTTACTGTAGCTATATTTTTGTGTTAGTTTTTGGAAAAAAAAACCTTCCAGAAACAACTTTTATGAGCACCCCCAAATCCAGGGTACCCAGCTTAGTGAGTGGGACTGTTCACCCTCTTTCTCTGCAAAAGAACAGCAGGATTTTCTTGGGTTGTGTAGCCCCAGCTGGAGTAGGGCTGCTGGCTTGAGTGGGAGCAGTAAGCAGGTGATCACCAGGTCGATCTCTCCTTCTCACTCTCTCTCTCTCTCTCTCTCTCTCTCACCCTTCAATAATTATCTATCTATCTATCTATCTATCTATCTATCTATCTATCTATCTATCTATCTATCCTTCTATTAGAGGCAGCATCACTTATTGAGATCAAACATTCTTGGGTTTGAATCCCAATAAAGCCACTTCCTTACAGTACTTTGTGACTGTAAGCAAATCACTTAACCTCCATGTGCTTTATTTTCTCTGCCTCTTCCTCTGTATTGGGTTACACCAAGCAGCTACTTCCCTGTCTTAGGATGACAATGTATGATGTGCAACATGACTGCCATGCTGGGTGAGCCTCTGCGGACTCTGTGTTTGTGAGCCTGTGAGCTCAATTTTTGTACCATAAGAACTCCATTTGGGATTTTTAAGCCCATTATTTTAGACCGTTTGCTAGTAGTAGGATTTTTTGTTTTAGGTAACTTCCAAGTGAGTAAGAAGGAGATAACGAGATGATGTTTTATTATTGGTTAAGGTTGTGATGTGAGCAGCATTTTTCAAGTGTGGACATCACAGTTGTTAGTTTGCAGCATTTTGAAGAACTTCAGCAGCAGTGCAGGATATTGGTACCTGGCTTCTGGTTCTGCTGGGATAACTTGCTTGACCTCCTTCTTTTTTTTTCTGCCTTCTGCCTCGCTGCACTTGAAGAGTGTATCCTGAGTGTCTGAGCAGAGGTTTCCATGGCCCGTACTGGCTGGCAGTGTAGAGTCGGCCCAGGATCTGAGTCCAGAGGTAAGCATGAGTTAGAATAGCATTTAAGAACTGTGGTATCAACTGCAATTCCAGATTCCAGAGTTGAGTTCAGGGGAGCCATTTGCAAGCTGGGGAGACCAGAGGTGTTGGATCATGGTTGGTGGGAGCAGCCAGATTGGCTCACAGAGACCAGGGCAATAGAGAAGAGGCCATCCTTGATCATTGGCATTAAAAATCTAAGGCAGCTAGGACTGTGAAAAAAAAGTGTTGAGCTGCTGGACATTTTCTGCTCCTTATGCTGTCTTATTTTAAACTGTATGTTTGTGGTATCTAATTCCTTGTCAGGGAGTTAGTGCAATCATTCGGAACTGGTAATTGTCTCTTGGGTGAGAGCCAGGAGATGAAATGATTGTGCTGGGTGCACTGGAATGGTTTTAGTTTTCAGGAAAATTCAGGGGCTGCTGGATTGTGAATGTGTGGAGCAGTACCCATCTAGCAGTTAGTTTATCATCTGCATGGACAGTTGTTTGGGAGTCTTTCACTAGGGGAGGACTTGTAACATAATTACATGAATTATATTGGTGCATGCTCTTATCAGGCCATAACATACACATCATCATGTCTAATTTCTTACATAATACACATCTGAGGTGTGTATTAAATTCAAGTGAGGCACAGTACCATGTCTTATTTTTTATAATTACAGGCAATCAATTTTTTCCTCATCCCCTGTCATGTTAGTCACAGTAGGGGAGAGGGATCAGTGCAGCCAACTGAATGACATAGGAGGTCACAGGCTAGCAAGAGATCAAATGGCACCTGCCTCAAATGGCACCATTAGTCTGTAAGTAATTAATTTGTAGCCAAAAACAGTATATTTTTGGATTTGTTCTCACTGGTGCCCTTTGCAGTGAAAAATGGCAATCTCATTGATAGCAGCATTCAAGGATGCTTTGAGACAGAAGCTGTTGCTATTTGCATGTTTGCTGTAATAACCAGCTGGTTATTATGGCAAATAATGACTGGCCATCTCCACTGAAAAAATTGTTGGCCGGTTATTATATATAGAATAATACATGGGGTGGTGTGTCTAACAGGATTTTACACCCTCCTCGGGGCACTAGATGCTACATAAACCCAGAGAGCAAAGCTTGAGGGGTTTATTTACGCATTCAACACCGAGGGAGGGGGTATAAAATCTCAAGTTAAAAACATCACCCCATGTTTTATTTTATATAATTGCTGGGGATTGATTTTTCTCCAGCAGCTGTATGAAGTAAAAGCATGTCTCTCTGCTGCTGCTGTCCACTGTGGTTTCAGTGCTGTGTGGTGAGAAGCAGCGACTGGAGAAAGAATAATTTTCCTTTGTTTTTTTTTGTTTTTATTTTTTTAACACAGCTATTTAAAGTTTTGTTTTCCTTTGGCCAGTTTTTTATTTATTTTAGTAAACTTATGACTGACTCTGAGTCATGGTATGACGTGCACCAGAGAAGCAGAGAAGCAGGACTGAGTGGCAGCTAACACATGCACACGGGAAAATGAGCATGTGTTCACTGTTATAACCCATGGGTTATAACAGTGAATTATAGCCCAGCTTGCTTTAGGGAAGAAATGATCCCTGGTTATTATAGCTATATAATAATTTCATAAAGCTGCTTTACCTGTAATTAATAAATGTAATCCAAGACTTTGCTTATAAAAACATTTTACTAATAGCAATGTTTTAAAGAAACAACATTAGAGTTTGTAAATAAAACAATGGACTATTAAAAGAGTCCAATAACTTACTATCATTCACAATGATTTATAAACTATTTCTGACAGGTTTCAGTATTTAATAATACTCTTTGCCAGACAGAATAGGTCAGTAATGCTAAAGCAGGAGAATGCTTCATTTAGTGTAGCGTATGATTCTGAACTAGTTGCTCAGATTATCCAGAATGTGTGTAACTGAACAGTTATAATATTAGAAACAATGGGCTAGATTCTCAAAGCCCTTGATGCGACGCAAGATGCTTGCACCACAAAGAGTAGCACAAAGTGTCCTTTGTGCCAAACGATGCACCAGGAGTGATTCTCAATGGTAGCCTGCATCAACAGCAGTCTATTTGACCAAAACAGGACTTGCCCTGCCCATGTGCTCCAAAGTGGGCTGCAACAGGGGGACGTGGTTTGGACGCCAACATGGTGGCATCTTAATTCCAGAGCTCACCTTGGGCCGGGTAATATCGGAGCTCGGGCACCACGACCCTTGGGCTACAACAACCACAAGTAATTGAATTTGATGGGGTAACCTCCCCTTACCCAACGACGCGTAGCAGCATCCATACCGAGTGCCCCTTTGAGACAGGAGAAGCATCGGATCTTGTGCAGTGCAATGAGCTGTAGGCCGAGCAGGCCCCACTCGGGAGATATCGGGTTAGCGGCGAACAGAGTGGCCGGAGCATTGAACTGTCATTAAATATGCCTCGTATGCACATCAACGGCAAAGGAACTTTTCACCTGATCTCTGCTTTTGTGCTAAATATTCATGGCTTCACAAAGCGAGCAGGGCCAATCAAGCCCGAATACAACATCAGCCCTATCACTGCAATCTGTAGCTGACTCTCTGCAACATATCACACGGATGCTGGAAGTGGTGTTAAACTGGGTGGAAGACACTAGCACCACATTATTGGGCACAGTGACCGATGTCAGAAATTTACAGGACTGCATGAATGTGTCAGAGCAGTGGATGGAGACATGCGAGCAACACCAATCCAAACTCCTTCATCACTTGCAGCTACAAGAAGATAGAATTGCAGTGCTACAAGACAGAGTAGAGGATCAGGAGAACAGAGCCAGAAGGAATAATCTGCGTATAATAGGCATACCAGAAGGAGTGGAGGGGCAGAATATGGAGAGATTCCTAAATGAGAGTCTGCTCACCATATTAGGGGATAGATGGAAAGGAAATATGAATGTAGAATGAGCGCATTGGCTAACAGCCAGAAGAGATAGGAATTCCTCGATGCCAAGACCAATTTTAGCATATTTTTTGCACTATACCACAAAGGAGAAAGTTCTCAGGGTGGCAAGAGATTTAGGAGAGGTGCGTTGGCAAGGTGCTACTGTGCTATTCTATCGAGACTTTGCTCATGAAACTGCCAGCAAAAGTTGTGCCTTTGGCCCCCTCAAAAAAATTCTGTATCGCTATAACTTTTGCTTTAAGTTCAGGGGACTTACCAGTTTACTGGTAATGAAAGATGGCAGAGAACTGGTGGCAGAACATCCCTTAGAAGTATAGCGATGGCTTGCTAAATTCTGGCCTGAATTGCCTAGCCCTACTACATCTCCCAGAAGGCTCTGGGAACCTAACAATCCTAAAGGGAACTATTTGGACAGGCATCAGAATTTAGGAGACAGTACAAAGGGCAGACGTGCAACACCAAGGAATGGTCCCCCAGCACTTATGGACCCTCCTGACCTCTCTCAGATGCGCTCTGCTACTCATGTGCAACCTCCACAATCCCCACACAAGGTGAATACTGTTATGCCACCTCGATCAGCAACTTCATTGTCTCAACATCGACAGAGATCTAAGAGTAGTGGCCAAAATAATCAGGACTCTGTAATGACGGCTCCTCCAGCAAAGGTTTCTAGGGAAGACAAAACCTCTCTTCCTCGCAACGTCCATTCCCCTGCTCTTGACATCATGGATATGGACACTAACACATCAAAAGACTGGGCTGATATATCCAAAGCTACTTTGGTAGAGGTGGTTGATGCTGTGACCTCAATCAGACCTGGGCTAATCTCTTACACTGCAGCAGTGGCCAAGGAAGGTTTAGTGCCTCCACCTGTATCTCAGTTGACTAGTGAATGCCCTGATGACCTCCCTCATTGATAGCCTGGACTTTTCTAGCTCATGTATTGTCAATCTGCTCGGATATAAGTTGCATATTTAACTTCATTATGTGGCTTACTGCGCCTATACCCTGATAGGAGTCAGGATGGGGTCACTGTTGTTCTGGCCTAGGCATTACCCCCTTTCTACCCCATGCACTGCGTAACTAGGGCTCAGGAGCCCTATATTTCTGGTTAATTACAAGTAGGGGGTTCACTTTCCTATGGGACCCTGGATTATTCAAGTAGCAGAGAGTGTAGGAAACTTTGGTGTTGTGATGGCCACTCCCTCCCTGTAACAGTACTTACATGTCCACATGGGGCCTTTACCATTAGGTAAGGCCATTCCCCCCTCCCTCTTTTCTCTGCCCCCCTGAATCTCCTCCCTTAGGAATCCCCTTATAGTACTCATGTAGGGGTCCTTTCCCCCTTCCCTTCCCTTTCCCCCGATGGTCCGAAGCCTGACCTTGGGTAAATTACCAGCCCAGAGCTCAGGATCTTAGTTGGCACTAAACACTTATCTCTTATAAGGATCTGGGGGTTAGTGTAGCCGAGGCTGTCAATTTTTCTTAGGGCCTCTTTCACAGAACCTCGATCCTATAGTGCCTTTGCACAGTTACAGTTTATTTGTGCTTCTTATAAGAATTGTTTCTGGGGTTGGGTCTGATAGGTATATTATCTAGCCCTCAGTTAACCTACACCTAAGTTAGAGATACTTAGAATAGATAGCTTATTTCACTTGTACTATACTCTAAGCTCTGTGTTGTATTTGTTTATTGCAGCCTCCTGTTCAACGTGTGAATATCCCTTTGCTCCTTTGGTGTTTGTCTTCCTTCTCATATGGCAGCATAGAAAGTTTCTAGCTTGATTTGTTTGTTCTTGAATATATTTAATAGGGTTATTTATAGCATAGACAACTAGCTACAGTCCAGGGGTAAGTACAAGTTACATATATCTCAAGTAAATATGTGTCCCCCCAGGGGCATAGCCAGCCCTGTTAGCTCCCCAACGGTTCTGGTATCTTGGAATGTCAATGGTTTAAACCACCCTGTTAAACGGACTAAAATGCTACAGCATTTGCGTTCTTTACACTCAGATATTGCCCTACAGTAGCAGCCACACACAATGCCAGCTGTTTCCTGAAATTTCTGTGATATTTCCAGAAATATCTCATGCTTTCTCCATTTCCACAGTAGGAGCAGCAGAGAGAAATGCTTTAGAAATTTTGCGAAATATCTAGAAATAGTTGGCAATGTCTGTGGCTACTACTGTACTTCAGGAAACACACCTTTTGAAGAGGGTAGTCACCTGGATGAAGAAATGATGGGTGGGTGTGGTCTGTGCCAGTTTGGCCTCCTCTAAGACAAGAGGGGTAGCCATTCTAGTCCGGTGCTCATCCTCCTGGACCCTGGAGGAGTCCAAACATGATTCACAGGGCAGATGGGTGGTTGCTAGGCTATCTTCCCCAGAAGGGACTCTGATTCTCTGTAATCTGTATGCCCCAAATGCCGATCATGCCAAGTTTTTTTCCCCTGGATCAGTCAGGCTATCTCCTCCCTTAACAGGGATGATGGGGAAATCCCGATTATAATAGGAGGAGATTTTAATATGGTGTCAGATGTGTTTGTAGATAAGTCAAACCCTAACCACTAGTCTAGATCCAAGGCCAGTCTGGCTCTTCAGGAAATGCGACAGTAATAGGGATTATTGGACATGTGGGGCAGAGACAACCCAACTGGGAGGGATCATATGTTTTATTCCTCAGTACACTCGACCCACAGTCGTATAGATTTTTTTCTAACTACTGCGGTTGTGGCTCAGAACACTTTAAATGCTAAAATTGGGAACATTAACATTTCAGACCATGTCCCAGTGTCAATAGCCTATACGAGGGGGAGCCAACCTAAAACAGGTACCCGTTGGAGGTGTAATTCCCTATTGCTTAAAGACCCAGAGTTCCTGAAAACAATTTCTCAGGCTGCAAAGGATTGCTTTGCTTTCAATGCCCACTGTGATGTCTCCCCAGGCACAGTGTGGGAAGCCTTCAAGGTGGTCCTTAGGAGCCACATCATTGCTTTCTCGGCTACCAAGAACAAAGCTCGCAAAGCTAACTTGGCCCAATGGCAAGCAGATCTAGCCACCCTGGAGTCCCGCTTTAAGGCTTCCTACACCCATGGGTGAAACAATTCCCTTATTCAGTGTATTGTGGGCCTTAAGGTACCAAATCAATGCCACCTTGCACCAAAAGGTGGAATGGGTCTTAATGAGGTCCAAACATGCATCCTGGGGGGGGGGCAGTGGTAGATTGTTAGCTTTCAGGCTTCAGAAGCAACAAGCTTCATCCTGAATTCAGGCCCTTCGTACTTCCTCTGGTAAGATTGTCCATAACCCTCAAGATATTACTGACACCATGAAGGTCTTCTATCTAACTTTATATAGATCACAGGCTGATCTCTCGGTACCACAACTAGAGCAGGAGATGGACCAGTTCTTCCTGAGATTCTTCAGACCAGAAATTACCCCATTGCAAAGGTCCACCTTGGAGGCCCCGATAACTCCAGTGGAACTACGGCAAGCCCTATTCCATATGGCTAAAGGTAAATCTCCTGGCCCAGATGGGATGATGGCCGAGTTGTACCAAGCACTAGTGGAGGAAATTTTGTAGCCCTTACTACTCACTCTACATGAAGCCCATACAGCTGGCTCATTCCCCCCAACTATGAGAGAGGCTCTTATTACTCTCTTACCAAAAAAATCTAACGACCCCCTGGACTGTGCCAACTACCACCCGATCTCTCTACTCCCAGTCAATACTAAAATCCTGACCAAAATCCTAGCCATGTGGATGCAGGAGGTGCTACCTTTAATTATCCACCCAACCCAGGTTGGCTTTATGCAGGGCAAATACAGCTCAGATAATACTAGGCTCCTCCTGAATTTAAAATGGACAGCTTCTCAATCTTCCGACCCTATGGCTGCCATGGCAATTGATTTCACTAAAGCCTTCAACTCCGTTGAATGGCATTATCTGCATCGGGTGCTACGGCTGTATGGTTTTGGCCCAGTTTTTTCTCAGTGGGTAGCTACTCTGTATGGTTCCCCGATGGCTAGAATTTTGACTAACACTACTATCTCTGCACTGTTTTCCCTGCATAGGGGCACCAGGCAAGGCTGCCCCCTATCCTCTCTTCGATTCCTGGTGGCCTTAGATCCCCTCATATGGGCCTTTATTGCCTCACCTGATATCTCTGGTATTACATTCACTGGGGATCTTACCTATTAGCTGTGTATGCTGATGACCTGCTCCTGATCCTCTCTCATCCGGAACAGGCACTACGGCATGTTCTTCCCCTTCTGCAGACCTATGCATCTTTCTTGGGTCTTTGCACTAATCAGAAAAAGACACTCCTGGCCCCTCTCAATACAGCATGCACCAGACGGTGCCTACAGGGGACTGAATTCTTGTGGGCTATACAGGGGTTTTCATACTTGGGCATAATCATACCTGCTAAATGGGTGGATCTAGAATGGGCCAATTTCATTCCACTGCTGATTTACCTGTCGGCAGAGATAGATAGATGGAAAAGACTCCAACTATCCTTACCTGGGAAGGTTGCGGATATCCGTATGCTTTTGTTGCCCCGAGTCATGTACTTATTTAAGAACCTTCCAAGACGTCTCTTCCCCCAAGCTTTTTGCATCCATGGAAACCCAGTTATCTTGTTTTTTGTGGCAGGGTAAATTTCCCAGGTGGAACAAGTGCAAATTAAGAGCACATTGGTCCAGAGGTGGGTGGAATCCCCTGGATTCAAGGATACCACCTATCCTGCACATCTGCCACTGCTACTAAGTGGTTCTTCCCTAGTCCGTTACCCTCTCCACTTTGGGTACAACTGGAAGCTGATTTAGTGGCAGACACCCAGCTGCACCTGTTTCTATATCCCAAAACTCACTCCCAGCATACTTTGGCACCCTTCGTAGCAGAGAGCAAGCGAGCCTGGCATTTACTTATGTCCCTCTTTCATACTCCCAGGGAGGCTCAGGCACCTCCATGGCTTTATACCCCACTATGGCATAACAAGGCTTTAGCAATCGGGGATAATCCTCTGTACTGGCCTGCATGGGAGGCTCAGGGACTCCAATATATACAGGATCTGTGTATACCTGGCTCCTCTGTTTTGATGTCCTTTGACCAACTGCTGCAGAAATTCCATATCCCAGGTAGTGATTTTTGGAGATTCCTTCAAATACGTAGTGCTATACAAGCTAACAAATCCCGTATGTACACTGATCTGAAATGGGAATGGTTAGCACACAGACATGAAACCCTCTCATCTGCAGGGCTTAATGGGCACTTATATAAGACATGGAGGGATGCTCAGGTAGACCCCTCAAATTCGTGTAGGTTGAAATGGGCATCTATTCTCAACACCCATATTTCTCCGGACTCCTGGAACAGCTATCTCCAGGATTGCCATTACATGTATACAGATACTAAAAGTAATTTCATACAGCTTAAAATATTGTTGCTTTGGTATCAAACACCAGCATCATTGCATTCCCATGGCCCACTACAGCACTCTAACTGCTGGTGTTGTCACAAACCTGGAGCCCACCTACTTCATATTCTATGGACATGACCTCTGCTCTCAGCTTTCTGGTCGACTATTGCCCAGGATTGTTCTACAATACTTGGTTCTCAGATACTTTTTTCCGACCCTATGCTCCTCCTTGGGGATACCTCCTCCCTAACTGCCTTATCTCGACCTAAGAGACAATGGATTGCACTTGCCCTTATTGAAGCTAAGTGACTAATACTTATGCACTGGCGCCAACCAATTCCACCTCTCTGCAATAACTGGCATGCCGCCCTTGCTAGATTATCTATATTAGACCATCTGTCCTGTATTCAAGTAGGTCATATGGACCAATACGCTGCCAGATGGGAAGCTTGCTTTCACTCACCTTTTTGCAAAATTCCAGTCTCTCACTGTATTCCTCCTATATAACTTGTTTGCTACTTTATTGTCATGTTTTGTAGTCCTGTCTTTAGATAGTCTAATATCTGAGGTGTTCTGATGGCCTCTTCTAACTATTAGATACTGTATGTTTTGAATATCATGCTGCATTATTATTATGATATTTGTGATTACATAGAGCTCAACATAGCTGCATATGGACCAAGTGACTTTGGTGGCCTTTTGGTATATAATGATGTACCTATGTCTGGAAAACTAATAAAACTTTTCTATTATAAAAAAAAAGAAATGGGCTCAACATGGTGCTGGGGGCATGTGGCAGATATATGCTGCCACATCCCAGAAAATGGGATTCTCAGAACTCTTCCATAGGGAGAAATTCTAAGTACCCTCAGACCAGTCAGGGCTGGTCTAAGGGTGCTTAGAAAATTATTTTTTGTGAGAGTTGGCCAGTTTGCGGCAATGTGCTGTGTTCTCCCTGGTCAACCCTGATGTCGCCCCTATTTATAATGTAGAAAAAAACTTCCTGGTGGTCTTGCAGCCCCCACCTAGATCTGCGATGTCACCCCTATTTATAATGCATACAGTCCCCTTCCTGGTGGTCTAATGTGCTCCTCCCTGATACCCAGTGTTGGTGGTAATTACGTTGCTTAAAATACAATGATTGTAAAAATGCCTTTCTAGTGGTCTAGTACACCCCTTCCCAATCTCCAATGTCACCGGTTATTATAATGATAATAAACAACCCTTCCTGGTGGTCTAATGGAGCACCCCAACAAGTAGTGCCCACCACCTCGCTCCCCCATCCCGAAACACAGCCAGCAACCAGCACTGCCCACCTCTGCATTTTTTTTTCCTTTTTTTTCCTTCTAATTACTCTGACTAGGTTATAAACCCAGCAACTTATCTGGAATGGATATCATTAACAGCAGGTACTGTGGAACAATTTTCAGAAGGACAGTCTTACAGGATTTAGGACACTGTCCTACATGCTGGGCCTTTGGAGGTCTTAGGGCTCAGCTCTGGGCAGCATGGGCAGAGATTGCACGCCTCAGATTTCAAATTCAAGAGGAAATACATTATAAGAACCACCCACCATTTCCTCAGCATCCAACAGAAACACCTCGACCGCAGAGGGTAGTTGGTCCAGGAGGTTGGCAGGTGGTTAGGAGGGGCAAATTGGGTGCCCCATCACTCTCTGCTCTCCAACATATTACCTCCAAAAAACATATAAACACTACAAACAGGTATCTGCCTCTATCTCTGAAATCAAACAAAGAGGCAGAAGACACTGCAGAGCAGGACACTGCAGCACAGGAGCTAGCACAACAAAACTCACCCAAATCAGGAACCAAAACAAAAAGCAAAAGGAAATCCAAAAACTTCTGATCATAGAGACTCCATGATTCAGGAGTTGATACCCATCTCAACCAGGGTAATGGTCAGATGTCTCCCAGGTACATCAGCATGGAGAGACACTGACCGCATTGCTAAAATTGTTCACAAAGCAGGAGAAAACATTGATGTCCTAGTACACATAGAGACTAATACTCCGCCAGCCGGTCAGTTGTGGAGACCAAGGAACACCTGACAGGCTGGGTGACAACTCATAATCTATTTCATCTGGCATCTCCTTCACTGAGATCCTGCCAGTCTGTGAGAGGGAGCAGATGGACAGAAGGTCAGAGAAGGGGAGATAGGAGAGCTAAACACGTGGCTCAAGGACTGGTGCCAGGAAAAAGGACACAGATTTGTGGGGAACTGGCAACAGTTCTGGGAGTGAAAGTTCTTTAAATTTGATGGACTGCATCTGGCTAAGGAGGGAGTCAGTGCATTGGGGCAGAAGTTCGACGTCGTTGCAGAATATTTAAACTAGCAAATGGGGAGAGGGGTGCAGCACCCCATACGTCGAATGGAAAGAACACCCTTCCCCCCTCAGCTAGTGGTCAAACAGGGATTCAGCATGTTTGCAGTTCATTTGCATCATCAGGTAAGAAAAAAGGTTTGTCTCCCTATACGACGCACAGGGGTAATGCCAAACCTCACCCAACAACTAACACACCAAAATCTGGCCAATGGAAAATCATGTACACAAATGCTCACAGCCTGGGAAATAAGATCCCACACCTGCAGGCAATAATGTCAGAGGCTAAACTGGACATAGCAGCAATTAGTGAGACGTGGTTTACCAGTAACCACACTTGGGAGACTTCAGTACCTGGCTATGTATTGTTCAGAAGAGACCGAGGTGCAAAAAGGGGGGAGGAGTGGCCCTGTGTGTCAATGAAAATATCAAAGCTACAGAAATTCAGAATACACATAAGGAGCCAGAAGAACTGTGGGTCGCTCTGGAAACAGGAAATGGGACAGCCATAAGAACTGGGGTTGTCTACAGGCCCCCAGACCAGGGGGAGGACATAGACATATTACTGTTAGAAGATATACAAAACATGACAGCTAAAGGGGAGGTTCTGATAATGGGAGAACTCAACATGCCGGATACAGATTGGTCAATACCAGCAGGAACATCTGCCAGAACTAGACACATAGTGGATTCTCTGCAGGGGGAGGGCCTCAAATAACTGGTACAGCAACCCACAAGAGACAGGGCTATCCTAGATCTAGTACTGACTAACAAGGAAGGCGCAGATATCCAGGTAGAAGGTCACCAGGGGCCAGTGACCATCATATGGTATGGTTCAATTTGGCTACTACATCTAAATCATCCCATTCCAAGGCAAAATATGGGACTTGAGAGGAGCTGACTTTGATAAGATGGCCAACAGAGTTAAGCTAGCCTGGCAAAAGAAACACAGGTGAGGGGTACAGGCAAGTGGGCAAGCATTAAGGATGCAATACTTGAACAACATCCCATTGTGTTAGTGAGAAAAGGAAGTGCAAAAGAAGAAGGAAACCACTTTGGTTCTCAAATACAGTAGCAGAAAGGCCAGAGCCAAAGGCTGGCCTTCAGGAAATATAAGGGAACACAGCGGGATGAAGATAGGGAGGCATACCAAACTGCCCTAAGGGAAGCAGGGAAGGCGTAAGGCAGGCAAAGTCCCAAACTGAGGAAACACTAGCACGAACAGTAAAAGAAGGTGACAAGACTTTATAGATACATTAGTGAAAGGAGAAAGTCCAGAGGGGTATTGCTAAGCCTAATGGAGAAAGGGAGCATGTGAGGAGGAGGACCCTGTAAAGGCATCTATCCTAAATAGATACTTTGCTCAGTATTTACTGAAGAGGAGGTAGGCAGGGCCCACAGCTCAGCATCATGGACACAGGGGGAGAGGTGAGCACTACTCCTTCACAAAAGAAAGGGTCCTACAAGAGCTTGCTAAACTCAGGGTTGATAAGGCAATGGGACCTGATGGCATACATCCCAGGGTACTTAAGAAGCTAAAGGTGGAACTAGCAGAGCCATTAGCAGAACTGTTTAGTGAGTTTCTGAGCACAGGAGAGGTCACAGAAGACTGGAGAAGGGCTCATGTGATCCTGCTCCACAAGAGTGGTAGCAGGGAGGAGGTGGGGAAATACAGACCAGTCAGTCTTACCTCAGTAGTGGGCAAGATTATGGAGGCACTCCTTAAAGAAAGGATAGTGCAACACCTGGAATCCATAGGGGCACAGGATCCAAGACAGCATGGGTTTACAAAAGGAAGGTCCTGTCAAACTAATCTCATAGATTTCTTTGCCTGGGTAACCAGAGTGGTGGACCAAGGGGGAGAAGTTGATGTTGCCTACCTTGACTTCAGCAAAGCTTTTGACACTGTTCCACATAGAAGATTGATAAATAAGCTGGGTAGGCTCGGGGTGGGTCAGAAGTTGGTCAACTGGGTGGCAAACTGGTTGATGGGCAGAAAACAGAGAGTGGTGGTAAATGGTATACAGTCAGAAGAGATGCAAGTCACAAGTGGGGTACCTCAGGGATCAGTCCTGGGCCAGTCCTCTTCAACATCTTCATTAGTGACCTTGCAGATGGACTAGAGGTAAGGCTTGTCTGTTTGTAGATGACACCAAGATCTGCAACAGAGTAGATTATCCAGATGGGTGGGCAGAATGAGAAGAGATCTGGATAAACTAGCAAAATGGTCAGAAGAGTGGCAACTGGGATTTAATGCAAAGAAGTGCAAAATCATGCACATAGGGAAGAGAAACCCTGAAGCCACCTATAGGCTGGGAGGGGAGTTACTGGCAGTCACAAAGGAAGAAAGAGACTTGGGCATCATCATCACTGATGACCTGAAATCATCCAAGCAGTCCTCTAAAGCAGTAGGTAAGGCTAGGGGGATGTTAGGGTGTATTAGTAGGGGTATCACAAGTCGTAAGAGGGAGGTAATAATCCCTCTTTACAAGACACTGGTTAGGCCCCATCTGGAGTACTGCGTGCAGTATTGGAGGCCACACCTTCACAAGGACATTAACCAAATTGAGGCAGTCCAGAGAAGGGTAACCAAAATGGTGCAGGGACTGCATCAGAAGACATATGAGGAATGTTTAACAGAGCTCAATATGTATACCCTTGAGCAAACGAGGGAAAGAGGTGATATGATCGAGGCATTCAAACACCTTAAAGGCATTAACAAGGTGAAAGAGTCTAACATGTTTAAATATAAGAAAAATAGCAGGACAAGAGGACACAGCATGAGATTAGAGGGGGGCTGACTAAGGGGGAATGTGAGGAAATTCTTTTTCACAGAAAGGGTGGTGGATGCATGGAATGGCTTACCACAAGAAGTTGTGGCTATGAACACAGTGCAGGGCTTCAAACAGGCATGGGATAGGCATAAGGGAGCAATACAAATGACTATGAATAGATAGGCCACTGACAGAGCAAAGGCCGATGGCACATTTATAAGGTAGAAAAGAAATGGGCAGACGGGATGGGCCTTGCGGTTCTTATCTACCCGTCCTTCCATGTTTCTATGTTTTCTCAGCCATTTTCAGTCGTCACTGACTGAATCTGTCACTGGTGCTTTCTGAATAGTGCATGCTACTATACACTATTCAGTAGGCACTCAGTGACAGTTCAGTTGGTGGCCAGCTGAGGAGGTGTAAGGTGGGCTGTGATGGTCACTGGCTGTGTTTTAGGAAGGTAGGGTATTGGGGTGGTGGGCAATACCTGCTAGATTGGTGGTGGTCTACTAGACCACCAGGTAGGGGTGTTTATTATCATTGTAATTACTAGCGACATCAAGGATCAGGGAGGTGGGTCTTCTAGACAACCAGGAAGGTTATTTTTAATCATTTTAATTTAAACATTGTAATTACTGGTGACATCGGGGGTCAGAATGGCGCCACTAGACCACCAGGGAAGGGGGTTTCTTTATCTGATCCAGGGATCAGGGATAGGGGACTGCTTGCTTTTGATGCAGGAATCTGCGGCAAACTCCTCATGTGCATCATGTGTTTGTCACACAGGAGAAGTTGTAGCAAGTGTGGGGACTAAGGTACCAGGACCCCTTCTGTACCAGAATATGGTACAGGGTCTCTGGCACACCGGGCTTTGGCACAAACATTTGCTGCAGCTTGTACCAATCAAACACCCTTTGAGAATCAAGACCAGGGACATACTTTAAAGGATGAAAATATTCAGGAGCTTAGAGTTTAAAATTCTGTGATGGCTTTCCACCTTCTTAGTTGTTTCTAAGTTGCTTGCTACCATATCTAAACCCTCACAGTATACTTCCTTTAGTAGTGCTCAAGCAACAGTCAATAGAGCCTGTATATGTCATATGCTAATAATCCAAACTTATGAATTAGTACCATTAATTCAGTTTTTGAAAAGAGAATGCTATAACCTATTACTATGATAAAAGCAAACACAATATATATATTTTTAAATAATCCATGTTGTTGGGTCCCCTTTAGCTAACCTACATATGCTTATTTCTAATCTGAAATCAACAAAAGCCCTCAGTGTCATGCCTATAAACAGTGCCTGACATA
The DNA here is from genome assembly GCA_016271365.2 of Neoceratodus forsteri. Classification (NCBI taxonomy): domain Eukaryota; kingdom Metazoa; phylum Chordata; order Ceratodontiformes; family Ceratodontidae; genus Neoceratodus; species Neoceratodus forsteri. The sequence continues at coordinate 765,896,412 of CM057452.1, read as the reverse complement.
GAGACAGAGAAACATAGAAACAAAGATTTTAGCAGCAGATAATGACCACTTGACCCAGCCCAATCTACCTATTTCCCTACCTATTGGATAAACTGCAGATCCTAGTTAATTCAGAGAAACATATGTGAGCACCTGGAAAAACAGCGTGGTGCTATTCTGCATTCATATCCAAGGATTAAAGTAAGAAGATCAGCACCCACACTCCAGACATAGAACTAGGACTCCATGAATTGATTTAATTATTCCTTTATGTAAAAAAGTGCAGATAAAACACTGGCCAAAGTGGCTAGCAAACAGACTGAAGTTTCCTCTGGAGTGCTGCCAGGTCTCTTCAGAGTGAATTGATACATGAAACAAGTGCTTCTTTTTATAACAAACAGATTCACATCACATGTTGCTCACACACCTATCACCTCCTATAAAGTGAATAGTGCCTTTAATCAATCTATATAATTAATTAAACAGCTCACATTGAATCCTGTGAAAATCAATTATTTTAAACATCATAATTATCATGAAACTGAAGGAGTCATTTTGTTACATTATGTTCTTTTTAACAGACCCTTATGCCACTTTTGTTATTTTTCTCTTCAGTTGTATTTTTCTTCAGCTTTTTAAACTTCAGCCTGTATTATTTCTCATTTTGTTTTACACTCCAAGCTTAAAAGGTTTAATCATGTCCCCATTACTTAATTTACTCTTTTCAGGCTACTATAGCCTCTTAGGCACTTTGTTTAAAGTTAGGACATTTCCCTTATGGAAAGAATGCTCCATCTAGTTCCAGACACTTAAACTTTGTCACAGACAGCAGTATTCCAGCCCCAGGAAATTGTTTCTCTTGAAGTAATTGGTAACATTTATACTTTTTCAAAAATGCTTCAAGATCTATACTGTCATTTAACCCCTTATTCTGACATGCCCCAGTTCAAAAATCCAGTAACTTTCTCTCTGTCCTAGAATCTTCCTAAGATCCCCCTTCCTCCCAAATTAACCAGTTTAATACCTGCTAAACTAAACTTATGATCTTCTGCTCCTCTTTCAGAAATATGTTTTGCTATAGCATATGACATGTCCCCTCTATCTACTTCTCTTACGTGTTCTCCAATCCTTACTTACTTTCTCACCATCCTCCCTACATAGAAAGCTCCACAATTACAGCTAAGTAGCTACACCAACCAACTGCTGTTACAAGTAATAACATGTTTCAGTTTAATTTCTTTGCCTGTAGTAGGGTGATGGAATACTTTACAGGTATTGACATATCTACAATGCACACAATTTCTGCACCGGTGTGTTCCCACCAGTGCTGGAGCCTAAAGAGTTTGTTTCAAGGGTTCTGGACCTGAGACTATATTCTTTGCCACCATGTCTTTTATGCTTTTGCACTTTCGAAAGACAACTTTAGGGCCCTGTTCTGCAACATCAGTAAGTTTAGTTTCCAATTCCAAGATAGACCAGTTACTGGCTATCACCTGTTTAACCTGGTGTGCCCTTCTACAAAAATTGGTAACAAAAGGGCAGGACACTATACTGTTTCTATCCTTCTTTGTACTCCATAAGGTTTGATTCCTGTCCATATTTTCCACTTTCTGAATTGCTGAAACAATACATTGTTTGCTGTAACCCCTTTCTAGAAACCTCTTTACTTGTAATGCACTTTTTTTTTTAACTCAGCTGGCTTAGTACAATTTCTAAGGGTCCTTACCAACTGTCCCTTGGGTATGTTGAAACGTACATGGTGTGGGTAGCAACTATCATATCTTAGGAGACTATTACGGTCTGTACTTTTTTGAAAAAGTGTGGTACAGATTCCTCCACTACTGTCCTTGTACAGCTTCAAATCTAAGAATGTTATTTCAGTTTGACATATCTCATATTTATACCTCAAGCAACTGCTGGTGCTTTCCATCCACCCAATAAAACTCCTGCACTCTTCACTTGTGCCTTTCCATATGATTAATATATCATCTATAAAGTGCCACCACAAATCCAGCCTGGACAGGAATGGATTTGTGATGGCGCTGTAAAGATGATCTTGCTTCCACTTCCCTACAAACAAGTTTGCAACACTTGGTGCCATGGCTGTACCCATAGCTGTGCCACGTATCTGGTGATACAGCTGGTTTTGAAAAAGAAAACCTTTTTTTGTAGTACCATTTCTGCCATTTTCACCAGAAATTGTGTTGGAATTTCAGCACATTCTGTTTCCATCCTAGTATCAAGAAAATAGGTCAAGGAATTTAAACTTTACTGATGTGGAATAACAGTGTACAATGAATTTACATCTACCACTGCCTGATAGCACTGGGGTTCCACATTAATATCCTCCATCAGTTTAACCACTTCCGTGGAATCCTTTATGCAAGACCTCAAATTCTGGACCAAAGGCTGCAAAAATTGATCTACACACATAGAAAGGGGTTCTGTTAGCCACCCACACCCTGATACTATTGGTCGGCTGGGTGGCTGTACTGGATTTTTATGGATTTTAGGCAGTGCATAAATTACTGGGGTTACTGAGCAGCTGACAATGAGGGTCCTATACAGTACATTCATAATGCACCCCTTAGCATAGCTTTCCTTACGTAGGGCATCAATGTCACTCTTAAATTGTTCTATGACACTTCTATGCACTTTTCTATAAAAGGATATATTATTTAACAATCTCAGAACCACCTTAATCCCCTGTATGTAGAATTACCACTGTCCCACCCTTATCTGCTGCTTTTATAGTAATGGTGTTGTTCTTACTATGTGCTTTTAGAGCACAATGTTCTTTCTTACTGCAATTATCAATATACAGACTAGATGTTGTACTCTGTAATTTCTCTAAGTCTAGCTCACACTTACGAATAAATGTAGAAACTACAGGATTCAAGGGGGGACAAAACTCAGATCTAGGACTTAACTGGGGCTCAGGGGCAACATCACTAAAACTTTTTTCTTCTTTGCCTTCAAATATACATTTAAATGTTAAATTGCATCCAAACTTATCAAATCCATGCATGTATTAAAAAAATAATATCTGAAGAAGAACAAAATGCCAGACCTTTACTCAAAACAGATGATTCTGCTGCTGTTAAATCATGATTAGAAAGATTGACAACAGGCATTAAGTTGACATTATCTACACAGCTATTACTAACAACTGAAGTAAGAATGACATTGCTGCCAGAGTCCATGAAATCCATGTTTATAGGAAGTAAAAGTAGAAATGGGGGGGGGTATGGCCTGGAAAATGCATTTGCATTACTTAAGGCCTGCTGTACTAAAGGCATTCCTGCCTCTTTTTCCACACTGCCCCCCCCCCCCGTCCTCCTCTTTGGAAGTGCACAGATTGGAAGCACGTCTTTCGCTATCTCTGGCTGTGTCTTGCCCTAGGATATAACTGGAGGACTGTCCTGTTTCTGATTCTCTCGACTCTCCCTCTGGGGGAATCAAACTCGTCAGTATCAGAGGGGCCTGTAGAATAGTCCAGTATTGTTCTACCATTTGAAGAGTTGCTAAAATTACTGCTACCCTTTTTTAAAATAGATTTAAGTCTCACTTTTTTTGTGTCTGTCCAATTAAACACCTGATCATTCGCATAGTCTCTTTCATCTCTTAAAAACTTTTTTGTTTTTCTTTTACATTTTTTACATCATACTTTGTCACTTTATCTAGCAACAATTTATTAAGTCTATCCCATTTAGCTTCACCAGTGTTAGATTTCAGTATTGTTTCAAGGTTTCCAATTTCAATAATGAGTTTGTCCCTTATGGGTTGTGCAAACTCTAAAATTTGTTCAATTTTCTTGATAGAAGCATCCTGCATGTTTCCTCACCATTGTTGTTTCATAAATACAACATTATGTGTTCCAAAAGAAGGTTTTTGAACTATTTGTAGTCCCCTAGGTATTCTTTTAACAGTTAAGTAGGCCTCAAGAGTGTTTTTGTTCCAATACATTCTGCTTCCTTTTAGGACCAATTTTTCAAGTTTGTGATAACATTGCTTTACTTCAGACTCACCACTCGGTTGATGCACATTCACGTTATCTTCACCCAGCAACAGGTTCATGCCCTCTGTGACTGGAAATATCAAATTAGCAAAGCCACCCACCACAACGCTGATATTTGCAGACATGCTCAGTGCTTCCTCTATGTTAGCCATCCCCCAGCAGTGTTAGGCTGAAAACAGCCCCTCTGGAACTCAACTGCCGCTGGAAACATGCTGCTATGCTTCACTCTGTTCTGGTGCTACATTTTTGAAATTCATGCCAGTGTTCTTGCATAAAAGGAGAGAATCTTGTGTTCTCCCAGTATCTTAAACACAGTTTTTCTGTCTGTTTTACCCCTGTGTGAAACACGGGGAACCAGTGCTCTCAAAATATAAATAATCAACTCAGAGAAACATATGTGAGCACCTGGAAAAACAGTGTGTGCTATTCTGCATTCATATCCAAGGATTCAGTTAAACAGACCAGCACCCACACTCCAGACAGAGAACTAGGACTCCATGGATTGATTTAATCATTCCTTTATGTAAAAAAGTGCAGATAAAACACTGGCCAAAGTGGCTAGCAAACAGACTAAGGTTTCTCCTGACGTGCTGCCAGATTTCTTCAAAGTGAATTGATACATACAAGAGAGTGCTTTTTTTTATAACAAACAGGTTCATATCAAATGTTGCTCACACACCTATCACCTCTTATAAAGTGAATAATGCCATTAAACAATCTATATAATCGTGTTTAAGATACTGGGAGAACACAAGATTCTCCCCTTTTGTGCAAGAACACTGGCGTGAATTTCAAAATTGTAGCACCAGAACAGAGTGAAGCATAGCAGCACTTTTCCAGCAGCTGTTAAGTTCCAGAGGGTCTGTTTTCAGCCTAACACTGCCAGGGGATGGCTAACATGGAGGAAGCACAGAGTATGTCTACAAATATTGGCGCTACGGTGGGTGGCTTTGCTAATTTGGTATTTTCAGTCACAGAGGGCATGAATCAGTTGCTGGGTGAAGAAAATGCGAACGTGCAACAACCGAGTGCTGAGTCTGAAGTAAAGCAATGTTACTGCAAACTTGAAAAATTGGTCCTAGAAGGATGCAGAATGTATTGGCATGAAACCTCTCTTGAAGCCTACCTAACTGTTAAAAGAGTACCTAGGGTTCTATGCATAGTTCAGAAACCTTCTTTTGGAACAGATAATGTTGTATTTATGAAAAGATGGCAAGGAAACATGCAGAATGCTTCTACCAAGAATATTGAACTTATTTTAGAGTTTGCACGGCCCATAAGGGAAGAACTCACTATTGAAATCGACAAAGTTGAAGCAATGCTGAAATCCAACACAAGTACAAGAGGTTTCTAGAAAGGGGTTACAGCAAACAATGTACTGCTCCAGCAATTCAGAAAGTGGAAAATATGGACAGGAACCAAACCTTAAGGAGTACAAAGAAGGATAGAAACAGTACAGTGTTCTTCCCTTTTGTTACCAATTTTTCTAGAAGGACACACCAGGTTAAACAGGTGATAGTCAGTAACTGGTCCATCTTGGAATTGGAAACTAAACTTGCTGATGTTGTAGAACAGGGCCCTAAAGTCTTCTTTCAGAAGTGCAAAAGCATAAAAGATATGGTTGTAAAGAATATAGTCCAGAACCCTTGAAACAGACTCTTTTGGCTCCAGCACTTGTGGGAACACACCGGTGCAGAAATTATATGTATTATAGATATGTCAATTCCTGTAAAGTATTCCATCACCCTACTACAGACAAAGAAATTCCACTGAAACATTTTATTACTTTTAACAGCAGTGGGTTGGCGTACCTACCTAGATGTAATTGTGGAGCTTTCTATGAAGGGAGAATGGTGAGAAAGTTTAAAGTAAGGATTTGTGAACACATAAGAGCAGTGGATAGAGGGGACACGTCATATGCTATAGCAAAACATATTTCTGAAAGATAAGCAGACAATCATGAGATTAATTTCACAGGTATTGAACTGGTTAATTTGGGAGGAAGAGGGTGGAATCTTAAAAAGATTCTGGGACAGAGAAAAAGTTACTGGATTTTTGATCTGGGGGCAAGACAGAATAAGGGGTTAAATGAGAGAATAGATCTTGTAGCATTTTTGAAAAAGTATAAATGTTATCAATTACTTCAAGAGAAAAATAATCCTGGAGATGGAATACTGCTGTCTGTGACAAAGTTTAAGTGTCTGGAACTAGATGGAGCATTCTTTCCATAAGGGAAAAGGACCGAACCTTGAACAAAGTGCATTAGAGGCTATAGTAGCCTGAAAAGAGTAATTTAAGTAATGGGGAAGTGATTAAACCTTTTAAGCTTGGAGTGTAAAACAAAATGAGAAATACTAGAGGCTGAAGTTTGAAAAGCTGAAGAAAAATACAACTGGAAGGAAAAGTATGTCTCTCTGCAGATGACATAAAGATCTGCAACAGAGTAGGTGCACAAGGTGGGGTGGAAAGGATGAGAAGGGACTTAGTAAGGTTAGAGGAATGGTCAAATATAGGGCAGCTTAGATTCAATGCTAAGAAGTGCAAGGTGGTGCGCCTGGGAAACAAAAACCCAGGGGAAGAGTACACAATGGGGGGTGAGATACTAACAACAACAAAAATGGAAAGGGACCTGGGGGTAGTCATATCAGATGACTTAAAGGTGGGCAAGCAATGTGAGAGGGCAGTAAGGAGGGCTGGGGAGATACTGGGATGCACACAGAGAGGCATCACCAGTAGAAAACAGGAAGTTGTTAACCCTCTGTACAGACAGCTGGTGAGACTCCATCTGGAGTACTGTGTGCAGTTCTGGAGACCCAATCTCTGCAAGGACATAGACAGGATGGAAGCTGTCCTGAGGAGGGCAACTAAAATGGTGCAGGGTCTGCACCGGAAGACATATGAAAAGAGATTAAAGGAGCTTAATATGTATAGCCTCGAGGAAAGGAGGGAGAGGGGGACATGATAGAAACTTACAAGTACCTCAAGGGAATCAACAAAGTCCAAGAGGGTAGCATCTTTCAGAAAAAGAGGCATGCAAGAATAAGGGGGCACAATTTGAAAATGGGGGGGCAGCTCATCGGTAATGTAATGAAGTATTTTTTCACAGAGAGGGTTATGGATGCATGGAATGGCCTTCTGGAGGAGGTTGTGGAGTCAAAAACAGTGGTTGAATTCAAGCATGCATGGGACAGTCATAAAGCAATTCTAGTGGGTGGGGTAGAAAGAAGTAGGCTCCTGGTTAACTAGGATCTGCAGCTTATCCATTAGGTAGGGAAATGGGCAGACTGGGTGGGCCAAGCGGTCCTTATCTGCTATCAAATTCTATGTTTCTATGTTTCTATGTTGAAGAGAAAAATAACAAAAATGGCATAAGGGTCTGTTAAAAAGAACACAATATAACAAAATGACTCCATCAGTTCCATGATAATTGTGATGTTTAAAATAATTGATTTGCACAGAATTCAATGTGAGCTATTTAATTAATTATATAGATTGATTAATGGCACTGTTCACTTTATAGGAGGTGATAGAAGTGTGAGCAACATGTGATATGAACCTGTTAGTTATAAAAAAGCACTTGTTTCATGTATCAATTCACTCTAAAGAAACCTGGCAGCATGCCAGGAGAAACATCAGTCTATTTGCTAGCCACTTTGGCCAGTGTTTTATCTGCACTTTTTTACATAAAGGAATTATTAAATCAATCCATGGAGTCCTAATTCTATGTCTGGAGTGTGGGTGCTGATCTTTTTACTTTAATCCTTATATCCTAGTTAACCAACAGCCTACTTCTTCCTAACCCCCACCAACATTTTTTTGTCTGTACCGTGCATTCTTGAATTCCTCCACTGTTTTTGACCCCACAACTTCCCCTGGAAGGCAGTTCCATGCATCCACCACCCTGTCCATGAAAAAATACTTCCTCACATTGCCCCTGAGCCATCCCCCCTCTATCTTCAAATTATGTCCCTTTGTTCTTGCATATCTCTTTTTCTGAAAGATGCTACCCCCTTGCACTTTGTTGATCACATTGAGGTACTTGAAAGTTTCTGTCATGTCGCCCCTCTTCTGAAAAGACAAGACACACAAAATTGGTGGTGTTTATCAGTTCTTTGCACCTAAATACCAAAATAAATGCTTCATGTAATAAAAGTCACATACAAGGTCCTGCTGTCCTGTGGATCTGTAAGACACCACTATGAAGGGTGCTCCAAGCAGCAATGACCCCAGGAATTTTTCCTCCATCAGCTTGCTCTGTAGCCTCAACTACAATATGTGCAACAAGCTAGCAGACTGTGCTCTGTAGCACTCTTTAATCTTCTGGGACATCAGTCTATAACTCCTGACTTCTAACTTGTGAATTCACTCCAGGTCTTCTCCACTCCTTTGTGTTGCTCTGGTCCTCTCTCCCCTACTCGAACCTCAGCTTCTCAGCTCTCTTAGGTGCTCCACTGTCACTACCTCCTCTCTGACAGAAGGCCTGCTGACTGCTTCCAGATGCAAACTCTCAACACCAGAGCTGAAACAAAACCAAAATGAATTTATGCAGATCACTCTAATAAGTAAGATTATAATGAAGAACTGAGGCCACTTAGGCAACATAAGTATACCTTTTATAAAGGTTTTGGAGCCTTACAAAACTATGAAATGAATGAATCAGTAGGAGCTCCACTCTCACACATCCACCATCTCCACTGTCACATGTCCTCCCTCTCACCAGATGTATCAGGCAGATCACTACAATAATGACTGTGATTGCAATATAGCTTCCACTGTGTGTTTCAGACACTCTTCAGAACGTTTTTCCAAGTGTGCATACTATAGTCAATGCCCCTAGAATTCTGTGGTCGCAGAATTTTGTGCAGAACTTGCACTCTACTGCAGAACATCTGCGGTGCCACAGAATTCACTCTTCTTGGTGATGATTTTTTTTATTAATATTTCTATTTATCCATAGAATCTGGTTCTTTTCCCCTCTTTTTATATCCAGAACCCCCCATATGCTCAAAATGTGATGTTATCATTACTATAACATCATACATTAGCTAATGAAATGGCTGCATTCTGCAACTGAAATGAACAGTCACTTATCTACCACAGCTCCCACTGCCAGAGATGGTGGCACAGCACATTAGACATGGTGAAATGTCCTCAACCTGCACTATAGCTTAATACAATTTTCAGTCTTACATTATTGCACTAGGGCCAACCTAAACAAAACCTTGTCAATAGCACAGACCTGATGAGTCCATACCTTACTTTGTACAAACTTATTTGTGCCTTTAAGGTATAGAGATGCCATCTGAAATAAATAACTGGTAAAAATGAATTTAACTGCCATTTTTAAGAAAGAATAAAGTAATTATGCCCAGAAAAGTGGACTATAATAATGTGTAGACCTGTTGAAAGGATAGACCTGTTAAATAAATAATTGCACTGTACACATTTTTGCCAGGGTTATTGATTACATATTGTCATTGGTTGAAAGAATCACCTAAAAGTTATGGAGAAATGCTGTGTGCAGGGACAGCTGTTGGGCCAGAGGGTAGCATGCTGTGTTTCTGTGCCAGCAACTCGGGTTCAGACATTAGCTCTGGGAGCTGGCTGGGCAGCACAAGGATTGGTGGAACACATCACTGCTCAGAGCCTGGGAAGGTATGGTGCAGTGTTCCGTCACATGGTGGACACATTGTGATGGGCTGGAGAGCTCTATCTCACAGTCGGTTCACATGCATGTCATGGCCTGATGGTGTTACGTAGTGTATGAAGGGGAAGCAAGTTGACATGAAACATTAGTTTTGCAGTAACTGCTCTATTCCATTTATTCCATTTCCAATGGGACCTGTATGAATGAGGATGCAATTTCATGGAAATTAAAAAATATGTATCTATATACACACACATACAGTATCTATCTCTCACTACACACACGCACACATATTTGTATGTATGTTACAGACTGCATATAAATATATAAGTGATACACAGTGGGAACCTTATAAGTGGTGTAGAAAGCCCACACAATTGTATAAGTAATAGACAGTGGAGACCTCATTAGTGGGATAGATAGCATGCTTATAGAAATACCTTATTTATCACATAAGATCCCCTCTGCATATGTCATTTATGCAATAGGCTAGGACCTTAAGGGGGAGACATTTGTTTTGCTTTTTAAACATTAAATTATTTCTATAAGTCAGTTATTTTTTGAACTAGTGTTACTGTGCTTCCACCATCCTTATTTCTATAACCACTGCCATGAAGGTGAAGTCAGGATGACAAGCTGACACTGTGATGTTGTAGTCTGTTGGTACCACAGAACTTCCGCAGAAATCACGAATCACCACCACAGAAGTTCTGGGGCAAATGATAGTCTTGCCACACAACTTGGTCCCACTGTGCTGCAGAAAGGTAGGGGCCTTGACTATAGAATGCAGGTCACTTTAATAGCAACTGTGTGCTTGCATTGTAGTAATTGTATTTTATAGAGCTTAGAATTCTTGTGACAAAAAAATCATGCTCCAGTGATTAATTGTAACATTAATTTACTAATCCCAGGGAATAATACAAATGCTCTGTGTATGTCATTACCCTGTATCTGTCTGTGTTAGCTAGCGTTAGAGTTTAAAATCACACTGAAGCTCCTGTTCTTCTCTCTCTGCACTTAGTCATATAGAGAAACAGATGACTGCCATCTTTAGTGCTGGTAATCCCGCAGCTTCCACCAGCACTTTATATATTACTGTGTGTGAAAGCCTGCACTGTACTTGATCACAGTGTACATGGCATAAATAACAGAACAGCTCACATTGGGGGTATGTGCCACAGGTTAAAACACATAAGTACCAAAACAAGAAAAGTCCAGGACCAAATTGCTTTACCCCAAAAAATATCAAACACATATAGACGTGTGTGAGATAAAAAGTAATTTTTTTTCATCATAACAAGCAAGCTTCCATGCCCTGCAGTCCACCAACATTTCAAGAAGCTAAATTCTGTCTGTATACTGTACCATTGTAATCGTGACTGAATGTTGTTGCCACAATTACAGCACTGCTACTAACGCGACAGTGAAAGGAGTGATTTTGATTTTAGATTGTCCCTCAATCTTGTCGCCCTTTGCCCTCACACAATTTATACCCCCTCCTGAGCAAGCAAACGGACTGTTTCCCGGGAGAGCGCTTTGGTACTGTAACTCTTGGGGAAACATAATGCAATGTGGCATGTTGCCAATTCTATAATCAGCATTGGCAACTTGTTTGTCGCTACAACATGGGTGAACCATTCTGCTCCTCTCGCCTTGAGAAAGAGCTGAATTTGGCTGCTTGAAACATTGGTAGACAGAGGGCATGGAAGCTTGCTTGGTGTGCTGAAATAAATTACATTTTTTCACACTTATCTATGTGTGTTTCATATCTGTTTTTTTTCAGTGCAGTAGTTTGATGTTGGGCATATTTTGCTTTGGTAAGCCTATAGTGTACCTGCTCACTCAGGAAATGGCACGTCCCTGCACTCCAGTAGTGCCACCAGTTGCTAGGCAACTCATGGAACCATATGTATTCTCTGTGCTCCATATGCAAGCTGTTGTACCTTGTAAAGCCTTGGCAGTGCACAAAATGTGCACCTCTACCAGTACCCTAGATTGTAGTTGCCACACCACATCCTGAATCCCCAATCCACCATCATGTACCTCACCTAGGGATAAACAAGGGTTTGGGTCTCCATAGTGCCAGTCCCTTTCTTTTCACCAGCACTAAATTTATGACTGTATGGATAAGCCAGCCCTCTCTCTCTTATTCAACACAATACTTGCACTTTGCTTAAACAGAGAGTTTCAAACTTCACTGCTGTCAGTCACTCACCTTTCGCCAGTGCTAAATGCTTTTTTTTTATCTTATTTATATTTTTTCTGGACTGCAAATAGCTTAGTTTAAACAAAATTCTGATTATAAATGAAAATTAATTGGGAAAATTAATAATGATTTGCTTGTTATTTTGAACAGAAAATATGTCACTCTTTTGGAAGCTGTTTACAGATAGTGTGAACAATCAGAATGCCTGTGTTCTTCTTTAAGATAGCTTTGATTGAGACACACTTGCCTTGCCATCACTTAAATCAAAGACACATTAAAATGACCTGTACCTTATTCTTCACTGGCATGAAGGGAAGAGAACTGTAGGTTTAAATTTGAAGTAAAAGCAATAAACCAGGCTTGTGTATGTTTGCTGTGTTAGTTCTGGTATGGTTTAACACAGTATTGCCATCCTTTCCATTTCACAACAAATTTATTTTTCTGGTGTTCTTAAAGACATGGCGATCAACAAATGAAATCACACAGCACCAACCCATTCTGGGCCATACAGCTTCCACATTTCCCATCTTCCAATGCTTTTGCTACAAGAAATGGTCATCATACAGCCCTCTGTATGTTTACATTAGTAACTAGTCTAAAAAACACACAAGCCCTAATTAATAAAACAAAATCATCTGTTTAGGCACAGAGAACCAGAGTTTTCATTTTGTTCAAGATTTTGTTCTTCCATTTTAGTAAGCCCTCCACTTAATTGGTCCAGGTCACCTCTGTTGTGTTGCACATCATATCAGATCTCAAATGCTCTCAAAGTTGTTAATGCCAGCTCCAACTGGTTGGGCTCTTGAGAGAAATCTAGTGCCCTGGCTGGTGATGTCATTTTAGTTCATTTCTTTGTTTAGGAAAAGCTGGCGCACTCTGGGCAAAGAATGTCAGTGCAGTTGCCAAAACAAGTCAATCAGGTGTAAACAAATCTACAAGGTGTAATGCTGCTTCCTCCTTCAGGCAGCCATGTTGACCTTGAACTAAATTGTATCGCCACATGTTATCTACACCTCTCCTCCTGTTGTGTTTGTCCTACTTTGACTTTCTCTGAATTCCAAGTTTTGTTTTTTTTTGTTTTGGTTTTTTGATACAAAGATGGGGATCTTTTGCATTACACAAGGGATAAAGGAAGATTTTATTTTAACATAAGTAGACAAATTTTGCCCACATTTTTTATAAAAAAATAATAACGTTGTTATTTGTTTTCCTTTTATGAGAACCAAACATTCAAACACATTTAAAACTGTCTATGTTTAAAAAAATTGTTTTCTGTCAGCATAGTTTACAATTAGTATGCTGATACAATATACTGTAAAGGAAGAACATTATTACAATATTACATAGATACATAGATACATAGACAATGTTGGCAGATAAGGGCCTATGGCCCACCCAGTCTGCCCATTTGAGCTTGTAAGTTCAGTTTGTTTTCCTAGAAGTCTGTTGCCCCTTACCCCTGACTTCCAGAATTCCTTTATGTCTATCCCATGCATTCTTAAATCCCGTGATTGTTTCAGCCCCCACCACTTCCTCTGGCAGGGTGTTCCACTTGTCCACCACCCGTTCTGTGAAGAAATTCTTTCTCATGTTTCCTCTGAATCGTCCTCCCTCCAACTTCATCCCATGCCCTCTAGTCCTGGAGCAACTTTTTCACTTAAAAATAGTGTTTTCCTGCACCCTGTTCCCCCCTGTAAGATACTTGTATGTCTCTATCATATCCCCTCTCTTCCTCCTCTCCTCCAGGGAGTACATGTTCAGTTCCTTCAACCTGTCTTCATAGGACTTGTGATGCAATCCATGCACCATCTTTGTTGCCCTCCTCTGAACCTTCTCTACCCTGTCTATGTCCTTACGTAGGTATGGTCTCCAGAACTGTACACTATACTCCAGGTGGGACCTCACTAGTGTCTTGTATAGCGGAATTATGACCTCCTTTCCTGCTGGTGATGCCCCTGCCTATACATCCCAGCATCCTATTTGCTTTTACCTGCTGCCTTGTCACACTGTTTCCTACCTTGAGGTCATCAGAGATGATAACCCCAAGATCCCTTTCCTGCTTGGTACATGCTATATCCTCACCCCAACTGATATATTGTGCCAGGTTTTTGTGCCCCATATGCATTATCTTGCATTCTTTGCATTGAATTTCAACTGCCAAACCCCTGACCATTCTTCAAGTTTCTGCAGGTCGCTTCTTATTCTGTCTACACCTCTGGTGTGTCTACTCTGTTACAGAGCTTTGTGTCATCAGCAAACAGTGAAATTCTGCCTTCTAGGTCCTGCGCAATGTCACTGATGAAGATGTTGAATAGGACCGGTCCCAGCACTGATCCCTGTGGTACCCCTGGTCACTCTTCCCTCTGTGGAGTGACAGCCATTTACCATCACCCTCTGTGTCCTGCCACCTAGCCAGTTACCTACCCACCACACTACTGTACTGCCCACACCCATATTCCCCAGTTTGTGTAATAGTCTTCTATGTGGCACAGTGTCAAAGGCCTTGCTGAAGTCCAGATAGGCCATGTCCACTGCCCTCCCCTGATCCACCTCCCTAGTCACCCAGTCAAAAAATTCAATGAGGTTGGTCTGACATGACCTCCCCTGGTGAAACCATGCTGCCCTGGGTCATGTAGTCCATTGACAACCAGATGTTCCACCAATCCCAATATTGTGAAAGTGCATTGAGTATCTCAGTAAGCAGTTATGATTTTAAAATTCACATGTCGGTTTATAGCTCTGTTGATTTATCAAAATGGTAAAATAATATTTATAATAATCATATGTTCATGATGTGAGGCATAAACAAGAGAATAAAAATTGCATGCTTTGAAAAGGAATCAAACTTAACATACTAGACACCAGCAGAGTAATCCTATTGGTCATTCAAGTCTGCTCAAGCTTCATCACCCTGTTTGGGTACTGTAGCCCTCTATCTGTCTCCTTCCACTGTTACTCCATCCCCCAGTCCTGCCTCCTGGGCAAACCAGCCTCTGCTTCACCCCTTGCCTATACCAGTCCCACCCTCTCTTGAATCCCTCCACCGTAGCTGCCTGTACCAGCTCCCCGGGCAGCACATTGCATGGTTCCACCACTTTCTCAGTGAAGTAACTCCTCCTCCTCCTTCTTCCCCCCCTACTCCTACTACCCTCAGTCTTCCAACTGTGTCTTCTGGTGATTCCACCCTCCTTCAGCTGAAAGATCCTATTTTGGCTTACCTAATTTACTCCCCTGAGGTACTTGAAGACCTCAATCATGTCCCCCCAGTCCCTCCTCTCCTCCAGTGAGAACAGGTTGAGCTCCCCTAGTTATTCCTCATATGTCATATCCCCCAGGCCATGAATCATTCTGGATGCTCTCCTCTGAGCCCTCTACAGGAGCTGGATATTCCTCCTTAAGTACGGTCTTGAGAACTGCACACAGAACTCAAGATGTGGTCTAACCAGGCTGTTGTACAGTGGCAAAATCACCTCCCTGTTCTCTGACGCAATCGCCCTAGTGATGCATTCCAGCATCCTATTTACCCTGACTGCAGCCCTCCTGCACTGCTCTAAATTATTCTAGTTAACATCCACCAAGACTCCTAGGTATCTTTCCCCTGCTGTGGCCTGCAAATCACCCCCCCAGGGTGTACAC
The DNA here is from genome assembly GCA_016271365.2 of Neoceratodus forsteri. Classification (NCBI taxonomy): domain Eukaryota; kingdom Metazoa; phylum Chordata; order Ceratodontiformes; family Ceratodontidae; genus Neoceratodus; species Neoceratodus forsteri. The sequence goes on along the minus strand of CM057452.1, from coordinate 765,880,926 downwards.
ATAGTTGGAGTTTTCTCACCCTAGGTGTAGCACCTTGCACTTGGAGGAGTTAAATTTCAATTTCAAGGTGCAGGACCACCTATCCAGAGTATCCAGGTCCCCTTGTAGGGCCAATCTCCTCTCCTCACCCTTCACCACTGCCCCCAGTTTACAGTCATCTGCAAAGAGACTCATTTCACACCCAATACCTTCCCTGATATTGGAGATGTAGGTATTAAACAGGAGCAGCCCCAGGACTGATCCTTGTGGGACCCCACTTATGACCTCCCTAGGAGACAATGTGCCCCTCTGACCACTACCTGCTGAGTGTGACCTGAAAGCCAATTTCCAATCCACCTAACCATGAATGGGCCTACCCCCACCCCCCCCAGCTTCTCCCTTAGGCCAAAGTGAGGGACTGAATTAAATGCCTTGTTGAAGTTCAAGAACAATACATCCACTGGTCTCTCCCCCTGTCGAGCACTAATGTCACCCACTCATAGACCTCTACAAGGTTTGGTTGACATGATCTACCAGGCAAAAACCCATGCTGCCAGTCATCCAGGTAACCCATCTCCTCCAAGAAACCTCCCAGCCTTTCCTTAAATATAGCCTCCATTACCTTCTCCACCACCAACATCAACTATGATAGAGAGAGAGACAGAGTCTTCAGTTATGAAGAATTGCACCAAAAATATCAAGACAATAGAGCCACTTACTGCACAAACATTTTACACCCAAACCATGGGGAAATGGTAATTTGTGTTAAGAAGTGTGTCAGTTATAGTACCAATGCAGGGGTTGCAGTAGTAACCATTGGTATCTCAAATTTCAGCTGCAATCCCTGATAATGGCAACCAGTAAAGTATGTTGCTGTCATCAAGCAATGATTGTCTCCATTAATATCCAATAATACAGATAGGGCTCAGATAGTAATATATAGACTACGTTTTGGAGTATTTAGAAAATAATAAGGCAGTTTGTATCACACAGTGTGTGTGTGTATGTTTATTAAACTTTTCAGCACAGTATTGCAAATACAGTATTTTATGAGTATATGAACATAGGAAATTTGCCAGCAGATAAAGGCCTAGAGGTCTATCAAGTCTGCTCGAATGTGCAGCTAGCACCCCTTATTCTGCAGCTGCCCTTCCCTTCCACCCTTCCCCTTCATTGACCCTCCCCCTTGTCCTGTTCCGTCCCCATTTGAAGCAGTCCACTGTTCTACTGGATACCACTTCTGCAGGTAACACATTCCACCCAGCCACCACCCTCTCTGTAAAAAAGTGTCTCCTCATTTCCATCCTGAATCTTCCTCCCTCCAGTCTCATATCATGGCCCTTGGTGTCCCTCTTCTCCCTTACATTGAACAGCCGCTCTATACCAGTCTTGTCTATTCCTTTCATGTACTTAAAGGTTTCAATCATGTCTCCCCTGTCCCTCCTCTCTTCCAGTGAATACGTGTTCAACTCCTTCAGCCTCTGCTTGTATGATAAGTCCCCCAGCCCCTTGATCATCTTTGTTGCTCTACGCTGCACCCCCTCCAGTAACGTAATGTCCCTCTTCAGATACGGGCACCAGTACTGCACGCAGTACTCCAGGTGCGGTCTAACTAATGACCTGTACAGTGGCAGAATCACCTCCTCCCTCCTCGAAGATATACCCCTAGCAATACAACCCAGCATTTTGTTTGCCTTTGTAGCTGCCTTCCTACATTGTGCCGAGTTGTTCATTGACCCTGTAATGAGCACCCCAGATCCTTCTCCTCCTTTGTCTGGGCTAGCTGCACTCCCCCCAGCTGGTAACTCCTCCTTGGGTTCTTCATCCCAAAATGCAGCACCTTACACTTTTTGGCATTAAACCCCAGTTGCCAGGTGTCTGACCAGGTTTTAAACTTTGCCAGATCATCCTGCAACCCCTGCCATCCCCCTAGGTCATCCACCACTGCTCCTACCTTGGTATCATCAGAAAACAGATTGATCTTGCTCTTGATGTCCAATGATAAGTCTGCAATGAATATCCCAAACAACACTGGCCCCAACACTGAGCCCTGTGGAACACCGCTCGCCACTACCCTTGGGTGTAAGAGCTCCCCACCCACCACCACCCTCTGTTGCCTTCCTGAAGCCAGTTCCCTACCCATCTCACCAGCTTTGCACCTGCCCTGTGCCTACTAACTACTTCCCAGCCTTCCATGTGGCACACGAGTCAAATGCCTTACTGAAGTCCAGATACAGGACATCCACTGCATGGCCCTTGTCCAGTTGCCTAGTTACCCAGTCATAGAACTCCACCAGGTTGGTTTGGCAGGATCTGCCCCATAAAGCCATGCTGTCTGCTGTCCTGTAGTCCTTTGGACTCTAGGAGGGCCACCAGCCTCTCCTTTAGGATAGTCTCCATTAGCTTACCCACGATGGATGTGAGACTCACTGGTCTGTAGTTTCCTGGTTCACTCTTGTGGAGGGGCACCACATGAGCCATCCTCCAGTCCTGAGGTACACACCCGAATGTAGTGAGGCATTAAATAGGTCTGCCAAAGGCCCTGCAAGGACCTCTGCCAGCTCCTTCTGAATCCTGGGGTGGATGCCATCTGGGCCTGGTGCCTTATCTACCCTCACTGACTTCAAACCCTCCGGAACTCTGCCCTCCATGATTTCCCCTTCTGTCACCACCTCCCCCGTTTCTGCCATTTCTCTCCCCTTGGGTGTCACCCTTCTCTTCTCTTTAGTAAATACTGAGCAAAAGCACTCATTTAGTGCTTCTGCCTTATCGCACCCTGCTTCTAACCAACCCCCTTCCTTCCTAATCCTTACTATGTGGTCCTCACAGCTCCTTTTCTCCCTGATGTACCTAAAGAAGTCTTTTATTTATTTATTTTCGAGATTTACCAGGAAGGCATACTGAGCAAGATGCTCGATTCCAGATGCGACCTAGGGGCCTAGACCCAGTACATGGCAAATAATAGAAACAAGTATAACTACAGAGATTGTAAAAGAAACAATAGCATAGGATTTGTACAAATATAATACAGTGTAACAGTGTTTCTCCCCCTTCTTAATGCCTTGTGCCAGTCTGAGTTCCGTAAATGCCTTGGCTCCCCTTACTGCCCTTGTCACCTCCTTTGATTCCATCAAGTACTCCTCCCTGTCCTCCTCCTCCTCCTTGTTTTCTTGTACTTCCTAAAGGCAGCTCTTTTCCTCCTTACCTTTTCCATGACCTCCTTGCTCAAACAGCTCGGTTTCTTAGCCCTAGCCTTCTTGCTCTGGACCTTGCAGCAGGTTTTGGTTGCCTCCACTATTCCCAGCTTTATGAGCTCCCACTTCTGGTTAGTGTCCATACTAGATTGAATTCTGGCCAGGTATCCTTTAATCATTTCCCCCATCCTCCCAAAGTCGGCTCTCCTGAAGTCCAGCACTCTTGTGCCAGATTCCTCTCCTTCCTTGCCCATATCCAATGTGAGCCATACTGAGCGGTAGTCACTCCCTGACAGCGGTTCCTCCACTGTAAGTTCTCTCACAAAGTCCCCATTTGCCAGCACAAGGTCAAGGGTATTCCCTAACCTGGTTGGTTCACTGGCCATTTGCAGCAGGAAGCTGTCCTGGAAGGCATCCATCAGTACCTGCTACCTTCTATTCCTGGTTGTTGGGGTACTCCAGTTCACTCCTGGCATGTTGAAGTCCCCCACAATCACCACACTACCCTACTCGCAGGTCATCCTGATCTGTCCCGCTAGTTCCCTGTCTAATTCCTCCGTCTGAGATGGTGGCCTGTACACCACTCCCATTCTAAGAATCCTATTCTTGGAATCCTGGATTTGCATCCAAAGTGACTCCACACTACCCTCCTCCTCTTCCTCCCTTACACACTTCAGTCCTTCCTTCACATATAGTGCCACACCTCCTCCTTTCCCAATCTCCCTGTCCCTATGAAATAACCTGTACCCTAGTACAGACAGGTCCCAGTCATTGTATTGGGTGGCCCATGTTTCTGTGATGGCTGCAATGTCCACCTCTCTCTCTGCCATGAGCACCTGAAACTCTGCAGTTTTCCTCCCAAGACTCCTAGCATTAAGGGAAACCACTTTCCACTCTTCCCCCACTCCCATCCTGCCCTCCTTTACTAGCATTTATTTATTTATTTATGAGTTTTACCAGGAAAGCATACTGAGCCACATGCTCGATTCCAGATGTGACCTGGGGGCCGGGACCCACTTACATATTAGTAATGCTTAGACAGTACAGAGTTGTACATGGATTGTTACAGTACATTTGTGTGCGGAAAAAGTACATAGCTGGGGGAAAGTTACAGTCAAAAGTAGGATACATACAATCAGTATAGAGAAAACAGAGGGAAGATACTGTTCAATACATATGTGAATATAGCAGCGAGACATTTAAGTAAGAGTTCTTAGCTGATACATAAGCAACTGGAGGTGAAATGTGTTCTGAGTAACTTGTTTCATAGGGTCACCAATAGTACTTGCCATTTGTCCTTTGTCACTGTAATGGGGGGGTAAGCTCATATGGTTTCCCAACCTGTGGTCTCTGCATGTCTCTTGCCCAATTGCCACCCCCTGCTTTTTATTTTATTTTATTTTATTTTTATTAATTTAATATTTGATGACTGAAAAGGCACTCTGAGATCAAACTCATTTCCAGGTAGATCCTATGGGAGATGGAACAGGAAGAGATACAAAAATAACAATCAGTCATTTATTTACTCATTTATTCAAGAAATTGGTGAGAAACCATACAGCAGGGGTAACTGAGGAGAGGAGTGATGAGAGGCAGGAGGGAAGGAAACCAAATCAGTACTTGGAGTTGAAGGAGGAGCAGTATGACTGGTGACATGATGGTGGGGTGTGATGGAGAGGGAGGAGTAGAAGGAGCAATTGTGAGTACGAAGACTGGAGTCTGTCATGAAATGACAAAAGTATTGTAGAGAGTATCCTGTCTTGGTAGGGAAGTGGAGGGTGCAGTACCACTGACTACATCAGCCAGCAATAAGGAACATTGAAGTGTGGGTTTTGGCCTGATAAGAGCACACCGCAGGTGCGTTATGAGGCATGAGGCGCTTGTGCTGAGTGCCTTTAGCACCTGGGAAGTGCTCTTATCAGGCCATAACCCACATCTCGGAGTGTCTTATTGCACTTATAAAATGGGTCCCCTGTAAAAAAATGAATTTAAATATTTCAGATAAGTTTTAGAAAATATGTTAAGATAAATAAAAAAAAATAGAAAAACAGTCCCTGTTTTTGTGCAGTTTTTCTAATGAGAGCATGTGTAATGAGAGGAAGCCACTAGAGGGTGCTGCTGTCTGTGTCACCCATCTCCACCCCTTCACAGTTTTTATTTATTTTCATCTTTTTTATTTGTTTGGGTTTTTTAGGCTATTTTGTTAGGATTTTAGTGGGAGCAGGTTGGAAACAAGCATGTCTATTGCTGGGGTCCTTTGCAAGTTGGTGTACACTCTCCAGCCACTTCCGGTTTTGTGGTCTGGTTAAATTAATTTTTTTAAATATTTTGGACATCTGTTTTGGAATTCTGTGGTTTCTGTGTCTCTTCATGGTACTCTGGGGCAAAAACAATGTGATTACAATGGAGCCAGCTGCTAAATGGTCTGACCTCTGAGCAAGCCACTTCCAGTTTACTGGTTGGTTTTTACTGTCGTGGTCAAGGTCCGACTGTGTGCTGATGGTGAGGTATGGTTTCTTTACAAATGAAGAAAAGCCTTCATTATGTGGATACTAAGTCATGGTCAGGGGTGGAGGTGCAGAACAGAGATGAGCTGTAGGGAGGGATCTTGAAGAACAGAGGGGAACGAAGACGAGCTGCAGGAATGACAGCAAGGGAGCCACTGATGAGTGGCTACCATGAACTTTGGTGAAGGTCAGCTTTTTGTTTTAAGCATAGGTACAGCAAATGGAACATGAAACTGATGCTGTTTAAGTCTAATGCAAATCTTAATGTTTCTGAACTGGGAATAAGAGACACAAGTGAGTTCGTGTGTGGTGAGGTGAGTCGCACCTTATCGTCATAGTCTGGTTCGGCACTCTGCAAATGTGCGAATGCTTGAGGTGGCTCAGCTGAGAACTGAAATTTGAATTGTGGCAGAAAGGGAACCTTGATGTAGAGCTGTGCAGCATCATTTTATTTAGATGTAGTGCAGGTTGCCATGATATGGCTCTATAAGGACACGGGTAAAAGTGGTGCTTAGCCAATCAAAGAAGCTTAAATTTTGTGCCCATTTTATAAGCCAGCAATAAGACATGACGAGGTGTGGGTTATGACCAAGGCCCCTGGAATTCTGTGATTCTGTGGTTGCAGAATTTTCAGCAGAATTTGCATCATGCCGCAGAATGTATATAGTGCCGCAGAATTCACTGTTTTTGGTGAAATTTTATTCAAATATTCTGTTTTTCCATAGTGCCAGGCTTTCTTTCCGATCTTGTTTATCCCCTCCTTTATGCTTGGCATATGATGTCATTGATGACATCACATCATATTTAACCAATGGCAGAACTGAGTTCTGACAGAGAAATGAATAAATCATGCCGCAGAAATCAGAAAATGCTGCCGCAGAAACCAAGGAGCCCTGCTGCAGAAATCAGAAAGTTCTGCCGCAGAGCACTAGGAGCCCTGGTTATGATCTGATAAGAGCATGCCACAGGTGCATTAAGAGGCATGAGATGCTTTCGCTGAGTGCCTTTAGCACCTGAGAAGTGCTCTTTTCAGGCCATAACCCACACCTCGGAGTGTCTTATTGTGCTTATAAAATGGGTCCCCTAAGTAATCATCAAAAAAAAAAAAATAAAAAAAAAAGATGTGGAAAACAGTGATAAAGAGAGTTTTATAGGTAAAATAGTAAAAAAATAGTTCCCTATTTCAGTACAATGCTGTTTTATATTGGCTTGGTCAGCAGTGTAAGGCAACCACCCCCACCCCACAGACACACTAATAAGGATTTAGGTACTAATTCTCGCCAACTCTGTTCCTGACGATCAAAATCCCACCCTGTAATTCCTGACTAAAGCATTGCCCAAAAGCAAATACTCCCATTATTGAAATTCCTGATACAGTTCTATCAAACAGATACTTCAGAACCCGATCTAGGAGCCTCTGGTACAAGTTTTGCATTTGCCACTTCTTCTATTGCTGGAAACTGCTACATGACAAGGAGTAATGTTTGAAAATAAAAATTCCCTAATTTAGCTTTAAATCTTTGGTGCTCTCTCACTCTGAATCTCTGTTCACTGCCCTTATGCTGTTGTACGAACTGTCCGCATCGGCCTTTTTTTTCGGACATCATGGTCATGGTGGCAAATTGTACCCGATATAGTGGTGGCACTCCACACAGAGGTATTTAGCATTCTGATCAACCTGTACTAAAGACAGCCTCCGGGCATACAAAGTAGCAGCAATACACTAACAATGGAGAGATAAAGCTAATCCCCCACATATGCACACAGAGAGTATGTGTTGTTTTGTTTAATTAATGTATTTTTTTGTCTGATTTTTTGTCTTGGTATGGATTGCTTTTACAGGGAGCAAGTGTGTCCCTTTAGCTGACAGAGCTTTCCCTGTCAGTGTGTCTCAGAGTGAGCTTAGCCAGTGGACAGCAGCTCTGGTTTTTGCACTGCCTGTCACGGACTCACAGTGGGGTGAAGATGATTATTTTAAAAATAAGAAAGAGATACAGCTAACTACAGTCCTTCCACATAGAGTACTGGAATTGCATTTGCGATTTTAAAGCTGCGTTCTCACAGCACGTGGGATGTCCTTTTAATCTCGGTCAGCTTTTCAACCTCAGAGCAGCACAGTTAGTGGTGGCAGTTTCTGGTCGCTGACTGGAAAGTCAGATTCCCGGGATAGTGGCTGTTTTTTCCATTTTTTGTTACACGGTCTGGTCAGGAGAGGCTGGGGAACAAGCGTGATGTGGAGACGGGAGACTATAGCAAGTGGGAGTGAAGAAACACAGTGGGGAACAAAACCGTAGCAGCAGTTTTTCACAGAGCCGTGGATAAGCAACCTGCCACAAACTTCTCAACAAAAGTGACAAGGTTAGATTTTTTTTGAAAGACACTGGGGTGGAGTTTCACTGAGTCAGGAAACAGACCATGCTGCCGGGGGCTGGCAGTGACCATAGATCACCAGGACAGCAGCTTCAATATTTTTTGTTAAACTCTTCTGGCATGTATGGATTTCCAGAGGTGCTCCATCCTGACTGGCTGAAGAGGTGCCAGTTGACACAATAGGTCCTGATAAGGACACGGCCAGAGGAACCTCTCAGCCAATCAGGATATAGAATTCTTCAGTCACATTTTATAAGCATAGTTAAAAACTGGGAAAACCATTTTGGTGACCAGCTCACAGCAGGCCAGGAGAGAAAGGCAGCCTTTATTACAGTATAGGACACCCAACATTGGCAGAATTGTGCATGGATGGCATTGATGTGAGTTGAAAAGTCAAATTGCTGTCAAGCTACATGCCAAGGTACTTGAAGGATTGCACCACTTCAAGAGGGGAGGTCACCCAGTATGCAACATTTTTGGCTGGGACTAAAGGTCAAGGACACTGTTTTTTTTTTGGTGCTGACACTGAGATGTTTTGAGTGAAACCATTGCAGGATATTGTAAACATCCTGCTGAAGTAGGTCTTCCACAGATAGGGTAGAAGGACCGGAGGTGAAGATGATTGTTTTATCTGCATACATGTGTATATGAAAGTTGGTAGAGGCAAATGGGATGTCATTCAGAGAGATAAGAAACAGGGTATGGCTGAGAATAAAGCCCTGCTGGACCCCAGTCTTTATGAGAAGGGGTGATGCTAAGTTGCCTCCAACCTCTACTGGCTGTGGATGACTCATTAGGTAGGAACAGAACCAGCCAAAAGTGGGAGGTGAAAGGCCAGAGGAGCTCACCTTGTCCTAGAGGAGTGGGTGGGACACTGAATTAAAGGTATTGTACAGATTGTTGAAAATGGTGGGCATGCCATGACCCTGATCCATCCCTAACAAGATGAAGTCAGTGAGATGCAGCAGGGAAGATACAGTGGAATGGTGCTTCCAGAAATCAGACTGGAATAGCGACAGGAAACTGGAAGAGGAAAGGCAGTCTAGAAATCTGGAGTAGACTAACCTCTCTTGCAGCTGGGGGGAGGGAGGGAGGCGGGAGATAGGATGAAAGTTGCCAGTGGAAGAGGGTCACCTCCATTGTGAAGTGCAAGGACTTTGGCAATGTTCTAGGACTGATGAACAGAGCAGAGGGAGAAGGAGAGGTTGAGTAAGAGAGTAAGTGGAGATGCAATTGCAGGAACTGAGATGTGGATGAGTTTCGGATCAAGCCCATCAGGACTGGATATTGACAGGTTGATGTAAGAAAGGGCAAGCAGGGTTTCCTGAGTAGTGATGAGAAGAAAATGGAAATATGGGGATGTTTGAAAGGAGAGGAGAGGGGAATAGGAGGGGAAGTTGGGGAGTCTGGAACGGGGGAGACCTCAAATGATGAAGAACTCATTGAAATGAGCAGCAATAAGGGCAGATTGAGACATAGGTGAAATTTTGACCATGAGGACGGTAGGAGCAGACTGGGTAGGGGGTCAAAAAGGGAGTGGATTACCTTCCAGAATTTAACAGGGGAGTTAGGGTTATTCTGGAGGGTCACCATGAAATAATGAGATTTTTCATCCTAGGCTGCCTGTGTACACTTGTTTCTCAGGCTCTGTATCCGAAGAAATCAGGAAGTGATGGAGATAATTTATAGGGGGCCCAGGTGGAATCACAATACTTGCATTGATCAATGATTTTGGTGGAGTTGCAGGGGAGATGGGAAGATTTGATCCTGGACAACGGGAAATTTGGAATGAAAAAGGAAGAAGGCCACATCAATGTTGGAGGCCTGGGGTGGCTGACTAGTCTGTTGCAGCCAGGTCACTCACGGGAGCATTGATGTTCAGCGACCTGAGGTACCTGGACCAGATATTTTTGGGGTCTGAGGGGGACTCCAGGTTTTCCTGATACAATATAGCATGTACTGGCCACTGAAGGAATCTGACAAAATACCTGCTGCAACAATACAATAGTGGTGGGATGCCAGAGCCCAGTGCAACAGGGAGTCACTGGAGGGGTGAGGATTGAGTCATGTGGGTTCAGAAATAACCTTGCTCAGATTTAGGGATTTAGTCATCTGGGTGGTTGATCTGGTGGAAGGGGAGAGCTAATTTATTTTGAAGTCCTCATGGAGAATGAGTTCACCAATGGAGGAATGTGAGGTGGTTTTAGACAGTCAAACAAATAGAGGCAGGTCAGATCTTGTTTGAGGCACAGAAACCCCTAAGAAGATACGGACAGACGAGGGAAATCATAACCTAATGAGGAGAAAGTCATGGAAGGGGAGTACAGCCTCCCTGGTATTCAGGGTGCAGGGGAGGCTCTGGCAGACTTAAATGATTACACTTGTACAACATTTCCACCTGTCCTATCTGAAAATATGGAAATCAGGAAAAGTTAGGCTACAGTTTGGGACACTAGTGGAAAGCCAGGATTCAGAAATGTGCAGAATGTCTGGAAAGTGTTGTTTGGTTCAAAAGGAGAGGAGATCAAGCTTAGAGAAAAGGCTCCTAGCATTTTCATGAAAGATGATAAGGACCTTTGGGCCCTGTGCTTCCATCACTCCATAGATGCATGCATCTATGTTGCCATTGATACACAGGGCCCTCTGAGGCTTGCACTTGCATATCAGCCAAAACAGCAACCAAATTGGCAGCACAGCTTTGTTATTACTCCACCTTATGAACACTGTGCTGAGAATTTTCAAATCCCTACTGAAATGTCATTCCATGCCATCACAATGTTGTTCCATGCCACAGGTACGAAAACACATTTTGGCCAGGATTTGAAAAATGACAGATATCATATTCATGAGGTGGTGTAAAAAAATGACCATGTTGAATATTTTTGATCAAAATGTTTAAAATTAGTAAAGTTATGTGCAAGTGTAGTAAATTTCAACATATGCACATAATTTGCCATTTTAACATATTTTGACCCAAAATTTGCAACATAACCTTCTTATTATCCCACTTCATGAACAAGGGTGGTGAAAATTTTCAAAACTCTCCCAAAGTGTGATTTCACCAAGTGACCATGAAATCACCTTTCAGGTGGGATTTATGCAATTCTACCAATATCATTCAAGAGGTGACATCCCCAAAAGACTATGTTTAAAATTTGGTGTCAAAATATACAAAAATAGCTGAGTTATGCATCAAAGTTAAAAACTCCTTTGACATTCATTGAATCTCACTTACTTTAGTTTCTCATATTGTAGTTGGTGGTTTCAGCAGCAAGATATGCCTTTGATTGAAGAGTGGATCTTCACCCTGTGACCTGTTCAGATGAATGAGGGTGTGTTAGTGTGTACTGGGGTGTGTGTGCTGGTGGATGCTGAGCGGCAGATTGGGGTGGAGGGGTCTGATGAGTGAGGGCAACTTTCTTTTCTGCAGAGCTGGAAAAAATCAAGTGATCATTTTCTTTATTTCAGATTGAATAAACATTGCAAGGGTGGCAGTACCACTAGACACCAGGGAAATATAAATAAACTATGAGGATAGTTATCAGAGGGTGGGGGGCCACTAGACAAAAGGGAAAGATCACTTAACTATGACTCTGAGGATCATGATCTGAGGGTGGGAGAGGGTGCCACTAGACACCAGGGAAAGATCACTAAACTATGAGTGTCATGATCTGAAGGTGGGGGGTGCCTCTAGACACCAGGAAAAAATAAATAAACATTGTGAATGGAGATCAGGGGTAGGGGTGCCACTAGTCACCAGGGAAAGATTAATTTATTGGGGGATGTCAATCAGAGGGTAGGGTGTGCCACTAGAAACCAGGCAACATTAAACAAATACAGGGTTGGCAATAGGGGGAGCCACTAGACACCAGGGACATGGTGGCTTACTTCCATCTCTGCAGCCCACAGCACAAGTTCCAGCTGTGGCTGTAGAAGTCAAGAAAGTACTACTGTTCTCATAGAGAGTATGCAGGCTAATGAATCCTCTCACTAAGCTTGCCAGCCAGAGTTTTGGGCTGCCGAGAAAATGTATTTCTGGTATTCATTTAAAAAGGAAAAAAACTCCTGAATGCAAATAAATGAATTCCATTTAGCTAGATTCTGGTGTTTGATTGTTAAAGCTCAGATGTGATGGACATAGGTGTGTATGCTTAACAGTGTACAGAATAGGGTGAGGTTTTGGGTTAACAACCCCAAGGAAGACTCCACCCCTGATTTACTTCAGGTGGGGGGGTTTGGGTTGGAAACCCTAAAATCACATTTCCCTACTTTTGTGATTTTAGTCTTATCCCTAAATGGTGCATTAATGGAGATGTTTCCAAAGAATTTCCTTATTTTTTGAGATAGTATAATAGTATCCTTATTTTCCTTTGGGAGCACTGGGCTCTCTGGGCCCTGCATGCCCATCCATCCATACTTTTAAAGATAGCATAATCATATCCTTATTTGTAGGGCCCTGAACTTCCAGCCATCCATAGATGCACATGTGTGTGTGCGTGTATATATATATTCATATGGGAGTGTTGGGCCCTCTAGGCCCTGCATTTCCATTTGTAGGGCAACAGCAACCAAAATGTCAACATAGCCTTCTTTTTATCCCCTGTCATGTACCTGACACTGAATATTTTTAAATCCCGGCCAAAACATAATTCCACACCACAGCTGATAAAAGACATTTTGGCCAAGATTTGAAAAATTGCAGCTGTCATGTTAATGAGATGCTGTAATGAAATGTCTATGTTGAAAATTTGGGGTTAAAATATTTTCAATTAGCAAAGTTATGAGCGAGTGTAGTAAAAATTTCTAAGTATGTGCCTAACTTTGCCCTTTTTATATATTTTTACACCAAATTTTCAAAATAGCCTTTGTATGACCCAGTGAACAAGGGTGGTGAAATTTGTTAACTCCCACCTGATAGATTTTGCCAAGTGACTGCAAAATCACTTTTCTGGATGGATTAGTATAATTTCACTGCCATTGTTCATGAGATGGGGTGTCAAAAAGGCCATGTTGAAAATGTGGTGTCAAAATATGTAAAAATGCCAAAGTTATGAAGAAAAGTTGAAAACCCCATTGAACTACATTGAACTGCACTTACCTTAGTTTCTCATATTGAAGTCAGTGGTTCCAGCAGCAACATGCGTCTTCCACTGGGGAGTAGTTCTTCACTCTGTTACCTAATTGAGTGAGTGAGGGTGTGAGGGGCAGTGGAAGGTGGTGGGTGCTGAGTAGAAGGTCAGGGATGGGGGGATCATATTTATTAGGGACCATTTTCTTTTTCAGAGGTTTAATGAAAAAAAACAAACATTGCAGGACTGTTTTCTCTATTACAGGGAAATGGTATAAAGGGATGGCAGTCAGAGGTTGGGGAGGTACCACTAGACACCAGGGGAAACATAACACATATGGGGACAGTGATCAGAGGGTGGGAGGCACCACTATACACAAGAGAAGAATACAATAAGTATGGAGACAAGGAATGGAAGGTGGGTGGTGCCGCTAGACACCAGCTAAAAACAAAATTATTACAGGACAGTGTTTAGAGGGTGAGGGGTGCCACTAGACACCAGGAAAACATTAAACATTACAGGAGGGTGATTGGAAGGGTGAGGGATTCCACTAGACACCAGGGAATGATTTCATAATTATTACAGGGAGGGCAATCTGAGGGTGGGGAGTGCTACTAGAAACCAGGGAACAATTAAATAATGAAGGGGATGGTGATTGGAGGAGGGGTGCACCACTAGACACCAGGGAAAGATTACAGAAATACAGGAACAGCCATAAATATGAAACTGTTTTTGTATGAATATTTTTGTTCATACAAAAATGTACATTCTGGAAGCACATCACAAAAAGGATTTAAAATGTAAGAAAAGAAAAATAAAACATTTCCAGGTTATTACTACGCACATTAAGTGCAGAATCCACCTAAGAGTCCTGATAAGCAAGAACGATGTCGTGTTCTATCAGCAGGATGTCACTTTTGTCAGTTTAATTTTTTTTTTAAATGAACAACAAAATCATAGCAAATGAAAAAGGTTTGGCCCCAAATGAAAACGGATTATTTTTTTAATTTCTTTCAGCTATCTTGGTGTTCACTGAGCATGCTCAGAACCAACATTTCTAAATGAAATAACTTTGGAATGCAATAATATGTTTTCCTCAAACCAGCACAAGGCACACATATAGACCAGCCCCTTTCTTCCTGGAAAATTTCAGATCAAAATTTCAAACTGTGTGGGTACTAGGCAAGTTTACGAAAAAACACAGCCAAAAACAGCAAAACACCACAAAAATTCACTTTTTGCACTGTCCAGAACTCAGAATTCACATATCTGACTGGAGCAAAACTCACCACATCCAGAGATCTTCCTCACAAGACCACACATACAAAATAACATGCAAATCTGCTGATCGGTTGTGAAGTAATTAAAGTGCAAACATTGGGATTAAACATTAAACTGCCTACTTAACACTAAAAATAGTGTTGCTATTGCACCAATATGTTAGATAGATAGATAGATAACTAGATAGATAGATAGATAGATATCATTACAGCATGTTCATGGGCAGGGCCACTGGAAAACTGCAGAAAAGGTTACCAAAAATTGTGGAGCATTTTGAAAAAATTGTGGGAAATTGCGGGGGTTCTGCTATATACTCAGAGTGCTTCACAATAAACCTTTTAATGTTTTCTGCAGCATATATTAGCCAGTATAAATTGCTAAATGAATACACTGACACCTGAGAATGTTTAAAACATAAAGAAAAGTTCATGTTCCTAAAAAGGATACTAAACTGATAAGCTATTGTAAACGTTGCCTATCTTCAAAAATTTAAAAGCACCTCATACAGTGCCAAACAGATTCTATAAAGTGAGCCACAACAAATCATTATTAAATAAAGCCAGAAGAAATATGTATTTTTTTGTTTCTGGCTGTAGATTAATGAAACATAATCAACAGCTGTTTACAGTGCTCTGCCAGCTATTCACCCACTTTGGTACAAGAATAAAATAAGCAGATAGAGTGGTGAATAATTTAGTTTTAGTAAAATGTTGTTACAGTGTTTAATAGTCATAATTTGTACTGTAGGTACTGTACACTATTTTTGAAATCACATATTTAAACGTTAAGTCTAGGGGTCATTGGGGCTGGCAGTATAATCTAGAGGTTAGAGTAACAAACTATGAATGAGCTGACTAAATCTAGCAGACCTGGGTTTTATTTCTGTAACATCAATTTACATATTGTGAGATTCTGAGCAAGTCATTTAACCTCCTCAGTGCTCTTGGGTTGTACCTGAAAATAGGCACTTGCGCCTAGTGGGCCTTATGCGTTACCAAAAAATTAAAAAAATACCAATATATTTTGACTGCATCATACAGCAGTCAGGGTACCCTCTAATTTACCTTTGTTTTACTCTGGCTGCAATTATTTTGTTTAAAGATAAATGTTCAGATACATTTTGTGTTTTATAAGCTTGTTTTTAGACTTTAATCAGGCTTTTATTGTAATCTTTGCATGTGAGCATCTAGGGGGGTAGTTGCTAAGAGTGAGATCACTGTTAGCAACTAGCTTATTCAAGTTTAAAATCAGCAGAGCCATGCAGAAATCCTCAGCTGTTTGAATCAAAACTAGTCTGAATGAAAGTATGCTCACAAGGAAAAACTTGCCCTGCCACTTACAAAAAGGCTTCATAGTTAGCACCCCATTTAGGTGAATGGGATAATTTGCACTTTTTCTCTCATCTTTTGTTTGTCTGTGTGGCAACAACACATTTTCTGATAGACTTCCTCAACACAAAACAAATGTTAAGTGTTTAAGTGAACTTATGCTTGGCCAGTAGATTTTGAAACCAAACAAGACAAGGATTTAAAAGAAATCAGTGTCACATAAAACCCTTGCCCTACCTTGCATTGCTTCAGCCAAATCCAAGTCTGCATGCAAAATTGTTAATAGATTTGAGAGTATTTTATTAAAAATGTTAATACTTTTTGCACAGTTCAATATAAAAACTAAAAATTGCAAGACATTGTGGAACATGTTCGTTTCTGTGGAGAATGGTGAAAACTGCAGATTCCGCCAAAAAATTGCCGGTGCAATTTTCCAGTGGCCCTGTTCATAGGTAGTGGGTGTCAAGTCATGGTCTGTTTTCAAAAAGCTTCTTTGAGATAGTCAACACTTTGAATTTTGCAGATATTGAGGGTGGAAGCCTGTCGTATTCTAATGGCATAGTGTTCCTGAATTGAAAGAAAAGCCTACCCACATCTTAGTGTTTTCTGGGAATGGTGTAGAGATGGACTCCGAAGTAAAGAGTTTATTCCCCTTTATCACACTAAGTACTGTATTAGGGAGTCTGGAGTGTTCCAAACGTGCACCTTTGTGGAATGGGTAACCAGTGGAGATTCTTCCTAGCTGATGCACTCAGGCACAGAACACTGCTGTAGACATTGCTATGGTATATACTGGCATCACACTGATTGATCAATGAATGGATGAATGAATGGATTTGTGAATATACATGGCATTTAGCTTTCTTAAAATTCCTGTTTGTTTCACATAATATGGGGAGATTACACTTTTCTGAAAACAGTATGATCTACATTCATTACATGAGCATTACACAATCACTTGTTGATCAGTGTGCCTTCCTGGTAAAACATTTCAATAAATACATAAACATTACATATAAGCTGTGCAATTGTGTTACACTACAGTGGAATCTCTTTCATGAAAATAAGAACAATTTTGGCTGAAAATGAGGATTGCTAGTTTAAAAGGGCAAGCCTGGTTGTTCCCTGGCCACAGCCAATGGGGGTTTCCCGGTGGCAAGCAAGGGAGAGAGAATGGTTGGATGGTGACCTCACAAGTCACAAGTGAGGTCACAGAGGGATGGGGCTGGGGAGAAAAAGAGAAAGAAATGGATTGAACAATGGGTAGGGTTGAGAGGGAGGGGCTACATGGGTAAAAAGCAGCTGCAAGAGGCTCAGACCTAAATTTTTGCTGCATCTAGAAAATTGACTAGTCAGCACGCTTGATTGGTAAACTGTATCTTTAACTAGTAACTGTAAGCATAATTCGGATTTAGAGGGCCAAAAGTAAGATATTTGGCCTAGCACTGTGCTGGTTTTCTGAGTAGCATTAAAAAAAAACATTACTAGATATAGCATTTAGTAACCCTGGGTGCCCAGCTGTGGAGCAGTGACTGCCTGGTAAGAGTTCTGGAGAGTAAAGTAAGGTGTGTTAGCTTGCTCAAGAATGGGTGACCTGAGGGGACGGGTAACCAAAATGTAAATATTGGAAAAATGAGATTATGTAGCTATGCTGTTTTATATTTGGGTGAATTGTGCCCACTAACTGCTTGGTGTTTTTGTGTGGCTTGTGTTTTGCCACCAAACAGGCTTGGCCTTTTGTGGTGCAGGAAGCTAACCGGGTAGCCTATGGGGCAAACAAGGCTCAGATTATTGATTTGGTGCTGGTCTGTCTAGCAGGTGGGGGCAATCTGAGAATTGGTGGTTTTGGGCAGTTGCTTCTTTTTTTCCCACCTTTAATTAAGTTTAAGGTCTGAGACTGAAAAGGTCAGAGAGTCTTTTGGTGTGGGACGCAGAGTGACCCAGAGCCAGTTTTGAAAAGCAAACAAGCACTAAATATAGGTAGGAACCTGGGGTTGCATTCATGGTGCAGGCCCCGGCACTTAGAAGGATTAAGGAGCCAATTGTTGGACATAGGTGGATGCAACCAATGGGGTCTGACCAGGCTACCATGGGCCTATGTGTTCTGGGCAGGTAGCAGTACTGGGATGCGATTTGTGAAAAAAGCAGGAACGGGGTGAGGAGCTGGGTAAGGAGAATTTTCCCCAGGGCAGAAGAGGACTGGGGCAGTTGCAGGGATGCCAGAAGGTGGAGGTTTGAGCAACATGGCATGCTGGAAGACTCCTGACAGGAGTCGGGAAGAAGGCACACAAGAGAACGGAATTGTGGTGCCATCCAGAATTGGAAGTGGGGCCAAGGGTAGGTGGGGTGGGGGAAGGGGGTACCAATGCATCAAGGCCACAAAGGCTGGTTGCCAGACTCAGGCCTGGCCACATGGCCCGGTGGCATGTAAGGCCCTGTGGTAGGTGACAAGGATGGAGAATTATCTGGCAGCCGGGCTAGGTAGGGACAGAGTTAACCATGGGACTGATGTTTCAAAAAAAAGAAAGAGGGAGGGTGTTTAAAAAGTGTTTTTTCCACTGATACACAAGTAGTAGCAGTGGCCTCTGGAGAGCAAAGAAAAGGCCTGGCTGGTCAGTTTAGTAGCTGCAGTTGCATTATGTTTTGATTTGAGGGAGGATAGTCAGAGCAGGAGATTAAGCACAGTTACCCAGGGTGATCAAGAGTATCGAATATCGTAGAAGTTTTGGCACAATGGCTTGAAGCTAGGTCAGGCATAAGCAGGGTTTGGCTGACCTGAGAAATGATTATGCGAGGGAGACAATTTGCCAGGAGGAGATCTAGGCTGGGAAAAATGCCTCAAGCTGTCTGAAGAGAAGCGACTAGAGTGCAATGTTATAAAAAAAAAAATAATTTTCTTGGGAATTGAGAGGGTCATGCACGTTAAGAAGTGAACATGGGCCGGAGGCCATTTTGGTGGACTGAGTGACCACTCTGGGGGGGGGGGCAATGAGAACGGTGCACTAACAATGGGGTTTAAAAATATATATATATATGAATAAATGCTGTATTAATAAAATAATTGTTGCAGCTTGGGTGTTCTCCTATAATCTGAGGCCTGAAAAGGAGGTGGGTTGAGTGTGATAGGATGATTAACAGTTTTCAGTTTGTCTTACAGCACCCCTTGAAACAAGCTGTTCAGAATGGCACCAAAGAAAAACAAAATGACCAACGAGGATGTATACCAGGCTGTAGAGGACCTGGCGGACAAGGCAAATAAAATTTGGGAACTGGCAGAGGGCCTGGAGGATAGGCGAGGGGAAAAGCAGAAGGCAGGGAAGGGGAAGAAGGACAAGAGCAATAAAAAGCCACCGAGAGGCCTGCTAGTCCTGCACCAGAGGATCCTGGGGCACCCACCCCATCCAAGCTGGTGCCTTCCCCTTTATCTCAGCCACAGACCTTGATGCCTGAGCCTGCCCCTCTACCTTTGCCTACCTCAGGGACACTGCAACCCACGATCCCAGTCATGTCATTTATGCTGCTAGGTCCCTCACCATCTCCAACTAACAATGACATGCCAGCTGGACAGTCTGCACAAGGGCCAGCCCCTGCCCTGGAACTGGCCCCGAAAACAGGCAATGGCACCCCCAGCCTGGATAGTAGCATCAAAGAATATGTGGAACAAATGCTAGGGGCTATGGAGGAGTTTGAAAGTGTTTTATTTGAAATCAAAAATGGCAAGCAGCAGGGATAAAAACACAACAGCACAATGAGGAGGCAAGGGAACAAGAGAGATAGGCTCCCTAGACATGTGCATAGGCGAGCATGTGCCTTTGGCCATGAAATAGAAAATTTGAAAGGGGGAGTATGTGGACATCTTTGCCTTGGTAAGTAAGGAGGCGGTCACAAAATACGATGTGAAGGAAAACAGACAAAAAGGACATGGCGGCAGCTGTAGTACTGCTGGGAAAAGGGGAAGAGGAGAAGGGAGCAAGGGGAAGTCATGGGATTTCTTGCTGGTGGGTTTTACGATTTATACTGCAATGGTAATTGAGAAGAAGCCAGATCTGGCAATACCCCAGCTCACCGATTGTTTGATAATTAGAAATGCAAAGATACAGGGTGGAAATAATTGGCTCCAATATGACAAGCAATTCCAGCAGCAGGTGGCTACATTTGGAGATGTGAGATGGGAATGAAGGCAGTCTGACTTGTGGTTGGATTGCATGACCGGCAGTTGGAGCAGTGAAGGAGAAGGGGAAAAAGACAGAGCCTGGCACAGAAGTGCTGCTGGGGGTATAACCATGTGTTCTGTTCCTAGCCCTAATGCCACTTCAGGCATGCATGTTCAAAGTCCGGGGGCAGCCACCCAGCCTCAAAATGCAGGATTAATTGGTTCCATCCAGGCAATGAGGGGAAGACTAACTAGCAGAACATTCAGCCCTTTTGAGGTGGTGCACAGGGTTTCAGGGGCAGCAGTGGGGGATGGGGAAGGGGAAAAGTTTTGGACGGGGAAGGGGTTACAATAAGTAGTCCCCACAGCAATGGGTTAGAGTTTGAATAGCAAGGACAATTTCATATGGCAACAACCCCAATAAAATTGGAAGTGCTGGAAGAATGGCAAGTGGGTACCATTTTTACAGGGCCTCAGGCTTAACATGTTAATTAGGGCTAGGCACATCTGGGGTTCACAGAACAACCTCTCTGACAGCCTCTGCCATCTGCAGCTGGACAGATTCCAGGCCGCTGCCCTGAGGGCAGAGGCACAGAGGACACCAGTACCAGTGATCATATGGGAGATTGGCTGGAAGGTGCCGAGATGCTATTTCGTAGATCCTGGGCCCCTAGCACTCTAAAGGCATATGAGGGTTCATGGTGAGTTTTTCAGGCCTTCATTGAGGGCCACTACATGTTGGTCAGTGGGGCAGCAAAAGAGGACCAAGTAGGGAAGGTTGTGGTACATGGGTGGCAAATGGTAATAGCTCATGCTATGATGGAGGTGCACCTGGCTGCCATCAGTTTGGTATGTAACATGAAGAGGTTGGGGGGCCCAATAAGGAGCATGTTGATATGCATTTGATGTAAGGGTGGCTTAGGATGAGGGGGAGATCAAAGCACAGTTGGGGCCATTACAGAAGAAAAACTGGTGAAACTGGTGCAGGTGATGTCACAGGTGTGCAGGTCTGGGGCTGAAGTGGTGTTATTTGGTACCATAGATTCAGTAATGTGGCACGGGGCATTCAGGGTCAGAGAAGTGGTAGGTTGTGAAAGGGGAGACACATCGTCGGGATTACATTGTGAAGACCTAACCTGAAAGCAGGGAGAGGTGCACCTGGTTATAACAAGGTCAAAGACAGATCAGAAAGTTCAAGGAGATAAGGTTGTGCTAAAAGAACATCAGAGTCGGAGCATCTATCCATTCCAGGTCCTGTGGGCGTATGTCACAGGGCAGAGAAACAGGACAGGGCTGTTATTTAAGCACGGGAATAGAAAAACAGTAACAAGCATGCAGGTGGTTGCAGTTCTTAAGAAGGGTATTGAATTCCTGGGGAAAGATCTTAAGAGGTTTGCCTCATATTTATTTCAGATTGGGGTGGCTTCAGAAGCTGTGGAAAAAGGGGGGGGGGTCACAGGAGGAATTTAAGGTATTTGGGCACTGGTCATCTGTTTGTCATAAGAGATATGTAAGCCCTTTGCTGGATTAAAAATGCTCACTGTTTCTCTGTTTTTGTCTCCTCATACAGGTAGAGTAGTAAAATGTAAGGGCAAGGGGGAGGGGTGGGGGAGAGATGAAGTAATTCTCACAAATGTTCTTATCATTTAACAGAGCACAAGAGGAGCTTAGAGCTCTGGATATGCCGACACTTATTTACTGGGCTGAGAGGAGAGCAATACAGAGGCTGGGAGGATGGCAGCTGTATCAGGACCCCAGGCAATGTAAGCTCACATGGAGAGGAGTCAGAGGAATGAGGTGATCACAGCTTCTGCTGACAGTATGGTAGATGGGAGAAACACATCTGGAGCCAGATATGTTGGTCATATACCTGGGAGGGAGCAACCCGGGGGCAAGACCCTGACTGGACATTTTTTATTATATCAAACATGACATTACAAAAATTAAGAAGTAGTGGCCAGGGGTTACCCTGGTTTGGTCAGATATAGTGCCCAGGAGGGTTTGGAGACATACACTTAGCCACAGGGCTATTGATAGGGCTAGGCGCAGAATGAATCAGAGAGTGGGGGCATGGGTTATAAGTATAGCAGGAAAGGTCATGGGGAGGAGCATTGAGGAAAGGGATGATGATTATTATAGGGGGGACAGAGTGCACTTGTCAGGTTTAGGAAATTACATGTTTAACACAGGGACTGAAGATTGCATAGTAGCATGGCAGAAGGAGAGAGCCCAGTAAGGAGAGGAGAAGACCTGCCCTCCGTTGCAAGCTGGAGGCAGGTCTAGTGGAAGGAAATAAAGAATGGATGGGAGGGTAGGGACAGGCAGACCAGAAGGCTGCAAAAGACTGGAAGAAGAAGGGCATCTAGTGTACACTAGTGCCCAGAAAAGAAAGAAGAAATCAGAGTGGGCCCCCAGGTGTACATATGGGGGGGGGAACGAAGAAAAGAGATTAAGAATTAATAGTGTTTGAAAAGCAATAATGTATATATGTTTTAACAAAGCGGATATAGGGAATGTTGAAAATGGAAAGAAAGCTTGTAAGCAAAGGTATAGGAAATAATGATGAAGATGATGATAATTTGGATGTCAAATTGGAAAATTGCGAATAAACTGTTTACCAATCCGCGCACCCAAAACAGGATTCTGTTTACATTATTGGATGGGGTCTCAGGGGACAATGAGTCTTGCCAGTTTAAAAGGGCAAGCCCGGTTGTTCATACCTCTCAACCTCTTGCCTCATGAATCAGGGACAAGGCTTAAAAAATCAAGGACAAAGACGCCAAATCAGGGATACATCTTAAAAACTGGTGCTATTCATTCAGAAAGCTGACAGAATAAAATGATTCATGTTAAGATGCATTTTCTGAAGAAGAACAAGAATGTTACTTTAATGTTTGACATTATTTTGTGCTTTTAATCCACACTGTTCTGTCACAAAAACACAAATTTTACGAGGGACAGAGGAAAATTTTGAGGCAAAATCAGGGATGTCCCTGAAAATCAGGGACAGTTGAAAGATGTGCAGTTGTTCCCTGGGCCACATCCAATGGGGGTTTCCCGGTGGCTGAAAAGGGAGGGGGGATGGGGGTGGTGACCTCACAAGTGAGGTCACAGAGGGGAGGGGCTGGGGAGAGAAAGAGAAATAAATGGATTGGACAATGGGTAAGATTGAGGGGGAGGGGCTATATGGGTAAAAAGCAACAAAAGAGACTCAGACCTCACTTTTTGCTTCATCTAGAAAATCTCTTCCACCCACCAAAAAAAAAATAAATAAAAGGAAGGAAAGGCTTGTGCCAGCCAACCACAAGGATGATGGGATGTTGTGATAAGAGAGATGGATAATGTAAATTGGGTATGCTGTGGCATACAGGTACAACTGAAGGTGGATGGTCGGAAGGAAGAAAATAAAGAATGGATGGGGGAGGGGGAAGGGTGGGGGGATAGGCAGACCAGAAGGCAACAAAAGACTGGAAGAAGGGCATCTAGTGTACACTGGTGCCCAGAGAAGAAAGAAGAAATGAGAGCGGGCCCCCGGAGTGTACATATGGGGGGAAGAAGAAGAGATTAAGAATTTAGAGTGGTTGAAAAGCAATTATATATATATATATATATATATATGTATAAACAAAACAGATACAGGGAATGTTGAAAATAGAAAGAAAGCTTGTAAGCAAATGTATTGGAAATAATGAGGAAGATGATGATAATTTGGATGTAAAATTGGAGAATTGTGAATAAACTGTTTGCCAGACTGGGCACCCACAACAGGTTTCTGTGTACATTATTGGATGGGGTCTCAGGGGACAATGAAGCAATTAAGAGAATTACTATGGCTCGGCACAGATCATGAATACCATTCTCCTGGAAGTGCTGCCATAACGCTGAATTTGAGACCATTCATAGTAGCCCACATTCTGGGGCCTTATTATAAGAACTGTGTCTATCCCTGTAGTTTGAGGAAGGAGTGATATTTGTCTGGCTTGGGGACTTAGCTAGTTGATTAGAGATGGGACTGAGTCAAATTCCTGATTGAAGGCTGGTTGTCGTAGAGTGATGTGGCAACCAGGGGACCTATCAGAGACTCTGTAGTCCAACAGGAAGTACCAACTTAAGTGAGTTACATAGGACACTCCTAAAGTGTCTCCACACACAGTCGTGTCTCGGCACATAAGTGAAACAGCACAGGAGTGGAATGTACTTGCATCTTAGGCATCAGCAGGTATCCTCAGTAGGAAGAATGGAAGTAGGGGGCTCTGCTGTGTGACTAAGATAAGGTTCTTATTCACAGCTGTGTAACATTCATTAGTGAGCTGGGCGGATAGTAGTGCTGTGCAGAACATGGAATTCTGCTGGCAGAATTAGAGCAGAATGACCATTCTGCCAGTGGAATTTCTGTCGGAATTTCACTGTTTCTTCAGCAGAATTTCACCTGTTGTGATCCATTGAATAATATTCTGCAGAAAAGCAATTTTTCCACAGAAAATTATTCCACCAAACATTTCTGCTGAAAATTTTGAGATCCATCGAATAATATTCTGTGGAACAGCAATTTTTATGTGGAAAATCATTCTGCAATTATTTTCTACCATTATATTTCACCATTCCATTTATGGCAAAATTCAGCAGAATTTCAGCAGAATTTTAAAAAATCAGCAGAATTTTGTTGCACAGAAATTTGAAAATTCTACACAGCACTAGCGGATGGTCAAAGGTAGGCCAAATCTGGGAGCAACAGCAGCAAACTATCTAGGGTAGGAATATAAAGGAGTTTAAACAAGGTATGGAGGAAGACTAATAGCAACCTGACTAAAGTCAGGAAGCCAAGGGTTAGAGGAAGATGAAATTGCTGCTACCACAATAGGATAAGGCAAAAAATGTAAGGGGTTAAAGAAAGGAGGAAAACTCTTCAGACACGAGGGAAGTACTTTTTGAGAAGGGTGAAAAGCAAACACTTTATCTAGGGTAAAGGTACAAAGGAGCATAGCAAACAAAAAAAGGGGAGAACTAGAAACACCCTATCAGGGGTACAGGTACAAAAGTTTTTCCAGGTAACACAGCAAAAAGAGGAAGTTGGAATGCTGGGAGTGGTGCTGTTTACTGGCTGTAGGGCAAAGGTTTTCAGAGGGACCTTCTGGAGACTGTGGTGCTCTCCAATCTGCACGCACCTTTCTGGGTTGAGCAAGGAGATTGCTAGACTTCTGTACAAGTTGCCTAGGATCCGGGGGACCTCTTACCCCACTGGGGGGGCAATCAAGTCTTCCACCATTACCTCAGAGGATGCCAGGGAGGATGAAAAGCTGGACCTTTGTGGGCTCTGGAGGGGTGGTGATGGTGGGTCAGAGGCACAATCCTCAACCAAAATCATTAAATAATTCCTACACGACACTAGTGGGGTGGGACTCCAGGAAGGAGGCACACATGGTAGTGACCAGGAAGCATGTGGGGTCCTCAGTAGTGGAGACCCCAAACAGGGCAGTAGAGGACCCCAGAGGAGGATGAAGCAACTTCTGTTGAGGAAGTTGATTCTGAGGGGGATAGATTTGGGAATGTGGATAATGGTTTGGTGTCTATGCAGTACTATAGAATGGAGGGATGGGAAGCAAATCCTGAGGATTGTTAGGGCAGCAAGATTGGAGGAAGAGCAGGATAGCTTTGTCCACCTGGGAACTAATGACCTGGCTGGGGACAGGGCTGGGAGAGAACAGGTGGAGTTTACGGAGTTTGAGAGGTATCACAGACAGGAAGCATGCTCAGTGGCTTCTTCTGAGGTGCTGCCCATCTACAATGGGGTGGGGGGGGGGAGAGGAGACTACACACCAGGACCTTTAACTCATCATTGAAGGAATGATGCAGAGGAGGAGTTTGACTACATTGGGAACTGGGGACAGAGCTGGAGAGATAAGTGCTTACACAGGGGTGATGGCCAACATTCATCCAAGAGGGGAACTGTAGTCCTCAGTGGATGGTTTAAATATTACTTTGAGGAACATTAAAACTGAGGTGAGTGGCAAAATGAATCACAGGCTGAAGTAGACAGTAGGGAGAACATGAGTGGAAAGAAATCTCCTAGAGTGACAATTCATAAAGGTAGCAGGTTGGGAGTAATGAAGGCTGATGGACCCAAGAGCATTAAAAAGAAAGGGAGGAAGTGGGGGTGAAAAGGAAAAAGGGGGGGGGTCTTGCATGCAAATGCTAGAAGTCTAGGAAATAAGATTCCAGACCTAGAAGCCATCATGGCAGATACCAACTTGGATATTGTGGCCATTACCGAGTCATGGTGCACTGAAAAACATGACTTGGAAATAGTCATAACAGGCAATACTCTGTTTAAGAAAGACAGAGTGAAAAGGAAAGGAGCAGATGTGCTGATGTATATATGAGGGGGAGTATAAATGCGACAGATACAGAAAATGGGGGGGTAGCACTCAAGGTCACCCTGCAGATGGGGAATGGAGCCATTATTCACAGTTGCATGATGTACAGACCTCCAGCATGGGGGGAGGAGTTAGATAAGGTACTCGTGGAAGCCATCGGCAAGATGGCAGAAATAAATGAGATACTGCTAGTCGGGCACTCCAATATGACAGATGTGGATTGGAGTCTCCCAGCTGCAGCTTCAGCTAGAAGCAGGAATGTCCTGAACTCCATGTAGGTGGTGATCCTCTGGCAATTAATCAGCTAACCAACTCATGATAGGGTAATATTGGATATGGTACTCACGAAAAGGGTCAGTGATACAGATGCCGAGGTGGGTCATATGGCAACCAGTGATCACCATACAGTGTGGTTCAATATATGGACAGCTGCAGAACTGAACACACAAGGGTGAGCCGAACCACAAAAGGGTGAGGATCCTGAACTTCAGGATGGTAGAGTTTATAAAGATGGATGATTAGCTCAAGAATGACCTGGCAGATAAGAAACACTTGGCCCACCCATTCTGCCCATTTATCCATACCTACATTATCACTGCAGACACTACTTGATCTACAACTCTATCTCCATCCCTTCCTTCCTTCCTTTCCACTATGATTCCCTTGTGCCTATCCCATGTATTCTTCAACCCCACCACTGTTTTCATTCTCACCACCTCCACTGGAAGGATGTTTCATGAATCCACCATTCTTTCTGTGAAGAAGTACATCTACACATACCTCCTGAATGTACCCCTTTCCAGCTTCATTGCATGTCCTTTTATTCTAGAGCACTCCTTTTTCTAATATTTCCCTCCTGTACTTTATTTACCCTTAGAGACATTTAAAGGTGTCTATTATATCTCTCCTCTCCCTTCTCTCTTCGAGTGTGTTTATACTGAGGTCATTAGCCTCTCCTTGTAGGGCTGTTAATGCAGAATCTGCACAATTATAATTACCTTCACTGGACGTCTTCACTCTGACTATGTCCTTCTGGAGATGCGACACCACCTCCCTCTTTCTGCTGGTGATACCCTTTCTTATGCATCCCATCATCCCATAAGTTCTGCCACCTTCCTTGTTGCACTGCCTGGCCACCATTAGGTAATCAGATATGATTACGCACAGATCTCTTTCCTGCTTGATAGTCATCGGTACCACTCCACCCATTTTGTACTCCACCTCTGGGGATTGTGCCATAAGTGCATTATTTTGCACTTTTTCCCATTGAAACCTGGCTGCCATCCAGGTGGAGGAACGGTGGACAAAGTTGAAAGGGATCATAGTGAAGGTAACAAACATCTGCATCAAACTAGGGAGCAAAAGCAAGATGATAAAGAGACCGCTATGATTCTTGAAAGAGGTGGCTGAAAAGGTAAAGCAAAAAGGCTGGCATTCATAAGGAAATGCAGAGGGAAGAGCATAGGGAGGTGAATCAGCAGGGACTGTGCAGGAATCCGGGAAAAGGCAGACACCCAGAACAAATACTTTTGTTCAATGTTCATAGTGGAAGGAGAAGGGGAGAAGGGGAGAGGCCCCAACAATTCAACAGGAGCTTTGGAGGAAGGGAGGTGGACTCTAGTCCTTTTTCAAAGTGAAGGAACTCACTAATATGGAAGTGGAGAAAGCAATAGGGCCCCATAGGGTACAACCAAGGGTATTGATGGAGCTCAGGGAAATACTGACTGGACCTCTGACAGTTCTATTTATCAGCTCACTGGAAACAGGAGTGGTTCTGGAAGACAGGATGAGGACAGATGTAGTCCCACTTCACAAAGAGGTAGCAGGGAGGATGGCAGTTACAGGCCAGTCAGCCTGACATCAATAGTGGGAAAGTTAATGGAATCACTGCTGAAGGAAAGGATTGTGGAATATCTTGATTCCAATGGGGTACAAGACCTGAGGCAGCATAGATTCATGGTTGGGGGGGGCATGTCAAATGAATCTGATCAATTTCTTTGACTGGGTGACAAAGGAATTAGATCAAGGTGGAATGGTAGGCATGGTCTACCTGGATTTCAGCAAGGCTTTCAACACCATTTAACATAGGAGACTAGTAAGCAAGCTGAGTAGCTTAGGAGTGGTTCCAAAGAAGGTAAACTGGCTAAGAAATTGGTTATGGGATAGGTGACAGAGGGTGGTGGTAAACAAAATTCACCCAGAGGAAGGGGATTGACCAGCAGGATACTTCAGGAATCAGTGCTGGGATCTGTGCTTTTTAATGTCTTTACTAGTGAGATTGCAGAGAAGCTGGAAGTGAAGTTCTGCCTCTTTGCAGATACCACCAAAATCTGCCATGTGGTGGACACCTCAAGGGGTCTGTGTGGAAAGGTTAAGCAGAGACCTGAGAAAACTCAAAGCATGGTCAGGGGTATGGCAGCTGGGTTTCAGTGTGCAAAAGTGCAAAATAATGCACTTAGGGCATAAAAACCCAGTAGTGGAGTACAAAATGGGTGGAGTGGTATTGATGACAACCAAGCAAGAAACAGACCTGGGGATAATTATATCTGATGACCTAAAGGTGGCCAGGAAGTGTGACAAGGCAGTTGGGAGGGTTAGAGGGATGCTTAGCTGCATAGGGAGGGATATCACCAGCATAAAGAAGGAGGTGATGTTGCCATTGTGTAGGTCACTGGTCTGGTGAGACCCCCCCCCCCCAGAGCTCTGTGTCCGGTTCTAGAGACCACATCTATGAAACGACACAGAGTGGAGGCAGTTTAGAGGAGGGCAACTAAAATGGAGCAGGGTCTGCATCAAATGTCCTTCAAGGAGAGACTAAAGGACCTCAATATACTGTATACACCATGAAAGAGGGGAAGGAGAGGGGGCATATAATAGAGACCTTTAAATGCCTCACTGGGGTAGATAAGGTATAGTAGAGAAGTATATTTCAAAACAATAGGTGCTCAAGAACATGGGGACACGCGACGAAGCTGGAGGGAGTAGATTCAAGAGAGATGGAAAGAAGTACTCCTTCATAGAAAGGGTGGTGGATTCCTGAACAGCCTTCCAGCAGAGGTGGTGGGGGCAAAAACAGTGGTGGGATTCAAGAACGCATGGGATAGGTATAAGGGAATCTTAGTAGGAAGGAAAGAGAGAGAAAGAGGCATAGATCAAGAAAGGTTTGGGTGATACTGTAAGTAGAGAAAAATGGGAAGATTGAATGGGCCAAGTGCTCCTTACCTGTCATCAAAGTCTATGTTTCTATGTTTCTAGGGAACTTTATTATAAGTAGCTTACTTTAGGACATCAGTTGCATAAAATTATTTCCAGCGCACATGAGAATGGACTTATTCTGATTCCATAAATAAATCAGTTTAAAGATAAAATCTGACATCGGTAGTGAGAAAGTTAATGAAATCACTGTTGAAGGAAAGGATTGTGGAATATCTTGAATCAATTGGTTGCATGATCTGAGGCTGCATGATTTCACAGGGAAGGGGTTATGTTAAGCGATTCTGATAGATTTCTTTGACTTGGTGACTAAGGAATTAGATCAGGTGGAACAGTGGATGTGGCCTACCTATTTTTCAGTAAGACTTTCAGCACTGTTCCATATAGGAGACTAGTTAGCATGCTGAGTAGCTTAGGAGTTGATCCAAAGGTAGTAAACTGGGTGAGAAATTGATTAGGAGATAGGCTACAGAGGGTGGTGATAAACAAAATGCACTCTGAGGAAGGGATAGTGACTGGTGGGGTGCCTCAGTAATCTGTGGTGGAACCAGTGCTCTTTAATGTCTGTATAAGTGACATTGTAGAGGAGCTGGAAGGGTCTGCCTATTTGTGGATGACACCAAAATCTGCAATAAAGGGACCCTCTAGAGGGACCCCACATGGACTACTGGAGGGAAGTATATTTTAGAAAAAAAGATGCTCAAAAACAAGGGGAAGTGCTATGAAGCTGGAGGGGATAGAGTCAGGAAAGTTGTGAGAAAGTACTTCTTCACTGAAGGAGTGGTGGATTCATGTAACAACCATCCAGCGGAGGTGGCGGGGTGAAAACAGTGGTGGGGTTCAATAATGCACTGGATAGGCATAAGGAAATCTTAGTGGAATAGATGGGGTTGGGAGTGAGAAGGAGCCTAAGATCAAGTATAGTCTGTGGTGATACTATAGGTAGAGAAAGGTAGTGGGCAGACTGAGTGGGCCAAGTGGTCCTTATCTGCTGTCAAATTCTATGTTTCTATCTTTTTAACACATTACTGATAGGGACCAGCTGTGTCTGACCACTGATTTAGCTAACTCAATAGTGCACTGATTGGTCATCAGATCTTATAGCCCTCTCTCAATGGCCTTGGGAATGTCAATAAAGATAACCCTACTCTACTGGGTATTATCCATAGCATGGTGGCAATCATCTGTGACTTAAAGTGCAGTTGTAGATTGGGCAGCTTGACATTAGACTGTATGCAGGCAAATGAGTCTGTGTTCCCAGAGGATAACTGTGATTCTTTTATGGATTAGTTCCTCAATGTTTTCGTGAATAACTGTCGGTTATCAGGACTGATCTATAGTTCTTAGGGTCAGGTTTATTTCCTCCCCATAAGGTGGAGTAACCATTGTTCAGTTCCAAGCCACTGGGAGCTTGGCTACGGTATCTGGTGGAATAGGTTCAAGAGTTTGATGACTGGTGCAGTAATTTATGTGGCATCATTTGTTCTGCTTCTGTAGCATTTCAAGCAATGTGGAGCATCAGTGTGAGAACTGGGAGAGTACAGGTAATAACCCTACTAAAGCCAAATACTCACTAAATGACTTTGGGGAAGTCACTTAACCTCAATGCTCCAGGCTATCCAGCTAGGAGAATAAGTAAGCATTAAGCCACAGCAAAGGAGGCTTTTACTGGGAAATGAATGCATGGTTGGGGGGGGGGTTGTGGCACAAGCCAGAAGGCCGAGTGCTTACAACCACCCAACCATGCATTCATTTCCCAGTGGAAGCCTCTTTCAGAGGAGCTTAATGTGCTTATAACATGGCAAATGCTATTTATGAGGTATTATTAGGAATAGAATTAATTTAGTACAAAAGATAATAAATGCACACAAGTAATGGTTTAGCCAGTTGACTGTTTTCAGCATAGGGCGTTAGGACTATGACATTTATTTATATTGTGGTGGAGGAAAAGACAGGCATGATTATATAACAGTTTGTCACTAGTATAAAGCATTTCAGTGTTTTTTTTTAATTTTGAGGTGGTACATTTTTGTTTGCAACACTCCGAATTATAAAGTGGAACTGTTGGCTGCACTACTTATTCATGCCCCATGAATGCTGGGATTGATTTTTATGCATATTGATTACTGCCTGCCTACTATTGCAAGTGGTAAGCTTTATTTCTCAGCATTTTTTGAATATAGAAACCAGCTTGTCAGGGACACCTGCATAGAACTACCACTTCTCTAGATATCCGGAGTCAGCAATGGTGGCCGCAAATGAATGTGACCTTCCTCTTCACATGCAGTGGTGGGACTATACAGTATCTCAATAGGAGCATGACAACAGTCACAGAACCGTGAATTGGGACAAAAGGTAAAATTTAATATTGTTCTAAATGCTGCCAGATGGTGATGATTTTCACTGGCTAGCTGAAACTTACAGTTTCAATGGGTGAGTGTCTTGGGTGGGAGGGGTGGGTGGTAGAAAACATCATCTTTGGGACATGGCAATTAATGTTTCAGTGAAATACAACAAAAGTTGAGGACGGCATTACACGCCACCAATTTCATAGTGGCTGGTTTAAGTAGTATAAGTGAGAGCAGGCATTAATAAGGATTAATGCCATCCTCAGCTTTGATCATGTGTGGCACTTTGTCCAATCTTTTTTTTTGTATTTAACTAGAATATAAATTGCCATGTTACAAGTAGATGCAGGACAACACTAGAAACAAGATATTGCATCACAACTGGACTATCACAGGTAAATAAATTAGGCAATAAATTTAAAAATGCATTTGCAAGATGCAGTGAACCCCCAAATAAAAAAAACCTGCATCCCTACAAAAAGACATGTCTTACCCTTCTAAAGAGAGCAGCCAACCTGCATAAATGTTTCCCACTTTTCCTTTTTGGTTTCCCCACACCCATGTGAGTAATGAGGTCACTATTTCTGCCACATTCCTTTGGCTAGATGGGCAGATGAGCGACTGCCTTTACAACTGACAAGAGTGTTGCTTCTCAGTCTGCTGAGAGGAGTGTGTGAATGTTAGTTGGCACATGTATGTCCTCTCTGGGGGCTGAGCACCTAACTTCAATGATTTGACCAGCCCTCAGCAGGCTTTAGCAACTAGATCAAGGGCTTACATGCAAACATATGTGTCTCAGGGTACAGCACCAGTGTCAGATCCATATTTTTGTAATAGGAGGTGCTAGTGTGGCATGCACACTTAATTTGCAATTTTTTTATTTTTTAAAATAATTTATACTGTCTACTATTATCGTTTTCATTACATTCCTGACAGAAAATACAAATGTAATTTATAGTTTTGAATATATAGTTTCTTACAATCAGAAAATCAGATTTCTTCAACAAAGTAAATGTAGCAGCAGCAAGCAAATAGGTTACAATGGGGAGTGTGGCTGTCCCTTTCATTCCCCCTCAGATTTGTCACTTAGCAGTATGATACAATGTCACCACATTTCTGGGATTGCATAGTAAGAATAGAAAATAATGTATGGGCAACAGTGAGTAATGAGTTCTGAAACACACACAAGGTGTGTGATACCACATAAATAATGAGCCCAAAGGTCAAATGGTTCCTTTAAGGATTACACACTGAGGGTGTGTATAAGTAATGTATGGATTGATTTTAAAATGTAGCAGTTCGCTGTACCCCTTAGTAAGCTACCACTTTGACCTCTGTGTAAAATGTAAGAGATTGCTCAAGATCATGCCTAGTAAATATATTTCTGTAATGTTTGTATTTATTTAAAGTTATTTCATTTTCAGGGAACATGAGCTATTTAATGAAGATTTCTGCTGAAGGTAATAAGAAAATGGCAAATTTATTGGTTGTCTGTAAAAGTTCAGGACAGTAAGAACACATGTTATTATTACTGTAAATGTTTCAATGAAATGTAAAATATTTTCTTTTAGTATATTTCATTAACCTAATACAGTTTACATAGCTTGTCGAAAACTATTTTCTAAGAAATAAAATATCTGTAACTCTTCCATCTTAATTTTGCACTTTACAACTCTCCTCACTACTTTTGCGCCCCCTTCTTTCCCTAACAAGCACAAGAAATGCTCATAAAAGCTTTGTAGTGACTGTTCTTTGTGAAGTTTTTTTTTTTGTCACTTACAACTAGAGAAAAAATATACTGGGGGATTTTCAAAATGGTCAGATGCAGACACAAATGCATGCTGCTTTTGTTACCTTTGTCTTGGGGCCGGGCAGCCCTGCTGCTAATTTTAGAAGTTGTATCCATTTACAATAAAAAGTCACAATTTGCAGCAAAAAGCAGTCACAATTTTATCCATTTCTGGATGCAAACTTATGACACTGTTAGTTCCTCTAACAGAAGGCCTGACAGGTTTGGACACATTACTGCTCTGAAAATAGCAGCAGACAAATTTTGGGTGGATCTCACTGAACCCCCCCCCCACACCCCTGCACTTTAATAACTTTGCAACTGTTCAACATATTTCCAATAATGTTTGCATGCATGGTTTTGGGGGCAATGTCTCTTGATGTGCCAAGTTTCATGCTGGTCGGATTTCTGGATTCTGAGAACCAGATAGTGAAAATAGTGAAAAAATCAAGGGGTTTTGCTGTTTTTTTTTTTTTTTTGTCATCACCTAAAGCCCAGACTGTTTGGAATTTTGCTCTGAAATTTTCTGGGTGCACAGGACTTGGCCCAGACTGGTGCCTTTATCTGGTTTGGTGAAAAAAATACTAATCAGTTCCAAAGTTACAAGGATTTAAAATTTCAGTTCTGAGCATGCACAGTACAGTCTTTTGGATAGCTGCTTGGAATGAAACAAGAATTTGGCCCATATGAAAAAATATTGTTTATTGTTTATTGAATAGAATCAGAATTACAATCCTTTGAGTCATAGACTCTTTTGCAAAGGCTCCATGTTAGTTACAAAAAAGAAAGAAATACAGTTACAGTAATGAAAAAACATACACATACAGTATTAAGGTAACAGTACAGGGTTATGCAGTCATAGCTTAATCTTATTTAGATGGTGATAGTAACTGGGGGCATACAAGATGTCCCTTATCAGAGAAGTGCAGGATGCAGTTTCGTAGGATCTAGAGTGACCCCGAGGCAAATATCTGGGCTGGGGTGAAGGAGTGAAGGGACAAGAGGGGAGGGCTGGCCCCAAAAGAAAAGAGGGTTATCTACAGTCACATAATGTCGAATCAAAGAGTAGTGTTTTGAGACCTGTTTTAAATAGGGAGAGACTATGGGTCATGGAGATTGGGGGTGGTAGGCTATTAAGCCATAATGGGGTGCAGTAGCAGAATGATCTTTGCCCAAGAGATGTTCTACAGTGGGGGACAAGGAGGGAAGTGTTGGCTGCAAGCATTTTAGTCTGCCTGTAGGGGGCTGCTCTGATAATCGGGTGTAGGTTGATGGGTGCTAGCTGGAGTTGTATTTTTTTGGCAAGGATGCAGGTGTGGTACTTTAGTCTTCCTTGGAAGTTAAGCCAACCAGTCTGTGTATAAAGCTCACAGGTATGTGTTAACCTGTCACAGCCTGTGACTAGGTGGCAAGCTTTGTTAAGGGCAGTGTTGATGCAGCGTAGGGTGGTTGGATCAGCAGATCCATAAATGACTATTCCATAGTCCACCAAGGAAAGGATAGAGGAGGAGACTGCAAGATGCATGGCCTGGGGAGGTAAGCAGTGTTTAAGCCTGTAAGGGATCCCCAATCTGGTGTTGACAGAGATGGAGAGAAGCTGTATGTAATTATGGTAGGAGAGGGAGGTGTCTAATGTGATTCTGAGATATGTAAAACATGAAACCTGTTCTAGAGGAAAGCCATGAGAGTTTTTTCCTAGTAGGGGCGTATGACAGTGGGGGCTTTGTCGGTGCACAAAGAGCATGGACTTAATTTTTTTGTAATTGATAATAAGGCGGTGTTCAGAGATCCATGATTCTAGCTCCCTAAAGAAGTCCTGCAGGGCTAGTTGGAAAGAGCTAGGCTGAGGGTGTTTCCAGAACACTACAGCATCATCAGTGTAGAGTAGCAGGTGACCACTGCAAGACTTGGGGAGAGAGTTTAAAAAGAGTGTGAAAAGTAGGGGGCTAAGTATAGACCCCTGCGAAACACCAGAGAATACTAGTTTACATGAGGAGAGGGTTGTGTTGATCTTGACTTGTTCTGTTTTCTATGGGGCTATTCTTCTTTTGCAAGGAAAAATTCTTTTTTCATTTGGCCACCATCTTGTTTCCATTTTTTCCCCAAAAGTTTCAAAACCCATAAAAATTGTATCATAAAAAGACACCAATACATGTATCTTGCTAACTGGGACCCTATTAGGTGGATACTTCAGTTACATATTGGAAAAATCACCCAGACACATGTTTTTAACACATTTTAAAACAGTTTTGCACAGCTTGATTTTCTTTTCTGGTATGGCTACATAAAAAAAGAATTTGGCCATATGAAGCAAGATTGGCTTCATACAAAAAAAAAAAAAAGAATTTGGCCTTAGTTTTTTTTTTATTCTTTTTTCATAAAAAGCATTTTTTCTCATGAGTACAACACAATCTTATGAAAAAAGATGCCTTCATGTAAAAAAAAATTTGGACTTAACAATTCCATCTCACAAAAAAAGATGCCTTCGTAAAAAGAGGTATTTGGACATTTTTCTTCAAATTCTTTTTTCATATGAAGGATTCTTTTTTTCATTAGATTGCGTCATACTCATGAAAAAGAATGCTTCATACAAAAAAATT
This sequence comes from Neoceratodus forsteri, assembly GCA_016271365.2. Lineage (NCBI taxonomy): Eukaryota > Metazoa > Chordata > Ceratodontiformes > Ceratodontidae > Neoceratodus > Neoceratodus forsteri. Next base: position 765,844,721 of record CM057452.1, on the reverse strand, counting down.
TGAACATATTTTTTTCTGCATTCTTCTTCAAATGAATAATTCTTTTTTCAGTGATTGTGTCATTCTCACAAAAAAAAGAATGCTACATAAGAAAAAATAATTTGGTCTTTGCTTTTTTCATATGAAGGAATCTTTTTTGTGAGATTGTTTCATTCTCATGAAAAAGAATACTTCATACAAAAAAAATAATTTGGACTTTGTTTTTTTTCTCCATATTTCAATATTAACAACCCATAACTCCCTGAATAATTGCAGTTACGGAACAGTCTAAATATCAAAACAAAGGATTAATGAGTACTATAAGAGTAGCATACCATACCTCCCCAAAAATAAGAGGCCACATAAAAAATTCCTAAAAATGAAAAAGTCAAAATTCCCATGCGATAACCTTGGAAATTTAAGAAGCCATACAACCAAGCAAATATGTTGCTTTTTTGGACAAATGGAAGTACAGGGCCCAGAGGGCCATGCTCTTCCACACCAAGATGGATGTATGCATCTATGAAGAGATAAAAGCACAGGTCCCTCTGGGCCCTGCTCTTCCATTGGCAAATGGATATGTTCACACAGGCCCCTAAAGGACCAGCATAGGTGAAAATATGATTATAGTATCTCAAAAAGTAAGGAAGTTCTTTGTAATAAACTTCATTAATGTAACAGATAGGGTTCAAATTAAACTAACAAAAGTAGGGAAATGTGGCGTTAGGGTTCACAACCCTAGCACCACACCTCCATCTACCAGGCAGTAAGAGGAAAACCCATTATGATTTCACCTCTCCTGAGTCTTCCCAAATCAGGCCCGGGGTCTTCCTTGGGGTTGTTAACCCTAAAGCACACCAAATAGGCATGGATGTACAGACTATATCAAAACGAGGTGAGTGTTAGTGTTGACAACCCCAAGGAAGACCCCAGACCTGGTTTGAGACTTAGGAGAAGTGAAATATTAATGTTTTTTCCTTTTGCTGCCTGGATGGTGGGGGTGGAGAGTTAGGGTTGGGAACCTTAACACCACATTTCCCTACTGTTGTCGATTTAATCTGAACCCTAACTATTGCATTAATTAATTTTTTTGCAAAGAATCTCCATTATTAGTGGAGGGCATTGTATATGAAATACAACAATCAATAAAGATACAAAACCATACTATACCTGCTTTATCACTATACAGAACATACATATGCAGCAGACAAAAAAAATAAATTTTAAAGTTAGATATTAATTTTAGTTAAAACTTTGGATATTACTTTTCACCCCACCCATTACCAGAAGCCTTTCTCTAACTCCTCTCTATCTCTTTGGGTAAATAACTATTTATGAATTTATAGAAACTTGATAATATCATTTAGTTTGGTAGCCACTGCCTTTGCTAAAATCAAATGTAAACTGTTGTCTGGCAGTACAGTTCTTGCATGCAGTAATGTACTCCTTGCAAACTTTTTCACCCCCTATCTCTTAACAACCCAACTAAGGTGTGTAATTGTTACATCACAACTTCTGCCTTGTAATGTGGGCTTACTTATGTTAAACACAAATATTTTCAGTAGCAAAGTGATACTTTGAAAAGTGGGTCAAACTTGCCTCTTCTGTTAACACAGAGTGCCACTTTATACCAAAAGATGCATTTGCTGTCACACTTCAAACCTGTAGTATAAATTGTTTTGATATTTTATTTATTTATTTAGTTGCTGTTGACTGGGAAAAGAAGGATACATTATTCTGCCTATTTTCAGCTTTTTCTAGGGATGGGGAAGGGGCTACAGGGCAAGCTGATATACTGAATCATATTAAGCTGTAGGTAGTATTTTTAGTGAATGGGGTACATTTGCCAGGTCACCAGAGATATTTAAATATGTATGATATGTAGCTTGCTCAATGAAACACATTTCTTGTATTAAAAACTGATTTTGATCATCTTCAGCACAAATAATTGAATTGAAGTGTGCGGTTTAGTGACTAACCTGTGCTTCTTGACTCAAAACTATCTGGGAATTGACGCTCTAAGGAGATGTGCTCAAGGGGCTGAAGAGTTTGATTAATCATGATTTTCACCAGGCCCCAGTGGCAACATTATACATCCTTTTCATTTCCACTAGTCCATTGCCCTTTGAAGCATAAGTCTTTTGTGAGTAACATTAGACATACATATTTCTCTGATATCTCAAACCCACATTCAAGCACATCCTGCAGAACTAGGACTGGAACAATTCCCAGGAGCATACATTACTTCCATCAGGACTTAAACTGCCTGTATGTTGAAGAAAGCTTTTGGTTCTTTGAGATTTTACATGAAGTATCCTTACTTAGCATGGAATCAAGTAATTAATCTGCACATTCTAGACTATTTCAAAGACAAAATTATTTATTTTTCTTGGGGAAAACCACATGATAGTGTAGTATACTTTTGCTAGCAAATTTACATTCACTTTTTGTATTGTTAGAATATCTGACTTTCAGCATGTTAGTTTTAAACATTAAACAGTTTCATTTAAATGCTACTGTAAATCTTCTCTTGCTGGTATAGGTACAGAAAAAAGAAAAATGTTATATATTTAAGGCAGTCAGTTATAAAAGACATTGATATGCTTTATGGATATACAGTACAAATGCAAATCCAAAATTTAAAGAATTCATGAAGAAATGTGTATTATTGTGGTATGGTAGTGCCCCTATAATTATGGTTGACTAGGAACTTCTATGTTAAACCACAATTTGTGCACCTTAATACTACAGTCTCCCATGGGTGGAATAACCTTGAACAGCACAGGAATTCAAAAAGAGAAAATAAGACACCCTGTTTTATTTAGTTATGAAGTGAGATTATACTGTTTGAACACTGTAGATGATAAAGCAGTTCCTAAGAAATTGAGCTATAAAGCTTGCAACTACTAACAATTGAACTTAAAAGATTAAAACTACTATTATATTTTTAAAGTCATTTTAACTCATTTTAAAATTTTTGTAGGTTTAAAACATTGTTTTAACCCTAACAATAATTTTAAAATGAGAGTCTGACATCAGTAATGAATTATGCAGTCTAATACTTTAGCACTTAATCATGTTAGCAATTAGCTGAAGTTGAAAACCGCATTTCCACATATGGTACAGTATGTTTCTGAAGGTTTGTGGTGTTTTTTGAAATTCTTTGGTCCTGCAGGTCAATGCTTTGAATGGCAGTATCATTCTGTTGTTGCGGTCTACAGTCACAGCTTGGGCATGCTTATTATTTGGTGCTCTGAGGAAGCTGGATGTTCATCATGCTACCATCACTCAAGCCGAGATTACATGATGGCTGAGGCAAGGAAGAATGTTGCTCCAGTGAGAGGGGTCAGAGATGGATGCACTCCAGTAATTCTACAGGCTGGTATCACTTCCATACCCTGCTGCCATGTTCTGGTGGACTTCAAGTCCAGCATATCTGAGCAAGTGCACTGACATGCTGCTCAGTTAATGGTACTTGTAGTGGTAGCTTAGATTTGCTTCATCAGACAGTCAAGGGAACATGGTGTATAAATAATTTATTCCCATAGTTTTGTTAGCTGGCTCTGGTAGAATATTCTGACCTGATGGCAAAACATTATGCAGAGACAGGTGTTGCAGACTATGAGGTCAGTCATTTTGATCATGAAAGGGTTCTGCCTTTGAATGGCCCTTTACCTTGTGAATGTACAACTTGAAAAGGAATTGTTCAGCCAGGCTGACAGTGTAAATGAGCAGATCTCTGTACTTTGCAGGAGTACCCTCTGAAGAGGCAAAATCATGCGTTCTCCAAAATGGAAGAAATTCAATTAAGGAGTTGCAGTATACTCGGGAGGATCCAGAAAAGACGATAATATCTTCCTTTGCACTACCTCTAGAATGCAGGCCACAGCTGCCAATTCAGCATACTGTGAGGATCGAATGGTACACTTTCTGGATACTTCAATGGTGTCTCCTGCTGTGGTCAGCATCAGGACTGCAAATCCTGCAATTTGTTCTCCCTTAAATTATGAGAATGATCCAGCTGTAAAGATGTGGCAAAATGTGGGATCTGTCAGGATTCCCTCTGTGGCTGGTAGGAATGAGCCTTGGTCTGGAAATACAGGTGGCTCTAGGCCACACTCATGTGGTTCTCCTGGGTAGAAGAGATCATGTTTAAAAATGCATGTCATTTTTGTGGGAAGAATGATAATGTCATGATCTTGCAGCAGGAGTGACCAATGAGTAAGTCTGGTGCTAGACACATTTTCATCTTTGATGAGGTCATTAGCAAAAAGTTGGTGGGGGTGTGATTGATGTGCAACACAATAGGGAAAAACCCTACAATGTAGGTGACATGTTTGACAGCTCCATATGTTGCCAGCAGATTTATTTTATACAGATAGCACTTTTGTTCCACTGGAGAGAGCATTTGAGAAGTATAGGCAATGGGCCTGAGGGTTCCATTTGCCTTTTGTGCCAAAACTACTGACATGCCTGTTTCAGAAGTGACAGTTTCCAGATGGACAGGCAAGTCTGGGTTTGGGTTGACCAAAGCTGGAGCTGAGGCCAGTGCCTTTTTCAGTGTAGTGACAGCAGCTGTGTGTTTAGGTCCCCAATGCTAGGTGACATCCTTTTTGACTAAATCATACAGAGGTGCAGCCTTCTGTGCAAAACCAGAAATGAAGTCCCTGGGATAAACTGTACCCAGGAAACATCTCAAAGTAGCCACACTGGTAAGGAGTGGCACATATTGGATGACCTGATCCTTATGCAGGGCAGGGCTTCTGCTCTCAGTGGTTATGCACAGGCCTAAAAAGGAAACTTCTGGTTGACACAACTGCACCTTTGCAGAGTTGTACTTGAGGTCTGCCTTCTGCAGTACACCAACAAGCTCATCCAGGAGCTCCAAATGGTTATCCAGAGTCTTGGTTGCCAGGAGAAGGTCATCCATGTACTACAAGAAGCTGTATGGTGTTGAGAAGTCTCAGATGGCCTCTCTCACATGCATATAAAAGAGGGATGGTGAGTTAAGGAACCCCTAGGGGAGGCAATTCCACATGTACTGTCTTCCTTCACAGGTGAAAGCAAACTTGTACTAACTCTCTGGGTCCAATGGAAGAGACCAGAAATGATTGGAGATGTCCAAAGTGCTGAACCACTGATGTTCAGGCTTGAGCAATTTGATCACATCTGGGGCAGATGCCACAGTAGGGTCACAACTGGGAGTGACTTGGTTAAGTCTTCCATAGTTAATGGTGAGTCTCCAGCCATTATTGGGCTTCTTCACTGGCCAGATGGGAGAGTTAACTGTGGACACAGAAGGCCTAATGACCCCTTGATTCAGAAGGGAATCAATTATTGCCCATAGGAAGGGTATTTCCTCTGCAAGAAATGGATATTGTCTCTGTCTGGGTGGCTCATCACCAGCCACTTGGATGAGGATATTCATTCTACCACAATCATGTATGTGTTTTGCAAAGGCTTTTTGATGCCTTTGCACAATTGGTTTGAGTTTAGGAAACAACTCATGGTCTTGCAGCTTGACCATGATGTCATATTCTGCATTATTTGGTTTCACTGCAGCTACTCTATGAGAAAAAGAAATGAATAGTATCGAACACTGGTCCAGCATTTGGAGCAGTAGATAATTAGCAAGATCCATCATGCATCAATAGAATGCAAGGAAATCCACTCCCAGAATACTCTGGTGATGACATAACACCATTAGGTCAAAATGGTGTTTGACTTCCAGGGTTCCTATAAACACTGGTATTGGTTTGGATCTATAAGTTGTTATTATAGTCCCCTCAAAGGTTGGAGCAGATGTAGATTTCCCTATTGACCAGGGAGAAGACTGTGGCTTATCTTGATGTAACAGAGAAACTGTGGCGCCCATGTCTAGAAGTAGTTCAAGCTGGCAGGCCCCCAACCAGTGCTTCTATACAAGGACATTCAGACTTATCAGTCACTATGGTAGTGATTATTTGGACTGGGGCCCGACGCTGTCAGTCCAATCATACCTGACTTTGATCACCCATGGGGCTCAAATCATTGAGCATCTGCTGTACCTCTACATAGGGAGATTTCTGCTTTTGAGTTCTCTCAGTCTCATCAGGCATCTCCTCTGCTGAAGAAGTGGATGGCATCGTGGACACAGTCAACACCAACAGTGTTGGTAGGTTCATTGCTACTGATTGAATGTTTGCCATAAATCCTTGGAACTGATTGTTTTCTTCAGCCAGTTCCTTGTAGGAAGGTCCAGACCTCTGCCCTTTGTATCCCTTTGGGCCATAATGATTTTGTTTGGGCCTATACTTTTTGTTGTTCTTGTTTTGCCTGCCCCCCATCTGATTGGAGGCTTTGTCCTGTTGGTACCCTTTGGATTTTTCTTTGACCACATAATGGGAGGGAGTTTCAGTGCTGAGCTGCACTGCAGTCACTTTGGCCTTTGAAGTCAGGTCCCAAAAGTAAATTTGGAAGACCCTTTCCACCCTATCCATTATATTGTGGAAGCGGTCTCTCCCTGGATATACTAGTGGTTCCACTTTTTCTCAAGAGACTCAGCTGTAGGTTTTTCAAAAACAAACTTTTCTACTCAATTGAGTCTCGATCCGAATCCTCCCAGGCCATGGTCTTTGTAGTTTGGTAGGCCAGCTACATTCAGCTGTTGTATTTGTCTGGCGTCTCTTTGGCATACTGCTTGACCAGATGGGCCAACATTACAAGGATGAGACTGGGATTATTAGCTTCAAGCAGGGTGGCTGCAACAGCTTCATATCTACCTTTATTGTTCTACCAGATTTTTTTCAGGCAATTTAACCCAAAGCATTGGATTAACTGTTTGTCTCAGGACCTGAAATCTATGCCCGGGTGAAAGGCTGAACATTTCACTGTGACTTTTCACTATCTCCAAATGACAGCTCAAATTGTCATTAGAGCCCATGCAGCCTACTTTGTCTGCTATGGTTTGGATGGCCTGTGCAGACTGTAGAGCATACAGGGAATGCCCCACCTGCTCAGTTGTTATGGTTCTGATGACAGCTTCCACTGTGGCATGGCCACACCCTGTCTGAGGGTTTGTTTCTCCACATCCTTTTTAAGCCTTTTCAGTCATGGCCTCCTGGACTGCTGTGGACTGTGCCTCAGACAGTCTGGCCTTTGTAATCACTAACTCAGTCATCATCTCTACCTCTTTCTTATCCATGTTATTCAAAGCAGCGACCAGTGGAGACCTAGGCTGCCATTCACAGAGTCCCAAGGACAACCATCTTGGATTTCCCCATCATCACTGTCATCATCCTCCAATGACATCAGGTTAATGTGCTGAGGGTACAGCATACCTAGTGCATAACCCTTCAGGATCGTCAACATCTGGTGTAACTTTGCCATCTTGGCTCTACGTTGTGAGTGATTTACCCTGCCATCCTTGACTTTGAACTGTCCCTTAGCTACATGCTCTTGCAAAAGTCTTTACATGGCACTGACCTCATGATTTTCCCTGATCTCCCTGTCCAACATTTCCTGACACTTTCCTAACGCATGATACTACTCTTCATTCTCTCTCCACAATGTATCATTTATCCCAATCAACAAGTCATTCATTTGTAACACACGCTTTTTTTCTACAAAACTTTTTCATAATCCTAGTACAATGCACTTCACTCTGAGCCTCATTGCGAACCCGCTGGATTTCTTGTTCAAAGCTGGTCCACAGTTCACCCATTTCACAGGTTTTAGATCCCAACTCCTTTCTCAAAGTCAAGATCTCTGTCTCCACTGCTTGTAAGGCAGCAAAAAGGGCTGCTACTATTAGACCCTTCTGGTCATGCTTTTTAGCCTTATTTCAGGTTTCTGAATACAGGGAGCACACATACTGTATCGGAGGCCCGTGTGATTTTGCGTCCAGTGTGAAATTGCCCCAACCCCCATGACAGCCAAGGAACTTTGAGAGGTCTATTTTCAGTTTGGCTTCGAGGCCATACTTGGAGACGGTCCATTTTTTCCTGCAATAATAGAGGAAACAAAAGTGCATTGATCCACTTTATGTCTCAAATTAGACAGCCAGGCAATCGTTACACAAAGTCCCTCTGACCTCTTTCTACTGTAGAACGAGGGGTAGTTGGCTATCTCACCTTTCATGATCTAATACCCTTCCAGGCATAGAAGTACCTGAAAGCTATTCTGTATAGTGTTTGAACAATGGGGCACAGGTTCTCTTGCCTATGTTATCCTGTGCCCATTCTTCTGAAGACCTTTTACTTGTTCTGGTTTGGTTCTGTCCAATCAGGTCCTGCTACAGTTGCCACTTTGTTAGCTGGTTCTGGCAGAATATTCTGACCTGATGGAAAAACAGTACAGAGAGACAGGTGTTGCAGATTATAAGGTTTATTCTCTGGTACACGCAAAATACAGCCTACCTAAACAACTGAGAGTTCAGTACCTCTTTGAACACCCGGGTGATCATGCAGAAAACTCGGTGAACAAAGAACTTACATCATGTTATATAGCATAGATAAGAAAGTCAATTATCTGAGAAACAGCTCTTCTGTCAAGCAGTGCATGGCTCTGATTGGTGGATTTGGTGGATGTCTGACACCCAAAAGTATAACATTTCACTCATATACATACTGTAGATAAGCAATATTGCTGACTAACACTACTTTGGGGTAACAAAAGAGCTGTTCAGTGTATAAAACTAAGCTTTGCATATTAGCTAATGTCAGTAGGTGGTGTTCTAAGACCACAAGTAAAACATTAAGTCATAAGGCTATGTTCCCTTATATTGTGAACTAAAGGCAGTCTCCATGAGGGATAGTAAAGCATGCAGGTCTACATGTTTGTAGCTATACCATGTTTCTTTGGTGTCTAGCTTACTTTGATCCACTTGTTTTGAAGTGAAGAAAGAAACTCTGCATCTGAAGGATTTTTTTCCATGTATTTAATGTAGCTATTGACAGGACAAAGAGGATCATTAGGTCTCTCAAAAATGAATCCTCATAGCTTTTCTTTTTTTTTCAATTCAAATTTTATTAAAGTTTCCAATACAGAGAACGAATCATAACAGTGCGTAGTATGACCGTGTACATCGGATACAAGATATAGAGTGATTCGCTCTCCCCCACCCCGAACAACCCAGGGCCTTTTTACACCTTTAGCACTATACCTGTGAATGTAGCCTAATAGTGCTTAAACTTGAAGTGCATAGAGGGTTTGCAGTGGTCCCCATATCCTATCAAACTTCTTAAGTTTGTTAAATAAACTGGCAATAGTCCTTTCAGTTCTGAGGTTTGCAAGTAACTCCTGAAGCCATTCAACATATGTTGGTACCTCCGTATCCTTCCAGTGTCTTAACACCACCTTTTTGACAGACATTGACATCAAAGCTATGTGATACCTCCCGTTCACCACCCGAAATGGAGGAGAAATCCCCAAGAAGGCAAATTTCGGGGGTGAACAAGTCTAAGACCTCCAACAGAGGATCAACACGTTGTTTAATCACAGTCCAGAGTGGGATGACTTTAGAACAGCTCCAGAAAATATGGAGAAGATCTCCTTCTTAAGATTGACATCTTGTACAAAGGGGAGAGGACACAAGACGAAGCCTAGCAAGTCTCTACGGAGAACAGTAAATATTATGCAAGATCTTAAATTGCATTAATCTGAGTCTGTCCTGTTTGAGAAACTTATGGCAACTTTGTCACAGGAGAGACCAATCCAGATCTCTACCCTCAAAGAGAGAGGCCCAAAAGGAGATGGCAGCATAATTGTCAGGGTAGGCCCAGGCGAAGAGAGCACTGTATATTTTGGATACGTCATGAGGCAGACCCACCAGCTCTGTTAAGGTAACCTGAAAACTTATATTAGGGGCTGAGGGGGGTCGAGCCCATTACCTTAACCAGGAGGTGACAAAACTGGAAAATCTTGAAAATATTTGTACGAGGTATCGAAAACTTACACATAATATCAGCTGAAAAATACCATTGACTATTGGGTGACAGGAACTCCTCTAAATGGCAATTCCCTATCTGAGGAAGCCACGTGGCTGGGAGAGGCTTACCTTCTAATAAAAAATTGGGACTGCCTATTACGGGTTGAAATAAGTCCTTGAGATTCTTATATCTCAGAAATGCACACAGCTGAGTATGAACCCTGATTGAAACAGCTACAGGAGAACTACGTAGAGACTCCGGTAGGGAACTAATCTTGGTATATAACAGCGCAGTGGGGGAAAAAACGTATTTTTTAATGGAGGCAGATTCGACAGCTAACCAAGCCAGAATGTATGTAGCAGCCACAGACAGTTGGTCCGCGGTCAGCCATCTGAGATATTTATTGGCCTGACTGGCCCAATAATATAGCCAGATATGGGGAAGTCTTAAACCTCCTTTGGCTTTCGGGACCGCTAATTTATGGAATGCCATTCTGGCCTTCTTATCACCCCATATAGAGGTGGAGACCATACCATGCACTTTTTTAACCCAGGACAGGGGACGCTACATATTCAACATGTTAAGGGGTAGAACAGATGGGGGAAAAACGTTCATTTTGATTAAATTTATTCTTCCCCATAGAGAGAGGGGAAGTAGGGTCCACCTTCGAAGGTCAATATCTACTTTGTGTACCAGTGCATCAATATTAAGCTGTCTGAGCCGCGTTGTATTCCTTGTTAAAAGAAGCCCCAGGTATTTAATATAGTTGGAGTTCCAGGAGAGTCCGAACACAATAATATCCTGTTTACAAACCCTATGGTTGAGAGGAAAAACCACTGTCTTTCCTACTTTAAGTTTATAGTTTGAGACCTTACTAAAATCCTCTATTAGCTTTAGGATAACGGGAATAGATGTGAGTGGATGTGTTACCTGCAACAGAAGGTCATCTGCATAGGCCGCCACTTTAACCATCTGCTCCCCTAAAGAGATACCCGATGTACCCTGGGCTCCTGAAAACCTCCTGATAAGCGGCTCTAAATAGATGTTGAAGAGAAGAGAAGATAAGGGACACCCCTGTCTGGTCCCTACATGCAATTTGAAGGAGCTAGAAATAACCCCATTACATGAAATTCTGGCAGAAGGAAACTTATATAAAGAACTCACCCAATTCTGGAATTCCTTGGGAAAACTGAAAACTTCCATCGTAACGAATAGGTAGTCCCAATGGACTCTGTCAAATGCCTTCTCGGCATCCAGCGAGATCAAGACCATTGGATGAGGAGCATCTTTGGATGCCAAGAAGACGTGAGACAGGGTCCTCAGATGGTCAACCGATGATCTCCCTTTCATAAAACCAACCTGATCTACCCCGATTAGAAAATGAAGTACTGCCTCCACACGGTCGGCTTTTAATATCATGGTTAAGTAGGGAGATCAGCCTATAGCTTGCAACCTGATCCAACTGTCTATCCGGTTTGGGCAACAGGACTATTAAGGCCTCAAAAAGAGAGGGATCAGACACTTTACCTGAGAGAATAGCCTGGAAAAGCAGCAGCAAAATGGGAATCAATTGCTTTGAGAAAGCCTTATAAAAACTGGAAGTAAACCCATCAGGGCCCAGAGACTTATCGGATGGGAGAGATTTGATTACTCTTTCAATCTCGCCCTCAGAGATGGGAGACTCCAGAATTATTTGCTTGGATTGTATAAGAGTTGGCAACTGTAAATCACTCAGATATTCATAAAGTCTTTCCCTAGATGGGGAGTTGGCCATAGGGCCATATAAATCCTGGAAATACTTTGTAAATTCCTCTGCTATTTCCGAGGGCGAGACCTTAAGAGAATTGTCACTAGGAAAATGGATAGCAGGAATGAGTCTGGCGGATTCCTGTTCCTTAATACGCAGTGCTAGCATTTTGCCCACCTTCTTGCCCTGATCGGTATATACCGCATTTGTTTATAAAATTGAGAATTCGGCTTGTTCAGTTAACATTGCTAGGTAGGCTTCTCTCAATTTCGTTAAGTTTGTTTGAATGCCTTGGAAGAAGATGGAGAAAGAGCAGTCTCCATACTCCTAATTTGAGAAAGAAGGTCAGAAATCCGAGATGCCTTCTCCCTTTTCCTTTTCGATGTTAGACCAATTATAATCCCCTTAGATACGCTTTACAAGCACCCCATATCATATCCAGCTTCCCCGTGGAGTTAGAATTAGAAGCAATGAACTGCTCTATTTGGGATGCTATACACTGAACCGTCTTTGGCTTCTTCAGAATTTGCTTATTCAACTTCCACCTGCCTCCTTTATTTGGCAATGAGGCTAGGGCTATTAGGCAGCTGACCACAGAGTGATCCGACGGGGGACCTGAGACAATACTAGAACATATAACCCCTGGTAACAGGGTTTGAGAAATGAGGATATAATCAATCCTAGATGAGGCTGCATGCACCGGAGAAACAAAAGTGTACTCCCTTGCATTGTGATGTAATATGCGCCATATATCACAAAGACCAGTGGAATCCATCAGGTCCCTAAAGGCTCTTTGTGCCGGAGAGAGACCTTGATGGGATTGACCCGACCTATCGAGAGCCTGATCAAAAACGAGATTGAAATCACCCCCTATGACCATGGGGGCATCCAAAAATGGGGTTAGGGCTTTAATTATCTGAACAAAAAAAACAGGGGAATCTTCATTAGGGCCATAGAATGCACCCAGGACAATGTCCAGGGTATGCAATCTGCCTTTTACAAACAAGAATCTGCCCTAAGGGTCAGATATAACTTGAAGAGGTTTGAACGGAACTGACCTGTGCAGAAGGATCATGACCCCTCTACTGTGGGTCATACCCTTCGCTGCAAACATCTGCCCAATTTGTTGCCTTCTCATCTTGTCAGCCTCCCTCTTGAGCAAGTGTGTCTCCTGCAAAAACACAATTTCTGCCTTCAAATGGTTTATACGTTTCAGTATTTTATATTGCTTGGCCTTATGCCTCACCCCCTTAATGTTCCAACTGATAAATTGAATGTTTCTAGCCATCACTCATGTTGCCAGTTCGGAATCCTCCGAAGCACAAATATACATGTATATTCCATCTATACTGCTCCAAACATAGTATGCGCTGGGTTGTTTTACCCTCCCCCCAATTCTACCTCCACTAAATCCATTCCCCCAGCCACCCCCCAAACCCCCACCTGAAACACCCCATAAACCCTAACCCCCCTCCTCCCACACCCTCCCATATTTTGCATGATACATGATGGCCAGCAAACTGAAAAGTTCCTCTCCCCCCAACCACCCTGCCCTCGTAAAGCAGAACTCAGGAACAGAATTACCTCTGTAATCAGAACACTCCAAAGAAATAGATTGTTCTCAGCATTAATAGCCTGACAACACCCCTAAATAATACCAGGGAGTTGGCTATACTAGCCCTTTAGAGAAAGTGATCTTCCCTGCAGTAACCCCATGAGCCATAAAATAACATGGCCCGCAGAGCGTGAGGGATATAACACAATGGTGTCATGTGTAAAGATTAATCTCAGATGACCTTTTGTGGTGCAACCCATCAACATCAGTGATTAATGGCCAAGAGCAGGCAGTCCATAACTACCCACTGTGATATGGGGGAGAACTGAAAGGCCCAGAGTTGCTGTCCAGACCGCATTTTTAAATCAAAAGCAGTGGCTGTCACAGTTTAGAAGGGAGATTTGAAAAAGGAAAATGGGAATCCTCCAGAGACAGCACTTAAGCAGGGTTATAGAGAAGGGGAAGAACCAGAGCCCAGTAAGGGCATGCGAAACCCTGGTATTCTCATCTATCCTTAAGTGTGAGATCTCCCTTGATATATGGACTAACCATGTTTATTGCCCAGTAGTAGCAGGGAGCGAGAAAAGGAGTGAAATCTGAAAAGAAATGGGCCATGCTAACAGGGCCAGGGAGAGACCACAATTGCCAACAGAATCTCATATTAAGATCTGAGAGAGGGAAGCATTGCCCCCCACCCATTGTCATTTGATCGGGACAACACTCCTGAAAAACTGGGTTACCAGAACTAACAAATTGGGACTTAACATGAGAACAATGACCCCTCTCAGGTGCTCATTAATTGAAACCAAGAAAAACACATATGAGCCCACTAACACCTGACTTGTGAACCAAAATTGAAACTGGGTTGAGCCAGAACAAAAAATGAGAGTCCACAAAATATTAGAAAGTCCTGAAGATGAGAGCCAGATCGGGAAAAAAATGTCCGTTTTATATCAGAAAGAGGACCCCACTTGAGAGCTGTAATGTAAGGATAAGTAGCCAGTTGCACAGTTTGTCAGCGGCATAGCCCCAAAAGTATTGTAGTAAGATATGATTTGCTGCAGCTAGACAACACCACCAAATGGAAACTCGGCATGGCTCTCTACGCCAGGTCAATTCTTATGTAGGCTTGAATAGATCAGGAAGCGCTTCTTTAAACCCAACAGAAGCCGTCTCCGCCTCCTCATAGGTCACCCAAGAGCCATTCAGGCAAACTTGAAGCCTTGCAGGAAAACCCATGCAGAACTTAATTCACATGGCAATCAGCTTGAGGACCACTTTGTGAAATGTAGCTCTTTTCTGGCGCACAGATAAGGGCAGATCTTGTGCCACCCTCAGTTTTTTACCTTCCCATTGCAAATCTTGCACCTCCTTGACCTTCTATAAGAAATGTTGTCACTCCTGGAAGTTCAGAAAATGACATATGAGTGACCGGGGGAGGCTCCGGCCGGGGGAGGGGGGCATAGTGCACGATGAGCCCTTTCTATGATGTAGCTAGCACCGAAGGGGGAAGGGCCAGCCACCTTTTCCACAAACTTTTTAATAAACTTGATGGGGTCTGAGCCCTCTTCACCCTCAGGCAAGCCAATAATTACTGCATTGTTATGGTGACTGCACCCCTCCAGGTCTTCCACCTTGTTCTCCATTTTCACTAGCCTTTGCCTCAGGGCCACCAACTCCAGATCAGCTTTATCCTGCTTCTTTTCAACAGATCATGTACATACTTCGTTGTCAGCAGTCTTCTTAGAGAGCTCCTCCAGGGTATTAGAGATGCTTTCGATTTCCCCTGCCATATTCTGCATTTCAGCCTTAAAAGACTGAAACTTCTCTAAGAACCTCGAGAGGGTGAGAAGATCTGTATCAGGACACTCAGTGGTAGCAGGCAGCGAGGATTGCGAGGGGGAGGCCCTCGCTTTCTTAGAGGCCTTCTCGGGTGTTGCAGGAGGCGTGTATATTGGAGCGGTTTTCCGCATCTCCTTGTCCATCGATGCCATGTAGAGAAAGCAGGAGTGTTCAGAAAGGCAACAGGCAGGCAGTCTTCTGTAAAAGACACCAAAAAGCAGGGTTTTGAATGGTAAATAACGGCCGGTAGGTCGGAGCGGGCAGAGAGGCATCTTACCCAGCGCACAGCGTCACGTGACTTCCCCATCCTCATAGCTTTTCTTTGTTAGATTCATTTAAGTCTTTGTGATTTGTACTATGATCATTGGATGTTAGCATTGTGTAGTGCAGTACTTTGACATCAGTTTTCATTTTAAAACTGTTTCTATTCAAGAATATCTTCCCCTCTCATTCTGGCAGATGAGATGAAGTTGCGGGTCAATATAGGTCTTGTGTACGAGGCCTGGGGCAGTGATTGGAGATGGCACTGAAATGTCTCAGTTTTTCTAGGTTCTCTGTAGATATCTATGGATAATACTCACTGTTGTCTTGACTTCTTTTTGGTACCTTTTTACAACTGCTACAAATACATTATTGGCACTGTTGAAGTCTCTGTCTGATATGTTTATATTTATGTTAATTTGAAAAGTGATCTTAATCAAGCAATAATACCCAACAGGGTGGGCAGTATTGGGAAATAACCAAACTGGCCAGGGGCATCATGAGGCCCAATGCTGCAGGCGGAGGGCCATATAGCTGTAAGAAATGTCGGTATTGCCCATACCACCCACCCTGGAGGGTATAATTGCACTTAGAAAATGGTCTACCTGTGGCAGTTTTACGTGGACTTTAAAAGAATAGAGAAAAAAAAAGGAAAAAAATGAACAAGAAGGAAGTTTAAGTCATTTGCTTGTAAAGCAGTCCCTCATTTCTGAGGTATTCCATCTCTTGTTGCCTATCCCTTCAGAGGGTCATTTTCTTGTACGTTTGCTCTCTGCTTACCAACAGCTCTTAAACAGGTTTTCTTACCCAGTACTCTATTGTTATCACTTTTACACTGTAGAAAAGGAAAAAAAAACACAACTCTTTGGTTGTGTAGTTTTAAACAGTATTTTTGTTTCAGCTTTAGTACTTCCAGCTGTTAGGAGCATGACCTTATTTGACCCTGCAGGTTAAAGCAGGAAGAGCATTCTGATCTGTGCAACTTGCTCTCTTGATTTTCAGTATTGGATTTATTTATCTTTTTACAGTTCCTCGGTCAGCACTGCCTATCCTAAGCACCATGGCTCCATTCTTCCTGTTTTCTTTTTTTTTTTATTGTTTTATTCCTGGTTCCCGGTCCTCACTGCATGCTCTGAGGACTGGGAGTGTAAATAGGAGCACCATTCATTGGATTGATGTAGTCTCTCCGTGGAAGTACTGAACCGGAGAAGCTACAAAGAGCAACAGACCTGACAAGAAAGCTGAAGTAATTTGTTCCCGATATCTCTTGAAGGGGTTGAAGGGGCTGTGTCAATTTATGGATCTGAAGTTTGTTGTTTTCTTTTTCTGCTTCTTTAACAGATGGGGAGAATGGGGGGCATACTACAGTTGAAAAGGCTGTATACAGAAGTGACACACACAAGTAATCACTCCATCAATGAGTGGAAAAGAAGTTGTTTTTATTTCTTTTATTTTTATACTAATGTATTTTTTTTACAGTCTTACATTATTGGACAGCATAGAGTGTGAATAAGGACTGAATGGGGGGGCTCTTGCTTCCTCCCTTGCTAAGTGCTGGGAAAAATAGTGGCAATTTGAAATTCTAATGAGGTGTTTTAGTCAATTAGAAAGCAGGGTGGGCACTAGGATATTTCAGTAGGTTGGCATAGCTGGGACTTTTTATTCACTGGACTCTCACCATAAGTCATTGTACCCCTTCCAGCCAATCCAATTTCTAAAATTTGTATGCTCATTTTCTAAGCAGCTGTAACCACTGAGGTTGTTTTGTTTACTGTGGATGTTTCAAACAGTTGCATAAAACTCCCTCAGTGGTTCATTCAGCTCAGTGCAGGTGATTGTTTTTAAGCCTATTTACTATGATTTCTCTGTAGTCTACCTTTGAAAGCTGATACTGCCCAGCTGGTTTAGAAACATAGAAACATAGAAGTTGATGGCAAATAAGGACCGCAAGGCCCATCCAGTCTGCCCATTTCTTTTTCTACCTTATGAATGCGCCATCGGCCTTTGCTCTGTCAATGGCCTATCTATTCATACTCATCTGTATTGCTCCTTTATGCCTATCCCATGCCTGTTTGAAGCCCTGCACTGTATTCATATCCACCACTTCCTGAGGTAGGCCATTCCATGCATCCATCACTCTTTCTGTGAAGAAGAACTTCCTCACATTAACCCTTAATTAGCCTCCCTCTAATGTCATGCTATGTTCTCTTGTCCTGCTATTTTTCTTATATTGAAACATGTTAGACTCTTTCACCTTGTTAATGCCCTTAATATGTTTCAATGTTTTGATCATATCACTTCTCTCCCTCTTTGCTCTAGGGTATACATATTGAGCTGCATTAATCTGTCCTCGTATGTTTTCTGATGCAGTCCCTGCACCATTTTGGTTGCCCTTCTCTGGACTGCCTCAATTTGGTTAATGTCCTTGTGAAGGTGTGGCCTCCAATACTGCACGCAGTACTCCAGATGGGGCCTAAACAGTGTCTTGTAAAGAGGGATTATTACCTCCTTCTTATGACTTGTGGTACCCCTACTAATACACCCTAACACCCCCCTAACCTTACCTACTGCTTTAGAGGTCTGCTTGGATGATTTCAGGTCATCGGTGATGATGATGCCCAAGTCTCTTTCTTCCCTTGTGACTGCCAGCAACTCCCTTCCAAGCCTATAGGTGGCCTCAGGGTTTCTCTTCCCTATGTGCATGATCTTGCACTTCTTTGCGTTAAACCCCAGTTGACACTCTTCCAACCATTTTGTTAGTTTATACAGATCTCTTCTCATTCTGCCCACCCCATCTGGACCATCTACTCTGTTGCAGATCTTGATGCCATCTGCAAACAGACAAACCTTGCTCTCCAGTCCATCTGCAATGTCACTGATGAAGATATTGAAGAGGACTGGCCACAGGATTGATCCCTGAGGTACCCCACTTTTGACTTACATCTCATCTGACTGTGTACCGTTTACCACCACTCTCTGTTTTCTGCCCGTCAATCAGTTTGCCGCCCAGTTGACTAACTTCTAACCCATCCCGAGCCTACCCAGCCTATTAATCAATCTTCAACGTGGAACAGTATCGAAAGCTTTGCTGAAGTCAAGGTAGGCGACATCAACTGCTCCCCCTTGGTCCACCACTATGGTTACCCAGTCAAAGAAGTCTATGAGATTAGTTTGACAGGACCTTCCTTTTGTAAACCCATGCTGTCTTGGATCCTGTGCTCCTATGGATTTCAGGTGTTGCACTATTCTTTCCTTAAGGAGTACTTCCATAATCTTGCCCACTACTGAGGTAAGACTGACTGATGTGTAATTCCCTGCCTCCTCCCTGCTACCACTCTTGTGGAGCTGGATCACATGATCCCTTCTCCAGTCTTCTGGAACCTCTCCTGTGCTCAGAGACTCACTAAACAGTCCTGATAATGGCTCTGATAGTTCCACCCTTAGCTTCTTTAGTATCCTGGGATGTATGCCATCAGGTCCCATTGCCTTGTTCACCCTGAGATTATCGAGCTCTTGTAGGACCCTTTCTTTTGTGAAGGGACTAGTGTACTCCTCCCACCCCACTGTGTCCATGGTGCTGAGCTGTGGGCCCTGCCCTACCTTCTCTTCAGTAAATACTGAGCAGAAATATCTATTTAGGATAGATGCTTTTATATGGTCCTCTCCCCACATGCCCCCTTATCCCTTTTGATCTTAGCAATACCCCCTCTGGATTTTCTCCTTTCACTAATGTATCTATAAAAAGTCTTGTCACCTTATTTTACTGTTCATGCTAGTGTTTCCAAGGTTTGGGCCTTTGCCTGCCTTACTGCCTTCCCTACTTCCCTTAGAGAAGTTTGGGATGCCTCCCTATCTTCATCTCACTGTGTTCCCTTATATTTCCTGAAGGCCAGCCTTTTGGCTCTGACCTTTTCTGCTACTTTTTGTGAGAACCATAGTGGTTTCCTTCTTCATTTGCACTTCCTTTTCTCTGTAACACAATGGGATATTGCTTCAAGTATTGCATCCTTAATGCTTGCCCACCTTGCCCATACCCCCTGACCTGTATTTCTTTTTGCCAGGGCTAACTTAATTCTGTTGGCCATCTTAATAAAGCCAGCTCCTCTGAAATCCCAACATTTTGCCTTGGAATGGGATAATTTAGTTATAGTGGCCAAACTGAACCATACCATGTAATGGTCACTGTTCCCCAGGTGACCTTCTACCTGGAGATCTGAGATCATTTCCTTGTTAGTCAGTACTAGATCAAGGACAGCCCTGTCAATTGTGGGTTGTTGTACCAGTTGTTTGAGGCCTTCCCCCTGCAGGAAATCCACCATATGTCTAGTTCTGGCAGATGTTCCTGCTGGTATTGACCAATCTGTATATGTCATGTTGAAGTCTCCCATTATCAGAACCTCCCCTTTAGCTGTCATATTTTGTATATCTTCTAACAGTAATGTGTCTATGTCCTCCCCTGGTCTGGAGGCCTGTACAGAACCCCAGTTCGTATGGCTGTCCCATTTCCTGTTTCCAGGGTGACCCACAGTTCTTCCGGCTCTGTATGTGTATTCTGAATTTCTGTAGCATTGATATTTTCATTGACATAAAGGGTCACTCCACCCCCCCACACATTTTTGCACCTCGGTCTCTTCTGAACAGTACATAACCAGGTACTGAAGTCTCCCAAGTGAGGTTACTGGTAAACCATGTCTTGCTAATGGCTACTATGTCAGTTTACCCTCTCTGTTATTATTGCCTGCAGGTCTGGGATCTTGTTCTCAGACTACTGAGCATTTGTGCACATGATTTTCCATTGGCCAGATTTAGGTGTTTAGTTGTTACGTAGGTCTGGTATTTCCTGTGCGTCAGATGGGGGAGTCGGACTTTTTCCTTACCTGGTGATGCAAATGAACTACAAACATGCTGAACTCCTGTTTGACCACTTGCTGAGGGGAGAGGGGTGTTTTTCCTATTCAACGTTTGGGGTACTGTACCCCTCTCCCCATTTGCTAGTTTAAATATTCTGCAAAGACATCAAACTTCTGCCCCAATGCACTTACTCCCTCCTTAGTCAGATGCAGTCCATCAAATTTAAAGAACTTTCACTCCTAAAACTGTTGTCAGTTCCCTATAAATTTGTGTCCTTTTTCCTGGCACCAGCCACTTTGGAGAATTACTTTTTAGCACAAGTGCTCATTTACAAAGGTTCCACATCAAATACATAGTCACAAAAAAACATTACAAGTACAATAAGAAGTTCCAGAGGAAATGCAGTTGAGTTAGGCATCAGGCTCAAAGCACTTAAAACAGAACAATAACATACTGTTTGGAACAAAACAAATCTGCACAAATCACTGTATAAAAAGTCATGGGTATGGTACAGGGAGTAACCAAATAAAACGGTTTTGTTGTTACAACTGCATTGGACTGCAAAGGCCAACAGCAAAGATCTCTTAAACTGATTAAACTTGAGGAGATTCAGCAGTGTATCAAGCAATTCATTTAAAAAATTAACTGCCCTGACAGCAAATAGCTGCTACCAGAAAGGAGGCTTAAGGGCATCCCTGGCCATGTTCCTGGTGTTGAACTGGTTGAAGGCAGTGTGAAAGCAATTTGTTAAAGCAGGGTGTGTTAGGCCCAAGAGTGCCTTTTCAGCTAGCATATAGGTCTGGGGCTTTATCTTGCTGGTTAAAGGAAGCCAGTTAGTGAGTGCATAAAGGGTACAACTATGAGCGTGGTTATCTGCACCAAGTGCAAAGCAGCACACCTTATTACAGATCAGCATTACTCTGTTTAGCACTGTGTCAAAGGCAGCTTTATAGATATGGAACCCATAATCTATAAGTAACATAATGGAGCTGACCACAATAAGGCATCTAGTTTGTTTGTCTGGTTTGTTCAGTAATTTTTTTCAGTTTCCAATTTGTCTAAGTTTTCATTTTTACAGTTCTGGGCAGAGTCCACAGTCATTTTGCTTTCTCTGGCCTTAAAATGGCAGATTGTGGCACCTTCAGTTGGACTTTTGGAAGTATCTTTCTGAACGTCCAATGGAGCATGTACCACTTTGCCATGACTGGCCGCAACGGAGTAACAGCCACACTATTTCAGCTGTTACTTCTGCATTTTGGGGCAAGAACTTTGCATGCATGCCTCATGTGCATGCACAGTTCCGCTGGTGCCACCATCTTGTGAATGGCATACTGCCATTCACTGCATCTGCGGATGTACACTTGTGTCACCACTGCCATCTTGGAGATGGCACACAGTGGCACTCACTCTCTGGAGCTCACAAGCTTACCACAACCATGAAGGCTCTGGCTAGAACTTGTTATTTTAATGTGTCTACTCTCATAGTCATGATTAGTGTTTTCTGCCAGTTTTCAACTCTAGATATGGTTGCTTCAGTGTCCATCTCATTAGTAATTGTTTCTGTATCAGTTGTTTTTTGTTTTCAATAATATTAAAATTATTTTGTTCTGTTTAATTTCTGTAGCGATCATGACAGGGTGTGGGATCCTTGGGAGGCATTTCATCAGGACCTTTTCCTTCTAAATTTCCCTTAAACCATTTTTCTAATGAAAATCCCCTCACAAAGTGTTTTCAAAGAGCAGGTAGGCCATAGGAATCATTTAACATGGTGCCTAGCTTTGCTTTCACTTACAGTGACTCACAGTAAAGTGACAGCTCCTGTAAGAATGTGTTCTACATATGTGAAAGTGTAGTGATAGTTCTACAGCTAAGTTATGTAGTTTCAATGGCTGTAATTAGTTATGGTATGTAATTAAGTGTCAGTAATTACATATCTCAGAGGTATTTTCAGACAATCAAATCAGTTTGATTTTTTTTAAACATAAGTATTGTTATTCTTGATTACATGTTTGCCCTGCTGTATTGTTAAGCAATTTTCTCAGGTTGTGCCTAAAATAGGTATCTGTTTGCCTAGTGCACTTGCCCGATGACAAAATAACAAAAACAAACAAATAAATGTGTATTTCATAATTTTACATATGTTTCATAAAGGAATTTTCACACCAATAGTATTTCCAATTCAGTAAGGCAAAATCCATTTCATAAGAAAATATTTAGTGGCTAAAAGGATGGAAAAATGTGCACATCGGAAACAAAAATTCAATGTGCTTAAGCAACTTGGTGTGGTGTGTTTATGCAACTTGCTGAATAAACTGTGTTGTGGCTGTTTGCCTCTCTGTGTCTTGGGAGTACCATCCTATAGGGATGCTGAGTCAAGGAACCCTTGAGGGGGTTCCACCCCTACAGGTGCTGAGAGAAGAATTCCCTTAGGCTAAAACTGCTGGAGGAGGAGGGGAGAATTTCAGGGCAAAGAAAAAATGCTTCTGAATGAAGCCTTTCAAACTAATGTGCTTATATAACTTGGTGTTGTGTTGTGCTTATGCATTTGCTGAATAAACGTTGTGGCTGTTCGCCTCTCTGTGCCTGGGGACTACCAGCCTGTAGGGATGCCAAGGCAAGGAACTCTGGAGTAGGGTTTCACCCCTAGAGGTGCCACAGGAAATATTTCCTTAAGCTAAAGGTATCTTATGAAATGTCCAAAACGAGAGCAGATCAGAAAGCACTGCAGAGGTAAAGAGTCGGTATTGAGATTTGGACCTTCACATAGGTCAGTAGAGATAATGGTTATGGTCAGCAGATAACTGAAATGAGAAATGACTTTAATGTAGATAGAATGAATTATTAAGAGAGGGAATGACTTCCTAAAAGAGTGAGGGAACAGCAAAGGATGGCCAACATCCATCTCAATCCAACAGTGGAAACCTACCAAATAACTGTGGAAACCTACCTAAATAACTTAGGGAATTACAACTAAAGTAACTAAATATTATGTCCTTTGGCACCGAGGAGAGGAAAACCAATCTTGGACAAGGAAACCTCTGGGGACCAAGGCCTTGGTCACCTTCCCTCCAGGCAAGGGATGTATTATTTAGTGATGGCTCTGTTGCTGCAATTTAGAAATCCAATCCAAGAGGAAGAAAATATTCCAGTTTGGTGGAAAGCTCCTGTGATCCCTCTAACAGGAACACCATGAATGGTTTCAAGTGCACACTGCAACATTAAATACTCTGAAGCTAGAGCAGGACTCCCAAGGTAGGAGCAGGAGAGCAATGACCACTGAGGCACTCAGCTGGCCTACTGAATAAAAACAGACCAGGTGAGCCAGACGTGGTTGTGGGGAGAATAGTGTAGAAGGTGCCACCAAACCTGATTCAGCTAGCTAAAGCAGAGCTCTTGTGGGTGAGGGCCTCATCCTTCATAGCTGAAGTCTTAAATTCTACATCAAGAATTGCCATTGATATGGGCGCATGGCTAAAGCTCCACCCGGAGTGAGAATATTCCCACTATGGGCCAGATGAGAAGGACCCTGCCTTGAGTTTCATATGCTCAACATGCAGACTTCAGGGGTGCAGAGTGAGATCACTGGCTGAAGTGCAGGCCCTGAGCCATAGCAGGTAATGGTCATGGTTGGAATGCCTCCAATTTATGATTGACAGCATACAGTCAATGACAAACATGAAGCGTTAGATATGGGGGCAGGGTAAAGCCAGTGGCTGTCAGTTAGGTATTGGTATGGCAGGTGATATGATTGATTGAGGTGATTGACAAGATGATTGACTGATGAGATTGACTGATAAGATTGACTGATTTGAACAAAGCCTGCAGAAAGCAAGCCAACCAATTTCATTACAGAAACCTAATAATAATGACATTGAAAATATTTAATGGTGGTAAGTAATAAGGATGTGGGTAGCTGGTAGGAGGCCTGGTGAAGCCAACACCCATTGGTTAGCTGTGAATGCCAAAAACTGAATTGATGAGGTTTAGGTAATTGAATTAATATGGTTTAGGCATGATTACCTTAAATGCCATTTAAGCTACACAGGAGCAGTAGTAGGAAAGCTGGTAATGAAATAGATAAAGAGTATGCAGGAATATGGAAAATAAGCAGGGCAAAGTCATTTAACTTAAATAAAGCATGCTTCTGATACTTGGAGTCAGAATTCCCCACTGTGACATCACAGTCCCCCACCAGGCGAATAACAGGGAAGCCATAAGCTCAGCTTCATGAGACCAAACAGCTAATTTAATGACAACGGTTTTGGTATGGATAGAAATGAGAAATGTACTGTTTAAATGCCAGTGACTATAAGCCAGGCTGACATACCTTGGACTGAATTCATAGGCAAAGAAATGAGAGTTTGAGTTATGATTACAAATCCACATGAGTCCTGCACATAGGGCTACAACAACAGTAAAGTTATGATAGAGTGTAATTTGGTTGGTAGGGCAAGAAACCACAATGATTTTAGAGGTGTTTTCTGTTTCCCTCTCAGAATGGCCGCTTTCATTCATAGTGCAGTAAGGTATGATGTAAAGGAGCTTAGTCTGATAAGCTGTAGCAGAAAATCCCAGAAGGAGTAGAAGCAGCACAGGAGAATTGTAGAACTGGGAGTTGCAGCTGCCTAGATGGCTCCAGCACTGAGTGAAGCCAGTCCAGATTAAAACAATTAAGGTGGATGTTCACACTGTTAGAAGCAGGAGAATATGAGAACTGAATAGAATACAGATAACAATTGCAGTTGAACAGAGAGATTTGTTAAAGGTATGATAAAGCAATTTGTTAAAGTATGATAAAGTATTATTTATTGTATTTATTTATTTATTTAGGGATTTGGATCATACCTTTGAGCTCAAAGCTCTTTTACAAACGTTCCACATCAAACAGTGACAATGACAGCAATAACAAACAGTTTACATACAATACTCAAATAGTAGGTAGCTAGTATACAATAAGGTTACAATGTCATTCATAGTACCAATGGTGATAGTACAGCATCAAGAGCATTCAACTAGGGTAAAGGACAGTGTTTATATGTAGCGAAGGAGATAAAGAGGTGTGACACCTAGTGTGAGAGTCTAAGGAGGAGTCAAGGTGAGGGGGAGGGGAGACTGGGGGGGAGAGTGGGCGGCCAAAAGAAGTGACTTTGTCTAGGAGGTTGGGAGGTAGTGATAGTAGATTGGTTTTAAGGTTGATCCAGAGGTAGAAAAGGCACAGGGGGGAGAGGAAGACAGAGAGATAGGGCAAGAGGGAAGAGTGGGGGTTAAAGGAAGGGGAAGGAGAATGTGGATAAGTGGGCATTATGGGTGTTAGAGTCCTAGTGGCAGTCACAAACTGTCCTAGTAAGAAGGTGTTGTCTTAGGCCATTTTTGAATTGCGAGATGCATTGGGAGTTTAGAATGGGCACTGGGATTTCATTGAGCCATTGGGAGGCCCTATAGCTGAATGGGAGCCTGAAGAGAATGAGGCAAACAAAAGGACAGCAAAGCACTAGGAAAACTAGAAAGGCCTCACAATGAAAGCAAAGGGAAGCAGCAGGATATTAGGAAAACTAGAACCCCCCCTACTCAAAAAAGAAAGAAAACTGAAGAAACACAACCACATTAAAACAGTAGAGCAGACAAAGACAACAGAGAGAAGCAAGCAGCAGCCAGAGGCAAAAGCAAAAAACAGACTGAGAAAGGTAGCAGAAATGCAAACCACCAGAAATGCAGCACCAACTATGCAGAAATTCCAAAAATGCAAGAGGACAGTGGCGTCTAGCAGAGCCTCTGGTAGCAAAGAAAAAATGTTTCTGAATGAAGCAGGAAGGAAGAGTTTAAATAGGTCAGTCAAGGAGGGTGTGGCTGTTGCTTCACCCATTGAACAACAGGCTTAAACCTTTCAAGAAATAATAAAGCTGCAGTCTGCAACATCTGGTTTTCTACTGTTGTTTCTTGAAGAAAAATAATTATTTTGAACTTATTAATTAAATTAATCTATTGTGAATCATTAAAACAGAGTTTGTTTGCGTGACTCAAAATCCTGTTTTCATGACTCAAAACCTATTTTTGGAAGTGTTAATGGTCATGAAAGTGGGTAAAATAAGAAAAAAACATTTTACGTTAATAAAAAACAACACTTTTAGGTGTAATATGAAACGTGTCTGGTCAATAAAGTGGAGTATAAAGCTGAGTCTAGCTGTTTTCTTAAAACAAGTAGTTTTGAAATTAATAATGGCATTAGGTTGTTCAGTATTACAAAAACAGGGTTCTTTTTCGAGACTTAAAAATTAATTTTCATGGTGTACAAACCCATTTTCCTGAGAGACAAGTTCTACTTTCATAACACTCAGTCTCAAAACAACTGTGGGCAGGATTCACAAAAAGGATGCGCCCAGCACATCCTAGATGCACAGGGGCATCCCCCCGACATGCACCCAAAGGTGATACTGGAAGGTGGCCAATGTGCCAGTGCAACCCTGATGCACCAGAGCATCACAGATGTGTCGCATATGGCCAGTAATACTATATGGCACACCTGGAGGGGCTGTGAAGGTGGCGTGCCCATGCATATGGGGCGCATTCCCATTCACAGCCCTATTCTGTGGTGCATCCCCAGGGCAAGTCCGGGGATGATCACAGAAACATAAGTCTAGTAAAACCAGACTTAAGTGGGTGGCCACCCAGAGGCAGGCTGCTGTACTGCAGGTAGCAGCATGGCAGGCTGCCCACCCTGGCAGTCCAGTGCCCCCCCAGGCCCCCGTTGAAGCCGCCCTCTGCAGCGGTGGTAACAGTAAAGTAACCCCCCTCTCAGCCCCAAGCCTCCATAAGATGTCGCACCTGGCATCAGTAAATGACATGCTGAACCCCCCCCTCCCAAGCCCCAGGTGCAGCCGCCTTCCACCCTATGGAAGCTGTCATTGTCGGACAGCTCTATTGGCGGGTGGCCATAGCAGTGTGTGGGTGGGCTGAGCTGCCTGCCAACAGTGGGACCCTGCTGGGGTGCGGGGAGTGGGCAGGATTGTGGATGCATGGGGGGGTCATTGCATAATGGATGGCCACCATGGAGAGTGGCTTCAATGGGGGCTTGGAGCAGGGGGGATCTGTTTTCCACCTACTATTACCATGGAGGGTGGCTTCAATGGGGACTTGGGGCTGAGGGTACATTATTTCCTTTACCGCTGTGGAGGGCAGCTGTACCGGGGGCTTGGGATGGGGGTTCAGCATGTCATTTACTGATGTCAGGAGCAGTATTCTGTGGAGGCGTGGGGCTGGGAGGGGATTACTTTACAGTTATCACGGCTGTGGAGGGCAGCTTCAACAGGGCCGGGGGGGTTCTGCAGTTCTTTTACTGTCCCTGGGTGCAGCATTTACTGGGGGCTTGGGGCAGGGAGGTGTGCTTGTGTGATATTTACTGTTCGGCACAGTTCACTGTGGCATCCCTGCAGGTACAATGCAAATGGGGCCATAATGGCATGCTAATGGCCCCATTGCATCATGCATGCCTAATGGCCTCACGTTTTTGGGTGCAGGGCATCCTGTGATGCCCTGCCCCAAAGGGTTCACAGTCTGACATGGGGGATGTGCCGGCACAGCTTGAGATACCCTGGCACATCTTGGGTGGGGCTGCTATTCACAGAGGGGATGCGCCGGGGGCATCTCCCTGCACCTTCTCTGTGACTCACCCATTTTGCACTCAGTGTATCTCCCTTGCACCAGGGCAGCCAAGATGCACTGAGAGTATCTTCTTTGACTCCTGCCTTGTAAGTGTAAGTGACCGCTGGGATATGTTCAAATGAAGCGCAAACATAATTATTGCCTTGCCTCCACCACCATCAGTCCCTTTAGGAGTTATTTTGAGGTAGACACCCTCACAAAGGTGTGCCAATAAAGGAGGTGTCTTACTTAACGTGTCAGTCATGGAGGGGAAGCAGAGTGGGGACAACATTCAATGGTTTATCAAATCAATGCTGGACAGCTGGATATACCCTCATCTGAAGGAAGGAATCTTCATGAGAGTCAATAGCAGTAGCATACTGAAAGCAAAGTATGATGGGTATTTCACCAATGTAACCTGTTTTGTATGCACTAAATCTGCTGGTGAGTAATTTTCTTGGTAAACATACATGCTGTATAAAGCTTTGGTTTGTGCTGTTGCTCAAGCTATCATTAGTAAGATGCAAATAACCATCCTGTGCCTCTTTCAGAAGTGTCACCGTCTGCATGCATGCTTCCCCTAGGCAGAACATGCAAAGAAAAGCTGAAACCTGATGGAATGTTGTGTTTTGAGGTTTACTTCATGCAACAGTGTTCAGAATCTTGTTTTCTATAATGACGAATGGATGCTGTTTAAGGATCATCATCTTTCCAATGTGTTGTGTCATATAGACAAAATGTGGGTAAATAGGTGGCAGTTTAGTGGGGGAAAGTAATGACTCAGGCAGTGTAGTTTGTTTTGTTTGAGGCACTTAGGGTGGTGCTTTTCAAGCAATGCTATTACTGTACCTGGCGACATATCGGTTGTTGAGGTTTCCATAATAGCTGCTTTACCTGAACAAACAATCTAATCCCATTGTTTCCCATATATAACTGTCCCTGCTGCTGGACCATCTGAAAAGAGTGGGGACTGGGAATAGACATGGATGTTAAGAGGATGTGATGTTCATGCTTTAAATTACCAGACAGAACTCTGGTTCCCAAAATTTGAAAAAAACTTGCCCAAATGATCTATTAAATACACAGACATCAATATCTCACTACCCTTCTGTCCATCCCTCCTTCTTCCACCTATTTCTTCCATAACTCTTGCTACTGGACCCTTGCCCTCCCTGTCTGATATTCCTTCTCAGGACAAACTGCTTTCTCCTACTATTTTCTTAAAATTTGGAACTCCCTTCCCATAGCTATTCACTCTGCTCCAGCCACTCGTTTGTTATCATCTCTTCTTCACAACTACATTTCTCCATCCTGCAACTGCACCTGGCCCCAATAACCTCCCCCACCCTTATTCTCTGTCAATGCAAAGCAAAGCAGTCTTTATTTCTATAGAGCCTTTCTTAAAATCAAGACGCTTCACAAACAGCAGTAAAAACACATCAATAAATACAAATACTGTATATAACTATAAATTAATTAAAATCATCTGGGAAAGCTTTTTGAAAGAGGTAGGTCTTAAACTCTGATGTAAACCTCTTGACGGTCAGGCATTCTCTCAGATGACAAGGTAGAAAGTTCCACAGGGTTGGGGGTGCAAACAAAAAGGAACATGCACCAGATGTCTTCAAATGTACCCTGGGAACCTCTAGCAATACCTCATCAGAGGATCGGAGAGAACGGAGGGGGTGGTAGGGAGTCAATAGTTCTTGCAGGTAGCGAGTTTGTGTAGGGCTAAAAAGGTGAAAAGACCAACCTTAAAGGTGATCTGCCACTAAACAGGCAGCCAGTGCAGTCTGCACAGCACAGGCGTAATATGACTGGACCTAGAAGTCCCAGTCAAAAGCCTGGCTGCTGCATTCTTCACTAGCTGCAAGTGACGGATTTCAACCCCAGAAAGCACTAGATAGAAGGCATTGCAGTAGTCAAGGTGGGAGGTGATGAAGGCATGGACCAATGTTGGAAGATCATCTGGAGGAACCAGGTGTTTCACTCAGGCGATGTTCCTCAGATGTTAAAAATAGGATTTGACAATGGCAGACACCTGGAATTTCAGGATCAAACCATCATCAAAAGCATCACCCAAGTTATGCACCCGGTCAGAGGTTATGAGCTGGCATGATTGAGCCATATGCTCGATGTGTGCCCAGCCCCAAAACCCACCCCAAGATGACCATGATCCATGATCATCACCTCAGTTCTGTCCAGGTTCAGTCTCAGCCAGCTGGTGCTCATCCAGTCCTTGATCTAAGCAAGACAGTTGTTAAATACAGAGGCCGCATCCCTCTGTTTGGATAGAAAGGACAGATACAGTTGAGTATCATATGCATACAAACATATAAACATACGAAATTTGCCAGCAGATAAAGGCCTAGAGGTCTATCAAGTCTGCTTGAATATGCAGCTAGCACCCCTTATTCTGCAGCTGCCCCTCCCTTCCACCCTTCCCCTTCCCCTTCATTGACCCTCCCCCTTGCCCTGTCCCATCCCCTTTTGAAGCAGTCCACTGTTCTACTGGATACCATTTCTGCAGGTAACGCATTCCATCCAACCACCACCCTCTCTGTAAAAAAGTGTCTCCTTATCTCCCTCCTAAACCTTCTTCCCTCCAGTCTCATATCATGGCCCCAGTGTCCCTCCCTTCCCTTACTTTGAACAGCCCCTCTGTACCTGTCTTCTTTATTCCTTTCATGTACTTAAAGGTTTCAGTCATGTCCACCCTGTCCCTCCTCTCCTCCAGCTAGTACATGTTCAACTCCCTCAGCCACCTCTTGTATGATAAGTCCCCCAGGCCCTTGATCATCTTTGTTGCCCTTCGCTGCACCCCCTCCAGTAACTTAATGTCCCTCTTCAGATATGGGCACCAGTGCTGCATGCAGTACTCCAGGTGCGGTCTCACTAATAACCTACTGTATATAGTGGCAGAATCACCTCCTCCCTCCTTGAAGATATACCCCTTGCAATACAACCCAGCATTTTGCTGGCCTTTGCAGCTACGTTCCTACATTGTGCCGAGTTGTTCATTGACCCTGTAATGAGCACCCCAGATCCTTCTCCTCCTCTGTCTGGGCTAGCTGCACTCCCCACAGCTGGTAACTCCTCCTTGGGTTCTTTATCCCAAAATGCAGCACCTTGCACTTTTTGGCATTAAACCCCAGTTGCCAGGTGTCTGGCCAGGTTTCAAGCTTTGCCAAATCATCCTGCAAATCCTACCATCCCCCTAGGTCATCCACCACAGCTCCTACCTTGGTATCATCAGCAAACTAACTGATCTTGCTCTTGATGTCCAATGATATGTCTGCAATGAATATCCCAAACAATACTGGTCTCAACACCGAGACCTGTGGAACATCACTCATCACTACCCTTGGGTGTGAGAGTTCCCCACCCACCACCACCCTCTGTTGCCTTTCCTGAAACCAGTTCCCTACCCATCTCAACAGCTTTGCAAATGCCCCGGTGCCTACTAACTTACAGTACTTCCCAGCCTTCCATGCGTCACCGAGTCGAATGCCTTACTGAAGTCCAGATAAAGAACATCCACTGCATGGCCCCTATCCAGTTGCCTAGTTACCCAGTCATAGAACTCCACCAGGTTGGTTTGGCAGGATCTGCCCCATATGAAGCCATGCTGTCTGTTGTCCTGTAGTCCTTTGGCCTCTAGGAGAGCCGCCTGCCTCTTCTTCAGGATAGTCTCCATTAGCTTACCCACTATGGATGTGAGGCTCACTGGTCTGTAGTTTCCCGGTTCATCCTTGTGGCCACTCTTGTGGAGGGACACCACATGAGCCATCTTCCAGTCCTGAGGTACACACCCCGAATGTAGTGAGGCATTAAATTGATCTGCCAAAGGCCCTGCAAGGACCTCTACAAGCTTCTTCAGTACCCTGGGGTGGATGCCATCTGGGCCTGGTGCCTTGTCCACCCTCAGTGCCTTCAAACCCTCCCGAACTCTGCCCTCCATGATTTCCCCATCTGTCACCCCCTACCCCACATTTCTGCCATTTCCCCCCCCTTAGGTGTCACCCTCCTATTCTCTTTAGTAAATACTGAGCAGAAGTACTTATTTAGTACTTCTGCCTTATCGCACCCTGCTTCCACCCAATCCCCTCCTTCCTAATCCTTACTATGTGGTCCTTACAGCTCCTTTTCTTCCTGATGTACCTAAAGAAGTCCTTCTCCCTCTTCTTAATGCCTTGAGCCTGCCTGAGTTCTGTAGATGCCTTGGCTCCCCTTACTGCCCTTGTCACCTCCTTCAATTATGTCAAGTACTCCTTCCTGTCCTCCCCACTCCCTGTTTTCTTGTACTTCCTAAAGGCAGCTCTTTTCCTCCTTACCTTTTCCATGACCTCCTTGCTCAACCAGTTTGGTTTCTTAGCCCTAGCCTTCTTGCTCTGGGCCTTGCAGCAGGTTTTGGTTGCCTCCACTATCCCCAGCTTTATGAGCTCCCACCTCTTGTTAGTGTCCATACTAGACTGAATTCTGGCCAGGTACCCTTTTACTACTTCCCCCATCCTCCCAAAGTTGGCCCTCCTGAAGTCCAGCACTCTTGTGCCAGATTCCACTCCTTCCTTGCCCATATCCTGTGTGAGCCACACTGAGTGGTGGTCACTCCTTGTCAGTGGTTCCTCCACTGTAAGTTCTCTTACAAAGTCCCCATTTGTCAGCCCAAGGTCCCGCAGGCATAGCAGTGGAAACTCAAAATGTATCACCTAATGACATCTCCTAATGGCAGCATATACACTGCAAACAACACGAGTGCCAATATGGAGCCCTGCGGGACCCCATAGGATACGGGAAGAGAGTCAGAGGAATAAATTCCAGTGACTACCTTCTGAGACCTGTCCATGACGAAAGATCAAAACCACTCTAGGTCTGCCCCCGACAGTACAGAGAGACACCGCAGGTGCTCCAGGAGTACCCCATGGTCCACAGTGTCAAATGCCGCAGAGAGATCAAGAAGGACCAAGATAGTACATGCCTTTTGATCCCTCACTATTAGGAGATCATTCAATATCCAAACAAGTGTGGTCTCAGTACTATTTCTCTTCCAAAATCAGGACTGAAAATCATGATGGACATTGTGGGTCAGAAGGTGATCGTCCAATTGTGTCACAACCACCTGCTCAATAACCTTACCGATGAAAGGAAGGTTAGAGACAGGTCTGTAGTTAGTTAGAGTGACTGGGTCCAAGAAGATTTTTTTTAAAAGTGGTCATAAGACTGCCTCCTTAACGGGATCTGGAAAGACACCCTTATCCATGGACCCACAAACAATTTTAGCTAGGATCAGGCAGATATCATCTGCACAACCCACTAATATGGGTGTAGGGCCCGGATCCAAACTACAACTGGTTGGGTGTAGCGTTTGGATGATCAGCACAATGTACATGAGCTCCTGCTGGCTAAAGTCTGCCCAGACAGACTGGGTGCTCATTACCTCCCGCCGACCTCTGCAATCCCTCATAGTGACAGCAGGGCCAATACTAGCCCAGATGCTGGCAACCTTATCTGCAAAGAATTTAATAAACTCCTATCATTTTGCCTGAGGAAAAAGCCCTTCCAGGCTGGAAACAGACTGAATCGCAGAGTCTGTCAACCATCCAGAAGAGCTGAGCAGGTCATTCCTTGCAGCAAAAATCTCTGTAGACAGGAATTCTGCCTTCTTATGGGCGATTTCTGATTGATAGCCTTTATAATAATCTATCAATCAAAGCCTGTCGGCATCCAGGCCAGACTTCTCCATACTCTCTCCAGTCTTTGACCAAATCTCCTCGACTCCTTCAAGGAACCATCAAACCACAGGATCCTTGAGCGATGAGTGAGTGATCGAACATGAACTGGAGAAGTCTTGTCCAGGGCCTCTTCCACTGATCTATTATAGGCCAATACGAGGTCCCCTGGACTCATGCATTCACTTGACAAACCCAGTAGATCGAGCGCTGCCATCAGACCTTCTGGGGTAACATCCCTTAAAGGTGGTACCAGACCATCTCCTTAGGGGCAGGTCCATTGAGGGGGGCCATAAAACTGAACCCTATGGTGTGATGTTAAGACCAACTAACTGGTTCCACCCCAAGTCAGTTATCTCCAATCCCAGGAGGAACACCAGGTCCAATGAGTGACCCCCTATATGGGTTGAGTAGGTAACCACCTGTGTAAGGCCCAGCATAGTCATTAGCTGGAGGATATTCTGACCAAATTGCAATAGTCCATCGTCAACCCAGGCATTGAAGTGGCCCAGAATTAACCATCTAGGGGATCCAATGCCATGTCGACGATGAAGTCCACTATTTCCTGCAGGAGTTCTGCACCATCACTGGGTGGACAGTAGATGAGGAGTATCCCGCAAACTACACCCTTACCCAGGATACACTCGAAGGACCTGGTGGGTCCCACTGGCACATCAACAAGATCCAGTTCTGTCTTAAACATGATGGCAACATCCCTGCCCCTATGAGCCAGCCTTGGGCTGTGTATCACCAAGTGCCCGTCTGGAACTGCTGAGGCCAATATAGGTCCTGCATTCTCATCCAGCCAGGTCTCTGTGATGCAAGCCAGATCCACCATTTTAACAAGATCAACTATAATAGCTGTCTCGTTTTCAATGGACCTGGCATTATATAACACCACCAGAGTAGGATTGGCTGTCGAGGGAGACCTCAGCTCATGCCCATTTATTGTGGAGACCTTGGGTATAGGAACAAGACAAGAGATACCTCTGTCATATCTCCATTTCACCCCAGGGCACTTCCTGGTCCCAACCACCTCAATCTGTCCCCCCTTCCCCTCCCCCACCAGGCCCAGTTCTACCCCTTCTCCTTCACCTAGCTATCCCCAAGGCTTGACACCTTACATAAACATCTGCTAACAACATGGGATACTCAAAGGGGTGCATTTCCCTGAGACTGGTGGGAGAGTAACGCCTGACCATCTTTATTCCTTCCAACACATATCGCTAAAAACAACCTGAAAACAACAACCAATTCTAAATTAAATAAAGCAGCAACTTAATAGTCCTTATATCCCAGCAAACCAAGCCTAAGTTTTAACACTAGCTACCCCACCAAAATCCCAATGCACAAGTTATTAAAAAAGAAAATGAAACAAAAATGAATATGTCAAAAAAATAAATGAAATAACTACAAAATAAGTCATATCTAACTACTCCTTCCTATTATGTGGAAATATTATGGATAATGGGAACAGAACATGAATACTTATGCATACCAAAGGATGTATTTAAATGAACTTGTTTTTATGTATCATGTTCAACTCCCACCACTTTTGTTTTAGTTTTTTGTACATGTTGAATGAAATCACTGTGATTGGTGTACAACTAATGATCTGAATGGTTTAATTGGTGTAATTACTAAGTGGTATCACTGGTGGGAGTATAAATTACTAGTATGAAATGTAACTCACTAGGTCTGATGAAGCCCGAATGGCTGGGTGAAATGTAAGATGTTTGTTTGTTGCATTGCCTGTGTTTCAAGAGTAAAAGAATAAGGAAATGAAGCACTAATTCTTGTGTGTGTGTAGTCCTTCCCTACTCTGCTGCTAGTAAGGGTGAGTGCTCTCCATGAACAGTGAACATTAGCTTATTTGGAGTTAGCACCACCAGTCCTATGATCACCATCATTGCCAAAATACTCCTTCCTATTCCTCACTCATACCTTTCTCCAGAAATGCTGTAGACTATGACACTGATAAGCAGTTGTTGAACCCTTATAGGGTCCTGCTCCAGAGGGTTAAAGGACTGCCCCTCTCCTTCCTACCCTAACTCTCTTCTTCTTCACAACATTTTCTTCACAACTTTTTCTCCATCCTGCAACTGCACTTGACACAATTCCCAATAACCCTCCCACCCCTTCTCCTCTCAAAACTGTGTCTAACTACTCCTTCCCATTCCCCTCTTCTACCCTTCCACAGGCAAGCTGGTATCCCATGCCACTGACTGGGTAAACATCGAGCAGTGTTGGACCCTTGTGGAGTTTCTACTCCAGAGCATCAAAAGGGTGCCTACTTCACCTCTATCTCTGTTCTTACAGGCCTGGTACACCAGAACTTTTGGTTTGGGTTCCTCCCTGCCGAGTCTGTGCCTTGGGGTTGCATCCCAGAGGACTGAAGATGTGCCCCCCTTTACCCTATCCCTCTCCCTTCTGTTCCAATTTTTCAGTCTGCCTACCATATTCTCTCTCTTTCCCTCACCTACTCTTTCTTCAAACAGGCTAGCTAAATTTGTTCTCTCTTCCCCTCTTCTCCTCTGGCTCTGCTAGGGTCAGGCCACCAAACTCATGTTTTGAATATGCAATATTGTATTTCTATTTACTCTGCTAGGGTCAGAAAGCCAAACTCATGTTTTAAATATGAAATATTGTATTTGTATTTATTTATCCTATGCTCATCTTAGCTGGTCATAGCTGCAATTTGTTTAGAGTTATATCATTGTATATTTCAATTTTTATTGTGTATCTTTGTTTTAGGTATACACCAGTTTGTATTCTCCCAATTCCCTTCCTCCCAGGACACATCTGGAAACAAGTTATTTTGTCTCAGTATGCCTTTCCTGGTGAAACTTTTCAAATAAATGAATAATATGTTTTAACTGGATTTATTGTGTCAACTGTAAAACACTCCCACAATGAAGATTTCTTTTTTGTACTACATAAGTGGACTGCTGGAGTGTTGTGGTTGTCAAGAATTCAGTGGTGACTACTGTATGGGATGATTTGTTTTTTTCCACTGTGGTATGATGTGGCTGAAGTTGGCCACACAGGCCAGTGACAGTAGTAGGCGGTACAATATTAAGGGGCTGATCATGCTGGCGGGCTGGTCTTTAAGATATCCCTGTGTAAGAAACATGCATTCTTGCTTTTCTTTTTTTTTCTTATTATCTCTCTTAATTTTGCAATCTCCTCCTGTGATGGCCTATCCCTCAGTGTGACATTAATCATCACTCCACCACTTTTTGTTGGTATAACTGATAGCAGGCATTCAAACTCCTCCTGTTTGTCTTCCTCCTTTACTGCATTGGCTCCTCATGCCCTTCCTCCTCTACTTCTTCCTCAGTTACTCTTCTTTTTCTCATACTTCTTCTTTCCCTTCTGTACTTTCTCCTTGCATGATTCAAGCACTTTCCTTTGTTCTTTGTGTTCATTCTCTTCTTCATATTGTTTATTGTTTATTTGAAATTTGGAAACACCTTTGAGTCAATAGATTTATTTACAAAGGATCCACGTCACAGAGCTAAGAATACAATTGGACAGTACTAACAAAGATCAGTGGGTAAACGTTCAAGTAAATATACAGTGATAAGATGGCAAACAATCAGTTACAATGAGCAGTAAAAAGCATTAATACCACCTCACTCTCATGCCCCTCTGACAGCTGAACTTCCATATACTTCTCACTGGCACTCTCCACAATTTTCTTTGCTGGTAGTGCTGCTGGCTTTCTTTGGTAGAACTGTGGGATTTTATATACCATGCCCTGCCTCTACCCTGACATGCACACCCATGGACAAATGTAGTTTTTCCTCTGGTGATTCTAGTAACAACAGTAGCATCTGGATTAGACCAGAATCCCTGTCACCTTCTTTACACAATGACTGAGTAGCATCACTGGGTTCAGTGGTACTGATGCTGAAGTGGGATTTGGGGGTATCATACAGTGCTTAAAGGCAGACTGGTAATTGTCTGCACCAATATACACACACAGGGGGCAGTGGTGGCAGCAGTTGTGTTTTTTTCTGCGAGATAGACGTGCATTGGTTTGCCTTTACGTATCTGGATGCATCTTTTCCATCCTGAGTAAGGAACCTATAAGCACTGGAAGGAGGAAGTTGGGGAGACCACTGTGCTTCTATATTTTCAAAGTGGTTATATCACCAGATGCAATGGACAGCTGGCTTTGAGTTCTGCATGCAGGGAGAGTGTAACCTGTGATCTTCCAGGGACTAGTAAACTCTAGTTCTTTGGCCATTCTATCACACTCTAATTCCTAGTCATAGAGTCAGTCATAGCCCCGTTCACTTTGCACTGTGGCTTCCAGTCCTTGTCCCAGTTCCTACTCCACCACCACTTGTCTATTGCTACTTGATGAGACTAATATGGTGAAGCATTTCTCTTCTTCTTTCCTTTGCCCTTACATACCTTTCTCCTCCAGTTCTTTTCATCATGGTTTGACACAACATGATGGCAGGTACACACATCCATCACCCACTTTTTATTTATCTAATTTATTTATTGAAATTTTGGATAACATCTTTGAGAACAAGCTCATTTCATAGGTTCCATGTCAGATGAATAATGCATATTGGGAAAGTATGAGACAGAGAACAAACAAAACAAAGATCATACAAGACATTACCACAAAGTATAACTAGAGAAGTTCCAATACATGTGGCATTGTACAATGTATGCCATGGTGCATATTTGATTAAAACCTGGAATTCAAAGGGTCATATTAGAGAGAGTGGGGTCTTATGAAATGACCCTTTACAGGAAAATGAGAACAGACTCAGCCTAATATCTAATAATCAACAAGGTAAGGGATGGCATCAGTCCAGCGGCCTTGACAGAGGTGAGAATGATTGGGACAAAGCATTTTAAAGTGAGTAAGGGATCTCTGGAGATATAACAGGGGAAGGGGGGATGGGGGAAACCCATAGAATGGTGAGGGGAAAGAGTGAAAGGGATCAAGAGGAGATGTGAAGGAGAATGATTAGCAACTTAGAACAGTTATTTACATGCTGAGAGCAGTTATACATAAGGTCTGGCTAGCATAAGGTTAGAATAAGTGCTGGTCACAAGAAGGAAGGTTATTGGAAACAGTCAGAACTGGCATCAGCAACTAGCTGTTGCTTAAGTTTAACCATGAACTAGCCCAAGGTGGATGCTGAAGTGATGTCATGGTGCAGCGAGTTCATCCATAGTGGGGCACGGTAGGTAAAGGACCTTTGTCCCAGAGAAGTGCGACGGCGAGGAATGTTAAAAATCTGGCTAGTAGAGCTTCTAGTGCAATGACGGTTGATAGTAGAGGTAATAAGCTTTTGCACCCTTGGGGGCATTTTGCCTAAGCTAACTTTTTTGGACAGTAAATATGTTTGGTACATGAGTCTACCTTTGAATTGGAGCCAGTTAGCCAGAGCATACATGTTGCAGGTATAGGACAGATGGGTTGAGCCGGTATGGAGACAACATGTTTTGTTGAATGCAACTATGATGCGGCGAAGAGTTGTTTCAGTAGCTGATCCATAGATTGGTAAGCCGTAATCAATGAGCAAGACAAGAGAGCTTTGAATGGCCAGGTTAAGAACCTCAGGTGTCCGCCATTGCTTATACCTATAAAGTAGCCCAATGCAGGTGTTAACAGCCTTAGCAATGTTGTCAATGTGATAAGCATAGGTCATTGTACTGTCAATAGTAATCCCAAGATATTTAAAGAGCTGAACTAGCTCCAGGGGAGAGCCCTCTTAATTGGTGATAGAAAGAGGGTAATTGTTGCACCTATTTTGGGAGTTGGAGAACAGCATAGTTTTAGTCTTGTTGTAATTCATAACTAACTCGTGCTTATGGAACCATCTTTCTATGACTACAAAATTACTCTGTAGCCTAGATTCAAGAACCTTAGGGTTTGGATCATTGGTAAACAGGACAGTATCATCACCATATAAAAGGGTGTGACACTGACAGGAGTAAGGAAGGTTGTTGGGAAAATGCTAAATAAAAGAGAGCCTAAGATGGACCCTTGAGGAACTCCAGATAGGACAAGTCTGCTATCTGAGAGGATGTTACCAATCTTCACCTGCAGTGTACGGTAGTGCAGGTAACTTTCAAACCAGGCTACGCTGTCACAATCTAGGCCAATGGTGGTAAGCTCTTTGACTAGAAGGGCATGATTCACTGTGTTGAAAGCTTTGGTTCAATCAATGAAAGCAGCACTGATCAGCTATCCTTGATCTAAGGAGTGGTGAATGAAGCCTATGAACTCCAGAAGGGCGGTAGTGGTACTATGACCATTTCTGAACCCTTGTTATTGCAGGCACTGTAGCTGATATTTTTCTAAGTATTAAACCATTTGGTCAGCCACTATACACTCAAGAGCTTTTGAGAGTGGGGGCAGGATAGAGACAGGCCTGTAGTTCCCAGTAATGGTGCGATCCCCAGACTTAAGAACTGGTGTCACAGTGGCAGATTTCTATTTCTGAGGAAATTGAAGTAACCCGTGAGGTGGGCGCATGGGGCGTAAGCTATATTGGCAACTCCTTCCCGGCACAATCCTGTAGCTATGGGAGGGCCGACTGGATGAGGGTGGGTGAACTGGGTGACAGGATGTCACTATGAGTCGCGGCGTGGGTGGGGAGGCGAGCATGGCGAGCATGGGCTGGGAGTAGAGATGCAGCAAATTTAAATTTTGCCGGCAAAGTGAACGCGAAGTGGGCACTTTGCATTGTCACTCCGCTATGCGGAGTGGGCAATTCAAAGTGCTCACTCCACCTTGTCATTACCACTTCATGTTAAGGTGGAATGGCAACGCGAAGTAAGGTGAAGTCATTGTTTTTAAATGACTTCCCGTTCCTCATTATGATTCTAAGTGACCCATTTGGTGTTCAGATTTGGCAGTCCCCCCACACATCACATGGCTTACAGTACTGTAAGTCACATGTTGTTTAGCTAGGCAGGAAGAAAATGAGTCATACAAACAGACACTTTTACTTTCTCCTGTGTAGTCGGAGAGAAAGTAGTGTGTTTTGTGACTGCTGATACTTTGAGATCAGAGCGAGGAGGAGATTTAAACTTTGATTTAGATGCAACAACTTTTTTAAAAGCTACATTTTTTTTGTCTTTTCTGTACTCTTTGTTAATTAATTTGCTCTTTCTGTAAATGTTATGTTTCTTACCTTTATAAGTAGTTAGTTGTTTGTGTCTGTGTGACTTTGTGTGTGTGTGTGTGTGTGTGTGTGTGTTGTGTGACAGTGTGAGTAGTGATTTCTCAGACTGAGGGAGCTCAGTAGGAGAGATGGACCAAGGTGAGGGAATGTCTGGGGCGGGGGAAGCTCTGGGAGTCTGTGGTAATGGTAAACGTCATACCGTGCACATGTGTGGAGGGTATGGGCACCCATTCCTGTTGGATCACTCAAAACTTGAGAGTGCCCCCCCCGAAGCAGAACAAGCAACGCCTCCTGTCCTGACTCTGAGGCAGTTGAACCACCACCACTAAGTCCAGCACCAGGTCCTCTGGAGCAGGATGTGCCTGTTCCCCTGGGCCCAAGTGTGATCCCATCCCTGTTCAGCACCATGACCAGCCAGCTGCCAGTTTATATGGCATTCTCTTGCCTGTTTCTGGTCCTCCCTACACCTCCATTGTTTGTCAATTTTTTGACTGTGTCGGGGGGGGACAGCATTGTGGTCAAGTGCTGCCTATGTGAGGTGGAGATGCACCGTGGCCCCCGGGGGACTCACCTGGGGACTGGGGGCCAGCACACCCATATGCTCAATCACCACCAGTTGGAGTGTCAGGCTGCCACAGAACGGACCATGCCTGCACCTGCTGGCCATTCTGTGGCAGAGGGTGCAGCTGTCCATAGTGGCATCCCTGAGAAGAGGAGGGCCACAGCAGCACCAGCTGCTCCACCAGGATCGCATAGAGGGACATCAGTTGCAAATTATGTCCATGCTGGAACTGCTGCTGGATCATCATGGGATCCGACATTAGTTTTTTTTTCCCTCACACCATGTGCCCTCAACACCTTCCTTGCTGTGTTATAAAATGTATTCCTTAAACATCCCCGACCCTTGTATGTAATTATGCCCTTTTTTGTTGTCTTCTGTATGCATGACACTTTGTATTCTGAGCAGTGCAAGTATACTGCACTAAACTGCATGTGTGCAGTCAGTCTTCTTTCCAGTCTGTGTATGTACTGCAGACACTGTCCAAATCCCTGACTTAAAAACACTCATTAATGAGCACAATGGTGTGGTGGTGAAGCATGGAGAGTTACTACAAAACAGGCTTAAAATACATTCAAGTAACTAGTAAAAAAAATGAATGTTGTGATTAGTGACATGATTTGTAAATTGTGATTTGTGACTGCATTTGTGGCCGTGATGATGAAGAAACGTGAATGCCTACGGCTGTACTTCTCCTGGCCTCGAAGAGGTGTGACACAAAACTCGCCAACTTAAAAACACTAATTAATGAGTACAATGGTGGGGTGGTGAAGCATGGAGAGATACTGCAAAACAGGCTTAAAATACATCCAAGTAACTATTAAAAAAAATGAATGTTGTGATTCGTTACGTGATCGTAAATCGTGATTTGTAACTGCATTTGTGACCGTGATGATGAAGAAACACGAATGCCTACAGCTGTACTTCCCCTGTGCCCTGATGATGTGTGGCACAAAACTTATCAACTTAAAAACACTCATTAATGAGTAGAATGGTGGAGTGGTGAAGCATGGAGAGATACTACAAAACAGGCTTAAAATACATCCAAGTAACTATTAAAAAAGATTAATGTTGTCGTTCATGACGTGCTCGTAAATCATGATTTGTGATGGCATTTGTGACTGTGATGATGAAGAACGTGATTTGTATCACGAATGACTCATGATAACGGTCCTGATTTAAAAACGCATATTAATGAGTACAATGTTCATGCAGAATTATGCACCACACCTGTCCAGTACTCTGAAAGGAAGCCAAAGAAACAACTGTGACTTAAGTTACAGATGGAGATTGGGCCCTAAAGCGATGCAAATTCACAGACAGATTAAGATTGCACTGCACACTGAAGAGATGCAGATGCAAAGCTACAACACCTAACCAGTGCTCACCATCAGAAATTCAGAAAGCTGGAAAATAATTCCTTTGTCAGTTGGAGTGTGCAGTGGGGGGGGGCGCAGTGTACTGCACTGCTGCAGTAACAGTCACTAGTACTAGTAAAGATACCACAAAGAAGCACAGAAATTAAACAGCTGCAGTGGATAGCAGGTTCACATTGCTGAAATTATGTGGCACAATAAAAGGTGTCTGATTTGATGACATGCATCACACACATACTGATACACACACTAAGTAATGCGTAGCAAATTGGAAACTTCAGTAATATAACCACATATTTTAAATAAACTAAAATTATGCACTGCTGCTTCACAACAATCAGCAAAAAAAATGGCAAGAAGTATTGAAAATATTACTGTGTGTACATTAACACAATTATACCAGAAAAATATCACTAAAACAGAAAGCTCTGTCTTTTTCTCCAAGTTAATCTACCTACACCACAGATACGCCCCCTCCCAAAGCACTCTTCCATTGTCTCTCAGTACACAGACTGAATATTGTACATTAACATTCAAAATCCACACACAAACAATAAACGCTTAATGATAAAAGCACAAGAGGGTTTCCTACTGTATAATCGATGAACTAAAGTCTCAGCAAAACAAATGACCCCAAAAGGCTTTTTTAACACGTTTTAGAAGGTTTGAATCACAGAGCTCTCAGAGCAGATTGTATCCTACAGCTTCATACACACACTACCCCAAACTGAGGCTGTGCAGAACAATCTAGAGCCCATCTCACCTGAAATCCAATGAATCACTGCAAAATTCTGCTTTGGAGCTTAAAAACAAGGTGAAGTGAGGCAGAGTACATTGTTTTTAATGCACTTCACCTTAAGAATTGGTGGAGTAGTGGTTTGGGAAGGCCAAGTAACGTGAAGTCATTGTTTTCAATGGACTTCACGTTACCCATTATAATGTGAAGTACTCTGCTTCACGTTGCGGAGCACTCCATGAATCCGCCTTCACGCCGCACGATCACTTTGTGGCGCAATTGGCACTTCGCCCACCACTAGCTGGGAGGAGGCAGAGGGCTGTAGAGGGTGGCGCTGCGGTGGATGGCCGAACTGTGTCATGGCATCGGGGGTTGGCTAGTGGTTGGGGTGGGTGAGGTACGGGTTTGGGTCAGGCGCTAGTGCGATTTTATTGTGCCCAGCCTGAATTTTTATTTTTTTTAATACTTTCACCCCCCCGACATGCACCCCCTCTGGAGTTGAGAATCCTTAAGTAAGGGGTGTGGGGTGCGAAGCCCCCCATGAGGGTGGGTGTGGGTGGGTGCAGCCCCATCCACAGAAAGCATTAAAAAATTCTCCTGGCACCATTGTCCTGTGTGCCGGGGTTGTCAAAGTGGTGAAAAGGTTTTCGGCACTCTGACTGAGCGATAATGGTGATCGAATTTGGGCGTTCACCGTTATCAC
Organism: Neoceratodus forsteri; assembly: GCA_016271365.2. NCBI lineage: Eukaryota > Metazoa > Chordata > Ceratodontiformes > Ceratodontidae > Neoceratodus > Neoceratodus forsteri. The sequence continues at coordinate 765,800,674 of CM057452.1, read as the reverse complement.
ATAGACCCGGACATTGAGAGTATCTAACTGACATGTTAATAATATGTGTTAGAGGTGATGGACTTTCATCCAGCGTAAGGGCTACAAACTTAAGACCCAGGGTGTTGCCACTAAATTTTGATTTCCCTGATACCTTGAGTAGGTAATTCCTGGTTTCATGGGCTGAGAGGATTTTGAAGTAGAAAGGAGGATGAGAGGGGTGCAGAGTTTCTTTCCCAGAGTAGTCACTTATGAGGGGGTGAGCGAAGTAGCCAGGTGGCAGGACACCACTCAGGTCCATGAAGGCATTATTAAAAGTGTTAGCAATAAGTTTGGGGTCGAGTGAGGGTACACCATCAATGTTAAGCATGATAGGGGAAGATTTGAGGTCTCTCCCAATTACCTCTTTAAGGTTAGTCCAAAGTGTTCTGCCATCATTCCAGGTCTGAGGGAGCACTTCCTTATAATATTGATTTTTAGCTGCACGAATAGCCCTGGTGAAGTTGTTTCTAGCCACTTTGTACCTCTGGGTGTCAGCCTGGTTACATAGGGACCTAGACCTGTGCCATAGATGGCCTTTGGCATTCAGAATCTCAAGGAGGTTCAGAGAAAACCAGGGATTACAGCGGCCTTTGATTTTATGCTTTTTATGGTGAGCATGCCTATCACATGTAGCGTTGAACTGAAGAATGAATTGGTCCAGGGCAATGTCAGCATTGTTAGTTGTGTAAACCATTGACCAGTCCTGATTACACAGGTCAGCTTTTAATGATTCAAGATGCCCACAGATGAGTACCCTGGTGGTAATTGTTCTAGTGGGTGGTTGAGAGAATTTGTTCACCCAATGAATCAAGTCTGGGGAATGGTCACTGAGGGCATCTGGGAGTACGGTTGTGTCTGATATATGATCAGGGTGGTTAGAGAGCACCCAGTCCAGTAAGGTACCAGTCCCAGCTTTATAGTTGATTCTAGTGGGGAACACGACTAGCTGGGTGAGGTGAACTGCTGAAACTGTATCATTGAAAGGGCTTATGTCAGGAGAGAACCAATTGATATTGAAGTCTCCTAACATGATAATTTCTGTATTAAGACTCAGAGAGCCAAAACACTCCAGGAGTGAATCAAAGCAGGAGGCCATCTGTCTGGGAGGAATATAGATTGAAAACACAGTAAGGGTTTTATTGTGTGCACCTAGAAGCACTTTTATGGCAAGGGCTTGCATATGGTCATCAGTTTTGGGCAGAATTAGGACGAGACCTTAAAGATTGTTTTGGAGGTAGATCACACACCCCATGCTTGGCGAGATGATCCTGTCTAAAACTGTGTAACCTGGGATGGAAATTGAAGCATCCGCTACTTTTGGAGAAAGCCATGTTTCTACGACTGAGAGGATGTCTGGGTTATGCTGGAAGATCCATGCATTCTGTATGTCCATTTTGGGGAGGAGACTGCATATATTAAGTGAGGCAATTTAAGTAACACAGTAGATGACTGTGGGTATGCCATAAGTTGTGGAGGACCAGGGTTAGGGTGAATATTGCCAGAAAGCAGCAGCAACAGTAAGGCCAGTCCACACAGATATTCCTTTAACTGCTTGTTGCTGAGTTTGTGAAGCTTCCTCTGAGTTGAGCATGCTTTACAGTTGGCTTGTAAGCTGAAGATCCCAGGGAGGAGTGCCAAAGGGGGTAGCCAGCTAGGGCGATGAAATGCCAACCCCCACCCCAGTCACCAGGGGAATGCAGGTTCCTTGGCACAGTAAGAGAGTCACAGCAATGGAATAAGGTGATAGTACTATAAATATATAAATGATTACTATTCAGTGTTGGCGAGGTAGATATTAGAAACTTATCACAGGCAAGGTCAGATCAGGTCAACTGAGAGAGCAAAATAATACCTCTAGGAAACAGAGCTGTTATAAGAGACATTATGATACCAAGGAGTGCAGCAGTAAGGGCACAAGCAAGGTCCCAAGCACAGTGCAAAGTTAATCATACCGGTGTTTTTTTTTTTAATTCCTCAGAGTACAATATGCTAAAAGTGAGAAACAAGGGAGGGGATAACGGTGATTAGAACAGGAAAAAGGCAGAGTCAAGTTGTACAAGTGGGTTGGAGGATTATTAGGAAAAATAAGATGCCTCTAGTGGCAGATCAGTATAAACTGCAAATGGGAAAAAATCTCTCTCAAAACTTAAATCAACTGTAAGAAATCTCTACATCAGACTAAACACTACTTACATTGAGAAATCAAAAAATGCCAAGCATAGAACAGTCCTAGCATTAATTTCTTGGCAGCAGTTCCTAGAAGATTTCTGGATTGCTGCACATAGTGTGAGGAACACTGGCAAACAGGAACAAGTGAGATTCCTCCAGGGATAGATGCCAAAATTCAGAGTTCCAACCCATACCTTGCTTGGAGGGTGAGCTTCGGGCAACTTCACTTAGGTAGCTTATTAAACTGCAGAATGCAGTTTGCTTGAGAGGAAACAGCCCGAAAGGGCACAGTAGTCCCCTTGCTTGGAGGGTGAGCCTGCCTCATTGAGAGACCTAGTGTCTCATTACAGCAACCTAGTTCACATAGCTTTCACTGACAGGCAAAAAAAAAAAAATAATTATTGATTTATTTGCCCTACACCACCAGCAATCAGTAAAAAAAAAAGTCAAATAAATACTTAAAAGCACCACCCAGCACCTGTCCCTGTCTTCTAAATTCCTGCTTCCTTGCTCTGGTTGCAGGACATGAAGCTGCCAGTGCAGGCTAACACTGCACTCTCTCGTTTCTACTGCAGTGTGCTTTCACAAGCCTGCCTGCCTGATACTACACTTAAATGAAGTGAATTAGCTAGCAGAATGATAGTGCACAATTATCTGGTGATTTCATAAGTTTTCAGATAAAAAGGCATTTTGTTACATAAAAGGAGTGCCTTCAGTAAACAGGTCCTTCATATGTGAGGGGAAAGCTATAAATGACACTATGTGTGTGCCGAACAAGGTGTTCATGATCTCCAGCACTGCTAGTTAGCTGCTCAGGTCTTGTGGCTTGGCAGCACCTTGGACATGCTCAGTTTGTGCTCCCTGTAAAAACTGCTGTATAATGATGCTGAAGTGCTGAGGGAAAAATTAATTGCTTTGGACTGGCTTTGCAGGTGTCCAAAATTCTGGACTATTTTTTTTTGTTTCTTTTTTTTTAAGTTAAAATTAATCAAATAATAACCCTTGGACATTAAATGCCCATTTTCATGGGGCACATTCGATGAACAAAAATGTACCATCTGCTCCTCCTCATTGCTCACATAAAAAAAGTCTAATTGTTTGTGAGATCCTGGGATGAACCAAAAGAAAGTTTCATTTATTTATTTATTTAGTTTTTGTTGACCGGGTAAGTGCACTAGACAAATCCTGCCTATTTTCAGGCACGACCTGGGGAAGGGGGATACAGATGAATGCTAACTGACCTTGAACCAGATTAAGCTGTTGGTGGTATTTTGAGTGAATGAGGGAAATTTGGCCAGGACACCGGGAAATTCCAGTACTCTTTTCGATAAGTGCCATGGGATCTTTAACATCCACCTGAACTACCACCAATCCAGGCAGATGGGACCTTGTTTTTTTTTACGTCTCATCCAAAAGACGGCACCTCAGAAGTGCAGCACCCCTCTCATGCTGCACTACAGTGTCAGTACTGGGATGTTAACCCAAGTGCTAGATGTGGGAACTGAACCCACAGCCCTCTGATCTCCCAGCCTCAGAGGCGAGTGTGCTACCTACTGAGCCACTGACACTGACATCATTATACAACTTCCAAGTAATATCATATACAGTACATAGTGTGCATTCTTTACACACAGCTGTGATTATTTTTTTGTTCTACTGGGCAAGACAGCATTAATAATTGTCCAGTCAATATAGAAGCACAACATAGTACCATGCTATTATACTGAATGTTAACATTGGTATGACCACTGACAAGATGCATTTTATGTCATTTCCAGGAGGAGTCAGCCTGGAAGGAAGTTTATATCCTGACTCCTACCCTCTACTTACTATTCTTCAGGTAGGCAGGGCCTGAGCTAACCTTCTCTTCCCTTCAGCAGAGTATAGGAGGTGAGGGCAGGAAAGATAATACAATATTGTAAAACAAGAAAATGGGAACAGGAGCATATCCCATTTGCATACCAGGGGACAGTCTTCAATAAAGGACAAAGCCCCACCCCTCTGAGATCATGGAGAGGAAAAACATGGTGCTAGACAGACTGTATCCCTTACCCCTCAGAGAGCAGAAGCAGTATGAGGCAAGCAGGCTCAGACTAGTCTAGCTAGAAGCCACACGGTGTCCTGTATCTAAGTGAAGCATTGATGGTCTTGCATGGGTCTCCCTGTGAGCCTGCATTAAACTTTTTGAGGGTAGGCATGCAGGGTCAGTTAGTTGCTAGATTCTGATTACTACTGCTGTTAGTGGTTTAAATTTTCCCTTACTATGCTAGGGTTCCCTCCAGCTTAAACTCCCAGTATAGTTTTGCAGGTGAGATCTGAGATGGGCAGAGGATTCAGGTAGGCATGCAGTGATAGTGCTGAGATAGGACCATTATTGACCAGCCACAGGATAGCATAGACAATGCTAGAGTTCCAGAGCACATATAAAGAATGAACAGTATGGCAGCTTTATCAGTCCAGCCAGAACCCTCTCCAGTTTCTGAATGAACTCCCTAAAAGACATTTTTTGTCTTTTACCACTGCCCATCCCTATCCTGCCCCCTTGATGTAGCCAAGTAGTAGCTGCTTCTTTTGTTGCCGAGCAGGATCTGAGGTGGGCTGGCAAACTCATAAAATGTGCACTGATTATTGGCACTGTTAGGTGGACTGATGGTGAACTCATCTCGATGGAAACAGCAGCCACTGTAGCATTTTAAAAACAATTCAACCAGCAGACCACATGGGCTGACTGAGCCTGCCCAGCAGGAAATACTTAACTGGAAAAGGTTGGAGACTGCAAGTTACAGAGGTAAAGGGAAACGGTTACAATGTATTTTGAAACAGGGTATTATGAAACAGAAAAAAATGATAAACTGTAGAACAAGAAGATTAGAATGCTATGCAGAAGGGAGAGTAAGGAATTGTTTGAAGCGAGCTTTTCTGGCAGGACAAACAGTGAAGGCTTTTTTAACTGCAACTACAAATTCATTGACATCAGGGTAGTTTCACCTCCAAATGTCACCCAATAAATTTAAAACGTGTGCTGAGCATATAACATGGACCACATTGAGTAACACATTTGTTAATATACATAGCATTGTCTGTTACAAAGGCACATACTTTGGTGTAGGGAACTTCATAGCTTTGTAAGCAATGTAAAACAGCTTGGGACACAGTTCTATAGTGTATTATTGCTTCTACAGTAACACCACACAATGCAAGAGAGCATATTCAAGTCTATTGTCAGTGTTACCAGTGCTTTCTTATGGCAAGAGGAGATTTAGTAATAAAACAGCAACAATGTTTAAAACGTACTGATCCTGCATATCGGTTATTTTAATCATATATTAGTGAACCTGACATTGCCTCTGTAAGTTTCTTTTTAAGCTCTGAAACATGGAATGAGAAAACCTTAGGCAGGAATTCGGCTCAAAGACACTGGGAACTTGGAATCACCCCAACTGATTTCAAGTTTTCCTCTAGGAATGTGTGTAAAGCTGGTGTTTTTTTTTTTTTTTTTTACCATGTGAGACGTGGCTTCAAGGTGGTGGTCTCTGTCACAAACCTACTCAGCAAGTCAGGCCCTCTACTCCCAAAGTTCCAACCTATGAGCACAGTCTTGTGAAAAGTGTAACAGACAAGGTAACTCTCTTGTCTGTTTTTGTGAGTTCGGATCAACCTTTGGTCTCAAGTTCTGGAGAGATTCAAACTGTTAACCTCTTGCTAGCATACCCAATGCACAGGCTCAGATATATCTGTCTTTGGGGGGCCAGATATCTTTGCCTATGTGCACCTAACCAGGTTTTCAGAGATAAACCCTTAAAACTTTAATAAAGACCTCAGATTCAAAATGCTTCTCTTTCCAGTTTGGTACCACCATACAAGCTTATGTCTGTTGTCTTCTATAACCATAAATATTTCTTAGCAAAAGAAAGCAATTCAAAGACAGACCAGGTATGCTCTAAAATTAGAGTTTTTACTAAAATATATAATAATATGTCAAACATACAATACACAACTCTTATATCACAAGACATACATATCTTTAAACAAAACTAAGATTAAAACAGTGCAATTCCTACAACAATATTTAGATTTGTCTAGCTTTCTAAATACCTTTTTTCAGTGCTCAGATGTTTTCTTGGTCAGTGACAGATAAAAGTGTGACTGTAGTGAAACAGAATAATCTTTACAAGCTGTATTTGCCAACCCCTTTTGGATGAGGTCATCCAGCTCCTCCTCTGTCAAGATATCTAAAAAATATATATTTCTATACAACCACAGGATATAATTTCAAAGTATTAATTCTGCAACCTTAGCATAACTTAGGTTTCAAATGACACTTCTTTGATCCCAGGATGTGTTTCCTACCTCCAGGACATGAAGGAACACTTACACTTCGCACTCCTGTGTAAGAACTTGAGTTTCCTTCCAATGTTGTAAAATGGGTATTTCAGGACTTAGCTACAAATAACCCACTTCCTAACTAAGGCTATAAAATGCAAACTCATATCCTGTCCTGTTAGAACTGAAACCTGGGGATGAGGGAGGTCATTCCAAGTGCACTGGCATTTCCAGCAGACAAATTCAATACCACATTTCTTGTTATTTTTAAGGAATAAAAAATGATACAGCACTCAGAGCTTGCTGTCTATGTCACTTTCTCAAGATACCTTTCTTTTGTGGTCTGCCAGTGTGTTGCAGGTGGAGCAGAACATAATTTCACTAGAGACATGAAAAGTACTCTTCCCATACTGGGCTAACTTTTGCTTCACAAATACAGTACCAGTCTTTGAAGCAGTCTTTGAAGCAGGAGATGGTCTGGATTTTATTGACATGGTACTAGAGTGTAGTGCAGCAAGTACTGTAAAACAGAATCTGAGCAGCCTGACTAGATTGGCACTACACAAATGATTCTAATACATTAATAGCAATCAGAGTTATCAATGGCCTTACTCTGAAAGCCCTTAATGAATGTCATTGTGGTCAACAACTCTGACAGGGACTTAATTATTATTCTCTTCGTGAGATGAAACGTGACGAAGAATGCACTAAGGTGCTGACTACTGTCATTTTCTGTCAATTGCACTGCTCTGCTACATAGGAAATGCAAGGGGAACTATGGCTCGAGTAAGAATTTTATTTTTTTTGTATTAAAGCAACACAGGCAATTTTGTGGAGCTGCTGGTGATAACACAAAGAGAGAGAGAGAGAGAGTGATTTTTCATGGATATCGTGAATGCTGTGCACACTGCAAATTACTTACAGCCCTAGTTAAGATGTCTGAAAGAATGAGTTTAAGATGAATAGATGGAGGGGGTGGAGTGAATAGCAGAAGAAAGGAAAGACTAGAACTTAGGGAAACAAAAGGAGAAAGCAGCTTGGCCTGCAGTGGATTTCATAGGAGAAAGGGAGAGAGATTGAGGGTCGGCATTACAAAGGGAGTACATGTGGACAGAGGAGCATGAAATGAGGGATGTATAGTAATGGTTGTGGGACCCAAGCCAGAATCTGAAGATAAATGAAGCTCTGTCAGAGAAGTGCTTGGCATCAAGAGATGAGAGGAGACAGAGTAGTGGGAATAAATGTGGTACAAGAGAGACAGGCTAGAGCAGAGTTGTCATCAAGATGCATGACCATCAGTCAGAAGATACCCACTAGGAAGTTTGTGTACATGTTTGCTCCATTACATAGTATAGGAGATAGAAGGTGTGGACAAAAAGAGGAAATCAAAAAGCAAAGGCATCAGCCAAAGTGGAAGAGTCTTTCATTAATTGGACCAAGATAGGTGAAATAAATATAGAGAAGTGTTTCAACTTATTGAGGTATTAGAATATGCTCTTGAAGGCACACTTGACTCATGGGAGCACAGCATGGCAAACATATGAGGACCTGTTCAATCGGCAGATGCAATTTAACACAGACAAAGAATCGGAGAAGCCAGTTATACCTTCAATGATAGCACAATGTCTCCAAAAATGCAACTCCAACATATGGATAGTTTGAAGTTGTGCTGCAGTAGGGATATCTGTAATGCAACACAACAGCATTTGGATGTCACTACTGCAGCACAACAAAGCTATTCTAGGCATGGATCTCCATGCACAATAGCATTCAACCATACAATATAGGTGCGCTTGTGTGAAGGCAAACTTCTGCTACAAAAACACGTGTCTGTGCCATAAGCTGCATTCCTTTGTACACTACACAAGGGGGGTGGGTAGGGAGACCTAGTTTACTGTAGGAGTTAAAGGAAATAAAAAGTCAAGAAAAGGCTTAAGTACTGTAGGAATAGCAGCCACTCTGATAAAAGTAATGGCTATTACAATAGTTAAGTCAAAATGGAGATCAGGGATGCCTTGGTTATTGGTGAAGAGTTTAAAGAGCTGCTGACACCTTAAGGAAAACTTTGAAAAACATAATATTTAGGCAGACGTCGGCTTGCATTCAGTATACATTCTCTAGATTTTGCCTCCCCATTATTTCTTACTGAACACATTTTCATGAAAACATGATATTCATCCCTTAGAGTTCATCTCCCTCTATAGCTTACTCCCTACTTGAAATCCAGGTGCTCTTTTGTGACATCCCAATCTGTTGCATTAGGAGTAACTGTGATGTCACACGCAGTGCATTATGACCTCAGATAGGGAGAGATCAACAGGAATAGATGAGCTCTTCGGGAGCAAATATCCTGTTTTAATGCATATGATCTCAGTAGCAAGTAATGGGAAGGGGAAATATAGAACCACTGTGAAATATAAGCTGAACTGAGTCTAAATATTATTATTTTTTTAAGTTCTCCTAAAGGTGTCAGCTGGTGCTTAAGAGACAGCTGTTAGATACCATATGAGGGCCAAAAAATAAACACAGAAGGCTGATAGCTTTAATCAGTGAGAAGAAAACTGGAAGAGGTGCAGAAAAAGCTGGAAAAGAAACATTGGGTAGAGTGGAAGACCAATTTCAAACCCCTCCAATGGTGTGACTGAAAAGATTCTTGATCAGGCTTGTGTCAAGCAGAAGAGTCAGTGAAAGATCAAATCCTTCCTGTAATAACTTTGGTATAATATATTTTTTTATCAGTGTACTGTCCTAGTGGCAGACCACAATTGAAATCAAACAGACAACATGGTGAAAGAAAACACAGAACAACTTTCTGGCTTTTTCCAGAAGGCTCACATGATTTTGATTTGTTGGAATTGAAATTGAGGAGATAATTAACATTGAGAAGTACATGTCAACGGGCTGTGCAATATGATGTGCATATTCTATAGTTTTAGTTCTTCTCTACATTTCGTAAAAGTGCAAAAATGAGATAAGCACCCCATAGTGAATTACCCAATGACTTTTTAAATTTAGACATAAAAACATAAATGTTGATGACACAAAAGGCCATGTGAATCTGCCCAGCCATACTGATCTAATTTTGATGCTGTGAAGACCCTAAGGGCCATCACTTCTCCATTCTTCCCTCTCAATTTTCCAGTCTTTACTAGTCCCATCTTTCTATCCTATCAATGCTTCAATCCCTACCATCAATTTGGAATAGACTCTCTCCATTGTCAGACTATTTCATCCACCCACCAGCCTTTCCATCAAGAAATTTTTTCTGACATCCCTCCTAAACCCCACACACACACACTGGTTTCATTGAGTTACCCTGGTTCTAGTGTTACCATTAAGCATAAACAAGTCTCTGCTCTTAACACTTTTAATCCTATGGTAGTATTTGTATGTCTCTATTATGTTTTCCCTTTATTCGTGCCTCCAGCATACACATGTTGAGATGTGATGACCACTCCACATACTATAAATCTTAGTCTACTGGCTCTGGATCATTCTGGTTACCCTGCTCTGCACCATTTTTTTTTTGATTATGGGCCAGGCTGGATATAGTAGCTGAAAGTGCCTTGTGAGTATCTTCAGGAAACATGTCAAGGTGGTGTTCCACTAGCCCAAGACAAAACAGAGCTCCCAAAAACCATTGTCTACATCTTGGAAATCAAAACTGAATCAGAAAGAATGAAGTGTGTTTTACCTCAGGTAACCTCATGGCCTTGTGAATTGACATTCACCAGTGGATAAGAGCCTTCAAGCTGATCATGTGGCAGGTGCACAGCCAGCTGGAGTCCTTGAACTTCACATGTAGGATAATCCCAATGGCTAGGTCATTTGTCCCCAGAGGTTGTTGAGGAGAATGGTTGGGGTTAGAAATGCATACCATTATATAGCTCAGTGGAAAAAGGAGGACTTCAGGTTATGGGTGGTGTTCCTGAAACATTTTAAAAGGGACACATTGCTTAAGTTCCCAGGAGTGAACAGTACAGACATCCAACTGTATACCAATGCATCAGGAGGCTTCTGCTTCATAGCACAACCTGTGGGGCATTGTGTGCATTGGAAGTGGGAGTTGAATGGTTTGATGAGAAATGTTATGGTTCTTGAAATGTTCTTTGTGGCAGTGGTAGTTTGGGAGGATGAGCTGGTAAATATGCAGATGCTTTAATATCAAACAATATGGTCCTTGTAGAAACTAAAGTATCTATAGCCATTGTGAAATCCCAGATTAGTGATGGTATTTGTGCTACACTAGGTATATGTGGGACTTAATATCTCTTTGTGCTACACTGTTTACTGCTCAACTTATTATTTAAAAAACACAAGCAGGTGGCAAAATAGAGATTGCCGATGTGTTGTCTCATTTTCAATGGCAGTGATTCAGGACACTGACATAAGAGAAGAAGAACACCATCACAAAATGCTTCAAATTATGTGTCAACTGAGAAGCACATGATGTGAATGCTGATGGATGACTCACTAGCTCCCAACAAGAAACAGACTTAAAGGAGAGGGGTCAAGAAATTTCTGTCAGCAAGTTTGATGTTCAGCTGAGTAAGAGAAAGACAGGACTGGAACAACAGGTTTGTGCAGTCTGAATGCCATACACACTGGGGCAGCATGTCCATCAGTTTACCAGGAGCTGACATGCATGTCTTTGTTCTCCAGTACATTAGGGTTAGGTAATTATATGCCTGCATTTAGGTTTAGAAACATTTTAGAGGGTCAAGCAAGAGAAAATGTGATCGTAACCAACAGAAGACACCCACTGGTCCTAACTACCAGGCAATTTTAGAGGCATTACCTCACACATGCATAATATTCTACAAGGTGCTGCCATTTAAAACAGCATATTGTACAGTATATGATGGCCTTTTGTGGGTACTTCTGGTTATCCATATCAGTGGCCATGTACAAACAACCAGCTGAGGGTATGGTGCTTTGGGAAGCATGGTATCAGAGCAACACCCCTGCAGCAACTTCAAGCACAGTGACATGCACATCCCTACCACAGCCATAGCTTTTGTCAAACCACTGAGACATGCCCCCCATGGCATCAGCATGTGTGCTGATGGTGCACTACAAAGATGACCACATCAACAGTGATCCCATTTCTGTGTCAGAATGGGAGGATGTCGATGGAGTACATGGAAAGCACCATGGGACTTAAACTGCTGGTTATGGATGGCTACACATACCAACGGAAGTGAACACAAGGGGACAGGACATATTGGAAGTGCTGTGAATATACCGAAACACGGTGTAAGGAACGGGTGCTGGCGGTCACCAGGGCTGCATCCTCCCTGTCAGCCACACACAACCATATGCCTGACACCACGGGGGTGGGGGCATGGTGGGTGTGGGCTGCTGTCAAGAATATGGTCCTGGACGTCAATGAGAGCAGCCAGAAAATCATGGTGGCATGCTGCTCAGGTGTCAGTGAAGCTGTGGGGGACAGACTTTCCCCCGTTCCACTCCTGAAGAGGTCCACCCAATGGGTGCAGCAGAGTGCACAGTTGTCACTAGAGGATGCCCCCAAGCATTGCAGAGCTCACCATCCCAGAAGAATACTGCAGAATGCTGGCAGGTAAGCCCTTTGTTATGCATGACTCTGGGGGCACCACTGAGCATAGGTTCCTGCAGTTCAGCACCAGCAGGAACCTGGAGAACCTCTCCCACAGCCCTGCCTGGCTTGGAGATGGCACCTTCAGGTGCTGTCCTCACCTATTCCAGCAGCTGTACACCCTGCATGGGGTAGACAGGACAACAGTACTACCCTCCGAGTATGTCCTCATGACCAAGAGGACTGTTGCAGCATACACAGAGGTGTTCAGGAAGGTGGCCGAGCTGTGCCCAGTAAGTGGCCCATGGCACATGCTGATTGATTTTGAGATGGCCACTTACAAGATGCTGTGGAATGTGTTCCTGCAGTGAGAAGTCCATGGATGCTTTTTCCACCTGTGCCAGTGTGACCGGCGGCATACGGAGCTCATGTGAATGTACATTGGCAACAATGTCTGTGCCATGCACTTACACATGCTGCCTGCCCTGGTATTTGTGCCCTCTGAGGATGTCTGTGTCACATATGAAGAGCTAAATGGCTAGCCCTATATCACAGAGCATGAGGAGACTCTCACTCCCATCCTTTATTACTTCGAGGACACCTGGCTGGGCAGACCTGTGCACAGGGGGCACTGCTTCAAGGCACTGTTTCCCATCCCTGTATGGAACTGCCACTTGTCCATCATGGAGGGGATGCCAAACACAAACAATGCCATTGAAGGCTGGCACAGGGCATTCAACTCCCTGCTGGGTGTGGCACACCCCATCCTGTGGCAGTTCCTTGATGTCCTGAGGGGGAACAGCAGCTGTTGGAGGTCAACCTGCAGCAGGTCATTTCCAGACAGGCTGTGGGTGGCTCCCATAGGTGGTGGAGGGAGAGCAACAGGTGGCTGGTTGAACTCGTTGGTCAATATGGTAGCCGGAGTTACCAGATCAACATCTCCCTCCAGGTCTTAGCTCAGGGGGCTTGGGGGGGGTCTCATGATTCTTGACCCCTGTGTGGAGTCCCCATCTGCTGCCTGTCCATGTGTCCATGGTGTGGGGTCTTGTGTTGGGCTCTGGTACATCTGTGTGTCTTTGTCTGCAGGGATGCCTACTCTGCCATCTGTTGCTGCCTTGCTGTCTGCTGTGGTTCTCTATGCTGCCCATTCAATCTGCCAGCTGCCTGTCATTTCCTGCCATGGCACTGTGGGGGGGCGTGCCTGATGTTGGGTAGCTGTTGGCAGTGTCCGTGCATGGAGCACTGTTCTGTGGCCGGTCGTGTCAGTGGCTGTCGGGGTGTGCATGTGTGAGCCTACATTGGGATTCTGACTGTTGAGCAGGTGTGCATCAGGGTTGTTTGCAGTGTTTCCCCAGTATTGATGTGGGGGACATCACTGCATTTTCCGTTGCTGTTCTGAGGTGCTTCCAGTGCTGGTGTTTTGGCAAGAGAATTTGGTTAGTGAAGCTAATAGTTGAAAAAAAGTAAATGGATTAATAATTGATCATAATGGTATCAGTGGCTGGCTGAAAGTATCAACACCACATGGTTTCCACTGGGGAGTGATTTGGCAGATCCAGTACTAGAGAGCAGGGGCACGGCCTAGGGGTCATCCCTTCTTTAGACCCAAGTATACATTTCCTGAAACTGAGTTTCAGTTTGTTTTTTTATCATGTAAAATTTTATTGGTTTTCAATTTTTCAATAACAACAAAATAGAAACCAGTCGTACATACAAAGTATGGTGCACTAATATGAACATGCCCGTACTGTACTAATAATGAAAAACTAACTTATACAGTGTATACAAAACTCAGATAACACTTTTCACACAGTCATACCAACGTTCTATATTTGCTGGCTATTCATTGCTCCTTCAAAGTCATCCGGCATGCTACCAATTTAGATACAATGCTTAGTGTAGAAAAACATTTGTGAGTGAACTTGGTTCCTTGGGTAACCTCTCCTTTAAGTATCTTAAGCCTGGGAAAAAGCAATCTTATCAGAAAGGGTCGAGGAAACAGCAGAGCAGGGCAGATGTTAAAACATTTAAGTAGGGGGATTGCCAGGTTGGGTAGGGGGAGCAGAGCAGAGGTGAAAATGTAAGTAGGCATCGCATTTCTTGTTATACCTGGTCATATGATTGAGGTTGGAGTAGGAGAGTCACTCAAAAATAGCCAGTCTAGCTATGGCCGCATGCCAGGTCAGTAAGGGGGGTGGTGATTGCCTCCACCTCATAAGGATTGCTCTTTTATCTTCCATCAAGGCTGTCATCACCCCACTCTTTAAGGAAGCAGGAAGAGGGTTGAGTAGGGATGTGTCCCCTAACAGCAGGAGAGAGGATGTAGGGGAGATTCTTAGGCCTACTACTTTGGAGCAATCTTTGAATACTGCCGACATTGCCACAATATGTGGAGCAGGTTAGCTGGGCTGTGTTGACACTGCCAACAGCTGGCATGCTGGAGAAGGCCCATGGTCTGTAACAGTGCCAGTGTTCGATACCAATGCAGGAGGATTATTAGCTGTATCAGTTGACTTCTAGAGTCCCTGTACCCTAGACGAGCATTTTTTAGGCACTGGGTCCAGGTTTCTGAGGAGATGGAAGTCTGAATATCCTGCTCCCATTTAGTTCTGCAGTTATCCATATCATCCAGTTCTGAGTCCCGTAATATATGATAAATTCTGCCATCGACTCATTTGTGTTTCCCTGGCTTTTGCAGAGTGTCCAGGCACTCCCATTTCTGCTCACACTGCATGGATACTTTGAAGACATGGATAGCCTCTTGGATTTGGAGATATCTCCAAAACTCCTTTTTTGGAATCAGATATTTCTCCTTCAATTGCAAGAAGGACATCAGCACCCCCGTGTCTAGCAGGAGTAGGTCCCCTATTAATTGTATGCCTTTGCTTTGCCAAGAAAGCCAGTGTAGGGGTTCCTTTCCTACCTGTATTCGGTGGGTATCCCATAGTGGAGTAAATTTGTATGGTGGTGCCCATGCAGCTTTGGGGGTATGTGTTAAGGACATACAGGAACACCAGGCACTCCAGGTTTCCCATTGGATCAGAGTACATAGTACTGCTGGGGGTTTACCTGCCTGTAAGAGGGTGCCAAGTCACATGCTTCCTGATAAGTCTGTCTCCAGAGATACCAAAATAGGGATATTAGCGGTTTTTGGTAGAAACCTTTTAGTAGCTTGGGCCATCTTGTAAACCAGATAGTATCCATGAAATCAGAGGAGGCCCAGTCCACCTCTGGACCAGTGTTCCCTCAGTCTGGTTCTGCTGAAACAGGAGGATTTGCCTTCCCAGAGAAGACTTGATATTAGCTTGTCCAGATTTTTAAACATTTTGGGGGGCAACCTTATCAGGAGTTTGCAGAATAAGTACGAGATCTTGGAGAGAGAGTGAACATCCTCACCGCCTCTATGCTATCTTTTAAAGAGAGTTTCAGCTTGGGCCATCTCTGCATTTCAGCAGTCAGGGAGGCCAGTAGTGGGTTGTAATTTGCCTCAACCAGGTCTTTCCATAAGGTTGTTATAGTTATGCCCAGGTAGGAGAATCCTTGTGGTACCCATACTATTGAGGTGCCCTGTAACAGTCCTCTGTGCACAAAAGGTTAAAGGGGAGAGAGTAGTTTTCTTCTTGAGTTTCAGTTTTTAAAGAGGGGATAGCAAAAAATATTTAATTAAGTTAGTGTTGGCCAGAATCATTCAACCAGGGCCTTGTAAAGTAGCACTGCTATTTTCCCTGCTCAGTTTCTCAACCCTTTTTCTGCAGCCAAGAATTTTGCTGGCCCTCTTCACAGTGGCTATGAACTGCTTGCCGTGCTTCAGCCCTTGTCTCTTATTGCCCCAGGTCCTTTCTTCTACCAGTGTAACAAGAGGGGCCCAACACAGTGTGTACAGTTAGTAATACCTCAGTTTTTCCTCCTTAAGGGTAGCACCTTGCATTTAGCTATGTTTAAGGGTGGGCTGGTTGCAGTTAGATCAGAGGTATCAGCTATAGCTTGGTATATTGGCCAGAAAAGTTACTCTGAATGTGTTACCTTGTTCTTTTCATGTATTATTTAAAAAACACATTCCCATAACTCAAACCCGTTCAACTCAATGTACCTGGCTTTCAGTTCCTATGGTGAAGACTTCTATGGGACAGAGATCATTGTTTATATATATATATATATATATATATATATGGCACAATTTAAAGTTAGAGGGGGGATGGCTCAGGGGTAATGTGAGGAAATTATTTTTCACGGAGAGAGTGGTGGATGCATGGAACCACCTTCCTGGAGAGGTTGTGGGGTCTAAAACAGTGGGGAAATTCAAACATGCGTGGGGCAGACATAAGACAATTATAGTGGGGAGTTGCAGGAAGTAGGCTGTTGGTTAACTAGAATCTGCAGCTTATCCAATAGGTAGGGAAATGGGAAGACCGTATGGGCCAAGTGGTCCTTATCTGCCATCAAAGTCTATGTTTCTATATTCATTTATTTATTTATTTATTTTTGTTGACCGGGAAAGAAGGACTAGACAATTCTGCCTATTTTCAGCCTCGTCCTGAGGGAGAGGGGTACAAATGGATGCCAACTGACATTCAACCACATGAAGCTGTTGGTGGTAGTTTTAGTGAAGGGGGAAATTTGGCCAAGACACCAGGGAAATTCCCCTGCTCTTTTCTCTTTTTTGTTAATTTTTTGGTTCTGTATATTTCTGTTATTGTTCATTATGTATATTCTGTATATCTTCTGGTCCCCCATGTAAATGGGTCTTTGACCCATGGACTTCTCTAAATTTTAAATAAACAAACAAAACACAAGAGTCCAGGAGTTGGAAAAATTGTCCTGCTTGTTTAGTTCCTCCTTAAATTTGTCCTGAATTTATATATTTTATTTATTACAGTTTCGGATTACAAACTTTAAGCCGAAAGATTCTTTTTCAAAGGTTCCAAGTCGGATAGACAAGACAATACATTGAGTTCAAGGGTTACAGATTAACACTATTGGTGATACAAAGACAATAATTTGAACACACAATAGGATTACACTGAATGTTTATCTACAGTGATTACAGTTTACATTTCAAAGTGCTAGTATCGTAACAGCAGCACAACAATAGTGCGGTAAAATCCTTAAGCAGATATAAAGTACTTAATAATTACAGAACCTTAGGAAGTATGTTTAGTTATGGTTTGTTGGTCTATATGCTGCATGAGGAGGCATTGTCAAGGGTTCAACTGGGGGATATAGATTATTAATAGGGGACAGGGGTGGAGAGTGGGGTTGAGAGGTAATGTAGGGAGGGTGATGAGAGTCTGGGTAAGGGATGAGTGGTAGGTTGAGTAGTAGGAGGGGTTGGACGGAGAGAGGCTGGGTAGGGAGGAGTAAGAGAGGCTGGGTATGGGGGTGAGAGGTGAGTAGAGTATAAGGAGGGGTCTGGAAGGGTGCAACTTAAGATGGTGAAGACTGAGTGAGATCAAACACTATTCTGGTGTTGACCTGAGGTTTGTCCTGGTCTTGAAGGGATTCTCCTGCACTTCCCAGCTCAGTAACATCCATGAACTTAAGCAGCATACCAAAGGCCCCAGCTTCCATATAGTTAAAAAAAAGTTGAACAGCAGTGGCTTCATGACTGCTTCAGGAGGGACACCACTTAATACCCCTTACTATGCTGAGTAGTGTCAGACAGCCACATCTTTCTGCTCCTTGACACCAGACCAGTGAACAATCCACTTTGTATATGCTTCATGTGTAGAGCACTGATGTACTTTACCCAGATTTATTTCATGTGCTATAGTATGAAATGGACTGTTGAAACCAGAAGACTATGTCTAGGGCCTACCAATCCAATTCCTTGATTACTCCCTAAAAAAGTGATCAGGTTGGGTTGGCATAATATACCTCACATATGGTTATGCTGAAGGTGTGGGACCTTGGCATAAAGCAAGTCATACATTATGTCCTGATAATGAATTTCAAGACATTACCCAGCAGTGATGTAAGGCCGACAAGTCTGTATTTTATTTGGTCTAATATAAACTCTGTCCTGAAGAGTGGGGCCACTTTGGCCACTTTTCCATCCTCAGGCATAACAGCTGCATGGACAGACCTACATCACTGCAAACAACTCTGCCAGTTATTTCTTTATTCTGCTAGGATACTAGGATGTTACCCTTCTGGCCATTTGGACTTAACTCATGTTATATTAGCTAAATAATCAGCTACTAGGGGCTTCAATGTTCAGAAACTGAGGTATTCCATCTCCTCATTACATTGCTTTCATGGTCCTTCCCTGACCCGACAGCAATAGGGAGTACTTTTCCTACTTCTGTTTTTTCTCGATTGCCTCAACTTTTACTGCAATATTTCCAGATCCTCCATATTTGTGGAGAATGCACCCAGGATGACACGGCATGGTGAGGGGGGTAATGCAGTAGTCAGGCAGGTTGAATGGCATTACATGGCCCCAGAAAGGTGACTGGATGACTGATATTATGGGAATTGTCACTGGTGATAGCTAAAGGAGGTACTACTCAGTAAGGACCCACAGGCTTGGACAAAAATAATTGATAAAAAAGGATTAGGGCAGCGAATTTTTTATAAAAAAAAAAAACAGCAGCTGAAAAGATGAATGTGAAGCAGCTAAGGTATAGCATTCACTGGAGTGAAACCAAAACAAACATAAAAATTGTTCTATAGACTTTTCTGCATCACTGAATGATTAGCCCCATTGAAAATACAACAGCAAATGAGTGATTACTTGCAGTAATTTAGTTTTGTTTACTCTACTCTTGCCACTTGGTTGCAAAGTTAATCTTTGGGGAACCCTGTCAGTTGCATTTACATGTTATAGCTATGTGGGATTTATGGTATAACTGGTCTATTCATTGGGGATTACTGGTTCTTATTCAAGTGCTTGTTTATAAGTTCCTAAAGAATGGCCAAAGCCCCCCTTGAGAGTTTGGTACTTTCTAAGCACTATAGGTATTCTGATTAAATTTAACTGTGTTTGATCAATTGTGAATCAAGGTCAGGTTTAAGTTCAGTGAACAATAAGGAGTCAGTATACAACTTGCTGGAGAAATGGAAACTTTTATTTCCAAAGATCGTAAAATTTCACCTTCCTTTTTAAGTCCAATCGCATTTGAATTCTCTTGAATTACTTAAGCATAATGTTAAGAAGAAATAATATGAACAAAACAGTATAATCATACTTTTGTTAATTCTTTGGGTGCTACAATTATATAACATGATTTTATCCATGATAAGGGTGGCTGTAAAGTAACACAGAGCTAGATCATTTTGTTTTAAAATAAAATGCATCTCTATTTACAGTGAACTGACATGTATACTGTAGGTTTAAACTGTATGTCTGTATGATTGTAATTTGCAGTTTATTTAAAGTACCCAGGTCAGCCCAGCCAAGATACAAGGCCACATTTTCAGGGTGTCCTGCATTTATCCATTTTTATATTGGTTTGTGCACATGCACGAGCAATATCTTGTGGTAGTAGCACATTTCAGAGGTGTGCCACTGTTAGCCAAAGCAGGGGATGCTTTAGTAGGTGCGGTCCTCAGCCACCAATCAGTGAGCATGCTGCCAATGACAGCAGTTTCAGAGAGAGAGAAAGAGCTGAAATGAATATGCCGCTGCAATCAGAGACAGGCTCGTCATTGCAGAGACAGATAACACTCCTCAATTACATGCCTCTCCTGGTGAAACATTTCAATAAATATGGCAGTTCCCGCCACCCACCACACACTTCCGAAAAGCTGACATCTGAGTGCCTAATCCCTGTGTTGGCATCCCCCTCCTTAGTGTGTCTTTTCTGGCTAAACAGTTTCCCCTTTTCCTTCCAACATGGGGATGCCCACTCCCAGAGTCAGATGTGTCCCCCAACCCATCTATATGCCTTGCCGACATCGGGGTGCCCAATCTCTGTGTCAGCATACCCCCAGAATATTGGCACATTGGGAGCCCACTGCAGTCTGCCTATTCTTTTTTTTTTTTGTGTGTGTAATCTGTCAATGAAGAAAGCCTTCTCTCACTGTCTTTTTCCCCTGCAAACAAGAAAATGGTCCACAATTGTCTTCTCTCATTCCCTCCCTCATCCCCACCCTCCCTCTGTGCACCGCCTCCCTGCACCCCCTCACCCATACTTACCCTCCAGAGGATGGGAGCCACGATCTTCTCTGAACTGGGACACATTTGCACTCTTCAAGGCCAAATTGTGAACTGAAGAAATGATGGTAAGCTTTATAATGGGAGGCAATGGGGGGGTCAACTTAGGTTGATATCTCAGCCATTTCTTTGGAATCTTGGCCCTAAATTTTCAACATGTGGTTCTTGGGACCCCACCTTGTGAAAATGTCACTGTCATTTTGTTTCTCAGTCCTGAAAGGTAATTTTGTGGTCACTCCGCCAAATGTCCTTCTGGGACCGAGTAACAAAATGACAGTGCCACTGTTTATGAGGGGAGGTTCCAAAAAAGCCCATGTTGCAAATTTGGTGAAAAAATTCCCCAAAATAACTACATTATGAGCATGCATTGATCAGTTTCTATGCACACTCATAACTTTGCCAGTTTTTAATATTTCTCTCCAGATTTTCAACATTGCCATTTTTTCACACCTCATTATGAACAGTATAACTGCCAGTGTTCATATCCTTCCTGAAATATGTTTTCACACCTGTGGTGCAGAATGTCGTGGGGGAAATCAACTTTTGGGACAGAGCAGAAAAATCACAGTGCCACTGTTCATGAGGAGAGGTTCAAAAATGCCCATGTTGAAAATTTTTGGAAAAATTTAAAAAAATGATTGCGTTACAAGCATGCAGTGTACATTTTCTATGCACATTCTTAACTTCAGCAATTTTTCATATTTTCACTCCAGATTTTCAACATTACCATTTTTTCACACCAGCTCACTAACAGTACAGATGTACTTTTTCACATCCTGCCAGAAATGTGTTTTCACAACTATGGTGCCAAATGGCACAGTTGCTACGAAAACCACCTTTTGGGACTGAGTAACAAAATGATAGTGCCACTGTTCATGAGGTAGGGTCACAAAAACCCCATTTAGAAAATCTGGAATGAAAATACAATCAAACAGCTGGGGCTGTAGGGTTTCCAACCATAATGCCGTACTCTGTAGAGACTGACAGGAGTCGGGGGTGTGACTTTGGATCATCGGCCATAATGCTCACGCCATTCCACCCCCAACCTGCAGCCAGTTACAGGCATCGAGGTGTGCCTTGGGGCATTTGGCCCCAACTTACACCCTATTTTCTTATACCACACCCATCTTAGTCTATTTCCTTATGGAATGCGGTGAACATAAGGCCTAAAGACCCCAAAGCACACCGCAACACCTGTCAGTGTCTGCAGGTTAGGGTGAGGTGAAACGGCATGAGTGTTATGGCCAGAATGACCCAAAGGCACATCCCCAATGCCTATCAGTCTCTGCAGGGTGGGGATGAGGTTGGCATCAATTTAATACTTCACTGCCATTCCTTTTATGCATCTCTCTAACTTCTGCCCTACCAATGCCAATGCCAGCAAGCCAACATTTGGCATTGACAAATGCTTGTTATTGCTAGGTAGATTGAATCTGTACTCAGGAGATGAACAGCTAGTGGAGCTGAAACTTTTTAGACCATGGACATTCTGTTAAGTGAGGTGGAAGTGGTGGGATTTAAAGGTACCATGGTGTCTTTTTTAATACTTTGTCTGTTCTTCACCACTAGTATTACACACTACCCCTGTGGTTTATCCTTTGCTTTACAATATTTAACTCCTGCTGAAATATATTGTCCAATGATGTCTTCTACTTGCACCTTTAAAATAACTCTGTTATACTATACATTGATGGCATCAGAATAAGTTGTATCATATTGGTTCTGTACTGTGCTTGTGTATGAGAGAAGTGTGGGAGAATCTCAGGCATTATTCATATCTATATGCTCAGGTGATGCCTAGTACATATCATACCATATTCATGCTGTATATCTTTTAACTAATGCTACAAGTTGCAAAGGGGTGAATTTTTATTGACCTACTGCTCATCCTGCAGTATATTTCTGGCTGTTATGACTTACTGGAAGGGACAATTGTTAATTGATGTTTTCCAGTTTTTACAAGTAAAATGGATGAAATTCCTTTGGGAAAATTGATCCACACTACTAGAATCAGAAACTTTTAGTTTAACATAAATGAGAATGCTAAAACAATGGTAAATATTACTAGATTCGCGTATTTTAAAAATGGATTTAGACTTTTAAAATACTGGAAACCAATGATCTTCCCGGACTTAAGTCTTCACCATTTATTCATACTGCTGGGTTACAAGCCTTAGATACTAGGACCCAGCAGGAGCCAAATATCTTCAGGAGGGCCAGTGCAAAGGTAGAATTGCACATGCAAGGCACTGTGAGGCTTGCTCACTCCCATGTAGGCTATCTCAGCATCGATCCTCCAACTACCTCAGTTCATTTTTTCCCACCATCATGTGCACTTCAATGATGATGTTGCTCATCCACCAGGAGTCTGATCTTCATGTCTATATGACAACAGCATTTAGTCTTTCAGTTTTAGTCTGATTTTTTTATTTTCCATAAAAAAATCTTTATTTTTCTTCTTCAGCCCTACTGAATGAAGGAGTTAACCATGGATGGAGATAGTGATGGTTGGGACTCTCCACTGGAAGGTTGCTCTGGCAGTTGGGCTGTGTCCGGCCTGCCGCCCTCTCCAGAGGGGGATCCAACCACAGGCAGTCTAGTGCTCAGCAGGGAGGGAGGACAGTCTTCTTGTAAACACAAAAAGAATCAGACCCATTCTTGATCCAGGTCGAGGACCAGGCACCACTTTACCTCAAGCTCTTCCTCTTCCTGTTGGAAGGGGAAGAAACAGTGCCACTCGAGGTCACCCTCTGGTATGTTTGCCAAAAGGTCTTCAGTGTTACATAGATACATAGATACATAGACAGTGTCAGCAGATATAAGCCTATGGCCCACCCAGTCTGCCCATTTGAGCTTGTAAGTTCAGTTTGTTTTCCTAGAAGTCTGTTGCCCCTTACCCGTGATTGTTTCAGCCCCCACCACTTCCTCTGGCAGGGTGTTCCACTTGTCCACCACCCATTCTGTGAAAAAATTCTTTCTCATGTTTCCTCTGAATCGTCCTCCCTCCAACTTCATCCCATGCCCTCTAGTCCTGGAACATCTTTTTCGCTTAAAAATAGTGTTTTCCTGCACCCTGTTCCTCCCTGTAAGATACTTGTATGTCTCTATCATATCCCATCTCTCCCTCCTCTCCTCCAGGGATTACATGTTCAGTTCCTTCAACCTGTCTTCATAGGACTTGTGATGCAATCCATGCACCATCTTTGTTGCCCTCCTCTGAACCTTCTCTACCCTGTCTATGTCCATAAGTAGGTATGGTCTCCAGAACTGTACACTGTACTCCAGGTGGGGCCTCACTAGTGTCTTGTATAGCGGAATTATGACCTCCCTTTTCCTGCTGGTGATGCCCCTACCTATACATCCCAGCATCCTATTTGCTTTACCTGCTGCCTTGTCACACTGTTTCCCTACCTTGAGGTCATCAGAGATGACAACCCCAAGATCCTTTCCTGCTTGGTGCATGCTATATCCTCACCCCCAACTGATATATTGTGCCAGGGTTTTGTGCCCCATATGCATTATCTTGCACTTCTTTGCATTGAATTTCAACTGCCAAACCCCTGACCATTCTTCAAGTTTCTGCAGGTCGCTCTCATTCTGTCTACACCCTCTGGTGTGTCTACTCTATTACAGAGCTTTGTGTCATCAGTGAACAGTGAAATTCTGCCTTCTAGATCCACTCAATGTCACTGATGAAGATGTTGAATAGGACCGGTCCCAGAACTGATCCCTGTGGTACCCCACTGGTCACTCTTCCCTCTGTGGAGTGACAGCCATTTACCACCACCCTCTGTGTCCTGCCACCCAGCCAGTTACTTACCCACCACACTACTGTCCTGCCCACACCCATATTCCCCAGTTTGTGTAATAGTCTTCTATGTGGCACAGTGTCAAAGGCCTTGCTCAAGTCCAGATAGGCCATGTCTACTGCCCTCTCCTGATCCACCTCCCTAGTCACCCAGTCAAAAAATTCAACGAGGTTGGTCTGACATGACCTCCCCTGGTGAAACCATGCTGCCTTGGGTCCTGTAGTCCATTGATAACCAGATGTTCCACCAATCTCTCCTTCAGTAGTGCTTCCATGATCTTCCCCACTACCGAGGTGAGGCTGACTGGTCTGTAGTTCCCTGCTTCCTCTTTGTTCCCACTTTTGTATAAGGGGACTACATCTGCTGTCCTCCAGTCTTTGGGTACCTCCCTGTTTCCAGTGATCGGCTAAACAGGATAGCCAGAGGTTCAGCCACCACCTCTCTTAGTTCTTTAAGGACCCTGGGTGCACCCGTCTAGCCCCATTGCTTTATCAACTCTTATTACTTCCAGTTCCTTCAGGACCCTTCTCGTGTAAAGGGACTTGTGTCCATTTCTGCACCATTCTCACCCTTGTTCTCCTTCAGACCCATTACCCTCCTCTTCCTCAGTAAAGACTGAGCAGAAATACCTGTTCAATATGTCAGCTTTACTGTTGTCATCCTCCATGGCCCCCATCCTCCCCCTTCAGTCTCACTATCCCTCCCTTTGTCTTTCTTTTTTCACTTATGTACCTGTAAAAGGTTTTGTCCCCTCTACCCACTGATTTTGCAATGTGTTCTTCTGTCTGAGCTTTGGCTTCCCTTACTGACCTCCCTGCCTCCCTTTGCTTCTCCTGGTACTTCTCCCTATCCCCTTCTGCCTGTGTCTTTTTGTATTGCCTGAATGCAATCTTTTTGGCTTTCACTTTCATTGATACCTCTTTGAGAGAAACCATAATGGTCTCCTCTTCCTTTTCCTCTTGCTAACCTGCTTAATGCATAATTCTGTTGTTCTTGTAATCCCCATTTTAAATACTGCCCACTGTTCCTCAACCCCTGATTCTTGTCCCATTCCCCTTAATGCCTCTTTCAAGTATCTCCCCATTTTTCAAAGTCTGCCCCCCTAAAATCCAGGATACGTGTTTTTGTGTGGTTTGGTTCTGCTCTTTCTGTGATTTCAAACCACAATGACTGGTGGTCACTGTTTCCCAGGTGCTCTCCCACTGTTACCCCCATCACACTGTCCCTGTTTGTGAGCACAAGGTCCAGTATTGCCTTCTGCCCAGTTGGTTCCATGATCAGTTGCTTGAGGAAGGCACCCTGAAGGGAGTCCAGGATAAATCTGCTCCTAGTTGATGCTGCTGCTGGGATGCTCCAGTCCATGTCTGGAATATTGAAGTCTCCAACCAGTACTACCTCACCCTTGTCTGCCATCCTTTGGAAGGCTAGCATCAGCTCCCTATCTGTTTCTTCCTCCTGGGCTGGTGGTCTATAGACCACACCTATGCGGCTGGCTGTCCCCATTTTACTTTCCAGCTTAACCCACAGTATCTCTCCCCCATTTTGTTCCTCCTGAATCTCTGTGGCCCTTATGTCATTTTTCACATACAGTGCCACTCCTCCTCCCTTCCTGCCTGCTCTGTCTCTTCTGAATATGTTGTAGCCAGGTATGGCCATCTCCCAGTCATGGTTATCATTACACCAGGTTTCAGTGATGGCCACAATGTCCATGTCTGACTGTACCATGACAGCCTCCAGATCTTCCAGGAGCAGTAGGCTATCTCCAGCTCTGTCCAGTTCCCTGATGGCCTCCTCTCATGATCACTCTGATTCTCAACATCGGAGCCCTTCCCTGCCCTCTTGTGGGATTTCCAGTGGGCAGTTTCATCACTGGGCTGCTTGTTTTCCCCTTCCCGCAGATCCAGTAAGGGGGCTTCGGGCCTAGATGCCTCAGAGCCATGGTTGGGACTTTCAGGTTAGGTTGAGTGTTTGGTGACAGCAATGAAATTTCCTGCCTTACCAGTGCCCATGCCTCCGATGCTTGTTCCACATGCTTGCCTGTCTTATTCTGTTTTTTTCCTTCAGTGACCGGCACAGGCACTATCCTCTTCCACTTCTTTTTCTTCTAAGTATGGATTGGGTCTTCAGGTGTCTCCTTCTTGATCAGCCCAGGGTTTGGTGTCGCACTTGGTGCCAGCTTCCCATGGGTCGGTGCTGCATTCAACACCAGGCTCCTTAGTGATGGCACTGGTTCTGGCACCAGGGATGATGCCAGTTCCAGTGCGGGCTTGGTGCTAGTTCTGGCACCTGTTCCAGTGTCTCCTATCTTTCCTCTTCCCAGATGAGGCTGCAGCCTTTTTGAGGCCGTTCCTACCCCTTCTGAGGGGGGAATGGAACAGGATGAGTCTGAGCCCGACCTCATCGTTTCTGAAGAAAAGGATGAAGATTCCTT
Organism: Neoceratodus forsteri; assembly: GCA_016271365.2. Lineage (NCBI taxonomy): Eukaryota > Metazoa > Chordata > Ceratodontiformes > Ceratodontidae > Neoceratodus > Neoceratodus forsteri. The sequence continues at coordinate 765,774,209 of CM057452.1, read as the reverse complement.
CTACAGCCTGGATGATAAGCCAATGGTCCAGGCTGAAGTTCCTGTGGAGGACTTCTCATTTCGGCCCTGATTTAGGAATATGAGGGCAACTTTGGTTCTTCAGACTTCTTCTGTAGATTCAGGAATGCTTATGCGCCTTGAATGATCTCATGTCCCGAATATTCCAGTAAACCTTACACCTCCTATTACCCCACCCTTGTAAACTCTGTCTGAGGCTGTGTGGATGAGGCCTGCCCTAATTTCTTCTATTTGCAAGTCCATAGATCAGAACTATGTCCCTCCTAAGGAGAGACTTTTTTAGAATGACAACCTATTGTGGACATGCTGGTTGCCCTTGCTGAGAATTTATTTATTTATTTAGTTTTTGTTTACCGGGTAGGTGCGCTAGCCAAACAGGTGACTATTTCCGGCATGACCCGGGAGGTACAGTAACAATACAGAGTTCATTTACATAATACAGGGAAGCAGTAACAATACAGAGAACAGTTTTCAGTAAAAGGCAATAAAGGAGTACAGCTTCAAAGACGATCAACAGGTCAAGAGAAAAACAGCAGATTTACAGTGTACTGGTAGCATTTAGTGAGCGGGTAAAGGTAAACAGGGGCAGATCCAAAGGACAGGTGGGTCAGGAGGAGAGATGAGGAGAGGGAACTGGGTGAGCAGGTAAAAGGGGGATGCGGGAAGGCACCTTGCGGCCAAGTGGTTAAGGTGGCAGCAGGGATGAAGGAGGCAGGACGGGGGGGTTCTGGGTGTGGGGCGGTGAATGGATGGTGGCGGTACATGGTCGAGGTGGGGGGAGAGAGTAGGTCAGGCAGAGCTTGAGGCAGGGGCGACACCACCTGCAGTGGGGCTATAGAGGGGTAAAAGGCAGCGTGAAAACAGGGCAGGAAAGGACATGATAGGCATCGGCGGCCAGAGGAGGAGTGAAGCGGGGGAACATTTGGACAGGGCAGGGGGCTTACGGAATATGTCTGGGTGAGGGGGATATGGTGACATAAGTGGCAGAAGGCTACGGGAAGAGACCGAGTCCATGGAACTGTGTGGCGGCTAGAGAAGCTGAAGGGGAGGGGATTGGAGGTGAAGACGGCCACGGGGCAGCTTTAGCGGCAGAACCACTCAAGAGGAGCCCAGGTTCATGGAACCGAAGTCAGCAGGGGAGAGTTAGGATGGCGGGGTTCGGGGTGAGGTACAGCGGGGGAGTGCCATCAGTGGCTGAAAGGTGCGGCAAGTACCCGGGGTTGTGGCACTGTTACCAGGCAGGGGAGTCGGTGCTCAGTCAGGGTAGTTGGGGGAGCTGTGGAGGTTTAGAGCAAATGGGTATAACTGGGGGGTGTAGAAGCGAAAAATCAGTGTTAGGGGGATATGGCGGGAATGGCGGCAGGGAGCTGAGGGATGAGACCGTGTCCATGGAAACCGTACGCAGGCTGGACAGATCAATGAGTGTGAGAATACTGGGGTGAAAGCAGAGGGTGAGTGGTTTTAGTGGGAGGAGCCTACTAGAGGAGCCCAGGATAGTGGAGCTGTAGGCCGGTAGGGGAGGCTAAAAATAGTGGCGGTTCGGGGTAAGGTACGGCAGGTGAGCAGTTTCCAAGAATGCCAAGCATGTTCTAGCTTATGAAGTATCAGCACATCCTACCAATAAAGAATCTCACATGATTAATACTATGGGGAAAAGGGTTCTTGTAGCCGCTACTCTGGGCATCTGTATTGCCAGCTATTAAGAGCACTTCTCAGAATTCAAATATGCCCTCTGGAACTCCCTTAATACTTTAGCAGAAGATCTTTCAGAGTCTAACTCCAAACTTGAGATTTTATAGTATTACCTGTGGAATAGAATGTAATGGTCAGCAACTGAAACCTTCCGTGGACACATACGATACAGCTTCCAGAGAAGCTGCTGCTGAAATCTGTATTAGGAGGCATTTCTGCCTTTAGATGTCAGGGTTTTCCTCTGATGCTCAAAAGTAGGTAATAAATGTCTCCTTTGATGGTACATATCTGTTCAGCCAACAGGTAGAACAAGCCCTGGAGGCTTCTCAAAAAACAGGACTGCCATTAAAACAGCCAGACTGGCTCCTTCAGTTCCTCAAAGAAGCAGAAACTGTCAGGTTATTTTGTAACAGGCAGCCCTTTCAAGGAAGAGGTTAAGGAGCCCCAAACAAACACCAGTCTTCTCAGCCACAAATAAAAATGCAGCAGAAGGCAAAAGGGCCAAAAGCCCCCAGTGCCACCCTCTGAGAGCTTGGCCCCAACTTTTCCTCAGCTACCCAAGGTGAACCTCTCCTCGGCAGTGGGAGGACTTCTGACTCAGTGTTACATCCAGTGGAAGTCTATCGCCACAGACAAATGAGTCCTCAGGATTGTTTGAGAGGGGTACTCTCCAACCTTTGTAGAGATTCCCCCAGACCTTCTGTCCAAGTGACAGCACACTCTGCCAGCCACTCAGTCAGACCTTTTCACTTCAGAGATAATGGGCCTTCTCAAAAACGGGGCAGTTGGCGTGGCTTGGCACCTACAGTTATGGCCGCTTGATCGCAGCGGTCCACCAACCTGGGAACTTAAATCCTTGTTGGCACCTCTTCCTCATGTACCTTCTGCCTCTAAATGAAAGATTAAATATTGGACTGCACTCAGGTGAATAACTATTTACTCAATGCCGCTTTTGCTCCGCCTAATAGTGCCGATTAGCACAAGTGCAATGCCGCTTTCTAGCCAGTCACAGGACACAAGGCTCAAGCCAGCTCTGACCCTATCTACACAGCAATTCAGTGACATGTTCACAGTCATGATGCAGTGAATGGCTGAAGTAACCATGGCATCTAACAATACAACCCTGGCCATTCAACAAATTAGCCAGAGAGTTCAACGGGTGGAGAATCAGGCAAAGGGCAAAGGGCAACACAGACCATATTGATGCATTTATGGCGATGGTGTGAGATCAAGATAAAACCATCCACACTATGCAGCAAAAGATAGATGATATGGAAAAGAGAAGTCGACGTAACAATATCTGTCTCCTTGGCTTTCCTGAGGGAGTAGAGAAAGGGTGCTCGGCTAATTTTCTTGTGGATTCATTACTGGAGAATATGTGCTCTGATCTTCCCCCTGGATTTACCATAGAAAGGGCTCATAGAACACAGCTCACTGCCTAAACCTGGAGAAAGGCCTAGGCCTATCATGGCATGGATTCTGAATTTTGCCAACAAGGAGTAGATTTCTTCTCTGGCCCGAGACATGGGGGCATTATCCTGGCAAGGTCATTAAATTTTAATTTTCCAGGACTACTCCAAGGAGAGGGCTGCAAAATGCAAAGAATATACAGCGTGCTTCCACAAAATGCATGAAATGGGAATTCACTTTTTCCTACGATACCCTGCCACCATGAGACTGGAAATAAATGGGACACCATTGCTTTTCTCTACGCAAGAAACTCTTATGGATTATCTAAACAGCAGCAGTGCCCTGCACCGAACAACCAACCCTCTGCCACATCAGAACAAGACCTCTACCAACTCACGGATCTCTGAATGGACCACTGATTGGTTGGCATCTGGACCTGAGCCCCAATGTAGCTACCATCTCCAAGGAACTATTCTTGGCCTACAGACGAGATCCCACACACATCAACAGCCTGACAGGCATGAGAGAAGAATTTATCCACAGGAGAGGGAAGTAAGGCCTGACTGGCAACAGAATCAGGAGATAGTTCCCCCTGAATCCAGCCTGGATATATTTGCTGTTCCTTACCGCTACACTGCTCTCACCCCAATGGATCAAAATGACACAGTGGACTTCCCGGACTACCCCGAGGAGGAGATGGCCCATGAAGCTTCGTAAACGGAAAGCCTTTCAGCGATGGGACTTGAGGGATAATCCTTTCTGAAATCTGCCCCACATTTGCTTCAACCCGAGGATCATGGCCCAGAGAAGACAGCACAACCAACTGCTCCAGACTCTATTCTTTCTCTCCCAGACACCTCGTAGGAATGTAACAGGTGAGTGGCCCTTTTGATTACTTTTTAGAGGTCAGGGCAAGGGTACAGGCTATTGGCCTGCTTTGGGAAAGGTTCCTTTTTTCTCACAGCATTCCCTGCTCCCCATACCCTACTCTCGGCTAGGCCTTATAACCTTGCCCTGTCTCCCAGAGATTGTCTCTAGGGCACATTCATGTAGCTCTAATGTACAATACAATGTATCATGAACATGATTATGTATTTTAGGTTAGTATCATTGTCAGGATTTCAAGCAGCTTCTAGCAGGTTTATTATATGCAGGACCATAAGATTCCTCGAATTTGTCCTGATTCTGTCCACGAAGGTATTCTCCAAGTATACCTCCCTTGGTTTCCTATTCCTTAAGATCAAGTAGATCTATGGCTGCCAAACAAGGCATACATGATTGACCAATTTTGGTTGTTTAGTACGCCTTGACTGTCTCACTCCCTTCTTCCTCCATAATCTCTGGGGACTGCAAGGAACAGGTACCTACCCTCAACTCTGGCATGCATCTAGAGCAGACCCATGTAAGTTTAATCACATGTACTCCTATTAGTGCCAACTGTCACTTACCTTTCAGTATACCCCAACAACGTCTGGTTGTTTGGCTCGATTCTACCCACACACTCCTTTTCCTTAGCTGTACACCAAAAAAGCACAGACCATGTATCATATCCTACTCTCGACCTGCCCCCCAGTGGATAGGCAGGCTGGGCCTAGGAGGTGTTTTCTGCCTCTGTCCTGTATGTCAACCTCTAACCAAGTGCAAGTTAGTGCACTCTTTATATATAGTTTTGTTAGGACAGTTCTCAATATAGTATTTTTAAAGCTAATCTTCATTGCACTACCTGCTAAACTCCATGATTATGGAATACTGCCCTTTGCCAGTTACTGTCTAAATGTCTTTATACATAGTCCTATGCCCTTTTCCCATCTGGGATCAGAAAACGCAACTTTTACCCTGGTAGACCTCGGGGTCTCCTCATATGTCTCCAGTACTTCTTCATTGACCTTCGGCACCCCCCTATAGATATGGCTGAACAGACCTTTATTACCTGGAATATGAGAGGTCTTAATTCCCCAATAAAAAGGAAATGGGTACTGGTGCACCTGAGGAGACTAGGGACCCAGGTTGCCTTTTTACAAGAGTCTAAGCTTACTAAGCAAGACCATAAACAACTGGTAAGAGACTGGGTGAGGAATGAACTTCATGTCAATGCTCAGAACGAAGAAATGTGGCATAGCCATTCTGATACATAAATCCTTGCCCAGGTCAATTTTGCAAAGTAAAGCTGACGTCCAAGGCTGCTGGATCATAGCCCAAGCTGACACCCCGATGGCATCATGCTTCTGGTAAACGTTTATGCCCCCAATGAAAATGTCCCCCTTTTATTTGTGGACTTGACAACCAAAATAGAGGCTATGCATAAACCAGATACTCCCATTATTATAGGGGTGATTTTAATCTCACGATGGTCCCCATCTTAGACAGAAGTGACCAGGGTAAGGAGACTCATATCACAGGGGCTAAGGCTATGAGCAGATTATGCTCAGAATATCAACTCATTGATATCTGCCATTTAACTCACCCCAAAGAACGTGATTATACATTTCACTCTGGGGTACATGGGTCTTTTAGTGGACTAGACTTTTGGCTGATCTCTCAAACACTCGCTCAATCAGTCACCAGCTCCAGAATCCTGCCCAAAGTTGTATCTGGTCATGCCCCCCTCCAAGTTCTTTTCCTCCAAGGTGACCCCTCCCCATGCTCTCCCACATGGCAGCTGGACCCTCTCCTTATGCAAGACCCCAAGTTTTTGCACTGGGCCAAATCTGAAACAAAATTGTTCCTCTCAGAAAATCCCATAATCGATACTTCAGCCCAAAACACATGGGAGGCGTACAAGGCCACCATGAGAGGTAAAATCATTGGTCATGCCTCCTACCAGAGGAAGGAAAGGGACACAGAACTTATCAACCTACAGAAGGAACTTACTTTAGCCGAGCAGGCTCTTAAGACCAGCTGTGCTTCTACCCATCGCTCACCCCAAGGCAGGCAGGTACTAGTACTGCACCTTCAGATAAATGAGCTTCTGTTCCGAAAAGCTGATTTGGCTCTGTTCAGAATATGTCACACTTACTGGGAAGGGGGAGACAAGAGTGGGAAAATACTAGCATATCAGATCAGGAAGCAACAGATATCCAGATTTATCACTGGTTTAAGAGACCCAGCCTCAGGACACTTAAAAACTAAAGCTAAAGAGGTAAATGAGCTTATGTCTGGTTTTTATTCTCACTTCTACACCTCTTCTCGACCCGCACCCAGATCTGACACTTCGACATTCTTGAACACGCTGTCTCTCCCTAAAATAACTGCAGTCCAAAAAGAAGCCCTAGACACCCAAATCACTCCTGCAGAGGTCCACACCGCTCTATCCTCTCTTAAAACCTGGAAGGCACCTGGCAAAGACGGTTTCACAGTGGAGTTTCTTCAAACCATGGCACCTATGATTACCCCCACCACTAACCCAAGTTTTCACGGAAACTCAAAACAAAGCATACTTCCACTTTTCCCTCAGGGAAGCTATAATAACGGTCCTTCCTAAGAAAGGGAAAGATCCCACTGAAGCAGCCAGGTATCAGCCTATCTCTTTAATAAATTCTGATAGCAAGGTATATGCTAGAGTTCTTACAAACAAATTAAACCTCCTTCTTCTCTCTCTAATCTATCCCTCTCAAATTGGTTTCATTCAGTGTCAACATAGCACAGATCACATACAAACTCATATTAATCTTTTCCACCTTGCCAAGCATGTGAAGACCCCAGCAGTGGCCCTGGCAATAGATTTTGAAAAAGCATTTGACTGAGTCGAATGGGACTATTTACATACGGTACTTGAAAGCTTTGGTATCAGACCTTATTTTAGGGCTGCCATTAAAGCTCTCTACACTTCACCGCAAGCCCAGGTATTAACCAACTCCTAATTATCTGACCCCTTTCCCCTCATTAGGAGTACTAGACATGGATGTCCACTTTCCCCTCTACTGTTCATCATGGCAATTGAATCTCTGGCCTCTACAATCTGGCAAAACACCAACATCAAAGGGATTCAGCACAACATAACCCAGTACTTGATTTTGCTATATGCTGATGACTTGCTAGTACCTCTTGAGGATGCCAGTTCCTCTATTTCCCAATTACTGTCCCTTCTACATCATTTTTCACATATTTCAGGACTAGAAGTCTAGCAAACTAAAACTGAATTACTTCCTCTAAATTCTGCTTGTTTGTCCAGTAATCTTCCCCAGAGGGCTTTGAAGTGGTCCAAGGACACAGTAACTTATCTAGGTGTTAAAGTGGGCACCAATCTGGATAAAAGGTGGGATTATAGCCTGGGACCCTTGCTAGCAGAATGCAAGGGGGAGCTAGACCGTTGGTGCCGACTACATCTTACCATGGCAGGTAAAATAGCAGCCATTAAAATGTCTATGGCACCTACATTCTTTTACTTTTTCTCACATATCTCTCCATTTCTTCTGCCCCACTGGTACCAGAAGATAGATAGGATGATTAGCTCCTTTTTATGGGGGTTTACCCACCCACGATGCAGCAGGAACAAACTTCGGGCACACTGGAACCGAGGAGGGTGGGGACTCCCCTGGATGGAGGGGTATAAAATAGCCTACCACTCTTCTCAGAACTTAAAGTGGTTCCATCCTGCTTCCACAGGATCCCCCCAATGGCTAACAATAGAACAAAATGTAGGCCGCACCTCTGTATTAGCTTCCCTTTTGTGGTCCCCCAGACCCCCTGCTATTCAAAAATACCCTGCTTTAGCCACCTCATGCTTATATTGGGATGCTTTACACAAAATAAATCCCAGCCCAATCTCACGCTAATCCCTACACACCCCTCTGGTGCAATCCCCTTATTCGCATTGGAGGTAGCCATATCCGCTGGTCTGCCTGGATTGATAATGGCATTTACTTTCTTAATGATTTGCTCATTCTCAGCAGCTGGGCAGTAGATACCTTTAAAAATCTGCAAACTCAGTGCTCCTTACCCACCTCGGATTTTTGGAAATATTTGCAAATAAGTGATGCAGTCAAACCCCTACTACCCCAAGATCTATATCTCTTACTATACCCATCCCACATTATGAAATGGCTCCAAATGACAAAAGGGACTGTGGGGTTGATATACTCCTTAGTAAGAGACTCCCTACAGAACTCCTCTTCTCATTTTAAATGGGAACATGCTTTGCATATTAACATATTAGATATTCGGATGAAGCAATGGTGGCACCTCTGCCATACTACAGCACTTGCAGGGACACTAGGAGCAGACTGATTCAGAATAAAATAATGCATTTTTGGTACAGGACCCCCTCAATACTCCAAAAGGCCAACTCTCTACCTAATGATAACTGTTGGAGATGCCAACAAGCTGGCGGTGGTTTGGTCCATGTATTATGGATTTGTCCCCTCATTACACCAGTCTGGCTGGGAATATCACAAGAGGCCAGTAAGATTTTATGCTGCTCCATTGCCCTCTCAACCCCACTGATGCTGCTAGGTATGACAGCTGGTGCCCCAGTCCTTAGGAATTCAGAATACAGATGGCTAATGCCGTTATGCTTGCAGGCAAAGCGCTCTATCCTTAGTAACTGGAGAAGCCCTACTGTACCCTCTAGCACTGATATCCTTTCCTCTCTCACCCCATTACATGAGTTAGATAGATGGTCACATATGGCTTTTGGTCAAGTGTATAAATTCCATCAATGCTGGGCCCCATATATGGCATATATGGATCCTCGGGCCAGCATAGGCTGAATCTGAAGGTCTGTCCTCTAGGATACACCTCTACCGAAATGGCAATGTTTAATGACTCTCCTAGAAAATTTATATCCTTAACTGACAATTAGGCTTACAGGCATTCCTTATCTCAATGAAGTTTTTTTTAATTTTTTTTATTTTATTGTTGTTATGTTATTAGTATGTGTGTATGTAGCAACTGTTTTCTTAGATTAAACTTTTAGGCATATATGTCACAAATCTTAACTGTGATGTCACCTCAGATGCTTTGTGATGATCTTTCTTTTTCCTTAACAGTTAATTCCCTGATGACCACTGGAAGGTACAGCTTTCTGAACTTCTTAAGCCATGACTATATATCAGCAGAGGTACCTCCTACTGGTCTGGCCTAAGTACCCGTAGTTTCCTTTTCTGTGTTGAGATGGTCCTCAACCAGTAACCTCTCCTCACTAGGTAAGTTTCTGTAATTGATGTCTGAACAATATCATTGCAAGTATAGATCTGATCATATTTCCCTGCTATAAGAATATATCTGAGGCTACTGAACCTCTCTATATCATAACTGTAATGTATATGCATGTGTTTCATACTATAACCAATGTTGCTGTTTGTATGTTCAAAACCAATAAAAAATGTAACTGAAAAAAAAAGAAAAAATACAGGGCAGTGGAAGTAGTTCCCTGGACAGACTGAAACACAGGTTTCTGCTCCCATTACTTTCTGATTCCAAAGAAGACAGGGGGCATGGACTCCATTCTCGACCTCAGAAAGCTGAACAAGTTCTTGTACCCAGAGAAGTTTAAGATGATATCCTTGGGGATGCTTCTACCACTTCTCCAACAGCATGACTGGCAAGCATCCTTGGACATGCAAGATGCCTAGCAGCACATTCTAGTATACCCAAACCTTCACAAATTCCTTCACTTTGTGCCTTGGGTCAACAATACCAATTCATAGTCCTGCCCTTTGGACTCTCCATGGTGCCTCAAGTCTATACCAAGTGCTTTGCAATCCTCACTGTGAACTTTCAAAAACTCAGTGTTCAAGTCTTCCCCTACCTAAAAGACTGGCTCTTGGCAAGCCCATCAAGGCAGGAGACAGTATCCACAGTATCTCAGTTTCTGACCTCCATGGGTGTCTAGCTGAACCTACAGAAGTCACAGCTTCAACATTCTCAGCAGTTTCTTTTCATAGGGGTCTGCTTAAACACTACAAAAGCAAGGGCATTTCTGCTGGAGGAAAGGAAGAATGGCATCCTCCAGATGGCTTGCTTCATTAGGAAGAATAACCCTGTATGAGCTTGCTCCATACAATGGAAGTTTGGCCTTATGGCCGCTTTCATTTTCACAGTGCCTCTGACTCAACTGCAAATGAGGGCCACTCAATGGATGCTCAGCACAGAGTGGTTCTCACTTCACATCCTCTGTCTTACCATATCAAAGTGACAGAGCCCCTGTGTCGATCACTTGCATGGTGGATACAGGAGGACAACCTTCTTCAAGGCCTCTCCTTTGCCCCACTGGAATGTCAGATCACCATCACTACAGATGCATTTCTCCTCAGCTGGGGGGATCACTGCCTGGACCATTACAATCAAGGAGTTTGGACCAAGCAGAGTCTCTTCTTCACATCAATGTTCTGGAGATAACGGCAGTCTTGTATGCCCACTGAGTCCTAGCACAGGTTATCAGTCACAAAATAAGCCTTCTTCAGATGGACAACAAGGCTGTGAGGTATTACATCAACAAGCAAGGTGGGGCACACTCCTACCCTCTCTGCATAGAGGCCATGGAGGTATGGTAGTGGTGCCTAGACCAAGATGTTCTGATTCAGGCAGTCTACCTGCCAGGGGCTCAGAACAATCTGCTGGACCACCTCAACAGGACAAAAGCAGATCCTCACGAGTGGTCATTAGCACCAGACATTGTGCAGTCACTCTTGATGAATGGGGCAATGCAGACCTGGACCTTTCTGCATCCCCACAAAATGCAAAACTGCCTCTATTCTACTTCAGAAATCCAGAACCTGGTGTTTTCTGTTAGGATGCATCAGGCTGTGATGGACAAAACACTTTCTGTATGCATTTCCTCCTCTTCCATTAGTTCAGAGTTGTGCTCAGACTGTAGGTCCATGGGGGTAGAATGATTCTCAGTGCATCATACTGACCTCAATAGATTTAGTTTCCTTTGTTCAACAAGTTGTCAGTAGCTCCTCCAAGGCAACTGCCTCTGCGAACAAACCTTTTGAAGCAGGGATACTTGGTCCATCAGAGTCTGCACTCCCTTCTTCTCCACACCCGGCTCTGGAAGAGATAGAGGTGAGTAGGTTTAAAGTTTATCAGAGAATTTTGAAGATCGTCCTGGCTGCTTGTAAGCCTTCCTCCAGAAAAAACTTGTACAGCTAAGTGGAAGTGTTTCTTAAAATGGTGTTCTAAGGTCGACATAGTTCCATTTCAGTGTCTGCCAGACAAAGTGTTGGAGCACCTATTAGATCTTTCACATGCAGGACTACAATACTCATCTGTAAAAGGTACACCTCTGTGCACTTTCTGCCTACCATGAGCCAGTCCAGAAAATGCCCCTGGCTCAATTATCTCTGTTCAAAAGATTTCTCAAAGGCATTCTGCACACAAGACACACTTTTAAGAAGCTGGTTGCCTTCTGGGATATTAACATCATGCTGGACATGATCACTCATAAGCCCTTTGAGCCTCTAGCCATGTGTGATCTAAAGTTTCTGACCTGGAAGGCCGCATTCTGGGTAGCCATCACTTCTGCTCGTAGGGTCTCTGAAATACATACTTTGGTTACAGGCCATCTGTATACCATCTTTCATAAAGACAAGATGGTTCTCCATACTCACCCTATGTTTCTTCCCAAAGTGGTTTCAGAGTTCCACCTCAGCCAGCCTTTGGTTCTATCCACTTATTTCACCAACTTCCAAAATGAAGGGGAGCATACCATTCATTTCCTGGATGTTAAAAGAGCCCTTCAATTCTACATTGATAGAACCAGGGACATACAGCAGACTGAACAGCTTTTTGTGTCCTTAAATGCCACCTGGTTGGGTCAACCAGTATCATTTTACTGCACCTCTGCTTGGAAAGTGCCATGCCTTTGCCACTGTTACTGTATGGCACAGGTCAAGTTGGAGGACCAGGTGAATGTCCACTCTACCAGAGAGGTTGCTGCATCTGTGGTGGAGATCTGCTCTGTTCCCATTAATGACATTTGTGAAATGGCTAGATGGGGCTCTGTGCATACTTTCATGAAACACTATGCTCTGGAATTCCATGCCAGATAGCATGCTTCCTTTGACAGGGCAATCCTTAATGGACTTCTGTCCTAAGCAAGATCAGTCTCATACTACCCTGCTCGGGGGTGGCATTTCAGCTTGGTAGTTTAACCCAGCAGTATGAATAAATGGTGAAGAGTTATGTCCAGGAAGTGATGGAAATTACATACTCACCATAATTCTTGATCTTCTTGGACAAGTCTTCACCATTTATTCATATGCCCACCCACCATCCCCTGAGCTCACTCAATTTGTTCCAGGTCTTCACCTCCTTGTTTGGTTTGGGCAGTGAAGACATTGGTTGAATTGACCCTTCTTATATGGGTGGAAAGGGCTATCTTATGCCTATGTTAGGTTAGGTGTTTCTTAGGTTAAAATATGCTGCACCTCCTCAGTAAAAAGGTACTGAGGCAGTTGGAAGGTCAATGCCAAAATAGTCTACATGGGCATGAGTCAGCATCACGGTACCACGCATGCATGGTCCTACCTCAGCACTGGCCTTCCTGAAGATTATTGGCTCCTGCAGTGTTCCAGAACCACTGGCTTGTAACCCAGCAGTATGAATAAATGCTGAAGACTTGTCCAAGAAGATCAAGAATTATGGTGAGTATATAATTGCCATTTCTTGCTTATTGGCTTTTAAATGGTGAAGGACTGTTGTTGCAGTTGTCATAGTCACAATTTTAACAATGAGTCACTGGAAAAATAGCCAGGTGCTGTATTTTCAGATGATGATAGATTATGGTAGCATGTATCATGGCTTTTTAAAGACTCCTTGCCATTCAAGTATTTTGTTTAGGGGTGCTCCCTGATTTTTCCCATTTTAAATGTCTATTTCTTTCACATGGAACAATTCTAATATCTCAAAGATTACAACAGAGAACAAACAACACATCTCATTTAATGGGTGTAACACTATAGTTCTTTCACCTCATACTCAGAGAAGTGCATATTCAAAGCTGCAATGTGATACTTAAAATGAAGGGGGTGCACAGTGTATATTGAGGGCTGCATGAATTTTTGTTATTAAGAAAATGCTATGATTTATATGTGGTTTACTGTACTGGAGAATGAGAGTTTAAATGTAAAAATGTAAATGTTCTTTCTTTTAATGATGATTCAATTTTGCTTATACAACTGGATGAGATGTATGCTTGTGTAACTTTGAAACATTGTGGCTATTCACCTCGCTTTCCATGGGATATACCACCATGTAAGTGGGTGACATAAGGAACCCGAGAGGAGGGTTCCCCCATAGGTGCTTCGGGATTGATTTCTTTGGCTAAAGGTAGCTTAGGAAGTAGCCCACAGGTAGTGCAGTGAAATTGTTTATTAATCAACACAAAGTGTTATTACACTATCTTACATGTTTATCATACACAGACAACAATAAATAAATATGTTAAAATACAAAAACAGTAGAACACACATTATTGCACTGTTCCTTCCTTATGACTAAAATTTAATCTCATCTCATATATTATTTGAACAGCCCACTTTATCTAGAAGTATACAAAATATTAGTTGGGAGCATTATACCTCAAAGATATGAACCAAGTTCCCCTCTTTTATCCTACTCCTCATTGAACTTCTCATACTTTCATTTTCTTTCTTCTTCTAGCTACAGACATTAGAAAATTCCCCAATGATTTAATGATGAACTCATCCCAGGTTAGGAAGAGAATTCTTGTCAATAACTCCTTTTGGTTACCAATATCATCTTGGCTAGTATATCCAAAAGTTTTAATCAGAAATTCCTTCCGAAAGTCAGAATAATAATTGCAAGACCTCAAGATGTGTAATAAATCCTCTTTCCCCCAATCACAATTGTGGATATTTGTTTTGTTTTATATTATCGTGCTAATATCAAATTACTTTCTTGTATCCCAAACTTGAGCCCACGGGTAAGAAAGATGAGCCGTTGGAGGAGGAGGGGTGGATGGTGGGGCAATAGAGGGACGAATCCTGGAACAGTACAGGATGAGTGGACTTTTAAGACCTGATGGGGGAGTAGTAGATCAAATTTTATTTATACAGTGTTACCACCATTAGAACTATATATGCCCTTTTCACCAGGTGCACCTGTTTAGAATGTCAAGTTACAGTTACATAAAATACATAAACACAATACAAAAATGCAAAATACAAAATACAGAGACAAACATGTATCAAATCATACAAATTCCATTCAAGATAAAAAAAAAATACAGAAAAAGAAAATACACATTATTGCATTACCAAATATTCCACCCAACTAATCACCTCATATACTCCTATACAATCTAAACTATCTATTACATGTGCAAAAATGCTCAAACTCCCTGTAAGCAGCAGTTTTAAAAGCATCCGATTTCATATATGGATCTTTAAGATACAAGGAAAGTTGATTCCAACAAACAACTACCTTATACTGAAAAGTCATAGGTGTAAATTTATTTATGTATTTTGGAATTACTAACTCTCTAGCTGTTTTTTTTCTCAAATTACAACCATGTTTAGGTTTTTCTAGGTTTTCTGCCAACCCACATATCAAATTATTTCTTAAAATCCCATGAACTTGTATAGCCCATGCTCATTTTCTTCTGGTCTTTAGTGGGCTCCAGCCAAGGGAGCAGAACATAACACAGTGATGGGTGTTAAAATCACACTTCAGTTCAAATCTAGCAAGACTGTTATGGACCAAATCTAATTTTACCATTTGCTGTTTAATTGCATGACAATAAACATGGCTTCCATAGTCCAAAATGAGCAGTGTTAATTGATTTACCCTAGTTTGGCATACATTCCTGGTTGTACAGTGTGATATCCGTTTTGCTGCCCCTAATCTCATATTAACTTTTTTACCTAGTTCATTTATATGGTGATCAAATTTTAGATGCTGATCTATGAAAACTTCTAAGTATTTGCATATCTCAGTTTGCCCTAAAATGTTCCCTTTCCTAGTTTGGGCAGTTAATTTGAAGTTTAAGTGTTCTTTGTCTTGTCTAGGAAAGAGCAGCATTGTTTGAGTTTGTTATTGTTTATTATTAACCCTAAATCAGAAAAACATTTCTGAATAATCAAAAAATATTCTTGCAATTTTCCCTCTGCTTCCTTCTAATGATTCCCATCTGCAAGCTAAAGGAGCCTTGATGACCCACCTTTTTAGTATAGCTTTTAATGATTTATAATAGTTTTAAATTATGTTTATTTATTGTTTTATGATATTGTGCAGAGTGTCTTTTTATAAATAAAAGTTTGATTGATTGATTGATTGATTGATTGCAAGCAATACAATATATAATTGACTGCATATAGACGGACAGAGGTAGTTCCCAAACAATCAGGTAAATTATTAATGTATACAATAAATAAAAGGGGACCTAATATTGATCCTTGCGGTACCCCACGGGTAACATGTAATAGCTTAGAACTAATTCCATTTATACTAACAATCTGAGAACTATTTTCCATATAAGAATGGAATAACTGACATGGCTTCTTTGCCACCCCAATTTTTCCCACTAGATTCAACAAAATGTTGTGATTAACAAGATCAAAAGCTTTCGACAGGTCCAGGTACACTGCACCCACTGACCTTACTTCTCCAAAAGGAGTAGCAACCAGATCCAACAGGTCCATAAGCACAGTGACCGTGGATCTGCACCTTCTAAAACCAGACTGAAGTGTGGACAACTTCCTATATTTTTCTAAATAGTCCATTGGTTGCCTATGGATTAATCTTTGCAATATTTTGGAAACAGTGGATAATAAGGCAGTAGGACAATAGTTTATGGGGGTGGTAGGGTAACCTCCTTTAGCAAGAGGGACAATCTTTGCTAATTTCCAATTTTTAGGATAAATCCCCTCACTCAAACTCCAGTTAAACAAACCAGTTAAAATGGATGCTATTTCAGACACTGATTCTTTTAAGAAATAGTTTTCTATTCCATCAATACCACTAGCTTTATGTGTTTGCAATTTGTCTATCATGATTTTAACCTCTTTAACAGAAATTCTATGAAATCTAAAGTTTGGACTACTTTTACCACTATCTTCTTCAAAAATGGTTTCTGTTCATTATGTATACCTACTGTTTCAATATCAGGGAGATCTATAAAGTAGTGTTTAACAAGTCTGCAGCAGAATCCATCTGCTGCAAAATTCCATTTCTCTTTAATTGTACCACTGGGTTATTTCTAATAGGGGCCCTTAACCTATTTAGCAGTGACCAGTAATCCCTAGGGTTTTTTGTATCCTGTATTTTTTGTTT
Source organism: Neoceratodus forsteri (assembly GCA_016271365.2). NCBI lineage: Eukaryota > Metazoa > Chordata > Ceratodontiformes > Ceratodontidae > Neoceratodus > Neoceratodus forsteri. Next base: position 765,757,853 of record CM057452.1, on the reverse strand, counting down.
GTGATAGAAAGCTTTGGTGTTTCTAATAACAGTAATAACTCTATTCCTTATAGTTTTAAATTTAGCCCAAGTATATGGACACAAGGATTTATTTGCTTTCTTCCATAGTTTTTTTTTTTAATCTAATCAATTTACCTATTTTGGGTCCTAACCATGGAGGTCGAGGAGATTTGTTTTTAACCACCTCTTTTGGTACAAATCTATTGCCTGCCTCAAGGAACATCCCAGTGAATTCTCTCACTGCCAGATCAAGATCAGGCATGAGAACAACTCGGTACCAGGGTAGTCTAGACAAAAATCCACAAAACACAACTTGTTTAATTTCCTATAGCATCTCCTAAAAATGGGATATTTATTTTTTAGCTCTGTTAGTATTTCACTAGTTCTTATGGTACACAGGGTCACACTGTGATCTCCTAGATTAGGGGACTCCACTCTAGAACCTTCCACCTTCAATTTTGGAGAAACAAAGATTAGATCCAAAATATTTCCTCAACTTGTTAGTTTATTGTTTCTGGTGGAAGAATTTATTATTTGAGTAAGTTGCAAAGATTGCATAGCATTCTCCAACTTCTGTCCTCGTGGACACCTCCAAGCAGCATTAAAGTCACCCAGAAGGATAATATTATTTTTTACATTAACATAATCTGTCAAGGCATGCCAAAAACTCTCAAAGCAGCTAGGATTTAACTTTGGGGGAGAATAAACTGCTCCCACTACCAAATCAAAGATGTCCATATAAACCACTAAGCATTCCACTCCTTCTATATTACCAGAGTACATTACATTTGGGGAGTGATGTAGTTGCTCCACTTATTGAACCTCAGACTTAAAGCTTTCCCATTCAATTATACTTACGCAACTGGATGAGATGCATGCTTGTGTGATTTTGATATATTGTGGCTATTTACCTTTCTATCAGTGGAATATACCACCCTGTAGGGGTACAACATAAGGAACCCTAGAGGAGGCCCCCCATAGGTGCAGCAGGAATGATTCCCTTGGCTAAACGTAACTTAGGAAGAAGCCCAAAAAGAATGCCCAAAAGGGTGTCAAGCATTGAAGAGGTCAGAAATCAGAAGATATCTAGACTGGAAATAAATGTAATAGACATAGAAAGGAAAGACTGGAGAAGAGCGAGAAAAGGCGAGGACAACCAAGGAAAGGAAAATAGATGAGATGCAGAAGGGTGACTTCCCAAGGAGAGAGGGAACAGCCAGGCCCACCATTCAACTCCACCCAACAGGGGAACCCAAGTAATGAACCTGTGAAAGCACTAACCCTAACTAATATTATGACCATTGGCATGGAGGAGAGGCTAAACCCCCTATGAGGAGGAAACCTCTGGGGATCCAAGGCCTCGATCACCTTCCCACCAGGCTGAAGGAATTTTCAATTATGGATGACACCGCTACACAAATTTCAAGTAGAGATCAAGAAAGGAGGAAAAGTCCAAGTATAGAGGAAGCACTTGCTCTGTCCTGTAAATTAGACAGCTGTCAAGGGATGTGAACAATGTCTGCAACTAGAGGTTCAAGGCCAGAGAGGAAGTACAATGATGGAAAGAAGCCTAGAAGGCTTGGATGCTTGAAGGTGAGATATGAAATGAACTATGAACGATGATGGAGAGAAGCCTACCAGCCCTTAGTGAAGGGGCAGAAACATGAAGGCATGTCTTTGAGTGGAGAGCAGGTTGAGTTGAAGTTGCATGGACCTGATAGGGTTATTATCAAGTGTTCAATGAACAGGAGGGCAGATGAGCAAGGGATATACAGATGTGGGCATGAGAAGACTGATGGTAATAATAACTACAGAAGTGCAGCAGTTCGATGAGGTAGCATATGGCCCAATGAGAAGTATGCTCGATTAAGCATTGTAAGTGAGTAGACCCTGAGGTCAGACTGAGAACCTGAGATCAGACTGAATGAATGAGAACAGGACTTGGTCACCTAGACAACCTAAGGACTAAAGTGAGAAAAGGATATGAATAAGCAAGGTGATGGCAGGATAGGGCCAGATGGACTAGGGTAAGGGGCGGGATATGAATAGGAAAGTACTGATAGGGAAAACCCCAAAAGAAAGCAAAAGTCATAGAATGAGCAAAATGGAGAGAGGCAGGAAAGAGATGAGGATGGCAACAAGTTGAGTCACTAGAGGTAGACACCCTCAAAACAGGAGACAAGGGCAAGACTGAGTAGAAAAAATAGAGAAGCATGAATGAGGCAGCAGGATGTGAGACAGCCAAGCAAATACCAAGACAGATGAAGTGAGGGTAGTGAGCAGAAAGGGGGGAAATGAAGCTAGGCAATGCCAGCTCCATAGCTGAGGAGACCTACTGGTAAGAGAACAGTTAATGAAGAGAACGGAGGATCAGGGCATCACCAAAGTCATAGCACTGTCCCCCAAAGCACAGCAGAGGCAAGAATGTGCAGCACACCAGAATGAGAAGCACAGTCTGAATAGAAACAGTAAGATGGCAACAAATAGTGGGCCCATGTAGGAAGTGAAAATAAACATTTCAATCAACATTGGTAAAAGGTAAAGAATTGTGAGAGCAGAAAGAGTTCAAACAGAATTGACAACAGCAGGAGTCAATGGAGCGGGGGGGGCTGAAGGAAGAGTGAGCAAACTGGCACCAGTGAAGGAATGCCTGGGGGAGACCTGAAGTGGTGATGAGAGTGAAGAGGTGAAAGTGAGAGCAAGGGTGAGGGTTGGAGAAGGAGCAGAAGCATTGAGTCAGGCACTCGATGGTGGCAGCACATCTAAAGTGCCAATCGAAGATGAGGAGGAGGGGGCAGGTCAGAGTAGCATAGGGAAAATGGAGGACAGACCAATGAATAGGGACAAGCAAATTGAAGCTGTGAGCCCAGACAGAAGAGGGAGTGCTGCAGCAGGGAAAAGTCAAGAAGATCCAGAGCAGCAGTCCAAGAAGTCCGTAGAAGGGTTGAATTCAAGGAAACCCAAAAGGAGTGGAGAGCCAGAATGGCAGAATGTGCTGAGTAGGGAAGCAATCAACAAAACAGCAGGTGGTGTGACAGGGACCAGAGGAAGCTGGGACAGAAAATGGAAGGCACGGGGAGAACAAGAAGAGAGGGAGTTGAGACAGAAGCGGTGAGGAATGGAGAATGCAGGAGGGGGAGAGAAGGACAAAACAAAGGGAGAAGACAGGTGAGGCAGAGAGCAGAGTTGCAGACAGGAAGACAGAGCACATGAAGGGGAGACCAGGGGGAACAATGAAACAGTAGCAGGAGGTTGGCAAGCATAGGAAACGAGTGGCCTGAGGCACAGGAATGAAGAGACAACAGCCCGGAGTGAGGGATGGCGGGACCTCCGGCCACAAAAGAGAGATGAATCCTAAAACAGTCCTGGATGAGTGTCCTTTTAAGGTCTGATGGGGGAGTGACATAGTTGCTCTGCCCATTGAACCTCAGTGTTAAAGCATTCCCATTATTATATGTAATTGTCTATTTAATATAGTCAGCTAAATGATATGCCTTTTTTATAAATATAATAGCTATGTTAAAAGATAATCTTAAACAAATGTAGCTGATTGGGTACTCAGGTGGAGTGAGGTGAAACAAATGTAGCTGACTGAGTACTCAGGTGAGGTGGGGCCCTCTAAAATAAGGTTTATCAAACCAGCTTTTCTGCTGCTGTTAAAGTCACCTCTTTAGAGGGATGCTTGCTTAGGGTACCAATAAGCTCTGAAAGCTCAGGAAGTTTCAGTTTTCATTTGTTTGTGCCCTGAAAGTTCAGTACATATTTGACTTAAAAAGTGAAGGGTTTCTTCTTTTCCCTCCTTAAATACAATACTTCTTCTATACTGGCTTGAAAAATAACACAAATTGATACTGCAGAAATAAGTTCAAGTAGTTTGGTGTTTAATTGACAAGCAACACATGTGCCTGGCCTTCTTCTCCAGCTGTCTGTGTTTTCATTAACAGATATGGTTACCAGCTGACATCCGTGGTCATCACTGTGCTGTAATTGACCTTTACCAGTGATAATTCCATCCATGGCTTGCCCATAGTTTATGAAGAAGATTGCCTCTGGTTGACAATCATGCAGAAATGCCTGATAAACCACACAATAAAAAAAACTAAATTGGACAAATAAATCATTTTTCAAAGTAGCTGAAAAAAGAAATATTCTGATAACATATATTTTTACTCTTTCTAGGTAGCAGACATGATAGGCCATGATTAAACTATGGTTTTTACTGTCCATTCTTGATAATGGTTTCCATGGTTTGGTGTTTAATTAAGATATTAATCAGATTTATTCTATCTTGTGTATTGTTTAAGATTCTATCATGGATGGTACCCTGGTTAAAATACAAGTATTATATTTATCATATGGGTAGTGCCATCTTCCAAACTGCATTTGTTGTAAACTGTGAAACTGTGTACATTTTAGTGCTCAGTAAAATTTATAGTGCTCTTCTGAAATTGTGTAAATTTGCTGATTTTGCATCAGCTCAATTTTTTCACAAATGTGCCAAAATCTGGTGTAAATTCATCCGATGCATTTTGTGAAAATGCACCATTTTGCTTTAAGATTGTGCTTTCTTTAAAATCTGAAGTGGCCCAATTTGAAAAAGTGTGTACTTTTTTTCCCAAATGGCATATTTTAGAAAAGGCACACTTTCAAAGTATTTTTGAAATTGCAAATTTTTTCATGAAAATGTGTGACACTTTTCCTGTCAGAATGCAGGGGGTAGATTTAGTGAGAGTGGAAAATGTGTGCATGATTAGAGGATCAAGAAAGACAGACTTCATATAATAGAAATATACGACAGACAGACAGATAGATAGATAGATAGATAGATAGATAGATAGATAGATAGATAGATAGATAGATAGATAGATAGATAGATAGATAGTTTTTGTGTACTGTATATTTAGGGTCACAGACTCGACCCTATAGTTAGGGTTTAATGGTCATTCTATGTTAAACTCAAAAGTTTGCAGCCATTCAACAGATTTGCATAAAACCAGGGTCCAATGATCTCGTTCCAGTCAGGTGTATGGATGCAGAGTTATGAAGTGTCAAAAAATGTGATGCTTACCACTTTTTGTCAAATTCTTTGTCACCACATTTCTCAGAAATGGCTTGGGCGTTTGGTCTGAAATGTTTAGGGTACATAGGTCTTGGGTCACAGATGTGCCTTTTGATGGTTTAATGAAAAAAATATTAATCTGTTCAAAAGTTATTAAATTTAAAATTTTCCTATCATTTCCTATGGGAAAATTTAAATGTGAGGCATAAAAAGGAATTGTTGATCATGAAACAGGATTCTTGATCGCAATTTGTGCTGTAATAACTTTGCAGCTGTTCATGAGATTTACATGAAATTTGCCATGCTACATCAGTGACTAAGCATCTCTTGATGTGCAAATATTGTACCAGTTAGATGTGCAGGTGTGAAGATATGTAGTCTACAACAATGTGTAAATTACCATTTTTTTTTTGTTAAATTCTTCACTTTTTTTATCTGTACTTTATCCTCCTTTCTCCCCTGGCAGCCCCATCCTATTGACCCCCAGCCCAATTAACCAGCTCCTCTGGGATCTTACCCTGTGTTTTTGCCTGTCCTAGTCACAGGACCTGGCTTGCTCAGCCATCGGTGTGGAGCCTGCGGGGGGGGGTTGATTGTCATCCTGCCGCTGCGGGGTATTTTCCACCATTTTTGCCTGTCCCTCCCCATTGCTGGGGTGTGACAGATCAGTGCACATACCTGGAGGCATGTGCACACTACAGAGTCTGCAACACCCCCCCTTCATTGGTGTCCCCATCCCATTATACCCCCAGGCTTCTACCTCGGGGAAGTCATTCAGTGGGACTGCTAAGTCTCCCTCCCCAGGAGATGACAGCTGTCCTCAGGACACTCAATCCTCTCCCTCCATGGCCAACCCCCAGCAATCTGCTCACACCATGAACATGGGTCACCAGCGTGGCAGGAGGTAAGGCATACTGCCTAAGCCCTCCATGCCACTGATGTTAAACTGAAAATGTTTCGCTTTAATTACATTGCAACCATTCAAGTGATTTGCATGAAATTTGGAATGTCCCATCAGTGATGAAAGATCTCTTTATCTGTTATTTTTTGTTCTAGTTGGATGTGTTGATGTGGAGATATGGAGTCTTAAACAATGTGTAAATTACCATTTTTTGTCAATTCTTTGTCACCATGCTGTGCAAAAATGATATGGAATTTTTGTCTGAAATATTTAGTATATATAGGTCTTGTGTCACATTGGTGTCTTTTGAAGGTTTGGTGAAAAAATATAATCCATTCAAAAGTTATTAAATTTTAAAAATTCCTGTTATTCCCTGTGGGAAAAGTTAGATGTCAGGCTCGAAAAAGGATACTTGATTACTAAACAGGATTCTTGATCACAATTTGTACTTTAATAACTTAGCAGTCATTAATACTATTTGTATGAAATGTTTGCTTGCACCATCAGGGACTAATGAGCTCTTGATGTGACAAGCTTTGTTCCTGTTGGATGTGCAGGTGTGCAGAGATGGAGTCTTAAAAAATGAATAAATTACCAGATTTTTGTCAAATTCGGTCACCACATTGCACAAAAACAGTATGGAATTTTAGTCTGCAATTTTTAGGGTATATAAGTGTTAGGTCACAGTGATGCCTTTTGAAGACTTTGGTAGAACAATATTAATCTGTTTCAAAATTTTAACATTTAAAAATTTCCCATTATTTCAGATGGGAAAAGTTAAATGTGACGCTTGGAACAGGAATTCTTGATCAAGAAATAGGATTCCTGATCGAAATTTGCACTTTAATAACTTCACAACCATTTAAGCAACTTCCATTAAATGTGGCATGTGCCACCAAGGACCAAAGATGTCTTGATGTTACAAGTTTTGTTCAAGTTGGATGTGCAGAGACATGGAGTCTCAAAGAATGCTTAAATACCATTTTTTGTCAAATTCTTTGTTAACCCATTGCACAAAAACAGTGTGGAATTTCCATCTAAAATGTTTTTGGTATATAGGTCTTGGGTCACAGTGGTGCCTTTTGAATGTTTAGTCAAAAAATATCCATTCCAGAGTTATTACATTTTAAACTTCCCCATTTTTTCCTATTGGGAAAGTTAGATGTTAGGCTCGAAATAGGATTCTTGATGGCAAATGTTGAATCCTAGTTCATGCTGCCACCATTTTGTTTTCCATTAGCAAGGAAATAAACTTAAACTTCATAACTAAAATAGGGATTTTGTTAACATTTACAGTAGTGTTTACCTAATCAGGGCCCATAGAATTGCATTCTGGGGTTCGTTTTTTTAATCACTTTGTGAGAAATGCATTTTTTTCTCTAGCCGTGGAAATCCTGTTACACAAATCTCGGAAAACCTTTACCAAAAAACAGGATCTTTTTTGCAATTTGAGAAAAAGGATTTTTTTTTACCACAAATTGCAGAAAACGATTTGTGAAACAGGATTCTGTTTCACAATTTGTGAAAAAATAATTTTTATATAGCTGTTTCTTTGTCACTTCATAGTAAGGAGATGATTTGGAATTTTGGACTGACATTTTCAGAGTAGAAAGGGCTTTCTCCACAGATGTGCCCTTTGCTGGTTTGGTGAAAATATTTTACTTTATCTTGGAGTTCTGTGGATTTCAATTTTGGTTGATTTCCCATAGGATAACATTGTACTGGGAGGTTTACTGAGTTGTTTCTTTGTCACTATGGTGTCAAGAAATGCTTTGCAATTTTGCTCTAAAATTTACATGGAGGAAGAGACTTGTGCTACTGATGTGCATTGTGGTGGTTTCAAGAAAACATAGTAATTTTGTGCCAAGTTACACAGCTTTCAAATGTCACTGTGTTTTCTATTGGATAAGATAGCAATATGAGAAGTTTTTTGACGCTGTACACTACGGGATGGAAGTGCAAGGCCCAGAAGGTCTTGCGCTCCCTCAGGTAAATAACGATACCACTTCTGTAGCTGAAAAATTATGCATGGATGGGAGTGCAGGATACTATTATGGACTCAGCCCTGTGCTTCCACAAGCGAATAAGAATACAATTATGCTTTCTCAAAAAGTAAAGAAATTCTTTTCAAAAACCTTCATTAGTGCACTAGTAGGGTTAAAGTAACAAAGGTAGAGAAATGTGGTGTTAGAGTTCAATACCTTACAACCCACCCACACCCTGAAGGCAAGAGCAGGCAAGCTTTATGCATTGCCAGTGTCAGCCATAACACTCACTTCATTCTCATATACTGTACCCATCTCAGTTTACTTAATCATGGAATGGGATGAGCATTAGGGCTAACAATGTCAAGGCTGACCACACACCTGCTGCTGCCTGCAGGGTGGTGGTGGGCTTTTAGCGTTGGAAATCCTAACACCATATTTCTCTGCTTTTGTCATTTTAACCCTAACTAGAGCATTAACAACGTTTCTTTGCAAAGAATATATATAAATATATATATATATATAAAATATACTCATGTATATATAACATGTACCCATACACACTGTATAAATTACCTTGCTATATAGCATGATTAGCTAGTGCATAGTTTTCTGTCTGCAGCTGCATAACCAACAAACTGCTACCACCTTGAAATATTTCTAGATCTACTGCTGAAGCTATGATACCTACATTGCAACAGTACTTCTTCTGTGTAACAGCAGGCCCCACAAGTGTCTGCCCTTCTGGAGCCAAAATATTATGGGTATGCCTTACACCTGTGGCTGAAGAGCTGATCTGAGTAACATGCATTTCTATCTGCAGTGATAAGTGAGTGTGTATGTCTCATGGTGTGCATGACACAGATAGAAATCCATGAAGGTACAGTAGCAGATCAGTGCTACTGCATTTGTGTCATCTGGAAACAGTTGCATGTTGTTTGTCTTACCTGATGATGGCTGTCTGTGGTTGCTTGTATGGTCTTGTCTTTTTGCTGCTTCAGGAGGTGAGGAAACCTAATACCTCATTTCCCTACATTTGTGATGTTTCAGTAAAATCCTAACTGCTGAACTAACTTTTTTTTTTTTTTGCAATTAATGACCTTTCCTTCTCGGGTAGTGGAATCATGCATTTCCCTTCACTACTTGTTACTGGGGTATTTGCAAGAAGCCCTGTACTTTCCTTTCCCAGGCAGGGGGGTTAGGCTTCATGACAGAGCCAAATCCCCTGCTTTGGCCCATCCAGGTGGTTCACTAAGCTCACCCTCAAACTCAGCTTACTGACACATGATCACAAAGCACTACCCACTGAACCAAAGACTAGCCCTGCAAACAGCGTGTCTTAGTATTTTTTTCTAATTTTGTCTCAACATTTTCACGATACTTGTTTCATGACTCCCTTCTTATAAATGTAACAGGTAACATTTATAGAATGCTGGCTGAAACATAATTTCATACCACAAGTTCAAAAACGGGTTTCGGCCAGAATTAAAAAAAAAACAAAAAAAAACACTTGTTATGTTCATAAGGTGGTGTGAAAAAAAGAGACTAAATGCAGCAATGTTTCGTTTCCTTCCTTCCTTCATTTTATTGTGAACTGCTAAATGTGACATTATTTGCATGGTGGATTTCACTGACAGAAAATGGTGAGATTCGGTAGCGCAGAAATCGAGCTCTGATCAGCACAGGTGGCAGTTAGAGACTTTACAAAGTAAGGGAATCATAATGTTATGCAGCTAATTTAAGATTTGGAAATTCTAGTGATAATGGTGTAGTGGTGATGATGGCGGGGACTGTTGTGATCAGGCAACATGCAAATGAATTAAAACAAAACAGTGATGTATAATGTCAGGATAGTAGCATAATGTACTGCACACTTTAGGTTTTTTTTCTCCTGTACACCTGGTATTCATTTTAACTGCTCCTAGTTGGGAGAAATATCTGTCACAATATAGCATCCACCAAAGTCCCATATAGATGAGAGATAGTAATAATAAACATCTGGGAGGATAAAAATGAGCACTGGATGCCAGTACCAAAGCCTCCCTAGGCCCAAGAGCTTGTGCAATAGATGCCCATTATTATATCCTAAAGGGCATGATAAAGCATATTGTTGTTCATGAATGCAGCTTTGCAGGGTGACATGTGTTTGAAGGGTGGTGTAATAACTGCCATTGGTAGCCACTAGCCAAAGCCCCCTAAACTCAGCCACTCAAGTGACTATGTAGTTCTCTTAGTACACATTTGGTTTTAATCAATGCACTGGGGACAGCATGCACTTTTACTTGAGAGTCCATCACATGTAGAATGTAACAGGATGGAGGAGAAGGGACATCCTGTTGAGCTCTGTCACTTAGGACACTGTGCTTCTAAATGGAATGCTCATTCCAGCTCCAAGTTGATTTTCTGCTCCGCATGAGCAGTGGACCATGAAATATGGCAGCCCACAATCAGCACTGCCATATTTCCAGTGGTACTACCACTTTAAGGCAAGTAAAGCAAAAATATTTTCAATAAAACCATGAAAGAAAAATATGCCACAAATTTACAAAAAAACTAATACTATAAAACTTGACTAATTGGCCATCTAGGCTGTGATAAAAATGTATTGAGTTGTCTATGGTTTATTAATTTTTTTCTACTTGTACTATAAACCATCTGGTATTCAAAAACCTCAGTTTTTATTGCTCACACACAAAACATAAAATTGAATTAGCATACGCTGAAACATATCTTTTCCTCAATATTTTTTCATTAGACTCCAAACTAGCCCATTTTTTCCTGTTCATCTGCATTGTTCTGATTAGATATCACTGCATGAATTGCTCATTTGTAAATACAAAGCTTTGATCTAATCTTTCTGCTGTTCCAGGAATTACCTTCCTCATATGCTCTAACATTGCTAAATGTTGTGTATGTAACCACTGTATCATGAAAATGGCAGCAGTTCTAAATCATTCTCTCTCTCTCATCCTCATCTCTCTCACCTCTTTCATTCTCTCACATTTTATTTCTCATTATCTCTTTCCCGCTCCATCTCTCTGCATTTCTTTTCTGTGTTTGTCTTGTGTTCTGTCTCCCCATTTCCTTTCTCTCTCATACTCTATAATCTTTCTCTGCCACCCTCTCCATCTTTCTCCCCCTCTCATTTTCTGTTACACTCTCTTCCTCCATCTCCCTCTCTGTCTCTTCCTTTTATGCTCTAACACACACACATTCAAACACTCACACTCTTGCTGTGCCACTGTGATTATACATAAAACTGTAACAATTTCTGCCCATTGTCCATGGTGAGGAGTGCCACTGTTACCCCTTAGTACTGGGTATGCAGCATGAACAGTCTCCTGTATTCATATAATTGGAATTGTGTATTTGATTTTACAATGGCAAGAAACTTCCTCCCCCCTGCATTGTCTCATGCATTCATTGGGCCTAACACAGGCTGTTACCTCTGCAACCCATATTCATGGCTATTGTTGGATCTTCTCTTCCTGCTGGGAATGGAGATCACTGACCTTATAGTGGAGACAGTCATTTGGTTGGACCACTATATCATGAGGTTCTCATTTGAGACTCCCCCAATAGACCTTCCCCCATTGAGACGGTCCAGTACCACCCTTTAAGGGGTTTGACCACAAAGGATCTTATGGATGTGCTGAACCTCTCAGGTACGATGAGAGCATGCAAAGAGCTGGGGGGAATGGTTATAGTATATAGTAGGGTGGTTACTGAAGCCTTCAACTCCATCACATCTGTCCATGTTTGACCCCTTACTTCACACCAGAGATCCCCTTGTTTGATGGGATGCTCAGGCAGATGAAGATGAGGGGTTGACGGTTGAAGCAATGCTGGCAGAGACCTGGATCAAGTGAGGACAAACTTATATTCAAGTCCCATTATAGGGATTATCAATCAGTAATCTGTAAGAAGGCAGAATTCTTGTCCAAGGAGATTACTGCAGCAAATAACAGACCAGGTCAGTTCTACTGCACTGTCTACAGACTAGGTAATCATGCCTGTCATTAGTCTAGCAGAGTTTTTTCACAATTAAAGTATAATCAGTTTGCTCTGTTTTTTTGCTGATAAGATTGCCACCATCAGGTCGGAGATCCAGTCAGCACCCTTTAATAGAGTGTGTAGTGATTGGTTGGAAGTCACAAGTAATCAGTTTGTCTGGTCCGACTTTGACCAGTTGACTGTTATGGATGTCATGAATGTCATCTAGGAGATGAGGCCAACCTGGAGGACCTGGGATCAATGCACCTCCTTGTGAGGTGTGTTGATGTCATTGGCCAGGTTCTAGCCAGGATAGTCCGGTGTTCTTTAGTGACAGGGGTCTTTCCTGAGCCCTTAAAGGAGGCGGTGGAAAGATCTGTTTTGTAGAAAGCTTCACTGGACCTGGATTGCCTGGCTAATTACAGACCTGTCTTTAACTTTCCCATTGTGGGTTAGGTTATTGAGAAGGTGGTGGCCCATCAACTGGAGACTCATTTGTCAATTTATGACATCTATGACCCTCTCCAGACTGGTTTCAGGAAGGGGCATAGCACCGAGACTGCCATTTGTTCCAGTGCTAAACGATCTGGTGGCAAGAGATCAAGGAAGTTTCTCCATTCTAATTCTCCTCAATTTCTCAGCTGAATTTGACACTGTGGAATATGGGATACTTTTGGAGTGCCTGCGGTTTGTTGTGGACTGACTGGTACAGTCCTCAACTCATTTCGATCTTTCCTTACAGCAGGATGCAGAGGGTGGTGTTGGGGATTTTTTCCTCCTTACCCATACCCCTGCCCTGTTGGCTACTGCAGGGCTCCATTTTGTCCCCCATGTTGTTCACAGTGTATATGCTGCCACTAGGGGACATTATAAGATGGTATGGGCTGAGTTTCCATGACACTCAGCTATACCTGTCTTTTGAGCCCGAGCAATAGGCAGCGGTCTCGGTGTTTAATCAGTGCCTTTCTGAGATCCAGGACTGGATGAAAGCTAACTGGTTGAAGCTGAATCCTGACAAACTGAGGTACTAGTGGTGGGAGCTAGTTACCTGATGGTGAAGGTGAAACCTGATCAGGTCTCTGGGTTGCTACTTGGAGACTCCCAAGTGCTTACTTCAGCCAGTGGGAAGAATCTAGGTGTTGTCTTGCACTGCGGTTTGCCACTTAAATCTCAGGCTGTCTGCTGTCCAAAGTGCATCTTACCATCTACGAAACATTCCCTGGATCAAGCATCTGGTTCCCCTGGGTGACATCCCATCTCTGGTCCATGACTTTGAGACTGGAGTACTGCAATACTCATTACCTGGGGCTTGCAGGGGTTGATCTCTGCTGCCTGCAGCTAGTGCAGAAGGCAGCAGCCAGGTTGTTGACCAGTCTTCCAAGATCATGTCATATTACACCTGTGCTGCACTCTCTGCACTGGCTGCTGGTTAGGTGGCGTATCACCCTCAAGGTCTGTTTGCTGACCTTTAAGGCTCTGCACAGACAGGGGCCCGGTTACCTGCAAGACCTCCTGTGGTCCCGCTGCTCTACCTAACCACTCTGCTTCACTGATGAGTGTTACTTTGAGGTTCCCAGGGTTCACCTCAAAACATCTGGCATCCGGGCATTTTTGTATAGTGCACCATCCCTGTGGAACTCCCTGCCTCCCTACATCAGAGACTCTCAGTTCCTGGATATCTTTAAACAGGTGCTAAAATATTTCTGTTTAATCAAGCCTTCTTATCTGATTAGTTAGTTAACCTGTTATTAAGGATCTTTTAACTATGTTTATGTCATGTTTTAATGTTTTAAATATGTTATGATATTATTATTGTAAAGCGTCACGAGTTGCAATTAAGAAAGTACACTGAATAAAGTATATGATGATTATCATGATCACTGCTTCAAGGCTGAAAGCACAGTGAATGCCTATGTCTTGCAGTGCAGGGGGCTATGGTCATCCAGGTGACAGACAACTGTTATCACCAGCCTCCTTCTATCTCTGAAGGAGGAAGATTGCATCCTCTGTGATGCTCAATCCTCTTCATTCCCATGTCACTCTGATGGCTTGGCCCATTACCAGACAATGTTCACTAGTTCAAGATTCTGATGCATTGTCAGTTGTAGAGAATACACCAGGTCAGAGAGTATGAAAGACAAACAGCTCCAAGTAATCAAAAATAAAATAAAAAGAATTTGCATCTCGGATCACAGAATTTCTGCTAAGTCCAAATAGATAATTCTAAGTTAAAGTCTTGGCAGAGATATTAAAATATGCAGCCTGGTGTAAAAACAGCATTAGAATTTGCTATCTGATGTAACTTTAATGTGCTGATACAACATACATAAATACATTGATACTGTCAGCAGATAAGGCCAGCAAGGCCCATCCAGTCTGCCTTTTTATGCTACCTGACGAAGCGGACCCTATCTGGTCATTGGCTTTAGCTTTATCTTCCTATCTCTAATATTCCTTTAATTCCTGTCCCATACATGTTTGAAGCCTGTCACTGTATGGGCAACCACCAATTCCTGAGGCATGCTATTCCATGCATCTACCACTCTCCCCATAAAAAGAACTTCCTGACATTTCCCCTTATGGGGCCACCCATCAGTCATGTCACGTTCTCTTGTTCTGGCACTACTTTTAAACTGGAATATATTGTCCCCTTTCACCTTTTCATGCCCTTGAGATATTTGAGCATTTCTATAAGATCACATCTCTCCCTCCTTTACTCCAGTGTGTACAAATTGAGATCTTTGACTCTTTCCTCATAAGGCTTGTGATGTAGATCATTCACCATTTTGGCCACCCTCCTCTGCAACATCTCTTTTTTGTTAATGTCCTTACGAAGGTGTGGTCTCCAGAACAGGACACAGTACTCAAGGTGAGGCCTCACCAGGGTCTTGTACAGTGGAACTATTACCTCACTCCTTCGGTTTGTGATTCCCCTTCCAATACACCCCAACATACCTGTGGCCTTTCCTACATCCTTGGCCATCTGCCTTGTGGCCTTCAGGTCATCTGTGATCATAACCCCCAAATCTTTTTCCTCCTCACTAACTGCCAACAGCTCTCCCTCCAACCTGTAGCTTGTTCCAGAGTTTTTGCTTCCCACATGCATGATTTTGCACTTATTTGCATTAAACCTTAGTTGCCACACCTCGGACCATCTCTCCAACTGTTCCAGGTCCTTTCTCATCCTTTCCACCCCCTCTGGGGTATTCACCCTGTTGCAGATCTTGGTGTCATCTGTAAATAGGCAAACATTTCCCTTTAACCCATCTGCAATGTCACTGATGAAGACATTGAAGAGGACCGGCCCCAGAACTAACCCTTGAAGTGAAGTACCCCACTGGTCACTTCCCTTTCCCCTGATTGGGTTCCATTTACCACAACCCTCTGTTTTCTTTCCCTAAACCAGTTTCTAGTCCCGTTTACTACCTTCCACCCCATCCCCAGTCTACCTAGCTTGTTGACCAGTCTTCTATGTGGGATGGTATCAAAGGTGTTGCTGAAATCTAGGTAGGCAAAATCTACTGCACCCCCTTGGTCTACTGCCTTTGTCATCCAGTCAAAGAATTCTATTAGATTAGTTTGACAGGACCATCCTGCAGTGAACCCATGTTGCTCCAACACCCCCATGGCTTCTACGTGCTCCACTATTCTTTCCATGAGGAGTGTCTCCATTATCATTCCGACTACAGAGGTTAGACTAACTGCCCTGTAGTTCCCTGCATGTTCTTTACTACAGCTCTTGTGAAGAGGGACAACATTTGCCCTTCTCCAGTCCTGTAGGACCACTCCAGTATATAGGAACTCACTGAACAGGGCTACCAAGGGGCTTGCCAGTTAAATTCTCATCTGGACCCATAACTTTATCCACCTTCAGCTTTGCAAGCTCTTCTAGGACTGTCTCCTCTGTTAACAGACTGGTGTTTATCTCCTTATCCTTTGTTCCTTTAAAGCCTAGCTGTGGGTCCTGCCATGCCCTTCCACAGTGAAGACTGAACAAAAATATTCATTCAGGATCACTGCTTTCTTCCCATCTCCCTTCACTATTCCTCCCCAGCTCCTCAAAGCATAGCTATGCTCCCCTTTGCCTTCCTTCTCTTGCTAATGTACCTGAAGAATGTCTTGTCTCCTTTCTTAACTGATTGAGCTATTCTTTCCTCTGTTTGCGGTTTATCACTTCTCGCTGCCTTTCCTGCCTCTCTCAGACACTTCTGTACATTTCCTTGTCCTCTTCTTTTTATTTCTCCTTATACTTCCTGAAGGCTAGCTTCTTGGACCTTATCTTTTCAGCCACCCTCCCTTAAGAATTAAAGCAGTTTTCTTCTTTTTTTACCCATGTTTATTGACCTAACACATTGTTTTGTGATCTCCGCTATGGCCTCCTTGATGTGTGCCCATTTCTCCTCAACATCCCCCCATCCCCCCATCCCCCTTTTTTTCAGGGTTTGCTTAAGCTGAAGTCCCATCCTGGTAAAGACCACCCTTCTGAAGTCTAAGGCTCTTGCCTTCATATGGGCTGACTGAATCCCGGTGTCCACCTTGAAAAACACCATATAGTGGTCGCTGGGCCCTAGTTGACCTTCCACCTTGAGCCCTGTTATCCTGTCCCTATTGGACGGTATCAGGTCTAGGATTTCCTTGTCTCTGGTCAGTTCCTGCATCAGTTGCCTAAGGCCAGCCCCCTTAAGGGAGTCACTGAAGTCCCGTGCCCTTGCCAAGGCCCCTGCTGGGATGGAACAGTCTATTTTCAGCATGTTAAAACATGTACTAGTCTAATAATTTATTTGAATTGTTCAAAAGTTATTTCTTAAAGACACTCATGCTATGATCATGTAGCAATGGACAAAAATTTCCAAACACTGAAAAAGCCTGAAGTTCTGGCAGGAGTACGGGCAAGATCCATGGAGCAAACTTGGCCATATAACTTAATAAAAATGCTCACATTCCATTTGCTTAGTGCACTCCTCCTGCAAGCACGTAGCAATGGACAAAAATTGGCAAACTCTGCGTAAGCAATATGTTCTGGAGGGAGTACCAGCAGACGCCACAGAGTCAAATATCTGCCTGTTAACCTAGTACAATATTCAGTACAATACAGGTAGCTGAAAAAAGGTAAAAAGGGAGGAATACCAGCAGGAGCCATTGAGCTGAACTAGCCATATAACTAAATAGAAATGCTTATATTACATTTGTAACATCAGTCCTGAACTTCCTAGCATCGTAGCAATACATGAGTCAACAGCTCCTCAGCTACTGAAATGTCCTGCAGATTCTTAAACTGTCACTTGTATGAGGTTAGGAGAGGTGACGGCACAATGTGTGGGTTTTTGGGAGTGGTTGGGGGTACTGAAAGGAAAATTTAAATATTCAAAATAACATACTCCATCTAAAAGCTGCTTCAGTAGTTGAGCCACATTCCCAAGTGGACAAGAAAAGAGTTTTGAGCCCATCCTCAGTTAAGACCCACTGGAAGCATGAAAACTAAATTTAAGAAAGAACTTCAAGGGATGGGACCTGCTCAGAGAGGGATAATTAATTAGAAAATGCTCTTTCAGGGTAGAGCCTCACTCTGAGGGATGAAGTTAATAATTTACAGCTCTTCTTGGGCTGAGTTTCATTATCTGTGGGGTTTTTAAAATAAAAACTGACCTGTCCTGAGCTTGAGCCAACTTGGAGTGGGCTTTTCAATAATCCAGCCCCCCTGCATTAAGCTCTGCTCCAAGTGAAACAGCATATGTAGTAGAAAGAAACACCTCCATGGCTCGACCCACTCCAAGCAGGATTTACAATTGTAGCACCCCTGTGCCCAATGCAAGTGGGAATATTACAATAAAGAAAGCCCACATGAGCTGAACCCTACAACAAGTGGGCAAGAACATTTTTTGAGACCCTCATGAGCTGGGACCCACTCCAAACAGCTTCTAAAATAACCCCCTTGCACTAAAACCCACTCAAGTAGGCAATTAAAACATGATAGGACCCCACTGGCATTGAAATCCATCCAGAGAAGACAATCTAAAATTAACACAATCCACTCTGGTATTGCCTGCTGTTCAGAGTGGGCATTTAATATCATAGGATATATGAGATAATGGCGATCGCTGATGGGTAATCGCGGTTAGGGCAATGGCAAATCACCGAAAAAATATTTTGGCAATGTACTCCCCGGCACACAGCAAAATGGCACCAGGGAGTTGGGATTTGTTGTTTCATGTGGGGGGCTGCACCCCCACAGCCCCCTACTTAAGGATTCACAACTCTGGGGGGGTGCATGTCGGGAGGGGGGTGCAAACACATCATAAATAACATTTCTGGCTGGGCACAACAAAAAGTACCTGCACCCAGACCTGAACCCAGCACCATTCCTGCCGCAGCCCTGAACCCACCCCACCATGCTATGGCAGCAGCTTGGTAGCTCAACACAGTACCTCCCTCTACAACCCCTCCATCCCTTCCCTTCCCATGCTTGGCATGGTCACTCCCCTCCTCCCCCCGCATGCATAGGCATGTAGTGACAGGATGTCACTATTTTGCACATCCCCCCCATCCAGTCGCCCACCTTCCCCAGTTGCCTGATGACAGGCGCTGTGATTGAGTACTCTTTCGGCAGGCACCCAATCACAGTCGCCAAAGTCACAGGATACCAATATCAAGAAAATCCATCTTGGGCTGGGACAATTTAGAATCTATACACAATTTAGTACTATTTAGAATCACCTGTTATGTTACTTGAGTTCCTTGCCCATTGATTTCCTAACTCTTCCCCTTTTTTTGATGTTAATTCTGTCCAAATAAAACTAAATTAATTAAACAATGTAAGATACACCAAATTCAAGCATAGAGTGTATTGTGAATCATTACAGTTTCCCTTGGAAAGTTAGACTACTTTGGCTTATAAGTTCTATGGTTAAGTATTTTCCTGTGTAGATGGTATGCTATTTATACTTGCTTTTATTTGCCTATAATGGCACTCTAATTTAAAAATAAAAATAATTCCTAATCGCCAACGCACTTTCAGTCTAACATAGGACAGTTCCTTCCAGGTGCAACCTGAGGGAGTGAAAATCAATTAACCACACAGAGAAGGAGGTTAAATGATTTGCTCATGGTCACAAAAGTGTCTGTATTGAGCTTTAAACCCCAGTCTGTTGGATCTTACAAAGTTATACTGCATCCAGTTGAACTGCTAGTATATGGTGCATACTTGCTTTAATTTGTGAAAACCATGACAATCCAAATAAAAAAGATATTCTGATCATATCATGCATTGCCAGTCTAAGACAGAGAGGCATCCACTAGATGTGACCAAGGGAAGAGAAACAGGGACAGAAAATAAGGCCAAAGGAGGTTAAGTGTTTAGTTCACAGTCACTAAATAAGTGACTTTATTGGGATTCAGACATGAGACTGATCTAAGTGATGCTGCCTCAGATAGATACAGCATATAGATTGATAGGTAGATCGATAGGCAGGCAGGTAGACAGGTAGATATATTGATAGATAGATAGATAGACAGATAGATAGATAGATAGACAGACAGACATAGATAGACGAGAGACTGAAAGATTGATACAAAGTCCAGAGTGAAGAAGCACAAATGCTGCAAGAAAGCTGTTAAAAATACATGTCTGTATAGCCCCAATAGACTTCACTGAAACAACTGTGCAAAACAGGTCAGTGTCCAGTTGGCATCTATCTGCATAAAATAAAATGAATTTAAAAAATGTAAGACATACCAGATTCAGGCAAATAATGTATAAACCTTCATGAGACATGCTGTGAATCATTACAGTTTCTCTTCAAAAGTCAGAGTACTTTGACTTGTGGGTTCTATGGGTAATTTTACCATGTCTAGATGGTATGCTACTTATACTTGCTTTTATTTGCTTACACAACTGCACTCTGTATTAAAAATTAATAATAATTCCTAACTGCCAATGCACTGTCGGTCTAACACAGGAAGACAGCTGCTAGATGCAACCCAAGGGAAAGCAAATTAAGCAGGTGGTGTAGGAAGATGAGTGGCCTGCTGGCAGCCATAAAAGTGTCAGTAGTAAGGTTCAAACCTCACTCTACTGGATCTCATAAAGTTATACTTCCTCCAGTTGAAATGCTGCTATAAGCTGCAATACACAGTTTACACTTGCTTTCTAGGTACTTTTTTACCTTTGTAAATGGTATGCTGTCTACGCTAACTTTTATTTGCATATGCCGTGGCACTCTGAATTAAACATAAAAAATAATTTCTAATCACCAGGAAGGTAGCTGCCAGGTACAACCCAAGGGAGGGAAAATTAATTAAAGCAGCAGTACTAGATAAAAAATCAAATATTTTTCAACATTTTGTTCCCTGTGCTTGTTGAGCACTTACTTGATAATCTTTCTTGGTTTCTCTGTGTTATCACACCAGAATTTGCTTATTTTTTCTTTGTTTTTGTTTACATTTTTCCCACTTACCATGTTGAATTGAAACCCTCTGCCAACCACGCATGCACATGACTCCCAGTACTAGACAGGAACAGTAGGAATGTGCAGCACAGGGTCCTATAGAGCTCGGCTGCAAATGAAGTACCAGCCATATTTCCGGTGTATCCACAAAAATAGAAATACATTTGAAATATCGAAAAAACTAAAATATCACTGGAAAAAAATATTTACAGATATCGAACCTGGAACTATGGCTGCATGCTTCCAGCTAAAAAACACATTTTTTTATAATCACTTCCTGATTATCCAGTACTGCTGCTTTAAGTACAGAGAAAAGGAGGATAAGTGACCTGCTAATGGCCATAAAAGTGACAGTAGTGGGATTCAAACCCGAGTCTGCTGGATCTCACAGTTATACTGCCGCCAATTAAAATGTTGATATTAACTGTAATATATGGTTTATACTTTCTTTAATTTATGAAAACCATAGCAATCCAAAAAATATATATATTTTGATTGTAGTAGTAGAATTTGTTTACGGCGCCCTTCCCTGGAGGCTCAGGGCACAAGAACACTGAAACAGAGATAGCAATACACAATAAAATACAATCTTGAATAAATAGTATAAGAATATACCCTATATACTTGTGTACAAGTCAAGTTTTCAGTGCCAAAAAAAGGCACTAAAAAAAGAGGACTTGAATCATACTTGAGGTCGATTTACCTGTGTAGCTTTTTCTACTGTGTAACGGCACATTACTATTACAGTACATTTACTGTACTGGTAGCTACAACAGATTTCACTCTTGCCGGTTTTCCATCCACCCTTCTGATGTCCTGGCACTTAACCTGCTGCCATTTGACAGCCCTTTTATGCTATAAAAACTAAATCATTTTGTGCACCTTTAATTTCTTGCAATGAACCCTGCTGTCTTATTTGCGCAAATTAATGATTGCACTCGCAAGAGTGCAAGACAGTATATGCAATGATGGGTATGTTCATTCAACGTTCAGCATTCAGGGACACAGCAACACTTGACATCAAAGGTACTGCAGTAGAAATTTTTGCAGTAGAATTTTGCACATACAGTAGTTTATCGAGAAGGTATACAGCAGTTTGTACAACACTTGTGTCAGTAAGGTTGGGTTAGGGATGGTTAGGGACGTTGATTGGGGAGGCTGATCAGTGTATCAGCGCCATGTGCTTTCGTTATTTGTGGATCAGTATCTTGGGGCCCTCAATCAAACAGTGCTGTAAATAGAAAATGACAAAATAAATAAATAAATATGAAATATGGACAGAGAACATCTGTGAGTTGTGCTGGTGAGGGTTGATTAGGGAAAGTAGTACTATTAGCACTAGTGTATTGTGCTGGTGAGAGTGGGTTGGGGAGGGTATACTGCAATGTTTTACAGTATCATTGTATATTTTTTGGTGGGAGTGAGTATGTTAAAATGGAGGGAAGAGTTTGTTAAAAAGTAGGACTCCTGGTGGTGTTGAAGTGTACCATTAGCTGTATATTAAGTAAAGGGGGGGGTTCAACCTATATGTGAAATGTATCTAAAAATCGACTAAAATACACAAGGGGGGGGTCGAGGTATATGCGAGGTTGACTTATACAAAAGTATATATGGGTAACTAAATACCCACCCCTTATACAACAAAATAACAGCAACTAACATAAATGCACTGCTTTATATCTCTGATGTTCATGTTGTGTAACAATAATATCACTCCCCTAAGCCTGAGTACACAAGTATGTTTTAAGCCCACTTCCAAAGGCCTACACTGAGGAGACCTCTATAAGGGCTTTTGGGATGGAATTTCAAAGAAATGGTCCTGCAGCCTCAAAGGACTGGTCACCTAAAGTTTTAAACCTAGCCCTGGGAACAGCAAGGAGATCTTCCTCAGTGGAGCAGAGAGGGTGCAGTTAACCCTGGCCCAGATCACGTAGGGTCTTGTTAGCTATTAATCCTACTTTGAAGGAAATACGCCACTTGACCTGCAGCTAGTGCAGTTTACACAGTGCCAAAGAAGTTGGAAGGCTGGTCAACATCCTAGCAGCTGTGTTCTGCACCAGTTGCAGGTGCTGCAATATACCTCCACTGACCCCAAAGTATAGAATGTTGTAGGAGTCTAACCGTGAGATTACGGAAACATGTACCAAAGAGGGCAGGTCCTTGGGGGGTAACAAATCCAGCCAATGTTCCACAGATGGTAACATTCATCCTGGACTACTGCTGACACCTGAGCCTCAAATGTAATCCCTAGTCCAGACTGACACCCAGATTCTTCACCTTCACAGCAGTGACAAGCCTAGAGGTGCCAAGACAAAGCCTCATCTCCATCATAGGCACTGCCACCCTCCTGACTCGGCTCAATCACCAGGATTTCAGTTTTGTCCAGGATGAGTCTCAGCCAGCTCAATGACATCCAGGGGCTTAATGCCATGCTCTCTTTGGACTAGAATAAAGGTTGGATTTAATTATTTTCTAAGTTTACTTGTTTTCTTGTTTACTTTTACTTATTACTGGATTCAAGAACGCATGGGATATAACAATGAAAGGGTCAGTCATTCATTACTCAACAAAAATGAATTATTTGAAAGTATGTAGGGATCTTTCTTGGCTCTGTGCTCTTAATACTAGTTAATATGTTACAGAAGTGTGTTTTTAACAAATTATTAGTTGCTTTTTTGATATACATAGATATATATATATACATAGACAGTGTTGGCAGATAAGGGCCTATGGCCCAACTAGTCTGCCCATTTGAGTTTGTAACTTCAGTTTATGTTTTCCTAGAACTATGTTGCCCCTTACCCCTGACCTCCAGAATTCCTTTATGTCTATCCCATGCATTCTTAAATCCCGTGATTGCTTCAGCCCCCACCATTTCCTCTGGCAAGGTATTCCAGTTGTTCACCACCCGTTCTGTGAAGAAATTCTTCCTCACATTTCCTCTGAATCATCCTCCCTCCAACTTCATCCCATGCCCTCCAGTCCTGGAACATCTTTTTCACTTAAAAATAGTGTTCTTGCACCCTGTTCCTCCCTGTAAGATACTTGTATGTCTCTATCATGTCTCCTTTCTCCCTCCTCTCCTCCAGGGAGTACATATTCAATTCCTTCAACCTGTCCTCATAGGACTTGTGATGCAATCCATGTACCATCTTTGTTGCCCTCCTCTGAACCTTCTCTACCCTGTCTATGTCCTTACATAGGTATGGTCTCCAGAACTGTACACTGTACTCCAGGTGAGGCCTCACTATTGTCTTGTATAGTGGAATCATGACCTCCTTTTTCCTGCTGGTGATGCCCCTGCCTATGCATCCCAGCATCCTATTTGCTTTACCTGCTGCCTTGTCACACTGTTTCCCTACCTTGAGGTCATCAGAGATGACAACCCCAAGATCCCTTTCCTGCTTGGTGCATGCTATATCCTCACCCCCAAACTGATATATTGTGCCAGGATTTTTGTGCCCCATATGCATTATCTTGCACTTCTTTGCATTGAATTTCAACTGCCAAACCCCTGACCATTCTTCAAGTTTCTGCAGGTCCCTTCTCATTCTGTCTACACCCTCTGGTGTGTCTACTGTGTTACAGAGCCTTGTGTCATCAGCGAACAGTGAAATTCTGCCTTCTGGGTCCTGTGCAATGTCACTGATGAAGATGTTGAATGGGACCGGTACCAGCACTGATCCCTGTGGTACCCCACTGGTCACTCTTCACTCTGTGGAGTGACAGCCATTTACCACCACCCTCTGTGTCCTGCCGCCCAGCCAGCTACCTACCCACCACACTACTGTTCTGCCCACACCCATATTCTCTAGTTTGTGTAATAGTCTTCTATGTGGCACAGTGTCAAAGGCCTTGCTGAAGTCCAGATAGGCCATGTACACTGCACTCCCCTTATCTACCTCCCTAGTCATCCTGTTGAAAAATTCAACGAGGTTGGTCTGACATGACCTCCCCTTGGTGAAACCATGCTGCCTTGGATCCTGCAGTCTATTGGCAACTAGATGTTCCACAAATCTCTCCTTCAGTAGTGCTTCCATGATCTTCCCCACTTCCGGGGTGAGACTGACTTGTCTGTAGTTCCCCACTTCCTCTTTGTTCCCACTTTCGTAAAAGGGGACTACATCTGCTGTCCTCCAGTCTTTGGGTATCTCCCTTATTTCCAGTGATTCACTAAACAGGATAGCCAGAGGTTCAGCCACCACCTCTCTGAGTTCTTTAAGGACACTGGGGTGCACCCCATCTGGCCCCATTGCTTTATCAACTCTCATTACTTCCAGTTCCTTCAGGACCCTTTCTCATGTAAAGGGATTTGTGTCCATTTCTGCACCATTCTCACCCCTTGTACTTCCTTCAGACCCATTACCCTCCTCTTCCTCAGTATAGACTGAGCAGAGATACCTGTTCAGTATGTCAGCTGTACTGTTGTCATCCTCCACGTGGCCCCCATCTTCACCCTTCAGTCTCACTGTCCCTTCCTTTGCCTTTCTTTTTTCACTTATGTACCTGTAAAAGGTTTTGTCCCTCTACCCACTGATTTTGCTATGTGATCTTCTGTCTGAGCTTTGGCTTCCCTTACTGATCTCCCTGCCTCCCTTTGCTTCTCCTGGTACTTCTCCGTATCCCCTTCTGCCTGTGTCTTTTTGTATTGCCTGAATGCAGTCTTTTTGGGTTTCACTTTCTTTGCTACCTCTTTGGAAAACCATAATGGCCTCATCTTCCTTTTCCTTTTGCTAACCTGCTTAATGCATAATTCTGTTGCTCTTGTAATCTCAGTTTTAAATACTGCCCACTGTTCCTCAACCCCTGATTCCTGCCCCATTCCCCTTAATGCCTCTTTCAAGTATCACCCCATTTTCCCAAAGTCTGACCCCCTAAAATCTAGGATACATGTTTTTGTGTGGTTTGGTTCTGCTCCTTCTGTGATTTCAAACCACAATGACTGGTGGTCAGTGTTCCCCAGGTGCTTCCCCACTGTTACCCCCATCACACTGTCCCTGTTTGTGAGCACAAGGTCCAGTATTGCCTTCTGCCAAGTTGATTCCATGACCAGTTGCTTGAAGAAGGCACCCTGAAGGGAGTCCAGGATAAATCTGCTCCTAGTTGATGATGCTGCTGCTGGGATGCTCCAGTCCACATCTGAAATATTGAAGTCTCCAACCAGTACTACCTCACCCTTGTCTGCCATCCTTTGGATGGCTAGCATCAGCTCCCTATCTGTTTCTTCCTCCTGGGCTGGTGCTGTACAGACCACACCTATGTGGATGGCTGGCCCCATTTTTCTTTCCAGCTTAACGCACAGTATCTCTCCCACACTTTGTTCCTCCTGGATCTCTGTAGCCCTTATGTCATTTTTCACATACAGTGCCACTCCTCCTCCCTTACTACCTGCCTGGTCTCTTCCGAATATGTTGTAGCCAGGAATGGCAATCTCCCAATCATGGTTATCATTTCACCAGGTTTCTGTGATGGCCACAGTGTCCAGGTCTGACTGCACCATGACAGCCTCCAGATCTTCCATCTTGTTGCTAAGGCTCCTGGCACTGGACACATGGCTTTCCATGATTTGACCTCCTTAGACTGTTTAGCTGTTCTACTCCAGCCCCTTCCCTGGTTGTCCTTTATCCCTGGTTCTCCTTGCTGTCTGCCCTTCTGCTGATTTGTGCCCCTTTTCTGCCTATCCACCTCTTGGGTGCTAATCTCAATCTTTTGCACACTGCTTTGTTGAGATATCCACTCCTCCGGTTCACTGGTTCCACTGTTAGCTGTAGGGGGTGAGCAAGTAGGTACCCACCTTGCTGGGCTGCCACCCCCCTTGGCTAGTTTAAATGCTTGTCAATGTAGCATTTAAACTTATCATTGAATGATTGGATTCCCCTCCACTATGGATGCAGGCTGTCAGGCTTGAACAAACCTCCATCCCTCCAGGTGGGTCCCCAGTCACCAATGAATCCAAACCCTTCCTCACAGCACCAGTTCTTCAACCATGAGTTAAAGTTCCTGGTGCATGGACCCCTATGCTCTCCCATGCCTCTCGCAGGTAGTACTTCTGAGAAGGTGAGAGAAGTAGCTACTTGTTTGAGACCCCTCCCCAATTTCCTAAACTCTTCCTAAACTTCCTTTGGCTCCCCATTTGCCAGGTCATTATTACCTAGGTGGATAATGACATCCAGCTCACCCTCCAGTCTTGCTTTCCCAGTGATCCCCAGGATCTTCCTTCTATCCTTCTGTGCCGTGGCACCTGGTAGACACCTCATCTCCCGGCCCCCCCCTCTCCCTCCTGTGTTCCTAGCTGGATCCCTCTTATGATGGATTCCCCCACCAGGATTCATTTCCTCCTCCTCTGGATTCCACTGCTCTCCCCGCTGAGGTCACCTCCTTGGCTAACCTCCACATCCTAGCCTTCCACTTCTCTGAGTACCTCTATTTGGTTGCCCCCCATTTGCCAGTGTGGCATATGAGTTCTTGAGATATCATATGGATATCTTTCATTTATAAGTTATACTGTTAAAGACTTGGATGTGATTTGTTCATTGCATGTTATGATAACTTAATAGAATATAAGTTGAAGAAAGAAAGCATGGGATAGGCATAAGGGGACCTTAGTAGTAAAGGGGGGGGGGGTAAAACCAGAGATCAAGTAGGGTCTGTGGTGTTACAGTAGGTAGGATAATAGGCAGACTGGGTGGGCCAAGTGGTCCTTATATGCAGTCAGATTTTGTTTCTATGTTTCTATGTTTCTGCTAAGTGCCACTTTTGTTTTATTTGTTTGTTTGCTTGTTTGATGACATCCAGTCCTGGATCTCAGCCAAGCACTGATTTAGCATATCTGCCATGCCACATGTCTTGGGTGCAAAAGACAGATAGAGCTGAGTATCACCTGTATAGCAATGAAACCCAACTTAGAAACACAGAAACAGAGACTTTGACGGCAGATAAGGACCGCTTGGCCCACCTAGTCTGCCCATTTCCCTACCTAAAGGATAAGCTGCAGATCCTTTTTAACCAACAGTCTATTTCTTCCTACCCCCCACAAAAGTTGACTTATGTCTGTCCCATGCATTCTTGAATTCTCCCGCAGTTTTAGACCCCACAACCTCCTCAGGAAGGCTGTTCCATGTGTCCACCACTCTCTCTGTGAAAAAATACTTCCTCACATTGCCCCTGAGCCATCCCCCATCTATCTTCAAATTGTGTCCCCTTCTTCTTGCACATCTCTTTTTCTGAACGATGCTACCCTCTTGGACTCTGTTGATTCCACTGAGGTACTTAGATGTTTCTATCATGTCCCCCCTCTCCCTCCTTTCCTCAAGGGTATACATATTAAGCTCCTTTAGCCTCTCCTTATATGGCTTCTTTTGCAGACCCTGCACCATTTTAGTTGCCCTCTTCTGAACTGCCTCCATCCTGTCTATGTCCTTTCGAAGATGGGGTCTCCAGAACTGAATGCAGTACTCCAGATGGGGTCTCACCAGCTGTCTGTACAGGGGGATAACAACTTCCTGTTTTCTGCTGGTAATGCCTCTCCCTATACATCTCAGTATCCCCCCAGCCGTCCCTACCACCATCTCACATTGCTTGCCAATCTTAAGGTCATCTGATATGATTACCCCCAGGTCCCTTTCCATTTTTGTTATTGTTACTACCTCCCCCCATTGTGTAATCTTCCCCTGGGTTTTTGTTTCCCAGGTGCATTACTTTGCACTTCTTGCATTGAATACAAGCTACCCTTCTTCTGACTGTCTAATGATCCTACCAAGGGGTAGCACATACTACACACTGCAAACAACAAGGTCAAAAGGACTGACTCCTGAGGTACACCACAATATAGGTCTATGGGAAGTGAAGAAAAACTTCCCATCATTACCCTCTGTGTACTGTCCATGAGGTAGGACTCAAACAAGCTGATGACTTTGCCGGTGATTCCTACATACAGTACTCTGTGAGTCAATCCAGTAAAAGGACATGGTCCACTGAATCAAATTCTGAAGAGTGATCATGGTGTACAAGAATTTACCACTCTTTTCTATCCCATGCATTGAGCTGGTCATTATGCGCTTTCACCAGCATGGCCTCAGTGTTGTGCTTTGATGTAAACTCAGACTGGAGAGGCATATAGATGTCAAAGGTCATGAGGTGTGCCTCAGGTTGAAAAGCAGCCACCTTCTCAATAACCTTGCCTAAAAATAGCAGGTTAGTAATTCACCAAGACATCTGGGTAGTGCGATAGATTTTCAAAGAGGGGCTTCACTAGTGCATTTGTCAATGCAGATGGGAAGGGGGCACCAGATGATTTCAATGAACACTGGGGTCTGCTGCCCAACACAGATCCTTAGAAGCCAGGTCAGGACTGGATCTAGTTTACAGTATGTTGGTCAGAACTCCAAAATCATCTTTACGAACTCATCCATTGTCATTGGCAAAATTCTCCCTCAGGACCATTGACTTCTAGTGCATCTCACTGATTCAACACTGGTGGGCTGTAACCACCCACTTTGTGAGATTCTAGCACTGAGAGAGACACCCCATCTGAAGAGAATCAAGCAAGCTACTCACACTTAGTGAATGATGCGGCCTTCATGGGTTCCAGGCAGGCTGGATGGAAAAGCTTGTTTGCCACCCAACAAAGCTGATCTGGTTGTTTTTTCCTTCCTGAAACAATTTCCCTGGATAGGAATTCTGCTCTCCTTTTGGAGTTTGCCCTTTGATATTCATCATAGTGAATATTCAAAGCCAGTTTGTCCTCCCAGACCCCCAATCTCCTCCAACAATGCTCCTGCTCCAGCCTCTGCTATCTTGCTTTCATCTCCCTCAGCTCACCGTCAAACCATGGCAAGCCAAGGTGTGAAACCTATGAGCATAGAGGGACTGGCACTAAGAGGTCAGAGGCTGTACCAACAGCCCTATTACAAGTCACCACTATTTCCTCTGAACACTCAGTGCATGCAGCCACCATTCCACACCTGAGATGTCTAGCTTCACCGTAAGTCCCTCTGGCATCAGCCCTCATAAAGTGTGGTATCACACCATCTCCAGAGGGTGTGGTCTACTGAGAAATGCCCTCAAATTGAACCTAATAGCACAATGATCCTATTAGCTAATCTGATCAGTCATGAGGTTCTCCACCTCTAGCTCCAGGTGGAACACCAAATTGAAGGTGTGACCATGTTGGTGAGTCACAGTAGCAACTGTTTGTGCTAGGCCAGGCATTTCATTTATTGTAGGAAATCTAAAAGTACAAGAGTTTGTTGTTGACCCAGGCATTGAAGTCGCTCAGAATAATCCACCTTGGTGATTCCAGCACCCTGCTGGAGATGAAGCCCAATATTTCCTGTAGAAAATACCACTCATGTCTTGGAGGCCAGTAAACAGGGTGAATCCTGCACCCAGCACCTTGATCCCCATGCACAGCCATGCATTCAGACAACAAGGTGTCCCCACTGGGAGCACCATCAGGTTCAGCTCAGACCGAAAACAGATAGCCACCTCTCCCCCATGTGAGCCTTCCTCAATCAGTGCACCATGGGAAAACTGGAAGGGAAGGCTGCCTACAAAATCAGACCAGCATCATCACCCAACCAGGTTTCCGTGACGCAAGCCAGATTGGCTGAGGAATGAGATATAAAATCCATGATAGCAGTCTTTTTTTCTCATCAGTCTGTCATTACACAGCACCATCTGTAGAGGACTAGTAGCAGCAGACAGCTCATCAGCTACCTGTTTACTCGGTCTGGTGGAATCCCTGGGTATGGGGATTAAACTTTTCTGGACTCTCCCACATCCCCGTTTCACCCCAGGGAGTCTCCTGTCCCTCACCATCCTAATTGCACCCCCTTGTTAATTGGATCCAATTATACAGTTTATACAGGTTCCTGGTTGGTAATTCTCAGTAATTTAATAAAGCCAACACGCTATATCTTTGCCAAATTAGTGGTATTTAATTATAATAGAATTAATAAGATTAGCCAGAAAAATGCTATTGTGCTAGTTTACAAAAAGGAATACATGCTAACATTATTTTTAAACATCAGGTAGTCCACAACTACCTAAATGTTTCTGTTACAATTTAGTTGTAAAACTGCCAAAGGGCAATCCCAATGGGGTGTTTCTAACATGCAATCTAGACAGTTAGTAATATTTGCATCACAGGGCTACAGCATTTCAGAGACACATGTAACCATATGTCTCTGGATCCCCTAAGCAATCTATGGATAGTCTCAGACTGCATCTTGTCCGAGACTGCGTCTTCTCGAAGGGGCGCTGGACATAACCATAGGTCCCATATTTATGTGTAGCAAGCTTAGAAAAAAAATGCAAGGCTGGAATTTCCCCAAAACTACCTCAGCAGTCATAAGACTCGGGTTCGAAAATACGCTGGCAAAAAGATACCTCGGTCAAAAGATACTTTTGACACTTTGCCAGAGACATTTGGTCATTCTTTAATGAAAAAACAAGTAATCAGGGTTTTTTATTTGTCAAAAATAACTCTCTTTAGGATAGAGAAAACAGGCGAGGGGATGTGACTGTTTTATAAATAATTGGCCTACAGATGAAACCAGACAGTGGCCAAATTGGGGAACTTAATCTTCAAGGCCAGTGTGGTTATTAGCAGCTGAATTCTTTTCTTAGCCGTAACCTTTTAAAAAAACTGCTGAATAGGGCAATTCCAAGTCAGATTTTATTTTCTTCAGTTTAACCATTAACCATTTAAAGCCTCCACATACATGCATTGATAAGGTGGTATCATTCATTTGTTTAGCCACTGGCAGCCATTGGCTAGCTAGCCATATTAACTTGTATGCGAGCCTCATTCAGTCATCTATTGGCCATTTGTATTTTCTGCAAGCCTTTTACACCTTGCCATAGTCAACTGTATATATAGAGGTGGCTATCTGCAATCTTATATAACTGAACCTGTATATACCTAGGCCTTGGGCTGAAGGAAGGTTTTGTACAAAATATCTCTGCTGAGCAAAGCAAAGCTAATTTTCTTTAAAACATTTATTTTTAAACACATTTTATGCTCTTCACTTATTTCAAAGTTATTTAAAGGGCCCCAACACCTTTTGAACCTGGGCATCTACACAAACATCAATTTACACAGTGGTATCATTATTTGCATGGTTTTAACAATTACTCTCCAAACACCTCTGCATTTACAAGGCACATCAATCTACATGTTGGTATCATGTAGTCATCTACTTGCCACCTTTACCTTTTACTAGCCCTTTATCAATCTACACTAGCCATTTTACACCTTTCTATCTCCTCAACCTTTTGGTTAGCCAACTACATATTGTTGATAAAAGTTGTGTCACTGGTCACTAAAACCTTGGCCACTGGTCACTAAACTTTGGCCACTGGCCAACTTCAAAACTTTGGTGAAGGGCACCCAAAATAAATAAAATCTACTAATACTACTGATACTAAAGTACAGACAACAAACATGTCAGCCATGTAGTTTTTTTCATGCAAATTAATATACAAATATATGAATATCTCTGAAATACTCATGTTTTAAACAAAACAAGGGACGTAGGCAGAAACCAGAAATCTTATTGAGTGCAGAAAGGTTTTTAACAATACAGTTTATTTATTTATTTTTTGAAGTGTTCATTACATTGCAGTTTAAAGAACTTAGCTGTTTTAATTTTAAACTAAACTGTTATTGCTGTGAATATTATCAATATCTAACTTGTACCTCTAACTTATTAATTGCAAATACTACAAGGAGATAGCCAAAACCTCAGGAGCAAAATTATAACCAGACTTACAGGACAGGGAAAATGACCATAACTGGACTGCTGCTAAAACGGAATGCAAACATGTTTTCGCTGTGGATAATGGTGAAGAAAAATCAGAAGAATTAAGTGAACCATCAAGATCCTAAGCCATAAAAGTACTATCTTAGTTCACAAGACAAACAAAAGTGCAGAAATGTATCCTGACACAGGGATATCCTCTGTAGAAAATCAGCAGGTAGAATTTTTTTTTGTCTTAAGTGGCACAACATAGACTTCTCCTCCTATTCATTTATCCCACAACTTGAAAACAACTCCTAATATGAAGGTTATCTCCAAGTCTCTAGTACAGGAAATTTCTCATATTCAAACACCAATTTCTAATTATCATCAACCTAGAAAAATCTCTCACAGACTTATAATTGAAGAACATGTGAATAGGAAGGTTTCAGATTTAACTCATTCTTTCCAATCAGGTGCTCACCTCTGGTATCATCAGCAATTTTGAGCTTCCTAGAAGAAAGTATTGAGGGCTTTAATTATTAACTCCACACTTTAAATTAGAAACTTGCCCAGTGTACTGTATGTGGAGGACTACAGTAGTGAAAACAGTCTGCATCAGTTCCCAGGTGAACTTTTACCTAAGGTGGATTATGTGCATCCTGGCATACGTGTGAACTCTATGGAGTAAAATTAAGTCAAGATGAATATAAATGTTTGCTCAGCTAGACTAACCAAGTAAGTTACATCTTCTCTGGCTAATCAGCATGCAACAAACACAAGACTGATAAAGCAATCTGGTTTTATAAGAGAAACCATGGATGTTTTTAGACAACAAATGGCACAGATTAATTCTGATTTGAGATCGGTTATGTCGGTTATAAGTAATACACCCAATAACAGTCATAGAAAGGAGATGTCCCAATTTTCTTGCTCCCACCCACCTTCCTGCAGGGCAGACATGGGCCAGACTTGTTGCCAATGCCTGTAAACCTCTCAGAACCTTTAAAGTGGCTTACAAAAAGTTATCTTAAGGGATAAACACATATAATACTAAAAGAATAGAAAAAGAACAAGGTAACAGAATTATGCACTATGGCAGAGGTCACAGTACAAGCAACACTAGTGTATTGTGGAGAGGTTATGATGCACAGAAGTGAACCCACTGTTGCCATTTCCCAGTTATTCCAGAACAAGAGCCTTAACCTGTAGTGGAGGATTTAATCATCCTGGACACATGGGGAGATTCAAAATTCTCAGACATTGAGAAATCAGCAACTGGTATAAGCTGCAACAGTAGTTGAGGCCATTATGAGTGGCTTCAGGTTAACAGTCCCCCAAAAGGGATGCTGAGTCATAACAGTACACTTAAAATTTTTATAAAATGTAAAAACATTGTACAAAAAGAAAATGAGACTGAGCAATCATTATTAGAATGAGAACATTTTTATTGCTTAGAAAAATGGATGTTTCCTTAGTGAGAGATGATATCATGCATTGCAATAGCTTGTTAGAAGATCATGACAGGGACATCTGGTGATGACTGAGTCCAGGTAAGAGTCCTCCTTCTCTGCTCCAGATTTTCAGCATAGCTTTTAAGGACTATAAGCTGCAAAACTATTGATATTAAAATTTAAATCAACTTACTTTATCGGAAGATGCATACTGCAAATGATAGGGGCATTAACTTTTTGAAAAAGGAGATTGAAATGAAAAATGCCCGTATAAAACATACACCACCTCCAACTCCTGGCCATTCCAGCAGGTCAAAGTCCAAGGGAAGAGTACTCTGGCTTCTTTGAATGCAAATGCAAATGCAAATGCTTCTGCTTCTACTTCTACCACTTACTTATTGGAAGACAAGTTTATAATCAAGCTGACCCCCATTACAGGAAGCTATTGCAGCACTTGTGGCAGACTCTAAGATTATTAGAGGTACCATCAAAAGCTTTAATACAAGGCTATCAGATGCCAAAACATGAATTTCCTCAATGGAAGACTGGAAGAATAGACTGGAACCCAAAATCCCCCTTCTTTGATGAAAGCTTTCTAAATTTGAAGACATACTCGAAGACCTAGAGGGTCACTCTCAAAGAAATAACATTGTCATCTATGGTTTACTAGAGGCATCTGAGGGATCTGATCCTATGCATTTCACATAAGTGCTATGCAAAAATATTTCCAGCCCTTCTCTGAATGGAGTTCACTATGTAGTTGAAAGAGTACATAGAGCTTTATGCCAAATACCATTCAAAGGAACCCCCCCCCCAAGACCTTTCATTATTAAATTCTTAAACTACCTGTACACAGTGCATATTTAAAAAAAAAGCTGAAAGTTCCAGCTCCCTAGTTTGGGACAGTAAGAAAACAAGAATTTTGGAAGACCTTCCCCAGGCAGTTCAGCAAAGAAGAGAATTTTCCCCCATCATAAACAAGCTGATAGTTGATTAAATTAAATTTAGAATGCTCTACCATGCCAAACTTGAAATAAATTAGGAAGGTAAAAACATTTCCTTCGATACAGTGGAACAGACAAAAAACAAATTTCTTCACTCTATCCTGACTTGTTCAAATCAGGATGATCGGACTTGAACTCAATAAATATATTAAAAAAGGGGGATGAGTAGGAGACATCATTCCATGTTTGCTGTTGTTGGTTTGATAAGATCCAGTTTTAAATTCACTGTATATGATCTAAGTTACTATGACATTCTGTGGGTTCATTAGTTAAGAGATGGGACATGATGACATTTAATCTTTGGTACTGTCATAATGCTCAGTTCTATTAAAGTTTATGGGTAGTTATACAAGCTTAAGTATTCCAAGATTCCCAGTAGAAATATTCATATGTATAGAGATCTCTATCAGTGTCTCCTGGATGTATTTTGATTTGAATAGAATTTCTTATTTGAGCCTGATTGTTCCCTTTTAGATATAGTTGCAAGAACCTTCCATGTGACACAGCTCTAATCTCTTCCTCAGTCTGTAAGGCTGTGTTCAATTTGTTACTTTGCCGACATGGATAAAACCTTTTCTTTGATACAGTGGTCCAGGCAAGAAACCAATACATTTATTTAGTTTTTATAGCCGGGTTGGTAAACTAGACACAAGAGTGTCTGTTTTCAGACACAATCTGGGAGGTTACAACAATCAAAGGATAACAATACAATACAGCAATATTTATACTATCTCTCAATTTGGTTTACAGGGGCTGATCAGACCACCATTTATTTGGTAACAATAATTAATATTTGAAATACTTAGGAAAAAAATCTATACTCAAAGGCAAAAAGGAATGGTACAACAATAACTGGCTTAAATACAAGAAATGTTTGACACAGACAAAATTAGAGATCAATACAGCTAGAAGAAAGCATGAACTACAGTTAGCACACAAAGTAAAAGATAATTATAACTCCTTCTACAACTACATTAACAGGAAAAAAGGAGGAGTCACCTAATTGGGGGTCACTAAAAGATCAAAATGGAATATTAATTGAAGGCAACACACAGGTGACTGAAGCTTTCAACATATATTTTAGCTCTCTTTACAATCCTAAAACAACTAGTGTGGAACAACACCTGGATAATGATTACCAAGATAATTTGGAGCTGAAGGTGCATGATTTCAGAAATATATTGAGTAGACTGGACCCCAGCAAGTCCGAGGGCCCAGACAGCTTGTACCCTAGGGTTATTAAAGAACTGGCAAATGAGCTGGCAGAACTGGTAACAGCCTTATTTCAGTTTTCATTAAATCCGGGGAAGGTAATTGGGATATGGAGGGAGGCAAACATCGTACTCATACATAAGAAAGGCTCAAGACAGGAGGTGGGGAACTATAGACTGATAAGCCTGACAACTACATTGGGAAAGGTTCTTGAAAGTCTCAAAAAAGAAAGAGCATATTGATGAATGTATGTAGCAGGAGACATTGACCCCTCACAGCATGGATTTAAGAAAGGGTTTTCCTGTCAAACCAACTGGCTGGAATTTTATGCATAGGTGATCAAGACACTAAATGATAAAAACTCAGTGGATGTCATATTCCTGGACTTTTTCAAAAGTATTTGACAAAGTTCCTCATGGCAAATTGATAGACTCCCTAATCTGATACAGGATCCAGGGCAATGTAATAAGATGTGTGGCATCCTGGTTGAGTGATAGAAGACAGAGAGTTTCTGTCAAGGGAACCCACTCAGGTTGGTCCACTCGACTTATCCAGCGAGATGCCCCAAGGTTTGGTACTGGGGATCTGTCTGTTCAACATTTATATTCACGATATGACCACATGAGAAGACATGTGGGGATCAAAATATGCAGATGACACCAGAATAGGATCAGTAGTGAATAATCCA
Organism: Neoceratodus forsteri; assembly: GCA_016271365.2. NCBI lineage: Eukaryota > Metazoa > Chordata > Ceratodontiformes > Ceratodontidae > Neoceratodus > Neoceratodus forsteri. The sequence goes on along the minus strand of CM057452.1, from coordinate 765,721,372 downwards.
CAGGAACACGGAAAAATCCAGGCTGCAGTAAATAAACTGAAAACATGGGCTAAGTCAGACAAACTAGATTTCAATATAGACAAATGCACGGTGATGCATTTTGGTCATGGCAACCAAATGGCCGGGTATGAATTACACAGGCAAACCCTGAGGGTCACACAGGAAATAAGGGACCTTGGAATAAGAGTCTCTAATGACCTTAGCTTTAAACAACACTGTAATCAGATCATCAGTAAGGCTACTGTAATATTGAACTGTGTGAACTGTGTACTTAAACACATAAAGTCTAGAAGGAAAGAGGTATTCTTTCCATTGTGGGGGTCCCTTGTTCAGCAGCACATGGAATATGGGGCCCAGTTTTGGTCTACGGGGTACAAAAATAACATCTTAGCTCTGGAGAGGGTACAATGTAAAGCTGCCAGGAAGACAGCAGAGGTAAAAGGAAAGGATTATGAGGAAAGATTGGCGGTCCTGGGTTTGTATACATTGGATTATAGAAGACTCAGGGGAGACATGTGTATGGTCTACAGAGCACTCCATACTAAAGGACTGTGGAAAAAACTAGGATTTACATTTAGGGCACTAAACTACAATACGAGAGCACACCCATTACAACCGGCCATGGAAAGGTCTTCTACTACTAAAAGAAAGCACTGGTTCAGTGTTAAAGTGGTGCCAATATGGAACCTGCTACTGTACCAATGGAGCTAGTCTCTAGCAAAACCATGAATGAGTTTAAAAGAAAGCTAGACAATTACTTCTGGGTGAGAAATATAAAGTGAAATGGCTAGAAAATCATGTGGCAAGCAAAATGGACTTTGGTCTTCTGTGGTTTGTAATAACCTATGATACCTATGATGATACTTATGATTGAAGTTTATCGGCCTCCTAGCAGATGATATCAAGCTTATTTTAGGGATTCTGTCATACATAAAAATGCTGACTGATAGGCTAAGTGTCTGGATGCACAAAGAGTTAAGCCCTGGATCTATGATGCGTCATCTCTATTTGTTTATCTTTATTTACTGTTTTGGTAAGGTATTTAAGTATAACTTGATTGCCTGTATTACTTCTTAATTCAGTTATAACCTTTATGGTACTAAGCCAGCATACGCTTAGCAGAGTGACCAGAACTGTTATCTGCATGCTTGAGGTTCTTTATTTTATTCTTTTACTGGTCTCGCTTCTCTAATGCTCAATCAATCCCTTTTTTTGAGTGGATATGAAGGAACTCCATTTGTGATACACCCTGATTGTTACTCCCTTTGATTTAGGTAGGATGTTGACCACGGTATTATTTTCCATTTGTTAAAAATGGTAGGAGTAGTGTTGATAGATGAACTCAACAGATGGTGCAAAGATAAAACATATCATTCCTCATTATATTGTGTTTGGTCGTGGCTTGGGGGATGTCTGGGGAATGTATGAAAACTCGGACGTCTATGCTAAACGTGGGCTGAAAGGGTCTTATTTTGAATTTAGGGCTTCATAGGCACACCATGGACTCCTCATAGCCCCTTTGCTGAAAGACATTTATACTAGATGGGAACGGAGCAAAATATAGCTACTTGCTTGCTTGGAGGATGTTTATTATAACTTTTTTGTCAGGGAGGTTCTTTTTGGACCTTTAGTTAAATTTTACTTATGTGAGATATTGGAGGGTTATGGAAGGGGTCCTGCTCAGTAGCATCTTGCCTATTTTAGTTGAAAATAAGTGAAATTAAGTGACCCTCTTATCGCACAAGGCTCTCTCAGAAAAAAGAAGAGCACTTTGCCATGTTAGGATTTTGGATTAAAATAAAGTAAATGTAAAATAACAATAACAACAAATCATGTAACCTTACTTTAGAGGCAGTTCTCAGTTATATTACTCTGTATTAGACTACATGAGGGAGTTCTACTCTTATCCTTACTGTTCAACAAATAGGAAAACTGTTGCTTATGTTTCTTAGAAGATTCTTAAACTTTGGTAATATCTCGAGTTCCACATAGAAGGGATTTATAGGAACTTAATTTTGACTAAAATTAAACATTTTGAGATTCTTTAGAAAGGATAAATATGTGGCATGTAGCAGGGGATTGGATTAAGGAATCTACCCTCATGGGCTCATTTGAGATATGTTACTGAACCTCTTACACATTGCCTTGAGATTAATATTCCTCTTCATTCAGATTTTATAATTGAAATGAGTTTCATGTTTCTGTGAAAGAAAATGACTGTAGTTAAAAGTACCCACTTTATTCATAGTGTCTCCTTCATACCTAGCAGAGGTGTGGGACAACTATTAATATAAGTCACATCACATCTAATCCTTTGAACTATTGTTTTTAAAAAGTAGTATTTGCAGCTCATTTGTATTAAGCTGAACACAGATTCACAGGGTTAATCAGACTGATTCATCACAGTTTTAGTTGAAGCTAGGAGTTCAGTCTATGGGATAGTGATGCTGTGGCTTAAGAAAGTTTATTGGGCAATAAGGGGGTTTTGTAGGGGTGGGACAATGAGGTGAGCAAGAATAGCAAACTTTAGGGATTTCATGGGGGGAGGAGAGTTAGGTTAAGAGATCTCATCCAACTTGTCACCTTGGTGAGTTTAACCATTTTGCTGCATATTGTTTTGTGAAGTATGCACAATTAAAATTATTGAGAATGAATAATGTACCCATTAAATGTGATTCTTGGAATGTTAAGGGAGTGTGCTCCAAAATAAAAAAGATGTAGATTTTATATTATCTTAATTCCATAGGTTATAATATCATTTTTTTTGCAAGAAACTCATCTGTTAACATTGGAATCTGAGCTTCTTAACTTTAAGTTTCTAAGTTTTAAAATAGCATATGGAGCTGGGGCACACACTTCTGAAAGGGGAGTGACCATCCTATTAGATAAAACCCTAGATTTCCAAGTTCAGAGACTATTCTAGACCCTAAAGAGAGATATGCTTTAGTCACAGATCAACTCAGTCAGGCTCAATTTATGGTCCCAACACAAATGCTGCACTATTTTTAATGCAATTAATAGTAAATAGTTCTCCCTTCTTACCCCATAATGTAATCTGTAGAGTTGATTGGAATATCCCACTTAATACTGTTTTGGATAACTCCACATTTTCAAATTATTCATTACAAGTAGAAAACAAGTCGCTTATTGATCTTTTTTATGTTTGTGACCTGGTGGGTCCATGGAGATCATTACTTCTTAATACTAGAAAATATTCTCTTTATTTCCCAGTACATAAATTGTATTCCAGGATTAATTATTTTCTTATTACTAAATATATGTTACCTTTAATCGCTGAAATACAAATGTTGCCTAGAACCCTATCAGACCATTCCTTGGCTTGCCTACATATCATTCTAATTTCTCCTAGTGCTTCACAATCTATTTAGAGATTAAATAATTGCTTACTGAGACAGGAATAAATTGTGGATTATATACACAACTCAACTAATAACTTTTGGGACATTAATCTATCCTCCTCTGATAAAATAGATCTTTTATGAGCAACTTGAAAATGCTTTATAAGAGGTGAATTCATTAGATTTGTGGCAATGCAAACATGTCAAAAACTTGAGAAAATAGATAAGTTGATGTCCAGGATATACTATTGGGAAAGTCTTAATCAAATCCCCCTCTCTAACAGAGAAAATCAGGAACTCAAATCACTTAAAGATTAATTTGTTTCACTTACAATGAAAAAAGCTGAATTTCTTATGATTAAAACTAAGGTAAAATATATAGATTTGGGTGCGAAACCAAGTAAACTACTTGCAAACAAATTAAAACATCTAGAACAATCTAAATATATAGAAACCTTCATTTCAAAACATAATAACCAGGTAATAACAGATCCACAAGAAAATCAAACTGAATTTTTAAACCTTTGCAAACAGCTATATGGTCCTATTCAAAACCCTCCTCCAATAAGAGATCTGAATAACTATCTAAGTAAGTTTACCTGCCCCCAAATTAATAAAATTCAAGCCAAAACTTTAACCATTCCAATTACAGAACAAGAAATACAGTAAGTAATGCTATAGATAATTTTAAATCAAACAAATCTCCAGGACCTGATGGCCTTACAGCTAATTTTCACAAAACCTTTAAAAATACCCTAATTCCTATTTTGAAAAGTGTATTTCTTTATATTCTGATAAAAGGCATTTCTGAAGTATCTCTTTTAGAGGCACTTATTATTTTATTACCTAAACCAAACAAACCTAAACATGAAGTAAGCAGTTATCATCCCAGTTCCCTTATAAATTATGATATAAAAATGTTATCACACATCTTGGCCCAAAGAATCAAGAATATTTGGCACCCCTTAATTTGTAAGCACCAAGTAGGCTTTGTATCTCACAGACTTGCCTCAGACTATCTTAGGATGCTGTCTCATATTTTTTCCACATCCAAGGACTCCAGATTCCAAGCAGCTCTGGTTTCCTTGAATGTGGAAAAAGCTTTTGATAGGGTAGATCATATTTTTTACATGTAGTATTATACAAATTTGGTTTCCCTCTTGCATTCATTGACTAGATTAAAGTGCTATATTCCCATCCCACAGCTAGAATTGTCTGTAATAGAATACTCTCGTCTCCCTTTAGGTTGTTTTGTGGCACTAGACAAGGCTATTGGTTATCCCTCATTTTATTTAACTTTTATTTAAAATCACTATTGTATGTTTTAAATACAAACATCTCCATTACATCTATTCACACAGGTGATAGACAATTCAAAATATCAGCTTTTGCTGATGATATTCTTTTACACATAACTAATCCAAACAAATCAATTAAATAGTCCTTGCAGACCTTTCAAGAAGTCAACTTATTTTCCAATTATAAACTAAACAAGGAAAAAACTGAGGTGATACCTCTTAATAACTTTCCAATTAAAAATTATGTTATAAATCTAGGTCTCCCATGGACTTAGTCAGGTTTAAAGTTTCTTGGCATTTACTTATCTTCTGATCTTGCACAGATTATTAAGCTTAACATAAATGATGTGATTGTCAAGATAAATCAAGATTTAAACAGATGGCAATCACTTCCTATTCCATTTTGGGGTAGGGTTAATATACAGTAATTAAAAAAGAATATATTTTCTAGATTGTTTTATCCACTTAAAGTGTTAAATAGTTTTAACCATATTCATTCCCATATAAAAAAGTTTATATGGAAACATGACATTTGACAGCAGATAAGGACCTCTTGGCCCACCTAGTCTACCCATTCTCCTACCTGATGGATAAGCTGCAGATGCTAGTTAATCAATAGATTACTTCCTCCTACCCCCACCACAAGAATTGCCTTATGCCTGTCCCATGCATTCTTGAATTCTTCCACTGTTCCTGACTCCACAACCTCCTCAGGAAGGCTGTTCCATGCATCCACAACCCTCTCTGTGAAAAAAATACTTTCTAACATTACCTCTGTGCCATCCCCCTATATCTTCAATTGTGCCGCCTTGTTTTTGCACATCTCATAGAAACATATGGAAAGGAAAAAAAAAAACTAGAATAGCTTTGAGCAAATTTTTGCTTCACAAATCACAGGGTGGAGTTAAATTCCAAAACTTCACATTATATTATTTGGCTTCCCATCTAGACAAATATATCAACTGGGTCCAAAAACCTTCATATTCTGAGTTATATATCCCTACCTGGCTGGAATTAGATCTTTCAATTTTGAAAAAGTATAAAATATTACCTGAGACTATCCTTTAGTCTAAGTTGAAAAGTATTCCCAAAATATTAAACAATTCAGTAATAGGCACCTCTTTAAGAATTCATAATCAACTATGTAAATTTCTGTGTTTAAATCTATACTATAACACTAACCAACCTATCTTGTATAATCCTAACTTTACCGTAAATGGTAATTTCTTTCTTTCAAATGGCAATTACTTTATTTCATCTTGGTTGCCTTGTGGCCACAATCCTACAGTGGCCTCTTTTTTGACTCAGGGTCAAATGCTCCCATTTCACACAATTTTAGCAAACCTTGGGCTGAGTAATAAATATATCTGTAATTTACTGCTCCTACAAATAGCCCTAAAGTTATATCTTGGTCCTCCTCTATGGGGAACAAATCTTTTAGATGTCCTCACCCAACTTAAAATGGAATTGGGATTGGGACCCAGCTGTTGGATCCATTGAGGAATTATGGTTAAGAATCTAAAATAAAATATTAGAGCTCGAGGAGACATATGTACCGTACAAAACCATTTGTAACAGGAAGGGTAAAGTTCCCCCATAGTATACACGTAAGGTTAAAAAGTAGTTAAGAATAAAAAGAGTATATAGGGCTATGAAGAAGGACAACAGTGACTATAATAAATATATTTACAGGAGAGAGCTCCAAAAAGTAAGAATATTATCAAACAAGCAAAAAGAAATTTGTAATTTAGACTGGTACAAACTAATGTCATTGGTAAGGCTTTTTTGCCTATATAAGTAATAAAGCAGCTGATAGATTAATTGGACTCATTAAACTGGAGGAGAATGTTCTAACTGACACCAATATTATAACAAATGCCTTCAACCAATATATTTGATCAGTATATACTGATAAACCAGATCATCTGTCATCCATATCCCTGCATCAGAGTTGCATGGAGCCCATTACTAAAAGTGAAATCTTAATTAAATTACCAAATATTGATCCATCTAAGTCAGCTGAGCTGGATAACTTGCACCTAAGAATGCTTAAAGAAATCAGTCATTGGCTGGTGAACCAACTTTATAAGTTGTTTAACTTATCTTCGGAGCACTGGTGATATCCCAAGTGACTGAAGATCTGCATTTGTGGTGCCTTTTTTAAGATGGGTGAGAGATCTGTATTAGGCAACCATGGGCCTAGAAGTTTAATATCCATCTTGGGAAAAATCATGAAAACATTCATAAAAGATAGACTTGACAAATATATGTCAATCAAGCAACTAATAGATGACACACAGCATGGGTTTAAGAGAGGCAAGTCATTTCTGATGAATACCCTGGTAACCAATGAAAACAATTAGTAAAGCCCTTGATAAAAATATACCAGTGGATGTTATACATCTGGACTGTAAGAAGGCCTTTGATAGATAGAGTACCTCATGTCACATTAATAAATAAAATAATATCTTTGGGGATAGATCATGGTATCATAAGATGGGTGAACAACTGGTTATTAAATAGGACTCAAAAGGTTAGACTAAGAGGCCTCATGTCGAGTGATGAGCCTGTTACTAGCGGAGACCCTCAGGGTTCCATTTTGGGGCCATCAATTTTTGCATTTTTTTATATCAGTCATGAATAGAGTTATAAATAAATACATTTTGAAATTTGCAGATGACACCAAAGTTTGCTCTGAAATATTTATTTATTTTTTCACTTTTGGTAACTGGGTAAGCAGACTAGACAGCTGGTGCCTATTTTCAGGTGCGACCCAGGAGAGTTACAAGGTATACATGAGTGAAATACATAGTTACAAGGCATACATGAGAGAAATACACAGTCACAGTACAAACCTGGAGCGGCATGCTCCAACACAGGAGTGAGACAACAAGGGTTATTAAAGCAGTAGTACATAGTATAGGATTAAGCATATATGCAACATCATAGGGTACATACAGGCCTAGGGGCAGCAAAGGTATAGGATCCCCCCAGGTTGATAATAGACAATACATAGCATAACCTCAGGTAAGGTGCCTCACCAAGGTGGCAGGGCAGAAAGAGCCTAGCTGGGGTACCATTGAGGAAGGGAGGGCTGTCAGACTGGGTGCTAGGTGGCACACAGGCAGGGCACAGCAGGTTTCAGGAAGTTCCAGAGGGAGGTTTTGAAGGTGGAATGAGAGGGGGATGCACAAACTTGTAAGGGAAGGGAGTTCCACAGTTTGGGGGCATGGGTGGTAAATGCACGATCACCTGAGAGGGTACGGGTCTTGGGGACCAGGCAGGTCTGGGACACACAAGACCTGAGGTGGTAGACGGGGGAGGCATATTTAAGGGGGAGGGCAAGAGAGGCAGGAGTGGCCATAAGAATTATGTTGTCAATGAAGTTTCCCATGATATAGGTCCGATGTTTTTCAGGGGGAAGCCATTCCAGTTACGAGTAGAGTGTACATCGATGTGTGAGACGGGGGCCGAGAGGGCAAAGCAGCAGATATTGTTGTACGTGGTGTCCTACTTAGCGAAGCTTGAGGACGGGATGGCGGCAAAGGCAACAAGACCATATGAAAGGGTGGGAAGTAATATCCCCTTGGCTATAGCCAACCGGGCGGTGGGGGTAAGGCAGTCTTTTGCCCCATAAGCTAGGCCGAGTTTGCCATTAGTAGCATTACAAATGTTTCTGACATGTCCGGAGAGGTCAAGGAGAGGGTCGAGGGTGACCCCCAGATACTTTGCTGAGTTGACTGTTGGCAAGAGGGAGTTGCTGGACCCATGGATTTCGAGGGGCATAGTGCAAGCAGAGATTTTGGCCGCTGTGCCAAATAGCATGGCCTGGGTTTTCTTCAAGTTGACTGTGAGTTTATGACCATCAAGCCATGCTCTGATACACGAGAAGTCTGAGTTGAGCTGGTTATTGATGCTGGCGGCATCAAGGGCGCCGGCTAAGATGACCAGGTCATCAGCATACAGGGTTAGGTGCCCTTTTGTGGCAACCGAGGGTAACTCATTGATGAACATGGAGAACAGGATAGGTCCAAGGACAGATCCTTGTGGTACCCCACTGTTCACGGGTAAGAGGGGTGAGAGGGTCCGATTGAAACAGGTGAGTTTCTGCCTGCCCCCGAGGTAGTTCGAGAACCAGTCGAGGGCACGGAAGGAGAAGCCAAGGGTCTGAAGTGTGGAGAGGAGGAGGGGATGGTCCACCCGGTCAAAGGCTTTGGATAGATCAACAAATATAGCCCCCATCAGCTTGCCCTGATCTATTGCAGTCCTGATCCTAGTGGTGACCTCAGCAAGTGCCGTTGAGGTGCTGTGGCATTTAAGGAAGCCATGTTGAGATGAGGAGAGGACACCATACCCCTGTAGGTAGTCAGGTATTTGTGATGCAATGGCTTTTTCCAACAGCTTGCAGGCAGCCGATAGAATTACGATAGGGCGATAATTGTTTATATCCTTAGGGTCACCACTTTTCAAGATGGGGACAACCCTGGCAACTTTCCATATGTCAGGGATGACCCCTGAGATAAGCGATGCATTGAATATGTGGGCAAGGGGACGGGGATGAAGGGGGCACCCATGCTGAGTAGTCTAGGTTCCAAGCTCTCCTGACCCACTCCTGTGTGGTGAGAAAGACCAGCAAGGAGAGTCTGAGTCCCACCCACAGTGATCTTTTTGAGGTAGAAAGGCAGACGAGGGGGTTGGGATCCGTAAAAGTGAGCTGGGGCAGAGGACTGTGAGGGGGTGGCAGCCGGCAGGTCAGTGAAGTTGCATTTAAATGAGGATGCAATAGTATGGGGGTTATTGCAGTTGGCCTTACCAATGTTCATGTCGGTGAACCACCGACCAGATTTTTTACTTTCTTCCAGAAACATCGTGGGTCGTTTGCAGTGACAACCAGTGCTGCACTACAGTACTCACTTTTCACGGCTTGTATGGCCTGTTTGCAGGAGTTCCTTAGCTGTCGGTACTCCTGGAGGTCTTTCTGGTTGCGGGATGCCCTGTATTTAGCCCAGGAGTTGTCTTGCTGCTTCATAAGTGAGAGGAGCTCACTGTGAAGCCATTTTGTGACTGAGCCTCTGACCCTCATCTTAGATAGGGGAGCATGCCTATTTTGAAGCGGGGCAAATGCCGCAATGAACAGGTCAAGGGCTTCAACGGGGTCTTGCGTCGCCATGATGTGGGACCAGTCAGCTCGCTGTAGGTCTTCCAGGTAGTTTGGGACTATAAGTTTCGAGTAGTCCCTCATTTGTATCACTCTGCAGGTAACTTTGGCCAGGTTCAAGACCCAAATGCAGTAGATCTGAGAGTGGTGAGAGATAGAGTCAGGAAGGAGCCCCGAGTTGATGATTTTGACAGGTTGGTTGCTCAGGACCCAGTCAATGAGCATCCCCTTGTCACCACGATAGGAGAGCCTGGTGGGTTCCATGATAACCTGACTGTGGGAGGGGCCTGAGAGCATTGGCTCAAACAATTTGGCGCTGGGCCCCAGCCAATTAAGGTTTAGGTCACCAAGGATGAGGAGCTCGCTTGAGCCCACTTTATCCCGGAGTGGCTCTATGAGCGTCGTGAGTCTGGGTAGACCCCCCTTGGGAGGATTGTATGCACACACTAAGTGCACCTTCTAATGTCTCTAAAATTGTTTCTGTACAACAAGATTTAATTAGGCTTCAGGAATGGGCATGTACTAATGGTATGGAGTTCAGTTTGGAAAAATGTGCGATCCTACACTTTGGGCAAGACAATCCATGCCTTAGTTATGTATTAAACAACACTAAACTAAGAACTGCAAATAAGGAAAATGACCTGGGGATTATAATCAATGATGATATCTCTTTCAGTAACCATTGTACCGAAGTGGTCAATAATGCAAATAGGCTCATTGGCTGTATAAGGAGAACATTTGCATTTAGACATAGGGCTTGTATACTTCCTCTATACAGAATGCTTGTTAGATCACTCTTGGATTATTGTAGTCCTCTGCAGAGTCCGTTTTTAAAAAGAGTCATAAATTAGGGGACATCCAAAGGCGAATAAAAAAATGAATACATGGTTTGGAAACTGAGCATTATGAAACAAGGCTATCCATACTGAAACTATACACCTTAGAATAAAGACATACAAGGGGTGTTATTTTATTTATGTATAAAATTAGTAGGGATATGGATCTAATGAAAACTCTCAATCTTCTTCTAGTGGCAAGAAACTAAACCCTCAGAGCCATAAACATCAGGTTAGACTTACCTTTCCAAATAAGAGCCTGAGATGTACATTTCTTACCCAAAGGATAATCTATATTTGGAATGCACTACCAGTAGAGGTAGTGGAAGCCCCATCTTCTGAAACTTTTAAAATTAGGTTAGATGTTTATCTACTAAATTATAACTAGGTGACTTAATTCCCTAATTTTTAGGGAGAGGGACCTTATGGGCAAATACCTTCTATCCATCTAATCTTCCTAATATAGTTTCTAATATATTAAATTGTGTCCTGTGGCCAATACTTACTCAGCCCTATTAAAGATTAAATTCTCTGAGAACCCAATTCAGGTAATTTATTGGCAAATTGAAAACATTCAGAGTCAATTAAACTGGTTCAAAATGGGGTCAAACATATACAAATATATCCCACTGGATAACCTTAGACTAATTCAGTTTAAAGTGTTACATAATGCCTACATGTCTCCCTCAAAGCTATATTTATTTGGGTCTACAGATTCTGACAAATGCAAGATGCAACCTATGGGCTGGCTCTGTATCCCATATTCTATGGCTGTGCTCAATGTTGCAAACGTTATGGAAAGAAATTAGGGATACAGTATTGAATAAATTGGATTTATAATTCTATTTTGATATTGATAATTTCATTCTAGGTAATTTTAATACTCTCACTGCACATTCTGACAAAGCCATCTTGGCCCTAATAGGGGCTTCGACTAAACAATTATTTTTAAAATACTGGGTTGATAAAGATATCCCCTCTTTCAAGGAATGGGTAGCCAACCTTCAAAGCAATTTAAGACTCCTAAGCTTAATTAGATATTTCTATAATGAGCACATCATTTTCTTACATACTGTACTCGGGTTAAGCTGCAAGATTTAATTTTTATGCTTTAACTGACATTCCTTTGACACATACTATCATTGGTAGCACACTTCCTCATTAAGTAAGTTTACTTTTCTGGATGTAATTTTGGATTTCTGAGTTTTAGCCTCTCATTGGTTAAAAATAGCTGATTATATAAGTTTAGTCTTAATATTTTTACAATATATATGTGTGAGATAACTCTTTGCCATTATCAGTTGTTCAGGTACTACTTGACAAATATCTATACAACCGTTCTACCCACCATGGATGGATCTATTCATATTTTCCTGCCTATTCAGATCTCAGGGTGGAAGGGGTGCGGAGGAGGGGGATAGGGTATATTATATTTCTGTATGGTCTGACTATGTTTTTATGATTATGTGTTATTTACTAGTCTGTCTGTTAATTGACTTGGTTTGTTTTCTGAGTTGTATGCTCTTATAAAATCAATAAACATAAAAAAGTAAAAAAAAAGAAGTAAAAAAAAAGATCAGGAAAAAGGTACAGTGAATCACATCTTGCAAATGGCAATGGTATGCAGGATTTACAAGGGAAGATTCAGTGTTTCTGTAAAGCAGGGTGTCTTCTGTTTTTTTCTTCTTTGCCTCTAATGGAGGAAATCAATTTAACCATAAGCCAGCAGTCAATGCTGTTTACATCCCAGAGCCAGTTAAGACAAGGTTTAAAAAATGTGCAGATTATGATAATGAAACTTAAACAGATGAGACAGAGACTGAATATTATGTAACATTGTCATAGTCAATATAACTAAATCCAGGTATGAGATAAAGCAGTCAATTCTGAGACAAATAATTCCCCTTTTTTTTAAACAATTTCTCAAAAACATATCTTGGCACAAAATAGAATTGTAGCTGCTAAGAGGGTTAGTTCAGAGTCACTGGAAGGGCATGTAGATTTTTTCTAATGAACTTTATTTATTAGCAGACTTAAATGTTTAATTGCATAACATGTACAAGCGAAGGTACCGATCAGGAAAATATAAAGTGATCTATAGGACAGGCATTCCATTGGATATTTGGCACATTACATTTGACTCATTTGAACATTACCAGGCTTACAACAATATGAACAGGACCTACTACAAGGTTTTCTCCTCTCTCTGGAGCCCTCTGCAGTTTGTTCAGCTGTAACTCATTCAGTGAGTAGGAAACAAAGTTTTCTTCTAGAATCTTTTCAGGGGCAGCCTAGATTGCTTCAAATTTCTGAACCTTATTAAAAGAAGTGTATTGGGTTCTTTCCAGCTTCATACATTCTAACAATGAATTGACCCCCTGTGCTACTGTTGGAGCCCCATGTTGAAACCAACCCTGGGCTATTACATTTTGTACTACAGTCATCTTAACTTTCACAGTGGTTGTGTGAAGGTGGTGTCTCTTTGGTTCCTTTTGTGTAGCCCCTCTGGGGTTAGGACAGGTGGAAGGTCAAAAGCCCTGGACAATAGGGAGGTAATTTTTCTTGAGAAGGACTGAATATAAGGACAGGCCCATTTTATTTGGAGGAAGGTGCCTGTTATGGTTTTGCACTTGGGGCACTCACTAGACCTGTTTGGGTCTATTTTATGTGCTAAGTAGGGGGCATACTAGCTTCTATGGAGGACATTAAAACTAACCTGCCTTATGTGGTTATTAACTGAGCAGAGCCCTGGTTCCTTCATTATCTGGACCCACTCATCCTCCATTCAGGGAGGTTCACAGCTGGCTTCAGATATCTGTGGGACCTGGGCAATGAACCTCTACTGGGCCCCTTTTGACTTGGTACCAGGTGAATACAGCACTGACAAAACAGTGTATGGATTACCACGCTGCAGAAAGCGCTAAAGGTAATAGAACAACAGTGATTTTAAAGCGATCAGGAATAACCACTTCCGCTGTGGCTGTACGGTCAAATGGGGGAGTGTCAAGGAGGCTGCCAGTGCAGCACCTGGTTGAGACTCTCCTGTGGTGGAGTGGCTAGAGCACCAGCACCTAGCAGTGTAGGGAACCTGAGGTCATGGTTCAATTCCCCCAGGTCCAGTAGTTTTTTTTGCCTTTTTTTCTTTAAAAAAAGGAATTGTTTTGCCTGCAGTGTTTCATCCCATCCCCAAAGTTCACACCCCCTTGGAGTTAGTTATATTAATTCTGGGGGGTGAGGGGGGTGCAGTGGGTGGAGCCCCCAAAAAGAAAAAGTCCTTTGTAATCAATAGGGTGTGCGCGGTCGTTGTATTGTCAGTGTTTTCACTGACATTATTTCGGCTTGCATGGTTTTATCTGTGACATTATTTGCCGTACGGTTTGCTTTGCAACATTATTGCTCTGTGCTCTCACTTTGTCCCCTCAACCAAAAACATGTTTTTTTTTACATTTTTATAGTTTTTATCTGAAAGCTCAAACAAAATAACAAATATAATGAGTGAAATAAAAAATCAGTTAGATACTGTGATTTAATAAGCGTATATATTTTCAGCAACATTATTCTATTTCTTTGTTGTTTAAAAAGAGTGCAAGAGGGAGAAAGTGAGAGAAGGAGAGAGAGAAAGGGAGTGGTACTGGCCAGGAGAAAATGGGAGTGCAGGCAGCCAGGGGTAAACGTTGGGGTTCCAACTGAAAAGGACTTTGTTTATGAGTAGAAGCTGCAGCAGCAGCACTCCCCACAGTGCAGGATCCCCAGCCCCAGCAAGGTGAGGAGGAGGTAATGGCATCACCACCACTATCAGTGCCCCCACTCATAACTGTACAACCACCAACACCACCCCCAGCACCTGCACAGCAGGAGGAGGAGGATAAGCAGCAGCAGCATCAAGCAGGAACATTAAGGTCCTCACCTTCTTAGCAGCAGACAAAGTCCTTTGCATGGGACTTTTTTGAGATTGACCTCCCGACAACAGTGTGGTGAAGGGCTGACTGTGCCACACTGTTGTTCGGCGGGGGGAAAACTGGCACATATCTCAGCACAGGTGGGCAGCACACCCACTTGCAGGGTAGGCAACCAAAAGAGTGCGTGTTCCATTTAAGGGAGAAAGGTGGAAAGGGTAAAAAGGCTAAACAGAAGCTATGTGGTGGAGAGAGGAAGGAGGGGTGCATAGTGGAAAGGCGTGCTGCCACTAAACAGACCAGCAGTCGTACGGGGTGATGCAGCAGGGACACCACACAACCAATCTTCTGGTGATCATCCTGTCACATCTACCGAACAGGAAGTGGTGGAGCTCCACAAGGAGGTGAGGGATCTCTCCCATCAGGTTGCAGAGCTGAAGAAAATGGTGGAAGTGCTCTGCAACCAGCAGCAGGGGAGCAATGAGTGATGGCTGGTTTGGCACCCTTTGTCACCTTGCCAGAACCCTCCATAGCCCCATTTCCTATTATGTTCTTACAGTCATACTGTATATTGTTACTTCTGTTCAGTCACTGTTTCTTTTCTATCAGCTTTGTTTCTACCTTCCAAAAAATAAACACAAAAAAAAAATCACAAAAAAGAAAAAACAGCAGGAGGACCCTGACTGGGCATTCCTGTCCAGAACAGATCTCTCTGGGGATATGGCACTGAGCTAGATGCTACCCTCTCTCCTCCTGCCCAACTGTCACTTTTGAAGGAGGAGACCCCTGACTAGGCACTCACACCCAGAATGGATCTCTTCCCCAGGGATGCAGCAGTGAGCTAGCCACCATCTGCTCTTCTCCTCCTGCCTGCCTGCTATTGTTGAAGCAGGAGGCCCCTGACCAGGAACTCCAATCCAGAACAGATCTTCTCTCCAGGGATGAGGCACTGAGCTAGCTGCCATCTTCTCTCTTCTTGTCCCCCTGACACTCTTGATGAAGGTTCCTAACCAGGTGCTCCCATCCAAAATGGATCTCCTCTCCAGGGATGTGGCACTGAGATAGCCACCATCCACTTTCCTCCTGCTCGCCTGCCACTGTTGAAGGTATGCCCTAGGAGAGGCTTTGGGTCCACTGCAACTCTGGTGCCTCCTTTGGACCTCTGATTAGCCTCTTCTACTTTGCTTCAACTCCTCATTAGCTGGCTCCTGAAACCTGCGATTAGACCTAAGCTCGAACACTACTCTGTTGCTCTATCCTAGTTCATTCTGCTTCTCTGTCCTAGTTGAATTTTGATCTGTACTTTCTTCTGCATTTATACTGGCTTTTATAAATTAATTTTAACTGTTTTACAGCAACACTTCAGAATTGCCTTCATAGTGCTTATGTTTATAGCCTTTTAGTGCCATTTATAGTGCTTAAATGTTACTGATTTTAATTGCCCTGCATTTCTGACCAATTCTCTTCCTCTCTCCAGCTCTTACTTTCTGTCACTTTTTGTCCCCTCCCCGGACTTGGATTCTGGACCCTCCTACTGATTTACTTAATCTCCTACACCTCTTTCTCCTGCTGTTTTCCCCATCTCTTGTCTCTGTCTGCTCACCACCCACTGATTGCCCTTTTATCTGTAACATATTTCTCCCATTCTCTCTTTCCAGCAGAAGGGCCTCTAACCAGGCACTCCCATCCAGAACAGATCACCTCTCTGGTAATATGGCATTGAGCTAGCCTCCATCCGCTATCATCCTGCCTGCCAGCCACTGTTGAAGGTATGCCCTAGGAGTGGCTTTGGCTCTGCTGCAACTCTGGTGCCTCCCTCAGCCCTCTGATTGGCCTCTTTTACTTTGATTCAGCTCCTCATTGGCTGGCACCTGAAACGTGAGATTAGACCTCAGCTCAAACACCATTCTATTGCTCTATCCTAGTATATTATGTTGCTCTGTCCTAGTTGAATTTCCTCCTACCCTCCCACCCCTGCCCCTGACACTCTTTAAATGGTCCTCTTCCTTAGATGGCTCCATCCCACCCCTATATCTCTTATATATTGGTGATCAAACAGGCATCCTGCCTCTCTTAAAAGGTCTGTATCCGATAAGCACCTTTTAAGCTAAACTTTGTCTCCTGTCTCCTCCACTGCTCTTTATCCTTAATTTCATTCACTTTTCTCATCTTTCTACTTCCCCAAGCACCCATGCCTTGTTTTATCCTTCTTTGACTTTGCCATGACACTCACCTTAAGATTCGTACACCCCTTATTTTTCAGTACTGGAATCTCTCTTCTTTAAGATGAAGCCTCTCAAAATGTCATTCCTGACAGCTGTTTTTCTTAAACTTTTTATTACTTCAGGCTTCCCATGAAATAGCTATGAACTCTCCTCTCTATGCCCTTACCTCCTCCCCTCCTACCCCCAGTTCTGCAATGCACTCCCATAACCCTCTTCTCCCTTCCCTTGCACTACAGACCCACCCTATACACGCCATTTCGGTACCCTTTCACTCCATTTCCTTCTCCCACCTCCACTACACAATGCCAGTTGCCATAACTTTTACCTCCACCCTTCCCCCTGGTCCTGGCCCCCACAAACTCTGCCTCATTCAAGAATTTTCCCCTTCCTACAACAATTTACTTGCAATAACATAACACTGTGCAAAGTTCAGATCTTGAAAGCTCTATGCCTTGCATCTAACAGACACAGGAAGCTTCTTCTTCTTTTGCAACTCATCTCTGGCTCTATCTACCCTAACCCTGGACAGCCCCCTGCTGCCAATAATAACCGTACTTCTCCCACAAAACTCTCCAAACAGCTCAAAATTGTGCACCTTAATGTCCAAAGTTTGCTGGCGAAATACACTATGCTAGAATCCTGGTTATCTGTCAGTACCTTTGACATCATTGCCCCCATTGAAACATGATTCACCAATAAGATCTCATCTAATGAAATTAATCTTGAAGGGTACACCCTATTCAGGAAGGACAGGCAAGGTAAAAGAGGAGCTGCCTACTCAGGATAGAAAATCACCTCTCAGCTGCTGAACTGGATCATCCCCCTGCTACCCCTAACTTCAAATCCCTATCAATTAATCTCCTTCTAGGCTTCAACAAGGTTATAATCATCAGTATTTCCTATCTTCACCATGGCACTCCTCCTAGTGAACTAGATATTTTTCTTAACCTCAAGAACTCCCTTCCACAGGGGAGGGAATGGATTATCCTTGGAGATTTCATTTTTAATTGGCTTTCCATGCACAGCAATGCAGAAAAGGGATTAATTGTTGGCCTTGGCCTTCACCAGCTCTTCACTGCCCCCACCAGGACTAACCATAGGACTGGGTATGAATCCCTTCTAGACTGGCTACTAGTCACAAACCCCTCATGTGTCACCTCCTCAGAGGATCTTCCAGATTTGATTAGTGACCATTATGCAGTTTACTGCTGCTGGTCTGCCAAAACACCTCACCAAGCACATAAATTTGTCTACACGAGACAAATCAATAATCTCAATTTTGGTTGAGTTTTCTAATGCTGCCCTTGCCTTAGACTGGTTCTTCACAGAATCCATTAATGACATCAGCCTCACACTCGAAATGTTCAGTAACAGATTCCTTGCCCTTTGTGAGTCCCTCAATCCCATGGCAAAAATCAGGGTTAAAGAAACAGTCACGAATGGGTCTCCTTTGGCCTCCTTAAGCTCATGAGACAAAGAGACCGGGCATGCTCTAAACACAGGAAACTTAAACTGATTTATTTATTGAAATATTTCACCAGGAAGGCACACTGAACAACAAGTTGCTCATCTCTTGGTGCAACCTGGGGTGTACAATTGGATGAAGAAATAGATACACAGATTAACATTTAACGTATCTGACAAATGAAACATTCAATTACATTTGTAACAAGACATACAGTTAAAAAATATCATACATAACCATATAGTCACATTTGTGACATAACATACAATTAAATATATCATACCTGTGGAATATGCATTTAATTACAAGTGGCATATCTGAGAAACATAGTACAGAAATTTAATATAGCCTAGGATCCAACTCCTTGCAGAAATGGATCACAGTTAAGAAGCAGATTATTTAGCAATTATTGAATGAATGAGGTCCAGTGGGGGACATCAAGAAGGGTAGATGGGTAGACAGAGGAAACCAGCTTGGGGAAGGAGATAATAAAGATGGTGGGAACATTATCTAAGAAAAGTGAGCAAAAAAAAATCAGTTGTGATAGGCAAGTTAACACAGGGCTAGTACCATCTGGGAGCACCTCAGGCAGAACAAAAAATGCAAATTATTAGTTCAATTGAACTAATTCCTTTGATTAAGTGCAGGGAGGTAGAGAGGAGGCAGAAGAGGTGGGGATAAGGGATAGGGAAGGGAAGGATGAGTTATACCTGGAACAAGTTCCTTCAGAGTGCGGAGATTGCTGCCAGTGGTGGAATGAGGTAAGGACTTAGAATAAGTGGTACGAGTAGGCAAGGACAACTTGGGTAGAGACAGTAGAGGGGATGGTAAAGAGAAGGAGGAGGAAAAGAGATGGGAGAAAATTGCCCAAGATAGGCCTCTTCAAGATGCTGAGAACCCTGCCAAAGCGCAGAGTCAGGTGAGGACAAGTTAGGTAGAGAGGATGGAGGAGAAGAGGGAGGAAAGAAAGAGTCATTTCCCAATGCTGGACCCCTCCAGGATGCTCAAAACCCAGCCAGGGGGCAGAACAATGGGAGGACAAGTTGGGAAGAGAGAAAAGAAAGGATGAAGGGAAAGGAGGGAAGAGGAGGGAAAGAAGAAGAAGCTTGCCTAAGACTAGGCCACTCCAGGATGCTGAGAAATCTGCCAGAGTACAGAATCAGGTGAGGACTAGTTGGGTAGAAAGGATATAGAGGAAGGGGGAGTGAAGGAAGAGTAATTGCCCAGTGCTGGGCCCCTCCAGGATGCCTAGAACCCTACCAGGGGATAGAATTAGGCAAGCACAAGTTGGGCAGAGGAAATAGGGGGATAGAAGAGGAAAAAAAAAGGAGAGAGTGAAGAAACTTACCTCAGAGTAGACATCGCCAGGGTGCTAAAAATCCCAACAGAGGACAGAGTTAGGTGAGGACAAGTTGGGTAGTAAGGAAAGAGGTAGAAAGGAGGAGGAGGCTTGCCTAGTGCTAGACTCCCACAGGATACTGAGAACCCTGCCAGAGGTCAAAATTAAGCAGGGGCAAGTTGGTAATGGAAAAAAGGCTAGGGGCAGGAGTGAGGGGGTAAACGGTGAAGGAAGGGGAGAGTGTGCTTAGAAGCAGGCTCAGGGGGAGGAAGGTTTAATAGGGGATGTGAGTCATGGAGAGGAGCAGAGGCATGGAAGGACAGTGAAGGACGATTAAAGCAGGAGCAGTTAGATGAGAGAAAGTTATGTAAGGCAGAGGCAAGGGAGTAGGAGTAGGAGGAGTGCCGTAGTGGGGGGAAGGGAGTTCCATGTTTTCAGGAAATAAGGGATAAAGCTTGACTCCCCCACCTACACCAGCAGTACAAAACCCTCAGAAAAAGATGCAAATCTGCTGTCAGGTCAGCAAAGTCCTCCTTCCTCTCTGAAAAACAGCAAAGATCTTTTGGAAACCAAAGGCGCACCTGAAACATCCTTAATGGCCTTATTGGCAGAGGCCAACACAATAAGCAAATCTGTCTCTCCTCAGGTGGAATGGCTATCACTGATCCTCATGTAATAGCCCCACTCTTTAATCACTATTTCTGGGATCTAGACAAATATGACCCCAACTCCCCCGGCCCCCGTACTGCCCCCTTCCCCAAACCTTCACCTCAGATTCTATTTTTGATATCTCCCCCCTGAAGTGGTTAAAGTTATAAAAACAAATGATCCCAGGCCTTACATTGGACTCTACAACATTGACTACAGGGTCCTCAAATGTGTATGTGAATCCCTGGCCATTCCTCCAGCAAACAGGCAAGAAGGTGGAGTGGAGCAACAATGGGGAAACATCAAAACCGCCATCACAGAGGCAACAAACTTTTGTGTGAACAAATAAACAAATCAAAACAAAAGAAAAAAACACAATGGTTCTCAAAAGAAGTGGCGGGGAAGGTAAGGGAGAAAAAGATAGCATTCAGGAGGTACTGTATAAGAAAACAAAGAAGAAACAGGACAGAGAACTGTACCAGTTAAAGCAGAAGGAAATGGGGAAGGCAGTCAGACTAGCAAAGGCCCAAAACATGGAAAAGATAGAAAACTCGGTTAAGAAGGGGGATAAAACCTTTTATAGGTACATTAGGGAGCAAAGAAAAACTAACGCAGGGATACTGAGGCTGAATAAAGAGGGAGGTGGTTAGGTAGAGAGCGACAGTGAAAAAGAAGGGATACTGAATGAGTACTTCTGCTCAGTATTCACAATGGAAAAGCAGGGGGAGATACCTAATCCAGTCAATAGAAGCACTCTGGATAGGGGGGTTGATATTAGTCCTTTCACAGAAGAAATGGTTCTGAAAGAAGTCTTTAAATGGAAGGTGGATAAAGCAATGGGGCCTGGTGGGATTTACCACAGAATTCTAAAAGAACTAAGGGAAGAACTAGTAACACCACTGACTACCCTTTTTAATAAATCATGGGAGGACAGTGTGGTACCTGAGGACTGGAAGGAGGCAGATGTGATTCTCCATCACAAAAGTGGGAGCAAGACAGAGGCAGGAAGTCCAGACCTGTCAGTTTGACCTCAGTGGTAGGAAAAATTATGGAATCACTCCTGAAGGAAAGAATTGTTGACTACCTAGAGGCCATGGGGGCCCTTGACCCAAGGCAGCATGGATTCACAGCAGGAAGGTCATGTCAGACAAATCTAATTGATTTCTTTGACTCGGTAACCAAAGTAGTAGACCAGGGAGGGACTGTGGACATGGCCTACCTAGACTTTAGCAAGGCATTTGACACAGTCCCACACAAAAGATTAATAAACAAATTAGCTAGCCTGGGAGTGGGTCCCAGGGTGGTAGCCTGGGTAAAACACTGGCTGGACAACAGGACACAGCATGGAACAGTAAATGGAGTCCACAGTGAAGAAAGGGGGGTTACTAGTGGAGTATTGCAGCATTCAGTACTGGGGACAGTCTTTTTTAATGTCTTTATAAGTGACATTGCAGAGGGGCTGGAAGGGAAAGTATGTCTCTTTGCAGATGACACAAAGATCTGCAGCAAGATTGATATGCAAGATGTGGTGGAAAGAATGAAAAGGGACTTGGCAAGGTTGGTGGAATGGTCAAATGTATGGCAGTTTAGATTCAAAGCAATGAGCAAAGCAATGCACCTGGGAAACAAAAACCCAGGGGAAGAGTACACAATGGGTGGAGAGATACTGACAGCAACAAAAATCAGATGGCCTAAGGTTGGCCAGCAATGTGAGAAGGCAGTAAGGAGGGCTGCGGGGATACTGGGATGCATATGGAGAGGCATCACCAGTAGAAAACAGGAAGTTGTTGGCCCTCTGTACAGACAGTTGGTAAGACCACATCCGGAGTACTGTGTACAGTTCTGGATACCCCATCTCCACAAAGACATAGGCTGTCCAGAGGAGGACAACCAAAATGGTGCAGGGTCTGCACCAGAAGACATATGAGGAAAGACTAAAGAGCTTAAGATGTATAGCCTTGAGGAAAGGAGGGAGAGGAAGAGGACATGATAGAAACTTTCAAATACCTCAAGGGAATCAACAAAGTCCAAGAGGGTAGCAGCTTTCAGAAAAAAAGATGTGCAAGAACAGGGGGGCACAATTTGAAGATAGAGGGAGATAGCTCAGAGGTAAACTGAGAAAGTATTTCTTCACACAGAAGGTTGTAGATGCATGGAATGGCCTTCCTGAGGAGGTCATAGAGTCAAAAACAGTGGGGGAATTCAAGAATGCATGGGACAGATATAAGGCAATTCTAGTGGGGGGGTAAGAGGAAGTAAGCTGTTGGTTAACTAGGACATGCAGCTTATCCGTTAAGTAGGGAAACTGGCAGACTAGGTGGACCAAGCAGTCCTTATCTGCCATTGAATTCCATGTTTTTGTGTTAACCAACATTCTCAACAACTTCCTCTGCACTAGTTCATTCCCTCTTAAATGGAAAAGTGCTATCATCAAACCTCTTTATAAATCTGTTCCAAAAGACAAAGTCACCAACAACAGACCCATCTCCCTCCTAGCCCCTCTCTCCAAAAATATTGAAAAAATCATCCACAAGCAAACCATTGATTTTCTAATGAAACATAAACTGCAGAATGAAGCTAAACATGGTTTCAGGGCTGGCCACAACACAGAGACTGCTCTAATAAAATTCATCAACTTCATACATAGAGCCAATGATGAAGGCCTTTACACTGGTTCAGTTTTTGTGGACGTCACTAAAGCGTTCAGCCTCATTGACCATGATGTCTTACTTCACACTCTGGCCAGTCTCCACTTCTCACCCAAAATCATAACCTGGTTTCATAACTATCTCTCCTTCAGGTCACATCAAGATATCATAAATGGCTTCCTTTCTGATTCCTGCCCCGTTAAATATGATGTACTCCAAGGGTTCTCCTTGGTCCACTTCTTTTCTCCCTCATTGTAAACTCTCTTCCGGATGTCAGCACGAACACAGAAATAATTCTCTATGCTGACAGTGGCCATGTATTGCAAAGACAAAGACTCCTCTTCTCTCCTTAACAAGCTCCAGCTAGATATCCAGAGACTCCACACCTGGTTCACATCTAATGGTCTGGTACACAATTCTAAAAAAAAGAAGACCATGGTCTTCACCAGCTCCAGGAGACCCTTCAATTTCACCCTTCACGGCAATGACGATAACCCAATCGAGAAAGTGTATGAATTCAAATACTACAAAAGAACCCCAGACCAAATGCCCTGAGGCATGGGTTATCCCAGAGGATATTGGCCATACAGCCAAATTCTAAAGGAAATACAATTGCATATACCCCAATAATGCAAAGCATCATAGGAAACATATGCAAATCCCCATGACAGAATTTGGACTGCCTCAACTTTAAGCAGAATTGCATGGTGCCAGAAGGCCTCATAGCACGGCAGCAAATGCTAAGCACAGCAGACACATACATGCGTTTCATCCTCATTTGGACTCGTCAGTGTGCCATAGCTGTGTATTAGCCCAGGAAGAGGGAGCCAGCCACCCCAGCTTACTACTTGACTGCCATCACAACTTTGATGCACACATCAGTGTGACTATTATGAAAGTTCACCAAAGACATGACTTGCTCTGCAGGGTGAAACCGTACCTAAACAAGGATTCCAGATCCCCTTAGCCTGTTGTTTCCTGCTCCCTTTACTTGACTATGGTGTTCTAAACTATTTCCCACCCCTTTCCCGAAAAAAATTTTAATAGGCTCCATAGCACCTACCACAACATTATTCGCTTTGTCTTTGGTCTCCCCAGACTTACCCATCACTGCCACCAGTACAGACTGGCCCTCCCTTGAGAACTGACTTAACAGCAAAATTGTCACCTTCTTTCAAAAACTTTCCCTGGGCCTCCTTCCAGACAACATCAGATCCCTCTTCCCAAAAATGGTCCACTCCAGGACCACAAAATGGGCTTCCTCCCTTTCATTCCCAGTCCCATTCTGCCACACCGCCGAAGGCCAAAACACACTTTTTCAAAGGCCCCAAACTCTATAACTCTCCTTCCCCCCGATCTCATCCAATGTCCCTTCACAACCTCCTTCAAGTACAACATAAGGAAGCACCTGTCCTTTACCTCCACTTGCAGATGTCCCCTGCCTTGATAGTCACTCCCTTAATGTTTTTCCTATTCCTCCCTTCACTGTTGTCTCAATTGAGCACACACCCATATGTGGGTTGTTCATCTGGTTCTACGAAAATGTTGTCTGATCCTGTTAGCACTAGTTTTAACATTAAACACTTGTCTTTCAACACTTATCAGTCGTATTCCCCCTTAATCATACTTCTTGTATGCTGTTTTGAAGTGTGAACTTTTGTTTTGACTATGAACATCTCTGTATTTTTACTCTGTTGTACTCTGTTTAATTTTTTGATTTGTTATTTCTAACTGGATGCTTGTGAAAATGGGCCAATCTGCTCACATGCCTTTCCAGTATAACAAATTGAAACTGAGACAATTCGTTCCTATCAATGTTTCTTTTTCTGATATTGTGTTTCCTGTCCTGTCTTCTCTCTATTATATCACACATTTCCTTTCTTTCTGTTTCCAATTCTGACTATCTTTTCTGAGATTTTTCTCAATGACTAGAATAAATATGTCATGCCGGGCTTTTTAGTACTGGCCCTCCTGGACAGTCTGCGATGCCAATCACTTTTGTACAAAGAGGTATTGCAAACTACAAAATATAAATGTTATCAGTTAGTGCACTGTACTACTCCACTACTGCAGAACAGTACTGGAAATGCTACTGAAAATAAAATAGCTTGAATTCTGGCACTCCCGGAAAGAATCATAATGTGAAGAACCATGTGAAAATGTATGATCCTACTTGCTTCTACATTAAATGGTTCTGTGCTGCACCCCACCCCCAAGTCTTCACCATTGAACAGTACAGGAAATCTAACTGAAAAAATAAAGTAGCCTGAATTCTGACACTCCCAGAAATAATGATAATGTGAAGAACGATGTAAAAATATATGTTGCTGCTACATGACATAACATGGCACTGCTCTGCATTCCCCCAGCCTTCACTGCATACCATAACTAGAAACTTTACAGAAAAAAAATTGGGAAGATTGCATCACTCAAAGAATTATAATATCAAGAATCCATGAAAATGTATGTTTCTACTTGCTTCTACATTACGCCGTGCTGCACTGTCCCCCTCCAAAAAAAAAACAAAGCTGGAAATGCTATTGGGTAAATCTGGGAAAGAAGTGGGTGAGAAGGAAAACTATGCTATGTTGTGTTAAAATGATTTTGTAACACGGCAAAACAGAGAAACCTAAAAAAAAGGCAACGTCACTGGACAAAATGCACCACATGATCAAAGCCGGAGCGGGGATTAATCACTGTCAATGCCCGCTCCATCCATTAATCATGGGGTCACCGGGTCAAGCTCTAGCATCACTATCTGTCACAGCAGCAAACAAAATACACATTGCGGTGAAAATGTAGTATCTCACTGCATCGACACAAAGCCGAACAGTTCCAGTGAACAGATCTGTAAAACAGAAACAACAACAATGCAAGTATACCACCAGATAATGCATTAATGCCCTCTGGAGTTTGCACTACTGAATTAATGCATGGTTGGTGAGTTGGTTACACCGGCCAAGGCCTCATGCCACAACCTGTCCCCAACCATGCATTAATTCCCCAGTGGAAGCCTCCTTCATTGGGCATTAATGCTTACATGATGTTTATAAATCAGAAATCTCAATGAGAAGATGCTCTGTTGCTGCTGCTGGTGGTGCTGCTGCTGTTGTTGTTGAACAATTCTGGAATAAAAGTGGTTCAGCAAGAGAATCTGTCTATCATTCTCATCTCTTGGAAAAGTGATGTCGAAAGGAGAAGTTGCTGCACTGCTGCTTCTGCTGCTACATGCTGCTGGGGTGCTG
This sequence comes from Neoceratodus forsteri, assembly GCA_016271365.2. Lineage (NCBI taxonomy): Eukaryota > Metazoa > Chordata > Ceratodontiformes > Ceratodontidae > Neoceratodus > Neoceratodus forsteri. The sequence continues at coordinate 765,695,255 of CM057452.1, read as the reverse complement.
ACAGCCAGTGCCTGGTGTGGCACTAGTCACAGACTACCACAGGTAAGTATTTTTTTATCTTTACATTTTTTTCAGCTGGTGATGCTTACTGTCTAACCATTTCTTCTTACTGTTTTTCTGTCTGCAAGTATGGTTGTTGATGATGACATGATAATCCAGTCTATATCTTTTTCCTTGGAATTACGCACATTTTCCAGCCACAGGAAGGTAAGTATGGATTATTTATTGGGGGGGGGGGTATGAGTTTGTTGTTACTGTAAAACCATTTCTTCTTCCTGCTTTTCCATTTTCAGGTATAGTTGATACTGGTGACATCATGTTCCAGTCTGTATCTCTAACCTGTTGGAATTCGGCATGTTTTCCAACCATGGGAAGCTAAGTATGGGGATTTTTTTTTGGGAGGGGGGGTGATTCAATCTGAAAAGGTTTGCAGATGTCATAGTAATTATTTTCTGTTTGTGTTGGTCTTATTTCAGGTGCTTTTCAGAATCTGCCTCCTGCATGTTGTCTGAACAGAGGAAGATGGTGATGGCTAGAATGCTGATCTGATGGATCAGGAGGAGAAAGCAGTACAGCTGAGGTGACCTGTGAATGCAGGAAAATATTATTTAGAATACACTCATATAAGTGTACACTGTTGTGGTGGCCACATGATGTATGTGTTGTCAACCTGACAATGTCTTCCTACTATGTCAGCTATCACCTTTGAAGAAAAAAAAAAGATAAATTATTTTCCCTCTCTTGACTACAGTGGTGGCAGCCCATAGCCATCGTGTGGACTCCCCACGAAACAGAAAAAAAGTAACAGAAATCAAAGGAAAAAGCAAAGAAAATCATACTGATACTTACCATTACATTACTGCTGCTGGCTGTGCTGTGCTGTGCTGTGGTGTTGTGTGTCCTGGTGAGCTGGTGCAGAAACAGTCATTGAAACCATCAGGGAAACAAAAGGAAAGAAGGAAAACGAGCAACGTGAAGGCCTTCAGTCCTCCATGAGGCTGAGCATCGTCTACTACCAGACCCGTCACCTGTGAAGAAAAAAGAAATTATTTTGACTCACTCGCCACTTTGACAGTGCCGGCCATCATGTACAGGCATTGTTCAGTCCCTATCCTATACTACATCACCAGTCATATGTAGAGGTGTGAGAAGTTGGAAGAATTTGCTCCGCGTAAAACTTTGTAGATTTCCAGTTTTCTGTGAAGTTTTCCACGCTGCGAAGTTCAGCTTCAAAGACTATTGGTGGATTTGCGAAATTTTGAAGTCAAAAACTTCAAAAAGCGTTGAAGTTAATAGTGGAAGTGTTCCAGATCCATGAAGTTGGAACTTTGCCATCAAAGTTCAGCATAAGAAGCAAAGTGTGCAATGTATCATGAGATATGAGGTCACATGTTGCTGAACAGCCATTGAGAAGCTAGTTTGGTCATTCTGTGAGTGTAGTGTGTTGGAGAGAGACTTAGAGAGCAGATCCTATGCTTGTAGCTGAGAGTCAAAATCTAAAAAATTATATAAAAGAGTATTTGGGGGGTCAAATTGCTTCAAAACTGTGTTGGTGAGTGCCCTTTGCACACACAGTACTTTTCTGTGTTGATTATCTCCTGTATTCTTTACTTGAAGTATTTAGTTTTCTGTTAATAGAGAAGTAGTTGGTGGCTTGTGTGCGGGAGGGTAGGAGCAATTTAGAAGGCACACTTGTCTTCAGAACCAAATCAATGGGCCAGTACCCTGTCTTTTCTTAAGAAAAAAAAATCACTGTCCTCCTGACTGCAATGTAACCAGAGTGATTGTTGTGTCCCTGCATGCACACCTGTGCTAGTTAAAACATCACTGTCCTCAGACTGCAATTTAACCAGAGTGATTGTTGTGTGCCCATGCTTGCACAGCTGTGCTAGGAAAACAATCACTGTCCTCCTGACTGCAAATTTAACCAGAGTGATTGTTGTGTGTCCCTGCGGGCATACCTGTGCTAGGAAAAAATCACTGTCCTCCTGACTACAAATTTAACCAGAGTGATTATTGTGCCCCTGCCAGCACACCTTTGTTTAGAAAAATAATCACTGTCCTCCTGACTGTGATTTAACTGGTGTAATTGTTGTATGTCCCTGCAGGCACATCTGTGCTGGGAAAAAAATCACTGTCCTCCTAACTGCGAATTTAACAAGAATGATTGTTGTGTCCCTGCTGGCACACCTTTATTTAAAAAAAAATCACTGTCCTCTTGATTGTGATTTAGCTAGAGTAATTGTTGCATCCCTGTGTGCACTGAAGAACGACTTGGAAGGAAAGGCAACTAAAGGGAGAGGATGTGGAGCAGTCACAAAGAACATTGCTCAATGTATGGTCCCAAATAGTGGTGCAGGAACCAAAAACGTGTCAGTGAGAGCAGAGGGACAGCATTCAGATGACTCTGTGGCAGGCAGTAGCAGTAGTAGCAAAGCATTTTATCGTGGTGTTGGCTTTTGTGCCTCTAAGTTTTTCTCTGCTGAATCTGTGGCAGACATGGTGATGGATGTGTCAGTGTCAAGTGACACAATAACAGGAAGCAGCAGCACCACCACCAAACAACTGTGGGAATGAAGCAGTTGGTTTTGAAGTTCAATTTGTAAGTGGTGCTGTTAGCGATGGTGGGTCACAGGCAGAGCCTGACAATGTGTATCCAGTGGCAGTGGATGAGGGTGAGGTGGTACATGTGGAGCAACATGAAGAGGAGGTACCTATGCCCGTCACAGAGCCTGTTGCTACTGAGGAGGACAGACCTGCAGAGGATGATGAGAATGCCAGCTTTTTGCAGACTGTGATGTGGATGATGTGTCAGACAACAGGGATTTTTTATTTATTTTACCAGGAAAGATACACTAAGCTGAAAGCTTGTTTACAGGTGCAACCTAGGATTCCTCATGGTACTGCAGGCTGAAACGAAAAGGCAAAAACAGGGTGTCTCAGAACACGTCTTCCTGTTGCCTTAACTGCTGTAACTACCTTGGAAAAGGACCCCACTAGCACTGTTTCTCCCATTTTGCCAGTCACCCCACAACATAACAAAGAGCAGATCTTCTCATTTGCTATCCCAGTCATCTTGACACCTAGAAAATAAAAGGCACCATAAATCCTTACTTTGGGATTTTTATGTACTGGACCCATCTGACGAGACAGTGGCAATTTGCCAACTGTGTCAAACCTGAATAAGTAGGGGTAAGAAGGGTAGTCACATCAGCACAGGTGGGCAACATGCACACCTTAAAAACAGGCACCCAATTCAGTGGCATCAACACCAGAAGGCAACCAGTGCCAGTGGTTTCAGTCCATCCAAATCAGCGGGCAATGTAAGCCAAATACACTATGCACTACATGAGGAAGATGGAGGTGCAGGTGAGGAGGAGGAGGAGGACATGTATGTGGTACTGGATGAAGAGGATTCTGAAAGTGGGCCAAGTTGTGGTTCTAGTAGCAGGACTACTAACTCAAGTGAAAGTGTTATCACTACCTCAGTCATGAGAAACAAAAAAGGTGCTGAGATGTGTCGTGCAGCACCTGTGAGTACCATTGGCAATCCCCAGTCAAGGAGCACCCCATTAATGGGACAATTACGAGGCAAGCTGTTGGGCACACCATGTGCATCACCGGGCAAGCAAGTCATCTCCATCTTCTCAGTACCATCTACTCAAGTATCCAGCAGCAGCAGGTAGCAGTGCAGACACATTCTGTAAAGTACTATACCAGAAATTATAATAACAGCAACAGGGAAATATTAACTATTGCATCAGGCACAATTTACACTGAAAATGCCCACACCTCAATCAAAGGTAAATTAAATAATAATTACCTTGAAAGGTGCAATACCATGGATACACCTGGATGGTACTCATGGCCCTGGGTTCTTCATTTATCATCATTTGTTTATGGAATCCTGCCCCTCACTGGCAAAAATTACAGGCACAAGGAATAAGGAAGAGCAGAGACAGTGAATAACAATGAATGTATCAATGGCACAGATGCAAGCCCCCCCCCAAAAAAAATACTTACCTTCTTGGTTGGCATATGTTGTGAATTAAAACAACATCTATGTTGTATCTGTCCAGCAACAGCAGTATGATGTCATCAGCATCCACCTGAAAATTAATGAAAGAGCAGTATGAACATGTTAGCTTTTGACTGGGTACCAGTAACCCTCCCCCTCCCCATTATAAAGAATTAAAAAAAAATACTTACCTTTGCAGTATGTGTCAGCATCATAATTCCAATTCCACAGTGAGCAACAGTCCATATCACCATAGCATCAACAACGCACCCTTTCCTTAAGCTATGCCCTCCATTCTCACTGTCATCACAGCAACTTGATATTTGTGTTGCATTACTGGAATGGGATGATAAGTACTCAGCCTTTCACAACTATGCAGCAATGTTTAACTTCTCTTCAGTTTTCTAATGTTGTTTTTCCCAGTTTCTATGGGCAGTGCAGCAGTATTTGGCAGCAGGAATGCACAACATTACATGTCTGACTGACATAAAGGTGGCAGTGGTGGTGGTGGGGTGGTGGTGGCAGGCCTTCAACTCATAACTACCAGAATTATGTTTATCTTCCCTTGCAATTACTGTGTACAATACTTGACATTTGTGGATAGTGGCAGGACACATGAATCACTACAAACAAAAGGAAGGAAAGGGGCTCATGTGTGAAGATTAAAGAGAATGTCTAATATTTTGGTAATGGCTTTTCAAATACATGAGTCCATTAGCCTGTGCCAGCAACAGTCATTTGGACCCAGAAAGGAATTTTTTTCATTAATTCCACTGCAGAAGGGAAGAGATTGCAAATTGTGTTGAGCAGATAGCCAGTTGAACTCATCCACTTCCTGGTCAGCTGGCCCACCCCCTCACTCAGATGTTTTGTGATGTCTAACCAGGCAGCAGGAGGTATGTGCCACACAGAAGTCAAAGAAGGACATTTTATGAACTGATTGATGCTGTATATACTAAAGGAAACTTTGATGTAAATGAAAGTCACTGCCCAACTAACAGGGGCCCATTAGTTAAGCAATGACTTTTATTTATAACAAAAGTTGCTTTAACATATGTAAAACTGTTTTGAAAATGTCATCCTTTGACTTCTATGGGACACACTCCTGTGTTTTGCCTGGATAGACATCACAAACTGCCTGAGCATGGGGGTGGGGCCGGCAGGTCAGCAACTGAAGTGGTTGACTGGCCAACTTTTCAGCGCAATTTTTGATCACTTCACTCTCATAGTTGACTTAAGGAAAACTTTCCTTTCTGTGCTGAAATGGCTATCCCCAGAAGAAGGTAATGAGCTACCGTATTTAAAATGCCATTACCGAAATCTTAGACATTTCATACTAGGATTCATACTAGGAATGTTTAGATGTATGGAAGGCAAGGAACCCATTAGAGTACATGCCCGGCAAGTGGACATTATTTATTTCCTTTAATATTTAGCAAATACATAAGAAGGTTTTGTTTGAATACACTGAAGGAATACACTTCTGATACCTCTTTGGGAAGAGAATTCCACCTTGGTATAATTCTCTGGGTGATGTAATTTCTCCTGTTGTTTCCTCTGGATATGTAAGCATTAGCTGGTAGACATGGCTTCTAAGAGATATTTCTCTGTAATAATATTTTAACCCTAAATCAGCCATTAGTTTGGTATCTCAAGAAATTCTGATCATCTGCAGAAGGTCACCTCAAATTCTTCTAAGTTCAAATGAGTATAGATTTAGGTCCCCCAGTCATTGCTTATAATGCATATTTTGGAGGCCATCTACCACTTTGGTTATCCTTCTCTGCACTCCCTTGAGCTGATCCACATCCCTACGCAAATGTGGATTTCACGATGGGGAGCAGTAATCCAGATGAGGCCTGACGTAGGATTGGTAAAGAAGAATGATACAGGCCCAATTTCTGGTTGTAAAAAAACACAGAACGGGAAAGGGATAGGCCATGGCCATCACAAGAATGTAAATGTTTAACTGTACATGAGGATAAAATTAAGGAAGTGAGCAAGTGAAAGGATGGAATGAAGTATGGACCTCAACAACTTATAACAGTAACCCAAAAAAGTTTAGAAATAAATATTTTACAGTAATTAAAAAGAGGATAGAGATTAGGTATACGGAGAAAATAATTTTTTATAAATTTTTATATATTTTTTGGGGGGCAGGGGATGTACACAATGGGGGGAATAGGGACACAGCAAGGAAATAATAAACAAAAAATAATAAAAACTGGCAATGACACAAAAACAAAACATTATTCATGATGACACCCTTCACACAATCAGACTCATCACACAGCAGCACTTCTGCCACTAGCTGCACTAGGACCACCACCACCATGCAGCTCAGGCAGAACAGTGAAAATCTTCTCATGACTGAACATAACATTGTTCAGCAGATCTCTCACTTCCTGCTGAAACTGACTGAAGTCCTGGTGCAGCTGTTGCACCTCATCCCACAGTACCACCACATCCACCTCTGTGGCGGGTGTTGTGGGATCCATATCACCAGCTGCCACTGCTATCTGTCTTGTCTCTGGCCAATGACTGCTGCATTCTTCCCTATGGCCACCATGCCAACTCACACCAGCATGACAAACCACCTTCCGCTGCTCTCCTTCACCACCACATGCTCCACCCACCTCACGCTCCTTCACCTGCCACTCTGCCTGGTGGTGGGTCCGGAGGTGTGTCCTCTGGACACTGGTCCCAAGGTGGCTGCCTTGTTTCCCCCACCTTACGGTGTGATCACAGACCTTTAAGAAGGCCACTGTTTCATCTGCAGGATATACATCAAAGAACTTCCACACAACAGATCACCCAGGGAAGGGAGGGGGACCAGATGCTATGGTGGCAGGGTGCTGGACATTGTCAGCAGTGGTTGAGCTTCTGTGGGTGGCACTGGCAACATTGGGACCCATGACTGGGACAGACATCATGGGCTCCTGCTAGGGGTGGCCTGTGGATCCTACTGCTGCTGCACTGGAGCAGCAGAACTCCCATCCTGATCTTGGGGGGATGGGGCTCACTCACTCCTCTCTCCAATGCTCTCCTGTTGATCCTTATCCCTGCTACCACACTCTTACTGATCTCCTTCCCACTTCTCTCCATTTAAAACAAAAAAAATTAAGAAATGAGAAAAAAAGAGACACCACACACACACACACACTACACACCCTACACTTTCTAAACTAACCCAAAACAAATATACACTAACAACATTTTTTCAGTGCAAAATAAAGATAAAGATATCAATAACAGACACAGAAAGGTGAAAATAAAAATAGAAAATGTACAAAATTAAATATTTCTAATAGGGTTGGTTTTCTAGGTAGCTGTGAAATCTGCTGCTGTCTGCTGCTTCACTCAGCTCTGAATGGTGAAATTACACCGATTCCTGCCAGACTGGGGCCTCCCATGTGACATGCAGGATGTGAATCACATGACAAACCCTTTTTTTTTTAAGAACTTCAAAGTGAGGAACAAAAGTCGAAGTTAGCATTCAAAGTTAACTTTGAAGTTACACACAAAGTTTTTTCATTGAAAGGCAATTTTGTGAAATTTTTGACAGGGTGAATTTGTCGACTTTGAATGAACTTTGCAGGTGGAATAAAACTTTGCAGCATCTCTTGTCATTTGGACTCCCCTGAAATCAGCCACACCCACAATCATTTATGGTTCAGACATTCAAAGTTTTATTAAAGTAGATTCTCCAAATCCATTTATACCACATTTTAAATTCCATCACCATCATCAACATATTTTATTTACATACACTTTCTTTGGGGTTCTCCTTTTATTTATGTATTTATTTATTAGATCATCAGTTTACAGACCTTTGAGTCAAAGACTCATTTACAAAGGCACCTCATCAAGACAGCAATACATGCTGGCCCGCAGGCGCAGTGGAGGGATTTCCGCTTGCGACGCCAGTGACCCGGGTTTGGGAACGGACCCATGGAGCTGTAGGGCCGGCTGGGGGAGAGGGATTGAGCACCCTAGGGCTGCTCTCCTTCTCCAGGGGGGGGGTTGAGGAACTGACCGGTGCATGAGGACTCCTAGCAGATGCCAGGAAGACTCGCAAGCACCAGCGCTAGAAGACACGAGGGGCAGGACGGATGCAGGATGTCATTGCACATCTCTGCCCCTGGGGATTAAGTAGAAAAACCTTGCTTGTGGCCGCCATGCATGGCACCTGCCCCTGGTCCTAATTAGCCTCCAGGTCAGCTCCCAACTCTGGTCCAATGACTGCAGCACTGAACCTCAGGTGCCGCAACCCCACCCCGAGGGGGAAAGCTGGGAGTGTCAGGAGTCACGGCCAGTATGGAGTTGGGGGTCCAGGTATCCGTGACCAGACTGAGGTCTCGGTGGCCCCAAGCAGAAGAAAAAGAAAAGAATTTAAAAAGAAACAGAGAACAATACATTACAGAAAACAAAACAGTACAGTACATAATGCTTAGATTAAAAAAGCAACCATTGTTACAGGAATTCACTGGTGGTACAAGCTTGGAAATAGGTAAATCACAGTAGTCATAATATAGGTACACTAGTACCACATCATGTAGCAACCAGAGATTTTTCATTACATTAGTCAGCAGATGTTGCCTGAGACCCTAGGCATATACAGCAACAGTAGGCAGGGAAAACCCAGCCTAGGGGTGAGGGTAAGAGGCAAGTCGGGGAATTTGTGCAGTTGCAGCAGTGAGCACTTGCCAGATGGCTTCTGAGGGAGACCTTAAAAGGACCAAGCTTAGTGCAGTTAACTATGTTGGCTGGGAGGGTATTGAAGCAGGAGGGAGCCCAATTGCAAAAGGATCTCTGGGCCATAGAGGTCCTTACCCTGGGGACAATAAGGGAGGTTTTGACAGTACTGCGGTTGTAGACTCAGGGGGAGGCACATTGCAGGGAGGTGACAACCCTGGGAGGGAGAGCCCTAGCAGGGTCTTTTTTACAAGAAGGCAGGTTTGGAAGTGGAGTCTTTCTTCAAAGTTGAGCAAGTTGGTGGTGGAGTGCAGCAGGCATGTATGGGTGCACCTAGGGGCTCCCAGCATTAGCTTGCAGGCCTTGTTTATAGAGAGCTGGATTCTTGCAAGCGCAGTGATGTCAGCTGCAGCATAGATGGGCAGCCCATAGTCGATTAGCGACAGGACAGAGGAGGTGATTGCCAATCTAAGGGTCTCTTATGCTAGGCAGTCCCTATGGCAGTATAACAGTCTAATCCTGACATTGGTGGCAGCAGAAAGGGCATTGATATGGGAATGGAAGGAGAGTGCTGAATCAAAGGTAATGCCCAGATACGTGTAGGAGGAAACCTGCTCAGTGGGGTTTAGTGTGCTAGGCAGTATCACAAGAGATGCACCACTGGCTTTGTTTTGGTGATGTGAGAAGAGCATAGCTTTTGTCTTTTTTAGGTTCAGGACTAACCTTCGTGATGTGAACCAATGCTCAGCGCTATCAAAAGCTTGTTGGAGAGTGGCCTGGAGTGTGTTGGGGTTGGGGTCAGAGGTGAAGAGCACAGCATCATCCGCGTAGAGCAGAATCTTACTTGGGTAGGCTGAGGGGAGGGAGTTGAGGTAGAGACTGAAGAGGAGACGGCCTAAAATGGAGCTTTGGGGAACCCCAGAGTGGACAGGTCGTGTGTCAGATAGGGTGCTATTGATTTTACACACTGAGTTCTGGCAGACAGGTAGCTGTTGAACCATGCAAGGAAGCTAGGGGAGAAACCAAGGCATCTGAGGGAGTCAAGCAGGAGGGGATGGCAAACCATGTCAAATGCCTCGGAGAGGTCAATGAACATGGCACCAGCAGAACTACTGGCATCAAGAGCAGAGTGCAGGAAGTTGGAGAATTCAAGTAATGCAGTTGTGGTGCTGTGACCTACGTGAAAGCCATGCTGTTCAGGGCACAGGATACTGTGCATGGCCAGGTATTTGGCAAGCTGGTTGGCAACTACTTTTTCAAGGGCCTTAGAGAGTGGGGGGGGTGGGAATGGAGATAGGTCGATAGTTACCCGGGGTCGATCGATCAATGCTCTTTAGGATGGGAGTGATGATGGCGGTTTTCCATGTGCTGGGGAACAGCCCCAGGCACAGAGAGTGGTTGAGCAGTTCGGTAAGTGGGACCAGGATAGCATCCAATGTCAGACAAAGTAGCCTAGTGTCCAGTAGGTCAGTGTTGGGGTTGTTACTACTAATGGCTTTTTGCAGAAGGGGTCTAGCCTCCAGCGGGGAGATGGTACGTAGATAGAAAGGAGGTCTCTGGAGAGTGGGCAGGGGTGCTACTGGGATGGAGTCAAAGAAGTTACTGGGCAGGACTGAACTCAGGTCTGAGTAAGTGTGGTTTAGGCAGTCTGCAATTGTAATTCCGGCATTTTATCAACCTTATACTGTATATTTAGCATTTTCTCTTCTCGGCCTCTGGTGAAAAGGACCCGATGCCCCCTCACTCTTTACTCTTCTTTCTGGGCTCAGGTGTCCAGCTTGTTCCCCATCACTGTCCCCCTTGAGGTGAATACCCCATAGGAAGCCCTACCCTGCCACACCACCATCAGGCTGGTACCCCCTTTTTTTTCTTCTTCTGCCAGGACAAAAACTATTGTTCTCACACAGCAACCCACATTTGACACCCCAGGTGTCCCTGCTGCCATCACCTGGCAACCCTTGAATGAACCCGTGCTTGACGTAGCCTTGTGTTTCCTTGGGAGGATGGGTGGGAAATTGAAATCAAACAGCTGCAGTAAAGAGAGGGATTTTCTCTCTCTGCAGCCCCTTTTCTACCCCCTTAATACCCCTCCCCGGATCCCCTTCCACCAAATACCTGAGCTGCCACATCATCATCACTCACCTACCCTGCCCCTTTTATGACCTCATTCCTCCCTTGTGAAGTTATCCCTCCACCCTCCACCTTCCCTTTGTACTTCTGCCCCTCTCCCCACCCTCACCCCCACTTCTACAGCTAATCCCAGGGGGGGCCAGTGACAACTTGGGCTGCCCTTTAATAGGGCAACTTCTTTAGTCATATGTGAAAAGAAAAATAAATGACTTTGCCTCACTCAGCCACTGTGGCAGTGGTAGCCACCAAGTATAAGCATTGTACAGTCCCCTGCTTATACTACATCACCTCCTGTTACATGTGAAAAATAATAGAAATTATTTTGCCTCACTCAACCACTGTGGCAGTGGTGGCCACACAGTATAGGTGCTGTTCAGTCCCTGACTCCCTCTCCTACACTACATCACCTGTCACATGTTAAAAAAGAGACTTCCGGAAACTCAAGCAGAGGAAATGACAGGCTGAGTCTAGAGCTTTATATGGGATGGAAATATTTTATCACCCTTTAAGTGTAGGATTTTAAAGAAACATAGAAACATAGAATTTGACGGCAGATAAGGACCGCTTGGCCCACCCAGTCTGCCCATTTCCCTACCTACTGGATAAGCTGCAGATCCTAGTTAACCAGCAGTCTACTTCTTCTTACCCCCACCCCCCAGAATTGCCTTATGACTGTTCCATGCATGCTTGAATTCCACCACTGATTTTGACTCCACAATCTCCTCCGAAGGCTGCTCCATGCATCCACAACCCTCGCTGAAAAAGTACTTTAAATTACCTCTGAGCTGCCCCCTCTATCTTCAAATTGTGCCTCTTGTTCTTGCACACCTCTTTTTGAAAGATGCTACCTCTTGGACTTTGTTGATTCCTTGAGGTACTTGAAAGTTTCTATCATGTCCCCCTCTCCCTCCTTTCCTTGAGGCTATACATACTAAGCTCCTTAAGTCTCTCTTCATATGTCTTCTGGTGCAGACCCTGCACCATTTTAGTTGCTCTCCTCTGGACAGCTTCCATCCTGTCTATGTCTTTGCGGAGATTGGGTCTCCAGAACTGCACACAGTACTCAGATGGGGTCTGACCAGCTGTCTGTACAGAGGGATAATAACTTCCTGTTTTCTACTGGTGATGCTCTCCTATGCATCCCAGTATCCCCAGCCCTCCTTGCTGCCCTCTCCATTGCTTGCCCACCTTTAGGTCATCTGATATGAATGCCCCAGTGTCCCTTCCATTTTTGTTGTTGTTAGTATCTCACCCCCCATTGTGTACTCTTCCCCTGGGTTTTTGTTTCCCAGGTGCATTACCTTGCACTTCTTAGCACTGAATCTAAGCTGCCATACATTTGACCATTCCTCTAACCTTGTCAAGTCCCTTCTCATCCTTTCCACCCCACCCTGTGCATCATCTCTGTTGCAGATCTTAGTGTGGTCTGCAAACAGACATACTTTTCCTTCCAGTCCTTCTGCAATGTCGCTTATAAAGACATTGAAGAGGACCGGTCCTAATACTGAACCCTGCGGTACCCCACTAGTACCCCTCCTTTCTTCTGAGTGGATTCCATTTACTATTACTCTCTGTGTCCTATTCTCCAGCCAATTCTTTACCCAGGCTGTCATCTTGGGACCCACTCCCAGGCTGGCTAACTTGTATATTAATCTTTTGTGGGACTGTGTCAAATGCCTTGCTAAAGTCTAGGTAGGCCATGTCCACAGCCCTCCCTGATCTACTACTTTGGTCACCCAGTCAAAGAAATCTATCAGATTTGTCTGGCATGACCTTCCCACTGTGAATCCATGCTGCCTAGGGTACTGTGCCCCTCTGGCCTCTAGATACTCGACAATTCTTTCCTTCAGAAGTGATTCCATCATTTTTCCTATCACTGAGGTTAAACTAACAGGTCTGTAGTTTCCTGCTTCTGCCTTGCTCCCACTTTTGTGAAGGGGAATCACATCTGCCCTCCTCCAGTCCTCGGGTACCACCCCATCCTCCAATGATTTGTTAAAAAGGGTAGTCAGTGGTGTCACTAGTTCTACCCTTAGCACTTTTAGAATTCTGGGATGAATCCCATCAGGCCCCATTGCTTTGTCCACCTTCAGTTTTAAGAGTTCTTTCAGAACCCTTTCTTCTGTAAATGGGCTGGTATCAACTTCTGTATCCAGAGTGTTACTACTGTTTGTCTTATGTACCTCCCCTCTTTATTTGCAAATACTGAGCAAAAATATTTGTTTAGTATCTCTGCTTTTTCACAGTCTCCCTCTGCCCATCCTCCCTCCCCTTTATTAAGCCTCACTATCCCTTCCTTGGTCTTCCTTTGCTCTCTGATGTACCTATAAAAGGTTTTATCCCCCTTCTTAACTGAGTTGGCTATCTTTTCCTCAGTTTGGGCCTTTGCTGTTCTGACTGCCTTCCCAGCCTCCTTTTGCTTTAACTGATACAGTTCTCTGTCCTGCTCCTTCATGCATTCCTTGTACTTCCTGAATGCTTTCTTTTTCTTGAACCTTCACTGCCACTTCCTTTGAGAACCATAGTGTTTCTGACATCGTCTTGTTTTGTTTATTTGCTTCACACAAAGGCTCGTTACCTCTGTGATGGCAGTTTTTATTATTCCCCATTGTTCTTCCACCCCTCCTTCCTGCCCATTTGCTAGTGCATTCCTTAGGCACTCATCCATTTTGGCTAAGTCAGCCCTCCTAAAGTCCAGTACTTTTGTCTTTGTTTGACTTGACTCTATTGCTGTGTTTATTGTGAACCATACTGTTCGATGGTCGCTAGTTCCCAGATGGCTACCCACTTCTACATCTGTGATCCTCCCTCCATCTCCATTTGAGAGAATCAAGTCTAATATTGCTCCCTCTTGAGTGGGCTCCAGTACTAGTTGTCTAAGTCATGCCCCCTGTAGTGCATCTAGAATAACTTCACTCTTCAAAGTGGCAGCTGCAACTGCCCTCCAGTTAACATCTGGCATATTCAGATCACCCATCAGCAATATCTCCCCTTTTTCTGCCATTCCAAGTATACTTTCTATCATTTCCTTGTCCATTTCCTACCCCTGAGAAGGGTGTCAGTATACAACCCCTGTGCGTATTGTGGTGCCATTGCCTGTCTCCAAATTCTACCCACAGTGCTTCTTCTCCTCCCTGTTTACCCTTTTGTTCTGTTGCTTTTATTCCTTCCCTTATGTAAAGAACTACCTCCTCCTCTTTTACTCCTCCTGTACCTCCTGTAGACAGTGTATCCTGTATGTTTATGTCCCAGTCATGGTTTTGTGTGTACCATGTTTCTGTGACTGCCACGATATCCAGATGTTCCTCCTCCATCAAGGCCACTAATTCAGGAAGCTTGTTACCTAGACTACGGGCATTGGTACTCATTCCTCTCCATTTTTTGATGGCTTTACCTTCTGTTGCAGCATCCCCCACTGACCGTTCTACCTTGGTCTTTTTCTCATTTAGTACCCTGTTTTGTTGGGAGAGGCTGGGATTTTTCTGCTGCTTGTCAGTGCCTCCCCCTTTGACTAGTTTAAAAGCTTGCAAATGAAGCATTTAAACCGATTGCTCAAAAGACTTGTTCCCTTCCTGGACAGATGCAGACCATCCTGCCAGTGTAGGCTGGTGTCCCTCCAGGTGGAACCCCAGTCCCCAATGAAGCCAAATCCCTGTGCCCCGCACCATTTTTTCAACCATTCATTAAACTGCATGGTGCCAATTACCCTTGCTTCCCCCATGCCTTTGACAGGCATCACCTCTGAGAAGGATACTGTGTGTGCTACTTGTCTTAGGTCCCTCCCCAACTCTGCAGTGTCCTCCTGCACTGCTCTAATCTCATGATGAGCCAAGTCATTTTCAGTAATTTAGTTTTAATATAGGGAGTTTATGATTTGATGGGAAAACATCGGAGGTCAGCAAACTCTGGAATTAAGGGGTTAAATTCACAAATTCGACACCTACACCACAGTTAGCTATCTCAACAATAGTGGCAGATGCCTTGGAAGAGTATTTACAGCTGGCAAATGCTGCCCTATTGGCGGAGATCTGAGAGTTTTGAGATGAGATCCATTCTCTTTACCAGGAATTGAAGTCCTCTATATCTCAAATCGAAGAAAAAACACAAGAACTTGAAAAGCAGGTCTCAGAGACTGACAGTCGGATGGATAGACTGGAGTGGCTGTTTGCACGGCTTTTACAAGCCACTCAGCATCTAAACTGCGACAACCTGAACAAGCAGTTGTCAATGCCGAACGTTCACTTGCAGGTATTTGCAGTGGTGTTTGGCACGTATGGTGCTTTACCCTAATGCCCTGTGTGATTGCTGGTATTTGCACAATAAATTTTCAGCATGACCTTTTTGTTACCCCCATTGTGCGCTACATGGGTGGAAACACGTTTTGGGCAAGATGTGAAAAATGACAGCTGCACTGCTCATAAGGAGGTGTGGTAAAATGGCAATGTTGAAAATCTGGAGTGAAAATATTGAAAATTCGCAAACTTACTGCGCATAGGAACTGTGCAATGAACACTGTAAACAGTCATTTTAGGAATTTTGTCACCAAATTTTAACACAGCCATTTTAAAACCTCTGCTCATGATCAGTGTCACTGTGACTTTCTTAATGTGTCCCATACATTGATTTCGACACTGACTGTGCCATTATAAGCTACATGACATGAAACACATTTGGGCAGGATGTGAAAATGACAGCTGTACTGCTCATGAGGAGGTATGGTAAAATGACAATGTTGGAAAATCTGGAGTGAAATATTGAAAATTACAAACCCACGAATGCGCGTGCGGAACTGTGCAAGACGTCAGAAACAGTCATTTTGAGGATTTTTTTCACCAAATTTTCAACACTGCCATTTTAAAACCTCTGCAATGAACAGTGTCACTGTAATTTTCTTACTGTGTCCCATAAATTGATTTCATTACACCGACTGCGCCATTGTGCACTACATGGGCAGAAACACGTTTGGGCAGGATGTGAAAATGACAGCTCTACTGCTCATAAGGAGGTGTGGTAAAATGGCAATGTTGAAAATCTGGAGTGAAAATATTTGAAATTCGCAAACTTACGAGCATGCATAGGAACTGCAGAACGCACGCTCGTAAAACAGTCATTTTTAGGAATTTTGTCACCAAATCTTCAACATAGCCATTTTAAGATCTCTCCTCATGAACAGTGACACTGTGATTTTCTTAATGTGTCCCATACACTGAGTTCGCACAGCGACTGTGCCATTGTGCACTACATGGTGGAAACACGTTTTGGGCAAGATGTGAAAAATGACAGCTGCACTGCTCATAAGGAGGTGTGGTAAAATGGCAATGTTGAAAATGTGGAGTGAAAATATTGAAAATTCACAAACTTATGAGCGTGCATAGGAGCTGCGCAATGAACACTCATAAAACAGTCATTTTTAGGAATTTTTTCACCAAATTTTCAACACTGCCATTTTAAGACCTCTGCTCATGAACAGTGTCACTGTGATTTTCTTAATGTGTCCCATACATTGAGTTCGCACACCGACTGCGCCATTGTGAGCTACATCAGTGGAAACATGTTTTGGGCAGGATGTGAAAAAATGACAGCTGTACAGCTCATGAGGAGGTGTGGTAAAATGGAAATGTTGAAAATCTGGAGTGAAAATATTGAAAATTCGCAAACTTACAAGTGTGCGTAGGAACTGCACAACACAGACTCGTAAAACAGTCATTTTTGAATTTTTGCAATTTTCAACATGGTTTTGGGACCCTTCTCATGAATGATTCACTGTCATGGCATGACCAGGCCCAAGGGTGATTTCACGCAGTGACTGCGAAATCACCCTTCAGGCCTGAATAATGCCATGACAGTGACATCATTCATGAGAAGGGGTCCCAAAAACCCCATGTTGAAAATTTGCTGCAAAAATTCCAAAAAATGCCTGAGATATGCAATAAAGTTGAGAACCCCCTATCTAACCCATTATACAGCTTACCAGCATTTCCTCAGTTCACGGTCGGCTTTGAAGAGTGCAGTCGTGTTCCCGGTCCACCGATGATCATCGCGCTGAGCTCCAGAGGAATGGGGTGACGGGGGTGGGAGGCTGGTGCGCAGTGGGTGGGTGCGGGTTGTGGGGGACTGGGTGAAGTGCCGTGAGACCATTTTTGATTTACAGGTTAAAAAAAGACTCGTGGGACATTTGCTATGCTGGGGTGGGCTCCCAGTGTGGCAGGATGGCTGGGGGCCGGCGAGGGAGCCCAGCGGGGGATTGGGCACCCCATCGACGCTGTGGCAAACCCGTTTGCCAGCCGTTGAGCTCCCAGCAGCACCAAACTTTGGGCGGGCGTGACCCGGGGGGAGGCGTGACATGGGGGAGTGGTGTGACATAGTGCTCTGTATGACAGCGGTGGTTTTCTTTGAAGCGAAGACCACCAATGTCATGCACAGCTCCTGCACCCATTGGTGCAGGACCGCCACGGCTGCTCAACTTGGCAGTGGATTGCAAGGGAGAGGCACACCTCCAAAGTGTGCTACTCTCCCAAAACGTTCCTTGTGCATGCGCGCAAGTGAACGTAAAAATAGATCTCGTCAAAACAATATATGACTCTATGGGGTCCCAGAAGGTACCAAAGGAAAAGGTGACATTATAGATTTCTTGCAGTGCTTGCTTACTTTAGTTCTTGTAATCACTGATCTTATGCCATTGCCAATAGAAAGGGCCACTGAGAGCTTACAACTCCAGTCTTTGGTCTCAGTGCCCATCCTTGGTCCATCATAATTAGGTTTTACATCTATGCTTTTAAACAAACTATTCTCTCATGGGCTTGGAGAAAAGGGCAGCTTAATTATCAAGGTCACCAAATAACTCTGGACAATGATTACTCTCCTACTATACCACATCAGAGGAGATCCTTTGCCCACTTCTTAAAATGCTGTGGTCCCATAATTTAAAATTAATTACTCCCTATCCAACATGTCTCAAAATATTCTTTCCAGAATGATTTTATGTATATGATGATTATGAACTTGCTTTGCAGGTGCTTCAGGAGAAACAACTAATACAAGAAGATGCTATGGAAGTCCAGAAAATCAAGGAAAAATGGGCACTGCATAAAGAAACCTCGGCAAAGGCCTCCTCCAAAGGGAAGAAGAAAAGAAAGGAGCAAACATTAGAGGAAATGCTGCAAATGTTCAAGAGGGAGGTATCAGACTGATATTGGACTTGGAGTGCTCCCATAAGCTAGCACCAGTTGTCTGTCTGAGAAATGCATCACTGACTTCACAAGGGTGTTTTGCCAAGATACTGATCACTTGTCTGGGAAATGTGCCAGAGTGGATCTTGCCGATTGCCGTTTTCCCCCGGATTACAACCTATGTATAAATCTCCTCAGCAGACTGCTGATTGCCCCTGGATTATAGTAAGATTAATTATTTCTTTCTTCTTTGCTGTTGTGGACTGAGGCTTATACTTAGATCAACCTCCGTATTATTAGATTGGGCTAACTTGGGTCACTGTGTAGACTTTTTTGAAACTGTAAGCCCAAACTCCTTGGAAGTGCTGAACTGATCTGCAGAAATGGTGGCTTTGACTTATAGGGTGTTTTCTTGAGATGCTGGATTGCTTGCATGGGAACTGTGCCAGGACAGCTCTTACTGATCGATGATTTCCCAGGTTTACACTGATGTGGCCTGATGCCTGCATTCAGATTTATGTGTACACTATCCTGCTGGGCCAGTCTGAGTTATTATGTGGACATATCTGAGTATGAAAACGATCTATTTGGAGGGGCTGAGCTGACTTGTCGAGATGGTAGCCTCAGGAATTTGCCTGATAGGGTTTTTGCTCACTGACAACTTCCCTGAATCTATGACCTGAGGGTGGCTGCATGGTGGGTTGTGTTGAGTGCTAACTGCATTCCTGAAAGAATTTACATATAGTCTAAGTCATCTAGAAAAGAACTACAAAACTGTTCCTTCATTTACTTATTTTTTCTTTCTCCTCCTGTGCCATTTGCTGTATATACTGTATATGGAGCTATGGAGCTATCTTTCCAATGTGTTCCTATGTCAGTTTGGCTGTCAGCCTACTATATTTTGAACTGACTGATATAATTAGTTCATTATTACTAACCGAGTTGGTAATTGGGGGATAACAATGGAAACAGACTTTGTGGTTTGTTATTTTATTTGGTGGGATTATGGTTTATGTTCCATTATACTTCATATGAGATGAAGAACTTTTTTGGGGGGAGGGATTATTTAGAGGTTTAACATTTGTGGCAATAGGGTGGGAAACGAACGAATGAAAAGGGCAAAATGTTTTAAATTGAATGGTCCTACAGCCTGATGCCTCGTTGGCTATCTAACATATAATTTGTCTTGGTCTGTGATTTTTTTCTTTCTCTAATGGTGACCATTCTTTGAAAGTTGAGAGCAACTTTGCCTAAGAAAAATCATGTAGTTGTGTGTTTGGTAATAAAGCGCCATAGAGGATGCTTATCATGAAATATCTTAGCCGAACATAAGTCAGCAGAGATGTCTAGAATTATATATATATACATATATGTAAATGTTCATATTGGGTGGCTGATTGATTTTTACTATGGGGATTATAGATCCCGGCTAATAGCTTTTGCTGACAGAGGGCTGGGCTGATCTTTAATAGGTCTCCCTTGAAGGAAGTTCAAAATGCACTTTATTTTGTTACTTTGGGCAATTACTTAAATAGAGAAATAGATTTTAGCTTTAATATGTTTGTTCCTTTTTATAAATATTTTACTTTAATTTAGCATATGAACAATTGTGGATGATTGTTATTTCAAGTGGCTATCAGCGCCAACTCTATGTATTAATTTTTATACTATATTTTAGATGTTTTCATTTTTTTTTATTGTATTTTACTTATTTATTTTATTTATTTAATTGCGGAATTAACACCTTTGAGCCAGAAAGCTCTTTTACAAAGGTTCCACGTCAAGTAGACGAGAGACAACATTTACATAAACAGGTTACATAGCATTCCAGTAAAAGTGGTTACACACTGTATAGGTTGCAATCAAATAGGCTGTAACAGTGTCAGCAGACATTTCTGTAAGATTAGATGCAATTCAACTTCATGAGCTGGTAATAGAATAAAAAAAGGAGAAGGAGTCTGAATGACGTTTGCCCGGGGCAAGGTGGGAGCTGCCTGAGGTGGCTTTGTCACAGAGTGAGGAAGGTGGAGAGAGGAAAAGGGTGGGGGTGGAGGGGCAGCCTCCAAGGGGCTTTGTCTGAGAAAGGGTGGAGGCAATGGGGTGGGAAGAAGGAAGGGGGAGGTAGGCAGGGGTGAATTAGTTGTGTGTGTTTAGACGTGTGTTTTTCAAATTTCAATCACAAGGGGTCTTTTGGGTCAGGAGGGTAAGCAGTTCTCTTTTAAAGGGTGCAATTTTAGTGTACTCCAGGGTAGTAGCTGGGAGCTCGTTAAACCAGGTGGGCCCATGGTAGGAGAGTGAGTGCTGTGAGAGGCAAGTTCTTTTGACGGGGACCTGGAGCACTCCCTTAGCCGAGCTCTTTGTGACCTTTATAGAGTTGGTGCACTGGAACAAAGTGGCGGTGGAGAAGCGAGTGAGTCCGAGAAGTTTTTTTTTCCCTACCTCTCTCCCCCCTTTTTGGCTATACTTAGCTGTTTTTATTTTTCCTCATATTTATTAGCCTCATACTCTTAATCCAGACCTTGGTTCCTTCCCTTTGCATCTTAGTAACAATATTTTCTTAATTTTTATTTCTGTCCCCATGTGAGGGATATGCCCATCTCCATGATCCCAGTCAGACTTTGTGTCTTTTTGTTGCTATGGGTCTTTATTTACCAAGGGGATCTCTGGATTTCCCATATTACTTCACCTGTAGTACTAGACATCATCATGACATTGTCTAGGAGCCATTCATTTGAACTGGCTCCCACCATTGGAAGTCAGAATGTGGATAAGGCATTTGGTTAATACAAAAGTTTCCATTTTACAGCTTTGGCCCGGTTGGCAGAAGCAAGGTACTGTAGCTATTAGAGTAGGAAATATTTCTATCAGACTGTTTTGTTATAAAATGTTTAATAGGTCAGACACTGTTCATTTAGAATCTCCAGATACTGTATAACAGGAGATCAAATAGACATAGTTTTTCAAAAACTGGTTGTATTGTAACTGCATTGGAAAGCTGATGCTTTATTACAATATCTCCTGTCATACTGAAGAGTGCTGGAAGGTAAGATTGAGGGAAATGTGGTGTCATTTGAGAGGGTGTTAAGACTGGAAAACATACACATTTGAGATTGTTTTTTGTTAATTTCTGTTACTGTGGCTCAACCGTTGAAGGTTCAAATAGGTTCCCAAAATGTAAACAGCCTTAACAATCCCATAAAAAGTTATAAGATGCTTTTCTTACTCAAGAAGCATCACCCCTCATTTATTTTGCTACTACAGATGCATTCAGATCAGCTCGAACATCAAAAGTTAACTAAATATGTTTTATTTGTATGTGATAGCTTCTTTATATAAAGGTGGAAAGAGATGAGGTACAGCTATATTGATACCATGTAATACTCAATTTCAGCTGGATTCAAGTTATACAGACCCCGAAGGGCACCTGTCAATCATTTCAGGTACGTTATGAGGGCTCCTTGATTACCTTAGCTAGTCTTTATACCCTCGTGTTCCGGGACAGATACCATAACATCACTCCTTCAAAAAATTACAGAATGTCAGAAAGGGATTTTGATTATGGGAGGGGACCATATTATCGTTCATGATAATATAAATTCAACAAGCACTAGACCCCCTAGGAGATCCCCCACCCAGAGGGTAGCTCATACCTTTTTTTGAGAAACAGGCTGGATAGACATGTGACACCAACCCAAACCTACTCAAAGATTGTACTCTCATTATTCGGTCCCACACAAAATTTATACTAGAATAGATTTATTTTTCATATTTCAGCTGAACACTCTTATTTGACTTGGAAATGTGAGATGATGCCATTCCTTTTGTCTGACCATTCCCTGCTATTACTAACTCTTGAATGGACCATAAACAAGTGGCATACCTTATAGCACTTCAACAATTTTCTCTTAGACCTCCCTAAATTTCAAGACTTAGTTAAAAGCTGTCTCCCACAAATAATTGCTGATAATAATAAAGAAAAGGTTCATCCGGGGGTTCTGTGGGATACAGTGAAAGTGGTTTTGAGGGAAAAATATTGAAGTGTGCTACACAATATAAAAAGAACCAGGAGGCTCAACTAGAGGCTTTGCAGAACCAGCTTAAAGACCTCCATAAACAGCATGTGGAGGGAGATGAAGGTGTGCTACCTTTGTTGGAAGCCACCAGGCAACAGGTCCTCACCTTATAGATGTCAAAACTGAATAAGCTTTCCAATATCTCAAGCAGAGATACTATGAGGGGGGCCACACGGCCACATGAATTTTGGCTCATCACCTTAGGCACAAGATAGCTCAAACTAAGATTACACAAATCCAGTCACCAGTATTTCTTAAGTTCACCAATGCCCCCTCACAGATAAGGGAGACTTCCAAAATGTTTTATCAAAAGTTATATACCCCTGAGATCCCATTCAATCCCCAGGGCACTCAGCCTTTTTTGGATTCCCTCCATCTACCTAGACTCTCACAACCATTCCTGACTTAGCTGGAGGCACCAATCTTGCAATTAGTGGTCAAGAGTGCTATTAAGAGCCTGAAGTCTGGCAAAAAACCTGGCCCAGATGGTTATATAGAGGAGTTTTATAAGGCCTTTATGGATTTGTCGGTACTCCATTTGATGCAAGCTTGTAAAACGGTCTTTGGGGAAGATCCAATGCCTCCAACTTGGCTGTTTGCCACAATTTTCAGCATCCCTAAACCAGGAAAGGATTTGACTTCATGCACCTCGTAACAATCTTTCTCAGTCCACAATATTGATTCTAAAATATTTGCAAGAATTCTGGTGAGGTGCCTAGAGGTGGTCTTGCCACACTTGATTAATGTGGACCAGTGTGGCTTTGTCCTCGATTGTCAGACACAGGATAACATAAAAAGGACTCTCCATCTTTCATGCTGTGCCTCCCAGTCAAAGGCCCCTTTTTTATTGAGCTAAGATATGAAGAAGGCCTTTGACTTCATGGCATGGCCTTTTTTAACAGCTGTGTTGGGGGTAATGGAGTTTTCAGATACTTTCTGCCTCACTATGATGACACTCTATGATCACCCCATGGCTTATATTAAGATCAATGGTTCCATATCAGGCTTTATCCCATTAATGAGGAGCACCAGACAGGGGTGCCCCTTGCCCTCATTATTATTTACTTTTTATTTAGAGCCACAAGGTCAGGCCATTTGGCAAGATAATACTATTCTAAAAATAGAGACGGGGCGAACATTACAAGCTAGCACTATAGGCAGAAAACTTGTTGGTTTATCTGTCATGTCATCCCTTGAGTGTGCACCCCCTTCATTGTGGCAACTGCTTGAGAAATATGGAGCCTTGGCAGTGCACAAAGTTAAACTACCAAAAGCTGAGGTCCTTCAGATAAACTATACCTCCCTGGATTTTATGATGCAGCACTACCCATTTAAATGGCATTTGCCACATTTAAAATATCTTGGAATCTATTTAACCTGAGATCCATAAAAACTGAGTGATTATAAGCAGACACAGAAGGAGTGTGCACATTTTGATAATGGATATTATTTGTGAAGCGCATCAAGAGTACATGCACTTTTTCATATTATGAGTTACATTTTAAGAGAAATAAAATATTTATTAACTTTCTAAGCCGTGACGTCCTTATATTTGGAAATGCTGATGAAGTCTCTCTGTATTTTCTGTATGATTATAACTATGAGTACTTGTTACATCAACTTAGTTTTGATTTGGATAGATGGAAAACAATTCCCTATCCTTTATTTATTTATTTAAATTCTATGGCCGGGATATTCAAAGGGGTTGCACCTGGCCCAAATGAGTTGCACTGGTGCAACCCCACATTGGGCCCAAGTGGGATATTGAAAAGGCTGCACAGCACAGCGCAAATCCTGATGCGCCACGGCACAATGTAATCCTGTGCAGTGTAGATGCAAGGTGCATGCCCATGCATATGTGACACATCCCAATATTCAACCCAGGATGTGCAGCGCATATTCTGGTGCAACCCATACATGCGCCACACACTGGTGCTCAAAGTTGAGCCATAAATTGTAGGCTCAAATGCTGGCCACCCACAGGTGGGTGGCTGTATTGCAAGGAGCAGCACAACAGCCCACCAGCCGTGGGTGGCCACCTGCCCAGTGAGAACGCCATCCAAAAGCACCTGGACCCCCCTGGTGGTCTAGTGGACTCCCCTCCCAACCTGTATGCCAGATCGGGGCTCCTGTATTAAATAACTAACCCTTGGTGGTCTAGTGGTCCCCCCACTGCCTGATCACAGGCTTCAGTATTAAAAAAACATTACCTGGTGGTCTAGTGGTCCCACTACTGCCCGATCACAGGCCACAGTATTAAAAAAATCTTTCCTGGTGGTCTAGCAGTCCCCCTCCTGCCTGATCATGGGCATCTGTATCAAAAAAATTACCTGGTGGACTAGCAGTTTCCCCGCTGCCCGATCATGGGCAACAGTATTAAAAAAAAATGTTATGGTCATCCAGCAGTCCCCCCCGCTGCCTGATCATGGGCATCTGTATTAAACAAACAGTACCAGGTGGTCTAGCAGTCCCACCACTGCCTGATCGTGGGCAACAGTATTAAAAAAATATTTCCTGGTGGTCTAGCAGTCCTCCCGCTGCCTGATCATGAGCATCTGTATCAAAAAAAAATTACCTGGTGGTCTAGCAGTCCCCCCACTGCCCGATTGCGGGCAACAGTATTAAAAGAAAAATTCCTGGTCGTCCAGCAGTCCCCTCACTGCCCGATCATGGGCATCTGTATTAAACAAACATTACCTGGTGGTCTAGCAGTCCCCCTGCTGCCCGATCACAGGCATCTGTATTAAACAAACATTACCTGGTGGTCTAGCGGTCCCCCTACTGCCTGATCATGGGCAACAGTATTAAAAAACATTTCCTGATAGTCTAGCATTCCCCCCGCTGCCAAATCGTGGACTGTTGGAATGGCAGAATGTAGCCTGATGGTCCAGTGGTACCC
The DNA here is from genome assembly GCA_016271365.2 of Neoceratodus forsteri. Taxonomy (NCBI): domain Eukaryota; kingdom Metazoa; phylum Chordata; order Ceratodontiformes; family Ceratodontidae; genus Neoceratodus; species Neoceratodus forsteri. Next base: position 765,670,271 of record CM057452.1, on the reverse strand, counting down.
ACCCCTTCCCACCCTCCCACAGAGGACCCACTGCCACCCAGCAATCCCCTGTCATCGGCAGGCAGCAGCACCCCACCCACATACTGCCCAGCCACCTGCCAAATGACAGCATACAGTATAATCTGTAAGCCTATTGGTCCACAGTGTGGGCTTGCAGACCATACTGTACTACACAGGATACCCAGCGCAACGCATGCAAATGGAGCCATAATGCCATGCAAATGGACCCATTTGTACCTTGCATAGATTATGGCCTCATTTGCATGCCCCCACCGGCTGAATATGTGATGCACCTAGTACAACTGCACTTGTGCTGGAGCATCTCAGTGCTCCCTCTCTGTGACTTGCACTGGTGCATTGTCATTGCGCCATGCATAGTATGTGTGCTGACCATGCCATATTCAATGGTGCTGAGCCATGGCACATCACCACTGAATATCACCTGGTCCTGGCCCCGGTGCAGCCCAGTTGCACTGTGCACAGGCTTGCAACACTGCTTGGCGCAGTCTGAATATCCAGCCATATGTATACAACCTTTGAGCAAGGTGCTCTTTTACAAAAGTTCCACATCATAAGAAACAAAAAAAGACAAATAACAGGAATAAACAGATCACAGCTAAACAGTCTAGCACAATCAATTAAACAGAAACAGGAGAACATTCGTAAACATCATTAATTGAGCAATAGAGAAGTATATATGTTAATTTCTTGACATGAGTTTTGTGCAGGTTCTGGTAAGTTAGAGTACTCGGATTAAAGAGAAGCAAGAAAACAGGAGCTGCACAACCTGGGCATTGTCAGCTAATTTCTGTCCAGGTCAGAGTAAAGAGTTGAAGTTAATGGAGTAGAAGCAAGAGAACAGGGGCAGGCTAACCTGGGCATTGTCAGCTAATTATCATCTGGGGCAGAGTAGAGGGTTGAAGCTAATGGTGGACCTGAAAAGTTAGGTTCAGAGATTACAACTAGGTGTGGAGGAGAGAAAGGAGAGAAAACTGGGAAGGGTGGGTAAACTACAGAAAGCTGGGGGAAGGGTGGAATTAGGATATCAGACCCAAGGCGGGAGGTGGCTGGTAGGAAAGAGAGGTAAGTTGTTAGGTAAAAGTGGAGTTATCTGAAGAGGTAAGTGCATTGTTAGGGCCAGGTAAGGTAAGGATAGGAGCCGTAAATGGTGTGGGTCAAAAAAGAGGAAGTAATAGTCCCAGTTTTGCAGGGTGTGGGGTAGGAGGAGGAGTAGGGTAGGGCCGGGATTGGAAATGCTAGGGGGAATATGCAAATACCAGAGGAGGGTGTGATTGTGGGGAGCATAGAAGAAGCAAGAAGGATTTCAGTTTGAAATCAGGGAAAATATTTAATCCCAATGTGCAAGAAGTGATACAATGGATAGACATCATACGTATGAATCTGTTACCAAAACTGTTATATTTAGCTCAAACCTTACCTATATCCCCCAAACGAATATTTTAATGAAATAAATAAGTGTCTTTAGTTAAATTTGGGATTCCAGACCCCCTAGTGTTCACTTTTGGGTCCTGCAGTTGCTCAAAAGAAAGAGGGGGGTTGGCACTTTCTAATTTATTTTGCTATTTTTGGGCAGCCCGATTGTGAATAATATTTTTATAGCTCCATGAACAATACTCTGCTAAATGGTGAGAGCTGGAGCTGTGGGAGGAAGACATGACAAATCTCTACCATATTTTGTTATCCTACCCTAATATCTCATTAGAAGAGATTACTAACAATACTTATACAGGGAACATCTTGAAATGTTGGTGGAGACTTTTGAATTCTAAACAATTTAAATGGGTTTGACCTTTGTTGTTTTCACTCCCCCATCATCAGCCCTTCTGTCTCGCCAGATTGAACCATGGTTTTGTATGGTGGGAGCAGCCGGGCATACCTACCCTTTCTCATTTGTTAAAGGAGGGCCTTTAAAGATCTTTTGAAAAATTACAAGGCTCCTATAATCTGCAACCACAGGACAGATACAGATATTTACAGGTTATTGATTTTCTTAAAACTTGTTCACAAAACACGCTTCTGGAAGCCCATAAGACTCCTATAGTGGATCTATTAGCAGGGCCATGGAGGGCTCTGTTTCATTGAAGCATATGATCTCCTATACTTACAGGGCTGTAGTAGACCTGGGTAGTGATCCATTGCATGGGTGAAATGAGCTTGGGAGGCCGACTTGGGTATTAGTATTGCTGGCCCTCACTGGGACCGTCATTTGAAAGCTTTACATTTATCAACAAATTCATGTATCTGGAAAGAATTTTCCTGGAATCTAACTATTCATTTTTTTGGAACCCCAGCTATACAAGTGAAATAGCTTCCAGGGAAAGGAGCAGCATGTTGGATGGGTTGTAGTTTTTCTTCTGCCTCCCATGGGCATATATTTTAAAGCTGTAATACCCTTCAACCCTTTTTTGGAGCTTTGCAGGTAGAACTGGTAGAGATTTTTGCTTTCCCAATACAGTTTACTGTGTTACATAGAAACATAGACTTTGACAGACTTTGACAGCAGATAAGGACCACTTGGCCCACCTAGTCTTCCCATTTCCCTACCTATTGGATAAGCTGCAGATTCTAGTTAACCAACAGCCTACTTCCTGCAACCCCCCACTATAATTGCCTTATGTCTGTCCCATGCATGTTTGAATTCCCCCACTGTTTTAGACCCAACAACCTCTCCAGGAAGGCGGTTCCAAGTGTCCACCACTCTCTCCGTGAAAAAGAATTTCCTCACATTACCCCTGAGCCGTCCCCCCTCTAACTTTAAATTGTGCCCCTTTGTTCTTACACATCTCTTTTTCTGAAAGATGCTACCCTCCTGGACTTTGTTGAGTCCCTTGAGGTACTTAAAAGTTTCTATCATGTCCCCCGTCTCCCTCCTTTCATCAAGGGTATACATCTTAAGCTCTCTCAGTCTCTCTTCATATGGTTTCTGATGTAGACCCTGCACCATTTTAGTTGCCCTCCTTTGGACTGCTTCCATCCTGTTTATGTCCTTGCATAGATGAGGTCTCCAAAACTGCACGCAGTACTCCAGATGGGGTCTCACCAACTGTCTGTATAGAGGGATAACCACTTCCCTTTTTCTACTTGTGATGCCCCTCCCTATGCATCTCAGTTTCCCCTGGCTCTCCTTACTGACTTCTCACATTGCTTACCCACCTTTAGGTCATCTGATATGACTACACCCAGATCCCTTTCCATTATTGTTGTCATTAGTACCTCCCCTGCTATTGTGTACTCTTGTCCTGGATTTTTATTTCCCAGGTGCATTACTTTGCACTTCTCTGCATTGAATCTAAGTTGCCATATATCTGAGCATTCCTCCAACCTTGCCAAGTCCCTTCTCATCCTTTCTACCCCCCTTGTGTATCAACCCTGTTACAGATCTTTGTGTCATCTGCAAAGAGGCATACCTTTCCTTCCAGACCCTCTGCAATGTCACCTACAAAGACGTTAAAGAGGACTGGACCCAGTACTGAGCCCTGAGGTACTCCACTAGTGACCCCCCTTTCTTCAGAATGTGTTCCATTCACTATTACCTTCTGTGTCCTGTTGTACAGCCAGTTTGCTACCCAGGAAGTGTTTAACCCATTCTACTTCCAATATATTTCTATGATGTCTGTACTACCCATTGGCAATCTGACACAGAATGACTACCAGAAGATAATGAGTTAACTTTCTGTGGGCTCAATTAACTCCTCAAGCCAGAGATAAAATAGTGCTCTAAAGCTTCCTATGCACACACAGGTAGCGTAGTAATGAGGCCTCAGTGGAGGAATCTATTTTTAACACTCTATCATCTTGTTTGGTAGCAAAGATGACATCAGCCCTTTTCTGAATGCAATACTCCTGTTGGGCTATGCCCACAGTCGTAAAAATAGACCTCTTTGATTTGTTCATATTGGCAAAAAATAAACATTGTATTGAAGTTTTGTCACTAAAAATAAGGCTCTCCAGTGGCACATCATGATTCTGCAGTTTTCCATTTGAGCAGTTTATCCTGGGCGTCTGAATTCTCAGCCATGAACTCAAGATGCTGAACTTTAGCATGTAAATGTCCTTGGCTTTTCTTTGCCAATGGATAGGGAACCAGTCTGCCTAATATGTATTTAGATAGTGTCTTAGAAACCAGTTTGGTGGTCTGGCCCCTATCAAATAAAAAATCTTGCAGAATCATGACATGTCACTGGTGAGCCCTAAAAACACTTGGCAAAAGCAATCTATTCCTCAGCTTGACCATGGCAAATTCATCATGGTCCTCTCCACTCCCTGTGTAGTTGCTGCCCTTACCCACTTCACATCTATTTTCTTAAAAGTCTGGGATTCCCACACCCCACTGAAAACAGGGTAAAACACCACCACCACCCTTGGGTCTTTCCTGATATCTTGGCCATGTAACTGGGGATGGTTTGAGTAGGTGACTGACATTGTAGTGCAGCATGAGGGGGGTGCTGCACTCCTGAGATGCCTTCTTTCTGATGAGATGTTAAACCAAGGTCCCATCTGCCTGTTCTGGTGGTAGTTCAGGTGGATGTTAAAGATCCCATGGCACTTCTTGAAAAGAATAGGGGAATATTTTATTTGAGAAAACATCAAAGCAATATACAAGTCAAAACATGATATAATATAAAAAAATTAACCAGGAATAATGGGGAAAAAAGCAACATACATAGGTGCAATAAGTTGATAACCACTTATAAACAATATGCAAAAAAATAAACAAAAAAAAAATTGAGAGGGTTGAAGATTTATAAATTGGTAAACCCAACACCTATCTATATCCCAATCAGTGCACTAATGTTAAAGAAACAAAACCTAATGTTTATTTATACTTAATAAAAAAAGTAAATCATTTCCACCATCTGGAGACTGTTGCCTGGGGCTACACATGGCATTTTGACATTGAATGTGAAAAGACTCATGGACCATCATTTTCTGTTTAAGAACCCACTGGCATCAAGCTTGCCATAAGAAAAACTTTAAACTATAAAAACATATTTCTAAGGTTCCTGAGTGGTATTTTATTGAAAGAGAGGAATAGTCACCTAGTACAAGAATATCAGATGTTAAAGTAGAGAGCCATAGAAAGTTCCACTTCCTGACTAGATAATCCCAAAGATTTTTAACATGGCAATAGTGGAGTAAAAAATGTTCCATTGTCTCCTCAATGGCTGTACAAGTGGGATATGGACAGTACCACTCTTCAAGGGCCATGAGTTTACTATTTCCTTAGACATTTAGCCAACCACAAGAAGAGAGCCACATAATTTTCCACATATGGGGGGATGTTCTTGAGTTATTTAGTTGTGCTAAGACTCTTTTGTGCAGTTGGGGGGGCAGTTTTTGAATTCTGCTTTGGTGGAGTTAGTTTTGCCCATAACTATATCATATAGTTTGGAAGCTGATGACTGAGAGATCTGAGATTTAGTTAATGCCCATTTAAACATATTTTGGACTGCTGGTTTAAAATACATGGGTAATTTAGCACTTGGTATAGGCTTGGGAGCAGTAGGTTGCCAAGATGGCAAGTAGTGCTTAAAATTATTATGGATCCACCAACATAATGGGTTTTGGGGAAAGGAAAGGCTGAACTTTACTATTTGTGTTATAAACAGAGAGTGAAAAAATAAGATCGGCTCTATCATCCAAGTCTGTCTTTAGTTTTGGGTAAATAAGTGAAGGATTGTTTGATGGGGTTCAGCCTACAGTCCCATAACGTTTGGAAAAGCAACTAAAAATTCAGGTTTCTAAGATAACGGGGGGAGGGGGGAGGAATCATACCTACATATTAAAACAGGGTGTAAGGAATTGCTTGATATCTTGGATCCTTCTTAGTTTGGACACTTTCCAGCTTTTCCTCCAGTTAATTTTGGACACACATGTTCTCAGGGTCTGTTCCCAGTTTAAAAGGGGAAGGTTTTGGAAACTAAACTGAAGTCCTAAACTTTTAAGGGGCTCAGGTGAAAAGGGGATACCAAAAAGGATAGATTGTGGCTGAGGGATAGGGCCTAGGAATAAACCGTTGCTCTTATCAAGATTTAATTTAGAGTTTGAAAGGATAGAATATTGCTAAATATCATGAAGTACAGTGGGTATAAAAACTGGGTATTAAAGGAACAGGCAGAGGTCATCTGCGAACACCAAGATTTTTACCTCATCACCTATGTTATGTCCATATATACCTTGTCATGCTAGATTATTTATTTATTTATTTAATAGCTTTTGGTAACCGGGTAAGTACACTAGCCAAAAATCCTGCCTATTTTCAGGCATGACCCAGGAGAGTACAATACAACAGCATAACAGTACAACATTACAACTGTAGGACAGTGTAAGAGTATAACAGTATGACAGCATAACAGTTTGACAGTGTAAAATTACCAAAGTTCTAAGTAAGGGGTCAAGAGAAACAAGCATTTGTCAATGCCGAATGTTGCTTGCTTATATGTGCTGTTTCATTATTTGGAAGTGATAGTACCATGCCTAAGAACTGTCATGTGCCCCCACCCCAGACATCCACTGTGTCTTTCTGTTCAGTATTCACAGAAGAGGGGGAGGGGCAAGGGTCACAGCAGTACAGCAGCAGCAAAGGCATAAATAGGTGGACAATAGTCCATTCACAGGCAGAAGAATCCTGCAGGAGATGTCTAAATTGAAGGTGGACAAAGCAATGGGACCAGATGGCATACACCCAAGGATATTAAGAGAACTGTGAAGGGAGATAGCAGTACTTCTGGCAGCCATGTTCACTGAGTCATTCAACACAGGGGTGGTACAAGAAAATTGGAGGAGGGTACACATAGTTCTTCTATACAAATCCAGCAGTAGGGAGGAGGCAGGGAACTATAGGCCGGTCAGCGTCACCTCAGTAGTGGGGAAGATCATGGAGACATTGCTTAAAGAAAGGATAGTGGGGCATCTAGAAGCCACTGGAGCCCAGGACCATAGGCAACATAGATTCACAGTGGGGATGTCATGTCAGACAAATCTGGTTGATCTCTTTGACGGGGTTACAAAGGAAGTAAATTAGGGTGGGGCAGTGGACAACACCTTGATTTAATCAAAGCCTTTGCCACCGTCCCACATAGGAGGCTGATTAGATAGCTAAGTAGGCTGGGCATAGGGGAAACGGTGGTAATTGGGTTAGAAATTGGCTAACAGACAGGAGACAGAGAGTGGTGGTAAATGGAGGGCAGTCTAGGGAGAGGGGGTAACCAGTGGGGTGCTGCAGGGATTGGTCCAGGGACCAGTCCTGTACAATGTCTTCATTAGTGAAATTGCAGAAGGGCTGAAGGGAAATGCCTGCCTGTTTGCAGCTGACACCAAGATCTATAACACAGTGGATACCCCAGAGGGGGTGGAGAAAATGAGGAGGGACCTGGGGAAACTTGAAAAATGGTCCAATGACTAGCAACTGAAGTTTCATTCAAAAAAGTGCAACATTATGCACCTGGAACACAGAAACCCTGGGGAAAGCTACAGGATGGAGAGGGGGAAGGGAGTTGCTGATAGTCACAAAGAAGAAAAGGGACCTGGGGGTTCTTATTTCAGATGACTTGAAAATGTCAAAGTAGTAAGGCAGCTGGAAGGGCCAGTGACAAGCTGGGGTCCATAGGCAGGGGTATCACCAGCATAAGGAGGGAGGTAGTAATGCCATTATATAAAATCATGGTCAGGCCTTACATGGAGTACTGTGCGTAGTTCTGGAGAGTGCACCTTCATAAGGATATTAACAGGCTGGAGATGGTCAAGAGAAGGGTGAATAAGATGGCATAGAGCTTGCAACACAAGACTTATGAGGAGAAATTAAGGGACCACAATATGTACTCACTGGAAGAGAGGAGGGGATATGATAGAAACAGTCAAGTACCTCAAGGGTATAGGTATAACTCCTGAGAAGCAGCAGACGGCTGCTATAGAGACATGTGCCAGGTTCTGTGAGATATTTTTTTGTTCTTGTACATCTGTAATCTCCACTGTTTCAGTAACCACATGACCACAATGCCTTCTTTGGGCAATTTTATAGCGATTGAAACTTGTGTCAGATGGCAGACATAGGGCTCACCAGATTGTGTTGCCATTTGAAAAACTTCATAGAGTGTTCTTATACTGGTAAGCATTTTGGAAAGCTGGTGAAGGTCTCACAATTTTTATTATGATTTGATCTCCTTATGTCCCTCCCCTTTGGTCCCCCCATCCCCACACCCCAACAGTCATCAGTGCCACAGCTGCAGCCTTCTTCTTGCTAAGATGGTGTGTGGGCAGCTCCCTTCACAGTTTGTGAAGTCTGACATCTTTCAGTGCCACTTATTGGTCATCTTCCAACACACGTGAGGCACTGCCAGCCCAAAACTAACTCAGGGCAAGCAACTTTCAAAGTGGAAGAGAAGTGGAGTAAGCAAGAATCAAGTACTCATTCAGATGAGGTGTCAATTTTAAGATCAGCATACTGGTGTGGACACTGCAAATAGAATCCCAGCTTTTTAAGCAGCCTTATGAAGAGTAAAGGCTTCTTGAAGCACTGGGGTTCTGTTTATTGTACTGTAAGTGGGCTGCATCTAATTCGATAATTTGCTGTACCTTACATATGGATGCATGGTAGGCCCAACTTTAAATAAACACTGCGCCTGAATGAACACATGATGCCATAAAAACAGAGAATTTTTCAGCAGAAAAGGATCACTCACCCCACCCAATCTGCCCAGGTGTTCTCTATCTACTTGTAACTCCTGCCTGTATATGTTACTGCATGTTTTATTCTGCCTGTGTCCATCAGGGCCTCCTTGTGAATAAGCTTGCTCAATTGATTTTTTCTGTAATAAACTTGAACCTACTCCACCTCCATGGCCCTATTGATCTCTGTTGACCCTCTTCTTCCCCTTTTTCTAAATACTCCAATGTTTATCTCATACATTCTTCATGCCTCTTACTATTTTAGCTTCCACCACTTATCCTGGCAGTCTGTTCAAGGCATCTACTACCCTTTCAGTAAAGAAATATTTATTCACATCTATCCTGAACTCCTCCCCACCCCCCCCAGCTACATTGTATGTCCCTTGGTTTGGGTGCTCATCCTCATTTGAAGGAAACTCCCCAACTGTACCTGGTTTACCCCTGTGAGGTACTTTGTAGGTCTTGATCATGTCACCTCCCATCCTCCTCTCTTCCAGAGTGTGCATGTTGAGATCCTTCAGCCTTTCCTTGTAGGGATTCCTGTGAAAATCCTGAAACATTTGAGTTGCCCTCCTCTGGAAAATCTGCACCTTATGTCCTTTCTGAAGTGTGAACTCTAAAACTGGACACAGTACTCCAGCTGGGGGTATACCAGGGAGTGATACCATGGCAGCACAACATCCCTCCTCCTCCTCCTACTGGAAATGACATTCCTTATGCACCCCAGAATCCAATTTGCCCTGCCCATAGCCTTGTCACATTGAACTACCATCTTGAGGTCCTCTAATATAATAACCTCAAGGACCCTTTCACGTCTAGTGAGTATCACTACCTCCTGTCATCCTATACTTAGCATCGGAGTTCCTATGCCCTAGATACATGATTTTACACTTGTTGGCACTGAACCCCAACTAAGTAAGAACATGGAATTGATTTGAATGAATTGCAGGCTTTTAAGCAGCTTTTCGGGGCATGTGTATGTGTGTGTGGGGGGCTCTGCTATCATAACTGTTAGCTTTTGATTTTGGCCTCAAATCAGGTGCACTCCTGTAAACAGATAAAACATGTTTAAGAAAGACTCATAAGAAATGTGATAAAGTGTTTGCACATTAGCCTGGGCTGAGCTTGCAGACAGGAGAGATAGAAACATAGACTTTGACAGAAGATAAGGACAGTTTGGCCCTCCTAGTCTTCCCATTTCCATACATACAGGATGAGCTGCAGAACCTAGTTAACCAATAGCCTGTTTCTTTCTACCCCCCACAAGAATTTACTTATGTCTGTCCCATGCATTCTTCCGCAGCTTTAGAGCCCACAACCTCCTCAAGAAAGCTGTTCCATGTGTACACCACCCTCTCTGTGAAAAAAATACTTCCTCACATTGCCTCTGAGCTTTACACCACCCCCCATCTTCAAATTGTGTCCCCTTGTTTTTGCACATCTCTTTTTCTGAAAGATGCTACCGTCTTGGATTTTGTTGATTCCACTGCTGAAAGTTCCTATCATGGCCCCCCTCCCCCTCCTTTCCTCAAGAGTGTGCATATTAAGCTCCTTTAGTTTCTTCTCAAGTGGCTTCTCTTGCAGACCCTTCACCATTTTAGTTGCCGTCCTCTAGAATCCCTCCATTCTGTCTATGTCCTTACAGAGATGGGGTCTCCAGAACTGGACTCAGTACTCCAGATGGGGTCTCACCAACCATCTGTACAGAGGGAAAACACCATCCTGTTTTCTGCTGGTGATGCCTCTCCTAATACATCCCAGTATGCACCCAGCTCTTCCTACTGCCTTCTCACATTGAGTTCTAACCTTAAGGTCATCTGATATGATTACCCCCATGTCCCTTTCCATTTTTGTTGTTTTTATTAACCCCCCCCCATTGTATTACCTTCCCTGGGTTTTTGTTTCCCAGGTGCATTAGTTTGTAGTTCTTTGCACTGAATCCAAGCTGCCATACTTCTGACCATTCCTCCAACCTTGCCAAGTCCCTTCTCATCCTTTCCATGCCTCCTTGTGTATCAACCCTGCTGCAGATGTTTGTGTCATCTGCAAAGTGGCATACTTTTCCTTCCAGTCCCTTTGCAATGTCACTTATAAAGACATTAAAAAGGAGATGCAGGCTGTTCCTAATTAATGAGCTTCCCACTGGTCAACTGTAAGCCTCTTATGGGCCAGAGCTTACTACAGAAGCATTTGTCAATGCCAAATGGTTGCTTGCTGGCATTAGCCATGGAAGTGCAGGAGTTAAACAGATGGGGCCCCAATTCTCAAAGCCCTGCATTGGATGCAAGGTGCCTGCGGTGAACAGATATGATCCAAGGTGCACCTTGTGTCTATGATTGCCCTCCATGCAATTCACAAAGGTGACCTGCATCAACCACAGTGCACCTGCCCCAAACAGGGCTTGCATCTGCAAGGCATTGCGGCATGGTGGTAGGGGGAACTGTGGCCAATGCAAGCTGCATCCTGTGATTTACAGACATCACCTGGTGGGAGAAATTCTAAGTGTCCTTAGACCAGCCAGGGCAGCCATAAGGGGACTTAGACATTCTTCCCTGGGTGACATGCCTGTGTGCAGCACACCATGGGTGACGTTCCACCCACCATACACCCCAGAGCATGGCCCCATATGTTTCACCCCCATCCTAGTTGTCCACTGACACCCCTCACAGCTCCCTGATGCTACCTATGTACCATGTTGGTACATTGTCCTGATCCGGCTCTCCCAATCCCTGATGCCTGCCCCATCAGTGCTATTGCAGCACCAACGTATGGTGGTAGAGTGCCCAACCCCCCCATACACCAGTCCAGACTGCTCCCCAATGCTCAGCACATCCCACCACTCACCTCCGTGGCCAGGCAATAATTGCACCAAACATGGTGGGGGGACATCGACTCACCAAGTTGGGTCCACATGCCCATTACCTAGTGGGATGGGAGTCCTGTGTTAGTCTCTGGTGGCCTGCGGTGGACCTATGAAATGTGCCAGGGGTTTGCCACAGGGTTCCAGTCAGTGTTTGCATGGGGATCTAGCCACTGGGACCCCTCCTGTACCTGAATCAGGTGCAGGGTCCCTTGTGCACCAGGCAATGGTGCAAGGTGCTGCTAGCTGCAGCTTGTGCCAGATGCAGGCCCCTATGAGAATCAGACCCATGCAGTATAGGAATGGCAGTGAAGTACTGAACTGACACCAACCCCACCCCCACCCTGCAGAAATGGGCAGGCTCTGGGGTGTGCCTTTGGGTCATTTCCCATAACAGTCACAGCGTTTCCCCTCACCCTATCCTGCAGACACTGACAAGTGTTGAGGTGTGCCTTGGGTGTTCAGGCTTTACTCATCTCATTCCATAAGTAAATATGCTAAAATGGGTGCAGTATAGGAGAATGGGATGGATTCTTGTGCCAAAGAGTCCAAGGCACTCCTCAAAGCCTGTCAGTGGCTGCAGGGTGTGGGTGGGGGTGGAATGGCATGAGCATTACTGTCAACAATCCCAAGTCACATCCCTGATGCTTGTAGGGCATTATGGTTGAAAACCCTAACACCCTGGGTGTTTCTTGGTATTTTTTACTCCAAGTTTTCAACATGGGCTTTTTGTGATCCCACCGCATGAACAGAGACACTATCAGTTTGTTAGCCAAAAGGTGATTTTGCACAGTGACTGCTACATTTGGCACCACAGGTGTGCAAACACATTTTGAATAGGATGTGAAAAATGACAGCTGTACTGTTCATGAGGAGTTGTAAAAAATGGCAATGTTGAAAATCTGGAATGAATATATAAAAAAATAGGTGAAGTCATGAGTATGTGTAGAAACTGTACAAAGCACACCCGTAATGTAATTAGACTGGGGATTTTTTACAGCAGAGTTTCAACAGAGGCATTTTGGGACCTCTTCTCATGAACAGTGTCACTGGCATTTTCTTATACTGAACACTGATTTCCCATAGTGACCCTGCTATTCTGCGCCGGAGGTGCGAAAACACATTTCAGCCAGGTTGTGAAAAATGACAGCTGTACTGTTCATAAGGAGGTGAGGAAAAATGCCAAAGCTGAAAATTTGGACTGAAAAGATTATGAATTTGTGAACGTATGATAGTGTGTGGAAATTGCACAATGTACACTCGTAACGGAGTCATTTCATGGACTTTTGTCACCAGATTTTCAACATAGCCAGTTTAAGACCTCTGCTCATGAACAATGTCACTGTGATTTTCTTAATCTGTCCCAAACATTGATTTCACACACTGACCATGCCATTGTACACTACATGTCCTAAAACACATATCAGGTGAAATGTGAAAAATGACAGTTGTACTGTTCATAAGAAGGTGTGGTAAAATGACAATGCTGAAAATCTGAACTGAAAATATTAAAATTGCTCAAAGTTACGAGTGTGCATAGGAACTGCTCAATGCACACTCATAAAACAGTCATTCTGGGGAACTTTTTCACCAGATATTCAACATAGCCATTTTAACACCTCTGCTCATGAACAATGTCACTGTGATTTTCTTAATCTGTCCAGAACATTAATTTCGCACACTCACCTTGCCATTGTACACTATGTATCCTAAAACACGTATCGGGTGAAATGTGAAAAATGACAGTTATACTGTTCATAAGAAGGTGTGCTAAAATGACAATGTTGAAAATCTGGAGTGAAAATATGTATAATGCTCGAACTTATGAGCGTGCATAGGAACTGCGAAACGCACACTCGTAAAACAGTCATTTTGGGGAATTTTGTCACCAAATTTTCAACATAGGGTTTTGGTGGTCTACCTCATGAAATGTGACACTGTCATTTTGTTAATCCGTCTCAAAAGGTGGTTCCACACAGTGACCACAAAATCACCTTTCGGGATGGAATAACAAAATGACAGTGACTGAATTCATGAGGTGGGGTCCCAAGAACTCTGTGTTCAAAATTTGGCAAACAAATTTCCAAAAATGGAAGAAAGTAGCTTGGCATAAGACACCAGGAGAAAGGACTGCTGTGTGACTGTACTTCTCTGCTGGGACTAAAGAAGTAGAACTCTTGTACTTGGACCTTTAATTTAGGGTAAATAAAAACTAACAAACAAAACAAAAAAAAAGTGTGTGTTTGTCTGAGTTAACTGAACTGAATGGTTATCGGAACAATTATCTAGGTGTAAATCTCAGGTGATTGAAAGGATTTGATAGCTGTGAGGTTTAAATTACTTGTAGAAAGAGCTAGTAAGTAGGGGAGTGGCTTAGCTAGAAGGAAGCTACATTTAAAGACTGCCTTAGCAAGATTCTGCTAGTAGCTTGGCAGAAGACACCAGGAGAAAGGACTGCTGTGTGACTGGACTTCTCTGCTGGGACTAAAGAAGCAGAACTCTTGTACTTGGACCTTTAATTTAGGGTAAAATAAACTAACAAACAAACCAAAAAAAGTGTGTGTTTGTCTGAGTTAACTGAACTGAATGGTTATCTGAACAGTTATCTAGGTGTAAATCTCAGGTGATTGAAAGGTCTTGATAGCTGTGAGGTTTAAATTACTTGTAGAAAGATCTAGTAAGTAGGGGAAGTGGCTTAGCTAGAAGGAAGCTACATTTAAAGACTGCCTTAGAAAGATTCTGCTAGTAGCTTGGCAGAAGACACCAGGAGAAAGGACTGCTGTGTGACTGGTCTTCTCTGCTGGGACTAAAGAAGTAGAACTCTTGTACTTGGACCTTTAATGTAGGGTAAAAAAACTAGCAAACAAAACAAAAAAAAGTGCGTGTTTGTCTGAGTTAACTAAACTGAATGGTTATCTGAACAGTTATCTAGGTGTAAATCTCAGGTGATTGAAAGGACTTGATAGCTGTGAGGTTTAAATTACTTGTAGAAAGATCTAGTAAGTAGGGGGAGTGGCTTAGCTAGAAGGAAGCTACAGTTAAAAACTGCCTTAGAAAGTTTCTGCTAGTAGCTTGGCAGAAGACACCAGGAGAAAGGACTACTGTGTCACTGGACTTGTCTACTATGACTATATTGACTTCCTTCCCTCTCCTCCACCCTCCCACCCAAAGCTAGTTCTACTTTTATAGGCACAGGATTTGACTGACAACAGGAACTTCCTGTTTGGGAGCAGGAAATGAGTGATCACAGAGCCACCAATGACCAAGCATCCTAGAAGGGCAAGAGTAGCTCTCCGGCCCCCTCTAGCTGCTGGAGGTCTGCCTCTGAGCAAGTAATGGGTCTACTGAGAAATATAGGATATTCTTGTCTCAGAACAGGACAATCAGGAGTGTAAAGGGCACACAGGCAGAAAGTAAGGAGAGAGAGAAAAAAACAGAGGAAAGAGCAAGGATTGCAAACAGTTAAATGGCCAGAAATAAGACATGATTGGAGTGGTGCAGTGCAGTGGCTGTGGAGCAGCAGTCTTCTGGGAGACATTCTGGAGGATGCGGTGTTGTCCCATCTGCAGGCAACTGTCTGGGCTGAGGGAGGAGGTTGCTCATCTCCAGGCTGAGTTGGCCAGGATTTGTGGGACCTCCTCTTCCATCCAGGGACCACCAGTGCCACAGCCATTGCCTCAGAGGTTGCCAAGAAAGAGGAGTGGTTGGACCACAGTGGGCTCAGGGAGGGTGTAGGGTGGTGGAACAGAGGTGCATCCCTCCAGTTGTACCTCTCCACAATTCCTATGCCATTCTGGCAAAGTGTGGTTCCTCTATGGAGGCACCTGCAGTGGAGACCAAGGAGGATGCTGGGAACCTCCACACAGGAGACCCACAGGAGGGTGGCAGGGGACTCTGCAGAGGAAGGAAACAACTCCTGATGGGGGACTCCATTGTTAGGAAGGTAGAACTGGGGGAGGAAGGGGAGAGGGAGGTAAGGTGCCCACCTGGTGCCATGGCTTGGAGAGACAGGGAGTGAATCCTGAGGATTGTCGGAGCAGCTGCACAGGGGAGGAAGCTGGATGTCATTGTCCACCTAGGGACAAATTACCTGACTAAGAAAGGGATTAGAGAAGTGCAGGAAGAGTTTGTGGAATTGGGAAGGGGCCTTAGACAAGTAGGCACGCATGGTAACCTTCTCGGAGGTGCTGCCCATCTATGGCATAGAGAGGCTAGGGTGTTCCGCTCATGGGATTCAATCAGTGGTTGAAAAACTGGTGTGGAGCTCAGGATTTAGCTTCATTGGGACTGAGGTCCACCTGGAGTGATGCAAGCCTATACTGGCATGATGGGCTGCATCTGTCCAGGAGGAAACCAGGATCCTAGGTGATAGGTTTAAATGCTTCATTGGTAAGCATTTAAACTAGCCAAGGGGGGAGGCACTGGAAAGGAGCAGGGAAATCCTAGCCCCACCAAAAAATATCACAGTAGTAAGTGCGGTAAACACCAACATAGAGGTGTCGATAGGGAGAAGGGCAGGGGTAAATGGAGAAAGTGACAAAGGCAAGAAGGACAGGGATGGAGCAAAAAGGAGTAAGGCCATCAGGAAATGGAGGGTAATGAGTACCAATGCCCGTAGTCCCATAGTCTGGGCAACAAGCTCCCTGAGCTGGTGGCCTTGATGGAAGAGGGATGCCTGGATATCGTAGCAGTCACAGAAACATGGTACACAGAGAACCATGATTGGGATGTTAACACATCAGGGTACATAACCTACAGGAGAGACAGGCAGGGAAGAAGAGGGGGAGGATTAGCTCTCTATGTAAAGGAAGGGATAAAAGCAACTGAACAAAAGAGTAAACAGGCAGGAGAGGAGGCACTGTGGGTCATCTTGGAGACTGGAAAGGGCACCACAATCTGCACAGGGGTTGTGTACAGACCCCTATGTTGGGGAAGGGAATGGACAAGGATATGATAGAAGGAATTCTTAGAATGGCTGAGAAAGCGCTGATACTGTTGATGGGAGACCTGAATATGCCAGATGTTAACTGGAGCACATTTGCTGCTGCCATATCCAAGAGCAGGGCCATTCTTGATGCCCTACAGGTGACAGGCCTCAGACAGCTAGTTTCGGAACCCACTCATGAGAGAGCAATCTTAGACCTTGTACTCTCAAATGGGGGCAGTGAGAGGATCTCAGATCTAGAAGTGGGTTGCCATCTAGGAACAAGTGACCATCAAACAGTGTGGTTCATGTTAAACTCAGCTACAGAGTCAAGCCATACAAAGTGAGGTACTGGACTTCAGGAGGGCTGACTTTGGCAAGATGGAGAGTACCTCAGAAAAGCACTAGCAAACAGGCTAGAAGGAGGTGTGGAGCAACAATTGGGAATCATCAAAACTGCCATCACAGAGGTAACAAGCCTTTGTGTGAAGCAAATAAACAAATCAAAATGAAAGAAAAAGCCACTATGGTTCTCAAAAGAGGTGGCTGTGAAAGTCAGGAAGAAAAAGACAGCATTCGGAAGTATAAGAAACACAGAAGGAGCAGCACAGAGAGCTGTACCAGTTAAGGCAGAAAGAAGCAGGAGGGAAGTCAGAATAGCAAGGTCCAAACTGAGGAAAAGATAGCCAACTCGGTTAAGAAGAGGGATAAAACCTTTTATAGGTACATCAGCGAGCGTAGAAAGACAAAGGGAGGGATAGTGAGGCTGAATAGAATGAACAGTGGGTGGGCAGAGGGGGTCAGTGAAAAAGCAAGGATACTGAACAAATATTTCTGCTCAGTATTCACAAAAGAGGAGGGGGAAGTGCCTAATCCAATTAACAGAAGCACTCTTGATAGGGGGGTCAATCCCAATCCTTTCACAGAAGAAAGGGTTCTGCAAGAACTCCTAAAACTGAAGGTGGACAAAGCAATGGGGCCTGATGGAATTCACCCCAGAATTCTAAAAGAATTAAGGGGGGAACTAGTGAAACCACTGGCTACTCTTTTAATAAATCATGGGAGGATGGTGTGGTACCCTAGGACTGGAGGAAGGCGAATGTGATTCTCCTTCACAAAAGTGAGACCAAGACAGAGGCAGAAAACTACAGACCTGTCAGTTTGACCTCTGTAGTAGGGAAAGTGAAGGAGTCACTTCTGAAGGAAAGAATAGTTGAGTACCTAGAAGCCAGTGGGGCACAGGACCCAAGGCAGCATGGGTTCACAGCGGGAAGGTCATGTCAGATGAATCTAATAGATTTCTTTGACTAGGTGACCAAAGTAGTAGACCAGGGAGGGGCTGTGGACATGGCCTACCTAGACTTTAGCAAGGCATTTGACACAGTCCCACACAAAAGATTAATAGTCAAATTAATTAGTCTGGGAGTTAGTCCCAGGGTGGTAGCCTGGGTAAAACATTGGCTGGATAACAGGACACAGAAGGTAATTGTAAATGGAGTCCACTCTGAAGAAAGAGGGGTTACTAGTGGGGTACCGCAGGGTTCAGTATTTGGTCCAGTCCTTTTTAATGTCTTCATGAGTGACATTGCAGAGGGACTGGAAGGAAAAGTATGCCTCTTTGCAGATGACACAAAGATCTGCAACAGGTTGTCATAAGGAGGCATGGAAAGGATGAGAAGGGACTTGGCAAGGTTGGAGGAATGGTCAGAAGTATGGCAGCTAGGATTCAATGTAAAGAAGTGCAAATAATGCACCTGGGAAACAAGAACCCAGGGGAAGAATACACAATGGGGGGGGGAGGTAGTAACAACAACAAAAAAGGAAAGGGACCTAGGGGTAATCATATCAGATGACCTTAAGATTAGCAAACAATGTGAGAAGGCAGTAGGGAGGGCTGGGGGTATACTGGCATGCACAGGGAGAGGCACCAGCAGCAGAAAACAGAAAGTTGTTATCCCTCTGTACAGACAGTTGGTGAGACCCCATCTGGAGTACTGTGTGCAGTTCTGGAGACCCCATCTCCGCAAGGACATAGACTGCATAGAGGCAGTCCAGAGGAGGGCAACTAAAATGGTGCAGGGTCTGCAAGAGAAGCCATATGAGAAGAGACTAAAGGAGCTTAATATGTATACCCTTGAGGAAAGAAGGGAGAGGGGGGACATGATAGAAACTTTTAAGTACTTCAGTGGAATCAACAAAGTCCAAGCGGGTAGCATCTTTCAGAAAAAGAGACGTGCAAGAACAAGGGGATACAATTTAAAGATATGGGGAGGCAGTTCAGGGGCAATGTGAGGAAGTATTATTTCACAGAGAGGGTAGTGGATGCATGGAACAGCCTTCCTGAGTAGGTTGTGGGGTCTAAAGCTGTGGAAGAATTCAAGAATGCATGGGACAGACATAAGGCAATTCTTGTGGGGGGTAGGAAGAAATAGGTGGTTGGTTAACTAGGATCTGCGGCCTATCCTGTAGGAAGGGAAATGGGCAGACTAGATGGGCCAAGAAGTCCTTATCTGCTGTCAAAGTCTATGTTTCTATGAGATATGCACCAAAGTTGAAATAAAACAATTTATGCCATTATACAGCTTAACGGCATTTCTTCCAGGTTGGCTTTGAAGAGTGCAGACGTGTTACTGGTCCACTGAAGATCATCGCACCGGGCTCTGGAGGTAAGTATGGGGTGAGGGGGGTGTGGGGAGCTGGGGTACACAGAGAGTGGGCATGGATTGGGAAGGAATTGATGAGGGACAATTTTCTACTTTACAGGTTTATTTTTAAAAAAAAACATTGTGGGAAGGTTTTCTTTTTTACAGGGAAATTTTGTTTAGGCATGCTGGGGTGGGCTCCCTGCATGCCACCCGACTGTTTGGGGGGCTGTAGCCAATGGGAGATTGGGCACCCCTGTCAGCACCTATTGAGTGCTAGAGGCAGGGGGAGACAAGAGCCGAAGGGGACTGGGCACGCCTCTCGACAGACAAGACATTGGGGGGTGAGCATCCCTGTCGGCACATAGAGGTGCTGGGGGGTGGCAAGAGTTGAGGGAGATTGGGCACCCCCCCTCAGCATGAGATAAATTTGGAATGGGGAGGATTTTGCCTATGGGGAGTGGGCTATCCCGTTGTTTTTTCTTTTCTTGGAGTGTTTCACCAAGAAGGTGCACTAAAGGGGGGACCGGTGGTTTACAGCTCTGTAATTGGCTGCTGCAGTCAGGCAGGCCCCACATATGAACAGCTGATTGTGTACTGACGGGGTGCTCCCTGATTGTAGCAGTTCAATTCCTTTGATGTAGTGGCCTGCTTGTTAACTGTGGTGATCCAGGGCATGCTCCTCTACTGGCCAGACAGAGACCAGCCCCTGAATGGGCTGCTGCCATTCGGCACAACACTGCCACGCCTCCACAACCTGCTTCTGAAAAACTGACGTAATGTGTTTCTTGCACATGCATGCAAGCAACACAAAAATGTAAAGCAATTGGCTAAGGGGGCACCCTTGTTGAACTCCTACTATTAACTTCAACTTCTGGGATAGTTGGCCAAGTATAATAGGTTGTGCTATTGCTGATTAATACAAGATCTGGATCCGTTCAATAAACTTCAGATGTATTCCATAGGCATGTAATGTATGTACTACAAAGAAATGGTTAACTCTGTCAAATGCTTTACTTTGGTCCAATAAGAGTAATATACTCATTTTGTTGTTTGTATGACAGTATTCTACAGTTTCCCAGACCATGATGAGTGGAAACTGAATCTTATGCTCAGGAAGGCCACAACATTGATGTTGGTGGATGAGGGTAGTAGCAACCTGTGGAAGGTGAGAATTTAATAATTGTGTCAGGATTTTATAGTCAGTATTCAATATACTTATGGGTCTCCAATTTGAGCTTTGGTGTCTGTCTCCTGATTTATACAAAAAGAATATCAGTCCTAATAAAAGATGTTGGGGGGAGGGGTCATGGTTTAAAATAGAGAAGAATACATGTTCCAAAAAAACTGATAAACTATCTACAAATACTTTAAAGAATTTGTATGGCGAACCATCAACCCCAGGGGAGATGATTATTTTTTGTCTATTTATCACTGCTGCGATTTCAGAAGCAGAAATAGGGGTCACTATATCATCATATGTGCCTGAAAGCAAAAGGGTCTGGATATGGGACAGATAAGTAGCTATATCATTTTCCACAGGGGGTGTATCAACCTCCAGTAAATTCAGATGCTCAGTTATAATAGAACTTAGTTGCTGTGGGGAAGAAACCAAGTTGCCATTTTTGTTTGCTAAGCAAGTGAAAGAAGTGGATAACTTCCTCTGTTTACAAGCTTCATAAGGGGCTACAACTGGGGATTTCTTGATACCATGATTCAGTTCAGTATTTATGGTATGGGCCCTGTCGTACTGATAATTTTTCATCTGTTTTTTAATGGTATTGATCTGGTCTGAATAATCATTCCTAGAGGAAGAGGCCAGGGAGAAGAAATACTGCAGCTGAGTGTGTAATTTTAAATATTGAAAAAACATATTTTTCTCTTTACATTTTCCAGATTTCTGAAACCACATCTTAATGCCATTCTTTGTTTTAGACCTCCAGACACCTACATCCTTGCATAGATCATATATTGAAGCTCTAGCCAATAAAAGATTTTTAATCCCTTTCCTAACCACAGGGTCAGTCAGAATGGAGGTGTTCAGCTTCTAACGATTTTGTTTTAAACATAGGTTTTGGGGATCCTGGATTTTTAGGGTTAGAATTAAGTGGTCTGAAAATTCAGAAGGAGCAGTAGAATAGGAACTAATGTTTATTTTAGGTGACGTAAATATGTGGTCAATTGAGGATATATATTTCCCTCTTTTGTAGGTAAAAGTAAGACATGAAGTCTGAAAATTTACCCCATTCACTAAGGCTCCTTTCTGAATGCATCATTCACCAGCATGGGTATCACAGTACTTTTTTTCCCTTGGTTCATCATGTCTATACTGTGAAACCCTACATTATAATCCCCACCTAGAAAAATGTGATGGGAGATAACTAGATAAGGTTGTAGGGAGGTCAACAGGTCAACCCTATCAGCTTTGGACTGTGGTCCATAAACTACAATGAACCTGGTTGGGCTGTTCAGCCATAAACCATCTAGGATCAAAAGTCTCCCATGAAGTAGGTCCATCAGTTTTGACAGCTGAAATGCATGGTCCTGGAAAAGAATACCAACACCATCTGCTTTATCTAGTCCAATGGACCAGTTGGAGGGAACCCAGATCCATTCAGGCTTAAATAATCTAACTCGGTCCAATGAGTGCATCCATGCTTCAGGGAAAAAAATAACTGGTAAATGTAATTCATGAAAATATTGAAATATGGCATGACATTTTTTGTAATTTAACAGACTGCATACATTAAAGGAAATCAAGCCCAAGTTAGCCATTTATAGTCCTGTTGTGGTGTTATTTCCTTCAAAGAACACATAATCAGGAAACCTTGGTCTTTCTTTTTTTTTTCCTTTATGATCAGAATTGTTAGTTGTCAGGGTGGAAGACATCCCAGGAGGGTTCACCTCCCCAATGTCCAACTCCGTTTCAGCACAGGTGGTGCAGGTATTAATTAAAACAGAGAAAGGGTTTTTTTGTTCATTTTGTGTAGATGTGGGTACAATTTTAGTATTCCTGGAGAACCTTCTTTAGCATGCTACCATAACTCACTAGTTTGAAGGAGGAGGCAATGTACTCCCTTGGGCAATAGTTTGTTCAGTAGATTTTTTCACCTAACAGACTGGTTCGAGAGAGTCAGGTATTTCCTCTAGGACAGTAGGCAAGGGAGGTGGGGGGGGACTTCCTTCTCCTGATCTGTATTTCGGTGGCTGCTTCCTCAGGAGGGAGTGCAGGCTCTTCTGTAGGGGGTTCAGGCATAGGAGGTTCAGATTGTAGTACTGTGTCTTGTGCTTGCTGTATAAGAGAGTCAGGGTTCATTTTAAGGGGCTTGTTTCTGGCAGCCCAGGGGCACTCTAAAAAATTATAGCCATATTCTTCACACAAGTCACAGTGGGCATGGTTGGCACATTGAAGTGATATGTGCCCAATTTTGCCACAATTTTCACATCTGGGGTGATAGCAAACATTTGAGAGATGGGTTTGAGACCCACATTTGTAGCAGGCCCCCAGCTGGCCTGCATAGAAGCACATCCCTCAATCTCTGCCAAGCATGAAAGGGTCTGGAATATGGTAGATGCCATCCTCATTCTAATGAAGCTTAACTTTGAATTTCCAGCCTCCCATCCAGAAATTGTTTTTATCCGAGATTGGTTCGGGGGGCTTAAAACATCACACTTCTGGTTGAGCCAATATAAGATATCATCAATATGTACTCCATCATTTCTAAACATGATAGTCACAAATCTGATAAGAGATTTAGTAAGTGGTATTGCCAGAAATGGGGTCCAGAAGAGAGAGAATTTTACCCCATTATAGAGCTGCCAAAATGTCTCAAGGGCGTGGGAAGTTCTTAAAGTAATATCATAATTGTCTTAGCCAGACACATTTATGAAGGCAAAAACCTCAGCAGGTGAAAAATGTAGGAATCCTTTAATAAAGTTTTCCCTGCATGTCTCCCATCAGGACGCTGTTTGAGGCCCCCTGTGTAGCGGATGTGGACTGCATTAGTATATGGGGCAGCCTCTGTCTTGCTTTTTGTGAATAGATCAGATAGTAAAGGCCTAGAAGAATCATCAGGTTTGGCATTTTGTGGGATAGAGGACTGCTCAGGCCATTTTGGCATGTTACTGTCCTGCTCTTGGGGTGAGGGTGGGGTTGTTTCATTTTCAACAACTCAAACTATTTCAGAAGGAGTAGAAGGAGTAGTAGTATCATGTAAATCTATCGGTTTGGTTATAAGAATGAGTGCTTTATCATTTACATTGCATTGCCCACCCTCTTGTGCACATTCAAGATTTTGTGCCCCTTGTAAAATGGCTGCAGCCATACCCTCCACAGGAGGAGACAGTACCTTAGAGTTGGAGCTTTGTTTCCAGTCAGGAGTTTGTTGAGGGAAAGGAGAATCCCATGCCGGATCTGGGATCCAAGAGCCACCAGGTATTTGCTTTCACCCTGCTTCCACAAGAGCTTTTTCCAGAGACCAAGGACTGGAAGCAGCATCTGCTGCTGTTTTCTCAGGTGTAAACTGAGTGAGAGCACTCGCAGCAGCAATTTCTACCAGAGGATCTGTAGATGTGCTTGTTTGGGGTGTTGTTGCCAGAGATGGAGGGGCAGCTGTACTTCTGTGTTCAGCGGCGGTGATTACATCTGTACTGAGCAGTAAGTTGTTTATTTATTTATTTTATTTTATTTAGTTTTTGTTAACCGGGTAGGTGCACTAGCCATAAAATGACTATTTTCAGGCATGACCCGGGAGAGTACAACAAAAGAAGAACAGTTGAACAACAGCAACATGGGTACAATAGTACAAATAGAGGAACAGTACAGCAGTGCTACAAAAATACAATGGGAAGAAACAACAAAAAATAATGGCAAGCATTATACAGATAATGGCAGTAAGATATATAATAAGTGCAGAAACCATGGACCCGACCTGTGGAGTGAAAGGGTTAATAAGATAGTAGGGTTATATAGAGATAAATGTGAGGAATGTTCAAATATAACAAGAAAGACTGACAGAGGGAAGGTCAGGGGTGGTAATTGGCAAAACAACAGTGGATGGTCAGCAACAAGGTTCAAGAAGGAAGAGAGCTAGTAGTCAAGAAGTTATCTACAAAGAGAAGGAAAAATATGGGGAGCAGAAGAGGAGACAGTCTTGGAGCTGGATTAGAGCAGGGGTGACATTACTGGTAAGTCTCAGGAGCTGCAGGTTGGGTCAAAGCATGTACAAGAATCAGCAAAGGATAGATAACGACGATATTCATTTTTAAATCCAAAGTGAGACTGAGACAGCCGGAGGTTGAGTGGAAGAGCATTCCATAGCCTGGGAATCAGAGAATTGGAAGGCCCCTGTGCCTTTAGTCGTCCGACATCTCGGAACATAGAGCAAGGATTTGTCAGCTGATCGCAGGCCATGGGAGGATGGTTGAGGGACCAACAACGCAGCCAGATGGGACGGGTTTTTTTTCCCGGATGATCGAGTACATTAGTGATCCAAGGTAGTATTGTCTACTAGCAGAGGGTGAGAGCCAATTCAGATCCTTATAAAGAAGGCAGTGATGTTTGAGTCGAGGTGACGAAGAGGCAAATCGGCATATATTGTTATAAGTTATGTCCCATTTGAGTAGGGAGGCTTTATGGGCAGAGGTAAGACTAGAGGCACCATAGGTAAGGGTTGGGAGCAGAATACCTTGGGCAATTGCTAATTTGGCCGAGGGTGTAAGCATGTAGCTCGTTTTGTAAGCTACTCCTAGTTTCGAGTTTACAGCTTTGCATGAGGACTGAATGTGAAGATTAAAATCCAGGGACTGGTCCAGGAGGATCCCAAGATACTTGAAGGAAGTAACATTTTCAAGTGGAAATCCTCCTGGGTGAAGAATCTCCAGCAAACTAGAACAGGTCTTAATCTTCGGTGCAGAACCTAGGAGCATGGCTTTCATTTTCTTTTCATTTAGTACAAGTTTACGGTCTACTAGCCAGTTTAAGACCTTATTGAAGTCTGAAGTAAGTGATGTGTTTATGCAGGCAATACTAGAAGAACTAGTGTAGATGATCAGGTCATCAGCGTAGAGAATAGCTGAGCAGGATTGCAGGACCTCAGCTGCATTGTTGATAAAATTGAGAACAGAAGGGGCCCAAGGATAGAGCCCTGGGGGACCCCAAGGTTGATAGTAGATGTGTTGGACAGGGAGGAATTAAATTTGACAGCTTGCGACCTGTTTGACAGGTAGCTACAGAACCAGTCCACAACAGGGGTAGCGAAATGGAATTTATGGAGAGTGGAGAGAAGCAGGGGATGGTCAACAAGGTCGAAAGCCTTAGTGAGGTCAATGAAGATGGCACCTGTGAGTTTTCCAGAGTCCATGTTGGACAGAAAATCAGTAGTTAGTTGAAGAAGAGCTGTGGTGGTGCTATAACCTTTTCTGAAACTATGCTGAGTGTCTGAAAGGAGATTGTAGCATATAAGGTAGTCAATGGTCTGTGATGCAACTATTTTCTTTAGGATCTTGTTAAGGACAGAGAGAGAATTGCTATAGGTCTGTAATTGTCCGTGTCCTTTGGGTCACCTTTTTTAAAGACAAGCGTTACTCTTGCAGATTTCCATAGGTCTGGCACAGTGCTATGGATAAGGGATAAAGTGTAGATTCTGGCAATCGGAAAGGCAATGAGTGGAGCAGCCAGCTTAAGAAGATGAGGTTCCAGTGAATCAGAACCAGAGCTGGTATTGGCAGATATGGATCTCAGTAACTTCAGAACTTCAGCTCTTGATATAGCCTTGAAATAGAATGGTGGCGCTGGAGGAGCATCATACGATAGGGCAGTATGGTTGTCTGATGATAGTGTGGTAGGTAGATTGGAGTGCGATCCACTGGGTTGTAAAGCCAAGGTATAATATGAAAGATGAGAGAAAAGATTGTTAAAACTGTTTGAGATGGTCCTAGGGTCATTACAATGTGCCCCATTTATGATCATTTCATCAGGAGTGACCGACTGCGAGGTACCGAGAAATGTTTTGACATGATATATGTTGCGTTTCTCAAACACCAGAGAGGAGTATTTTGATTTCACAGCAGCAGAATTGACTGATTTAACAGGGGGAAGTCTGGCAGTAAATGAAAAGACTGAGGCAAAGGTTTGGTCAGACGTGGATGTTTTATAATATACCAGGGAAAGGGTAGAATCCACAGCTGGAGTTGACATCGTTGGTACTTGATTGCCAGGGGATGGTTTAGAGACAGTACTGTCCACACAGACTTTTAGCCCAGCATGGCTACTTGAAGTTAGAATACCTGTAGTATCAGAACGAAGTTTAGCCAAGGCATCAGAAACTTCTTTCTGTCTTGCTTCCAAATGTTTAGCCTCCTGTTCAAGGTCCACTTGAGACATAAGCAAGACAATCTCAGTATCAGCTGAAACAAGTCATTTCTCCTTAGCTGAAGCATCTCAAGAGACAATAGCAACATCTTCCTTAGGATCTGTAGGTATAGAAATGAACTCAGAAACAGCATCAGCATCAAAAAACTCTTCAGTCTCAAGCAATACAGAGACTGGGAAGGAGACCTGCTCCCTGGCCTCCAGGACATCCATCCACTCTGAAGTCTCACCAGAACTGACCATCCTGCTGCTCACAGGAAGTGGTGTTGTCCCCTAGTGTAGGGGACTTTCCCCAGTGTAGGGTAGTAAGGGAAGTTTTCATTCGAGACCAGAAACCAACATATACAATTTCAAAGACATAGATCATCTTTTCTACTACAGTTCATCCTTTACCCTGTTTCCAAATACTTCTTAATTAATTTTAGTATTTTTCCCTTCAAATATATAATCTCCCCTTTCTCTATGTACACAATACTTTTTCTTCCAGTTTTAATCCAACATCCTTATCTTCCACAATCCCCTATTGCCCCCAACTAAATAGCTTATCTTCTCAACAGCACTTCTATTATGTTTTTATTCCACACATTTAAAATTCTTTCACAACTGCTTCCCTTTATCTTCCCCATATTTAATACATTCATTTTGAAAGCATCTGTCCACTTCCACTTGTATTTTAAACAGTAAATCATTAATTGTTACATCCTGAGTTTGAAAAGTCTCTGACATCTTACTTGCCATATTGCCATTTAATTATGGCCAACGCTACATATAGTGTACTACTTGCCAAGCTCCCCTAGTCTTCTGTTAGCCGTCCATAAACCAGAATTTCATATGTCATGTTTTTAAACATTCCGATACCCCATACTCTGGCTATAAGATCCCAAAATGAGCTTATAAATTCACACTCAAACAACATGTGACTAATTGTTTCCTGTAAGTCCTGGCAATTATTTCCTAGACAAACTCTTTCCTCAATCCTTTTGTGTTTCAAATTCCCTTTGACACTTATTTTCCCATGACTAAATAGCCATATCACCTCTTTCATTTTTTTTTCGGTATTCTATTTCCAGCATAGATTCTAATGCTTTATCAAGCTTCACATTCTCCGCAACTTTAAATACAGGTTCTTCATAATATTTCCTTTCCATAATTACCTTTTAGATTCCTTTCCTATTCTTTATCTGTATTTCATCTTTGGACACCTCTCATTGCGCTAAATATTTCCTACACACATTCATATATCCTGGGAGCTTATCTTGTTCGCCTACCTTTCCCTTTTTACCCCGTCATGCATGAACACTTCTACCCAATCTTCTGTCAAAAATGCCATAGGCTTTGTTCTGCTTGCAATATACAGTAGGCCTTATATTTGCATATATAAATATTAACATAAAAAACAAGACTAGTTTTAGCATGTTCAAGCCCCCTTCCTTCATTGGCCTATAAGTATGTGCTCTCTTGACAGGATTTATCCTGCTACCCTACAACATAGTAAAACATACACTTAAAACCTTAGTTTGTATATCCCAAGGTACTGGGAACACATAGGCAATATGTAAAAAAAATGGTATTACAAAAGTTTTAATCATATAAATTATTTTCTCTTTTGTCATATTCCAACCATTCCATTTACGTACTTTCTTTTCTGCAATTTGTAATTTCCGCATCCAGTTTTCTCTCATAGGTCTCTCCCCACCAAACATAATTCCTAAAATTTCCACTTTCCCTTCTATTAACTTAATGCTACTTTGCTGTTTACTCCCTCCTACCCTTATAGCAAATATCCTACTCTTTTCTTTATTAATTCCAATACCCGTATATATTTTTTTTAACTAACATCTGTACTACTTTTTCTCCTTCTACCTGATTCTGCACTAAAATTACACAATCATCTCCATAGGCACATGTTTTGGGACTACACTGCTTTCCCCACTTAATTGGGGCTATCTGCTGCTCTGCTTCTATTTGCCTTAATAAGGGGTCCAAACAGATTACATAAAGTAGAGGGCTCAATAGGCATCCCTGCCGTACCCCATTGTGTACATACATAGGTATACCTAGGTGCCCATTCACCAACAGACATGTCTGCGTGTCAAAATATAAAGCCTTTATTAGTTTCAAAAATTCTACTGTCATGTTATACTTTTTTAATACCTCCCACATATATTCATGCTTGATGGAATCAAAAGCTGTCTGCTGATCCAATATATACAAAACACCTTCTAGCTCCCCTCTTCTCCCTTTCTCTATTATTTATCTTAAGAAAATTAAGCTTTGCCTAATATTACTTTCCCTCACCTCACGTCTGAGTTTCCATTACTAATTCTGTTGCTTATTCTGTCATTCTTCTATGGATGATTTTTGCTAAAATTGTATAATCTGTTGTTAGCAAACAAATTGGTCTCCAGTTCCCTATCTCACTTTTTCTCCTTTTTTATTATGTGAGAATCATAGCTCAGTGCTTAAGTAACATATAGTTGAATGATGAATATGATTGATGGATACAGAGGCCAGCATAAAGAACAATGTTTACTGGATAATAGTATGAAATGTATTGTGCTTAAGTACTTGGATGCTTGAAAGAGTCGTTTGATAATATTTGAGGGTTTTGGCTTTTCTCTGTATCCCACCTGCAGAAAGGAGCTTGATTAGAATTGTATAGCCCAAAAAGAATACATATCTACAACTAAATGCTAAATAAGAAGTGCATAATTTAATGATAAGAATGGACGATCACTTCCTCCAACTCCGGAGAGTATGACCAGTAGCAATCAGGAGAGGAAAAACCCCCTTTGGGAGAAACCTCTGAGGACCCATGGCTACTGACCTGCCCGTCCTTCTAGGCATACTAAAGGGGAGAAAGATCTTAATTAAACTAATTAATCAGTTAAATTCTGAATTCTAATTATAGAATTCAATCCATATGAACGGAGCTTAAGAACAAACTGAATTGTAAGGGTCCAGTAAAGTAATTCCTTCTAATAAAGTCTGAGTCCAAGAATCTATGTATAATTCGGAATGATGGAGAGTAATATATTGAAGAACTGACCTCCATACTTCACTTGATATGCGAACATAATCCATGGAATTGAATGATGGTGGATGAAGTTGATGACTGACGAACTCAATACATGAGACCAAAGATATTTGCATCCAAGCTTTGACGACAACGAGGCAAGACAATATAAGTAGTACAATTTCCATGATTCTAATAATATAGGGCTTGTATGAGATGAGGAATGGAGAAGACTTGAGGCCAGGCTACTGACTGATGAATCCAGTCCTGATAAGTGAAGTATAATCTTAGGAACTGATATGAAGGCAATGGCTGTAGAGCTGAACTGGAATAGTGGCAAGCTGTAGAGGATAATTGGAGACTGGTATGAAGTATGAAGCATCTGCGACATAGGATATGAAGAGCCCAAAAGAAAACAAATCCTATGAACTGCTAATCCAAAGGGAGAGGTAGTAGGAGTAGGGATCACAACCACGAAGCCAGAAGAGTAGGAAGAGGATGAGGAAATCAGCCCCTTAGAAGTGCAGCTGAACTGAGCTGATGAGGTAGGGTAGAGGCAGCTGATTCCAGTATGTGAAGTGCAGCCAGACCTAGGAATGTCTGCTGGCAGAAATCTAGCATGGAAGGTAGACTCTCGTCGAGATGGACAGCAAGCATCAGCTGTAGAAATACGAAAAGCAAGTAGCTCCAAGCAACATGAATGCAGCTACACCTATGAGGCAGCTGATAGAATAAGGGTGTCTTAGATCCTCCAGGAGACGCATCTTGAATCATCTTTGAGCATCGTAGTATTAGAGTTGTAGGCAGACATAGAAGGAATGAAGCTGAGGACTGATACATCCAGATCAAGGAAGGTGAGGCAGATATAAGGCAACTAGATGAGGAAGTCAACATCCAAAACAGAAGATAAGCAAAGTTCATGTTAGGAGAACCAGACAAGACTTGAAGAATCCCAGATTGTAGAGAACTGAAGAGGCGGAATCAACGAAGTAGTAGTAGCCGCATGTCTGAAGTGGAGAGAACACATGCAGGAGAAAGTCCATATGAGATGCCAACTAAGTCTTGGAAAAAGCAGCTGGAAGTCCACGGCCAAGGCGACAGGGCAAAACATCCAAGACAGCAACTCTGGAGGCCGCAGAATGAGCACTGAGGCAATCTGCAGGCGGACGAGAAGGAGAACCATCCAACGAGTTGGAAAAGTAGGAGTCACCAGGCAGGTAGAGGAAGCACAGGGAAGATGGTAACTAATGTTCTGAAAGGTGAAGCATCAGGAGTTCAGGGCTGAGGCAGCAGAAGCAGGTACGCACAAGTAGCATGGAAGCACCAGGTATCGAGCATGGTGAGGCTGAGGGAAACAAAGCAGGTGAACCTCCCAGCCCGAAGGGCGAAGGCAGGTCAGAAGCAATCAAATATGCAGGTAGGCTGCCCAGCTCGACGGGTGAAGGCCTGACGTAGAAGCAAGAATTAGCAGGAACCTCTTAACCCAATGGGCGAAGGCAGGTCAGAGAAGCAAGCGGTAGTAGGAACCTCCCAGCTCTATGGGCGAAGGCAGGCCGTAAAATTGAGAAGCACCAGGCTCGAGCCGAGGAAGCAGGCAAGATAGAGATAGGCAAACCTCCCAGCCCGAGGGGCGAAGGCAGGTAGGAGAAGCTCACAGGGTCCGAGAAGCGGTAGAACAGAAATCCGGATAATGAAGGTCTTCAGGAGAAGCTCAACTAAGTGTCCTGGAAGGGTGAAGCAGCAGCAATTCCACAAGGCTGAAGTGGCAGGGTAAACATCCAATAATAGATGAGGAACAAAGAATGGCTAGATGTGAATCCATATGAAAGGAGCTTCCAGTTGGCTGACACAGCAGCATGTAGGCTTATAGTAGAATGTATGAATCTCCAGGCCCCGAGCCAGGCTAGGCATAAGTAGAGCAGAAGCAGAGAAACCTCTCAGCCCGATGGGCGAAGGCAGGTAGTAGAAGCAGATGAGTAGTAGGTAAACCTTCCAGCCTGACTGACAAAAACAGGTCGTAGATGCAGGCAAGTAGTAGGTACATCTCTCAGCCCGATGGGTGAAAGCAAGTTGTAGAAGCAGGCAATTAGTAGGTAAATGTCCCAGCCTGGCGGGTGAAGGCAGGACGTAGAAGCAGGCAAGTAGTAAGTAAATCTCTCAGCCTGATGGGTGAAGACAATCCAGAGAAGTATGCAAAATAAATATATGGCAGCTGGAAGTCAACTGGTAATGTGAGCAAGGCAGCAGCGAAACCCACAGAGGCAATCATGCACGGCTGAACTCCATGAAGGTCAGCAGGCAAGGTAGGATAGTGTAGCAGGCAACCCCACCTAAGTTAGCATGTGCGGCTGGACCCCACGCAGGTCAGCTGTCAAGATGAGTAAAATGGCAGAAGGAAATGCAGCAGAGCAAATAGCAGGGAAGGGCACTGAAAAATGGAGATAAGAGGGAATGCATCAGCTCAGTACAAAGGTAATCATTATTCATTGAAGTTGATATGCTAAGCAGGTGCAGATGATTAGCGCACACTGCAGGGTGCTGCAGGCTTCCAAACCACACTGAGAACAGGCCCATACTGAATGCAAACAATGCAGAGATACTGAAAAATAGAAAGGAATCCAGGTACGACTAGGGAACACAGCATGTCCCAGCAACGAAAGCTAAGTGTCCAGAAAGGCAATGCTACATGAGCATACTAGTGCTACAAGTGAATGTCAAATCCAATAAATGTAAAGTCAGCTGTACATGACAGAAGGAAGCCTGTCATAGCGAAGCTGGAGTAATTGAACGAGTAGGGATCCAGACCAGGTGCGACTGCACAGAGCTGGAACTGCCGTAGCGAAATTAAAGAACAATATGTGAATCAGTCACTTAGTAGAGAAACAGTACAAGTCATAAATGCAGGTTCATGTAAAGTTTGCGAGAATGAGCAGGTAACTATGCAGCACTCCAAGGCTACTCTGCAAACATAATGCACCAGCATAGCATCCAGTGAGTACCTTAACGAAATAAATGTAGAAACTATAAACGGTCCAATCCCAAACAATTACCATGAACGAAGAATGCAGTAACGAAATAGTACCAGTCCAAGAACTGTAGTCAAGCCAGCACCTTTACGTGAGCTGCCTAGTATAAGGCGAGTGTAGTAGGCATTTGACCTGGCGCTTTAAGTAAGAGCCGGATAACAAAGTAAAGAAACCAGCCAGGAAAAAGGCTCAATAATGCAGTTCATAGAAACTTGGAAACCAGCGACTGCTTTAAGGAAAAGCAAGAATGCGGCAAACCATTAGCGAATGTCCTGGAACACACGAACAGTTCGGTGAGTTGCAATGCACACCCGTAGAGGGCTCTGACGGTTGGAGAGGTCTGAATGCCTTGGTAAAGAGCAGCTAAGGAAGGAGCGATGCAGCATCCAGCGAGAATGCGGAAGTGAAATGATGATCCTGGAAGGAGCAGACTGAACCTTGAGGTAAGGGTCAGAGAAGCAAGGTAGCTTGCGAGGAGGCAATGGTGAGGTAGGAAGTAGAAAGCGCCTTGCAGGAGCGTAGGCAGCACTAGATTGCAAATGTGCCATGATGCGAACTAAGCGGCGGCAATGGGCTGCGGTCGCAGAAACAAACAGCTAAAGAGGAGCAGGAAGGAGGAAAGCTAACAGACGGTTGCTGGGAGGGGGAAGAGTGAGCAAAGGAGAGAATCAACTAAAGGAAGAACGAGAGAAAAAGGGGGGAACAAGGTACAGGCAAAGGAAGGTAAAGGAGAAAATGGGAGGTGGGGGGGAGGAAGCAACCACAGCCGCACAGCACTCAGTGACGGCAGCGAATGTGACTCGCTCTAAGCAGAGCTGGAGAGATCTGCCTCACTTAAATAGGCTGTGGGGGAGGAACTCTTCCCCCTCATAATCATGGGCTCCTCCCTACAATTATTAAAGACTGTTACACCTTGTTTCATTGACTCTGTTATTACACCAGTATTCATTATATTGTTATACAGTAATGCTAGAATTGGGGTTATTTCCTTTTCAAACTCTTTGTAGAAGGAATTAGGAATGCCATCCAAACCTAGGGTTTTATTATTTGTTAAATTATGTACTGCTTCTTTAACTTCTCTTTCTGTAATAGGTTCTTTTATCTATTGTCTGTCCAAATCTGAAATTTGTGGCACTTTTATTGTTTCTAAAAAGGATGTGCTCCTTCTTTCTTTAGGGGTTTGGAATTTCTGTTTTTAATCAATCAGTCAATCAATCTTTATTTATCCAGGTGAAACACTATTGAGAGAGATCATTTACAAGGTGGACCTGTTTCAGGTACAGGTGTATAACAGATGAAATAAAGTAAATACAAGCATAAGATACAGAGCAAAATAGATGCAGACTTACAATTAAATTACAGTTTATACAGCATATACATATACATGGGACATTAGAAGGTACAAAATCATACAGTACAGTAATCAATGGCAGACACATACATCCTACTAGAGGGACAAAGGATATAAGTGTGACCATATAAAGGTGTGGAGCACCATGGTGATTAAATTAGCGTGGACAGTTGCAGGATTCCTTAAGAGCTCTGGCATAGGTACTTTTGAAAAAAAGGTATTTTCACTAGAAGAACTATTTTTAGCATTTTTTGCATTTTCTTCCATAGGACAGGTAGAAAGTGACTTATAGCAGCTTTGTTGAAGCGTGTATTTACCTTGGGAATTACAAGAGATGAATACGAGAGACTTCTAAGAAGATAACTCCCTGACTGGTAGAGAGGCAGGCAGTCAGTGATGTATTTTGCGAGCTTATTTATTAATGCTCTGAGTGTCCAGAGGATAGCATTTTTCTGCCATCTGTAGCTGACAGAATTCCAGCCAAGCATGAAGTAGACAGTATAATGGTGAGTGGAGTAAGGTGTATTAGTAATTAATCTAATAGCCCCATGACAGAGGGTGTCAAGTTTCTCTAGGATGGTACACGGCCCATGGCCACACAGGATGTCAGCATAGTCTAGGATTGTTAAACATCTAGTTTGTACTAGATGGATTTTTGCCTCCTGGGTTAATAGGTGCTTAATCTGAAAGAAGATACCAAGCTTTTGTCTTAGTCTTTTAGCTAAGTTTTCGATACGTACTGAGAAGGATAACCTGTCGTCAACCCAAACACCCAATTATTTGAAGTTTGTTACAAATTCTAGGGGCTCATCTAGTAGCGTGCAAACAGCACGGATAATGAGGGGGTTCTTGGGTTTATTTAAACCTGGATATGGGGCAAGGAGCATAACGAATTTTTTGGCATTTATTAGCAGCTTCAGATGAAGCAGATTTTCCTGCAGCTGGTTAAATTCAAGCTGGAGGTCATTGCAGGCCTGGTCTATGGAGGGTCAATCTATGTATAACACGGTGTCATCTGCAAACAGATGGACTTTAGCATGGGTTATTCTGACTTTTAGGTTGTTGATATAGACTGCAAACAGCAATGGTCCTAAGATAGACTCTTGAGGCACTCCTCTTTCTACAGCTTTTAAAGTGGAGAGATAGCCATCTGCTTTGACTTGTTGTTGATGACTGGTAAGATAGCTAGTAAACTATGTGGTTGTCAAAGGATCAGCACTAATGGTATGCAGAGTGGTAATGAGGAGGTTATGATCCACTGTATCGAAGGCTTTGCTCAGGTCCAGAAATAAGAAGCATACATAATTTTTGTTATATAAGGCCAGCTACCAATCATTGGTGACTTTAGCAAGTGCTGAGATTGTGTTGTGCTTGGTTCTGAACCCAGACTGCACCTCATTAAGTAAATTATGTTTCTCTAGGTAATACCTAAACTGTGAATTTACTACTTTCTCCAGCAATTTAGACAAAATAGGGAGTAAGGAAATTGGGTGATAATTACTTAAGTCACTGGTATTGCCTGATTTGAAGAGAGGGATTACTTGCACTGTTTCCATAATGCTGGGATTGAGCCACGTGTAATGGACAGATTAAAAAGATGGGCCATTGGAACAGCTAGAACATAATAACGTATCTTGAGGTAGTACAGCTCTATTAGATCTGCACCAGGGCTTTTTCTGACATCTAGCTTCAAGAGGAGATCCTCAACTTGTTTTGCAGTGACTGGTTGAAGGGTGAAGGTTGACTTGTGGTTTATTGTGCTATATTTAAGCCAATCAGGATTGTGAGCACAGAGCTGAGATTGAAGTACATTGGCTGATGAGGTGTCAAAGGCTAGACCTGCTGTGGCAAAATGGTTGTTTAGCAGTTCGAGGAGAGAACGTTTGTCAGATGTAGATTCACCACCCATAGAGATTTTTGGGGGGAGAGAATGGGTAGGGGAGTATCCTTCAATGTCCTTTAAATTTTTTCAAATTTTCTTAGTATCATTAGAGGCATTGTCAATTTCTGTTTGGAAATACTTAGCTTTTACAGATCTAGTGAGTTTAATACACCTATTCCTAGCTGCTCTGAAAGCTGCCCAGTCATTTGGGAGTTCAGTTTTTCCTGCTTTTTTCCAAAGAAAGTCCCTTTGTTGTAGGGCTGCTTTCAAGCTGCCAGTGAACCATAGACACATTTTACTTTTAGTTCAGACTTTTACTAAGGGAGTGTGATTATCCAGAGCCATAAGAAGGATTTTTTGGAATTCCTCATAAACGGTATCCATGGTATGGGCTAGGTAAAAGTCCTGCCAGCCTGCATGTTGGAGGTCTGAACAGAAGGCTACCAGATCAAAGTGCATCCGGCATCTTTTGTAGATATACTTGGAGGTTGACTCTGTTTTAAGAGTAGATCTCACACAGGCAATAGCGCAGTGGTCACTGATGTCCTTGAAGAATGTGCATGCATGGGTAAATAGGTGAGGTTTATTAACTGAAATTATGTCTAGTAAGGTGTTCTTTGCCAGATTTTTTGCAGTGGGCCTTGTGGGTTCAGTTATAATTTGGGTGAGTCCAAAGGAGCCACATCATTCTTTCAGAGGTTTGGATGCTGTGGATAACCAGTCCAAGTTGAGATCACCCAATAATATTATTTCAGTGGATAGAACATCTAGGATTTCACTTAGGTGATTCAATAGGTTGTGAACCTGCAGCAAGGGGCCTGTAGCATCCAATTATGTGCACAGTTGTTGCACTGGTAAGCTGTACTTTTAAGGTGAGGCCTTCAAATTCTTTTGGCAGAGTAGTAGGATTTACCATGGAGGTAGAATATTTGTCCCAGATGTATATTGCTACACCTCCACCTCTTGAGAGTCTGTTTGTTCTAAACATATTATACAAAGTGATATTAATTTCATGTCCACAGCACCTCTCCCAGATACTGTCTGGTCCTGTTTCCCTATGAGCCCCACCACCTCACTCTATTCCTATGGCTGCCTCCTGGTCTCCCTCTACCAATGCAGATGTCACTTTCTCCATACCACCTGCCCTACTGCTTTCCCTAAGTGGCGATTGCCCAAATCTTGGTGCCTTCACATACTTCGTCACCACTTAATCCTTGCCCTACTACTGCTGGCTGCAGGAGATATACACCCAAATCCTGGCCCAACATCAACCCCTAGTCATAGTAACACCTTGCCTTACCCCTCAGCCAAGGCCTCCACCGACACTCATTCTGGCTCCCTACCCCAGG
Organism: Neoceratodus forsteri; assembly: GCA_016271365.2. Taxonomy (NCBI): domain Eukaryota; kingdom Metazoa; phylum Chordata; order Ceratodontiformes; family Ceratodontidae; genus Neoceratodus; species Neoceratodus forsteri. The sequence continues at coordinate 765,633,161 of CM057452.1, read as the reverse complement.
GATTAAGTCTTCTCCACCTAAACATTCGTAGCCTAGCCCCCAAGCTCGATCAGCTCCAGGTTCTAGCCGCCCACCATGCCCCTGACTTAATCATCATATCCGAGACCTGGCTAAGCCCAAACCTCCCTGATCCAGCCATCGCTATTCCAGGGTTCACCATCACTCAGCAAGACTGACCCACCAGAAGTGGAGGGGTGGCTATCTGCACCAGTTCAGCACTACATTTTTCTGTCCCTCTCTCAAAAGCTGAACCCAAGGCCTATTAGCTGCTCATGCTGAAACTGTCCCCTCCTTCCTCACTCCCCATCTGTGTGGCTGGAATTTATTGCTGCCCTGGCACCCTAGCCGCAACAATCACCAACATCCTGAACCAACCGACGTCTCTTGCCCAGCCGGGTGAACTATTTGTCTTGGGTGACTTTAATCACAATTGGTCAGATCCCACCTTTAACAAAACCCAAACCGAGAAATCCTTGCTCAACCTTACCCAAACAATTCTGGAACCTACATGGCAAATCATAAGTCCAGAAACCACTCCCTTCTCGACTGGGCGCTTACCTCCCATACACACCACATCATCAGCTCTGGCCTCCTTCCAGACTCCATTAGCAATCACCGCCTAACCTACTTGGTACGCAAAATCCACCAAGTTAAATCCCCTCCCAAATTTATATTCCAACGGTCATATAAATCCCTAAACCTCTTCCCTCTCCTGGAAGAGTTAGCTCACTCCAACTGGGACCCAATCCTAAGATGCTCTAACATGGATGCTGCCCTCATGCACTTCTGGAACACCTTCCTTAGCACCTGGGACAAATATGCCCCCCTGCGCTGTGCTAGGGTCCGAGGGTCACACCTTCCCTGGATATCATCTGAGCTGATAGCTTTCCAACAAGCCCATGACAGGGCATGGCATACCTACAAATCCACACTCCTCCCAGGCAGCAATATCACCTATCGCATGCTCCGAAACAAATGCACAAAGGCCATCTCCTTGGCTAAGGCCGAATGTTTCAACAACACCCTAAACTCAAATCTTGGGAGGCCTTCTAAATTCTGGAAAGTCATCAACTCCTTCCCCCCCCACAACAAATCCCCCTCCTCTCCTTCTCGTCCAAGAGACCCTACTCTCCAACCCTCTGATAGTAGCCTCTGAGTTCAATTTCTACTTCACTACTTGTGCTACGACCCTCCTGGATTCCCTTCCTCCTGTAACCACACCCACTCCCCAGACAGCTACCCCCCTACTGCCTGGCCAGAACCCTTTCTCTTTCAGACACATCTCCCCAATCAAAACCTTAGATGCCCTTCACTAACTGAATCCCACCAAAGATAAATCTCCCGACAGCCTCGACAATAAACTCCTCTTCCTATCTGCACCGGCCATCGCTACTCCCCTCGCTGCTCTGCTAAATATCTCATTCACCACTGAGTCACTCCCCACAGAGTGGAAACATGCCACTGTCCTACCACTACCAAAAGCAGGTGACCCTACCTCCGCTGCTAACTACTGCCCCATCTCCCTCCTCCCCACCCTCACCAAACTCCAGGAACACCTAGTACTATCACATCTTGCCCACTTTCTCTCTGAAACTAACTTCTTCACTCCATTCAAGTCCAGTTTTAGGAAGAACCACTCCTCCACCACCTCCTTACTAAGACTCATGGACTTCATCCTCTCTGGAATGGACAAAGAACATATCACTGCCGCTATTTTCATCAACCTAGGCAAAGCCTTCGATACGGTATCCCACTCCTTCCTACTGTCCTGCCTAGCAGGTGCTGGTCTATTGCCATTGGCTATAAATTGGTTCAGTGCCTATCTACAAAATAGAACCCAATCTACAAAAATAACTGACTGCACCTCCCCTCCCTCTCCCCATTACCACCGGTGTTCCCCAGGGCTCAGTCCTTGGCCCCATTCTCTTCTCCATCCTACTAAATGATCTGCCAAAGGCTTGCTCCACTACCTCAATACATATGTACGCTGATGACACGGTCCTCTTTACTTCTGGCCATACCCCTGAAGAAGTCACCTCTAATCTTCAGACTGATTTCAACAAAGTACAACACTGGTTCAGCTCCCACCAACTCTCCCTAAATGCCAAGAAAACAGTCTCTATGTCTTTCGGCACTAGACAGAGACTATCCAGACTTACATCCCCCCTGATCTTCCGTACCCTAAATAACACCACCCTGAAGACATGCCCTCCTTTAGGTACCTAGGGGTTTGGCTTGATTACCACCTCTCCTTTTCCACCCACGTGGATGCCATCCTATCAAAACTGCGCCCTGAGCTCGGTGTCCTCTATAGAAACAGTGCTAGTCTCCCACTTCCTGTGAGACTTGAAATAGTCCAGAAAATGATTCTGCCTTCCTTCAACTGCTGCAATGTTGTCTACAGCACTGCCTCCAGGTCCACCTTATCCAGATTGGACCATCTCTTCAATGCTTTCTGCCACTTCGCCCTTGATGCCCCCCTGCACCCATCACTGTGAGCTCTTCCACTCACTGGCACTCTCATCCCTGAGCAACCGGCACCTACTTCACAGTGCTAAATTTGTTTCTAATGTCTGACTCAGTTCCCTTCCACCCTACCTCGTTTCCTCCCTATCTTCCCTGCCAACCCCTACTCATGCCCTCAAGTCTACTGACTCCAGGCTATTAGTTATCCCTCATTGAAGAACCTCCACAGGCCAATCGGCTTTCTCCTACCTCCATAAGCTCTGGAATGACCTGCCGGACCAAATCTGCCATTCTTCCTCCAATCATTCTCTATCCTCTACCCTCACTAACTTCTTCACACCCAATTGTACCTGCCCCTGACCTCCCCCTCACCTGACTCTTTCCCCAACCCGAGTCCCTCCTCCTTACGCACCTGACCATGGGCTGGACCATTCGCCCAAATGACTGGCTTATAAAATTGCCCTAACAATTCTTGCACTTACCTGCTCTTGACACTTCTGCCATCCCTTCTTATTCCCATCAACGTCCTCCCTAAGTCAACCCCCTCAACTTTCCCAGTGTTTGACTACCCAAACCTGTCACCTCCCCCTGGCCCCAAGCTTGGGCTCCCAGTTCACTCTGCCAACCCGGTGCACCTTACTTTTCTTCAATCTCTAGATATAGGCACTTATGTAACCATGTATAGTTTCAATGTGTAATCAAATATGTTATGCCACCCTCCTTGTGGCACAAGTATGTATTGCCTCTGCATGTATAAGTCTGTCTAGCCACACTCACCTATGTAACCATTGTTTGAATTGCTTGACTCTAATTTCAATCCATTGTTTGTTTTATGTATACGCCTCCCATGTTCCCCCCCAGGTCGCACTGTGAGACAAGCATCGTTTTGCTCAGTGTGCCTCTCCTGGTGAAACATTTTCAATAAATAAATAAATAAAAATCCAGGGTTGCAGGCCTAAGCCAAGTTTCAGTAACCACTGACACATCTGGGTGGGTGTGGTTAATCCATGTTTGGATGGATTCAAATTTTCTAAGAAAACTACAGGCATTAATGTGGATTAGGCTCATTCCATTTAGCTGACTAAGATGAGATGGGGTAAAAATAGGAAGTGGAGGTCAACATTTCCTGCACAGATAAGCAAAAATAAGAGAAGGTTTTTGATGGTTCCAGGAGTAGTCTTAGCAATTGCCCTTTACCTCTCTTGTGATATCCTGATTCAGTGGAAGGTAAGGGTAAGGTACTGGTAGACCGTGGACATGCACAAGGATACAGAAATACCTTTTCTGAAAGTGAGAATGGGTATATAAGGATAACAGATGATAGCCAGGCGATTGTGCATCTCGATTGTGGAAAAGGCCCAGTGTTACACTGGACATGAGGTGTATTACCCTGCACAGTGTGGTAATGACAGGGGTTCAGCAGAATCACAGGGCAAGGAAATTGAAACATGCCTGTCATTGAGGGTGTTTCGGCACAAAAGTACTGGTAGTAAATGACAGGGCCTGTAGAGTATAAGGTTAGAGACATTAACATACTGACCTGGTAGCCAGGAGGGCTATCTGGAAGCAGGGCAGGGCAGTTACCTAGTAAAGCTAGAAGGCCAAGTAGAATAATAATTTGGGGAATCATAATTGTTGCTATATGCTACCTTGTCTAAGAAAGGATAGAAGATAGTGTTAACTCGTGATACTAGTGTAGTGCCTGAAGCGGAGTTCTTCTTTAATGGGTGTGACACCCTGTCTTCTCGAGCTGACGGAGTAGCCAATTGGGTATCAATTGTGTGCAGGATGGGTATGGAAGACTATTTAATAAATGGCAGGGATGGGGAAGGGGGCAGGAAGAATTTCTTACACTGAAACCTTCCCACTGCCAAACTATCCTGAGTAATAGCTAGCAGCCTGTGAGGGACCAAGCGCCAGCCAATGAACAGGAAAGTCATACGCTCTTCTTCCAATCATGGCTGGGGATTTTTGGCTCTGATCAATCGGGGCTCCAAACAGCTTCCCTGGAACAAGGCAAGCATCTCCCCTGTGCTTGAGGCTTCAGCGTGGCAGGCAATGGCGGTTTCGGATGGGCGACCAGCAGAGTTACGGCCAGTGCTGACCTTGGGTGCCCGAGATGGGGATCTTGTACTATCACCATCATATTACCTATATTAGCCATTTTCTTCCCATCCTTATCAGCTAAGTTATACATTATCCTCTTGTCTATTCTGTCAGTATTGTCATCCAAGGGATTCATCTGAGCTTTTGTGCCCTGAGTCCTACATTTCTGTTCCATTACCAATGATCTAGTTTTGTCAAACTGGTATCTCCATATTAGTTGTCTCAGCTCCTCTATTCTTTCCCCATGATCTTTTCTATCCCTATACTGCTGTGTTCATCCTTTATATAATTTTGCTCTGTACCCTAAATATTTGTGATACTTAGTTCTTTCTTTTTTCTGAACTGCTTTTATCATAACCTCTTCAATATCTTTTTTATAGTGTCATCCCACCATTCCATTAAATTGTCATATAAATCACACACCATTCCCCTTGCTGCTAAATTATCCATAAGCTCATTCTGAATTTCTTCTTCTTTTTCTAGCAGTTCCACATTCATTTTCCAATATCCTTTCCCACATATCATAGTAGCTCCTGTGTTTATGTGTATGCTCACTGCTGCATGATCTAACGTTTCCATTGGCGTTATGTATGCAATAGCAATTGCAGTATTTTGAGGGACAAACCAAAAATCTATCCTATAGGATATTCTACCTTTAAAAAAGATATGTTCTACCTTATTCCCTACAGTCTTATACATATCTTCTAATCTGGCTTTTTTAGGATATTTGTTCAGTTCTGGGAGTCACAAAATATTTTTTTTGGTTTTCCTTCCCCAATCTGCACTGCTAATTCCACAATTAAAATCCCCCCATATAACTAATTTAGTTGTATGTAAAAAGGATTCTACCTGCTTCATAAGAGAGATTCTTTGCATTTTCATCTGAGGATTATAAATATTTATTATTCTTATTTATTTCCCTTTAATAATTATATCTACCATTAATGCTCTCCCTGGTGAAATATTTGTCATTTTTAGAACTTGGACTTCATGTGTATTAAATACTATTCCTAAACCAGAGCATCTCGCTAACCCTATTGACAAACTGAGGTCCCCCATCTCCAATCTTTTTTAGCAGCTTCTATGTCCCCAATTGTATATAAACGAGTATCTTGCAATAGTACCACATCTCCTTTTAGCTCACCTAAAATTTCAAAAGTCACTAACCTCCTACTTTTATTCCTAATGCTACTAACATTACAGGAAGTAGTTTAGTTGTGCCATAAAAAGATTATTTCCACCCACTATCACCCTATTTTATCTTTCTTCCTTTTTTGGAAGCTTGAGTATTCACTGAGTCACTATCGGAGGGGTCATCCTCCTCCTCCCCCTCCCCCCATTCTGATAGAGAATCACTCCATTCAGCTCCCTCTCCCCCTCCTTCCCCTTGAAGAGCCTCAAACTTATTTTTTAATTTAACAATTTATTTCTGCTGAAAGTCCATCTTTTCTTTCCCTGGTCATCTTGGCCTTTTTGTCCTAGATCTTGTAACCATGGTAAATTCTTCATTTTTTCCCTCCACTATTTCTGCCCTTCCTTCCACAGTTTGCAGTTTGATTCCTTCCGCTCTCACTGTTCTTGCTTCAGTTTGATCTACTCTGAATTCACTTGTTGCAGGTTCTTGGCTGGGGATTTCCTTTTCTATGTTTCTTTCTTCTTCATCTCCTTTTTTTTGCCTCATCCTCCAGCTTTTCTTGCCTCACCTTTTTCTTTCTTTGCTAAGGCTAAATACACATCTTGTTCCTCAGGGTCAGAACTGTTATGGGTTGCCCAGGGACAATTATGGAAGGAGTGACCAGATTCCTCACATAAACTGCATCTTATGTCATTCTTACATGACTCTCCATAATGACTCAGCTGACCACACAGGCCACACTTAATTTTCTCACAGGTGTTGCTAAGGTACCTCCTATCCCCACACCTATAACATGCCCTAGGTTGACCTGCATATCATACAACCCCTCTGTGCCTTCCTAAAAAAAAAATTGGATAAATACAAATGTCTCCGTTTTATTGTCTCAAGACCACTTTAAACCTTCAGCCTCCAGTCCATAAGTTCTCTTCATCCAGAATTGGCTCTGGGTGCCCTTTTAGCTCGCATTTTTGTCTTAGCCAGAAGAAAATATCTGTAACATTTGTCCCCTTATTTCTAAAAAAAACAGTAACTACTTTAAATGCTGGTTTTGTCAGAGGGATTGCTGAAATGTTCTTCCACAGGGTAGTGTTTTTTAACTGATGGTACAACTTCCAAATCCTTTCTATGCCAGTTGGATGCTTAAAACTGATGTACATAAGACCACCTGGAATGTGGATTAGCACATACTGTAGATCTCACAATCATAAAATCTCATACTATTTTTAACCAGTTGCCATCCCACAAATAGCCTATTAGGAGCATACACTGCCATTTCTTTGAATTTCCATTGCACATCATTTCATCTTTTGGCAGGCTCATTTAGTCTTTTCATCCCTTCTGGAAAAAGTCTTTCCCTCACATTTCCTCCCCACACATTATTACCTGTTTGTTCCTCTTGCTCATTTGGCTCTTTATATGTTTGTAATGTTTTATCTTCTAGCTCCGTAGAAGATTCCAGTTCTGTTTTGGCAATATTCTGGACCCCCGTTTCTGCCATTACTTCTCTTTTTTGCTTTCCTTCTCTGTGTTTCCCTCTCCTGAAACATTCTTCTGTTCTTCTTGCTCCTCTTCTACCCCGACTTTTACTTCTTCTTCATTTTGCTGATGTATTTCAACTGTTTGCTCTCTATTGGGATGCCATCCCATATCATCAGGGGTTCTCTTCCAGTCTGCACTCATAAGGGCTTCTGCAACCCATTCAGGGGTGTTAGAGAACTCCACCATTTCATCCCCTGTGTTATTACTTTGTTCTCCTTTTCCTCCCTTACTCTTAGCATGCTTTTCCTTGATCATTTTTTTTTCAGAGTGCTCAATTTTACATTGCCACATGTTTTACTTTTCCCCACATTTTTTTCTCGGACCCTTCTCAAGCCGAGTTGTTTCCGACTCCCACTAGCTTTCCCCTTCAGGGTCTGCTTACTTTCATTTGCTGCATCCCCATCATCTGTCTCATCTGACGGGCCTGAATTTGCAACATCATTCTGAAGTCTTTGATCTTGACAGGCCTCCACCTTCCTGTCGCTCACTTTACTTTTAGACACATTCTTTTTTTCACAGCCTGTTCTCTCACTATTTCTTGCTTGCTGTGTTGTTCCTCAGCATTCTGCTTACCTCTTTCCTGTATCTCCACAGAGGAAGCTGCAGTTTCACAATTCTCCATCACATTTCCAGACCTCACGTCTCTCGCTTTGGGTTCAGTCCATTTTTCATTCACAACTCGCTTGTTCTGAGCACCCATATTCTCAGTCTCTGGCTTCATAAAGGCTAAGGAGAAGACCCACTCTTCAGTCTCCAGCTCTTTACTCTCACAATTCCACACCACTTCCACATCAGCACTTCCTCCTCTTCTGCTGTCCATCTCCAAACTGAGCTCCTCCAATCTGCAGGAAATCAAGCTCCCTGCTGGCAAAGTAGGAATTTCCCTGGTGCCTGGCCAGATTTCCCCCCATTCACTAAAAATACCACGAACAACTTAATCTGGTTCAAGGTAAGTTGGAATTCATCTGTATCCTCATCCCCTGGGTTGTGCCTGAAAATAGGCAGAATTTGTCTAGTGCACGTACCCAGTCAACAAAAACTAAATAAATAAAATATGCAAAACCTATGACCTCACTTGGACCAGTTTCAAAACTTTCATTGATTCGGTGGACCTGGACAACTACAGGATCCTCTGTAATGGCTGCACAAAGGTAATTCACCATGCAAAATCTGACTATTATAAAGCTCGACTGTACCCCTCTAACAAGTCTTCCTTCTGGAATGACCTGTGCTTGTTCCTGCTCCCCTTATTGGAACCTCCACCACCCACTCTTTGTGAGGCTGACACCTTCATCTCTGACCCCGCTCTGTCACAGCTGCCCAAAATAATTTCTTTACGACCTGTGCTCTCCAACAAGACCACTCCTCCACTGCCCCACCACTCCCCCTCCTCTTCTTGGGCTACCAGCTTTCAGCTGACCCATGTCTCCTTCTCAGATGTCCTTAGTACACTACAATCCCTAAACCCCTCTAAATCCAGGCCTTATGGTATTCACCCTAGACTTCTCATAATCTCTGCTTCCTCTATTCTCATCCCCCTTACTCACCTCTATATTTCTCCTCCTCAACTATCCCCTTAGCCTGGAAGCCTGCTATCTTCCCCCACCTTCACAAAGGGGGTGACCCAACCACCCCAGGAAACTACTGCCCCATATCACTTCTCCCTTCACTCACCAAGGTCCAAGAATCCCTCATCCTTACTTGGCTAAATGACTTCCTCTCTGCCTCTAACATTCTCTTGCTGTTCAATTCGTATTTAGGAAATTACACTTCAACACCTACTCCCTTCTTCATTTCACAGATGCCATCTACTCTGCGATGGTTCAAAGGTAGATTATCTTGACCATACTTACTGACCTTGCAAAGGCTTTTGATTCCATCTCCCACCCTCTCCTTCTAAACAAGCTAAGCACCATTGGTCTTTTCCATGCTCTTGTCTCATGGTTTAGGTCTTATCTAACAGGTCAGTCCCAGTCAGTTAAGGTAAACATCCTAACTCCCCCACCCCATTCTTGCTGGAGTCTCACAAGGATCAATCCTTGGACTAATTATTTTCTCTCTGTTTACAAATGATTTGTCTTCACAATGTACCAATGTCCACAACCACATGTATGCAAATGGCACTGTCCTAATCTTATCCAGTCCCTCTGCCCCGATGTCCAAACTCTCCTCCAACATGATTTTGCTGCAGTAATAAACTAGTTCAAAGCAATCAGTCTAAAAATGAATACCAAAAAGACTGTTGTCATGACCTTCTGTTCAAAGCAGAAACTTGCCAGACTCAAAGAAGGTCCAGCTTTCAAATACCTTGGAATGGGGCCTCTGGACTTCTCCTCACATTTTAAGGCCCTTCACTCTTAGCTTCACCCCAAACTGGGCTTCTTTACTGCCACAAGGGTAGTCTCTCCCTCCCAGTCCAACAGGATCTTCTTGTCAAATTGATTCTCCCAGCCTTCAGCTACACTGATATCATCTATGACTCGGCCCTCACCACCTTCCTCACAAAACTTGACATCCTATTCAATGCTTTCTTTCATTTCACCACAAATTAACCCCCTCTGACTCACCATTGTGGCCTCTAATACTCCTATCCCTCCCATCCCTCTTACAATGATGCCTATCCCACTGTACTACTTTCATCTCTAAATACTGGTTTGGCATGTTCCCTCCTATCTCTCCTCCCTTATAGCTCCAGACACCCCCTACCCCTACCCCCTGCATACAAATTACCTCCACTCTTTAGCCCTCCCATGTACCAGGATCTCCACAGGAAAACTTGCTTTCTCCTTCAGACTCCCTTCCCTTTGGAGTAATCTCCCCCCACAAACCTGCCTCACCCCCTCCTTTTCTACCCTTAAGCACCTACTCAAACCATCCCCAGTTATAGCCTGCTGCTGTCCATTGACCCACATCACAACCAAAACCTCTGTCCTCCCCTTTGTCTCCCATCATAAATAAAAATGCTACCCCATTTTATGCTCTGAGAAAGTGATACTGTTATTTCTTTATTTGCAAAAATATCTTTGTAACTTAACTTTAAAAGTGGAATGCATTTGTATGTTGTTTTTGTATTGTATTTTGAATCTTTGTAACCCTTTGTTGTGTTTTTTTTATTTGTACCCCATCCCCAGGTTGCACCTGGAAGCAAGCTTCAGCTCAGTGTGCCTTTCCTGGCTACCAAATTTTGAATAAATAAATTGTATTTAGTGACAAAACTTTAACACAATGTTTTTTAATTGCCAGAATGAACAACTCAAAGAGGTTTGTTTTTTCTTCAGTTTAGGGGTATTTAACAAAAGCACTCACAATAAAGGAGAAGACAGAGACAGAATGATAAAATCATGAGGTACCAAAAAACTCAAAAAGCTGTTATTGAATTGCTCATATGAGGAGAATAATGTTATTATTTGTAACAAGTTTTAGAACGCTCCCTAGTTTGGTTAAGATAATGTATAAAATAAGGCCTTTTTTTGAGAGAGCTTTCTGGTGTGATCTGGATGTTATAAAAAGTATGAACCTTGTTTTTACAAATACAGTTTGAAACTAAAGGGGCAAGATCCTTTGCATATTGAATCACACAGTCCTGGAACAAGTTCTCCACAATCCTACAGAGTTCCCCCTCGCTCCCCTCATTCAAGCACTCACCAAGAACACACGCATCCACAAAAAGTAACTGCATCTGCACCCACTGAAAGGGCTACATTCCTAAATACCTGGGACAGTTCATCAATCCCTCTGAACTATGATACTCTCATGCCCCCCCAGGCAGACACTGATACTGCTGTAAAGATTATAAGCTCTTACCTCAAACCAGACAGCACTTCCTACAAGGGTAATTATGTAGTTAGTCACCTATTGCTCCTATTACCCTACTATGGCAACAAATGGCTTGCCTCACACTATCTGACTGTTTTTTTTTTCTCTAGTGTCTCCACAAGTAAGCTGACCTAAATATAGATCAAACCGTTATTCTGTAGCAACTTCTCTAATATGTTTGCCTATGTGTAGAACAAACAATTACTTCTGTACTGTATGATGGTCTACTGTACTGTATGATGGTTAATGCCATGTACTTTCATTTATGTAACTAACTCCAGGTTGCCCCTGTAAAAGGGTCAGTTGGTCTCAGTGGGCTTACCTGGTCAACAAAATTAAAATAAATAAAAATAAATAAAACATTTTGGAGAAACTAGAATAAACATAGCAGGTCACTTCTATCTGCCAAGATCAAATTTTCAGTTGTTACATATACAAATTTTAGAATGAAGAGGATTAATATTGTTTTCTTTTTGTGTCTATTTAGTTTATTTTAGAGCCTGAAGTTCTGATGAAGAGACCTAGGAGGCCTTGAAACATTAGCTACAGTTCTTTAAAAGATAGAATTTCAAACACTTGGCTGGGTCACAAAATATTTGAGATGAACTCTTTTCAGAATACTGTAAATATTAATTGAAATTTCAATAGAAATGAACCAAGGAACAAAATAAAATTACAATTGTAATTTTGAAGATAACTAAAGGACATTTAAAGAGTTCAATACAGAGGGTTGAATACTCTGCACTGGTGGAATTTTGTGACAAACTTAAATTGAGCAGGGTTCCCCCCATACCTTCTCTTATTATATATAAATGGAATTATTAAAAGGAACCTTGGAATTGGAACTTTACTCCATTTTGTTTTATTGCAGAGCATGAAATATAACAAACTGGTAAGGGGGTAGGGTTAAGTAAACTCTGTTAACTAACAGGGCAATATCTTAGAAAATTCTCTTTTTAAAGGTGATAGGAGACAGTTTGTATGCCTCTAGATGTTGTTTTATTGTCTACCCAGTATTCTGATAGTGTTTTTGACCTGTTTTGTTAAATGAATAATCTAATTTTGTTGCCTTTTTAAGGACCCTGAATCCCTCTTTCCTTAACAGTTGCTGCTCTGTCTTTCTATTACATCACAAACTCCTTTCCTAGCCATTCAGATGAATAGCATGGAATGGGAGTTATTTGTGTAACAGAATGTCTTAGAAATATGAATATAAAGAGAAGAAGCTGGTGAGGAGAGTAGAACCCTATGCTGATCTCAGGGCATCCCAAAGCTTATTTATTTGTCAAAAAATCATCAAAGCATGTCAGAATACATAACTGCCATGGAAAGGAAGATAGTAGGGTAGTTAACTGTGTAAAAATTATTTCCTGTCCCCTTTAAGTTTGTTGACTGTAATTTGTACTTTATCAAAAGCTTATAGCAAATGCAGTCTAGTTGCAGAACCATTCTGTTTCACTGCAATTTTACAGGTGTGTTTGAACAAGGTATATCTTGTAAAAAAAAGCAAAAGGAGATTGGATCAATAGGCTCACTCATCCAGTTACTAGTGTTTACATTTATTAAGCTTGATATTCACTTATCATCCACAAAACTGTTTAAACATAAGAAACACTACTCTTTCTGGGTCTCAATATCCATTCATCAGGCTACTGAGTTATAATTTCATAACCATCAATATAAAGCATCCATACATGGTCAGATTCACTTATGTTACAATTAGAATAATATATTCTCTTCCTGTATCCTCAAAGGAATATTTAATTTAGCTCACAAACATTACAACAATGTTAAGTGTGAGGAAACCACTGAGATGCACTATCCCCACATGGTTCCTAGTGTCTTGTTTACTAAGAGCTTTTAGTAAGAAAGAAGCCAGAATCTATCTGGGGAGACTGAAACTCAGTTGTTTCCCTATACTGAACATTGTTGGAAGGCCAGTAGGTCAGATTAACTCATCCAGTCTACAGTAGCTCTCAGAGTCCCACCCCTTCTGCCCTCTATACTCTTAACACTGCATCCTGGACCTTTCTCAGCAAAAATGAAGCCATACACACCATACCATAAATAAATGTTTAGGACAAAATTACCTTTCTAATGGTGGTATGCAATAAGTTCTAAGCAATTTTTTTTTATACTTGCTGAAATACCCCCCAAAATTATTTAAAAAAAATAAAAACCATGCACACCATACCATAAACAAATACAAATACCTCACGAACCATAAGTGCTAAACACAAAGTATAAGTGCTAAACACAAAGTACGAGTGGCAAAGTTATTCAGCACAAAATTACCTTTCTAACAGTGGTATGCAATTAATTCTAAGCAATTCATTTTTTTATACTAGCCAAAATACCCACCACTGATTTTTCAAATTAAAAAAAGCAATTGAAACCATTTTTTGGGGAGGTAAGTAACATATCTACATCACATTATGTGTTCATACATGATAAACAGGTAGTAAAGTAATTCTTTACTAAAAGCAAGCTTTCTAACTCAGAACATGTATTTTTACCCTTTTTATTCAAGGTGCTTTTCCAAGACTTGATGGACTAAAGTCAACCATACACACTATACCATAAATAAATGCGAATGCCTCATCAATAGTGATGTGCGAAATAAAAAAAAATTTGCCCAGTGAAATAATTTACATAATCCTCGCATTTCATGAAATATTTAGCAGGTGTGAAATGAGAAATCCTCCTGGAAAAATGTAGAATTTCACCCACAAAATGTTAATTTCACCAGGAAAATGCGGAATTTCACCAACCAAGGCCAAAATTCTGCATTTGAAAGCCATGGGGGATGATAACATTTTAAAAAAGTGTTTTCCCCCCTCCTGTCCAGGCCAACATTAAAACCCCACTTCTCTGGTGTCTAGTGGCCACACCCTCTGGCCAATTGGCAGCCCAATATGAACCGCTATTGCTGAGATTGAGTCCTTTTCCTCATCCAGAAATTGTAATAAAAAATAAATTCCCTGGTGTCCAGTGGTCCCACCCCCTTGGCCAATTACCAGCTAAAGGAAGAATGACCCCCTAAGGTTCAAACCCATCCCCCTCATGTCCATAAGTGCCACCACCAACACTGGGGCTAACATCAGTCATCTATCTTCATGTAATTAAAAAAAACACCTTTCTTTGGTGTCTAGTGGCCCCCAGCCCTCCACCCTGTCTGGTAGTAACCCCACCCCACCCCACACACACCCATCTAGGACACTAATAGACCAGCGGTACAGCCCCCACTCACCTCCAAGGCCAGAAGCCCAACTTAGCACTTTTATAAATGAGCCCAAGTGATCCCTTTCAATCGGTGAGCACATGTGTGCTCACTGATTGAAAGGACTTACTCAGGCTCATTTGTAAAAGTGCTCAGTTGGACTGCTGGCCATGGAGGTGAGTGCAGGGCTATGCCGGTGGCCAACTGGGGTTCTAGATGATGGGGATGAGGGGTGGTGTTACCACCAGACAGGACTAAACACCAGGAAATGTTTTTTTTTTTAATTACATGAAGATAGATGACTGATGCTGGCCCTGCTGTTTGCTGTGGCAATTATGGACAATGGGGGGATGGGTGTGAATAACGGGGTGGGTCATTCTTCATTTGGCCAGTGATCAGCCAGGGGGGTGGTACCACCAGACACCAGGGAATTTTTTTTAATTACAAATTCTAGATGGGGGATGGGGCTGAATCTTGGTGGGGGAAATTCTTCATATTGAGCTGGCAATCAGCTAGGGGGTGGGACCACTAGATACCAGGGATGTGGGGATAATGATTTTAATGTTGGCCTGGATTGAGGGAAAACACCCTAATTATTATTATTATTATTTTTTTATAGCTGTGTACTTGAATTTTACACTCAGAAAATATTCTGTGAAATGTGTGAATTTCGTAAAATATTTTGTGACACAAAATAGCCGATTGTGTCAGAATTTAATCAATTAAATTAAATTTCACTGTATCTACACTCATGAACTGTAACTGCTACACACAAGGTATGAGTGGTAAAGCTGTTTAGGACAAAATAACCTTTCTAATGTTGGTATACAATTGATTCTGAGCAATACATTTTTTATACTAGCCAAAATACCCAAAAAACAGATTTTTTTAGAAAATAAAAACCATGCACACCATACCAGAAACAAATTCAAATATCTCATGAACCATAACTGCTACACACAAAGTATGAATAGAGATGCAGCAAATTTAATTTCCACTGGCGAAGCGGTGGCAAAGTGACCAATATTGCTGCATAGAGTAATTCACAAAATTGTCCATATTAGGTGGAATTTTGCTGCAGAAGGCAAAATTTTGCCACTCTGCCAGGTGAAGTTTCACATTTTGCTCCGCGAAATGGGCCTAATTTCACGGATTGCTCTGCAAAGTGAATTTTGCTCACTTTGCCCACCACTAAGTATGAATGGCAAAGTTATTCAGCACAAAATTACCTTTTTTATGGTGGTATGCAATCAGTTCTAAGAAATATTTTTTTTGTACTAGCTGAAATACCCAAAAAACTGATTTTTAAAAAAATCAAAAAAGTAATATAAAACCTTATTTTAGTTGAAAACATATAACATATCAACACCAAATTATGTATCCATACATGATAAGTAGGTAGCCCTAGAAATACTTAAAAAAACCCATAGTTGTTTGGCTAGCTAAGCATATACATTCAAACTGGACACGTTCCGAGACATCCCCTTGAGTGACTGTGAGTGGTTTGCTACCAACTACAGTACAGACATTTATCAGTATGAAGGGGAATGTTTTCTGCTGCCACCACCAGATGTTTACCAGTGTAAATGAGTTAGATATACATTTATGGATATATGAAGATAAGCTATTATCCAGATTTTAAGATAAGTGAGTCTGACCATAAAGGGATGCTTGATCTTGATGATTAAGAATAAAATAAGTCAAAACAGGATGTGTGATTATGGGTCAGTAATCACACACCTCTCAAAGGTGTTGTTAGTCATGAGGTGCTTGCACCAAGTGCCTTTACATACCCGAGAGAGTGACTTATCACACTTACGTGTAAGAAAATCACAGCACCTGATTTTTCTTGCTTATGTTATAAAGTTACAGTAACTTTATTTTATGGGAAAAGTGCTGTAAAACTGAAAAAAAAGTTCCTCTTAAGGACCTCAGGGTTCCTGTGATGTTTCCCTCACTTACCACGAGACACAACAGTGATGTGGTGGAGCAGTGATTTCCCAGTGGGTTACAACACACAGCAGCTGCCACTGTGAGTTTTCCCTGATGTCTGTTTTTTTGCTTTTTTAATTATGAGACAGCATGGCTCCTTCGATGTCCTCAACACCCGATTGCCACTATCGCTTTTGAACACTGAAAGTAACATGCCTGAGCAGCATTCTGTGTGGATCCAGAAGTAAAAACATTACATCAGGAATTGTACTATTAAGTGGCTGACACCTTGAAAGAAGTGCAGGCATGTAATTATGAGCAGATAATTACATGGTTGTACAGGTGTTTCAGCCAATCACAGCACAGACATTTTCCTACAAATGTTATAAGAAATTATAACTGCATACTCTGAGCAAAGGGTACAGCCGGGGAAACAGAAACATTGGTGTTTCTTATGTTTAAACAGTTTCCTGGATGATAAATGAATAGCAGCTTATATCCCACTAACTGTTTGGGTGAGTGAGCCTGTCCATCCAATCTCCTTTTGCCTTATGTGTATGCAGTAATTGGATTTGATTCCCCCCACTTACACTGACTTTTTTTCTGCTTTAACAGTGGAGGGCTGAGCTGGAGAATAATCATATCCTATAAATAGAAGAAACATGTTCAAAAAAGAAAAACGTTGACTATAATTATATTTTTGAGATACCTTCACAACTAAAAAATTAAATGACAACAGCTTTACTGTTGTTTTAATATTGTAATCATTAAAATAGGTGAAAAGAAAACAGTGTTAAATTACATTAGAAGAAACTGTGTTATCTTCACCATGGTGGGCCCTCTGAGTACTTTGGGATGGCACATTTAGCATTAGTTTTATAAAAATATATTTTCTTTTTTTTTTTGCAAAACAAATTGGTCCTTATAACTATAATGAATACTTTCAGAATGAATGTTTATTATTGTCTATGTTTTGAATAAAAGGAACATCATCAGTTCTGATGAAGTGACATAGTTTAGTCACAAACTGTCACCTTTCATACTATTTTTGTGCAATTAAAATGGCAATTTCTGCATAGCTATACAGGAGTGGATTCCTTTTGTCTTTGCATATACATGGTATTTCTGTTGAGGATTCTTCTACTTAAACATACCCACATAAGGGTCTACAAGGACATCCTGTGAACTTTCATATTGTTATTAAAAAATAAGAAATATGGAGGCTATGGGACTGAAGTTGGATTGACTGATAGATCTGAACAATATTCAGAAGCAAATTGAATTATTCAGTTTTAACAATCCAGTAAAATTGGGCATTGTCATACATTCATCATATCAGAAGTATGCAAATAGGTTAATGGAAGTAGAATCCCAAAAAGATTTATCTCTGCAAGCTTTTAGGTTTAGCCATTGGTTGCTAGCCAATAAAACAGCCAATATGTTTAAGAATTAAATGTGTACTATAACTAATCCAAATCATGCAAAGGCAGTCACAAAATTCAGATACCAGGGCCCAATATTAAAATGTTTGTGCAGGTGCTAACTGGTGTTTGCACATGCAAACTGTGCTTTGCACTGGAGCCCAATATTCAAAAAGTTCAGTTGAAGCAGCAAACAGGGATACCACACATGCAAACCAAAATGGGGGAGTATGCAAATAAGGGGCTAGGACTGGAATATTGGTGCAAGCAAAAAGGTTTAGCGTGATCCTTTTGCACAGCACAAATACCACCAAACAAAATCCCCTCTTGCTATATGCAACCCTAGTGGCTGCCAGAGATACTGTAGCCAACTAGCAGTTGGCCAGTGCTGGAGCACACCCACTACCTGTGGTCTGTGGCACCCCACCGACTGCCAGCCCATATTTAAAGTAAACTCCCTAATGCTAGTGGTCCTCCTCCTCCTCCTTCTCCTCCTCCCTCCAATCACCAGCCCATATTTAAACTAAACTCCCTGGTGCTAGTGGTCCCCCTCTCTCTCTGATCACCAGCCCTATTGAAAAAGAACTCTCCCTGGTGCTAGTGCCCCCCCTTCCTCCAATCGCAAGCCTGTAGTTAAAGTTACAATCCTCCTTGGCATCCAGTGGTCCACTCCAGGCACCAAGCCATTGTGTCACTTGGTTGCAATCCCTTCTCCCTGGTGTCTAGCAGCCCACCTTATGGTGGCACCAAGCACCCACCTCCACAGTCACCTTACCAGTATCCTCAGTGCCAAGGGTCCACAAATGGTGACTGGCACAGCCATCCTCACACCTCCTCAGCCAGTCACCATATGTCCAGGTAGGCAGCATGCATCTCAATTAAAGGGCAGGGAGCATCCCTCTGGCCTATAAATAAGATGCACACTCCCTTCCTGGATATATGGCAGCCAACTGAGGAGCTGTGAGGAGGGCTGCACCAGTTGCCCTATGCACACCCATTGCACAGAGTGTACCAGTAAGGTAACTGGGGGGAGGAGTGCTTGGTGCCAAAGTGGGAGGCTGTTAGACAACAGGAAGTAGGACATAGTGACTGGTGGTACCATGAATCAGTGTCTGTGGGGGGACCGCTGGACATCAGGGAGGGTTGTAACTTTTACTATTTTTTATTTATTTATTTAATTATTTGGAAAAGACCTTTGAGTGCAAGCTCTTTTACAAAGGTTCCGCATCATAGATTGCAAAACAAAGAACAATGGGAGAAAGCAAAGGTACATTACAGTAAAGGATACAGCTTGGATTCAGAACTTACAGAATAACTCAAAATATAGGTACAAGTTAAAATAACAAGAAAAACACTTTATGAGGGTTGGGGGGTGGGAATAAGCAGCCACAGAGTGCCTTGTCAGTAGTTCAGAGGGATGGGAATAAAGGAGGTACGAGAGAGAGGTACTGTATGTAATGCAGTGGAGGTGAAGGGTGGGGATAGAAGGACAATAAGATATAGGGATAAATGGTGGGGTGAGGGGAGGCTGAGTGGAGAAGACATACTAAAGTGAATGGTGGTGTGTGAGGGGGCATGGTCAGGCAGCCAGCATTAGTAGTGACTGTAAGGGAAACTCATGAGACTGTGAGTTGGGGCAGGGGAGGAGGGGGGTGACAGGTGCTGAAGGAGCATGACGTAGACCGATTGCTGAGGCAAGTCATGAGAAGGGACAGAGGGAGGGGGGTATCTGAGGCATGCCTAGTACTTGTGGGGGGGCAGAGAGAGCCGGTTCTGCTCTCTAGCACTATGGGTTAGAGATCAGATGGGGTGACCACTAATATGGGCTGACAGTTGGAGGAAAGGGGAAACCACTAGCACCATGGAGTTTGTTTTAAATATAGGCTTGCAATGAGAGGGAGGAGGACCACTAGCACTGAGGAGAGTTATTTTTCAATATGGACTGGTGATCTGAGGGAAGGGGGACTACTAGCACAAGGCAGAGTTATTTTTCAGTACAGGCTAGCAAACAGAAAGAGGGGTTACCACTAGCACCAGGGACAGCTTCATGCCTTGGACTAGGAAAGGGGGGCAGCACCACACTAACCTGCCTCTGCTACCGATTCAAATGGGCCTGTAATGGGCATGCAAATGGCCCCATAATGCTTTGCATGTCCAATGGCCTCATTTGCATGTGTCCCTTTAAATACTGCAGATAGCACTCCAGCACTGTCCACTCTTGAGGCCCACTTCAGGAGCCATGCCCAGGAAGTGCTACTTGATTTAATGCTGTTCCATCACGGCCCTATATTCAGTTGCATAGTGCTGGTGCCCTATCTTACTGAACGTAGCATCCTTAGACCCCCTGGGCAATTGCAAAGTGCAGCACAAACCATTGCACTCTACAGAAAATCAGGCTCCAGGTCTTTGACTCAAATATCTTAAAGGCAATATACTCAGGTTGGGGTATTATCAAACTATAATGACTCACTTTGTCAATGCAGTGCAGGTTCCCATGGAGATACATTACATGTAATTTTGTTTTGCTCTCGATATAATAAAGAAAGCAGAGAATATCTAGGAAGCAATTTTTTGTCTTCTCTCCATCCTCCAGGGAAGCAACTTAAGAATCTATAGGTAGGCAACGATACTTCTTTGTTGTTAAGACCTGCAAAATCTTTATCTGCAACTCTTAGATTGAACTATTGCATTATGTAATCATGGTATTGTATTCTTAGTTTGCAATATATTTTGAATTTATATAGCACTGTAAATGTAAAAAGACACTTAACTTGAATGGTATTATTACATTTTACATCATGGTTCTTTATTCTCAGTTTATGATGTACATGTTGTAAGTCACCTTCATGAAACTGTATGCATCGGTTTCTATCCCCTTTTCTTCTCCTAATCCAATTAGTAGTATTTTAATAATTTTGTATGAATCTTTAAACACAAATTGGCTTATACAAAAGCAACCTTTTTTTTATGCTCAACTCCACTCTGTGAATGAATATGTTTTCAGACTCTCAGAATGTGGTTCAGCATTTTATGCAAAGCTAATGCTTTGCTTCTTTTCGTATGAATTAGAGATTTTGTGTCTTCCATGTTAAAGAAATGTAAGTAACCAGGTCAGGATCATTTATATGTTTTTCCTGACTCTGTGGTATACAAATATATGTATCTATATAAATGTTTTAATGATATGAAATCAAAGTGTTCATATGGGATTGTATTTGACACATTTTTCTTCCCTGTGTGATATTCGGTGTATTACTTATTTATTAATTTGTCAAAAACAATGATGAATTATTTATTCATCTACACTTCCTCCTTCAGTCAATGATTCTGAGCTCAATTTTCAAAGCCCCACTTTTGACACAAAGTGCCTGTCTCAAACAGAATTGATGCAAGTGTCACCTTGCATCAAAAGTTGCAGCAATACCAATTTTTGAATGCAGGCTGTGTCTAAAACCAAAGGCCTTGAAGCAAACCAGCACTGCACCACCCCCGACTACACGGAAAGTGGTGGTGCACCAAGTTGGAAGGGAGCTTGCACCATGGCAGGCCTGCTGTATCTCCTAATTTGGGATTTTCAGAGCCCCATCATGGCTACAAGTTGTGGCTGTGGTCAGACCAACCATGAGCTCATCTATCAGCCCTTGTGACACAGATTGGGACTGTGCCTGTTGAGAGGGGTGCCTCAAATCCTGACTGGTACAAGTAAGTGGTCCTGTAGGAGTGCCATGTTGGGCTGTGTTTGGCACAGTTTCAGGGTACTATGGTGACACTGGGTAGCAGTGCCCTGTATAGTCACACAGACCCACAGACAGTGTATGCCCTAGTGTGCAGTCACTGATACTGTCCCAGACTACGTGCTGCTATCAAACGCTGCCAGTTGTCAAGTATCTGTCAAAATCTCCTACAACTGGAGACTATCCCTGGCTGCATGGTATGTGGTGCAGTTGTGTGACAGGGATGTATCTTCTAGCAGCTCTGATATGCTACTGATGCATAGCCCTCTATGTGCTGGCATAGAACATATACAGAACAGGTGCCATAGTACCAATGGCAAGTCATTAGGGCAACTCTATATGCAGGTGCTATAAAAGTGAATGGCAAATTGAATGATAACCCAACAGCTACTACATATACAGGAGAGGGGGGAAGCTCATCCCCAGCACCGTACCCTACTGTGTTGGAAGAGTTAGTCCCTAACAGTGTAATAGGGAGTCTGCATGGATCTGCCTAATGGCAGATCCATACAGATGCCATATCACAGTGTCAGGGACTGTCACCTAAAGATACATGGGTGCAGTACAGTATGCATGCACCTGGCATGTCACTGAGACTTTTCCAACACAGTAGGGTATGGTGGCAGAGACAGAGCTTCTTCATGCCTGTATATGTAGTAGCCTTTAGGTTGTTATTCTGTACACCATCTACATTTATGGCATCTGCCTACAGGGGTCCCTAACAACAGCCATTGGTACTAGACATCTGTATATGTATTATGCCAGCACCCAGAGGGCTGTGCATCAGGAGCATGTCAGAGCTGCCAATGGGTACATCCCTCTCAAACAACTGTACTGCAAACCATGCAGCCAGGGACAGTCTCTGCTTGTCAGTGATTTTTGACAGATACTAGTAGTGTTGTGCGAAATTGAAATATTTCATCTGGAGAAATATTTTGCGTAATTCCGCAATTACATGAAATATTTTGCCTAAGCGAAACAAAATTTCACCTGGTTTCATGATTTTGTGTAATGGAGAAATTTCGCATAAAATGCCTTGAAGAAATGTTTCACCTAGTCAAAATAAAATGTTGCCTGGTTTCACGTTTCGTGTAATGGTGAAATTTCATGTAAAATGCCTTGGTCTGCCAATTTTGCACATTGATGCTTAAAATTTCACCCTGTGGTGCAAATTTGCCAGCGTAACTTTTGAGTTCACTAGCGAAATTTTGCTCCAAAACCAAAATGTGCAATGCATTGTGGGTAAATGGGTCAAATATCGCGTGCAGCTCATTCTGCTGTATGTTGAGTCGGAGAGCAGTCTATTGTGGTGCATCACAGCCAATAAAGCCTTTTAAAATCTCTTTAAAACTTGTTTTTGAGAGCTAATTGCTCCCAAATATACAGTTGGTTCCTAATGCTTCTAGGGAACATTTTCCAATGTTGTGGATTTTTGCAGAATACTTAGTTTAATTTTTACTTATTTCTGTGTCTTTGAAGGAGTTGAGTGGGGTGCAGTAGATGTGTAAAACCAGTGAAGGCTATTTCTAGCTTTTTACAAGCAGATTTGTCACAAATTGTGAGTGATTTACTGTTATTTCTTATTAATTTTCTTATATCTTGACAAGTATTTTTTCTTTCTCTGAAAAGTTACTCCATTCTGAGAGTTCCTGCTGCTGTTGGCTTGTGTTATATACCATTCTTCTGCTTTTAGTTGTGAATTCCAAAGTTTTGAACACACAGAGCTGATCCATTATTTTATTATTTGCTTGTGGTTAGTTCTGTTTGCTGGAGTGTTAACTTGTGTCACTTGAACTGTAAAAATCAACCGTTCTGTATTTTTTTAATGTTTACTTAAGTACTGTTACTTGGTCACTGGAATTTGTCCATTTTACAGTCACACTGCTTTGTTGAATTGCTTCCCTGTATTTTAGTGCTGGCACTTGCCTCTGCACATTAAGCAGTGTTCCTGTTTTAGTTGACTTACCTTACCCTTTCTCTGTTGCATCATTGTTGGTTTAACACCTGAGGTGCATAGTATAAAAAAACTATATATTAATATAGTCGTTTTCAAGAGATTGCCTGCTGACCCCTCCCATCCAATCCAGACTGTTACCATATTGTGGTACTCATTTTTGTTGAGATTTTACAGTATGGTTGTCTCTGTCCTTATATAATAAAAAAAGTGTAGTATTAACTAAGTAATAACACATTACAGTACTTTATTTGTCCAGACACATGTGATCCATGTTTAAAGTCTGTCACTTGTGCTCTTTTTCTTTGTGTATGTTGCTTTAATTCCTGTTTGGGGAAAGACAAAATGTAGCTTTTTGTTTTTACTAAAATAGTCTACCTATCAGATATAGTATTAGTTGAGGTCACGTGATGCAGAGCACCTAGAAGCAGCACTAGACTGGAGCTCCTGCCTTTTGCCCTCTGCTAGACCCCTTTTTGCCTCAATATCTACAAAGAACACATGCTAAACTCTAACTCCATGCTTCCTAAACATCCCTGCCCTCAGCGATCGTCTTTTTGGATGAATCCAGCATCGCAATCGGCTTTTCAGCCAAGATGGAGGCTGAGATGAGGCAGGCCGAGATTAGACACATTCCACCACCTACTCTGGAGAAAACCTTCTAAGAAATCAAAATACCAAAGCACTGGGAGTTCTAGTAAGGCAGGCACCCCTAGCTCTCCTGCAACTCCCCTGACTGAAGATCGCTTCCTCCAAGAGCTGCTGCCATTCAGGGAAACACTAGAGGATATCTCAACAGAATTGAAGTCTATACGAGGTGACCTTAGCAACCTGTCGACACGAAAGGGAGACTCTGAGGCCAGAACCTCTTCATTACAGAAGTGCAAGGAGAAGGTTGACCCAGAGATTGTTCACCTCCATCAACAAATAAATAAGCTTCAGTTGAA
This sequence comes from Neoceratodus forsteri, assembly GCA_016271365.2. Classification (NCBI taxonomy): domain Eukaryota; kingdom Metazoa; phylum Chordata; order Ceratodontiformes; family Ceratodontidae; genus Neoceratodus; species Neoceratodus forsteri. The sequence goes on along the minus strand of CM057452.1, from coordinate 765,608,891 downwards.
AACAGAAGATCTGGAAGGGGAGAAGCAGGAGAAATAATGTGCTGATTATAGGCCTACCCAAAGCTGAAGATGAAGCTGACACTATCACCTTCCTGTAAAAATTTTTTAACAAGATTGGCCCATCCCCCCCCAATCCACAGTACCACATAGAACGGGCCCACCGCTCTCTCAGGCTGAAGCCTTCACCCGGAGCATCACCTAGGCCAATCATAGTCAAATTTCTAAGCTTCATGAAAAAGCAGCATGTGCTAGCTAAATCAAAAGAGCTGCAATCCATTTTATGGGGTAGCTCCAAATTAAGAATAACGCAAGATCTCCCCTTTGAAACATGCCAGAAGCGTTCTGCATTCCACCCCACCCAATGGTCAGCAAGTTGATAGCTGCGGGCATATGCTTCAAGATGATATACCCCACCAAGTTACAGGAGGCAATCGAGGGTACATGGCATTCCTATGATTCTCCTGATCAGGCCACCACAGATCTTGCTATCAAGCTACCAAACCTGTTTAAGACAGGCTGAACTTTTGCAGGAGTCATCTGGGGATTATTTGGGCTCAATATCTGTACTGAGATAGGGTATTTACCTGTTTGCGGGTTGTTCTTTCCTTTTCTTCCTCTATTTTCCAGGTTGGGTCGGAAGTGAGGAGTAGGCTGTAGTGAGGCCTAACAGGCCAAATCTTTTCCTTGCAGATGTGTCTGTATGCTCATGTTCTGGGAGGGTAGGAACCTTTGACTGGTGGGTGTTCCCATACACTGCTATTAGGGACGGACCACTTGGTCCCATCAGGTATTAAGTTCCCCTGTCACTTCCTTGTCTCCTCGGCGTCTGGGCTATTCGGGGGCTATTATGTATACCGCCAGCTTAGGGGGAGACTCATGGGCCTCCACCTTCTGGATTAACCTTGTTCAATATTGCCGGCAGGTCCTAAAAGACATAATTTGGAGCAGCAGTCCTGCCTTAAAGTAAGATGGCATCAGTCATGAGCTATTTGCAGTTGTACTAAATAATGGGGCCTATGTCTTGGCTAATTATTTTAAAGGATTTGTGAGTTATGGCCCTTCCAATTTCCTAGTGCCACCTTCATTTTCCTTATGCCGACCTGAATCAGGACATACTAGGGTGGGGCTTATCCTTGTTGACTTAAGAGGGTTGGCGTGGGGGGGGCTTCTGGAAGGAGCAGACTCAGGGAGAGCTGCACAACGTACCTGTGAAGGGGGAGAGTGGTGCATTTCTAAGGAACCATGGAGACTATAGAGGTTTTCGATATTATTTGAGACACTTTTCAAAGTTAGATTACAGTACTTCCTCTCAGGTCTGGAATCAATGCTTAGGTTCAGGTTCTCATAGAAATACCGCCAATTAGGTTTTAGTCCTCAGAATCATATATAAGGGGTTAAGGTTTGCTTTCATAATTACTTGGAGACATTTTGTACATAGTTGGGGGGGTTGGGGAGGGGGATTTTGCTGATCAGATGTCTTTCCCGTTGATAAAGTTTACTGAAGTTAAAGAGAGACGGTTAATGTCAGTCATGTTTTCAGCATTGTACAAGTTTGATGGAGTTATCTGGGAAAGATGGTCTTGTTTTATTAGTGTATTTCTTCAGGGGACGACATGGAAGGGGGATGGGATTGGGGTGTGCCCTTTGGGTTATATCTTTCAGTTAACAATCTATGAATGTTTTCCTTTTGTTAAAGTAGACAATGACCTGTGCACCAATTAAAATTGCCACATGGAATGTCAGAGGCGTCAGAGACATAACGAAAAGATATCAGGTTCTCAAAAATTGTGCTTTATTAAATATTGATATTCTTTTGCTGCAAGAAACCCACCTTCTGGTCACTGAAACAAATGGGTTACACCGACAGGGCTTCTCCCAAGTGTTTACTGCATGTGAGTCATCATCGAGCGGGGGGGTGGCAATTTTGATTAAAAGGCACATATCTTTCCTGGCAGAAGAGAGTCTATTAGACCCAGAAGGTAGGTTCATAATAGTTAAAGGCTCACTTAACAATACCACAGTAGTGCTGGGTTCCATTTATGGACCAATTGGGGAAGATGCAGATTTCCTTATGGGTTTAGCTGATAGGTTGGGTAGATTTCTGCCCTCTCTGCTAATTCTGGGTGGCGATTGGAATATTCCACCATCTCAAGATCTTGACAGATCATACCGGCCATTAAAACCTCTATCCCCTCCACAAAAGGCCTTAGCAGATTTTATGGAGCTTCTGGGTTTATGTGATCCCTGGCACCTTCTCAATCCTTCTAATTGGCTCTTTTCTTTCTACTCTCAGGTTCACCAGTCCTGGTCTAGACTAGATTACATTTTAATCAGTTGTTCCCCTTTATCTGGTCTTTGCCAGACAGGAATCGAACCAATTGTATTATCAGACCATTCAATTGCAAGGCTATTGATCTCCCCTGATCTGGACCTCCAAAGAGACACCACTTGGCGATTAAACACACAACTTCTCAAAGAAGAACAAATAGTTTCCCATATCAAGATGCTAATCTCTACCTTCATGGATATTAATAAAGGATCTACACCAAGGGAGGACTCAATATGGTGCTTCTTTAAGTGTTATATCCGGGGGCGGGATTTATAAAACTAGCTTCCAAGGGGCAAGGCAGACATCCTAGACACTCCTTTCTTAAGCTCAGTCTTCCCAAAGAACTGGGAGGACTCTGCCTCCCCAATTTTAATCTCTACTACTGGGCTACTCACTTGTCCAAATTGGGGGGGGGTGGTTCTTGGCCACAGCCAATGAGCACCTTCCTATTTGGCTACAACTTGAAAGATGGATACTGGACTTATAAAACCTCAATTCACCCATGATATTCTTTTTTACTAACTTGGCACTACCAATCCCAATACAAAACTAGGTTATTAGTATCTCACTTAAAGTTCTAGCCCAATGTTGGAACTTTTTCAAAATTTCTCCTAAGAGAAATACTGCACAATCCCTTATCCTAAACTTTAATATAAAAATAGGAGGAGCACTGATTTTCTCAGAATGGCTTCCTCAGTTACAAGAAGTTCTAGTGGAAAACCTGTTTTCTCAAGATGGCCTTCTTTCTTCCCCCGAAATAAATGGTGTATCATTATTGTCATATTTGTTATAATTGATCCAGAGACAGACCGGGTTCAGGTAATATTTTTCTATACTTAGTAATAACTTGGGTTTTGTTAATTTATTTTGCTGTTTTATTGTTTTGTGTGTGATACAAAATCAATAAAGATGTTGAATTTCAGATATAGTATTAGTTGTACTCTAAGTGCTTTTACGTGTCCTGATTAAATTTGGACTTGTAAGGAAGACAGTACTGTAGATGTGATGTGTGAGGTGTTATTTACACAGTAATTCATTCTTTCTTCAAATACTCCCAGAGAAAGACAAAGCTTTGAAGCATCAGCCAGCAAAAATGCCTGCTAAGAGATGGCCCAGTACAGAGGAGAAATGTGCCGGGGGATGAGGAAGCTAAGAAGTCTGCTGAAAAGAGTACAACTTCAGTTCCAGTTCCCCACAGCAGTAAAAGCACATGTATGTCTGCATCAGTGTCTTCTGCTGTGGGCTCTGGTGGTGCGGCAGGAACCAACAAAGGAGTTGTTGGCAGTACTGGGTCTGGCATACCTGTGTCTTACTTTTTTAAGGCTCAAACTGTTGCATCCATACTAGTGGGGGATGATGACAGTGAGAAGAAGGGAGGCACTGACAAAAGCATAGGAACAGTGGTCCAGGAGGCAGGTGATAAGTCTGTCGGTGTGACTGTCCATGTTCCTAGAGGAGTTGGTGATGATAGTGTTCAACCAGAGTCTTATAAGCCTGGAGATAGGGCTAGTTAGCCCCTTGAGATGGTTGTAAAGAAGGAAAAAAGTGCCATGCTGCAAGAAGACAGTGATAGGGAGGAGGAGGAGGAGGAAGACAAGGACATCGCTATCGGTGGTGATGATGACTGGGATGATCCACATGGCAGCCTGAGTTAAAAAACATCAAGGGTGATGTATGCCATTTACATGTATAGCCCATGGGTCAGTCTGCCACCAAGCCTGTAAGCAAATCTCTAAGCAGTCAAGTAACCCCCCTCCCAAAAGTAGTCCTATGGAAGTGATAAGAGCAGCCCAAAAAGCACACACTTCCACACCTGTTTCTGAATTATCTCAGTCTCAGAAGCATTTGAAGTCCAAAGGTCAAAAGTCCCTAGTTTGGGACATTTATGTGCATGATCCTGCTGATGACACCATAGCAATATGCCAACTTTGTCAGGCACATGTTAGTCAGGGGAAAAAAGGAAGCCACATAGGCACTGGTGACCAACACGCCCACCTGAAAAACAAGCACCCATTGGGATGGCAGCAACACCAGAAGGATGCCAGAGCTGTTGGTGGCATCTCCCTTAGCAAGTTAAATGTAGTAAAGCAAGAGCTGGAGGAGGGAGGGAAGAGTGGATTGGTGGCAGAGGAGGAGGGTGAGCAATCCTTTGAACTCTTGAGTAGTGGGCATAGCAGTAGAAGTACCAGTCCCAGTCCCTTGAGTCTCAAAAGTACACCACCACACCTACAACCAACCAAAATAACTGGTTTAATGTGGCCTAAACAGCACCAAGAGTCAAGTGTTACCCTTAAAAGAAACATCCCCAAAGATGCAGCCTACTCTGAAGACCATCCTTAAGCAGCACACAAACTACCCCCCATCATGCTGCTGCTTGAGAGTTAAATGCTGCCACTGCTGAAATGCTGGCCATCGATTTGTTGCCATTCTTGTTCATGGAGAATGCTGGTTTCTGCATGTTGATGGCCCGTGCCTGTCTCAAATGCAGGTTCCACCATGAACCTATTTTTCTAAGCTTGCCATGCAAGAGCTGAACTGTAGAGTGTCTGATTCCATTAGACATGCATTGAAGCATAGTGCATCAGAATATATCCCTCTTAGCATGGATATGTGGACCAGTGGACAGACAGCAGCAATCTTGTGTCTATGTATAACAGCACACTGGGCACAGTTGCCTGGGGTGGTACTTGATTTGGAGCCAGGCAAAAGTTGCAGAAATCAAAACTGTGGTGGTAGCAACACACCTGGTATTCGGCAACATGCGACCCTGAGTATAACAAGTGTCACTGGTTCTCACACAGCTGAGAAAATGATTGATGTTCTGCTGTCAGAGATTGATGGGTGGCTTCACACACAGTCACTCACAGCAGGATTTATCTCAAGTGATAATGGCTCCAATATAGTGAAGTGCATTAGCAATGGCGTTTTTTTCAGAGTGCCCTGCCTGACACAGTGCCTTAATCTTGTTGTACAGCAGTTTCTCAACCATGCAGACATTAAAGAAACAGTTACTGTCGCATGTCACATCTGTATCAACTTCACATATTCTGAAAGGCCCATGACCATCTAAGTGAGCTGCAGTGCAATAACCATTTGCCTCAGCACCAGATGAAGCTTGATGTTGTGACAAGGTGGAACTCCACATTGTACATGCTTGAGCAGCTGTATGAACAGTATAAGGCTGTGTCAGAATATGTGCTGTTGCACACCACCCATAAAAGTGCTGGAGTGTCCATCGCTCTAACAACAAAGCAGTGGTGCCAAATGGATGGGCTAATATGCATTCACCATCCATTCCAGCATGCTACACAGGCAGTGAGTTGGGACACTGCTTGTATAAATCAATCCATACTGTGCATATGTGTGCTGAGGCAGACACTAGTTAATGAGCAACACCAGATGGAGGCAAGTGGGGATCATGGCAGTTGTGATGTAATGGATCACATGCTGCATGTGCTGGACACAAATACCCATGTATCTGGCATTTTACAGTCAGCTGACTTTGCAATTGCCACCATGCTGGATCCATGCTGCAAACATGGCCTGCCTTCTATAATTGAATGAGGTCGTCAGCAAGTACAAAATTTGACAGGGGAACCTCATTTGAATGGTATATGTTGCACACATGAAAAAGGCACTCATTGTGGTGAAAATGGGTGTTGCTACCACCACTAGCAGCTCACAGGCAACCCAATCAGAGAAAATGGGCAAGGTAGAGCGGAAAACAGCAAGCAATCCCATTTGGGATGTTTTCTTTCAGTTGGGAGTGGAAGATATAGAGGAAAAGGAGGAGGAGACAGATGAGGCAGCTGGACTCAGGGCATCAGCATGAATGGTGGAGGCCTACATGGGGGGACCCAAAGCACCTTGCCATTACTGACAAGCCACTGCTATACTGGAGCAGAAAAATGACTGACTGGCCAGCACTAACGTCAGTTGCTGTGAAATACCTGAGCTGCCCACTATCTAGTGTCAGTGTGGAACGAGTGTTTAGTGCTGCTGGGGCCATTGTGAGTGACTGTAGGATCAATTTGTCACCCAAGAATGTGTTCATACTAACATTCATCAAAATGAACAAAAAGGCACATTCCACAAAACGCAATGATGTCAGTGGTGTTGCCACAGGAACTGTGTCTCAGTGATAGGGATCACGACACTCCCTTCATGAAAGCATCCACCATCAGTGAGGTGGATGAAGCAGCAATGGTGAGAGAATTCCCACCTGGTGACAGCTCCAGTTTTGAAGACTATGAGGGGTGCTTCTAGAATGATGTGAAAGTGGGAAACGGCTGAGTTTACTCAAAGGCTACCCCCCAACCACTTTCAGCTCAGTATAGTGTTATAACTTATTTTTAGCTGTGTACCATACTATTGGTTATGGTTATGTGTTATATGCTACAGTGCGAATCACTTTCATTTGATTACTCTTTGCCATAAAATATTGTTTGGTCCCCAGTCCCCCCAGTCTATATAAAGCAGCAGCAATAGATAATCATAAACCGTAAAGATTTTGAATGATTACAGTTATAATGTTTCACAGCAAAAAATATCAAGATACACATTACTTTTCATTTTGACTCTTAACACCATCTTATTGCAAGATATGTTGTCTTGATTCCTTAAAAGTGCACATGATGGCACATGCTACACCTACCCCCCTCCGTCCCATCACCTGACATGCCCATGCGCTCCATGCAACCCAAAAAATATTTTCTGACACTTACTATTCATGACATGTTAAAGAACCCTGGTTCCTAGTACAGGTCGCATATGAATGTAACATGCTCATTTAACCGTTAACACCACAAGTTGAACAAATTTTGAGAAATGGTGAATGGTGGCCATCTTTAATAATACTAGTCATTAATTACAAAAGTAGTCATGAAAAGGCTTAACAACTTACAACATCCAATTACCCCCAAAAGGTTACTTACATTATATTGCCAGGTTAAAGTTCTTGTACTGAAACTGTGATGGTTCCTGGGGGGGGAGGGGGGCAGGTGGAGGTGTATGCTGCCCTCAGTTTGGATTCCAAATGTTCATGATTACTGCAGCTCTGCCACCTCAAACGATTAGACAATACATTAGCCCTCTCCACCTAATTATTTACTAAACACCGTCTCAACCATGCATTTCAACATATAGTTCCTCCCTGGATGTGGGTGGTGTTTACTCATTAATGTTATGGACACCAGTGGCCAACGTCGCAGTTCAAGCAACATCCTCTGTCTTGTATGTAATACAGCTCCTGCAGGGTCTGGATGGATGTAGTCATCACACAGTGATAGGATGAAACCTCAACAGAGGAAAATGACCTAAGCAAGACCAAAGATAATGAAAAATGATGAATACTTATCAATCTGCATACCTGGTTTTAGCAAGCAAATTAGAACAAGTATAGAAAAAAAATGTGTACTTACCATACCCCATGATGTCATTAAACTGCAGAAACCACCCCAGAAGGAACATGCTGGGCAGTGCACATGATTTCTGACCATGATGAAGCACAGTAGCAGGCATTCCCCTTCCCCGAACAGTACTGAGTATCTGGAAATTAGATAAAAAGAAGAGCAAATGTTGAGCATTGTAAAAAGTTCAAACCCCCCCACCAACATCCTCCCAGTCCTCCTCCCTCACCCCCACCACAAAAGACCATAACAAATGAAGACATACTTGCCTCAGGGACTGTGAAACTGGATTGGGACCATTGCACAATTAAATAAATCCCCCAGATGTTGTTGAGTAGCGGCAGCAGGGGCAAGAGTTTAACTTCACCGGAATTCCATATGATGACAAAAGCAAAAAAGAACACAATTACTATCAAACTCATAAAGTTATCCAGATGGCAGTAACAGACATACCTTCACATTAGTAATGAAAAATTAAATACTTACCATCTGTATTGGGAAATGTGGTGCATTCCAACATGCCTAGATCCTAATCCTGATTCCCTGTCTGGCATGATGATGTCATCCACAGTAAACTGAAAAATAATATAAGAGCAGTACAAACATATTAGAACTCAAGATACCACAATACAAACCCACCAACACCCTTATCTTGCACAGGAAAAAAATTAAAGACATACTTACGTGTGCAGCAGCACAAGTATGGACTATGTGAAAATGATCCACCATCAACCATCCAAAACAATATGTCACATGGCAACATGGCAATTAATAGTCAGAGACAGCAGCAGGCAGTGCCACAACATGTCATTCATTCCCTACCACCAGGCATGTTACAACCACAGAGTCAGTCAACACAGCCAATCAGGAAGGACTGCAGCATAGGGAAATGATAATTGTATATTTCTATCTCATTATCAATCAATTGAAAAACCATCAGCAGGAGGAAACAATTGCAAGTAGTAGCAGCATTTTGCCTTAGGAATTCATTTTCTCAGCATGGCACCCCTTTTAAGGTTCCTGAGGTGGTGGCACAGCATGTGACATCAGGACTGACACCAGATTTCAGTCTCAGTTTGATTTAATATTTTTTTGTAAACATTTCTGGACATGTACTGCCTGTGCTGCACTCACAGAAACAAGATGTGGCCTAAAACCAATTGCAAACAGTGGACCAAAGACCATCGTTTGGTCCGGGTGGGGGTTTGGGCACCATAAAACATCATGGCTGAAACCAGATTTCTGTCTGAATTTAATGTACCATTTTTTAGGAAACATTTCTGGACATGTACTGCCTGTGCTGCACTAACAGAAACAAGATGCGGCCTAAAACCAATTGTAAATAGTGGCAAAAACAGCATGTTAATGGCTGGGTGATGGGGAGGGGCACCATAAAACATCAGGACTAACACCAGATTTCAGTCTCAGTTTGATGTAACATTTTTATGTAAACATTTCTGGATATGTACTGCCTGTGCTGCACTCGCAGAAACAAGAAGTGGCCTAAAACCAATTGCAAACAGTGGACCAAAGACCATTGTTTGGTCCGGGTGGTGGTTTGGGCACCATAAAACATCATGGCTGAGACCAGATTTCTATCAGAATTTAATGTCACGTTTTTTGGAAACCATTTCTGGACTTGTAGGCCCAGTTTGGCATTATCAGCACAGAGATTCTGGCTGAAATACTTGGCAAACAGGACTGAAAACAACTATTTAATGTCTGGGTGGTGGGGGGACCACATCATATCCTGACTCAGACCATATTTCAGTCTCAGTTTTATCTATAATTTTTGCTGTGACATTTCTGGGCATGTATAGCCTGTTCTGCGCTAGCAGAACAGAGAGTCAGCATGAGATGACTTGTAAATAGTGGACCAAAGACCATGTTTTGGTTTGGGTGGTGGCTTGGGGGCCATATAACAACATGGCTGAGACCTGATTTCTATCTGAATTTACTGTAACATTTCTTGGAAAACATTTCTGGACTTATGGGGCATGTTAGGCAGTGGCACCACCAAGATTAGTCCTGAAAACCATTTGAAACAGTACAGAAAATAGCAGATTTGGGTCCTGATGGCAGATGTGAACCATCTAACTGCCTGATTGAGACTAGACTGCTGTCTGAATTTACTGTAACATTTTTTGGGAAACATTTCTGGACTTCTGGGCCATGTTCGTCAGTGGCAACACCAAGATCGAGCCTGAAACCATTGGTAAAAAGTGGACCAAAAACCATGTTTTGTTCTGGGTCACAAGGCATGCAACATTTAACAGCATGACTGACACCTGATTTCGGTCTGAATTTAATATGCTATTTCTGTACTTATATAAGCCCTGTTCTGCACAGCACAGTGTGGACTGGAGGGGCAGGATCCAACTTAACATGTGTGGCAAGTGCAGGACACATGTGTTAAGCACTGAAACCATATTTATGTTTAAATTAGCAATAAAATTGCTTATGTTTCTGTGATTGTTTTATACGTCTTTGGATTGTTGCTGCACATAACCATGACTGCTGCAACAGTACATATTTTTGGAAAAACATTTTTGTTCATAGAAACAATACTTGACATTTGTGGCTAGGAGGAGAAAACATATGAATGAGTAACACAAAAGAAAAACAAAGGTAAGGTGTTTATGGGTACAACAATACTGACTATGACACACGAGTACAGTAGGGAGAGGGGGACAGGCTGATTCAGGGGTAGGGTAATATGAGAGGGGAAAAATAAATCAGTGAACAAGGAAAAGGATTGAATACTATGGGGAGGATAACATTACACATAACACACCACACCACACAAACCACTGGACAAAGACATACTGTATATTTATGACAACAAAGAAACAAAAGCATATAGAGGAAGATTAGAGGACAGAAAATATTTTTTTTTTCTTATTTTTTGAGGGTGGAGAATGGAGAGAAGGGAAGAATATCGAAATACAGTGATAGGACACAGGAGGATAAAATTCAGAATAAGAAAAAACAATTAACTGCTGCTGACTTCCGCTACTTAATTTAAACTTGCCCAGAAGTGCCACCACTACCACATCATAAGTCCTCCAGGAGGTTGAGAACCTGTTGCTGGTCCTCCATTATTTTGTTGATATCCCCCTGGCCTCTCTGAACTCCTGGTGGAACTGGTGAAACTCATGCTGTAGTGCTTGTAATTCAGCCCGCATAGCCACCAGGTCTGACCACCTGACCAGTTGCAGCCAGTGCGGGCTCAGCATCCTGATGCTGGTGGTGCCGACAATGGCAGGGTGATTGTGTTGCCAGTGCTGCTGCCTCCTGCTGTTGCTGTGTCTGACTACGTTGCCCCCTACGTGGATGCTGACTCACCACAGACACAGAAGGGCCACCTTGCTCCTCTTGGCTCCCTTCCCCTCCTCTGTGTTCCTCCACACTGCTGCCTCCTGCTACTGCTGCCAACTCTTTTTCTTTTGCCCGCCACTCTATTGTGTGGTGGTGCTTGAAATGGCTCCTCTGGCCACCAGTCCCTATGTGTGCCCCTCTTTTACCCCAGCGAACACTTCTTCCACAAATGTAGATGACAACACTTTCATCCACAGCATTTGAGGTAAAAAATGACCACACTGGAGAAAACCTTTGTTGTTGAGAGGGGTGGGGTACTAGCTGATGTCTCAGGCTCCACAACATCCTGCTCCTGCTGAGGGGGGGTGGGGCCACAGGTTCCTGCTGCTGCAGCTGGGGGTTGGCAATGGGCGCCTGCTGCTGGGGGGGGCAATGGGCTTCTGCTGCTGGGGGATGTGACATGCCTGGTCCTGCTGCTGCTGGGAGGGGGGCACTGACTTCAGCTGCTGATGAGGGAGTGGGGTGCCTGACCTTCCCTGTCAGTCCCCACTGGTCTGAATGCTTGCCTGTTAAGATGAATATTTAGAACAGCCTCGTTCTTCTGACCCTCATCTTTTCCATCCATTATCAACAAAGTAAAAAAAAAAGTTTTCTTCACAGAAAACTAAAGAACAAATATCAGAAAAAAAGAAAGAGAGAGTGTGATGGAGACACACACACACACACACACACACACACACACACACACACACAATCTCACTATAATGTAGCACTCAGAAAAATATACACACACAAGAAGTCCTACTAAAGAAAGACAAATAAATTAACAGTTTTTAAAACACACAGAATGTGTAAAAACACAATACACAGACAAATTCTCCTGCTGCTTAGCTTTCTGACTATCTCTGCCAGAAACATGAGTGAAAGGAAGCAGAATCAGGGACTTCCTGCCTGACTGCAGACACCCGTGTGACCTGTAGAGAGTAAATTATGTGACAAAGCCTTATTTTGCCGAATTTGCTCAATTTTACCTATTACTATGGCAAGGTGAAATTTTAACAGTGAAATTGATGGCAAACTTTTGCCATAAGTGCTTACAGTAATTTTGCAAAATGTTACATATGGCGAAATTGATGACTTTGCCGGGATTTCGCAACATCTCTAGATACTAGACAGCTGGCAGGGTCTGAGAGCAGTAGATGTCCAGAACAGGATTGGTGACTGCACACTAGACAGTACACTGTCTGAAGGTCTGTGACTGTACAGGGCATGGTATAATCTGATAAGAATCATGTGGGTTTCTTTTCCTGGAGTCACGGCTCAGAGCTGAGATGGACACACAATTCTCCCAGCAAATGTGTTTTATTCAAAGTAAGTCTGATACAGACAAACAAAGAACAGAAACACTTACAGTAGGCATTTGCTGACACTCCATGGTTAGTTATTGTTGTAGTCATATAGCATGGTTTGTAGCCAGCAGTAAAAGGTGTGACAAACTGTCCACGTTATCTAGCTGTTCTTATACACTTTTGCAGTATGACATCATCACTTGTGAAGTTTCTAGAACTTGTGCATGCTCAAAGGAAAAGAGGAAGGTGCTGAGATGGATTAATCAGTACCAGTTTTTCCTGCTACAGAATTCACAAACTGACTAATAATAACCATCCCCTAACTTTTCTGTAACCCTTGGGGTGCCTCATATAGCCAGAAGCAGAAATCATGCCTTTTGCAAAGCACCAAGGGTGCTGAAGGAATTGACGGGAGAATTGGTATATCCCTTAGCTCATTTGTTTAACAGTTCACTTCAGTCAGGGGTAGAAACAAGGGATTGGAGAAAAGCAGATGTGGTACCACTCTACAAGGGAGGGAGCTGGGAGGAGGCAGGCAACTACTTAAAGGTTAGCCTTACATCAGTAGTGGAGAAACTAATGGATGTCTTAATAAAATAAGACTTGATGGAATACCTAGATAAGTACGGTCTTCAGGGTGTCAGGCAGCACGGGTTCATAACAGGAAAGTCATGCCAGACAAATCTAATTAAATTTTGTGATGGGGTGAATAGGGAATTAGACAAAGGGCAACCTAGTAGACCTCTTCTACTTCGACTTCAGTAAGGCCTTTGCCTCGGTGCCACACAACAACCAACTAAAAATGTTGGAAGACCTTGGCGCAGCCAAGAGCATAGTCAGGCGGGTAGGAAATTGGCTTAGGGACAGGAAGCAGAGTGTGGTAGTCCATGGGGTGAGGTCAGATGACAGCAAGGTCATGAGTGGTGTTCTCTAGGGTTCAGTGTTGGGGAAAATTCTGTTTAATGAGTTCTTCAGTGACATCAGCATGGTATTCAAGGCAAAATCATGGACAATACCAAATTAGAAGGAAGAGTAGACAGTGAGAAGGCAGTTAGGGACCTTCAAGGTGACCTTCAGAGGCTGGAAAGATAGTCTAACATCTGGCAGCTGAAGTTCAACCCAAAGAAATGCAAATTGATACACCTGGGTAGAGGGAACCCAAGGACAATATACTGGCTCAACAGGGTCTAGCTCACTGCGTCACAGGAAGAATGGCCCTAGGAGTCATTATTTGTGATACCCTTAAGCAGACCAGCCAATATACACCACATACAAGGCCAGCAGAATGCTAGGGTGCACAGCTAGACTATTCAACTGCAGGAGCAGTGAAGTGATACTACCACTATACAGGTTCCTAGTGAGGCCCCATCTGGAGTAGTGTCCAGTTTTGGAATCTGCATCTTAAGAATGATAAGAACAGGCTGGAGGTCATGCAGTGGAGGGTAACCAGGATGATCCAGGGCCTACAGGGGCTCTCATATGATGGGCATCTGGAAGAGCTGAATATGTTCTCACTAGAGACTAGAAGGGAGAGAGGGGTCATGATTGAAATATACAAGATACTGATAGGTATAACTAGAGTGCCCTCCTCTGATCTGTTTAACAGAGTTACAGACTCCAACACTAGAGGTCATGAATGGAAGCTGAAAGGGGGGAGTTTCAGGAGAGAGATTAGGAAACACTATTTTATAGAAATGGTCATGGAGCCATGGAATAGGCTGCCAATGGAGGTGATGGAAGCAAAGACCATGAGAGCATTCAAATTGGGTGGGGTAGACTAAAAGCAAGAACAAAAGAAGTGGGGCAAATGGGATTAGAAAGCAGAAGAGGGGATAGGGCTGAGATCAGAGTAGGTCTCAGGAATTCATGGGCAGACTAGATGGCCTATTGGTCTCTTTTTGCTGTCATTTTCTATGTGTCTATGTAGTCTGTAGGAGTCATTTTGCACTATGCACCTGGCTAATAATCTTATATCACATTAGGGCACTGCTGTCCTATGCCACCATAGTACCCTGCTACATGGTGTTGTGTCACACACAGCTTAATACAGCACTCCTATAGGACCACTGTACCTGTACTGGTCGAGATTTGGGGTTCCTTGACCTTCAATATAGTAGTCCAGTGGCCAGCTATGCACGGGGCAGGGGGAATGATGGTAAAACTCCTCATGTGTGCCATCTGTCTGATGAACCCCTCCACCTGCAGCAAATCTGTGGAATTTGGCAGAAGGATCCCTGTTGTACCAAAATCCAATGGAGAGTCCCTGGTGCACCCAGAGTTTGCCACAGGTGGGATTCGGCACAATGTGTGCTGATCTAGAGGCTGTTTTAAAATTGTGCCCTCTGTGTATAGATTTTTTTTTAATATATTTTTTATATATGTCTTGTAATGTCTCGCTAAACATATTAAATTTGTATACAATAGTACTATAATACTAGTCATCATTACGATGAGACAGTTGCTCCCTCATACAGTCTATAAACATTGCCATCACAAGACCAGCTCTGATGGCAGAAGTCAACTTTTGTTTCAAATACAGTATTTCACAACTAATTTATTTATTTATTTAGTTTTTGTTGACCGGGTAAGTGCGCTAGACAAATCCGGCCTATTTTCAGGCACGACTCGGGGGAGGGGGAAACAGATGAATACCAACTGACCTTGAAACAGATTAAGCTGTTGGTGGTATTTTTAGTGAATGAGGGAAATTTGGCCAGGACACCGGGGAAATTCCCCTACTCTGATGTGGGGGAAGTGTTGGCTGTCTGCCAAGATGGTCACTTCATGCTGCACCTTGGAGTGCACGGATGTGCGGGAGGCAGGGGAGCGGGTCTCCTCCACTACCTCAGCTTGTCTAGAGACCAAAGATGTGCAGGAGATATCATTTTCTCCTGTGGATGTGGATTTATTCAAACAAAATACTGGTTTAATGGATGATGACTTGAATGTACCTGTAGTGGACTCATCTGGTATGGTAACATTAGAACAAACTACCTGAGTGATTCAGGCTGAAGAGAATGCCGTACAAGTGGCGCCTTCTAGTACAGAGAAATTGCTTTCTAAGCCTGGTTTAGAGAACTCTGTATTTGTCAGTAATACCGGGAGCGCACCTTTGTCATCAGGAATACACAGCAGAGCTGTGCAGCTGCAGCAAGTAACTGCCACACCCAGTTCTTCAGGATTACCTGCTGAATCACCAGAGACTGCAACACCGGTGAGTGAAATGAGATTTCCTCTAGAGGAGAAAGCGCCATGAAAGACGTTAGGAGTACAATTACCTAGAAGAGGATCTGTATGGAGCCCTGGTGATGCATTACAAGCTGCAGGGTGGATACCTGTAGATGATGGTTCTTGGAGACCTGATCCAGCAGATCCTGTTGTGGCTTGGTATGAGGAAGTTGAAATTACACCTACAGGTAAACTTTTACAGTCTCCTAAAAAAGCTGTATTTCACGATGGAAAGCAAAGCTACAATAAGAATTCTGTACAGGCTCAGATAGACTCATGCACTATCCCTACTGCAGAAAATTTACCATCAAAAAGTTTAGGAACTACTGAATTAGGTTCTACGGCTGCAGGGGAGGAACAGTCAGGGTGCTTCAAAGGAAGGAGGAGGGGGCCACTAGAGGGCATGAGTGGAAGCTGGAGGGGGGAAGATTCAGGGGAGAAAGGAGGAGGTGTTACTTCACTGAGAGTGTGGTGGAGCCATGGAATGCGCTGCCTAGGGGGCTGGTGGAGGCAGAGACGGTGGAGGGGTTCAAGAGGGGGTGGGACAGGTACATGGGAAGGGTTCTGGATGCAAAATTCAATGCAGTGAGAATATCCAGAACTGGGAAGGGAGAAGCCAAAAAAGGCAAGGGGGGCAGCAATGTCAGCTCCCAGGGTGGGGGCTAACTAAATGAGCAGACACGAAAGACCGTTAGGCCTATTCTGCTGGCATTTTAGTATGTTAGATGTTAGTGCAGAAATGTTTAAGGATTCACAACAACCTAGTACCTCCAGTTTTGAACAAATTAGAAATGAGGAGTCTTTATCAGTCGGGCTTGGGGTGCACAACCTGCAAGATCCTAATAAAAAGAAGCTTTTTAAACCTTTGCTTCGAATGGCAGATTTATTCAAAATTAAAGGAGAACCTGCACCTCATAGAAATGCTATTAGACTGCTATATAAAGGAGGCCTAGAGACCCCGCCTGATAGGGTGTATATAGGCCGTACTTTACTAAAGAATTCAATGAAATTTCATGCTTCCGAGATATTTGCTCTTATACATACGGATGAGTATAACTATGATATTAGCTTTAAGACTGTGGAAGCTTTGGACAGATTCTGGGTCAAATATAATGAAATGAAGAACTCTCCTGCTTGGACCCCCTTTTTTGGCTATACCTATTACAAAACCTGCAGTCGGAACTATTACGATTATTTTTTAAAATGAAGGAGTAAATATATCCGATATCTTATACTGGCTTAAAAAATGATGTGAAGTCTTGGAACAACCTGTCCCTGTTATTGACTCGGAACAAATTTGAACAGGAGGGTGGAGAGTAAAATGTAAACTGTTTATGCTGAACACAGGTATTGCACATCTTCCTGATTGTTTTTTTTTCTGGGGGAAGGACAGAGGGTCCCTCTTTTATCCTGGTCAGCCAAAATCTTGTCATCTCTGTGGTTCTCGGCTACATCTCAGCAATGCTTATGATACCAAAAAGTGTGCCCATTGCCTGGAACTAGGTCATCTTGCTGTGTCATGTAT
Organism: Neoceratodus forsteri; assembly: GCA_016271365.2. NCBI lineage: Eukaryota > Metazoa > Chordata > Ceratodontiformes > Ceratodontidae > Neoceratodus > Neoceratodus forsteri. The sequence goes on along the minus strand of CM057452.1, from coordinate 765,591,734 downwards.
AAATAAATTTTGTTGCAATTTGTGTGAGGAGAAAGGTCACTCCTATGTGAGGTGTCCTTGGGCTCCCCACAATGGGGATGATATATCCACACATGGTGCTTTAATCACTCAAGCACAAAAAAAGGTTGTGCTGTGGCCTCAGCACATAGGATGCATGAACTCCAGAAACAGAAGGAGAGTAATAAAGAAAAGGATATTGTGGTTTCCTTAATCCCAGATATTGCTGATAAACAGGAACAAGGAGAAATACCACTGCCTTGTGATAACAAGCAGCAACAAAGTACTGAACCTACAGCTCAGGATCACTCTTCTTTATCTCAGAATAGCAGAACAGAGGCTTCTACAGAATAGGAAATGGAGAAAGTGGATGACACTGATTTGGTGACATTACAAACGAAGATAAATCCTTCTGTTATTCCAAGATCAATGCCCCCCCCTTCCGGTTAACGACGAAACCCCATTCAAAACTGTAATATATTAAAAAAAAGCCGTGAGCCAAGACTGATAGTACAGCTAGATCTCAGGGAAAGGAGCGAAAAACCTCCCAAGATACACCTACATGGACTTCAATAAACCAGTATAAAGCTTTGGCCACTGACGACTCGGAGGATGTAGATTCAGATTCTTCCTCTGTTTCTTCTTTTACAAAGGATCAACCCTTGGGGGTAGATGATAATAGTTCCACAGATACTGTACGTAAAAAATGGTCAACAAGGTCCCAATCTTAAAAGCTCTGGTTGATTTGAGTAACACCCCTTGCTTTTTTCATGACAACCCTTTGTATTTTTACTCTAAATGTTAATAGTATAAAAAATGCAAAAAGAAGACTAACTGTTTTGACAGCTCTTTCACATCAGAGGGCTGATATTATATGTTTACAGGACACCAGACTTAAAACACTATATGAGATTGCACAAGCCACTAAATTATGGACTCAGGGAGTGTCTTTTTGGTCACAAGGATTAGACACATGTGATGGACTGGGGATTTTGTTTTGTAATCCTGCTTTAAAAGTCACAAAGCTGATAGAAATAAGCTTAGGTCGTGCTTTACTTCTAGATATTTCATATGGACATATTAGAGCGAGGGTAATAAACACATATGCACCTCAGGGTAAGACAAATAGGATAGATTTGTTCAAAAAAATTCAACCTTATTTACATACAGCCAGGTTACTTATTTGGGGAGGCGATTTTAATTGCAGTATAGCAAGAGAAGATTGGGAGCTCTTAACTAACAAAATCTTTTGTGATAGTGATGTTTTGACAAGGATTCTTTCTACTTCTAACTTACAGGATTCGTATAGAGTTATACAGAAGAAAGGGGGATTTACTTACATTAGAGGGACTCATGCTACTAGAATCGACTTTATATTTACTTCTAATTTTTTAGAGATAATTCAAGGGTTTGGTATGGGACATGGCTTTTTCTGATCATAGGGCAGTTGAAGTAATGATTGCTTGGGGTAATAGACCATCTTGTGGGAAATCTCCTTGGTGATTAAATGCAGAACTACTGGAGGTAGACTAAATAAATAAAAAATGGGAGCAATTATGGGTAGCAAGAAAATCAGTTCTCCGTTTATATGACACTTACGCAGCCTGGTGGGAAGATACCAAAATGAACTTTAGAACTTTTTTTCAGAAAATGGCTGGGAAGAATAATACACAGCTGTACTTAAATTATTTAAACCTTAGGAAGCAGCTTCATTCTTTAATTTCTAGAACAGAATCTTTGAAAATAGACTATACAAAACAAATTTCAGTTATAAAAAAAGAAATGTATCAAATCCAATATAACAGAACCAAAACTTTACAACAAGAGTTGTGATTTGGCGTAGAATGGAACAAACAAACGTTTGACCCTTATAAGGATAATAAAAAGAGAGTAGGGAACAAAAAAATGGTACAATTAAAAGATAATTTGGGGAATATACACAGTACTAAGTTAGGTATCTTGGATATGGTTCATAAATATATTTATGATACTATGGGAACACCCCCTGAAGTGATGAATGTAGAGAAGTATTTATCACAGATTTAATTTCCAAAACTAACAGAACAAGACAAACAAGCATTGATAGCACCAGTTTCACAACTGGAGGTGCGGTCAGTAATTTCTTCTTTGGCTAAAGGTACTTCACCAGGAGTTGATGGCTTAACTTCAGAATTTTACAAACATTTTTTTAGTTTATTATTACCAGAACTGACTCAATTATTTAATGAACTATTACAATCAGAGCAGATTTCAGATAATTTATCACTTGCTGAGTTAATTTTTCTTTATAAAAAAGGGGATAAGGATTTATTACAGAACTGGAGACCAATTTGTATTCTAAATAAAGATTTTAAAATCTTGGGGAAAATCCTGGCCAAACGAATAGGTCAGGTTTCTGGCACTTTAATTTCTATGGTCCAAACTTGTTCCATAGAAAAAAGTAGTATCACAGATAATTTGATTAGTTTAAGAGAACTTTTCCAAAAAACTCAAGCAGCTACTGTGGAAGGGTTTTTGAAAGTATAGATCAACAAAAAGCCTTTTATTCAGTAGTTCATAGTTACTTGTTTAAAACTTTAACTTTTTTTGCTTTACCAACACAGTTTGTAAAATGGATTAAAGGGCTATATAGGTCAGCACATGTTATTCCATGAGTAAATGGGTGGACAGGACAAAAAGTAGAAATTCATTGAGGGGTACGACAAGGGTGTCCCCTAAGTCCCTTGCTTTATGTGTACTGTATTGATCCGCTATTACGTACAATACAGATGAATAAAAAGATAGAGGGTATCAGGTTAACTGTAGATACAGCCCCAATATCGGTAATGGCATATGAAGATGATATTATTTTGGTTATGAAAAAAACTACTAAAGAAAGAGAAATTATACATCTGTTAGATAAATATTCAGAAGCCCCTGGATCCCATATTAATATTGATAAAAGTATTGGTCTCCAATTGGGAGGATTTGAACTGTCCCAAAATTTATATGCAGGGATAACTTTAACACAGGACCCTATTACTATTCTAGGGATACTATTTGGGTCAGGAGATCTATCCCTTTTAAATTGGGAAAGAAAAATGGATATGGCAGAAAATGTGTCCAAATCCTGGTCTAATAGGCAAATTTCAAAATGAAAAAGAATATTATTGATTAAAACATTTGTAATACCTATGTTTTTGTATATTAGTATTATATTTCTGACTCCTATACAATTAGAGACTAGATTATATAGTATTTTCTTTACAGCTTTTTGGGGGAGTCATTTGAACCCAATTAAAAGAGATGTTATGTATAGGCCAATGAAAGAGGGTGGAATAGGGATGGTTAATCCCATTGCATTTTATTATAGTTTATTTTTACATGCCAATATAACAAGTTGGCAGGGTCAGAAGAATAAGGTATGGCAGGAGAGTATATGTGAATGGGTGAATATTTGTATGACTGCATGGCAGCAAGGGAAGAGTAGATCACTTTCGAGAGTGAATATTATACCAAGTTACGTGAAACCACTTTTTCAGAAATTAATGAAATGGAAGGTGCCATGTAATTAGGTCATGGTGGCCTCAAGACATAGAATATACAAGATACTCATACAGGCAATTTGTCAAGAAGCCATGGTTTTACCAAACTGTTCAGTAGCAGAAAAGAATACTGCCATTTCACAGTTATCAAACAAAAGAATACCTGACTTTGCATGGGAGCTACTTTGGTTGACCATCCATGGAAAATTAAATGTAAAAAGCAACAATAAACATACATCCAGAGAGGAAAGATTTTGTCCAAGGAACTTGTGCCAAGGTATCTTAGAAACACAAGAGAATCTTTTCCTGGAATGTACCTATGTAAGACTGTTATGGGATGAAGTAATTCGTATTTGGAAAATACCATGGCTTATATCATTAACATACGTGGAACTTAATTTTTCAATATATTCATCATGTTGGGTTTCATGTTCATTGGATACTTTACAAGTTATCTTTGCTATTCTTAAGTATGTTATCTGGCAATCCAGATGCAAATGGGTATTACAGCAAATTCATGTACCGACAGATATATTTTGGAAAAATGTTCAGATTTATTTAAGACAAGTTTATGAAACATACAGAAAAAAGTTTTTAACAAAAAAAGATGGATTCACTATGGTTTCCCTGCACTAATTTATTGTAAAAAAAAAAAAAAGAAGAGTGTGGACATGGCTCTCAAACAGAAAGGAAAAAAATATTTTTGTGTTCTATAAATGAAGAAGGAAGCTGAGTTTTGATATGAAAAATGTTCTGGTGCTCTTTGACAGTTACAGTACTGAATGGATAGTTCTTGAATTTTGATTTCCCTATTTCCCCCCAAAATTCCCCTGCTCTTTTTGATAAGCGCCATGGGATCTTAATCATCCACCTGAACTACCACCAATCCAGGCAGATGGGACCTCGGTTTAATGTCTCATCCAAAAGACGGCATCTCAGAAGTGCAGCACCCCTCTCATGCTGCACTACAGTGTCAGTACTGGGATATTAACCCAAGTGCCAGATGTGGGAACTGAACCCACAGCCCTCTGATCTCCTGGCCTCAGAGGCGAGTGTGCTACCTACTGAGCCACTGACACTGACAATAATACATTGGGGAAACAAATTCTAAATTCTAAGTAATTTGTGGGAAAAAATAGAGAAACAAAATCAGCAGCATTAAAATGGACATATCAAATCTTGCAGAACTAAAATGCATTAAATTTCACTATGGACTGTCACACTAAAATTTAAGTGAACTTTCAAAAACTTTTTTCAAAGTGAACAATGAAGCAGAATTAGTAAAGAAGTTTCAGAGTACATGAATGCTGATGTACTGTATAACCTTCACTTACTACAGTCCTCAGAATGACAGTGTTAAGTAAATGAATGCTGATATCATAACAAAGGACTGAACCTGTGAAGAAGTGGCAATGCATGCTGATCTCCTCATAAACTGGAAAAGGAAAGGACATCGACGTTCAGCGATGTGAATCAGCAAGAAAACTTAAATCAGAGGGATTTTTTTCAAATTAAATAATGTCCTTGAGCTGACAAAAGGTTCACACCCTTATTTTCACTTTCCACTATAGATTCCCACAGTTATGGAACAATTTAGCCTTGTGTGTTTGCCTAGTGTTCCCTCCACAAAACAGTCCCATAAGATGCTGCTCACATCCTGCTGTGACAGCACATAGCTGTTCATTTGGAAATGTTCTGAGTTGATGTTGTTGTACATTTTTGTGTGCTCTGTACCTTTGGTGGTTTTTGCCACAATTACTATAAATATGTTAATAAACATATATATATATATAAATAATTACTGTAAATATGTAGTAATACTGTATAACATTTATTTTTCTTATATAATATTCTATTGTTTATGTATACCTACTTACTGCTGCATATGGTATTATGCTTCTGCTCCTTGTAGCTCTTTCCACCTCCCCCAGGCTGCATCTATAAATAAGAGTCATTTTGTATCTCAAGTATTTCTATGTAAACTAAGGAATAACGATCCACAGATTACATAAACCACAGAATAATCTTCCATGGACTACAGAAATGGAATCCATAGTTCATGTAAACTGGATTACTAATCCACAAAGAAATTTCTGCTTTTGAAATTTTGAACTTCTGTTACTGACAGAATTCCACAGAATTAGGCAGAATTTTCCAAAATGCTGTGGAATTCTGTTTCTTCAGAATTATAAAATTCCTCAGAGTACTAATTTCAATAAATACTTACATAAAATATTATCTGAAGCTTTTTTTAGCAAAGTTTCAAATGTTCTGGACATGCTCAGTTGAGCAGAGAGGGAGGATGTCATAACGTGACAAAAATATGCCAAGACGATAATTAATTGAGGCGGAATGTGGCTAGGTTGTCTTTAAGGAAGGGGGACCTAATTGTTTTGCCATTTTTCTTCTTGGAGTATACCTCCATCAAAATGGGGTGGGGCCCATTGACATGACTCAGGGCATATTACTGTGTATCATCCTGGTCTGGTTGGGATTTGCATTCTGATCAAATGTTTCTCTTGTTTCTGCCCCAGAAGTGTGCTTTATATGATGCAGGCACCTGCATTTCATTATGCACTCAGTTGTATTCTTGCTGTTTTGAGATTGTAGCTTGCTTAAACACATCTGAATGGTCCAAAATACAAATAAAACATTTGTTTTAAAAATTCCAATAAAATATCAGTCATGGGGAAGATACAGGTTGTAACATACTCTACCTCTACCACATAAAGCTCCTGCTTTATTAGTCAAATAAAACAGTATAAGTGTTCTTACCATTTGAAGTGCAATGTTTATCACTAGTGATGCGGCAAATTTAAAATTTGCCGAAGTGACCACAAAGTGGTCACTTCATGTTATCATAATGCTGCATGAAGTGGCCATTGAAAAGTGCTCACTTCACCTTGTTAATATGACTTCACATTGTTATTCTGCCTTAATGTGAAGTAAGGTGGACTGATAACAATATAGGCACTTTAGGCAGTCCCCCCCCCCACACACACACACACATCACATGGCTTACAGTACTGTAAGTCACATGCTTTAGCCAGGCAGGAAGGAAGCGAGTCATGCTGTACAAGCATATACTTTCACTTTCTGCTTTGCAGAGGTAGAAGAAGGAAGCATTTTGTGTAGGAGAGGAGAGTTCATTATTAGTTTATTTTCTGAGAAAATTTCAGAAAACCCAAAACTTTTTTAAAAGCTAGTTCTTTAGTTTTTTTGTACTGTTTTGTCAGTTCTTTTTGGTAACTGATTTGTTTTATAAGTTTTGTTTTGTGTGTGTGTGTGTGTGTGTGTGTGTGTGTGTGTGTGTGACTGTGTCAGTGTGTGTGAAGTCGTTGCTGCCTGACAAGTCAGAGAGGGAAGGAGCATTTTGTGTGATGGACCAGGGACAGTATGTGGCCTGTGGCCAGAGGGGAGTGCTCATGCATGGGGGGGTCATAGTCGGGTGGTGTTGGACCACTCCAGACTGTTTGGTCCTGCCTCCTCCCATCCAGAAGCAGAAGCACCACCAATGCCACTGCCACATCCACCAAATCTGACACCACCACCACCAGTAACAGCTGCAGGAGCTCCAGCAGTACCACCTCCACAGCAGCAGGTGGAGCCCCAGGTGGATGACAATGCTGCTAGCTCTACATCTGCCCCTCCTGCGCCTGGTCCCCCCCACAGCTCCCCAGTTTGGCAGTTTTTCAACTGTGTCGGGGAGACATCAGCCTTGTGGTGTATCTGTTTTGTGGTGTGCAGGTGTGCTGTGGCCCCCAGGGGACACATCTGGGGACTGGGAGCCAGTGCACACATATGCTGAACAATCACAAGGTGGAGATGCAGGGTGCCACCAAATGGGCCAGGCCACCACCTGCTGGCCCTTCTGTGGCAGTGGCAGAGGGTGCTGCTGCTGTTGTGCATCACCACAGCAGGAGGTGGGCCACAGCAGCAGCTGCTCCACCACTACCCCCACCACTGCCAACCAGCGCCACCCTCAACACCACCACTACCTGGTTTTCCCCCTGCACCAGTGGACCCCACAATGCCTGCAATACAGGCAGACATAGCACTTTTGTGGGCTGTAGTGGAGGAAAATAATGATCTAGATCTAGTACTGACTAAGAGGGAAAGGATCACAGATCTCCAGGTAGAAGGTCACCTGGGTGCCAGTGACTATCACATGGTATGGTTCAATTTGGCCACTAGAACAAAATCATCCCATTCTAAGGCAAACATATGGGATTTCAGAGGAGCCAACTTTGATAAGATGGCCTACAGAGTTAAGCTAGCCCTGGCAAAAAGAAATATAGGTGAGGGGTACAGGCAAAGTGGGCAACCATTAAAGATGCAATACTTGAAGCAACATCCCATTGTGTTAGTGAGAAAAGGAAGTGCAAAAGAAGAAGGAAACCACTTTGGTTCTCAAACACAGTAGCAGAAAATGTCAGAGCCAAAAGGCTGGCCTTCAGGAAATATAAGGGAACTCAGTAGGATGAAGATAGGGAGGCATACCAAACTTCCCTAAGGGAAGCAGGGAAGGCAGTAAGACAGGCAAAGGCCCAAACCGAGGAAACACTAGCACAAACAGTAAAAGAAGGTGAAAAGACTTTCTATAGATACATTACTGAAAGGAGAAAGTCCAGAGGGGGTACTGCTAAAGTCAAAGGGGATAAGGGGGCATGTGAGGAGGAGGACCACGTAAAGGCATCTATCCTAAATAGATACTTCTGCTCAGTACTTACTGAAGAGAAGGTAAGGCAGAGCCCACAGCTCAGCACCATGGATACAGGAGGGAGGGAGGGAAGGAGGTGTGTACTAGTCCCTTCACAAAAGAAAGGGTCCTACAAGAGCTCAATAAGCTCAGGGTGGATAAGGCAATGGGACCTGATGGCATACATCCCAGTGTACTAAAGGAGCTAGGGGTGGAACTAGCAGAGCCATTATTAGAACTGTTTAGTGAGTCTCTGAGCACAGGAGAGGTCCCAGAAGACTGGAGAAGGGTTCATGTGATCCCGCTCCACAAGAGGGGTAGCAGGGAGGAGGCAGGGAACTACAGACCAGTCAGTCTTACCTCAGTAGTGGGCAAGATTATGGAGGCACTCCTTAAGGAAAGCATAGTGCAACACCTGGAATCCATAGGAGCACAGGATCCAAGACAGCATGGGTTTACAAAAGGAAGGTCCTGTCAAACTAATCTCATAGATTTCTTTGGCTGGGTAACCAGAGTGGTGGACCAAGGGGGAGCAGTTGATGTCGCCTACCTTGACTTCAGCAAAGCTTTTGATACTGTTCCACATAGATTGATTAATAAGCTGGGTAGGTTCAGGGTGGGTCAGACATTGGTCGACTGGTTGGCAAACTGGTTGACGGGCAGACAACAGAGAGTGGTGGTAAATGGTATACAGTCAGAAGAGATGCACGTCACAAGTGGGGTGCCTCAGGGATCAGTCCTGGGGCCAGTCCTCTTCAATACCTTCATCAATGACATTGCAGATTGACTGGAGGGTAAGACTGGTCTGTTTGCATATGACACCAAGATCTGCAACAGAGTAGATGATCCAGATGGGGTGGGCAGAATGAGAAGAGATCTGGATAAACTAGCAAAATAGTCGGAAGAGTGGCAACTGGGGTTTAACGCAAAGAAGTGCAAGATCATGCACATAGGGAAGAAAAACCCTGAAGCCACCTATAGGCTGGGAGGGGAGTTGTTGCAGTCACAAGAGAAGAAAGGGACTTGAGTGTCATCATCAGTGATGACCTGAAATCATCCAAGCAGACCACTAAAGCAGTAGGTAAGGCTAGAGGGATGTTGGGGGGTATTAGTAGAGGTACCACAAGTTGGAAGAGGGAGGTAATAACCCCTCTTTATGAGACACTAGTTAGACCCCATCTGGAGTACTGCGTGCAGTACTGGAGGCCGCACCTTCACAAGGATATTAACCAAATTGAGGCAGTCCAGAGAAGGGCAACCAAAATGGTGCAGGGACTGCATCAGAAAACATATGAGGACAGATTAACAGAGCTTAATATGTATAACAAAATGGTTATATTAAATGCATGCTGAAAATAGAAGAAAGCGGGAGTTAAAATCTACGTTTCGACCTTAGGTCTTCTTCAGGAAATATCTAAAAAGGAAAAAAAACAAGAAAAGTTTTTTTTCTCTTTTAGATATTTCCTGAAGAAGACCTAAGGTTGAAACGTAGATTTTTAACTCTATTTTCTATTTTCAGCATGCATTTAATATAACCATTTTGTTTTACTTTTAGAACACATGCTGACACAGCGCCTTATTTTTGTTTTTTTTACAATTAATATGTATACCCTAGAGCAAAGGAGGGAGAGAGGTGATATGATTGAAACAGTCAAACACCTTAAGGGCATTAACAAGGTGAAAGAGTCTAACGTTTCAATATAAGAAAAATAGCAGGACAAGAGGACACAGCATGAGATTAGAGGGAGGCCAATTAAGGGGTAATGTGAGGAAGTTCTTTTTCACAGAAAGGGTGGAGGATGCATGGAACTGCCTACCTCAGGAAGTGGTGGATATGAATACAGTGCAGGGCTTCAAACAGGCATGGGATAGGCACAAGTGAGCAATACAGATGAGTGTGAATAGATAAGACATTGACAGAGCAAATGCCAATGGCACATTCATAACGTAGAAAAAGAAATGGGCAGACTGGATGGGCCTTGTGGTCCTTATTTGCCATTAACTTGTATGTTTCTATGAGAGGGTGGATGCTGTCCAGCAGCAGGTGGAGCAGATCGAGCAATACCAGCTACAAATTGTGTCGATGCTCCATCTGCTGCTGGAACATCACAGGATCTCCATTAGCTTTTTATTAGCACCCCCCCCCCACTGCTGCAGTGTTTTGTCTTTTGTTTATGTTTAATAACAGACAGAGGGAAGGCCTCACAGTATTAGTTTAAAGGGAAGCAGTCAGCAACATGTGGTCCTGCCCCTGCAAGGCTTACCCTCCGGTTAAGCTTTTAAATATGTTGCAGCATTTTTTTTCACACCGCACCATACTTTATTTTAATAAAGAAAAGTCAGCGACCCAGAAGTATGGCAGATGCTAGGGGGTCTCCTTTATGTGTAAAGGTGCAACGGCTATGCACCATGCACTTCAATACAAAGGTATTGAAGCGCATGGTCATCTCCACAGCACCTTTCCTTTACACATAATGGAGCCCCCATATTGTCTGCCATCCTTTGGGGTTGCTGACTTTTCTTTATTAAAATAAAGTATGTTGCAGCATGAGAAAAATGCCGCAACATACTTAAAAGGCTTAGCCGGAGGGTAAGCCTTGCAGGGGGCAGGAGCTCCTGTTGCTGACTGCTTCCCTTTAAGTATATACATACATATACTGTCATACACATTCCTTATTGCCCTGTTATTATAATCCAGTGCCTCAGTAATGTTTACTTTCTGTTGTGGAGTAGTTGTGGAGATGCTGGTGTGAGCAGAGCAAGTATGATGTGCTAAATTGCATGTGTGCAGTCAGTGTTGTTTTGTGTGTGTGTGTGTGTGTGTGTGTGTGTGTGTGTGTGTGAGACATCAGACATTGTGCATCTTCTTGCAAACATAAATTGCTGACTTGTTTCAGTGTTTATGGTATAAAGAATAGCAATAAGAATAACGTATATTTTATTGTCACCATCATCATCAGCGGACTAAGTGATACGATATTTTTTCAGAGGTGTCTGGCCAGAGTGCACCTTAGTCACATACTGCACACATGACTTTTAGGAGAGCATGTGCTATGATCTGCTCAATGTCATGTGTGCACTGTGAGTGACTGAGGCGCACATTGACACGATACCTCTGAAAACATATCATATTACTTACTCCTCTGGTGCTGATGGTACAAATAAAATATACATCATATATTCTTTCTTATCTTTATTCTTCAGATACTGCAACAAGACACACCATATATATGCTTGCACGAAGCTGGACAATGTCTGCACACACAGGAAAGAACACTGACGGCAAACATGTAGTTTGGCACAACATACTTGCACTGATCAGTCATGCTTTTTGTGAAACACTTCAAATCACGAGTCCTGACACAAAGTAAACATTACTGAGGCTCCAGAAATATTTCTTTTTTGAAACAGACATTAAAGAGATTCACTAAGTTACAGTAATGCACCTAATATATGGGTGCCTTACCTCCAGGGGGATCTTTTTTGCCTCACATGTCCTTACATAGTACAATACTTTTCTGCCAAAAACACTCTTCATTTCAGTAAACTGGGTCCTGGAGGACTTCCCGCTCTGTAGAGCCACTTAAGTTCTGCCCTCGTGCTCAGCAACATTTTGACATGGTGCCAGGGAGAGTGTGGGGCTGTACTCCATTATAGTGATTGACCAGCAGCTTTCCAAATTTTTTTTTATATTATAATGGTCAGTTTGTGATGAAACATGTACACGTTTCCACTAACAAGGCTCTTGGGCTGCTCTTCAGACCAGGAAGTCCTCTGGGACCTGGTTTACTGAAATTAAGAGTGTTTTTGCTAGAAAAGTATTGCACTATGTAAGGACATGTGGAGCAAGAAAGATTCCCCTGGAGGTGAGGCAATCATATATTGGGAACAATAACATAACTATGTAACTTGGTGAATCTCTTTAAAGCAGCAGTGCAGCAATCTGGTAAAAATGTTGATCTATACTTTTTTATGCTTCAGGTATATTACATTGTCACTTTACTTACATCCTGACTTGACAAGGCAGAAGCAGGAAACTACAGACCTGTTAGTTTAACCTCAGTGGTAGGGAAAATGATGGAATCACTTCTGAAGGAAAGAACTGTTGAGTATCTAGAGGCCAGAGGGGCACAGGACCCAAGGCAGCATGGATTCACAGCGGGAAGGTCATGCCAGACAAATCTGATAGATTTATTTGACTCGGTGACCAAAGTAGTAGATCAGGGAGGGGCTGTGGACATGGCCTACCTAGACTTTAGCAAGGCATTTGACACAGTCCCACACAAAAGATTAATATACAAGTTAGCCAGCCTGGGAGTGGGTCCCAAGATGACAGCCTGGGTAAGAATTGGCTGGAGAATAGGACACAGAGAGTAATAGTAAATGGAGTCCACTCTGAAGAAAGGGGGTTACTAGTGGGGACAGCAGGGTCAGAGTTAGGGGACCAGTCCTCTTTCAATGTCTTTATGTTTACATTGCAGAGGGACTGGAAGGAAAAGTATGTCTCTTGCAGATGACACAAAGCTCTGCAACAGAGTTGATGCACAACGTGGGTGGAAAGGATGAGCAGGGACTTGGCAAGGTTAGAGGAATGGTCAAATGTATGGCAGCTTAGATTCAATGCTAAGAAGTGCAAGGTAATGCACCTGGGAAACAAAAACCCAGGGGAAGAGTACACAATGGGGGGTGAGATACTAACAACAACAAAAATGGAAAGGGACCTGGGGGTAGTCATATCAGATGACCGAAAGATGGGCAAGCAATATGAGAGGGCAGTAAGGAGGGCTGGGGGTATACTGGGATGCATAGGGAGAGGTATCACCAGTAGGAAACAGGAAGTTATTATCCCTCTGTACAGACAGCTGGTGAGACCCCATCTAGAGTACTGCATGCAGTTCTGGAGACCCAATCTCTGCAAAGACACAGACAGGATGGAAGCTGTCCAGAAGAGGGCAACTAAAATGGTGCAGGGTCTGCACCGGAAGACATATGAAGAGAGACTTAAGGAGCTTAGTATGTATAGCCTCGAGGAAAGGAGGGAGAGGGGGGACATGATAGAAACGTTCAAGTACCTCAAGGGAATCAACAAAGTCCAAGAGGGTAGCATCTTTCAAAAAAAGAGGTGTGCAAGAACAAGGGGGCACAATTTGAAGATTGAGGGGGATGGCTCAGAGGTAATGTGAGGAAGTATTTTATCACAGAGAGGATTGTGGATGCATGAAACGGCCTTCCGGAGGAGGTTGTGGAGTCAAAAACAGTGGTGGAATTCAAGCATGCATGGGACAGTCATAAGGCAATTCTAGGGGGTGGGGGTATGAAGAAGTAGGCTGCTGGTTAACTAGGATCTGCAGCTTATCCATTAGTTAGGGAAATGGGCAGACTGGGTGGGCCAAGCGGTCCTTATCTGCTGTCAAATTCTATGTTTCTATGTAGGATACTATTCTTTCCAGTATTTGAGTCAACTTAAGTACTTTTTTTCATGTCTGAAATAATAAAAGGAGCACTCCTTTTAATAAGGTGCGGACCAGGTCTTTGTCAGTATTTTCCACAATTTTTCTCCATCAGTTGTTATATATTACTTCTGTTGTAAAATTAAAAATTATGTAGTAGGCAGTGTTTTGTGACCTCACAGAACAATAATTATTCAAAATTTTCACCACATTATTGCACTGCTGCTTTAATTTATAATTTAAGTATGACATTATGTGCTCACAATCACGACACAGAAAATGCAACTGTCTTGTGTCCAGAAAATTCCCAAGTGCTGCGGAAGTGTAATGGGAGTGTTACACCACATGGAAAATCCCCCAGAATGTATTGCACAGTCACGCATGTGTGCAGTGGTTACACAGAGTCCCCATAATATTTCTGCATCCCCAAGATGCATGTCTTGTGACCAGAAAATTCCCAAGTGCTGAGCAAGTGAAATGGGAGCGTTACACTACATGCAAAGTCCCCAGAATTTATTGCACAGTCACTCATGCATGAAGTGGTCAGACAGAGTCCCCAGCATTTTTCTGCATCCCCAAAATGCATCTATCTTGTGTCCAGAAAATTTCCAAGTGCTGAGGAAGTGAAATGGGAGTGTTACACCATATGCAAAGTCCCCCAGTATTTATTGTGCAGTCACTCAATGTGCACAGTGGTCACACAGAGTCCCCAGAATGCTTCTGCATCCCCAAAATGCATCTGTCTTATGTCCAGAAAGTTTACATACTTTGTGATGATGATGTACCCATGATGCACAGTGTCTTGCCAAACCGTGTGAAGGAGGGATAACATGACCTGAATCCATTCAGTGTTCCATCAGAAATGATGACCATGAGAAAACTGTTGCTGGTCCAAAGTGTGCTGCAATTCCCGCAAATGCGAGGCAATCAACTCAACCGGATGGAATGGTGCCCTTTGTGTGTACATTAATAGTAGCCTTGGTGAGTTTATATATATATATATATATGTATGTATTTTCTATGTGGGGGGTTGACATATATAGACATGTACTCACTGTGTTGTTTTGTATCACAGGTCACACATATTGTTGGTGTGCACATTCCAGTGCTTGATGAGAAATGTTTTTGTTGAAATTGGAAATGGAATATTCTCAAGCCAATGAAAGCAAGTATTTTTTTTTTGGGGGGGGGCATATTTGCCAGTAGGTCTCATTAATGGTTTATTATTTGGTTACTTCTTCACAGATTTAATCTGAATTCTCCTCCATTCTGGTTGGTAATGATGGTCATGGTCATCAATTTTAATGACTTCTGTGTGTTGCATGTCTGACCCAGCCCGGGTGGCTGATGTTGAAAAACTTCTCTGAATAAGGCAACTATGATACAACAAAGCACCTGGAAGTTTCCTAAAAAAAGAAATGAAGGACTCATTACAACTTGATTGCAGCAGTAACACATTATGTTTAAGCCATGGCTGTTCCACGGTATCTGGATTAACACAGATAGCAAGCTGTCCCAGTGCAATCATCAGATCACAACTTAATTTAGTACTAGGCTGTGTAACAAATACACTGTGTCAGTGTCCCTGCAGCTCAACTCAAGTTACATTTCAAAACCACATCTTGTTAAGTAACACAACCAAGGTCCAACTTTTTCAACACTGTCATGGCTGCACAGCTACAAATTTGGAATACAGTGCATGATATGTTGCAAAAATATTTTTTGTGACATACAGATGTCAACTAGTTTATGAATCCTTAATCAGATTTGTTGCACTCTTATGAAAAAAGAAAGGAACAGATTAAATAAAATTTATATACTTACCAGTATGGATTGGAAATGGATATTCCATAGATTCCTGTAGACAGTACTGCTGCTGTACCACTGATGCAGACCTACAGCGAAGGAAAGTCATTTGTTGTTAACCTGTAAAGAAACAAAATAAGTTTACCATATGTGTTTGACCATTGCAGCTCAGAAAAGCAACAGAGAGCAAAACACACAGCTAAAGGCAGTTGAATACTAAAAAAAATCATTAGTACACATACTCACTTTATAGTTGTAGTAGTAAGAAGCCTTGTGCTTGTGGCTGATGGATGTGGTCTCCTGTTCAACTCCCTCTGCCTTGGCATGGTCAATGTAATGGGGAAACATTGTCTGAATGACACTGGTGCTGGGTGCTGGTTATCATAGCTGCAGCACATGATGATATTCCCTCTGACATCTTCCTGCATTCGGCGGTGGTGGCAGTGACTAACAGCAGGCTTAGGGTGGTGATCCGGGAGGTACACAAAGTCATTCCCTCTGGTGGCAGTGGCTAACAGCAGTCTTATGGTGATGGTGGTCCGGGGGGCACACGGTGACATTCCCTATAGTGGCACTGGCTAACAGCAGTCTTATGGTGGTGGTCCAGGGGGGCACACAAAGTCATTTCCTGTGGTGACAGTGGCTAACAGTGGTCTTATGGTGGTGGTCCAGGGGGGCACACAAAGTCATTTCCTCTGGAGGCAGTGGCTAACAGCGATCTTATGGTGATGGTGGTCCAGGGGGCACACAGTGACATTCCCTATAGTGGCACTGGCTAACAGCAGTCTTAAGGTGGTGGTACAGGGGCCAGGATATATTGTGCTCTCTGTTACAAATGTGATGTGACATATGGAATTTGAGTCACTCTGAGTGGGACACTCATTTAACTTTATGAAAAAGAAAACGTATCACACAACAAATGTGACAGCCTTTTAACCACTTAAGTCAAAACCTGCCAACATTAACCTCATCGTCATCCTCATAAAGAAAGCTGCCCTCACAGTCATCTGTGTCTGAATTCTGACCACTGGGAAATTCTTTCTCCATTGTGTCATCATCTGCATCAGTGGTAGGCCGTTTCATACTGCCTGTGCCACCAGGATGGTCCAGTTCTACATCAGCAAAACCATGATTAGGCCAGGATATGAATACTGAGGTTACAGTCTGAGCTGGTAAGTGCCTCTCATTCATTTTTATGAATGTTAGCAAACTGACATTTGCAGAAGAGTGGTCTGTACTATGATCCCGAACTATTGCACCTGCTGAGCTGAATACCCTCTCGATACTTACATTGGAGGGTGGGCATGTCAGGTACTTCAGTGCCACTGCAGTCAGCTCTGGCCATTCACTGACCTTTCCACTCCAGTATAAAAGAGGATGATCAGTTATTGACAGATGCCTGTTTTCAGACAACTATGACTCAACCATTCTCTGTGCTGCACCAAGTCCTGTGATTGATACATCATCCTGTTCTCCAGAATCATTTATGTCCCAAATCCCCACTTGGGACAAAGCCTCACAAAGTGGGTTGACACCAACCGCTTTGGATGACAGACCACCTGGAACTGCAGTCCCCTTCCCCTTACAGGATATGCTTGATACTCCTCCAGGTTCACCTTCAGCCTGATTATGCTGCTGAGATTTGCTGACCTTGGCATGTGACTTCTGTGTCCATGAAACAAGCATACCAGTTGCCCACTGACATTTTTTACCTGTTCAGGCCCACCCTCCAGTACTGAGGCAATTCCATGTTTGTATCATGTGTCCAGCATTGTTGCTATTGCAAAGTTGTCACTATGCTGAATGCTCAAGATGTGATGATTCTGGTTGAATACTGTCAGTATGTGTTTCAGCAACATACTGCTAGCACTGTCTCCGGCAACATCAAGGCTATGTTGTACATTCACCAATGTCTGCCTCAGCACCCACAGCAGTGGAATTGATTGGCTAATGAAGGCAGACTCGCCACTCACTGCCTGTGTGGCATGTTCAAAAGGCCGCAAAATTGTTATTACAGAGTCCATGAGGCACCACTGTTCATTTATCATAGACATGGAGACCACGGAACTGTCATGGCTAGTGTGCATCACAATATAGTTTGAGATGGCTTTGTATTGTTCATACAACCTCTCTGCCATGTATAAAGTGGCGTTCCACTGGATGATAACTTCCAGCTTCAAGTGGTGCTGAGGGAGGCTGTTTTGGATCTGCAACTGCCGAAGTTGGTCACGGGCCTGCACAGAGCATGAAAAGTGAGAACAGATATGCCGTGAAACTGTCAGCATTTCCTTTACATCAGGGTGCTGCAGAAACTCCTGCATACCAAGATTTAAACAGTGGGCCATGCATGGAACCTGAACAAAGCAACCATGCATGATGCATTTCATCACATTTGAACCATTGTCACTTGCTATGAACCCAGCTCTCAGGGACAGGGGGTTCAGCCACTTGTCAATTTCCATCAGTACCAAGTCCAACATGCTTTTTTTACCAGTGTGTGAACAGGTCACATTGTACATAGCAATAGTTGTATGCTGTCGAATTCCTGGAAGATTGCTACCACGACACTCTACCTTACTGCACTGATTATTCACACTACCAACAGCACAAACAACACCCGGCACCTGCGCCCAATGTGCAGTCATACACAGATATGAACTCCCCACTGTTTTGCCACTTGTCCATATAGCCATACTTAAATAAATAAACGAAGAGGAGAAATGTTGAAGGGGATGTCTTACAGAGTCGGATGCAGTACAGTACAACTCGGGGACAGCACAGGTCGAACAGTATGTCAGGGATAGGACTTTCCATTTTGGACAGACACCTGCAGCAAACTACCAGAAATCAGAATTCTCCACAAAGGAGAAGGGCAAAAGATCATTTGCCAGCATTTCAGCTACAGCAGCAGCATTAAGTTCACGTGACACTGTATGATTGGGTGGGTACTTCAGCTTATGCACAAAAACACTCTGTAATGTGGGCTGACAAATGTTTTACACGGGGTGTGATGACAAATGGTTCTGCTCTGCAAATGGCAGTGGGTGGAGTGTGGATATTTGATGAAGACAGCTGCACAGGTGATGATTACAAACCCACAAATGCCAGATTTACCAACTGGGGTTAATGTACCACTTGCACTAGACATACTGCATTCTCCACCACCAAAACTGCTACTCTCACCAGCCCTGGCAACGTTTCAAAATCATTATACTCCTCCACCTCATCATGCCTGTAGTAATCCTCTGCTCTTATTTCATCACTACTGCACACATTTCATTTCCTACTTGATTTAACAGTCATGGAAGGGGATAACATGCTCATTATGGTTGATGATGAGGGTGAATGCCCCACTGTGGTATTAACTGTCATTTTGTGCTGGGTCCACAGTGCCATGTGCCTGTTCTTAAGATGTATATGCTGTCCTCCTGTGCCCAGATGGCTCCCCTTTTTGCCTCGACTCACACACGCATGGCAAACCTGGCAGATTGCAATTGACTCATTTTCATCTTGAACAAAGAATCCCAAACAAGGGATTGTGATGCTCTAGTTTTAACATGTCCCTGATGCTGCTTATTGGACGCCGTTTTTTTAAGCCATGAAGTGGGGGGTGTGCACCATGATTTTTCTGACAGGACGCACTTGGACTGAAACTGACCACCACAACTACCTATCATTATTACTGGGTCATCATCATCATCATCAACTGAAACTGGTAAATCACAACTTTTCATGGGGGGAGGGGATTAATGCAAACAGACCCAGACACTGCCACCTTGAATTTCTTTTTCTCTGGTTCCCAGCTGGGGTCACTTACATCATCATCATATTCATCAACATCACCCACATCCACATCTTCTGCTTGGATGCTTGCAAGTGGACTGCATGTTGCAACCACAGCAACATCATCATCCTCAGATTCATCATCATCAACACCACCATCACCTTATATTTTTTCACCACACTGTGAATCACTGCATGACACATGCATGACCTCAACCATGGTGGAAGAAATATCACGTTGTATGCTATCATTGACATGATGATCAGAATCCTCATGTTCAGTTACTGGGATATTACAGGGAAGTATGACATCATCTACACTGCCATTCACTTGCACTGCTTTACACTCCTATATATTTCTGGACACGGTAAACTGGTCAGAAGTGAAACTTGAGGCAGCAATACTCATGCCACCACCAACTGCACTAACAACACCAGCTGGGACAACATCATCTCCTCCAACTATGAGTGAAGCTACTAATTGTGCTATAAATTCATTGAAAAAGAAATGCCTTTCTTCACATCAGCAATGCACTTCTGTGTATGCATACTACCACGTCCAGAGACATACTTACCACCGATAGCAGTTCCATGACGAGAAAGAGCTTTGCTTGCATGTCACTTCTCGGGCATTTTTCGAGATCAACAAGAATATTCTAAACAAATTTAGATTTTGGAACCTTCACTCTGGGTGGGGGGATGCTGGCTGTGAAGCCAAAAAAACAACTGTGGCTTCAGCAACAGATATAGATACAAAGTCACAAGTTCATCAACACCTTAACTAACCAGTGATGCTGAAGTCACAAACAATCCAATGTGGAAAAGAATTCCTTTTGTCGGTGGGGGGAGCACTGACTGCAGATTTTTACAGCAGTGCAACCAGCAAAACCAAAAAAAGATACCACAATGGCAGTACAAAATCACACAGCTGCAGTGGATAGCAATTTCACACTGCTCCGTCTGCAATTACACTGTGGCACAATAAAAGGTATATTATTTGATGTCATGCACTGCACACACACTCACGCAATTTGTCTACAAGTAATGTGTAGCAAATTGAAAACTTCAGTAATATACCACATATTTTAAACAACCTGAAATTATGAACTGCTGCACCAGATCTACAACACACAATCAGCAAAAATGTCAGCAATTATTGAAAATATTACTGTGTGTACATTAACACAGTCAAGTATATAACAAAAATATAACCAAAAAACAAAGAACACCCTATTTCTCCAAGTGAAATCTACCTACACCATAGATACACCCCGCCACAAAGCACACTTTCACTGTCTCTTACTACATAGACTCAATGTTGTACATTAACATTCAAAATCCACACACAAACAATAAACGCTTAATGATATAAGCACAGGAGTGTTTCCTACAATCGATGAACTAAAGTTTGAGCAAAAAAATTACTCAAAAATACTTTTTTAACAGCTTTAAAAGGTTTGAATCACAGAGAGCTCTCAGAGCAGACTGTCTCCTATAGCTTCCTACACACATTGCCCCAAACTGAGCCTGTGAAGAACAATATAGGGCCCATGTGACCCGAAATCTTATGAACCACTGCAAAATTTGCCTTTGGAGCTTAAAAACAAGGCGAGGTGAGGTGAAGTACATTATTTTCAATGTACTGCACCTTTAAAATTGGTGGAGTAGTGGTTTGGGAAGGCAGAATAATGAAAAGTCATTGTTTAAAGTGGACTTTGCATTATCCATTATAACACGAAGTACTCCGCTTCGTGTTGCGGAGTACTCCTCGAATTCACTTTTACTCCACAAATCACTTTGCAGAGCGAATTGAGCCCACTTCACCCACCACTTATCACTGTGTTTCTTCACTGATGTCTGCCCCCCCAATCAAGCCACCTCTGTTAATTTTTTCAGAGGTACTGTGAAGTAGTGATTAGAGCACCAGCTTCATGTTCAGACCTAGCTAGAGGCAAACACACTCAGTTTGTGACCTTGGGCTAGTCACCTATATGCTCAGTTCTCCAGTCCACACAGCTGTGCAAATAGGTAGAAGCAGGACCCCACTACATATGTTGCATCTCAGCCACGGCCTGTCCTGGGTAAACACATTTTACAAAGAAAAATAACTGTTTTAATTTTCAATGTCAAGCACTATTTTAATGCACAATTTAGGGTGTATTATTTTATTATTAAAGTGACAAAAGCAAGGAAATTCAATATTAGGTTGTTTTGAACAATAACTATGCCACCTCCACCCAAAATATCCCCCTGAACTTTATTCCAAAGCACAAACAAGGTTTCATAAATAGGTTTTAACATCATAAATAAATAATATACTGTAGCAGAAGGACTATGTTACACACCATGACATTCAATGTAGTTGCAGGTTGTGAAGCACAAGGCAGCACTAGAAAGACCTGAGGCAGTGAACATGTGTGTGTGTGTGTATCACTTGTGAAGCAACTGCATCATCACAAATATTGCACAAGATATGAAGTGAGCATCATGAGTGACGTGCAGCTCTATCATCACACCCTGTAAATTACCTTAGAACTGTAACAGGCTTTACGAGTGAAGGATGCTGCATCATTACACACATTGCACCAGACCTGTTGCTGATTTTGCAAGTAACCCTGCATGCCACATACGAAACAGCTGCATCATCACACACATTGGTCCAGGCCTTTATCCTGCAGCCATGTGCCTCACAATATATAGGTGCAGTGTTTGTCAGGCTAACTGTATTTGTAATACTCTGATATATCTTTCTGATGTCAAAACATGTGTATGAAACCTGGGTTGTGCTTTGGCATTCAGTTCAGTGGGGTTATACAGTAGGTGTAGTGGCTGGGGTGGGTGGAGTTAGGGCTCAATGTTCATCATATTACACTTAGGCTGGCCCGGTGGCACTGAGGGTTGAGGCGCTGGACGCCACACCTCACACCATGCCAGCAACCCAGGTTTAGGAATGAGCCTAGATTGCCAGGGTTCGACAGGAGAGGGGAAGGACTGAGCATCCAGAGGACAGCTCTCTTCCTTGGGGGGATCCAGGGACTATGCCTGGCACTGCAGTGACCTCTGGTGGAAACTGGAGGTACCACAATGCTAAAGGGCTCAACTAGAGGGCTGTGGAGCCATGGCAAGACATTCCCTGGCGTCATTGCACATTGGGGTTCAGCCTGGGGGGGCGGGGGGTGAGAAGTGAGAGTGCAACGAGGAAAAATAAGAAAAATCCCCACTCCGGGAGATAGGCGATGGCACCAGCCTGCAGCCACACTCCATTGGCCTGACTCATTCAGCTACTGAGCTGAGCCCAGCCTGGCCCGAATTTGTAGATGGAGCATCCTGGGAGGATAGGGCGGCCCCATCTCGGGAGGGCTCAGAGCCAAGGGGATAGCTGGGCTGATGCCAGGACACTGGTGAGTTTCAGGCCCAGAGGTAGAGCTGGGGTGAGTGGATGCCCGAGAGAGTTCTCCAGGGCTCAGCGGAGCCAGAAACAGAGTTGAAAAAAAAAAAAAAAAATAAACTCTAGGTGGTGTGGCTTAAGCCTTCAACAAGATAGCAGCTTAACCCAGAAGCGCAGTCTAACCAGAGCTCATATCCTGCAACATTATATATTCAGAACTTTATATGAACATTTTAACCTTATTGAGAACACTAGTTACCTCATCAGCTTTTGGAAGAACCTCTCCATGTTACAAACAACAGTGGAATGGTGACGGGATTCAGCCCACTGACCCTGCACCCTCCAGACCACATGGCGGTGCCGGACCAAATGTTTTCTACCATCCTGAATTGGATGGACTAGGTTACTCTGACATCAAACAACACAACAGTGGCTCTTCAACATCTGTAGTCCTGACTTCTACACACTGAGCAGCATGTGACATCTCACGACGTAGCAATTGGGGAACTGCAGGGAACCATCAGAGATCAAGCTCATATGCTTCGAATCATGCACGAGAAGATGGACGACATGGGAAACAGAAGCTGCTGTAATAATTTGTTGCTTCTGGGTTTTCTGGAAGTTGCAGAACAAGGCAATGTGGGAAACTTTCTGCACTCCAAACTCCCTAACGTACTGAAGCTTCCTTCTGGGGCCTAACTAACCATTGAGCGTGTACATCATACTCTACAACTGTGCCTGAAGCCTGGGGACAGGCCACATCCCATCCTGGCGAGGTTTTTAAACTATGCTGAGAAAGAGCACATTCAGGAGAGGGTGAGAGAACTAAGCAATCTGGGATTGAAGGGCCAGAAAATACTCATCTTTTAGGATTACTCTAGGGAGCTTGCAGCCAGGGGAAAGGCCTACACTGATGCCTGGAAGTTTTTGCATTTGCTTGATGTCCCATTTTCACTCTGGTACCCTGCCACCATAGCACTGGCACATAATGGCTCCCTGCTGATGTTTGCCACTCTGGAGGCCCTCATGGAATTTGTTGCTAGACATTGACCCGGGAGCATAGTGAATACAACTCCAGGCTGCAGTTGAGTAGAAGAAGCCTGCCCACAGATAAACCCTGGGATTGCATTATGCAGTGGGCTCACCCAACAATTAGTTGCCCCAATTGGGTGGGCCCTGTAAGAGTGTAGAAAAGGGCACAAACCCAGAGACACAGCGTCGGGATCATCCAAGTGACAGAGAGGCCAGCTTGAATGAAGCCAGAGGGAAGAACACCAGTTCGAGCTGAGAGAGGCCTAAAATTAGAAGCCACTACTTCACCATGAATCGCTACGCAGCCCTGGAAGACATCCCACTGGAGTCGGACCTGCTAATGGAGACTGCAACAGAAAATACCTCATCAGACACGATCGTCGGATCTTGGGCTGCTGAAGAAATCATTGGGCTGATACACAGCACAGAGCAAAATGAGGACTATAATCTGCACCAGGACCCATCGCCTTTGAGGGAAGACCCACTGAAAGATCCACCACTGCCATGAGTCAACGATGAAGGAGACCTGGACTCACCCTGAAAACCTGTCTCAGATAAGTAGTCACCTTTTATTGGTTGCTGAGTTATGGGGAAGCTACACTGGAGGAGGGAAGGTGAGTTTGTGGGAATAAGAAGTCATGATCAATATTCCTCAGGAGGTCCCTATCCTTGGGCTCTCCTATAAACCCTCTAACCTAGGTCAGTTGAAACCAGGCAGAATGTGCCCACTGCCCCCCCCGACTCAAAGTCTGGAAATGTCTATGACCTGAAGGTCCGGGGGCCCATTAGCTCTGAGGGTACAAATGTGGAGAAACTGTTTGTTCATGTTAAAATTTTATTGGGTTATTGTCAGCTAAAAATGTTGTTAAGGTTATGGTTTCACTGCGTGCTGGTACAGTCATGGGCACAGAAGGAATGGTGTGGGGACAAAGCCCAGGCCTAACGCAGCCCAAGCACAGCGACTTGCAGGTGGGCAATGTCCAGAAAGAAGGGAGGGAGCGGTGTCCAAGCCCAGTGCATGATTTGCAAGTCACTGCCACAGGCTGAGGATCTTGAGGCTTCACTATTGCTTGCTTTTGTTTATCCCTCATCCCCCCTCCAAAACACTGGGTAGCCAGAGGATGCAGGGGTGGAGATTCATTAGAGGGCTGACACCCCCACCCAGCTATTTGGAGGGAGCTGTTCCTAAAAGTCTCCCACACTACCCATAGGGCTGCTTGCTTCTGGATTCATTCATTCATTCAATTTTATTTTATATGGCACCTTTCAAATGCCAAGGTGCCTCACAAATATTAAACCAACAACAGCATAAAATTAGATATATAATAAATAGTATAAAATAGCAGTAGACAGTAGACATGTTGGGTTAATAACCTAAAGCCTGAACCCATAAAACAGTTTTCAAGACCAGTTTAAATCTCTCTACAGTCGGGCACTCATGTACCTGACGGGGTAGAGAATTCCAAAGGGTGGGGGCCACATGCATAAATACCCGGGCCCCAGAAAATTTTAAGCAGACCCTTGGAATTTCTAGCAACCCCTCATCAGTCGAGCGGAGCAATCACCCAGGGCAATAAGGGACCAGAAGTTCTTTCAGGTAGTCTGAACCCTGTCCATTTAGGATTTTGTAAGTCAGAAGTCTGACTTTGAAGGTGATTAGCCATTGTACCGGCAGCCAGTGCAGTTCACGCAGCACTGGAGAAATATGACAGGACAGTGAGGTTTCCGTCAATAACTATGCCACTGCATTCTGCACCAGCTGTAAGTGGCAAGTATCCACCCCAGGAAGCCCTAGGTAAAGGGCATTGCAATAGTCCAGGAGATAGGACACAAATGCATGGACCAACATAGGAAGGTCACCAGACGGAACAAGATGCTTAACCCTGGAGATATTCCTCAGGTGGTAAAAAGAGGATTTGACGACAGCCAACACCTGTGAATGAAGTGTCAAACCCTAGTCAAAATCAGAGGTCAGGAGAGGGAGGCCCCCAAGGAAAAGTCCCGAGGGTAACCCCACCCTAAACCCCTCTATCTGGTGACCCAGGTCAATCACCAGCACCTCAGTCTTAGCCGAGTTCAACCTCAAGCAGCTCAAACTCATCCACTCCTGGATTTCTGTGAGGCAGTTATTAAATACTGAGAGCTCTATCCTGGTCAGGTGCAAAAGAAAGGTAGAGCTGGGTATCATCAGCATAGCAGTGAAACCTTAGCCCATACCTTCTTACAATGTCTCTGAGGGGTAGCATGTACACTGCGAACAGCATGGGAGACAACACCGATCCTTGAGGAACCCCACATGATAATGGAACTGGGTCAGAGGAATAAATCCCTGACACCACCCTCTGAGTTCTTCCAGTGAGAAAAGATGAAAATCACCTGAGGATTGTACCTGACAGGCCTCAGATGAACCTCAAGCGATCGAGCAGGATCCCCTGGTCCACAGTGTCAAACGCTGAAGAAAGATCAAGAACTACTGAGACGGAATGGTTCTTCCGATCTCTAGCCATCAGGAGATCACTGAGCACCCAAACCAGCGCTATCTCAGTACTATGCCTCTTTCGAAAACCAGACTGGAGAGGCTCGTAGACATCATGGATGGTCAAATGGTTCTCCAGTTTTACGGCGACTACTTTCTCGATCATCTTCCCAATTAAGGGGAGGTTTGAGATTGGTCTGTAGTTTGCATTGCAGTCTGGGTCCAAAGAAGCTTTCTTCGGGAGGGGTGTCACCACCACCTCCTTCGTGGAGCTAGGAAACTCACCTGTTTCCAAAAAGCACCAGACTATCCATGCTAGGACCGGGCCAAGAATATCACTACAACCCAAAATCAGGGTAGTTGGTCCTAGATCCAAACTACAGCATGTAGGGTGTATACCCTGGACAATCTGCATGATGTCCACAAGCTCTGGCCGGTTGAAGGTACTCCAGGAAGACCAAGGGATGGTGACCAAATGCCAATCTAAAGTAGCACCCATGGACTGTGCCACTTGGAGTTCTGCTCTGATGTCAGCCACTTTAGCTGCAAAGAATTGAGCATGCTCCTTGCACTCAACTTGCGAAAATGCTTTTCGGACCTGTAGACAGGCTGGGTTGCACAGTCTGTCCAGGGTTCAAAAAAGCTGAGCTGGTCACTTCTGAGTGGCCACAATCTCCCTGGACAGGAACTCTGCCTTCTTATGGGTGATTGCGGATTGATAGGCTTGATAATGGTCCCTCAATCTAAGGTGATCGGCATCAAGGGCAGATCTCTGCCAGCAATGTTCCAACCTTCATCCTAGTCACTGCATCTCCCTCAAGGACCCATCAAACCAAGGGGACCGAGAGCGAAGGAAGAGAGAACAAATTTGGCAAGGAGCAATGACATCCAGGACTGCAGATATTGCCTTATTACAGACCATCACTAGGGCTTCTGGGTCATTGTTTGCCAATGGAAGAGTCGATAGATCAACCACCACTGCCAGGCCTTCAGAACTTACATCGCATAAAGGGTGGTACTTAATCATCTCCACAGGGGCAGGCTAAGGAAGGTGAGCACAAAAACTGAAACTCACGGTGTAGTGGTTGAACCATCCAACTGGTTACACCCCTAAATCCAAGGCTTCAACCCCCAGAAGGAAAACCAAGTCAAGAGAGTGACCATGTTTATGGGTAGCAGTGGAAACAATCTGTGTGAGGCCCAGCGATGACATTAACTGGAGGAAGTGCTGACCAAATTGTGAGAGTTTGTCATTGACCCAGGTGTTAAAGTCACCCAGGACCATCAGCCTGCGCGACTCAAATGCCATGTCGATCACTAAGTCCACCACTTCCTGAAGGAACCACTTCTCATTACCGGGTGGACAGTAGACGAGGGAGATCCTACAGCCTACACCTGTTACCACAGTACATTCAAATGA
Organism: Neoceratodus forsteri; assembly: GCA_016271365.2. Taxonomy (NCBI): domain Eukaryota; kingdom Metazoa; phylum Chordata; order Ceratodontiformes; family Ceratodontidae; genus Neoceratodus; species Neoceratodus forsteri. The sequence goes on along the minus strand of CM057452.1, from coordinate 765,564,159 downwards.
CTGGGTCTCCTCAACTGGTACACTCATGAGGCCCAGTTTGGTCTTAAACAGACCAAAACCCCCCTCGCGATATAATCTTAGGCTATGAATCACTAAGTACCCGCCGCGTTTCAGCCCAGTATAGGGGCCAGAGTTCTCATCCAGCCAGGTCTCAGTGATGCAAGCCAGGTCCACTGTACCAACAAGATCTGCTATAGTTGTAGTCTTGTTTTTAATGGATCTGGCATTACATAACACCGCCCGAGTTGGATGAGCTTCCAGGGCTGTCCGAATCACCTGCCCACCAACATTGGTGGTGCCCTTGGGTATGGAAACCAGACATGGAGACCACGATTAGGATTCCATTTCACCCCAGAGCATCTCCTGGATCTCACAACCCCAATGCGGTCGCTCTGCTCATTCACCCTGCACTGTTCACATCCACCAGCTCATCTTCCCCCCGATGAACAATACCCAGTGCTCTACAGCGCTGGTAGATAGTAAACTGCAATGGAGGGGAGATAAAGGGGTGGAAGGCATGAAGAGCATAGGGTGAATAGCGCATGACCATGGGGGCAGGCCTCCTACACATTGCAATAACCCAAGTAAAACTGTGCAACCTACAAAATAAAACACAAAATTACTAAACTGTAAACTACAATAGGAATACAATTGCATGGATGGGAGTGGGGGAAAAGGTACCCACCACCGCTGACTCCTTGCACAGCCTTGGGCTATGAAGCAGGGGAGGGGAGTAAACCTTAAACCTTGTACAGGTGGAGGTTTGGTCCATAAGGCCCATGGCCAGTTAGGAAGGGCAGGCTACTCAATATACAGGCTTATGGCTGCTGGGTGGACAGTACAGAGCAATGCCCCATAACTGGCCATAAGGGTCACAGCAACCCCAACCCACCCCCACAGTACCTCAGTGCACAATGCAATTTCCACCACAGATCCCAAGTTCAACTCTGGGGGCTGAAATCGGTCGGTTACATCCCAATACTAGAATACACTGACAAATGGTTATTACACAGGATTTGGCCTTGTCAGCAAGGGCCACTATGACCCCAGGGGGAACATGGCTAGCCTACAGGCCTAGCAAGACACTGGCTATTGCCCATGTTCATGCCCCAACACAATGTTTATTTGGATTGTATGTAAATAGTTGGATAAATTCTGATACCATGTTGGGCATCCTAAGGTGTACATGGTTAGACCATGGTTCAGTCTGGTGTGTTGTTTCTACCTGATGCTACCTACTGTACATAAGAGTATTTATGACATTGTCCAGGGCAAGTAGGTCCTCCCTGAACAGTATCTATGCATGAAGTCACAGGAGGAGTTTGGTCTTGGCCCCGGTTGGTCATGTACAAACCACCCCTTTTCCAGCTAGTAAACGATTGGCATGTGATAAATACCCAATAACAAATTATGGCTGAGCTTACATGTCACACATGGAATACTAGAGGGTTGAATACCCCCATGAAAAGTAAAAAGATCCTTTCCCATTTAAAAATAAATAAATCTCAGATAGCCTTCCTCCATGAGACCAAGCTCATCCAAAATAACCACACACTTCTAGTTAGAGATGGGGTAGAGCAGGAGGTGCGTGCAAGTGCCTCATCAAGGAAGTGTGGGGTTCCTATCTTGCTTCACAAAAAATCTCAAGTGGCAACTGAGCACCGTTTAGACAGACCCACGTGGTAGATGGGTAGCGGCAGTATATACTATGCCAAAAGGGCCTATTCTTTTATGTAATGTATATGGGCATAACTAAGTTAACCCTTCACTCTTCCATGAGGTTGCCAGTGTCATTGGTTTCCCATCCCCCCCAACTGCCCTTTTTCACTGGGGAGTGACCTCAACTTGGCATGGACCCCATGGTAGACCTGTGTGTATCCAGCAAAGAAATACATGTTAGGGGAGCTCGTGCCTTGGGTCAGCTGAAGACGGACAATGGGCTATCTAACATCTGGCACATTTTTAACCCAAGGGTCCAAGATTACACATTTTAGTCCAGGGTGTATAGTACTCGCAGTAGACTAGACTACTGGCTGACATCTCCCACCCTGACCCAAGCCACCCTGTCCACCTCTATCCTTCCTGTGTTAATCTCAGACCATGCCCCCGTCCAGCTACTCATCTCCTAGGGTCCACCTCCTTTGCTATCAATAAACTGGAGACTGGACCCGCTCCTCATGAGAGACCCGGACTTTATACTCTGGGTTAGGGAGGAGGCAGAGTGTTTCTTAAGAGAAAACTCCATTCAGGACACAAGTTGGGAGGCCCTTAAGGCCGTGATGAGGGGGAAAATCATGGGGTACACATCAAGGAGAAGAAGGGAAAGGGAACAATGCCTAAAGGGGTTTGAGACAAAACTAAAGGATGCTGAAACAGCATACAAAGCACAAAGGACCCCTTCCCTTCACTCCACATTGGGGCGCATAGTCCTAAGGCTTCACCTGGATATTAATCAATTGCTCAGCTGAAAGGACAACGTGGCCATCCTGAGGTTAAGACACAGATATTGGGATGTGGGGGCAAGGGAGGCAAGGTCCTGGCATACCAGCTCAGGAAATAGATGACCGACAGGCACATAGCTGGCCTGCAAGACCCACAGGGCAAGGTATGCACCAACTCCAAGGAGGTTAAGGACACAATGGCCACATTCTATGAGTACTTCTACAAGACCATGCACCAGCACCAATCCAGCCAAATTCAACCTTTCTTACTGTAGATGCCCTCCAAATCCCCAAATGCACACCTCAGCAGATCTCATCTTTAGAAGTATCACTGTCAGTAGTGGAGGTCTCAACAGCCCTACTATCTTTAAAACGGGGCAAAGCCCCAGGTGGGAACAAGTTCCCCGTATAATTTCTTCTAGCTCTAAGTCCCCAGATTACCCCACTTCTCTTCCAGGTGTACTCTGAAGCCGAACAGCTGTGGTCCCTCCCACCCACACTCAGGGAGGCGGTCATCATAGTTCTTCCAAGAAAGAGAAAAGATCCTACAATGGTGGGCAGCTACAGACCTATCTCATTAATCAACATAGATAGTAAGATCTATGCTAAAGCTCTGGCTACCAGGATCAGTCACCTCCTTACTAGCCTGATCCACCATGCCCAGGTGGGTTTAATTCCAGGGAGGAACAGCTCAGACCACATTAGGGCACTGCTTAACCTCATGCACTCAGCTAAAGGGATCCAAACTCTGGCTTCAACCCTTGCAGTTGATTTCGAAAAAACGACTTTGACTCCCTGGAATGGGACTACCTACAGGCAGATAGGATTACCTACATATAGGATTCAGGGAAAGGATTAGGTCATATGTCCAAGCTATCTACTACTTCCCTATCATGTGTGTGTCCACAAATCATAACACATCAGCGGTATTCCCACTAGAGAGGGGCACCTGGCAAGGATGTCTTCTCTCACCTCAGCTTTTTTGTCCTTGCGGTGGAACCACTGGTGAGTGCCATCCACCAGCACCCACAAATCCAGGGCATAGAAATAGGATCCAGAAGTTGCTCGACCCTTATGTACATGGATGACTTGCTCATCCCCCTGGCCAATGCTCAGCAGTCTCTTCTGCCCCTTCTGGCCCTGATGAGGACCTTTGCTGTTCTCTCATGACTAAAGTTTATCCAGGCCACAACTTAACTAATACCTCTGAACCCACTGTGCCTTCCTGAAATGGCCAGTAAGCATGGGCTGCTGTGGGCCAAGGATGGCATCACTTACCTGGGAATTTAAATCACTCTGCGCATAGAATAAAATCTGGGATCTAAATCTGCAGCCTCTATTGACTTCATGTAAGACAGAATTTGACAGGTGCATGGTGATGCACCTCGCACTGGCCGGGAAAATAGCTGCCATAAAAATGGTGATGGCACCCAGTTTCTTTTACATGCTTTCACATATTCCCCTTTTTCTGCCTTAACCCTGGCTGCAGAAAATTGACAACCTCCTGGGAGATTTCCTGTGGTAAGGTAACAAACTGAGATTCAGCTGTAACAAGCTGTGGGCCCACTGGAGTCAGGGGGTGGAATCTTTCCTAGTTTGAGGGCTATAAAATAGACTTCCAAACTGCTCAAACCAGACAGTGGTTTTCGCATACTCCTGAGTTGACCCCTCAGTGGATTCACATGGAACAGAGCTTGGGTGGGTTGGGGATAGCGGCTGCCCTGCTATACACCCCTAACAGGAAGCTGCTCCTCCAACATCCAACCATTGTCCCGTCCAGCACATACTAGATCAAAGCACATTGTAAAATGGGCAGCAACCCTATCCCACATGAGTACGCCTCCCTATGGAATAACCAGCAGGTGGTGATAGATAAGAAGCCAATACACTGGGCACAGTGGGCCACCAAGGGGATACATTTCCTGAGGAACATACCGGAAGAGGATGGGAGTACAGTGACCTCCTTCCACTCACTCCAGCTGAAATGGAACCTCCTCACAAAGGATCACTGGTGCTTTCTGCAAATTAAGGAGGTGATTAAGCCTCTTCTGCAAAAGGGGTACCCTTTCACTCACCCAATGGTCTTGATAGTTGATTACGGACACCAAAGGGCCTTGCCGGCAATATATATGGACAGTTGAGGGACACCTCCAGAGCCAATCAGGGGACTCCAGGAGGAAGTGGGAAAACCTTCTAGCCACCACTATCACTGACACTCATGGGAGCAGGTGTGGCACAATGCTAATACCCTGCTCAATGATGCCTGCAGCCACCTTAATCAAAATAAAATCTTGCTTTCCTGGTACAGGACCCCTGCAGTGCTGCACACAGCTAGAGTACTTGAGTGCAACAGGTGCTGGCACTGTCAGGCACTGGTGGGGTGGGAGGGGGACTTTTTACACATCTTATGGTCCTGCCCCAGGCTGAAGTCCTTTTGGAGGCAGATTTGTAGCCTAGGCAAGGAGGTTCTACAGACTCAGATCCCGCTCTCACTCATACTGATGCTGCTTGGCATCAGACCTCTCGTGCCAAAACTCTCTAACCCTGCTTTCAGATGGCTCATGCTACAGTCCATACAAGCTAAGAGAGCTCTTCTATGCAACTGGCATAGCTCCAGAGTACCAAGTATCGGGGAGATTTTGTCCTCACTCATGGGTCTAGCCCAATTAGACAGGTTCTCCCACTCCAAGTTAAATGCCTGGTGCACTTTCTCATGTGCTGGGGCTTCTACATGGCTTATATCACTCACAGAACAGGGATTGGTTAAATAGAAATACTCTTCAAGTGCCCATCTCACATATAGTTTACACGTAGCTTCCCCCCCAACCCCTCGTCTGCAGGCCTGGGCCTGGTTAGCCTTTGGGCACAGGCCAAAGCAGCATCCACACACTCATGACACTCCATACGGTAGAAAGGAGGATGTGCCACCAGGTAGGGCACATAAGGTATAAGCTTTAAGACTCCTTCCATGAACAACTGTGTAAGATGACCCCTTTTGTGTACAGAGAGGTGGATACTTTGTGGTTCTTCACACTGTTTTCCAGAGTCCAGTCCACTACAGATACCCAGGCTCCCTACTGTGGAGAACCATCACTAGGATGCCAGGAGGATGAATCCCTAGCCACATCCACTGTGACCCTGCCCTAGGATTTGCTGCTTGTAGATAAAGCAGTAAATGTTATATTGTTTCACCTATCTCCATGGAGGGGAGACCTTTAGTGCATGAGGTATGCACAGAGGTGCTAGACTCTCTCAGTCACTCCTACCTGTCAGATTAAGTGGGGAGCAGGACAGGCTAGTGGGACCAACTTTACACAGTACTGTACTTTGATGCTACTAGCTTACAGTGAACCCTTCAGTGGATAAGCCATTAAATATACACCCTAGGCTTAACTATGAAATAGAGTAGTGACACAGATATGACAAGTAAAGATGAGCCTGTTGGAAATTGTACAGGTACATGTACTGTCAAGATGACACAAAGTGACAGAGAGTTATGTTTATGTATTAGTACACCAGTTTTGTTATTATGCACATGTCTCTGTGTGGAATGCTGTACCCATGTTTTCTCCACTTTCTTTCTTTATTTTGTATTGTCAAAAACACAATAAAAATTATAAACAACAAAAATAAAACAAATAAACTCTAACCGGTGCATTAAAGCAAATTTCGGCAATGAATTTTCTCTGTTTTTGAGACAAAACAGTCATAGTATTTTTCTTTGTGTTGTGCCAAACGTAAAGTAACTATTCTGTTGGGTACATCTCAGAACCTGTAGCTTGTATTGCATATTGCCTTTCAGGAAATTAGCGAACAAGTGTAGGAGTCAGACAGAAGTATGGGAATTTAGGAGGGTTTAGTTAGGAAGGAAGAAGCAGATGATGGGAATTAGTATGAGGAAGGTTGCAGGAATTCAGGGAATGGATGCTAAATGGAAAGCCATGCAGAAGGGGGGCAGCAGCTACAAATCATTTTGTAAGGGAGGAGCCATGAGCTTTGGAAACAAAAATATTGAACTCCAGGTAATGGTGGGAGTAGAACATGCGGCAATTACAAAAACTTGGCCACCACAAATATTGACTGGGAATAGGAAGGATAAGAGTAAAGAAAAAGGAAAGTGGGTAACCCTCATGCTAAGGAAGGTATAGAGCTGGTAGAGGATGGGTCCATAAGGAGAATAGATGGGGAAAAATAATCACTGTGGGTACAGCTCACAGCAATATTGGGAAACAGGTTGTACATAGGGGACAATCTATAGACTATTAGGAAAGGTGGATAGTGAGCTAGGAAGACAAATGATAGGGGGGACATCAAAGGAGGTGGTAGTGGTGGTAGGAGATCACAAGCTACCAGACATAGACTGGGACATTCCAGTAGCTAGGATCACTAAAAGCCCAGCCCTGCTAGATATGTTGCAGGATTACTTGTTTGTACAGCTGGTCAGGGAATCCACAAGGCAGGTTGCCATTCTTGATGTGGTGCTCACTAACTCAGAAATGGTAGGCAGAGTGCAGGTTGCAGAACATCTGGGGTCCAGTGACCATAATACCATATGGTTTGAACTGGCCTTTGGTAAAAGTAAATCCTCATCGAAGATTGTGATTCTAGATTTCAGACAAGCAGATTCTGACCAGATGAATGAATTAGTTAAGAAAAAGCTGGCTGGAGTGGACAAGATTGGGGAACTGGAGAAGATGTGGGGAGAAATTAAACGCACAATTCTTGAAGCAAACAAATTATGCTTGAGAGTGGTTACTAAGGGTAACACACACTTGATACCAATCTGGTTCACCAAGAAAATCATAGAGAGAGTAAGAGCCAAAATAAGGACCTTCATTAGCTACAAGGAGAAGTAGAGAAAAGAAGAATCTAGTGACTACCATGTAAAGATGAAGAAGGCTAAGAATGTATTTATTTATTTAAAAATTGGTGACCGGGAAAGGCACACTGAGCTGAGGCTCATTTCCGGGTGCGACCCAAGGAAGCTGTCAGGGTAAAAGCAGACAAATAGCTGCATGCTGAGGAGGGGGTCAAGGAAGTGGAAAACAAGTTCCTCAAATGTCTCTGGGAAACAAGGAAGACAAGAAGGGAATTGAAAGCTGGTGGAGAGGGGACAGGGTAATACAGGATAATGAACAGAAGGGAACCATTCTAATCAACTACTTTTACTCAGTATTCACACTGGAGAGTAGGGGGCTCTGCTGCGAAGTGTCATAAAGGCAACTGCAAAGTGGATCCCAGAAATGGGGGAGGTAATAATAACAGTAAATAGACTAAGAAAAAAAAACCTGCAGCCCTGAAAGCAGGTAAGGCACCAGGGCTAGATGGGATGCACTCAAGGGTACTCAAGGAATTGGAGTCCAAACTGGCAGAATTCCTGGCAGGGTTAATCCATAGCCCACTGCAGTCAGGGATAGTTCTGAGATAATGAAGGGTAGCTGACATAGTTCTGCTCCAAAAGGGAGGTGATAGGGAGGAACTAGAAAATAAGAGACTCATGAGTCCTACCTCCATTGTGAGTAAACTGATTGTGACACCAGTCAAAGTGGAACTGGCAGCCTACCTGGAAAGTAATGGACTCTAGCACAGATTGATGACAATGAGGTCAGTTGCTGAAGATGTTAGAGGACCTGGGAGCAGCTAATGACCTAGTTTAATACTGGAAGGAGTTTTAGTAGCAGAAGAAAAGAGGTAACACTACTTCTGGTGAAACCCCATCTGGAATACTGTGCCCAGTTCTGGAGTCCCCACCTGAATAAAGACAAGGCTGGAGATGTTACATCATAGGGAAACCAAAATGATTCCAGGCCAGCAGGGCAGAGCCTATGAAGATTAGCTTAAGGCACTAAACAGGTACTCACTGGAGACCAGAAGGGACAGTGGTGACATGATAGAGACCTTTAGTTGATGAAAGGAATAAGCAAGATAAACTATGATGATCTGTTTGATTAGAATAGTGGGTCAAATACAAAGAGACAGGAATGGAAAGTGTGTGGTGGTGGGATTCAAGAGTGACATGGGAAAATTTTACTTTATGGAGAGAGTGGCTCATTCATGGAATAGCCTTCCAGTTTAGGTGGTGAGGGAAAAAACATAAATGGTTTCATGCACAGCTGGGACAGAGAAAGGCCCATCTTCGTAAAGGTGGAAGCAAGCTGCTTTGAAACAACTGAGAGCTGTGAAGGAGACGCTATACTGAACTGACAATCCTCAGGAAAGCTCACTCTTAGAAGGGAGGTGTATCTGACTTTACTTTACATTTTACACCTGGTATTGCTTTCTGTTTCTTTTTTTTTTTAATAAAGAAGGGGTTTGCAGTACTGCTTATGTACTTGTAGATTGGGAGTTTAACTTCTGAGGGACTGAAATACTGCGTAACTGTTTTTCCCTTGTTGATAGCTGGATTTTTGTCTACTAGTATTTTGGTGACAGTTGGCATCAAGCTATTTTTGGTAAAGTGAACCATTTACTGGTGGCTGAGGATTTGTCAATGTAAGGCCTACAGTTTAGTGCAGGTTAGTGGAGATTTGTGTATATAACCCAGAGAGTGCCTCAGGTGATGAAAACTGGTTTCCTCTGATTGTCTTCAGAGCGCAGAGTACCTGGTTGTAGAAGGCTGGGTCAGGGGAGGCTTACATCATAGGTATTGGGCTGACTGAAATAGTTTTTTGAAGGGAATATTCTCTGTTAAATTATTTTGCAGGTTCACTTGCTGAAAGAAAGGTCAGCACTCACCAGGATGGTGGGTGAGAACTGTAGCTGATTGATTCTTGAGGGCATGGGCTTGGTCCCACCCATTCTGCCCCTCACCCCTCTCACTGCAGGGGTGTCATTTCCTTTATACCAGGGCTTGTGACACCACTTCCCCAAGAGGGCAAGGGGCACACAACTGTCATATCATTAACAGCCCAGCACACTGCATAAAGGGTAAAAGCATACACACACTAACAAAAAAGACAAACCTCTCCCCAAAAAAATAAACGAACAAAATATTAAACAGGAAGGGAGAGAGACACGTAAGGAGTGATGCAATGCACTGGCTGTGGGGTGTCAGTCTTTCTTGAGACATTCTGGAGGCTGCAATGCTGCCCTATTTGCAGGCAACTCTTTGCTCTGAGGGAGGTGGCTGCATATGTCCAGGTCGACATGGCAAGGAGTAGGGAAACCTCCCCCACCCAGGGAACACCAAGGCCACTGCCATTGCCTCAGAGGTTGCAAAGAAAGAGGAGCGGTTGGACCATGGTGGGCTCAGGGAGGGTGAGGGTGGTGGAACAAAGGCATATCCCTCCAGTTGTACCTCTCCACAATTCATATGCCATTCTAGTGGAGTGAGGTTCCTCTATGAAGGCACCTGCAGTGGAGACCAAGGAGGATGATGGGAACATCCACAAAGGAAACCCACAGGAGGGTGGCATGGGGCACCACAGGGGAAGGAAGCAACTCCTGGTGGGGACTCAATTGTTAGGGGGGTAGAACTGGAGGAGGGAGGGGAGAGGGAGGTAGGGTGCCTGCCCAGTGCCATGGCTTGGAGGAACAGAAAGCGAATCCTCAAGATTGCAGGAGCAGCTGCACAGCAGAGGGAGCTGGATGTCATTGTCCACCTAGGGACAAATGACCTAGCTGAGCATGGGATCAGAGCAGTGCAGGAGGAGTTTGTGGAGTTGGGGAGGGTCTTAGACAAGTAGCATGCACAATAACCTTCTTGGAGGTGCTGTCTGTCTATGGCATGGGTGAGGCTAAGGTATTCAGCACCATGCGATTCAATGAATGGTTGAAAAACCTGGTGTGGAGCATATGGTTTTGGCTTCATTGAGGACTGGGGGTCCACCTGAAGGGACACAGACCTATACTGGCATGATGGTTTGCATCTATCATGAAGGGGAACCAGGCTCCTAGGTGACAGGTTTAAATGCTTCATTGGCAAGCTTTTAAACTAGCCAAGGTGGTAAGCACTAATAAGTAGGGAATTCCCAGCACTAATAAGAAGCAGGGAATTCCCAGTCTCCCCATTCAAAACTGGGCAGTGAGTGAGGTAAACACCAAGGTAGAGAGGTTGATAGGGAGCAGGACAGGGTAAATGGAGAAAAAGGCAAAGGCAATAAGGGCAGGGATGGGGCTAAAAAGGGTAAAGCCATCAAAACATGGAAGGTGATGAGTACCAATTCCCATACTCTGGGTAACAAGCTTCCTGAACTAGTGGCCTTGATGGAAGAGGGACACCTGGATACCATGGCAGTCACAGAAACATGGTACATGGAGAACCATGACTGGGATGTCAACATACTAGGGTACACAATCTACAGGAGGGACAGGGAGGGTAAAAGAGAAGGAGGAGTAGCTCTCTACGTAAGGGAAAGGATCAAAGCAATGGAACTAAAGGATAAACAGGGAGGAGGGGAAGCACTGTGTGTCACCTTGGAGACAAGAAATGGCACCACAATCTGCATGGGGGTTGTATACAGACCCCCCATCTCAAGGGGAGGAAATGGATGAGGAAATGATGGAAGGCATCATTAGAATGGTGGAAAAAGGGGAGATATTGTGGATGGGAACCTGAATGTGCCAGATGTGGGCCTTTCTCTGTTCCAGCTTTGCATGAAACCATTTATCTTTTTCCCTCGCCACCTAAACTGGAAAGCTATTCCATGAATGAGCCAAGGGGAGCTTTGTGGATGAAAGCAGCAGTACTGGATAATCTGAAATAGTTTTTCAATTTTCTAATTTTTGGCTATTCTTGTGTAGCCTTAATTCTGGTTTATAGATTTGCTAATGTTTTTTAAAAATTAACCATAATTTTTTATATATTTAATAAATAAAAAACTACAGTGGAAAAGTGGGAATGTGTGGGACAGGGTCAGAAGGACGTAAACAAAGGACTTGCTGCAATGTGAAGAGGAACTGCAGCTGTAAATACAGCACCGGCCATATTTCATGTGGATCCACAACAATTGTATTTATTAAATATATTTAAAAAAAATGTAGCTCATTTAAAAAAAAAAAGGCAGTAGCAGATCTGGAAACCGGAATTAAGGCTGCACAAATACAGCCAAAAAGTACAACTTTGAAAATCACTTCTTCGTTATCCAGTACTGCTGCTTTAAAAGAAAATGTATAGCAACTGTCAACCAGCAGCAAGAGACATTATGACCTGTATTAAATTGTAATGCCATTGGTAAAGAGCAGCAACATGATGTTACCTTACTGCATTTATATAGGCAGCAGGGGATGAAAACTGAAAAAGGCTCACCTTGTACTGAAATGCATTTAATAGTGTTGTGAACGATAAAGTTGCACATGCTGAACTAATAAAGAAACTGCTGAGTGATAGTTTTAACCCGTGGCTAGTAAAATGGATTAAATCTTGGATGGAAAACAGGGTGCAGGCAGTTAAAATAAATGTCAATAAATCATCAGAAATCAAAGTGACTAGTGGTGTATCCCAGGGGTCGGTTTTGGGGCCATCCCTATTCAATATTTATATCAAGGATATGCAGGTGGCAAAGTTTGCCGATGACGCCAAAGTGGGCATTATTGTGGACACTGAGCAGGGTTTTACCTCACTCCAACATGATCTGTAATAATTTATACACATGATCACTAAGAAGCAAAATTAACTTTATCCTTGACAAGTGCATGGTAATGCATTTTGTTAATAATAATATGCAGGCAAAATATTATGTGAGTGGAAAAGAGCTAAGAACTTTGGACTGTAAGAAAGATCTGGAAGGTATAGCAGATAATAAGTTAAAGTATTCCAAACACTGTGATGAAATTGTGTCAAAGTATAATAACATTTTGGGATGTATAAGAAAGAATCAAACATGTAAGTAATGAGATGTGGTGTTGCTGTTGTGCAGGTCACTAATTTGTTCACAAATGGAATACTGAGGTCTACTATGGAATCCTTTAAACAAAGAAAATACTGATAAGCTGGAAAGAGTACAGAGGAAAACTACAAAGATCATTAGGGGGCTGGAAGGTTTAGGTTACGAGGAGAGGTTGGGTAATTTAGCTTTGTACAAACTGGAGATGAGAAAGCTTAGGGGTAATATGATATTAATCTTTATAAAATGGGCAAATAAAATCCAACAATCTGATTGGCTACTACATCATCTGAGCTGTGTCCTTATCAGATGATATAGTAGCCAACTGGCACTACCCTCCAGTCCCAAGCCCCACAACACCACAGAATCAGTGAGCTGCGCCAGCCAAAAACAGAAACACAAGCTGGCACAGCTCACAGCGAGACATCCGTGTGATGAAGCTCCCGTCTCCCCGCCCCCTCCTCCTTCACAAACCCGACTGGCTTACACTGCCTTGCCAGTTTTCTTACTTTTCTTTTTGAAACAAACTGTGCTGTAGTAAAATTCACTGAATAAAGTGAAGCGCAAGGTGGCTGTCTCAAATCCTGCTTAACATCCGCCTCTGTTATGGATCCTACAAAAGAGGATTCGGCTTTCACTATTAAAAGAAAAAAAACAGACCGGTCCTCCACCAGTACTTCACCAAGGGCACCACATATGCCATTGGTTTTAATCACATAAACAGAGCAGACCTGGTTCTCCACACTGCTTTACTAATGGCACCATACTGGCCGTTTTAGAAAAATTAAACCAAAACAAAAACTCACATAACGGTGGCCGCCAAAGGACACGCTCGCTCCCACTCAGCCTGCCGGTTCTCATAAATCCTGAACTAAAAGCAAGCAAAAAGGAAGGCATTTTAAAAAACTTGAATAAAAGAAACCATACATAGAAATCCTCTCTACATCTTCGGCATTGCACAAGAAACAGCACACATAATAGGTCAGCCCAACTTTTACACACTCGGTCTTGGTGCCTTGCACTCACACTGTCAAAAAGTAAGAAAAAAAAACAAAAAAAAAAACAGTTTCTGTGAATGGTTTCTGCAGACAAAGTCACTGGGTGGCTACTATAGACACAGACAGTGATTTTCAATGAAACAGAAGGACTACTTTTTCTCTCTTCTACAGATATAATATTTTTATTTATTTTATGAAAATTTTTACTCCATTTTTTTTTTCAGATTAACTTCTTTCTCAGGAACCCATTTTATAATCGTAATAACACACTCTGAGGTATGGGTTATTGCCTGATAAGAGCACGCCCAGGTGCATAAGGCACTTGGCGCAAGCGCCTCGTGCCTTAGTACACCCCTGGGCATGTTCTTATCGGGCAATAACCCACACCTCACCGTGTGTTATTGCTTGCTTAAAGCCATAACTAATGACCTGAGAACAAACCTGAATATTAAATCTATAAACAATAAAAGAATAGCTAAAGGACATAATTTACAATTAAGGGGTATGCATTTCATGACGGAAAGGAGGAAATCATGGTTTTCTCAAAGAGTGATGAGGATCTGAAACAGTTTACCCATACAGGTAGTGGAATGTAATGCAGTTATCAGTTTTAAGGTACAGTAGGTCTAGATAAACATCTGACAAGTATGGACATCAGTGGTTATTTCAATTATTCCCATTGAAAAATGGCAGGCAAGCAAGATGGGCTTGTGCCTCCTTTTGTATGAATATTTCTATGTTCCCCACCCAAAAACAAGGAGTGGGTCAATCAGCTAGGAGTCCCTTCCAAGTTCAGAACCCAGTTGATGGCGCAATGCCATGATCTACCCATTGCTTATCATGCTGGTGGAGAACACACTTTGTCCCAGGTGCTCACTAGATTCTTCTGGCCTAACATCCATTCAGATGTCTGAGTATTGCAAGGCATGTAGTGAATGTTTGCTGGTGGCACCCGTGAGAAGGAGGGGCAAGGTTTTCTTAATACCCCTCCCTTTGGTAACCACTTCTTTTGAACATATTGGTGTAGACAGTGTGGGTCCTTTGGAAAAGAGTACAAAGAGAAACCATTTTATTTTAGTGGTTTGTGACTATGCTACAGAGTACCCAGAAGTGGTGCCTCTGCTAATGGTTACTGCTTCAAAAGGGGCCACTTAACTAGAAAAGATTTTCAATGCTCAAATGTTTGAAGAAGTATACAGGTTACTGGGTATGAAAGCTGTATGTATATCCCTACAATATCTTCAGACAGCATAACTAACAGAGTGTTTCACCCAGACTTTAAAGAGAATGTTGAAAACATGTGTGTAGAGGGAAGGGGAGAACTGGTATCAGTTCCTCCCATACCTGTTGTTTGTGTACCGGGAGGTACCCCCAATCATCTGCATGACATCCTCCATTTCAGTTGCTACATGTTAAAAACACATGGGCCACGAGATATGGTGAAGGAAAATTGAGAAGGGTACACAAATAATGGCCGAGAGGTAAATATTTATGTGGTCAATCTGCAAATGAAAACTAGTGACGTGTGTGGAGAATGCTCATCAATATTGTGCACTAGTCCCAAATGAGCAGAATGAACGGTACTGTATGATAAGGGGATGGGATAGAAAGAGTTCAAGGAAGGGGATATAGTTTTGCTTCTGTTGTCTTCCAGTGAGAACAAACTTCTCATGAACTAGCAAAGGCCTTACTTAGTCCTTCATAGAACTAGTCCCATGGACTACAAAATAGAGACCCCAGATAAAAGGCAGAAAAAGAAAATATTTCATGCTAATTTGTTGAAGCAGTGGGTTACAGGGAAGAAGGTGGAATTCCCTCTAATGGTAATCCTTGAAAGTGAACTGGAGACGATGACTTACACATTGCATACACATGACTAGAGAAAGATAGCCAGGTTGATAGTGTCAAAGTAAATCCCTCATTAGAAGAATCTCAGCTGGCAAATGTTGATCTCCTTAGAGACTTTACTGACACCTTTACTTCTGTACCAAGTGTAACCTAGGGAGCCACTCACTCCATACCCATAGTACAGATTAACCCTCTTCAGCAGACATTTTATCATCTGCTTGACCAGATGAGAGAAAAAGTCATTAAGGAGGTACAGAAAATGAAGACACTAGGGATAACTGAGCCCTGCACTAGTGCTGGGTCATCTCCCATGGTGGTAGACTCTAAAAAGGAGAGAGGGAAATGGTTCTGTCTAGATTTCAGGAAGCTGAGCAGGGTTTCAAAGGTTGATGGCTATCCTATGCCTTATATTGATGAGCCGATAGATTGACTGGGTGGAGAAGAGTAGATCCCAACACTGGACCTCAACAAGGGTTATTGGCAGATACCCTTGGATGACGCTTTGAAGGAGAAACATAGAAACACAGAAACATGGAAATGTTGGCAATGATGGCAGAAAAAGACCAAAGGTCCATCCAGTCTACCTGGGTTGTCTATTTAGCCCTGGCTCCTACTGTTCCTCCAGAATGCTAGCCTTCCCCACCCTATCTCCATTCTCCATTCTTCTCCCTGATTCAAATCATTGAGCAACCACTATACCATTCATTCTGTCCCGGCCATGCTCAAAACCACTAACGTTTTTTACACCCACCACCTTGGCTGGCAGCCTGTTCCACGGCTCCACCACCCTTTCTGTAAAATAGTATTTCCTCATGTCCTTTCTGAACCTCCTTCCTGTTAGCTTCCACTCATAACAATGTGACTGTTAGCTGGTACTGAAGTTAAATAGTTCCCCACAGTTCACCCTGTTAATTGCTTTTAGGAATTTGAATGCCTCTGTCATATCTCAACTCTCCCTTCTGGTCTTCAGCAAGCACTTGTTCAGTGTCTTGAGGTGCTCCTCATAGGACATGCCCTGCTGGCTCTGAATCATTTTTGTTACCCTGCACTGTATTGTTTCAAGCCTATCCCTATCTTTCTTGAGGTGAGGACCTGAGCACTGGGTGCAGTACTCCAGGTGTGGCCACACAAAGGCTCTACACAGAGGAAGTATTATTTCCTTTTTTCTGCCATCAGTCCCCCTCCTGATAAATCCAAACATTTTATCTGACTTGTTATAAGCCTTGTTGCACTGACTCAATTGCTTTATGGAGTCATTGATGATAACTCCAAGGTCTTATTCCTCAGCTCTGATACTGAGGCTCGCCCCTCACATCCAGTACTACATCCTATGGTTCTTTTTCCCTAGGTGAATCACCTTGCACTTTTTGGTGCTGAATTTCAACTGACAAACTATTGCCCACCCCTTCAACTTTTGCAAGCATCTCTGCATTTCCTTGTCACTATCCACTTTCCCACAGAGCTTAGTGTCATCAGCAAAGACACACTGCCTGCCCTGGATTTCCTTACCAATGTTGCTGATGAACATGTTGAACAGGACTGGACCCAGGACAGATCCCAATGGAACCCCGCTCATGACCTCCTTCTCTTCTGATGTAACCCCATTGACTACTAACTTCAGCTGCCTCCCATTTAGCCAGTTACCTATTCAGTTTACTATTACCTTAGCCACACCCAGATCCTCCATCTTCTTCAGTAATTGTCTGCAGGATACTGAGTCAAGAACCTTGCTGAAGTCGAAGTAGAGCAAATCCACAGCCTGACCACTATCCAACTCCCTCATCAACTAGTCAAACAAAACTAACAGGATAATCTGACAAGACTTCCCTGCCATGAATCTGTGCTGCTTACCATACCGGATACCCAAAACAAACAAGCGTAGGTGGCTTGAAACACTCATGCCAGGAGCCAAGGCAAAGAAAGCAACTGCCAAAGAAATAAGAGTAAACTCAACTAACTGAGAGATGAGACAACATCCAAAGTGTTAGGAACCATTGAAAAAGTTAAATTAACAATAAAAAACAGACTACGCGAGTAGTGCAGCCTTTCGGTGGGCATGGTTGACATTTCACATTGCTCTGATGCTTTTTCAAAGACATAGGGGCTTGACAACACCCCTACTCCTATAGTACCCAGTGTGTAAGAAACTCCCCCTTACTTAAAGTGCTAGTGCAATAATAAAGATCAACATACACAGCAATACATATGTGAAGCACAGACGATACACAAATTAAGGGAATTCATGCAAATCAACATGATATAAATAAATAATAAAAGCATAAATGCCACCCTCACATCATGTGAACAGGGATGTAAAGTCAAACCAGTACAATTGCTGTTTATAAATACTGTCACTTATGGGGATCAAAGTACAAAAAAACACATAGTGCAATAACCTCAAGGCCAGCAGCACAAAGCAAGCCAGTAAAGGGGGGTTAATTTATAAAGCAGGTAAAAAGGTTGAAAGATACCTCTATTGAAGTAAAGCTGATGGAGTCACTTGTCAAAGAGGATCTTATGGACTACTTGGAGAGCAATGGTCTTCAGTATAACTGAGAGACGAACCAATATCCAAATTGTTAGGAACCATTGAAAAAGTTTAATTAACAATAAAAAATGGACTACACATGTGGGCATGGGCTATGTTTTGCATCACTCTGATACTTTTTCAAAGACATAGGGGCTTGGCAACACCCCTACTCTTATAGTGCCCAGTATTGGAGGAAAGGAACCACTAGACTAGCTGTGCAATGCCTTGGTAGTCCAGTGTCACCCTCCCACCAACCCAGTTCAGCCACTATCTCATCCTCATCTGTGCGCAGAGCATTGGATGGTGAATGGGACAGACTCCCTCTCAACACCTCGCTCACCCACTGTATGTGTGGGACAGGGACAGAGTGCATGCATACTATAAAAACAGCTCAGTCCCTACCATCCAAACAGCTGTGGACCTTGGTTGTTTGAGAAGGGTCAGTTGCCATACAGTGCTCCGCCTACTGACACAAGTGGGCTGCTAGGGCATCAGATTTCATACATGGGGTGTTGGGCATTATATGAGTGGGAAAGTAATGGTGCAGTGTATGGATTCTATAATGGGGATCATCATGAAGAGGATGGTACCACTGGACTGTCAGGGAACTGCACAATTCCATTGCAGGGATAGGGGGAGGAGACATTACACTATCATGGAGGGTTTGTCATAGTTTTGATATTTCTGATGGGGTTGGGTGCCACTAGACTGTCAGGAAGTTAACTTCATAATCTTGAGGATGGGGCTAAGGCATGCCAATAACATGGAATTATCTTCATAATCTCAAGGTTTACGGAGGGGTTGGGGGGGTCACTTGACTGCCAGGGAACTAAAATTAATAATCTTTGGGTTTGGAGTGGGAAGGAGACATGCCACCAAACTGGCAAGGAATTAAAGAGGGAAAGACTAGGTGGACATGCCACTTTAAAAACAGAATTAAAACATGGAACAGAGATTGAAAATTCCTTTTACTCTCCATTCAGACTGCTGGTGCCAATACATGCCAATTTATTCAAATCACATACCCATGCATATTTTAAAGCAGCTGTAATGGGTGTGACCACCCCGTTACAGTCAACCTACATAAAATAAGTAAAATACAGGGACCTACCTGCCCTAGGGAACCATAGGTAGGAGTCCAAAGGGGTGTTATGCACTGTACTTGTAAAATAAAAGATAGAAAAGGAGTCACAAAGGATTTGCAGCTCTTTAGGGGGGTCAAAAATGGTGGAAGGGGCAGGCTATACATATCTATAGATGCACTAACTGGCTTAACTTTGAAGGCAGACTCAGGTACTTGACCTGTCTCCTTGCTAGGAAGCTCTCCCTAAATACCCCCCAGGTCTCCACCACCTTGTTCAGCCCTGCACTCAGCCATGGTCTCCACAGAGCTCCTCACTAGTCCTCCTCTCTGTACCCCACTGCAGGACCTCTCTGGGCCAACTCTCCTTTTACTACAGGGCTTCCTTCTGGTTAATGAAATGCCATTAGCCATCACCCTGGAACAAAAAAAGCAATAAAAGAGCAAAAGCCCAGTAAAGGGAGTGAGGTTTGGGGAAGTGGGCTCAGCTAAAACCCCTGTGTCTATAGTGGTGGCCAAGTGGCCAATATTTTACTTAGCCCAGATATATAAATATAAATGGCATTCATACCTCTCAAGTGTCCCCCATTATGAGGTACATAC
The DNA here is from genome assembly GCA_016271365.2 of Neoceratodus forsteri. Taxonomy (NCBI): domain Eukaryota; kingdom Metazoa; phylum Chordata; order Ceratodontiformes; family Ceratodontidae; genus Neoceratodus; species Neoceratodus forsteri. The sequence goes on along the minus strand of CM057452.1, from coordinate 765,544,834 downwards.
CTCATTTTACCCTTTGAAAGTGTCCTGTCCATCATGGAAAAGCTGTTACCCACACAGAGAATGTGATAAATTAAGACTTCAAAGCAGAATTGCATCATATTCTAAGATAGTGAATCAAAAATAAACATTGTACAAGTAAACAGAAATAATTCCCACAGGGTTCTGAGCTTGTGTTTTCATGGTTTGAGGAGGTATGCCTCATTCTGAGGGTCTGATGTCCCTCATTTGGATTGCCAAAAAATTTATTTTATTTTATTTATTTATTTTATTTAGTTTTTGTTGACCTGGTAAGTGCACTAGACAAATCCTGCCTATTTTCAGGCATGACCCGGGAAGGGATACAGATGAATGCCAACTGACCTTGAACCAGATTAAGCTGTTGGTGGTATTTTTAGTGAATGAGGGAAATTTGGCCAGGACACTGGGGAAATTTCCCTGCTCTTTTCGATAAGTGCCATGGGATCTTTAACATCCACCTGAACTACCACCAATCCAGGCAGATGGGACCTTGGTTTAATGTCTCATCCGAAAAATGTCCGTGTCCCTCATTTCAGTGACAAACGGTTGAGAAGTATGGTGGCATTGATGCTCTTGGGGGTTAGGAAATGCCTGGGGGGCAGGACTACAATTTACAGCAGCCAGCTGCTAGCTTATTTACATGCACTTTTTAAAAGCAACTTTTGCATCCTCCCAAGTCCCTCACATGTGTCTCTAGACTGCCAATTAGGTGATTCAGGAGTTTGGAAGCACAAGGGGAACCTCCGTTTTGCCAGAGCAGCTTTAAAAGTACATTTCTTACAAAGGTAATTGAATGTTTAATTTCTTGGATATGTTAAATGCTAAACTGTATGCCTAATTCTTCATCCAATTGTACCCCATCTCCCCAGGTCACACCGAGAGACAAGCAGCTTGTTGTTCAGTTTGCCTTCCTGGTGAAACATTTCAATAAATAAATAAATAAAAGACATGCGCTTCCATGCATCTCTGCTCCTCTGGCCTTCCACTGTCAGGAAAACACTGCATTGAGGGGGCTGGAGGTTTCAGATGGTGGCAGAGGACCCGTGCTGTTGGTGAGCAGCGGGAGCTAAAATCACAAGTGCACCCAGCTCACTGAAGAAGGTGGTCAGACTTTCCCTCTATGTGGCATGCTCCCACTCCACTGGCCCTCTCCATATCAGTTAACTCATTGTCTCCTAGAAGATGCCTGTAGTCATCAGTAAAATAAACTGGTGTGTCCAGAGGATGCCTGCAGAAGTCGGCTACTGACTCCCAGTGTACCCTTGCAACGTCTGGAGAAGTCACTTATATATTTTAATATACTGTATAGTGTAACAGAATATAATATATATTTGACCGCATAGCACCTTTGGAAAGGTAATTTTATGCTGAACAACTTTGCAACTGATATTTTGTGTATATCATGTATACTTTAGGAGTTATTTGCATTTGTTTATGGTATGGTGTATATGGCTCATGTTGCCTTTTTTAGTGAAAAAAATATTTTTTTTCCTGTTTCAACCAGCATAGGAAAAAAAAGCAGATTACATATTATTATTTGCATATCACCATTGGAAAGATAATTTTGTGCTGAACAACTTTGCCACTGATATTTTGTGTATATCATGTATACTTTAGGAGTTATTTGCATTTGTTTATGGTATGGTGTGCATGGCTTATGTTGCCTGTTTTAGTGAAAAAAATATTTTTTTTTGCTGTTTCAACCAGCATAGAAAACAAATAAAATTACATATTATTATTTGCATACCACCATTTGAAAGGTAATTTTGTGCTGAATAACTTTGCCACTCATACTTTGTGTCTAGCACTTACGGTTCTTGATCTATTAGGATTTGTTTGTGACATGCTGACTACAGCTTGATCTTGCCTAGAAAGGCCCAGGATTTACTGTTAACAGTATACAGGAGACAAATGGTGCAACATCAGAGAGCTCCTGTGGAGGCAATGAGTTAACAATGGAAGTGGTAATTTGTACCACTGAGTTCCCAAAAGGTGGGTTATTTATGAAAGTACTGGCCACTTGAGGAATTTAAGCATCCATGTCTATTATTCCAATTTAAATTCAAATCACCCCATTTTTCATATGGAAATTTGCTTTTCAATTATATGGGCTTGCTTCATTTCGAGTATTGTCAGTGTTTAGTGATGCAATAAAATTATTTTGCCTAGTACTGATTTCTTTAAATCATGAAATAAACATTTATTTTGGTCTGTAACTGCAGTCTCATGTACTTTTTAAAAAAAATGACACTCAACTCTGCATCTTTTTTGTTTTAAGCAAAAAGTAGTTGCTTTATAAACTCACTGCCGGACTTACACGCTTCAGCAGGACACATGCCACAGACAGCGCACACACACACACACACACACAGACACACACGTGGTCAACTCAGCTTCCCCCAACAACACAAAAGGCCCCTTCCACCCAGTGCAATATGACACTGTAAACTTAGCAATCTGACATCATAATTTTTACCATGCATATACCAGCCATACTGCAGCCTCTCAACCTGTTGCCTCTGCCAAAACTCTGCCAGTTGTCCCCACCCCAACACAGACTGTTCCTGCATCAGACAGCCCATACAGAAATATTGCCAGTCCCCACCTCAACACAGCCAGGCCCCAACACAGACTGAAAACACCGCCATCACCCCCACCCTAATAAATACTCCCCCACTGGCAACCCCAACACAGATGTCCCCTGTGCCAACACTACCAGTCCCTGTACCCCACCAAAGCAAACAGCCAGTTCTCCTACCTCTGACTCCAACACAGATGCCTGCAGCAGAAACACTGACCATCCCCCCATCCCCATCTTGCAACACTGCAACCCAAGAGGACATAACTAGTTCCGCTACCCTGGCATTGACACAGACACACACACACACACACATATACACACACACACACACACAGAGCAATCCCACCCCTTCCACATGTGTCAAGCTCCAAGTTCAGCCAACCCACACAAGTGTCACTGTAGACAGACCCCCACAAGTTACCCAGTTCTCTGCCCAGCAATGCCAGTTTCCCTGACAGCTGCCCAGCCCCAATGTCTCATCAATGCCAATTTCCTCATCAACTACTCAACTACTCCCTGAAACCATGACAGCCAGCTCTGTATCCATGACTCTGATAGACACAGCAGACAAATGCACTATAATTTATTTGTTCTCCCCCTCCAACAAGGCCAGTTCCAACCGCCCAGACATGGCCAACTCAGCTACCCCCTCCCCAACATGGCCAGTTGCCTCCCACCCTTGCTCCCCTCCACCCAAATGGCCACCTCTCCAGCCCCAGCCATGGCCAGCTTCCCACCAACACAAGTAGTCACCATGTTTTTAGTCCCTGATTGTAGCGTTTGTACCCAAGGAACAAACTAGTATTGAATTAATGTGCATGTGCATGGTGAAGCAAAGAGTACATGTGGGGGAGGGGCACCACGTGCCAGACATGCCCTATAACCCTCAGCCTATTCCTGAGATTCCGTGGGGGCACCAGGTCTGCCCCATGACCTGCAGCCGATTCCTCAGCCTCTTTGGGAGTGTCAGGCCTGCTGTGGGTGGCACACCAGTAGTTTAGTAGGAGTCAGAGGGCCACAATTCAAAGGCAAAATGGTCCAGGGGGCACTGGAATCCCTGTCCCCCCAGCTCCGCCACTGGGCCGTATTGCCAATTTTAGGCACCAATACAACATCCCTATGCTCCATGGCCCTGGCATCAGTCAGCAGACCATGGGAATAGAATCAAACAATTTACACTCCTCGCTGTCTTTCAGTTTTACCTTTTAGTCGGTTACACTAATGTCCTGTCACCAGGTGCAAAATCCTTGCCGAGAAGTACCGCTCCCTGATACTGCCACCACTCATAGGAACTCTCTTCTCTGCCTCCCAATCAAGTTACCACCATTTTGTAATGGCCACGGCTATTTCCCATTTCCATAAGACAAAAGTGTCATGTGATCAGCATGTAGCAGATGTCTCCAATCAGCGGACATCTCCCACTGCTGGTTTACCTCCCAGAAGTCTCATGTTCCTTTCAAATGATTGGCTGGGCTGGAGAGGAAAGCTGTCAATCACCCCTCATAACCAGTAAAGAGCAGGTTTTTACAAAGTAGTGTTCTTACCCCCCCCAGCATATAGGGAAGCTTACCATCCGTTTAAGTGATGCAGCCATAAAGTTAATTTTTTCCTTGCTGTATTTTTTGAAATGTTCCCCGTAAATTAGTTCTGTGGACCCGGTATTTAAAACGACCACATTTACTTGGAGCCATGCCCCGGAGGGTAAGCTGCCCTATATGCTGGGGGAACACTACTTAATAAAAACCTGCTCATTAAAGATAAACTCTGCCTTTCAGCATGCACTTTCAAAAAATAAGATGTTTTAGTTGTTGCAGTTCAATAGAAAATGCATTTTTTTTATTTTAATATTGCTTTCCAAGATTTACAGCACATCAAGGTAGCCCTTCCAGAAATGCTGTATAGAAAACTTTTGAAAATACAGTATTTGTGTCTTCCCTGTTAACCCTCACAGCTGCTTTTATGACATTATAGCATGCTTACTAGAGACTGTGAAAAGTAACTGTGAGGTCAGCAGGGTAGAGCTGGATGCATTTTGAAAGTCAGAGGAATAAATCATTGTTGCATTACCTACAGTATTTGGTAGACAGACAGCAGGGGCAAATGAAAAAAAAAATAGCAACTAGAAAACAGCAAGAACATTAAAACATATTGCCAGTGCCGGCTCAGTGGCACTGAGGGCTGAGGCACTGGGCAGCTTACCTCGCGCTATGCAAGAGACTGCCCGGGTGGGGGTTACGCAAATTTATTTAAATAGCTCCAGTAAGAAGCACAGAGTGAGGGGATGGCCCTATTCAAAATGTATTTAAATCATGCTTCTGCTTTGAACATAGTGTGGGGGCAGGCAGCATTCAAATTGAGTAGCTCCAGGAGATGGGGCAGAGGGCAGAACATGCCCCAAATTAGATAGTAAACAGGGGCTTCAGAAGAAGCAAAGGCATGATAAAGTGTGTATATTCAGAAATAAGCACCTGGGGGCCAGTTAGGGGAAGTAAGCACCCTGATAATAAAGAGAGAGTGTCCCAGGATGATAAAGGTGGCTAGTAGCCAAGTTAAGGCTAGTGTTGTAAAACTGCAGAATTTTCTGATTTAAATTGCACTAAGGTATCAGCTCCAGTCAGGAGCAAGGGGTTGGGAGTGGACCAGCAGGTTAGCCACCCCAGGAGCATAGTTGCCACAACCCCAGCAATGGGCTAGTAACCAGAGTAACTCACCCATAGCCACCTACAACACTAGCCTTAGCTTAGCTACTGGTGGCCACTTGGCTACTAGCCACCTTTATCACCTTGGGATACTCTCACTTTATAATCTGGGTCTTACTTTACCTAACTGGCCACACTGGCACTTATTTCTGAATAATAAAAACAAAAACACTTCTGCCCAGCTAGCCCTTATTCTCTAACCCAACAGGCTTGCTTACCTATAACTGAGGCGTTACCCTGCCTTTGATGCTTGAGCCCTGTTTACTATCTAATTCAGGGTCTTCCCTGCTCTGCTCCACCTAAGAGAGCTACTTAATTTGAATGCTGTCTGCCCTTTCCCTATGCTCTAAGCAGGAGTGCGATTTAAATAAATTTAGATAATTTTGAATAGAGACACCCTCTCGCCATGTGCTCCCTTTCTGGAGCGATTTAAATAAATTTGAATATATCCATCCTTGGGCAGTCCCTTGCTCCCAGGCTGTGCCCCAACCACACTAATGGTCGCAGCCATCCCTTATTGCACCCTCAAGGTGAAAAGAAACTTTTTTTTTAAATGTTACTATTGGTTCAGGCAGATAGCACCTACTTTATGGCGCAGCTACCAACACACCACCAACCTAGGGAGACGTTGAGGAGAGAGGAGGTGGAAGTGTGGGCTGGATGCCCAGCTGACTGCAGGCAGGTGGGAGGTTTTCCCTTTGGGCCATACTCTGCCCTTTTTAGACCACCCATAGGACCTCTCGGAGCCTATTTACACATCTGAATCACCAAAGGGACCACCCATACCAGGCTTCCCCAGCTATGGCCCACCTCTTCCACCACCTGGACCTCCCAGGGACCCACATGCTACACTACCCCACAAATGTTCACCCTCTTTTCCCATCTGGACAACCACCCAAACCATGCTACCCATACTCAGGACATTGATTTCGGTGGTTTGGGAACCTACGGTCATAATCAGGGTAGTCAGCAGACAGATGACTTGGCTATGGGGCCTGAGAAGCCTGAAGCTGGGGATAGGGCTCAAGAGCCTAAATGGCTATGGGGGCTTAAGAGCTAGTGGCCCCATCTTCCTTGTCACTGGGCCACCCTCTCTTACTCTGTGCCAGCCCCTTCAGCTGACTTTCCTCCTTGCATTTGAAACCCCCTTTCCACCCACAGACCAGCCTTGTCTCCCCCCAGCATTGCTGTGCCCCTCATGGAAAAGGTGCTGCCACACAAGTGCTGTGAGCACACAGCTAGTTTTTGGCTGTGGAAGTCCAGCTGCAGGGATGGTGGGGAATCCAGTTGCAGAGGTGCCAGATCTGGGGGGGGTTGACCACATACCTCTCAACTGTCCCTCCTGAGGCTAGGTTCATGGCACCCACCCCTTCAGTGCATGGCAACATGTCAGTTCATCCCAATCTATCTGCTCCATGCGAACTCATGCTGTACTATTTGCTTGGTGTTAATCAACCCCCTGAACAAATCAGTCCCTGACAATTCACCCCAACATAAATTTAATATATTAAACTCCAGGGGGACACAATGTGGGAACAAATTGGGCAGGGAGCGAAATGATGCTGGAACTAATAGTACAGCACAAGTTGTCACAGAGTGGATTAACTGGGACAACTTAATATGTAACCTCAGTGGACTCCCGCTGTAACAGATGCAGGCTCACCATTATGGCTCAAATTTCACACCTCCCAATCAAGTAATTAAATCATGTGTACTTACTGGTCCAGGTGAGAGAACTTCTGTGTAGATTTCAATTCTGGATGCTGGGGAGTACCTGTAAAACAAAGTGTTACACACGAGTCACAGAAAATCCATAGTTCTTAGGGCAAAGTACAGATAAGACTGATAGTAAATAAAAGTATACTTATCTGATAAGCACAGGTCAAAGTCCAGTCAGTCCTACAGCAATGAAGGGGAAAATATATTTGATACATAAAATTGCCATTAATCAGTGGACATCTGTTTTTAATGGCCATTAATTTATTGGTACAACATAACTGTAATTTTAATGATAATGAAAAGCTTATTTTGACAGTTTTAATTGCTATTAATGTATTGGCACAACATTAATGTAATTTGCGAGGCAATGAAAACCTCATTTGGACAGTTTTAATGACCAGTAATGTATTGGCAGAACATGAACATAACTTTTATGGCAATGAAAAGCTCATTGCTCCATTTTAAAGGTTATTAAACATGCCATTAAAATAGCCTGATACAAAATTTAAAGGTTGTGCCACACCCATTAAATATTTAATGGATACCTTTCATGGTTAATAGCATGGATGAGTAAATTAATGGTTTGCACCCATGAAACATCAACAACTAATGGAAATTTAATGGGAATAAAAATTGGCCATTAAAAAAGGTGAATTTAATGGTAAAGATTAATGGGTTCACATGAAAATAATGGAAATTTAATGGAATTTAATGGATTTCAATGCAGTGGTGTATGTTGTCCGCCCTTACTAACTTATCACTGACCAGCTCCTTTAGTCTATTGTAGTCTTCCCTTCAAAAATCAAGGACTTCAGCTCTCAATTGCAGTTTACCAGACCCCAGGACCAGTAAATATCAAATGGATATGTGATCACTGTTCCTTAATGGCTCCCATTCTCCCACAGCTCCTACAACCTCCATGTTTGTGAACACCATGTCGAGAACTGCAGTCTGCCAGTGGGGAGGGGCTTCTTAACTAACTATATCAGCATACAGACCTGGAATGCATCTAGCAAGACCTGGATTTTGTGCTCTTGGACACTGGAACTTTCCAAATGATGTCCAGTGGGTTCAGATCATTCACCACCTCATTCCAGTTCTTACCTGAGCTCTGTGACCCTCTCCTTCCCTTGCCCTAGCAGTCTATAGGTCACCCCCAAGTGCAGTTTCTTGCCTGAGGCTGCCATGAGCTGCACCCTGAGCAACTCAGTCTCCCCATTACTTTCCCTGAGGTACTCATCTTCTATCACCTTTATTCCCTCCTTGATGTAAATGGCTACTCCTCCCCCTCTACCTGTTCCTTTATTCTTCTGGACATCGAGTACCCAGGAACTGCCAATTGCCAGTCATTATTTTCCAAAGCCCATGTTTCTGTTATGACCAGAATGTCTGCCATCAACACCTGGAGCTCACTGATTTTATTACCTAGGTTTCTGGAATTAAAGCATACCCCTTCCATCTGACCCCTGATCCCACATTGCTACTACTCCTGTGCATCCCATATCCTCTCATTCCCTTGTTTTTTCTTGGGGCTTGCACCTTTTGCATTCCCCCACTTCAAAGTTCCTTCACCTAGACTGGTATGGGTCACAGCATTCTTTGCACCTGCTATGCTGCTACAAGCCCCCAGATGTGGGGAAGTACTAGATAGGATCCCCTTCCTCTCCCTGCCATTGAGGTTACTCTAAACCCAGTCTCCTCTGCAGTCAGCTTAATCATCCAATACAGACATCAAACTACTTCCACAGCATGCAGGCCACCTCTCTTTTCAGGTGAAGTCCATCACCCTTGAAGAGCCTCCTCTTTCTGAAGCCCCTCCAGTTCCCCTCAAAGTGGTACACATTATTCTTACACCATCCTTTAAGCCATCTGCTAAACTCCTCTATTACCTCCCTCCTTATCCTAACCTGCTACTCCTCCACACCTCAAACAGGGAGGACATCATAAAAGGCCAGGGAAGCTGAGTTTGCTGCCTGCTCCTTCTCCACCATCCTCCCTATTCTGTCTAAATCCTAGATGGCAGATGCCTCAGAAAGGCACCAGATCATCTCCCTCAAATCCATCCCCCTCCAGCACTTTCTTTAGCTCCTGATCGTTGAGATTCCTACCACTGAGACTCTCCATGCAGATTTACTCCCCTTGGTTGTCAACACATTGCCTTGCTCTTTCTCATTGACTGTCTTGAAAACCCCTCCAGTGGAGTCAGATGCCCGAACCTCATCTAAGGGTGCAAAGCTATTCATCATTTAGATGGTGAGGAGCTGGACAGCCTCCTTGTGGCTATCCCAGCTCCCCCTCCTGGAGTAGAGTTCCTGGTTCCAGGCTGTCTCCTGGGTGACTCCCTGGCAGACTTCTGTGATGTCCTTTGCACTTCGTCCTACATGCAAAGGGGACACTAGTGGTAACTGCCTTTTAAGGACTAGTAATGGCTGCATAGATGATTGGCTGCTGGAGCTGATGTGGGCAGAATCTCTTCAGTTATCTGTGACCAAAACAGGTAGACTATTTTTTAAGGTAGCAACCTGCATAGGTGAGTACTTAAATACTGTAGCAAGACAAAACTAACCTGAAAACAGAAATGTGACTCAGTCCTACCTCCAATTATCACTTAGCTCAGAGGCCCCAGGCCAGACAATTCTTACTCAGCCCCCAAACTAAAGTGCAAGACAATTCACTTTAAAATGGTCCTTATATAAAGGCTACTGTGGCTGCTTTAATTTCATTTATTTATTTCACCAGGAAAAGATTCCATTGCACAACCTCATTTCAAAGAGGTCCTGGGTAGGAGAGCTTACCAAAGTTAGGAAGCAGTACATGGAACATGGTAATACCTAAGGATTGAGTAATAGCATGCAGAAACACAGGGAAAAATAAAATATAATAATGCTAATATATCTATTAAAATATAGTATGTAAAGTAATATTCAGCAGCTTTCAGATACTCTATGTTAGTATCATAGCATGAGTAGAAACAGTTTGAAGAGGGCAAGAGAAGCCTGTTGTAGTTTATCCAGAGGGGCAAGTCTCAGTACATGGTTTTCCATTGAGAGCCTTGAATGTACTGAGGCTTACTAGAGAGTTAAGTTTTAAGGACAACTGCAACGAGTTCCATTCTGCAGTAATAAAACATATGATTGCTATTTTTCCAAACTGCATAGCGTATCATGGTGTGTCCAGGAGAATGTAATTATTCTTTTTGAGCGTGTCGCTGCTGTAAGACAGGTAGGAGGGTTTTGTGATGTAGTGTGAAAGTTCATTTAGTAACACATTGTATGCCCATGTGTACAGATTTAATAACTTCCTGGTATCTAAAGAGAACCAGTCAGCTGATGTGTAAAGAACACAGTGATGGGTCCTATGTGAGCCTTAAAGCCCTATGGTAGAGCACATCTAGTTTACAGAAAAAAAGAAACACAGAAACCGACAGCATATGCGGGCCACTTGGCTCATCCAGTTTGCCCTTATTCTTTGTGACTGCTTTTGTTGCAGACACTTCTAGGTCTATGGCACTTTCTCTTCAACCCCTTACTTTATTTATTTATTTGTTGAAATGTTTCACCAGGAGGGCACACTGAACATCAAGTTGCTTGTCTCATGGTGTGACCTGGGGGGAGGGGTTACATAGGGTTGTGAAGGATGGTTATTTACAATAGTATGTGGGTAGTACAAACAATACAACATTGTAAGATTGAGCAACAGTTGGAATGCAAGGTATTGAAAAATAAACAGTAGTGGAACATTGGGTAAATTACAATACATGTCCAAAATCATACAAAAGAACGTATGAATGTACAAAGCAGTAATAATGCATTAGAACCATTGCTAGTGCATGAGTGTACCAGGAGCAGACTCGAGGTAGTGCACAAGTGCTGTTGGAGTAAAATGGATGAGGTTAGGTGGTGCACACTGGTGACCCAGAAGGGCAGGTGGAGAAGAGAGAGGGGAGATGCAAGATCTGAATATGAGAAGGGGAAGCCATTTCCTGATTTCCCCCTTCAGGATGTTGAGAATCCTGCCAGGTCATGGTAGGAAGGCAGAAACTCGGGATAGGTGTTAAGGTGGGTTAAAGCAGGAACAGCTGAGGGAAAGGTAATTGTGTAAGGCAGAGGTAACGGAGTAGTTCAAGGAGATGTGTCATATTTCAGAGGGGAGGGAATTCCAGATTTTAGGGAAACGAAGGGCAAAATCAGTCTAACCGATGAGGGTGGAGCGGCAAGGGATCGTCAAGGTGCGGGCATCATTTGATCTGAGAGAGTGGGTGGGGGAGCTGGAGTGGAGAGAGAGGATGATAGATAGGAGGGGAGCCCCTCAAACCAGAATTTGGAGGTTAGTTTGGCACAGTGAGAGATGTGTCTGTGAGATAGTGGAAGGAAGGTTAGAGAGTGATAGAGTTCACAGTGGTGGGAAGGGGAGTCAATAGCAAAATGGCAGAAGAAGTTAAAGAGAGTGTTGAACTTGGTCAGGGAAGATTTAGGAGCAGCACCATAGACTACATCACAGTAGTCAAAAATGGGAGTATCATCTTCTGGACAATTTCATGCCTCGCAGTCAGTGGGATGCAACTACAATTCCTATACAGAGCACCAAGCTCGAGGTGCAGTTTCTTCCGGATAGCATCGATATGCACAGAGAAGGTGAAGTGCTGGTCCCACCAAACTCCCAGATATCTAAATGAGGAGGTGTCCTCCAAGATGGTCCCATCAAGGGTGTGGAAGGTGGGTAGGGCCGGGAGCCTACAGAGTCTCTGTCTGGTGCCAAAGGTCATTGAGACTGTCTTCTTGGCATTTAAAAAAAGCTGTTGAGAAGCAAACCAGAGCTGAACTTGGTTGAAGTCATGCTGTAAGTTGGTTTGCACAGCAGCAGGGTTTTTGCTGGAACTGTACAAAACAGTATCGTCAGTGTACATGTGGATAGAAGAGGATGAACAGGCCATGGTAAGATCATTAAGGAAAATGGAGAAGAGTAGGGGACCAAGCATTGAGCCCTGAAGAACGTCAGTGTTAATGAGGAGTGGAGGGGAGTGGAGGAGTGGAATCAAGGATTCTTACTGACTGGGTCCTGCCACTGAGGTAGGATTTAAACCAGTTAGTGGTTTACGGGGCAAAGCCAGCTGAGAAGAATGAATCAAGAAGCAGGGGATGGGAAACAATTTCAAAAGCATTGGCTAGGTCGAAAAAGATGGCCGCGGTGATCCTGAAAGGATGGAGTCAGCAAGCCTGAGGAGCGAGGTGGTTGTTCAGTGGTTCTTCTGAAAACCAGATTGGAAGGAGGTGAAGAAGGAGGAGTCAGAGAGGAAGGGTGATAGTTGAGAAAGAACTAAATGTTCTTGAAGTTTGGCAAGGGTAGAAAGGAGGGAAATGGGGTGATAGTTGCCAGGAGTGGATGTGTCATCTCCCTTGGGGAGAGGAAGGACTACAGTGTGTTTCCAGGATGAGGGTATCTGGGCAGAAATAAAGGACAGGATAAGGATTAGGGAGATAGGATAAGCAATTGCAGAAGCAGAAAGGTAGAGAAGTTTAGGATCGAGCTCATCTGGTGAGGAGCCTTTAGAGGGGTTGAGGGATAGGAGAGCATTAAAAGGAGACAGTAGAAAAGGAAAATGGGGGAGGGGTAGGCAGTGGCTGAGGCAAATGGCTGAAGTTAGTAGGTAGCAATGGGGAGAGGGAATTTAGAAGAGAGGTGTAGTAGGCATTAAATTCATTGGCCACAGAACCAGGGTCAGAAACTAGGGAGTTATTTATTTTGAGAACTGGAGCGGGAGGGGGAGAGAATAGGGCATGAACTACTCTCCAGAATTTAGATGGAGAGTTAGTTTTAGTCAGGAATGAAGAGTTGAAATAATCAGACTTAGCTAGTCTAGTAGCTTTAGTACATGAATTGCATAGCATTCTGTACTTGACATAGTCGTTTGGATGTTTAGTAGATTTGTGTTTTCTCCAGGCCTGATCACGCTCCCTAAAACAGACCAGGACTTCAGGGGTGATCCAGGGGAGGTGAAGCCCACAGACTCTGGTCTGTCTAAAAGGAGCAAAGGCATTCCAGGTGGCAATGAATTTATCCTTAAAATAGTCAAGTGGTTGGTCCACAGAAATGGCAGTGGAGAGGGGGGCCCAGTCGATGGAAGTGAGTGCAGAGCTGATTGGGGTAAGGTCTAAGGATTTAAAGGACTGGAGCTGTATGATTTACTTATCCCTTAAGATTCTCTTGTGCCTATCCCAGTCATTTTTGAATCCCACCATGGTTTTTGCCCCCACTACTTCCACTGGAAGGCTGTTCCAGGCATCCACCACTCTTTCTGTGAAGAAATATTCCCCCAAATCTCTCCTGAACCTACCCCCCTCCAGCTTCATATTGTGACCCCTTGTTTTAGATCACCCTTTCTTCCAAAAAATATCTCCCATCTGTACCTTATTCTCCTCCTTTAGGTATTTAAAGGTCACCACTTTCCCTCCTCTCCTCCAGGGATTACATGTTTGGTTCCTTTAGCCTCTCCTCATAGGGCATTTGATGCAGACCCTGTACCATGGTAGCCCTCCTCTGGACTTCTTCTACTCTTTATATATCTTTCATGAGATGTGGGTTCCAAACTGGACACAGTACTCCGGATGGGGTCTTACCAATGTCCTATATAAGGCAACACCACTTCCCTCTTCCTGGGATACGTGGGATGTTGCATTCCAGGCTACAATCTGTTTAGGAGGGACTGAGAAGGCAAAAAGGTTGGAGGTGTGGCAATTTATGTCAAGGAAGAAATAAATGTCACTGAGATCCAGGGGACTAGCAACAATATTGAGTCCTTATGGGTAACCTTCAGCTCAGTAGAAAAAAAACATTATGGGTGGGAATAGTTTATAGACCCCCATTACAAGAAATAGAAAGGGATAAGGAGCTTCTTGAAACAGTCCTTACAATGGCTGACAAACGAGGGTACAGTTTGTAGGAGACTTCAATCTGCCTGATGTGAACTGGGTCTCCTACACAGCCTCATCAGAAAAGAGCAAGGAATTCCTCATTGCTCTGCAAGAGGTGGGTCTAACACAGCTAGTAGATTCACCAACAAGGGAAGATGTAGTCCTAGACCTATTTCCAAAAAATAGAACAAGGTTATCTGATGTTAAAGTAGGAATCAGTTTGGGCTCCAGCGATCACAGATCAATATGGTTCGCAGTCAGCAGACAAGAAGTCACCAGCCACGCTACACTAAAAATCCTCAACTTCAAAAATGCAAACTTCAACAAGATGAAGTCCACCTTTTCAAGCTTCTATGAAAACATAAAAGATGAAGTCATCAAGGAGAGATGGACAGCACTGAAGATATCATTAAACATTGTCTCAGCAAAATACTCGAAGGTAATCAGTAAAACCAAAAGAAGGAGAAAACCTCTATGGTTTACGAAAGAAGTGGCATTGCAAATAAAAGAAAAAAGTCTTCAGACAGTGTAAAGAAACAAAGAAAGAATGTGATAGGGAAGAACACAGGACCAAGCTCAAAGAGGCTGGGAAGGCAATGAGGGTAGCCAATGAACAAACTGAAGAAAAAATTGCAGCAGAAATTAAAAGGGGTGATGAAACCTATAGGTGTATCCAGGAAAAATTAAAAACCAAGGGGAAATAGTCAGACTAAGAAACACGGAAGGACATCAGGTGGCGTATGATGCACAGCAAGCAGAAGTATTAAACCAATATTTCTGCTTCATTTTTACAAGAGAACAGAATGGTAATAATGGTCCAACACTAGCTATGGGTCTCCACATCCAGAAAGCAGACACAAGTCTCTTTACAAAAGAGAGGGTCCTAGAATAATTAAATAAATTGAAGACAGACAAAGCTTTGGGACCAGATGGAATCATCTTCTGGTATTGAAACTGCTTAGGGGAGGAACTTGCCGCTTCATTGGCTGAACTCTTTAATAAATCAATGGAGAGCAGGCAGGTGCCAGAGGACTGGAAAAAGGCCACTGTGGTACCTCTATGCAAGAGCAGAAGCAAAGATGAGGCAGAGAACGGACAGCACTGTCAGCCTCACCTCAGTTGTGAGGAAAATTATAGAATCGTTATTAAAGGAAAGGACAGTGGCATACCTGAAAGCCAGTGGGAGGCTAGACCCAAAGCAGAATGGCTTCACAACTGGTAGGTCATGCCAGACAAACATGATAAAATTCTTTGACTGGGTGACAAATGTAATAGACCAAGGCGGGGCAGTAGATTCTGTATATCCAGACTCTAGTAAGGCCTTTTATTCTGTCCCCCCACAGGAGGCTTATTAACAACCTGGGAAATGCAGGTGCAGGAGAGAAAATTTTCAATTGTGTGAGAAACTGGCTTCAGGGGAAGACTTAGAATGTTGTAGTGAATGGTACCCTGTCGAGAGGGGGATGGTGACCAGCATGGTTCAGCATGGTTTGGTGCTTGGACCAATCCTCTTCAACATATTCATTAGTGACATCGCAGATGGATTGTAGGGGAAAGTATGCTTGTTTGCAGATGACATCAAGCTCTGCAACAGGGTTGAAATGATACTTTGTGATTGCTGCATTGTGTTGAAATGTGGTCTTTTTTTATTTTGTATTTTAAAGCAAGACGCTGAGGGTTTGTGTACACAGGCAGTGTTTCTTTCCAGGTGTGCTTGTCCACAGAGGCTCACTCGGTGATCTTGAGCACTATGCTTTGGATCCACGACTAGTCGTCGACAAACATTTTGTCGAACGACCAGACAGAAAAACTGGCAGGTCAACCGCATATTGCAGTCAGCTGCCGGTTTCAAAGAAAACCAAGTGGTTTCTTCAGGGGAGGCTTTGTAGCACCCCCTCACTAAGGATTCACAACTCCAAGTCGGAGATGATTTGGGGGGTGCAGAACCCCCAACAGACAGTGCCGGGTTCCAGCATGGACACTATAGCGATGTGTCACTGTAGTTGCTGTAGTTTCGTGCGCTGTCAAAATGTCGAGGTTGGGGTGGCATACCCCATGCTTTCTCAGCTCATGGGTAGTGGATAAGCACACCTGGAAAGACACTTTGTCTGCCACAATTCCTGAATTTTGTGATTACTGCCTTTCTGTTTAAAGCGAGAGTTTACAACAAGACCTGTGGCCGGGAGGTGGGGGACCAGGTGATTCATTTTTCCAGGCCTGTTTAGGGCTCGGACATCTTGAGCACCATGCTTTCTTTGCTCAGTGGGTGATGGACAAGCAAACCTGGAAAGACGCATTGCCATGATTACTGTGCTGAATTTTGTGATTGCTTCCTTGTTGTTTAAAGTGATATCTGTTGTTGGGGAGGGGCAGGTAGCCCATTTTTTCAGGCCTGCTTAAGGCTCAGCCATCTTGAGTGCCATGTACTTTCTTGGTTTGGGGACGGTGGTTGGGTTGGTGTAAGGGTGTAGGCCAAGAAGCATGCCTGGAAAGATGCATCATCTGGAACTGGTGTGCTGAAATGTGGACCTGTGTTTTTACTTAAAGTGAGATGCTGAGGGGTGTTATTTTTAATAGCGAGATGCTGAGGAGTTTTATACAGGCAATGTTTCTTTTCAGGTGTGCTTATTTACAGAGGCTCGGCCATCTTGAGCACCATGCTTTCTTTGTTTGGTGGATGGTGGATAAGCACACCTAGAAAGAAACTTTGCCATGTTTACTGTGCTGAATTCTGTGATTGCTGCCTTGTTGTTTAAAGTGATACCTGTTGTTGGTGGGGGCAGATGGCCCATTTTTTCAGGCCTGCTTAAGGCTCTGCCATCTTGGGTGCCATGTGCTTTCTTGGTTTGGGGAGGGGGAGTTGGGTTGGTGTAAGGGTGTAGGCCGAGAAGCATGCCTGGAAAGATGTATCTTCTAGAGCTGGTGTGTTGAAATGGTGCTTTGTTTGGATTATTCTTGCTGAATTATTTTGTGATTGCTGGCTTTTTTGTTTAGAGTGAGACCTTCTTGTTTAAAGTGAGACATTAGCATCCCTAGGGCAGCTGCGCCCCCCATCGCTAACCACCGACCCTGCATTGCTGCCCCTGAGTAACCTTGTCATATCTATTTGTCAGGCACTCACGCCATCTCCCCCCCCCCAGCTGGCCCTCCAAGACCCTCCATTTTCATTACATCCATTTTGTTTGCAAGGAAAGCACAGGCGTGCTTCCATTTTGTTTGCAGGTAAGTGCGGACCTGCATTTGGATATCGCACAAAACTGGACAATAAATTAGTGAAGTCCTTCAACAGAAATTAAATTTGGTTAAACAGCGAAACAGGAAGGCAGACGAAGAACTGAAAAAATAATTCATCAGCACGTTTCTTATTTTGAAAAAGTACCGCCTACTACGAAAAGCAAGCATGTGCCTGGGGATCAGTTGGAGAAGAATGATGAGGGTATCAAAGAGCGCACAAGTTAAGAGGAGCACCAATCACAAGTTGGGAATATCTGAGGAGCTGCAGAAGAAAGTAGAAGATTTTTTCGATATATCAGCAACACCGCTTCCACACAAGAAGGCGTTTTCAAAATGAACCAGAAAAGTCAGATCATTCCTAGGCAAAACTTTAAAAAGGCTGCACCAAGAATTCTGTGAGCAAAACCCAGATGAGAAAATTGGAATAACTAAATTCAGCAGTCTCAGCCCCGATAATATTAAATTTGCACAGGAGCAAAAACTGAACCAGTGTCTATGTGAGTATTGCTCCAATGGTAAACTAAAGCTGTTGGCAATAAAGCAATTTGCCTAGCAGAAAAGAAGACTGGAGTGCAAAATATTCAATATTTATGAAGCAGTGGAGCTGACAATGTCCCCAAAGAAGGATGGTGAGAAATTCTTTAAAAAGTGCTGTATTGAAAAAAATTTGCAAAAAGTGTAGCACTTCTGCTATTGACAAATCACTTGAAGAACTTTTGCATACACACAGAACTGAGGAGGTGAAATGGAAATAGTGGGACAGCATGACCATTTCCAAGATCATAACTGGATCAGAAAGTAAACAAACAAGAAAAGTCATGAAGTAAAAAGTTGCCACACTTCGATGTCTGGTAGAAGTCTTAAAGGAGGACCTCCTGTTTCTGGGTTGACATCAACATGTGGCATCCTGGCAAAACCACCAATTTAAATCACTCAAAGATAACCTTTTTGACAGCTGGGTATTGATGGTACTAGACTTTGCAGAGAACTACACATGCAAGTACCCGAATGAAATCCAGTTATGCCATTGGCACCACGAGAAAGCCACTGTTCACCCTGTAGTGACATATTACATGTGTGAAAGATGTACAGACTTAGTTACAGAGTCACTTGTCTTCATATCTAGTGACCTCAAAGATGACCACCACGCAGTTCTGCATTTTATCAACATGCCCAGTTACTACCTCAGAAACATACGTGGCATCCATATTGAGAAACAGGTACACTTTACTGATGAGTGTGGGAGTCAGTACAACTTGAAATGGACCTTCCAGAATATATCATTGTCTCCATCACTACATGGATTCCCAACAGAACATGCATTTTTTGGATCCAGGCATGGAAAAGGACCCTCAGATGGTGAGAGTGCGGTGGTGAAGTCACATGCAGGCCTAGCTGTGCAGTCCCAGCAGGCTATCATTTCAAATGCTGCGCACCTCTTTCAGTACTGCAAGAGGAATTTAACAAAGGAACCTGCCATTGAAGGTTGCACTCATTACCACAGAACATTCTTCTGGGTCGGTGATGGAAAACTTACCAGAAATGCAGGACCAGACCTAAAAACAATACCTGGCACACAAAAGGTTCAGAGTGTCCGATCGACAGCAGATGGTGTCAAAGTCTGAGACTACAGCTGTTTCTGTCGGCCATGCAAAAAGGAGGATGGTCACTGTAAAAATACAAGTTATGTCGATGGATGGAAGAAGAGGATTATTCTGACTGCACCTGGCTTTGTGTTTTCAGTGAAGGAAAAGAAACTTCAGGGCCTTCTACATTGCTGATTCCAGTCTCCAATGCAGTCATTTGCACACCCACTCCCGCTTCTGCTATTGAGACTCCTGAGCCCTCTACATTCCCAATTCCTGTCTCCAATGCAATCACCAGCACACCTACCCCCACTTCTGATAACGCACCTCCAGTGATGACCACTACATCTACTGTTGCAAACCATATTAGTGAACGTGCTATCACTGTGACAGATTCTGCAGTCAGCACAACAACCAATACATCATCTGTTGCCAGCACATCTACCAGAAGACAAAAGAACCATGACCACATACAGACATGCCAGTTTTATGCCATCTATTACTCTAACACATTTTACATTGGACAAGTAGCATCATTTGATGAAATGAAACAAGAATTTGAATGTAAATTTTTGCAACTGAGCAGGGATTGCAAATTCTATTGGCCACAGCATCAAGACATCGATATCATAAAAGGAAGATGATGTTTTTATGGACTGGTAACAGTGCAAGGACAAAAATATAATTCAACATATCACCCCATGACCTGAAAATCATCATCAACAAACATGAAAAACTGAAACAACATTAGAATTAACAGAATATGAAGGAAGTATTGTCTTTTTAACATTTCTGAATGGTCCTGAAAGAGGGTGGGCAGGTAGGGGAAGGGTGGGCAGGTAGCGGAAGGTGTACAGCTAGATATGGTGACAGCAGTAGGTGAGTGGATGGATGTATGCATAGGGACACAGGACATGCTGACAGTGGACAGCCAGTTGGTTGGTCAGAGACTGCTGAAGGTGGACAGGTGTTGGGGAAGAATTTAAAGAATGTTGGTGGACACAAGTGCTGCTAAAGGAAGACAGAGATGGGGTGGTCAAGTGGAGGTTGTCATACGGTGGAATTAAGTGGAAGGGGTGCTGATGAAAGGAAGATGGGATGATTAGTTGGGGAAGGTGTAAAGTAAGGTGGAAGGTGTGAACAAGGTGTGCAGGAAGAGAAAAGGGAAAGGTGTGAAGGAAGTGAAGAAATGGTTGAGGGGAGACAATGAGGTATGGACAAGATTCATGGCCTCATTTGCTCTTTGGACTGTTAGGGGTATGGTAGTCTTCTGTCATGAGTAGTATCCACAGTGACAGCATGTCAGTTCAGGCATGTATTGAGCACCAGCTTGAAGAGGCTGGGAGTGAACTCAAAGGAGTTTAACCCACTTATTTCAAGTCTGGAGAGCATCACATGCCAGGGTGGAAGGGCTCATGGATGAGTGGATGTCGGCCCTCGGGCATTGGTAGAGCTTGATTTTGGTTACTGAATGTGAGGTGGCACATGATAAATCTGTTTTTGTTTTGGCAGGTGTCAGTGGATGCAGGCCCTTGGACACTGACAATCACTGCATTTTGAATGTTATGTGATATGAGAACTGATTTCAATCTGTGTTTTGTTTTGGCAGGTGTCGGTTCAAAGAAGAAATTACTTTGGGTGTGTGGCTGTCCATGAAGGTTGAATTCCAAGCATCCAAGGAGGCAAAAATCGATTTCTTGTGCAATGGCACTCTGATGAACTATTCACTGTTCTATAGAACTATAAAGAATGACCTCTGGCTTAAGAATTTGGCAATGAGAACATTTATGGACACTATTGGGTGGGTGGTTGTGGTAAGAAAGGAAGATATTGGAATTAAAGAGACATTGTTGTGTGGTGTACATTTGTGTAGTGTAAGTTTAGATAGGTTTTTAGATTGCATCCAGTGGATAGTGCACCCACCATGCCCCACCATTGTAAAAGCTGGTGTGGGTCAGTATGGTCTTGTTGTCCCTGTAGTGGAGATCACCTTTGGGGTCATGAAGGAATTTTCCCAGTTTCCCCACAGGGTTTTTCTGAGTTGTTTGCCTTCTCCAGTGAGATCAGGTTAGGCAGTAGGCAGGATGGGTTAATTAACTCACTGTTATGTCTTGGGTGGCACGGATGTCTTGGTTGATGCAGAAGAGGGGAAGGTACCAGCACACTTTATGCCCATTTTGAAGAAACTGAACGGCCTGCTGAAAATCCAACTTGACTTTTCGGCCAAGCCCTGTTTCGGTCAGTTGCTCTCTAAAATAAAATAAAAAAAAATAAAGTCAGCATGTGTATGGTTAGGGTGCTTGGGCTTCTTTTTATTTTTTCATTTTTATTTATTTATTGAATTTCCGATTAAACAACCTTTGAGCAAAACTGCTCCTTTACAAAGGTTCTACATTTGTAGAGTTACAAGAACAATAAGTACGTCAAGAAAACAGATGAAATAATTCCATGCAACAAAGAGGTAATAATTCCTAAATTACAGGGTATAATTATGGACAAACAATTTCCAGGATAAGTTATATAGGTATAGTGGTACATTGTTACAAGATAGAAATTATAAGTTTGAGAATGCTGAAGCTTGAGAAAAAATTGCTATGATTTGTATTGGGTGTGGGGGATGAGCGAGAGTTAGTGCATTATGGAATGGGGCAAAATGCCAGGAGGGGGCAGTGTACGACGGTAGCAAGGTAGCAGGACAGCAAAAGGTTAGAGGGGGAGCAGCCCACAAGGTTTTGTCTGTACAGTAAGAGAGAAGAGCAAACTTAACAGTTGAGGAACAGGAGAAGGGTGAGTAGTTGGCACATAGTGTTTTACTGGCTAGACCTTGGAAGTTTTGGCACATGAGGAGAAAGGAAGCTGTGGCCAGCTGTCAGGGGGAAGTACTAAGGTGCAGGCGGAGAGGATGGGGAATCAATGCAGCAGTTTAGTAATTCTGGGCAATTTTTCTTGCCATCATTAAGAAGTGGGATTGCAGTCACACACGCTGAGTGAAGTGAAATGAGCAAGCAGTTGAGACTTGAAAGGGCCAATTTTCAGTTTGGAAATGAGGGTGGTGCTAAGGAAATTAAGCCAGAGAGAGGCCCTATGCATGAAGGACCACTGCCCTTGAGTAGTGAAACAAAATGTGACTTGGAAGGTTGCTTTACTTGTGCCCCTGGTTTGTCTAGAGCTGGTGGAAGGGCTGAGGAGAGTTTGCAGACCCAAGGGTGTAAGGCCAAAGGTGGCTTTTTTTTTTTTGCAAGCAAGCACATCTGGAACTGGATCCTGTTGCTTAGACTGTGCCATCCGGTGTTAGAGTAGAGCTTGCATGTATGAGTTAGGCAGTGTCCCTCAAGAACAAGCCTGCAGGCTTTGTTTAGGCCAATATGTAGCCCATACGAGAGAGAGCTATCAAGAGCGACCCTGAGGTATCTGAAGTTGCTGACCGAATCCAGAAAAGTCGTAGCCCCTTACCTCTGACCTCCAGAATTCCCTTATGTCTATCCCATGCATGCTTAAATCCCGTCATTGTTTCAGCCCTCACCACTTCCTCTGGCAGGGTGTTCCACTTGTCGACCACCCTTTCTGTGAAGAAATTCTTCCTCACGTTTCCTCTGAATCACCCATCCTCCAACTTCATCCCATGCCCTCAAGTCCTGGAACATCATTTTGCTGGAAAACAGTGTATTCCTGCACTGTGTTCCTCCCTGTAAGATACTTGCATGTCTCTATCATATCCACTTTCTCCCTCCTCTCCTCCAGGGAGTACATATTCAACTCCTTCAGCCTGTCCTCATAGGACTTGTGATGCAATCCCTGTACCATTTTTGTTGCACTCCTCCGAACCTTCCCTACACAGTCTATGTCCTTACTGTACATAGGTAAAGTTTCCAGAACTGTACACTGTACTCCAGGTGGGGCCTCACTAATGCCTTGTATAGTGGAATTATGACCTCTCTTTTCCTGCTGGTGATGCCCCTGCCTATGCATCCCAGCATCCTATTTGCTTTACCTGCTGCCTTGTCGCACTGTTTCCCTACCTTGGGGTCATCAGAGATGATAACCCCAAGGTCCCTTTCTTGCTTGGTGCATGCAATATCCTCACTCCCCAACTGATATGTTGTTCTTCTAGTGTTTTTGTGCCCCATATGCATTATCTTGCACTTCATTTCATTTAATTTCAACTGCCAAACCCTTGACCATTCTTCAAGCTTTTGCAGGTCCCTCCTGATTCTGTCTGCACCCTCTGGTGTGTCCACTATGTTACAGAGCTTTGTGTCATCAGTAAACAGGGAAATTCTGCCTTTTAGGTCCTGCACTATGTCACTGATAAAGACTAAGAACAGGATTGGTCGCAGCACTGATACCTGTGGTACCCCACTAGTCACTCTTCCCTCTGTGGAGTGATAGCCATTTACCACCACCCTCTTTGTCCTGCCACCTAGCCAATTACCCACCATCCACACTACAGTCCTGCCCACTCCCATATTCCCCAGTTTGTTTAATAACCTTCTATGTGGCACAGAGTCAAAGGCCTTGCTGAAGTCCAGATAGGCCACATACACTGCCCTTCCCTGATCCAACTCCCTTGTCACCCAGTCAAAAAATTCAATGAGGCTGGTCTGGCATGACCTCTCCCCAGTGAAACCATGCTGCCTTGTGTCCTGTAGTCCATTGGCAACCAGATGTTCCACCAATCTCTCCTTCTGTAGTGCTTCCATGATCTTCCCCACTACCAAGGTCAGGCTGACTCGTCTGTAGTCCCCTGCTTCCTCTTTGTTCCCGCTTTTGTATAAGGAGACTACATCTACTGTTCTCCAGTCTTTGGGTACCTCCCCTGTTACCAGTGAATGGCTACACAGGATTGCCAGAAGTTCAGCAACCACCTCTCTTAGTTCCTTTAGGACCATGGGGTGCACCCCATCTGGCCCCATTGCTTTATCGACTCTTATTCCTTCCAGTTCCTTTAGGGACTCTTTCCTGTGTAAAGGGACATGTGTCCATTTCTGTGCCATTTCCACCACTTGTACTCCCTTCATTACCCTTCTCTTCCTCAGTAAAGACTCAGTAAAGACTGAGCAGAAATATCTGTTCAGTATGTCAGCTTTACTGTTGTCTTCTGGAAGTATCTCCAACTTAGAAATCCGTATGCTCAATGGGCTACAACAAAGTGCACATGCCTCACCTGTAGCAAGTCCATCACTGGACTACCAATTCAGAAGTGGCTGGTGACTCGAAGAGAGTTAGCAGGCGTTATACAAACAACATTGAGAAATGCAGCCCCTGACCC
This sequence comes from Neoceratodus forsteri, assembly GCA_016271365.2. NCBI lineage: Eukaryota > Metazoa > Chordata > Ceratodontiformes > Ceratodontidae > Neoceratodus > Neoceratodus forsteri. The sequence continues at coordinate 765,520,817 of CM057452.1, read as the reverse complement.
CACCACCCAGGCCAAAGACAAATGACAAAGATAATTAAACACACCGATAACAAACTCTGACTGGACACAATGCTGGGCACTTGCCCATAATGCTTGTTTGGATCAGTGTAGCTTACTGATACCAAGCAAAATATTGCATCAGTAGTACTGAACACCAGTACATTTAAGGTGGCTTTTCTACCCCTTGCGAACACCCCTCAGTACTGGTAGGGAGTTTTGGCACCATGGAAAATCTGGGTGTTTGCCTGTAGGGGGCAGCACCAGTGGGGACTATATAAGGTTAGACAGGTGGGTAGAGAAGGGAAAGGGAGACTCAGGGGTTGGAAGCAGGACAGTCTCTGGGCCCCCCCAGGACTTAGGCAGGTTGTCCTATAGCAGTGGTGTGCGGGTCCACATTCTGTTCCATGGGAGGGAGTGAGTCAGACAGTAGCGGTCGCTGGGGTTTTAGGGGCATTTTTCCATCCCCTGGGTAGGAGGCTGAAGAGATGGGAGACCTGTTATCGAGATATCAGAACAACAGAAGGTGTTAGGACTTGAGGACCCTGAATTCTTTTAAGGTATGGAGCTCAGGGCCAGTGGGGCTGTTGCGGTGGTGGCAGGGACACAACAGGGGCCATTGGTTGGTGGCAACAATGGTGTGCCTTTTACTCTCATTGCATACTGGTCCAGGTGTAAGGCTGAAGGTAGGAACATGGCGTTGGACTTGATGGGGTCTGCCATGCCAGTGTCTGGGTCAGGCTCCAGGATCCACCATGCCTGTGTCCGGGGTGGATCTTTAGGTCATTAATGGCCCTGGTCCTGTGGAAACTGGGATGAAAGGTATGGTACCCACTGCACTGTTTGTTCAGAGTCACTCGGCTCTGGTGGGCAACACTCAGAGTGGAAGTATTGGTTAGATCTGGGCAACTATAACAGCTCCAGAAGGGAATGTAGGCAGAGAACACATTTTTTGAGTAGCAGCCAAGGAGGCGAGGCTACTCATTGCCTAAAGGACTGTTCTCCATGGTGGCACTAGAGGAGTAAATCACTCCCATGCAGAGGAAACAAGGAATGAAAAGAATTTGGGGAATGTGCCATGAAAATAAAAAGCCAAATGTTTGCTTGCTGCTATTAGCATTGGAAATGCAGGAGTTAGACAGATACAGATTAGGAATAGCAGTGAAGTATTGAACTTCATGCCAACCCCACCTCCGCCCTGCAGAAATGGACAGGCATTGGAGCATGCATTTGGGTTGTTGCCCATAACATTCATGCCATTTCACCTCACCTTATCCTGCAGACACTGACAAGTGTTGAGGTGTGCCTTGGGGTGTCCGGATTTACAGTCACCCCACTCCATAAGGAGATACGCTGAAATGGGTGCAGTATAGAATGGGGTGAACTGTAGGGCTGAAGAGTCCAAGGCACAGCTTGATGCCTGTCAGTGGGTGCAGGGTGAGGGGTGGGGTTGGAATGGCATGAGCATTTCAGTCAGCAATCCAAAGGCACACCCCTGATGCCTGTCAGTCTGTACAGGGTAGGACGTTATGGTTAGAAACCGTAATGCCCTGGGCATATGTTGGTATTTGCAGTACAAATTTTCAACATGGCCATTTTGTGGCCCCCACCTCATGAAAGCATCTGGGACCTCTTCTCATGAACAGTGGCACTGTGATTTTGTCAATATGTCCCAAAATTTGAGTTTCCACAACGACTGTGCCATTGTGCTCCAGATGTATGAAAACACAGATCGGGCAGGATGTGAAGAATGACAGCTGTACCATTCATAGGGAGGTGTGAAGAGATGGCAATGTTGAAAATCTCTAGTGAAAGTATCAAAAATGCTCACACTTCTGAGCATACTGCGCATTGCATGTGCATAACACAGACATTTAGTGAAATTATTTCACCAAATTTTCAATGTAGGCATTTTCTGACCTCTGCTCATGAACACTGCCACTATGATTTTCTTAATCTGTCCCAAACATTGATTTCTCATAGCAACTGTGGTATTCTGCGCCAGATGTGTAAACGCATATTTCGTGCAGGATGTCAAAAATGACAGCTGTTCTGTTCATAAGGAGGTCTAAAAAAATGTCAATGTTGAAAATCTGAAATGAAAATATTACAGATTTGTGAAGTTACGAGGGTACATGGAAATTGCACCACACATGCTTGTAACACAGTCATTTTATGGACATTTGTCACCAAATTTTCAACATAGGCATTTTAGGACCTCTGTTCATGAACAGAGTCACTGAGATTTTACATACGAACATACATACAAACATATGAACATATGAATCTACCAGCAGAACACACCAATCTGCCTATGTAAGTCTGCCCGAGTGTGCAGCTAACACCCTAGATTTGCAGCTGCCCCAGCCTCCTCCACCTCAGTTCTTCCCCCCCGCTTGTCCTGGCTCCTGCACCCCGACTCTTCCTTTTGCTTTATCACACTCCTCCTTAAAGCTAATGACTGTCCTACATGTTACCACCCCCTCTGGCAGAGCATTCCAACTAGAAACCACCCTCTCAGAGAAGTAGTGCCTCCTCATTTCCCTCTTGAAAAATCCCACTTTCAGCCTTAGTCCATGCCCTCTTGTCTCTCTTCCACTCCTCAGTTTAAACACCCCCTCTGTGTTAGATTTATTTACCACCTCAGGTATTTAAATGCTTCAATCATATCCCCCTATCTCTTCTCTCCTCCAATGTGTACATGTTCACCTACTTCAGCCTAACTTCATATTCCTTTCCTTCCATCCCCTTTAACATTTTTGTTGCCCTCCTTTGCACCCACCCCCTCTAGTAACTTTATATCTCTCCTCAGGTATGGCCTCCAGTATTGCACATAGTACTCTAGGTGCGGTCTGACCAATGATCTGTATAGAGGTAGGATTACATCCCTGCGTCTGGTTGAGAACCCCCTTGCGATGCTCCCCAGCATCCTGTTTGCCTTTGCTGCTGCTCTCATGCAGTGGGCTGAGTTGTTCATGCTCCCAGTTACCAACACCCCTAAGTCCTTCTCCCCCTCTCTGATCCCCAACCAATAGTCCCTTTTCTGGTTCTTAGCCCTGAAGTGCATCACCTTACACTTCTTTGCATTGACTCTTAGCTGCCACTCCACCGACCATGTCTCTAGTTTGGTTTGGTCCCCTGCATTTTTTCCATCCATCTTCTTCATCCACCACTGCCCCCAATTTGGTATAATGTGTGAACTGACTAACCCTGATCCCCACTCAGTGTGCTATATCAGAGATAAAGAGCCCAAATAGCACCAAGCCCAGCACTGACCCCTGCGGCACCCCTCTTGTCACTGCTTTGGGTGCCAAGAGCTCCCGCACCACCACCCTCTGCGCCTTCCCCTGTAACCAGTTTTCTATCCATTTAGTCAGCTTTTTTTCCCCACCCACACCACCATCAGCTTTCCCCCCAGTCTCCCATGAGGCACTGTATCAAAGGCCCTACTGAAGTCCAAGTACAGGACATGTACCACATGGCTTCTATCCAACTCCCTCATCACCTAGTCACAATACTCTATTAGGTTGGTTTGACAAGACCTCCCTGAGAAGAACCCGTGCTGCCACCCATCTTGGAGGCCATTACTGTCTAGGAATGCCACCAGCCTCTCCTTCAGCATCGCCTCCATAAGCTTACCCACTATGGACTTGAGACTGACCGGATGATAATTTCCAGGCTCATCCCTAGGCCCACTCTTGTGTACGGGCACCACATGGGCCACCCTCCAGTCCTGGGGCACATACCACATTTCCAGGGAGGTGTTGAACAGATCCGCCAGCGGCTCAGCCAACAGCTCCACCATCTCCCTCAGCATCCTGGGGTGGATGGCATTGGGACTTGGTGCCTTGTCCACCCTTACTGCCCTCAGCCCCTCTAGTACCCTACTTCCTGTGATCACATTGTCTGTCACCTCCACCCCCACCCTTTCCTCACTTCCCCAGCCCATTCAGGTAGTGGGCCATCCCTCTCCTTAGTGAAAACGGGACAGAAGTACTCATTTAGAATTTCCACTTGCTCCTCCCCCTTTTCCACCCAATCCCTTCCCTGCTTTAGCCTCACAATATGTTCCTTGCACTTCCACTTTTCCCTGACATACCTACAAAAGTCCTTTTCTCCTCCCTTTACGCCCTGTGTGGAATGTAATTGCCTGGAGGCCTTAGCTTTCTTCACACTCCTAGCAACCTCCCTTGACCAACTCTCGAAAGCCTCCTTATCCTCGTCCTTCCTTGTTCTCCTGTACTTTCGGTATGCTGCCGTCTTTGCCCTCACCCCTTGCAGCACTTCCTTGTTCAGCCAGCATAGTTTCTTGCCTCTGCTCTTCTTACTCCTGGCCTTAGTGCAGACTACTGTGGCCTCTGTTAGCCCACTCTTTATGACTCCCCACTTTTGTTCTGCATCCATCCCTGGCATTATATCCTGCAGTCTCCCTTGCAGTATTGCTCCCATCCCCCCAAAGTCCACCCTAATAAAGTACACCATCTTAGTGCCCGTGCCTCCTGCCTCCCTGCTCATCATGAAAACGAGCCACACTGTTTGGTGGTAGATACCTGCTAATGGATCCTCCACCCTTACCTCCCTCACTGTGTCCCCATTTGCCAGTACTAGGTCTAGAGTGCTACCAAGCCTTGTAGGCCCACTTACCAACTGTATCAGAAGGCCATCCTGGTATGCACCAAGGAGCACCTGCTCCCTGGTACTGCTAGTGGCCGGGGTGCTCCAGTCAATGCGTGGTAGGTTAAAATCCCCCACAATCACCACCCCCCCCTCTACACACCCTCCTTATCTGTTCTGCCAACTCCCCATCCAGTTCTCTGGGTTGGGCTGGTGGTCTGTACACCACTCCCAGCCTCTGCTTTCTGCCCTTGGAGTCTGGGGGCTGCACCCAAAGCACCTCTGTCCTTTCCTCTTCTCCCTCATCCCATATGCATTTAATCCCTTCCCTCACAAAGAGTGCAACCCCTGCCTCTTCCAACCCCCCGGTCCCTGTTGTATAACCTGTATTCCAGGATTGCCAAGCCCCAATCATGGTACTCTGTGGCCCACGTCTCTGTCACTGCAGCAATGTCCACCTTCCCCTCTGAAAGAAGTGCCTGAAGCACTGCAATTGTGTTCCTCAGGCTTCTCGCGTTGAGAGAGACCACCTTCCACCCGTACCCCTTCTTCTTCTTACTCTTCTCCTCCTTGGCCTGTGTCCCTCCTCCCAGTAGTCCGCACCCTTTCTCCTCCTTTTTTTTACCAGGTGGTGGTGCCTTCTGTATTACACTCAGACCACTCTGCCCTCCCCCTTCCAGGGTTACTGTGCCTCCGCCTTTACCTATATCTGGGGGGGAGTGAGTTCATTATACTTCTCTGTCCAGACCTTTCTACTAACCTCAAGCTTTTGGCCACCCCCCTCCACTAGTTTAAATCCACCTTAGTAGAGATATACCCCTCTAATCCTACCTTTAATATTCCCTTCCCCTTCCTGCTCAAGTGTACCCTGTCCCCCATGTACAAGTCACTATTTCCCCAGACCCTACCCCAATTAGTTATGAACCCATAATTTTTAGTGTGGCACCATTCCCTCAGCCCCTCGTTGAACTCCTCAATCCTACCTTTCTTCTCCATGCTTGCACATGGTAGTGGGAGTACCTCCAAGAATGCCACCAACTACCTCACCCCCTTACACTGCCTGCCCAACTACTCGAAACTCCCCCTCACTACTTCCACAGACTCCCCCGCCAAGTCGTTTCTACCCACATGCAACAGTAAATGAGGTTTCTTCCTCCCTTTTGCTGCACACTTGAGCAGTGCCTGCCCTGCTCCTCCTGCAGTCAACCTGGGGATAGCTTCAACCCAAATATAACTGTGCCTTTCCCCACTTCTACCCCATCTCACTCCTTTCAGTATAGAATCCCCTAAGACAAGTATCCCCGTCCCTTAGCTCCTTTCCCTTCTAATGTCCTTTCCACCACCCCAGCATTCGATCTTCCCTGCCCCTTACCCACATCAGCTGTACCCTCTGTGACTTCTGTATCTGTACCCCCCTACTTCCATCTCGCCCCTTTTCTCTGCCTTATTCCTCCCACCCCCCTTGAACCCCTTCCCTGCCTGACTATTTCCTACTGGACTTCCCATGTTAACCTCCCCTCCTCCCCTGCTGATTTCCAACCCCTTTCCTATCCCCACTGTTGTCAATTTAGAGCCCCCACTCCCTTCTACCCCGATAGTAATGCTCCTCCAATCCTTCCCCTTCTCGTAGCCTTCTCTCCTCCAGTCACCACCCCTCCCTCCTTACTAGCCCCCTTCTACCTTTTCGTCTTCGCTATCTCTTCCCCTAGCTGTTGCCATCCCTCTCATGCCCCGCTTGTCCACCCCTTCAGTATGTTCCTGCTTCCCCCTCTCTCTGTCATAGCAGAGGCTTGAATCTATTCCTAATTGATACCCTTTCTACATCTCTTCCCCTTATCAGTTCTCCCCTCCTACTTGTTCCCCCTCCATGCCACCCCTGGTCCCACCCCTGGTCCCTCCCTACCCACAGCCATCTGATCTCTTCCTGGTACTCCTCTAGGTCTCTTCTTCCCTTAACAAGAGGTCTCCCCCTCGCCTCAGGCACCCCTCCCTTCTTCTCTCTTTTCTGATAGTGCCTCTGATACTGGGGTCAGTTTCAGTCCCTAGTTGTTCTTCCTCCATCCCCCATTGCCATCCCCTATTACCACCCAGCCAGGATGCCTACCATACTCATCTGCCCTGCCACTTAGATGCTTCCCTAACCTCCACAGTTCCTCCATCAAACTAGCCAGTCGTCTACAGACCATACACCCCCCATCTTCCAAGCCCAGTCCATGATCATGGTGGACCCACACCTTGTACACCCCACCACTCTTCCAAAGATGCCTGCGTATTGACATGTGGCACCTGCCCCATTTTGGATCCCATCTTATGTTACGGGCTCTTACTCCCAGGTTCTGTACCCTACTAAAACTGTTAGGCCCCTATTTACTCAAATTTCTGTCCCCCTCCCCCACTAGCCCCCTACTGGCCCCTTGCCGACAGGGGTAATTCAGTCTCAAATCTCATCCATTAGATACTGTATAACTGTAGCAATCCTAAAGCCTCCTTGTCCATTTTTCTCCCCTCAGCTACCATACTTTTTGTTCTCAGCTCTCATATAGTTTCACTTAGCCCAGTTAGAAATCCTATTGCACTCCAAGTATTACTCAACTCAGTTAGATAAATAAACAGAACACATAAATATGTATTATTACAGCAATCATAACAGTATAGCTCAGTACTTAGCTCAGTACTTAGCTCAGTTAGAGAAATAAACAGAACAACTAAATCTGTATTATTACAGCACTCCTCAAAGTATCCAAACATTGCTTTGTCTCCACCCCAGACACCCTGCTGTAATATAGGACCACAGAGGACCCTTGACGGGAGGGTGGGCAACTCTAAAGTCCCAGGAGAGCTCCGTTGAACTCGCTCACTCCCCCCTCTCACTCACTCACTCATTCTGTTTCTCCCGGCCCAGCAGGCTGCCCTTTTGTACTGGGCTCCTACCTGTGTTGGCACCTTTTTCTGCCCACAAAGAAGTTCACAGCTGTCCCGACAGAGCTCCGTTGAGCTCGCTCACTCCCCCATCTCACTCACTCCTTCTGTTTGTCCCAGCGCTGCAGGCTGTCCTTTTGTACTGGACTCTTGCCTGCGTTGGTGCCTTTTTCTGCCCCCAAAGAAATCTGCAGCAGTCCTGACAGAGCTCCACTGTGCTTACTCACTCCCCCTCTTTCACTCACTTATCCTGTTTCTCCCAGTGCTGCAGGCTGCCCTTTTGTACTGGGACCCTGCCTGCGTTGACACCTTTTTCTGCCCACAAAGAATACCGCAGCAGTCTTGACAAAGTTCCTTTGACCTCACTTACTCCCCCTCCCTCACTCACTCACTCTGTTTCTCCTGGCACTGCAGGCTGCCCTTTTGTATTGGACTCCTGCCTGCGTTGGTGCCTTTTTCTGCCCACAAAGAAATCTGCAGCAGTCCCAACAGAGCTCCATTTAGCTCGCTCCCTCTCCCTCTCTCACTCGCTCATTCTGTTTCTCCCGGTGCTGCAGGCTGCCCTTTTGTACTGGGCTCCTGCCTGCATTGGCACATTTTTCTGCCCACAAAGAAATCTGCAGCAGTCCAGACAGAGCTCAGTTGAGCTCGTTCACTCTCCCATCTCACTCGCTCAATCTTAATCTGTCCCAAACACTGATTTCCATAGTGACCGTGCTATTCTGCACCAGAAGTGCAAAAACATATATTGGCCAGGATGTAAAAAATGACAATTGTACTGTTTATAAGGAGGTGTGAAAAAATGGCAGTGTTGTAAATCTGGTGTGAAAATATTACAAATTTTCGAAGTTACAAGGATGCGTGGAAACTGCGCAGCACACACTTGTAACAGTCATTTTATGGACTTTCATCACCAAATTTTCAACATAGGCATTTTAGGACCTCTGCTCATGAACAGTATCATTGTTATTTTCTCAGTCTATCCCAAACCCTGATTTCCCACTACGACCGCACTATTCTGCACCGGAAGTGCGAAAACACATTTTGGCCAGGATGTGTAAAATGACAGCTATACTGTTCATAAGAAGGTGTGGAAAAATGCCACGGTTGAAAATCTGGAAGAAAAATATTACAAATTCGCGAAGTTACGAACGTGCATTGAAACTGTGCAATACACACTTGTGAAACAGTCATTTTTTTGATTTTTTCACCTAATTTGCAACATAGGCTTTTTGAAAGCCCACCTCATGAACAGTGGCACTGTCATTTCATTACTCGGTCCCGAAATGTGATTACACCCAGTGACCACGAAATCACCTTTCGGGACCAAATAACACCATGACAGTGGCTGAATTCATGAGGAGGGGTCCAAGTAACCTCTTGTTGAAAATTTGGTGCCAAAATTCTCAAAAATGCCTGAGATATGCACCAAAATTACAAAAAAAACAAACTATTTAAACCATTATACAACTTACCGGCATTTCTTCAGTATGCGGTTGACTTTGTAGAGTGCAGACATGTTCCCAGTCCACCGAAGATCATCACGCTGTGCTTCGGAGGTAAGTATGGTGTGAGGTGGGTTTGGGGAGGCAGGGTAGCGAGGTGGGTGCGGGTTGGGGGACCACCAGACTCAACGAGGGACCGCTTTCTGTTTTACAGGTTTAAAGAAAAAAAAAAAATGAAAAACATCGCAGGAGTTTTTTTTTTTTTTCCACAGGGACATTTGGCACACTGGGTTGGGCTCCCAGCCTGCCACCGGAGTGTTTTGGGGGCTGTAGCAGACAGGGGATTGGGCACCCCCATTGGCACACAAACAATTTTTGGGGGGACATTATGCTGATGGGGAGTGGCGTCCCCATCGGCAAATTTACTGGGAAGGGTGTGGACTGTAGCTGACGGGGACTGGGACCACCTGTCGGCAAAGAAAGACTGTTGGGGGGATGCATAATGCAGAGGGGGATTGGGCACCCCCTCAGCACACAACAAATGTGGGAGGGGTTACAGTATGCTGACCGGGAGGGGGCTCCCCCGTCGGCAAATGTACTGGGTCAGGGGCATGCGGACGACAAGGTACCACCCTGCAATGATGGGTCGCTCCCTCATTTAATCGAAATGGCTGACTCTGCAATGACTGACCTGCTGATATGGTTTGCTTTCCAATGCAGCATCAGCCTCTACTAGCCTTGATGAACATCTCAGAGACTCCTCAGGAGTTGGAGGACTTGATACACCCCATGATTCCACTGAAGATGAATGGGGAGTGGTTCATCATGGTTAAAGCCATAAACTGCATCCTATGGATCAGTGCAAAGCCAGCAATAAGAGACCAGATTATTTATTTATTTATTTAGCTTTTTTAACCAGGTAAGTACAGTAGACAAGACAATTGCCTATTTTCAGGTATGACCCAGGACAGTACAGGAATAACAGATTTAAGTACATAAAACAACACTGTGCAAATCAGACATGTTACAGTTCATGTGAGGACAGTATGATTACAGGTTCAAAACAGCATACAAAACGTAGTAAGGCATAGATTTATACAGTATGTACACAACAAAATAAACACCTTGTAGCAACTAAGAGCGGTACCGGAGATACAGTTTAGAGATACTTTAGTTATGACACTATATACAGCTTAGTGACCTCATGGAGTTAGGTCTTTTGTCCAGGAAGACCTCCAGGGCAGAGGAGTGCTGTGATGAATCAGTTTATGGGGGTTTGGGGCAGCCACAAACCGAAGAAAATTTAAGGTGGTTCCATAGGGTGGAACGAAGACACACCTGTGAGTGCGAGGAACGGACCTGGGCAGGGAAAGTGTTCCACAGTCTGGGAGCGCACACAGAAAATCCCGACTACCCATTTGAGTCTGTGTAGTCGGTAACTTAAGGAGGGCATGTCCCTGGGACCTGAGGGAGTAGGAAGAGGAGGCAGCCGGTACGAGGAATTTTGCCAGCCCTGGAGGGGTGCCAGTGCCAAGGACCTTTCCGGTGAAGCACCCTAGGACAAAGTCTATGTGGTTTGAGGGTGAGAGCCAGTTTAGTCTGCTATAGAGGTTACAATGGTGAGTAAGACGGGGGGCAGCCAGCGCGAAGCAGCATACATTGTTATAGGCAGTAGACCACCTAGAGAGGTGTACTTTGGATGAGCAGGTAAACAAGAGAAGCCCATAGCAGAGCGAAGGGTGGAGCACCCCTCTGGCAAGTGCAGTCCTCACTGCTGGATTAATATTGTTTTTGGTTCTGTAGGCCAGACCCAGTTTGCAGTTAACAGTCTTGCAAGTATTCTGAATGTGGTGGCCAAGTTCAAGCTGTGAGTCCAGCATCACCCCAAGGTATTTAAAGTTGTCAATAACTGGGATCGGGACCCCGTCGACACCAGCAACACATAATGGAGCAGGGGTGGCCTTAATCTTGGCCTGAGACCCAAAGAGCATGGCCTGGGTTTTTCTGAGATTTAGAACCAACTTGTGGGACAATATCCAGGATTGGATGTTTCTCAAGTCTTCACTCAGGTGGTGATTTATGACCCCTATCTCTGGGGAATGGGTCAGGATGACCAAGTCATCTGCATACAGGATAGGCTTGCAGTAGACAGCGGCAGTTGGGAGTTTGTTCAGAAATATGGAGAAAAGCAGGGGCCTCAAGCCCGAGCCTTTTGGGACACCCTGGTAACAGGGATGGTGCCCGAGAGCTCCTTCCCATACTTAACAAGTTACTTTCTGCTGTTTAAGTATTTGGAGAACCAGTTGAGCACTTCAGGTGATACACCATAGGAACTGAGCTGGGTGGAGAGCATGGTGTGATCAACAAGATTGAAGGCCTTAGAGAGATCTATAAAGATAGCTCCAGAGAGTTTGCCTTGGTCCATAGCTGCCCTGATCCAAGATGAGACCATGACAAGGGCAGAAGATATGCTGTGCCCTTTCCTAAAGCCATGCTGCACTGGGGACAACAGGTCATGAGACTACAAGTACTCCGAGAGTTGCCCTGCCACGACCTTCTCAAGAAGTTTGCTGACCGCAGACAATATGGATATTGGATGGTAGTTTTCTATGAGTTTGGGGTTCCCCTGTTTAAGTATCGGGACCACACTGGTGACTTTCCATATTTCCGGAATGACACCCGATGACAGGGACAGATTGAAGATATGTGTTAACCATGGGGGCAATCATACTGGCACCAAGATTCAGGAGTTTCGGCTCCAGTTCATCATGGCCAGCACTTGAGAAGTGGGAGAGGCCTGAGAGCAATCTCAGCACCTCTTGTACCATCACCACCTTAAAAAGAAAGGGTGGAAAGATGGCCGGGCATCCAGGGCTACCTGCCTTCATAGCTGCAGCCACAGTAAAGACTCTTAACTCTCTTCTGAGGACTCACCTTGTATCCCTGAAGCCAACAAGTTTTCCATGTTCCTATCCCAGTCTCCTTCTCAGCTGGCTGAATTCCCCCTGCTCTCACCAGTGTCAGGCTTCTTGCTGCTGCCTGACCTTCCAACAGTCATCTGGGGTGAAACTGCAGCATCCACTTCTCTATCCGTGAGCAGCTCTAAAGGTCCAAGGGAGCCATATCAAGCCAACAGTCATGCAACCAGTGAGATAACTGCCACCAGCGCCACCAGATAAATTCTCTCTTCAGCAGGTGACACTGCTTTTTTATGCCTTCCCTGAGGTGAGATTGAACACTCCTTCCCGTTTCTGAACTGCACCTTGCTGGGCCATCTGCTCTTAATCCTTCCATCCTTTGCTCAGACATTAATTTGCCCAGTGGTATATGAGCACAGTTTTTATGGGGGTAATTGTTTATTTTTATATTGCCAACTTTCCTTTCCTGGTGTTGGCTTATGCACATCCCTTCATTGCTCAGAATTAAATAGCAGGGGCTGTTGGGAAAGGTTGTGTACAAGAGTGCTTGTTGGATTTATTCCTATTCCCCTGTACAGGTACAGCTAATTAGTTATGCATATGTTAATTAAGTGTAATTATTTTTGTCACTCTGACTAACAACATTCAAGTGTTACTCTGCTCCGGTTACAAGAATTATGCAGTACTGTCTACAGTGCAAGCAGGGATACTGCTGCTTGCACGTTCAAGAGGCTTCTCTCTCAATGGTGCAACTGACTGTCTTTGCTGAGCTCTTTTCTTCCCTCTAGCTGTTTGGTTTATGTACCGCTCAGTGATACACATTGACTGAAGGCATCTGTGGTCAGTCCCCTCCCCCCATATGCTGGGGTGGACCAGTCTCAATATTGCACCAGGTCTATCCCTGGAGTCATAGTATTGCAGCTAACTATGGTTGTACTGTGGCAATTTTTTTTACTTCCCTCTTCCGGGGGCATGAATATGAGGATGTGGGTGGAAGAGTACTGCCAACTATGGACCTGCTCTTCCCATGCCCCTTGTCTGTAGAAGCCTGTAACCACACTACAGTATTGAGGTGCAGAACCTTCTCACTGTGGGTGCCTGTGGCTTCATCAATCAATGCTACCATGGTTAACTCACATAGCACACTCTAAAGCACAATTCTGACCATAACTGCTCATGTGTCTGTGGAGGTTTCCTTTGCAAATGTGTAACCTGATCTCCCTAACATGACATATAATGTTGGCCCCAACTGCAGCACAGACCAGAGCCATGGAATACTATGATTGAATATTTTACCCGGTTGCCCTCCCCCCCAGCATCCTTTTCTTTGCCCTTGCTTCCTCAACCCAGGTGTCCCACTTGTATGTTATAGGTTTTGTTGCCCCCAAGTCTGCCTTGATCCAGTATCTTTGTCAATGGCCTCTTCTAGGCCATTCATATCTGGATACTGCTGAAGTGTAACATGGCTTTAGCAGTCAATGTGATATCCCTTGCTCTCAGCTCTTTGCAGCCTGGTGTTACCATAGCCATCCATTTCTCAAATGATGGAACTGGAGGCCACTCTATAGTTAAGTAGTTGCCTGCATTTGTACCACTCTTCATCCTCCATGTCTTCTCCTCCCCAATATTTTTCATTGTACTCTGGGGGTAATTGGGGCATCCTCTGCCTGGTGCTCACAGGGGTTGCTATTACCCTCCTCACTATGCTGGTAAGTGAGCCTGCCAAAACTGCATTAAATCTAGGAGATAATAACCATTTTGCAGCACAGGGTGCTTTCCCATGATTACTAACTCCCACTCTATTAATGCTGGGACAGGCTGGCCAGGGACAAAGAGTATGCTCTTTGCCCTTCTGGAGCGAGAGACCCACACTGTCCTGTGGCAAGTTTCCTCCTGACTATGTCCCCTTTTCTACTTGCTACAGGACTATGGCTCTCCCCTTCCAGGAATGTTGATAGAATCTGTTCACTGGGGCCCCATACCCACTTCCCAAACTGAACTGCACTGCACTTAATCGGTGTGAAGAACTACCTCCACCATCTGTAATGCAGCAGTGGAGGTTATGTCATTGTCTGCATCTAATTTCTTTTTAACATATCTTTCTTTCCTCTAACTACTTAATCTACTGGATGCAGAAATGTTTAACGTTTTCATTCTTTCTTTCACTGCATCACTTTCTAATATGTCACTACCTCCCAATAACGAACAGCCACTACCAGGAACTAGGTCACAATCCTGTCCTCACTACATCTACACCTGTCTTCAACAATCTCCTGCCTTACTGATGGTAAATCCTCTCCTGCAGCCTGCAAATGGGTAAGTTCCTTCTCTTATTTATCCTTGATTATTTTTCCTCTGGTGCGCATGCCCTCCTTCCATAAGGTGTCTCCTTCCATAAACACCTCCTGGAGCTAAGTACACAAGCAGTCACATTTGTACTCACACCTATTGGAGATACGTAGACCCTTATCCTATAGGTCCAACCCAGCCTTCCACTGTTCACTTACTCTCAGGGTGGCTGTAGTAGGTTCCACCCCATTCTGGAGGTATGCTAAGATCACTGGTGCGATCCACCTTGCCTCAGGATTTCCCCTTCCTCTTCTTGGGGAAACCTTTGTGTCCTCTGGGTTTGGAAATGAATGACAGTGGGTATTGGGGGAGCACTGGTTTTGTTACAGTACATGTATTTTGACTTCTTATGCATATGCTGCATCACAGGGGTTCCATCTCTGCATGTGTATACTTTGGTCGATGTTCTTATTGTTGTCACTAAGTGTAAAAGTTAGTATTGATTCTGCTATAGCTCAACCTATGTTAACCAGAGTAGAACATTACAGGTATTGGAGGCTGCATTACCTGTCATAGGGAGGCACTCTGCATCCAGCAGTCCAGTAAAAAGTTACTCATTGCTTCCCTCTGCTCTCTTCTGAATTTACTATGGCTCATCTAGCACATACATTTATCACATAGAATGCTAAGGGCCTAAGCCATCTCACAAAATGTAAGGCAATCCTTTCTCACCCTAAAAAATTGAACACCTTACATGAGAAGAAGCCCTGAAGCTAAAGAGGGACTGGGGTGGTCACAGAACTTCATGCCACTTTTAATAGCCAAAAATGAGGCATCTCCATCTTGTTCCATAAATGCCTGCCCTCGAGCATTTCGAGGTACAAGTCTGACCCTGAAGGTTGATGGGTGTTAACTGAAGTTAAAACTCCAGAGCTATAATTTATACTAGGAGGTCTTTATGGACCTAACTATAATGACCCAAGTTTTTTCACTAACCTGATACGTATCATTGAAGAATTTAACCCTAATAACTTTCCTTTACTTCTGGGAGGAGATTATAACCTACCTTTGGATGGGGTCCTCAACAGAGGTGCATCCTCTATCTTGCAACTCAGCCCAGCTTCCAGGACCCTTTGTGCTTTGATGTGCGAGTATGCCCATACCAATGGCTGATGACTACTCCTCTCCATGGTTCTGGACTGCTCTTTCTTCTCACCAGTTTATAAAATGCATAGCCAAATTTACTACTGGCTCCATGCTCCCTCTTCCATACAGTCCCTAACCAGGACAGGTATTCAAACTACTGTCCTATCTAACCATGTATCAGTATCTGTCTCTTTTCAAATCACTCCACTCCATAGGAGGCCCAACCAATGACAACTCAATCCACTCCTGCTACACAATCCCAAGTGCCATGAATTTATTCAAAATGAGACTCAGTCATGCTTTCACTTTAACAATACTTTGACGATTGACCCGGCCATGCTAAAGGAGGCCTATAAGGCTTATATCGGGGGATCGTAATTGATTTTGTGGTCTATAAGAGAAGAGACTGAGAAAAGAGGAAAGCAAGTTGACAGAAAAACTGCAGCTCAGAAAGGAGACATTTAAAGAGAGCTGGGATAGTTCAGATCAAAACTTGCCAGCAATCACATTCCTAAAGTATTGCCTTAATACTCTCCTTTCTCAATAGGCCGAGTCAGACTTGGTCTGAACCAGGTACAGGTACTGGGAAGGTCGGGAGCTTACTGAAAAGTAACTCACACACCATCTACAGATGCAGCAAGCAACTAGGCACACCTGCTTCTGCGGTATACTGATGTTCAGCTACAGCATACACCAGCTGAAATCAATGGCATTATGCAAAAATTCTTTGAGGCCCTGTACAAGGTCGATACCCCCCCCCGATGAGTCCATTCAAAAATTCATTGACCATCTACATATTCCATGTCTTGCAGATAAGGCCCAACTGATCTGTTATATCTGGGTTATATACCACCAACTGACCCACATGTAACCATAACCTTAACACCTACAAGTATTAGTGTTCTTACTGTTTTATTCATTATTTTTGCCATGCTTATTTTTGTCTGGAATGCATTTATCTATGTGATATGTTTCCACATATATTCTACTATAATTATAATCATCCACATTCTATATTTTTCCACCACTGTAGCATGCTGTATGCTTTTCTGATTACTCGGCAAGAATTGCCAGACTCACTGTCTCCAGTGAGAACTGATAAACATGTTTCCATTTATTGCTGACTATGATTTTGCATGTTGCAACTTCATTTCCTATGTAGCTCTTTTAGCTGACCACCTTAGACTGATGGATCATTATCAAACTATCAATAAGCAATCACACATAAGAAGGCAGAGTTCCTGTCTGGTGAGATTACTGCTGCTCAGAATCAACTGGCTCAGCTCTTTCGAACCGTAGACAGGTTGTGCAACCCAACCTGTCTAGAGGTCTGAGGTGCTTTTTCACAAGTTAAATGTGATGAGTTTGCTCAATTCTTTGCAGATAAGGTGGCCAACATCAGGGCAGAGATCCATCCAGCAATCTCTATGGGGGCTGTTGGTGGTTGGTGCCCGGTCACTCCTCCTCGGTTTTCTTGGATGTGTTTTGACTGGCCAGATATCATGGACATCGTGTGTATTGTCCAGAATTTGTGGCCAATGTGCTGTAGTTTGGATCTGGGCCCAACATGCCTATTATTGGGGTGTATTGAGTCCATCAGGCTGGTCATTGCAAAGACTGTGTGGTGCTCCTTAGAGTCAGGTGAGTTTTCCAGCTTCCTGAAGGAGGCAGTGGTGACACCGCTTCTTACGAAAGCTGCTTTGGACCCAAATTGCTTTGCTAACTACAGACCTATCTCTAACCTTCCCTTTGTTGGGAAGGTGATTTGGTAAGTAGTTGCGCTGCAACTGGAGAACCATCTTACCATCCACAATGTCTACAATCCTCTAGTCTGTTTTCTGGAAAAGACATAGTACCGAGACCGCTTTGGTTAGGGTGC
Source organism: Neoceratodus forsteri (assembly GCA_016271365.2). Lineage (NCBI taxonomy): Eukaryota > Metazoa > Chordata > Ceratodontiformes > Ceratodontidae > Neoceratodus > Neoceratodus forsteri. The sequence goes on along the minus strand of CM057452.1, from coordinate 765,503,610 downwards.
TCAATGATCTCCTGTTGGCGAGAGATCAGAAGTGTCATTCCATCTTGATGCTTCTTGATCTCTCTTCAGTATTTGACACTGTGGAACATGAGGTGCTGCTCAAGCATCTGATGGTTATCTGTGGCCTGGCTGGTCCTGTTCTCAGATGGCTCCAATCTTTCCTCGCCGGCAGATCCCAGAGGGTGGTGTTATTTTTTTTCCCTCTGATCCATTCTCCCTGCCATGCGGGGTCTCCCAGGGCTCGGTGCTGTTCCCCATGTTGTTCACTGTGTACTGCTGTCCCTCAAAGACATTGTAAGATGATATGGGCTGAGATTTCACTGCTACACTGATGATACACAGCTCTGTCTGTCTTTTGCATCTGACCAGGATAGTGCAGTCTCGATGTTTAACAGCTGTCTAGCAGAAATCCATGACTGGATGAAATCCAGCTGGCTGAAATTGAATTCCGGGAAGACCTAGGTGTTGGTGCTGTATCTGGGTCACCGGATAGAGAGGTTGGCAGTGGGTTTACCCCCTGGTCTTTGGCTTGAGGGTACACAGATGTCTTCCTCTGAATGGGTGCATCATCGGGGGTAGTTCTTGACGGTGGGCTGACACTGTATTTTCAGGTGTTGGCAGTCAAGTCTTACTTTTATCATCTTAGGAATATTGACAGAATTAGGCACCTTGTTCCATCCAGTGATCTACCTACATTGATCCATGCCTTTGTGACTTCATACCTGAACTACTGCAACTCCCTTTACCTAGGGCTTCAGCGGGTTGATATCCGTCTTTTGCAGCTGGTGCAGAACAATGTGTTATGGTTGTTGGCTGGGACTTCTGGTTCGAGTCATATTACTCCTGTGCTGAGCCAACTGCACTGTCTGCCTGTACAGTGGTGGATCACCTTCAAGGTCAGGCTAATGACCTACAAAGCTGTGCAAGGACTGGGCCTGAGCTATCTGCAAGAGCTCCTGACTCCATACAGCCCTGACCATCCTCTCCACTCAACTGACGATGGGTTGTTAGAGGTTCACAGGGTGTGGCTGAAAACATCTGGTGCCCAGGCTTTTATGTTTAGTGCCCCATCCTTGTGGAACTCTCTACCTCATCAGATTAGAATGCAGGACTGTGGAGAGCTTTAAAGCAGGCCTAAAAATATATCTGTTTAAGCAAGCATTCTGCATGTTGTTTATAGTATCTTCTGATAATTTTAACTGTTTTATTTAAATCAGGTTGTAAATAATTTGAAGTTATGTTATTCTGTTTTTATGATGCTCCTAATTACATACCGCACTTTGATTTCCAGAATTGCACTTAATAAATATTATTATTATATTATTAGTAGTAGTAGTAATTGCCCAAGGGAGCCACCTTATTACATGCCTTATCCAATGCTGTATGTTTATCATATCTGTAACTGCACTGTTATCTATCATATATAATTATATACACACCAGCTCTTCATAGAGAAAGAGATCATATTCAAGGAATGGTGGGAAGTCTGCTGTCCTGTGATTTCTTTGTCACATGTCTGACATGAGTATTTGTAATAAATCTTCTCTTTATTACATCCAGCTTGTGATATATTCTTTAAACAGCCTATCCAACATACAAGAATCTGATGGTAAGCTGGGCTTACCACAACAATGGTGCCACAGGATTTTTTTTGTCTAAATAAGGTACATTTATTTCCTATTGAGAACTGAGTTCTGGGAATTAATTTTCCTCTTCAAGTAGCTGTGAGCTGCAGCTTGGAACTCCATTTTAAAATCATGGACTGCCGTGTTCCATTTGCTAGAGCTCTGGCACTGGGGACTCCGATGTACAGAATACTGTCACTCCCCTACAGAGTGGGTTGTAGGCCACTTTGAACCTCTGCACAGGTGGACTGCTGCTCTGTATTTGACTGAACCTTAGGCAGCTTTGGGACTCTGTGAAGCTGGGCTGCTTGCTTGTAGGTTGCGGGGTCCTTTTACAGGCACCCACATATGTCAGAACCATCTGTGTGTCTTCAACTACTGTGGTTCAAAACACAGTTGCTGAGCCACAAATGGTTAAAGATTTATCTTCTTATTGACATATCTAAAATATGCACAGAGTTGAGAGAAGACATCTCAGCTTATCTCACTGCACACCGTGGGTGGGAAGTGCTTTAAAGATGAGTTAACTAAAGATTATTTGGATCCAATTAAGTTGATCTGTGTGCAGTGTATTGAACTGAGACAGTCAACTATGATGCAATCCGCAAGAGGGCTGCTTTAGAGACTTTCAAGCCTAAAAGTGTTAATGGCTACTGATCAATCAGTGGCTGAACCATCTAATACGTTTATTATAGACTTTCATGAGGAATCTTTCTTGCTAAAGGAATTCAGGGACCAAAGATTTGTCTGTTATGACTCTGGAGGACTTTTTTTTATGGAAAGACCATCTGGATGGGTGTTGACCCTGTCCCTGTGCTTCAGATTTGTGGTGAGTCCATTTTAATTATATCTGTTGGTTGATCAACCTTTCATTGCAGTCTGCAAAGGATTAAAGTGTAAAATATTTTGTCTATACGGCTATTCTTTGCTACTCACTTTAGGAAAAGCACTACATTTAATAGTTGTATGCCATATTTTGTTTTCTGTTCTGTAAATACATAGTAAATTTTTTGCTAGGCTGAAAGCAGCCTATTCAAGGACGCACTCTATCATGCATGCAGTTGAGATAATGACTAACTGGAGAATGTTCAAAACAGCACAGCCATTGTTGTATTATGTAATGAATCTTAAGGTTTAATGGTATCAGCTTAATTAACTATTATGGTGTGTTTGATTTTTTAAAACTGCTTTGAATACAGTAATTAGTGTTGGCTGGGATGCAAGAGTTAAGTCTGTTTTTTTCACTGATTATGTCACTTGGCTTTGTTCACTTGTTTTACTTATTTTTGAATAAGAAGAATCCTCTTTTGCTTGATTATTTATTTTATTTAGCTTTTGTTAACCGGGTAAGTGCACTAGCCAGCAGGTGACTATTTTCAGGCACGACCCGGGAGGTACAGTTACAGGACAGAGTGATACAGTATAACTTACACATACAAGCAAGATACATTGGAACAGAAACATAGTGATACAGTGCAGTTTTATGCATGGCGAGAATCATTGGAACAGAACAGATATGCATTCGTTACAAAAACTAAGGGGTGAGGTGCAGATGGTAAGTGCAAGGAGAATGAAAAGAGGGGGAGAAGCTCCCAGGGCAAGTAATGGGCAAGGCAGGAGGTAAAAATTACCGGGAAGGGAGGCTGCAAATGCGGCTTTAACGTGGATACGAAGGTTACAGCCTGCAACCGGGCTGGTGGAACCGAGAGTCGGCAGGAGAGAAGGAGAGGTCGGGAAGAGGGGGAATGTTACGGTAGGAGCATGAAAAGAGGAGAAAGGTGATAGGCAGGAGAAGGAAGGGGTAAAGGCCGTACATAAAGGTAAAGAAGGACAGAGGGGGATGGAGGGATGGTTAAAAATGGGAAGGGGGTGGACGAGAGCAGTGTAAAGGGCAGTGAAGGGGTGAATCAGTTCAGGGGACGTGGGTAAGCCGGGAGGCAGGGGCATGGTCTAAGAGCGGGTGAGGGTAAAGCAGGGAATACTCCTGGGTAGGACCGAAAAAGGGCAAGAAAGGATGGAGAAAACTAACACAGAAGGGAGGCGGCGAATACGGCTTTAGCTGTACAAGGTTACAACCTGCGACCGGACAGGTGGAACTAAGAGACGGCTGGTGATAAAGGAGAGATCGGCATGTTACGGCAGGACGCGAAAGAGGGGAAGGTGATAGGTTGGAGAAGGGAGGGGGTGAGGACAGTACATAAGGGTAGAGGAAGGACAGAGGGTGATGGAGGGGTGGTTAGAGAGGGAAGGAGGGGGAAAAGAGAGCAGTGAAAAGGGCAGATGGTGAGGGGTTGATCAGAAGGGAGACGGCGAAGTACGGCTTTAGCGGAACAAGGTTACAACCTGTAGCCGGACTGGTGGAACCGAAAGACGCAAGGGAAGAGAGGATAGATCGGCTAGAGGGGAGTGTTATGTAGGGTGCAGGAAGAGGGAAAGGTGAGAGGTAGGAGAAAAGGAGGTAAGGACAGTACATAAGGTGAAGGAGGACAGAGGGGATGGAGAGGGTTAAGTGGAAAGGGAAGGAGGAGAGCAGTGAGAAGGAAGGATGGTGAGGGGTTATAAGCTCAGGGGACGTGGGTAAGCAAAGTGACTAGGCATTGTAGAGAAAATACACCTGAATGTTACATATTGAACATACATCACAGGATGTATAAGTACAGTGCGTAAGTGCAAGCAATTATAAACTAGCAACTATACAGATAAGACATGTGGGTAGAAAGTATAACATTTACAGTGGAGCACAAGAGGTGGTCTAGACAGGGACTAAGGATTTTAAGTGGGATCAAAACATACACATTGGTCCATCGAGGCAAGGAATGTTCTTAGTCTGTGCTTAAAAGCTGCGTGAGAGGGGGCACTTCTTAAGTCCAAGGGCAGCAAGTTCCACAGGTGGGGGGCAGCATAACTGAACGATCCAGAACCCTTGTTTGTACAGCAAAGGGGAACAGTTAGTAGAGATTTGTCTGATGATCTCAGGTCCCGCAAAGGTAACACCGGCTGGAGCAGTTTTGATAAAGATGCTGGCTTGGACACTGTAATGATGGAGTCAGAGAGGCTGCCAAGGTAATATTGCCTGGTAGAGGAGGGGGACAGCCAGCCTAAGTCTTTATACATCTGACAGTGGTGTTTCAGGCGTGGTGCTTTTGCTGCATACCTACAGACGTTGTTAAAGGTGGTGTCCCATTTATGCAGAACAGTTTTGCTAGCACATAGTTAGGATGGGAGCACAATAGGACAAGGTAGGTAATAAGATTCCCCTGGCAATGGCCAATTTGGCAGAGGGGGTGAGCAGGTAGTTTGTCCTGTAGGCGGCCCCCAGTTTACAGTTGACAGTTTTACAGGTTTCCTGGATATGTTGCATCAAGTCAAGGTTTTGGTCAAGTTGTATACCCAAATAACGGAATGAGCTTACAGGCTCCAGAGGGATCCCACTTATGTCAAGAATATTTAGTGGTGATGAAGAGGTTCTTATTTTATGGGGTGACCCAAATAGCATAGCTTTAGTTTTATTTGAGTTGAGTACTAGGCGATGAGTGTTTAGCCAGTGTTGCACCAAGTGGAAGTCTGAAGTAAGGGCAGTATTAAGGTTGGTAGCATTGTCTGAGGGGCATGATAACCAGGTCATCTGCATAAAATAATGAGTTGCCAGAGGTTATTACGCCGGGAGGTTGTTTATGAATAGCGTGAAGAGGAGAGGACCAAGTATAGAGCCCTGCGGAACACCAATATTGATCACTGTGCTATCAGAGATAGCCGAGTTAAATTTAACCGCTTGAGACCTGTTGGCAAGGTAACTGCTGAACCACGTTGTGACAAGGTATGAGAAGCCCAGGTTTCTGAGGGAGGCAAGCAGCAATGGGTGATCTACAAGGTCAAACGCTTTTGTAAGGTCAATGAAAACAGCCCCTGTTAGCTGCCCTTTGTCCATATTGGTAAGAACATCAGAGGTAAATTTTGCCAGCGCAGTCATGGTGCTATGGTGTTTCCTAGCCATGTTGTGCGTGCTTAAGCACATTAGAGATTTCAATGAATTCAGTGACCTGCGTGGATACGATTTTTCAAGAATTTTGCTAAGAACTGATAGGATAGCAATTGGTCTGTAGTTTGATGTATCATTCTTGCTCCTTTTTAAACACAGGAGTGATTCTGGCAGCCTTCAGATTTTGGGACAGTGCCAGTGGAGAGGGATAGGGTGAAGATTCTGGCTATAGGTCGGGATATGAAGTGAGCTGCCATTTTAATAGACAAGGTTCCAGTGTATCAGAGCCAGGCTAGTGTTGTCTGAGATGGCCTTGAGGAGTTTGAAAACTTGGTTCCAAGTAACCGCTTTAAAGTAAAATGGTTTAGTTGAAACAGGTAGAGAGTCAGAGTTTGACGAATTTAAGTGGAGCTGCGATGCAGGAGATTTAAGGGAGGATGTATAGGCAGATAGGTCAGAGAATTGCCGGTTAAATGCGTTGGCTATGGTGAGGGAGTCATTGCAGTGGACACCTTGGAGAATCATTTCTGATGGAGTGACAGTTTGAGTGGAGCCTAAGAAGGTTTTAATATGGCTCCAGAATTTCCGAGGATCATTAGAAGAGCTAGTCAGTAAGTTTTGACAATACCTGCTTTTGGCAAGTCTGATACGCTTTTTACAGTCATTCCTATGCTGTTTATATAAGAGATGGTCCCGGGGTAGCCCTGTTTTTTTGAATTGTTTCCAGTGCTTGTCCCTGGTTTTGAGTTTGCACAGGAGTTCTTTGTCTAACCATCTGGATTGCTGACCTCTGATCCTTCTTTTAGCCTTTGGTAAGTGTCTCCCTTGTACTACTCCGAACTTGGTGAGGAATATGTCGAGGGCAGTTTCAACATTCGTTGTAGAAAAGATTTTGGACCAGTCAATGTCAGAGATGTCAGAGCGAAAGGCTTGTACATCCAGGGCAGCATAGTTAGTGAAGGTGATCAGGCGGGATCGAGGAGCAGGCAGTGGGCAGGAGCGCCAGTGACAGATCGTTGGTGAGTGGTCCATCAGGGAGTCAGCCAGGACTGCTGCTTTGGAAACATGATCCAGTCTGTTGGTGAGGATCCAGTCCAATAACGTACCTGATTGTGAATTAGTGATCCTAGTGCACTCAGTTATTAGTTGATGAAAATTGTGCTTTTGGATCAGTGAATCGAGGAGACTGTGATGTGGGCCCAACCAATTCAAATTAACGTCCCCTAGAAGGAAGGTTTCATTCATCTTCACAGTTTGGGATACATGCTGGAGTAGATTCTGAAGACTGTTCAACCCACCAGTGGGTGGGTTGTACACACATAAGATGTGCAGGTATTTCGTCCCAAGCGTCAACATCGCATGCAGTGATTCACATTGCATGTGGGGATCAGGGTTGGGCACAATACTGAGAGAAAGATTATTTTTATAGTATATGGCAACACCGCCCCCCCTTTTGGAACCAGACCGGTCTTGTCGAGCGATATTGTACCCTGGTAGGGAGCAAAATGCATCCGAGACATTCGGTTTCAGCCACGTTTCGGTGAGGCATAGGATGTCAGGATTTACCAACTTAGCCCAGACTTCGAGCTAAGTTAGGTGGCTCAAAAGACTTCTAATGTTCATGTGGGCTAGCACTAGGCCTTTTTTTGTTCTAGTTGTGGCTGACAGTGGAGTGTTAGGTTGGGGACTGGGTTAGATTTGATGTCCCTGCCAGCATGAGTAGTCTCCGTGCAAGGAGATTAAACATGACTCTAGGAACATTACCTGTTTATTTTACGTTTGTCACTGTACTGAAGATAGAAATGAAGTGATAGGTAGGTACACCTCTTTAAGTAGTATAAGGTGGGTAATAGGTAGTTGGGCATGACAGGAGAGAAGGAGATTAGAAAACCTAAAGTCATTTGTTGACTGAGTACAGTGTTCTTCAGTAGTAGTAATAGACTGAGTGATACTGTCCAAACCAGACAGGAGAAACAGGCAGATGAGGGGGGGCTAGGTTAGAATAGCTGATGTTCCAGAACAGGGTCATTATAGTAGAGACAGAGTGAAGGTGCATAAGTACAAATAGGAGAAAGTGTCTGAGGATTTTACAGGGCATCAGGGGCCGAGGATTCACGGAGATCCTGGAGCACACATACAGAAGGTTTCCAAGTTATAGCGCAGCACAGCAGGGCAGGCTGGTTTGAAAGAGTCGCTGCTTAGCGGGGATAGGACACTGCCCCTAGTGGGAGAGGAGTATAAGGAGCCAATGGAAAAGTAGACACTTAGTCATATGACAGACAGAAGCCTATATAACTAAAGGTCGAACCAGGGTGGGTGGGGGGCTGCCGAGGCATCGGGCGGAATAATGCTATAGAGAGCTATCATGGCCGCGGGCGGCAGCACTCACAGTCCCCTGGGGTTCAAAGTGGCAGGCAGCTTCAGAAAATGGAAGCGAGAACAGTCGCTTTCTGTGCAGAATGGTACTGGCTAAAGTCCCGACCCAGCAGAAGAGAGCTGGTGGCAGGGAGGTTAATGGAACGTACCTTGTGGGCTATGCGCCTTCAGCGGCACAAGGTACCAGGGAGCAGCCGAGCTCCTGGTTCCTGTCCTCGGCTAAGAGCGGATGGTGCGGCCCCTGGCAACAGTCGAACTGGAGGAGCGTGGCTTTTCTTTTCGGGCGCCTGCTTTGCAAGCGGGGACCCCAGTGGGTATCTCTAGGTCCGTCCGATGGTTCCTGGTCCTGGAGGAGGGGGATCCGAAGCCCCGGCGGGCTCGGGAGAGTCCTGAGGAGGTAGGAAGGAGAGGCAGTTAAGTAGAAGCTTAAAACAAAAGAAGAAGGTGGAGGTGAGAAAAAGGAGGAGTGAGATTCGGCAAGAGGTAAACTCAGAAGTTTGATAAAGGTTAGCCTTCATCAGTGATGTAGGGTTGAAGATTATGTTTTTGAAATTGCCATCCTGGATTTTGATGTGTGGAAATATTTGTAGTTGGGAAACAATGTGCCTAATTAAGCACATGCTATATCAAATTGTCACTGTTACCAGTCATCAGAGTCTCTGACTGTGTTTTCTGACATGACACTAGTTTTTTGCTGTTGTTTGTAATGAGGAAAATCTGCTTGTAAAGTGGCTGACACCTTTGACTTGTGGCTAAGGGCTAATTCCAGTCTGCTGTGTTAGCGCATTGTCTGAAAACGTTCTATCATTCAGATGAATGGTTGGTTTAAGGTTAAAGTAAAGTAGACTGGTGTCATTAATCTTGATTCAAGTTAATCATAGTTCATTGAAAGAAAAATAAAGCATGTAACAATAACTTGCAAAGGTTTTCTGTATTTTTTTTCTGCTTTCAAATATGGCCTCTCCATTTGCCATCTTTAAGATCATGTTGGTTAGGCAATTTTGTTTTTGCTGCCTCAGCCAGTGTCTGGACATTGTTCTTTTATCTGTAAGACATCTCATTCAGGGCGGTGTTCAAGGACGCTGCAGCTACAGCTGGGTTTGGTCCCAGAAAACATTGTTTGCACAGTGTGTGACCTTTGGCAAGTCACTTGACCTCCTTGTGCTTTTGAGCTGTACCTGTTTTTCCAGCCCACAATTGATGTACCTTCCTAATTAAATCAGTATTTCTTATCCAAATATAACCTTAATGGGGTGTGCATATCAAAAGTACTTTTGTTAAAAGTTACTATTTTTTTCCAGTCCTCCTCATCTGTACGTGAAGTTAGGACTGCAATTTTCTTTCCTGTAAGCGTGCAGCCATAAAGCTGCTTTCTATCTACAAATGCAACCATTCCTAAGTATACCATCCTTTATGGATGTTCTCACGGCTTCTTTGTCCTTGTCCTGTATCACTTTATCCTCATGCATCGCCATCGGTGATTGTGGGTAAGGCTAGATCACCCCTGTATTTGTAATACACAGTTTACTTTAACTTCTAAAAGCTAGCCACACAATTTACACTGCCACAAAATGTATTATAACTTTTTTGGGAGATTTTACCATTTATGTTACGGGCCTGAATTTAACACCATTTAACAATTTTGCATGTACAAAATACCAATATTATAACTTGTGCTATTTATCAGAATGATGTGTGTGTTAATGACACAGTTCTATTTTCAAATTCAGAGAATTAGGGTTGCCTATTTGTCTGACTTTAAGTCTAATTAAATTTAATTTTCAGGAATCCAGCGGAGTGTAATCCATGGGTAGTTGAAGTCATATATCTGTATCGTGTAAATATAAGTCTCAGCATTTTAAGAAACAGTGCTGACCTTCCTCAAGGAGAACTCTCTGAGGAAAAGAGACATTCTCTTTTTGTGGATTGTGTTTTATTTTTTCTCTCTTACAGGGATGTATAACACTACATTAACCAGTGGCTCAATTTCATTATAATGTTATTATAGTTTGAATCATAGTTGGATACTGTATTGTCCTTATTTATTTATTTTTTTTTAAAGTTGAGTCAAGTCCGCCTGTATTTATTCAGCATACAACCTTCCAGGTGAAGACTGATTGGCAAAGAATGATTGCCAAAATATTTGTGGATAAATATCAACACCTCTGCTGGTAATAAAGTGTTCTCTAATACTTATGCAAACACCTGTTACAAGTACATTTAATAGTATTTACTGTTATATGGTTGGGCATCTGCTCCATCATTGGTCATACAGTATTCTATTATCTTTGAGCTGCCTCTTTCACAAAAGAAGGAGCTTGGGGGGGTGGGGGGAGACAAATGCATGAATTGTATATATGCCCACCCCTATTAACTAATTGCTTACATTAACAACTGTTTTAACAACTGGTGTGAACATATGGGGCAGTTAATGACATAGTTAACTACTAACAAATCATTGCATGCCTATTTGTTTAACAAATTACAGTCTAGGAATGGTGTCAGCTGTATGTGGTCTATTCATTGCAGTCTGCAATCACTGATAGAAGGCTTCTACAGTTCATCAGTGATGGGCATGTATAATGCTGCAACTGTTACCATTCTGAGTGTGATTCACCATGTCTATGACATTTCCATAGATATGACATACTACAAGCCAAGCCTCCTGAACTATGCAAGGAGCTCGGGGGATTGAATCATGCCACCTTGCAGTGCAACACCTACAATGGTTGTAAATAAATAAAAGTCCTTCTGGATCTGACTAAGCTACAGCTAGCAGATCCAGATATGAGGGAAATAAACCCACTGTACCTCTAGTAAGAGCACACAAAATGAAAAATGTGTGTTTGCTAATAACTAATTTGTTGGTTACAAGTAAAAAAAAAAAAAATATATAATGTACTCTAACATTATAAACCAGCTCAGCTTCTCTGCCTTCCCAATGTGGTATAGCACAACCATATACATTCTATTTGCAAGTGGCTTTATGCCAACTAGTACCAGCCAGGAGCAAGGGCCTTGGCACTCAACTAGTAATCAGCTGAGCTGGGGTTGGGAGAGAAACTGTGTACATTCCCATATTCTTACACATATCCTTTTTATAGTACGATTTCAACAGTCATTCCTGGACTCTGACAACCAATTTCATTTTAAATGTAATCAATGTTTAAAATGTATTTTCTGCAACGTGCTTAAAATGACTGTTGTGTCACTGTGACAATGCTTGTGTCTTACGCTATTATGGTTCCACATAGTGTTGCATCTTATCAAGTATAAGCTCCATAAACTGCTCCACATCCATGGATGTTTTGGGGTATTAGTCCCATTTGGGTGACATATGTCAGACCCCAATGCGGGGGTACCAAGTACCAGCCACTTACCACCTACATGACAAATTAGTTGTTTTCACAAGTTAAAATATCCCAACATCACCCACATGAATGGTTATTTCTTTCTTATAGGTTATGTGCCACCATTTTCACTCCCAAACAAAAAGGATCAGCATTGCTGTCCCATCCAAGTTAATTACAACATGATAACCATGCACACCTAACACCATAGTGGTGGCCCCTAACTAAACTCACAGAATAAATGGCAGACTGCTACCAATTGACAACAAATCCCTAAGGTCCACCGAGCTAATGGCACAGTCCAAGGTGGGCCCTACACCAGAAGGTCACCAGCTGGCATCTAATCTATATGCCAGGCCCAATCACAACACACAGGTTTCTACACCTGTACTGTACTCATACATCCATAGTATTGTACAACTCATTCCATTGCTAGCACTGCCATGTTTCCAACTATTGTTACCCCAACAGAGAAAAAGCCTACCCAATGTTACAAGCATAAACCCAGACTAACTAATGATCTGATTGCTTCATCTCTCCCAGGTACCCTTGTAAATAACGTGTAAATACACACATAATAAGGCAGAAAGTAAATTCTGCTTCAATACAATGTTTCATAGCGTCAGGTTACCTGACCCCTTTGCAATAGAACTGATACATACTCAAGACCCAGTATCAGAGCACTACACCTCTGACTAGCTAGGAGTATTACACCCTATACAACAGACCTAACAAAAGGGACCTTTTCAAATCCCACAGGCACAACAGGCACTATTGTATACCCCTGTGTTACATGGTGTAAATGGCATACTGCCATAAGATAAAGGTTCAAAGTGCATATAATGTCACACTTTCATTTCGTGAGATAGGCCTAAACTAGGCCAAACAGCAACATGTATGCAGAAAAAATATGTTTTTTTTTCCTACAGTCACTACCTCTTCTGAGACTTTGTAACAGGGTGTATTCACAGATGAATAAATGGTATATTCTTATTACTGGACCTCAACCTGCACCTCCGAGTGCATGGCCGACGCCATCACTTGTCTATGTTGCACCACACCATAGGGAAAGTCATTGCTAACAACCATACCAGTTTCTTTTTCCCTTTCAAAACAACAATATTTGTGTTTTGAAACTAAGTTTTAACAAAGTTTTACAATTTTAACATTTCCGCAAAGTGGTACTGGTAAGATCTTCAAGCAACACTTGCAAATTTTCTTCACAGCTGGTTTTCCATATTTGGCAGGCACCTCATATGAACTGATTGTTCTTACCTGGACTATGAACTGTCAATATTTATGCAAAATGTGCTCTTTTTATGAAAAGTTATGCCTGTGTGGGTGTGGCTGTTCCATTGAAACATTCAATGGTCAATCTTATGCAACCCTTACCAAGGCCTTTGCCAGTCCGGTCAACTTGCAGCCAGCTACCTGAACATTACCTTTCTTACCATGCTGGTACACATCTGCACAGCCCCATGTGCCATGTATTGCCCATGGGTTATGAACTTTCTTTGAATGATATTTCCAATGTAACTACACTGCTTTGTGGTTACCAACTCAAACCTTATCTACTGATCCCTCTTTAAGGATATTGTTATTAGATTCTTCAATCAATAACATATGCCACCGTCCCGTACGTTGCTGTTATCTGTCTTTTCCACTCTCATAATGGACTGTTCTTTTCGAAAGGACAATGACTTTAGCACTGTTTTTACAAACAATGTTCTGTGATAATACACATCAACAATTTTTTGTATACACATATCCACTGTGGTGTTGACATACCAAATTTCTGTTTTATAATCTGATCATCTGTGATTACCCCGTGTCAACTCCTGAATAGGACTACTTTCACATCACCCTGACTATCTGTATGCTATAGACATGTAATTAATTTACATTATGAGTTTTTATTGGCTTTGAAAAGCAGATATTCAAATCAATGTTTTAAAGCTTGATAGTAGTTTATATCTTGTTTTAACTCATCCATTACTAACACTTTGCTCTCTGAGGTGTACTTTTAACCAACATCTTGCATGGCTGCAGTTCTTTTATAAGGCTCACGCTCAGTCTTGTTGATGCAATATGACATACCATTACTACACCTAACCATCTTATTGTGTTGCCCTTTGAGAAAAGCAACAAGGAGGAGACTGTTATGCCTGTGTTACATACCACCAACTGACCCATATGTTGCCATAACCTTATACACCAACAAGTATTAGTGTTCTAACTGTTTTATTCATTATTTTTGATATGCTCATATTTTATTTTATTTATCTATTTATGTTATTTATTAGATCATCAGTTTACAGACCTTTGAGTCATAGACTCATTTACAAAGGGACCTCATCAAGAGAGCAATACATCACAGCAAACAAGACAGTAGAGTACATAACGCTTAGATTAAAAAAGCAACCAGTGTTACAGGCATTCACTGGTGGTACACACTTGGTAGTAGGTAGATCACAGTAGTCATAATATAAGTACATGAGTACCACGTCAGATAGCAACCAGAGATATTTTATTACATTAGTCAGCAGATGTTGTATAGAGACCCCCAGGTATATACAGCAAAGCAGATAGGTAGACCCAAGCTTAGGGTGAAGGTAGGGGCAGATGAGGATTATTTGCAGTTGCAGCAGCAGAGTGCTTGTTCAGATGGCTTCTGAGGAGATCTTGAAAGGACCAAGCTGGCAGAGTCAGCTATGATTGGCTGGGAGGGAATTGAACCAGGAGGGGAGCCTGATAGCAAAAGGATCCTCTGGGCCATAGAGGTCCTTATTCTGGGGACAATGGAGGTTTTGAAACTGCAGGTGGAGACTGAGGGGAGGCATGCTGCAGGGAGGTGATGATCCCGGGGGGAGAGCCCTAGCAGGGTCCTTTTTACAAGAAGGCAGGTTTGGAAGTGGAGTCTTTCTTCAAGGTTGAGCAAGTTGGTGGTGGAGTACAGCAGGCACATATGGATGCACTTAGGGGCTCCCAGCATTAGCCTGCAGGCCTTGTTTATAGATAGCTGGATTCTTGCAAGCACAGTGTGTTGTCAGCTGCAGCATAGATAGGCAGCCCATAGTCAATTAGTGACAGGACAGAGGAGGTGATTATCAATCTAATGGTCTCTTATGGTAGGCAGTCCCTATGGTGGTATAACAGTCCAATCCTGACATTGGTGGCAGCAGAAAGGGCATTGATATGGGAATGGAAGGAGAGTGCTGAATCAAATGTGATGCCCATATACTTGTGGGAAGAAACCTAATCAATGGGGTTTAGTGTGCTAGGCAGTATCACAAGAGGAGCACCACTATCTTTGCTTTGGCAATGCGAGAAGAGCATAGCTTTGGTCTTTTTTACATTCAGGACTAGCCTTTATGATGTGAACCAATGCTCAGCTCCATCAAAAGCTTGTTGGAGGGTGGCCTGGAGTGTGTTGGGGTTGGGGTCAGCAGCGAAGAACACAGCTTCATCTGTGTAGAGGAGGATCTTACTTGACCAGGCCAAGAGGAAGGAGTTGAGGTAGAGACTGAAGAGGAAAGGGCCTAAAATGGGCCCTGGGAAACCCCAGAGTGGACAGGTCATGTGTCAGACAGGGTGCTATTGATTTTTACACACTGAGTTCTGGCAGAGAGGTAGCTGGTGAACCATGCAAGGGGGCTGGGGGAGAAACCAGCAGGACTTCCGGCATCAACAGCAGAGTGCAGGAAGTTGGAGAATTCAAGTAGCGTGGTTGTGGTGCTGTGACCTGCATGAAAGCCATGCTGTTCAGGGGCTGGAGATATTGTCATGGTCAGGTATTTGGCAAGCTGGTTGGCAACTACTTTTCGAGGGCCTTAAAGTGGGGGTGATGGAATAGGTCAATAGTTACACGGGGTCACTCGATTGCCACTTTTTAGGATTGGAGTGATGATGATGGTTTTCCATGTGCTGGGGAAAACAGCCGCAGGCACAGAGACTGTTTGAGCAGCTTGGTAAGCGGGACCAGGATAGCATCCAACGTCAGACAAAGTAGCCTAGTGACCAGTAGGTCGGTGCTGGGGTTGTTACTACTAACAGCTTTTTTCAGAAGGGGTCTAACCTCCAATTGGGAGATAGTACATAGGTAGAAAGGAGGTCTCTGGAGAGTGGTCAGGGGTGCTACTGGGATGGGGTCAAAGTTACACGGGACGAACTCAGGTCTGAGAAAGTGTGGTTTAGGCAGTCTGCAATGACAAGAGGGTCCAGAGCAAACAGTTTCATTAAAGGAGAGTTGAGAGGGGGTGGGGGGTGGGATTCCCATTCAGCTCCTTTACATTATCCCAAAAGTTTCTAGCCAACCCCCAGGAGGAGACAAGAGCGGATTGGTAGTACTGGGCTTTGGCCTGTCGAATGGCCCAAGTACACTTACTGTGCATTGTACGCTTGCTTATCAGCTGGCTTGCTAGATTCCACAGCAAAGTGCCATAGGTTGTCTGTCATTTTAAGTTTGTGAAGGAGGGAGGTGGTAACCCAGGGCATGTTTTGCTTTTTGGTGCGATTTCTAGCGAAGGGGCCATAGAGGTCACAGGCAGGGTTAAAAGTGTGAGTGAAAAAATCCAATGCCTCATCTATGGATGGTGCAAGCCTGATTGGGGACCAATCCAGTTGTGAGAAGGGGTACAGTTTAAGGTGGCGGGCGCTGGGGTAAGCCGGCGTCGCTGGGTGGTTTGTGGTGCTGGTTTGCTGTTGGCAGCAGACCAAGAGAATACGACTGGGAAGTGATCAGTAAGTGAGTTGGGAAGTACACTGATATCAAGCACCTTCTGGGGTGGTTGGTAATGGTGATATCAAGGAGGGTGCTGGAGCCAGTAGAGGGGTTGAATCTAGTTGAGGTGGTGACAAGCTGGGACATGTCGAGGGTAGCAAAGATATCTCTGGTTTGGGAGGCTGTGGCAGAGAGCCAGTTGATATTCAGGTCACCAACAATTATCTGGGCCATAGTGGGTGGTAGGCCAGAGAGGTAGCCAGCAAGCACCTGAATGTCGAGGTCTTACTTTCTGGGGGGGAATATAGGCAATGGTGAAAGAGTGGTCTCTTACCAGGGTTGGGGGAGATTTTTAGTGTGAGAATTTGTGCCCCATTATCAAGCTTTGGTGGTGGAAGTGCATGTCCAAGGAGGGAATCATGCATATAGACAGCACAACCACCTCCACGCTTACCCACTCGATCTTCTCTGAAAAGGGTGTAACCAGGGAGGGAGATGAAGGAGTCAGGGGTGAATATGGATAATCAGGTTTTGACAAGTGTGACAATGTCCAGTTGGTGCTGAGTAACCCAGCATTGGAATGCAGCAGCCTTCTTAAGGAGGCTGAAAATATTCAGAGAAGCTATGCAAATTCCTTGAGCCTGGGCAGGCTTGTTCATAAGGTTGGGCACGGGGCCAGGGTTTGGATGAATGTTACCTGATAGAAGCAACAGAAGGGTGATTAGGCACACCAAAGTGTGGTAGTGATTGTGGCATCTCCCCTTGTGACTGGACACGGGGCTGGGTGCTGGGATGCAAGGGGTGGGTAGCGTATGAAGGGTGAAAAGGCATTGAGGAGAAGAGAACAAGGTATGAGTGGGAAGTAACAGGTAACAGGAGTGGAAATGTGGGGGGTACCAAGGGGGGAGGTGATCGAGCATCGGGGTTCTGGTACAGGTGCTGCTGTTAAAAGGGGGGTTACTATGCATAGAGGGTGATGGTCCTAACTAAGGTGGGGCTGGTGTAGGAAGTAGGAGGAGGACCATAGTCAGTGTCAATGCACTTGAACCCGGATGCATTGAGGATGATAAGTTATTTGAGCATGAGAGAGGATCACCCCTTTAAGGAGTTAGAGAAAGGAGAGCCCCTTTAAGGAGTTTCTGTAATTGACTAGTGTGAGACCTCAGGGGGTGGGGCTCACTGGGCACGTGTACTTAATAAAGGAGGGAGGAGGGGGTGGGGGGGGCAAAAAATTGTACAAAATTGTCCAGAGAGCAGTACAGCAAGGCAGTGGCTGAGCTGTGTTTTGAAAAAGGTGCCTGTATGCTTTCTTTCTCAAAAGGGATCTGCAGCATCCAATTGGGAAGCAGCCACAGTCCCCAAGAGCCAGTCTAATTACAGGGATTGAAGCCTGACAGCTCCGAGCTAGGAGCTGACCAAATGTACCTGCTTTCCTTGGTCAGGGGGTGGCGGGCTGGATGCAGAGGTCCGGCCGGCAGTAGATAGCAGTGCCAGGGCCACTCGGCTGAAGTGGAGAGCCTGGTTTGGGCTTGTGGATAAAACAGATCAGAGGAAAAGTCAGTCCGTTAGTTAAAAAGTCAAAGACAAAGGTCAAGTAAATTGGTGGGAGGGCCCTGGGCAATTTAGTGCTCAGGGCAGAAGTAGGTGCAAATAGTGGGAGAGAAAAGGTTTCTGCAGAGAGGTCTGGTCAAAGGTGCCAGGTGAGAATTTAGCAAAACAAAAGGCTGATTCAGGAGGTTGGGGGGCCCTTGAATGAGACCAGGGAGAGCTGTGAAGAAGGCGTGTGATGGAGATGACTTAGGGTAGTCTGGAATGGGTAGAGAAGATGGCCAAAAATGCCAGGCAATATTTACAGAGTGGGCTGGTTTGGGGGTGTCAGGAGAGGGAATCAGGGGTCCAGTAGATGGCAGAGAAACATTGTGGAGAATAGAGAGAAAGAAATACAAAAGGGAAAAAAGCAAGAGAAAGAGGGAAGCAATGAAGGCAGTCTGAGGATGAATGAGAGGAACTGTGATGGGAAAAGAGTGTGGCAGAACAAACAGCAGGCAGAAGTCAGTTCTAGCTATTCTACAATATTGGGCAATTAGCAGAAAAAATTCAGTAGTGCAAGTAGTAAGCTATATAGACATCAGGCAATCAGTTAAATTTTGCTACAACTCTGCTATACTCTACTAGGCAATTCCTACATATACAGTGCAATAGTTTAAAGGTAAAATGTTTAAGCAGTAAAAATATTCAGCAGTGCAAGACATAAGCTATATAGAAGTCAGGCCTAGCTAATACAGCAGGCTAAACAGCAGAAAATTCCAAGAAGAGAAAAAAAAAAAATATATATATATATATTTCCACATTAGCAGTAAATTCAGCAGAAAAAATTGTCCAGAGAGCAGTACAGAAAGGCAGTGGCCTAGCTGTGTTTTGAAAAAGGTGCCTTGTATGCTTTCTGTCTCAATGGGGATCTGCAGTATCCAATCAGGAAGCAGCCACAGTCCTCAGGAGCCAGTCCTATTATGGGGACTGAAGCCTGACAGCTCCGAGCTAGGAGCTGACCAAACTTGCCTGCTTTCCTTGGTCGGGGGTGGTGGACTGGATGCAGAGGTCTGGCTGCCATCAGGTAGCAGTGCCAGGTCCACTCGGCTGATGTGAAGAGCCTGGTTTGGGCTTGTGGCTGCTTTCCTTGGTCAGGGGGTGGCAGGTGGGATGCAGAAGTCCGGCCACCAGCAGGTAGCAGTGCCAGGATCACTCCGCTGAAGTGGAGAGCCTGGTTTGGGCTTGTGGCTGCTTTCCTTGGTTGGGGGTGGCGGGCTGGATGCAGAGGTCCAGCCACCAGCAGGTAGCAGCGCCAGGGCCACTTTGCTGAAGTGGAGAGTCTGGTTTGGACTTGTGGCTGCTTTCCTTGGTCAGAGGATGGTGGGCTGGATGCAGAGGTCCGGCCGCCAGCAGGTAGCTGTGCCAGGGACACTAGGCTGAAGTGGAGAGCCTGGTTTGGGATTGTGGCTGCTTCCCTTGGTCAGGGGATGACGGGGTAAATGCAGAGGTCCGGCTGCCAGCAGGTAGCAGCCCCAGGGCCACTCAGCTGAAGTGGAGAGCCTGGTTTGGGCTTATGGCTGCTTTTCTTGGTCAGGGGGTGGTGGGCTGGATGCAGAGGCCCAGCCGCCAGCAGGCAGCTGTGCCAGGGCCACTTTGTCTGGAATACATTTAACTATATGATATATTTCTGCTATATACACTGTCTCTAGTTTCCACATATATTCTGAAATAATTATAATCATTAACAGTCTGTATTTTTCCACCACTGCAGCATGCTGTATGCTTTTCTGATTACTCAGCAAGTATTCCCAGACTCACTGTTTCCAGTGAGAACTGATAACAATTTTTTCATTTATTGCTGACTATGATTTTCTCTGTGTCCTAAGATTTCTTAATGACGTTGCAACTTCATTTCCTATGTAACTTCCCAAGGGAGCCACCTTATTTACATGCCTTATCCAATACTGTATGTTTATTATATCTGTAACTGCACTGTCATCTATCATATATAATTGCATGCACACCAGCTCTTTGGAGAGAAAGAGACCATACTTGAGTAATGGTGGGAAATCATCTCCATTGTGATTTCTTTGACACATGTCTGACTTGAGTATTTGTAACCAAAATGCTCTTTATTACATACTGCTTGTGGTATATTCTTTGGATAGCCAATCCATCATACAAGAATCTGATGGTAACCGGACTTACCGCAACAGATCCTAGGTATGTCCACTTTGATTGCTGAACTAACACAAGCTATAAAAGCTCTCTCTTCATCTAAGACACCTGGAGGTGACAGACTCCAGGCTGATTTTTACAAGTTCATGCCTGTCCTAGTAGCCTGGCACCTAAAAGCAATGTATAACCAGGCATACAATACTGGTGTGCTTTCCCCATACTCTTCAGGGCACTGCTATCGTGGTCATCCCAAAAAAGACAAAAAAAAAACCTCACTCTGAGCTAATTATAGGCCTATCTCTCTTATAAACATTTACTGTAAAGTGTTAGTGAAGATCCTAGCTATGCACCTGGAGCAGCTCCTCATGCAGTTAGTGCATCCCTCCCAAACTGATTTTGTTAAAGGCAGGATGGAATCAGATCACATACATTCACTTCTTAACCTAATCATGGCAGCAGAATCCATGAGATCTCCTGCAGCAGCCATCTTGATTGACTTCAAGAAGTCTTTTGATTTGATAAACTGGTCCTACCTTTATGTAGTACTATCATGCTTTGGCTATGGTCCCTGATTTCTTCAGTGGGTCCAACTGTTTTACAACTCTCCAGTGGCCTGGGTCTCCACAAACGGATGGCTGTCAGAGCCTTTTCCCTTACAGAAGGGCATGAGACAGGGGAATCCTTTCTCACTGCTTCTCTTTCTCCTAGCTATTTAGCCACTGGCAGTTGTTATCCAATCTCATTCAGCCATTCGGGGTATCTTGATAGGCCCAATGTCCTATTCTACTTTGCTATACATGGACAACCTCCAGGTTTTTATCTCATCTCTGGATACCTCACTCCAACCTTTATTGCAGATCCTCCAGGACATCTCAACCCTATCAGGACTTCAGCTGAACAAAGGGAAAACACAAATTCTCCCCTTTACACCTAACTGTCCCATTACTCCCTTAACAACTGTCAGACTCAAATGGGCACTGCAAGATATTACATATTTGGTAAAAAATACCAAGATGGACCTTCAGATAATGACACATGCCAAACTTTAACCCCTTCTCTAGTCCTTACATACTGAATGCAATCGGTGGCGGATCCTTAACTTGTCCATGGCTGGAAAAATTGCAACAGTGAGTATGGTATCACTTCCTCAAATTCTCTGACTATTACATAACCACCCTCTCCCTATTCCTAACTCTTGGTTCACTAAGCTGGATACACTTATAGGCTCTTTTCTTTGAGAAGGTAGAATGCCATTTTATAGTATGGCCAAATTCCGAGCCACTGATCTGTAGGGGGATGGGGCATACCATGGTGTCAGGGTTACCACTTAGTTTTTGTGGAGGCCCAAACCCTTCAATGGTTTCAAGATGATGCAGAGTGTCTCACTTTGTGGATAGAGATGGAAATCCTCCTTATGTCAGGTGCCTCTCCTAGCATGGCACTGTAGGGGCCTGCTCCTAGACACTGTTGCTTGATCCCCACTATATCAAGCTCCATAACTTGTTGGAAGACCCTTAGTAGGATGTTACACCTCAGTCTATGCCTCTTGGAATTTGCTTCCTTTTGGAAGAACTCCATAATTGTTGTGGATAACAAAAATTATTTTCTGGAAATCCTAATATGATAGAGGGCTCACACGGCTACAGGACCTTTTACTCCCAACTCTAGGCACCTGCAGTCTTTTGAATGTCTCCATACAGCTAAAAGGCTTCCCAATCAGAATTATTGGAGATTTCTACAACTTTGTGGTTCCATCCTACCCCTGCTTAAATCTACCTCAAAGGAGGCTGGGCTTGCCACTACGTCTCCTACATTTCTCTGGCTCCAGAAGATTAAAGTCAGAGCTGGCTATATTTATCAAACCCTTATAGATGCCCAAACAAATCCCACCTTACCAGTCAAAGCCCACAGGGAAACTGACCTGGGCTTATGACTTTCTAAGGAAGAATGGGAGGACTATTGGTTTTCAGCACATACAGCAGTGCATGATGCCAGAAGCTGTTTAATACAGAACCAAATACTGCACTACTGGAACCAAACTCCTCAGGCTCTATTCAAACTTGGGGTTTTGCCCACTGAAGTTTGCTGGAGGTGTCAGGGCCAGGGGCTCCCTCTATCATATTCTGTGGTCTTGCCTGGCTAGCAATGACTTTTGGATAAGGATACATGCCTTCTGCTAGATGGCTCTATGCTCCCCAATACCATTCTCTCCCCAGCTCCTCCTCTTGGGCTCCCCAACTGTTGCCCCCCACCTCAGTATGTGGCAGACCTGTTGGGTGGTAGCAGTCTCCATTGAGGCTAAGCACCTGCTGCTACAGCAATGGTGATCCCAAACCATCCCCTCCCTACTTCTTGGAAGCAAGCAGTGGGGACCTTAGCTCACAATGAGAGGCTTAGTCACCTGTTTGCTGACAAACTATCACTATATAACAGCGTCTGGTCTCTCTTAATTATGCTTAAGGAGCCATTACTTAGTCTTCTTCCTATCAGGTGGGGCACTTACTTAATACCCTTACATTTCATCAGTGACAAGGTACTAGTTAGCCCTACTGCACCCTTTCTTCTGTTTGCTATAAGGTTATCTCTTACTCTGGTCTTAATATAAACTAGTAAATTGTCTGGGTCAATCTGTTTTTTTTTGGTTCTTGTTCAATTGTGATGTTCTTTCTTTTATATAGCACCACTAATTCTTCAGCTGTAAAACTGTCTTCTGGACTCAAAATAATCTATTTAACTTAGAGGTTATTGCTGATGATGAATTGTTAAGTATATAGGCCCAGATATTCAAAGGAATTGCCCAGAAATGCACCTCAGTTCCCCCAATCCTCCTGTAGCTGTAATCACTGTAAATAAATGTTTAGAATATCCCTGGTAGTCTAGTGGTACCCCCCACCCCTCATGTAGCTGTGTTTGCTGTAAAATAATATTTCCCATAGTCCCTGGTGGTCTAGTGGCACCCCCTTCCCACACAGGACCCCCTACCAACCCAGCCCCCCATCATCGGTGGGCAGCAACCCACCCACATACCTCCATGGCTGCCCGCCGAATGACAGTTTACAGTATCAGCTGTAAGCCTATTGGTCCACACTGTGGACCAATGGGCTTGCAGTACATACTGTACTAGTCATTCATAAATATGTGAATTCATTCACATATGTGTGAATGACTAGTACAGTAGGCACTGCAAACCCATTGGTCCACAGTGTGAACCAATGAACTTACAGCTGATACTGTAAGTTGTCACTCAGCTGGCATCTCCGGAGGTATGTGGGTGGGTTGCTGCTGCCCACTGATGATGGGGAGGGGGGAGCTGAGTGTGCAGGGGGTCCTTTGTGGGTGAAGGGGATGGGGGTGCCACTGGACCACCAGAAAAATATGTACATTGCTTTTACCGGTGATCGGGAATAGGGGTGGGTGGGGGATGCCACTAGACTACCAGGGATATTCTACACATTTATTTACAGTGATCGTGTCTACGGGAGGGGTGGGGTTACCATTAGACTACCAGGGACTATGAGAAATATTATTTTACAGCAATCACAGCTACAGGAGGGGTGGGGTGCCACTAGACTACTAAGGATATTCTAAACATGTATTTATGGTGATCACAGCTGCGGGAGGGTTGGGGGGTGCCATTAGACTACCAAGAATATTCTAAACAGTTATTTGATGCAATTGTGGCTACAGGGAGGAAGGGGGTACCACTAGACTACCAGGGACATTTTAAGCAGTTATTTAATGTAATTGTGGCTACTGGGAAGGTGGGGGTAGTGCTAGACGCCCTCTGGCAGCACCACATGCTGTGCAGGGTGCCATGCACATTTTGCTGGCCAGCCCTGCACAACTCATGCAAATGGGGCCATAATAACATGCAAATGCTCCCATTTGTGCCTTGCATACATTATGACCCCATTTGCATACTGCTGGCTGAATATCAGGAATTTTCACACAGTGTAACTCTGTTGCACTTGCACAGTTCCCATTCCTGGTATTCAGCCCTGTTTGGGGGGGATGCCCCAGTGCATCATATGTGTGCAGTGCGCATTACCTGTTATATTCAGAGGAGATGCACCATTGCTCATCTTCTTTGAATATATCCCTTTAAATATATGACTAAGGAGGGAGTCAGTGCATTGGGGCAGAAGTTTGACATATTTGCAGAATATTTAAACTAGCAAATGGGGAGAGGGATGCAGCACCCGATACATCGAATGAGAAGAATACCCCTCCCCCCCAGCTAGTGATCAAACAGGAGTTCAGCATGTCTGTAGTTCATCTGCATCACCAGATAAGGAAAAAAGTCTAGCTCCCCATATGATGCACAGGGGAAATGCTGGACCTCACTCAACAACTAACACACCAAAATCTGGCCAATGGAAAATCATGTACACAAATGCCCACCATCTGGGAAACAAAATCCCAGACCTGCAGGCAACAATGACTGAGGCTAAACTGGACATAGTAGCCATTAGCAAGACATGGTTCACCAGTAACCACACTTGGGAGACTTCAGTACCTGGCTATGTACTTTTCAGAAGAGATCGAGGTGCAAAAAGTGGGGGGTGTGACCCTTTATGTCAATGAAAATATCAAAGCTACAGAAATTAAGAATTCGCATAAGGAGCCAGAAGAACTGTGGATCATCCTGGAAACAGGAAATGGGACAGCCATACAAACTGGGGTTGCTTACAGACCTCCAGACCAGGGGGGAGACATAGACACATTACTGTTAGAAGATATACAAAACATAACAGCTAAAGAGGAGGTTCTGATAATGGGAGACTTCAACATGCCAGATACAGATTGGTCAATACCAGCAGAAACATCTGCCAGAACTAGACAAATGGTGGATTCCCTGCAGGAGGAGGGCCTCAAACAGCTGGTACAACAACCCACAAGAGACAGGACTATCCTATATCTAGTACTGACTAATGGAGAAAGGATCACAGATCTCCAGGTAGAAGGTCACCTGGGGGCCAGTGACCATCACATGGTATGGTTCAATTTGGCCACTAGAACATCCCATTCCAAGGCAAAAATATGGGACTTCTGAGGAGCTGACTTTAATAAAATGGCCAACAAAGTAAAGCTAGCTCTGGCAAGAAGAAATATAGGTGAGAGGGTACAGGCAAAGTGGGCAAGCACTAAGTATGTAATTCTTGAAGCAATATCCCGTTGTGTTAGAGAGAAAAGCAAGAGCAAAAGAAGGAGGAAACCACATTAGTTGTCAAAAACAGTAGCAGAAAAGGTCAGAGCCAAAAGGCTGGCCTTCAGGAAATATAAGGGAACGCAGTGGGATGAAGATAGGGAGGCATACCAAACTTCCCTAAGGAAAGCAGGGAAGGCAATAAGGCAGGCAAAGGCCAAAACTGAAGAAACATTAGCATGGACAGTATAAGAAGGGGACAAGACTTTCTATAGACACATTAGAGAAAGAAGAAAGTCCAGAGGGGGTATTGTTAAGATCAAAGTGGATAAGGAGAAGTGTGTGGAGAAGGACCAAAGAAAAGCATCTATCCTAAATAGATATTTCTGCTCAGTATTTACTGGGGAGAAGGTAGGGCAGGGCCCACATCTTAGCACCATAGACACAGGGGAAAGAGAGGTGTACACTAGTCCCTTCACAAAAGAAAGGGTTCTACAAGAGCTCGATAAGCTCAGAGTGGACAAGGCAATGGGACCTGATGGCATACATCACCGGGTACTAAAGGAGCTAAGGGTGGAATTAGCAGAACTATTAGCACAACTGTTTAGTGAGTCTCTGTGCACAGGAGAGGTCTCAGAAGACTGGAGAAGTGCTCATGTGATCCCGCTCCACAAGAGAGACAGCAGGGAGGAGGCAAGGAACAACAGACCAGTCAGTCTTACCTTAGTAGTGGGCAAGATTATGGAGGCAATCCTTAAGGAAAGGATAGTGCAACACCTAGAATTCATAGGAGCACAGGATCCAAGACAGCATGGATTTACAACAGGAAGGTCTGGTCAGACTTATCTTATAGATTTTTTTGACTGGGTAACCAGAGTGGTGGACCAAGGGGGTGAAATTGATGTTGCCTACCTTGACTTCAGCAAAGCTTTTGATACTGTTCCACATAGAAGATTAATTAATAAGCTGGGTAGGCTCGGGGTGGCTTAGAAGTTGGTCAACTGGGTGGCAAAGTGGTTGGCGGGCAGAAAACAGAGGGTGGTGGTAAACAGTATACAGTCAGAAGAGATGCACGTCACAAGTGGGGTACCTCAGGTATCAGTCAGGGAGCCAGTCCTCTTCAATATCTTCATCAGTGACATTGCAGATGGACTGGACAGTAAGGTTTGTCTGTTTGCAGATGACGCCAAGATCTGCAGCAGAGTAGATGATCCAAATGGGGTGGGAAAAATGAGAAGAGATTGGGATAACCTGGCAAAATGGTAGGAAGAGTGGCAACTGGGGTTTAATGCAAAGAAGTGCAAGATCATGCACATATGGAAGACAAACTCTGAAGCCACCTATAGGTTGGGAGGGGAGTTGCTGGCAATCACAAGGGAAGAAAAGAGACTTGGGCATCGTTATCACAGATGACCTGAAATCATCTAAGCAGACCACTAAAGCAGTAGGTAAGGCTAGAGGAATGTTGGGATGTATTAGTAGGGGTATCACAAGTCATAAGAGGGAGATAATAATCCCTCTTTACAAGACACTGGTTAGGCCCCATCTGGAGTACTGCGTGCAGTACTGGAGGCCGCACCTGCACAAAGACATTAACATAATGGAGGTAGTCCAGAGAAGGACAACCAAAATGGTGCAGGGACTGGATCAGAAAACATATGAAGACAGATTAATGGTGCTGAATATGTATACCCCAGAGCAAAGGAGGTAGAAAGGTGATATGATTGAAACATTCAAACATCTTAAGGGCATTAACAAGGTGAAAGAGTCTAACATGTTTCAATAGAAGAAAAATAGCAGGACAAGGGGACACAGCATGAGATTAGAGGAAGGCTGATTAAGGAGTAATGTGGGGAAGCTTTTATCACAGAAAGGATGGTGGATGCATGAAAAAGCCTACCTCAGGATGTGGTGGATATGAATACAGTGCAGGGCTTCAAACCGAGATGGGATAGGCATAAGGCAGCAATACAGACAAGTATCAATAGATAGGCCATTGACAGAGTACAAGCCTATGGCACATTTATAAGGTAGAAAAAATGGGCAGACTGGATGGGCCTTGCGGTCCTTATCTGCCATCAACTTCTTTTTTTCAATTTAAACTTTATTAATACATTTTCCATTATAAAGGGCAGTTACAATGAGAATAAGATGCAATACTTCCAATTATAAGGACATAACTGCCCAACCCACCCAACCCACCCTCCCTCCCTTTACAGCAGCAACTACTCCATGAATCCCTAAGTACCGAGCTCATTCCCTAAGAACCTATTGGGCATTTTAAAACATGAAATAATTACGACTGAGCCAATAAAATTAAGGAGTGAAGGGGATCCCATATTTTGGTATATACTGCCAGTCTGTTGTGAAGACTAGCAATCGCTTTTTCTGTTCGGAGGTTGGCAAGAATTTCGTACACTCATTCTTGAAAGGTTGGGGTGGACTTATCTTTCCAGTGACATAAAATAAGCTTCTTGACAGATAGGGCAATCATAGATATATGAAATTTTCTTACTTTGACCCTGACAGAAGACAGATCCCCTAAAAGGCATATATCAGGCGTAAAGTGCTCCTGAAGGCCCAGTAAGGGATCCAGGGAAACCTTGATTGAATCCCATAAGAGGAAAATTTTGGGACAGGACCAGAACATGTGAAGAAGTGTTCCTTCTTCCTGCAAACACTTAATACATATATTGGAATCCAAGAGACCCCATTTCTTTAGTTTTACAGGAGTGCAATACATGTTGTGTAATATATGATATTGCATGAGATGCAGTCTGTCTTGAGAAACATATTTATGGCAGGATCTCCACAGAGATTGCCACTCCAGATGATACTGAGGAAGAATCGAATTCCAGAATCTTGTGGGTCCGAAAGAGTCTCCACATCTTTTGTGAAACAGAACCTAATATAATTTAGATATGACACCTGAAGATCCAATAAGTGAGGAGACCTCAGGTATCAGGGCTGGGACAGTCGGGGGGGGGGGGGGTGTTACCAAAAACTATTGCGAGTAAGTGCCTTAACTGCATAACTTTTGAAATGGGAGGAAACCGGAATAAGAAATTTCTTAATAATATCTCTTATGGACAACCATTGCCCCTCGTCATCCACCAAAGAAAGCAGTTTCCCTTCTCCCAGTTGGGACAGCCATTTACAGGGAATCTGCTTCTTATTAATAGTGAAGGATGTGGAATTCCAAATAGACTGAGCTAAGTCTAACTGAGGGGTATAATGCAAAAATGAACATAACTGTGCATATACCCTTAGTGAAGTACCTACTGTGGGGCATTCCTCAACCTTACGCACCTGGGATATTTTAAGATAAAATAAAGTTAGGGGGTTCAGATTCTTAGATCTAATTACATCCAGTTTGATCATAAGCCAGACTGGTTGTTCCTTTTCCGGGCCAGGGGATATCCATCTCAAAAGTTTTGCTAGATGACTGGCCCAGTAGTATATAGCCAGATGGGGAATCCGCAAACCCCCCTCAAATTTTGGAGCTGCTAATTTGTAATAGGCCAAATGGGGATATTTATCTGCCCAGATAAATCTAGTAAATATGCCATGTAATTTTTTAAACCAGAGTAATGGGATAAAAGTATTGAGAAGAAATAAAGGGTAAAAAATTCTAAGGAAAATATTCATCTTGATTATGTTAATCCAGCCCCATAATGATATGGGAACTGCCATCAACTTCTATGTTTCTGTGTTTGTATCCCTGAGTTGCACCAGCACAACACAGTTGCAATGTACCACCACATGCGCCATTGCTGGGTGCAATTCTGAACATCGGTGCCATAGTATATTTCATGTGATGGCACTCAAATGTGTGTCCTTCCCTGTATCTGCCTTTGCAATTAACTGACCATAACGTATATACCAACTACTGATGTTATAAGTGATGTGCACATGTCCAGATGTTCTGTTTACTTGTACTGTTTTTAACATTTTTTTTAATAAAGATATTAACTACAACAAAGAAATGAACTTGTCTGGATGAACTATGTAAACCTTCACCCTGACATCCTGGTTCCCACCTTTGGGGGTTGTAGGTCATCCCATTTGTATACCCATTATACCTCCAGGAGTGCCCCCAGTCTTACTCATACCGAAAGCCCTCTTTTTTGCAAGACTCTTTCAGAGAGGTCTGGAAGTGAACAACGATGAGAAGCCTCCCCCTCTTCTTTAGTCCAAACTGGCAGAACCTCAGAGAAAGATATGGAGGATGCTGTCAGCTTGATTCTCCCTCATAGCCTTCTTAAGCTATCATTCACCTCTTATAAGGGCCTCCTATCCAGGTCATTTTTCCCTAGGGGGATAATGACATTGAGTCCTTCCTTCCCACCACACTCTTGACAATCATCGATACCCTGTGAGCATCACTTCCTGCCAATGCCTCTGAATGGCTCCTGACCATCCCACTTCTATGGTATCCCACACCAGTTATCTACCTCTCCCCATGCCTGGCTACAGGTAGAATGCAAAGCCAAAAATCAACAGCTACATTAAAGAGCAAGTGATCAATCAAAATTCTTTTTACTAGCATTGTTAAAATCAAAGGTGAAAACACCCTTGTTTCAGTGCACTAACAGATATTGTATTATAAAATGTGAAAAAGTAACTACAAACACATCAATTGCAACAAATAAAATATTCAGTTGTCTTTTTATTAGAAGTAAACACCTGGGGCCCAATATTCAAAAAATGTTGCCACTCACAAAATGATTGTACTCGCATTGCATAGGTTTTGTCCCAGAATTCCATATTCAAAGGGGAGGGCAGCATTTGTTAAAGCCGATAGTGCATGCTCACAAAGAAAATGTTTGTAGCACACAAAGGGAGGTGGGACCATGCATACAGAAGCAGTGTCATATTCAGTGCAGTAGTGCTATTCAAAGGGGTTAGCACAGAACACTTAGTGCCACACTTTTACCACATATGAAAAGGCTGACTTATACCCAGGAAAACCCCAGAGGTAGGTGGAGACATTGCAGCCAACATGTCAAGATGAAATTTGAGGGAACACACCTGAAAAGCTAAGCTGGTATCTTCCAGGGAACAGGAAACATGCTGCAAGTGTCTTCGACTCTTTCAGTAACATTTTCTTACAGAGTCAATGTTATATGAGCTTGCAACAGTACACTTGTCTTTATTACTAGATCAGTCCACTGGTTTTGGCCATTTTATTTGACATTGATTCTGTTTCCTGGATTAAGGTCAGGCCAAGATCTAACACAGTGTCTTCTGTCATAAAACATCTTACACTGTATGACTCTTTCATTGCTTTATCTGACTCCTTAACCATTTCAATGTCCTGCCAGTGAGGCATCAGATTACTAGGACATGAGGGAATTGAAGTAAGCTCCTGGCACCTATTAACAACTGAACTGGACTATTACCTGTAGCTTGATTAGGTGTTGCTCTGTAATTTAACAATGTCATGAATAGGTAATCTTAATTTAAAATCCTCTTGGCAGTCTGAACTGCTCTTTTTGCTGTCCCATTTGCTTGAGAATAATAAGGACTTGAGGCAACATGCTCAAAACCATTACTGTCACTAAAAGATTTGAAGCTTTGCTGGTATACTTCAGGGAACTGGAAACATGCTGCAAGTGAATAAAACTGTAGTCAGTTCTCTGATATCAGTTAATATTGAATGCCACATTGAGCAAACAAATATTTTAGCTGGTTTATCATCATAGTACAGAATGAAGATGATAAGTGACATATTTCTGGGAAATATGAAAAGTAGTCAGCAACCACTAGGTATTGTTGACATTTATGCTAACAGAGATCTGCAGCTATCATCCTACATTGCCCTTCTGGCAGTGAGGTTGGTATTATAGGTTTTTGCTGTCTAGTGGTTCTTAAGGCCTGGCAATATCCACTTGCAGAACCTTTGCTTTTAATTGCCAAACTGATTCCTGTCAACCATATAGACTGTTTAACCCATCCTCATCATTTGGTCAGACCTAGATGAGAATCATAATTCTGGTCTAATATCTCACCTCTAAGACCTTCAGAAATAACAGTGCAATTTCCATAATTTAGTAGGCCAGCTGCAACACTTAACTGACTGCTGAATGAAAAACAAAATCTTATCCTCAGTTTTCAAAATGCTTATATGTTGTTACCTCCACTTCCTTTTGTATTACAGTACTGTTGACAGCTGTGTATCCTCTGTATCAGTATCCTAGATCATCTTAGTTTCTAGTCTGATGAAGGCCACTCCTTTACCAATGAATTCTAGTATACCAGTTCATCCTCTCCCACTTCTGTAGATTGCTGTTCTGTTTGCAGATGGCTTGATAACATGTCCACTATAGAAAGGTTTTTTTCCAGGTGCATTTTCTGTTATGGCATTAAACCTCATTATTTGTGCCTTCACAAGAGCACCTGGTCTATATCCTTGCTATTATTCAAAGTGACAAAAGATCTCTTGTCGGTAACAAGAAAAAGAGTCTAAACCACAAACAAAATATGAAGACTTTCACAAGACCATATACTGTACCAATCAGACAGTCTTTTCAATCTTTGCATTGCTGCACTCTGCAGCAAAGTCCTGAACCAGAAGGCAACATGCTTTAAAAAGGAGGTCCTTTGCTGCAGCAATTCACCACCTAAACAATAACTTCTGGCATGTGCACAGACAATTGTTGGCTTCCAAATATCAAAGAATACCAGTCCTGGAGCACTGGAAACTAGTCTCTTGACTTCTGTATAGGTCTTTCTCCAATCTGGGCACCACAATCAAGATAGTTTTTTAAGTCAGCAGGTCATTTAGTGGCTTGGCAATAATTGACGGGCTCTGTAACCATCTGCACAGATAGTTTATTATGCCATAATTTACATCAGTTCTGTTATTTTGCTACAGTGTAATTCACATTAAACTGTCTTTCCACTGAGATGTGTTCACAATTTTATGGCTGCAGGGGTGGAGTTCTGTAGCTGTCATGCTATTGGAGAAAAGCAGCTCACCTCACTCTGACCAAACAACAATGTTGAAGTTGAGGCATTGTCACTCCACCACTTGAATGAAGCACTCTGCTGTCTTCATTCTGTAGACCAGTTCCAGCACTATTTTTTCAGCTTGTTTGTCTCTTGCCATGCCTACATTAAGTGGCCAGACAGCTAGTGTCTCCAGCAGTCACAAAGACAACTCATACCACTCCTTTGAAGTAGCAAAACTGTCTGCAGCAGTGCAATTAGAAACTTTTCTTAGACTAAAAAAAAAACAACAATCTCCTTCTCCCTGCCCAAAGTGAAACCTACCACAGAAATGATTTCTTCTCCTGATTTAACAGCCACACTGGAAAAGGTAAACACTTCAGTTAGTTTAACACCTTTATTCCTGCATTCTAGTGTCAAAAAAGCCTTGCCGGAATACTGATAACTGCTTATCTATTGAGAGAGAGAGAGAGAGAGAGAGAGAGAGAGAGAGAGAGAGAGAGAGAGAGAGAGAGAGAGAGAGAGAGAGAGAGAGATGTACCAGACATTTGTATAAAGAAAACATTGAAAGTCTATTTGACTTGATTTAATACAGAATTTAGAATTTTCAGTTGCTGGATTGTTAATTTTATTTATTATTGTAATGTGATTTGCTAGACTTTAGAGGGTAAATAATTTACTGACATAACTTTCAACAGCTTTAAAATGCATAGCACTATGCTATAATATTTGGAGGAAAGAACTCTAGAGGAGGCACACGTTACATCTCTGTCTCTCTTGCTGTCTCACCCAAATGTGTGTACTGTATATGGCAATTATTTACTTCTGCTGTCTGGAGAGTTGGTTTATGTTAACCCTTTCAGGACCTAATTCTTAGTGGCATTGGAACTCTCATGGCTTTATATTTGTAGAAGGTTTAATGCTGGGTAGCCAGTGTTTTAGGGGTTTCCAGGGGTTTCAAGGGGCATAATAGGAGATTGTAAAGAAATCATAGGGTGTCAACTGCAACCCCTGGCTACCCCAGAACGCATATCTCTCACCCTGCCAGGACCAAAATGAGGCACACTGCCCATTAAAATCAGGGACAAATGTTCAAAATCAAAGGCACCAGTATTACTTGACATAGAGTATAGTGCAGCATCAAAATTTTTACATCTATTCAAATCACATCACAACCTGTTCTAAGAGTAACATTGTGCCACTGCCATTAATACATACAGTAATCTATTGTAAAAGGCATGCATAGGTAAACCAAAAGTTAATTGACTGAACAGAATTGCAGCCACATTAGAAGTGATTTCCAAAAATGAACAAAGTGACAAAAAACAAACAAACAAACAAACAAAAATAAGGTAATAAATGATAAGGAGCATCCTTAGTTATGTGTCATTACTGTGTAGACAATGTCCGGATTATTAAAGATAAAACAAAAATAAATATAGTCCCATACTGTAGCTAACCATGCATTGGTATACAGCTGGGTACCAACATAATACAGTAACTTCATACAGTATGTACCTATCATGGTGTCACCACTCTATGAGTAGTATATTGTTTCACATGTGTTCTTCTTGATGTTTTTCTCCCTTGCTCAATGCATATATTACTACCTTTTTGATTATTGTGTCTGTGTAGCATAGTACAACAGGAATTATGTGTGCCACACAGTTTACAGTATTGACACTGCACATATTAATAATTGTATACTGCATCAATTTGAATCACATAACCTATCATACATAGAAACATAGAAAATGACAGCAGATAATGATTGCTGGGCCCATATAGTCAGCCCATATTTAATTATGATCACTTTTGCAGCAGACACAGACACTGTTCATGAGGGGGCTCTCAAAAAGCCTATGTTGCAAATTTGGTGAAAAAAATCCCCCAAATGGCTGTTTTACAAGTGTGTGTTGCGCTGTTTCCACTCATGCTTGTAACTTCATGAATTTGTAATATTTTCATTCCAGATTTTCAAAATTGCCATTTTTCCACACCTCCTGACGAACAGTACAGCTGTCATTTTACATATCCTGGCCAAAATGGGTTTTCGCATGTCCGTCACAGAATAGAGTGGTTGCTGCGCAAAACCAGTTTTTGGGACAGTTGGAGGAAATGACAGTGACACTGTTCATGAGCAGAAGTTCGAAAATGCCTATTTTGAAAATTTGGTGTCGAAAGTCCATAAAATGACTGTGTTACAAGAGTGCATTGTGCAGTTTCCACGCACCCTTGTAACTTCGCAAATTTGCAATATTTCCATGCCAGATTTTCGACACTGGCATTTTTTCACATCTCCTCATGAACAGTACATCTGTCATTTTTCACATCCTGCCCAAAATGTGTTTCCACACCTGTGGTGCACAATAGCGTGGTCACTGTGGGAAATCAACTTTTGGGACAGATTACCAAAATCACAGTGCCACTGTTCATTAGGGGAGGTCCCAAAATGCCTGTGTTAAAAATGTGCCTAACAAACTCCCCAAAATAATTTGGTTATGGGTGTGTGTTTCACAGTTCCTATGCATGACTTCATCATTTTTTCATATTTTCACTCCAGATTTTCAACGTTGCATTTTTTTATGCCTCCTCATGAACAATACAGTTGTCATTTTCCACATCCTGCCCAAAATGTGTTTTTATCACTGTTTCACCAAACAGCAAAGCTGCTGTGCTAAACCACCTTTCAGCTAACAAATTGATTATGCCGCTTTTCATGAGGTGGGCTCACAAAAAGCCCATGTTGAAAATTTGGAGTGAAAATACCAACACAAACCTATGGTGTTAGGGTTTCCAACTGTAGCACCCCACCCTGTAGAGACTGACAGGCATCAGGGGTGTGACGTGGGATCATTAGCTGTAATTCTCATGCCATTCCACCCTTACCCTGCAGCCAGTGACAGGCACACAGTGGTGTACCTTGCACTGTTTGGTCACAAAGTTCACCCCATTCTCCTATACTGAGCCCACCTCAGCATATTTCCTTATGGAATGGGGTTACTATAATGCCCAAAGACATCAAAGCACACCACGATTCTTGTCAGTGTCTACAGGGTAAGGTGAGGTACCATGGCATAAGCGTTACAGCTGATGACCCAAAGGCACACCCCAATGCCTGTCAGTATCTACAGGTTGGGGGTGGGGTTGGCATCACTTCAGTATTTCACTGCCATTCCTATTATGCATCTCTAACTCCGGTACTACCAATGCCAATGCCAGCAAAACAACATTCGGCATTAACAAATGCTTGTTCCAATTCTTCCTCCTTCCTGACCTTTCTCTTTTGACTGCTCCTTCCCCCCTTCCTCCTTTGTTAACCCCCTGCTTCCTTGCATAACCTGCTTTCTGGTGGGACTCTCTCCCCTTTGGAGCTCCCTAATCTCTGTCTCAGTCTCTGGTGGCCCACTTTCTGCCTCCCCTATTTCTTCCATCACCCCCCCTCAGCTACTTTAAATGTCTATTAAAGTAACATTTAAACAGTCCACCATAAACCATATGCACATGGAGCTGACTACAGCAGTTCATCTTTACGTTTAGGTCCATGAAACACCCTTATCAAGTTAATGCATTAGCAGTTGCAGTGGCTCTGACAGAGTTTGTTTAATGTGCTGCATTTGTGTTGATGGATCCAACACATCTAAGACTGTTAACTCAGTTATACATTGCAATGTGACAGAACTGTAGATGCATTTTTTAAAATGAGTTGCAAAATATTGTTAGAGCTAGTCTTGAGCTGGTTGGGTGTTAAAAAACAACGTAAAGTGAGTTGCCAGTGCATTGCAAATGTTAAGACACAATGCTAAACCATCCCATTGGTGTGGCAGTTTAATATGAACTATCCTGTAGGTGGCTGTAGTTCCAGAATACCCTTTACTTTATTTGGGTGCAGTCCCTCCTTATTAATATGTTGACCCAGGAAGTCAAGGGTAGTTTGGTATAGTTTACGTTTTGTTTTGTTAAGTTTCAAACCAGAAACACTGATAGTTTTTAAAATGTTCTCCAAGCCTTCAACATTTTCTTTCTCTGAACACCCATGAACTAAGATGTAACCCATATAAATAGTATCAGCTTCCTGACCTTGAAGTAACTGTGTAATTGTACTTTGAAAGATTACAGGTGCACTGGTGCACCCAGATGGTAGGTGTGGGAAAACATATTGTCCAACTGGCATTATGAACTTTGTTAATTTGGTGCTCTGCTCATTTTGTGGAATTTGTCAAAATCCACCAGAAGCGTCAAGACTTGAGAATAGTTTTGCTTCTGGCAACTTTGGAATGATATCTTCTAAGAGTTTATGATATAATAGATATTATAATATGAGTAGACTGGATAGACTATCAGATTCTTTCTGCCAATAGATTCTATGTTGCTTTGTTAAAGTTGGCAGAGTACATTTTTTCCTATGGATTGCAGAATTTGGGAGTTTAAAGGGAATCAAAACAATTCTCTATATAATTATTTTAAAGGTTACTATGAGGATCCAGTATGTAAACTGCTGGGTTATTTTTAGAAAATGCCTTCAGTAAGGCAGAAGCATACTTTTAAAATTGTTATATGAAGGGATCCATATAGTGGACAAAAAGGGTGCTTCAATGTTACTAACATACTATTTGCCACCAGATTAGGCCTTACAGTCTATCAAGTCTGCTCGAACCTCAGATCCCTAGTTGGGTGCCGAGGCCCTCCCCTCCCTTGTGTTCCAGAAACCCTTACCATCCATCCCCACCCCGCTGGGGGCCATCATCTGATTCATCCACTTTCTGTGTCTGTCCCACCCTCTCTTGAAGCCCTCCACTGTGGATCTCTGAACCAGCTCACCAGGCAGTGAATTCAAAGGGTCCACAACCCTCTCAGTGAAAAACCTCCTCCTCTTTTCCCCCCTCACCCTTCCACCTTCCAACTTCAAACCATGCACTCTGGTGATACCTTCCTGCTTTAGTCTAAAGATCCCCTCCATGTTTACCCTATTTATTCCCTTGAGGTACTTGAAGACCTCAATCATGTCCCCCCTGTCTCTCCTCTCCTCCAATGAAAACAGGCTGAGCTCCTCAAGTCTGTCCTCATACGACAAATCCCCTAGCCCTCGTATCATCTTAGTTGCCCTCCTCTGAACCCTCTCCAGGATCTGTATGTCTCTCTTCAAGTGTGGTCTCCAGTACTGTACACAGTACTCAAGGTGTGGTCTAACCAGTCCATTGTACAGCGGCAGAATCACTTCCTTGCTCCTAGAAGTGATCCCCCTTATAATGCATCCCAACATCCTGTTTGCCTTACTAGCCGCTCTCCTGCACTGCTCAGAGTTATTCATACATGCATCCACCATGATCCCTAGGTCTTTTTCCCCTATTGAGGCCTCCAGCACCTCCCCTCCCAGGGTGTACCTGTGTTTAGGGTTTCCCGGCCCAAGATGTAACACCTTGAACTTGGTGATATTGAAATTTAATTTCCATGTGTGAGCCCAGCTTTCCAGGGTGTCCAGGTCCCCTTGCAGGGCCAACCTCCCCTCTTCTCCCTCAACTACTGCTCCCATCTTGGAGTCATCAGTGAAGAGACTCATTTCACACCCTATACCCTCCCTGATGTCCGATATGTATGCATTAAACAGGATCAGACACAGGACCGAGCCCTGCAGTACCCCACTACCAACCTCTCTAGGGTTCCAGAGCTCCCCACAGACCACTACTCTCTGGGTGCATCCAGCTAGCCAGTTTTCAATCCATCTGACCATCAAAGGGCTTACTCCTAACCCCATCAGTTTCTCCACCAGACCATTGTGGGGGACAGAGTCAAACGCCTTGCTGAAGTCCAAGAATAATACATCCACAGGCTTTCCCCTGTCCAGTTCTGATGTTACTCATTCGTAGAACTCTACAAGATTGGTTTGACATGATCTACCTGGCACAAACCCATGTTGCCGACTATCCAGACCTCCCACCTCCTCCAAGTACACCCCCAATCGTTCCTTTAGTATACTCTCCATTAATTTTCCCACCACCGAGGTCAAACTGATGGGTCTATAGTTACCTGGTACTTCCCTCGACCCCTCTTTATGGATTGGCACCACATGTGCCTCTCGCCAATCCCTAGGTAGCCTCCCTGTCTCAAGTGACCTGTTGAAGAGCTCCACCAGGGGTGCAGCCAGAATGTCCGCCAATTCCCATAGCACTCTCAGATGAATGCCACCCGGCCCAGGAGATTTGTCTTTCTTTAGGGACTTGAGGGCTAACCACACCCTTTTGGCAGAGATAGCATCATCCGTCCCTTCCACCTTACTGGCCTTTTTATCCTTATCCAGATGTGACACCCCTGGGGTACCTCTCCCTCCCTCTTGCTCCATTTCTGTTGCTCCCCTGATCCCACTCACTGCCACTTCTATCCTCATCGTGCCTTGCTTTGTAGATATCCCATCCTCCTCCCTAGTGAACACAGAGGCAAGTACTCTTTAAATACCTCTGCCTGGTCCCTCGCCTCTTGACCCACCCTCCTTCTGATCTCAATCTGCTGAGATGGCCCTTAGTTTTTCTCTGCTCCCCAATGTACCGGAAGAACCCTTTTCCCTCCATGTATCCCCTGTGCCAGCTGCTGCTCTTACTGGACTTTGCCTCCTCACCATCCGGTGACTTTTCTAGATGCAAGATGGTACATTTCCTTATCCCTATCCCCTCTTGTTGTTTTATATTTTTTGTAGGCCGCCTTCTTTTCTCTGACCGCTACCTGTACCTCACTGGACCACCAGCATGGTTTATGTGACCTTGCTCCCTTACATTTCAACTTAGCGCAGATCCTGACTGCCTCATGAAGTCCCCATTTTATGACCTCCCATCTCCTTACCACACTTGTCATTGATGTAATCCCCTTCAAGTGATCCTTGAGAATATTTCCCATGCCCACAAAGTCTGCCCCCCTGAAGTCCACTGCCAGTGTCCTAGATCTCCCCTCCCCCATGCTTATTTGAAACCAGTCAGCATTGTGGTTGCTCCCAGTCAGGGGTTCCTCTACATCCAGGTCCCTTACAAGATCCCCTTCTGCTAGAACCACGTCCAGGACATGCCTCTCCCTTGTGGGCTCCATCACATGCTGTGTTAAGAACATATCCTGGAAGCTGTCCAGCAGCCTCTGCTCCTTGCCCACCTTAGAGGATATGGTTCCCCAGTTTGTACCTGGCATATTAAGGTCCCCCATCAACACCACTCCTTCCCCTTTTGGTCCACACTGGGCAATGATGTCCAGCAAACCATCCTCTAGAACATCACTCATCCCAGGGGGTCTATATACTACACCCCGCTTGACCTTACCGCCTGCTGGGGATCGTAAGGTGACCCATTAGGCCTCCACGTTTCCCTCTGCCTCTTCTACCCTAGCAATTTCTATGTCATCTCTAATGAACATAGCCACTCCACCCCCTCTGCCCTCCTTTCTATCCTTCCTAAGCATAGTGTACCCCACATGTTTAGGTCCCAGTCATGGTTTTGTTGCTTGCGTCTCCGTGACCGCTGCCACATCCACCCCCGAACAGCCTGGCCTGGAACTCTGGCAACTTGTTTCCCAAGTTCCTGGCATTTGCTAACACCAACCCCACCCCTTATCCCTGATCCCCTTTGTCGAACCCCACCCAGGTTCCTTATACTTCCATCCTCCTTCTGCTCCTCCTGAAATCTCCAACCCCAGTCTGTTTCTCCCCTCCCCCCTTGGGTTTGAAGGCTACTCCCCTCATCTGGAGGATAGGGCTTCTGGTCAGCCCTTCCCTTATCCCTTCCCCCCATCACAAGTTTAATCCCCACCTTTCTTGAATGTAGTCAGCTATCCCCTGTTTAAGGACTTCCTTCTCTAATGGGGTGAGATGAAGCCTGTCCTTGGCATACAGTCCCTTATCCTCCCAAGCTCCTTTCCAATTCCCTAACACCCCCAACCCACTCTCTCCACCCCATTTCCGGAGCCAGTCATTAACCTCTGTGATCTTCATTTTTTTCTCCACTGAGGCCTTTGGTACTGACAATATCTCTGAAAAGGAAATGTTGCATCCATTATCCCGACAGACTCTGGCAAGTTCTCAGAACCTTGCTTGGATTTCCAAAATGCTATTTCCCTCTAGATCGTTAGTTCCCAATTGCACCAAGAAATCCGGTTTCCCTCCACAATCCCTAACCAGTTCATACACCATGAACTTTGCTCTGTGCACTGTCAGCCCAGAGATACTCACTACCTTCACCTGGCTATGGCATCCACCCCCCTGTCCATCCCACTGGATACCCCTAATCATTGAGTCTCCCAATAACAGAACCTTAACACTGCCATCATCCTTATGGTTACCTCCACTATGACCTCTCAGCCCCCCATCCCCCCCTTTATTCATGATCTCAATTCCATGGGAGTCTTCCTGCCTTATTAGAGACCTCCTTGTCACCCTCCCCTTTCTGTCTCCCTCATTATTTTGCCCACTTAACTCAGACCCCTCTGAATAGGTGTCCCTTTAACCCTCTCTTATCCGAACCATTTATCCTGGCCCTGATGGTTTCCCCTTCCCCCACCTCCATCCTCCCCTTGTAGCTAGTACCCTGCCTCAGGAGCTCTCTGTTGGTCCCTTTAGCTAGGGCCCCATCTTGGTACTGACCCCCTGCTGAAGGGGCTCTTCCCACCTCCTGTCTCCCAGTTTCTCTCCAGTCATGCTATCCTCCTCATGTCTGCAACATGTTGCATCTCCCCATCTGCTTAACATTTATGTTTCCCCTTCTCCCTCTGGGACTATTTCTATCCTTTCCATTGCCGGTCTGTGATGCCCTATGGGTATCCGACTCCCTCCCGGCCTCTGTATCAGTTTCCTCATTTCCACCAACCCATTCCTCCCCCTCTAGGTTGCTTAGTAGCTCAAATTTATTGTGACACTCTATGTCAGCCTCCATCAAGTAACCCGAGTTTCCCCTGACTGCACCTCTAAACTGCCCCTCTTCTTCCCCTCTTGCTCTGTTCTCCTTAGGAGCTCTCTTCCCACAGTCTGCTGTTTTAGGCTTCCCCACAACAGCCCCTCCCTTCTCAATGTCTGCTCTACTAGGCTTCCCCACAAGAGCCCCTCCTGACTCTTCCCCCTCCACGCTCTTTGTATTCGGAATGTTCACCCCGTACGCTTTCCCCTTAACGTCAACATCCCTATCTAAGGGTCCTCTGTCCCTAATATCCCCCCTCCTGCTTGCTGTAACATAATGTCCTGTAATTTCAGAGCGTTGCCCCAGCTTCCCCTCAGCCCCACCCTTCTGCTGCCCATATCCACACTCCTTATCCTTGGACACCCCCCCCAGCTCCCCCAGCTTACTCCTTAACCAATATACCTCACTCCTGATACAAGATAGCTGTCTACAGAGTGGGCAGACTCCCCTCCCTCCAGGCCCAATTGAGAATTATTTCCATCCCACAGCCTGTGCAGCCTACAACCCTTCCAAAGATGCCTGCCATGGTGGAATATGGCCACCCTGTTTGTCCCCCTCTGTTTATAATGGCACACCCCCTTTTCTCAGTCCCTTCCCCCTGGAATACAGTTTCTCCCTATACTGACTGCAGTTATTTACAAACCCAATTTCAACCCAACCAATACAGTTCCCAAGTCTCACAAACACATACAGTCCTGTGTGTGAACAATGAAAGACAAGGTGATTTCTGTTAATTTCCCCCTACCCCTAACACCAGGCAAACATCACATTTAAATTTCACTCTAATTATCACTGCCAAACAAGTGTTCCCAAGCCTCAAAAGTTACAATATCACAGCCCAAGTAACAGTTCTAACTCAAAGTAGTAATTTTTAACACATAGAACTAATTTCATGTACAAAACTATTCAAATAGTTCAGTTAAAACAGAATATAACCCCAGACCTCTGTCCTTACCAGCCTCCTGCTTATGTTCCCAAGTGAAAAAATGATGTCTCTGCCTTACCAACTCTAACAGTGTCCAATTAAGCAGGTTAAAACAAACTGCTCTTACAGACAGGGATCCTGTCAAATCATGAAGAAAAGCATTGGATTCTTTTCTTACACTGTCTCAAACATGAAATCCAGGTGGTTCTTCAGAATATAATAGGATCCTTAACAGCACAGCCCAACTGTTGTCACCTGCTGCACTGCACACTGTTACCACTGGTGAGGCAGTGACATCATCACAACACACTTCTTGTCCACAAAATGGATTCCTGCACATCCCTATTTGAAAAGTGTACTTCAGTGTTTATTAAAGTCCTTTTCTAAATGCATACTTTTCAATCGTTTTCTGCACAACTATAGCAACTGTTGAAATAATCATATAGAGAATTGTATGGATTAACTTTAAAGTCAATGCAGATATGTATTTTCCCACTTTTCTTTACCACAGAAACAATCAGAATATACCACTCAGTTGGCTAATTTATTTATACAATAACATTATTGCACACTATCTTGTGTAGCTCAGCATCTACTTTTAGCAGCAATTTGGAGGATATTATGGTGGCTGTATTCAGGCTATATAATCTTTATCAAGGTTTAATACCCTTTTAACAGGCTCTCCTTTCAATGTACCAATTTCCCTATGAACATCATGGTAGATTTCTCACATAATGCACTTGAAAAGGCCAATGGACTGTGCTGCATCTTGGACACATATGTTATCAATCTTACTGCTCACCACAAAAATTAAGAGATCTTGACTTGCCTTTTAATTCTGTTTCTGCAACAAATTGTCCTTTGCACTGAATTTTATCCCCAAGGGATTTGAGAATAGCATTTGTGTACTACAGCTGTGGAAAGGGCTTTTTTCTCTTATATTGCTAATGTATCCACCCAGAGTCAATATCAAAAGTAATAATTGCGTTGCATATTTTTAAATTCACCACCCATGCTGGCTCTAATTGCTGTTCTGCTGCACCAACCCCAAAAAGAAATGATTTGTTGTTGCTGTTGCTTCCTTCAGTTTTACTGCAACAAAGCATTACATAATTGTCCTCCTTTTTATATTTTTAGGAAGCCCACTGTTTTTGCAGGGCAGTAATCATTATGGCCTATAAACGACAGTGTTACTTGGACATTACATGCAACATAGCATAGGTGTGGAGGAGTATAAGACAGGTGTGGTTTGCCACAGCCATTATGGCATATGCAAAGGCCCCCAACATGCACACATAGTACAGATGACTGCTGATGTGGAAGGGGCTTGTATCACTGAGACCTGGCTGGATGAGAACTCTGGCCCCATTTTGGAGGCTTTAACTCTTGCCGGGTACTTGGTGATTCACCGCCCGAGATTGGATCGTGGGGGGGGTTTGAGGTCTGGTTCAGACTGAACTAAACCTTGTGAATGTACCAGTTGAGGAGGCTGAGTCATTTGAGTGTACTGTTGTGGCAGGTGCAGTTTGTAGATCGCTCTTGTTTACCATCCACCCAGTCATGAGAAGCGCTTCCTTCAGGAAGTGGTGGCCTTTGTCATCGACATGGCATTTGAATCACCCAGATTGATGGTTCTGTGCATTTTAATGCAGGCTCAATGACAAACTCTCACCATTTGGACAACACTTCCTCCAGTTAATGTTATCTATGGGCCTGACACAGACAGTTACTACTGCTACTCATAAGTACGGTCACTGTCTCGATTTAGTTTTCCTCCTGGGGAATCGAGGCCTCAAACCTGGGGTGGAACCAGTTGGATGGTCTGATCATTACACTGTGGGGTTTAGTTTTTGCACCCCCCTTCATAGGCCTACCCCTGTGGAGATGGTCAGGTATCGCCCTTTATGAGGTATTAGCTCTGAAGGCCTGGTGGCAGTACTTGACCTGTCTACTCTTCCAGTAGCAAACAGCGACCCAGAGACCCTCATTGTAGCCTATAATAATGCTATATCGGTGGCTCTGGATCTCATTGCTCCTGTCTGAGTTCCTCCCCTCTCCCGTCACCCTCGGTCCCCATAGTTTGATGGGACATTGAGGGAGATGCAGTGATTGGGATGAAGGTTTGTGCGTTGCTGGCGGAAATCCTCCCTTGATGCCGACCGCCTTAAATTGATGGAGCATTATGAGGCTTATCAATCGGCAATCTCCAGTAAGAAGGCAGAATTCCTGTCCAGGGAGATTGCTGTTGCTCAGAATCGACCAGCTCAGCTTTTTCACACTGTAGACAGACTGTGCAACCCAGCCTGCCTGCAGGTGTGAAAAGCTTTTTCACAGATAGAGTGCGACGAGCTTGCTCGGTTCATTACAGATAAGGTGGCCAACATCAGGTGAGGCGCTTTGTCCAGCACACTCTGGTATTGT
The DNA here is from genome assembly GCA_016271365.2 of Neoceratodus forsteri. Lineage (NCBI taxonomy): Eukaryota > Metazoa > Chordata > Ceratodontiformes > Ceratodontidae > Neoceratodus > Neoceratodus forsteri. The sequence continues at coordinate 765,459,485 of CM057452.1, read as the reverse complement.
GGTAGACTGGCATGTGGCTGCCTCCCCTCTGTTCTCTTGGAATACCTTTGACCGACCGGAGTTCATGGATGTCATGCGGATTGTCCAGGGTATGCACCCTACATGCTGTAGTTTGGATCCTGGAACAACCTCCCTGATTTTAGGTTGTGTTGATTCTATTGAACTGGTCCTTACATGGATAGTCGGGTGCTCCTTGGAAACATGCGAGTTTCCTAGCTCCCTGAAGGAGGCGGTGGTTACACCCCTTCTGAAGAAAGCTTCTTTGGACTCCGACTCCCATGTTAACTAGAGGCCAATCTCTAATCTTTCCTTCATAGGGAAGATGATAGAGAATGTAGTGGCCATCCAACTGGAGAACCACTTGACCATCCATGATATCTATGAACCCCTCCAGTCTGGTTTTCGAAAGAGGTATAGTACCGAGACAGCGCTGGTTCAAGTGTTCAGTGATCTCTTGATGGCTAGAGATCTGAAGAGCCATTCTATTCTGGTTCTTCTGGATCTCTCATCAGCATTTGACACTGTCGACCATGGGGTATTGCTGAACCATGTGAAGTACATCTGTGGACTATCTGGCATAGTCTTCAGGTGGTTTACATCTTATCTCACTGGAAGAACTCACAGAGTGGTATCTGGGATTTATTCCTCAGGTCCAGTCTCTCTGTCATATGGGGTTCCTCAGGGTTCGGTACTGTCCCCCATGTTGTTTGCAGTGTACATGCTGCCCCTCTGAGACATTGTAAGAAGGTATGGGCTGATGTTTCACTGCTATGCTGATGATATCCAGCTCTACCTTTCTTTTGCACCTGACCAGGATGGAGCTCTCTCGGTCTTTAATAACTGCCTCAGTGAAATCCAGGAGTGGATGGATGTGAGTTTGTTGAAGTTGAACTCTGATAAGACTGAGGTGTTGGTTGTGGATCCAGTGTGTTGGACTGGGGGGTTCAGAGTAGGTTCGCCCTCTGGGTTATTCCTTGGGGGCATGCCTGTCCTGACTTCTGAACAGGTGCGGAACCGGGGGTAATATTTGATGATGGGCTTACACTGCATTAGCAGGTGTCTGCCATCATCAAATCCTCTTTTTAACATCTGAGGAATATCTCCAGGATCAAGCACCTGGTTCCTCCTGGTGATCTTCCTATGCTGGTCCACGTCTTCGTGTCCACACACTTGGACTATTGCAATTCCTTATACCTAGGACTATATGGGGCAGAAATCCACAACCTGCAGCTGGTGCAGAATGCTGAAGCCCAGCTTTTGACTGGAACATCTTGATTTAGTCATATTTTGCTGGTGCTGCATGAACTGCACTGGTTGTCTGTACGGTGGCGGATTACCTTTAAAGTCATTTTATTGACTTTTAAAGCCCTACTCGGACAGGGACCGGACTATCTGAAAGAGCTTCCGGTTCCTTATCACCCTGGCCGATTACTTCACTCAGCTGATGAGGGGTTTCTAGAGATTCTGAGGGTGCATTTAAGATCTGCTGGGGAATTCTCTACCCCTTCAGTTATGGGATCGTCTGACCATGGAGGGTTTTAAACAGGTGTTGAAAACTTACTTGTGGAGACAAGCTTTTGGCAATTGAAGTCTTTTTGATTTTAGTAGTGGTTTTATAAAAGATTCTGTATTTATTTTCTTAATGAGACTGTGTTTTATTATATGTTGATTTGTGCGGTTGGTTTTTGAAAGGAGTCTTAAAAATTAAGTATTATTATTTATTATAAGTAGGTTTGTCAAGGTAAGCCATCTGGATCTGCATAGGCACAAAGGTGTGGACAGCTGCTGGTGGGCATGCACCACTGTGCGGAACTTCCCAGATGCAATGTGGCCTGAAGGGCAGCCATAAATGTAGCTACACACATCAGGACTCCCATATCTACAGGGATTCGTGCATTTTACAGAGAAATGGAGCCATCAACAAGGGCATTACTCCCATCACCCTGCACTGGTTATATAGGAGAACAGAGAAATGTGGCTTCCATAAGAAATACTGTAATCTACAGGGAAACAGAGGAATATTACCCTGGCATTACAGGGACAATGTGAAATCAATCTGGGAGCACTGGCACATTCCCCAATGAAAAACACTGGAAACAAAATGAGTGTTTGACACACTGTTTATTGCATAGGTGGTACACATCAAATATGCCATCTCCTTCAGTAGAGAACACAATACAGTACAGAACTGTACAGCATAAGATCTATTCATCTGGCACATGTTGGGAGTCCCATAGTTCATTCCACATATCCCTGGTGGTAGTCCTTGGCAGTGGCGTAGCTATGCATGCAACACACAGCATGGCGCTCCTGCCTGGTGGCCAGGTACCTGTTACCCATAAGCACTGTCACCATAAACATTAGGGATATGTCAATTCTCCCTGGATAATTTGCTCTCTAGCAATTCACTCTGGACAAGTTGCTGCTATGACTGTTGGGTCCCTGGCAAATTCATTCCCCAACAATTTGCTCCCATGATATATTGAACTTGACTTGAACAAGAATTACAGTAGAAGTGCTAGTTTTAAAGGCCTTGAGCATATTGGATCATCCAGTGTGTCAAATGGCACCCACCTGGAGGTAATATAATAATATATATCATGGGAGCAAATTGACTGGGAATGAATTTGCCAGGGATCCTACTGTTGCTGGAGCAACATGTCTGGCATAGATTGTCAGAAAGCAAATTGCCTGGAGCAAATTGATTTGTAGCCTTAAATGCCAGTGGCCCCTGGCCATTATGTGGTTCAGGTCTGGTGATTGTCACCCAATGATGCATGGCACATGCTGCCTTTTCCCACTTTTCCAGTGGCTGTCACAAGTGTTCAGGGTCAATGTCAATGATGTTGGTTTGTTCCCTTCACAGCCATATCCTTGACAGTGGTGGTGGGGTATCCCGTAGAAGAAAAGGCAGGTGTAAAATAGATGTATCCATGTCCCAGACACCCTCCCCATGCTGACTGGCTAACAAGCCCCCATGCACCCTCCTTCCCCCACATACCTGCTTGCCTCCATAGACCCCGTGCCCTCATGCACCTCCCTTTCCTGGCCAGGAGCTGTACTTAACACACTGCTTTCAAGAATAAACCATGTCATACCAAATTCATTGCAGTAGTACTCCCTGATTTATCCATGCCCCTCAGGTAGTTGAATGCCATGTGCCAGGGCAGCCTGATGCCTCATCCATAGCACAGTCAGCTCCTGTGGCCCCAGGCACAGCAGGATCTCAGCCAGGTATCTTTGGAACGACTTCAGTTTCAAGAACACAAGTGTTAGTGGCAGCTGCAGAGGCAAACCTCCCGGGCATCAGTGCATACCAGTCACACATATCCTCAAAGTCTGGGTCAACCCCAGATGTGTTCATCCTCATCCTCATGCAGTAGTGTAGAGTATCTCTGCAGATCAAAGGGGAGCGTCTCCTTGGCTATTACTGATCATGATGTGGGGATGCTACGGCTCCTACTGTCAGGCAACAGACCATGACATGCATGTTTCAGGATATGTGACCATGGTCGTGACCCTACAAACCTGTGGAATGCTTTATTCTGTACCACTATGATGATCCTATGTATGAAATCCTATACAACATCCATAACTTGCTGTTACCAAGTGCATGATGTGTGTTCCCTGCTGTGTGCAATATGTGTGTGCCATGGGTCACACATGCCCATATATGTAAGTTCACAGGGTATTCACAGCTCTGTGTGGCCTTCCAGTCCTACACTAAGCGTTGCCCTGCACTCATCTACACAGCCAGGAGTGGCTCCCAGTTGCCAACCCATGCACCTTACTGCATGCCATGTGTTCAATGCTTGCTCAGGCTTCATACTTCCATGAGGGCAAGCACTAACAGACCCAATAGTTGATATAGCCTGATGTGAGTACTCCTAGCTATATTTAGTGCACTGGTGCCTCTGCTTGGTCCTGTCCTTCTTCTGCACTACATTATGGCTAATTTGCCCACATACTCTGTGGTGTGCTTGGGCTGTGTGATTTCTCTCTGTCTTGTTAGAAATCTCAGCTAGGTCCTTAACAGTCTAGCATGTTCTGCATTCTGGCTTCTAATTAACTCAAAATGTCAAGATAATCCTATTGTCCTGTTTTAAGTTATCTTTTTTCATTTGCAATTTTTTTTATATACTGTAGTTTCTTGCCTCTAATTCCTGATTTTATCTCAGATATGCTCACTTTAACTCACAGTTCTTAGCTAATTTGTAAAGAATTCTTCAATGGTTCCATCAGCCTTCCCCTTTTATTTTGGTATCACTTATAAAAACATGCTTTTTGTGTATAATATATCTTTCGGGAATAAAATATTCATTATACTATTGAACAACTTCATCATAGTCATCCTCATATTCTTTTCTGTTGAACTGGAAAGATTTCAAAACGTGTTCATTTTCCATTCCCCTTGTGTAGATCAGTGAGTTGACTTATTTCATTGTTCAGTTTTGTAGCAATCCTGAATATTGATAACCTTTGTTCCCAGTCTAGCCATTCTGCAGGATTGGCAAAACTGACAGGTTCTGGAGAGTCAAATTTAGGCTTTAGTAACAGAAAGTTATACTTCTGATACTATGGAAGAGAAACACACAACATTCAAGTCCTAGTCTTCAACAGCAACTGACTTTATTTAGGCACCAGCAAATGAACATCAGGATAGTCACATAAAAGCAGTCCGTCTATATATTTAAGCAATAAATCACAACAGGGTGTCGGTTATGCTGGAATTTATCCTTACTTGGTGTGGTTTAGTCATGAGGCTGCAGGATAAAAGAGTAAACCACTCCAGAAATGGATAAATCCCAGCATAAGCTGCCCCAGTAATAGCCTCAATATTGACTGACATCTTTAACCTTTCATTAAAGACTGGTACCTATCCATTAGTCTGGAAACAGGCAGAAGTGATACCAGTGTTTAAGGGAGGTCAGAAAAATGATATGTGGAATTATAGACCAATATCATTGCTTTCAGTCACTTCTAAAGTGTTTGAAAAAATTGTAGTTTTTCAATTAAATAGTTATCTTGAAAAAATTAAAAAAAATACAATAAATATCAGTCAGGTTTTAGGGCACAACATAGTACTACTACTACACTTGTTAAGGTTGTGTCGGACATCCAGGTGGCCGTGGATAGGGGGCTCCTAGTTAGGGCCATATATATTGATTTGTCGAAGGCTTTTGACACTTTGGGCCATCAGGTATTGATGGAAAAACAGAGATCCATTGGCCTTAGCCAGGGAGCTCTGGATTGGTTCCATGGCTACCTGGATGGCAGAAAACAAAGGGTTAGGTTAGGTAGTAATTTTGTATACAGTTATCTAAATATTAATTCGGGTGTACCTCGGGGTCAGTGCTAGGACCCACCCTTTTTAATATATATACAAACGGTGTCAGACACCTGATGAATGAGGTCCGGCATCATTTGTATGCAGACGATACAATATTGTATCTAGAAGGGAAATCTGTGGGACATATACAGGAAAAATTACAGAAATACTTTAATATATTACAAACATACTTTTCAGAACATGGTTTGGTTTTAAATCCACAAAAGTCACAGGTAATTTTGTTTTCAAATAAAAAAGTATCTATGGATTTGGATATTGAGACACTGGATGGGTGTAGCCTGGCCTCTGTGGATTGCTATAAATACTTGGGAGTCTGGTTGGACTCCCATTGTAGTTGGGATTTTCATATTGATAACTTGATACAAAAAATTGAGTAAAACGTTGGGGGTATTGTATAAACATAGAAACTGTCTTTCATTTGATGCTAGGTTAAAGATTGTGAATTTGATGATAATTCCACATATTGATTATGGTGATGTCATATATAAGGGGGCAGCCAGGGGCAGCCTGGAAAAGCTTGATGTTATCTATAATAGATATGTGCATTTTGTTTTGGATGCACCTTGGAAAACACATCATTGCACCCTTTACAGGAACTTAAATTGGATATCCTTGATAGAACGGCGAAATATGCATGCGCAATGGTTAACCTATCACTGTTATTTAAAATAAAAAAGCACCAGGATATTTAGTGGAGTTCCTGGAGGAGTGGAATGTTAAGGAAGGATTGAGATCTGAAGGGGATGTAAAATTTAGGGTACCATTTATGAGAACAGTGAGGGGCCAACATTGTTATGTATACGAGGGTCTGAAATTGTGGAACTTATTGCCAGGACACCTGAGGTTAAGTACAAATAAAATATCTTGGAATGAAATAAAATCATGGCTTGTAAAGGAAGCAATGTCCTTAAAAACGTGTTGTACTTGAGATAATTGTATATATAATATATTGTTGTAACTTTTACTTTTCCTGTTCTTTCCTTGGTCATGTATGTACTGTGTTACATGTATGTATAATGTGTGTATCTGTGTTTTTTAAAATGAAACTGATGTTTTTGTACAGTAGGACCCCATTGTAAATTAGCTGATGCTAAATTGGGTTTTATCCTGTTTCTGATATCAGAAATAAACTTTACACTACTACTACTACCCTGTTGTGGTTTATTGTGATTATACAATGCCCCTTTCACTTTTTGTAGAAAAAAAATTAAGAAAAATAATGTTTTTTGCACTTTAAATAACATTTTATTGAATGTATTGTTCTGCCACAGAAAATAGTACCCTGTTGTTAGGTAGATTATTGCCCCCCCAACACCACGTAACAGAGACTCAAATGGACAGCAAGTGCTTGTTGTAGTAATATTGGTGGTGGTTTAATGTACAGTCTCAAAAATACATTGTAATTCAACCCCCCAATGTCCAAAGTTTGTTTTGACAATGGAGAAAGGCAGAAGGGAAGGAAACAGCAACCCAACAGAGCCGGAAATGTAGAGAAGAATGCAGCCCTCTAAAAAAACTCACTCCCAATCCAAACTTTTGTTTTGTTTCCAAAGGGTTGTAGGTGTTCTTGAGTCAGACAAATGATGAATATAAACAAATATAGTGTTGGCCTCCCAGGTCTTCTTGCTGCTTACCTTAGACTTGCATTGCTCCCAGTTTCTATAGGCTCCGGCTGCTGCACTAGTCTACTAACCCTGTAGTAGAAGAAGCAAGAGGCTCCAGCAGCAGAAGCAGCATTAGCAGGGCCCCTTTCTTAGGGGACAGTGTGCTTGCACCTCCAGGACCCCGATTGGCAAAATCATCTGCGTCATATATGTTCGGGGGGGGGTGTCAGTGTGCTGTATCTGTCTCCCGAGCCCACTCTCCCCTGCTCACTCTCTTTCTTGCTAACCTTCTCATCCTGCTCCACAAACTTGTGGTATAGTGGGGGTTCAAGATGGCAGTTTTTCACCTTTGCTGTTCATGGGTGGGTGAGACTGATTTTATAAGGGGCAGCTGGAGATGTGGCTGACTGGTATCTTTTGCATGGGTAATGCCAGGATTTACCACAGCTGAAAGGTGCCAGTCAGTCAATTAGATTTTAGCATTCTCAGAACCCATTATATAATTAATAATACCACAGGGTGGCAGTGTAGCACATGCATTAACTCATCATTACAGTGTATACTGGATCTACCAGGTCACAGAGGGGAGCAAAGCAGCTCAATATTATCCACTGGAGGCCCCACCCTGCCCAAGTTGTCCCTTCTCCTTTCTTTTTCCATTAAATACAGTCCACCTCTCAGTATGAACCCTAGGTGTCCTTTGCAGAAGAGTAGTAGTTACTGCCTGCATCAGCCCTTACTCAGACCTGCTCCAGAAAAGGCTGAATTCTGTCTTTTCGGTTGTGTGTTCCACAGTATTATCTGCAATCTTGCTGCATAGAAAAACAGAATTTGGTGTCAGATAAGGATCATTTGGCCCACCCAGTCTGCCCATTTTTTCTTTCCTACAGTATCACCGCAAGCCCTACTTGATCTCCAGCTCTTTCTCGCCACCCCCATCCTCTCCACTAAGATTCCCTATGTCTATCAAATGCATTCTTGAATCTCACCATTGTTGTTACCCCAAGCACCTCAGTTGTAAGGCTGTTCCAGGAATCCACCACTGTTTCTGTGAAGACATGCTTCCTCACATCTCTCCTGAATCTACCCCCTCCAGCTTCATTGCATGTCCCCTTGTTCTTGAGTACCTTTTTTCTTAGAAATACTTCCCTCCTATACCTTAGTTACCAAAGTGTGGTATTTTAAGGTCTCTCTCATATCCCCCCTCTCCCTAATCTCTTTCAAGGTGTACATATTGAGGTTCCTTAGTCTGTCCTTATGGGGCTTTTGATGCAGTCCCTGCACAATTTTAGGTCTCCTCTGGACTGACTCCAATTTGACTATATCCTTCTGGAGATGTACAGTAGTCTCCAGATTTGGACACAGTATTCTAGGTAGGGTCTTACCAGCAGTCTATACAAGTGCAGCACACCTCCCTTCTGCTGGTGATATCCTTCCCTTTGCACCCTAGCATCCCACTAGCCCTCCCAACTGCCTTGTCACACTGCCTGACCACCTTTAGGCCATTAGATATTATTTCCCCCAATATCTTTTCTGTTTAGTGGCCATCAATACTACCCCACCCACTTTGTATTCCATCCCTGGGTTTGTGTACCCTAAATGCATTATTGTGTACTTTTTCACATTTAAGCCCAGCTATCATACCCTTGGCCACTCATCAAGTTTTCTCAGATCTCTGCTCCTCCTTTCCACCACCTTCCCCAGAATGTCCACCATATTGCAGATGTTGGTGTCATCTGCAAAGAGGTGGATTTTCTCTTTCAGTTCCTCTTCAATGTCACTTATAAAGATATTAATTGGGATATGTCCCAAAACTAATCTCCGAACCACTCTGCTGCTCTCCCTCCCTTCCTCGGAGTGAACTGTGTTTATCACAACCTCTGTTGCCTATCTCCTAACCATTTTCTTACCCAGTTTACCATCTTTCGACCCACTCCTAATCTATCTAACTTGCTTACTAGCTTCCTGTGTTGAACCGTGTCAAAAGCCTTACTGAAATCTAAATAGGCCACAACCACCTCTCCACCCTGATGTAATCCCTTGGTCATCCAGTCAAAGAAATCTGTCAGATTCATTTGACATAACCCCTCCTCCATGAATCCATCCATCTTCAGATTTTGCAGGCTATTAGAAATATTTGGGTGAGTAGGACTCTTCTTATTGTATCATTTATTGCATTATAGCTGCTGTGTACCACTATGGATTTAACAAGGGGTCACCAAAACACTTTTATAGTTGGTAACATATTATATATTGTATGTTTTTGTCTGGCCTTTTTCTGGCTGAACACTGAATTACTGAATCCAGCAATTTAACAGTAGTCCTTAATCTTGATCTTCGCCTGACGTAACATGACTACTCATTATTTTAAACTACATCTGTTGAATGTGACATCATCTGTTGTTAAATTAGGTTTAGTGGACTCTAATTCTTTAAATACTGGATCTAAATGTGTAACATTTTATCTCTGCGTAAATGCTTTTCTGTTGCTGATTGAGTTTTGGGAGGAGCATCCAAGCAAATTAATTTAAAGTTCTGGCATGCTAATTTGAGACATTGCAGAGGAAAATATAGGCTATTATTTTAATAAAAAATATTTTTGCTCCCTTGTGGTGTTCTCCACTGAAACCATTGTCCATAAAAGCATGTTCCAGCATTCAGTGCTGCTGAAGTGCTGAATACTAAAAAAGCTAACCTTTGTGCACTGCAGTATCTGAAGCTTGTGGCCCAAGTTTGATTTGCTTTGTCACTGGGCTCTTTTGTGCAAACCCGATATTTTAATAATTTCAGAAACTTGGATCTCTTCTAAAATTAGCAATAAGTCTATTTTTATTGATTGGTATTATGCCTGGAACATAGACAGGAACAAAGGGCAAGTCTATTAGCAATCTGTTAATCAAGCAACGTAGATTCTGTAGACTTTACTACAGAAAGGTGTTCTTTTTTCTGTATAAACGTGGGAAAATAAGCAAAGAAGACTTGGTAAGAAAACCTTTAAGTCTACAGGCTCTACTTTGCTTACATATCAGAGTGTAAACAGACTTGCCACACAAGGACTCCATGAGGTGAAGAACTGTTTTTGATTAAACTAATTGCACTGGATGTAACAGTCAGCAACACAAAACCTTTATGTCTTATTGGCTGTTACCATCCCCCTAAAATTACTGTGATATGATTTGGAAGACTTGAGGGATGTATAAAATGTATAAAAACAGTCATGAAATTTTGCTGACTCATGATTTTAATATTGACTGGGAGAAAGGTACAGATTCCAGTGTCCTAGCTGACCTGACCCCTGAGCTTTTACTGGACCAATTGGTAATTGACACTACTAGGGTCAATGTAAAAATATTGACACTTTAACTACAATTGATTAAATCTGTACTAATAGGCCTGAGAAATATGCTCAAGTGAGTGTCCTATCAGCTTCTTTTCTGACCATCAGATTATTTATTCCATTACTCAGCAATCAGAAATAATGGGAAAAGGAAATATTAGGACATTTTGCTCATTTAATAAATTTGACTACATTGCATTTATGTCTGGTTTGGAAAACACAGTCTGGGAGTGGCTGAAACTCATTCCTGATGTTAATGATGCCTGTGCTTATTTCATAGATATATTTTCTGAAATTTGTAATAAGCATGCATAAATTAGGAAATGTACTGCTAAATTAAACAGCTTCCCTTGGTAGTATCTGTATGTAAAATTCTCAGTGTAAACTAAGAGATAAGTCACAGAAAAAAGCAAAAAGTACTAATTCTCTAGCTGCTTGGCAGGCATATAGAGCTAAGAGGAATTTTTATCTTAAGGAAGTCAGGCAGCTAAGCACCAATCTGTCCAGAATAAACTAGTGAAAAATAAAACATTGGACCCCGGTATAGTAAAAAGCCTTAATACACACTCCTCTTCTTCAGTTCCAAATATTTTTGAGATAAATGGAAATAAAATGGGGGATTTAAAAACATTTATGAATGTATGAATGTATTTAATGGTTATATTCCTAGTGGGACCTCTGGTAATGGTGATGCCCAACCCTCTTTTGGAGCTGTGCCTTGTGCATCACCAGGGGCCTCAATGGACAATTGTCCTCTTTTTGTGTCATCTGCCATGGCAGTTAGTGAAGTGTGGACAGCTTTACTGAATTTAAATCCTAAAAAGAGTGAACGGATCACTGGGTTAATTATTGAAATAAGCTGCCAAAGTGCTCTGTTACCCCACTGACTTACTTATTTAATATGTCAATCAAATTTGGGGAGTTCCCAGAGGCATGGAAGCTTGCAAAAGTCATGCCAGTTTACACATCAGGTTGTAACAGACTACTGTCTAACTATCTCCAATCTTGCTGCTGTCTGATTTGTTAAAGCTCTTGAAGAGTTTGGTTGAGAAACAACTTATGAATTATCTATCATGAGAAACAACTTATGAATTATCTATCTGCAAATAACATTTTGATTGCCAACCACTCAGGCTTTAGGCTTAACCATGGCACCTCCACTGCTCTGGTGAAGGTTAAAATTATCTGTGCAGTGTAGTGGATGGTGGCATGGTGGTTGGTGCCATCTTCACTGACCTCTCCAAGGCCTTTGTCACAATGGACAATGGTCTAATGTTAAAAACTGAGGTGTATGGGTTTGAGTAGATCACTGAGTTACTTGATAACAAGTTACCTTTCAAATAGGCACCAGGTAGTTTCTATGTGTGGTGTGCATTCAAAGAAAGCAAGGGTGATCAAATGAGCCCCCCAGGGCTCTCTACTGGGACCACTCCTACACTCATGTTTTTGACATCCTGCAGGACCACACTGCTGTCCATCTCTATGTGGATGATACTGTCTTCTACAGTTGGAGCCCAAACCCTTCACTACTTCAGACTTGGTTACTGGCAGCATTTGATAAATTTCAGAGTTTTTTTTGGTATCAGTAAACATTCACTCAGTGAACAAAAGACACTGGTGATGCAATTATTTCAGTGCACAAGAACAAACAAATAACAGAAATATTCATTTTTAGCACTGGAAATCATAAACTGAAAATGTTTATTTATTACAAATATTTTGGTCTGTAGCTAGATGCAAATCTAAAATGGGATCATCACCTCAGTACCTTGGAGAAGATTGGTAAACTCTAAGATTGGATTTATGAATGAAAACAAATTGTACTTTTCACAAGATATGAGACTGAAAATTGTGCAGACAATGATATTGACTTTGATTGACTATGGTGATATCATCTATTCCAGACTTAAAAAAAAAAATCCTCGATGCTAGACTTACTTTATTATAAACCTGCATGTTTTAGGCTTTCGGTGCAACCTATGGTCTCTACTTCAGCAAGCCACCATTTCCAGCAAGCTGTGTGAAAGGCAACAATAACATACCATCTCGATTGTTGTGCCGAGTGAGTGGCTGAACATCTGCTACTGCAAGAGACTGCGAGCACCTGATTGTATTTATTTTCATTGTCTGCTGTTTTACAAGTTGGGGAACCTCTGAGGCAGTCAATATTCCAATGGGTGAAGGGGGCTCAGAAGCAAGACAATCAGAATATAGGAATGGAGGAATGTTTCATAGATTTAACCCCCCCCAACAGTGTGCTCCAGCAGTATCTCTACTCCAGCAAGCCATAATTTACAGGCTACTGCATGAGAGGAAGCCAGAACTTACCATCTCAATTGTTGTGCCGAGTGAGTGGCTGAACATCTGTTACCGCAAAAGATTATGAGCACTCAATTGTATTTATTTTCATTGATTGCCATTTTACAACTTGGAGAACCTCTGTGGCAGTCAAGATTCCCATGCGTGAAGGGGGCTCAGTGGCGAGCCAATCATAATACAGAAACATCTCAGTGGGAGGGATTTTGTATGGATTTAAACCCCCGAGGTGTCGTCCAGCAGTATCTTTATTCCAGCAAGCCACCATTTCCAGCACTTTTCAAGAGGCAGCCAGAACTTACCATCTCGATTGTTGTGCTGAGTGAGTGGCTGAAAATCTTTTACTGCAAGAGACTGAGAGCACCTGATTGTATTTATTTTCATTGACTGCCATTTTACAACTTGGAGAACCTCTGAGACAGTCAAGATTCCCATGGGTGAAGGGGGCTCAGTGGCGAGCCAATCAGAATAAGGGAATGGCTCAGTGGGAGGGGTTTTGTACTGATTTATGCCCCCAAGCTGCACTCCAGCATGACTGCAGAACATGAGCATGAGTGGTGCAAGTGCCACTCGGTGGAGAAATCCACTCTTGTGGGTCTCTGGCTTTGATAGGGGAAGTACTGGTTGTGTTTACAACCCAAATACTGTGAGTACTGGTTTTAACGTTTTAGCAGAAAGGGGTTTAATTCTACTGTAAAAGAATTCTGAACTTGATCAGAATAATGGGGAAACATTTAACCAGGTTAGTAGGGCTGGCGCTGCTTCTTGTGTGGTTAGTATTGATTCCCGCAGATAGCAGCAGCAGAACAAACCTAAACCAAGAACCTGGTTACAAACTATGTGGGGAAACATCAATTCTATTTATCTTCCTCTCCCCATACATGGATATGAGGATAGAATCTTGTATGCTGCCCCAAGTGGCCTGCACAAGTTTAGGGAAGGCAGTGGCAAGTGCCACCAAGCCCACTACAGAGGTAAGAATTCAACTTGAAAATGGAAGGCATCTCAGGATAAGGCTGAGAGCAAAAGTACATTTAAAGAAAACCATAACAGCTAAGGGGTTGCTCCTGATGTGTTTAATACTTGCAGGGGATGTGAACTAAATTCAGGATCATATGGAGGAACACAGGAGGCCACGGACACTTTGGAGGGTAGGGAAATATTCTTTACATTTTAATGTATGCAGTTTGGCCCCCAAAATGAGTGTGGTTAGAGAATAGATGTTGGAACATTACCCAGAGTGGTGATTATTACTGAAACCTGGTTAAATGATAGAACAGAGAATTCAGAAGTACATGTACAGGGTTATCAAAGCTGGAGACATGATCGTAGTAAGAGGGGAGAAGGGTGCTGATATATGGGCAAACCCTTTTGGATCTATCTTTATAAATTCTAACTGTGTCCATACGCCAGGGATTGAAAAGATTGTACAAGAAATAAGGCTGCCTGAAAATAAACCTATTTTGATTCTGGGGTGCTATTTGCCCCCAAAGGGTAGGAAGGAAAATGTTGACATTATTCAGGATTTTCTATATCCATAATGGGACAGCCACAAAATACTGATAATGGGAGATTTAAATGCAAACTGGTCCAGCCTCCCCCCAGGTGGTAAGTTGTTGGATTTGACATTAGGAGTTGGATTGACCCAGCTGATTGAGACCCCTACCAGATTAAATCCCAGAAATATAGACCAATCATCAATTTTAGATTTAAACCTAACCTCTGACCCTGACAATTACTTAAGCTATGGTATGTTGACAGACGCATTTAGTGACCACTAGGTCACATACTATGCCCGGAAACCCAAGAAAAGGGTGAAAAAATTGTTATTAAGGAATCATGATAATTGAAACATTTTGACTAGTTGAGATTTATGACTGACTTGGAGGGAAGGAATTGGGAGACACTAGCCCTCATTCCTGAGGTAGACAGTGCCTGGGACTATTTTTATACTGAATTTATGGCTGTGTGTAATCTCCATGCTCCAGTTTTTAAAAGAAGGGTGAAAATAAAAATTGCATTATGGTATAATGAGACTTTAGGCTTACTGAGGAAAATAGGTACAGATCATGGAAAAAGGCCAAAAAGCTAAAAACCTAGTGTAAAAAAAAAATATATATATACTCTGTTTGACAATGCTCACTGAGTGGCTCCCCCCCTCCTTTCCCTACTAATTCCTCCTCCCTATCTCCCTCCCTTCTACTCCCACCAGCTCTCCCCTGACCATAAGTTTTGCACCTTTTGTTATCTCCTGCTTCGTTGGAGATTGTATTCTATTGAAACAAAATTGTAATTGAACTGTAACTTTTTTGTTTGTAAGTACTGTGTCCCTTGTACTACTGTTCTGATGTCCTCTTTGTGACGAGGTACCTTTGTAAATGAGCCTGTGGCTCAAAGGTTTCTAAACTGATGTTTAACTAACTAAATAAATAAATAAATAAATAAATAAATACAACAATAACTGCATGGGACAGATATCACCAACTAAGGAACAATTACCTAAAAGAGGAAAAAAAAGCTAAAAGTTGTTATTTTAAAAACTTATTTGAGACAGAGGGAACACTGATCCTCATAGGTTTGGGGCATTATATCCCAAATTAAAAGGTGAGAAATTAAAGGATTTCCCTTGTTCTTTTAGCATTAATGGAAGGAACATCCCCACATCTGATCAGGTGGCAAATGCTATTAATAGGTTTTTTTTATAGACTTGGAACTTCAGTAATGGGGACTAATAAAGACAGGGTAGGAAAGGATTATATGGTAGGGATACCTAGAGTTGAAAGTAAAGAGAGACTATTGAAAAATAAGGAGAGGGTATATGAACATAGAGAGGAGTTATCAAATAACCCAGACTTCACATTTTGCAAGATTAGCGCTGCAGAGTTTATGGATGGTTTGCTAAAATTAGTCGCAAAAAAAGGCTATGGATTTAGATGGTATTCCCACATTACTTTTGAAATTTGCGGCTCCTGTTGTAGCACAAAAATCTCTGATATCTTTAATTTGTCTACTGCCACTGAAATATACTGAAGTGCATGGAAAATGGTGAAGGTAATTCCTGTGTACAAATCTGGATAAAAAAAATGATATACAGAATTACAGACCCATATCTTTATTTCTGATAATATCCACACCTTTTGAAAAACTTACAGGTAAACAGTTACAAGCTTACTTGGAGAATATCAATTTATTAATTTATATCAATCAGGTTTTCATTCCAATCACAGCACACTAACAGCTTTAACAAAGGTAACATCTAACATTCAGATTTCACTGGAAAGGGGCTTCCTGGTCGGGCTATATATTTATAGATCTGTCAAAAGTATTTGATACATTCAACCATCTAGTTTTGCTAGATACTTACCAGGACATTTTCTCGCACACACACCTCACAAAAGGGATGTTCGAGAACAATAGTTCACATCGAAAACATTTTATTCATCCAAAACAGACCACTTTCTGCCTCTGCTAGATATGTTGAAGGACATTGTCCTCAACCAGGTAGCCCTGAACTGCTTCAGGGAATATTTGACTGGCAGAATACAATCAGTCACTTTAGTCCCTTTTACATTACAGTCCAAGTGTATTAAATCTGGGGTCCCTCAAGGATCGGTGTTAGGCCCGATATTGTTCAAAGTGCATATGAATGATTCCAGTGCCCTCATAAAGGGGACGGGGTCACCATTCATACACAGATGATGGGATTCTGTATGTGGGAAGGGCATCTATTTTGAAAATTCAGAAAACACTTCAAGGTGATTTTGACATCTTGCAGGAGTATTTTAGATCAAAAAAACCTAATATTAAACAATAAGAAATCACAAGTTATGCTTTTTGGGAACAAACAGTTGGTCACTTCAAATACACTTCAAATTAAAACATATACACATCAACTACTAACACAGGCAAACTCATAAGTATTTAGGAGTATGGTTAGATGTGCAGTTGAAATGGGAAGTACATTTGAACAATCTGATTAAAAGACTACTTGTTAGGTTGGGGGCATTATACAGAATGAGACAATGTGTAACACTCAATGTTAGACAATATTTAGTTAATACCACAATAATTCCTATGTTTGATTACAGTGATGTACTCTATGGGGGGGCATCCCGGACTGTACTAGATCAGCTGTATACAGCTTTGAAGATATTTGCTAGGTTCGCCCTGGATGCCTGCTGGTTGACACATCACTGTACAATGTACAGGTCCCTAAATTGTATTAATTTAATGGGGCATGAACATTTACACATACTGAATTTGACCCATCAGACTTTTAAGAAAAATACATCACCATATTTAGACAACTTGTTTGAGATATGCACTTCTAGAGCAGATCTTCGAACAGCACAAAATCTAGAATTGGTGATTCCCAAAAAGAGAACAGCAGAGGGAAATTCTACTTCAATGGCCAGTGGCCCTAGAATTTGAAATGGGCTGCCAGACTACCTGAGAACAAAGACAATTGCCCCATGGAACAAGATCAAAAGCTGGTTATCCCAAAAATTTGCACAACCAAAAAACTGTGGTCGCTGTTGATATTCTGCACTTTTTACGGTCATAGCCACTCTTGAGAATGTATGTGATTATTTAAGTCTTTCTGTATGCTCATGTATTATATGTATTTTATATGCCATAATCTATGTGTTTTATATTTAAAGAAACTTGTCTTGAATGTCTATGGACCCCATTGAAAATGAGTTAATGCTCAAATGGGCTATCCTTTTCCTTGTAATGTTCTTAGTTCTTAAGGAATAAACTTTTACAAACAGACAATGGTGGTGGCACCAAGGTGATTTTGCTCCAAGGTGGGCCACTCAGGTTTCACGTGCTTTCAGTGGTATCAACCTATCCTTTTATGCTCTAACTTGCAAAATATGGTGTTGTATTGACCCAGGTATTGGAGTTTTTGGTTTTTTATTGTTTCAGGATAGAGGTTCCTGCCATTATGGAAATGACACCACTTGCCACTTCTCCACCAAGCCCCAATCAGCAGAAACCTCTGAAGCACCACAAGATTGATTTTGAATCTGACATCCTTCCTGACATACCAGAAAACTCTTGAGATGCTGAGTTGGATACCTATATGATGGAGTTGCCTCAATCAAAGCCATATTGGCAGAACTGGTATCGGACACCAAATCTATTTGTGCCTTGGTGGAATCCTTATCTATCTGTGTCAGGGATGCTGAAGCATGGGTTAGTTCTCTTGAAGACCAGGCTCATGCAGAGGAAAATAAACTTGTATCCCTGTGATGGCAGCTTGCTAAAATGGAGGATAAGGTTGATGACCTGGAGACTAGGTCTCGGAGGAACATACTGCTCCTTATTGGTATCCCTGAGGGCGCAGAGCAGTCCAATCCTATATCCTTCCTTAATGCTATAATTTGCCAAGTTGCTGGTCTGCCAGACTCTAGCAAACACTTATGCTATTGGGAGAGCGCATTGAGCCCTCAGCCCTAAACCTAGCCAGGGAGAACGACTACAGGCTATCATTTGCAGACTATTGGATTTCTAGGATAAGATGAAAATTCAGAGAGCAGCACACTCGCACCCAGCATTATTCTGGCAGCAGCACAATTTTTTTTTAATTTGTAATGATGTCAGCCAACATGTTAGATAGAAACAGAGGGCTTAAGTTGAGATTAAAAAATAACTGCACCAGGTAGTAAATAAATTACAGATTCAGTATCCAGAAAAAAAGGTCCTTCATCTTCTGCAGGGCTCCTTTCCATTCAGCTCTGCAGATTCCATGATTCAACATTTGCCGAATATTCTCCTCCACCTGTTCTCCAAGCAAGTCTTAGCATCTATCTCTTCTGGCGAAACAAGCCACTAATGCCTTCAGAGTCTGTATTTTTAGTTTTAAGGCTTCTGATTACTGTATGACATTTTAATTGGTTATGCCCTACCTTGTGGCTGTTTTTTCTAGTGTTTTGACCTATTTCGGTGCAACTGACTTGTGTCTATACTGTTATGGATTTATTACTGTTGGACATTAGTCATATTTGGATTTTTACAAGTGTCCTGGATTTTGATATCTCGTGATGAGATCTGTCTCAGTGCCTGATATTTAGGATGTTTTTTTTTTTGTTACTGTTTTTTTTCTTTCCTGCATTTAAGCTTATTGTGTGGCTTTTCTTTTGTTGTTTCTTTGCTTCACTCCCTGGCTTACTGTTTTTGGTTTTGCATCATCTCAGTTCCTCTTGAATGCTCAAACATTTGAGCAGCACCAGGTCTCTTCTTTTACATTTGTGTTTTGCAGTCTCTCTCTCTCTCTCTCTCTCTCTCTCTTCATCTTTATACTCTTCTTAGTGTAACTTAGTTTTGTTCATGTTTGTCTTTTTACTTTCATTGTATTTTTTATAGGTTTTTTTTACTGAGTGAGTTTTATTCGGTATTACTTATGCTCGGGCACCTCTAGGACAGTTTGCGAACACCTGCTTTTGTACCTGCTGTTTAGTTATCCATGTTGTTAAATTGTCACTTTATAGCCTTATACTTTTGCTGGTCAAAGTAACACAGGTTTTTTGCTTATTTTAGGCAAACTGGTTTGTTAGTTGGAACCTATAAAGAGCCACTTGACTCTCCATTGCCTGCTTGCCTTGTTTGGGCATTTATTTAGGGTCTTTTTTTTCTCCCCTAAAGATGTCTGTTGTTTACTTTATTTTTTTTTCCTTTTGGCTTTTAGTTTGTGCATAGCTTGAGTGGCCCCAGTACTTGCCCTCAGGCCATATTATTCAGAGCTATTGCTTGTTTCTATTGCTTTAGTCCCTGCTGTTTGGCCTTTTTTAGTTTTTACACTGGGGTTCTTTTTGGTAGAGATGTTATGGTGCACTCTCTCCACAGTGACTTGCCCTGGGCTACCCTTATGGTAGCTGCTTATGGTGCTACTCTGTTTGCAACTTATGGGTGGGGGATGTTTGGGAGCATTCTGGCATTCTTATTTTCAAATGTTACCCTGTCTGATTTTGCTTGCTATTTTTATATAATGTATTGGGGGTGTAAGGGGGAGTCTTTGGCGTTGGAACTGTTTTGCTATTTGTACAAACTAATTTACGTTATAGCCTGAGGAACCTCAACCACTTGTCATTTGTACTTCAACAGTGGTTTGTTATTTGGATAATCTGGCTTTTTAGAATTTTTCTTTTCCTTTCAGTGGGGTTTGTGTCTTCAGTAGTCCCATTCCAGCTAGTTGTCATTTTTTCCTCAGCTACCTTTGCTGATTCATTCTTTTCTTTCTTGTAATGTCAAGGGTGTTAACTCACCTATAAAACACTCTTAGATTCTTGCTCATCTGTGCAAATACAGCCCAACTGTGTTTTTTTTTACAGGAAACTCATTTATCAATGGCAGATTTCCTTTTCTGAGATGCAGTTTGATGGGTCAGGTCTTTGGGGTGGGCACTGATAAGAAACAAGCGGGGGTGGCCATTTTTATTGACCCACAGGTGGATTAAGTTATGCATCAAGTGGCAACTGATCCTAATTCCAGATATGTTATTGTCCAGGGTGCATTAGACCATACAGAGATAGTCTTAGCCTCATTTTACGGCCCTAACAAAGTTGACCAACACCCTTTTATTGATTTTTCATTACATTTAACTTTCAGGATTCACCTTACATCATAGTGGGAGATTAGAATATTTTTTGGATGGTGATCTGTACAGGTCAGGACCCCCAATATTTTCCCTTACCTGCAACCAGAGAGCTGTGCAGGAGTTACTTGATTCCTATTTTCTGGTGGATACTGGGTGGATTCTTTCTCTCCAGTCTAAGGATTTCACATATGTTTCACCTCCCCTTAAAACCCAATCTACAACTGATTATTCTTAATCAGCTCTTCCTTCTTAGTAGGCCTAGTCAGGGCTGTGATACAGCCATGCATTATTTCTGATCAATCTGCTGTGCAGGTCTCCTTGAATCAGATCACTATGTATTGGCTACCAGAAAAGCAAATTATCTAACACAGGCTATCAAGTGTTCCTTTGTAACTAGAGAGTTACATTGCACAATACAGACATATAAATCATTTGTCATCCTTCATCTTGACCATGGCTCCCCCTTCTGGTGCCCTCATCTGAAATAGAACATAAGACTTCTAGAAAGACCAAAGAGAAGAATTACAAAAATGATTAAGGGATGTCAGAACCTGAAGTATAGTGACAGGTTAGCTAAACTGGGGCTATTTGGTCTTCAGGAGAGGTGACTAAGAGGAGATCTTTTATTCCTCTGCAATACTCTCAAGAATAAGGAACCTATGAAGGAAATGTGCATTAAGGACAATATAAGAAACATTAACTTGAGGTCCCACAGTAGGTGACTTATGGTACAGATGTGAAGGACAAATAAAAGGTTTTGCCTTTTTACCATAAGATCAATCCATGCATGGAATTCCTTGCCAGCCTATTTAGTTAGCCTCCAATCATTGGACAGTTTCAAACAGGAACTTTATGAATTTATTATTGAGACTAGGCAACCACAAAAACCCAACTATTGGTGGGAGACAATCTTGATGGACTTTGTCCATCTCTTGTCTTATACACCAAGACACCAAGATACCAAATTGGAGCCCAATATCTGGCTTGATAAAATTTGGCTTTTGAATTATTCTTGACTTAAGGATGAATAATTTGTAGCACACTTAAAAACTTTCATAGAACATTTCTTTTAGGAAAACTCTGATACCGTGGCCTTTCAGGTTACTCTGTGGGCCACTTACAAATATGCAGTTAGGGGTAGGATTATTCACCTGGCCACTAAAGCCAAAAAGTGCAGTCAGGCTCACTTGCAGGACTTTCTCCACCAGATTATGTCCCTGGAACTTCAGTTTGCTTTTGTCTACTCTGAGCAGGTGGTATTAAAACTGCAGGCTGCCAGGGAATGTTACCATGAGCTTAACAGAGCCCAGGCAGAATTTTTGCTACTTAAATCAAAAACTACATTCTATGTTTCAAAAAGCAGGCAGCCTCCCATACTGTAAAGCATCTCACCAAAACTGGGATTCAGCATCCTATCACCCATCCTAGGCAGATAGAAGAGGAATTTCAGGCCTACTACAATATTATCTATAACTTGGGTGATCAAGTTTCTGATCAACAGGTCATAGATGCATATTTAGGTCAAAGTCATCTACCCCGACTGGGACAGAGGGAGTACAATCTCCTTGCAAAGCCTCTCATGCTGTCTGAACTTCAGGGAGTGTTAAAGTCAATGGCCTCTGACAAAGCTCCAGCCCGATGGGTTTTCCAATTTTTTTTTTATAAGGCTTTCTCAGCAGAATTATTCCCACAATTTTGGAGGTTTACCAAGAGGCTCATACTAGTGGTGATTTGGATGCTTTAAATCAAATCAAATAAATTTTATTTCTAAAAGGTGCCTTTCTAAAACCAAGGTGCCTGTACAATAAAATACATAAAATAAAATAAAAGTTATTAAAAACAATCATATAATTTATGACAAAAAGCAGTATAGTAGCAGCATAACAAAACATACCAAAGACATATCGAAAACAGCAGCAACAATCAACAAATGCCAAGCTGAAAAGATGAGTTCTTAAGGAGGTTTTAAAAATCTGGTCAGTTAGGCAATTTCGTACTGATGAGGTAGAGAGTTCCATAGGGGCTGAGCAACCAAGCTAAATGTCCTTGCTGCCGATGTCTGCAAACGTACCTGGGAATCTCTAGCAATCTCTCATTGGTGGATCGGAGAGGATGGGAGGGACAGTAGGGACAAAAGAGAACTTTCAGGTAGCCTGGTCCCTGGTTGTGTAGGGCTTTATAGGTTAGCAAAGCATCCTTAAAAGTGATCCACTACTGTATCGGCAGCCAGTGCAGACTGCAGAGCACAGTTGCTATGTGACTGACTCTTGAAGCACCAGTCAACAGCCTGGCTTCCGCGTTCTGCACTAGCTGCAAGCGGTGGATATCAACCCCGGCAGCCCTAGGTAAAAGGCATTGCAATAGTCAAGGTGGGAGGTAATGAAGGCATGAACCAACATTGGAAGATCATAGGGAGGAACCAGACGTTTCACCCAGGTGATATTTTTCAGATGGTAAAAAGAACATTTAACAACTGCTGACACCTTTAACTTTAGGGTCAGACTGTCATCAAACATAATGCTCAGGTTCAGCACCCAGTCTGAGGTAGCTAGCTGGACACCTCCAAGCCATAAACCCGAAGGGGAACCTGCCAACATACCCGCCTCTCGACAACCAGGGTTCACAACCAACACCTCGGTTTTTTCAGGGTTCAACCTTAGCCAGCTCACATTCATCCAGGCCTGAATTTCAGTCAGATGGCTGTTGAGCACTGAGACAGCATCATCTTGTTCGGGGACAAAATACATGTATAGCTGAGTATCATCGGCATAGCAGTGAAAACTCAAGCCATACCATCTAATAATCACTCCCAATGGCAGCATATACACTGCAAACAACATGGGCTCTAAAATGGATCCCTGCAGAACTCCACAGGGTAGGGAGAATGGAGCTAAGGTACAAACCCCGACACCACTCTCTGAGTCCTACCTATGAAGTAAGATCAAAAACATCTGAGGACAACCCCCGAAAGTCCACAGATAAGCCGCAGGTGATCCAACAGCACACTATGGTCCACAGTACCAAATGCTGCAGAGAGATCAAGAAGGACCAAGATGGAACAAGTCTTTCGATCTCTCGCTATCAGGAGGTCATTTAGTGGCAGAACAAGAGCCGTCTCGGTACTATGTCTCTTCCTGAAACTGGACTGGAGAGAATCATAGATATTGTGGCTGGTCAAATGGTCCTCCAGCTGTAATGCCACCACCTTCTCAATAACCTTACCGAAAAAGGGAAGGTTAGCGACTGGCCTGTCATTTGCTAGACAGTTGGGATCCAAGGAGGACTTCTTAAGAAGGGGCCAAACCATGGCCTCCTTAAGGGAATCTGTAAAGATTCCCCTCTCCAAAGATAACCAGACTATCTCAGCAAGGACTGAGCCGATGACATCAACACAGTCAACAAGCAAGGACATAGGGCCCGGATCCAAACTACAGTTGATAGGACATAATGACTGGATAACCATCGCAATATCACTGATTGGAGGCTGGCCAAAGTTGCACCATACAAACCAGGAGTCTGACATCTACTGCCAACCACTGCTACTCCCTTGAGAAAGGGTCAGATGAATGTCTGACCTGATCATGGCAACCTTATCCATGAAGAATTGAGCAATCTCCTCACACTGCTCTTGTGAAAAAGCATTTCTGGGCTGAAGACAGAGTGGATTGCACAGTCTGTTGTCAGTCCGGAAAAGTTGAGCTGGTCGATTCCGTGTGGCAGCAATTTCCCTGGACAGGAATTCTGCCTTCTTATGGGAAATTGTTGATTGATAGACCAAATAGTGGTCCATCAAACTAAGCCGGTCACACACCAGGCCAGATCTCCGCCATCGCCTCTCTGGCCTTTGTCCAACTCTCCTCAACTCCCTCAAGGCCTCATCAAACCATGGAGACCTAGGGCGAAGGAAGAGTGGATGAACATGAAGAGGAGCAATGGAATCAAGGGCCTCTGTCACTGCCTTATTATAGGTGAATACAAGATCCCCTGGATCCATGCATTCCCTCAGCATGCCTGATAGGTCCAGCACTACCATCAGACCATCTGGGGATACGCCCCTCAAAGTGCGGTATTGGGTCATCTCCATAGGGGCATGCCTTTTAGGGGGACCTCAAAACTGAAGCTGATGGTGTGATGGTCAGACCACCCGACTGGTTCCACCACCAAGTCTGATATCTCCATCCCCAGGAGAAACACCAAGTCCAATGAATGACCACCGATGTGGGTTGAGGAGGAAATGACCTGTGTGAGGCCCAGTGAGCTCATTAACTGAAGGAAGTCTTGTCCAAACTGCGAGAGTTCATCGTTGACCCAAGAAGCTTTTGTTTCAGCTTTGCCTAAGCCCAGCAAGAACTAGGCCAAAGTGTCTAATTATAGACCAATTTCTTTACTGAACATTGATTTGAAAATTTTGGAAAAAGCTTTGGCCCTTTGGCTGCAGCAGATCTGGTTTGCTCTGGTCAGTCGTAAGCAAGTCGGTTTCATGACTGAGCAATATTCCACTGATCACCTGCGGAAACTCCAGCACCTCATTTCTGTATTCAGGGATGCCATGATCCCTGCAGTCTTGGCCTCCCTGGATATGAAAAAAGCATTTGACAGGTGTCCTGGCTGTATCATTTTCAGACACTCGAACAGTTTGGTTTGCCCAAAACCTTTCTTTGCTGGGTGAAACTGTTATTCTTACACCCCACTGCATGAGCTCGCTGTAACCAGATTCTTTCTTCTTCTTTTCCTCTTCATAATTGTACCCATCAGGGTTGTCCTTCTCCCCATTTTTATTTCAATTATACCTCGAACCATTAATTCAGCACATCAGACTAAATCCTTTGATTTAGGGTGTAGCTATTGGGCCCGGGCAATACAAAATATTGGCGAATGCTGATGACATCCTTTTGCACTTAACAAACCATGTTACCTTCCTATCACATGCCCTGGATGAAATACACATTTTTGGAGCAGTCTCCTTTTATAAGCTCAATGCTGAGAAAAGCCAGGGTCTACCATTAAATAGTCACAATCAGAAGGGTGATTTTGAGAGTATGGGCCTTATTGGGACATCCACAACTCTAACTTTCTTGGGTATTCAGCTTACTACTTCCGCTACTAAACTGATTTGCAGTAATTTTACTGATCCTCTCTGTAACATTAAAGCTGATCTTGCTGGGTGGTCTTAGTTGCACCTATCTCTATGGGGCCTTGTTAGTATTCTTAAGATACCTATCCTGCCCAAGATAATTTATTCCATGAACATGTTAGCGGTCAAACTTCCATATCTATACTAGCCACTTTTCTTTGGTAGGGTCATAAACTGAAGCTTCACTTTCTCAGACTGGCAGCCTCTAAACATTTAGGGGGCCTTGGCACAACCAAAGTTTTTGTTTATTTTCATGACGCCCAAGGAGCAAATTATTTCCACTGGATACTTAGGGAGAAATAGCATTCTCCCCTTATGTCCCTCTTTGGTGATTCATAGAGTGAGATTTATGTCTACAGTATGAGATCACATTATAAGTTCTCCTATACTTGAAATTGGCTATGTTGTCTAAATCTCTGAGCGACATGCCAATTGGCATTTCCTTTTTGAATTATAACCAGCTACTCTGACACCTTAAAATGAGTCTTACAAATCCCTGGATCCAACCTCTGGTTAAATCCCAGTTTTCAACTAATGGGTAAGTCACTTACTAGCCCACACTGGCAAACTAAGAGCATAATGGTGCCTTCTCAGTGGACCAGTGATTCTCAGTGGATCCCTTTTATGGAACTACAGCACACCTATGCCCCGGACAATAAAGAGTGTTTTTTTTTTTTATTATCAAATCTGTGATTTGCTTTCTTCTAAACTGGGTAGGCCAGTTCTAATGATAGACCCCTCTCCAGCATTGTTAACCCTCGGGGAACTGACCCTGGAAAGACATATCATATCTCAGCTTTATCAGGCTTTATCTCAGATTTGGGTTTATAGATGTGGTTTAGTTTTGAAATATTGACTTTTGGCCCTTGATTGAGTGCCTGTTGATACCCAGTCAACCAAAATATGGCATAACATCCACCGTTATATCAAGTTTGATGGATACAGGTGCACCCAGTTTAAAATCATGCATGCAATTTACCATACCCTCCTAAAACTGTGTAAGTGGGGACGTCTGGATTCTCATTTGTGTATTTGATGTCAGCAGGCTGATGGCTCATTGGAGCATATCCTTTGGGACAGTTTGAAGATTCAGCACCTATGGCAAAAAGTCAGAAACATGTTAGACCCGACTTTAGGCATTGCAGATGCTTTTACAAAGTGAAACTGTATATTGGGGTTGGACATACATGCCCTGCAGGGCCCCCGGCATTTTCATTTTATGCTGGTTACTATGGTTATTAAAAAGATTATATTATATTGTGACACTGGCTGGACCACCAAGTTCCATCTTTTTC
The DNA here is from genome assembly GCA_016271365.2 of Neoceratodus forsteri. NCBI lineage: Eukaryota > Metazoa > Chordata > Ceratodontiformes > Ceratodontidae > Neoceratodus > Neoceratodus forsteri. Next base: position 765,432,849 of record CM057452.1, on the reverse strand, counting down.
AGAATGGTATATGGAGCTGCTTTAACTTTTGCGTATAGAGCAAATGCTGGCTTCTATTCACAATACTTTACCTATCTATTTACAATGCTAGGGCCTTGTAGAAGCCTGGCTGTCCACCCTAATCCTGTAATTGGCAAGTCCTGCTATTTTCTTTTTTTCTCCTTTTTTTCCTCATCCTTTTATATTCAACATGATGTATCTTTTTCCCCTGTGCTTTAGTGTTTTGTGAGCAAGGGTAGGGTGTGGGGGTTTAGGGTGGGTGGTTAATAGCCTATTGTTTCTTTGTACCTTATATATACTTTCTGTATGGTTTGTATTTGCATTGTTTTGCTAAAACCTAATAAAGCTTCTTCAATAAAAAAACTGCATGTTTTGTTCAGAATGTACCCAAATGCACACATCATTGCGTTCTTCTAAAATGTCTTGACTGGTTACCTTTCAATCAAATTAGACAATTACATGTCCTGAACTTTATTTTTTTTTTTTTACTTTTTTTCTTCACTCCACATTCCTGAACTCTTTCAGGAGTGGTCACTCAGGATCCTGGTCCTGATCCCGCCCATCTGAAGCCCCCTCTCGCTCCTTCTAGCCACCCCCGCTGCCACTCAGCTCCCTGGCTCTGATTCCCCCGAGCCAGGACCGCCAGATATATTCCTTCTGGTGCTCTATCTTATAATCCAGCCTGGTGGAGCGAGGCAGTGGAGAGCACACAGGGGTGAGAGGAAGGCCTGAGTGGGGGGTGTGGTGGACTGGCCCCCCTTACTTCTGTCACCTATCAGCAGGTGGAGGCCTTTTCTGTGTTTTTCCTGTTGAGCCCTCACCCTGCCCCCCAGGCAGAGCCCTAACATGCCATAATGCCAGGGAACATCCTGTCATAGCCCCGCAGCCCTCTAGACAAGCTCTGAAGCATTGCAGCACCTCCGGTCTCCACCAAAAGTCACTGCTGTGCCAGGCATAGTCCCTGGAAACCCCCGAGGAAGGAGAGTTGCCTCCGGATGCTCAATCCTTCCTCTCCCCTGCCGACCCCTTGCAGCCAAGGCTCGTTCCCAAATCTGGGTCACCGGTGTGATGCAGGGTGTGGCGTCCAGTGCCTCAACCCTCAGCACCACGGGGCCAAGTCCTGAACTTTATATAGAAGTGCAGTAAACAAAGAGTCCTGAAGTATGTAACAGAATTATTTTCCAATCACACATTATAAGTAGAGTTAAGATCAGCTGACAGTTTATGAACTCATTGTCCCCAGTCTCAAAATTAATACTGGTGAACTGTCTCTAGCATTTAAGGGCCCCAAGTTAGAGAATGCTCTCCCATGTGCACTGTGTAAGAGTACTGTTGTACTACCATCACTATGAACTTTAAAACAATGGTTCAAAAATAGCTGGCATGTCAAATGTGCATTCTGTAAAGTCTGTAGGTGACTTTTATGATCCCAATAAATTTAAGGTGTAACTATTCTTTAAGCACTTGTTTTTTATCAAAAAATGAACCAAGAGTCTGGAGTGATTTTACAATGAAGTAGAAAACCCAATGTAGACTTTCATTTTTATTATCTATAGATGTGATGACACCACTTTCTTTTATTGTTGAAAACAAATGCATTTTCTGAATGTGTTTGTCATATGATGTGTGTTTCAATATTATTGTAAGTGCATAAAGGAGTGCTATTTCACTGCAAGTATGCAGTAATGTACTGTTTTATTGTAGCTTATGGAACACTGTTCAGGAGGCCATTGTAAATTAGCTTTTGCTCAATTGGCTGTTAGTCTGCTATTCCTGTTCAATAAAAAACAGAACTTGAACTTGAAAACTTGTAACCTATTGGATTGAATATTCAGCAGTCCTTTCATTCACCAATGAGTCCATTAACTTTCCTACTTCTGATGTCAGGCTGACTGGCCTGTAATTGCCTGCCTACACCGTGCTACCACTTTGCAAAGTGAGCTTACATCCCCCCTCCTCCAGTCCTCTGGAACCACTGCTGTTTCATGTGAGCTGTTAAATAGGAATATCCGAGGTGCAGCCAGTACCTCCCTGAGCTCATTCATTACCCTTGGATTCCTCCTGTCTGGCCAAATTGCTTTTTCCACTTTCTGAGTTGTGAGTCCTTTTAGAACTGTGTCCTCCGAAAAAGGACCTGTGTCCACCTCCCTCCCTCCAAATGCTTCTGTTACTTGTTTGTGATCCTTCCCCTTCTCATTCCTCTTTGAACACTTAATGAAAATATTTATTCTGGATGTCCATCTTTTCCTGTTCACCATCTAGGCAGTTCCCCACTTTCCTTTTTAACCTTGCAATCCCTCCCTGGTCTTCCTGTTTTCATTTGCATAAAAGTTTTGTCTGGTTCCGTTACTGCCTGGGCTATTCTGTATTCAATTTGTGCCTTTGCACTTTGTAACAATTTCCTTGCTTCTCTGTCTTTCCCCAATATACCTCCCTATCCTCCCACCTCTGCATCTCTTATAACTTCTGAATGCTACCCTTTTAGCCTTTACCTTTTCAGCTACCTCTGAGAACAACTGTCTTTTTTTTCCTCTTGTTTTTGCTCACTTGCTTGACTCAAAGGTTTGTTGCCTTCACTATGCCCCTTTTATTTTTGCCTACTGTTCCTTCACCCCACCTAGGTCATTCCCACTAGAAAGTAATTGCTGCGGCATTCATCCATTTTTTTAAAATCTGTCCTCCTGAAGTCCAGGACCCTTGCCCATGAGTCATTCAGTTCTGCAGATCTCCTTATATTGAACCACACTGTACAATGTTCACTGGTCCCCAGGTGGCATCCCACCTTGACATCTGCAGCACTATCCCTAATAGTGAGTACCAGTTTAAGAATTGCTCCATCACGAGTAGGTATACAAACAAGCTGCCTGAGGAACTCCCCTGCAGGGAGACCAGGATGTCCCAGCTTCTAGCTGAAGTTGCAGCTGGGAGGATCCAATCTATATCCAACAGATAGAAGTCCCCCACCAGCAGTACCTCCACCTTTTCTGCCATTTTCTCAGTGTCTTCCACCAGTACCTTATCTAACTCCTCTCCTTGTACTGGAGATCTGGAGATCATACCAGTGCGAACAGTGGCTCTATTCCCCATCTCAAGGGAGACCTACATTAACTCCCTCCCCGATTTTCCTAGTATCCTCTTTTGTACTTCTCCTTGCATAAAGTACCACACCTCTTCTTTCATTCCCACCATCTTCTTCTAGAACAGAGTATAGCCTGGTAAGGCCATGTCCAAGTCATGATTTTCAGTATGCCATGACTTGGTAATGGTCACAATATTCAGGTTGTCCTCTGCCGTGATGGCCTCTAGGTCCGAAGTCTTATTTCCTAGACTTGTAGCATCTGCACACATTGCCTTCCAGGCTTTGTTACTACTCTACTTGTTCCCCCTTTTATCTTTTTTTTTTTAAACTTTATTTATAACCATTTTCCATTTGATACAGTACAAGACATCCTTAACATTAATAATAAAAAGAGAGAAGCAAAGTTCTTGAGAGAAATTTTGCATAGGTGTAGTACAAAATGTTTTTGACTAATTACATTATATTGAGCTGGGTACCTTTTTAACTTTAACTTTTGCTTAGACTTAAACTTAAAATGAAACTTGTGAGCATCCCACCATATAACAGTACACCGAAATTATATTACCTTGTTCTCAGGAAGTTGTATAAGTACTGTAGTATCCAGCCCAAATTACATAAAACTGACCATATCTAGACTTAGGCTTAGCCATTCTCCAGTATGTGGTTCCTATTTTGGAATGTCAATGATACAAGCTCTCTAAATGAGACAAGGAGGAGGAAAAGTGAAAGAATGGAAAACACTTATATCATTGTCTCCTGGTGCTCTCCTTTACACCACTGAAGTAATTTTCCCCTGACTATTCTAACAGGCTGGGAACCAATGTGCAGACAACACTGTCTCAAGGGGTCCCCATATTGAGTCATATTTGGCTTCTTTGTGGGTAATTTTGTATTGAAGATGCTCTAGTTTTATACAAGTGAGAAGGGAGGTCACCCACTGGGATATCGTAGATATCCTATCTGAACTCCAGTGTAACACCAGATTTTGTTTAGCAATCACCACCCCCAAATCTCAGAGTGGGTGGTCCTTCCTCTCTCCCCATAAACCCTGGAGCCAAAGCAACACATTTACCACATCTAAGTCCCCCAGATCTCCCAAAACCCTACTCAGTTATCTAATAATTTCACCCCAGTATTAGCTAATTTTTTGGTATTCCCATATCAAATGAAAGAAGGTGCCCAAGGAAATTTTACATTTTGGACACAGTTTGCCTTTTCTTAATTAATCATATGAGCAAGAACTTGAGTGAAGTAAGATCTCACTAACATATAATGTATGCCTCTGAGTCTATAGTTAGATGAGTATTCCATCCCTTTCTTCAGTATAAGGTCTCAGTCCCCTGCTGACAGTGATACTGGAGACATGTCCCTCTCCCATTTCCACTTAACCTTTGCCAGAGGGTCTTGGAGACCACCCAAGAGAAATATGCACCCATGCCATAGGTTTGGACCTTGATTTATCTTCATCTCCCAACAAAACATCCTCTTATTGCCCGACAATGGGCTGTATGTCTCAAATAAAGCTGTGAGGGCAGGTAAAGCCTTCGTAGCATCTGTTAAAAATAAGAGAACGTCATCAGCAAAAAGTGAGATGATGTGTTCTCTCACATCATGTACATAGCCATCAATATTAGGATGGGTTAGTAACAACTGGGCCAAGGCTTCTATTGTCAAAACATATAACAATGGGGACAATGGGCACCCGTACCTAGTCCCATGAAAAAGCCTACAGGGCTGTGAGATCTTGCCATTAGTGAGGATTTGAGCGCTGAGGGATTTATATAAAATATTTATCCATTTTCAAATGTTTGGTCCCAGGCCATACTTGGCCAGAGTGGCAAACATAAATGGCCATTCCACCCAATCAAAGGCCTTCTCTGCTTCCAACACAAGAAGGCCTTAATCTCCTTCCTCTTTCCCTGATTTCCAATTGTACATAATATTAAGGGTTCTTTTTTTTTTACAAATTCTCCTTGATCCATGTGGATCAAAATAGTAGGACCCCCTCCAACTGTGAAGCTAATAATTTTGCCACTATTTTGTAGTTAGCATTTAGCAGTGATATAGGGCAATATGAATTGCATTTTAATAGATCTTTTCTCAGTTTGGGTAATACTGTAATGGTAGTTACAGTTTGGGAGTCTGGTAGATCCTCCCTCTCCCATATTTCCTGTATCATTTGATAGAGTAAATGCTGAATCTCCTGCCAGAAAGTTTTATAGAAATCCCCCAGAATCCCATTCGGGCCAAGTGCCTTTCCAGTATTAGAGGATCAAATTGACTTCTGAATTTCCTCCCATGTAATCATGATTATATAATTTTCTCACTCTCTCTGGGTCTAACTCTGGCAGAGCTATATGTTGGAGGAATTAATTTGGGTCAGCTCCTGGGGGGACTTCTCAAGTTTATAGAGATTGGTAGAATTGTTGAAAAATGCCATTTATGCCCTTCTGGTCTGTCGTAACTTCCCCATCTAAACCTTCTAGTTCTTTTATCTGCCGTTCTGCCTGTTTCTGTTTGGTTAGCCTGGCTAGCCTCTTACCTGTCTTACCCCCTTTGAAGTAGTTGCCTGCCTTATTGATAAGCAATTTTTTTCTATATATTTCTGGAAGACATCCTGTGCCATCTACCTTTGAGACTTTTTAATTGTCCCTTATCTACAGTTTTATCTCCCCCCATAACCCGGATCTCCAGACCTTTTATCTGGGCATCCAAATTGTTCTCTTCCTATTGTTCTTATTTATGTTTATTGGCAGCAAAAGAGATTGTGAGGCCTTGGATACAAGATTTCATAGCTTCCCAAGTGATTATAGCCAAAGTGTCCTCTACTTTTTTGTATTGAAACAATTCTTGCAGCCCCTTAACCATATAATACCTATATTCTCCCTCAGCCAAAAAAATAGGGTCCATTCTCTATTGTTTCCTCGATGGAGTATACCTCAACAATATAATTTCAATCTCTAGAACAGAGTGGTCCAAAATGCAGAGTGGGCCATACTCTGCCAATATGCTATTCCTTAACAAATCTGTAGATACTAGTGGTGACTCCAATCTGGTGTACACTTCATGGGCGTGAGAATAGAAGGAAAACTCCTTCTGCATTGGATGAAAATGGCACCAGATCTCCCTCAAAGAAAGTTCTTTAGTCAGTTGCTGAAGAGCCATTGCTTCCTTGGTCAGCTGATGGGCCCACTGATTCGAGTGGCCCAGTCCAGGGTCCCAGCAAATATTAAAATCTCCCCTACATATAAGGAATCACTATTCTGGGCCATAATCAATGCCAAATTGTGGAAGAATTCTGGACAGTCAAAATGTGGGCTATAGATTGAGACAAACATTATCTTCCTACCTTCTATTGTAGTGTCTACCATAATATAATGACCTAGTGGGTCCTTAGTGGTAGAGGAGACCTGCACTCAAAATCCTCATCGAAACCAGATCACCACTCCACTAGCTTCGGAAGAAAATCCTGCAGACAGCAATGTGCTCCCCCAAGATCTGTCCATTTTTTCCATTTCACCATGAGTTTGATGCATCTTCTGTAATATAACCACATCCCCTTTCCCTTTCTGAATATATGCAAGACTCTTCTTTCTCTTAACCATGGTCTTAAGACCATAGCCATTCCAGGACACAATCTTTAGATGCCCCATATCAAAAAACAAATTTAGATAATATCAATGAACAAGGTAATCACAGTGGTCTCTCCATAAAACAAGCTATTAAGTACTGTATGGAAAACACTGTTAAAATGTAAAACAGAACTTTTCAAAAAACACCAATAACCAGTGAAAAGATAAACCATTTCCCCAACCCCTTTCAACACCCTCCAAATTGAACAAAACATAACCAATATTGCCCCCCAACTGTTATTTTAATCACCTGATTGTGTTTATTCTTGGCACTTCCTCCCACCTTCCCACTATCTCCATCTTCCAGATTTCTCTCTGTAGAGAGAATTCCTCCCATTATCTGTCCTGATCATGGATGAGCCAGGGGCATCCATCCATCTGTCCTATACCTAAATCTGCATCCAAGATATTTGGTCCCATCCCCTATACCCACTAATATGGGGGTTATACAGAAGTGAACAGGCACCAAGTCAGTCGCAGTATCTCCCCCCTTCTGTAAAGAGGCACATGGAGCAGGGGAGTCTCCTCCCAATCCGCAGTCCTCAGGCCATGCCCACCAGTGACAACTTCTCAAACACGGCAACTAGCAGAGCCCTCAGGCAGGAGATGGAGGTAACCTCCAGTCTGGTTCATGCAGAGTCATGGTTCCTCAGGGTCTCTCCCCTCTCTCTCTCTCTCTCTCATATACATCCCCACAGCTTCACCCATTAGTGATTTTATGGCTGACAGATTCATCCTGCAGTGCTTACCCTCTAATAAGTCTATCAGGGTTGTTATCTGCCCTGTGCACCTGGCCTGAGTCCACCCTGAGCTGTCCCCCCTCCACCTGGACCGAGTCCATCTGCCCAGCCCCACCTCTGCTCCCCATCTCCATAACTCCTTCATTCCCCTTGCTTCTTTCCCTATGTACTAGTATGGGATTGTATCATGACCAAATGTTCTGGGTAAGGGACACAATCCCCTTGAAGTGTCCTCCCAGCCCTAGGCAGAATACTATTCCCCAATGTCTCTCTCCTTCACACTATCCTATAGCTTTAGAGTGCCTGAAACATTAAGTAATTAACTTGCTTAGATATAAAAAGAAAACATTTTCCTAGGTTAATGTCCATCTTGATTCTATAGAAATCCTTCATCATTCACTTCCCGAGTACCATAAAAAAATAGCTATCATGATTAATTCAAACAAATAGGAACTACATGGTCACTGTAAAAGTAGGTGGCGATAGGAATCAACAATACTACATCTCTTATGATTCATCCAGGTTTCTAATTACTTAGTCAGATAATGATGTGTTTTAGGACAGATTATCTTCCCTGTCTGAGCTGGCTTCCTTGTTGAGAACAATAAAGGGGACATGTAGCCTTTCTGGTTGGGATCAGCTTTAGGAGCCATCAGCCTTGCCACATAGGTATTTCCTTAGACGCCTTAGCTATATTATCCCCACTGGGTACCAGTAAACTTAGTCAGAATGGCCACAGTATCTGCTCCAAATTAAATCCCCTCAGTCAGTTTATGAGCAGCAGTTTGCAGTCCCTGCTGATTTCCCCCACAAACTGCAGCAGAGAAGAAAGGGGGAAGCCTCTGGTCCAGCCCTGATAGGCTGGGTATAGCCCACTATGAACTGGGCAAAATAGTAAACCCCCAACATGACCAGGCAGTGTCCAAAAAACAAAATGGTATGGTTAGTGCTGACGTCTTATTCAGGTGGCTGCTTGCCAATGTGAATTAGAGGTCTCCAGGGTTTGCTTTTCAAGTTCTGTATCCACATATTTGATTGCCAGAGTGGGGTCAGTAAAAGCTTTTGCTGGCTTGCCTGGTGCTCTAATAAATAATCTAGCTGGGTAGACTAATGAAAAGGGTCAGTTCAGTGCATGAAAGCATTACTTGACCTCTACAGAGGACTGGTGTTCTTGTCGTAGGCATCAAGAGTAATCTGGAAAAATGCTGACCTTGCTCCTATCTACAACGATGTAATACACTTTCCTAGCCACCAAGACCCATTGCCTATCCGGGTATCACAAGAATTTTGGGGGGAACTTTTTATTTATTAAATCCAGAAACACAATAATCAAACTTGACAATACAGATACAGAAGAAGTGAATAAGTACAGGGAAAATACTGAGCATATCCATAAACAAGGAAACCCGGAGCAGAAAAATCTCTAAGAAAAGAATAAAAAGGGGGCATATATTAGATACGACTACAATTTTCCAGCCTCTATCCAGCCTAGGCCAATATTTCTTTCTTCTTTAAGGGGCAAAGTCTGGTCTAAGCCTCCCCATATATAGAGCCCATCCCCTCAATACCAATTCAAAATGCTCAGAGTTACATCTACTAAGAGCTGTTAGCCTCTCCATTTGGTACACTCATATCATAAGGTTTTGCCATTCCTCAATAATGGGAGGAGTAAGAGAAAGCCATCTCTTAGTTATTGCTTTCATAGCAGTGAGCAGATCCTAAAGAGCATATGACAAACCCGGTTTCAAAGGTCTTCAGGATAAACCAAAAAAAAAAGAAAAGGTTCTACATTAAGTTTTATTGGAGTGGCAAAGATTCACTCAAGGCCTCCTGCAGAGCATCAAGAAAAGGTCAAAGAACAGTGCAATTACAATAAATATGATCATGTGTGGCCAGAGAAAAACCACACCCCCTCCTACACTATGCTCCCTTTTCTGGAAGGAACTTCACCTGTATTGATGGTGTTCTAAAAAAAATGAAGAACTGTCTTCCAGGAAAACTCCTTCCAAGAATAAGAGCTTGTAGGCCAATGCATGGTTGCCAAATTATATTCCAAAGTAGAATCAGCCAAATCTATACCTAAATCTGCCTCCCATGTATGTTTAATCCTCTGTAGCAAATCCCATCTAATATTAGCTAAGATTTTATAAGTGAAGGAGACCAGATGTTTCAAAGGGGCATTGCCTTCCAAAATGTTTCATAGGAAGCCTTTTATTTGAGATCTCTGTGCCTCTACCAACATAGTTTGGGGAAAAGATTTGAGAAAATTGAGGTCCTGCAAATAACCAAAATTTATCATGCGATCGTAAATAATAAGTGTTTTTTAAATCCTCAAATGGTCTAGGCAGACAATCTTTTAAGAGGTGAGAAAACATGAGTGTCCCCAACCACTCCCATCTTAAGAAGCCATGATCCAATTTGGCCAGAGTAAAAGACTGGTGATGCAGGAGAGAAAAAACAAAGGTCTGAGTCTCCGGAATTGCTTACAAGTCAAAAGTCGCCACCAACATTTCAATGTGTTTCCCCTGTAAGGATTACTATTAATATCCTCGAAAGGAAGAACAGGATACGAAGAAGTATATGATGAAGATTTGCCAGGTTTTCCTCCCACATCTCCAGCTACTTCCATTTGGCCACATAATGTTTATGAAGCCACAGAAACACTATTCATAATTGGACTGCACAAAAATAATGAAAAAGGTTAGGGAGTGCCAGGCCACCCTGCTTCTTAGGCATTTGCAAAACTGAAAAGTGCACCCTCTGTGGTTTGGAGTCCCAAATAAACTAAGATGCTCATTTATTTAAATGATTAAAAACATTTTCCAGGGCAGAGATAGGTCATGTTTGGGCCAGATATAACAATTTTGGTAAAAAGTTCATACAAACAGCATCTATATGCTGTATGAGAGAAAGTGGTAAGATTTTCCATCATTCCAAATCCAAATCAAACCACTGCAACAAAGGCAGATAATTATAGTCATATACTTTAGATGGGTCAGAAGTTAAATTAACGCCCAAGTATTTCAGATATGGCAAATGCCATTTAAGTGTTCGGTGTCAATACCAAGTTAGAGGGGGTATAGTGTATCTGGGACACCTCAGTTTTTGTCGAGTTAACCTTATAACCCGCCAATTGCTCAAACTTCTCCAGTAGACACCATGCAGGGGGAGCTGTCAGGGACAATAAATGCACTAACAAATCATTTGCGTACAGTGACAGCTTGATGCTCACCACCTATTTGAAGTCTAGAGATATTACCATCTTGCCACATGGTTTGAGCTATTGGTTCTAAATAAATGGCAAACAATAATGGAGATAGGGGACAACCTTGCCTTGTGCTCCTAAGCAATGAAATGTTATCTGATTTAGAAACATTAATTTTAATATAAGCCAAATGGTTATCATATTATCTCATAATGATATGGCAGAAAGTATCTGATAATCCCATCCTCTTTAAGGTAAATTCCAATAAGGGCCAAGACATCCTGTCAAAGACCTTTTAAGCATCTAGACTGAGTAATAAAAAAAGGGCCTTTGACCGGGTGGCATGCCAAAGAAGGTGAAGAGTCCTTTTGATATTGTCCTGTTTCTGTCGATCCAGGATAAAACCACATTGATCAAAATTGATCAAATGTGGTAAGACCCCCTCTAGATATTTTGCCATAATATTTGTAAATAACTTATAATCGACATTAAGAACAGAAATAGGCCTATATGAGGCACATAAAGATAAATCATTCCCTGGTTTGGGAATATTAGAAATAGTGGCAAGCCACCAGGTTGGAGGGGCCAGGTCTCCATTCAAAATGCCATTAGATACAAATGAGGTGTTATTACACCTGTAAATGCCTTATAAAACTCTTCAGTATAGCCATCTGGTCCAGGACTCTTGGCTGATTTCAAGTCTTTGATGGCCTGCTCTAATTCTGATTGCAAAATTGGGGCCTCTAACTTGGCTCTAAACTGTTGTGGAAGCTTAGGTAAACTAAGAGAGTCCAAAAAACCCAAGTACCTTGGAGATCAAATGAGGTCTTAGGTGTATATAAATTTTGATAAAATACATTAAAGGCTGCTCTAATCTGTGATGGTGAACTAGTAAGCTGGCCTGTAACCGGAGATCATATTTGAGTGATATTAGTTTGAGCAACTTTTTGTCTAAGATGGTAAGCCAAAAGTTGCATGGCTTTAGAATCCCCCTCATAATATCTTTGTTTCAAGAACTGGAGGGCACATTTAGTTTTAATATCTATTAAATGTTGAATCTGCTGTCTAGTGCCTCCAACAAAGCAAAAATAGTCATATCACCCTCTGCATGCTGCTTCTGCAATTCCCAAAAGTGGCACTGCAGACCATCTAATTGGGATTCCTGATTCTTTTAATATTTCACAGAAAATTTCAAAATGTCCCCTCATAGGACCACCTTCACTGTGTCCCACAAAATACCAGGACAAATGTTCCCCCATCACTTTCCATAAATATTTGCATGAAACAGCTTTGGATCAAGTCCTGAAAAGTAGCAAGATTTAAAAGAAAATTGTTAAACCACCATAAAGTCTGACACTTATCCACCGCTGAATCAAGGGTCAACACCAGCAGAGAGTGATCAGACAAAGAAGATGTCAGCATCTCACATTCTCTGGCCAAATAGCAATGCTTTTTAGAAAGATAAAAAAAAAATCAATTGTAGAAATTTTATATGGTGCCGAGTAATGAGAGTAAAGCTGTTCACTCAAATTAAGCTGGCACCAAATATCTACTCATTCAGCATCCCCCCAAAAGATATGGGCCATCTTCTGAGAGGGGGATCATCTAGGAGGGTGAATATTCATGTTGTCTTTATTGTCATATGTCATATGGTGCCCCCCCAGAACTAACATCCCTTTCTGGGTGTTCAACAATTTTTTGGAATAGTGACCGAACTACATCAGACCCAGCAGCAGGAGGTATGTAGAGGTTAGCAAGAGTAATAAGTGAACCTTCAAAACTACCAGAGACAATAGAAAGGTACCCTTCAGGGTCTGTATAACTAGTATCTAAATGAAACTGAGTGATATGTGGTACCAAAATTGCCATCCCACATCTCTTACCCCCACCTTATACATTGAAGCAATAACCTGTGCAAAACCAGTTTTTACCAACGTTTGATGCTCCAACTGAGATAAATGTGTTTCCTGTAGTAGAATGAAAGAGAGGTGGCATTTCTTAAGTTGGGTAAGCACCTTATATATTTTAACAGGATTATTCAATCCATTGAAATTTTGGGAACAAATCTTAACTTTCAGTGTTTGTGCTATTTGGGCATAAAAAATTAAAAGTCACCTTAACTATACACAGCCAATTAACCAGACTTTGACCAAGAAGACCGTGGACACCCAGTCTTGCTGACCATTTCCCTGAAGAGCACCTAAAAATAAGATAACCATACTGTCTTCATTCATAACTAACATAATAAAGCCACAAATGTAAAATCATAGATAAATAAAAAAGGCAACAAATACATCCAATCCAAAAAAGTAATGGTTAACATAAAAAAAACAGTAAGTGAAAACATCAACAAAAACAAAATTCCAATAAATGATATTATATAACAGAAACTCAACACTTTGGAGTATTTCCAGGGTGATATAAGTTGTACCATTACCATTTAATATTCTCACTATACATCAAAAAGAGAAAAAATGTAGTAAAAACAGACCTATCCTAACAAAACTGACTATAAAGCTAAACAAACCCATACTACTAAGTAAATAACTACTGCCAACTGAGCAGAGAAAGCAAGGAACAAACCACCTCAAAGGGTGAAGAAACTGAGTAACTATAGGTTGACCTCCAAGGGAGAGAGTCAAAAAGCCCTTATTGCAGTGAAGCTGTGCCCAGGTAACACCAGGCACCACAAGGGGAAACAATCTGGATATTCCAGAGATCCCTTGGGGTCATAAAAAACCCTAGTAAAAACCTAACACAGAGCTCCAAAACAACCATAGCAGAAAAAAGGAGATATATCCCAAGAGTACCAAAATGAATTTATAAAAAAGCAACTAACTGACTATAAAGGGGAAGGTTTCATAATTTTTGATATGGAAAACCTCAAATAAAGTGAATGGGGGGTAATAAAGCCAATATCATTGGGTGGCATAATTAAATAAAGTAATAATAATAATAAACTTTATTTTTAAAGCTCTATTCACCATGGTCCATTCAGACTGTACCGGGCAGTGGTGCAAGCCTGGGCGCAGCACAACTGTGATGAGCTGTGGCCAGGACAAGGTGATATTCAATGGGATGTGCCATGGTGCAGCACCATTGAATATGGAATGGTCAGCTCACATACTGCGCATGGCGCAGTGGCAATGTGCTGGCGCAAGCCATAGATAGGAAGCATGGGGATGCGCCAGTGTAAGTGCAGTTGCGCTAGGTGCATCACCCGCAATATTTAGCAAGGGCATGCAAATGAGGCCATAAGATATGCAAAGTGCAAATGGGGCCATTTGCATGTCATTATGGCTGCATTTGCATCCCTTGCGTAGGGCAGCCCGGCAACTTGTGCCTGGCACTCTGCACAGCATGATGTATGCAGTGGAGATCCCAGGGCATCCCCTGTCCATAGTCACGATTGGGTAAATATAGAATGAACAATCCCTGGCAGTCTAGTGGCCCCCCCAAGTTCCTGAATCCCTGAGGAATGTATTAACAGACCATCCTTGGTGGACTAGTGGCCCCCTTCCACCCGATGCCCAGGACAGAGTCAAACCGATCGTCCCTGGTAGTCCAGTGGTCCCCCTTCCTTTCTGAGTCCCCGACTGCCTGATACATGGAAATGATGTCTGTCCCTGGTGATCAAGTGGTCCCTCCTCCCTCCTGTCTCCCGGATGCCCTGATACATGTATAATAAGACTGTCCTTGGTGGTCGAGTGGTCCCCCCTTGCCCGTTGCCGCAATCGCAGTACATCGCTGTCAGAAATATCCCTGGTGATCCAGTGGCACTCCCACCCCCAGAACCCCCTTACCCCCTTACATGTCCTACCAACTATCCCCAGTGCCCTGCAGTATCAATAGACTGCCACTGACAATGGAGGACAGCTAATGGAATGGAGGTCCCGGAGCTCAATGGGGGAGTAGTGCCTGTCCCGGAAAGCAGATGGCAAACACATATCAATCCCAGTCAGACAGTCCCAGCTGACCAAATACAATTAAATAATAACTTTCAATAAATACGACAGTGATACCCAACCCGATTCTGCCCTCCCACTAAATTCTGCCTAACCAAACCCCTCCAAATAGTCTAAATAAAACAAAACAAATAAACACCTAAAGGTCCCCAGGATTCAGATAACTTTCATGTGTCATTGAAACAGCTTGTTCCAGTTCATAATCCAAAGGCAGATTGCCCCACTAAGGCTCTAAGCAGCAAATTATTAAATGACCAAAGAAAAAAATGGCTCTCACTTCAGAATTTTTAGCACTGTCAAACTAGATATGTGACCATTACAGGGAGGTCCTCTCACTACATCCAAACCACAGCCCAAGGAGCAGCAATGAAAAGGATCATTCACCACTGAGATTTAGCATAGTTCTTCAATGTCTGATGAACATGGAGCAAGCCAGAGGGTAGCTCTTGAACTCCTTCACAGAAACCTCCTGGAGAATGAAGACCCCACAATAAAGCCTCACCTAATGGTCGGGGCAGGGGGAGAACCACCTGGGAGACTAGGCCCTACAAAAGAAGATAAACCTGTCAACCAATGAGGGACACCCTAAAGAACTGGGTCCCACTGACTTCTAGCTGCAGGCCCCCCAGAACCCCATTAAGGAGGCAACCCACCCTACCCCAAACCACCAGTAGGGCTTTGGGGAGCAATGACAGTGAGAAAATGAACCGTCCACCAGACCAGTCACTGGGATAGCCTCAAGCTCAGAGGTCCAGATAGGGGTAAAGTCCAGACAGCTCCCAAAAGAACAGGGATAAATCCTGGCCCCCATGGCTGCTCTCCAATAGCCCAAAGGCCTAGGAAACCTCCTCCGGAGCCCCCCACCTTCTGACAGAAGACCCCAAATGGTGGCACCCCTTCCTCCTGAGGTCACACACAGCCCTCCAGCCTCCCTGAGGTCCTCACTGCCTGGGCCAAAACTCCTGTCCAATCTCTTGCAAAGCTCACTGCTCCAACAGACTCACAGTTTTGCCAATCACATCAATTTATCCAGGGGTTGGGCTACAGTCTCTTCCTTACAATCCCTCAGGTCTGCTTCCTTCATATTGCAAATTTGCTCCCGTGATGATGCTAAAATGTTTCTCCAGGCAGTCATCCCCCAGCCACACTGCTTCAAGGACAATTAAAGGTGAAATACCAAATTAAGCTGTTCACCAATGCAAGCTGACATGGAAGCTTTCACTTCTGCACAAGGACTCTCTGACACTATTAGGCAGCAAACAAGCAATAGTCCCTGCAGCGCACAGAAAAATAAGGTGCAGTCAAAATGAGTAGATCAGCTTCTAGCTTTAAACAGCACACAGTAGCAGCTGTTAGTTAAAACCTGACCTGGAGGCTCCCTCCAGAACACAAACCTCTGAATGGGACAGAGCTAGACTCACAACTCCCGGAGAGTACACTACACTCCTAATCAATCTCACTCCTTCAACCCTTTCTGGTTGTAAGGGATGGAAATAAAAAACAAACAAATTAACACAAATAAAATCAAACTAAATCAAACTAAATCACTAGCTCAAATCCTGGCTGGCTCACAACAGCTGCCATCTAAAGTAAAGTAGAGCAACAATACCAAATTTCAATTAGCTAAAGTAAAAATCCTCACCTGAATTCCTTCCCCCCACTATAATTCCAAATCATAAATTGTACCATATACCCCATCTTCCCCAACCAAAAACTAAATGTAACTCAGCATTACATATCAAAAAGCAAATAACCCACTGGGGAGGATAATCAAATCAGTGTCCCATTTACATAAAAAATTAAATTAAAGGAACCCCTTATAAAAAATAGCTAAACATCCTATATAAATCTCACTGATAGCATACCAACCCCAAATTAATTCCATATAACACCCCAGTTCTTTAAAGCAAGGGCTGCTGTTAAACAGTGTAAACATAAAATAAGGCCCCGTGATATTATATTTATCATTTGTAAGACTCATTAAAAAACAATCAGTCAGTATACAGAGACAGAACAATAAAAAGTAAGCTAATAACAAAGAAAGTTTGTCCCATAAACAAAACAAGCCCCAAACTAAATGATTGTATACTAGCAGAATGAATCAGCCATTCCAAATATGTAATGTTCCTAACATAAATTGCTAGATCAAAATACCCGTCAATTGCTATAGAAGGGGCCATCTGTATGAAAGAAAAAGAAGTATGATTTAAAATCTTATAGTCAGATTGAAAATCCAGTCCACAGTAAGACTACTTCCTCACATCCAAATAGCTATAAGTAGTCTCCAGTTAGTCCAAAACATATAACCACAGAGTCCACTTGAGGGAGTTCTTCAATAAACTGTAATAACATTATAGAGCCAAAAATTAAAAAAGCCAGATTGAGTTGAAGTTGTAAGTCAAGCTTGGAAGCAAAGGTCTGACTCATACTTATAGTTTGAACCAGAAAACAAGTTCAATCAAAGATCCCAGGTCAAGAGCCAGAGTTAGGTCAGCAGAAGGTATCAAGTTGGGCCATAAAAAGAAAAATGAAATCTAAAGTCAGATCTGGCAACTCCAAACACAGTCAGCTCAGGGGTAGCAAGCCAAAGCCTTAGTGAAAGAAAAGAGATCTCTTTCCTCGATTTTCTGCATGTAGCTGGGACAACAGAAAAAAAGGCAACTGACCTACAAAAGATGGCAAGATGAAAAGCTAAGCTCGGCAAAAAACTGCCAGAATTTATAGGAGGTCCCAAGAGTGACCAATTGAAAAGTCTAAATAGTCCATTTAATGGGATCCAGGACAGACGAGGGCTAAAATGCCTTTTGATGTAGAAAGCTCATTGAGATAAACCAAAAACACAGTTTGAACAGAAATTGCAATCTGATCTAGGAAGAGCAATGAAAGCTAAGATCTTATCCAGCTCACAGGGGCAGAATCAATCAGAGGTACAAAGCACCAAGGCAAAAACTGAGCGGCTTTATCTATCAGTCCAAAAGCCACAAGGAGTCCATTCCCAAGACTGATCCAATAATGCCCATACTAGCTTAGATTAAAAGAACCATCCAGGAAAACAAAAGAAAGAAATGAGCAACAGTCTTCCCCAAAGTACAGCCTATGTAGGCAAGTCCTCCAACATCATACTGAAGTATATGGAGAGTGCAAATAATGAAGTAGTCACAGCAAAGGTAAAAGATTTACCTCCATCTCCTGATAGTCATTTCAGTCCTGTGGTTCTCTTCAGAAGGACTGCAACAAAGTAAGAATCTTGTCCAAAGTTTGCTCCTTCCATTTTAATGTCCCCTCAGGGGAAACCTTGGACCATTGCTCTTTCTGGAGTGCTCTTTTTTCCCAGACCTCTTGAACCTCCATATCTTTGTCTGGAATCAGCTGCCTTTCCTGAAGCACAAGTAAAGCTGATTCATAGTCCTCAGGATTTTGAGGACCATCTGGGAAAAAAAAAGTTCAGTCTGGCCAGATAGGGAGTGTTGAATTTTGAATTATGGAACTGTAGCACCTTCAAAAGTGGAAGATAAGCTTTCTAGTGATGCTGGATGGTAGGGAAATAATCATTATCCAGTCAAATCTTGTGACCTTTATAAGTCAGCTGTCCTTTCCTCCATGCCCTCACCAGCACTACTTGCTTGATAGCATAATTATAAAATCACATGATGATGGATCAAGGCTGAGCACTGGGACCAAGGGTTGGAGTAATGAGGCCATGGTGACCTCTCTTTATAGGAAGAGGTAGCAGGTCTGAAATATCAATAAGAGAGCCCAGGAAATCCTACAAAAAAACAATAAGATCTCCTTTTCCATTGGAGCCCTCTGGAAGTCCATAGAGCTGAATATTATTTCATCGAGATCATCACACTTATCATTAAGGTGCTGGGTGTCCGGTAGCAGTCGGGTGAATAGCCGCTCCAGCCTGTCCACCCAACTATCTGTTTCGGTAACTTGTTTTTCAAGAGTTTGAGTTCAGCCTTCTATTTGAGTAATTGAAGATTTCAGTTCTTGATACTAGCTACGGGTTTCATCCCAAAAAGCTTTAATTTCTGCCAGCAGTATAGCATTCGCCGGTGAGTAGGTTCTCCAGATTTGTCAGTCACCATTGCAGGAGCCTGTCGGTGTTGCACAGTAAGTGATACAATTAAATTAACATTGTATTTCCCGGTTATAAGGACTGCCAATGTCATCCTCTCCAGTAATAGCCTCCTTCAGCAGAAAAAAAAAAACAATACATTGAAGATGTCCCAATGGAAGAAAGAAAATAAGTTTCGGTACACATGGAGCTCCTCAATCAAGCTGCCATATCAGAAGGCTGTGTCATCAAAAGTCCATGTATATTTTTTTAAATATCAGATGTAATATAAATCTTGGTGAGTTACTCCAAGCAGAATGTTTTTTTACAACTGCTTAGCAAGAGCTATGATGATATATAGCGAAAAGGAGGAATAAAGAGAAAAGGAGATCTGAAGGCGTGATCAGATACCGAACACATAGCAGTCTGTATGCTCTGTGCTCCACTCAGTAAGTAGAGTTGAAGCACGTCAGTGTGAATTGGTGCATCTCTTTCCTGCCCCATCTGCAACCCTCCCGGGTACCTCAAGAATTTGGCTATTACATGTCTCGGTCTTGGCCTGGGCCATTTACCTGAAGAACGATGTGCCCTCTGGATTTCCAGCATTGCACCCTCAGGTAAAGGCAGAGCCTGCTCCAGCCATTTCTGAAAGTATGTGCCACAATCCTGGCCTGTGATGCCTTCCAGGAGTCCCACTAGCTACACATTACAGAGGATTTCCCTATTTTCATGGTCATCAAGAATGGCTTTTAGGTGCTCTATCTCCCAGATGGCTTGTTGCAACAGTGGATCCAGTTTATTGGTGGCATCCTGCTGGGCACTATTCCACTTCTCCAGCTCCATGAATCTGATGCATTAAATAGAGTTTATTGCCTCTAATTTCCCTTCTTTTTGAGAATGATGACAACAAATAGTGAAAGTAATGCAGTGGCGGGAGCATGGGGCCCTTTGGGACCCATGCTCCCACCACATGACGTGTTGTGACATAGTAACAGGAACAGCAACACAAACAGAAGTGCCAACAGTGGTGCACATGGTAACAGAAACGTAAACGTAAAGGAAACGTTAATAGAAATGCAAGTGCAAAATGACGCCAAAGCGAACAGTGATGCAAACAGACTTTGAAGCGCATATGAAAACACAACTGGTAACATGAACAGTGATGGCAGTGGTATTTTAAATGGAAATGTTAAGTGTCACAGCAAAAAGAATGTGAAAGGGAACAGAAACAAAAACACGAATGCGAGCGCACACGTAAACTCAAACCATAATGCGCTCAGCCACGGTACTACAATAGTAAATGCAAATGGTAAAGTTAACATGAAGAATAATGCCAAAGGAAACAAATGGAAATGGGAATGGAGGCGCATATGGAAATGCAACCCGTAACATGCATGGTCACGGAACCACAATTGTTAATGCAAATAGTAACGGTAACAGCAACAATAATGCTAAAGAAAAGAGAAATGCAAATCCAAGCGAGTACAGAAACACAAACTGTTCTGTGCACGGTCACGGCCTGGGAGTGGGCCTCAAGATGACAGCCTGGGTAATGAATTGGCTGGAGAATAGGACACAGAGAGTAATAGTAAATGGAGTCCACTCTGAAGAAAGGGGGGTTACTAGTGGGGTACCGCAGGGTTTAGTATTAGGACCAGTCCTCTTCAATGTCTTTATAAGTGACATTGCAGAGGGACTGGAAGGAAAACTATGTCTCTTTGCAGATGACACAAAGATCTGCAACAGAGTTGATGCACAAGGTGGAGTAGAAAGGATGAGAAGGGACTTGGCAAGGTTAGAGAATGGTCAAATGTACGCCAGCTTAGGATTCAATGCTAAAGTGCAAGGCAATGCACCCTAGGAAACAAAACCCAGGGAAGAGTACACAATGGGTGGTGAGATACTAACAACAACAAAATGGAAAGGGACCTGGGAGTAGTCATATCAGATGACCTAAAGGTCGGCAAGCAATGTGAGAGGGCAGCAAGGAGGGCCAGGGGGATACTGGGATGCATAGGGAGAGGCATCACCAGTAGAAAACAGGAAGTTATTATCTCTCTGTACAGACAGCTGGTCAGACCCCATCTGGAGTACTGCGTGCAGTTCTGGAGACCCAATCTCCGCAAAGACATAGACAGGATGGAAGCTGTCCAGAGGAGGGCAACTAAAATGTTGCTGGGTCTGCACTGGAAGACATATGAAGAGAGACTTAAGGAGCTTAATATGTATAGCCTCAAGGAAAGGAGGGAGAGGGGGGACATGATAGAAACTTTCAAATACCTCAAGGGAATCAACAAAATCCAAGAGGGTAGCATCTTTCAAAAAAAGAGGTGTGCAAGAACAAGGGAGCACAATTTAAAGATAGAGGGATGGCAGCTCAGAGGTAATTTAAGGATGTATTTTTTCACAGAGAGGGTTGTGGCTGCATGGAATGGCCTTCCGGAGGAGGTTGTGGAGCCAAAAACAGTGGTGGAATTCAAGCATGCATGGGACAGTCATAAGGCAATTCTAGGGGGTGGGGGTAGGAAGAAGTAGGCTGCTGGTTAACTAGGATCTGCAGCTTATCCATTAGTTAGGGAAACGGGCAGACTGGGTGGGCCAAGCAGTCCTTATCTGCCATCAAATTCTATGTTTCTATGGTACCGCAATTGTAAATGCAAAAGGTAACAGTAACAGAAAAAATAACACCAAAGGAAAGAGAAATAAAACAGAAATGCAAGCGCGTATGTAAAACGCAAACTGTAATGCATCTGGATGATACCACAATTGCAATTAAAACTGGTAATGGTAACAGCAACAATAACGCCAAATGACACAGAAACGCAAACGCAAGCAAAAACACAAACCGTAAAGCTCACAGTGGCGTATATGGTAATACTGCCACAAATGGTAATGGAAACACAACTGAAAATGTTAACTGGCTCAGTAAAGAAAGGGCACACCCTTCTTTTCCCCAAAAAATGCATTGGAAAACTCAGTGAAAACAAAGAATGTATTCATAAAAATGGGCCTCAGAGCAGAAAATGAGGATTTGGAATATTAAATTGCTTATATCTCAGGAATCGTAAAACGTAGAAAAATATGCCAATTTCATATGAATTATGTCTTTTCTGGCTAGTTTTGTACTTAGCTCCCACTAGGGGGCTAAGCATTTATGCAACAAAAAGTCTGTATCTCACACCGTTTCCAAGATATGGGTCCCGAAAGGTGCGACGGGTGACGTAATGTTATCCAATCGGAAAAGCATTAACTTCGGAGTGCCGTAACTGTGCCACCCTGTAATATTTTTTCACCAAACCACCAAAAGGTACATCAGTGGGATGTTGGCTTTCTTCCCTCTAAATTTCAGCCCAAAAGATTAAACCGTTATTTTGCAGCAGGGCGGCAAATGATTCCTGTAATGTGGCGGACGCCATAATGTTATGCTATGGGAAAAAGCATCAGTTTTGGAGTGCTGTAACTTTGCTGCCCTGCAATATGTTTTCACCAAAATACTGAAAGACACATCTGTGAGATGTTGACTGTGGTACTTCCAAACCTCAGCCCAAAAGACCAAACCGTTCTTTTGCAGCAGGGTGGCAAACAATTGCTGTAATTTTGCCATAGCCTGGAAAAGTAGTGTCTCAAATTACGAAAGCTTTCACAAAAATTTGCGACACTTTCATGAGTGCAACACTACTTTGCGAAAGTACTTTTTCCAGAAACTTGAACAACAGATTTCTAGGGTGTTTAACCTCAAAATAAAGACGTACCTAGCATCCTCAGGGTCTGACTATATAAACACAAAAAGAATTGTGTTGCTAGAGAGTCCCAAATTTAAATGCCAAGCATTTTTCTGATCACCAGCTGAAAACAAAATGGTGGATTTGTGAAAGTAAAAGGGCCATTTGCGAAAGCAAAAACTGCATTTGCAAAAGTGTTGAACTTTGTTAATGTTTCCCATTGACATACTGGGAAATTGTTTTTTGAATAACTTTTGAACCGTTTAATATTTTTTCATGAAATCTTCAAAAGGCACATCGGAGACCTGGCCGCATGTTCCCTGAAGTTTTCGGGCCGGTCGTGCAAACCGTGTGACCTGTAGGGACGAGCAAAGAATTCAAGAAAGCGTAAACGTGTGCACAGCTCACGCTTAATATCTCTGCAGCCGTATATCTGAACAGTATGAAAGTTGGCAGATCCCAAGATGTAAGGTTCTTGACTGTGTATTCCAAATTTCAGGCAAATCCATTGAATGATTGCAAAGTTATTAAGGTGCAAAATTTTAGGTTTAACATGCAAATGGCTCCTCAACCCTAACTATGAAATTGCTACCGTGCTACCATAATATATTATGGTAGCACGGTAGTGCTACAGTTAGGATTGAGAAGCCATTTTAAAGCTAAAGGGTCAAATTTTGCACCTTAATAGCTTTGCCACTGTTCAACAAATTTGCCTGAAATCTGGAACGCATGATTGGGCATGGTAGATCTTGGGAACTGCAAAGTTTCGTACCGGTCGGATATACGGCTGTGGAGTTATTAGGCGCCAATGAAATCTGTGTTTATGTTTTTTTACGAATTCTTTGCTCTCGCCTACAGGTCACACGGTTTGAGCGACCAGTCCAAATACTTCAGGGAAAGTGCGTCTGGGGTCCCCGATGTGCATTTTGAAGATTACGTGAAAAAATATTAAACGGTTCAAAAGTTATTCAAAAAACAAATTTCCATTGTAAGTCAATGGGAAAAGTTAACAAAAAGTGCAACACTTTCGCAAATGCAGTTTTTAGTGTTGCAAATTACCCCAGTAGTGTTGTGAGTCAGCCATTTTTTTTTCAGTTAGTGATCACAGAAATGCTTGCCATTTAAATTTGGGACCCTTTAGGGACACAATTCTTTTTGTGTTCACCTAGTTGGACCCTGAGGATGCTAGCCATGTCTTTATTTTGGGGTTAAACATCCCAGAAATACGCTTTTCAAATTTTTGGAAAAACTAGTGTTGCAAAGTAGTTCTGCACTCATGACACTTTTGCAAAATTTGTGAAAGGTGTCCCAATCTGAGACACTACTTTTCCAGACTATGGCCAATATGACAAGAGTTCTTTGCCACCCTGCTGCAGAAGAATGGTTTGGTCTTTTGAGCTGAAATTTGAAGGGAAGGCAGCCAACATCTCACAGATGTGCCTTTTGGTGGTATGGTGAAAACATATTGCATGCTGCCAAGTTACGGTACTCCAAAGTTGGCGTTTTTTCCCACAGACTAACATGGTGGTGCCCGCCTCGCCTTTAGGGGCTCGTATCTCAAAAACAATGCGAGATACAGATTTTTTTTTTGTGAAATGCATAGCTCTATGGGCTATGTAATAACAAAAACCTAGCCAGGAAAATCATGATTTTTGTGAAATTAAAATTTTTTTCTATGTCGTGCGGTTGCTGAGGTATTAGCAATTAAGTACTTCCAATGCTTATTTTAAGCTTCAATGCCAATTACAATGCATGCATTCTTTGTACACACTGCATTTCTCTATGCATCTGTTTGGCAAAAACAGGGTGTGTGCTTCTGTTACTGTTACAGTTACTGTTTCCACTTGCATTTCTGTCCCCATTTGTGTTACCGCTCCCATGTATGCCACTGTGTGCTTTATGCTTTGCATTCTCATTTGCGCTTGCATTTGCGTTACTGTTACCATTCACGTTTCCACTACTGTTTGTGTTTGCTTTTTGGTTTGCATCACCGTGCTCATTGCCATTTGCATTTCCAGCAGCCATTTCATTTGCGTTTCTGTTTCTCTTTCGTTTTGCATCTTTCTTGCTGTTACTGTTACCATTTGCATTTGCAACTTCGTTATTGTGCCAGTGCACATTATGGTTTGTGTTTCCATATGCGCTTCCATTTTCTTTTGTGTTTCTGTTTCCTTTGCTGTTATTGTTGCTGTTACCGTTACCATTTGCATTTACAATTGCAGTACTGTGCCAGTGCATGTTACGGTTTGCATTTCCGTACGTGCTTCTCTTCCTGTTTCAGTTTCTGTTTCCTTTGGCATTATTCTTCATGTTACTTTACCATTTGCATTTACAATTGCCGTACCATGCCCGTGCACATTATGGTTTGCGTTTACGTGTGCGCTTGTGTTCGCATTTCCATTCCTGTTCCCTTTCGCGTTCTTTCTGCTGTGACACATTACATTTCCATTTTAAATACTATTGCCATCACTGTTTGTGTTACCAGTTGTGTTTTCATACACGCTTCCATGTCCATTTGCGTCACTGTTCGCTTCAGCATCACTTAGCGCTTGCATTTCTATTAATGTTTCCTTCACCATTTACATTTACGTTACCATGTGCATGACTATTGGCACTTGTGCTTGCATTGCTGTTCCTGTTACTATGTCACAAGACATCATGTGGTTTGGGCCCCGTGCTCTGCCATGGCATTACATTCACTATTTCTCATCATCATCATTCTCAAAAGGAAGGGAAATTAGAGGCAAAATACTCTGTGTAATGCTTCAGTTTGGGTTGTTCCACAGGGACAAAAGTGAGGAAATCTGGTGTTAGAGTTGAAAGCCCCCCTTGGACCCCCCAGCCCACCCCCCAACAGGTATTGGGGTGTGCGTTGGGGTCGTCAGCCCTAATTCTCACCCCATTCTCCTATACCTCTGCTTCTTTATACATGTGATGGGGTGAGATTTAGGAAACGCACCCCAAGCATACCCAAATACCAGTTGGGGTGGGCTGGGGGTTCAAGAGGGGCTTTCAAACCTAACACTGAATTTCCTCGGTTTTGTCACTGTAGAACAACCCTAACTGATTCATTAAATGGAATATTTTGCCTCTAATGTATATATATATATATATATATATATATATATACACATATATTATGGTAGCATGGTAGTGCTACCATAGTTAAAGTTGAGGAGCCATTTTAAGGTTAAAGGGTCAAACTTTGCACCTTAATAACTTTGCCAATGTTCATTGGATTTGCATGGAATTTAGCAGACATCATTGGGCATGGCAGATCTTGGGATCCGCCAAGTTTTGTACTGTCGGATATACAGCAGCAGAGTTATTAAGCAACAACGAAAAGTGCGTTTATGCTTTTTGGTAAATTATTTGCTTGCACCTACAGGTCGCATGGTTTGCATGACCAGTCCAGACACTTCAGGGAACGTGCAGCTGGGGTCCCCAATGTGCCTTTCAAAGATTTTGTGAAAAAATATTAAACGGTTCAAAAGTTATTCAAAAACAAGTTCCCATTTTAAGTCAAAGGGAAATGTTAACAAAAAGTGCAACACTTTTGCAAATGCAGTTTTTAGTGTTGCAAATGATGGAGTTTTTTGCCTCTAATATATATATATATATATATATATATACACAGTATATGTGTGTGTGTGTATATATATATATATATGTCTGCATTTTTATTACTGTTACCAACATCTCACGATGCAGGAGTGAGAATATTTTCCATATTCCATGATCTGCCCATCATGTGTGCTATTTATACCATGGAGGTGAGACCAATTTCAATGAGAGAGGTATGTTTGTTGTTAGGAGGATCATGTCACTTTAAATGATGCTGGAGCTGTGGTAGTGTGTGTGTGTGTGTGAACTTTTATGAATGGGTTGTTGTAGTGAGCTGTTGTTGGTTGGTATGTGTGTGTGAGTCTTGATTAGGTGTGCTGTGTTTTGGTAATTGGTTGCCTGAGGGAGGTTCTGTTCTGTGGCAATGAGGAGGATGGTAATGATTTCGTTTGGCAAGTTTGTGTCTTCATGTTTGGCTGTTTAAGATTTATTTAAACATTTCAGGCATCAACTGTTTGATTCAGTAATGTACTAAACTTGGGTTTTGAAATACAGCATACGAGATTTGGAGAATGTTACATTTAGAAGGAGAGCTGCAGCTGATTGTCATTATCTATCTTAATTGTGTTTATTTCAGTGTAGGGCCTGTTTTAGAACTCAGCAAATTACAAGGGTGTTCCTTAGTGTTTTCAGATGATGGGGAGTGATGTCAGCAAAGTAGGTATAGATGATATTTATTTTAACTCTGCTGATGTCATCAGGATTTATTTCACTCCAGTGAAAATAACGTGGTTTATATCATTGGAATTGGTCTGACCCCCATGGTATATATATATATATATATATATATATATATATATATATACATATATATATATATATATATATATATATATATATATTTATTTATAAAATACAAAATCACACATGCCCCCTCAATGCAAAGCATCATGGGCTGCATATGCAAATCACCACAGAATATTATGCTGGTTCAACTTTAAGCAGAAATGCATGGTGCCAAAAGGCCTCTCACGCAGTTTGCAAAGTCCTGGAAGGACGAAACATGTATCTATGTCTTCTGTTGGCACCCATGATGCTTTGCATTGTGGGGGCATGTATGATTTTGTATTTCTTTGAAACTTGGCTTCCCAGCCAAATGCTCTTTGGGGTAATCATTGCCTCAGTTCTTGCACACAGAGGTTCTTTGTCATATATATATATAATGTATATGTATATGTGTGTATATATATATATATATATATATATATATATACACACACACACACATACATACATATATATATATATATATATATATATATATTTATATTATAGTGGCATGGTCGTGCCACTATAGTTAGGGATGAGTACCCCATTTAAGGTTAAAATGTAAAATTTTGCAGCTTAATACCTTTGCCACCATATGACATATACATATTTGTCTGCAATTTGGAAGGCACAGAGAGGTACCATAGGTCTCTGGATCTACCAAGACTTGTAATGGTCAGATATACAGTTGTGGAGCTATAAAGAGCAATATGAAGTCTCATTTAGGCTTTTTTTTTTGCATTCTTTGCTCATGCCTGCAGGTCGCACGTTTTTTGCAACTGGTCTAAAACCTTCAGGGAACATGAAGCTGGGGTTCCAAATGTGCCTTTTGAAGATTTTGTGAAAAAATATTAAATGGTTCAAAAGGTGTTCAAAAAACAAGTTTCTTATTACAGTCAATGGGAAAAGTTAAACAAAATATTTGACAGTGTCACAAATGCAGTTTTTAGTGTCACAAATGACCCCTGTAGTGTCATGAGTCAGCCGTTTTGTTTTTTTCAGTTACTGTTCACAGAAATGCTTGGCATTTAAATTTGGGACCCTTTAGGGACACAATTCTTTTTGTGTTCACCTAGTCGAGCCCTGAGGATGCTAGTCATGTCTTTTTTGGGAGGGTTAAACACCCTAGAAATATGTTTTTTAAATTTTTGTAAACTGTAGTGTCACAAAGTAGTGTCACACGTTTGACAGTTTCGTGATTTTTTTGGAACAGTGTCGTGATTTGCGACACTACTTTGCAAATCTATGCCCAGAATAACAAGAATTCTTTGCCACCCTGCTGTAAAAGTACAGTTTGGTCTTTTGAGCTCAAATTTGGAGGAAAGAAAGCCAACATCTGACAGATGAGTCTTTTTGTGGTTTGGTGACAAAATATTACAGGGCTGCACAGTTACAGTACTCCAAATTGACAATTTTTCCAATAGATTAACATTAAGGCGTCCGCCGTGCCTTTCGGGACCCGTATCTCAGAAATGCTTCGAGATACAGACTTTTCATCAGAAAAAAGCTTAGCCACCCACTAAGGGGATAAGTGCAAAACTAGTCAAGAAAGTCATAAATGATATTAAATTTAATTTTTTTTTCAACATCATACGGTTCCTGAGACATAAGCAATTTAGTATTCCAAGTGCTCATCTTCTGTTCTGAGGCCCATTATTATGCATACATTCTTTGTATTCACTGTGTTTCTCTATGCAGCTGTTGGGGGGGGAAGGGTGTGCTGTTTCATTATTGTTACACTTAGCGTTTCCACTTGTGTTTCTGTAACCATTTCCGTTAGTGTTCCTGTCTATGCAACCATGTGCATTACTCTTTGCGTTTTCATTTGCGCTTCCGTTTGTGTTACTGTTACCATTTGCTTTTCCATTGCTGTTTCTGTTTGCATTTCATTTTGTGTCACTGTTTGCATTACCATTTGCATTTGCTTACATGGTTCCGTTTGCATTTGTGTTTCCTTTGGAGTCATTGTTGCTGTTATCATTAGCATTTGCGTTTCCAACTGCGGTAACATCACAGTGTGCATTACCATTTGCATTTCCATACGTTTGAGTTTTCATTTCTGTTTGCATTACTGTTTGCTTTGGCATCATCGTTGCTGGTACTGTAACTGTTTGCGTTTCCAATTGCGTTACTGTTACTGTTTGCATCTTCGTCACCATTTGTGTTTCTGTTGCCCTTAGCGTTTGCATTTTCGGTTGCATTTCCATTGTCGATTGCATTACTGTTTCCTTCTGTGGCACCATTGCCTTAACCATTTGCATTTCTGTTTGCGTGTGTGTTACCGTTTGCATTTTTCTTACTGTTTGCATTTCTGTTGGCGTTACCATTTACGTTACTGTTTTCATTAACGTTTGCATTTCTGTTGCAGTTAGCATTTGCGTTAACATTTCTGTTTTCATTAACATTTGCACTTGCATTTCTCTTACTGTTTGTGTTACATTTATGTTTGTGTCACCTTGTGCATTACTGTTTGCACTTGCGTCTGCATTACCGTTACCATTACTATTTGACAGCAAATCACATGGTGGGAGCTTGGGGCCCAAAGGGCCCTATGCTCCCACCACCACATTCCATTCACTATTTATAGTGCTAATTCTCAAAAAAAAGGGAAATTCATGGCAAAAAAATCCTTTTAATGAAACAGTTAGGGTTGTTCCACAGTGACGAAAGAGAGGAAATTTGGTGTTAGGGTTGCTACCCCTTGCACCACAGGCCCACCCCGTCCCCACCAACAGGCATCAGGTGTGTGTTGGGGTCCTCTGTCATAACTCTCACCCTGTTCTCCTATACTGCAGACCTCAGCTTTTTTTCACATGGGATGGGGTGAGAGTTAGACGATGACCCCAATGCACACCCAAATGCCAGTTGGTGGGGATGGGTGTGATTGGGGTGCAAGGGAGGCAACCCTAACAATGAATGTCCTCTTTTGTCACTACTGATGCATCAAAGAGTTTTTGCTATATATATATATATATATATATATATATATATATAGTAGAGGCATGATAGTTAGGGTTGATCAGCAGTTTCTATGTTAAACCTGACATTTTGCACTTTAATAACTTTGCAGCTGATCAATGGATTTGCATACAGTTTGGTATGTGCTGTCCTGTGGGGTAGATTTCTTGATGTGGAAAGTTTTGTTTTGGTTGGATGTGTGAATTCTGAGATCCAGATAGTGAAAAAAGGTAAAAAAAAACACCCGGTTTTGCTGTTTTTTTTCCCTCATCGCCTTGCAGCTGTACGGTATGGAATTTCTGCCTGATTTTTGTAGGGTATAAAGAACTTTGGTAGAAGAACAGACAGTGAAAATGTTGTGCAAATCCACTGATCAGTTGCAAAGTTAGTAAGTTTTTTTAGTTCCCATTATAGGGTAAGGGACTTTGCTGAACATTCCATTTCTCAGATACAGGTGTTTCTCATGAAGGGGGATTTCATCTCACGAAGAAGGATTGAGTCTTATGAGATCAATCCTTCTTCACAAGATTTGGAATCTCTCTTTGAGAGAAAAAAATTCTTTGTTGTGAGCTGCCATCTTGTTTTCCTTTTTTTTATTTGAAAACCTGACAAAAATGAAGACATCAGGATACACCAAGGCATGTGTCTTGTTCATCTGGACTACCTTAGATGGATTCCTAAGTGGCTGCATGTAATGCAGCCTCTGAGGGTGTTTTATTAATAGTTTAGATTCCTTTTTCACCACTCATTAACTTCCTTTTTTGCCAGCCGGATGTTAACAGGTGGTGAAAAGGAATCCTTTTTCATCACTCTCTGTTCACTTTCCAGTATTTAAAAAAACAAATTGCCAGTATCGGGATGCCTAATCCTTATGTTGGCTAGAGAACCTCCCCTGCAACTTTGGGACACTGGGGAGCCCACTCCCAGTGTCCTGAATTTTCTATTTATTTCAATAAAGTTGTTGCTGACATGGGGTACCCAATCCCCACTTCGGGATTAGCAGCCCCCAAGCATTGCCAGTGTGGGACACTGGGGAGCCCACTCCCAGTGTCACCATTTGTTTGTTACCCCTCAATAATGAGTGGCACACTGGGGAGCCAACTCCCAGTGTCCCCAAACAATAAAATGTCCCTGAAATAAAGAAAACAGTCCTCCAATGTCTTTTTAAATTTTTTTAAAACCTGTTAAAAAGAAAATGGTCCTTCATCATCTCCCCATACCCCTCACCCATCCCAACCCTCCCATTGTGCACCCACTTCCCATTACCCCCTTACCCCATATTTATCTTTCAAGGCTGGTGGCTGCAATCTTCTGTGGACCAGAACATGTCTTCACTCTTCAAAGCCAAACCGCGAACTGTTGAATCCATTAAGCACTGTGTAATGTCTGTCAATGGGATTTTCAACTTCTGTTGACACCTCAGCTGTTTTTTGACATTTTGGCATCAAATATTTTCAACATGGGGTTCTTGGGACCCCACCCCATGAACACTGGCACTGTCATTTTGCTACTCTGTCCTGAAAGATGATTTCATTGTCATTGTGTAGAATCATCTTTCAGGACCAGTTAACAAAATTAAAGTGCCATTGTTCATGAGGTGGGGTCCCAAAAAGACATGTTGTAAATCTGGTGAAAAAATTCCAAAAAATGACCAAGTTACAAGCATGCATTGCAGAGTTTCTTCACATGCTCATAACTTTGCTGATTTTTAATATTTTCACTCCAGATTTTCAACATTGCCATTTTTTAATGCCTCCTCATGAACAGTGCAGCTGTCTTTTTTCACAACCTGCCCAACATGTGATTTTGTACCTGTGGTGCAGAATGGCACGGTTGCTGTGCGAAATCAACTTTTGGGGCAGATTAATGAAATCACAGTGCCAGTGTTCATGAGGAGAGGTCCCAAAAACCAGTGTTGAAACTTCAGTGAAATAAATTACCGAAAATGACCACGTTATGAGCATGCATTGCACAGTTTCTATGCACTCTCATAACTTTGCCAGTTTTTAAAATTTACTCTCCAGATTTTCAACATTGCAATTTTTTTCACACCACCTCATGAATAGTACAGCTTTAATTTTTCAAATCCTGCCAAAAATGTTTTTCTGCACTTGTGGCACAGAATGCCATTGCAGTTGTGCAGAATTACATCTCAACAGGGATTTGAATGTTTTCTGTACTGGGTACATGCAGTGAGGTGATAAGAAGGTTATGCTGAACATTTGGGGTGAACATTTTTTTAGATGGGGCACAGTTATAACTACTTCTTGCAATTACATTACTCCTGCTTGTAACTTAATGCATGGAAGTGTGGGAGCCAGACGCCCCTGCACTTCCATAGCTAGATACATATGTACATCTGTGGAGGGCCGGAAGCTCAGGAACCAAAGGACCCTGCACTCCTACAGTAAAATAAAGATACTGTTATAGTATCTTAAAAAGTATGGAAATAAATTGCAAAAAACTTTGTTAAAGCATCAAAAGCAGAGAAAAGTGGCTTTAGCTTTTCCAACCTTAACACCCAAACCCTCACCCTGATGAGATGAAGAGAGATTGGGGAGTTGGCATTGGCATCTCCTTCCCTAGCACGTACCACATTCTTTTACAAAATAAGCTAGGTGGCCACAGCATAAGAGAATGGGATGAGCACTAGGGCTGGAGATGCCAATGCCAAGCCCCTCAATCCCCCTTTATCTGTGCAGGGTGGGGTGAGGTATATATATATATATATATATATACACACACACACCAATATATATATATATATATATATATATATAGGTATATATAGAGAGATAGATACAGTAGATATATAAATGTGTATAATAGATGGGACCTTCCGCCTTATAAATGACCATCATTTACTTCCCTGTATACTTGTGACTAACCTATCCATTAAAAGTATACCTGTGATTAATCTATCAATTCAAAGTATATACCTGCACTAACAAAACAATTAGACCTACATACCTACACTAATTAAAGCTAAAAACTTACACTAATACAACAATTAAAAGTATATACCTGCACAAATAAATGTTACACATCTACAGTACACTACATTAAACCCTGTTGAACACCACTGATAATACAATTAACATAGCATTAGGAAGCTAGACAAACCAATTAACAAGCAGAAAAAGAACCTAGAAAAAAAACACACAAAACTCTCTAACACCCAGAAAATCCCCAAACTCCTACATGCACTCACTATACACCATTCCCTCCTTGCAGCAAGAGACCTTTAGGTGCCATAACAAGATTGTAAATGAGAGCTTCAAAACAATAACCATTCTAATGTACTATATTCAACACAAAATGGGTAAGAATGGACATTCAGAAGTAAACCCATCGAGAGGGCTAATTAGGGAAATAAAGCCATTGACCACTGGGCTCATGGCCTTATAGCACTAATTAGCCCCTTAGATGGGTATACATCCTTATATACCACCCTCCCCCTTTATTTATTTTATATGTCTCTATCTCTCTCACACTATATAGATATAAGAGGCAAAAAAACTCTGTTTAATGCATTAGTTATGGTTGTTCCACAACAAAAAAAAGCTATGAAATTCAGGGTTAGGGTTGAAAGAGCCCCTTGGACCCCCCAGCCCACCCCCAACCGGCATTGGGGTGTGCATTGAGGTCGTTGGCTAACTCTCACCCCATCACATGTTTAAGAAGCTGAGGTATGGGAGAATGGGGTGAGAGTTAGACCAATGACCCCAATGCACACCTGATGCTGGTTGGGGTGGCTGGGGGTCAAGGGCTTTCAACCCTAACCCCAAATTTCCTAGCTTTTTTTGCTGTGGAATAACCCTAACTGATGCATTAAACAGAGTTTTTTGCCTCTAATTTCCCTTCTTTTTGAGAATGTGGATGATAAATAATGAAAGGAATGCAGTGGCGGCAATGCAGGGCCCTTTGGGCCCCGTGCTTCCACCCCAAGATGTCTTGTTACACAGTAACAGGAACTGCAAAGCAAACGCAAGCAGCAACAGTAATGCATGTGGCAAAGCAAACGTAAATGGCAACACAAACGTTAATGAAAACACAAGTGTAAATTGACGCCAAACCAAACAGTTACATAAATGGAGACATCAAACAGAAGTGCATACAGAACGTAACTGGTAACACACAAATTCATGGTACCACAGTTGTAAATGCAAATGGTAACAGTAACACCAACAATAACACCCAAGTAAACAGAAATGCAAGCACGTACAAAAATGCAAACCGTAACGCACACACTCACGGAACCACAGTTGTAAATGGTTATGGTAACAGCAACAATAAAGCCAATAAAAACAGAAACGTGAGCGCATACGAAAACGCAAACTGTTACACATAAGGTTATGGTACCGCAATACTAAATGTAAAGGGAAACAGTAAAAGCAACAGTAAAGACAACAGAAACACAAATGCAAGTGCATATGAAAACGCAAACTATTATGCAGACGGTGGCGTAGACGGGAACGGTGATTCAAATGGTAACAGAAGCACAACTGGAAACGCTAGCTGTCACAGTAACAAAAGGGCACACCCTTCTTTTCCCCAAAAACTGCATTGAAAAAACTAATTGAAAATAAAGAATGTATGCATTATAATTGACTTCAGAGCAGAAAAGTACGACTTGGAATATTAAATTGCTTATATCTCAGGAACCGTATGACGTAGGAAAATAATTAAATTTTTTTATGAATTATTACTTTCCTGGCTAGTTTTTTGGGCTAAGCATTTTTTTGACAAAAGTCCGTATCTCGCATCATTTCTGAGATACAGGCCCTGAAAGACGTGACGGACGCCATAATGTTATCCTATGGGACAAATCATCAAATTTGGAGTGCTGTCACTTTGCCACCCTGTAATATTTTTTCTCCAAACCACCAGAAGGCACATTTTTAGGATGTTGGCTTTCTTCCCTCCAAATTTCAGCTCAAAAGACCAAACCATTATTTTCCAGCAGAGCGGCAAAGAATTCCTGTAATATGGCTGATGCCGTAATGTTATCCTATGGGAAACAGCGCCAACTTCGTAGTGCCATAACTTTGCCACCCTGTAATATTTTTTGACCAATCCACTAAAAGGCACATCTGTGGCATGTTGCCTTTCTTCCCTCCAAATTTCAAGTAAAAAGACCCAACCATTTGTGAGAGATTTTCAATGTCAAAGGTTGGCAAAATGTCCCTAACTATTCCATTATAACAAATCTTGCCAACTTGTCCCTATTTTGCAATCAAAGATCACGATCAAAGAATCTCATGATCAAAGAATTTGCAGACTCATGAACAAAGAATAAAAAATTTAATAATTCAAAAAATAGAAGCAATTGCAGTAAACCACCACCATGGTTTAACAGAACAAAGCCCCCTGAGTAAAACTCATCCTCATTTGACTTCCTAGGACACCCCTGGGCTAAGAAAATTGAATTTTAAATTGGGCCATCTTGTCCCTCACTCGCGATGCAAGATCACAGTCAAAGAATCTCACGATCAAAGAATTTGCAGCCTCACGATCAAAGAATTTGCAAGCTCACAAACAAAGAATAAAAAATTTAATATATAAAAAAATTGGAGGAATTGCAGTAAACCACCACCATGGTGTGACAGAATGAAGCCCCCCTGAGTAAAACCCACCCTCATTTGACTTACTAGTGCACCCATGGGCTGAGAAAAATTATTTTTAGATTTGGCCATCTCGTCCCTCGCTCACGATTCAAGATCGCGATCAAAGAATCTCACGATCAAAGAATTTGTAGCCTCACATTCAAAGAATTTGCAGGCTCATGATCAAAGAATAAAAAAAGGGTGAAACATGATTTATTCACTGATTTGAATCAAACCAATGGCATGGTTCGACAGAATGGACCCTCCTGAGCAAAACAAGCCCTCATTTGTGTCCCTAGCCCACCCCTGAGCCAAGATATTAGTGTTTTAGGTCACGATGCAAGATTGTGATCAAAGAATCTCACAATCAAAGAATTTACAGGCTCACGATCAAAGATTGTTAGTGAGCCACGAATTAAGATTTTAAAAGCTTATAACACTATTTTTTGACCGATTTGGATGGAACCAAAGCCATGGCTTGATAGATCAGGGTCCCCTGAGTAAAACCCATTGAAGTTTTACTTCAGAAGTGACCCCTGAGCTGAGATATTTGTGTTTGTGTGATTGGAAAACTGAAAACAAGATGGCAGACCTCGCGGTCAAAGAATTTTGAAAATTTCTTGGGAACAAAGATTCTTGAACCACAAGGCTGCAAATTCGTTGATCCTCAGGCAAGACCAGATGGCCAGAACCCCCATTCTTTGATCGCAAGATATACATATAAATGTTTCCATTGGCTTATAATGGGAACTTAAAAGTGCCATAACATTTGAATGCCTTAATATTTTTTCACCAAACAAAAAGTGGCATATTCAGCCACCAAAGCTCTTTCAAACAAGCCATCCTGCAGAGTGGCACACCACACAACAGCCATGCAGGGCCACATTAAGAATGCCAGAAGGTGCCTTCAAAAAATGGATAATTTTGCATTTTTCAGTGCTTTCGTAAATGAAGATCAGCACTCCGACACAAATGCAGTTTGGCAAATCAAGAGATCTAGTGCACCCCAAAGCATGTACAAAATTTCAGGCAAATCCATTGAATGGGTCCAAAGTTATTAATGTCCAAACTATTGACTTTAGTATGTAAGTGGCCACTCAACCCTAACTATAATGGCGTGACCGCGCCACTACAATATATATATATATATATTATATATATTCATTGCAAAAAACTGTATTAATGCATCAGTTAGGGTTTTTATTAAAGCATCAAAAGCTGAGAAATTGAACATTAGGGTTACAAACCCAACCACCGCAACCCCATCTACCCTCCACACACCAACAGCTGTCAGGGTGTGCCATGGGGTCATCAGGCTCAACTCTCACACCATTCCATGTGTAATCAGGGTGACATGGTACAGTATAGTGGAATGGGGTGAGAGTTAGGCCTGATGACCCCATGGTACACCCTGATACTGGTTGGTGTGTGGAGGGTAGTGGGGGTTGGGGTGATTGGGTCGGTAACCCTATCATCAAATTTCCAAACTTTTGTCACTTTAATGACAACCCTAACTGATGCATTAATGGCATTTTTTGCAATGTGTAACTATATATATATATATGGCAAAAAAACTCCTTTTAATGCATCAGTTAGGGTTGTTCCACAGCGACAAAAGTGAGGAAATTTGATGTTAGGGTTGAAACCCCCTTTGCACCCCTCCAGCCCACCCCCCAATCAGAATCGGGGTGCGCTTTGGGTCATCAGTCCCATCACATGTGGAAAGAAGCTGAGGAATAGGAAAATCAGGTGGAAGTTAGGACCGATGACCCCAACACGCACCCTGATTCCGATTGGGGATGTGGGCTGGAGGGGTGCAAAGGGGGTTTGTTTCAACCCTAACATCAAATTTCCTCACTTTTATCACTGTGGAACAACCCTAACTGATGCAATAAACAGAGTTTTTTCCTCTAATTTCCCTTCTTTTTGAGAATCATAACGAGAAATAGTGAATGTAATGCGGCGGCAGGAGTGCAGGGCCCGCCCTGTGGGCCCCGCTCTCCCACCATGTGATGTCTTGTCACATATTAACATTGTGCCTGCAAATGCAAATCGTAATGCGCATGGTGACGCAAAGAGAAATAGAAAGAGAAACAGTACTCTAGACAGAAATGTTAAAAACAACGCAAATGCAACTGCAAATGAAAATGCAAAGGGTAATGCACATGGTGGCGTAGACATGAACGGTAAGTGAAACGGGTATGGAACCGCAAGCAGAAACGGTAATGGAAACAGTAATGTAAGCGCACAGGCTGGTTTTCCCCAAAAGCTGCATAGAGAAAGACAGTGAGTACAAAGAATGTATGCAAAATAATGACTCTCGGAACAGAAAATGAGGACTTGGAATAGTAAATTGCTTATATCTCAGGAACCGTAGGATATAGAAAAGAAATTTAAAAATCATATGAATTATTACTTTCCTGGCTAGTTTTGTACTTAGCCCTCTTTAGGGGGCTTAGCACTTTTCTGACAAAAAGTCCGTATCTCGCACCTTTTCCAAGATACGGGCCCTGAAAGGCGCAGCGAACGCCATGATGTTATTCTATGAGAAAAAAACAGAAGTTCAGAGTGCCATAACTTTGCCTCCCTGTAATATTTTTTCACCAAACCACTGAAAGACACATCTGTGGGATGTTGGCTGTCTTCCCTGCAAATTTCAGCCCAAAAGACTGAACTGTTATTTTGCAGCAGGGCACCAAACGATTGCTGCAATGCTTTGTACACCGTAATGTTATCCTATGGGAAAAAGTGTCAACTTTGTAGTGCTGTAACTTACCGCCATGTAATATTTTTTCATCAAAATACTGAAAGGCACATCTGTGAGTTGTCGGCTGTGTTCCCTCCAAATTTCAGCCCAAAACTCCAGACAATTCTTTTCCAGCAGGGTGCCAAAGTATTGCTGTCATTTTCCCACAGCCTAGAAAAGTACTGTTACAATTTGTGAAAGCTTTCGCAAATTCATTCGACAGTGTCGCACGTGCGAAAGTACTTTGTGAAAGTACTTTATCCAAAAATGTGAAAAACATATTTCTGGGGTGTTTTACCCTAAAATAAAGACATGGCTAGCATCCTCAGGGTCCGACTAGGTGAATACAAAAATAATTAGGTTGCTAGAGGGTCCCAAATTTAAATGCCAAGCATTTTTCTGATCACCAACTGAAAACAAAATGGTGAATCTGCAACAGTAAAAGGGCCATTTGCGAAAGTAAAAACTGCATTTGCGACACTGTCGAACTTTTTGTTAACTTTTCCCATTGACTTATAATGGGAACTTGTTTTTTGAATAACTTTTGAATTGTTTAATAGTTTTTCATGAAATCTTCGAAAGACACATCGGCGACTCTGGCCACACGTTCCCTGAGAATTTTGAACCGGTTGCACAAACCATGTGACCTGTAGGCGCAACCGTAGAATTCCCAAAAAGCATAAACGCAGGCGCAGATCATGCTTAATAACTCCACAGTTGTATATCCAACCAGTACAAAACTTAGCAGATCACAAGGCATATGGATCTTGATCAGGTATTCCAAATTTCAGGCAAATCCATCCAATGGTTGCAAACGTATTAAGGTGCATAATTTTGGGTTTAACATGTAAATGGCTCCTCAAACCTAACTATGGTAGAACAACCATGCTACCTAATATATATATATATATATATATATATATATATATATATATGCAGTATATATATATATAAAATTATATAACAGTGGTAGTCATAGACAAGTTTCTCAGTACTGAGGTATACCTGGGTATACTGAGGCAGAATGAGGCAGGATCACATTACAGTCAATGCAAATTGCCTCAGTGGTACCTCGAGGTAGGAAACATTTAGATAACTACCACTGTATATCTATATCTATATCTATATATATATATATATATATATATATTTTTGCAAAGATCTTTGTTAATGCACTTATTGCACAAGTTAGGGTCAAAGTGACAAAAGTAGGAAAAAGTGGCGCTAGGGTTTCTAACCCTACCACCCAACCCGGGCCCATGTAATAATGGCGACCATAAAACAACAATCACCATTTGGGTGAGTCTTCATTGCTGAAAACGAATTTCGGCAATGTAGGCACAAAGCAATAGGGTGCTGGACAATTGCTTTGCCCGTGCACCCCCCCCCCCACTAAAGGATTCTTAATTCCTGGGGGGTGCATGTCAGGTGGGGTACAAAATGATGGAAAAAAAATCCCTGACCAGTGGGAAAAATGAGCGGCGATGCACCCAGAACAAAACCTGCCACCCTCCCATCCCTACCCTGCTACCCACCCACCATGCCACACTGCCAGCTCAGCAACACACCACTACACTATGCACCACAAGCCTTCCTTCTCCTTCCACCCTTTGCATGGTGTGATTCCTCCCCCCCAAGTGCATGAACATATAATGACATCCCATCGCTATATTCAACAACACCCATCCAGTCACCCTCTCTTCCCAGTAGCACTATATAAAAGCGTCATGATTGAGTCACACTTTTTGAAAGAGCTCAATCGCAGTCACTTAATACACAGGCTACCCCCCAGCCCCCCAACCAGGCAGCACAGCAGGTGTGGGGTGTGCCTTTGGGTTTTCAGACCTAACACTCACCCCATTCCATCTGAGAATCAGGTTAGATCTGTAGACTTTATGAGAATGGGAAACCCGTTAGGATTTAGAACCCCAAGGCACATCCCACACCTACTGTGCTGTCAGGTTGGGGGAGTGTTAAGGTTAGAAACCCTAACGCCATATTTCTCAACTTTTGTTGCTTTAACCCTAACTAGAGCATTAACAAAGGTCAAAGTTGTTGTTTTTTATATTTGCTATGCTTTGTGTCACTGTCACCCTCCCAAGACTCATCCCCTGACACTCAAGCTCCTACCATCCCCAGGGCTTACCTGTATTAGTGATCCAGATCGCAAGCTTGCCCTATACTGAGTGGGGCTGTTGGTTGGTCCAGGACCTGTGGACTTGAAGTAAGGACTCTGGCAGATTTACCCACTTGAGGAACACCCTAACTTACTCCCCAGGCAAGCAGAGAAAAGTCACTCAGTACTGATCAGGGGCCATAGGGAGCAGGTTGAACACTGAGGGCAGAGTGTCATGAAGGGAGGCGATAGTATTTTTGGTGGAAAATGTCCTGAAGAGGCAGAACATGCAGTGACATCACACAACATCTGTACTGCCTCTCAGCTAGTTAGGTGCCGGTCATGTTGCCGATCTCCCCAGTTGTCGCTAGAGGTCAAAAGAACACCAGGCACATAACCCACCATCCCCCCCCAGAAAAGGAAAGCTATCCCCAGGATGCTCAACCCTTCTCCCCTGGCTGGCCCTCCAACTCATGAGTCCATTCCTGAACCTGGTATGTCAGCATCACAAGCAGAGACCCTACTGCTGCACCAGGGGGCAGGCTAAGATTAATAATATTTTTTTTGCAATTTATTTCTTTACTTTTTGAGATAGTATAATGGTATACTTAGGTTGCTGTGGGACCACAGGGTCCTCTGGACCCTGCACTCCCATCTATCCAGCCATCATTTTCCTGTATCCTTATTTTGCTGTGGGAGTGCATACATAATTTGACATGATCCTTATTTTGTCCTGGGAGTGCAGGGTCTTCCAGGCCCTCTGCTCCCATCTATTCATAATGTTTTTGTATCCTTATGTTGTAACTTTATTTGTATTACTTTAACTATTACTTAATATCCCTGGTTTCTAGTGCTCCCTCCAAAGACTCAGATTTATATATAGTGTTTAATATTGTATACCTTCATTGATGTCCAGTGATGACTCCCACCTTTGAATCATGGTCTCCATTCATTTATATTTAATAGCCCTGGTGTCTAGTGCCCCCCCACCAGCCTCCACTGCTACAGTCGTGGCCAAAAATATTGGCACCCTTGCAGTTTTTTTCTAATAATGCACCATTCCTTCCAGAAAATTGTTGAAATTAAAAAAATATTTTGGTATCCACATATGTATTTCTTTGGTTTGCAGTGGAATACAACACAAAAAGCAGAAAAAAATTACTATGTCTTAGCTTATTCCACACAGAAATCCTTAAATGGCCCGGACAAAATTATTGGCACATTTTAGAAGTAGTTAGAAATAATTAGATTTCAAGCAGGTGATTCTCCTTCACTTTGGAATTGAACTCACCTGTGGTGAGTTGCAGGTGCCTGCAATATAAAAATCACTCATTCAACTAGTTTGAATAGAGAAAATGACTCATTCTCCTGTTTTGTGTCACTGTGTGTACCGCAATGAACATGGAGAAAAGAAAGACAGCCAGAGAATTGTCTGAGGAGGTCAGACAGAAGTTTGTAGCCAAGCATGGACAATCTCAAGGCTACAAATCAATCTCCAGAGACCTTGGTGTTCCTGTTTCCACTGTACGTAATGTTATCAGGATGTTTAAGGCCCTTGGCACTGTAGCCAACCTCACTGGACATGGCTGCAAGAAAAAAATTGATTGAAGACTGCAGCGCAGGATGTTCGAATGGTGGAGAAAGCACCTCGATCTACTGCCAAACAGATTCAAGCTGACCTTCAGACACAAGGTACGACAGTTTCAACTTGTACCATCCATTGCCAACTCAATGAAAGGGGGTTATATAGTAGGAAGCCCAGGAGGACCCCACTGCTGAGAGAGAGAGAGAGAGACATAAGAAAGCCTGACTGGGGTTTTCCAAAACACACCTGAACAAGCCAAAATCCTTCTGGGAGAATGTCCTGTGGACAGATGAGACCACATTAGAGCTTTTTGGTAAAGCACATCATCTCTATGTTTATAGAAAACAAAATGAAGCTTTCAAAGAAAAGCACTTCTTCCCTACAGTCAAACATGTAGGAAGGTCAGTGATGTTTTGGGGTTGCTGTGCTGCCTCTGGCACTGGGTGCCTTGAACGTGTGCATGGCATCATGAAATCTGGAGATTACCAGGCCATTTTGGAGCGCAATGTTAGACCCAGTGTCAGAAAGCTGGGTCTCCGTCAAAGGTCATGTGTCTTCCAGCAGGACAATGACCCCAAACACACTTTAAAAAGCACCCAGGAATGGTTCAAAACAAGACACTGGACTGTTCTGAAATGGCCAGCAATGAGTCCAGATCTAAATCCCATTGAAAACCTGTGGAGAGATCTGAGAACAGCAGTTGGGAGAAGGCACCCTTCAAATCTGGGAGAACTGGAGCAGTTTGTACAAGAAGAGTGGGCCAAACTGCCAGTAGAGAGGGGCAGAAAGCTCATCCATGGCTATAGGAAGTGGTTGATTGCAGTTATTTTGACCAAAGGCTGTGCTACCAAATATTAAGTCTAGGGTGTCAATAATTTTGTCAATGCCATTTCTTTTCATTTTCTGATTTAAATGGATATATTAAATTCTGAATCATAAACAAAGGTTCTGTAATATTAACAGAGAAATAAAGAATTGTGGAGACCAAATACTGTGTTGTTGTTAATTTCAACTTATGTTTAGAGGAAATTGTGAGTTATTTGAAAAGTGCAAGGGAGCCAATATTTTTGGCCACGACTGTATATTTGTTTTTATTGTTATTTTTACTTAACTTCAATTCCCCCAACACATCCCCCAATCTTAAAATTAATGAAAATGTCTATTTCTCATTGTTGTCCAGTGCCCCCCATGTTCATAAATGCTGAAATTAAGAAAATGGTCCCTTGATGTCTTTTAATTTTTTTTTACCTGTAAAAAAAAGTCCACCATTTATCACACCCACACCACCCAACTGACTTCCCACTGTGCACGCACTACACCCCCACATCCCCATGCACAGCCACTCACATGTACCGATCCCACAATGAATATACACTTTCCAGTTGAAAACAAGTCTTACTCCTGGAACCAGTGACTACTGTATGAGAAGTAAGGTAACTGCTGTTCTGACCGCAGTTGCCTTATTCAATTTATTTATAGAATTTTGTTGACCAGGTACACCCACTGAGACTAGAAGTCTCCTTTTCAGGGGTGACCCAGACAGGGGGTGATAATCAATGGAAATTGAACTAGATTAAGCTGGTCGGGTCATGCCTGAACCCGGGGTTGTGTCTGAAAATGGTCAACTGGATCAGTGCACCCACTCAGTAAGCAAATAAATAAATAAATAAATGAATAAGCTGTTGGAGGTATTTTTAGTGAATAAGTCACCTTACTTATCTTACTTCTCTTACCGCAGTCACCGGTTCCAGGATTAAGATGTGTCTTTGATCAGAGAGTGCATCTTCATTGTGGGATCAGTGCAGGTGAATGACTTTATGTGTGGGGTCTGCAGGGTGGTGCATGCATAATGGTAGGTTGGTTGGGGGTGTGGGAGGGATCAATGGTGGGTGTTTTGGTTTTTACATATAAATCCCTGATATTGTGATGGTCATTCACTCACTGAGTCCGACCAACTGTAGTTTGGCCCAGGCCCCACATGCCGTTTAGTTGGTTGTGTGGATAGTATCAGCCTGGTCCTTGCTGAGATAGTCTGGATGTCCTTTGATAGAGGGCCTTTTCCAGATCTCTTGAAGGAGACTGTGGTTCAGCCCTTTGGACATGGACTGTCTGGCGAACTACAGGCCTGTATCTAACCTGCCCTTTCTGGGTAAGGTTATTGAGAAGGTGGTGACATCACAGCTGGATGACTTTTTGACCAGCTACAGTATCTATGATTCTCTCCAGTCCGGATTAAGGAAGAGACATAGTACTGAGACAGCCCTTGTCCAGGTATTGAATGACCTCCTAATAGTGAGAGATTGAAGCACCCATTCCATCTTAGTCCTTATTGATCTCTCCATGACATTTGACACCATGGATTATGGTGTGCTGTTGGATCACCTGCAGTTCATCTGTGAACTTTTAGGATTGGTCCTCAGGTGGTTTTGATCATTTCTCGAGGGTAGGACTCAGAGGGTGGTGTCATTTTTTTTCCCTCGGCTCCATTCTCATTATCATGCGGGGTGCCACAGGGATCCATCTTGGCACCTATGTGTGATGTATATACT
This sequence comes from Neoceratodus forsteri, assembly GCA_016271365.2. NCBI lineage: Eukaryota > Metazoa > Chordata > Ceratodontiformes > Ceratodontidae > Neoceratodus > Neoceratodus forsteri. The sequence continues at coordinate 765,388,494 of CM057452.1, read as the reverse complement.
GCCATTCAAAGTGATTGTTAAGTGGTACAGCTAGAGTTTTCACTGCTATGCAGATGATACTTAGCTGTACATATCCTTTGTGTCTGGCCAGGATAATGCTGTCTCAGTCTTTAACAGCTGTCTTGCCAAGATCCAGGACTGGATGAATGTGAGCTGGCTGCTGTTGAACCCAAAAAAAAACTGAGGTATTGATCATGGATCCAGGTCGTCATGAGGCGGGTATGTTGGTGGGTTCTCCTCAGGGTTAATGGCTCAGAGGTGTCCAGCTAACAACACCAGACTGGGTGCGGAACCTTGGCCGACCCAGAACACCACCCCCCTCCCCCGTGGAGAAAGGAGGTCGCGAGGGCCAGTCTTGAAGCTCTCCCTGCCCAGAAGCCCAGCCGACCCAGAACACCACCCCCCTCCCCCATGGAGAAAGGAGGTCGCGAGGGCCAGTCTTGAAGCCCTCCCTGCCCAGAAGCCCAGCCGACCCAGAACACCACCCTCCCCCGTGGAGAAAGGAGGCCAAGGCCAGTCTTGAAGCCCTCCTGCCCAGAAGCCCAGCCGACCCAGGTACTTGAACAGCCCACCTGTCTTTTGGCGCCTTTCCAACGGCTGCCTGGTCAACACACCCCGCCGCCCCCTCGGCCAAACGCAGCCTCTACTGGGAAAACTCCAAAGCGGATTTCTGCAGTTTATTGTGTGAACAGTTGCTTTAGGGAACTGAAAAAACAGAGTTCAGCAGCTTCTGATAAGCCTGTCTTGCTAACACAGATGTAAAAAGCTGCATATTCTCTAATTCAGTGTTTGTTAATTAATGTAGATGGAAAAAGCTGATATTTTGTTTCCTACGGGACTTGAATTAATTTAAAGTAAGGTGCAACACTGTACGCAAAGCAGGGGGATTGTGTGGGACTGCAACAGGACCCGGTTGTAATTGGTGACTCAGGGAAGCACAACACGGGCTCGAGGACTGTTTGCTTGCTAACCATACGGGACCTGGGCAGTTAAGTGCACTAGGGACTCGCAGTGGAAATTGGGCAGGTACTTGCTGTGCAGAGCCTCTGAGTTCTCGAGGCCAGGCACTCGTGAGACCCCTGATCCCTGCAGCATTATCCAGCTCCAATACATCTTGCAGCAGCCAATCTCAGTCTAATCCCTCCCTTTCTGCCTACTTAAAACGAATTGTCTCCCTCTTCTCTCCCAGAACACCACCCCTCCCGTGGAGAAAGGAAGTCGTGAGGGCCAGTCTTGAAGCCCTCCCTGCCCAGAGCCCAGCCGACCCAGGTAATTGAACAGCCCACCTGTCTTTTGGCGCCTTTCCAACGGCTGCCTGGTCACAGCCCTGCCGCTCGTCTCCTTGGCCAAACGCAGCCTCTGCTGGGAAAACTCCAAAGCGGATTTCTGCAGTTTATTGTGTGAACAGCTGCTTTAGGGAACTGAAAAAACAGAGTTCTTCAGCTAGAACCCCGCTGAAACCGCTATGCGTTCGGCTCCCCACCGCCCCCACCACCACCCTTGCTCGGCTCTTGAATATATACGCTGTAGTAGGTCAGGTGACAGGCAAAATAAACCTATCAGCCCACTTCTCCAGCTGCAGGTTATAGAAATCCAGCCCTAGTGGCCGCTGTCTCGCTTGGTTAGACCCACTATGTATTTCACCCTATTTACAATGCTAATGACCAGCAGGCTCACTCTCCTTGCTCATCAACCCCCCCAGTGGCTCCTCCGCCCCATGACGCCACCACGAACCCTGTTCCCTTAGCTTTCTCTGACAATTGCCGGCACAACCACCCCAATGCTGCAAGCCAATGCCCACTAGTACTAACTTACCTTTTTTTGCCTATACCCTTGTTCACACCCTCACTTCAACTGGGTAAACACTGTACCACAGTTTTTCCCCAACTTATAACCCAGCCCCCTTCCAGCTACAATAACATATTGCTACTTCCCCCCATCGCTCCCTCCCTTCTTCCTGGCGACATCTCTAGCTTACCAGTCCCCACCCACAACAAAAAAATAAAACATTCTCCAGTGCGCCCACAGCATGAGTCTCTTAAACTCTCCAGGCTCTCCCTGCTGCAACACGTATTCCTTCTACTCCTTCTTTCTGGAAACATTCACCCCAACCCTGGCCCCCCCTCAACAAAAGCCTCCCCAAACAAACCACAGGGAAGACTACTGCTGGCATCACTTAATATTTGTAGCCTTCCCAAAAACACACCCTACTGCAGGGTTGGATTGCCCAACATGCCCCCAGACATCCTAACCCTCTCTGAAACCTGGCTATCAAATAAAATCCTAATGATGCTGTTCCCTAGCAACTATAACCTCCTTAGGACGGATAGATCCGGTAAGCGAGGTGGAGGCTGCGCAATATTCATTAAATCAACACTCTGCACCACCATCGTTGATACCCCCCCCGAACATGGGGCCCAGACTCTCGCAGTCAAAATTAGATTGGGCTCTAAAACAATCATCATCATCTCAGCCTATATCCCCCCGAGAAACCAGAAACCCACATTTGAATCCATCCTTCACTCTGTCTCACACCTCCCAAATACTAATGAAACCATATTAATGGGTGACTTCAACATCGACTGGGCATCCCCATCCTCCTCCGTCTTCAGAGATGCTGCCCAGGCTATGGGTCTCACCAAATTATCACATCCCCAGCAGTAGCGACACAAGAACCGGGACATCCTCACTACTAGATCTCATCTTTACCAACAGGCCAAAAAATATTACCCAGGCTTCAGTGCTCTGACTCTATCAGTGACCACTCCCCGGTTATCTGCTGGTGGTCAGGCAAACTGCCCACTGCACCACCCAAAACCACATGGCACCGAAAACTCAAAAAAGGAGGCATTAATAACCTCAAAGAATACCTAGCCAATAGTTACTGGCTTCCCTTATATAACACACAATCAGTTGATGCCGCTCTCGCCCACTTTATAGCTACCTTTAACAAAGCCTGCGATATATATGCTCCCCTCACTAGGCAGGTCGTGAAAACCAGGTCTACACCATGGATAACACCCTCCCTCCTAAAGCTCATGCAACACAGGGACAACCTCTGGCACAGGGCCATAGACTCCCAACGCACCCAAGACAGACAACTCTATAGGGAGGCTCGAAATAAATGCACCTGGGCCACACGGCAGGCCAAGGCTGATTACTATCAGCACACCCTCTCCTCCTCCTGGGAGATGGGAGAAAGTTCTGGAGTAACATACAAGAAATTGTGGCAAACCACGTTCCCCACCCTACCCAACTAAGTCTGAGCAGGGGCGTTACCCAGATCCTGCTAAAATCAATGAAACCCTCAATGAAACTTTCTCAGAACCTCACATATCCTCCCTATAACCTCTTCCACCCCCAAACCCCCTCTACTCCACTTATGGCAGTACAGTCCTCCCTCCCCTTTCCCGGTTCCGTACCATCCCTGCTCCTTAGCCAAGCGTTACATCTCCAAAGCAATCGCTAACACTTTCGCTTCATCAGCGACTCCCTGGACCTAAAACTCATAAGGCTACCCTTGATATCACCATAACCCATCTCACACAAATCCTAAACCTCTCGCTTTGCCTCGCCAATTCCCCACTACCTGGAAAAAGTCGTGATCACCCCCTATCTTAAAAGCGGTGATCCCACCCTCCCAGGAATTATAGACCAATCTCTATACTCCTCCTCTCTCCAAAGCCCTGGAAAAAATAGTCTCAGACAAGCTTACTGAGCATCTAACAAAACACAACCTGCTCAGCAAGGAACAGCATGGGTTCAGAGCTGGCCACAGCACCATCACGGCTCTCGCTGAGCTCACAACATTCATCCATGAGGCGCTCGACCAGGGGTCACTAGCAGGGGCTATCTTTATAGACTTAACTAAGGCCTTCGACACGGTCAGCCATGAATTACTCCTTCAAGTCCTGCCGCAACTAAATGTAGTCTCCGAGGCCGCTGCCTGGCTAAAGGACTACCTCACAGAACGCTCGCAGCAAGTAAGAATAAACTCCACTATCTCCACTCCCAAGCCTGTTCGCTCTGGTGTTCCGCAGGGGTCAATCTTAGGCCCACTGCTTTTCACTCTCTTCCTTAATTCTCTCCCCAAAGCCTGCAGCGGTCATCTCTTACTCTATGCTGACGACGCGGTTCTCTACTGGAAACACCCCCAACGGTACGCACTCCAGCACACCCTCCAGGAATACTTCAGGGAGCTGGAAAATTGGTTCACTGACCACCGGCTGATCATTAATTATTCCAAAACCAAGGCCATGACCTTTGCTCACCGCCAAAGCCCACACAGCCAGATGGCTCTTCACATTTCCAACACGGATGGTTCCCTGCTGGAGCACGTCAATCACTTCAAATACCTGGGGGTCACCCTGGATACCTCCCTCTCCTACCACAGACATGTACGCCTCCTCTCAGCAGCAATCAACTCGAGAGTGGGTACCCTCAACAGAATCAAAAACAGTCTGCCTGCACATGCCATGCAGATAGCTGTCACATCCTCCATCCTCTCCCTAATCGATTACGGGATTGTAATCTACGGCACTGCTGATAACTCCACCCTAAGCTGCATAACCACTGCGCTAAACAAAGCATGTCGCCTTGTCTTGGGTTGTGACAGACTCACCCACACCTGCGACCTATACAAACTGACTGGCTGGCTTAATTTCCATCAAAGGCTCAAGTACCACACCTGCATTCTAGCAAAAAAGATCCACCTCCAGCTAGCGCCAACCGCCCTTCACCACATCGTCAAACCGGCCCCTCTCAGGCGTATTACCAGACTCACACATCGTCAGTGGTTCCCCATGTCGACGTCCCTTGCACAGAGATCCCTCCGCTACCGTGCCCCCAATTGGCTAAACACTCTTCCGCCCTCCCTCTCCCAATCCCGCAGCATCCATCTCTTCAAAGCAGGCCTAAAAATCTTCCTATTGGGTAGCTCAAAATGTGAATGCTACGTTGGCCTACCTGTCTTCTCTCCCCTCCCCTACACACCCACACAGGGGCCCCTCAGGCCTATCTAAACCCCCCATGCTCAACCCAGAGGTCGCAGGTATGTCTCCTACCTGCCCAAACCAGAGAAAAAAAGTCTCTCTGCCATCATACCGACAATTAATTCAGTAATACCACTTGTTTATTATGTATTGAAAGTTGCCTTCCATTGCCTTTACTGTCATATGTCTCTCCACCCTCTGTAACCACCGGAGAGCTAATGTTACTAAAATGTGATTGTACATAAATCTGTAAATAATTTGTGCTTGTATATAATTTGCCTGTTCCGTCTGTCTTCCCCCAACTCGTGTTCCCCCCTCCACCCTCTGTAACCGACGTGGAGCCTTTGCAAAAGAGTCTTTGACTCAAAGGTTTGTAATTCCGAATTTACAGTAAATAAAAGTAAATAAATAAAAATTATTATTGATGACTGCTTGACCCTAAAATCGCAGGTGCCTACAGTTGTCAAAACATCTTTTTACCATCTGAGGAATATCACCCAGGTGAAACACCTGGTTCCTCCTGATGAGCTTCCAACTTTGGTCCATGCTTTCATTACCTCCTGCCTTGACTACTGCAATGCCCTTTACCTAGGACTACTGGGGGTTGATATCCATCACTTGAAGCTAGTGCAGAATGCGGAAGCCAGGCTTTTGACTGGCATCTCTAGGACCAGTCATATAATGCTTGTGCTCCTCAGACTGCACTGGCTGCTGATACAGTGGTGGATCTCCTTCAAGGCTGCTTTGCTAACCTACAAGTCCCTACATGATCAAGGACCCAGTTACCTGAAAGATCTCATTCATCCCTACTCTCCTTCCTGCCCTCTCCGATCTACTGATGAGGGATTGCTAGAGATTCCCAGGGTTCATTTACAAACATCGGGGGCAAGGTCATTTAGCTTTGTGGCCACAACCCTGTGGAATTTTCTACCTTGTCAGCTGCAAGATTGTCTGATCATCCACAGTTTTAAAGTTGCCTTGTAATCACATCTTTTCAGCCAGGCATTTCCTGAGTATTAAGCTGATATTGTATTTATTGTTTTAGTTAAATCCAATTATTATTTGTGATTTTACTGTACAGGTACTTTGGTTTTGGAAAGGCGCCTATTATAAATAAAGACATTGATTGATTGATTAAGATAAAAACTAAAAAATATCGAGGTACCCTGGTTTTGTTATTTTCAACATTTTATGAAAATGGAGTGGGCCACTGGATACCAATGAGAAAGGGAAATTTTCATTAATATTAAGATACAGGGGACATGTTCAGGGAAATAGACTTAAGTTAAAATAAATTTTAAATAAATAACAGCATAGGATGGAGGGCAAGGGCCACTAGACACTAGGGCTATTAAATATAAATTAATCGGTACCGGGGCCATGATTGGTGGATGGGGGGTACCACTGGACATCAGGGAAAATAAAGTGTATTCAGTACAGAACACCCATAAATCCTTTCCTGTAATAAGAAATCCTTTTTTGCCATCATTTTCTGTTCAGGAGATAAAGGATTTATTGTCATTGAAAAGGATTTCAGACTTGAAATGTTTCCAGTTCTTTTCCATGAGATGGAATCTCTTTTCCACAAAACCATTGCAGTGGTAGCAAAAAAGGATTCCATCTCTAGAAAAAGGAATTTGGACTTAGTTTTTATTTTAAATTCTTTTTCATGAAACCTTTTTTGTTCTCGTGGAAAAGGAATCGGCTTGTGAGAATGGATTTCAGAGTTAGTTTTTTCTTTAATCCTTTTCTGTGAGCCAATTCCATTTTTTGTGATTGAATGAAAAAGGATTCACAATAAAGAAACTTAGCAAGTCTTGGAAAAGGATTTAAATACTGTAAAAAATTGTTCCTGGGCCATGTTACTACTAAAAAAAAAATAATAAAACAAATGAAGTCCCAATGAGCAGGATACATGTTTTGGTGTCTGTGCAAGGCATCATTTTACTGAGTTACTGTATATAAGTACTTTATTTGTCAAAATGGAAAACAAGATGGTGGCTCACAAAAATAAATATATTTCTCATGACATAGGACTGACCCCTCAAGAACAAGAATAATTTTTCATGGGACCAAATTCCTCTGTAGTTCTAGGAAGCTATCAAAAAGAATGAACTGAGCATGCACAGAACTAGTAATATTAAAATTAGATAACTTTACAATGGATTAATATTTTTTCACCAAACCAGTGAAAGGCACTTCTATGGATCAAGCCCTTTGTACCCTAAAACTTTTAGAGCAAAATTCCTAACCATCTGGGTGCAGCTAGATGACAAAAAAGTGGAAAATAAAGGTGAATTTTTACATTTTAGCACTATGCGCAGCTTGACATCTGCAGATCCAACCAAAACAAAACTTGGCATGTCAAGAGACCTACCACACATTACTGCACATGCAAACTGTTGTGCCAATCCATTCAACTGTTACAAAGTTATTAAAGTGCAAATTTGAGGTTTAACATTAAAGGGCCTACTCAATTTAACTATAGGAGTGCTACCGCGGCCCTATAATATACCTTCTTTGCAAAAAGCTTTGTTAATGCACTAGTTAGGGTTAAACTGACAAACATAGATAAATGTGGCATTAGGTTTTCCATCCCTAACACCCCAACCACCCCTCTAGGTAGCAACAGGAAAAACCATTATGATTTCACCTCTCCTGCATCATCGCAAATCAGGCATGAGGTGTGCCTTGGAGTCATCTAAACACTCACACCATTTGATCATTTAAGAAGCTGAGATGTGTAGAGTGTATGAAAATGAGGAGAGCATTAGGGTTGACAACCCCAAGGCAAACCTCATGCCTGATTTGCAAAGGTGCAGGATGGGTGAAATCATCATTTTTTTTTGTTGCTGCCTGGAGGGTGGTGATGGGGTAGCCATTTGTTTTAGATCCAACTCGAGCTTCACTGTACACCCTGTGGGAGCCCCAGGTTCTTTTGAATGTCTGGCATTTGTGGAGGTCCAGGCACAGACTGCTGGATTTTCCTTATTTACTGCCCCACCGGGCGGTGGGGAATTTCCTGCAGCAGGTTGCCTAATTTGTCATCGGTAAAACACTGGAAGCCCCCAGATGTATTGTCTTGTGGGATTTCAATGTTTGGGCTGATGAAAAATCTTCTTGGTTTGGTAATAACCTCCTCCAGATTATGTCATCACTGGGCCTGTCACAAGTTGTTTCTGCTGTGACACACCAGGACAGCCACACGTTGGACCTGGTGTTCTCACTGGGGCTTAAGATAAATAACCTCAAGACTGATCAAGTGGTATTGTCCAATCACTGCACGGTGCAGTTCATGTTTTGGGATCCCACCAGATGCCCTCCTCCTACAGAGAGGATGAGCTGTTTTCCTTTGTGGGGATTGACCCCGGAGGGATTTTTGGTAGCAGCCAATCTATCTGGTGTGGGTAATGCATGCTTCGGAGGTGTTGGTGCCATGGTGGGCTCTTATAATAGAATGCTATCCGATGCCATTGACTCCCTCACACCTGTCATGTATGACCCAAATCTTCTTACCTGAGGTCCTCATGGTTTGATGGGGACCTCAGGGAGATGAAGAGAAAGGGTCAGAGGTTGCAGCACTGCTGGAGAAAGTCTGGTATGAAGGAGGACAAACTGGCCCTGCGTGTGCATTATAATGCATACCAGGGGGCAATCAATCATAAGAAGGCAGTGTTCTTCTCCAGGGAGATTGCTGCCAGGAAGAACCAACCAGCTATACTTTTTTAGACTGTGGACAGGTTACTTCATCCTGCTTGTCTACAGCTGAAGAAGATTTTGTCTAATGCTGAATGCAAAGAGTTTACTTGGTTCTTCTTGGACAGAGTGTCCAGTATCCAGCAGGGAGTTCCTCCAGTCAGCAATGCTTTAGCTGGCAGTTGCCACCAGAGGTGTTCTGAGTGCACTCCACCTGGTTGCGGGAAGTTTAGACCAGTGGAGGTAAGTGAGGACATCAGGGTGGTGACCAATCTGAAGCACACTTTTTGCAAACTGGATCCAGTGCCGAAGCATTTCTTGATGAGATGCATCAACACCGTTAGCCCGGTGTTTGCTCTGATTGTCCAGTGTTCCTTATCTGAGGACATCTTCCCTGATGCCTTGAAGGAGGCATTGATGAGACCTCTCCTAAAGAAACCATCGTTGGACCTGGAGGTTAGGGCAAATTACCGACCTATCTCCAATCTTTCCTTTTTGGCGAAGGTTGTGGAGACGGTAGTGGTGCTTCAGTTGTAAAAGCACCTCATGACCTATGAGTTGTACAGACACTTCCAGTCAGGGTTTCAGGCAAGGCATAGCACAGAAACCACACTTGTTCGGGTGCAGAATGATGTCCTCAGGGCTAGATATCAAGGAGAAAAGACAATTCTTGTTCTCATTGATCTATCCTCAGCATTTGACACTGTGGACCATTATGTGTTGCTTGACTGCTTTAGGGAACTCTGCAGACTCACCAACACTGCCAACTGCTGGTTTAAGTCCTTTTTAACCAACAGGAGGCAGCGAGTTGTGACGAGGAATTTTTCCTCCACCCCAGCCCCCTATCTTGCAGAGTACCTCAGGGATCGGTGTTAGCCTCAATGTTGTTTGCAGTGTATATGCTACCCCTGGGAGGGATCATTAGGAAGTATGGCTTGGGTTTTCATTGCAATGCTGATGATACCCAGCTATACTTATCCTTTGCCCCAGGAACATCCAATGTGGTAGATGTGCTAAACAGCTGCCTTACTGAGATCAATGACTGGATGGCTTCTAGCTGGTTGTTACTGAACCCCAATAAGAAGGAGGTATTGGTGGTGGAGTCAAACAGAGTGTGTGTGTGATAGGATGGCCTCTGAATCAGAGACTGGACTTGTTCTGGGATCTGTTCCATTGAAGGCCTCCTCTAGGGTGCGAAATCTTGGTATCATTCTGGATTGAAGTTTGACTATGGAGGCGCAGATATCTTCCACCATCCTCTCCTGTTTTTTCCATCTCAGAAATGTTGCCAGGATAAAGCCCCTTGTTCCGCCTCTGGACCTCCCCACTTTGATGCATGCCTTAGTTACTTCAAGGCTTGACTAGTGTAATGCGCTCTACCTTGGGGTTGTGGAAGGATCTCTCTGCAGACTCCAGCTAGTGCAGAACACAGCTGCCTGGTTACTTACTGGCAGCCAAAATGTTGCCATATTATACCGGTGTTGTGTGAGCAGCACTGGCTGCTGGTCAGGTGGAGGATCCAATTTAAGGTGGGTCTTCTCAAATATAAGGCCCTACACAGTCAGGGCTCTGGTTATCTGTTAGACCTTCTTGTATCTGCTCTCTTGGTTCTCCCCCTCCTTTCCTCTTGTGGGTTCCCCCTAGTGATTCCCAGGACGAGGTTGAAATTGGCTGGTGGCAGGGCTTTTAGTGTTGCTGTCCCCGTCCTGTGGAATTGGCTGCCACTTGGGGTTAAGGGGTCCCCTACCTTGGAGGTATTCAAGGCCTGCATTAAGGCCCTCCTATTCACCCAGGCATTTTTGGATTAAGTTATTAACTTATAGATCTGATTTGATATAGCCAGTGGTAATTTGATGTTTAGTTTATTGTTTATGGGTAATGTTTATATGAAGCGTTATTATTTATATGTTTATAATTATTTCTGTGTTTTATTGATCTACTTCTGAATATGTGTTTACTTATCTGTATGGCGTCCACAGTCTCAGGGATTGGGTGTCTCTTAAATAAATGTTGCCTTAGGGTTGGAAACCCTAATGCCACATTTTCCTACTTTTGTCAGTTTAACCCTACATAGTACAATAACAAAGCATTTTACAAATAATTTCCTTTCTTTTTGAGATGGTGGAATCATATCCACATTCACACAGGTCCCTTGGTAACCTGTTGCCCTGTACCAAGGGAACACTCCATCTGCCTACAGAAGTTCAGGGCAGAGGCGAGCCTTGAACTTCAGTGAAACAACACACCTGAAGAATTAATGGGGCTGCCTTTTGGGCTGTGGAAGTGAAGAGCATTGTGGTCCTTGCACTTCCATGTGGCTGCAGATACTGATACACAGGGCAATGAGTGCACCTGTCAGTCAATACACAGGGCCCTATGTCAAGAGGACAGTTTCCTTCACTATATGGCATCCATACCAGTGCTGAAACCCCTGCACCTTTCATTCCCTGGCCGAGGGATGTGTTACAAAACAGCACCATTCCCCCACCCTCACTCCATCCAGCTGGGTTACTGAGCTCAACCCCAAACTGAGCTCACCAACAGGGGATCTAAAATGTACCCATTTGGGTCAAAAGTGGCACTACACACAAAATTTGTTAACAAATATATGTTTTTTTTTTCTATTTTGACCCCAGATTCTCAAATTACTCATTTTATGATTCATCTTATAAACATGACATGCACCATTTATAATATACTGTCCAAAATGTCATTTTTCACCAGATGTGCAAAAACTCATCTTATTCAGGATTAAAAAAAAATGACACGTCACGTTTATGAGGTTGTGTGGAAAAATATCTAAGTTGAAAGTCTGGACTCAAAACAGTAAAAATCAGTGAAGTTATGAGTGAACATTGAAGTACTGCAACATTCACTCATAACCTGGGCATTTTAACATATAAGTACATCACATTATCAGCATAGCCTTCTTATTTCCCCATAACATGAACCAGGTAGCAAAACTTTTCAAATCCCCACCGAAATGTCATTCTGTGTAATCAAAACATTATACTGCCTCACAGGTGCGAAAACACATATTGGCAAGGACTTAAAAATGGCACCTTTCACATTAAAGAAGCCGTGTAAAAAAATGGCTATGTTGAAAAGATGGGGTAAAAATATTTAAAATTACAGAAGTTACAAGCATGGGTAGTAAAATTTCAATGCTTGTGCATAATTTAGCCTCTTTTTCATATTTTGACCACAAATGTTCAACATAGCATTCTTATGACCTCACCTCATGAATAAGGGTGGTGAAAATGTTCAAATCCCACCCAAAGGTGATTTCACCAAGAGACCATGAAATCACCTTTCATGATTGATCTGAATAATACTATCACCATTGGTCATAAGGTGGGGTCCCTAAAAGGCCATGTTGAAAATTTTGAGTCAAAATATGGAACAATGACAAAGTTAAGCATCAAAGTTCAAAACACAATTGAAATACATTGAACTGTACTTACCTTTGTTTTTCATATTACAGTCAACGATTCCAGCAGCAAGACGTGTCTTCCATAAGAGACTGGATCTTTGCCCTGGGACATGTTCAGATGAGGGAGGGTGTCCGGGTCAGATCGGTGAGGGACCATTTTCTTTTCTATAGTTTTAATTAAAAAAACATTTAGGCACAGTTTTCTTTATTATGGGGAAACATAACACATATGGGGTTGGCAATAACAAGGTAAGGGCACCACTATACACCAGGAAAACACAATAACTACAGAGATAGTGATCTGAGGGTGGATGCACCACTAGACTCAGTGGAAACATAAGAAATATGGAGTCAGTGATCAGAGGGTGGGGGGGCACCACTACACACCAGGAAACATAATAAATAAAGGGATGGCTATTAGAGGATGGGGGGGGGGCACCATTAGACACCAGAGAAACATAATAAATAAAAAGACAGTGATTGGAGGGTGGGGGGGCACAACTAGCTATCAAGGAAACAGAAAAGGTGACAGTGATCAGAGGGTGTGGGTGCCACCAGACTCCAGGGATACATAAGGGGATGGTGATCAGAGGGTGGGGAGCACCACTAGACACCAGAGAAACATTATAAAACTAAGGGGACAGCAATTGGCAGGTGGGAGGGTATCACTAGACACTAGGACAACTCATTAGATACATAAAGAGATGGCAATGAGCGGGCACCACTAGACTCCAGTGAAACGGCAAATCACTGCTCTCACTGCAGCCCATAGCATGAGTTCCAGCTGTAACTGTAGAAATCTAGAAAACCCACTGTTCTCATACAGAGAATGCAGGTGAACATCTTCTCTCACTAAGATGGGCACACTGGATTTTTGGGTGCCCAGAAAATATATTTCTGCTAATTTAAAAAACAAAACAAAAAAAAAAACAAAAAAAAACAGAGTCTATCTAAAAGAATCCCATTTAGCTAGGTACAGGTGTTTTTTAAGAATTTTTTTATATACTTTAAATGTTTGTAAGTTTAAACAGTAGAAAGAAAATGGCAGCCATACAAAACAGGATTTTTGTCCTCACAAAAAAGGATTGGCCGCATATGAAAAAGGATCTTATTTTGTAAGGCCAAACTCTTTTTTCAATCCAGACATCTATTATAAAGTGCCTACTGATCATGCTTGAACCCAAAATGTCAAATCCTTATAACTCTGGAAAGGATTATTATTTTCTCATCAAACTAGTGAAAGGCACTTCTCTGAACCAAGGCATTTTGCACCCAAAAATGTTCAGTCCAAAATTCAAAACCATCTGGGTTCTAGGGACCAACAAAAAAACAGGAGAAAAACACAATTTTGACACATTTTGCACTGTCTAGGACTTGGAATCAACACATCTGATTGGAACAATGATTGGCATATCAAGAGTCCTTGGGTTTTCAATGGCACATGCAAAATTTTGTGTAAATCACTTGAATGGCTGCAAGGTTATTAAAGTGCAAAAACTGGGGTTTAACATTACACACCCTACTCAACCTGATCTCTCCCTCTTGCTCTCTTTCTCATATATATATATATATATATATATATATATATATATATATATGGAAACAAACTGTGTTGATGCATCAGTTAGAGTTAAGCTTTACACAACAAATGTAGGGAAATGTGGCAATAGGGTTTCCAACCCTACTGTAACTCCACAACCACCCAAAGCAGCAAAAGGACAACACTACCCAAGCAACCACAAACAGCCACCATCAGGTAAAACAAGCATTACACAAATGTTTCCAGATGACACAAATGCAGTAGCACTGATGCACAACCTTTGTGAATTTGTATCTGTGTCATGTACACCACAAGATATGCACACTCACTTGTAGCTGCAACACGCATACACACTCACTTATAGCTGCATATGCAAATCCACAATACTCACATCATAACACTACCTGTGTGTGCAAAAGCTCTGGCCCTTGCAGCAAGTGATACAAATCAATGATACCCACCTGCCAAGGGTTATTTTTGTTTGCTAACTTGCATGCCCCTTAGTGGATAGTGTTTCCGTAGCCTCAGGTACTCATGCACATTGTAAGATATACAGATGTGTCAAGTCAGGATGAAGCACATAAATGCTGCAGAATATCACAAAATACTGCAATTTACTGCAAGGGCCATTGTAAGTCAATGGCAATTAAGCCCTTTTCTCATGCAGGATTTTGTGACATTTCATTACTGCACATCATTGTGGCTGGCGCATCTGAGCACACAGTAAAAAAATGCACTTAATGCCAGAGAAAAAGCTACTGCTTAAACTTTATTATGTGGAATCCTCAGAAAAGCTGTGTGCCATGGCAAGCTGACCACCCCAAGACAGTCTCAATGTTTTACACAGGCGCACTTTGTCAAGAGACTTCAGGTCTCAACAAATACCACCCTTTAATAAAACTTGAATTAAAGGGATGGGGAGAGGGACAAAAACAAAGAAACAGTGTTTCAATTATCAATCATGACAAGGCACAATTCATAACTAACTTGATGCTAACTGGTTCTTCTCACTAATAAGCTAATATTGGAAATGCTTCATAATGCATAAAAAACCTGTACATACAGCACATTTTAAAACAGACAATATAGGACATAAAATACAGAACACAGTAACATATAATGGCACTACAGCAGTAGTATTAGGAAGATAGGGTAGCCTACAGAAAAGGGGCCAATTTGATTTTATCATTCAGGACTTTCAATGCATTGCTCCTAATTTATGGATCCAGAAACTTCATGATTTGATGAGATTTTAACCTGACCTCTACCCTTTTGTCCCCAAAACACATTTTCTATACAGTGGCTACAAAAGGCAATTTATGTGACACTAGATCAGAGGTACCTGCAATATGGACTGCAGTGGTGTAGTCTTCATTCCTCTGGAAGATTGCCCTTACATGATCACCCACACATTCCCTAAATTTCCTCTTAATCCTACCAAGATAAAAAGCTCAACAAACACACATGGCCACATAGACCACATTTTTTGTGTCACAGTTGATAAATTTGGAAATCATGTATTTGTCATTACTATGTGGGTTAACAAATGTCTTTGTTGCTGGAAAGACATCAATCAATCTAAAGGTTTTATTGTATGGTTATAAACCTTCACAATTTAAATATCACATCACATGTTAAAAATAACATTTACACACATACCTGATTAAATTATGATAAAAGGGAAGAGTTATCCCCATTGACAATAATTAATTTATATAAAGCATTCATATTAAAGTCAATTTATACAGTACATATCTAATAACAGCAATTTAACATCCTATAACATATGTAGTGTCAAGAGGAAAGGGAGGAGATAAAAACATACAATCCAGATCTCTATTGCACAGTTTTTATACTTTGTTTCATATATAAATTCACCCATGTAACAACCATTAATATCTCAATAATATTACAAGAGTACGTAACACATCCATGCTTCTATATTATTTTAATTCTGCTTCTAATTTTCTTGATACTCAATAGATAATTTGCTACCCTTTCCACTGTCCAGCTGTCCTCAGTATAAAACAGTATCTGGATAAGTTCTTTTTTATCAATGTTATATCTGTTATTTAAATATGGACCTAACCAGAACATACATTGGCTTTCATACCATCTACATACCCATAAAACATGGTATAAATCCTCCTTGTCCCCACTACCGCAATCACATTCCTCAGAGTATATTCGCACTTTTTATATCTACAGTCCAACACTTTGCTAGGGAACTGCTCAAACTTATGAATCATATAATTGGAACGTACTCAAGGAGTAGTCAACATATCCAGGTATTTTTTGTAATCATGTATACAATTATTTGTCACAGAACATTTGGAATAATGGGATTGCTTTATTATTTCTAAATCTTTCAGATTCCATTGGTTGCTAATTTTCCTTGTAATATATTTTTTAAAGTTACCACTGATATAAATACCTTTTGCCACAGAATGTTTTTAAATGTACTAGGTTATATTTACCTAGAATAAGGAAAACGATGTTCAGCCAAAGATCAGAATGGAATCCCCATTCATGCCAGTCCTTTTTTTTATGCAAACATTTCTTAGCAATTATATTTTCATTTAATCCAATTAATCTGATCCAGTAATTTACCTTTTTGTATTCAATCACTGCATTGATATATGTGATACCCAGTTCTGAATGGACATATGAAGAGGGACAGGAGTGATCTAGTCTTAGTATAAATCTTAAAGATTTATAAACAGGGCTCATAAGTTTGTTACCTGTGCTTACTTTCCAGATTTCACATCCATATAGTAACTGGGGTTCTACCTTAGATTTTAACACTCTTAACAATGGTCTAATCATTAGTCCCCCAAATTTACAATTAAATCTATATAATCCACCCATTTTTTTTTTAGCTTATCTTTAGCCCATTCCACATGGAAGTCCAGTTACAATTTTGGTGAATTACTATCCCAAGATATATGTAGCTGGATACCATTTCCACCCAGTCATTGATATTTTTATTTTTCATCTTTTTGCCCAATGATGGAATGACATGGCAAAACTTACATCTATCACAATTATTGCACACAGGTGGCAGCATAGGTAGCCAGGTAGTGGGTGTATGAGGAGCTGGTTATAACATGTGGGTGATCATCTCTGACATGTTACATGGTCTTCGGAATACCATCCTTAGCATTTGTTCAACCCAATGGGCCAATTTGGGCTCTATGCCCTAGATATGCCAGTTCTTCCTGAGAATGTTCTCAGTTGCACCTTCTTGTGTACTGAAGATGGTAACACTATTGCATCACTTCCCAACATGCTCTCTGGAAGTGGACCTGGAATTCAGGAGAGTCTGTCTATCTGATTCCCTGGCCTTATTATAGGCCTTTCTATGCAGTGTTGATAGCTTTTGGCAGAGATCAGTAAGAAGTAAGAGGGGATGTTAGAACTTTAGTACTCTACTGGGACTTAAAAACTAGAACTCTACTACTGGAACCTTCAATTTAGGGTAAAAACAAACAAACAAACAAGAGTTAGTGTGTTTGTCTGAGTTTGGTGAAAGGAACTGTTATCTGTGCAGTTAGCTGGGTGAAGAAGAGAACTGTGAATTGGGGGGAGTGGCTTAAGCAGCAGGAAGCCATGTGATTGGATTTGAAACTGTCCTAGATTGCTGTTGGCAGAGAACAGCAAGATGAAGGAGGTGCTGTGAGAACTTTACTACTCTAATGGGACTTAAGAACTAGAATTATACTACTGTGACCTTAAAATTTGAGTAAAAACAAACAAAAAAAAACAAGAGTTAGTGTGTTTGTCTGAGTTGGCTGAGGGAAACTGTTATCTGTGCAGTTAGCTGGGTGAAGAAGAGAACTGGAATTAGGGGGAGTGGCTAAAGCAGCAGGAAGCCAGGTGTTTGGATTTAAAACTGTCCTAGATAGCTTTTGGCAGAGAACAGGAAGAGGAAGGAGGTGCTATGATAACTTTACTACTCTACTGGGATGTAAGAACTAGAACTCTACTACTGGGACCTTCAATTTAGGGTAAAAACAAACAAAAAAAATCAAGAATTAGTGTGTTTGTTTGAGCTGGGGGAAGAGAACTGTTATCTGTGCAGTTAGCTAGGTTAAGAAGGGAACTGTGAATTGGGGGGAGTGGCTTAGGCAGCAAGAAGCCAGGTGTTTGGATTTAAAACTGTCCTAGATTGCTTTTGACAGAGAACAGCAAGAGGAAGGAGGTGCTGTTAGAACCTTACTACTCTACTGGGACTTAAGAACCATAACTCTACTACTGGGACCTTCAATTAAAGGTAAAAACAAACAAAAGGAAAAAACAAGAGCTAGTGTGTTTGTTTGAGCTGGGTGAAGAGAACGGTTATCTGTGCAGTTAGCTAAGTTAAGAAGGGAACTGTGAATTGGGAGGAGTTGGTTAGGCAGCACGAAGTTAGGTGTTTGGATTTAAAACTGTCCTAGATTGCTTTTGACAGAGAACAGCAAGAGGAAGGAGGTGCTGTTAGAACCTTACTACTCTACTGGGACTTAAGAACCATAACTCTACTACTGGGACCTTTAATTAAAGGTAAAAACAAACAAATGAAAAAAACAAGAGCTAGTGTGTTGGTCTGAGTTGGGTGAAGGGAACTGTTATTTGTACAGTTAGCTAGGTGAAGAAGGGGACTGTGAATAAGGGGGAGTGTCTTAGGTAGCAGGAAGCCAGGTGTTTGGATTTAAAACTGCTACAGGGGAGCCTCCCAAACCACAGCTTCCCTGGAGCAGATGGATTATCCCATTTTTCTTAGACTTATCTCCCCTGCCATTGTCACCCCCCAACACTCATTTTCAACCTCGCCCTGACCACTTCCTCCATGCCCAATACATGGAAAACTGTGAAGTTAATTCCTATTCATTAAGCCAGGGACCCACAATCCACATGCAACTATTGCCCAGACTCCATCCTTCCTCACCTAAGCAAGCTACTTGAAAAAGCTGTCCACCACCAACACTACACTACACAGGTAAATATGACCTACTATGTAGCCAACAATACTACTTCTGCAAGAGTCACTCAACCACCACTGCCCTCACACTCCTAACTGACCACATCCTCACAAACATGGACCGTGGAAATGCAAACTGGTATGGTCTTCACTTGACCTCTCCAAAGCCTTCTACCTGGTCAATCACTCACTCCTCCTCTCCAAATTGCATCATCTTGGCTGCTCTCCAGAGGTCACCATCTGGTTAGGTAGCCACCTTGCAGGGAGCTCCCAGTCTGTGTGCATTGGCCCAGCTCGCTCGCTCACCCTGCCTGTTTCTACTGGGGTCTCCCAAGGCTCAATCCTGGGACCCCTCCTTTTCTCCCTATTCATTAACTCCCTTCCTGTGGATAGTCTCAACTGTCACTCAATCCTTTACGACAACAACCTCATGCTCTTCTCCAGTGGAAAGTCTCATACCTTCAGCTTTGTAGCCCTCTCACAAAACTACACAGCAGCCCACAACTGGTTTTCAGACAACCTCCTTCAGGTCAATGCCAAAAAAACAAAAATAATGTTTGAATCTAAGCCCTTCCTAACTAAATGCAAATCTAACCCACCACTAATCGTCACATTCCCTGATGGCCATGCGGTAGAGGACATCAAACATTTTCAAATATCTAGGAGTTGTGCCTGACCCCTCCATTTCCTTTACAGAGCATATAAACTCCCTGGTTCTAACATTTCACCAAAAGCTAGGGGCTGCCTACAAATACTGGCAATTCCTCACCCCTGAGGTCCACCATGCCACCATCCAGGGAAACCTGCTACCTATTCTGGACTACTGCTCTCCCATCTACTCTAGAACCAATGCATCCACCATGGAAAAACTATCAGTAGCATACAACAGTGCTTGTTGCTTCTCCCTGCTGGCCCCTTTTTCCATGCACCACTGTACACTCTACACTACACTGGGGTGTCTTCCACCACAAGCCCGTTTTGACCTTGTACTGTACAGTTTTATTGATTCTGCCTTCTGTTTTGGCCAGAAATACCCTCTTGCTCCCCTTCTCACCATCCAAACCTAACACTACTGCCTAAGCTCTTCCATTATCCCTCCCTGAAAATCCCCAGGGTAGCCACAAACATGGGCACTAGAGCTCTGTCTGGAGCAGCCCCCACACTATAGAACAAGCTTCTCACTGAACTGTGCACCATAAACACTCACCACAAGTTTGAGGTTCACCTCAAAGACTGGCTCCTGTTGGCATCCACCTGCCACTGCTTCAAGGACTAGCCCCCCTTATAGGTTCCAGGGGTAGGGACAAATAGGTTATCTTATTTACTGAAACTGTACTACCATGAGCCTTACTTTGCTTTGCTATTTGTTGTCCCTCAACTACTCTCACCATGTATTACCAAATGTAACAACTGTAACCTTTCAATATGTATTACCTGCTCTTGTTATGTTCCTGTTATTTTGATGTTTCTACTCTGTGCCACTTTAACTGGCCAGGGTGGTGCCTGAAAATGGTCCCTGGGATCAGTGCACCTACCCAGTTAACAAAATCATAAATAAATAAATAACTTCCCCAAGATAGCTTTTGGCATAGAACAGCAAGAGGAAGGAGGTGCTGTTTGAACTTTACTACTCTACTGGACCTGAAGAACTAGAACTCTACTACTCAAACCTTCAATTTAGGGTAAAAAAAAACAAAAAAAAACAAGAGTTAGTGTGTTTGAGTTGGGTGAAGGGAACTGTTATCTGTGCAGTTAGCTAGGTGAAGAAGGGAACTATGAATTGGGGGAGTGGCTTAGGCAGCAGGAAGCCAGGTGTTTGGATTTAAAACTGCCCTAGATAGCTTTGGTAGAGAACAGCAAGAGGAAGGAGGTGCTGTTAAAACTCTACTACTCTACTGGGACTATATAGCCCTCCTTTCCTCCCCTCCATCTCTCACCCTTAGCCATTTCCATCTTTATAGGCACAGGATTTGACTGACAACAGGAATTTTCTGTTTAGGAGCAGGAAGGAATGTTCTCACAGAGGCACAAAAGACTCACCATCCTAGAAGGAAAAGAGTAGCTCTCCATCCCTCCCAGCTGCTGGAGGGTCTGACTATGAGCAAGTAAGGAGGAGATTTCTGAGGAATACAGGAACTTCCTGTCCCAGAACAGGAAGAACAGGAGCTTTAAGGGCACAGATGCAGTAGGAAAGTAGGAAGAGAAAAAAATAAAACAAAATAAATAAATAAATAAATACAGACAGAGGAAAGAGTATACATACAAAACAACAGTTGAGGGGCCATAATTAAGACATGATGGGAGTGGTGCAGTGCAGTGGCTGTGGAGCAGCAGTCTTCCAGGAGACGTTCTGGAGGATGCAGTGTTGTTCCATCTACAGGCACCTCTCTGGGCTGAAGGAAGAGGTTGCTCATCTCCAGGATGAGTTGGCCAGGATTCAGGGGACCTTTCCCACCCAGAGAAAACCAGGGCCACCACTGCTGCCTCAGAGGTTACCAAGAAAGAGGACCTGTTGAACCACAGTGGGTTCAGAGAGGATGAGGGTGGTGGAACAGAGTCACATCCATCCAGTTGTACCTGTTTGCAATTCATGCAGTGTTCTGGCAGTGTGTGGTTCCTCTATGGAGGCACCCACAGTGGAGACAAAGGAGGATGCTGGGAACCACCAAAAAGGAGACCCACAGGAGGGTGGCATGGGACCCCACAGGGAAGAAAACAACTCCTGGTGGGGGACTCCACTGTTAGGGGGTTAGAACTGGGGGAGAGGGGAGAGGGAGGTAAGGTACCTGTCTGGTGCCATGGCTTTGAGGGACAGGGAGAAAATCCTCAGGATCATGGGAGCAGTTGCATGGGGAAGGAAGCTGCTGGATGTCATTGTCCACCTAGGGACAAATGACCTGACTGGGAAAGGGATCAGAGCAATGCAGAAGGAGTTTATGGAGCTGGGGAGGAGCCTTAGATAAGTAGCACACATGGAATCCTTCTCAGAGGTGCTGCCTGTCAATGGCATGAGGGAGGCTAGGGTGCTCTGCACCATGGGATTCAATCAGTGGTTGAAAAACTGATGCAGAGCTCAGGATTTTGGCTTCATTTGGGACTGGGGGTCTGCCTGAAGGGATGCAGGCCTATACTGGCATGATGGTCTGCATCTGTCCAAGAGAGGAACCAGAATCCTAGGTGATAGGATTAAATGCTTCATTGGCAAGCATTTAAACTAGTCAAGGGAGGAGGGACTGAAAAGGAGGAGGAAAATCTTAGTCCCCCTACAAAAAAAGCAGGGTAGTTAGTGAGGTAAACACCAAGCTAGGGAAGTCGATAGGAAGAAGGACAGGGGTAAATGGAGAAAAAGACAAAGGCAGTAAGGACAGGGATGGGGCAAAAAGGGGTAAGGCCATAAAAAAATGGAGGGTAATGAGTACCAACACCCACAGTCTAGGTAACATACTCCCTGAACTAGTGGCCTTGATGGAAAAGGGACACCTGTATATCGTGGCAGTCACAGAAACATGGTACACAGAGAACCATGACTGGGATGTCAACATACCAGGTACATAATCCACAGGAGGGCCAGGGAGGGTAGAAGATGAGGAGTAGTAGCTCTCTACATAAGGGAAGGGATCAAAGCAATGAAACTAAAGGGTAAGCAGGGAGGAGAGGATGCACTATGGATCACCCTAGCAACCAGAAATGGCACCTCAATCTGCATGTGGGTTGTACACAGACCCCCATCTCAGGAGGAGGAAATGGACAAGGAAATGATAGAAAGCATCTTTAGGATGGCAGAAAAGAGGAGATATTGTTGATGGGGGATGTGAATATGCCAGATGTTAAATGGAGCACCTTTGCTGCAGCCACATCCAAGAGCAGGGCCATTCTTGATGTCCTATAGGGGGCATGCTTCAGACAGCTAGTGCTGGAACCCACTCAGAAGGGAGCAATCTTAGACCTGGTACTCTCAAATGGGGATGGAGAGATGATCTCAGCTCTAGAAGTATATAGCCATCTGGGAACAAGTGACCACCAAACAGTGTGGTTCATGATAAACACAGCCACAGAGTCAAGCCATACAAAAGTGAGGGTGCTGGACTTTAGGAGGGCTCACTTTGGTAAAATGGGAGAGTGCCTCAGAAAAGCACTAGCAAACAGGCAAGAAGGAGGGGTGGAGGAACCATAGGGAAACATCAAAACTGCCATCACAGTGGCAACAGCCTTTGTGTTATGCAAATAAACAAATCAAAATAAAAGAAAAAAATGCTATGGTTCTCAAAAGAGGTGGTGGGAAAGGTTAGAGAGAAAAAGATAGCATTCAGGAAGTATAAGGAAACACAGAAGGAGCAGGACAGAGAATTGTACTGGTTAAAGCAAAAGGAAGTAGATAAGGCAATCAGAATAATTAAGGCTCAAACTGAGGAAAAGATAGCCAACTTGGTTAAGAAGGGGGGTAAAACCTTTTATAGGTACATTCAGGAGTGAAGAAAGACAAATGGAGGGATATTGAGGATTAATAAAGTGGAGGGTGGGTGAGCAGAGAGGGACACTGAAAAAGCAGGGCTACTGAACGAATTCTTCTGCTCAGTATTCACAAAACAAGAGGAGGGAGAGGTACCTAATCCAATCAATAGAAGCACTCTGGATAGGGGGTTGATACCAGTCTTTTCACAGAAGAAAGGGTTCTGGAAGAACTCCTAAAGCTGAAGGTGGACAAAGCAATGGAGCCAGACAGGATTCACCCCAGAATTCTAAAAGGACTAAGGGGAGAACTAGTGACACCACTGACTATACTTTTGTGAGGAAGATGTAGTAACTAAGGATTGGAGGAGGGTGGATGTGATTCTCCCTCACCAAAGTGAGAGCAAAGCAGAGACAGGAAACTACAGACCTGTTAGCATGACCTCGGTGGTAGGTAAAATCATGAAATCACTTCTGAAACAAAGAATTGTTGAGTACCTGGAGGCCTTCAGGGCACAGGACCCAAGGCAGCATGGATTCACAGTGGGAAGGTCATGTCAGACAACTCTAATAGATTTCTTTGACTGGGTGACCAAAGTAGTAGACCAGGGAGGGGCTGTGGGCATGGCTACTTAGTCCTTAGCAAGACATTAGACACAGTCCCACACAAAAGATTAATAGTCAAATTAACCAGCCTGGGAATGGGTCCCAGGGTGGTACCTTGAGTAAAAAGATTGGCTGGACAACAGGATGCAGAGGGTGATAGTAAGCAGAATCCACTCCAAAGAAAGCGGGGTTACTAGTGGGGTACCACAGGGTTCAGTACTTGGTCCAGTCCTTTTTAAAGTCTTTATACATGACATTGCAGAGGGACTGGAAGGAAAAGTATGCCTCTTTGCAGATGACACAAGGATCTGCAACAGGGTCTATTCACAAGTGGGGGTGGAAAGGATGAGAAGGGACTTGGCAAGGTTGGAGGAATGGTCAAAAGTATGGCAGCTTAGATTCAATGCAAAGAAGTGCAAAGTAATGCACTTGGGAAACAAAAACCCAGGAGAAGAGTACACAATGGGGGCAGGGAGGTATTAACAAAAACAAAAACGGAAAGGGACCTCGGAGTAGTCATATCAGATGACCTAAAGGTAAGCAAGCAATGTGAGAAGGCAGAAAGGATGGCTGGGGAGACACTGGGATGTATAGGGAGAGGCATCGCCAGTAGAAAACAGGAAGTTGTTATCCCTCTTTACAGACAGTTGTTGATTCCATTGAGTTACTTAAACATTTCTATCTGCCCCCCCACCTTCCTTTCCTCAAGGGTATACATATTAAGCTCTTTTAGTCTCTCTTTGTATAGTTTCTCTTGCAGACCCTTTACCATTTTAGTTGCCCTCCTCTGGACTGCCTCCATCCTGTCTATGTCCTTGCAGAGATGGGGTCTCCAGAACTGCATGCGGTACTCCAGAAGGGGTCTCACCAACTGTCTGCACAGAGAGATAACAACTTCCTGTTTTCTACTGGTGATATCTCTCCCTATACATCCCAATATCCCCCCAGCCATCCCTACTGCCTTCTCACATTGCTTGCCCACCTCTAGGTCATCTGACATGACTACACCCAGGACCCTTTCCATTTTTGTTGTTGTTACTACCCCCCCCCCGGTTGTGTACTCTTCCCCGGTTTTTGTTTCCCAGGTGCATTACTTTGCACTTCTTTGCATTGAATCTAAGCTGCCATACTTTTGACCATTCCTCCAACCTTGCCAAATCCATTCACATCCTTTCCATACCACCTTGTGTATCAACCCTGTTGCAGAACTTTGCAACATCTACAAAGAGGCATACTTTTCCTTACAGTCCCTCTGCAATGTCACTTATAGAGATATTGAAAAGGACCAGACCCAATACTGAACTCTGTGGTACCCAACTACTAACCCCTCTTTCTTCTGAGTGGACTCCATTTACTATTGCCCTTTGTGTCCTGCTGTCCAGCCAATGTTTTACCCAGGCTATCACCCTGGGACCCACTCCCAGGCTGTATAATTTGTTTACTAATCTTTTGTGTGGGACTGCATATAATGCCTTGCTAAAGTCTAGGTAGGCCATGTCCACAGCTCATCCTAGTCTATTATTTTGGTCACCCAGTCAAAGAATTCTATTAGATTTGTCTGACATGACCTTCCCACTGTGAATCCATGGTGGCTTGGGTCCTGTGTCCTGCTGGCTCTAGGTACTCAACAATTCTTGCTCTCAGAAGTGATTCCATTATTTTCCCTACCTATGAGGCCAAGCTAACAGGTTTTTAGTTTCTGTAGCACATCTAGAAATTGTTCAACGTGGTAGACATGTTTCAGTTATGCAGTGGCATATAGAAAAGCATGCTCTAAAGGATAATAATATCTAGTGAGGTAACTTGTACAGTATGCATTAGTACAGTAGAACCAACCATGATTCAACACAGTATCATTCAGTAAATGACATCACAAAATACTGTAGTAAAAAGGGCTTAATTACCATTGAATTACAGTGTTCCCTGCAGCATACTGCAACATTGTTGTGACATATGGCAACATCACTGCATTTCATTGTCGCTGTCACCACTGTACCACTGGCTGAAAAGGCACAGGTTCCATGGCGGCTTCTGTCAGCCACACATACTAAAGTATGTAGTATGACAAACACACAGGTGTAGCTGCATTAGCATGGGCCCCTATGGGGCTACAAAGGTAGCATATCAGCACTACTGCATTTGTTTCATCAGGAGAAAGGTTGAATGCTGTTTGTCTTATATGATGATGGCTCTCTGTGGTTGCTTGTGTGATGTTGTCTTTTTGCTGCTTTGGGGGTGTGGGTGTTAAGATTTGAAACCCTATCACAACATTTCCCTATCTTTGTTGTATTAAGTTTAACCCTAACTGGTGCATTAACAGTTTTTTTGCAAAGAATTTTTGTTCAAGATAGTGGAAGCATATTCTCATTCACATAGGTCACTCTGGGACCTACGTGAACAGATGCTGATGCACAGAGCCCTATGTGACCTACAGCAAGGGATTACTTCATCCACCTAAGGAAGTGTAGGGCCTTGTTGGACCTGAACTTACATATAACAATGGATGTCAAGAATTCATGGAGCTGTGTGGTGGGCTGTGGAAGCACAGGGCCCTGTGGGCTCTGTGCTTCAATGGTGCTACAGACACAGATGCACAGGGAAATGAGTCCATCTCTCAGCCAATGCACAGGGCCTTCCACTACTCACAGATGCAGAGGTGCAGGACCCTATGCCAAGAGAAGAGTTTTTTTTTTTTGCCATATGGTACTAGGGCCTGTGTGGGCAGCCCAACATCTTTCTTTCATTCTATGGCTGGGGGGTATTGCATAACAGCACCATTCCCTATCCTCTCCCCCTCCAGTTGGCTCACTAAGCTTGTCCCCAATCTCAGTTCAGAGGCACAGGATCACAAAGTACTACCTACTGGGGTAAAGGTCTGGCTCTACACACAACATTTCTTAATTTTATTTTATTTTTTAATTTATGTCCCACAATTTTCAAGATAATCTTTTTTTGACTCCCTTATAAACATAACATCTGGCATTTATATTATTTTGGCAGAAATATCATTTCACACCTGAAGTGCAAAAACGTGTCTCAGCCAGGACACAAAAAAATGACACCAGTCACATTTGTGTGGTGGCATAAGAATATGGCAGTGTTGAATGCTTGTAGTAAATATATTGAAAATTATCAAAGTTATACGTAAATGTTGAAATACTTTAATGTTCATTCATAACTTAGTAATTTTACCACATGTTTAAAACAAACTTTCACCATAGCCTTTTTGTGACCCATCTCATGAACTTGCTAGGTGAACATTTTCAATTCCCAGCCAAAATGTCATTTCATGCCACAAGTGCAAAAATACATTTTGTTGGGCTTTGAAAAATACTAGCTGTCACATTCTTGAGGTGGTGTGCAAAAAAATGGCTATCTTCAAAAGTTAGGGTCAAAATATTGAAAATTACCAAAGTTATGAGCAAGCATAGAAAAATGTCAATGTATGCTCACAACTGTGTTATTTTTAATAATATTTTGACCCAGATTTTCAACATAGTCTTCTTATGTTCCCACCTCAAGAACCCAGTAGGTGAACATTTTCAAATCTCAGCCAAAACATCATTTTGCACTACAAGAGTAAAAAATATGTTTTGGCCATAATTTGAAAAATGGCAGCTGTCACATTCATGAGGTGGTGTGAAAAAAATGGCTATGCTGAAAATTTGGGCTCAAAATATTGAAAATTACCAAAGTTATGAGTGAGGGTTGAAAAATTTCAATGTGCTCTCATAGCAATGTTTTATTTAATATTTTTACCTAAGTTTTAAAATAGCCTTTTCATGACCCCACCTCATGAACAAGGGTGGTGAACAAATTCCACCCAAGATGTGATTTTTGTGCAATGACAGCAACATCAACTTTTAGACTGCATTTTTTTTTGCAATTAAGTAAACTTTATCAACATTCTGAATAAAATTTTTTATAAAAAGTAACAGTAACAAAAATAAAAAAAAATACAAAGAGAATATCACTTACAAAAGACAACAATCCAGAAACCCCCAGCCCCTTCCCCCACCCCAAAACCATGCAAAACTTATGGCCCCCCTGAAGACAAATAGGGTCCAAAACATAGTTCACCAAACAAAGCGTAAAATAAATACACAAAGAAAATCACCAAAAGTAACCTAAATGCCAACTATGACCCAGCTATCAATGAGCGAGCAGTAAGGTATGGAAGGTTCCCCATCATTTTTTATAAGTATAAAAAATTCTAAAGAAACAAGCAATGGGCTTCTCAACATTAAGGATATGCAACATTTTTGAAATCCATTTATTCTATGATGAGGGAGGGATCTACCAATGGCAAAGAATAAAACAGCTTAGCTACAGCAGTAATTAGAGCCATATATGACTTTCTGGCCCCAAAAGAGGTGGGCCATAGTCGCCAAGTGCACAAATCTTCAGGTGAATGCCTCCTGAAGGCCCAGAAGAGGATCTAAGCCTGAACAAACTAAGTCCCAGAAAGGTTGTATCCGGGGACACTGCCAAAGCATATGAACTAAAGTACCTTCATCGCCATTGCATGTGGGACAAGTCAGAGCAGATTTTTTACCCATCTGATATTTTTATAAAAGAGAAATATAAGTTATAAAGGATATTACATTGCTGCAGTTGCACTCAATCTTGTTTAACAAATTTATAAACATTGTACCAAATCCTATGCCAGTAGTCTGCAGAATTATCAATAGCAAGTGTTTGTGCCCAGTGAATGACAATGGGAGAAGCCGCATCTCAAAAAAGCTGACTAATGGCCTTTAAATGTTAGAGATGGGATGGGATTGCTGGGTCAAGTTAAATGTAGTTTCAAATAGAAGGCCTGCCTTGTTAGACCAGAGAGGACATCCTACAAATTGAGTAACACAATCTCAATTGGGAAAAGTTGAAGGAAATACAAAAGCCCCCACCCCAATCTTTCCTAGAAAGAACCAAAAGAGATAACCGAGGTATCTTGACAGGAGCTCACCCAGGTGATGACTATTAATCCCCTGCCATTGAACAGCCATTATTGGTTTATTATCAATACAGAGGTTAGGACTGCAAAATAAAGGTTGATGAGTATCCAAGAGATAGGACAGTTTTAAAAGTCGACATTGTTGGGCATGGGCTTAGATAAACCAAGTGACTTGGGCATTCTGAAGACCAAGGAGAAGCCAGGCCAGAGAGTGATAAAGTAAGGATGGGAGACAAAGATGGTACTGATCACAGAAATCCTTCTCAAATTATAACCAAAATAGAATATAATACTAATCACTTTGACCTTTAAGTGACCAACCCTACTGAAAGTATTTTGAACCATGTAAGGCAAAATAATATTGCAAGAAATCAGGAAGATGCAGGCCCCCATGCATCTTAAGTCTAATCAGTTTCTCACAGGCTTTCCTGAAGGGTTTGCCCAACCATAACAATTTAGAAAGCAGAGCATGAATGTTTATGAACAAGTAGGAAAGAACAATACCTAACATTCCCAGGGGGTACATCAGTCTGGGAAATATATTCATTTTTATAATTGTTGCTCTGCTCCACAAAGTCAGGGGCAAGGCAGTTCACCTAGATACATCTTGCTCTATTTGATTTACTAGGGTGTCATGGTTAAGAGATTTCAGGGAAGTAACATTCTGCACAAGTCTTATAAGTAAACAAATGTGCTTCCCATTGCAAAACAAGATCCACAGAATCTTGTTTATTAATATGAAGAGAGAGGTGATAAAGCTGGCCTGGTGGTGCTGAGGGTTGAGGTGCTGGACACCATACCTTGCACCACGCCAGTGATCTGAGTTCAGGAGTGAGCTCAGGCCACCGGGGTCAGCTGTGGGGGGGGGCAAGGAACTGGATTGAGCAGCCACAATGCAGCTCTTCTCTCTGGGGAGAGACATGGGGTTTCACCAGCTCTTGACTGCCACCCTGTGAAGACTAGGTGGCAATGCCAAGCCAGGGGGGAACCCAGCATTAGGCCGGTAGGGAGTCCTGGGAACTTAACTCAGATTATCCCGACAAAGTAGGTTTAGGAGACGTTTTAATTGTCTCCCACACATAGTGGGCATATTATTAGATAAGTTTACCCAAGAAAAATATCTAACATATTTTTAAAGATTTCAAAAGATACAGCATTAAGTACATTACTAGGTAATATATTCCATATTCTTGCTGTTCTAATAGTTAAAAAAAAATCTTTTGACTGTATTTACTCTTGGGATCAACAGTTGTTTGTTATGGGACCTAAGTGTGTTTGGTCTGGGAATAAACTTTAAACTACACTGTCCCATAAGCTTGTAGTTTTGTTGAATTTTGAACATTAATGACAAATCCCCTCTCGTTCTTCTCATTTTCAATGTAAATACATTTAAGTTGTTGATTCTATCATTATAATCCGTGATATCAAGGCCCTTGATTAATTTAGTAACTTTTCTCTGTGTTTTCTCAAGTAAATTAATATTGCACTAATGATATGGGTTTCAAATAGGTCAGCCAAAATCTAAATGTGGTATAATATAAGTCTTATCTAATTTCATTATGCACTCTTTATTTCTTGTATAATTTTTTTTTTTAATTGATCGAATTAAGTGATTTGCTGTTTTTGTAACATGTCTGCAATGATCCACAGAGGAAAGTTCATTGTTAGTAAAGATACCTAAGTCCTTTTTTCAATTAGTGGATATCAGGACTTGGCCTCTTAATTCATATGAAAAATTTGAATTTTTGTGCCCTAAATGTAAAACAGTACATTTAGAAGGATTAAAACTCACTCTGTTTTGTAATGTCCAATTTTCAGTTTTTTGCAGGTCTTCTTTCAATGTTAAATATGTTTCATAAGTACCTATTTCACGCCCTTGTTTAGTATGATCTGCACATTTGAATTTAATATTCTTAATTCCATTACCCATAGCATTGACAAAGAGTCCAAATAGTATTGGTCCAAGCATGGACCACTGTGGAACTCTACTGCTAAAGTGCTTTTCATCAGATGTCATTCCATTTATTCTGACCGAGTACAGTTAGTTAACCAATTATCAATACACCTGACTATGTATGTATTAAGGCCCGATCTTACCAATTTATTTATTAATAGATCATGAGGTACTGTATCAAAGGCCTTACCTATATCCAGCAAGATGACGTCAACTGACTGTCCCTTATCCATACAGTCACTAACAAAATTGTAAAAAGATATTAAATTAGTGATACATGGCAGTTCCTTGTGCAACCCACACTGGGTTTGATCTTCCAGGTCCAGGCTACTGATATCCTCCTCAAATTATTTTTTAATTAATATCTCCATCAACTTACAACATACAGAGGTTAAACTTACAGGCCTATAATTAGTTTTAGAAAATGGACAAAGAAAATCCGCTCTCCTGATTGGCTGAGACACATTTTTAGGTGGGCATTTATCAGACAATAGATGCCCAGAAAAAAACAAGAGTCAGCCAACAGTGCCCCTTTACACACTGTACTATCCCAGCACCCACTCTGTTTCCCAATTGGATAATATGTAAAAAAATTATTTTAAACTCTGCGCCATTTTTCCATTCAACTTAGCGAGAGACTTAAAAAAACTCAGTATACCCACAGCCACGGTCACTCTTATTAAATAAAAATCTGGCTAACTCACTAAATACATCATCACCCAATCAGTCTGACAGTGTAAAAACAGCAAAATGAAATCGGTAGTGCACATAATACATCTACTGTCATTTGATGCCTTCTGTTTCACCAGCCACACCACTGTAAATGGGACTGCCCATGCCACCGTTCCTAAGGCACAAATGTTTGCATATCATTTCCCAACTCTGGCAGGAACATCAGTCACAACTTTTCCCCCTCAGACTGTACCCTCCTTACGTTCTGGCCACATTTGTAGTGAGACAGAGGATTTTTAGGTGGTACGGTTGTATGTCTAACAATGAACAAATGTATGGCAATAACCTGTGTTCTCCTCTCACTCTTTGCAGCCAGCTGCTGCAGGCAACCAAACCAGCCCAAGGCATCCCATGGGTATCTCTGGGGAGTAGTGGATTTACCAGTAATCCCAACACAAATAAATCAACAAATAAACTGAAAATCAAAAAGAAAATGAATCCGTTCAGCACAGCAGACTGCATGGTTAGAAATAACTGCAGTGCACGAGCGAGACATCTCCTGAGATCCTGTGCCCATAAATGGAATTCATCAGCTGGGGTCCCTGTCTCATTCAAACCACCACAACAAAGAATGTACAATGACTCCTCAATGTAACTGAAGACAGCACAACTGGAGAGGTGCCCCTGGCTGTCGCTGCTCTTCCTTGAATATAAAAGGGCCAACTGATAAGTAAAAAATAATCTTTTGGTCTTACCTGGCTCTCTATGTTGGCACTTAATAGTGTCGCAGCCCTCCAGCCTGACACAGTTCGCCAACTCCACTGCCGCCTTCCCCTCACCCCCCGCACCCCGACTCTTTCCGGACCACCCAGGAGTTGTAAGGCCCACCACCTGCAAACAAATTAATTAAAAAAGGCAAACTTTGCCTGTATTTAGGGAAATAAAACAATTCTGTGGTATCACTTTTTGATGTACTTCCGGTTGTACGCAGCTCGACATAATGGCTGATCTCCCCAAGGTAACAGCTCCACCGCTACAGTAAAGAAGACAAAAATGAAAAGAAA
This sequence comes from Neoceratodus forsteri, assembly GCA_016271365.2. Classification (NCBI taxonomy): domain Eukaryota; kingdom Metazoa; phylum Chordata; order Ceratodontiformes; family Ceratodontidae; genus Neoceratodus; species Neoceratodus forsteri. The sequence goes on along the minus strand of CM057452.1, from coordinate 765,356,175 downwards.
CAGGCTGCAAACACTTTAAAAAAAACAGACAAAAATAAATACTTTCAAACGCAAACCCTGTATGCCGGCGGGGGGGCATACTGATGCCTGTGGTAATGGCTCATCTCCCCAAGTAAACTACTTAACTAAACAACAAGTAAAGAAGCAGACTGCAAACAGAAATAAAAATTTGGAAAAAAAGGTTTTTTTTTCTGTGTCGGGAGGTAGCCATGACAATCAACAACTTAGTCCAAAAAATGTGAAAAAAAAAGCAGGCGGATAAACTATTTTTTTAACAATACAAATAAAATACGTAAGATAGTAAACATGTTACCATGAAGACTTGTTTATTTCAGCATCTAAAATACAGTACTCATTTTATAAATGTAATAATACCCTCCAGGGTTGGTGGTATTGGGCAATACCGGACCTTCCAGAGGCTATAAGGCCCTCCGCCTGCGGCGTCGGGCCTCATTACGCCCCTGGGCAGTCTGGTATTGCCCAATACCGCCCACCCTATCAGGTATTATTACTTGCATAGAATCCTTACATCCCTTTTAGTATATAGAAATGACTAACACCTTCTTCCAGTCAGATGGAACATAACCTGTCTCCATAGATCTATTAAAGAGTGTGGTTAGTGGGCATGCCAATACTGGGGCCAGCTCTTTTAAGAACATTGAATTAAAATTGTATGGACCAGGGGAAGAATTGTTTTTAAGATTCAATAATTCAGTCACAACATCTTTCTCCTGAAATTGGATAAGGGGGACTCCATCTATTGAAAATCCTAGCCCTGCAGTAGGGGAGTTATTAAATACTGATACAAAGTAATTATTGAAACATTGGGTCAACACTTTATTATCAGTGATAATCTCTCCTTCTTTATTGATGATAGTGATTTTGTTGTAGGATTGTTTATTATTAATATAAGAAAAAAAAGCCCTTGGTATCTTTAGTAAATGAGAACCTAAATTCAAGTTTCAGTTTCAGCTTCCTTATTATTATTATTATTATTTTTAATTCAGACTGTTCATGTTTATAAAACTGGATTGCTGGATTTTATTTCTTTTAAAGGTGTGATTTTTCCTATGAATTTGGTTTTTGATTGACTTATTAAACCATAGGGGGAGAATTCCTTTTTTATTATATTTTTTGCACATTGGTACATAAAGAGCCACACTTTCATGGATTATAGAATGAATGTTATGCCATGTTTGTTCAGTATCTAGATTATTAAGTAGTTGATCCCAAGGAGCCTCTCCTGATGCTCTTTTTTTAAAATTTAGGCTAGTCCACTTTATTATAGTTTGGAACCTAGAAAGTGTTAATAATTTTAGATCTGCAGATATAAGGAGTACATTCTGTCATATTATGGTCACTTGTGCCTATATGGGAGATAACTCGTGAATTTTTAACTATAGGTGTATTATTAGATATTGTTAAATCCAAGATATTAGTATTTTATTTTATTTTATTTAAACAGCAGTTTGGAAAACCTTTGAGCCATAGGCTCATTTACAAAGGTACCTCTACTGGGTTCTCGTATAAGTCGCTCACATCCACAGCTTACTAAGGTGTCCAATAAATCTTTTTCAAATTCATTTTGATGATTTAAAAAGTTCCAGTTTATCCCAGGGGGGCCATTAAAATCGTCCATAACCAGTATGTCCCCTTTGCTGGAAGCTAATTCAATTTCATGCAGAAGGGCATTATTATATTTCTTATCACTAGATGGTGGTCTATAACATACACCCAAAATCTATTTTGGTGAATGAGGAAAACATAGTTATCCAGAAACTTTCAATTGTGACATCATGCTGGTCTTTGAAATGTATTTCTCTGCATTTTATAACATTCGCAATATAGCACCACACTCCACCCCTTTTTTTTGTTTTCCGTGTTTTTTATAGAATAGATGATACCCTTCTACATTATTCATCCAGCAACTTGTATCATCTCACCTGGTTTCAGTCATGCATGCAATTTGGATCTTATTTTGTTTCAGATGTACCTCTAATTCAGCTGATTTAATTCTGTTTAAACTTCTAGCATTGATATTTTGGATTCTACAATCATTCAAGAATTTGTGGGCTCTTGTTTTGGTAAACCCCTTTTCCCCCTCCTAATTAGTTTAAATCCTTCAAGATTATATTTTCAAAGAACTTTCCCAACTTTAAAACTTACCTTGTTTACTTAAATGCAGCTCGTCCCAAGAAAACAATGAATGGTTATTGTAAAAGGACTCCCAATGGGTCATAGTAGTATATCTCTTCTGGAGTCACCATTTCATTAAACATTCATTAAATGCCTTTATCTTCTTTTCTTCTGCATAATGTGCTCTTGGCACAGGGAGACTTTCTGAAAAATACATTTCTCAATTCAAACTTTCCAATGTTTTCCCTAGGGCTATAAATTATTTCTTAATATCATCAACAGACTGCTTATTGATAGCATTTGTCCCTACCTGTATAATTGCAAGAGGTTTTGGTCAAGAAGTATCAATTATATTCCTAAGCATGCTATGCAAGTCTTTTACTACTGCTCCCTGTGAACAAACTGTAAGTTATATAATGTTTGTCTCTACTGCACACAATGTTTATTTATTTATTTATTTATTTTATTTTGCTTTTGGTGACCGGGTAAGTGCACTAGGCAAACAACGCCTATTTTCAGGCACGACCTAGGAGAAAACAGTTTACAGACAAACAATAAACATGTGATGCAGCACATGAAGGCAGTACAAATCAGGGTAAGAAACAATATATGGATATTAGATATAAACACATTGACATACTGAATAATGAAGGTTGAAGTACTGTGAAAACAAAAAAATAAACAGGAATTGGTAACATAGGAAAAGTTCAACATAGGAAGGTAGTGAGGTACAGTACAATAAGTGCCAAGAACAGTGGAGAGGGAGAGAGAGGGAGGAGAGGGATGATGTAAGAGCGTGGCAGGTTTGGGTCAAGAGAGGAGGGAAAGTATAAAGGAGAAAGTTTAGATGGAGATGAGGAGAGCGTGGGGATAGATGAAGGTTCAAGGTGGGTTAAAACAAGTGCAGGGATATAAGGTGTGAAGGTGTTCACGATGTAGTTTCTTATGTTATCAATATATGTATCTATTGAGTGCCCCAGAACATAGTATTGTCTCTGTTGAGCAGCAGGATTTTCAGTTTCCATATTTGTTTGTGTGTCTCTTGGTAATTTGTTAATTAATGGTTCCTGTGTACTTTTGTTGATAACAAGGTCAGGAGTATTTTGAGAAGAATCATTTTGCTGGGTAGAAGTACTAGGCTAGGGATGTTCCTTTAACGGGGGTTCATAGTCATTATCATTTAAGTTAATTAATGGCTGTATCCTGTTTGTTAGTTCTAATGCATAGCCTAATGCCCTTCGCCTACTCTTTGATTTTCTTCCATAGCTAACATCTGTCCAGTCCTCTCAATTTAATTCTATTTCATCTTTGTCCTCACTCACATGTTTCCTTTTATCTCCCTTTAAAATGTTAGCATGTTGTTCCTCAATATGTTTAGTGCCTGGATATGGGTTCTTAATTGCATGACATGGCTTAGAGGTAGTCACACCTGGAGGGGAAAGGTGGGCATCTTGACTTGGACCTGGTTCAGCAGGGCATATGTTTGCTACACTGTTGATGTTCTTTAATTTATTCAATATATTAATCTGTTCCTTCTCAAGTTGATCAAGTTTATTGTAGAATGCTGCAATATCTTCCCTTAAATTGCTATTATTAACACATTTTTCACAAACAAAAAGTGTATAAGAGGATAGTTTACTTACAAATTTGTACATATGGCAATAGAAACATTTAATCCCCACTTCCCCATCTAAGGTCATGATTGCATCCCTCATATTACCTTTGTTATGAAGAGATAAGCCCTTGACCACCTAGAGCATGCAAGTGCATGTTTTGTGTCTGTATATAACTGCATATCGGTATGAACAATTAAGACATACAGAAGTGTAAAATAGAGTATATCCCTTCAAGCTAATAAAATCACATAAGTTTGGGAACAATATAAAAGGATAAGGAATAAAGAAATACAGGAAATTAGGAAATCAAAAGCTTTTTATTATAAACAGCGGATTAAAGAATCAGCCAACCCGGGTGCCTATTATTCTGTAATAAAAAATCTCATGAATCCAATTTGTAATCAGAGTGAGATAAAATTAAGTCAAGATGGGAAAGTGCTTGAAGCAAATAAAGCTGCTGATTTTTTGAACGATTATTTTATAAACCTCCCCGAACTGAAATTGAAATCCACATCTAAAATTAATATAGCAAATGAAGTAAAGGCTGGGAGTTTCCTAGATGAAAAAACACCTAAATTTAGATTCAGGAGAGTGACTAATAAAGAAGTTCTAAAAAGTATAAATAGATTAAAAACAAACAAGGCAAATGGTCCAGACAAAACAGATACTAAATTATTGAAGGAAGCCACCTTGGAATTATCACCAATACTACAGGATATCTTTAATTGGAGTTTAAGGGAGGGACAGTTTCCTTCCAGCTGTAAACTAGCCAAAGTGATACCAATAGATAAAGGAGGAGATCCTATGGACGCCTCAAACTATCATCCAATAGCCCTGTTGTCCACAGTATCTAAGTTATTTGAAAAAATTGTTCATGATCATTTGATGGAATATTTGGAGAAGTATAATAAACTAACACAACAACAATATGGCTTTAAGCAGGGTAGGTCCATGGCTACTGCACTCACAGACTTTTTATATCTCATAGCTACTCTGCTTGGGGAGGTGAAGTCCATGGGTGCAGTATACGTGGACCTATCCAAAGCATTTGATTTAGTAAACCACAGCATTTTGATAAACTCACTGAAGAAAATAGGAGTTGAGGAAGAAACTTGTAGTTGGTTTCTATCATATCTTGACAGTAGGTCACAATCTGCCATTTTAAATGGTCAACAGTCAAGGCTGGACTACGTGACAAGAGGGGTTCCCCAGGGATCCATCCTGAACCCCTCCTGTTCATAGTCTACATAAATGACTTGCCAAAAAATATCAGACATTCACAAATTTGCCTTTATGCAGATGATACGGTATTCGTAGCAGTAGGAATAACTCCATGTGAAGTAGAACAAAAGCTGCAAAGTGACTTTTGAATTATGCAAGGTTATTTTTCATCTGTGGGTCTATTAGTAAATAATAAAAATACACAGGTTATGTCCTTTGCATCAGATAAGAAGGGTGTCTCAAAATTAAAAATAATGACTCAAGAAGGTAAGTTCCTAGAACAAACTGAAACATATAAGCATTTAGGGACACAAATAGATCAGCACTTGACATTCCAACAGCATATAATAACCCTAATAAAGAAAACAAATGCTAAGATTGGAGCTATAAGATGAATATCAAACTGTATGACAAGAGAAACAAGACTGACCATGATAAATCAACTAGTATTACCAGTTATCGACTACGGAAGCCATATTTATAGGCATACAACAAAAAAACAGTTAAATGGTTTAGATACACTTCACAACAAGCTTGCAAGATTTGCCTTAAGGTGTGACCCTAAAACTCACCATTGCATTATGTATACAGAACTAGGTTGGACCCCATTAAATTTACGGGCAAAGGGAATCTGGTTGAACCAGATTCAGAGTATACTCAAAAATAAATCCTTAAATAACTTAAAAATTAAATTACAAAAACCCAAACATGGTTTAAATTTAAGAAAAACATGTGCCAGGGATTTAATTATACCTAAATCAACTAACTGGCTCAGTGAAATGACTTTTCAGTACCAGGCAGCTTCCAGTTGGAATTGTCTCCCCTTTTACGTGAATTAACTATTACTGATAATGTTTTTAAAATTGGTATGAACCATGAATTCAGTTTTCACTGTTATTGTAACAGGTGAAAATATTGTAGAGGTTAAACGACTATTAGCCTGTTTTGGGTGTTTTTGTAAAATATTGTAATGTATTTGTATTTCCTGTATGTTTTGTATTTTTGTATTGCATCAAAAATCTGTAAAGTTCTAACTATTTTGTTTTATATAAACAGGTAAGGCTTGTGCATAGCGATTTTTGGAACCCTAATGGCTATATCACTGTATAAATAAAATGTTACCATACCATACCATACCAAAATATTTGCCAATATATTAGCAGCTCGGTTGGTGAGGTTCTGGGAGGCCTTAATTAGTCCAGAGCAGATTGGCTTTGTTGGGGAGTGCTCTTCAGCAGATCATATCTGTAAACGTTCCTACATTTTCTCTGTATCTGGGGTGTCCAGTTAGCCTATGGCATTGGTCTCTCTGGATGCAGGGAAAGCTTTCGACAGAGTTAGTTGGTCATTCCTTTTGAAACATTGGCTAAATTTGGTCTTCCCTCTGTGTTTAAGTGGGTTCAAGTGCTATATTCTCGCCCTAGTGCAAAAGTATATTGCAATGGCATGATTTCTTCCACATTTCCCTTACAGTCTGGTACTAGACAGGGTTGTCCGTTATTCCCTTTGTTATTTAATCTGTATCTGGAATCCCTTCTCAGGCAACTGAACTCCTCTCCTGCCTTGAAGGGCATTTTTGTGGGTCCCTACAAGTTAAAACTGTCTGCTTATGTCAACGATATTCTTCTTCATGTTACTGATCCTAGTTCCTCTATCCCAGTGGCATTAGTAATTATTTAAGAATTTAGTTATCTTTCTAACTACAAGTTAAATTTGAGTAAGACAGAGGTAATGCCTCTCAATCCACACGTCCTCCAGGCAGATATTGCCTCTCTTGATATGACTTTGTCCCCCAACTTGAAATATCTAGGCATTATTCTGGCAACCTCATATTCCCTTATGAAAAAAACTTAATCTGGATAATCTCATATCGACTATCAAACAGGATCTGGACAGGTGGTTGCCTCTCTATCTCTCTCTCTTCAAGGTAGTATTAGTGTCATTAAAATGAATGTGCTTCCCTGTATCTTTTATTTATTTATTTATTTATTTATTTATTAAATTCTTGGATTACAAATACTTTTGAGCAGAAACTGCTCATTTACGAAGGTTCCACGTCAAAGGATGAGGGTCAACATACAAATAGAGGTAGTAAAAGAATGCACAATAAACAACAAAAACAACTAAAAGAAAAAATAAAGTTACTCAGCTATAACATACTTTGAGATAATATTCATGTAACGAGCAGCTTGAGTAGGCTGCTGGCTGCGGTAACAATAAGGGATAGAGGGCACCATAGGCAGTAAGTATTGCAGGTGTGCGACTGGGACAGGAAGTTGGCAGGCTAATGGACCACTGTCCAATGGTGGTGGAAAATGTCTTGTACCAGTGGAGATTTTACCCACTTAACATGCTAAACATCCATCTCCCCCTGAATTGGTTTAAAAGACATTATAGCTAGGTTCATATGGTGTCATAATCCTCCACATTGATCTTATATCCATTTGAGTGCTTCAGAACATCAGGGTGGCCTTAAGCTCCCCAACTTCTACTTATATTATCTTGCCAGCTACATGGTTAAATATATGCTCTGGTCGGCACCTCCAACCTCAATGGGTGCTGTACAACACCCCCCATGGCTTCAGATTGAACACCACATGTTGGGCAAAGTTAAAATTATACCTGACTCCTTGCTTTATGTTGCCAATAAAAATTTGCCGTTTTTTTTATGTAATACAGTCATCTATGTCTCCCTTAAAACTCACAGCCAGCTATACAAGTCACTTAGCTATCAAAACCAAAGGGATATCTCTCAACCCTTATATGGTAACCCTAATTCTGTTTGGGTGGGCATTCGCTGGTCTCTGGGGACCTGTTTGTTGGCAAGCAGACCAAAATCAGTGATCTGGTATCCCATGGTAGGATTAAGTCAACATCAGACCTGTTAGCGCAATACTACATCCCTGTGAAGTACTCCTTTGCAGTGTACAAAGTCTGGCATATGTTGCCCAATTGGTTTGATCCAGATTTATGGAATGCTGATCAATCAGAAACCCTCCTAGGTTTCCAAAATCTGGCTTGGCAACCCTGTGCTGTTTCCTAGCTAGTGCTTACTTTATTCTCTACAATGTATCTGACTATTAAAGGCAGGGCCCTGAGTTTTCCACAATTCCGTGGCTGCGGCAAACCATAGAATTATCCATGGAATTTGCCATCACCCGCAGAATTTGTGGCGGTCCATGGAATTCTCGGCCTCTTGCCGAACAAAGGTCCTTTGCTGAGGGGGTGCTGAATCCCCTGTCAGCTTCACTGCTCACTCCCTCCAACAAGAAAATGTCATATGCCATGCTGGGAGCCCACCCCAACATGGCAAAAGTGTAATTTGCCGACAGGGGTACCCAATCCTCAGTTGGCTTCACTGCCTCCCCGAAAAGTCTGTATGCCATGCTGGGAGCCCACCCCAGTGTGGCAAAAGTGTAATTTGCCAACGGGGTTCCCAAACTCTGTCAGCTTAACTGGTCCCCTAAGCTGGCTGCTGCCATGCTGGGAGCCCACCCCAGCATGACAAAAGTCCCTCGTTGTCTGAAAAAAATGAAAAAGACCTGAAAAAGAAAACCTTCCCTCGTTGATTGATTTGCCCCTCCCAACCCGTGCCCACCCTCTGCATACCTCACCTCCCCACACCCTCACCACACCCCCACCTCAACCCATACTTACCTCTGGAGCCCAGCGTGACAATCTTCAGTGGACCAGGAACACATCTGCACTCTTCAAAGCCGACCGCGAACTGAAGAAATGCTGGTAAGCTGCATAATGGCATAAATGGATTTATTTCAACTTTAGTGCATATCTCAGCCATTTCTGGGAATTTTTCCACCAAATTTTCAACATGGTGTTTTTGGGGCCTTGCCTCATGAACTGTGACACTGTCATTTTGTTATTGGGTCCTGAAAGGTGATTTCGCGGTCACTGCGCGGAACCACCTTTCGGTACTGATTAATGAAATGACAGTGTCACAAGTCATGAGGTAGGCCCCCAAAAACCCTATGTTGAAAATTTGGTGAAAACATTCCCCAAAATGACTGCTTTACGAGCATGCATTGAGCAGTTCCTACGCACGCTCGTAACTTCGAGCATTTTTAATATTTTCACTCCAGATTTTCAGCATTGCCATTTTACCACACCTCCTTATGAACTGTACAAGATGTCATTTTTCACATCTCACCCGAAATGTGTTTTTGCACATGTAGCGCACAATGGCACAGTCAGTGTGCGAAATCAATGTTCAGGACAATTTCAGAAAATCACAGTGACACTGTTCATGAGCAGAGGTCTTAAATTTGCTATGTTGAAAATTTGGTGACAAAAGCACATAAAATTACAGTGTTGCAAGCATGCATTTCATCAGATATGGCAAAAAAAAGGGGAAAAATGAAGGGTAAAAATGTGCTGCAGAATTGTCATAGAAATTGGTGTCGAACGCCACAGAAGTTCTGTGGCAAATGAGAACCCTACCACAGAACTTGGCTCCAATGTGCTGCAGAAAAATCGAGGCCCTGATTCAAGGTCATCCTTCCTATTGGTCCCTAACTTTTCCCAAAACACCTTTTGTATGGGAGAAGGTGTGATGTGATGTGTATATATAGACTGCCAATGACAGGTTCCAGTTGCTCCAGTTCTATATTTTGCATAACCTGTACTTTACACCTGTCAAGATGTATGGAATGAGGAAGGTACCTGGGCCAGAATGTTTTAGATGTGGTCTGGATCAGGGAACACCTCTCCATATATTTTGGGAGTGCTCTAAGGTTGCCCTTCTCTGGGACCTCATACAATCCAGATTGGATTCCCTTCTAGGGCTTCAAACTTTATTCAAGCCACAAGTATGTATAGTAGGTGACTAGTCCTCAGTAATGGCCAAAGAGAGGTGCCACCATATAGCCCTTATCTCCCTATCAGTTAAAAAGGTAGTGTTGTGGCACTGGAAGGTCCAGTCTGTGGTATCTTATACGGAGTGGTTAAACAAACTATTAGGCAATCTAATGTTAGAGAGATCTATGGCTAGTCTGAAGGGATCATTGAAAAAATACAAATCTAAATGGGAAAAGCTACATACTTTAATGTCGCTCCCCTGTACATAGTGTCCTGGTGTATTTATTCCACTGACCCTGGAGTTTTTCCCCTTCTCTTCCCTTTCTCCTTTTCCTTTAAGCAGCAGCTCAGAGTCATACTCTCACCTATGTTATTCCCATATAGAATCCCTTGGGTGAGTTTAGACATATGTTACACCATAGGCCCAACTACCCCACCTCTAGAGTAGCCCACTTGCTAGTGGTTCTCTGGATAGAGGGTGGAAGCATGGGGGGGACCTTGGTAGAATTAGTTGGGGGTGTGTGGGGGGAGGATATGTCTACTGTTTAGTACACTACCTTGTTTTGATGGCAAATTCTATTGTATTGTCTCTTGTGCCTTCCTTATATTTTCCCAAGGTGTACATTGTTGTTGAAAATTTAATAAAGTATATTGAATAAAAAAAAAACTTGTTTAAACCATGACCAGGATACCAGTGTTAGCTTGAATATTAAAAAAGTGGAGTGGGGTTCGAATTGTAGTTACCTGACTACATCTAAGGGACTACAAGTCCCAGAACACTTCCTGTTTGGGCCTCCAGGCAGCTAGGCAACCAGGTCCACAACTAAAATATATTCCAACAAGTTTATGCATGAACAAGGGCAGCAAAGTCAACACCAGCACTCCTGTCTGACTGCTTTTGGCAGTCTGACAGGCTCAGCTGCTGCTAAAATTACTGCTGCTTGCTCAGAGCTCTGTATTTAAGTAGCATAACCTGGAATTAGTTCAGAGGTCATGTGCTCCTTCCCCAGTCAGAACAGCTTAAAAAAGAATTTAAATAAAGTACAGCCCGCTAAACTTGTTTAAACCACGGGCAGGATACTGCTGTGAGCCTGAATATTAAAATAGTAGAGTGGAATTCATATTGTAGTTACCTGACTACAACTAAGGAACTGCTGGTCCCAGAACTCTTCATGTTTAAGCCTCCAGGCAGCTAGGCAGCTAGGTTCACAACTAAAATATATTCCAGGAAGTTTAAGAGTGAATAAAGGCAACAAAGTCAACACCAGTACTCCAGTCCCACTGCTTTTGGCAGTCCCACAGGCTCAGCTGCTGCTAAAATTGAGGGGGAGAAAATCACAAATACCATGTTTCCTCTAATGCCAATTAAGGCAGAATAGCAGAAGGGTAACGGGGGAGCAAAAAGCTGTATGAAAAACAAAGAGAGAGGGGGGGATAAACCATCATTTTAATGAGATTTAATTTATACCCTCACAATCCCCAAAATGCTGAGTACCTTAAGAACTTCAGGCAAATAAATCAAAGGATCTGAAAGGTGCAGAAGTATATCATGAGTATATGTGGAAATGTTCTTCTCCTGTGTACCTAATGGGATGCCTTTTATAAGGGGAATGGAATTAATTTTCCTGGTCAATGGTTCAATATACAAATTAAAAAAGAATAGCAAAAGGGGACAACCTTGACAGGTACCACAAGTAAGGGTAAAGGGGTCTTAAAAGACCCCATTACAAAACATTCTGAGCCTTGGGAGAATTGTACAAAATATGCAACCACTGAACATATGAATCCAGTATTTCACACCAGGACAAAATGGAAAATAAAAGATGGCCAGGAAACTCTATCAAAATTATTTTCCATGTCCAGGCAGACCAGCACCACATCAGAGTCAGACATCGGGGATGCAGAAATCAAGTGATGATTTTTTTATAAAATGGTCACTAGAGAGTCTCCCCACCATGAAGCCAACATGCTCTGGCCAGAATAGACTCTTCCATACCTTGCTCAACCAGGCAGCCAAGACCTTGCCAGGAATCTTCATGTCTACATTTATGAGGGAAATTGGTCTATAGCTGTCCAGTCGAGTGTCATCCTTCCCTGGTTTAGGCAACAGAACAATGCAGACCTCAGGGAGGGGAGACTCCTTTAACTCATGTGTATGCAAATAATGAAATAAATGTGTCAATAATAGAGTGAGTTCTTTGAAAAAAGTTTATAAAAGTTAGCTGGGGAGACATCTGACCCCAGAGCCTTATCCAATGGAAGGGTAGAGACAACCTTCCTAACCTCCTCCTCATGGATAGGGCCTACCAGTACCCACTGCTGTGCCTTTGTCTGCTGAGGTAACGTAATTCCACCTATGCAAATGGAGAGTTCCTTAGTAAAATCAGGTAAAGCTAAGTTATCAGTATACAGGAAAGCAAAGTAGTCATGATACATAGTTGCCATCTGCCTCGGGTTGACCAACTCAGTGTCAGATAAGAGGTCCTTCAAGGCTTTGATCCAACAGGTAGTCACTTGCTGCCTAAGGTGGAGAGCCAGCAACTGAATGGCTTTCTCTGCTTTGCCCACATAAGTAACTTTAACGGGTGCAATAGCACATTCAGTTTGCTCAAACAAATAATCAGAATACTGCACCTGAACTTAAGAGAGACACAGCCTCATCTCATCCAAGGAAGAGGAGGTGTGCTGTCTTTCCAACTCCCAGATGTCTTAGAGCAAAGTGGAGGCACACATCTCCTGAGATCTCTTTCAGATGGTAACCAATCTAATTAGCTCCCCACTTCATATACAGTACACTTCAAGAATTCCCACAATCAGTCCAAAGCAGAGATAGAACCCAAGTTGTCCTGCACCAGTTTCTTAATAAGGGATCTCAGTCAGTCAACTATAGAAGAGTCAAGCAATAATTGCATTTTCAAGGACTTAGTATGAGCTCTATCAGACTGGATTAAAACATCAAGAGAAACAGAAATTGGGGCATGGTCTGATAGAACCTTAGCTTCAATTTGACAGAAATATAATGTGGATATTAACTGCCGGATAATTAAATAAATAATCAATCCAGGTACAACAAGTTATGTGGAATGGAATAAAATGTGTAATCACAAACAGAAGGATGCAGCAATCTCCAGGGATCCACCAAACCTAGATGATCAATGAATTCCCAGAGTACCAGCTGTGCTGACAAAATCCCTGCAGCAGGTTTACGCATCCAATTTAAGTTGTTGTGAATAGAGATGTGCGAAATTAGAACATTTCTTTCTGCTAAACATTTTGTGAAATTTGCTCATTTCGTGAACTATTTCATGGGTGCAAAATGTGAAATTCCATGGGACAAATGCAAATGTTCCATGAAATGCAAAATGTTGCCCACAAAATGGCAAAATTTGTCAAAATCCAGGAATAATTTAGCAAAACTGCACATTTCATGGTGAAATTTCACATTTTGCGGGAAAAGACTTGGTTTTCTGGCCAAGGCACCTAGCTTCACCTGAGCTCTTTCCTTCTAAGACTGCTTGAAAGGCAGAGTAGAGAAACTTACCAGAGCACGGGAGAAGGATTAAGACTTAGTTTGGCTAAGCAGATTTACTGTGTGGTGGTGTTTTTATTTTTTACTCACAGGGATTGCTACTGTTTGTTGCTAACATTTCATTGCTTTATTTTTTCTCTGATTCAAATTGTTGTTGCTGGTATACCTTGTTCTGCATTATTACAAGGTGTGCCTACAGGTGTGTGCTAACAGATTACTGCTGTAATCTTCTGATTCAAATTGTCTTTTGCAAAGTATATCTTCTGTTACTGCTTTATTTTTCTCTGGAGCAAAGTGTTTCTTACAGGGTATATCTTCTCTGAAATTACTGTGTTACATGTGGAGCTTACATTTTTGTGACTTTTTTATCATTGGGCTAAGCAAAATTACTGTTTGACACTGTGTTTTATTTTATTCTTGTTTGTTGAAAAGGTTTGTTGTCTCAGAGGTGTTTCAGTCTCCTTCTCACATTGAAGGAGCTAATTGCTTTTCATCCCACAGCTCTTCCAAAGGATTAGGTGTGTATGTGGGGGTGGAGCTGGCAAACTGTCAGTAATTTCCAACAGAAAGAAGGGTTAAAAAGTCAGGTTAGTTGATATCTTGGAGGTAGAAGACTTGGTTTGCTGGCCAAGGCACCTAGCTTCACCTGAGCTCTTTCCTTCTAAGACTGCTTGAAAGGCAGAGTAGAGAAACTTACCAGAGCAAGGGAGAAGGATTAAGACTTAGTTTGGCTAAGCAGATTTACTGTGGTGGTGTTTTTATTTTTACTCACAGGGATTGCTACTGTTTGTTGCTAACATTTCATTGCTTTATTTTTCTCTGATTCAAATTGTTGTTGCTGGTATACCTTCTTCTGCATTATTACAAGGTGTGCCTACAGGTGTGCTAACAGATTACTGCTGTAATCTTCTGATTCAAATTGTCTTTTGCAAGGTATATCTTCTGTTACTGCTTTATTTTTCTCTGGAGCAAAGTGTTTCTTACAGGGTATATCTTCTCTGAAATTATTACAGGTGGTGCTTTACAGGTTTTACAGATTTATCTAACATTAAGATAAGCTTTCAGGGTTACTGCATTTGTTGTTGACTGATTGTTTCTGCTCTTACCTCCTTGTTCTTTTGTCCGTGGTTCTTCTTTTTAGGCAGGGGAAGGGCCCAGCCACCCACCCCATCCCCAACCACCCCACGCTACACTCCTTTTATAGGGTACCACAGTTGTGACATTTCCTGTGGCAGAGCAGGAAGGGGCGGATCAGTGGGGCCTCCACAAGGTGATCTCATTTACAGGGCACTAGTAATTTAACTTGTTATAACAAGTTAAACAAAGCACAAATAAACCATTACTTGCATTTTTTTTCCTTCTAATTACTCTGACTAGGTTACAAACCCAGCAACTTATTTGGAATGGATTTCATTAACTGCAGGTACTGTGGAACAATTTTCAGAAGGACAGTCTTACAGGATTTAGGACACTGTCCTACATGCTGGGCCTTTGGAGATCTTAGGTCTCAGCTCCGGGCAGCATGGGCAGAGATTGCACACCTCAAATTTCATATTGAAGAGGAAATACATTATAAGAACCACCGACTATTTCCCCCAGCATCCAACAGAAAAACCTCGACCGAGAGGGTAGTTGGTCCAGGAGGTTGGCAGGTGGTTAGGAGGAGCAAATCAGGTGCCCCATCACTCTCTGCTCTCCAAACACATTACTCCGAAACCATATAAACACTACAAACAGGTATCTGCCTCTATCTCTGAAATCAAATAAAGAGGCAGAAGACACTGCAGAGCAGGACACTGTGGCACAGGAGCTAGCACAACAATACTCACCCAAATCAGGAACCAAAACTAAACAAGCACAAAGGAAATCCAAAAACTACTGATCATAGGAGACTCCATGATCTGGGGAGTTGATACCCATCTCCAGCCAGGGTGATGGTCAGATGTCTCCCAGGTACATCAGCATGGAGAGACACTGACCCATTACAAAATTGTTCACAAAGCAGGAGAAAACATTGATGTCCTAGTACACATAGGGACTAATGATCTCACCAGCTGGTCAGTTGTGGAGACCAAGGACCACCTGACTAGGCTGGGTGACAAACTATCATCTATTTCATCCGGCATCTCCTTCTCTGAGATCCTGCCAGTCTGGGAGAAGGGAGCAGATGGACGGAAGGTCAGAGAAGGGGAGATAGGGGAGCTAAACACGTGGCTCAAGGACTGGTGCCAGGAAAAAGGACACGGATTTGTAGGGAACTGGCAACAGTTCTGGGAGCGAAAGTTCTTTAAATTTGATGGACTGCATCTGACTAAAGAGGGAGTCAGTGCATTGGGGCAGAAGTTTGACGTCTTTGCAGAATATTTAAACTAGCAAACGGGAGAGGGTGCAGCACCCATACGTCGAATGGGAAGAACACCCTCCCCTCAGCTAGTGGTCAAACAGGAATTCAGCGTGTTTGCCGCTCATTTGCATCACCAGGTAAGAAAAAGGTTTGTCTCCTATACGATGCACAGGGTAATGCCAAACTTCACCCAACAACTAACACACCAAAATCTGGCCAATGGAAAATCATGTACACAAATGCTCACAGCCTGGGAAATAAGATCTCAGACCTGCAGGCAATAATGTCAGAGGCTAAACTGGACATAGTAGCAATTAGTGAGATGTGGTTTACCAGTAACCACACTTGAGAGACTTCAGTACCTGGCTATGTATTGTTCAGAAGAGACCGAGGTGCAAAGGGGAGGAGTGGCCCTGTATGTTAATGAAAATATCAAAGCTACAGAAATTCAGAATACACATAAGGAGCCAGAAGAACTGTGGGTCACCCTGGAAACAGGAAATGGGACAGCCATAAGAACTGGGGTTGTCTACAGGCCCCAGACAAGAGGAGGACATAGACACATTACTGTTAGAAGATATACAAAACATGACAGCTAAAGGGAGGTTCTGATAATTGGAGACTTCAACATGCCAGATACGGATTGGTCAATACCAGCAGGAACATCTGCCAGAACTAGACTCATAGTGGATTCCTGCAGGGGAGGGCCTCAAACAACTGGTACAGCAACCCACAAGAGACAGGGCTATCCTAGATCTAGTACTGACTAACAAAGAAGGGATCACAGATCTCCAGGTAGAAGGTCACCTGGGGGCCAGTGACCATCACATGGTATGGTTCAATTTGGCTACTACATCTAAATCATCCCATTCCAAGGCAAAAATATGGGACTTCAGAGGAGCTGACTTTGATAAGATGGCCAACAGAGTTAAGCTAGCCCTGGCAAAAAGAAACACAGGTGAGGAGGTACAGGCAAAGTGGGCAAGTATTAAGGATACAATACTTGAAGCAACATCCCATTGTGTTAGACAGAAAAGGAAGTGCAAAAGAAGAAGGAAACCACTTTGGTTCTCAAATACAGTAGCAGAAAAGGTCAGAGCCAAAAGGCTGGCCTTCAGAAAATATAAGGGAACACAGCAGGATGAAGATTGGGAGGCATACCAAATGCCCTAAGGGAAGCAGGTAAGGCAGTAAGGCAGGCAAAGTCCCAAACTGAGGAAACACTAGCACAAACAGTAAAAGAAGGTGACAAGACTTTCTATAGATACATTAGTGAAAGGAGAAAATCCAGAGGGGTATTGCTAGCTTAATGGAGAAAAGGGAGCATGTGGAGGAGGAGGACCTGTAAAGGCATCTATCCTAAATAGATACCTTTGCTCAGTATTTACTGAAGAGAAGGTAGGGCAGGGCCCACAGCTCAGCATCATGGACACAGGGGAGGGAGGTGAGCACTACTCCTTCACAAAAGAAAGGGTCCTACAAGAGCTTGCTAAGCTCAGGGTGGATAAGGCAATGGGACCTGATGGCATACATCCCAGGGTACTTAAGGAGCTAAAGGAGGAACAAGCAGAGCCATTAGCAGAATTGTTTAGTGAGTCTCTGAGCACAGGAGAGGTCCCAGAAGACTGGAGAAGGGCTCATGTAATCCCACTCCACAAGAGTGGTAGCAGGGAGGAGGTGGGGAACTACAGACCGGTCAGTCTTACCTCAGTAGTGGGCAAGATTATGGAGGCACTCCTTAAGGAAAGGATAGTGCAACACCTGGAATCCATAGGGGCACAGGATCCAAGACAGCATGGGTTTACAAAGGAAGGTCCTGTCAAACTAATCTCATAGATTTCTTTGACTGGGTAACCAGAGTGGTGGACCAAGGGAGCAGTTGATGTCGCCTACCTTGACTTCAGCAAAGCTTTTGACACTGTTCCACATAGAAGATTGATAAATAAGCTAGGCAGGCTCGGGGTGGTCAGAAGTTGGTCAACTGGGTGGCAAACTGGTTGACTGGCAGAAAACAGAGAGTGGTGGTAAATGGTATACAGTCAGAAGAGATGCAAGTCACAAGTGGGTACCTCAGGGATCAGTCCTGGGGCCATTCCTATTCAACATCTTCATTAGTGACCTCGCAGATGGACTAGAGGGTAAGGCTTGTCTGTTTGCAGATGACACCAAGATCTGCAACAGAGTAGATGATCCAGATGGGTGGGAAGAATGAGAAGAGATCTGGATAAACTAGCAGAATGGTCAGAAGAGTGGCAACTGGATTTAATGCAAAGAAGTGCAAAATCATGCACATAGGGAAGAGAAACCTGAAGCCACTTATAGGCTGGGAGGAGTTGCTAGCAGTCACAAAGGAAGAAAGAGACTTGGGCATCATCATCACTGATGACCTAAAATCATCCAAGCAGACCTCTAAAGCAGTAGGTAAGGCTAGGGGGTGTTAGGGTGTATTAGTAGGGTATCACAAGTCGCAAGAGGGAGGTAATAATCCCTCTGTACAAGACATTGTTAGTCCCCATCTGAGTACTGTGCAGTATTGAGGCCACACCTTCACAAGGACATTAACTCAAATTGAGGCAGTCCAGAGAAGGCAACCAAAATGGTGCAAGGACTGCATCAGAAGACATATGAGGACAGATTAACGGAGCTCAATATGTATACCCTTGAGCAAAGGAGGAAAGAGGTGATATGATCGAGACATTTAAACACCTTAAGGGCATAAACAAGGTGAAAGAGTCTAACATGTTTAAATATAAGAAAAATAGCAGGACAAGAGGACACAGCATGAGATTAGAGGGAGGCCGATTAAGGGGAATGTGAGGAAATTCTTTTCACAGAAAGGGTCGTAGATGCATGGAATGGCTTACCACAAGAAGTGGTGGCTATGAATACAGTGCAAGGCTTCAAACAGGCATGGGATAGGCATAAGGGAGCAATACAAATGACTATGAATAGATAGGTCACTGACAGAGCAAAGGCCGATGGCACATTTATAAGGTAGAAAAAGAAATGGGCAGACTGGATGGGTCTTGCGGTCCTTATCTGCCGTCAACTTCTATGTTTCTATGTTTCTATGTTTCTAAAAATTTAGCAATTTCAAACCCGGAGAAAGATTTGGCAGAATGGCGGAATTTCACAAAATGTTTTGCATGGCGAAATTGTCAGTTTTGCTGCTGAAATTTATTTTCACAACATCCCTAGTTCCCTAGTTTAGAAAGACTAGATACCAATCGCCACCGAGGATTAAAAGAAAGTGAGCTTTGGGGGCCAATGCAGAATCTAATTTGGGAAAGAATGACGGACAGTCTACATTTGGACCATATACCAATCCAAACAGGATCTCTGCATACCCCAATTGCCCATGCTCCAAGATATATCTGACCTCTGAATCTTCTACCTTAGTTAAAAAGGAAAAAGGAATAGACTTAACAATTAAAAGAACTACTTTCCACTGGTGAGAGCTCCTTCCAGTTCCATAAACCTACCCAACCTATTCCCGCCTACATTGATAGATTCTGATGCATGGGCAGGTGATTCTCCTGCAAAAAAGCAAAATGAACCTGTAATTTTTTCAAATGTTTCAAAATACAATGGCATTTAGGCTTTGCTTGTCCTCCCATAATACACCTCTTGTGCAAGGATCCTGATCCACCCACCCCCCAAAGAGATAGATAAGGTATGATGCTTGAAAAATTGCCACGATTTCTCTGGGCTGTGTGAACACTGAACCAGATCATCACTTGCAATTTGCTGTTTTCAATTTTGGTGCCTTCTCAGGGTAGTGCTATCGGCTCCACGCCTGTGTAGAGCTCCCTGATTGGCTGGTCTCACTCACCTGAGACAGAAGCACCCGAGACGTGTGGCTTAATGTAAGCGTGCATCCCTATACTCAGCTCCTAATTTATATATTTTAATTTACCTTGTTCTGCTCGGCCTGTGTAAAGTAACTTACCATCCCCCCCACTGCAGTTTCTCTCCAACTGTATGTACACTGATTCAGTGCTAGCTCTGCAAACTTTCCCTTGATTTTTTTCCATTTAAACTTTCACTCTGTAAACTGCCTTGAACTGAGTTTGTAAAAAAGTTTTACTGGCTTTGTTAACATATTTTTTTTAATTCTTTTTAAGACTGTACTGAATTTTCATGCTTACTGCTATGGACTTAATTAGAAAATTCAGTGAATTGTAAAATCTGGGTAGCCCCTGTCTTGAGCCTAAGGCTCCTGACATTGACTTTCATTCTTAAGCATCTTCCTTTGTCCCCCTGTCCTCATCTGCCTCTGTTCTGTCCCTCCTGCCCTCCCCCTTCAGTCTGTTCTTTTGTGCTTGTTTTGGATTCCTGAGTTAGCCGGCACCTTGCCTCTGTCCGAGACTGCCCTCTGACTTTGTCTTTCAAGTTGGTGCTCAGCTGTCTTTGTATGTCTCTGTTTAGACACACACCCCATCTACTCCTATTTAATCTGCTGTCTCCTTCCTTACAGGTGCCACTTGCCCCCAAGGGCAGTGGTCACGATCCAGCCATAGCACCTCCACAGTGCAAGGAGCCTGATCCACCCACTCCACAAAGAGATAGATACATAGTCTGGCAAAGTGTGGTTCCTCTATGTAGGCACCCGCAGTGGAGACCAAGGAGGATGCTGGGAACCTCCACAAAGAAGACCCACAGGCGGGTGGCAGGGGACCCCACAGAGGAAGGAAACAACTCCTGGTGGGGGACTCCATTGTTAGGAAGGTAGAACTGGGAGAGGAAGGGGAGAGGGTGGTAAGGTGCCTGCCTGGCACCATGGCTTGGAGGGACAGGGAGCAAATCCTCAGGATTGCCGGAGCAGCTGCACCAAGGAGGGAGCTGGATGTCATTGTCCACCTAGGGACAAATGACCTGGATAATAAAGGTATTAGAGAAGTGCAGGAAGAGTTTGTGGAATTGGGGAGGGGCCTTAGAGAACTAGCACGCACGGTAACCTTCTCGGAGGTGCTGCTTATCTATGGCGTAGGAGAGGCTAGGGTGTTCTGCACCATGGGGTTCAAACAGTGGTTGAAAAACTGATGTGAAGCTCAGGGATTTGGCTTCATTGGGGACTGGGGGTCCACCTGGAGTGATGCAAGCCTATACTGGCATGATGGGCTGCATCTGTCCAGGAGGGGAACCAGGATCCTAGGTGATAGGTTTAAATGCTTCATTGGCAAGCATTTAAACTAGCCAAGGGGGGAGGCACTGGAAAGGAGCAGGGAAATTCTAGCCCCTCCAAAAATTCTCCATAGTAAGTGCGGTAAACACCAATATAGAGATGTCAATAGGGAGAAGGGCAGGGGTAAATGGAGAAAGTGACAAACGCAAAAAGAACAGAGATGGGTCAAAAAGTGGTAAGGCCATCATGAAATGGAGGGTAATGAGTACCAACATCCATAGTCTGGGCAACAAGCTCCCTGAGCTGGTGGCCTTGATGGAAGAGGGATGCCTGGATATCATAGCAGTCACAGAAACATGGTACACAGAGAACCATGACTGGGATGTTAACATACCAGGGTACATAACCTACAGGAGAGACAGGCAGGGGAGAAGAGGGGGAGGAGTAGCTCTCAATGTAAAGGAAGGGATAAAAGCAACTGAAGAAAAGAGTAAACAGGCAGGAGAGGAGGCACTGTGGGTCACCGTGGAGACTGGAAAGGGCACCACAATCTGCACAGGGGTTGTGTACAGACCCCCATGTCAGGGGGGAGGGAATGGACAAGGATATGATAGAAGGCATTCTTAGGATGGCAGAGAAAGGGGAGATACTGTTGATGGGAGACCTGAATATGACAGATGTTAACAGGAGCACATTTGCTGCAGCCACATCCAAGAGTAGGGCCATTCTTGATGCCCTACAGGTGGCAGGCCTCAGACAGCTAGTTTCGGAACCCACTCATGAGGGGGCAATCTTAGACATCATACTCTTAAATGGGGGGCAGTGAGAGGATCTCAAATCTAGAAGTGGGTTGCCATCTGGGAACAAGTGACCATCAAACAGTGTGGTTCACGTTAAACTCAGCTACTGAGTCAAGCCATACAAAAGTGAGGGTACTGGACTTCTGGAGGGCTGACTTTGGCAAGATGGGAGAGTGCCTCAGAAAAGCACTAGCAAACAGGCTAGAAGGAAGTGTGGAGCAACAATGGGGAATCATCAAAACTGCCATCACAGAGGCAACAAGTCTTTGTGTAAAGCAAATAAACAAATCAAAATGAAAGAAAAAGCCACTATGGTTCTTAAAAGAGGTGGCTGCAAAAGTCAGGAAGAAAAAGATAGCATTCTGGAAGTATAAGGAAACACAGAAGAAGCAGGACAGACAGCTGTACCTTTTAAGGCAGAAGGAAGCAGGGAGGGAAGTCAGAATAGCAAAGGCCCAAACTGAGGAAAAGATAGCCAACTCGGTTAAGAAGGGGGATAAAACCTTTTATAGGTACATCAGTGAACATTGAAAGACAAAGGGAGGGATAGTGAGGCTGAATAGAATGAACGGTGGGTGGGCAGAGGGGGACAGTGAAAAAGCAGGGATACTGAATGAATATTTCTGCTCACTGTTCATAAAAGAGGAGGGGGAAGTGCCTAATCCAATTAACAGAAGCACTTTTGATAGGGGGGTCAATCCCAGTCCTTCCACAGAAGAAAGGGTTCTGCAAGAACTCCTAAAACTGAAGGTGGACAAAGCAATGGGGCCTGATGGAATTCACCCCAGAATTCTAAAATAATTAAGGGGGAACTAGTGAAACCACTGGCTGCTCTTTTTAATAAATCATGGGAGGATGGTGTGGTACCCGAGGACTGGAGGAAGGCAGATGTGATTCCCCTTCATAAAAGTGGGACCAAGACAGAGGCAGAAAACTACAGACCTGTCAGTTTGACCTCTGTGGTAGGGAAAGTGATGGAGTCACTTCTGAAGGAAATAATTATTGAGTACCTAGAGGCCAGTGGGACCCAGGACCCAAGGCAGCATGGGTTCACAGCGGGAAGGTCATGTCAGATGAATCTGATAGATTTCTTTGACTGGGTGACCAAAGTAGTAGACCAGGGAGGGGCTGTGGACATGGCCTACCTAGACTTTAGCAAGGCATTTGACACAGTCCCACACAAAAGATTAATAGTGAAATTAACCAGCCTGGGAGGGGGTCCCAGGGTGGCAGCCTGCGTTAAACATTGGCTGGACAACAGGACACAGAAGGTAATTGCAAATGGAGTCCACTCTGAAGAAAGAGGGGTTACTAGTGGGGTACCGCAGGGTTCAGTACTGGGTCCAGTCCTTTTAATATCTTTATAAGTGACATTGCAGAGGGACTAGAAGGAAAAGTATGCCTCTTTGCAGATGACACAAAGATCTGCAACAGGGTTGATACACAAGGAGGCGTGGAAAGGATGAGAAGGGACTTGGCAAGGTTGGAGGAATGGTCAGAAGTATGGCAGCTTGGATTCAATACAAAGAAGTGCAAAATAATGCACCTGGGAAACAAGAACCCAGGGAAGAATACACAATGTGGGGGGGAGGAAGTAACAACAACAAAAAAGGAAAGGGACCTGGGGGTCATCATATCAGATGACCTTAAGGTTAGCAGGCAATGTGAGAAGACAGTAGGGAGGGCTGGGGGTATACTGGGATGTATAGGGAGAGGCATCACCAGCAGAAAACAGGAAGTTGTTATCCCTCTGTACAGACAATTGGTGAGACTCCATCTGGAGTAATTGCGTCCAGTTCTGGAGACCCCACCTCAGCAAGGACATGGACAGGATAGAGGCAGTCCAGAGGAGGGCAACTAAAATGGTGCAGGGTATGCAAGAGAAGCCATATGAGGAGAGACTAAAGTAGCTTAATATGTATTCCCTTGAGGAAAGAAGGGAGAGGGGGGACATGATAGAAACTTTTAAGTACCTCAGTGGAATCAACAAAGTCCAAGAGGGTAGCATCTTTCAGAAAAAGAGACGTGCAAGAACAAGGGGAAACAATTTAAAAATGGGGGGGCGGTTCAGAGGCAATGTGAGGAAGTATTTTTTCACAGAGAGGGTAGTGGATGCATGGAACAGCCTTCCTGAGGAGGCTGTGGAGTCTAAAACTGTGGGAGAATTCAAAAATGCATGCTACAGACATAAGGCAATTCTTGTGGGGGTTAGGAAGAAATAAGCTGTTGGTTAACTAGGATCTGTGGCTTATCCTTTAGGTAGGGAAGTGGGCAGACTAGGTGGGCCAAGCGGTCCTTATCTGCCATCAAAGTCTATGTTTCTATGTTTCTATGGGTCATCCTGTGTTGCAGGTGGGAAGTTCTTTTTTGTGGGTCTGCCATTTTGTTTTTTAGTTAGCAAGAGAAAGAAAATAAAGAAAACACATAAAAATGAATGGAACTGAAAAAACAAACTTCAGAACCCAGCTAAGCGTGACCCATTTAGACACATCCTAATGTTTGTTTGTTTTTTAAATTATGGCCAGAAATACCTGTACTGGGCACCCAAAATCCTGGGTATCCAGCTGAGCAAGAGTAGAGATTCCTCCGCATTCTCAGGACCCAATTAGCTACCTCAGACTGGGTGCGGAACCTGGGGGTTATATTTGATGATTGCCTGACTCTTAAACATCAGGTGTCAGCTGTTGTCAAAACCTCTTTTTATCATCTGAGGAACATAGCCTGGGTGAAGCATCTGGTTTCTGCTGATGACCTTCCAACGTTGGTCCACACCTTCGTTACCTCTCGCCTGGACTACTGTAAAGCCCTGTACCTAGGGCTACCGGGGTTGGAAATTCACCACTTGCAGTTAGTGCAGAATGCAGTGGCCAGGCTTTTGACTGATACATCTAGAACCAGTCATATAATGCCTGTCCTCCGTGGACTGCACTAGCTGCCTGTACAGTGACGGATTACCTTCAAGGTCGGGTTGCTGACCTATAACGCCCTACACGATCAGGAATCTAGCTACCTGTAAGATCTTCTGCATCACTACTGTCCCTCCCATCGACTCCAATCCACCGATGAGGGCTTGCTGGAGATTCCCAGGGTATGTTTAAAGACATCAGGGGCTAGATCATTTAGTTTTATGGCCCCAATCCTGTGGAATTCTCTACCTCATTGGGTGCGAAATTGCCTGACTGTCCAAAGTTTTAAATTAGCTTTGAAAACACATTTATTTAGTTTGGTCTAGTCTGACTTCTAAGTATATTTTAATGATTAGTTTTAGGCTGTTATTTTAACTTATGTCTTTGTTTTATCTATTGTAAAAGTGCCTTGACTTTGGAAAGGCACTTTTAAAAAATAAAGCTGATTGATTGATTGATGAGAATAATGGGATTTTCTTGTCTTTTGCAGCCACAGCTGGAACTCATGTTGCCAGCTGTCACTTCAGCAGTGAGCCACTGTTTCCCTGATGTCTAGTGGCACTCCCCCACCCTCCCATCCTCATATTTTATTTTATAAATTTCTCATTGGTGTAAGTGTTATCCCCTAACCTTCCTTTATACATCCCTGGTGTCCAGTGGCAACTCCACCCTCTGATATGCATATTAATTTTTTTTTCATTTCTCCCTTGGTGTTAGTGGTACCCCCCACCCCCTTGTATCTTTCCCTAAAGTTGAGATGCACCCACCACCCACCACCCTCCAATCCCCATATTTGATTTTTTTTCCTTTAGGGGTTAGTGGCTCCCCTCTTGTATGTTTTTATTATGTCCTGAAAAAAAAAAGAAAGCAGTCCCCAACGTCTGTTTTTTTAAACTTGAAAAAAAGATAATGGTCTCTAGTCATCCTTGCTGCCCCCCTCCACCATCCCAACCCTCCCACTGAGTACCCACTACCCCACCCATACCCTATACTTACCACCCAAGGTCATAGGCTATCATCTTCTATGGATCAAGACATGCCTGCACTCTTCAAAGCTAAACCACGAACTGGGGAATCAATGTCATTTATTTCAGTTGCGTTTTGAACTTACATTCACATCTTTGCCATTTTTAGGAATTTTGTCACCACATTTTCAACATGGCCTTTTTGGAACACCATCTTATGAACACTGGATCTGTCATTTTGTTAGTTGGACCAGGAAGTTGATATTACAGTCGCTGCGTGAAATCATCTTTTGGGAATGAATAACAACATTTCACTACCAGTGTTCATGAGATGGGGTCACAAAATGGCCATGTTAAAGGTTTGGTGAAAAATTTCCTAAAAATAGCCCGGTTATCAGTGTTCATTGAAATTTTTTTATGCACAGTCATAACTTTGGTAATTTTCAATATTTTGACTCCAAATTTTCAACATAACCATTTTTTCACACCACCTCGTGAACAGTATGGCTGTCATTTTTTGCATCCTGTCTGAAGAATGTTTTCACACCTGTGGTGTGGAATGGCATGTTGGCATGTATTTGAACATTTTCTCCTATGGGGTTAATGAGGTGGAGTCATAAGAAGACTATGTTCAAAATTTGGCATCAAAATATGAAAAAATGCCAGTTATG
Source organism: Neoceratodus forsteri (assembly GCA_016271365.2). Taxonomy (NCBI): domain Eukaryota; kingdom Metazoa; phylum Chordata; order Ceratodontiformes; family Ceratodontidae; genus Neoceratodus; species Neoceratodus forsteri. Next base: position 765,330,050 of record CM057452.1, on the reverse strand, counting down.
ACCATTGGTTGCAATTTCACGTGTAACTTTGGAAACTTAAATATTTTGACCACAGAATTTTTAAAATAGCCCTCTTATTACCCCACTTCATGTATGTCACAGCTGTCATTTTTCAAATCTTGCCTAAAATTTGTTTTTGCACCTGTTGTGCAGAAAGGCATCGCAAATTCACAGAATTACGTTTTGGTGGGGATTTGAACATTTTCTATACCCGGTACATGAGATGGGGTAATAAGATGGCTAACTTGACAATTTGGTCACGGTTATCCTATAAATGGAAGTTCAGGGCCAGATGGCCCTGTGCTTCCACAGCTACATACATATGCACATCTAAAGAGGGATGGGAGTGCAGGGCCCTCTACAGACAAATAAGGATATGATTATACTATCTGAAAAAGTAAGAAAATTCATTGCAAAAAAAACTTCATTAATGCATCAATTATAGTTGTTACCAAAGCAACAAAAGCAGGGAAATGTGGTATTAGGGTTTCCAACCCTAACACCCCACCCCATCCTGCAGACACCGACAGGTGTCAGGGGTGTGCCTTTGGGTCATCATCCCTAACACTCACCCCATGCTCCTATACTTAGCCATCTCACCTTATTTACTTATGGAATGGGGTGAGCATTAGGGTTGATGACCCCAAGTCACACCCCCGATGCCTATCTGTATTTTCAGGGTGGGGGGTGGGGTGTTAGGGTTGGAAACCCTAATGCCACATTACCCTACATTTGTTGCTTTGGTAACAACCATAACTGATGCATTAACAAAGTTTTTTGCACTGTACTGTGTATGAGTCCTGGTAGGACGAAAATGTGTCTATGTCATCTGTTAGCACCCTTTGCAAATTGTGTGAGAGGCCATTCGTCACCATGCAATTCTGCTTAAAGTTGAACCAGCATAACATTCTGTGGTGATTTGCATATGCAGTCCATGATGCTTTATATTGTGTGGGCATGTGTGATTTTGTATTTTCTTGAAACTTGGCTTCCCAGCCAAATGCCCTTTGGGGTAACCCTTGCCTCAGTGTTTGCACACAGAGGTTCTATGTCTTTTATAAATATATATATATATATATATATATATATATATATATATATATATATATATATATATATATATATATATATGTATATATTTATATATACAATAGGGGTGAGTGGTAAATGAGTGAGATAAAACAATGTATCAACCACTGCAGTGTGATATTTTACCCTCTGCTCTACTGTGATGATATGAGACATTTACACACACAGGTCACAAAAGGTCACTGATATCATCACCCTAGGCAGCCTTTCCCTCAGCATGAAAGAAACACCTGTGCTGTTACCATAGACACAAATGCAGAACTACCTGAGAGGTCTCACTGCTGCCTACAGCTAACTCAGTGAGCATTACAAAACACACCTATCCCCCCCCAACTTCCAGCTCATTACTGTGATGCTGTCAATTTGATGCAGCCAGAATTCCAAACAGCACAGCTTCACAGAACATTCTAAACTACTGCCTGCAGCTAACTCAACTACCACTGAAACACACTCTCACTTGTTCCTCAAACTCTGATTCTCACCCATTACAATTACTGTGACAATTCAACTTCACTGCAGCCAGAATCCTAAAGAGCACAATTTCACAGAACACTCTGCACTCTGCCTGCAGCTAACTTAATTACCACTGAAAACAGTATCAGCTGTTCTGACACTCTGCCTCTCAGTTCATTACAGTTACTGTGATGCTTTTAACTTCACTGCAGCCAGACTGCTAAACAATATAGCTTCACAAAAGCATGTTTCTCTTTCCTATCTAAAACTAACTCATTTAGCATTGCAAAACACACTCATGTGTGTCTCAGAGTTTATAACACTGCCAGCCCATTCAGAAATGCTCACACACAGAATGAGCAAACACATTAACAGGAACAGAACACTAGAGAGCATAACAAAACTTCTAAAACTCTTGGCCCTATTGTATATATCGAATACATGATGGGCAGATCGTGTGCTATGGCAAATACTGTCACTCCTGCATCGTGAGCTTGGATAACTAACTCTGCAGGAGTGACAATATTTGCCATATCACACTCATGCCCATCATGTATCCTCTATATATATAATCTCCATGATCTGGTAATAGGGAATTCAAGAAGTTCCAGTAAACCTGACATGCCTTTATTTAAGCTGATAGCATTCAATGAAACCCTTTTTTTCCATTGCACAGTTAAAAATAAGAAAAGCACCAGGACCTGACCTAATCCTTCAGAAGTTCATTTAATAGCCCCTTCCCTTTGGACTAGGATACTTACTAGCTATTTTAACAATTGTTACATAAAACTGTATTTCCCCCAGTCATGGAAAGGAGCAACTATTATTTTAATTCATAAGAAGGGTGACAAAGCTAACCCATGCATGTACAGGCCAATATCATTCTTGAATGTTATGGGCAAGTACTTTGCCAAAATCATTTTAGAGAGGCTTAGTGTGAAATTAGCTCAACTAGGTGGACTTTCTGATATTCAAGCAGGCTTTCAAGAGGGGTACTTTACTACCAACAATTATTTTATCTTAAATCATTTATTTGAAAAATATGTCAGACTTAGAAAACAAAAGATTTATGTAGCTTACATTGACTTTAGCTCTGCATTCAATTCAATTTCTCATCAGATTCTTTGGAAGAAAATGATTAAGGGTATTTCCCCTCATTTAGTCCATATATTTAGTGAGTTGTACACTGACACTTGGGCTAAAATCAGAGTAGGATCATCCAAGCAATTATCATCATCCTGTCCCACCAACTGGGGAGTCAGACAAGGATGTGTTTTTGCTTCACTACTGTTTTGTCTTTACATCAACACACTGCTAGTTATGCAAGAAAATTCATCTTCCAATCCCCAAAGGTTTTAACAAGAATATGTCCAGTTTTAGCTTTTGCCGATGACCTGATCTTGATTTCTTTGTCTCAATCAGGTTTATCCAAGAAGTTAAAACTATTAAAGGATTATGCCATCGAATATGAATTGAAAATAAATGAGTCTAAGAGCCAAGTCATGATCTTTGATACTGAAAAACAAGCAACAATCTGGCAAATAGGCAATAAAAAGCTCAATACTGTGAAACATTATAACTATCTAGGAATAAACTTCACTTCAAATGGTTAATGGTCCAAACATATTAATCTACTAACAATCAAACTGAAACAAACAGCTAGCTCTTTAAATTTATTTAATAAAAAAATTGGTGGCAGATCAATAAGACCACTCTTACAAGCAGTAAAATCAAAATATAATTCCCAACTACTATATAATGTTGAAGTTTGGGATTCCAATTGATTAACCAGATGAGACACACTAAGCTGAAAGCTTGTTTACAGGTTCAACCTGGGAGCACAGGGAAGTTAAGTGACTTACTCAGGGTCACACAGTATGGAAGTGGAGGCGGTGGGATTCGACTCAGGTCTCTAGATTTGCAGCTCAGAGCCTTAAACCACTGTGCTATACTGGCTCAGGATTCAAATAGATATGAACCTATTGAAGTCCCTATCATGAAACTACTCAGAATAAGCTTAGGTTTAGGTCCCTGTTATGAATGAATTTAGTTATCATAACCACAGCAACAAGTAATGATAAAAAATAATGTGAGTTTCATGAATTGTAACTAGTAAGACAATCCAGTACTCATATAACATTTCAAAAGCCCATTATAAGTGAAATAATAAGAGGGCAAACTTACAGCAAATCACAGCCTTCTCAGACAGCTTTACATGGCAATAGTCATCGTGGAAGTCTTATTTAGAATCTGCTGCAGCTCTTTGGACCCCCAGGAGTGGCCGTGGAGAGGACACACACACAGACCAAGGCCCAGGGCTGGCATTTTATACACTACTACATTACATAGTGCTGAGACATAATCTTGAGAAACAGCTCTTAGAAATTTCACCATAATTAGTTTGTCAAAACAACTCCAGGAATTAAAATATATGTAAATATTTCACGAGAAAAAGTGGGGACATTTGTTTAAAAACAATTCCAAGAACAGACCGAGTAGCTCACATCAACACACCATATCATCACACTTACATGTTACAGGCCCCAAACTGATAGCAGGCATTTCTTTACTTCTTAGCTTATAGAAACTGCAAGTCACACTATTCTGCTACCTAATAGATAAAGGCTGTTTTTGTCAGAAGACTAAAAAGTGACTTGTTTTCATGTACTTCATCATGAGTAAGCAAGCCTAAGTAAGTCACATTTCTCCTGAATGCCCAGCTTTCCTTAGTCAACATGTCTGAACAGTTCACCAATTTTATATTGACTTGATACCCATACTTAATGTAGGCCTCTTTCTCTCTTCACAGCAAGCAAAATATTGTGGCATAATGTACAATTATTTTAATAGAATATTGGGATATATTATTTCATTACAAGGCTCCCCTGAAGACCCAAGAGTTTTGTAACTCACAGGTGTTCACCAAACACACATAAAGCACACACACACACACACACACACACAACAGAGTAAAACCTCAAAGAAGCAGCAGAGACATGAAAGGCAATTTATTAGAGCCATATGAGACCCTCCAACACTGAGAGGACCTTAAGGGACCCTCCATTATTGTGAGAGCTAGATAAGACTCCACTGTACTGTAGATAAGTAACAGACAGTGAGTCTAGGTGCAGGATATGAATTTTCAAATTAGAAGAACCAATATGAACATTTCTTTCCTGCTTAGTTTCTGAATGGCTTGACCTGTAAGATAAAACTGTACCCAAGCAACGGATCACATGGCAGACTCAGGAAACTTTACCCAAGAGCTTACACCAAACTGAAATATGAGAACAGCTTCCAACCAGTTATTTTCCTCTTCTGACTGCTACTTAAACAGAGGACTCTGCCATATTTACTTACCCATGGGGGTTTGAAACCATCAATCTGCTTAGTTCTGACTGCAGGGTGAGGCATCCAATGGGATTACCCTGGCTAAATAAGGGAATTATGTGAAGAACAAGAAAAATGCCCACAATGAGAGGAAACACCCAAAGCCAATTCCATAGGAAGCCAAACCAATGTAGGAGACTGGAAAACCAATCTGATATTTTGGAAATGGCATTCCATAAAGCTTGAGGATGTAATAAAAGAGTATTGTTCATTTGCAGGGCTGCAATAAACAGCTCATTAGTACTGTTCTGTATGTCAGGGACAAGGGAAGCTAGGGTAATCACTTCTTGTAGTTTGATAAAGTAATTTAGGCCATATGGCAGCTGAATGAAACTGACAGATTGAATGTCAGGATATAAAGGGTATACAGCTGGCACAATGGGCAAACCATCATAGTCACATGCTTTGGCATGGGTTAGGAAAGTGACCAGTGTAAGCTAAATAGACCCCTCAGTAAGAGAACAGTCAGGATCCAAAATGACATAAGAGCCATTGGCCAGCGGAAGCACTATATTATGAGTTGGGCCAGAGATCCGACTAATCTGTAGTGAACAGGCCTGAGATATCTCACATGGAGTGTAGGCCATCCCCTCACAAGTGTACAATCTGTCATGCCATAGTTCACAAGAATCATGTAGAAAGGCTTTCCAGCCTGCTTCACTATATGTAATGTAAGCATAAGATATTTTTATGATGGCATGCAGTGATCTATCAGGGGAATAAAACCCAAATTTAAGCATGGAATACCCAGTACCAGATTGTCCCTTGTAAATAACAGGCATTCATAAAATAAACTTTAAGCAAGAGACACAATCCCTAGAAGATATACCATGGCTGCAAAGGCCATGCTTTCTAAATCTAATAAAGGAGCAGTCCCTGAGTCCAGACTATATATTAATAGTTGGACAAAGTCTGGACCCACTAATTCCATTGGCAGGATGCCACTCCTTAAATCAGAAAAGGTTCCCTCCAATAGGCCGTGCATTTCTGCTTGAACCACACTATCATGCTGAGCCTCTAAAATATTTTTTGTGTGACGTGAAATGACATTTCTATTCCTAAAGTAATATTTTGAAAATTCCTCTCAGGTTTGTTGAGTGCTGTGTGAATACTACCAAGAACATTTATTAAGTGATCAATAGCAGTTCCCTGCTGGGACCGCAGGTAAGTATCATATGCTCTGACAAGTGTCCCATCAAGACCCAAAAAGCATTTAGGCATTTTTGAGAACTGATAGGAACTTGGGTCTACTGGTTCATAAAAGTAGCTGTCATTGCCTCAGCTATGAAGCCCTGAGACTCTGCAGTGGCTCACAACACTGTCCCTGAGTGTGTCATCCCACTGTTGGCTAAAGCACTCCTTGGACAGCAAGATCATGGAGGTAAAGTTTACGGTTGCATAATACAGTGGATGACTGTCCCTATAGACACAGGCAAAGAAAAGGGTGCTAGCCTCACTACCCTGAACAGTAAGTTCTGCACAGACATAAGGAGTCCAGATTGTATTACATAATTCCTGTGAGGAGTCAAAAGTAGCAGCAAGTATATGTCATTTATTGTTTTTACCTGATAGCAATGCAGCACTTCTATGGGAATATCCTGACCTTCAACCCTCCGTTTTTGCCTCTTACGGTCACAGTAAGTATACTGATGTCAAGGTTGGACAAAAGTAACAAAAGACATTTTCTGCCACTTGATGTTCTGGTGAGCCATGGCATTGAGAAAGGTCTGATAAGACTTTTGAGTGGGGAAATGAAAGTTATACAACCCATCCGGACAGGCCAAAATGGCTTTATATTGTACAATTGCAATTCAGTTTATAACCATGGATGGCCCCATGGGATCACTAATAATATACATCTCGGTTTATCCACTTTTTACACAGTTAAACCACTCTGCCCAGTTTAGGAAGGCAGCGGCAAAGGCTAACAGGATGCTAGGGTGCATAGCAAGGGGGATTACATCCAGATGTGGCGAAGTCATATTGCCCCAGTACAGGTCCCTGGTGAGGCCACACTTGGAGTACTGCATGCAGTTCTGGTGCCCGTACTTCAAAAAGGATATCAGACTACTGGAGGCAATGTGGCGAAGAGCAACAAAAATGATCCAGGGGTTGGGGGATAGAACTTAAGAGGAAAGACTAAAAGAGCTCAACATGTCAATCAATCAATCAATCAAAATCTTTATTTATTCAGGCGAACATCATTGAGCATAGCTCATTTACAAGATGGACCTGAGTGGTCATAACAAAAAAGGTTACAGAGTGTATACAAAAACATGATATTGAAATAGCACAAATACAAACATTTATGAGTGAGATAGATGTACAATTATTTACATATATACAAGGCAAAGGACAGTAAACCAAAAACCTATTAAAGGTGAGAAACAAACAGTCTGGTAGGGATAAGGCTTGGATAATGGTACATGGGTGGGCATATATGTTTGAGGTTTGATGTGGAAAGGACCAGAGGAATGATAGAAAAATATGGAGGAGCTTTAGAAGGGGGTGGGGAGAGAGGGGGTGTGGGGGTGTGGGGGTGTGGGAGGACTAGGCCTTGTGGAAGCAATTGCATGAATCATGTATACCCTGGAGGATAGAAGAGAGAGAGAGGGGACATGATCGAGACCTTCAAGTACCTGAAGGGAATGAACAGAGTAGGCTTCCAGGGTGGGTTCACTCTCCAGAACAGAAGAGACACCACAGAGCACTCCCTGAAGTTAAAGGGGGGCAGATTCAGGAGGGAAAGGAGGAGGCACTACTTCACTGAAAGAGTGGTAACAGGGTGGAATGTACTGCTTGAGCAACTTGTATCAGTGAAGATACCACATACCAGGGGGGACAGTTGGGTGAGAGAAGAATTAAGGGGAGGGGGAAGCTGCAGTCTAACAGGCTGAAGTGCTGCACACTTTAGAAGACTAGATAGACCATATGGCCTGTATCTGCTGGCAATTTCATATGTTCATATGTTTGTACATCCAAGTGTCCCAAACATACCCTCAGGGTTGTCCTTGAGAGTAAGGATGGGACACATTCCAAATACCTCAAAACACTTTTGCTGTTGGTTCCTTTTACCAAAATTTGGATAGCCAAAGGAGAAATCAAAATTAGGAATGTTTCTCCTGTAAATATTATAGAGCTTATTAAAGTCCTTACTAATTGAGTCCTAAAGGGATCATCCCTTTTTATTATTTTGTACCAACTGGGTTATGTAGCTTGAACTCCCAATCGTTTGTTTGTAAAGGCCCAGTGGGCTCAGTGGGATCTTGACTGATAAAACCAGGGTTTGATTACTTAGACACATTGGATACATCAACTGGTCATAAACAATTCCCTTGCCCACTTGCATGGGCTTGTCCCACTGAGTGTAGGCCACTTTTAGGTGCTCATGCTTTCTTGGAAGACTTAAATTCAAAGAGACATTAGTAGCCTGAAAGAAATCATGAAGATTATTTATCTCATAAGTCACATTAGTAGAGCACCCCCTAAAGGTAGCATCCCACCTTTCTAAGTGAAATGAATATAGTCATATCTTTATCACACATGCTACTATGACTGAAGTCCACAGTATCAGTAATAAGATAAAAACACGCCAAAGTTTTTTCCTCGTGTCCATGATGAAAGTGCAAGGTGAACAAAATTCAAAGCCAGTTAAACAACAAAATCCAAGGTGAAATAATCCAGGCAAATAAGTTTTCCTAGTCTTTAAAAATCTTGGCAAGAACAGTGGCAACTTGCAGCTTTTTGAGCGGATAAATGCATAGAAGCTCAATGTCTCTCAGTTAAATTAAGTAGCACAGAACCTCTGCTGTCCTGAGAATTTCCTGTGGGAATGATCGGCACCTTGCTGCTTTTAATGGTGTGGTTGTTTCTCCATCAGTTCATCTTGATTGGATTTGAATGGGATCTGGGTGGTTAAGCCTTAACAAAAAGGGAGAAGTACTAAGAGAAAAGGACAGACATTAGTGCAAGTTATGGCAATTAATTACCCTTGAAGGGTTTTGTTTGATTTACATGTAACCACTTCACCACAGGTTTTTTCCTATATTTTTGGGGTTGCTTGAATTGCCATAAGTGCCAGAGGCAATTTAACATCCCAATCTCTCCCAAAGATTGAGACATATTTCCTCAGCATTATCTTAATAGTGCTACTCGCCATCTCCACCTGACCAGAGGACTGAGGATGATACGGGATGTGATATTTCTGTATAATCCACAAAAGAGCCAGACAATTGTGCATACTCTGACCTGTAAAATGGGTGTCCTAGTCTGACTCAATGGTGCTTGGGAGCCCCCAAGCTAAGAAGACTTTCTACACCAGATGCTTTGCTGTAACAGTAGCTGTATTAGTTTTGCTTGGAATCAGTTCTACCCATTTTGAATACAAGTCTGTAACAGTTAGGATGTACTTGTTACCCCTAGCCATAGATGGCAATAGTTCTATGAAATCAATTTGCAAATTATACCATGGGCCATGCTTAATTTGTGGTCTCAGCAAGGCCTTTTGTGTACACTGTGCTGGATTGGTTTGTGCACATACTATACAATTAGAACAGTGCTTTCTTAATATGTGATCATCTTTGGCCACAAGGCTAATTTCTTGACCAGTTGTAAGGTTTTTGATATCCCTTGATGTGCTCCCTGGCCATGGCACAACTTCAACAATTCATGTCTGATATGCCCTGATGCAACAAACAGAGTCTCTCCCGTCTTTGGAATTTTGCACATCAATAACCCTGATTTCTCATCCACATGCATATTTGAAGGATCTTGATCATTTAACCTAATTTGAGCTATAAGCTGTTTTAGCTGAGGGTCTGCTTCCTGCATGTGTTCTAAATCCAAAATCTCTAAATCCTGCTTAACAGTGCTTGCAATGGTGGCCACCCTAGGAGAAAGAAGCTGCCAAAGCTCTTCTCTCCAGGCACCGGGGGGAGGAGGTGGTGAGGGCAAAATGTGTGGCTCACCAGAGGTTTAGGAGGACAGGGAAGGAAGTAGACAGGGAGGAATATGCAAGATGGCCAGTGGAGGTGACCAGAAAAGTGAGAGGACCAAGGCCCAGAGGGAGCTGATATTAGCACAGGGAATTAATGGGGGGGAGAAAGACTTCTTCAGATACATCAGGGAGAAAAGAAAGCGCGAGGAGACAATAGTGAGGATATAAAGGGCCGGGGAGTGGACAGAAAAGGGGGAGGAACAGGCAGAATCACTGAATGAATACTTTTGTTCTGTGTTCATGGAAGAAGGGGGGGTACCGCTACCAGCATGGGCTGGGAGGGTGGGGACAGTAGGAGAGGAGGTGACAGATGGAAGAATTGAGGCAAGTAGAGTCCTAGAGAGACTGAGGGCACTGAAGGTAGACAAGGCACCAAGGCCAGATGTTATCCACTCCAGGGTGCTGAGGGAGGTGGTGGAGGTGTTGGGGGAGCCACTGGTGGATCTGTACAGCACCTCACTGGAGTCGGGATGTGTGCCACTGGACTGGAGGATGGCACATGTAGTGCCATTACACAAGAGTGGGCCAAGGGATGAACCGGGTAATTATCATCCGGTAAGTCTAACATCAATAGTGTGCAAACTCATGGAAATGATACTAAAGGAAAGAATGGTGTCATACTTGGAGGACAATGGCCTCCAGGAGGTGAGGCAGCATGAGTTTGTTTCAGGGAAGTCTTGTCAAACCAACCTGATACAATATTATGACAGGGTGACAGGTGAACTGGATAAGGGTGATGCGGTGGATGTTCTTTACTTGGACTTCAGCAAGGCCTTTGATTCAGTGCCTCATGGGTGGCTTGGGGGGAAGATAACTGGTGTAGGAGTAGGGACAAAAATGATGAAATGGTTTACAAGCTGGCTGAGTTGGAGGCTGCAACAGGTGGTGGTGAGAGGGGAGCTCTCAACTCCAAGGCCGGTGATGAGTGGGGTGCCAAAGGGCTCTGTGTTGGGGCCAGTATTGCTTGGGCTCTTCATATCAGACTTTGGGCATGGGGTGGTAAGCAAGGTAAGTCTGTTTGCTGACAACACCAAAATCATAGCAGTGGTGGATGGAGAGGAGGGGTAGAAGCAGCTGCAGGGGGATCTAAGCAAGCTAGAGGAGTGGTCAGAAAGGTGGCTGTTGCGGTTCAGTGCAAAGAAGTGTAAGATTATGCACTTTGGGGTGAAGAACCCAATGAGAGAATACTGGCTGGGGGGGGGGTTAAGCTGCGGATCACTGAGGAGGAGAAAGACCTTGAGGTAATGTTAACGGGGATCATGATCAACACTACCCAGTGCAGAAGAGCAGCTGCAAAAGCAAACAAAATGCTGGGGTGCATAGCGAGGGGGTATTCATCCAAGTGAAGTGAGGTGATCTTGCCCCTCTACAGATCGCTGGTAAGGCCGCACTTAGAGTATTGTGTGTAATTTTTGAGGCCATACCTAAAGTGTGATATCAGGCTGCTGAAGGGGGTGCAGATGAGGGCAGCAAAGTTGGTATGTGGAATGGAGGGAAGAGACTATGACAGCAGGCTGGGAGACCTCAATATGTGCACCCTGGAGGATAGAAGGGACAAGGGGGACATGATAGAGACATTCAAGTATCTGAGGGGAATCAATAAAAATGGGGCAGATGGGGTCTTTAAGTTAAGGAGGGGGAGGATCACTGGGGACACGGGCTAAGAATGGAGGGGGAAGATTTAGGAAGGAAATGAGGAGACACTATTTCACAGAGAGGGTGGTAGCAAAATGGAAGCCCTACCAGAATAGGTGGTATCATGGAAATCTGTGAACAGCTTCAAAAGGGCATGGGACAGGGAACAGGGGACAGTGAGGGTAGAGGGTGGCAGTGGGATAAGAAAAGGGAGGGGGGTTGGGGCAACTGCAAACTAGGGATATTGGTTGCACACTCGAGCAGACTTAGATAGACCAGGTGGTCTGTTTCTGCTGGCACATTCATATGTTCATATGTTCGGTGCCAGCAAGGAAGTCAGCCTGAGCATTTTGCTCAGCAAAGGGAGCACGCTTAGAGTGTGCCTTAACCTTCAAAATGTAGACAGGGAAGACCTCATGCAATGGCAGAGTGGAAATAAAGGACCAGTGAGAAAGATATTTAATAGGTTTGCCATCTGAGGACATGAAGTTGTTGTGCTGCCAGGGGGAAAGGAACTCTGTTAATGATAGGCAGAGCCAAGATGAGTCAGAACAAAGAACCACAGGAGGTGAAAGTCCAATGGTGGGTATTAAATGCAAAGTATAGCAAATTGCTATAAGTTCAGCTGATTGTGCAGAGTGTGGAGTACAGTGCATAGTAATGGATAAGTCAATGGATGGATTATACACACCAAAACTGGTGTGGGGTACCCCATCCACATAAAAGGAAGAGCCGTCAGTAAAAATACAGGTGGCAGTGGAGGCAAATGCAGTAGAAGGGCATTCTTTGAAAATAGCAGACTGAGGGAGGGCCAAGGTGGATGGAGATGGGGCAGAGACTGCACAGTCATGTGGCTCCCCAAAAAGAAGGGGGCCAGCAAGCTGATATGTAGCAGTGGGTGAGACATCAAGGTCTCCATCCTACAAAGGTAGGGCCCACTAAGTAAGCCGAGAATTGGAAACAGTACCCTCCTTTAGCTTGGATGAAAGAAGGAAAGAGGTGGATTTATGTGGAGAGTGCAGAATTATTTTATTAAACCCAGTAATATAAGCAAAGTACTTAACAGCCCTGAAAGTCCCCAATAAATGGGGATGTACATCTGATCAACCAGAGTGAGATGCCGAGATTCATAGGCTACTGGACGTAAGTGGGAGTGAACAGACTGGGTCAGCACTGCAGCCAGCAAAGTCAGTGAAACAGCTACCTCCAAATGGAAGGGTTTGGCTGTTTCCAGGTTCACTAGATGAGGTGCCAAGGCCAAAGCCTGTTTGAGCTCCTTGATGGCCTGAGTCTGAGAAGATGTCCAAACCCAAGGGACATTCTTTTTGAGGAGATCATACAGGGACTTAGCCTTAGCAACGAAATCAGGTATGAAAGCACGAGAGAAATTACACATGCCAAGAAAAGACCAAAGTGAATGTTGGTCAGCCAGCAATGGGAGTGCCAGAACAGTCTGAACCTTTTTGAGGGCTGGACTTTTACCATTCTGCGAAATGGTGTGACCCAATAAGGTAACCTCCTGAACACAGAACTGTGCCTTGCAGGGGTTAATATTTAGGCCAGACAGGGCAAGCAGGGACAGCAATTCCTGTAAAAGCTGCAGCTGAGTGTCAAAAAATTTCTAGTGCTAAGGAGAATTCATCTTCATACTGCAAAAGGCAGTCAGGGCAAGAAAACCTCTTGAGGATTTTATCTAGCATATTATGAAAAAGTGTAGGAGTATTATGATAACCCTGCGGCAAGATACACCAAGTATACTGAGTGTGAAATACAGCAAAAGCAAACTTGTACTGTCATGCTTTAGTAAGGAGAATTGATCAAAAACCATTTGAAATATCAATGGAAGAAAACCACTGAGACTGAGGAGCCAAATGGGACAAAAGACTCGGCATAGAAGCCACCATGGGGCCATAAGAGGGACCATGGCATTAAGGTGACGATAATCTACTTAGAGACACCAGGAACCCACAGATTTGCAAACAGGCCAGATGGAGGAATTATTAGTGGAACAGCAAGGATGGATCATGCCTTTCTAGAGAAGAGAATACACTATTTTCTGGACTTCTTTGCGAGCCTCCACAGTGAAAGGGTATTGTTTCTGGGGCAGTGGATCTGGGCAGTCCACGTGGGCATAATGAGCAATACGGCTGCAATCATTTTTGTGGGTGGCAAAAACAGGGAGGTGATCTGCCAAAATGGGCAAAAGCACATTTGAGAATGGATGATCATCAAAAGATTGCAGGACAGTGCAAGAAATAGTGGCAGCAACAGGGGACAGCCCTATGGGAATAAGGGGAAGATTATGGTCATATGGGGCAACTCATGGGGCCCAGTGAGAAAGGTTTACAATAGTACTTAATGGATGCAAAACATCCATTCCCAGTATACCAGAGGTAGTGGTAGGGCCAATAAAAGGTGTGCAGGAGACAATAAGAGCACCAATAGTAACAGAAATGTCAGCGGTGAGATTGTAAATGGGCACAGAGGTGCTTTTAAAGGTCTGCACAGCACCAGCTTGGATGCTGTCACCAACACAGAAATACCCCCGTAGCAGGGACATAGCTGACTAAGTGTCTACTAAGAGAGTGCATGGGTGGCCTCCAATCCATGCTTCAAAATAGGGTCTGCCGTGGTCATCCAAATGAATTGAACAAAGGAGGCAACACCAAGATGCCCCTTCCTGTCAATAACTGCATGGCCCTTCTAGAGGTGGGGCCCTGAGGGTGACAGGTTACAGGCTAATAAGATCTCCTGTAATGTGTGCTGCACATCTTGGAGCACCCAAGCCAAGGCAGGAGATGGTGACCCATGCTGGGAAGGGGGGCAGGAGGCTGTTTTTGTCAAACCCTCCGTTTCTGCCAATTGTGGCTAGGCATGGGGTCAAAACCACGCACGGCAGAATGTCAAGCGACTACTTTATGCTTGTCGCTCACTGGTATTTTTTTTTTCATGGGTCTCCACCCCACACTCCTTACTATGGGGGATGCCCCAGACCCCCACTAAGGATTCTAACTCCAGGGAGTCCAACACAGAGAGCGCACAGGTCCGGGATTCAGCATAATGTCATGTGCTAATATGCGTATGACATTATGACCCGGTATGACTGTGGCCACAGTCAAGCCAGGTGGGGCCTTCCTTCCCTTTAGGATTCCATGGCCGGCCCTGCCCTTTGGTGGTGGAGAGGATGGCCCCTCAACCTGCATGGGGGTTGCTGCTGAGGCATATGATGTGCCTTTACCCACTGTCGGGGAGGGGGGTGAAGCTGGAGCAGCTGCGTAAAGGGCTGCTGCCACCTTGGCTTTATCTTTACCCTTACCATCCTGGGGCCTAGCGTCAGCCTTATCCTTATCAGATCATTCTTTCCTGGCAGCTTTGTTATTGAGATAAGCCCTAGTAGCGTGGCTTAAAATGTCAGTCATAGGTTTAGTAGAATCTACCAGCATATCAATTTTGCTTTTAATGCTTGGGTGCTTGTTGGCCAGAAATAAACACTTAAAATCAGGGTTCTCTGAGTCAAAAACAGCTTTCCAAGTTGAAAAAGTGCTGCAATTCTTTCATAGAAACAGGGGAGATGTTCATTGTTCTCCTGCACAGAATTCATTGCAAATTGTGTACCATTTGCAGCTGGACAACATAAATCAGAAAGATGTTTAAGTAAACCATCAAAAGACTCATTGCCTGCCCAAGCTGCTGGCAGTAATCTCCCCCACAGCTGAACTGGGGTTGTCATCTGGAGGCACCAAACCTGATCCTGAGGGTCAGTGATGCCATAAAAACTAAAGTTACCCTTCAGTTTAATACCATGCAGCAAGATGGAGTCCCCCACCTTAAAATTCCCCTGTACCTGTGCAACATGAACCAGGTGTTTCAAGGGGACAGGTGGTCCCAGCATGGCTGGAATAGGAGTGGTCCTAGAGTCTTGTGGTGGATGGTGGGAGGGGTAAAATGTGACACCCGAAGTTTGAGGTGTATGGGAAAGCAATAAAGAAGGATAAACATATGTATAGGGCATCGTGGCAAGAGGGAGGGTAGAAGGAGATGGCATAGAGGTGACCCCCCACTGGGTGGGGTGAAAAGTCCTACCTCCCGGAGCAGGTTCACTTAAATCTTCAGACTGTGCCCATCTTTCAAGGTTGGAGGCACATTCCCCCACAGCACAGCCAGTGTCAGAGCCACACTCCACCTTAATACTGCAAGTGTCAGAGGATGGCTCCCCATCCTCAAACTCCTGTTTTAAATAATCATTGGCTTTATTCAATTGGGACATGTCAACCTGCTGATGAATTCATTTAAAAGTCAAATACTGGTTTTCCTGCTGTGCCTTGTTAGCAAAGTCTGTGGACTCTAGCAGGAGGTCCCGTGCTTGGCCATATTGAGCCTGGAGCTCAACAAGCTGTGTCGGTGAACTCTGGACATGTTCAGCTCATTCAGAATTGTGCCATTTTAGCAATTTAAGCTGATCATGATAGGCCACACAAGAAGAATAAAGCCCTGCTACTACAGCCCCCTTTATGAAATCAGTACTTTTCTGTTTAGTAACCCATTCTTGGTATTTATTTTCTACATGTTGTAAGCCTCCTAAGTCATATTTCTCTTCCTCAGCCTATGTTAATAACTGATCATGTCCATCCCATTTAGAAACATAATCAGCTTCAACATTTCCTAACTGGTGTACCTTGTCACTAGCGAGAGCCATCATGTTGTGGCTGTGAGTTGTGAATAACCCCCCGTTTTTACCCACAGTTGTCTGGAGATATAATAACAACAAACACAAAAATTGTAATCCTAAGTGCACTTAAAGTAAGTATCACAACAAGCTATAAGCTGGAAAGGTCTTACTCAGTCAACAATCGTGCCTAGCATCTGGGGTGCCAATTTGTTAAGAATGAATTTAACTCTCATAACCACAGTAACAAGTAATGATCAAGGCCCCTAGAATTCTGCGGCCGCAGAATTTTGCCCAGAACTTGTACATCTATTATAGAACTTTCATGTGCCGCAGAATTCACTCTTCTTGGTGATTTTTTATTAATATTTCTGTTTATCCATAGAATCTGGTTCCCTTCCCCTCTTTTTATATCCAAAACCTCTATATGCTCAGAATGTGATGTTATCATTGCTATAACATCATACATTAGCTAATGAAATGACTGCATTCTGCAACAGAAATGAACAGTCACTTATCTACCACAGCTCCCGCTGCCAGAGATGGTGGCACAGCACATCATGCATGGTGATATTTGCTCAACCTGCACTACAGCTAATACAATTTTCAGTCTTACATTATTGTTATTACTAGGGCCAACTTAAACAACACCTTGTCAATAGCTCAGACTTGTTAAGTCCACACCTCGCTTTGTACAAACCTATTTTTGCCTTTAAGGTATAGAGATGCCATCTGAAATGAATAACTGGTAAAATTAATTTAACTGTCATTTTTCAGAAAAATAAAGTAATTATGCCCAGAAAAGTGGAATATAAAAATATGTAGACCTGCTGAAAGAATAGACCAGTTAAATAAATAATTGCACTGTAAGCATTTTTGCCAGGGTTATTGATTACATATTGTCATTGGTTGATAGAATCACCTAAAAGTTATGGAGAAATGTTGTGTGCAGAGACAGCTGTTGGGCCAGAGGGTAGCATGCTGTGTTTCCGTGCCAGCAACTCAGGTTCAGAGATTAACTCCGGGAGCTGGCTGGGCAATACAAGGATTGGTGGAACACATCACTGCTCGGAGCCTGGGAAGATATGGTGCAGTGTTCTGTCACATGGCGGACACGTTGTGATGGGATGGAGAGCTCTATCTCACAATCAGTTCACATGCATGTCATGGCCTGATGGTGTTACGCTGTGTGTCAGGGTAAGCAGGTTGACATGAAAAATGAGTTTTGCAATAACTCGTCTATTCTATTTCCAATGGGACCTGTATGAATGAGGATGCAAGTTCATGGAAATAAATAATAAAAAAAACAATTATATATATATATATATATATATATATATATATATATATAGTATATATATATATATATATATATATATCACACACACACATACACATATACAGTATTTCTGTCTCTCTCATCACACACACACACACACACACACACATATTTGTATGTATGTTACAGATAGCATATAAATATATAAGTGATACACAGTGGGAACCTCATAAGTGGTATAGAAAGCACATACAAATATATAAGTGATAGACAGTGGAAACCTCATTAGTGGGATAGATAGCATGCATATAGAAATACCTTATTTATCACATAAGATCCTCTCTACATATGACATTTATGCAACAGGCTAGGACCTTAAGGGAAAGACATTTGTTTTGCTTTTTTAGGCATAAAATTGTTTTTATAAGTCTGTTATTTTTTGAACTAGTGTTACTGTGCTTTCCACCATCCTGATTGCTATAACCACTGCCATGAAGTGAAGTCAGGATGACAAGCTGACACTGTGATGTGGTAGTTTGTCAGTGCCACAGAACTTCCGCAGAAATTACAAACCACCGCTGCAGAAGTTCTGCAGCAAATGGTAGTCTTGCCGCAGAACTTGATCCCACTGTGCCGCAGAAAAGTAGGGGCCCTGGAATGATAAACAATATTGTTGGTTTCATGAGTTGTGACTAGTAAGACCATTCAGCACTCATGTAACATTTCAAAAACCCTTTATTAGTGAAATAATAAGAGGGCAAACTTACAGCAATTCACAGCCTTCTCGGACAGCTTTGAATGGCAATAGTCATCGTGGAAGTCTTATTTAGAATCTGCTGCAGCTCTTCGGATCCCTTGGAGTGGCTGTGGAGAGAACACACACAGACCAGGGTCAAGGCTGGCATTTCATACACTACTACATTACATAAGGCTGAAATATCATCTTGAAAAACAGTTCTTAGAAATGCCACCATACTTAATTTGTCAAAACAACTCCAGGAATTAAAATATACGTAAATATTTCACAAGAAAAAGTGGGAACATTTGTTTAAAAACAATTCCAAGAACAGACTGAGTAGCTCACATCATCAAGTCATATCATTACACTTAAATGCTACAGGTCCCAAACTGATAACAGTCCTTTCTCTACTTCTTAACTTATATAAATTGCAAGTCCCACTATTCTGCCACCTAATGGATAAAGATTGTTTTCGTCAGAAGACAGAAAAATGACTTGTTTTCATGTACTTCTTCATGAGTAAGCAAACCTAAGTAAGTCACGTCCCTCCTGCATGCCCAGCTTTCCTTAGTCAACATGACAGAACAGTTTACCAATGTTATATTGACTTGATGCACATTCTCAATGCAGGCCTCTGTCTTTCTTCACAGCAAGCAAAATACTGTGGCATAATGTACAATTATTTTGATAGACTATTGGGATATATTATTTCATTACATCCTACTGTTCCAGCTTCCTTAATCAGAGCTTAACTCAGCATCATAGGGCTGAAGGCCCTTATTCAGGCCAAGAATGTAAACTATTGGCTAAAATTGCTCCTTGTAAATCAAAATCGCATTTCCTCTATGTGTCTAAGGGAGAAATACCCTTGGTCCAACTGGAACTTACAGCAATCAGGCTGGTTGAAAAATACTGTTTTCTATTTTAAAAGGTAACAATTTGCTGTTCTTGGAAAACTACATAACAAAAGGAATTACTGTCAGTCTCAAATACCAAAAATCTATCACTAGGAAAATCTCAGAAAATGTTAAGGCAAAAGATTTGGAAAATAACCAACAACTCCATATATCCCATTGGTTAGTCCAGTCTGATATAAATAATTACTATAGATATTACTTAGATGTTTTGACTGTCTATAATCAGAGGAAACTCTATACTCAATATCATATGGAGTTGTTTCCAAGTAAAGTTATAAAAGCCAGCTATAACAAGTTTATTGATAGTTGTGTAAGGCATTGCGAATGCAATGCTCTTGCCATTGAGGACTTAAAACATGTATTTTAGATTGCTGCTGGTATGTCAAACCTAGGTCTAAATGGCTTGACAAACGACACGCAACAGATTTTACAATTATTATTCACTAGTAACGAAAAAATAATTATCAAAACCACCACTCTCTATCTAGAGTCTGTCTATATAATGTGCTTAAAGAAAGGATTCTAGATATATCAGGGATGCTACATGCCTTTTTATATATATATATATATATATATATATTTTTTTTTTATTTTAGTCTCTGGTAACCGGGTAAGGCCCACTAGGCACAATTGCCTGTTTTCAAGGGCGACCTGGGAGCACTGGTCAGTTAAGTGACTTGCTCAGAGTCACACAGTATGCAAGTGGAGGTTGTGAGAATCAAATCAAGGTCTGGTCTGCTAGATGTACCAAACTAATTTGCAGCTCATTACTGTAACTTCTAGGCTATACTGCCAGCCCAAATGTTGATATGATTGATCCAATAAAATGTATGCTTAAATTTTTATAACTTGCACATACCTATCTATATATTAGGCTCTTTTTAGTACTGGAATTAATTGTATGAAATGATTATCTTAAATTGTTGTTATTATCACGTTGGTCTTAATGTGCTTTTAAGATTTTTGTATTGTAAACATTTTGTCCATGGTCTGTCACCGAACAATACACTTACTAACACTTGTTGTTGTATATATATATATGTGTATATATCTATCTATATATATATGCCACTGCCTCTCTCACCAGGTCCACAGAGAGCTGGCCACTAAAATGGTGCTTTTCAATGTGGTATAGTGGCCCCCCACCCCTTACCCCAGCAGGTTCACCACTCCGCTCCCCCCATTCCGAAGCAGAGCCACTGACCAGCACAGCCAGCTCTGCTTCGGAATGGTTGGGAGCCTCTGCCTCTCTCCCCCAGGTCTGCCGGGAGCTGGCCACTAAAATGGTGCTTTTCAATGTAGTATAGTGGCCCCCACACCCCCTACACCTTTACCCCAGCAGGTAGTGTTCACCACCCTGCTCCTCCCATCCCAAAGCAGAGCCAGTGACCAGCACAGCTGTCTCTGCTTCAGGATGGGTGGGAGCATCTGCCCTTCTCTCCAGGTCTGCCGAGAGCAGGCCACTAAAATGGTGCTTTTCAATGTGGTGTAGTGGGCCCCCACCCCAGCAGGTAGTGTTCACCACTCTGTTCCCCCCATTCTGAAGCAGAAACAGTGACCAGCACAACTGGCTCTGCTTTGGGATGGGGGGAGCAGGGTGGTGAACATTACCAGCTGAGTTGGAGTTGTGGGGCGCCACTATTTCACCAGGGCTGGAGTACTCTTGAATTACTTCTAGAACCAGCACCTTTGAGGTGAGGGAGGGGGGCATGGGATATAAGAGAACTATTTTTATTACCAGCACCATGGGGGATCAGTGAGTGGGGCATGGGACATACATTTTATTATTCATATTAGGACCATTGGGGATTGGGGAGTGGGGCATGGGATGTAATAATACTAATGAGTTCTGTTACTGGCATCATCAGGAAGGGGGGCATGGGAACTAATAATTATTCATAATAGTGGCATGGTCAGGGATTGGGACCATGGCACATTACTGCACACAGGCACCTCTCCCATGGGAGTATATTCCAAGTACCCTTAGACCAGTCCTGGCTGGTCTAAGGATACTTAGAATTTCTCCCTCTGAGAGAGTTCTGTGAATGGCACTTTTGGGATGTGGCAGCTTGCAACTGCCTCATGCCCCCTAGTGCCTTGTTGCAGCTTTGTTTGGGACACACCAGTGGCACAAGCCTCCTTTAGGGCAGGCAGGCTGCCTTTGTGAATAGCACAAGGGGTAGTATTTAACGTAAGGTGACACTTGTGCCATTTATGTTTGGTGCAGGCACCTTGAATCATTTTCAGGGCTTTGTGAATTGGGCCCCCATCAGTTTAAATGGAGCTGGAGTACAGTACCATTGATGCATAATTTTATTTTGTATCAAAAGGCTATGCTGATCCAGACATCTTTTATGGGCTAATGACCAACACTGTGACCAAGCCTGGTTTGAGATGTGAACATTGAGTGATTGTTGCCATTTCTGTTTGGGAGATATAGAAGGATCAAGGGCAGCCTCCCTTAAGTGTTGTCGAATACTACCTCCTAAGCCTGACTTAGTTTTTATCCAGATCAGAAGAGGAAGCTTATTGCTTTGAATACAAAAAGGTATGGTACATGTGGAACAGATACATGTGATTATTTGCCATTGAGTAAAGAGGCTTCTAATTTGGAGATATTTCCAAAAATCTGATATCGTGAGGTCACAGCTTTGTTGTAAATTTTGAAAAGAATCCAAATTACAGAGATCTGGGGTAAGTAAATCCCTAATCTGATATATGTGTCTGTTCTTCCACCCTTCCCAAAGAAAAGGGGAATGGTCAATGCAAAAGAAAAGATTATTCCACAAGGCTGTGTAAACCCCAAGATTTTGGCAGGATTGCGATATTAGCCCTACCTTTTTCCAGGCCACGTGAGAGGCAGAAATAGTAAGCCATTTTTGGAAAAGTTTCTGAAGTATTTGCCCCAGATATATTTGGGGGGAAGAGGGGAAGCTTAGCATAAGATCTGCTTCTACCTGTAACCAAGCTGGAGGGTGAGGGTCCATGAGTTGAAGCAGGAGAACGGTTTTTTGCTGTTACAAAGGTATAAGAATAATGTCGAAAATGAGGGAGATTCCAACCTCCTCAGGATCAATGCACCTGCAGCTTTGCTCTACTATAACTTGGGGGGTGGACCCTATAGGAATCTTCTTATGATGGATTCTATTTCTTGAAACCATAAGGCAGGAATGGCAATAGGGAGATGTGCGAATATATAAAACAACTTTGGAGCGACCATCACTTAAATTGCAGCAATTTTTCCTACAATGGAGTGGTTCAAATGGTGCCATCTGTCAATGTCCTGCTGCAATTTGGTTATGAGTAGAGTAAGATTCATAGAAATTAAGTAATTTAAATACGGAATAACATTGATCCCTAAGTATTTAATCTTTTTTTGGAGCCCAGGCTAAATCAAATGTTTGTATAAGATCTGAGATGGTTAAGCTGTTAAGGGGAAAAAATTCTGATTTACTTAGATTAATACATAGGTCAGAAAGTGATGCAAATGTATCTATTAAAGATAATATGTGAGGAAGACCTGTATTTACATCACTAGAAAGAGTTAGTCATCCACATAAAGCTTTATGCAGTATTCAGTATGCCTGACAGCAATCCCCTTAATAAATATATGTTGTCGAATAGCCACAGCTAAAGGTTAGATTGCCATCATGAAAAGGGAGGTGGGGGAGAGGGCATCCCTGTCTAGAACCTCTATACATTGAAAAAGGTTGCGAAAGAATGTTGTTAGTGAGGAGTCTAGCAGAAGGGTTGATGTATAAGGTCCAGACCCAAGTAATAAAACCGTGGTCAAAATTCAGGTGAGATGGTACCGCCTGTAAATATTCCCATTCCACGGAAACAAACACCTTCTCAAAGTCGATAGTGACTGCCACGGCCTGAGTGTGAAGACCTGTTGCTACCTGATTCAATGAGATCAGAGCTCTAAGATGACCTGAACTAACTCTACCTTTAATGAAGTCAACCTGTGAAGGATGAATTATAGGCGAAAGAAACGTTTTGAGATGGGAAGTGAGGACTTTGGCTAGTATGATGGCATCAGCATTTATTAATGATATAGGCCTATAACGAGGTGCTAGTACTGGGTCCTTACCTTCCTTAGAAGAACAGTAATGATGGTTTCTTGGACAGTAGTGGGGAGAGAGCCCTGCAGGTGAAAATATTTAATCATGTGGAGCATTGTTTTTGAAAATACATTATTCAGAAATTTGGTAAACATCCACAGGGAAACCATTGCTATCAGGATTTTTATGTCGTGCCATAGGTTTAATAGCCTGTGATATTTCCTTTTTTTGTGATTGGGGCATCCAAAGTCATCTTCTGAGAATTAGATAGCTTAGGAAGATTTAAATTGGAGATGAAGGAAGGAAAAGTAGAGGAATCAAAAGAGTTATGAAATTGGTAGAGAGTTCTATAAAAATCTTTTATAACAGCATTTATGAGAGTGGAAGATGTATGAATTTGGTCAGAAGAGTCTTTTAACTTGGAGATGTACCTCTCTGCCTGCTATTTATGAAGTTAAAAGAAGATGAGTTTGCTAGCTTCCTCCCCATCATTCCACTATTTATGTTTAATTCTCCTCATCTGAAGTTCTGCCTGTCTAGTGGCTAAGACATTTAATCCGAACCTTAGTGCAGTTCGTTTCAAAAATCAAATGAGTGTTTGACAGCTTCCCTGGGTCTTTTTAAAATAATTCTTCCTTTTGTCTGAGTTGAGATTCTAAATAATTAAATTCTTAGTCGCATTGTCATTGTCTGTAAGAAGCAAAGCTAATAATGTTTCCATGTATCATGGCCTTATCAGTGATGGTGATGCACTGTCTGGGGTTTGTCTAAAAAGCAGTTTTGGGCTTCCCAGATTGAGCCAGCATTGAAATTCTGCATCTTGTAACAGTAGGGGACCCAGGCACTAAGATACAGTTTTAGTAAGATGGGGTCAAAGGTCATTGTCAGGGTCACAGGGGCATGGTCAGACATGTATAAAGGAGCAATAGTGACATCCAGTACTGAAGGTGTACGTCAGGGTAGTGTGAGCTACTAATCTAATCTACTTGCCATTGTACAAGCAGAAGAGAAATACGTAAAGTCCTTATCTGAAGGGTGTGTTAGTCTCCAAATATCAGAAAGCTGATGCAATGTTATGAGATCCTGTAGTGTTTGTAAAGCTTTGACATGTGATTCAGGTTTGAAGTTGAATGGATCCATGACATAATCTAAGGCAAGATTAAAATCACGTTCTGAAATAATACCTGCATTGTCATAGGCCATATCCATTAAAGTTTGGGAGACAGCATTAAAAAAACTCTGGGCTGTCCTCAATGGGGACATATATATGTTATCTTAAAATTACTGGACCTGGAGGGGTGGAGAGTCTGACAATGACCTATCTCCCTTCTTTATCTTGTTTTTGTTGAATGGGGATCCACTTTATTGTTTTGTAAATGAGAATAAAGATCCCATGCTTAGATTTTCCCCGGAGGAGCGGTATGCTTCCCAGCCCACACACACACTAATGTTTTTGCGCTTCTGCAGATTTCAGTTTATTCAAAAGGGCAGGTATTTTTTTTTTCCTTTTAATCAGGGAGTTCAGCCCCCTGACATTCCAGGAAGTAAACATTAATGGAGTAGACCCAACCACAGGAGAAAAAATAATACTATAGGGTTTGACCAGGGACAAGGTGGTCTCTCTATTTCACCTGTATATATCAAATCTTAAAATAATCCTTTAACATCCTGTATCTAATTCCCTAAATTACACGCTATAGTAACCTGAGTGTGCTTGAGCAGTGTAAACCATATGTAACTAACCTAAATTTTTTCTAACCTAATAGTCATGAAAACATACAGGGGGAACAACAACTTACTTAATACAACATTATAAACTCACTTGCTACATGTGTCCTAAAAGAAGACATTGCTTTCCAGAGGCTAAATGTAAATGATAACATTAAAGGGGACAGGAATTGTGGATATGAGCATGTGGAAGGCACTGTGGGATGCAGTGATATAACATATCACCAAACAATGTATGAATTACAACAAATATATGGTTAATAAAACATCTAGTGCTCAAATGTATCCACCAGTGTATGATGTTCTGTGTGCAGTTCTCCAGTGTTCAGCGCTTGAATCAGGAAGTATTAGTTTGATGATGTAACTGCATGGTTCGGTTCCATGATGACTGTACCATTGACTGTGGGCAGTAGCAGTTCAGCACCACATAAACCAATGGTGGATTCATAGAAATTATGGCATTGGTTGTGAGAAGTGTTGTTCAGGATGTCTACTATAATTGCTGTGTTACCCTGTTGGACACCACTCGCTGCTGTGTGCACTTGTCCCTGAGTCCCGGTGATGAATTGAAATGTGTCACTGGGTAAAAGATGTGGATCCATGTTGCAGCATTACCCATACTACTACTATCTAATAGCAATGCCCCTTCCCATATTACTACCTTACATACTGCCTCCTGACCACTCGGTCATACTGCACTGTGTTGTCTCAATGTCGCCCAGCAGACCAGAGGTATGATCAGTCCACACCCAACTCATTCAGAACAGCGTGGAATGGGAGACAGACTGATGTGGATCTGTGCTACAGAACTAGTGTGTATAAGTACCTGACTCCCTGCAAACTGCAAGACACAGTCAGTAACAGACAAACAAATCAGATGTTATGTTTGATGTGTTCCCTGACCGTAATCCTGCAGATTGCAGGGTGTCAGTCATGTATAGACAGTAGGTCTGAAGCATAGAGCCACATCACGCTGCCTCCTGTTTATAGCTGTCCTGAATGAGTGGGCTTGGACTGATTGTACATCTCATCTGCCGGGCGACATTAAGACAGTAAGGTGCAGCATGACCGAGTGGGCATTAGGCAAATGTACACATCCATGCAGTGATATTGTTCAGTTGATCAAGGACTGTCATGGCATATGTGGGATCCATACTGCACTCCACATCTAGGGATTGCAGTCAGTAATAAGCTCCCATATGTGTATGTTCCAGCAGCATATGTAGTACACCCCATGTCCAGTTACAGGCTGCAGCCACATCATTGTAAATGTATGATGTTCGCATTTGTATCTACCACAAAATAAATGAGTAGTTGTGTATGCAGTGATCTGTAGTTGAATGTAACTGCTATTGCTAAATGAAACAGCAACCATATACGATACAGTATGCATTTCCCCACACCAAGGACATGAACCCACAGCCTTGCTACCCAAGGTCCAGTGTTCATGTTACTACACCATCAGCTCCATTGAATGGAATCATGTGCAATCGTACCCTGTATTACAAACCTGTCAGAGACTATGTGACCAAGCAGACATTGAATGAGTAATATGGCACATTTGTATCTAGCAGATACGTATATTGGTCGTATGTACATTCATCACCATCCTGTTGACTTCTGGTAGTGCTTGCTAGGTGTGTTTGTCGGATCCATTCCCATCCTCGGATTGTTTATATTCCATATGATGCTTCTTCTACTCATTTGCACATGTTATTGTTGTCTTTGTATCCCACCCGCTCACTCTCAACACGGAGGGCATCATTACTTCTCACTATTCTGCAGATCTGTGCCATTGTAAGTGCACTATGTGGGTTCATAACACATGCATTGATGTTTACTGTTAGCACCTGATACCTTGAACAGATGTACCAGAGCCCTTGCCAATGTACCGATTCACTGACTGAATCATGTAGTAGGCATGGCAACAGTCCCAACAGATTTGTGGTATATCCCACATGCAACTCGCAGTACTACACACCTTGCTGTTTACACAGTCCGATGGGACTCAGGCTGTCAGACTGCAACAGTGACACTTGGGCAAGCGAACCATAATGTGACGTCATGGTAATGGCCCAGGTCGACTCTCAGTGAATGGCTGTACAGGATGCAGAACAATCAAACCCCCATCGACAGCCATTATGGAGTACTGCTATGTTAACTGCATCCTGATTAATTTGCATGTCAGTAGGTACATCACAGTTGATGAGAGTTGACACTTTCTAAGGGCTACATATGCATTGCTTGACGTGCACTTGTTAATGTTCATACATGAGTCCTGTCCCCTTTAAACAATGAAAAAAGATATAAAAAACTGCATAAATAGTGGTTAACCTCTAGAGTGGGAATACCCTCTACTGGTCAAGAAGCCATCAAAACAGAGGATTCCAAGTAGATGTGGGAGAAGTGGTCCCACTTCACTGTGCTGAGCACTCTGCGTATTATCCTCAAATCCAAATAGTGCTCCGCAACGTGAAGCAAATTACTCTGCCTATAAATTTGAATGTGAAGTGCATTGCTTCCAATGGACTTTGCGTTACTTTGCCTTGTATAACAGCCTTCCTCTTAATTTTAATCCGTAGTGCCATTGATTTTAATGGACTTCACTTTGCTTCACCTGTTTATTGCTATTTGAGGCAAATTTTGCATTGATTCATGGGATGGCAGGTCACATGGGCTCTATATTGTCTTGCACAGTCTCAGTTTTGTGTAATGTGTGTAGTGGAAAGCTGGAGACAGTTTGACCTCAGAGCTCTGAGAATCAAACCATCGAAAAAGCTTTAAAAAATCACTTTTGATCCAATTATTTTGTTCCAAATTTAGTACATCAACTGTAGGAAACCCTCCTGTGTTTAGATCATTGAGTCTTGATCCCGCTGGTGGTAGTGAAGTTGCTAATGGTATGAGTATTGCCCCAATTTCATCCCGTGACAACAAGTTAACTGGTTTCCCAAATATTGATGAGTCTAAAGCTTAATATGTATAACCGCAAGGAAAGGGGGGGCATGATAGAAACTATCAAGTACCGAAAGGGAATCAACAATGTACAAAAGGGTAGCATCTTTCAGAAGAAGAGATGCGCACAAACAAGGGGGAAAAATATGAAGATGGGGGGGTGATCAGGGATAATGTCAGAAACTATTTTTTCATGGAGAGGGTGGTGGGTGCAAGGACAAACAAAAACTAATGATCAATGTTATGGTGTGAGAGCAGCAGTTGAAGCATGCCCATTATCTGGAGTTGGTGCACCTCCATGTGATCCAACAGCTGCTCCATGTTGTCAGTCCTGGGTCATGGAGCTAGTGACTGATGGGCCTCAATATCAGGTGGAGGCTCGTTCCTTAGTTGTAGCATATGTGGTAGTACTGCCCATACAAACAAACTCATGTCCCAGCCCTCTGTACCCTTCAGACTCCAATAATGCATAGGTAATTTCTCCAAGCCCTATTTTCTAAATCATCCACTTTAAGAAGTAGATAATTAATTTGATGGATTTGCTGTCTGATAGAGCCAAGACAATTAACCAACTAGCCTTCCTGCACCTGCATTTTATGCTCTGTGAGAGTCACTCTTGAGGAGAGGGCATTTAGGTCCTTATTTGTTTGTGAATTGGCTAGCTTTAAATGTGTTGGGTCTTTCAAGATTTGATGGAGAATACTAGTAATACTAGCCATCTCTTGAGAAGGTATTGCCATTGCTGTTTGAGCAATAATCTCCGTAGTTTGAGATTTAAACAGTAGTGAGGGACTGATCTCACTGTAGTAAAGCAGGCCTTAGTCTGTCATGATCTCAGCCTAATTTGGGGTTGCATATGCACTGTGTTTTGTTGATTTTCACTGAGAGAACAAGGAAAAAAATCCTTAGATATTGGTATCAATCTGCAGCGTTTCTGATTAGCTATATAATGATTTCTGTTTCAACATTGCATATCCTGAGGTTCTTGATGGAGGATAAGAAATACACCCTCAGTGATCTCCAGTGTTGGGTAAGTTACTTTTTCTATTACTTTCTATTACGTTTGGAAACTTGTTCCAGGAAGCTCTGTGTGGTCACTAGCAAGGATGGAGAAGTACTAGAAAAAGTAAGACACCTTACAATTATAGTTACTTATTTCTTTTTATACAAAAACAATACAAAAATGATAAATAACTATAACAGATTACATTTTTTAAAGTAATAGGTTAGATACTAGTTACTTTCAAATAATGTAATCGGTTCCAGTTACATATTTCTTTTGTATAAAAAGAAATAAGTAATTGTAACTGTAAGGTGTATTACTTTTTCCAGTACTTCTCCATCCTTGCCAGTGACTGCACAGAGCTTTTTGGAACAAGTTTCCAAAAGTAATAGAAAGTAATAGAAAAGGTAACTTACCCAACACTGGTGATTTCCCTACATGAATTTAGCTGCCACCATTCTTGCCAGTGGGCTCCAGCCCCTGGCTCTTTTTTTATGAATGCTGCCACTGAATTTTACCACATGTACCTCTATGCACTGTGTACAATTTACATTGTACCTTTACGCTGCTCATAAAACCATCTTGATGCTTATACCACTGTCACTGTACTTCACCTCCTGTATTTGTACATGCTGTATGAACTTTACAATGTACCCTTAAGTTATTTGTGGTACAGTCCACTGCACTTATGCCACCCGCGCTTTAAACAGACAGTCGGTTATTCAGGGCAAAATGCATTTAATAGTTGCCCATTCCATCAGATGTGATGTTAAAAGTGCTGGTTATAGCGTTCTATGCCTGCCTTCTATTTCAGGCAGATTAGCTACTTATTAGTGACAGTTCACACTTCGGCATGCAGTTTGCGGAGCTTGCCAATGTGTGAATTGACACTAATTAGCAGATAATCTGCCCAAAATAGAAATAGAAAAGGCATAGAATGTTTGGGGTACTGTTGCTGATCAGGGTGTCTTAACAGCAGAAATTATTTAAGGTAGTTTCAGTGCTGCAATTCAACCATGGGGACTGGGTTGGTGCTCTGCAGCTACCAGTGGCTATCAGCTCAGATATGAAAAAACAATACACAAAGAAATAAAATCAGTGTAAATGCAGCAACACCATGCAGATTCTAACAATATGCATACAGTAAGTTTCTTTTTACTGATAAGCAAGATCTGTCCTTATCTTTTCACTATGGCTATGGGGTCACAGCAGTATGCAGAACAATCCCACATCTGTTTGGAGCTCACCTCTGTTGTCTGCACATCATCTGTGTATACAGTAAGTAGCCCAATATCCTTTCTGTTAATTTAATAATACAGTAATCCTGCATCTGGTCAGAGAGATATGTAACTAATGCACATCCTTATCTGTAACTCCCCCCCTTCTAATCCAGACATAGCAGCACCTTGCGGTACACCACTGGATTACTGGAACAAGTAGCACTTTATCAGAAAGGAGCCCTGCACCCAATCATCATCTTTTTCCAAGCCAGAAGTTGCAGTGACCATCTGCTATAATGAGCAGAATGTGTCTGCACAAATGTGCCCGTTATAAGCGTTGGCGACTGTACTCATAGGCCCAGATATTCAAAAGGGTTGCGCATGGCGCAACAGTGTTGTGCCATGCGCGACCCACTGATGCGCCTCAACGCGATATTCAAACAGCAAAAGTGCGTGACACAAATCCTGATGTGCTGGAGCGCATCAGTCATGTATGCAGGCACAGATAGGGGGCCGTGCCCATGCATACTCTGCACAGCCTGATATTCAGCCCGGGATGTGCCAAGCCATGCATGTGCAACCCCTACCTGCGCCATCACAAAGTTTATCCAAAACAAAAAGAAACTAGGATGGCCACTCACAGGTGAGCTGCGCGTGCGGGGTCTCAACACGGCGGCTGCCACCTGGTAATGGTGGCCACCAGGCTCTGGCTGCACCTCCTGGTGGCGCCCCGCTATGCCGATTGCAGGCATCAGTAGAAAAGATTCATCCATAAATAAATAAACTTCTCAATATCCTGGTGGTCAGTGGACCTGCCGCCCAATCACGGGCTAAGTAAATAAATAAACATCTCAATATCCCTTGGGTCCAGTGGACCCCCGCCCCACCCACCAACTGAATCCCACTGCCCTGCCCCGGTCAGTGGCGAATAGCAACACCACCCACCTGCCACCCGCCGCCTGCCAGCGACACCATTGATAGGGCTGTACACCCATTGGTCCACAGCGTGAGCCAATGGGCATGCAGCCATACCGTACTACACATTCCAGATATGTGACCATTCACATATCTGGAATGTGTATGACAATATCGACTGCAACCCATTGAGCTCACGCTGTGGACCAATGGAGCATACAATACTGACGGTGTCAGTTGGCGGGCGGCAGGAGTGGCAGGCGGGTGATGCTGCCGCCCGCCACTGACCGGGGGGGAGCGGGGCGATGGGATTCAGTGGGTGGGTGCGGTCCACTGGACCACCAGGGATATTGAGAATTTTGTTCATTTACTTAGCCCGCGATCAGGCGGGCAGGTCCACTGGACCACAAGGGATATTGAGAATTTTATTCATTTACTTAGCTCGCGATCGGGCGTGCAGCGGTCCCCTGGACCACCAAGGATTTATGATTTTTCTTTTTTACTGCAGCCCACGATCAGGCTGTGGAGCACATTGCCGCGATGCAGGGGCATCGGTCCCTGAAGGCTGCTGCCTGGCAGGGCGCCAGGCGCAAGTTGTTGGGGATTGGTGCACCTGCATGCAAATGGGGCCATAATGAGATGCAAATAGCCCCATGTGTGCCTTGCATACATTATGGCCCCATTTGCATGTCTACTTTTGAATATCGCGGTTGTTGCTCCTTGCGCAATGGAACTTGCGCTAGCGCATCCCCATGCTCCATTCTGGCCACTGGTGCTGGTGCAGTGCCACTGCACCATGCTCACTGCAGGTGGCCAGGGTGAGATATTCAACGCTGCTGAGCCATGGCGCAGCTCCGTTGAATATCGCCCAGTCCACACCCCTGCACAGCCAAATTGAGCTGCACCTGGGCTTGTGCCACAGCCTGGCACAGTTTGAATATCTGGGCCATACTGTTGTTTATGCCTTCCATTTTTTTTCTTCTCTCCTCCTTCCCCTTGGTCACACCTGGAAATGAGTCTCAGCTCAGTGTGCCTCTGGTTACCAGTTTTCAAATAAATAAATAAATAACTAAAAGACACTACCTGCGTAACAGTAATCCATTTTATGTTTTACTGGCCAAATAATAGGTTCACTTGAAAATGCTGAAAGATGAGACTTGTATCACATCCCAAGATAACTGGGACCCAATTTTCAAAAGTGGAAAAACTGTGCATGTCCAGAAAAAAAAGTTATGTAAGAGATAGTTTCCTTGTGCAACTGCAATCTTTTTGCATGCACTCAACTGTCAAAAAGGTTACCTTTTTTGTAACTGTTTCTACAATGTAGGCCAGCTTCTACATATTTTTATGTTTGCTTGCGTGCATGCGCAAGAAACATCTTGTGAGAGTGCGACTCTTGGAGGTGTGTGCATGCCCTGCCCAATGTACTGCTTGCTGTAGCGGGCATGTCCCGGTTGCACCAATGGATGGGCGAGCTGTGGATGACAGCACTTTGGCTGCAGTGGCTTTCACCTCAAAGGAAAGGCCCTCTGCAATCAGGAGTGGTACACTGTGTCTACGTAGCATATTAAGGGTACAGTGTTCTGCGGTCGTCCTCATGTTCTGTTTTCTTTTAGCTTCCCACAAGCTGACAGTTTACTTTAAACTGTCAGAGAAAGAGCCACAAACTTCTAACCTATCCTTTTGCTGTAACCCGCCTTCCCTGGTGAATTTATAGAGCACCTCCTGTCCCCGGAAACCCGATCAGTCACTTCTCGGACAATCGCTTCAGTTCTTCTGTCGTGAATATTTTTCCCATCGCTCTTTAAACAAATTCTCTTTGTCAGCAGCTGTTACCTCCTGGACTAGACTTATTTCGGGACTTGTACTAACTGTACCTGAATGACTTCATCCTCAGGATTACAACAACCTGATTTTACCATTTCTCTCTCCCTCCAGACACTCCCAGTTTGCATTTCCATGGCTTTGGCCACGTAGTTCTGAAAGAGTGGTTGCATAGGATAATTATTTGAACAGACTTGTGGTTGCAATTTAGATAAATATTCTTAGCACTAATAGATGTTAGATGCACCTGTGTACAGCAAGAAAAAATACATAGTATGCCCTGCACTGGTGACAATGCCACTACTATTCCTCGAGTACAGTGCCAGGCATCTTCTAATCTCTCAGTCTGTCCTCCATCCAACCCAGGCTAAGACACTGCACGTTCAAATTAATGATGAAAAAAAAATGCATTAGGGCTCCTGCTGCTGCCTCACTCGCTACTGGCTGACTGACACTCAGTCTCTCTTGAGTCCCGGATGGTCACACAAATTTCAATAAAAAAAAGTCTACTCTCTCTGGCTAAGTAACTTATAACTGCAGATGAAACAAGTAGATTCTGTTTCTTCACTGTATATCAGGTTGTGTGCATCAGATGTGGCTGCAGAATGTAAACAGTTAATAAAGGGTAAATTATTTTTTCAGTGAAAATGATTGTGGGTGGCTTTAACTTAGATTGGGGGTGCTGTAGCCTCCCCAAAATCAATGCGGTGATGCCACTGGTGTCTTCGCTCCCCAGCCCTTTTCTGAAGAACATCTGGGCCAGGGAGCACAAGTAAAGGTGATGACGCTCAGTAGCATTTGGTCTGCTACTTTGTTTTGCTCACATCCAGGATCCACTTCCCCTCTGTGAACTTGGGGAGGACTCACTTGGGTGGGACTCTTGAACACCTGTTTGCTACTGGGCGTGTTGTGCCAGGCGAAGTAGTGGTGCATGTTCCCACCCTGGGCTGAACCGACTCGGGGAGTGCAGGGTGAAAACGTACGGCATTTACTGCTGTTGGGAACAGCTAACACAAGCTGTTGCATTTCCCAGCCCCTGTCCCAAGTTGCAGAGTTTGTTGGGGCAGTGAGAACAAGTGAGAACAATCTCCTTGTAAGCGGCTCACCCACTGTAGATGAACGGGGCACTTTGAAGTGCCTGAGGACATATGGGCTTTCTGGCCATTCAAGAAGGTTGACTGATCAAAGATACTGGTGGTTACCAGCCACTAAACGAGCAATTTTACTGGAGACTGATAGTTCTTCTAAGCCACAGAGAGGTGAGCTAAGCTGCCAACATTTTTGGGGTGGGGGCAGGACTGGGCTTATCATACAGCATAACCTGGCTGTTCTGTTATTTGTAAGGGGACAGGCCAAAGTGGTGGGGATGTACGAATGAACTAGTTACCAAAATGATAGGCCAGGTCAAGAAGCACGGCTGTGGCATCCTCATGTTGTGAACTTGCTTACAAAAGGGTTGCTTAGGCTCAATAATTCCCATCAC
This sequence comes from Neoceratodus forsteri, assembly GCA_016271365.2. Taxonomy (NCBI): domain Eukaryota; kingdom Metazoa; phylum Chordata; order Ceratodontiformes; family Ceratodontidae; genus Neoceratodus; species Neoceratodus forsteri. The sequence continues at coordinate 765,295,694 of CM057452.1, read as the reverse complement.
ATTTAAAACAGACTGTTTATAAATACTGAATGTAAATGGTATGAACCTGTTTCACTTTAGATCGTTAGCTTGTCCATAGCACAGCTGTCAGGAGCTTCTGATTCAAAACACTGATTTTTCATATCTAATATATATTTTTTTAATAGATCTAAAATACAGTTTTTCTTACGTATACAACTCTATTATTTATAATGTAGTTTCTATAAATATGTTACTGTGAAAACACTTTACTATGTCACTCATAGACCCTTCTGTCACACACACACACACACACACACACACACTTCTATCAAAATCGTGACCACTGAAAACAAAGTAGGATGGACCACGGGCACTCACCATTCTTGGGGGGGGCAGGGAGCAACAGGCATGCTTTGTATCAAAGGTACAGCCCCCTTTCAGGTGCAGAATAGTGTGGAGAACATGCTGTAGAAATCCAGCAGTGTCTCAGAGTTCTGCTCCTTTGGAAAGCCTACAAAAACAGATAGTTTTGCAGCAACTTTGATTTTTTAAGTTGTCCACCTTCTCCTGCAGGAAATGTATAAAATGGTGTTGCTCCCTAATGGTCACCGTGAGTTCTTATGGTGACTTCACGAGAGTCCTGTTTGCCCTTCGTTTGAAACAGGTGGGATTACACCTCCTGGATTGCCAAGGTAGTGTCTGTTGCCTCCAAATTACAACCGCTCTCAGAGCAGCAGCTTTTATCATGGGCTGTAGCAAGAGGTGATTTATCAAGATGGGATCCCTTGGCTCCAGTGGTCTCTCTCTCTCTCACTCTCTATCTAGCCTGCATTACAGAAAACTATTGTGAAAGGTAGGGTTTAAAAAATAAAAGAGGATGGTAACATAAATTGGGGAAAAAAGCAGCTTAATCTGTAACATGCTTTAATTTGTACTGTGCAATATAATGCAAAGTGAAACAGTTGCTTACAACAGTCTTTTCCACATATGAGTGGCAGATACAGATTATCATGATTGTTTGCTTATTCTTTGGTTTGAAGAGCGCATAAGTCATGCGCAGAATGTGGCACGTTTACACAATAAGGCTGCTGGGTTATTGCTTACAAACACTATGGATTTCCATGTGGGTGTTTAGATTATTGAAAGGGTTCTTGTCTGCCCACATAAGAAAGAACCAATCAGCCGTGCAGTTTTACTTAAGAAATTAATGATCAGACACAAGAATAGCTAAATATTTCACAAACCCACGTTCAACAGCAGGTAAAAAAATGTTCCCACGGGGCATTACAGGACACCATGCTCCATGATTGGCCACAGGACACCATGCTCTGCAATTGACTAATTGCCATTGAGCCTCTGATTGGCTAATTCTATCCCAACTTACATTGGCTACACTGGATTCTGACAAAAGGCGTGCTCTTCAACTGCGGTTTCTCACCTACAATCCAGTACATCAGTATCGAAGCTTGTTGAGCACTTTCTTAGACTACTAGTTTTTCTTCAGTCTCCGTGCCCTGTCCAACTTGCCACTGCTGCAGAGGGTTGTACTTGGGAGGGGGGGTGCAGACAGACCATGGCTTGAGGGAAAGGTGTGTGTGGGACTGGGGAATTTGGGTGCAGTATGGAATCATGGCTGAGTAGGTTAACAGTAGGAGCATGGGCAGCATTTTAACAGGGGCAGACCAGCTGTGCAAGTAAACTGACTGTGAGCAATATGGCAGTCACATTGTCAATAGCAGTTAACTAAGTGAGCATGGGCAATGTGCTTGAAGTATCTTTAGCAAACTTCTGGGTTTTTTTGTATAATTACTGCCCTGGGTTACTGCTACACCATGAGCCAATTTCAGGAGAGGGACTGATAGCGAGTAGAGGAGTGCCTGTTGATCAGCATATGCCCACATTGGCTAGACTGGCTACACATATGTTTGGTGGATACCGGGGGTGAAGTGCTGTGTTGAACTTTAATTTTTAATCATTATCATTTTAAAACAAAACCAAGGTCACTATGGGCATTCTTCTGTGGACTGGACTCCTACCTATTCATCGACAGTGGTTTTTAGAAGGCAAAGGTACAGTCTTGCACTTATAACCTTGTTTTAAATCAGCCCTGGCTTGGGCTGTGGAGGGGAACTGGTTGCATGGGAGGGCATTTATTCTGCAGGGTATTTGCGGTGGGGCTACTGGCCACAGGGATACAAACTGGAGCAAAATGCTGCACTGGGGGTTTCTGTGATGGATGCAGGGGTATTTTCTGGACACAGGGACTGCAGTTGGGGGCTGCTAAGGCCTACTGTCAGCAGATGTCAAAATGATTAAAATAAATGTTTTTTTTTCTCTCTAATGACACTTATTATTGCACAGTTGGGCTCCTATACACATTTCTGTCCTCTGGGCTAACTAAATGGGCCCTAATGGGGTCCCCAAGTACTCTATCATGCCGTGCCTGATGTCCTTTTTCTGTGGAACCTCTGGATGCTGCTACTTGGGGGCACTACATACTGTATTCTCTCTCCGCACTCCATGGCAGGAGCCCCTCTCCCATAGTCTGCCCCCCCAGTCATCCATAGCAGAGACATGCTGCCCAGGGTCCCAGAATATTAAATCTAGCAGACAAGAAAAACACAGACCCTTCCCCCTCGACTCTAGCTCTTCTTGGCATCTGTGAACATGGCAGTTTTCTTAATAATGTAGAACGTCCCAGAGTCTTAAGTACACTGCACAAAATGTGTATGACAGTGGGCTTCTTCTGGGTCTTGACATTCACCAGTTTCCAATGTCACATTTACAGTGAAACAAAAAATCATTTTGGTGGCTGCCAATAGAATACATCATGAGTCTGTGAGCTGGGGAAAGAGAGACAGAGGTAGGGTAGACACATTCTTTTTGTCTGCAAGATGTTGTACTCTAAGACCCTGGGCAGCAGGACCATCTCAGTGGTGGAGTCTACCCTATGTGTAGGGTGGTGGTTCAGCTACAGGGAGGGTGGTAAGGAGACTGTTCCAGCAGCTGTAGGGAAGATGGCTGGCTAAGGTGGGGAATGTGGTTTTGTGGGGGTATCCAAGCTGTGTGGTGTTGTGGGGATATTCAAACCAAATATAAGGTGGTTGTGGGGCAGAGCCTGGTCACGTCCTTGAAGGGTAGTCAGGTGGTGTGGATTGTCGGGGGCTAGTGTAGCTACAGGTTGGTCAGGTGGCTTGCTCCACTTCACTGTCATGAACATGGCAGGTTTCTTATTTATTTCCTTTTAAAATGCCATGGAGGGGCCTGCCCGGTGGCACAGAGGGCTGAGGTGCTGGAAGTCTCACCTCGCGGCACGCCGGCGACCCGGGTTTGGGAGCGAGCCTGGTTCATTGGAGGTTGGCACGGGGGTGGGCGGAGCAGGATGGAGTGGCCGTGAGGTAGCTGTCCTCTCCAGGGAGGTGGGGTGTTATCCCTCAGTCACGGCTACCCCCTGGTGGAGGCCAAGGGGCTGCGCAAGCATGGGTGCTGGTGATAGGCCAATGGGGCGGAGTGGGGAGGCTGTTACGGGGCTATAAGGTGCATATGTGCCTCCACATGCATGCGCCCTTCTCCTGGGGTCCTCGGGCACTAAGGGGAGAAAACAGAAAAAGGCAACCGGCGGCAAGATGGCGACCGGCTCTCAGCAGGCACTGCTCCCGGACCGGGTGTAAGGTAAGCCCCGGTAATCCCAGTGGACGGGGCTGGGGGAGTCAGTCAGATGGAGGCTGCACGAAAGCGAGAAGAAAAACAAAGTGGTGATAAAAAAATAATGCCACGGAGAATAACAGCAGCATCTGAAACGTGGATGTCAGATGTGTCTGGGTCTTGAAATCCACAATATGGGGATGAGATGTACATTGGACACACTATCTCCACAGCCCCTGACAGCAACCCACTTCTTCCACAGCCCCCAACAGTACCTCCCTCCTCAACCTTGGACACTACCTCCTCCCTCCATGACCCAATACTAACCATCCCCCCACATCATCTCCTTCCTCCATTGCCCCTCACCCCACAGTCCTCCTAACACCTGTACTCCCTCCACAGCCCCATGCTCTTTCCATAGTCCACACCACCATAGCCCCTCAGACACCTCTGTCCCTTGACTCCCTTCCTGGTCAATCAGAAACCTCTCTCCCTTGCCCACTAGACAACCCTTCTTGTCAAGACACCCCCTCCCTCCCTCTTGGGCCCCCAGACATCTCACTTCCTTGCCAACAGACACTTTCCTCTCTCCTCTGCCACCTCAACACCCATCACACTTGTTGGTCCCCCCTGGACACCTCCTTCCTCCTAGCCCCCAGAACACCCACCATATAACACTATGTCCTCACTCGCAGAGCTGCTGCTGCAGCTTCACCTCCTGAGTCCATCATGCATCACTGACTTCTAGGTACCAAGCCCCCACAGCAGTGTTGGCAGGGCACATGACACAGTGCAGTGCTGGCACTGCACGTGGAACAGGGCAGTGCTGGCACTGTGTGTACCAGAGTGCAGTGCAGCACTTTACATGATGTGTTGTCTGAAATGCACATGGCACACATAGTGTCGGCATTCCACATGGCACCACAGTGTTGCCACTGCACATGACATAGTGCAGTGCCATCAGCACATATACTGCCGGGAGGGTAGCCAGCTAAGGAGAGGAGTGTGGTGTTGTGGGGTATTTAAGCCACATGTAGGGTGGTCTGAGGCATAGGCTGGTCATGGCCTTGAGGGTACATATGTGGCATGAAGTGTTGGGGCTATTTTAGGGTTTTATGTAATACAGCGACTCCTGAACAGCGAGTTTGGAATCATGAAGGAATGTTGGCAAGGACAGAAATGGTGACTTTTTTTTTTTTTTTTTTTACGGGGTCTACACCACCTGCACCCAACAACCCTTACTTATTTAACCAATTCTGAGGTCATAGCACCTCAGGCAAGGGGTAAAACTTCTTTCACCATTTTGTCCTCACTGTCATTCCCTCACTCACTTTGAGCTTCGCCGTTCTGGAGTCACCAAGATTACGTGCCACTGTAGTTTAACTGAAAGGAGGGTGGTCGGGTAGATTGCTCTATTTGACAGCCACAAACATGGCAGGTTGTCTTATTTAATTACTTTCAAAATGCTGTAGACAATGTGTGTACTGTCCAAAACATGTATGTCAGTGGGCTGTTTTTGAGTGTTGACAACCACATTATGGTGGTGAGCTTTGCATTGCTCACCCCCCCACCACAGTCACTTGCAGTAACGCCTCCTTCCACAGCCCCCAACAGTTCTTCTCTCCACAACCCTGGACACCACCACTGCCAATGACCCAACACCAGCCCCCTAACCCAACCCCCTTCCTCTGTTTTCCTCCTCACCCCCACTGTCCCCATAACACCCTTGCTCCTTCTGCAGTCCCCTCCAACACCCACGCTCTTTCCACAGCCCACACCACCTGTTCTCCTGCTGCTGGCCCCTTTCTCCACATACCTGGATGCATGGTACATTAGTGGGCTTCAGGACCCCATTAGGGCCCATATAACAGTTTCCATAGGGAACATGTTTTTTGGGGGTACACTATTAAGATGCTAAATCAAAAGTACATTTTGTGCAAGTATGTAGTTCCCCGAATAGCAGTGTCATGGGGCCCTACAGAAAAATAAGGCTTTCCAGGGACTATAAACAGGGCATAATAGTGTGCTTTGGGAGCCATTTAGTTACCACAGAGGAGAGAAATATGTATAGATGCCGCAGGATGTAGTGAGCGGGGTCATTAGGGAAAACAGCTGTTTATTTCAGGCATTATGCACACAGCATTTTGCCGGTATGCCTCAACAGTCCTCACCAGTAGTCCCTGTTCCAAGTAAATACCCATGCAGATCCAGCACAGAAACCCCCAGAATAGGCAGTTGCCCAGTAAGCAGTCCTGCATCCCTAGCCCCATTGCAAAATAAACCCCATGTACAATGGATTCCATCCACTGTAACCAGTTCCCATGCACAATGGATTCCATTCACTGCAACCAGTTCACATGCACAATGGATTCCATCCACTGTAACCAGTTCCCATGCACAATGGATTCCATCCAATGCAACCAGTTCCCATGCACTATGGATTCCATCCACTGTAACCAGTTCCCATGCACAATGGATTCCATCCACTGCAACCAGTTCCCATGCACAATGCATTCCATCCACTGCAACCAGTTCCCATGTAAAGCCCAAGCCAGGCTGACTAAAAGCATTTTTATACAATCCAAATTGTATCCTCCCTTATAACCACCGTTAATAGATAAAAAGGAGTCTTGTTATAAAGAATTTCAAAAAGTAAGCAAGTTTCCATTTTTAATTTAAAAAAAAAATAATTAATTAAATGAAATTAAATGTGCCGCCAAATGCATGTGGATGTCAATGAGCCCGCTTCCATGCTTTTGACATCCACAGTATGGTGCCAGTCTGTTTTGTGGAGCTAGTGCAAGGGCGAACATGGCATGTGTTTTTCTGTTGGGAGGACTCGCATGCTAGTATGTTGGGGGACAGCTGCTGGGATGCTGGACTCTGGAAAAGAGCTGCAAACTATGGGGGTATTGTCAAACCATGGAACAAGGGGTTCCAGCTGTGGCAGTCTGTTCTGTAGAGTCAGTTGCAAGGGTGATTGTGGGAATGAGAGGGTTCTGTGGGATGGGGGGCACATACTAGTATGTTGGAGGGTAGCTGGTCTGTGGGAAGGGAGGGTTCCTGTTTGGGTAGGGGAGCATGGGCAAGCTGCAGGAAGGTGCTCGTCTATGTGAAAGGGTGGTCCATTTATGGGATGGTGACTGGTCTGTGGAATGAGGGGTTGCAGATGTGTGTGGGCAGCTCACTGCCAGTGTGTTTTTGGTCAGTGACCGCCACTTGTTACTGAGTAAGAAGGGTGGGGAGCAGCTGATACGAGAATGGTATGCTAGGGAGATTCAGGTTTGGTGGCTGTTGTGTGTGCTCTCTCTCCCCCCAAGCTATAAAGCCCCTACCCAGCTATGGCAGCAAGCTCCTGAGCCCACCATCCATCAGTGGACTCTAGCTCCCTCAATCATCAATCTACTGAGCCATCCTGCCGTATGTCCTTGCTCGCTCTGCAGTCTCCTCCCAAGACCCACGCTCTTTCCACAGTCCCCTACCACCTCCACACTAGCTCCCTCTATGGCCTCTTGGATGCCTCCCTCCATTCTTGGCAAACCAGTACCTTCCAACCACCAGAAACCTGTCCTTCAGAAGATACAGCTACCTCTTGGGCCCCCAGACACCTCCCACCTGAGCTACCAGAGAGCTCACTCCCCAGTCCCATAAGACTCCTCTCCCTCCCAGGCCCTCAGACATTTCACTCACTGGTATCTGGACAACATCCTTCCTCCCACCTGTGCCACCCCAACACCCACCACAGTCCTTTGGCTTCTTGAACACCTCCTCACTCCTGGATCCCAGGACGCCAGTCACACAACACTGTACATCCCCACTCGTGAAGCTGCTGCAGCATCAATTTTTGAGTCCACCACCTATCACTGACCTCTCACTACCAAGCCCCCTCTCCAGCAATGGCCACAAGCTCCTGCAGCCCACACTCTCTCGGCAGCATATCCACTGTCCCACCATGCCATGGTGGCAGGTTCCATAGCATCCCCTTTTCACAGCACTTGCAGCTAGATTCCCAATACCTCAGCATTGGCTGTTAGAACCCAGAGTCCTCATCCAGCCCTGGCATCAGGTCAGTCCCTCTGCCTCATGCTCTTACTGTATGTATGGCACAGCACACTGCTGGTATTGCACATGGCACAGCACAATATCAGCATTGCCCATGATACAGCAGTGTTGGCAGTGCATATGATATACTGCAGTGTTGAGAAAGAGCATGTGGCATAATGCAGTGTCATCAGTACACATGACTCTGTAGTGTTGGTACTGCACGTGACATTGTGCAGTGCCAGCAGTGCACACAGCACAATGCAGTGTCAGCAGTACATTCGGGAACAGTATAGTGGTGCATTTCATGTGGAGCAGTGTTTGTGTGTCACTGTGCACTGTTAGCATTGCACGTGGCACAGTGCAGTGTTGGCATCCCACATGACTCTTCAAACAGGAGCCTGCAACCTCCTAACCATTTCCACTCATGGGGACTGCACCTCTCTTCCCACACAGGAACCTGAAACCCCACTCTCTGTGCAGGGGCATGCACCCACCTCCCTACTTGGGGACCTCCCCCCCTTTCTGATGCAGGGGCCTGCATCTCCCAATGCAGGGCTTTCGCCAACCTTCTCATCCTTGGTGGCCATGCATGTGGTACACTGCAGTAACAACAGTTAATGTGGCACAGTAACGGCAGTGCACATGGCACAGTGTAATGTTGGCAGCACATGGTGCACAGCGCAGTGACATCCATACAAGTGAAACAGTTCAGTAACTGCAGTGCACATGGCACAGCACAGTGATAATGACATTGCTCACAGTACAGTGCAGTAATGGCATGGCACAGTGTAGTGATGGCATTGCACGTGGCACAGTGCAGTAATGTCAGTGCACATGACACAGTGCAGTAATGGAATTGCATGTGGCACAGTGCAGTAATGGCATTGCATGTGGCACAGCAAATTAACAGCATTGAAAGTGGCACAGTGTAGTGATGGCTGTGCTTATGATGCAGCTCAGTAATGACAAGCCATGTTTTACAGAACAATGATGAAAGACCATGTGGCACACAGCAGTGTCCGCTGTGCACATGGTTCTGCACTGTGGCAGCAGTACATATTGCACTGTGATGTGTTGGCACTGCACTGTATTACACACAGTAGTGTTGCTGCACAGTGATATGTGCTCTGCCTGCACTGTGCTGTTCCATGTGCAATGCAGGCACCACAATGTGCCACATGCAGTGCTGACACAGCACTCTGCCAGGTGCCGGGCTGGCACTTTACGGTGCCATGTGCACTGCTAACACAGCACAGTACCATGTGCACTGCTGTTAACACATTGTGCCACATGCACTGCCACAAGCCACTGTGCCACATGCTATGTAGACAACGCATTGTGCCATGTGACATGCAGACACTGCGCTGTGCTACATGCACTGCAGGCACTTCACTGTGCCATGTGCAATGTTTACAACACTGCCATGTGGCATTCTGGCACTGTGCTGTGCCATGGTGATGTTAACACCACACGTTACCACATGCAGTGCAGACACTGTACTGTGTCACATGCAACACAGTCATCAGACTCTGCCACACAGGGATCTGGATAAGATTTTTTTCAGAGTGAGTACTGTACTTCTCAGTTTTGAAGAGAGGTGAGTCAAACTTTAATGCATACAAATAACAAAATATGGTGAATACAGAGTACAAAATAAAATGTTACAAAAAATTGATTAGTGTCATTTGTCTTCATTTATGATTTTGTTTTTGCCACATATTGCCAGGTTAAATTAATGAAGAGCACAGCTGAGCACTTCACAGTTAAACTTTGCTATCCTGCTGGCATACTGGTAGTACTTCTGTTTGCATCACTGACGTCCCGGGTTTGGAAGCACACCAGAGATGTCAGAGGGCTGGTTGGGGGGGGGCAGCAGAATGATCAAGCATCCCAAGAACTGCTCTTCTCCCGGGGGGGAGCTAAGGGAAGCATTCGGCATTTGACTAACAGTTAGTGGAGACCAGGGGCCTGTAAGCCAGTGATCGAGGTCTTCGGAAGGTGTGCCAGATGTCCGGCACTATGCATACCACTATGTCATTGTACACCATGCCTCCTTTGGTGATAGAAAAAACAAATATCTGCTGTGCAGGAAGATGTTCCCCAGACCCCACACAACCAACTGAGGGTCTCGCCTCCCGGATCACGAACCACTCTCCACTCAAGGAGAGGCATCTCCATGATGTACTCAATTGGGGAGAGGCCTTGCCATGACAGACCTATCCTGAAAGGTAAGCCAGCATGCACCCTGGTGGGGCTTCCTGGAAACACCAGCTCCAGTCTTCTACTTTTCATCCATTCTTACTGCAGCCAATGTGAAACATGCATGTGGAGGCACACAGTCATCACCAATCCATGGTACCTCTCTCAGGGAGTGTGGTCCAATGGGGGGTCAGAGGCTGAGGAGGCTGGACAGGTTGTCCAGGTGCAGAGAAGGTGGTCGGGCCAGTACTGCATCCACCCATCCACCCCTCTGAACCCCATCCTGATGAAACAATGAATGATCTGGTTTCAATCAGCACCTCCCCCCCGATTACTCGCACCACAAGGCATGATAGGATGGCCTCTGGTGCAGAAACAGGCCTTTTTCTTGGGTCTGTACCACTGAAGGCCTCCTCTAGGGTGCATGATATTTGTGTTATTCTTCACAATGGACAGACACTTGAGTTTCAGGTGTCATCCATTGTCCATACCAGTTTCTATCACCACAGGAATATCACCAGGATAAAGCCCCTCATTCTGCCTCTGGACCTCCTACCTTGGTGCACGCCTTGGTGACCTCCAGACTCAACTACTGTAATGTGCTCTATCTTGGGGTCTCTGGAGGTACCCTGCGCCAGATGCAGCTGGTGCAGAATGCAACGGCCAGGTTGTTGACAGGACAATCTCAGTACTGTCACATCACCCCGGGGCAGCATAAACTGCACTGGCTGCCGGTCAGGTGGAGGGTCCTCTTCAAGGTGGGCATGCTCACCTTTAAGGCCCTACACAGCCTTGACCCAGGTTACCTGAAGGACCTTCTCACACCTGCTGTCTCAGTCCGCTCTCTCCTCTCCTCCTCTAGGGGCCTCCTTGCGATTCTCAGGATGAGGCTAAAAACAGCAGGTGCCAGAGCATTTAGTGTCACTGCCCCATCCTGTGAAATTTACTATTTCCAGCCGTAAGGGAGGCCCCTTCTGTTGAGGTGTTCAAAGCCTCCTTAAGGCCTTCTTGTATAATCAGGCCATCGCGGACTTTGTGTGATAGTTCCTTCTGCTCCCTGAACTCCCGTCCAATCTGGCCCCTGGCTGTAACTTAATTAGTATTTAGTGCTGATTATAGTATCTATGAAATAAGACTGAGTTATAGGGCTGATTATTTATTATGTTGTCTTGCTCGCACAGCGCAGACAACATATTGTGGTTACTAGGAGTAGAGAAGCAGGTTTTGGAGGTGCAGTCCTACTGCAGTCACTGGTGGCACTACTTTTTCTGGCTGGGCTCTGTGGCTTGAATTAGATTGCATGCTGTCTATGACAGCAGTGCAAAAGTGTGCCACCAACTTGAAACAATTTCACCACTGCAGTGAGGAAGCACCCCCTCACTGCAGGGCATGCCTTCTCTGGTGTTACATTTCAAAAAAACATGGCGGCAGCTGTCGCTGTCTGCCTCACATGCCCCAACCAGCCAATGTCAGGGATGCCCAATCCCCTGTAAGCATGCCCCTTCCCCAGCTCAATTTGCTGATGGGGGAGCCCAGTCCCCCTCAGCATCATGCCCCCAAACAGAGACACTTCTATACCAATGGGGGGGCCCAATCCCTGTCAGCATCAGTCTCCCTCCTGTGAAAATACAGGTGGCACACTGGAGCTCCACCCAGTGTGCCAAAACAACCTGCAAAATAAGAAAAAAAACCTGCATTGTCTTTATGGTTTTTTTAATTGTTTTTACCTGAAAAACAAGAAAATGGTCCCTCGACATGTCTGGTGCCCATCCCCCAATCCGCACCCACCCTCTGTGTACCCCACCCCCACATCTCCCCCATCACCCCATACTTACCTCTGGAGCATGGCGCGACGATCTTCAGTGGACCGGGAACACGTCTGCGCTCTTCAAAGCTGCCCGCTAACTGAAGAAATGCTGGTAAGCTGTATAATGGCATAAATGGGTTTTTTTTCAACTTTGGTGCATATCTCTGCCATTTTTGTGAATTTATGTACCAAATTTTCAACATGGGGTTCTTGGGACCCCACCTCATGAATTCAGCCACTGTCATCTTGTTATTCCACCCCCAAAGGTCATTATGAGGTCACTGTGCAGAATCACCTTTGGGGGCCAAATAATAAAATGACAGTGTCATTGTTCATGAGCTGGCCTCCCAGAAAGCCTATGTTGCAAATCTGGTGGAAAAATTCCAAAACATTACTGTGTTATGAGCGTGCATTGTGCAGTTTTCACGCACACTCGTAACTTCACAAATTTGTAATATGTTCACTCCAGATTTTCAACACTGGCATTTTTTTCACACCTGCTTATGAACAGTATAGCTGTCACTGTTCACATCCTGGCCAAAATGTGTTTTCGCACTACCGGTGCAGAATAGCATGGTCGCTGTGGGAAATCAATGTTCGAGACAGATTAAGAAAATCACAGTGACACTGTACATGAACAGAGGTCCTAAAATAGCTATGTTTAAAATTTGGTGACAAAAGTCCGTAAAATGACTATGTTACAAGCCTACGTTGCGCAGTTTCCACATACACTCATAAGTTCGAGCATTTTTAATATTTTCATTCCAGATTTTCAACATTGCCATCTCTTCACACCTCCCTATAAATGGTACAGATGTCATTTTTCACATCCTACCTGAACTGTGTTTTCGCACATCTGGTGCAGAATGGCGTGGTCGCTGTGGTAAAGCAATGTTCGGGACAGATTAACAAAATCACATTGCCACTGTTCATGAGCAGAGGTCTCAAATGCTTTTATGAGGTGGGGGTCACAAAAAGGCCATGTTGAAAATTTGTAGTGCAAATACCATTAAACCCCCACAGCGTTAGGGTTTCTAACCATAAGGTCACACCCTGTACAGACTGACAGGCATCAGGGATGTGCCTTTGGATTGCTGTCATGCTTTCCCACCCCCCCCCCCCCACTGAAGCCAGTGACAGGCATCAAGGTGTGCCTTGGACTCTTTGGACCCAGAGTTCACCTCATTCTCCTATACTGCACCGATTTCAGCATATGTCCTTATGGACTGAAGTGACTGTAAAGCCGAACACCCCAAGGCACACCTCAACAATTGTCAGTGTCTGCAGGATAGGGTGAGGTGAAATGCTATTAGTGTTATGGGCGACAATCCAAAGGCACACCCTAATGCCTGTCCATTTCTGTAGGGTGGAGGCGGGGTTGCTGTGAGTTCAATACTTCTCTGCCATTCCTATTCTGCATCTGTCTAACTTCTGCACGTCTAGTGCTAATATCAGCAAGCAAAATTTGTCATTGACAAATGCTTGTTTTCTTCAGCTGCAGAAAAAAAAAAAGACAACATCCCCCGTGTACATAAAATGCTAAAAATAGCATTTTCACAGGGACAGGTATTTTTCTTTTTGCACTAGGGACTTGTGCACAAGGACATAGTCCCTGGGCTATGTCAGACCCTTTGAAACTCAGACACTGACACCCATTACTAGTGCCACTGACAAGACCGTCAAGTAATTAAATATATGTTAACTATATGTCCAAAACCATTTCTAGATTTATTGTTGACCACCTTTTACCCATTGTGTTACCTAATACTGTTTGGGGAAGTACTGCAGGCTTACTAAAGACAGCACTGTGTTACATATCTTCCACAATTGTTGCCAACCCTTCATCTCCCTTATTTAGGCCACAGAAGGTGATAGTGTTGGGTTCCATTGCTCACTACTATTATTCACTTGAAAAATAACATTGTAAATAAGACTAGTCGTTTCAGAGTTAACTTACTGCAATATAGCTATGTGTTTTAAACCAAGAGTTATTTAACAGACACATTGTCTTAACTGAGCAATAACCAGTTGTACTTAGTGGACATAGGGGATTACTGGAAGAAAAAATGTTATTTATAGTCATACATTTCATAAATGTTATGAGTTAATCGGGTTCAATTAATGTTGCAAAGTGGCGTAGTTCATGCAGATGTCTCCTGGGTTTTATAAAGTTGAAGAGGAAGCTTAATGAATGGTTTGAGCTGTTATATTGGTACACTAGTAATTAGAGAAGGGGTAATTAATGTGCATCTGTGGTAGGCTCCTGGGTACTGTCAGTGACCCTGTAGTGAGCAAGGAAAGGGAAATTATGAGCTTGGCAGGGGAATAGAGCTTTTTCTTTTCCCTTAAATTTTAGATTTGCATCTGTGTTTAATTAGAGGAAGAAATGAATTCCCATTAACACTATTAAGCAGTATGCTATGATTGGTTAAGGCCTACATGGACTGTGAAACTGATCAAGAAAGCTCAGGAGATCAGTCTTTTTATAGTTGAAGAATTCCATGGTAAAAAAATCATAGGGTACACACTGAAAGAGGTGGAGGGATGAAAAAGCAGAAAGCTCAGACATTCAGGGTAGGGTGACAAAAAGCTTACATGCTCAGGCTACACTGCATACGAATTATTTGAAATGTGTCTGCTAGGAATAATAGCCTATATTTAAAGCAAACTGTATAGGTAAGTAATAACCCACTCAAGCAAATTAAAATGCTGAAATCTTCCTCTTTGGAAACATGACATTTGTTGCCTTCCTGTCAAATACTAAATCCAAATTTAACTTCCTAATTTATCTGGCAAGGAGCACATTTTAGAAAAGTATGACAAAAGCCTTTTTGGGGGGTTAGAGACATATGCAGCTAAATAAGCAACAATTTAATTTGCTAGAGTTTTACAATGCATTACTAGTTTTAGCTAGAAAAGTGTTTTACATATGACAACAAATAGTACAAGCCAGCCTGTACAAAATATAAAGAAGTTTCTTAAATAAGAATCCTTTTAATTGAGTATTGAGATTTCAAATGGATGGGGCTCATCAAAGATTCCTAGTGAGGCTATTCAGCAAAGGTTGTACTCACACAGAGGGTTGACTTGCCTGTTGTTTCTGTGTGGTTAGCCTGTTTTGCACTGTTACCCCAAGTCATGAGACTTCATGAGTAATATTTATTATCCTTGCCCCCCCACATGAAGGGAGGGGGCAGCACGAGAGCAAAGCCAGTATGGACACTAGGGTTTCAGTTATATACCAGTGCAAGGTCACTACTATGTCCTTGTTTAGAACATACATAATGTGTCATCATGAAAAACATTATGTTTTGTATACAAAAATGCAAGGACACTTGCTACTGACTTCTAGTTCTCCATACCTTGGAGAAGGACATGATATTGTTGTTTCAATTATTGGTAGCAGTAAGTCGGTTGCATAGCCTTTATGGTTTGTCTCCTCTAGCATAACTGAGCTACCTCCCTGTAGGCACAAAACCACTCATATCTGGCTTCGGGCTTGCAACGTTGAGCATCCCTGCCCTGTGGCACACCACATTAAATTACTGTTACCCATGTAGTTCTAGGGATGCTTTGTGATCAGATTGGGACTGGACAATATGAAACCAGTGGTTAGATTATATGCATGGTTGTTAGGCTCCATACCTGTGAAATGTCTCTCTTTGTGGAGTTCACAGGCTTGAAGTACTTGTAAAGTAGTTCACAAGACATGTGAAGATGGTCCATAGAGAATAAAGCACACATCACAATTGCCTAGTTAAGTGTCTATCATTTATTTTCTCTTACTTTTTCTTGTTCTCCCCTAATACTCCCATATCTGTTTTGTCACTCTTACAGACCATGACATTCACTAGACTCTTCTGTGGCTGCAGCTCCCACCTTTTTCTCTAGCCAAAGCTCATCTTATTGAAGGCTCACTGATGTCAGTTGCTAAATACACCCATCCACCCACATAAATAAAGTTCTTTGCTTAGACTCAAATGCCACTGGTTGGCAGGGATTAACCACCAGCAGACATGGGTGCTCCAAGATTAATCAACCACGTGTATGGCATTTGAACACAATACCCAACAGCAGTGCAACATCCCTGAGAACAGAGTAGCCCTTTTGTTGCTGCATTTTGACTCTCCTACCATAGATACATAGACAGTGTCGGCAGATAAGGGCCTATGATCCACCCAGTCTGCCCATTTGAGCTTGTAAATTCAGTTTATGTTTTCCTAGAAGTCTGTTGCCCCTTACCCCTGACCTCCAGAATTCCTTTATGTCTATCCCATGCATTCTTAAATAGCGTAATTGTTTCAGCCCCCCACTTCCTCTGGCAAGGTGTTCCACTTGTCCACCACCTGTTCTGTGAAGAAATTCTTCCTCACGTTTCCTCTGAATCATCCTTCCTCCAACTTC
Source organism: Neoceratodus forsteri (assembly GCA_016271365.2). Lineage (NCBI taxonomy): Eukaryota > Metazoa > Chordata > Ceratodontiformes > Ceratodontidae > Neoceratodus > Neoceratodus forsteri. The sequence continues at coordinate 765,279,634 of CM057452.1, read as the reverse complement.
ATCCCATGCCCTCTAGTCCTGGAACATCTTTTTTGCTTAAAAATAGTGTATTCCTGCATCCTGTTCCTCCCTGTTAGATACTTGCATGTCTCTATCATGTCCCTTCTCTCCTTCCTCTCCTCCAGGGAGTACATATTCAATTCCTTCAACCTGTCCTCATAGGACTTGCGATGCAATCCATGTACCATCTTTGTTGCCCTCCTCTGAACCTTCTCTACCCTGTCGATGTCCTTACATAGGTAAGGTCTCCAGAACTGTACACTGTACTCCAGGTGGGGCCTCACTAGTGTCTTGTATAGTGGAATTATGACCTCCCTTGTCCTGCTGGTGATGACCCTGCCTATGCATCCCAGCATCCTATTTGCTTTTCCTGCTGCCTTGTCACACTGTTTCCCTACCTTGAGGTCATCAGAGATGATAACCCCAAGATCCCTTTCCTGCTTGGTGCATGCTATATCCTCACCCCCAACTGATATAGTGTGCCAGGGTTTTTGTGCCCCATATGCATTAGCTTGCACTTCTTTGCATTGAATTTCAACTGCCAAACCCCAGACCATTCTTCAAGTTTCTGCAGGTCCCTTCTCATTCTGTCTACACCCTCTGGTATGTCTACTCTGTTACAGAGCTTTGTGTCATCAGCGAACAGTGAAATTCTGCCTTCTAGGTCCTGCGCAATGTCACTGATGAAGATGTTGAATAGGACCAGTCCCAGCACTGATCCCTGTGGTACCCCACTGGTCACTCTTCCTCTGTGGAGTGACAGCCATTTACCACCACCTCTGTGTCCTGCTGTCCAGCCAGTTACCTACCCACCACACTACTGTCCTGCCCACACCCATATTCCCTAGTTTGTGTAATAGTCTTCTATGTGGCACAGTGTCAAAGGCCTTCTGAAGTCCAGATAGGCCATGTCCACTGCCCTCCCCTGATCCACCTCCTAGTCACCCAGTCAAAAAATTCAATGAGGTTGGTCTGACATGACCTCCCCCTGGTGAAATCATGCTGCCTTGGGTCCTGTAGTCCATTGACAACCAGATGTTCCACCAATCTCTCCTTCAGAAGTGCTTCCATGATCTTCCCTACTACTGAGGTGAGGCTGACTGGTCTGTAGCTCCCCACTTCCTCTTTGTTCTCAATTTTGTATAAGGGGACTACATCTGCTGTCCTCCAGTCTTTGGGTACCTTCCCTGTTTCCAGTGATCGGCTAAACAGGATAGCCAGAGGTTCAGCCACCACCTCTCTTAGTTCTTTAAGGACCCTGGGGTGCATCCCATCTGACCCCACTGCTTTATCAGCTCTTATTACTTCCAGTTCCTTCAGGATTCTTTCTCATGTAAAGGGACTTGTGTCCTTTTCTGCACCATTCTCACCCCTTGTACTCCCTTCAGACCCATTACCCTCCTCTTCCTCAGTAAAGACTGAGCAGAAATACCTTTTCAATATGTCAGCTTTACTGTTGTCATCCTCCATGCGGCCTCCATCCTCCCCCTTCAGTCTCACTATCCCTCCCTTTGCCTTTCTTTTTTCTCTTATGTACCTGTAAAAGGTTTTGTCCCCTCGACCCACTGATTTTGCAATGTGTTCTTCTGTCTGAGCTTTCTTTCTTTCTGTTACTAAGAAGTAAGACTAAGGGCACTGTATGCCTTTATGGAATGGCTTTTCTTCCTTTTGAGCTATAGAGGAGATGCCATTCCATCCCTACTGCAGGTATTCTCACCTAGAGGGTGGCATGCCTTAATGGAACATACTCCAACTTTGACTGAGGGACAATTAAAAAAAACCTTCTCCAGGAATGATGGGGATCAGACTGGGTCTATAGGATAGAGGGATCAGATAGTTGCACCATCCCCAAAACAATAAGTGACATATGCAACGGTAAATATATGTACTGTATCTTAAAGACAGTGCAAGATCTCAGCAGTAGCCATTGCAATTACTTTTGCATGGTACAGATGTGAACTCATACTAGTCTGAATGAAGGCATTGATTTACTTCTTTTGCAAATAGAGCACATTATAATAGTCTAGTGCTTATATCTCAAATACAAGTAATAATGTAGCAAGTATACCAAGACAGTAGCGGGTGTGATCTTAAAATGTTCTGCTGTTGATAAAAAAAATGTTCCTATCTGTATCATCAACTTTAAAAAAATGACACACAATCTGAAAACTCTCACTCCATCATGGCCATGGAACATCACATACCCTGACATGTCAAATCTACTGTACTATACTCCATCCAGAATTACTGTTGTCTTACTTGGATTTATAAACTCCAAACTGTTGGCCATCCAAGCATTACCCTCAGCCATACTTGTGTCAAGCAGTGCTACTGAATATCAGAGTTATTTAATTTTTTTTTATTTATTGAAATCTAGGATTACAAATACCTTTGAGCAGGAATTGCTCGTTTACAAAGGTTCCACGTTGAAGGAATGGGGGGTATACATACATACAAAGGTCAACATAATAATACATAGTTACACAATAAAAAGAAGTAAGATACTGAGGCTTAGGAAATTCCAGTAATTCAAAATGTGCTAAATGTTAGGTAGCATGACATACCAGCCAAGGGCAATCTTAAAAATAAGCACTGCAGGTGAGAGGGAAGGGGGTATGCAGGCAGGAAGGCCATTGTCAGAGGGTAGAGGGTGAGGGTAAGAGCTCTAAAGGGGAGGGAGGGAGGGAGGGAGGGATGAAAGTCAGGAAATTCCCTGGGGGAGGAAAGGGAAAGGAGGCAAGGGGGTAGGCAGGTAGAAGGGGGCAAGGCGGGGAGAGGTAGCTGTCAAGACTGAAGTGGAGGGCAGTGAGCGGTGGGCCCCTGATTAGGTGAGGCAGTCACAACGACTAGTTGAAATGAGATGAAGTTGGAGTTGTCTCTTAAAAGGGCCAAGAGCAGCAGCAGTAAGAGTTTCTTTGTTGAGAATATTGTACCACTGTGGTGCTTTGTGGGCAAAGGCCCTCTGGCCCATGGTAATCCAGCATCTGGGGACAAGGAAGGTTAGTTGTTGTGAACTTCTAGTTCACTGGGTGCTGTGGTAGTCAATGAGGAGCTTTTCAATGCCCGGGGGCATGACCCCAAGGAGGACTTTTTTTGGTTAAGAGGCAGATTTGATACTGTATCCAGCTGATGAGAGGAAGCCATCCTGCCCGAGTGTACAGGTCACAAGTGTATGTAAGTCGGTCAGCCCCAGTTAGCAGCCTGCATGCTTTGTTGAGTGCAACTGTAATTCTGCGGAGGGCAGAGGCGGAGGCAGAGCCATAAATTGCTAGCCCATAATTGATGATGGAGGTGACAGAGCTGTTAATTCCTTGTTTGTTTGTTTTTGCAAATAAGTACACTTTATTAAGATAATGAACAACATATACATACACAATAAGAGTTACTTTCAAAAGGAGGTACAGTTGGGTATCATCTGTATATGAGTGAAAATCCACAGTGCTGTTTTGATCCCCCATAGCAACATGTCTATAATGAATAATGTGCACTAACCCCCCCAACCAAAAAAAAAAAAAAAAGAAGCCCACAGTTGATAACAGATAGTGATGAGAGACACTCATCTAATACCGAAGTCTAAGGTTTAGCATTAAAGCAAATGTTATTGCATGACATGGTTTCAGATTTTATTGTTCTTTTGATTTCCCTTATCCTGGTGGGAGTTCAGAGGATATATTTTCATAATTTTATATGTGGTGTTGTTGGGGAGAGAAGAGATCCTAATTATGCCATGAGAAGCAACTCTGGCCCTATGCTCAGATGAGTAATCATTCCTGCCCAGTAACAGCATGGGGTGTGTGCTCCATAGAACTCTATGGGCTGTTTAATTTTTAAACTGTGATTCATCTCTTGGCTTAAAGCAAATCAACAGCTCAAGTAAAACGGCTCTTGTTAGTTGAGCAGAAGCTCTGATTTAAGCTCAAAGATGGCCTAACACTATAAATAAAGTAAGCAAGTACATCTCCAACAGTTCTATTGAGCATGCCTCTATGGCTACTGTCTTTGGTTAGACATCATTACACATCTGAGTACATGGGGGGGGGGCGCAGAATGGATTGGCTGGCTGGCACTTCAGTACCAAATTATGATCCCTTTCCAGCCAAACTACTCCACATATAAAATTGTGAAAATATGCCATATGAACTCCACAGAAGTGTCAGAATGTGGAAAAAAATCACAAAAACTGCTACCATCTAATGTTATGCATTTCCTTTATGGTAGAGATTGAAGGATGCACTTCCCAACCCATTCTGAATGAAAAGCCATACTCCTCTCACAGTAGTAGCCACAGACATGGCCAGATATTTCCAGATATTCCACAACATTTCTTAAGAGTTTCTCTCTGCTGTCCTTACTGTGGAAATAAAGAAAGGAGGATATTTCTCTGGAAATTTCAGGAAATATCTGCCCATGTCTTTGGCTGTGACTGTAAATTGTTCAGTCTTCAGATTAGACATAGTACTCCAATGTTAGTTTTGTGCAAGCAGTTCATTGCTGTTCAAAGAGCAAATGGTTCAGATTAAGAGGTACTGTAGGAAAGGAGTACAACACAGCATAAAGAACCAACAAGCACATTAAGGGAGTATGGCATGTACCACCTGAGAGAACATTTGTCTCAGGTTACAAACTAGCTCACATACTCTCTGAACTGAGGCATCTCTGTGATGCAGAGGAGAGGTCTTCCCCTTACAAAGGCCAGGTAAGACATGTACTGATCTGTTTAAATGTTTTCCTTGGGGACTTTATTTATCCTTGTCATCTGGTCACACCAGCCACCCCTTTTGACAACAGTTAAATTGTTTTTGATCCTATAATACTTTCATGAATCTATACACCAACAGGTTCAATATGTTTAGGATCTCTTCTGTATACACACATAGTATTGTAAAAGAGTACATTTTCAGAGATATTAACCAAAGAGATTTATAATCAGATGGTTGTAGGTTCTAACCACACCAGGTACTTTGGGTACACTTAGGGTAATACTTACATCTGACACTGTAGTACAGTATGAGGGAGATGCTGTGCTGTTGAGGTGCCATCCTTTGGATCAGATGTTATACCAAGAACCTTCTGCCTATCTCTGATCATTGTTCAGGAGGAAATTAATGATCCCATAACACTTATTAAAGAAGAATAGGGATTTTTTTCACTGAAGAAAAAGTATCATACTGGCTGGCCTGTTGGCACAATGGTAGCACTACCACGTGTGATGCCAGTGACCTGAGTTCAGGAACAAGCTTGGGCCGGACACGGGAAGGGGGGGAGGCTGGAGTGTCCCAGTTGACACTCTTCCCTTTGGGGAAGGAGAGTTCCATCCTTCTCTTCAGTACTGCAACCTGAATGACCACAGGTGACAATGCAGCAGGAAGGACTGGTGGGAGGGCAGGGACATTGCTGCCATTGGCACACAGATGCATGCATAGCGTGGGCGGGCCCACATAGACCTCCATTTATGCAACACCCCAAGGGGCTGGGAGAAAAATAAAGGAAAAAAGTTACCTCAGCACCTCTGCGATGTCAGCTGCTGTACATATCAGGACTCCACCTCCTAAAGCATCTGGCACCACCTGACGAGACACAGAAGTTCAGGGGTAGATGCCCCAACCCTGACCCTGACTGTGGGTGGGGACCAAGGCTAGGTGGAGGTAGGTGACCAGAGCTGAGGAGGGCCAAAGCTTTGGGGGCTGATTGGCATGTCCAGAATGATAGGAGGAGCTGGTGCAGAGGGGGCAAAAACAGAAACTGAAAAAAAAAAAAAAAAAAGTATCACACAAGCAGTACTCATTGTACAATATTTACAAAATGCTCAAAAAGAAGGGTATAGAGAGATACAAGGTAAACAACTCAAATGACAAAAAAAGGAGGATAAACAGAAAATGATCAGTTGAGGTACCTATGATGCAAATGTGGAGGATTACACAAGCAGAAGGCAACAGAACTTCCTACAACAGCAATACTGTTAGCATTATGCCCTAGAGAGTGACATGAACATAGTGCAATGTTTCCACAATTGACAAAAGAAATTCTGGCAAGAGTCAATAGGGCTGCAGCTGAAGAATTTGGAGTAAAAATATTGAAAATTACCAAAGTCACGAGCCTGCATTTGCAAACTGTTGTGTAGGCTGATAACTTTGTTCTTTTTCAATATTTTACACCAAATTTTCAACATAGCCTTCTTATGACCCCACCTCATGAACAAGGGCAGTGAATATCTTCAGCTCCTGCCCAAAAGGTGAATTTGCGCAGGGACCATGAAATCACCTTTCAGGATGTGAAAAAACATTTTGGACAGGGGTTGAAAAATGACAGCTGTCACATTCATGAGGTGCTGTAAAGATATGGCTATGTTGTAAATTTGGGGTAAAAATATTGAAAATTACTAACGTTATGAGCCTGTGTTTGCAAAATTTAAAGAAGGCAATTAATTATATCCTGGCATTGGCTAGATGATTCTATGCTAACGTACATGGAATGGCTTATGGTAATGTTTGATGCTTTGCTTATGGAATGTATGCTTGCCAGTGTCTGATACTCTGAAAAAGCTTATTGTCCTGGATTCCCCCCTCTTTCCCCCACAAAAGACAGACCACTTGTGTTTTGTGCTCAGATTGGCAATCAATTTATTATATATATTATAATTTCATTTCTAATTCTCATTGTCATTTATTAATGTCTTTTTACAATTCTATTTGAATTGCATCCAAATCTCCAACTCTGATCCTCTCTCTCTCTTTTCTTCTCACTTCCCCAGGTGAAAACCTGGGTGCCTTCTTCTTCTCTTTTCTGGTAGGTAACAGTGAGAACCGAGACCGCTTTTGTCCTTCAGTTTCTTCTTCTTCTGATCATATTTCTTTTTCCTTCCCCTTCCCCTCCTTTCCCATCCCCTTTTTTCCCCCTTGTCATCTACCTCTGGCAGTCCACCATTGTCCAACTGGACCTCCTCTGTCATCCACCTCTGACAGTCTGAGTCAATCCCTTCTCATTCACCACTTCTCCTTTTCTTGTCGGGTGGGTGAGTGGTGACAAAAACTTCAGCAAAAAGTGGCTGAACCACCTCTGTGCTGCTCCTTTTGTACACCCTTTAGCCCCTCCCCTTCCTGTAGCCTGTCCATTGTCTTTGGCTCCCAGTCCCTCCCTCCTCCCTCCTGAGCAAAACCACTTTCAACAACCACAAAGGGAAGGGGTGCACCAGGGCAGCTTGGTTTGCCACTTAAAGGGCAAACTCCATTGTTCCGGATTCCCCCCTCTTTCCCCCACAAAACACAGACCACTTGTGTGTTGTTGTGCTCAGATTGGCAATCAATTTATTACATATATATCATAATTTCATTTCCAATTCTCGTTGTCATTTATTAATGTCTTTTTACAATTCTCTTTGTATTGCATCCAACTCTCCAACTCTGATCCTCTCGCTCTCTTTTCTTCTTACTTCCCCAGGTGAAAACCTGGGTGCCTTCTTCTTCTCTTTTCTGGTAGGTAACGGTGAGAACCGAGACCGCTTTTGTCCTTCAGTTTCTTCTTCTTCTTCTCATCATATTTCTTTTTCCTTCCCCCCTCCCCTCCTTTCTCATCCCCTTTTTTCCCCACAGCCTGTCTCCAGATTGTGTTGGATGACTGGCCTTCCCCCCTTTTAGGATTCTGCTCACTCCCCCCACCACCCTTTTTTTAATCTCCTTTCTTGTCTCCTCCATGCCTCAATAAACCCCATCATTTCAGTATTAAACATGTCTATTGCCAGATCAAATAGGTCTGGTCTGTAGAATTCTTCTACCCATTCTTCCACCCCTCACAATATTATGTGCCCTCCCATACTCCTAATTAAAGTTCCTACTCTTCTATTCATCTTCTTCCTGGCCCTATCCATTGCCCTATGGCTATGTTCATGTCTCCATACCCTCCTTGGTATCATGTCAGACCAGGCTATGCTCACTGTAGGCCACCATTGCCATATCTTCCCTAAGTCCTGTTTTAACTGCATATACGTGTCCACCCATGGCTTCCCCCAAGGTGTATAATAATTAAGTCTGGGATGGGCCACCTCTCTTTCATGTCCTTCAGAGTAGGAAGCAACTGTGCCCACCTCATCCCTCGGATGCCACGCCACATGAGCTTACATTGTCTGACATCCTGGTACAGTTGCTTTCCCCCAGCTTTTTTCTCTCCGCTCTCTTTTCCGCCCAATAAATGTATGAGTGCCCACAAATCCATACTTCCGTGGTCCTCCCTCTACCTAAAAAAGTTAAGCAAAATAGACATCTTAATCACCTTTTCCTTTTTTTTTTTTTGCCTCTGTAGACAAAGCCAAAAGCAGTGACACGCTAATCTCAAAACTGTATATCTCGAATATACCTCTTATAGCTGGCCGACCACCAGCATCCCCTTTCCATCATACTGTTCACGGTTTCCTCTGCTGCTGCCCATTTTGAAGCAGTCCCTATTTGGAAAGAGTGAGAGGAATAATTGCCCGGGTCCTCTCCCAGAAATTCCATGTCCTTTTTTAGCATGGCCGTTATTTGCTAACTCGTCACCCTCTTCCCGTCCCTGTGTACAAATAGCCTCCCTTCTTTACTCCTGCTCTCTGTGGTGTATGCCCACAATGCTTTTACCAGGCACACCTTCCCATCCATGTGTGCCTTAATGGTTATGGCACACCCATTTCCCACCTGATCCATTTTTGACCTCTTCACTAGGACTTGTATCTCGTTCTGCCCCCAAGTAATGTCCCCCCATTCTAGTCCCCCTTCTGCCTCCTTCCCTCCATGTCCTACTGCCTCACTCACTCTCAAGGCTCCTGCAAACATCACTAAGTAAATCATGTGACATAATTGTGCCTCATCCCTGGATCTGCAAATTGCCGGCAATACCCCTTTTAATTTTGCCAGCCAATGGTCTGCTATTGGCCGTCTTCCATCCTTGGGTCTTTGCTGCAAATTACTCTGCCCTTGTATCATTCTCCGTATCAACATTGATTTCGTAGGGTCCTTCCATCTCCTTAGGCTACAAACTACTCTAATCCCTGCTAGGTAAACCCCCATTGTGGTGTGGGCCATCCCTTCCTGCCATTGGTCCACTGTAAACTTTCCTAGTTGCTCTTCCATAATTGGCCCACTTACCTCCGTGTTGTGTGTTGCCCTGAACATTTGTAATGCCTGCCAGGCCCCTTCATAAGCCCTCAAGGTCCGTGGTGTACATGACATGAGTTGTGAAACAGCATTTCTGCTCCCTCTTGCCAACATCCCAGATGTTCATTGGTATGGGTGTTCTCTGTTCCTCTGCTGTTGGTGCCAGCATCCAGAAACGATCCAGCTGCAGACAGGAAAGGCTGTCAGCTACAGTATTTTTGACCCCTTCTATGTGCTTGTCCCAGAATGACATGTTCAATTGCAAAGCTCTTAACACCACCTGTCTCAACACCCCCATGACCGTTTCCTATCTGGCTCCCCTGTTGTTTAAAACCTCTACCACAGCCTTGTTGTCACACCAAAACGTGACCTTCTGATTCCTTAATTCCTCTCCCCATACCAGGGTGCAGGCACAAATGGGCATGATTTCTAACAGTTCGATGTTCCTTACCCTTCCGTCTCTCACCTAGTGGCTTGCCATGGCTCAGAAAACCATTTTCCCCACAAATAGCCTCCCATGCCAAACCCCCCGCAGCATCCGTATACAGTTCAAGATCTGTGTTGATAACCCACTCCTCCTGCCAAAACGAAGAGTCATTATAGCTGCGGAGGAATTCTTCCCATACTTTAAAATCTTCTTTCACTCCTCTTGTAATAGCCACCCAGTGGTGTGGTCTGTTTACTCCTCCTGTGGCCCTCGCTAGCCATTTTGTGAATGTCCTCCCTGGCCCGATTGCCCTGCAGGCAAAGTTCAAATGCCCATTACTGGCTGTACCTGCCTCAATTGTACCTGTCTTCTGCTTGTATGCACATGAATCAGCTCTCTGAGTTTTGATACTGTATCTTGCTATCAGGCAACCTAAACACCTCTCTTTGTGCATCTATCTCGATACCCAAAGATTCTAGCACCTTACTGGAACCTTCCATTTTATCTGGTGCCAATGGTACCCCCAGTTCTCTACACAGGTTCTGGAAGCTATCTAGCATCTTTTTTGCCTCTTCCTGTCCACTGCCTATTAACAGGAAGTCATCCAGGTAATGTATAACTGCCCTGTAACCAATCTGCTCCTGAAATATCCACTATAAACAGGTACTGAAAACTTCAAATGTAGCACAAGCTATGGAACAACCCATGGGCATAGCCTTGTCAAAATAGTACTGGTCCCCTAACTTGAAACCCAATAGATCCCAATATTCCCATCTGACTGGGAGCATTCGGAAGGCAGACTCTATATCTGTCGTGGCCATCCATGCATCTGGTGTTGCCCTAATAATCTGTACGGCCTCTTCCAGTGTTACATAAGTGACTCTGCTGTGCTCCTCCCTTATAAAATCATTCACTGAGTCCCCTTCTGGAAATGACAGGTGGTGGATCACCCTGTATTCCCCTTCCTGTTTCTTGGGGACCAAGCCAAGTGGCAAAATCTTCATATTCTGTAATGGGGGGAGGGGTAAGGTCCTTCTTCTCTCCCCACCACTATTTCTTTCTCTATCTTTTTCCTCAGAATTTCTTCCTTCCCCTTAATCGACCCCAAGTTGTTAGACTCTCTTGCCCTTCTTGGGCCTTCGCACTGCAACAGAAAACCAGTTCTAAAACCTTTTCTTAATGTTTCTGCTGCTTCTCTCTCCAGGTAACCTCTTAACCATCTCTCCCATGATTCTATTTTGATAGCGGTTTTTGCTATTTGAAATTGTGTCCCTAACCTCCCACCCCATCCCCTCCCATCCCCCCAATTGTTCAGTAGACCTGGTTCCCCCTACCTCCATATCCTCTGCCTCTCGCTCCGCTATTCCATGGCTGGCCTTTGTAGCTCTGCCCTTCCCGAAAGGGCTGTTGACCTGTACCCTGCCCCACACCCCCTCGGGCCCCTTGTGTCCAAGTTGTCCTGCATCTACTCGCAGGATGTGTCCCTCCACATTTTGAGCATGCATGGCAGAACCGACATTGAGGCCAGGAACAGGTTGCCCTGTTATAGCCCCAGCAGCATTTTTGGGGTACTCCCCATCTTTTTTCCATCTCTCCCTCCGGTGTGGATTGATCGGTTACATAGTCCATCCACAAATCCAACTGTTTTGTATCCCACCTTACATCCCCATAGGTCGCCATCCTTTGCCGGAAAAATTCATCATAATAAATCCATCCTACTCCCCCTTTTGCTTTCGCCCTTCCTATGATCAGTGAGTACATAAGGAAAGGGACACCCATCTCTGGTTTCTTCTCCTGTACTATGGCTGAGTATGTGGCAAATCCCACAAACCAGCCATCCCACATATTTCCTCTTGTAAATTTGTCCTCTTCTTTCTTTCCCAGCAGAACTACTGCTGCCACCATCTCACTCTTCCCAATACTCTCAGTTTCCTCATATTTCGCAGCCGCCTCCCTAGTAACTAAGGCAAAGATGTCTACATATTCCCCTTTCCATATCTTTTCCTTCGTTGTTAATGGCACATGTTCCCCAATTCTCATCCCTGGGGCTCCTATTTCCCTTATCCCTTTTCCCATGCTATCCGTCATCTGTTCTACCTCTCCTGTCATTTCTCTATCCAACCTAATTTCTGCCAGTGCCGATTCCATGTGTCCTAACTCCTTTGTCCCCAGAGCCATAATAATCTGGCCTATGTATTCTTTAATGCTGTCCCGAACTCTACCTGATACATTACCTGCTGGCTTGTCCACTCTCTGTGGCCTGTTACCCTCAAGTGCCCCTGGCCTGACATCCTGCAGCTGGGCCGCTGGTTGTGGCATTGTCCACAGGGGAACTGTTGCATTTGGAGGATCCAGTCTGGGTTCAAGTAGTGGTGGTGCCACTTGCTCCTGGGGAGGTACTGATGAGTCCGGTACACAGGGTAGCAGTGGTACTGGGCTGACCGCTCGGGGAGGAACCACCGTTTGTGGGTGCAGTCTCTTTGGGCTGGGTGCCCTCCCCGTTGGCCGCTTCCAACCACCCCTTTTTCCCTTTACCACCTTCCTTTTCTCCCTGGATCTCCCCAGTTCCTATCCTTCTACCAGCTGCCACATCTTGTTGGCCTTTTCCACGAGTTCCACTATGGTCTTGTAGGCATCTTCCTTTGAGGGCCTGCTTCTCTTTGGTGCCATCTCCTTTTCTTGCCTATATAATGCTGCGGATAAACTGAAAACAAAACATGTCTCATTAACATATCTGCCTGATGACCTTTATTGTTTGAAACTGCCTTTTCCTTCTCCCACCCTTGCTCTTTATATTATTATTTATTTTTTGGCCTTTGTTGCCTATCCGACATCCTACTGTGCATTCAGGCCGCTTGTCTGTATCATTCCCCCAGCCCTTCTTGCCTTATTCCTCTACAACAAGGTAAAAACACCGCTTTCCTTTTTTTTTTTTTTAAATCTCGTACCCAGCCCCCCATGCCTTGTTGCCTTACTGGCACTCCAAGTAGCTGCCTTCTTTGGTCTTTGCTCCCCACAGTGCATTTTATTTATATAGGCCCACTCTGATCTCAGGCCTGCCACATGGCTGAAAGGCCCAGCTCCATATCCCCGTCACCCTTCACTTGCTTTTCCAGGCCCCAGGTCTGCCTCATGGCCACCAGGCCCAGTTCCCTCTAAGTCCCCCCCAGTGGAAAAAAGGCATCTGCCGTAACTCCTGGGCAGACCTTTCAAATGCCGGCCTCCCCTTTTGTGCCTCCATAGCCTGTGCCTTGCTTATTTCCTTTGTCCTCCCTCTGGAGACTCTTCCTGAAGGCTCATCCTCGCCCCTGTTTCGCGGTGTATAATGTCATGTGACATCACACCACGTGGTCCCCTCTCTCATTCCTTCCACCATTCTGGTCAGGCTATGGCCCAGTTTTTCTTGTCTTGTCCCTGTTCCCCAGCCCCATTCCCATAACTGGATTGCATCCCCCAAGGTCCTATTGCCAATTTGCGATACTAGCCATGATGTGTGATGTCACGCCATGTGGTCCCAGCTTGTACCCCATGGCCAAACATGCCTATGCTCAATCCTCATCCCCTTTAATGCTACATATGTTCAACTCCACATGCTGTGTCCTGTTGCAGATTTCAAGGCCTCCGCTCGGCTTCTCTGATCTCCAGACCCCCCTCTGCGATTTCCCTTTTTTTAATGGGATTTCCTCGCTTTCTCCCTTTCCATAGCTCTCAATGTGCCTCCCACAGCTGTTAAAAAACAAACTGGCCAGCACATGTGGCCTGTACTTCACTTCAGGGCCACTCCTGGCCACTCGCTCCGTGCTCTGATAGCTCCCCCACCCCAGTGCTCATTCCTGTCCCCTAACCTCTCCTTCCAACATCGCGGCCCAACTTTTGACTCCCCATTTGTTTTTGTTGTTTTTTTTTTTTTTTTTAAATGCTCCATTGTCCAAATGAGCCTTTCCACATAAGTTCTTCACCCAGGTAAACGCCAGCCTCTCACCAACGTAACCTAACCACAGTCTCCCATAATTCTAGCAGACCCAGTTAAAGCCAACCTCGTGCTGGCTCCCTTACACCTTCTTTCACAGTTCGATAACTAAAAGCATTTCTCATTGAGTGCCATCTAAAAACACAGACCCAAGCAGTTTAAGTGAAACCTAACTACAGTCTCCAGCTATTCTAGTGCTACCCAGCAAACACAGCCTCATGCAGGATCCCTTGCTCCTTTCAATTCACAGTTCATGCAGGCTCCCCTGCCACTTTCTTCACAGTTCACACAGGTAACCAACAGCACTTCTCAGCAAGTACCATTCTAAAATGGGAGTCACGTGATGTGGGACACGGAATAGCAGCTTATCCGTGAGCTCTGACCTGCCACCCGCTAATTTCACGATTTCATCGCTTTCAGGAGGCTTAAGCCATATTTTCTGCATCGGGTACAGAGGAGAACCTGTACCCTTACATTAGATGGAGTCGGAGATGAGGAAATCGCCCCCTAAACATACTCCCCCCACGACCCCCGAAAAGGCGGCGAAGAAATCCAAGGCCTCGGCATCCTCGTTAACACAAGCGGCCGGAGATCACAGCACTTCAGAAGAGCCCCTCACTCTTGTGCGGTTCCTGGATGAAATTAGGCCGCTGAAATCGGTGATACAAGATATGGCAGGGGAAGTTAAAAGCATTAATGCTGTTATTGAGGATTTGGCTCACAAATCGTCAGATAGCGAGGCCCGTATCAAATCATTAGAAGGGAAAGGAGAAAAAATGGATGTGACGGTGAACCTGATGTTGCAACATATCCATAAGCTGGAACTGAAGGTCGAGGACCTGGAGGGCCGGAGCCGGCGTAATAATGTTGTAATTATTGGGTTGCCAGAGAAAGCAGAAGCCCAGAACCCGATTTTGTTCACCCAGAAACTAGCTGAGAGGATTGCAGGGCCCTAACCTTTTGGCTCAATGTATATTGTAGAACGGGCTCATAGAGCTTTACGCCCAGTTCCTTCGCCTGATCGCCCTCCGAGACCTTTTATTATTAAATACCTAAACTATCAAGAAAGGCAGTTACTCATTGATAAGGCAAGAGAAGACAAAGATATTTTTTGGGAGGGCTCTCGAGTTAGAGTGGTGCAAGATCTGCCGCTCTCAGTAAGGCAGAAAAGGGCGGCCTATCATCCACTGGTGAAAAAACTTATAGCAGCTGGTATTAAATTTCGCATGGGCTACCCGGTAAGATTTCAGGTTTTTGTTCTCAACGAGTGGAGGACTCTCGAATCCCATGAATCAGCTATAGTGGCATTGCGTGAGGCTTTCCCTGCACTGTTCAAGGATCCATGAAGGAGGGCTGTAATTGGAAGAGACCCGGAGTGTGGGATTCGTCTGGGGGTGTCTGTGATGGACTTGATGCCTGATGTTATTAGGCTGCAACAAATTGGACTGGGGCACGATGTTTGGAACCGAAGATCAGAGGGACCTGATGTGGGAATCATTATTATAGGTTTATATTTTGCCCTGGCCTGTTGTTACCACCTGCACATAATGAGGAGTGCCCTTTACAGGCTTCTTCTATATATTAGTTTATTGGAGGCTCTATTTTGGGAGGCCAGAGTTACTTGATGTAGCTGGATGAAGGCTTGAGTTCCAATAATGGATCTTCGGCTTTATTAGACTTTTATTATTGTCTTTTCTTATTGCATGGTACCTGATGGCCCAAGGACTATGACGGACTGTTTTGTGAGGTTAATAGTTTATAACTTTTATCATAATTATTTTGCAAGGACGAGTCATTTGTGGGTAAACTATATGCTTTAAATGGGGACAAAACATTAAGCCAGTTAATCAGATCGGGCCCTGTTCAGGCTTTTAATCAACAGGGAATTACTTGCCCCCCCTGGATATAGGAGAGAATACCTACCCTTTAACAGAATTATGTAGGTGACGTTGCAATATTGGTTATATCTTTATTCTTTACAACTGATTGTTTCAAAGTAAAAGGGTTTTGTGATTTTCTGATATACGGAATAAGCCCAAAGACAGCATTATTATTACCTTAGATTTGTTTAGTTCTTACAATTTAAATATAGTTGTGGATGAAAAGGACTTCATTACGAAAGATTTGGGGGGTGGCTGGGGAAAGAGCGCGGATTCAAGTGCTATGTGGGTTGGTGTCATGGGCCATAAAGAAACATGGACATTGTTGGGGAGGGGAGGAGGATGGATTGGTTTTTGGGGATTTGTATCAGGGGATGGGGTTAGAGATGGAGTGATGGGGCGGGATTTTAGTAGTTGTAGGGTTTATAGGAGGGTGACGGGTCATAGGCTCTTAGGGGGGAGGGACACAAGGCTGCTGGTTTTACTATGATTTATTTAGTAGGGGTGCGGTCATTTTATGTTACAACATTAGTAAATTTGAAGGGGGATGGATACCCAGATTAAATTTCTTACATGGAATGTAAAAGGGGCTTGTCATAGAGTCAAGCAGTACAGGATACTGAAATATATTGAGGCTGTGAAAGCAAAAGTAATATTTCTGCAAGAAACTCATTTACTTCACGAGGAAGCTGGTAGTATGAGAAGACTGCAAATAGGTGAAGTTTTCTCCTCCCAGGGTAACACACAGAGTAGGGGGGTTATGATATTAATACACAGATCTATACCTTTCTTCTCCCAGAAGGTAATCCAGGATAAGGAAGGTAGATATGTGTTAGTGAAAGGAAAATTACAAAATATGGAAATTTTGTTAGGGGCAGTCTATGGGCTTAATACGGATGGCCATGACTTTTTGGTGAATTTTTTAAAGGCTTTACAACCATTCAGTCAACTACCTATGATTTTAGGAGGGGATTTTAATATAGCACTGGACCGCTTATTGAATAGATCCTCCAGGTCCCATTTATATCCAACACCTGCCTCTCGTGCCTTTAATGATCTTATAGATCATTTGGGTTTGGCGGATGTTTGGAGGGTGCTTCACCGAGACTAGAGTACACTTTCTTTTCCCCTACTCATGGATCGGGTTCGAATTGATTACATACTTTCTCCGTGCCTTACTTAGGGGAGTTTTGGTTCTGAGATTATGGCAGCCCACTCTCAGATCACTCTCAGTGGAGGTTACACTTTCCTTTCCTCCCTCATTCGAAAAGGCAATAGATGGAAAGTAAACAATCAAATTCTGAGAGTGCCTAAGGTAGTCCAAACACTGATGAAACAAACAGAAGAGTTTATTGAGACCAATTTGAAAGACAATGTCCGCCCAGATATTTTCTGGTGTGCATTCAAGGCCTATGTGAGAGGCTTACTGATTAGTCAAGCCACTAATAAGAAAAAGGAAATAGAGGTTACTATGTCGGATTTATTAAGTCAAATTAGGTCTTTAGAATCTGCGATGATTTCTAACCCCCGAGAAGAAGATCAAGGGAAATTAATCAAGATTAAGGAGACATATCTTAGAATGTTGGGGGACCAGGCTGAATTAGCTATAATCAAAACCAAAGCTAGGTACATAGATCAAGGGGAAAAATCGGGGAAGCTCTTGGCTAGGCGTATCGCACAGTTAGAAGCATCCCGTCTGATTGAAGGAATCATCTCCGAAGAAGATGGGTGTATTAAGACCACTCCAGAGGATATGGTTCTAATTTTCCGGAAATATTATGAATCCCTGTATAGTGGTATGCAATCACCTCCCCCATTCTGAAATCCTGTCATTTTTGGAACGCCTCCCACTCCCCAGGTTAGACGACTTGGATTGTGGTCTTCTCAATACTGAAATAACGCAAAGGGAAATAGAAGTAGCTATTAAAGACCTGCCAGTAGATAAAACCCCCGGCCCTGATGGGTTTTCACCTAACTTTTACAAAACATTTTCCTCCCAGCTGACACCCTTACTGTTTAGTTTGTTTAAATATATTCTATCTGGGGCGGAGGTAGATAAAACGTTATCGGAAGCACTTATAGTTTTGATTCCTAAACCAAATAAACCACCAGAAAAGCCTGCCAGTTATAGACCTATCTCGCTGCTAAATTATGATGTTAAGATCTTGGCTAAAATATTGGCAGAGAGAATTAACAAAATATTGCCCAAATTGATAGGAGCTGAGCAAGTTGGTTTTATGAAGGGTAGATCATCTGCTGATCACTTTAGAACATTGGCATATGTCTTCTCGGTCTCCGAGGGGTCCGACCACCCGATGGCGTTGGTCTCCTTGGACGCCGAGAAGGCTTTTGATAGGGTGCACTGGGCATATTTATTTCTGGTTATGGATAGATTTGGTTTCCCAACGAAGTTTGTGGATTGAGGTTAAAGCACTGTACTCCAATCCCTCTGCTAGAGATTCGTGTAATGGGGTGATATCAGCACCCTTTAAATTGCAGGCTGGTACAAAGGCAGGGTTGCCTTTATCTCCTCTTTATTTAATTTATACCTGGAACCTCTGATAAGGAGTATAGTGTGTGCACTGAAATTAAAGGGATCAAAATTAGGGCCAAGTTATTAAGGTCATGACGTACGCAGATGATCTATTAATTTATATTTCGAAGCCTAATAGCTCAGTTCCTAATCTGTTAAAGGTAATACAGAACTTTAGCATATTAGCAAATTACAAACTGAATCAGGATAAAACGGTTGTCTTCCCCCTTAATAATAGGGTATTTAAAAAGGAGATTGAGGACCTGGGTTTGGAATGGAGCCCGAAATCCCTTCATTATTTGGGCTTGTATCTGACGAATGATCTAAACCGCCTGCGTCAATTAAATTTGGATTCCTTAGTTCATGATATAGAGTTAGACATGAAAAGGTGGGCCCAACTCCCATTGTCGTTATGGGGTAGAATAAACATTGTTAAAATGAATATATTCCCTAGGCTTTTTAACCCCCTTAGTATGCTGAATGTTTGGATCCCCTTATCATGGTTTAATAAGCTTCATAGGAAAATTGCGGATTTTGTGTGGGGTTATAGGAAAGCTATTATGTCTTATTCTAAATTAGCGGCCCCTAAATCGTTGGGTGGGTTGAAACTACCTCACTTTGCTCTTTATTTTTGGGTGGCGCATGTTAACAGATATGGTAGATGGGTCTATTCCTCGGGCAGCTCCTCTCCTGCGGACTATGCACCGTTGTGGGTAAAACTAGAACTCAGTCTCATTAAGAGTTCCGGTCTTAACCCAGAGGCCTTATTTTATGCTACTGGCAGATTATTACCACCGTCATTAATAAATTCTCCTATCGGGCTCTCTTTACGGATTCATAATCAGCTTTGCAATTTCTTGAAATATGACCAGACTAAAGACCGGGCTCAACCCATTATAGGTAACCCCCGGTGGTTGATAGGAAATAAGACTATCAGGTATAATTGGTTACCTTTGCCTGGGGATTGCTCCTTAAAGGATTTTCTCAATAATGATGGGAGTCTGCTTTCAACCATTGAGCTATTAAATAAACACGGGCTGTCTACGAAAGACAGCTTTAAGATTTATCAATTACGACATTTACTAGCTCAAAGTATTGGACTGGGCCTGGTTGGCTCGGCCCATATACCGTTTTGGACGGATCTTGGACCGTTGATAGGAACTTCCCAGGCTATCTCCAAAATTTACCAAGTCTTGTTCCACTGGGCATTTTCGGAGAATGTAGCTCCGTCCTCATACTGGGCCAAACTTTTTCCTACAGCTACATTAGATTGGCCGCAGATTTGGCAGAATTGTCACAAGTTTATTTGGCAAGACTGCCTGAGACTTATTCAATTTAGAATCTTACACAAAATTTATTATTCCCCTCAAAAGTTAGCAGATTTAAAATTGGTGGAGGATCCTAAATGTTATAGGTATGGTCAGGGAGGAGGAGATTTAATGCATGTCTTTTGGTAGTGCTCTAAAATCACTCCACTATGGAATGAAATAAGGAGTAAGGTTAATCCGTTACTAGGATTAGATGAGATGTTTTGTCCAGAGGTTTGCTTATTGGGGGACATGTCAGGTGTCTCAGTCAAGTTGAGGAAATTTCATATGGCCTTGATTTCCATCACGGTGAAGAGGTTAGTTCTTAAACATTGGAAGGATCCCATTAGGATCACCTGTTCTGAATGGTTAGCGGGCCTTCTCACAAACCTCAGAATTGAGAGGATGATAGCAGTCCTGCACAATCAATTACCTCTATTTGAGAAAATCTGGTCCACATTGCTTATATCTTACTCATAGGTAGCCAAGTGGTACGTCTTGTGTTGACCGCATGGGAAAGTAGCGCCTTGTATGGGGTGGGTACGGGGGTATATGGTGGGAGGTTGGGTGTTGGGGGGGTGAGTATGGAGGGGTTTGCGGAGATCTATTTTTTATGTCAATTGTTATAAGGCTATTGTAATTCAATGTTGTGTGTTTTTGTATAGTGCCTTGATGTTACGCCTCTGCAATATAAACTGAATAAAAAGTGAATGGCAAAAAAAAAAGTACCATTCTAAAACACAGTCCCAAGCAGTTCCAGTGTAAATCAGCCAAACTCCTGTAGGCACTTTTGTTACTGGGACCTTCAACAATTCACACACTTTTGGCTTCACCTGGTTAACCTAGTTAGTTTCTTACCTGCTCCCTCTAGTGAAATAAACCTCCAGTCAATATTCCAATCTGATGTGCTGTAGTTCTTCTGTAAACAAAAACTTCAGCAGAACTGTGCTGCTCCTTTTGTACCCCCTTTAGCCCTCCCCTTCCTGTAGCCTGTCCATTGTCTTTGGCTCCCAGTCCCTCCCCCCTCCCTCCTGAGCAAAACCACTTTCAACAACCACAAGGGGAAGGGGTGCACCAGGACAACTTGGTTTGCCCCTTAAAGGGCAAACTCCATTATACTCATTGGCAAACTCTTCATACCCTTTTTCAATTGCAATGTATCCTGATGGTGCTTGAGGAGTCTCCTTCCTTTTAAGTCACTGAGCTTATTCAGCTGGGGCCTGGCACATTTAGTGGTTGTAGTTTTTTCAGTGTTTACCCTTTCTTGTTTTCATTTTTCTTTTTTTTGGTTATTTACTATTATGTCTTCTGCAGTTCTCCTGGCTTTGTGTACTGCTTATTGTTTAGTTTTTATTGAGCAAGTTCACTTTGTAAAGCTGTGTGCTCCACGTCTATGTTCACTGGTTAACATTTTAAATGCTTCATGGATTGTAACTAAGGTTTGTTCTCTATCTGAGTATTACCTCTTTCATATACCTTCATTTTGTTTCAGTTTCCAGCCTGTTATATCGATATTAGCTTATAATGGTCTCTTTTTTTTGTTTGACGTTTTTCTATTCCTTTATGTCATGATTGAGGTAGCCTTACTCAAGCAGCCATTCTTTGTATCTTTTCCATGACTGTGCAAGAGCTATGGGCTCAATGCACAATGCCAATGCACCATGTAAACCGGGTGCATTGGCTTCACTATGACTGAATGCCACAGAGTGGGGTCCCTTGGACTGCGTGCAGCATTCATAAACCAGGGTATGCGCTTGATCCCCCGACCGTACATAGAGCAAAACAGGTGGGGGCATGGAAGCACTATGTGCTTTTCACTAAAGCACATTGCGCTGGCCACATGGGTGCAGAGATGGGACCAGGTTACAACAGGAGAGACCCTGGCGTAAGTGCCCTGTGTGCCATGCTCCACTCCCACAGACCACCTGCCCTGTGCCTGTGTCTGGCCAGATGACCCCCCCCAGCACCACCACACATGAACCGGAAACCCCCCACATGACAGTACAATGCAGCCCCCCAACTTACCGGTACACCCCATCACTGGACGGTATGGCTGGCCACTCCACTGCCCACACAGGGCTGTCCCAACCCCCCAATGCACACAGCATGAGCCTGGCTTGAAGTCACACTCCCTGCAGCACCAACAACCCCACCACAGGTACACTGGAGCTGTGACTTGGAACGGTTGGTGGCACTGCCCTTCTCTACCTCCGTGGCTGCTGGACATCCACTGAGGTGCACAGGTCCAACATGCACCCTGCCACATAAAGAATCCACTGAGAGACCCAGGATGGGCATCTGATTGGATGTCTGCCTGGGTCCACAGCTCCACCGCTGTCTTCCCTGTGCAACCCTATGCGCCATAGGGGTGGGGCTGCAGACCAGTGGCCGGCGGTCATGCAAGCCTCCAGGTGTGCACCTGTCCATAAGTGCGGAGCTATGTGGGTGGAGTACTTGTCTTTGGTGTGTACCTGGACCCACTTCGTGCATAGCCCCCTATGTTAGGATTGGAATTGTTTGTATTTTTCAAAACTTTTTGTTAATAAAGTTTATTCAGTTAAAGAAAATTCAATGTTGGCTCATAACTTTGTTACTTTTTTAATATTTATATGCCAAATTTTCAACATAGCCTTCTTATGACCCCACCTCATAAACAATGGCAGATAAAATTTTCAACTTCTTCCCAAAAGGTAATTTCACACAGGGACCACAAAATCACTTTTCAGGACAGAGTTGCCTAATGACAGTGTAATTGTTCATGAGGTGGGGTCCCAAAAAAGGCATATTGAAAATTTGGGCCAAAAATTTGAACAAAATGGCAAAAGTTATGCTACTAAGTCAAAACACAATTGAAATACATTGAACCACATACCTGTTTCTTCAGTTCGTGGTCTGGCTTTGAACAGTGAAGACGTGTCTGCAGTCAAGACAGGATTATGGAATTGGACCCCTGATGGATAAGTAAGGGCTTGGGGGGATGAGGGGTGGTGGGTGATTAGTGGGTGGATCAGGTGGGGAGTGTAATGGCTGCAAAAGACATAGATGGATTTTTTTAACAGGTTAAAAAACACTAACAAGGATTCCTGCACTGAGGTATTGGGCACCCTTCAGTGCCACTGTTACATTTCTGGGGGAGAAGTGGATTGCGGGTGCTGAGAGGGAGGGTTGGGGTGGGGAAACTGTATGCAGTTTCTTTTTTGTACTTCTATTGGCAGCAACATCTTTGGGGTAGTTTGGCAGTGTTGTTTCTTTTTCCCTATCTCATCGCTAAACAAACAAATGCTGGTCAGTGCCAATATGGCTATGGAGAGCTTTTAGGAGTGGCAAGAGTGGGGAAAAGAATATGCAGTGCTTTTGCTGCAGCCATAAGTAATACTGCAGTGATTATAGCACTGTACATGCGTGATACTCGCACATGTGCAGTTTGCCCTGTAGTAAGCCCTGCTCAACATGGCAGTCATGCATGTGCAGTTTAAGTCAATGTTACCATGTTACACATGGTGGCCATCACTGCTACAGTTGCAGAATGGAAACGTAGTGCACTGGGGAAATGGGTATGTTTATGCAGCCCATGGAGGGGAAGAGCTGCAAAAACAGAATCACTGGAAACTATTTCAGAGCATTGTGGCAGCACATCAGACAGCGGTACGGTAATGTGCTTTCACAGTGCTCTTATACAAATCTAATGATGGCATAACATCCGTGGAGCTTGGCCTATGCAGCCGTATAAGTCAGACTCAGGAGGAGTCTATTAACAAACAAAAGAGCTGGTCTGGGACTTGCTCGTCCTCACAGTCACTTTCTCATTCTTTACTAAGCAATAATTTCTGGCAAATGTGCCTTAACCATATCGATCTCAGTGCTGGTAGAATATTTCTGGTTATCCCCTGATTGTATTAGGTGGGGGTAGTAGCAGTCTTGAAATGGTATCTGTCAGTGGTGGCATGCTCTGGAAAAAAGTGGTACCCATGCTTGTCTGTACATTTTAGAAGTGATGCCTTTCCTTGTTTTTGCTGTAAAGAAACTGACCCCTTTAACACAAAAGCAAGGAGTCAGTTATGGCCTCTACCCCCCCCTTTACTTCAAGTGAGGGACATGATTATGTACAGTGACAGCCATAGATAGGGCTGCAGGTTCGGTTTAACCATTCTGCTTGAATGGTCAAACCCTCAACATTTGCAGAAGTCCACTCAAGCGCGGACATGAACACGAAATTTACAAACTTTGGTTTGCCCAGTTTATCTATGTAATACCCTTAAATCTGGGGTATTGCAGGTGCCAACCAGGTGAACCAAAGTTCGCATACATCCAGTCTACAATGTGATTTAGCTTACCTCGGTCAGCAGGCAGCAGCTCTAGAAGAGTAGTAGCAGCCAATCCCACACATCGGGCTTGTTCCCAGCTGTAACTGTTAAAAGGAATGGGGTGATTGGCTGCTACACATGCTGCCTGAAGCCACAACTCCCTCTTTTGGCTGGCCAAAAAAAGAGTCATGTGGGTGACTGCCTTGGTTACTTGTCTCAGTTGCAGTACCATTACTGTGGCAGTTGGTGTTGGTGTGCAACTGAGATGAGCACTGTTCTGTTCTGCCACTGCGTTCATTCGTAGTCCACATTCAATCAGTTTGTCAGTCTGTCCTCCATTTTGCTCAATCCATCCACCATGGCAGTCAAACCACAGCAATTTAAAATTTCTATAAACTTTATTTGATATCAGTCTAGACGAGGTGAGGGCACAGTGTTGAAGTGGTAGTGGAAGAGGTGGAAGGGAAAATCAAGCACCAGCTTGTTGGAGCTGCATGTTGCCTGCCCAGTCACTGAGCTCTGTCTGACTGAAAACAGCTCATTGTCCTTTATTTCTTCAGTGGAGCTGGTCTGGCTGCATGGCGATGATTTAAAATATAGAAAAAGCTAATAAATGAGGTTATAAAAATAAAAAGTTTTATTGTTACAAACAACAGCCTTACATTAAAGTTAAACAGGGTCATTAGTAGCAGTGCACACTGCACTGCAGCATCAAGAGGCATAGTAGAGTGTCACTCAGTCAGTGTGTGTGGTGGTGGGGAGGGACAACTAACGGAACACTCACACTATACAGCCCACCTCCTCTGTTTATGCTGGACTGGTGCAGCAATGTAGTCATTTTATTTTGCCACAGATTTACAGTCACAGAATCAGACAGATTCGCTTAGTTTTGGGCTTGGCATTAGGCAGTCTGAAAAAGAAAGCATCTTTTTCTTGGGTCAAAACAAAATAATTTAACTCTTTTGTTTGTGTTTTTTGTCTCGAAGTTCACAGTTTTGTGGGTTACTACTGTTGGACTGTGTGGTCTTACTAAGTCACTCTGAGCACAGCTACTTGACACAGCCAACAGCAATGTACTGACCTATTAGGGAAAGAAATATCCCTGTGTATAACTTATTTCTACTTAAAGTACTTGACTTGACACAGCCAGCAGTGCTGTATGCACCTGTTTGGGAGTACATTTCCCTGTTTTTGGCGCAGTTACTCAATACAGCCAGCAATGCTGTACTGACCTATTAGGGAAAGAAATATTCCTGTGTGTTACTTACTACTTAAAGTACTTGACTCGACACAGCCAGCAGTGCTGTACTGACCTATTAGGGAAAGAAATACCATGTGTGCACCATTTGCTATCTAAACAAATTTAATTTTGAATAGTTTAAAAATCAAATATGGAAAGACAGGAGGCATGTCTGTCAGAACCTGTAGCCAAAATCACAAGTGGTAAACAAAAACATTGAGTAGTGACAACGGTACATAAAATTCAGGACATTGCAGGAGTAACCCGTCGTGGTGCTCAGAGGATGAGCACAAGGGCCATCATAGTGTGGCAGCCAGTCTTAGTAAGCAGAGTGATGGATGATGATGAGGAGTAGAAGACAGATGAAACTGAGGGAGAAATCAGTGAAACAGATCATGAGTTTGTAATAGATAAAGTAGCAGCCAGTCTGTCAAGCAGCAGCAGTTCTTGGGAGTGGGATGATGAGGTGGACCACAGGGCCAGAAAAAGAGCAAAAAAGAGTCCTATGAAGGATGGTGGTGTTTAGAAAAAATAATGGGGCATAATGAGACAACCACACCTGCAGTGGAGAAACAGAATAGAAGATGGACATTCAGTTTATGGCCCTAACGTAGAAACTCCATCCTTTTATATCCACTTAGCTATGGTACTGGCTCCCTTTCTGCATTATCCCATTTTAATTGGAGGCAATTGGAACCTGATACAAGCTAATGACCTAGACTGTACTTATTGTAGGGGGGTAAGCTCCTCGCCTGCTCAAAGAGCCCTAAAGGAATTTACCCCTTCTTTGGGTCTTTTGGACCCATGGCAAGTGTTCAATCCGTTAAGTAAAGAATTTACTTTTTTTTCTCCAATACACAAGAGTTATTCTCAAATCGATTATTTCTTAGTCAGCCACCAGTTAATGTCCAACATGGTTGATGCTAAAATTTTGGCTCGAGTAATTTCAGACCATTCTCCAATCCTAATTCAATGCACATTGCCCAATATTTCTGTCCGGTCCCATACATGGTCTCTGAACAATAAATTGCTAAAAGACAATCAAACTATTGTAAAATTACGAAGTTTTATGCAAAATACTATGAAGTTCAATTGGAGTTTGATTCCTGCTGTAGACCAGGTGTGGGCAGTCTTGAAGGCAACCTGGAGGGGGGAGCTAATTCGTATTGCTACAATACAGAAGAAAAAGAAAAACAACCTTTTGAACAGTTGCTTGGTGAAAATTAGAAGTTTGGAAAGTAAAGGGATAGATAAGCTTCTACCCTTAGAAGAACAAGAATTATCTACTTTGAGAGCCACTTATGCTAGTACTTTACTAGAGAAGGTGGAGAGATCTGCTTCTTTAATAAAGGCTTCATACATTCATCAAGGGAGCAAAGCGGGCAAATTACTTGCTTGGCAATTAAAACAGTAATCTACATCCAAATGGATCACAGCTCTCAGACATCCCCAAACAGAAGCTATGGTGACCGACTCCTCAGAGATAATAACCTTATTTTGAGATTATTATAAATCATTATATTCCTTGGACCCAAGGTCTGGGGACTATATGAGAAAATGTGGGCTTTTTTGGAGAGGGCAGATCTACCATCCCTGTCTGAGAAAAGTAAAAACTTTTTAGTTGCTCCAATTACCAGAGAAGAAATCTCAGCAGTTATCAATTCTTTAAAACCAGACAAGGCACCGAGCCCAGATGGGTTTACAAGTCTATTCTATAAAACCTTTAAAGTACATTTATTTCCCTTGTTACTTCAACTGTACAGCTATTGGAGTTCCCACCCTGATTTTGATCAATCGCTATTTGAGGCGAGAATAATTCTTTTACCTAAACCGGGGAAGGACCCATCAATGATCAGCAACTATAGACCCATTTCACTCTTAAATACATATATTAAAATATATGCCAAAATTTTGGCTAATAGACTGGTGTGTGTGTGGGAAAGCTTATTGAGTCCCGAACAGGCAGGGTTTGTTGCAGGTCGCACCTCAGCGGATCATTTTAGAAAGCTATTTCATTTAATTTCTGCATCCAGGACTCCTGAGTTAGAGGCGGCTCTGGTGTCCCTGGATGCAGAAAAAGCTTTTGACAGAGTGGAATGGTACTATATGTTTGCGACATTGCAAAAATTCGGCATTCCACAACCCTTTATTAATCAAATTCCTGTTTTGTATTCTTGTCCATCAGCTAGAATTCAATGTAATAACCTTATTTCCAACATATTGTCTTTATGCCGAGGCACCCATCAGGGTTGCCCCCTTTCTCCTTATTTATTTAATCTTTACATACAGCCCTTAGCTAGAGTTTTAAAATTGGATAAAACAATAATGGGTATCCATTTGGAACATCTCGAATGTAAGTTATCCCTTTTTGCTGATGATTTACTTATTCATATCTCGAATAGCAGACACTCTCTCCCTCGAGTCTTACAAGTTATTTCTCATTTTAGTTTTTTTTCAGGTTATAAGCTCAACAGAAATAAAACTATAGTTTATCCGTTATCCCCTCTCCTAACCAAGGATTGGAGCATAACCATGGGTTTACAGTGGGAAAGCGAATATTTAACCTGTCTTGGTATTAAGATATCTAGTGACCTTGCTAATCTCAAAGACCTTAATTTAGCCCCATTATTAAAAACTACTAAGGAAGATCTGGAGAAGTGGAATAAGCTACCACTATCCTTTTGGGGCCGGGCTAATATTCTCAAAGTGTCAATTTTGCCCAGATATTTTTATCCTCTAAGTAATCTTAATATTTATCTTCCAAAGTCCTTCTTTTTGTCCCTTTGTAGGCTCTGCCCTGATTTTCTCTGGAAATATAAAGCTCCACGTCAAGCTTATGCCAAGCTTACCCACTCTAAAATGTTAGGGGGGCTCCAATTACCTAATTTTTATGTCTATTATCTAGCTATCCATGCTAGAAGATTTTTGCATTGGCTCTCTGCCACGGCTTCTCTATCGAGCACCAACCCCCTTGGCTGCTTTTAGATTGGCTGCAGGCAAATTTTTGCAGGATAGATTTAGGAGCTCTCATATACTCCATGGTCCAATGCTCCAAAGAAAGTGAGGAACTCTCCCCTCGGCTGGGATATGAGAGCTCTACAACAACTTTGTTTTTTACTTCAAAAATCTAACCTAAAAGATCTAAGGCAACCCTTATTAAACAATCCAAACTTACAGATAGGCAAGAATCCAATTAGTACCTTTCCAGGCAACTTTCCCAGTAAATTATACTTAGCAAATTTTGTTTCGGGCAAGTCTTTTTTGTCTATTTCAGAACTACAAATAAAACTTGGAGTGGCTCATAAGAGTCGGTTTCGATTGTATCAAATACGTCAATGTATCTATCATTTCTTGGGGAAACCTCCATGGTCAGAGGGGGCTGGAACCATACTAAATAACCTATGGACAGTATCTAAGGGCTGGAAAGCAATAGCTAAGTTATATAAATCAATCTTGACCCACACCATGTCTAAGTTTACCCCCATAGCTTATTACTGGAAAAACAATTATAATAAAGTTTTCTCGGTTAAAACCTGGGAAAAGATTTGGACAGACATTTACTCCTTAATTAAACAAGATCGTTTAAGAACTATCCAGTTTAATATTCTTCATAATCTGTATTATATGCCCGCTAAGTTATTTCAGATTAAAAAACTACCCTCAGCTGTATGTAGGGATTGTGGTTTTGAATTTGCTACCCTACATCACAAGCTATGGGCATGTACTAAAATTGCTAAACTATGGAACTCAGTCAATCAATGGGTGGCACTGTACTTTAATATTGCAGCTTTTTTAATGAGGATACATGCCTGTTAGGTATGTATTCACTGATCCCTAACATTTTCAAAAAGTGCAAGTAGCCATGGTTGCTATGGTCACTAAGCTGCTAATACTTTGACACTGGAAAGATGACTGGGAACCCTCATTTAAGGAATGGTGGGCAGAACTTCTCACTGCTTTAAATGCAGAGAGATGTGTAGCCTGGTTTTTCTATACCAGTGAGAAGTTTCAGAAATGCTGGGGTGATTTTCTTTTAAGCCTTAAAGACAAATTTGGTTATTAATGCAAAGCTCAGTCGTTTTATTTTTGTATCCCTTTTAGTCTCTTTATAGACGACCTCTGGGTCAGAGTTTTTAATGATAAACCCTATTTCCCAGGTTAGGTTACGGGTCCTGATACATCTTTCCTATCCTTTTCTATTCTCTACTCTCTCCCCTTCTGTATTTTAATATTCTCTTGATAATATTTCTTCTCTACACGCCTTCCCTACCTCCCTCCCTATGGTGTAGCTCTTTTCCAGATAATGGGGCTAGGGTTGTGCTTTTGTCTTATATTAATACTTTTTAGGGTTTGGGGTAGGGCCTTCGTGGTCTGTACACTATTTGATACCCCTATAGTTGGGGTTATTAAGGGGACTGCTGTGGGTTGGGTGGGGGTGGGTTTGTGTTGCTCTATGTTTACTTCCCTTTGTTTTTTGCGTCCTATGTAATTTTGCTTTTATGCTGTATAATTATCAGGTGATTATCCACTACAGACAAGTGCTGGTTTATGACTTATGTTAATTATGTATTTTTGTATTTAAAAAAAAAATAAATAAAGTTACTTGCAAAAAAAAAAAGAATAGAAGATGGACAAGGTTCTAGAGGAGTAGAAACAGAAGCAGTTGAGGCAAGAAGAGTTGCTGTGCATCAACATTCATTGATTGGCATGGAGATGGAAAGACCTCAAAGAGATACTGGTAGCAGTAGTGGCTGTGGTGATGGAAGGGTCAGTGGTTAACATATCCTCCCCATAAGCAGCAGTGCAACAACATCTGTGAAATCCATAGTGTGGGATTTATTTACACAAGATAAATCATCCTGCAGCCATGTGATTTGCAAATTAAGCAAAACAAAATTAAGTCACGATAAAGTGTATACCAGGATGGGAACACCAACAATGATAAAACAAATGAACAATTCTCACATTAATCAGTATCAAAAAGCACAAAAGGAGCACACACAAGTTGTTGCACTGCTGCACTCTGCTGTGAAAGATGATGATGTACATGTTTACCAAGGTCATGGTGATGATGTAAATGATGCAGAGTTGGAGCATAATGAAAGTCTGACTTCCAGTTAAAGAACATCTTCAATTTTGCATTTCTTTACCCCTCAGAGACCACCACCACAGCCTGCCAGGAGTCATACACCATCCATGTCCATGACACCCACCCCTTCATGGTGGGAAAAGTCAGTGGAAGCTACCCAGAAAATCTGCTGATAACAGCAAGTGTAGCAGTCATCAAATTTCACTGAAAAGCTGTTTTGAAGGGTCACAGAACTATAAGCCCAACAGGCCTGAGGCAAGGCGATTAACAAAGGCAATTGGAGAGATGATTGCCACTGACTTGCTACCATTCTCCTTTGTGTCTAACCAAGGTTTTAAAGCACTAATGGAAATCGCTGTGCCCAAATATCAATTCCCCACCCCAACCGAACTTATTTCTCAACTGTTGCCATCCCAGACTTATATGACACTATTCATAACAGTGTGTCTGAAGCTCTTAAAAGTTCAGTGGGCAAAAAGGTCCATGTCACAACAGATATGTGAACCAGTGGCCAGACGACTGACTATATGACTATGACTGTCCATTGGGTAAACTTTCCTCCCCCCTCCTCATCATCATCATCTTGCAGTGGCACTGGTGGCAGTAGCAGCAGCAGCAGCAGCAAAAAGCAAGGGTCTTTCTCTGTTCGCAAGCTGGCTGCATTATGTATTTACGGTTTTGAAAAAGATCACAATGCAGAGCAACGTCTGGAGGGCCTTGAAGAAAAGTTTGCTGAGTGGCTAACTCCAAAGTCCTTGCAACCAGGGTTTATAGTGTCCGACAATGCTTCTAATATTGTGAAAGCAGAAAGGCTTGGTAATTTTACACACGTACCATGCTTTGCGCACACTGTTAACTTGGTGGTGAACGACTTTATCAGTGAGGACTGAAATGTTCTGAACTTGATTGCAGCTGCCCGCACTGTGTGCACCCACTTTAGCCATTCTTTTAAAGCCAGAAAGTTGTTGCGACAGATTCATATAGAAAATAGCCTCCCTCTCCACCAGATGATCCAGGAAGTTCCAACCAGGTGGAACTCCACCTATTATATGATGCAGAGAATGCTTGAGCAACAGAAAGACATCCATCAATATGTAGTCCAACATGGCATTGGGAAAGGAGATGTGAATATCAGCCCCTCTCAGTGCTGTCTGATGGAGAATATCACATGTATTCTTAAACCCTTTGAGGAGGCTACACGAGTAGTGAGCTCCGTTGGTGCTGGGTTAAGCCAGATATTACACTTAATCTCACTCATCAGAATGAGACTGGAGTGTCTCGAGTTCCTTGACACTGATGACATCAATGCTGCATCCCTTCTGGGAGAAATGTTGAAAACCTTCTTAGTTGATGAGCACATTGTAAATATGTGCTAAGCAGAACATTACATTTTGGCCACACTTCTCGATCCTTGTTTTAAGGATACAATTGAGACATTCTTCAAACCGCATGACTTTAAAGACCTGGAATACCATTGCAAACTGTTAATTGAGAAAGTGTCAGCATGTATAGTTAACAAAAGTAGTACATCATCACTGCCCTTGTGGCAACATTCAAATTCTGAACAAGGTATGGTGGAGAGGGAGTGAGCACAATCTGCCATTGCTGCTGCTGCTGCTTCTGGTGGTACCACAACTACTGATGTTTTTTTGTTGTCAAACACCAACCAGAACTGCTGCTAGACCACAAGAGGACAAACCACTGTGGGACATGCTGTCAGACTTTGGTCTGATTAAGACAGCTGGAAAGGATCAGTTGACTATTGTGGTACCAGAAGTCCTTGCTGCAAAAATAGTGAAAGATTATATGGAGGAGACTGTACATCTTACCACAGGTGATGAACCATTGCTGTATTGGCAACAGAAAAAATCTATGTTGCCTTCTTTAAGTGAGATCACAACTGAATATCTCAGTTACACACCCTCAAACACGTATTCTGAGATAATTTTCAGTGCTGCTGGGGCAACAGTGAATGACAAAAGAACATATCATTCCACAAAGAATGTAGAAAGGCTCACTTTTCATAAAATGAACCTGCCACAGTTCAAAAACATATACTGTCAAAAATGTATGCAGGATGACAGCACTCGGATAACATGACATGCTGCTGCTGCTGCTGATGATGATAGTAAGTAAAGTAAGTAAAAGTAAGTAAGTAAAAATGTATTTCTTTAAGGCACCCTTCCTCATCTCAGGGTGCCTTTACAAAATTTCACATACAGCATTAAAACCACAGTAATAAATAACATCTTATCCATAGCAGAATTTAGGTTTATGAAAATGCTTGATTAAATAGGAAGGTCTTCAGAGCTTTTTTAAACCCCTCTACAGTCAGGCAATTACATATCTGGCAAAGTAGAGAATTCCACATGGTAGGAGCCATAAAGGCAAATGTTCTTCCACCAGATGTTTTTAAGGTTACCCTGGGAATCTCTAGCAATCCCTCACCAGAGGATCAGAGGGAGCTGGAGGGGCAGTAAGAAGTCAGGAGTTCTTTCAGGTAGTGGGGTCCCAAACCATGTAGGGTTTTATAGGTCATTAAACAACCTTGAAAGTGATCAACCACTGTACAGGCAGCCAGTGCAACACACGCAGCGCAGGTGTTATATGGTTGGATCTCGGGCTTTCAGTCAACAACCTAGCCGCTGCATTTTGCACCAGCTGCAAGCGGCAAATATCCACTCCCAGCAGCCCTAGATAGAGGGCATTGCAGTAATCAAGATGACTGGCAACTAAGGCATGGACCAGAGTAGGAAAGTCCTCTGATTTAACCAAGTGTTTAGTGAATAGTGAGGTATTCTGTTGCCACTAGTAGCCACTAGCTTTTCCACCTGTCTATCCTCCACAGGTGCTTCAACCTGTCTTGTCCTCATTCTGTTCCTTGACTTCCATTAATTTCAGAAACAAGCATCCACTGTTGGTTCTCATGTGTCACTGAGGCCCTATCTGGCTGGCACCATAAATTGAAGGACCACTACATATGGCGGTTCAGCTAAAACAACCAGAAATGACTACACATTGTCACACAGCTTTTCATCCTTTTGTTTTTATTGGATTTTAATAATGAAATACACACTCAATAAATACTTATTAGGCTGCTAACAAACAAAAACATTAATAAAATAATCACTGTTCTCCTAGTTTGACACCAGAAGGGGATTTAATTTTAATAATTGTGTTTGCTGTAAAATGTCAACTTTACAATACATTCCCAATGTCAATGCTGCACCCAATGACACATCCAATGTTTTGATCTGAAGGAGCCATCCTTCTGATAGAAACTGTTATCATCATAACGTGTAAAATGAAAATAAAAGAATAGATTTAAAAAAAAAATGCTGTTCCCACATACCGCACTAATTGACCGTGATGAAAATAAAAACAATCCCTGGTTTTACTCTAGCCCCCCTCCACAACTCCAAGTCCAAACCCACTGGGACACTCCCTCTTACAAATACAATTCAACCACCATTGTTCGACCCCAAACCACACACCTGGCATCATAAAGATAATTTGCAGATGGTATACTGTTACGGGTTTTTCAATTATTCTGAGTAAAGATGAGAAAGGGGCAGGTGTTTGGGAGGGTGGGACAAATGAAGTAATATTGACATAGTTACCTGTAGAAGGTACTGGGATCAGGGCAGGAGCGTATACTAGAGGTAAAGGAGAAAATGAGGGTGGGTAATATATTACTAATATTGACAGTTACTCAGAATAACAGAATGCCCCATACTGATACTAAATGCCTAACACCTCTGCATTTCTTTATGACCCCACGACCAGAGCCATTGGGCTCTATTAGTAGTTCAGTAGGGGGTTACTACTTGTGTCAAGCTTCAAGTAGGAGCCACTCAGTCAGAAATGGGACCACCCTCACATTCTGAAAAGTTCAACACGACTGGTGCTCCTGGTACCAATAGCATCAGCTGCTATAGTACTAAATAATAACTACACAGACAAAAGTTTAAAGCAGAAAAAGAATTTAATCCACACAGTGTGGTAAAGCAAAATGCCACACTGCCCCAGTGTTTTGGCACATTGCCTTCCTCGGGGGGGGGGCACAGAGGAAGGTAAGGTGTAGAAGCACTGGGGCAGTGTGGCATTTTGCTTTACCATATTGTGTGGATTAAATTCATTTTCTACTTTAAGCCTTTGTCCATGTACTTACTTGGGTTGGTACTATAGCAGCTGAGGCTATAGGTACCAGGAATGGCAGTCATTTTGAACTGAAATATATCAGTATCTGGATCTAACAGTTGGGGAAGATTTAAAATTATTGTAACAGGGTGTAGCTCTGGGGTTAACCCTTTGGCTGCAACCAAATTTAAAAAGCTAATGTTTTTGTTTTGCTTTTTTTAATTCTATTTATGCACCCCTCACCTTGGCCTCTCTCTGGCATGATCAATTGGTGCTGCAACTTATCCCGTCCTTCCTGAAGCTCCATGCTGCTCATCCTCAGTGAAGGGGGATCCATCCCCCAGCAAGGATAGCTTGGCTCCCTGGATCTGAGTCCCCCAAGAAAGGACCACCACACTCCTTCTGGTGCTCTATGTATAGTACTGAAGTGCTGCCTGTTTGGAGGAAGGACAGAAACGAGCATCCTGGTGCCCGACGTTTGATGTGGTGTCATGACCTCTGGACCCAGCTTCGCCTACCAATGGCAGGGTTTTTTTTTTTCCTTAGGTGCTTTTTTACCCCTTCTCTGGAGCTTGGACATGCAATGATGTTCCCCACTGTCTGCCGCAGCTCTGAACTCTCTACTACAGCCCTAAGCTTGAGCAGTGCCTCCAGCTTCCACAGGGGGCTGCTGCTGTGCTGAGCAGGCTCTGGCTCCTTCCCCAGAGAGAGGAGAGCTGTCCACAGATGCTCTATCCTCTCTCTCTCCCTTGCTGACCCCATCAGCCTGTGTTCATTCCTGAACAAGGGTTGCTGGTATGGCATGAGGCGTGGCGTCCAATGCCTCAACCCTCAGCGCCACCAGGCTGACTCTAAAAAGCTAAAATTGTCATGGATGATGATGTATGAGTCATATATCATCCCTGACCTTTACCACTTGCTAAATCTGTTTCAACACTATTTTACAGCATCTACTTGCTAACCAGGTGGTTTTGCAGTATATAATCACATTCTACCTGGTTCTACTTAACAATAAAAAATACACATATTATATTCTGCATGTTTGGCAATACACATGTAGTAGTACTAAGATTCTAACTTTAAGAATGGTAAGTTTTGCAAAGCTTTTGAGCACTGAGACAGAATCCTATGCACTAAAGCTTTGCAATACTTAACTGTACATACCATTCTTAGTACTACATGTACTTTCCCAAACAAAAAAAACAATACTTCTGTGGAATTCTTAATTAAGTACAACCAGGTAAAATGTTTTTAATTTTGCATTATATATTATAGAACCTTGTTATACCATGTAGAATCTGGTTTTATTTAGTAGAACTTGTTTTTTTTTTACTTAGAACCTAGTTTGATGTGGTAGAACCTGGTTCTACTTGATTGAACCTGGTTTTACTTGGTAGAACTTGGCTATAAATGGCAACGTTCTACCTGGTAGAACTCAATTCTACTGGATTCTACCTGGTAGAACCGGGTAGAACCAGGTAAAACATTTTTGGGTTCTACTCAGAAAGTTTGTGAGGTAGAACTTTTAGAGGTTCGTGCAGCCCTAGCCATAGATGCATAATACTGTTAAACAGTAATCAACTGTATGTAAAAGCTCTTTTTTTAAATGTGTGCTTTCTTAATTTTGTCAATACCACTCTACCCATTTGTACTCTGCCCCTGTATTTCTACACTCCAAGTGCATTATTTTACATTTTTGCATTTAGGACAAAAATGCCTTTCAAATGAGGGTAGTCACTAATCTAAATTCTTTATAGCTTTTTATGTTTCCTTGCTCGTGAGCAAGAAACATCTTGTAGTAGAACAACATTTCAGAGGTGGGTCAGGGATGAGTCCAATGCACAGAACTCTACATTGGGCTTGTCCCTGACAGACTGATGAGCATGCAGCCAGACTGTGACACTAGTCACAGTTTCACAGCTGGAAGCCATTCTCTAGTTGAAAGAAATGAAGCACGCCAATGAGAGCACTTTATTCCTTTCATTCATCCCCTTACTGGTCTTACCATTTATCTCTCCACCCAGCTTGCAGATGTCTGGGTACCCAGACATACACTGCATCCCCCTCTTTCTGTGCCATAAACAGTAAGCAATCTTAGCAGTAAATAACAAATAAATATAATGTATCCTCCCTCCCAACAGACATTGGCATTGAACTTGTTTGTGTCTCTGTGTGAATGAGAGTGTGTGTTCTTATCCCTGAGCTCCTCTCTCTCTCCGGTGCTTCATCTGTGCCACAATGCCCAGCCTGAACATTGCTCTCTGTGAGGGTACCCACTGAACCACCCCGCAGATTGGAGTGAAAGTGCTGAGAAGTGAGGTAGCATTGCCTGCAGAGATATAGCTTAACCCTGGATTGTGGGAAGAGAAAGACACGGGCTACAGGGACAAACACTGAGAAGGAGACACAGCTGCACCCCCACTCCGAAAGAGAGTGCAGGATCGAAAGAGGTGGTGAGTGGCTCCAGTGTCAGGGACAGAGCAGAGAAAGAGTCCCCAAACAGTGACAGCAACATGCTGAGATGTGGCGAGTAAGCAGAATGAGAGTGATAACCAGGTGACAGGCTGTCACTATTGAAGGACCACCTTAGCAATGTGAAATTGGGGGCAGTGTAATGTAGTGACCATAACAACAATGACCAGAAGCACCCAGACCTGCAACTGAACAAACATTCATTTCAATGGGTGGCCCTTCCCCTAACAGTGTCTACTCCCTCCCCTCCCCATCCCTCCCCCACCCCCGAGACAGACACAGCAATAGTGAGAGCCACTTCCGTGTGGCATATATGTGCAGGTCCAATCTGTTCCAGTCACAAGCAGTGTCAACCCCCCCGTGAAACAAAGAAGTGGAGTACAGTGTGTGCCCGAGCTCGGTTGTCATTCATTTTATTGCCACTCACTCTTCTGGCATCTTACTGTAAGTCTGACTCTCTGTTTGTCTTTCTGAAGCCCAGTGGAAGTGGACAGCACATGCAGAGAGGCAGAGAAAGTGGCAGCAAGTGTGTTGTGACCAGGACAGAGAGCAGTGCTTGCAGAGTTTTCTTTTTGCCGTGGGTGGGTGGAGGTCAGAGAGAGAGAGATCTGGAGAGACACAGCACAAAACAAACTAGGTGCAATTATTCCACCACTGCACAAGAGGAGCACTCAGATACAGAGACAGATATGTGGGTCACATATCTGCCCCTTCACATTGACTAGCACAGTGTAGGGTGGGCACTGGATGGGCACCCCTGGGCAGTTACTGCCCCCTACACATCCAGCTTACATTAGCACATATGGAATAATCTGCATTAGCCAGAAACTGATGTCGGTTACTCATCTTTCCCTCCACACCCATTCCACTCCACAAAGTTTAGCACAGTGACAAGGTGACCTCCAGGTGAGTATCCCAAGGCAAATAGTGGACTGCAGCCTTGCAGAAGTTGGTGATTGGTGCTCCTTCCATAACTGTCCCACCACTGCACATTGGCTGGCCCAGCCAGAGACAGAAATGTGACTTGCACATTTGCCACACCACGCCTGTTTCTATCTAGCCTAGTGGGCTCCAGGTGGGTGGAAATGGGGCTGCAGTTCAGATCCACTGGGTGACCTGAGGCCATTGGCAGCCAACACACCATTCCACATCTCTGCACATGTGAAGCATTTTCTCCTTCCACTCCAGCAACTGCATGTGAGGAGCACTCTGTAGGAGCCAATGACAGATGTGGTTCACACATTTGTCCAACTTCACCGATCTGAGTTCCATGACAGCTGGAATTGGCATTGAGTGGACTCCAGGCAGGTGGCTCTGGGAGAATGATGGCCCATCCCCCATCCCACCTCCACACAAGTTTAGCACCCTGCAGCAGCCATGGATAGAGATGCAAGTTGCATATATGCCCCTTCATATCTGTCCCTGTTCCACCAGGGCTAGCATGAAAGTTGTAGTGGGCTTTGGGTGATTGGCACTTCCTCAACCTATGCCACACCTCTGCACTTACAGAACGCTCTGCTTCAGCCACAGGCTCTCCCACCTAATGTGCTATGCCCATGGAGAGCACTCTGAAGTACTGAGATATAAAACTGTGTGTCCTGTATCTGTCCTTCCACAACTGTTCCCATTCTGCTGAGTGGAGAGGCAGAATACAGTGGGTGCTCCTGTGTGACTGGTGACCCTCCTTGCACCCCCATCTATCAACCTAATACTTTACAGCAGCCAGAGAAAAGATGTGGATTGCACATCTACACCATCATAAACTGTCTCCATTTCAAACAGTTTCACACACAGGCTGGAGTGGGGTCTAGGATGGTGGCCCCTAAGTAACTGTTCCCCCATCCCACCTCCACACATGGGGAGCAGGGGTGTAGCTAGGGATTTCAGATCTGCAGTCCAAGTGGACTCATTGCTACCCCCCGTGTAGCCAG
Organism: Neoceratodus forsteri; assembly: GCA_016271365.2. Classification (NCBI taxonomy): domain Eukaryota; kingdom Metazoa; phylum Chordata; order Ceratodontiformes; family Ceratodontidae; genus Neoceratodus; species Neoceratodus forsteri. The sequence continues at coordinate 765,241,219 of CM057452.1, read as the reverse complement.
ACAATATACAAATGTACACCAGGACCGTATTTGTTGCCGCATTTGGCACAATAAATACAACTTTTGCATCTCATGACAGTGGTTGTTGCCATGCATGGGTAAATACAAATGCTATGCATTGTTCCCTAAGACACCCGCATACCACCCCAGAGCCTGGAAAGTTGTATTTTCCTTGGGATGCAAAGAGAATATTAGTGACCAGTTCTTCTAGTTTCGACTCCTATGAATAAAATTACAGAAAGGTTCAGTATTTTCTTTGTTAGGTTACACAGAAAAAGGAAGCAGTTCAGAGCCTATTTGCTACCCCCCTTAAATAAAATTGCACACCATGAAGTGCTTGGAGTATGCCTGCCTACACCCATGATGGGGAGCACTCCTCCACCTACAGTACACATTTGTACATAGAGAGCACTCCTCTCCCTCCATGCCTTCTTTGCATATGGGGAGCAATTCTCCTTCTCCAGCCCTCTTCCTCATGGTGGACGTAGTGTCTTATGTAATCATATTTGGTCTCAGTCCTTGTTGAAGTCAACATTGTACATATTCTGCTGGGGGAGACCTCCTTGGAGTTCCCAGGATTAGGTTGTGGCATTCTGGGGACAGGGCATTCTTGGTGGCCGTACCTACCTTTTGGAACTCCTTTCCTGTTTATTTAAAGGAAGCTCACTTTGAAGAAGCCTGTAAGAAGGGACTAAAAACTTACCTGTTCAGCAAGCATTTATTGATTAATTGTTTGATGTTAGTGGGATAGACATATGCATTTTAAATTTGCTCCTAGTTGAATTTTACATACATTTGTGGCATATGATTTTATATTGTTGTTTGCTATTTGTATTGTATAGTGCCCAGAATCCCAGGAAATGGGCACTTTTATAAATCAATATCTATCCATATATCTCATCTGTCTATCTATTGTATATACTAATGTAAAGAAAATTGCTTCATTTTAATTTATATTATGTGTCCTTACTTTTTGTATCTCACACCATGTATTGTCTTTATCATTGCTTGTACAAGTGACTTCCTTGTAAATAAGCTTGCACGATGGATGTTATCCCTTCACAATAAACTTGAACATGGAGAGCACTGTTGCCTGCATTCCATCTCCACACATAGGTCTCATTGCTCCTTCTCCATCCCACTTCTGTACTTTGTGAGCACTAATCCCCTGACCCCCCCATGCTTCTTCCACTACATTTCACCTCCCCCACATAGAGGGCACTTCTCCCACTGCATCCCACCTCTGGCACATAGAGAGCACTCCTCCCCCTCCATTCAACCTCCACTCTTGGGCAGCTTTCCTCCCACCTCATATCATCTCTGTACATGGGGAGCAATCCACCCCTTCATCCCACTGCCCCTACATGGGGACACCTCCACACATTTGCATCACTCCTCCTCTACCATCATCCAACCTCTGCATATAGAGAGTACTCCTAACCAAATTCCACCTTTGCACATGGGAGCATTCTGCAACAACTAGAGACAAAGATGTCAGTCAGACATCTGCCTTTCCACACCTATTCCCACTCCACATGATAAGCTCCAAGTTGGGCAGAACATCAGTGGGGTTGAGATGTAATGAGTGGATTGCCATGGGAGATGGTGCAAATACCTCTCACCACCTCTCTGAATGAGAGAAGTTTCCTCCCCCAAATCAGTCTTTACTCTTTTCTTCTCTCACCACTTTTCTGCTCATTATCCTCCTGTTGGCTTGCCGTAACAGTCACTTCCCTCCTAAGACAAGACTACAGACCGCTAGGCCATGGCAGATTTTTCCTCGACCTCTCCTGTCTTCTCTTCAGACCACACCACCAGTCCAGCCAGTGTCCAGCACTGTCAAGAAGATGCACCACATGTTACTTGCAGCTCGACCTCGGTCAGGTCTGTTCTTTCTGTAGTAGACCATACTTCAAGTTCTCCCACAGTTCAATGGAGGCTAGAGAAGCAGCACAAAGTCCTACTCTACCACCACAACAGTCAGTGGGACACCACAACTTGCTCAGCACTGTACAGATGATGCAGCACAGTAGCATGCTCACTAGTTTGTCTTACCAGGCTTCTCTGTCTCTCTCTGTTGATGATGTCACTAGCTTTCCTAGTCATCAATGGTCCTGTGAATGCACATTGTGTTTCAGCTAGCTCCAGTCACTATGGAGACTGCTGAGTGCATAAGCAGCTGAGCCTGAGCCAACCCAAAATTAAAATAGAGGAATCTGAAAATTTCTGAGATAATTTTAGGGAAGGGGATGAATGAACATCCTAAGCACCCAACTGACTACGCCCATCCAGTCCACAACAGTTCAGACACATGCAATCCTTACACTTAAAGGCACTCCTCCCAGCCCAGCTATCCCCCCTACCTGCCCTGGCACACAAATGAGCACCAACTGCTACCCCTCCCACTTCCTTTGCTAGCAGTGAGGATCCCTCACTCTCTCAAGCAATCAGTGCTGTACAAGCAGCAGAGTTGGGGGGTCCAGGGCTGCAGTCAGATCTGTTGCTGTAATGGAGCTCGAGCCTGCCTGAATACAACAGGAGTGCTAAACTGAGTCCCTTTAATCCATACAGATGGAGGATTGCTGCATAGATGATTGCTACAGCCACTCAGGCACCACCAGGGATTTAAAACAAAAGCTGGACTATGGCAGACAGCCTGCCATCCGCCTCCTCCACCTCCTACAATGACTGCTTGCAGCACTAGCCCAGCTCCTCCTCTTCTACCAGTGCCCACCAGCAGTCTGTAGTGTTGGTGGGTGGCCTCCATTGGAGTGGTCAAGTGAACTGCTCAACTTGTTATTAGTCCCTGTAACCGATACTCTCTTTTGACTTCCTTCCATGTATGGTTGCATTTGCCTGTTTCCAAACACCCAATAAACTTTGTTTTCCAGTATCTACTTAGAAACAGAATATTAAATATATCAAAATAAAATATAATTGCTTTGAAGAAGATAGAAGCCTTTGTTATGGCTCAGCTTCAATGTATGGTTAGAGAACGCTGAAATCTCATCTTGATTGTTTTACTTCCTTATTGTGATTTTATATTTTCAGGTTAAATCAAATATAATAAAATACATTTTTTTTGAGAAGATAGAAGCTTTTATTATGGCTCTTTTTGGTTTGATCCACACACACTGATGCATTGAAGCAAAGAGATCACCATGATTTTGGCAGCCTTGCACCATTCCTCTGATCCTAAAAACATGTATCACAATGGTTATATAATTGTAGGTCTATATTCAAATGTCTTTAATTCATTATAATCACACTAAGAAGAATGGCCTTAATGAGTGCATTTAAGGTTTCATAAGTTGACTTTTGCAATTTTAATGACCTTCCAATCCTGGTGTCATCAATTTGTTTTATCTAAACATTTCTTTGCTCAGTTCATCAATAGTCCAATAAGATTTAGAATAAAATTAATTTAGAACAAAAACTGTATAAACTTTAGGTTTGATTTTGTGCAAATATTAACTTCTCTCCAAGTTGAAAATGCATAGGAGATTAATTGTACATACCTTTATATTTCTCCACACTTTTACTTCAGAAACGTGTAAAACAAAATATGAAAAAATAACACTCAACAGTCCAATGAGCTTTATAATAAAATAACTCTAGAATAAAACTGTATAAACTTTGGGTTTGATTTTGTGCAAATATTAACTTCTCTCTGAGTTGAAAATGCATAGGACATTAGTTGTACATACTTTTCTATTTCTCCAAACTTTTACTTTGGAAATTTGTAAAAAAATTTAAAAAAATAATACTTGACCTTTTGCACAGGTCTTGACCTCCCATAAAGGGAATGGCTTACAACTTATTTAGGAGTCATTCAAGAGTTATCCCAAGGTCAAAATTTAGTAAACTATACATTTATTGCATTTTAATAGTAGAAGTTGCCAAAGACGACATAATCAAAGATAAAAATTAGTGGTGCAGCATAGATGCCTAAAAGGTATCAAACCATTTGCTTCTAAAAGTTTCACAGACAGCCAAGTCTTCTTTCTGTGTGTGAGCATTGTTTTCTTTTGCATCTTCCTTCTTCCCCCTATTTGATCAATGTCAGCTTTACATATAGATTGTGCTAGCTAATAATTACTAAAATTAATCTGTTGCTTTTTTCCTGGAAAGATTTAACATGATTCCATCCTGAAAGATCTAATGTGCCCCCAATAAGCAGATCATTTTGTTTCAAGCTGTTTTTTTCTTCATATTAAGAACTAAAGAATTCCATTGAAGTATTCTACATTCCTAGAATGACTTCAGGGTCTGCTGTTAAATTAGGCATGACAAGATGTAGACCATATGTTCTGGTCTCAGTGTAGTGGTTTCGGAAATCAGGCTGTCAGAAATTCAATTGAAGTTATGCCAAACAAATGTAAATATCTTTAAAAGTATAGGAGTTACACATACCCCTTGTAAGAAAGTTGTTCAGGACAAAAATATCTTTCAAATATCCCTATTCATTAATCTGCACTAATTCTAATTTTTAAACTATGACCATCCAATTACCTGAATTTTCATTTTTCTTCACAATTTTCACTATTTGGATGACTATATTTTACAAAATCTGATGTATTCTGATTAGTGACTACCCTCATTTGAAAGGTCATTTTGTACTGAATAACTTTCATGTTGGTTGTATATTGGTAACTTGTATACTTTCTGAGATATTTACATTTGTTTGGCATGATTCCTACTGTGTCCACTCAGAGAGAAAAAAATGAGGCTGTTTGGATGATCATATTTTACAAAATATAAAGAATTCTGATTAGTGACTACCCTCATGTAAAAGGTCTTTTTGCCCTGAACAACATTCACACTGGTTGTTTTTGTGCACCTTGAACTGTTTTAAAGACATTTTGATTTGTTTAGAAGGTGTGCACATTTGCTCTCAGTGAAAAGCAGCTTTGAGTTCTGTGTCCATGATTCTAAACAGAAGGAAGGGAATATTTTTTAACTGCCATAGGGATTTGCAGTGTTATGGAAGGATGCACTGAAAATTACAAAAAAAATTGTTCAACGGAAACCCCTTTTCAAGCTAAAGTGATATGGCTGTAGGCTCTGCCCACAGCTATAAAAACCATTGCTGACAGTGTATTCATTAGTGAAGTGATCCTTGCCCAAACAATGTGTTCCCATGGAAGTTCAGTGACAAGTATGCAGGCCTAGGCATGGTCAAATGTCAACTGCTGTTCTCTTATGGGATCATTTTCTTGAGATCTAAAGAGATCTAGGTGCCAGAAACATATTGCATTTTTCTTTTTTGTATGCTAAACTTTTAAATATTATCAAGTAGGGTCATAAAACTGTCTTGTTGTGCACCCACAACCTTCCCTGGTACCCCACTCCTTTACTGTGCCCCACTACCAACTGCCCAAATATTCCAGAGTGTCCATCACAAGAGGTCCAGCCTATCCATCATTGTCCCACCTGCTGCCACCAGGAGATAATGCAGGGTCCCTGTCCATGATAACAGTGGGAGGGCTGGACCTGGAGCATCTGACAGACAGCATGGGGGCATGCTTACATCATCTGATGTATATGACTGGCAATTTTCCATGTCCCTCCATGTTGATACCCTTATTGGTTGCTTTAGGAAGTGGAACATCTTGTGGGCAGACCTGGTTAATAATGTGTGGTCACCCAGACCAGTCACTATAGGTGGAACTGTTGCTGCAGAAATTATGCATCTCCACCACAGTCTGAGCACACAGCCTCCAGAACACTTTGAATTCCAGTAGCCCCATGAGGTTGGGCTCAAGATGTGAACAAGGGTTTCCTGCATGATAACGCAATATACATCTGATGATGCCCTGCCACTGGGCCAGAAGCAAATGTGTTTAAAAACAACATGCAAATCTTACCTCATCCTAAACAATGTGCAGCAGTTTTGATTTTGACAAAATGAATGCATCATTCAAGTCACTTCTTCAAACTATAGATTGCGTCAGGAAGTCCTGGGGCAGCACTGCTCCCAGTATGCCCCAGAGCACCTGTCTCATTAGGAACTGTAATGTCACTGGAAGTATTGCAATGTTATCCATACAAGACTACAGTGGACCCCTTTTAAACTATATGTTTTCCATTTAAGTTATATGACCAGGTGCTAACTGAACCTGTAGCTACAGTACCCTGACAAGTTTACTGTAACCATCAGTCTATATAACTCCAGCTTGCATTACTTAAGTAAATAATATAATTTAAAAGAAGAGTTGACTGGTGCCACCAAGAGATGGTCCAATGTTTTAAAAGTTATAAATAAATAAATACTTGCTGATAAATAAAAATTGGTCATTGACACACATTGACACTCACAGATACAGCAATGCACAGACCCACACACAGTGGCACAGAGATGCACTGACAGACACACACTCACTGACTAAAACAGATACTACACAGACAATACTGTATACTAAAACAAATATTTGATCTACTTTCCATAAAACAAACGTTTAAAAGTTATGTAATTTCTTATCTATATAAGCTACTGACATAATGGTACCTCTGTTGTCACTTTAGCCTCTGGAAAAGGTAATGCCTCAGGCTAGCGCCAACCTTTATGCTTCTAATTGCACATAAAACTATAAGAGAAAGGCACTATTTGTTTGATAGTTTTACTTTACTCTTACTATATACAAAAACTCATCTGATCCCACTTCACCCAACACCATATTACAAAGTTATGCCACTAAATTCAAAACACCATTGAAATACATTGAACCGCATACCTGTTTCTTCAGTATGTGGTCCAGCTTTGAAGAGTGAAGACAAGAATTATAGCATTGGACCCCTGATGGATAAGTACAGTAAGGGTTTGGGGGGTGGGGTGATGGGTGCTGAGTGGGAGGGTCAGGTGAGGGGAGTGTAATGGCTGCAAAATACATTGATGGATGTCTTTTTAAAACAGTTAAAAAAAATGAGGATCCCTGCACTAGGGGATTGGGCACCCCCAGTGCCCACTGTTACATTCTGGGTAGGAGTGGGGTGGTGGGTACTGAGAGGGAGGGTTGGGTGGGGAAGGAACTATAAATAAAAAAATAAAATAACCACACATGTGCAGTAATTGATGGGGGGCGCAGTAAGAGGATTTGCAATTGGTGGTCGGGCACCCCCTATATCACTATTATATTTCTGGGGGTGGGGTGCTGAGAGGGACGATCAGGTGGCAGGGAATGTACCATTTAAAAAAAAAAGAAATCAGCAGTCACAGCAGAACTCAGTGTAGTCCACTGTGACCAAGATACAAGCACATATGCAGTACATTGCAGTGGCCATCTTGGTCACAGCAGACTGTGCTGTGTTCCGCTGTGACCACCAATAGTAAAAATAGTGCAGTGCTCCTTCCAAGGGAGACAACAAGTGGAGTGCTTCATGGATGCAGATGTGACTGTGGAGCAACTCCAACATGTTGTTCGGTCGGAAGGAATGCACTGAGTCCATTTCTCCTAGCAAGAGGTCTGCAGGGCTATGTACACTGCAGCCCTAACAAGTTACTGTGCAAAGGGCCGCATTCAGCATAACATAGTTTTCTGAGACAGTTGGTCACAGTAGCTATTATATAATTTAATATAATTTTTTTCTGTGCAATGAACATGAATCTAGCTTATCATAAATAGTATTTGTAGGTTGCGAACAACAAACAGAGTAAACCTAGCCCAATCCAGGGGATAAAGGCCAAGGACCACTATCTCATAAGAAACTGAAATTAACAGTGGTTCTCCCTTGAATCTCACTAGGGAGTCCTAGAAATCAGGAGCATAAGGGCATATACATAATAAGTGCTCAAGGGTTTCAAATGTTTGCAGATAAATTGTCCTGGAACATACTTGCTCTTCAATTTTCTTGTGTTTAAAAGAGTTTGTTTTTACCCCTGCCCTATTATGACAACATAAACAAGTAATATCCCACATCACTGGCAGGAGCCTGTTGTCAACCAATTGTTGGAAAACTTCTGTTTCACAGCCCATTGGGCAGTGAGGGATGGAGGATAAGGGGGCGAAAACTGTATTTTGTGTACTTATACTAAATGCCCCATTCTGAACAGCAATATGGAGGGAGTAAGATTCAATGTGTGTGACTTAAACAGGGTGATCAAGCAAAGCTCAGAATATGCAGGCCTCCTGAAATGCCAGGCTGTTTTACACATCTTCTGTTCCATTTTTCCTGGAGTGTGACTACCCAGTCTTGAAACAAAGTGGTTTATAACCATTTCTTGTTGGTTAGGGCTGTAAAAATAAGTTGGTGCATAATGATACTGTGATAAAAGGCTACAGGATTTATTATTCATATGCCACCATCACAAAAATCTTGATACATAGAGTACCATCAAACAGGATTGAGCCAGTTTTCCAATCTCAGTACCACACCCCCAACCCTAGTGCTACATTGGGAACTGCCATAATGTGCTACCCCTCTACTTCTTACACCATTGCTCTACTACAGTACGCGACCTATGCACCAAAGTAAACTTAAACATCATGTTGGAAAAAGGGAGCGTGTGCGTAGCAAAAGGTTCCTTACTCTATTACTGAAACGTCTACTACTCCTCCATCTGATAATCTCAGGGAATATCCACCCAAATCCAGGCCCACAAATTGAAAACCCCAACAACAATCTCAAGCCAGGGACTCTTTCCTTGTCTAGCATTAACATCTGTGGCTTACCCAGGAAACTAGATATGCTCACTGCCTGGGTCATAATGCAGCATACCCCTGATGTGCTAGTAATTCAAGAGACTTGGTTGTCCCTCAATATCCTAGATAATGCCATTGCAATCCAGGGATACACTGTCTTCCAGCAGGACAGACTCTAAAAAAGGGGGAGGCTGTGCCATTTACATGAAAGAGACCCTCATGGGGCATGGTGTTACCCAACACTGACATAAATACTCAGATCCTTCTGAGCAAGCTACTACTCAGAGCCCACAACAAAGCCCTGACAATTGCATCAGTCTACATTCCCACCAAATCGACAACCAGTGGTCTCAACTCAGTCCTGAACTACATCCACAACATAAAGCACAACTCTTGAGATGGTATTGCTTGGTGATTTCAATGTTAATTGGTTGTCAACCAATGCCAGCAGCTATAGGGATTCTCTGACTGCAGCCAACTTCACTCAACTGATCCAGTCCCCTACACGGGTAAACTATAGGACCGGTACCAGAACTCTCTTGAACTGGGTACTTACCAACCATATAACACACTCAGAGGTGCTGCCCAACAACATAAGTGATCATTCCCCAGTATTATGTCTTTGGACAAATAAACATGTTAAACCACTACCAAAAGCCATCCTTAGTAGGGTATTCATCCATGGGCATCACGAACCACTAAGAAATCTACTTCGACAACAAGACTGGACAAAAATTTACATAGCTGCTGATGTAGATACTGCCCTAGAATTTTTCATCACTAGTTTTAATACGACATGTGATATACATGCCCCTCTCAAAAAATGGAAGATCAGGGGTACTGTCAACCTGTGGATCACTTTCAATCTCCTGCAAAAAATGAAATCCCATAATCATCTGTGGTATCACCTGCCATGCTGAATCTAGACGGCACCATAACCCTTGACATCATAGTGATTACTAACACATTCAACTCGGCTTTCACTGATCTCAGTCATGTTCTGCCCTCAAACTTCTTTGACTCCCCCCCCCCCAGTGCCACTCCCAAGGGTGCTCGCTACTCAGACTCAGTGTATCCACCATTCTAGTTTAAAGCAGTAACAGAACATGAAGCAAACAAATACCTAACCAAAGTACTCGGGAAGGCCAGATTCAATGGCTACACATTGGAACTGAAGCGGATTGACCTCATGTTCGATGTAGTCCTATGTCACCTTACAAAGATCATCAACAAGTCCTTCATTCTCTCCCAATTTCCCACCAACTGGAAACTAGCCCTTATGACCCCCCCCCATATAAGAGCTGTGACAGAGCCCTGCATGGCAACTATAGGCCCATCTCCATTCTTCCACCACTCTCCAAAGCTCTCAGAAGAATTGTAGCTGACCAGCTGGTTGAGCATATGGAGAAGTATAACCTCCAATGTCCCCACCAGCATGGCTTTAGGAAAGGGCACAGTACTACCTCCTCTCTGCTGGAATTCACGGGTTATATACAGCAGGCTTTGGACCAGGGTCAACTCATCGGCGTTACCTTTATTGACCTCTCCAAGGTGTTTGACACAGTCAATCACCCCCTACTGCTGGAACAGCTAGCCGAACTAGGCCAGTTTTCTAACACCATTGGCTTTTTCCACAGCTATCTCTCCGACCGCTCACAGCAGGTGAGAATAGGTGACACAGTGTCTTCTAAACTTCCGTCCACTCAGGCATTCCACAAGGATCAATACCGGGGCCTTTGCTTTTCAGCATTTTTCTTAACAAGCTCCCAGACTACTGCACCGTACAAGTTCTGCTTTATGCAGTTGATGCGGTAATCTTCACAAAGAACTCCGACTATTCTCAGCTGTTGAGGCAAATTCAGAAAACCTTCACAGAAGTAGAAGAATGGTTCCTCGAGAAGAAACTGGTGCTCAATTACAATAAAACCAAATATATGCTCTATCACAGCCCCCAGAGCAAACATCGTGCAAAACCACTGATAATCAGAAATTGCTCAGGTACTGCTCTGGAACAGACCCAAACTTTCAAGTATCTTGATGTTACTCTGGATTCTACCATGTCTTTCAATAACCATAGAAACATAGAAACATAGACTTTGATGGCAGATAAGGACTGCTTGGCCCATCTAGTCTGCCCATTTCCCTACCTACAGGATAGGCCGCAGATCCTAGTTAACCAACAGCCTATTTCTTCCTACCCCCCACAAGAATTGCCTTATGTCTGTCCCATGTATTCTTGAATTCTCCCACAGTTCTAGACCCCACAACATCATCAGGAAGGCTGTTCCATGCATCCACTACCCTCTCTGTGAAATAATACTTCCTCACATTGCCCCTGAACTGCCCCCCCATCTTTAAATTGTGTCCCCTTGTTCTTGCATGTTTCTTTTTCTGAAAGATGCTACCCTTTTGGACTTTGTTGATTCCACTGAGGTACTTAAAAGTTTCTATCATGTCCCCCCTCTCACTTCTTTCCTCAAGGGTATACATATTAAGCTCCTTTACTCTCTTCCCATACGGCTTCTCTTGCAGACCCTGCATCATTTTAGTTGCCCTCCTCTCGACTGCCTCTATCCTGTCTATGTCCTGCGGAGATGGGGTCTTCAGAACTGGACACAGTACTCCAGATGGGGTCTCACCAACTGTCTGTACAGAGGGATAACACCTTCCTGTTTTCTGCTGCTGATACCTCTCCCTATGCATCCCATTATACCCCCAGCCCTCCCTACTGCCTTCTCACATTGCTTGCTAACCTTAAGGTCATCTGATATGATTACCCCCCAGGTCCCTTTCCTTTTTTGTTGTTGTTACTACCTCCCCCCCATTGTGTATTCTTCCCCTGGGCTCTTGTTTCTCAGGTGCATTATTTTGCACTTCTTTGCATTGCATCCTAGCTGCCATACTTCTGAACATTCCTCCAACCTTGCCAAGTCCCTTCTCATCCTTTCCACGCCTCCTTGTGTATCAACCATGTTGCAGATCTTTGTGTCATCTGCAAAGAGGCATACTTTTCCTTCCAGTCCCTCTGCAATGTCACTTATGAAGACATTTAAAAAGGACTGGACCCAGTACTGAACCCTGCGGTACCCCACTAGTAACCCCTCTTTCTTCAGAGTGGACTCCATTTACAATTACCTTCTGTGTTCTGTTGTCCAGCCAATGTTTTACCCAGGCTACCACCCTAGGACCCACTCCCAGGCTGGTTAATTTGACTATTAATCTTTTGTGTGGGACTGTGTCAAATGCCTTGCTAAAGTCTAGGTAGGCCATGTCCACAGCCCCTCCCTGGTCTACTACTTCAGTCACCCAGTCAAAGAAATCTATTTGATTCATCTGACATGACCTTCCCACTGTGAACCCATGCTGCCTTGGGTCCTGTGCTCCACTGGCCTCTAGGTACTCAACTATTCTTTCCTTCAGAAGTGACTCCATCACTTTCCCTACCACAGAGGTCAGACTGACAGGTCTGTAGTTTCCTGCCTCTGTCTTGGTCCCACTTTTGTGAAGAGGAATCACATCCGCCTTCTCCAGTCCCCGGTACCACACCATCCTCCATGATTTATTAAAAAGAATAGCCAGTGGTTTCACTAGTTCCCCTTAATTCTTTTAGAATTCTGAGGTGAATTCCATCAGGCCCCATTGCTTTGTCCACCTTCAGTTTTAGGAGTTCTTTCAGAACCCTTTCTTCTGTGAAAGGACTGGGATCGACCCCTATCAAGAGTGCTTCTGTTAATTGGATTAGGCACTTCCTCTCCTCTTTTGTGAATACTGAGCAGAAATATTCATTCAGTGTCCCTGCTTTTCACTGTCCCCCTCTGCCCACCCACCGTTTATTCTATTCAGCCTCACTATCCCTCCCTTTGTCTTTCTACACTCGCTGATGTACCTATAAATGGTTTTATCCCCCTTCTTAACTGAGTTGGCTATTTTTTTCTCAGTTTGGGCCTTTGCTATTCTGACTTCCCTCCCTGCTTCCTTCTGCCTTAACTGGTACAGCTCTCTGTCCTGCTCTTTCCTTATACTTCCGGAATGCTATCTTTTTCTTCCTGACTTTCACAGCCACCTCTTTTGAGAACCATAGTGGCTTTTTCTTTCATTTTGATTTGTTTATTTGTTTCACTCAAAGGCTTGTTGCCTCTGTGATGGCAGTTTTGATGATTCTCCATTGTTGCTCCACACCTCCTTCTAGCCTGTTTGCTAGTGCTTTTCTGAGGCACTCTCCCATCTTGCCAAAGTCAGCCCTCCTGAAGTCCAGTACCCTCACTTTTCTATGGCTTGACTCTGTAGCTGAGTTTAACATGAACCACACTGTTTGATGGTCACTTGTTCCCAGATGGCAACCCATTTCTAGATTTGAGATCGTCTCACTGCCCCCGTTTGAGAGTACAACGTCTAAGATTGCTCCCTCATGAGTAGGTTCCGAAACTAGCTGTCTGATGCCTGCCACCTGTAGGGCATCAAGAATGGCCCTGCTCTTGGATGTGGCTGTAGCAAATGTGCTCCAGTTAACATCTGGCATATTCAGGTCTCCCATCAACAGTATCTCCCCTTTCTCTGCCATTCTAAGAATGCCTTCTATCATATCCTTGTCAATTCCCTCCCCCTAACCTGTGGGTCTGTACACAACCCCTGTGTGGATTGTGATGCCCTTTCCAGTCTCCAAGGTGACCCACAGTGCCTCCTCTCCTCCCTGTTTACTCTTTTGTTTGGTTGCTTTTATCCCTTCCTTTACATAGAGAGCTACTCCTCCCCTCTTCTCCCCTGCCTGTCTCTCCTGTAGGTTATGTACCCTGGTATGTTAACATCCCAGTCATGGTTCTCTGTGTACCATGTTTCTGTGACTGCTACAATATCCAGGCATCCCTCTTCCATCAAGGCCATCAGCTCAGAGAGCTTGTTGCCCAGACTACGGGCATTGGTACTCATTACCCTCCATTTCCTGATGGCCTTACTTGTTTTTGCCCCATCCCTGTCCTTCTTGCCTTTGTCACTTTCTCCATTTACCCCTGCCCTTCTCCCTATCGACACCTCTATGTTGTTGTTTACTGCACTTATTACCATGATTTTTTTGGGGGGACTAGGATTTCCCTGCTCCTTTCCAGTGCCTCCCCCCTTGGCTAGTTTAAATGCTTGCCAATGAAGCATTTAAACCTATCACCTAGTATCCTGGTTCCCCTCCTGGACAGATGCAGCCCATCATGCCAGTATAGGCTTCATCACCCCAGGTGAACCCCCAGTCCCCAATGAAGCCAAATCCCTTAGCTCCACACCAGTTTTTCAACCACTGATTGAATCCCATGGTGCGGAACACCCTAGCCTCTCCTACGCCATAGATGGGCAGCACCTCCAAGAAGGTTACTGTGCGTGCTACTTGTCTAAGGCCCCTCCCCAATTCCACAAACTCTTCCTGCACTTCTCCAATCCCTTTCTTAGCCAGGTCATTTGTCCCTAGGAGGACAATGACATCCTTCTCCCTCCCCTGTGCAGCTGCTCTGGCAATCCTGAGGATTCGCTTCCTGTCCCTCCAAGCCATGGTGCCAGGCAGGCACCTTACCTCCCTCTCCCCTTCCTCCCCCAGTTCTACCTTCCTAACAATGGAGTCCCCCACCAGGAGTTGTTTCCTTCCCCTGCGTGGTCCCTGGCCACCCTCCTGTGGGTCTCCTTTGTGGAGGTTCCCAGCATCCTCCTTGGTCTCCACTGCGAGTGCCTCCAGAGAGGAACCACACTTTGCCAGAATGGCATAGGAATTGTGGAGAGGTACAACTGGAGGGATGCACCTCTGTTCCACCACCCTCACCCTTCCTGAGCCCACTGTGGTCCAACCTCTCCTCTTTCTTGGCAACCTCTGAGGCAACGGCAGTGGCACTGGTGGTCCCTGGATGGAAGAGGAGGTCCCACAAATTCTGGCCAACTCAGCCTGGAGATAAGCAACCTCCTCTCTCAGCCCAGAGAGGTGCCTGCAGATGGGACAACACCGCATCCTCCAGAATGTCTCCCGGAAGACTGCTGCTCCACAGCCACTGCACTGCACCACTCCCATCATGTCTTATTTCTGGCCCCTTAACTGTTTGCAATCCTTACTCTTTCCTCTGTTTTTTTTCTCTCTAACCTTACTTTCTGCCTGTGTGCCCTTTAAGCTCCTGATTGTCTTGTTGTGAGACAAGAATGTCCTATATTTCTCAGTAGACCCTTTACTTGCTCAGAGGCAGACCTCCAGCAGCTAGAGGAGGCCAGAGAGCTACTCTTGCCCTTCTAGGATGGTGGGTCTTTGGTAGCTCTGTGATCACTCACTTCCTGCTCCCAAACAGGAAGTTCCTGTTGTCAGTCAAATTCTGTGCCTATAAAAGTAGAACTAGCTTTGGGTGGGAAGGAGGGCAATATAGTCCCAGTAGAGAAGTCCAGTCACACAGCAGTCCTTTCTCCTGGTGTCTTCTGCCAAGCTACTAGATAGCTATCTAGATAGTGTTGCCAAAACAGTGAATACCCACATTGGTCTCCTCTACAAGCATAAACACTGCCTTACCGACCAAGCCCTCAAAATAACTGTCCAAATTTCCATAGACCTTGTAATAGATTAAGGGCTGGTTATCTATAGAGCAGCAACTGACTCTGCACTAAGGAGATTATCTATAGCCTTAAATAAGGCCTGCCAGATTCTTGTAGGGGCTGCCCCTCGGACACACACCTGTGATCTCTATGGACAGGCTGAACGGCTGCAACTGCATGGACAAATTTTCTACCATACCAGTCTTGTTGTGAAGAAGGCCTCCATTGGACTACTGCCCCCTGGAGTGAAGAATCTTCTCATCCCCTCATGCAATATCTGCCACACCAGAAGTTCTGACAACTCCTCCCTACAAGTCCCTCAGTGTCGTACATCTCAAGGACAGCGGTCTTTTGTTTTCAGAGCACAAAAATGGTTTAATTCCTTGCCCAGGGAGGTTATTGATGCTGCCACACATGGCCCTTTTAAACAAAAACTCCATGGCTACCTCATTGCCAGAGCCTCCTGTGACTGTTATACTTAGTCCAAAGTTCCCCAACAAAATTACCACCCTGCTCCCTCCCCAGCCACTTAACAAGCTCCACCTTGAACACCTATTTGCAGTAAATCCTTATACCGGCTTCCATCCACCTTAAGCTCATCTCCCACTCTGCTCTACCTTACTCTACTCCCTCCCTTCCTGTACACACTCTAACCTACCTCTCCTCCTCTATCTCCTCCCCCCCCCCTTTATTCCTCTACTATGTTTATCTGCCTTGCAAATTGGCACTTACTGTACACTGTCCATAACAATGACTGGTACCAATCTCTGAACTTGTGTTGCACTTGTCTCATTCTTCTGAATGATCCTGGTATTTTTGTCATATTACTTACTTTGTCTGACCATTTATTATATAGTCTTACAAGTTGTTTGTAATGTTTTTTTCTCCTGACTACCTTTGCATTGTATGACCTATATGTGCTGTGTTACATTGTTGTTTGTTGTTTTGTATCTGACTTATATCCTCCCGGGTCATGCCTGTTAATAGGTATTTCTATGCCTAGAGCACTGACCTGGTTAACAAAAGCAAATAAATAAACATCTCCGCCACACCTACCCCAGGTCACCTCCCTTTACTCTCACCTCCCTCACTATCCTCCCCCAAACCTATCTACCCCTGCTAACCCTATACACCTGCTTATCCCAACTTCCCTTGTCTGCTTAAACTTCTGCTATGCCCCCTGCTCCATTTAACCCTTCCAATCTTTTTTCTCTACCACTCCCTCCCACCTTCCTCTCAACAAACATTCATGCTGTGCTCACTTCCTGTCTCCAGCTGGCCACCTCCTTGAATCAGGGTCTAAGCCCCCTGCCACTTGCTCCTGCACAGCACTCTGCTAGACAAGGCCACTGGCTGCACCTATGGATATATACTTGTGCAACTCTCTACTTAAAAAAACTTAACTTGTAACTAGTTGCTTACCCTTCCAGCATTCTGAATATACAATTCTATTGTTTGCACTGTATGTTTACGCTGTATGTTTAACACAACTTATTTGTTTACCTGTACCCTGTGTGTTCCTCATTGTCCTTGACTTGGAACCTATGTAAAAGAGCCTTTGGCTCAAAGGTGTTAATCTGAAACTAATAAATTAATAAATAAACCATGAAATAATAAGCTTTACAGTTTAACATTCAATGTTCAGAGGTGGCAGAAAGCATTACTTATATGTAAGGAAATGGGCAAGAAGAGAGATTTAAAGGGAACCCACCTTTTTTCTTAGATAAAAAACATGTCTTTTCCTATTAATAACTGTGCCCTGACACTAGTGAAAAAAAAATCGCCATTCTGCTGGGCCGAGACCTGATCACCAAAAATGATGCCCCAAATTTTTAATTGGGACCTCTAAATAGGTAGAAATGCAATGTAATCTGTGACCCCGTGTCTACTGGTCCGATGCACAATCCCTGACATAATAAAGTTGATTTTAGTGCCAGATTTTTTGGAAAAGCCCCTATAGATGTTTGATAGTGCTGCCAAAGAAAAGGAGTTTTGTATAAAACACAGATACCATTGGCATAACCTAATGCTTTAAACAGTGAACCATCCTGATGCATAATACCTCAGCCATTTTTGCAGGCTTGAATTTTCTGCAGGAGTGGTTAACTGCAAAAATATAAAGCAAAGGGCTGAGAGTTCCAGCCAACCTAACACCACCACATACAGTCAATCTGTTCCCAAAACATCCACTAACAAAAGCTGTTATTACAGCCTGCTTATATATGGTGGCGAGCCATTCCACAAACAGTGGTGGCGTACCCAAGTGTGTAAGTACAGTCCATAAGTAATCATGAGGGACTCTGTCATATGTTTTCTCTTGATCAAGAGCAAGGAGAAAGCCAGGCACCATACATGTATCCTTTTGACCATCAAGTCTCATAGGATAATCAAATTATCAAAATGGACCAATGGGGAACCAAACATTTTAGGGAGGGACATATCACTATAGCTCCAACCTTCACAAGTCTGCTAGCTAATATGTGGGGCATATTGTTTCAGTCATTATTCAGCAGGCTTAGGGCAGGGCCTTCTTTTCTCAGTTAAAGTCCAGTCACCTTTTTGAATAAAAAAATTAAAATGGCCTGGGTCATAGAATTTGGTTACTGTCCTCTTGCCAAAATTTCCTTATATAGTATAATTCAAAACTGGACTAAGCTGGTCAAAAAAGGTTTTGAAAGATCCAGGGGTCAACCTCTCAGACCCAGGCACAGAATTATTGTTTAGTGATTTAATAGCATAGAAACCTCTATCCACATCATTTATTTATTTTTTATTTAGCTTTTGTTTACCGGGTAAGTGAACTAGGCTAAAAAAACAACCTATTTTCAGGCAAGACCCAGGAGAGTAAATTACATTACAAGTTGCATACATTAGGATTGGAATACATGCAGTAAATTAAAGCCACAGAACATCAAAGACTAGGGCTACATAAATTTAAACCACAGTATATCAATGGACTGAATACAAAATAAAAACACAACAGTACCTATATCTAGAAAAGTTAGGCATGCAGTAATATGGTGATTACAATTAAGATAGCAACATCTTGGAAATGTTCATAGTACAGTAGTAAAGGTGTTACAGTATAGAGGTAATTATAGCAAACAGCAGTTACATGGGATAACATAATCATAGTGACAGATAACGTGAAGAAGTGCTATATGCTAGGCCTCTGCAATTGTGTGATTCTGCGGTTGCAGAAATTTCCACAGAATTTGCATCTTACCGCAGAATACATATAGTGCTGTAGAATTAATTGTTTTTGGTAAATTTTCATTCAAATATATGGTTCTTCCATAGTGTCAGGCTTTCTTTACCATCTCATTTATCCTGAAGCCCCTCCTCTATGCTCAGCATATGAGGTCATTGATGAAATCACATCATATTTAGCCAATGGCAGGGCTGCGTTCTGCCAGGAAAATGAATAAATCATGCAGCAGAAATCAGAAAATGTTGCCACAGAAACCAAGGAGCCCAGCTGCAGAAATCAGAAAATTCTGCTGCAGAGCACTTGAGGCCCGGGCTATATATCAAGAACAGCAGGTTGACAGCTGTTGGACATAGAGAGGAAGTTCCAGGAGAGTCATATGTAACCCCCCTGCAAATGGGGGTTCCCAAAAGACTTCCAGGAGCTTGCTTGAATGCTCCAAGCCTGAATGGTGTTTGGCATTTAAGCCATTTATCAGTGAGTGTTTTTAGAGCCTCTGGTACTGTCTCTTTAAGAGCTGTCTGCTTGCAGACATAATTAGTTTGTATGGGGGGACTGTGTGCTTCTCTGAGTACCACTCGAGCTGCTGCCAATTCACTTCATTTTGCAGTCACTAGAGTGCAAAGGAACCTATCTGAAAGATGTAACTGTTTGCCAGAAATTATTTAGAGTAATAATGAAATTACAGTTTGTCTAACCTGCTTTCTTTGCAGTCAGAACTGTGTCTGCTAGTTCCCCATTCTAGTTTTGAACTGCTGAACTGGACCAATCAGTGTGGGGTAAGCTAGCTCTAAAATGATGCCTTGGACGAATCAGAACTTGGACTCATAATCTGAGCCAGCCACAAGAGGATTGTATGGGCAGTGACTCTGGGAGATGTAGTTTAGACTTCAGTGCCTTTTTGGACCAACAGCAGCAGTCTATTGTGAGTGACAGCCAATCCAGTCAAGAACTGGGAGGAACTCAAAGGAAGTGCCGGTTTCGTCAGTTGGAGTTCAGTTGAGCTTTGGCAGTGAAAGAGGAAGGAGCCCTGTGCTTTTTCAGTGTGCAGTTTAGTCAAAAAGCGTGTGCAAGGCCCAGAGTTCCGGTCTGCAGCTTGTGTAACAGCTTGTTAGGACTAGATCCGTCCTGTGAAAGAATCAAAGGATCTCTGAAGAGTAGAAACCAGGCTCACCCTGTAGAAGACTGGAAGAATTGCTGAAAATTGCACTCGGTCTGTCAGGAACTGAATCTGCTGTGTGTTCTCCCGGTATTGTGCAGTAATTGCGATCGGGATACAGATGCAGCCTGCCTGGTATAGTACTTTCTTTATATGGATGTGTGAAGAGGTTTGTGTACCTCAAGTGAGCCCTGCTGACATTGAAGGACCCTATCTTATTTGGAGTCGTGAGTACTAATTCAGGGTTGCTCCTGTTGAATTGCCACATTAAATCCAAATGGAATTACTGTACTGCTGACTGTTTAATTCTCCTTTTCTCGTGTGAAAGGGCCCCTACCAGCTGCCACGGTTTGGACTAGCCACTAGGGCTTGGGTACCCAGGGACAGTAACTGATAGGGATAGGCCTGTGCACAGAGCCATAGGTAGATTATTAGAGTGATAAGCTAATTAACCTGATTTCCCTGTCCTTGTTATATCCCTAAATAAATCAGAGCTGCTTGTTTCAGCAAAGTTATACTGCCTGAGGTATTTGTCTATGTTAAAGTACTGTACTGTGATTGTTGCACTGTATCTCATTTCACAGGAGGTCCCAGTGCGGAACCAGACCTGGGGTAAGTGTATACTGTGAAGGTAATTCTGATATATTGTGTGGGCCACTAGTGGGAAGAAAGGGGGGTTGCAGTGTCCCAGAGGGCTGTGACCAAGTTAGTTTAACTATTGCAAACCCTGACCTCTGGGTGGAGGCACCCGCCATTGGATCCAGGCCCCTCAACCTGTTAGTGGCAAATCAGGCAGGGGTAGTAGCCCCTGGGATAGCGCCATCTAGGGGTTACACATAGTAATAGTAATAGCAGAGTAATAGTAAATGGAGTCCACTCTGAAGAAAGGGGGGTTACTAGTGGGGTACCACAGGGTTCAGTATTAGGACCGGTCCTCTTCAATGTCTTTATAAGCGATATTGCAGAGGGACTGGAAGGAAAAGTATGTCTCTTTGCAGATGATACAAAGATCTGCAACAAAATTGATGCACAAGGTGGGGTGGAAAGGATGAGAAGGGACTTGGCAAGGTTAGAGGAATGGTCAAATGTATGGCAGCTTAGATTCAATGCTAAGAAGTGCAAGGTAATGTACCTGGGAAACAAAAACCCAGGGGAAGAGTACACAATGGGGGGTGAGATACTAACAACAACAAAAATGGAAAGGGACCTGGGGGTAGTCATATCAGATGACCTAAAGGTGGGCAAGCAATGTGAGAGGGCAGCAAGGAGGGCTGTGGGGATACTGGGATGCTTAGGGAGAGGCATCACCAGCAGAAAACAGGAAGTTATTATCCCTCCGTACAGACAGTTGGTGAGACCCCATCTGGAGTACTGCATGCAGTTCTGGAGAGCCAATCTCCGCAAGGATATAGACAGGATGGAGGCTGTCCAGAGGAGGGCAACTAAAATGATGCAGGGCCTGCACCAGAAGACATATGAAGAGAGACTTAAGGAGCTGAATATGTATAGCCTCGAGGAAAGGAGAGCGAGGGGGGACATGATAGAAACTTTCAAGTATCTCAAGGGAATCAACAAAGTCCAAGAGGTTAGCATCTTTCAAAAAAAGAGGTGTGCAAGAACAAGGGGGCACAATTTGAAGATAGAAGGGGGGCAGCTCAGAGGTAATTTAAAGAAGTATTTTTTCACAGAGAGGGTTGTGGATGCATGGAATGGCCTTCCGGAGGAGGTTGTGGAGTCAAAAACAGTGGTGGAATTCAAGCATGCATGGGACAGTCATAAGGCAATTCTAGGGGTTGGGGGTAGGAAGAAGTAGGCTGATGGTTAACTAGGATCTGCAGCTTATCCAATAGGTAGGGAAATGGGCAGACTGGGTAGGCCAAGCAGTCCTTATCTGCTGTCAAAATCTATGTTTCTATGTTTCATAGGAGCAACAAGCTATTCTCTCATGCTGTCTGGCAATTCTTGTATTTGAAAGTCTGAAAAAAAAGATGTGTGCCAAGTTGCTGGAGTGGCGACCCAAAATATGTGTAGCATAAGTGGCGATCATTTATAAGAGGAATAATCTTGAGGACTGGGCTAAGGAATCATCTGAATAACCCTCCTCCTCCTCTAAATCACCTCATTGTTTTTTCTTGGTGAAAGCAGAAAACCCATTTTGAGCAGAAATGAGAAGAATGGGCTTTTTAAATTTTAATTTGTGCTTTCTCAGTGTTGCCCTTCTTCCCTTAGGGACCATCGTGAAAGTGCTGACCACAGAAGGATTGGCATTTCCTCTATGGAGTTCATGTTCTCCACAGGGAAGTTCTCAACGGTATTACTGAAACTGACTGCCCCTTGCCATCAGAAACAGGTGATGAGGGGATGGGACAGCAGATAGCACTGTAGGAGCTCGAGTGGCAGTAGATGTTCCTAGGTCCAGAGAATTTTGCCTTCCAAAGCCGGGGGCGGGGGGGCGTGGGGATCACTTTTGGAGGATGTGGAGCAACAGGAGATTAAAGAGGGTGGACTCCAGACTTGGACTGCTGGGGGGGCAATAGTAGATGGTAGTCTGGGCACTAAAGGCAGAGCCTCTCTTGTGAGCTTGAGCTTCTCAGTAATCAGGTGCTCCTGGTCCAAAGTCACCCTCTCCATCTAATTGGGAGTCACTCAATGGCATTGTTAGCAAGAGTACTCCACCTCCTCACAAAGACTGCACTGGAAAGGATTGGGGCATTTTAATCTTACTTGCCCATATTCAATGCGCAAATTATATTTTCATTTATCACAAACAAAACCTTGACGTATTCTTGCCCCATGCTTGTGGTATGTTCTATGTTGCCCTGGGTATAAACATGACCCTTATCCCCTCCCAATGTGGAAACTCCCTGGCAGATATATTATACCAGTGTTGGATTGTTGCAGTTTCATCTTAACCCTCCACCCTCCACCATCCAGTCCACACTAAATCACTGTCTCAGATTCTGGAAGGGGAGTCTAAGACCTCTCGATACTGGCAGAGCCAGTAACTTTGGTGACGCTCATGCCTTCATTGTGAAAAAGGATTTAAAGATTTTTTATGGTGGGTTTTATGAGTGGGATTGCCACAAACTGCAACCATAATAGAAAATATTTGACCTGTTCATACAGTATTTCATTTAAAACCATTCTAAAGACTTCACATTTTCTGAAATCTGAATCAAAAATAGATTCTCCAGACACATGTGTTGTGGCATAAAGACTGAAAAGATCAATCTGGCACTGTTGCAATTTTGCCATTATATTTCAACCAAACAGCATTTTTGTGCCAATTCACTCTGTGATGCAGAGAGGTATGACATTCAGAAACACCAAGAACCAATCCCTGCAACTACCCCCCCATCAGCTGTTAGTTGCTGGTAAGAAGAGCTGCTTTATATCATGCTTGTTCCTGTGTCAGGTGTGCTGTCTCGTGCAAGCTCTGTATTCTCTGAGTCTGTCTCTCAGAGCCTTACTTTGGGCCCCCTATCCATAACTTGCCCCTGTGACTCAGACAGAACAGCATATTGTTTTGTAGTAGTGGAGACAGCGTTAGTAAACAGTCTGCACAAGTACCATTGCAGATGAAGCATTGTCTGTGGCACCTCCCCCGAATCCTGGCCTCCAGGTAGGCAGATAGGGTTCTACACATGGGGTGGGAGGTCCCCTGGCAATGCCATTGGGATAGAAACAACTTGGGCTTCCCAGAGGACAGGGGCATTCAGCTGGGGGAGAAACGTGAGGGGTTAAGGAGTTACAACTGAGTGAACCTCCTCAATCTCTCTCAGTCAGATAAATGTCAGACTATTGTCTTGCATTATGATGCAGCTGCTTTGCATGATTCCTTTCAAAACTAGCCTTACCCTCCCTCACACATGCTATGCTGCCTTTGAAGGAATCAGTGTTAATAAAAAAAAATATATATATATATATATATATATATAATATATATATATATAATATGTATATATTGTATATGAATAAAAATAAATATATACATGAATAAATAATATAATGGGAATTAAGGCAAAGAAAGTTGACCACTAGGTGAATTGGACGCTGCGTTATTTATCCTGCCATGTAGGCTCAAGCATTGCATTCAGCTCAACATTCCTGAAGTTGAGGATTAGAGTTAGAGGCAGCTTACAGGGCTGGACTAGTCCCCTTTACTTTGAAGGCATTAAGTGAGCAACATCTTGAAAGTTGGGCCATAATGGTTTACTGTGCTAGAGTTGTAATCGCCAAGTTACGTGATATTCTAGAATATGCAGTTCATAATGAGGAATAAGTAAATAAAAAACCAAAAGCAGCAATAAATAAAATAAATTCATTAATTTGTAACTAAACAGGCTGCTCAGAAGGTCTTTAGTGGTTTCTCAATCCACAGTCAGTGTGACCCTTTTCATGTGCCAATGTGTGGATGTGCACACTTCATACTGCCCATGGCATGGCCACCCCCAGTCAGTTGAGGAGCTGGATTGATGCAGTGCTCAGAGGAGCCACTTGACTGGCAGGAGCAGGTCACTGCAAAAAGCATAACCAATAAATAATACATAAATACATACATACATACATAAATAAATACATACATACATACATAAATAAATACATACATACATACATAAATAAATATATACATACATACATACATACATAACAGTCACATTATAGGGAGCACTGGGGGGGGGTTGTTAGTATGAAGTTGGACCACCACAACATGGCCCTCTCCCAGGGTCCCAATTGGGTGAGATTATTGTCATTGGTTTCACAGGACCATTACTAATCTGAGTTTTTTGTTGTGCACAGTAGCCTATTCTAAGTTCAGCTGTTCCAGAGTATGATCGCTGGCAAGATACAGACATCCAATGAACCAAAATTGGAAAGGGCACAGAAACAGCAGCTTCAGGCATGTATGACAGGAAACATTAAACTTGGATAGATGCTTGCTCAGTGGAGACATTGACACCTGAGTCACCCATGTTCCCCAGGGTAAGGAAACCAAGAAGTCAGAAGGCTCACAAGATAAGGAACATACAGGGAATGGTAAGGATTTCAGGGTAGAAGGAAGCCTACCAAACTCAGTCTATCAGTGGGGAGCCACCAGGCCAGAATCTATGCTGTAGCCATTGAAGAGACTGTGGCAGGTCCAACACAGCTGGAAGTAGAAGGGGTGAGCATGATGGGCACCCCACTATCCTTTAAGTTTTTGGGGCCAGATCCAGTGGGTGAGCTGATCTAGCTAGCTATGGTGGCCTGGTCATGGACCCCAGCAGGTCCACTGTTGCTGGACTGGTTGGATAGATTACTTACCTCTGTGGCTGCCGCATGTTGAGTAAACACTACAGCAGGCACAGGGGAATTCAGACAGATGCACAGAATCCTGTGGTCTCAAAAGTCTTGAAGGGACTCAGTTGGGCCCATCCAGTATGGGTACAGAGAACCAGCTACCGACAAGCTTAGCAACATGGACAAGGATGTGTCTGCCTAGGTTGAAGTGCTGAGCATGGACCAGGCTAGTGTGGCCTCCATAGTCTCAATGGCCAAACAAGGGGCAGTGCAGGGCAGAATGGGACCTTTCCCTAAGAGTTGGGCTTCAGGTTATCTACATCATGCATTATAGTTATGGCTGTCATGTCTTTTGTATCTGAGAGGTCCCCATCATGGATCCAGAGTGGAGATTTGGTAGGGCCAAGTAGGATGCCATACCCACAGGAGCAGACTTTCAGTCTGCCCTATGTTATGAGCTTTTGTCATTTTCACATTCTTCTTTGTAACTTTAAGGCCCCCCTCCCTTCGGTGGAGCCTGGAAGAGAGAGTCACCAGGCATTCCTTGTTTTAGGCTAGCAGTGAATAGGCAAGAAACATCACATTGGTGACACAAGGCATCAGGCCTATGACAGGCCACAAGAAATTACTGGCAAGTAGATGTGTACCCTACACAGTGGAGTCAAGGAAGTTGCTGTACTTGTGACCACATTTCTTTAACCTTATGCTCTGAGTTTTTTGCAGGTCCTTCAGATAGGTCAGGTAGATAATTTGGTGGACAATCCTTCATGCAATGACAGGGAACTGGGTGATGGCCTGATGGGTGCAACCTAATGTTCTTGCAAGCAAGCACAGACATAATTGTTGAGTCTGAAAAGATTGCATTAATGATATATATTAGTTGTATTATATTGTTTATTTCTGTAATATATTGTATTCAGTGTCAAGCCTGAAAAAAGGACCCTCAAGTCTAGTGCTCTTACCTGGGTAACAAATCAGTAAATAAATGAGCTGGAGAGAAATTCATCCCTGACAGGAGACAGAGGCTGCAGAGGAAGTCTCCACAATTCACCACGGAAGCATCGTGGTGGAACGACACGGGCCTGGAACAGACTGTGACCCACTACTTGGGCTGAAGGAGGGCTGTGATTCATCCATGGGTTGTATCCCAAGGTTACCAAGAAGGGGGCACTGTTGGATGTTTATCCAGGCTCTGTATTATGATACAGAATCATCAGCATGATATGATCAGTGTTGGAAGCCAAAGTCATATTGCAACTGATGGACAATTATTGAGACTTATTTTGGACTCAATATGCTATGTCTTGGAATCAATACACTATGTCTTGGAGGTATCTAGAATGAGCTGCTTGGGAGTCAGACTGTATCTTCCATGTAGCAGCTTTGGAGTCTCTCAGGAAATGGTATAAGGGGACAAGGGAGAAAGTCAAATTCTTATAAAGGACTCATCTCCTCGGTTAGCATGAGGTACAGGACCACAGAATCTGATTCTCAGGTTTGGTGGGGTCATGTCCAACCTCATTGAACTTGCCTGTGGGTGCAGCACCACCATATAGGAAAAGATCATTTGACACCAGGGAAATTAACCCCCATCTTTCTAAGGTTTGGGTTCCAACTCAGGGAGGTGCATCATTTCTTCAGTCTGCAGAATATAATGACCATTTATGGGAAGGGTTATGGAGCTTCCTGGGTTGACTTGGCAAGACTTGTAGCATTACATGTCACTCAGATAAGTATTATGTTGGTAATTTAATAAATACATTACTGCAGCCATTTCCTCAAAGACCGGTGTGGTGTGTGGTTTTCCATGGTAGGGGATATAGGAGACTATGAAGGCAATAGAGGCAGTGGGCATAGTCATGGTTTACTGTGCAGGTGTAATCCTATGCCCTACTCCACATTCTCCCTCCTCTATAGGGCAATCAGCCTTCTCCTGTCATCTTCCAATACTCTAGAACTTGCTCCCCTCTTCCTTCTGCTTCTACACCTCCCACAGCTCCCTCAGGCACCAACTGAAACTCCTTCCCTCCCCCACCTGCACCACTTACCTCTCCACTTGACATTTCCCCTGCTTGGGGCCCCTACTGTGCATGTGTCGGACCTCTGTCTGGGTTCTCCCCTAGCATGATTCCAGGTTCCACTTTTCACTGCCTCAGCACTGCCTTCCTCTTGACTTGCAGATATATCATTTGGTTCATTATTTTTTGCATGCTGTGCAAAGTTGCTGTATTTTGCACTTCAAATCAAATAAAATCAAATTTTTGGAATGCAATAGAGAGTAACCTCTCATTTACAATTGCATCCATAAATACTGTAAGAAATAAAACATATAATACAGAATATGATACATATAAATACACTTATAATCATCATTAAGACATGTTACTTGTATTGGTGTTCTTCATTGTACTGTGACAGCACTTAATTTTGTACCAAGAAATGTAACTGTGTCTCGTGTTCCCTTCCCCCATGAGTCACACCTGGAAACTAGCCTCAGCTCAGTGTACCTCTCCTGTTTACCAATTTTTAAATACATAAATAAATAAATATAAGTATGAACAACCTCACACAGAGCCTGTGTTTCTACTGAGGGTTGAGATAATAGCATATGGACTTCAACAGCAAAGCTCAAGGGGTCCATGCTCTTATTTCACCCAGTATGGAAAAGCAAGTTGAGTTCTGTGTGATCGCCCATCTTTTATTTGTTATAGTATACGGTTTCAGACATTTTTTAATTTTTTTTACCTTTGTATGATTTAGCAGACCACTACTTTGAAAGTGAAAGCAGAGGCTGTGGGAGTGTGCATAAGGGGGGCACAACATTGTGTGACTAAGAAGAAAAAAAGAAAGTGACTGTGACCTAGCAGAAATCAATTCGGTCTTTAGGGATTATTACTCAGAATGTTATGCCTCAAAGCAGCCATGTGGTGCTTCTCAAGTTGACATGAAAGATTTCTTAACTACTTTCAGCTTCTCCCAACTGGCTGAGGAACAAAGCAGAAGTCTGAAAGTTTCTATCACAGTACAGGAGATTTAAACTGCTGTTAGTAAGCTCCGGAGGCTCAGGATCGGATAGATTTCAGTAGAAACTTATAGAGTAATAGGGGGGCCTGGGGGGTCCCTTGCTGATAGACACATTGTGAGACACATGGCATTTTGGTACCTTGCCAGCAACCATGAATGACGTCACTATCACTGTTTTAGCTAAAAAGTATAAAGACCCTAACCAGTCTTCTAGGTACTGTCCCATCTCCTTGTTAAATATTTATTATAAAATCCACACCAACGTTTTAGCAAATCAGTTAAAGTTCTACCCCTTTTAATCCATTCTGATCAGGCTGGTTTTACTGCAGGGAGAGATGGGGTGGACAATATAAAAGGCTAACAGACTTGATACATGCCACAGCTTTCTCTCCGATTGCAGCAGCCTCTGTAGCTTTAGAGATGGAAAAGGCATTCAGCTCTGCTGAATGGCCTTATCTTTTCACTGTGCTTAAGAAATTTGGGATGGGGACAATTTTATCCACTGGATTTGCTTTGTTTATACCACTCCACAAGCGGCGGTCCTTATGAATGGTAGGTGGTTGTCAGCAACTCTCCACTTACGTAGTGGCACTCAGAAGCATTGTCTCCTGTCCCTGGCATTGTTTGTTCTTGCTATAGAGCCTTTGTCACAGGTGCTGTGAGACTCCTGCAAGACAGAAGGAATCGTAGTTGAGCAACACTCCAATAAAATCATGCTGTTTGCTGACAACATCTTACTCACCATGCAAAATCCTGCTACTTCTATACTGGCTTTGGTACATCTTCTGGATCAGCTCGCCCCTGTCTGGCTTGTGGAAAAATTGGAATAAGACAGAAGTCTTTCCTTTGAATTCTTCGTGTACAAATCCTATGATCTCAGGCACTGGGCTCCATTGGGCACTGCAGCCTATAAAATATTTCGGGATATACATTTCCCTCAACTGTAGGCATTGGATTACCTTAAATTTTAGTCTGCTAATTAAATAGTTTAAAGAGGATCTTTGTAGATGGAAACATTTGAGACTTTCTCTTTGGGGAAAAATGCAATCTCTGCAAATGATGGTCTTACCAAAGTTAGTCTATGTCATTCACTACTTACCTCTAAAGGTGTCGGATAGTTTCATCTTGTACTGTCACAACCCCTGGCGCACACAGTTACAGTCACCAATAATGAGTATTTGGAATATGATATTTGGGGGGTTGACTACTAGGTTGTTGAGCTATACCCCTCCATGAATAAAGTGGATTTATAAATCTTAACTTGAAGAATATACTCCCAATAAATCCCGTCTTAAAGCTAGGTGGGAGAGAGATTGTTGGGATACACCCTTACAGAAGGGGAGTGGGCTTGTACTTGGGCTAATGCATTTGGGGCCTGTCAGGATATGGCAGGTAGATTGATACAATTAAAAAATTCTGCATCGCTAGTATTGCACTCCTGTGCAGTTACACACCATGCATTTGTTACAGGATTTGGCTTGCTGGAGATGTCAAAATGCTGAAGGTACTCTTCTTCATCTTTTGTGGGACTGCACAAAGTTGTCTAGTTGGTGGGACCAGATACTTTCAGCTATTCCACAAATCTTGCGTATTGTGATACCATGCAATTTGGCCTTATTTATTCTCAGGAACATGGTATGTCTCCTTACTTTGTGCAGGCCACTCTGTGACTGGTTTATGGCTGCTATTACTGAAGCAAAAAGATTATTACTTTGAAGATGGCATACTGATGAGGTTCCCACTGTTGATGAGTGGATTGATGGTATACTCCAGCTGGCAGGATATGAACATCTGATGCATCTGGTGGCTGGACAGTATCATAGATTTTTACAGATATGGGAACCCTTTTTGGTACATCAGGGAATTCAACCTCCCGAGTTCAGTCCTTGTTTCTTCCCCCCAGTCCCCTGACATTCCTTAAGTTGCTTGATAACTATTAGAACTCTTAGGCAATTTGCCTATGATAAATCCTTCCTTCCCTCATTCTTCTTCTCCTCTTTATTGTGAGGAGCAACATTTGATAGTTGTTATACTTTGTAATAATTAGTGTTGTCTGTTACTAGTTGTTCTAAACTCAGTGTTTAGCATGTTCATGTTCCGTGTTTCTATTGTTGTTCATTACATTGTCTTTGTGATTGAAAGTGTATGGAAGCATCTCAGGGGATAAGAATAATTATTAGTTATAGTTGTCCTATTTATAGAATCATGATTATATTGGGAGTGGCATGCAACTCTGGATATATAGGGGTTTTCATGTGTGGGGGCACAACTTGAACCATCAAGTATGTTCTTGTGTTCTCATGGCATGTTTATGCATTTTGAAGGAAAACTATTCTTATTGTTAAGCTCTGAGCTGGTATGTATTTTGTATGTTGTTGTACCTGCTATGATGTGAAAAATTCAACAAGCTATCAATTACAGAAAAAAAAAGTAAGTGACTGGAGTGAAGTGAGGGGTAACGCATCTGAGCTAAGGATGGAATGTGCACAACAACATCTTTAGAATGTGCGTAATACTTATATTGTGCACAATAAGGTTTTTGAACTGGCTGAATTTCATACAGAATAAGATCAAACCATATACTGTAAGTCACCCCTCTGGAGATGGCTTACTATAGTGATCTTCTCCTCCTGTCTTTATCCATATTTGCGCCTGGGAGGTTCTGTATCTGCCTCTGTGTGGAGTTTCCATTTGGCCCTGGGTATATTAGGGCATTGGTGTCTGTGCTTGGGGAAGCAGAAGGGAGAGGAACACATTTACAGTGGGCCAGGGATTCACCCTCATTCCAGCATTTCATGCCTTGGTGACTCAGTGATGAGATATTCCACTCAGGAACTGAGGAGGTGTGCCGGGTTTGCGGCTGTCTGAGGACTGGGTCAGCAAGGTTTGTGAGCCATGGCCTGGGGAGATGAAGAAGGCCTGCCTCATGCTCCGCAGCACTGGGACAGGTAGGGACCTAGTTCTCTGTATCTGGAAGACCATCAGACAATGGTGGGGATGCTACATTGGTGGCAGCCTGTGGCATGGGGCCTGGAGGTTGTGGCAGCCATCTGACCCCTTTACCTGTATGGGCACTGCGTTGCCTGGTAGGAGACAGCCTGCAAGGAGAGAGTTGTGCGCTTGGTAAGACCCCTGGTTTAGCCCATTTTGAGCCTGCTCTGGGAGGCTGGGGGCCCAGGTTCTATGCCTTGCATTGCAGGATTAGTAGAGGAGTGTGAAGGGAAGCTGCAGCCTTGTGTATCCCCTGAGAAAATGTTATGTTGTACTGAGCAGTGCTGGAATTTGAGCTGCACGTAGGGTAGGCTGCTGTGGGTGATTTTGTGGTATTTGCAGCCTGTGGGTGTTGCAACTGCCTGAATTCTTGAGCTCTCTAGCTCAGTTTATGAAGTCCAGCTACATGGCCTTTTCAGCCCAAAGTAATGTGAGTTAGCCACTGTTAAGTTCTTGTCTCTGGCTTGTGCCTGCCAGCACCTGGGAGCTGTTTAGTTTTAAAATAAATAAATGTTATTTATTATAATCAAGTGCTGGCCTCTCACTTAATGAACTATGCTACCTGGTGCTAACATGAGTTGCCTCCCCAGCTGAGTCTCCGGGTTCAAGTCTGCACCAGGAGCTGCTGCGACTGCCATTAGAAATCAGAAGCCATCATTTAGAACCCTGTTTGCAGCACAAAAGGTATGTTCCATCCTTTCTTTGAATGTCTGGATGGTCTGCTGGCTTGTGCCCCTCCCTTTTCCCCTCATTTACATCAGGCCCTGAGACACAGATTTGGGGGGGGGGCATACATACTATGAATTAATGGTGCTAAAAAAAGGGAAAATATTGTGCAAGGTAATAGTCACCAAGAAAGTAGCTGGGCTTGTGGTACACCCATGAAACTGAGGGAGTACTGTGCAGTCCTTCCCCAGCACCAGTAGCAGTTGCAGTTTGTGGTGAGTTAGTATTTTTGTGTGATGTAAGACCTGTCTGAGTGCATAGCATACAGATTCAAAGCTGGAGCCTAGGTGCTAAGTGCTTGGTGAACCGCAAAGTATACAAGAGTACCATTACAACTTTGTCTTACTTGTACCATTACTGCCACTGCATAAATGTGTGCTGCTGTCAGAGGAACACCAGGGAGCCATGACAATCCATCAACTGACTGCTTCCATCCTGCTGCCAACATGGAAATGTCCATGCTCCAGTCTGCTCTGGCTGCTCCAATCCTGGTTTAGTCAAGACACCCCTACCTCATACAGAACACTGCACTCACGTCTGCTGGAAACTGGCAGGTGTCAACTTTGAAACTGACATTGTCAGTCATCCAGCTGACAGCTTTGCAGCTGACTGAGATGTAGCTGAATGGTGCTGCCTCAGGTTTCTGCCGAGTTTCTCCAAGACCAGAATCTCATCTTCTTGTACAAGCTGTTTAAATAGAAGGACCTTTCTGGAAACTGACTTCTGTTAGACCATCATTTGCTTAGATGTGCCTTCACTTTTAACTTTGGAACCCAAACATCATTTTGCAAGCATCATGGAACACCTTACCATTAACAGCACCACTGGCCACATGCTCTGTCTCAGCACCATTGTGTTCTCCAACAAATGTTAGGTAAGCTCATGCTAACACCAGGAATCCATCAATGGTGCTTTACAATAAGCACCATTCATCCTGGGGGAGAGAGAGATGCCCATAGAGAGAATGTATGCAGATTGGAGAACAGAATGCAAAGTTTAAACTGTGCACTGTTGTCATGCTCCCCTTAGTGTTCTAACATCAGATTTGTTGTTGTTCTGCCTAAAGAAAAAAGTGGCCCCAAAGTATAGCTCCAGCCTTCTGGTTAACAGTTTTAGATTGCTCTATATTTTTCTGTTTTAATAAGTCGAAGTTAATTTTTCAGTACTCTTTGTTAGGATATTTACTTTCTTGTGTTTTATTAAATTTCAGCATCTCCATTTCCTGATTGGTTCCAGGAACCAGAGAAGGCTGCCCAAACATAGAGGATTGTGTATGAGCAGTCATACACAACCGGGTTATTCTTGAATCGAGCCGTTTCCCTGGTAACAGTAGACCTCGAGAGTGAAGCTCGAGAGGTCTCCTGTTAACAGGGAAATGGCGAGATTCAAAAATAACCTGGTATGTGTATGACTGCTCATACACAATCTTTTATAGTGTAGGGGCAGTCATGGTTACGATTCAAATGAAAAAAAAAATGTCCAGAATGAAAGAAATAAAGAGTTTCCTTATCTGCCACTATCCTGCTGTGTGACTTTCCCCTTCACGGATCTCACTGCAGTCAAATCAAGACTGATTGGTGGATGCAGATTTTTTATTTGTCGCTTTGCGGATTTAGTTAGTTTACTGCTGCTTTTTTTTGAGGGGGCGTAATGCTGTTGACCGCTGCTGCTGTCTCTGTCGTATACCAACTCAAAACCATGAGGCGTCAAGGCAAGCAATGGCAACCACTACTCGAGGGCTTTGAGGTGCGAGACAGCATTCCATTTTGTTGTGCTGCACTACTGATGTACTGAGTGCAGCACAACAGCCAGTATGATGGAGTGAGTGCAGCACAACAGCCAGTATGACGGAGTGAGTGAAGCACAGCAACACTATTGCAGGCTTGGATTTTCATGCTGAATAATGTTCCACCATACACTATAATGCAGTTCTTGGCTTGAGGGCATTGAATGAAATTGGACCAAAAACAAGTAAAAACCACATACATGTTGACAAAAAGTAGTTTTCACTTAAGTAAACTTGGTTCCCATTTTTCTGGGAACCGAACCACATTTGGGCTCAAATTTTAAAACACTCTGCTTCCTAAAGGTTCCTTGCTACTGTAAGGAAGGAAAACATTCTGAAGGTTTTTTACTCTAGTGGGAAATAATTTTTACAAGGTCTACAGTATTTTAGCATGACTTACAGACCTAAATGAACAGGACCAACAGGCTTTAAAAATTGCACAAATAGTATCCAGCTCATGAAAGGTGCTGACAGCTTTGTTTAAGGTGCCTCGGTCCAGATCACAGTTTTATCGGTTGTGATCTCTGTAAGCAGTTTTGCCACAAGACTCAAAAGAGAAGGGCTAAAATGAAGTAAGATTTTATGGCTTCTTAGTCTGCCTCTATGTCACTAAAACACAATAAAGGCTCTAAGGGGGTTCCTAATGATGGTGAAAGGCACACATTAGAGAGTTCACATCCCCCCAAAAAACAGCAGTCCCTGGCAAAGGGGGCAAACATAAAAAATACAGGTGATCGGTCACCTGACAGGCATGGCAAACATGGTTGAGATACTGGGGTATCTGAAAGGGGGAATCTAACTTCAGTGATGGCAAAAATAAACATAAGAGCTCTGAGCAGGCACTGGAAACAATACCTGCCAAAAACAGCAAAAGAGATGGATGTCCATACCAGTCCTCCAGAAAAGTAAATGGATCAGGTACAGGATCTAAGACAAATGCCCTTAGCAGAGGACATGGCAGAGTATGGCAGTTTTTTTTTTCCAGGACTTCAAAGCTATGGAAAACTTTATGCTCCCCTTCCCCCTCCCCCTCCCCAGGATTAGGCTCCAGTCTATCTGCTTGTGGAGGAAGTTGATATGTATTAAGAGAAGGAGGAGGAAGATGAAGGTATAGAGCAAGATGGTTCTCCTGAACAAGAGTTCCACTCCCCTCCTAGCCCTACACAGGGCTATACTGTGCATCATACTCCTCTTTCATCAAATGAATCATGAGCACTCTCAACATCTCTTCTCATGAAACAGAGGAGGCTGAGGAGGAAGTGGAGTTTATTGATATGATGGTGCTAGCTCCTACTAGAAGGCTGCTAGTCCCCATACACAATTCACTCCAAAAAGATACTTCAGAAATCATGTCAGCACCTAATTCAGCTGCTACCATAGATACAGCTATAGTCACAGACACTGTCAGATATTTCCTGAAATGTCTGTGATTTGTAGGGAGAAATTTCTTGTCTGCCTGCAGTACCACTATGGACCACCAGAGATAATATCTTTAACTATATCGTGAAATATATGAAAATATCTGAATGCATCTATGGCTGCTACTGCAACAAAGTTGAAAAGAAATATCAGGTGGAGAGATGGTGTAGAATACCTGAACACCTATCCTGATCATGAAGCAATGGCCAGGTAGCTACTTGTGAGAAGGCTAAGAAGCCCTTCCCTGCAAAGCCTCTTAAGAAGGATTCCAGGAAATTGGATACTATGACCACAAAAAGTGTATACAACAGCTTCCCTTCTCCTCAGGCAGGCAACATATTTGGCATACACATCCCAGCACCAGAATGCACTGTGGAATATTGCGGTGACATTGACTGAGTAGGTTGAAGGTGAGGTGGCACAGGACCTGGCTGCCACAGCAAAGTCAGCCCTGGATGCTGCTAAGGAAATGTGCTTCATGGACCTGGACACTGAAGACTCTGCTATAAAGGTCTTAGCCCATGCAGTGGGATTCAAAAGATTGACCTGGCTAAGGGCCACCATGCCTTCCCAGGACACCCAGAACAAGGCCATGGCTATGAATTTCCACATTAAGGGGAATTTCTCCTTTGGTGACAAAACTGAGACACACCTGAAAAAAACTGATGAGTACAAGATCACTTACAAAAATAACATTGACAAATAAAAGGTCTTTACTTTGCACATGCCTTATGGTAAGGGAGGAAGGGCTAGGGGCTACTATCCCAGACTCTACACCCCCTATGAGTATCAACACCAAAGTGTCTATTACAGAGGCAGAGGCAGGAGGTGTTCCAGATGTGCTAGTGCAGCACCAGCGCCTAACCATCAAGCAAAACAAAACCCCTGACAATTCTGTCCAGGTCACCCATTCATTGCCAGTGGAGGAGAAGGTAACTCACTACTTCCAGCAATGGATAAAAATTGCCAGTCAATGGGGTCCTTGAAGTAGGGAGTTGGGAATTGTCCCTGAAGTTTAAAAAATTTCCAGGGCTGCAGAAAGCAAAACATTTTTCAGCTCATTCACCAACTGAAAGAATTCTGCTAGAAACAAAAGTAAAGAAATTGCTGCAAGCAAAAGGAAAAAGAAAGGCCCCTGTCTCACAGTGAGTCAAGGGCCTCTTCTCAAGATACTTCTAAACCCAAAAGAAAAAATGGGGAGTGGAGATTCATCTTAGATCTAAGATATTTGAATAAACACATAACAATGGAAAAGTATAAGATGGTCTCACTGGGCATTGTGATAATGCCCTTACAATCAGGAGATTGTATGAGGTCACTGGATCTGAAAGTTGTCTATTTTCACATTATAGTTAGACCCACCCAACAGAAAAATACTTTAGGTTTGGGCAAGGATACTGCAAGTGCCAGTTTGTAGTCCTTTCCTTTGGCCTTACCTCAGCACCAAGGGTCTTCACAAAGTACCTAGCTGTAGTGGCAGAACTTCTAAGAAGACAAGGTGTGTTTGTTTCTACCTACAAGACTGACTAGTCTCAGGGAAAAAAGAGCAGGAGGCAAGGGGTTCTAACCAAAGAGTAAAGAGCACCCTAGAGAATATGAATTTCCTAATAAATCTGTAAAAATCCCAAATAGAACCTTTTCAAGTGCTGGAATTTATAGTTACTGAACTGAATACCCTGCAGGGGGAGTTTTTCCTTCCTCAAGAAAGGATATCAAACCTGATTGCCAAAGCAAAATCCTTACCACAGGGTCAGCCAAGGCCTATGAGGGGTTTCATGCAGTTACTGAGAAATATGGCCTTATCCACAGCAGTAGTGCCATGGACAAGATTCCAGATGGGGGACATACAATATCACCTAAGAGACCACCAGTCCCAAAGGTGGGACCCATTGTCCAAACTAGGGCCAGCCACAAAGAAATCTGAGTGTCCACTGCAGTGATAGAAGGAGGAAAGTAATCTCAAAGAAGGTATTCCCTTCCTCCAACAGTCCCTAACAAGTGTCCTCACAATAGACACCTCATTCCTAGGGTAGGGTGTCCACATAGGGATACTTACAGTAAGTGGCAACTGGAGCACAAGGAAGGATCAGGAGCACATACGTCTCATAGATACTAGCAGAGGGAGGAGATGTAATGAGGCAGGAAGGCAGAGCCTGTCCTCCCCACAAGCTTAAAGGGTCAGAAATGGGAGACCCGATGGTAAGAAGACCAAAAGGGAACAAACACAAATAGGTAACAATGAGGAAGAAGGAGGGGGAGAGAGGACAGAAAATAGTGGAGGAAAAGGGGGAGGGCAAAAAGACTAGAGATGGGGAGGTGGCAGTACAAAACGGAGATCCATGTGTGCTAATGCTTAAAGTCTGGGCAACAAGATGGCAGAGTTGGAGGCCACCATGGCAACATGGGACCTGGACATAGTGGGAATTATGGAGACCTGGTACAACGAAACCCAGGACTGGGATGTAGCCATACCTGGATATGCATTATTCAGGAGGGACAGGGTGGGAAAAAAGGGAGATGGGGTAACTCTGTACAAGAGGGAGGGCATAAAGGCCACAGAAATATGGGGGGAGATAGTAAAGTGGAGGTACTGTGAGTCACCCAGGAGATAGGGATGGGGGCTGCTATTTGGGTAGTGGTGAACTGCAAACCTCCAGTTCAGGGATAGGAGGAAGACAAGGATGTGTTAAAAGAAATCCAAGGGATGGCTAATGTATTTATTGTAAAGTTTAACCAAGAAAGGCACCCTGAGCAATTTCAAATTGCTCATCTCATGAAGCGTCCTAAGAGAAGGGGACAATGGGGGTACATAATCATAAAAACATAACATTTATCATTTGTCAACCATGAAACACATGGCCAAGGTAGAACACACTACATCAATTAGTAAACCAGAGACAGTAGAATAGGCATAACAGTTAGAACTATGTACACGAAAAAGAAAAAAGTCACATGAAAAACCTTAAGGAACTTCTGGCCCAAATTAATTGGTCTCCCATACAGTACGCACCTGATATTGATACGGCACTAACCTTCTTCACCCAAACCTTCAACAAAGCCTGTGACATTTTCGCACCTCTAACAGTACTCCGTTCCAAAGTGCAGAATGCTCCCTGAGTTACCCCTGCCCTGCTTCAACTACTTAAGCGCAGGGACAATTTATGGCACCTGGCTACTGAAACTGGCCGGCCCACTGACAGACAGGCATATGCTGCTGCAAGAAACACATGCACCTGGGCCATCAGAAAGGCTAAGGCTGATCACTATCAGTCATCGCTCACCAGCTCTTGGGGGAATGCTAGAACCTTCTGGGACAATATCAAACAATTAAATGAGAGCACACGCCCCCCCACTCTCCCAGATCAACATCAATGGCACTATCTCCAGTGACCCAGCCCTTATATCCAACTTCCTCAATACTTCTTTCATGGACCTTAGCCCAGTCCTCCCTAGCGACTTTTTTGACCCTCCCCCCCCACCTGCCCCTGTACTCACATGCCCTTGCTTCCATTTACACCGGGTCACTGCCTTAGAAGTCAGACCTCACCTAATCAATGCCCTAAAGAGCAATAGTACTGGCAGTGACTCCCTGGACCCCTGTATCCTTCGCCGGGTACTGGATCTGGTCCTCGCCCCAATCACTAGTCTCCTTAGTAAATCCCTCTGTCTGAGGCAATTTCCTTCAGCTTGGAAAATTGCCACAGTCACACCCATTCACAAGGGTGGAGACAGGTCCCTAGCTGGAAATTACTGGCCTATCTCCATTCTCTCACCCCTCTCCAAAGCCTTAGAAAAAGTGGTGGCTACTCAAATTACAGATTACCTAATCAAATATAACATCCTCTGCCCTGAACAGCACAGTTTCTGTACAGGTCACAGTACCAGCTCTGCCCTCCTAGAGCTCTCAAATTTTCTTCACTCTTCACTGGACTCGGGCTCTCTGGCTGGGGCAGTGTTCATAGATCTATCAAAAGCCTTTGACACTGTCTCCCATCCCCTCCTACTGGATGCCCTCAGCCACACTGGATTTGCCACTGGGCCTATCTCCTGGTGCTCCAGCTATCTGTCTGCCCGTTCCCAGCGTGTTAAAATTAATGGAACTCTCTCCAACACCTGTCCCATCCGCTCTGGAGTTCCCCAGGGCTCCATCCTTGGACCCTTGGTCTTTTCACTATACCTCAATACCCTGCCAGGTGCATGTACTGGAAAAATGTTGCTGTATGCAGATGATGCCGTCATCTTTGCCCCTGACCGAAACCCTATCGCCCTCCAGGACTCCTTGCAAAGATCATATAATGATGCTGAAGCCTGGTTCAAGGAGCATAGACTTGTAATAAATCTCAAAAAAACAAAAACCATAATCTTCGCCCACCCACAAAACAAAGCCAGCAATTTCCAACTCCGTGTCCTCTCAAGCACCAAATTTCCACTAGAGCAAGTCTACTCATATAAGTACCTTGGGATCTCCTTTGACCCTGCTCTCTCATTCCATGATCACATCACTGCTCTAGCCTCAGCTTCCAATATTCGGCTGGGTATCCTATACCAGAACAAAAATTGTCTCCCCCCTGACGCCCCCAACTCGCAGTCACATCTTCTATACTGTTCCTTGTGGATTATGGACCACCAGTTTATGGTGCTGCAGACCAGACCGCCCTCAACAAAATTCGCATTACACTAAATAAGGCCTGTAGGCTAATTACAGGGGCCCCCGGGTTAACACACACTTGCCAACTATATGCAAAGGCTATGCTGCTTGACCTAGATGAACGTCTCAGGTATCAAACCTGTCTCATAACAAAAAAAACTCTCCTTGGTCTATCCCCACCAGGTTTGACAGCCTCCGTCCACCATACAAAATCACCAGTACAAACTCGAACCTCCTGCAAAACCACTCTGTTAGTCCCCAGGGCTAGGACCACGGACGGTCAAAGGGCCTATTGCTACAGAGCTCCATCCTGGTTAAACACGCTCCCCACCCCCTCTATCTCCGATGCCTCCATGATCTCCAGTTTCAAAACCTCCCTTCGAAATCACCTACTTAATACACGTAGCTGTGATTTTTACTAAGTTGGTCTTGCTCAAATGCTCTGACAAAGCTCCCTGAGTGGCTGCACCCCACCTACTACCAACCACCTCCCACTGATTTATCAATCATCACCTCCACTTATCTGAACCCCTCTGCTTGTGTGCTCATACCATTGTTTGCCTATGAAGTACTAAACATCTGTACCTATCTTTCTCTACTGATCCTGTAACCTTATAATTTTTTGCAACTAATATATGATAGCTTGATTTACTAATTTGTTGTAATCCACATTGTTGTAATATACTTGTTGTACTGTATTTGTCCTCTTTGTGACGAGGTACCTTTGAAAACGAGCCTCTGGCTCAAAGGTTTGTAAACTGATGTACAAATAAATAAATAAATATAATACAGTATATAAGTTTTTACCAATACAGTGGTAGTATAATGTAGATATCAAACCCGCTACTTAAATTACTTACTATGCAGAAGTGCTATGTGCAAGATTAGCTTGGAGTTTACATATGTCAAGTGTGAAGGAGGCTTGAGGGAAGAAGTGAGTAGGGGGCTAGGAGCAGTTGCAGGTAGGACAGTGGAAGTTATCAAAGGAGGCTGAGATGGACCGGGGGAGGAGGAAAGCTTAATTTGATATGGCAGTGTATTCCATAGTGATGGGAACCTGTGGGAGAAGGCTGTTTGACCTATTGAGGTGGAGCATCGAGGGATATCAAAGGTGCGAGAGTCACAAGATCTGAGGGAGTGCGGAGCGGGAGGGTAGGAGGCCAGGGATGAGGAAAGATAGGGGGCAGAGAACCAAACCAGAATTTAGAGACAAATTTCATATGGTGAATTAGACATCGGTTATTCAGTGAGGGAAGAGCAACTGAGCTATATAGAGTACAGTGGTGAGTGAGTGGAGGGGTGTCCTGGGCAAAGCGACAGAAGGCATTGAAGAGTGTATCCAATCTGATTAAGGAAGACTGCAGTGTGGCACTTTAGACTTCATCATAGTAGTAAAAAATGTATAAAATATTTTGCTGGATGAGCTCACACCTAGCTGGGAGACTTAGGCAGCTTCAGTTCCTGTAAAGGACTCCTAGTTTAGGGCACAACTTTTTCAGGATAGATTCTATGTATCCAGAAAAGTTGAGGTGCTGGTTTAGCCAGACCCCAAGATACCTAAAGCAAGATGTGTCCTCAAGGGTTGTACCATCAAAGGTGTGAAAGGATAGAAACATAGAATTTGACAGCAGATAAGGACCGCTTGGCCCACCTAGTCTGCCCATTTCTCTACCTGATCGATAAGCTGCAGATTCTAGTTAATTAACAGCTTACTTCCTCTTACCCCCCCCCCACTAGAACTGCCTTATGCCTGTCACATGCATTCTTGAATTCTCCCACTGTTCCTGACTCTACAACCTCCTTAGGAAGGCTGTTCCATGCATCCACAACCCTCTCTGTGAAAAAATACTTTCTAACATTACCTCTGAGCCGTCCCCCCTCTATCTTCAAATTGTGCCCCCTTGTTCTTGCACATCTCTTCTTCTGAAAGATACTACCCTCTAGTACTTTGTTAATTCCCTTGAGATACTTGAAAGTTTCTATCATGTCCCCTCTCTCCCCTCCTTTCATCAAGGGTATATATATTAAGCTGCTTTAGTTTCTCCTCGTATGTCTTATGGAGCAGACCCTGCACCATTTTGGTTGCCCTCCTCTGAACAGCAGCCACTCTGTCTATGTCTTTGAGGAGATGGGGTCTCCAGAATTGCATGCAGCATTCCAGATGGGGTCTCGCTAACTGTCTGTACAGAGGGATAACAACTTCTTGTTTTCTACTGTTGATGCCTCTCCCTATACAATCCAGTATCCCCCAGCCCTCCTTACTGCCTTCTCACATTGCTTGCCCACCTTTAGGTCATCTAATATAATTACTCCTAGGTCTCTTTCGATTTCTGTTGTTGTTATTAACTCACCCTTCATTGTGGACTCTTCCCCTGGGTTTTGTGTCTCAGATACATTACCTTGTACTCTTTTGCATTGAATCTGAGCTGCCACATATTTAATCATTCCTCCAACCTTGCCAAGTCCCTTTTCATTTTTTCCACACCACCTTGTGTATCAACCCTGTTGCAGATCTTTGTGTCATCTGCAAAGAGACATACCTTTCCTTCCAGGTGCTCACCAATGTCTCTTATAAAGACATTAAAGAGGACCGGTCCCAGTACCGAACCATGCGGTACCCTGCTAGATACCCTCCTTTCTTCACTGTGGACTCTGTTTACTGTTACCCTTTGCATTCTGTTGTCCAGCCAGTTTTTTATCCAGGCTACCACCTTGAGAAAGGGTCATGATTTATACCTGAAACGCCGGGAGTAGTAGCTGTGGGCTCCTTTGCATTTATGCAATTATTCTATGCCTGACTTGTCTTATTGTTTTACTACTGCCACCAATATTGCTGCTTGTCTTTGGTGTTTGTTTTTCAGTTTTTTTCAAACTAGCAACCGTTACAGCTGTGCCATTCCCTTCCTGTGTTTTCTACCATCTTGGGACCCACTCCAAGGCTAGCTAACTTGTATATTGATCTTTTGTGTGAGACTGTGTCAAATGCCTTGCTAAAATCTAGGTAGGCCATATCCACAGCCCCTCCCTGGTCTACTACTTTGGTCACCCAGTCAAAGAAATCTATTAGGTTCATCTGACATGACCTTCCTGCTGTGAAACCATGCTGCCTTGGGTCCTGTGCCCCACTGGCCTCTAGGTACTCAACAATTATTTTGTTCAGTAGTGAGTCCATCATTTACCCTACCACTGAAGTCAAACTAACTGGTCTGTAGTTTCCTGCCTCTGCCTTGCTCCCACTTTTGTGAAGTGGAATCACATTTGCCCTCCTCCAGTCCTCAGGTACCACCCCATCCTCCCATGATTTGTTAAAGAGAGTAGTCAGTGGTGTTACTAGTTCTACCCTTAGTTCTTTTAGAATTCTTGGGTGAATCCCATCAGGCCCCATTACTTTGTCCACCCTCAGTTTCAAGAGCTCTTTCAAAACCCTTTCTTCCATGAATATACTGGTATCGACCCCCCTATTCAGAGTTTCTCTCTTGTTTGGTTTAGGTACCTCCCCTTTCTCTTCCGTTGTGAATACTGAGCAGAAATATTCATTCAGAATCCCTTCTTTTTCACTGTCACCCTCTGCCCACATTCCCTCCCCTTTATCAAGTCTCTGTATCCCTCCC
Source organism: Neoceratodus forsteri (assembly GCA_016271365.2). Classification (NCBI taxonomy): domain Eukaryota; kingdom Metazoa; phylum Chordata; order Ceratodontiformes; family Ceratodontidae; genus Neoceratodus; species Neoceratodus forsteri. Next base: position 765,198,182 of record CM057452.1, on the reverse strand, counting down.
TTGGTCCTTCTTCATTCCCTAATGTACCTATAAAAGGTTTTATCCCCCTTCTTAACAGAGTTGGCTATCTTTTCCTCAGTTTGTGCCTTTGCTATTCTGACTGCCTTCCCTGCCTCCTTCTGCTTTAACTGATAAAGTTATCTGTCCTGCTCCTTCTGTGTTTCCTTATATTTCCTGAGTGTTATTCTTTTCTCCTTAACCGTCCCTGCCACCTCTTTTGAGAACCATAGTGTTTTTTTCCTTCATTTTGTTTTGTTGATTTGCTTCACACAAAAGCTTGTTGCCTCTGCGATGGCTGTTTTGATTATTCCCCATTGTTCTTCCACCCCTCCTTCTTGCCCATTTGCCAGTGCTTTTCTGAGGCACTCTCTAATTTTCTCAAAGTCAGCCTTCCTAATGTTCAATACTCTTGTTTTTGTATTGCTTGACTCTATGGCTGTGTTTATTGTGAACCACACTGTTTGGTGGTCACTTGTTCTCAGACGGCTACCCACTTATAAATCTTAGATCCTTTCTCCTTCCCCATTTGAGAGTACCAGGTCTAAGATTGCTCCCTCTGAAGTTGGTTCCAACTCTAGTTGTCTGAGGCATGCCCCCTGTAGGGCATCAAGAATGACCCTGCTCTTGGATGTGCCTGCAGCAAAGGTACTCCAGTTAACAGCTGGCATATTCAGGTCCCTGATCAACAATATCTCCCTTTTTCTGCCATTTTAAGGATGCCTACTATCATTTCCTTGTCCATTTCCTCACTCTGAGATGGGGGTGTGTACACAGCCCCCATGCGGATTGTGGTGCCATTTTCTGTCTCCAGGGTGACCCATAGTGACTCATCAACTTTCTGTTTACTCTTTAGTTCTGTTGCTTTAATCCCTACCCTTATATAGAGTGCTACTCCTCCTCCTCTTTTACCCACCCTGTCCCTCCTGTAGACTGTGTATCCTGGCATGTTGACATCCCAGTCATGGTTCTCTGTGTACCATGTTTCAGTGACTGCCACAATATCCAGGCATCCCTCTTCCATCAAGGCCACTAATTCAGGGAGCTTGTTGCACAGACTGTGGGCATTGGTACTCATCACCTTCCATTTTTTGATGGCCTTACCCCTTTTAGCCCCATCCTTGCCCTTACTGCCTTTTTATGCATTTATCCCTGTCCTGCTCCCTTCTGACAAATCTACCTTGGTGTTTACCTCTCTAACTACTGTATTTTGTGGGGGGGAGACTGGGATTTCCCTGCTCCTGTTCAGTGCCTCCCCCTTTGGCTAGTTTAAATGCTTGCCAATGAGGCATTTAAACCTGTCACTTAGGACCCTGGTTCCCCCCTGGACAGATGCAGACCATTGTACCAGTATAAGCCTGCATCCCTCTAGGTGGCTCCCCAGTCCCCAATGAAGCCAAAACCCTGAGCTCCACACCAGTTTTTCAACCATTCATTGAATCCCATGGTGCAGAATACCCTAGCATCATCCTTGCCATAGACAGGCAGCAACTCCGAGAAGATTATTGTACATGCTACTTTTCTAAGGCCCCTCACCAACTCCACAAACTCCTCTTGCACCACTCTGATCCCATTCACAGCCAGTTAATTTGTCCCTAGGTGGACAATGACATCCAGCTCACTCCCTCATGCAGCTGCTCCTGCGATCCTGAGGATTTGCTTCCTGTCCCTCCAAGCCATGGCACCAGGCAGGCACCTAACCTCCCTATCCCCTTCCTCCCCCACTTCTACCCCCCTAATGATAAGAGTCCCCCATCAGGAGTTGTTTCCTTCCCCTGTGGGGTCTCATGCCACCCTCCTGTGGGTCTCCTTTATGGAGGTTCCCAGCATCCTCCTTGATCTCCACTGCAAGTGCCTCCATAGAGGAACCACTCTATGCTAGAACAGCATATGAATTGGGGAGAAGTACACTGGAAAGATGCACCTGTGTTCCACCACCCCTCTCCCTCACTGAGCCAACCTTGGTCCAACCGCTCCTCTTTCTTGGCAAACTCTGAAGTAACTGTGGTGGCCCTCATGGTCCCTGGGTGGGGGAAGAGGTTTCATGAATCCTAGCCAGGTCAGTCTGGAGATGGGCAACCTACTCCCTCAGACCAGAGAGGTGCCTGCAAACAGGGCAGCATCGCAGCCTCCAGAATGTCTCTCAGAACACTGCTGCCACAGCCATTGCACTGCACCACTCCCATCTTGACTTATTTTGTGTCCCTCTCCTGTTGCTGTGTATGCTTGCCTCTCCTCCTCTATGTATTTTACACTTGCACACCCTGCCTATGTGCCTTCCTTTCACCTTCCTGTTCTGGGACCAGGAACTTCCTGTAGTCTTCAGTGGGCTCCCATTGCTTGGATTTCAGACCCCCAAACGGCAGGGGGAGAAAGGTTATTTTTCGGGTTCCTTCAAGGTTGATGAAACTAATGTGTCTCAGTCAGTCCCTTCAGCCCAACTGTCAAACAGGAAGTTCCTGTTGTCAGTCAAATCCAGTGACTATAAAACTAGAACTGGCTTTGGGTGGGAGGGTGGAGGGATGGGAAGGAGGGCAATTAGTAAAAAATCTGTAATTCTAGACTGCTGTATCTTGCTCTGAAACCAAAATTCTCCTCTGTCAAAAACAGCAGGAAGCTGTAATTGGAGACACCTGTTTTTATACTCCTAAGCTGCTAAGTCACACCCCCAATTAGATTCACCCCTGCACTGACTCAGGAAATTAAGTTGATACAGCCCCCTTCCTCAGAGAAACACACAGTGACTTTCTTCTTTTTTTTTACTTAAATGAGACCCCCCCTTCTAATAAAATATCTGTTTGCTTAATCCAAACAGGTACTGACTCCTGCTGAGATAGAAGTGACTTATCAGTTAAAAATCTGTAGTTCTAGACTGCTGTTTCTTGCTCTGAAACCAAAGTTCTCCTCTGTCAAAAAAGCAGGAAGCTGTAATTGGAGACACCTGCTTTTGTACTCCTAAGCTGCTAAGCCAGACCCCTAATCAGATTCACCCTCTGCTCTGACTCAGTAAATTAAGCTGATGCAGCTGCCTTTTAGCTATTTAGCAATTTAGCTAGCTTAGAGAGTCTCTGCCTAGTGCCAAAGGTCAAGGAGACAGTTTTCTTAGCATTGAGGAAGAACTGATGGGAGCTTAACCAGAGCTGAACTTTCTCGAAGTCATGCTGGAGATTGGAAGTGATATCAGAGGGGGATTTACCAGAAAAGAAAAGGACTGTATCATCAGTGTACATATAGATCAATGAGGTGGTACAGACTGACAGGCAATCATTCAGGAAAATGGAGAATAACAGGGGGCTAAGGACTGATCCTTGAGGCATGCCAGTGTTTATCGGGGGGGGATGTAGTATCAACAATTTTGACTGACTGGGTTCTTCCTTCTAGGTAGGAACTGATATTGTAGAAAACTGACTGCACTCTGGAGAGATTTCTGGTGCAGCATTAAGGCTGCCAGCCCGGAACAGACATATGTTGCAAGGAAGCTCCACAACACCCTACGTGTTGTTCTGGCACCTTTATTGCAATAAAGCTGCACCTTTGAAGCGTTACCCTTTTTTGGATGCTTATTTCTGGTATGAGTGTGGAACATCCTTGCAACATAGGAAGGAACTGAACCAGCTAATGGCTGAGTCAGACAGGCCAGCCGTACTCAGATTACTTAAGAGGAGGGGTTGGGAGACCAAGTCAAAGGCCTTAGTTAGGTCAACAAAAATGGCTGAGGTTATTAGACCACTATCCATACCTGAGAGAATGGAATCGGTGAGCCTAAGTAGGGAAGTGATGGTAAAGTGTTTTTTTCTGACACCAGATTGATAATGGGTGAAAAAGGCAGAATTAGAGAGGAAAGTAGAGAGTTGTGAGAGGACCAGATGCTCCTGGAGCTTGGCGAGTATTGGAAGAAGTGATATGGGTCAATAGTTCCCCAGAGCAGAGGGATCACTTCCCTTAGGTAAAGGGAGAACTATGGCATGTTTCCAGGCATAGGGGACTGTGGCAGGTGAGAACAATAGGTTTAGTAAATCTGACAATGGGGTGGAGATAGCATGAGCAGATAGGAACAGAAGTTTGGGGTTGAGCCCATCAGGTGAGGAGCCTTTGGATAGATTGAGAGCAAGGAGTGCATTAAGAGTGTCTGTCTGGAAGACCGTGGCAAAGGAGAAATAGTTACAGCAGTTAGAGTGTGTGGAGGTTTTGTTTAGGTCAGGCAAGCATGGGGGACTGGGGGGAAGAGAAGTAAGGAGGGCAGAGGCACATGAGGTAAATTAAGAGTTGAATTCCATTTGCAACAGAGAGGTGGTCAGAAGTTAGAATGTTGTTTACATAGAGGAGAGGGGTTTGACGTTTCAATGGTGGGGAGAAGAGGGAGTGTACAACTTTTCAAAACTTAGAGGTTGGTGCTTATGCTAGCATCCAAGGTGGATTGAAAGTATTCAGACTTTGCTAGGCATGTTGCTTTAGAGCAGGAGTTTCTGAGGGCTTGGTATGTGTCACAGTCAGCTTGGGACTGTGAGGCCTTGTGAGCCTTCCAAGTACGGTTGAGTGCGTGCATGCAAGCCATTAGACCCACAGTGATCCATGGGAGGTGGTTACCCCATACTCTGGGACATTTAAAAGGAGTGTGTTTGTTCCAAATTTCAAAGAAAATGACCTTGGAAGTAGTCTAAGGCATCATTGACTGAGCAAGCGGAGTGGATAGGGGACCATTTCATTCTGAAAAGATCCAGGTGTAAGTGAGAGAGGTCAAGGTACTTGTACTTATGGATTGTCAATATTTTGTGCTGTACTTTTGGACAGTGTATTTTATGGACCATATAAATCATGTGATAGCCACTTAGTATGTTCAGGAGGAGGCCAGATTCAATTACTCTATGCTTGTGTGTAGTTAGGGCCAAGTAGATAAGTGAATGGTTTCCAGTTTTGGGGTTCACGTGAGTTGGTTCAAGAATCACTTAGATTAGATTAAGGGCAGAGATGACATGACATTGTGTGTTTTGCTATGGGGGGAGGAATCTCACCAGTTTAGGTTAAAATCATCCATGATGTACAGCTCCCCTTTAGAGGTGAGCATTGTAATTTCAGTGAGTAGGTTAGAGGTAATAGTGGAGGAGAGGCCTGAATGGCAGTAAATCCCTGCAATGTAGATGGGGATTGAGTAGAGTATGGAAAGTCTCAGGATAAAAGCCTCATAGGCAGCAGTGACAGAAGCAGTAGGGCCATGGTGATTTGCATAGAGATAGAGGTGTACATCGCTACTCCTCCACCCCTGACAGTGTGGCCTTGGCTGGAGATATTGCAACCAGAGATGGAGGAAGGGATAGTGAGGCTTACTAAAGGGAAGGGAGGGTGGACAGAGGATGACTGTGAAAACACAGGGATACTGAATGAATACTTCTGCTCAGTATTCACAAAAGAAGAGGAGGGGGAGGAACCTAAATCAAAGAAGAGAAGCACTCTGGATAGGGAGATCGATACTAGTCCATTCACAGAAGAAAGGGTTCAAAAAGAACTCTTAAAACTGAAGGTGGACAAAGCAATGGGGCCTGATGGGATTCACCCAAGAATTCTAAAAGTGCTAAGGGTAGAACTAGTCACACCACTGACTACCCTGTTTAACAAATCATGGGAGGATGGGATGGTACTGGAGGACTGGAGGAGGGCAGACGTGATTCCCCTTCACAAAAGTGGGAGCAAGACAGAGGCAAGGAACTACAGACCTGTTAGTTTGACCTCAGTGGTAGAGAAAATGATGGAATCACTTCTAAAGGAAAGTATTGTTGAGTTTCTAGAGGCCAGTGGGGCAGAGGACCCAATGCAGCATGGATTCACAGCAGGAAGGTCATGGCAGATGAATCTAATAGATTTCTTTGACAGGGTGACCAATGAAGTAGACCAGGGAGGGGCTGAGGACATGGCCTACCTAGACTTTAGCAAGGTATCTGACACAGTCCCACACAAAAGATTAATATACAAGTTAGCCAGCCTTGTAGTGGGTCCCAAGTTGGTCAGCGTAAGTAAAAAAAAATTGGCTGGACAACAGGATACAGAGAGGGTAATAGTAAACAGAGTTTACTCTGAAGAAAAGGGGGTTACTAGCGTGGTACCACAGGGTTCAGTACTGGGACTGGTCCACTTTAATGTCTTTATAAGTGACATTGCTGAGGGACTGGAAGGAAAAGTATGTCTCTTTGCAGATGACACAAAGATCTGAAACAGGGTTGATACAGAAGTTGGGGTAGAGAAGATGCAAAGGGACTTGGCAAGGTTGGAAGAATGGTCAAATGTATGGCAGCAAAGATTCAATGCAAAGAAGTGCAAAGTAATGCACCTGGGAAACAAAAATCAAGGGGAAGAATACACAATGGGGGGTGAGATAATAACAACAACAGAAATGGAAAGGGCCCTGGGGGTAGTCATATCAGATGACCTTAAAGTGGGCAAGCAATGTGTGAAGGCAGTAAGGAGGCTGGTGGGATACTGGGATACATAGGGAGCGGCACCACCAGTAGAAAACAGGAAGTTGTTATCCCCCTGTACAGAGAGTTGGTGAGACCCCATCTGGAGTTCTGCATCCAGTTCTGGAGACCCCATTTCTGCAAGGACATAGATAGGATAGAGGCTGTCCAGAGGAGGCCAAAAAAAATGGTGCAGGGTCTGCACCAGAAGACATATGAAGACAGATTAAAGAAGCTTAATATGTATGCACTCGAGGAGAGGAGAGAGAGGGGGGGACATGATAGAAACTTTCAAGTACATCAAGGGAATCAACAAAGTCCAAGATGGTAACATCTTTCATAAAAAGATATGTGCAAGAACAAGGGGGCATAATTTGAAGATAGAGGGGGGACAGCTCAGAAGTAATACGAGGAAGTATTTTTTCATGGAGAGGGTTGTGGATGCATGGAACAGCCTTCCTGAGAAGGTAGTGGAGTCAAAAACAGTGGGGGAATTCAAGAATGCATGGGGGGTAGGAAGAAGTAGGCTGTTGATTAACTAGGATCTGCAGCCTATGCATTAGGTAGGGAAATGGGCAGACTAGTTGAGCCAAGCGGTCCTTATCTGCCATCAAATTCTATGTTTCTGTTTCTATTATCTTGGATTTTATTGTTGAGCCAGGTTTCGGATAGTATAAGGAGATCAGGGACAAGGGTTAAAGCGAGTGGTTGGAGCAGGACTAGTTTAGGCAGCAGGCTTCGTATGTTGAAGTGGAGTATCTTAAGACCTAGTGGGAGGCTAGACATGTTCGGGGTGGGGAAGGCAGAGGGTGGAAGAGTAGGTGACGGGGTGATGGTGGGGTAGGGGACCAGGGTTTGGATTTGTATCCCCAGAAGACAAGAGGAGGAGTGTGATAATTACATAATGAAACTTTGAGCACTTATACCAAGGCTTCATTGAGGAACGGCTGGTTAGGGTCATACTGTACAATAATATGAGGAGGAGAAATGGATCGTTAAAGAGCTTAGGATGGCAAATGAGTTGGGGACAGATGTGCGGGAAGTGCAGGAAATGGAAGTGGAATATGACCAATAATGATGAATAGGAAAGGAGAAAACTGCACTTAGGAGAGTAGAGTTTTGGATTAGTTGGGTGCATTTTTAGGGGTGGGATCAGAGTAGTTGTTTAGGTAGTGCAGGGGGGATCAGGGTAGGAATGAAGGGAGAGAGTGAAGAGAATGTGGCATGAGGCAAGAGGTTTTGGAGTAAGACAAGCCATAGTGGTGCACATTATGTGCTAGTTAAGTGGAGAAAGTGGGTAAGCCTAGCTAGTGTCAGACAAAGGAGGTAGAGGTCTTGTGAAATTAAGCACTGCAGATTGAGACAAGCACCTCTAGTGTACAGCAGTTATAAGCTGCTAATGGAGAGTTTGACACTTAGAAATATTAAGATGTGATCATGTGACCTTCACTGGCTATATAAGTGAGAGTCCGAATAGGGTGGGGGGTGGAGGGGGCAGGTGGGGAGTTGGCACAAAGCACCAGCAGGGAAATCTCAGAAAGGAGTGGGCAGCCATAGAGTGGTGGGCATCAGCTGAGAGAGGTGCTGCTTTTGCTTGCAGAGGGTAGGACGGCTGATTTCCAAAACGGTGTGCCTTAGGGAGCAACCGGTCAGGGGAGCTCCTAAAGCTGTGGGAAGAGGATGGCACAATTAATACTTGCACTGCTGGAATGTGGCATTAATCTAGGGGTGGGCAGACAAAGGTGAACAAAAGAGAGGTAGCAAGGGGCCGGAGACACAAGGTCTGCAGCTTGAACAGGGGTGGGGGTGGTTACAACTAAGACAATGAGTGACAGGGGGGTGGAGATTACATCAAGACAATGAGAACAAGTGCTCAAGAGATATTAGGTTGGGCAGGCTAGAGAAAGCAATATGTAGTAAAGATAGAGACAATAAGGAAAATCAGGAACAGGCAGATTACATTTTTAACAACAGTAAAAAATTTTGAACAGGAGCTCAAGCTAATAGTACTGTATTAGCATATACTGTGCAGCTAATCTTATACTGTAAATATTCCTAATACAGCTGTAATCTCTTGAAAGGTTCTTAAAACAGTATGTTTTCACAAAAGCAGAGTTTAGGAATCACAATAAATTCACATTGCAGAGGACAGAGAGCATCACCAGACAAAAGCCGGTATTTGGCAGGGAGTCCTAGCTCAGCTAACACATTAGCCAATCAGAGATTTGGGGTCAGAGCAGAAGGCCAATCAGAGTTCAGAGGTGAAGCGCCAAGTGAAATTTGATTTATGACATGGTTTAGGGAACATACCTGAAAGCTGGTCCCAGAAAGGAGCGGGAGACCATAGAGTGGTGGGCGGCAGCCAAAAGAGGCGCTGCTCAGCTTGCAGAGGGTAGGGATGCTGATTTCCAAAACACTGCTCCTTCGGGAGCGCCCAGTCAGAGTGGTGGGAGTCAGTCAAGAGAGGTGCTACTTGGCTTACAGAGGGTAGGGCAGCTGATTCCAAAGCACTGTGCCTTCAGGAGCACCCGGTCAGGGGGGCTCCTAAAGCTGTGTGAAGAGGAGGGCACAATTAATATTTGCACTGCTGGAATGCGGCATTAATCAAGGGGTGGACAGACAAAGGTAAAAAAAGAGAGATAGCAGGGGGCAGCCGACACAAGGTCTGCGGCTAGAACAGGGGGGCTGTTACAACTAAGACAATGAGTGACAAGGGGGGTGGAGATTACAGCAAGACAATGAGAATGAGTGCTCAGGGAGATGTTAGGTTGGGCAGGCTAGAGAAAGCATTAAGCAGCAAAGATAGAGATGATAGGGAAAATCAGGGATAGGCAGATAACATTTTTAACAACAATAAAACATTTTGAACAGAAGCTCAAGCTAATAGTACTGTGCAGGTAATCCTATACTGTAAACATTCCTAAAACAGCTGTAATCACTTGAAAGGTTCTTAAAACTGTACATTTTCACAAAAGCAGAGTTTAGGAATCACAATAGATTCACAGTGCAGAGGACAGAGAGCTTCACCGGACAAAAGCCAGTGAAGGGTGAGGTATTACTAGTGGGGGACTTCAGTCTACCAGATGTGGATTGGAGCCTCCCTGCTGCAGCATCAGTTAAAGTAGGGAAATCCTAGACTTCCTGCAGGGCATTCTTCAGGCAACCAGTTAATAAACCCACTTGGGAGGGGGCAATACTGGACCTGGTACTATCGAAAAGGGACAGTGTTGCTGATATCACATTGGGAAGCCACCTGGAGACCAGTGATCACTGTATGTATGGTTCAACTTAAGGACCAGGCCAGAAAATAACCACATTAAAATGAGGATCCTGGACTTGAGGAAGGTCAATTTCATGAAACATCGAGACTACCTCAGGGATACCCTAGCAGAAATAGGGAAAACGGGTAGGGTAGAAGAAGATGGGCAAAAATAATGAGTGCCATTATGAAGGCAACAAACCTCTGTGTCACACAGATAAATAAGAGCAAGAGAAGAAGGAGACTGGAATGGTTCTCCAAGGAAGTAGCAGAGACAGTAAGGGAAAACAGGTAAGCATTCAGAAGGTAAAAGTTGATACAGAAGGAGAAGGATAGAGGGAGTTATCAAGAAAAACAAAGAGAGGCAGGCAAGGCAGTTAGGAGAGAAAAAGCACAAACTAAGGAAAACATTTCCAATTCAGCAAAATGGGGATAAAACATTCTTTAGGTACATACAGCAAGTGAAAGGAAGAAAAGCAAAGCAGAGACAGCTAATGTAATAGGGAAAGGGGAGAGAGTGGAAGAGGACTAAAAGAAAGCAGACATACTGAACAAGTACTTTTATTCAGTATTTATGAAGGAAAGGGGACGATGACAGGCCATAGATAGTGGAGAATGGCATTAAAGGAAGGGAGGTGGACTATTGCTCTTTAATGGAGGAGAAAGTACTCAGTGAACTAGAAAAAATAAAAGTGGACATAGCAATGGGTCCGGAGAGGGTCCACCCCAGGAGACAGAAAGAACTTAGGATTAACTGACTGCACTTCTGATGACCCAGTTCAATCTATCACTGGATGCGGGGCAAGTTTCCAGGGACTGAAGCAAGGTAGATGTGGTCCCACTACATAAAAGTAGGAAGAGAGAGGAGGCAGGAAACTACCGGCCAGTAATCCTGACCTTGGTGGTGGGCAAGGTTATGGAAACACTGCTTAAAGAAAGGATCAGGGAATACCTCAATACCAGTAGATTGCAGGATTTGAGGCAGCATGGATTCACAGGCTAGAGATATTTCCAAACTAACCTGAAAGAGTTTTTTTACTGGGTCACCAAGGAGGTGGATCAGGGAGGAGCAATGGATGTAGCCTACCTGGATATCAGTAAGTCATTCAACAGAATTCCACACAGAAGACTGATAAACAAACTAGACAGCCTGGGAGTGGGTCCAAAGATAGTAAAATGGGAACAAAGTTGGTTAAGTAGCAGAACTCAGATGGTGGTGGTAAATGGCATCCACTCGGAATCAGGTAAAGTAACCAGCAGGATGCCACAGGGGTCAGTACTGGGTCCGGTCCTCTTCAATGCCTTTATTAGTGATATCACAAAGGGGTTGGAAGGAAAGGTAATCTTGTTCACGGATGCAACAAAAATCTAGAGTGGACACTCATGGGGGAATGGAAAGAATGAAGGAAGATTTAAAAGGCTGGGAGACTGGTCAAGGGTTTGGCAACTGGGATTCAATGCCAAGAAGTGTAAAATTATACACATCTGGAACAGAAATCCAAGGGCATCATAGTAGTTAGAGGGGGGAATTGTTAACAACCACATATCAGGAAAGGGATCCAGGGGTCATCATATCTGATGACCTGATGGTAGCAAAGCAGTGTGATAGGGCAGTGGGAAAAGCTAATAAAGATGCTGGAATGCATAGGGAGGGGTATCACCAGCAGAAAAAGGGACGTAGTTTTACTCAATATAGCTCTATGATGAGACCTGACATGGAGTACTATGTCCAGTTCTAGAGGCCCCATCTCAAGAGGGCCATAGAATGGGTGGATGCAGTGCAGAGAAGAGCAATTAAGATGGTGCATGGGCTGTATCAGAAGCCATACGAGGAAAGACGCAGAATTAAATTATGTTCTCATTGGAGGAGAGGCGAGAAAGGTGAGATATGATAGAAACATTCAAACACCTCAAAGGAATCAATAAGGTAAAGGAAGGTGGCATATTGCACAGAAAGAGATGTTCAAGAACAAAGGGGGCATGATACAAATTAAAGGGTATTAAGGAAATACTTCATTACAGAAAGGGTAGCTGATGCCTGGAATAGACTCCCAGCAGAGGTGGTTGGTACTGAAATAATAGTGGGACTCAAGCATGCATGGGATAGGCACAGGGGGAACTTAGTAACAGGGTTGGGGGTGGAGGTTAGGCTGTAGATCACTTAGGGTATACGGTGGCACAGTAGTCAGGGACTTTAGGTGGGCCCAGATGTCCTTTTCTGCCAACAGATTCTATGTTTCTGTTTCTAGAGCTCCTCCCAACTACAAGGTCAGCCTGTTTACCCTCCCACCCTTCAAGACTCCCTCCAGCACTCTTTCAGTTAAATTGGAAACTGGTTCAACGACCGCATGCTGGTCATTAACATTAAAAAAACAAAAGCCATGTTGTTTGCCCATCATCAAAATAAGGCAAAAATATCACCCCTCCATATACTATCCAGCTCACTTTACCCACTAGAACAACTTAGCAGCTACAAATACCTGGACATTAACTTCAACTCTGCCCTCTCCTTTCACTCGCATATTGACCTGCTCACCTCAGCAATTAACATGCGCATAGGCCTTCTCTACCGTCATAAGGACTGCCTCCCACCTGATGCCCTCAGATTGGCTGTCTCCTCCTCTATCCTGTCTCTTGTAGACTACGGCCTCCCTGTCTACGCTGCTGCTGATGCCATCGCCCTCAGGAGAATCCAACTATCCATAAATAAGGCCTGTAGGCTCCTCACTGGTGCAGACAAATGAACTCATGTATGCAGTATATACTCGCTGGCCAACATACTCAATCTAGAAGAGCGGTTACAATATCAGACCTGCCTCATGGTTAAAAAAAAATCTTCTAAGTCTCTCCACCCCAGGGGTGTCCACCTCCCTCCACCTGCTTCCCCCTCTGCCTCTACCCGTGGCTCCACTAAGGCCACTCTCAGAGTCCCGTGGGTGTGGACATCACTGTCCCAGAGATCCTTTTGTTACAGGGCACCACACTGGTTCAACGCCCTCCCCTCCTTGATCTCCTCACTCATTAAAATAGGTCCTTTTAAGGCAGCTCTCAAGAGCCTTATTTTCTCCATCCGCAGCTGCGAATGCACTCCATAGGTGGGATCCTAGCCCATAGGTGCCCTGCTCCCTCCCTGGGCCCCTTTTCTAGTCTCTTGATGACAATCGCCTTATCTCAGGCTGCAACTCTGAATTTACTGCATTTGTCCTTGGATCCTAGCTATCACACTGTGTAGACCTCTGTACTGCTATTGTAAACTGTATCTCTTATCTGGGCACTGGATGGCTCGGGATTCTAAGTTGTTTGTTCTGACACCTGCAAATATATGAATACTGTTTGCTATTCGCTGTTTGGTATTTAACAAAAAACTTCTGTAACCGCCTGTCTATCATATTGCATTTGTGTTGCTGTCTATGTGTTGAATCCACTGGAACTGACGTGGAGCCTTTGGAAATGAGTCCTTGACTCAAAGGGTTGTAATTCCGATATGCATAATAAATAAAAAAAAATGTTAGAGCTGAGTAGAGAATACCACAACAGTGCATAATATAAACAAACAGAGAGAACCAGAATCTTAAAAAATGTGCATAGAAGCTATGAGTATCTGGGATATAGCTTGCTCCATAGATACAAGGATCCATGCTGCATATCTGCTGGTCAAGGACCATATCCTAACAGATGACCTAAGCAAAATCAGCCAGGGAAACCGTGAGTGAATCCTGAGCCAACAGGTTCCAGCCTCAGTCTTTGGAAGATGTGGCACCCTCGAAATAGATCTGTTTGCTTCTTGGGAAAACAACCAACTTCCACAGTTTGTTGTAGACCCCATCAAGGGGCACAGTCTCTGAGGACACCCTAGTTTTGTACTGGACCGGGAAATTACTTTATGGATTCCCACCATTGTCCTCATACAGACAGTGCTCATAATGCTCAGGAGATAGTCAGCAACAATAATCCTGATAGTTCCAGATTGGGCCAGACAGGCAGAAAATGGCAGCAATGCTCAAATTGGATTACAAAGTGTCAAAGGTCTCCTGAAAGAGGAAGAACTTCAGGTTCCTTTTGAAGTTCTTCACTTAGGGTGCCTCCCTTAGAGGCCTTGGAAGCCTGTTCCATAGGGATGGGCCTGCTAGAGAAAAAGCCCTATCAACTGATGATTGAATTCTCATCCTGAGAAAAGGCAGGACCACCTTGGAGGAGCAGGGGGGCAATAGGTCTGGTAGGGAGTCAAGAGGTCTCTCATGTATCCAGGACCCAGTCCATCTAGGGCCTTTTAGGTCAGCAACCAAAACTTCAACGTGATGTGCCACTTTACTGGCAGCCAGTGCAGTTCATGCAGGACCTGGGTTATATGACATGACCCTGTGAGCCCAGTCAATAACCAGGCTGCTGCATTGTGCACCAGTTGCAAACACTGTAGGATATATCCACTCACCCCAAGGTATCAAGTGTTAAAGTAATTAAGCCTGGAAGTGAAACATGCATGTATCAGTGAGTGTTGGTCTTCAGGCAGGATCAAGGTTTTAATCCTGGTAGTGTTTCTGAGATGGTAGAAGCCATTATGGACACAGTTGACACCTGAGTCTCAAGTGTCAGCCTCTCGTACAGAATGCCCCCCCCCAAATTCTTAACCTTCACAGAGACCATCAACTCTGAGGAACCTTGCCAAAGGCCAATCCCCATATAAGTGGTCCCTACACTTCACCTTTGACCAGGCTCAATCACTAATACCTCTGTCTTGCCTGAGTTAAGTCTCAACCATCTTGATGAAATCCAGTCCCAAATCTCAGCCAGGCACAAATTTAGCACCACAACAGCATCTGGCAGTCAGCATGCAAAAGACAGATACAACTGAGTATCATCAGCATAGCAATGAAAACCCAGAGTGCATCATCTAATGATCCCTCCCAGGGGCAGAACATAAACCAAGAACAACACCAGATAGACGATTGACCCTAGGGTCACACCACAAAAAAGGGACCTCAGGAGAGAGGAGAAGTTCCCCATCACCACCCTCTGCATTGTAATTCTGATGAAAGATTCAATCAAGCAGATGGCTATGCCGTCAAGTCCACAGTACTCCCTGAGGTGGTCCAACAACAACTCATGGTCCAGGGTGTCAAAAGCTTATGAGACATCTAGGAGGACAAGAATTGACTGCACTCTTCTGTCTCTTGTCCTGAGATGGACATTATACACCTTGTCCAGTGCTGCCTCAGTGCTATACCTAGACCTAATCCTTGACTAGAGATGTTCATAGATGTCACATCTTCTCTATAACCTTCTCCAAAAAGGGGAGGCCAGACAGTGGTCTATAATTCACTAGACAGTTCAAGTCTAAGGATGGCTTCTTCAGGAAAGGTCTCACCAGAGCATCTTTCTATTTTTTTATTTAAGTTTTTATCCCTCATTTTTTTTTGTGGAGCTGGCTGGTGGGCTCCTGTCCCCCCTTGGGGGGGACTCGCATCCATCAGAGACTGATTTCCCCATTACTGGGAATGCCACTGGGAATCATTAGGGAGCCCGCCAGCTTAGTTTTCTCCCCTCCCAGTTGTGGACACACATTCGCATGTGGAGGCATGTGCATGCTGTGGTTCTACAATTCCCTCCCTTCATGCTGCTTTCCATCCTGCACTGCCCGCAGACCTCCATCTGGGAGTGGCTGTGCAGTGTAAGGACAAGGTTCCTCTCTGGGAGAGGAGAGCTGCCTCTTGGCTGCTCAATCCAGCTTCTGCCCTCCCCACAGCTGACCCCAATGACCCAGACTCATTCCCAAACCCAGATCTCCAGCATGGTGCGAGGTGTGGTGTCCAGCAGTTCAACTATCAGCACCACCAGGCCGGCTCCTAGAGTGTCTTTCAGTGCCTTTGGAAAGACCCCCTCCAAAAGAGACCACTGGATCAGTTCAGTTAACCCTGGATTCAGAAATTCACCACTCCCAATCATCAAGTGAGTCAGGCCTGGTTCAATCTCCCAGAAGGTGGGCCACAACTCTGAGGTCACCTCACAAATCTCTTCCATTAAAACTGGTGTAAACTCACTCAAAACTGGTGGAGAGCATCCTCCCTTATCCAGCTCTACTCTGCTAGGTCACAGCAACCAAGCTGGAGAGATCATAGAACCAATAGCGGACACTCTGAAGAGAAAAAAAAACAAGCATACTCTTCACAGTGAGTGGATGAATTTGATCTTGCCAGTTGTAGACAGACTTGATGGAGTAGTCTATCCAGAGTGCAGCAGAGCTGAGCGGGTCGGTTTCTCCCTGCAGCGATTTCCCTGGACAGGAAAGCTGCCTTCTTATGGGAAGCAGCTCTTTGACAATCACCATGGTGAATCTTCAAAGACAGTTTATCCCCCTCAGACCTTGATCACCTACAACAATACTTCAACCTTCGACCCACTGACTTCATCTCCCTGAGTTTCCAGTCAAGCTACCAGGATCTCAAGCATGTAGTTCATGGTTGTATATGGGCTGGTGCAACTACATTGAAGGCTGCCACAATGGCCCTATTATAGGTCTCTGCTGCCTCTTCTTTTCTAGTCACACAAGCATTTATCACACTAAAGAGATCCAGTATTGCCTGGAGTCCTTCTGGAGACAGCCCCATTAAAGGGCGATAGTAGTCCATCTTCATAGAGGATGGACTATGAGGGTAGAATTTGAACCAAAGCTGCACTGTGCAATGGTCTGATCAGCTAATTGGATCAATCCTGCAGCTGTTAACCTCAAACTCCAGTGAAGAGACTAAGTCCAAGGCATGACCGTATTAATGGGTCCACAGAGGTAACTATCTGTGCTAGGCACAGTGATTCCATCAACTGGAGGAAATGATTAAGTGTAAGCAGAGCCACACAAGGTATGGGATGCTCTGTGATGTAGTCCATACACATCTGAAGCAAAACTCATGGCACACCCAACACACAACATTTCAAGGAGACTTGAGCACAATTCACCACTTGTAAGTCCTTTTATTTGAAGTGCTGTACCAAGTGATTACATCCGTCTTAGGTTCAGGGTCTGTTTCTTTTTCCTGAATCTGAACCTGAGAAGGATGTAATCACTTGATGCAGCACTTCAAATAAAAGGACTTACAAGTAGTGAATTATGCTCAAGTCTCCTTGACATTTTGTGTGCTTGGTGTGCTGTGATTTTTGCTTCAAATGTGGAGGAAATCATTACTAAATTGTAAAAGATCATCATTAATCCAAGCATTGAAATCACCCAAAATTAACTATTTGGGTGACTGCAAAACTTTCTTGCCAATGAAGTCCATGATTTCTTGCAGAAAACTCCCCTCATGCCCAGGAGGCTGATATAAGAAAGATCTTGCAACCTGCTCCTGAACCCCCATGCACAACCACATATTCAAACGCCGAAGCATTCCTGACTGGGTGCATGGTGGTGTTCAGTTTGGATCTAAATCAAATGGTCATTCCCTCCAATAGACCTTCTGTGACCAGTGCACCACAGAGAATCCACCTGGGACAGCTGCGTCTAAAACAGGACCATGCTTATCACTTAGCCAGGTCTCTATTACACAAGCCAGATTGCGCAAAGATCAAGACTTTGATCAGCCTTAATAGCTGTCTTTTTCCTCAGTAATCGGGCGTTTCATAGCCTGGAATGGAAGCTGCTGGCCCAAAGGCTATCTACCCACTTGATCTGGTGGGAACCCTTGGTATGGGCAACAAACATGTGTCACTATATTGAACCCCATTTCACCCCTGGGTCCCTCCTGGTCATCATCAGATCTACAGTGCCTCACCTAGTGACCCCACACCCTGCAGCCTGCCATCCTGTCCTTGGTAGTCAAGTGGGCCCAGTAAGGCTTGTACCTTTCCCAGGCTGATGCCATGAAAGGTCATTGTTCCTCAGCATCTGGTAGGCTAGGAGAGTCAGGAAAGAGACTGAGTGCATCTGCACTTTGTCTGTTAGGCATGTCTGTGTTTGGAGTGTACGTTCCCTGCAGCACCGCTAACTCCAGCACCTATGGAAGTAAGGTTGATTCCTAACTCAGTAGTTAAACTGGAGCAGGGGAGTGGGCAGCAGCAGTGTGGCCATGAGTCACTAAGTATAATGCAGCAGCAAGTAACTGAATCCCAATAAGGTATTTGCTTAATAAACAGAAAAAGCCAGTGTGGATTAGTTAGGTTCTGACAAAGGAGCACAGTGGGGTGGCAAGGACTGCCAGACAGAGGCCAACCCATGGCCTGGATGGGAAGCCCAGAGTGGCTATTATTTGAAATAGAAACCCAGCAAGGCTTAGTTTAGCCCCCACCTTGGGCACAGAGGTAGTAGCAGGTGGGAGATCACCAGACTGATAAAACAAGCACATCCATAGTCAGGTTTTGCTGAGTGCGATAGGGCTTGTTTGAAAAGGCCCCATAGGGCTTTTGGCTTGTGTTCAGGGGGAGCAATGATGGCATGGTGGCAAAGACTGCCAGGAAGAACACTGCATCCCTGGTGTGGGTGTGATCTCAGGTGGACATAAATAAATAAAAAAGCTGCAAATGGAGGAGCAGAGCTATCCAGAAGAAAGTAAATAAAAGTAACAGCCACTCTGGAGGAGTGAGCTGAAGGGGTAGAGAGACTTGTAAGGCAAGCACTTAGGCACTATCTGTTTGAAATATTTATTTTTTTACAAATAGGATAAAAAAGACCCTCAGATATGCAATAATGGCTGCAAGCAGGTAGTCAGGCCTGATGATTACAGGAGGAGGAGTCAGGAGGCATTACCTCCAAGGGCAGTCTACTTGAGCTGCAGACAAGTGGACCAGCCCAGAGGAAGAGCTTCCAGCCTTGAGCAGTGGTTACCACTATCCCTATGGAAATAAGGTTCTTGGGTTCACTCCAAGGAGGAGTTTAATATTTAGAATATGTTTTAGACAGAATGTTGTCATTTATGGTGGTCTGTTGGAGATATTTATGATGTGAATAGAGTGTTTTAAGGTGTGCTGTGCAATTTAAATAGACTTTTCAGTCAGAGGCTAGTTAGCATGGTGTTGGGGGGACACTAGTTTCTAGCCTTTATGACTGGGTGCATAATAGTCCCAGTCTGAAAGGAATAGGCAGGCATGAAGTAAAGAGGACTTTTTTCAGGAAGGTAAGGGGTTATGTGTTTATACTCACATAAATAGATTATGAATGGTGGGAAAATTGTTTAAATTTATGCATTTTAAATTTCAGTTTTGGGTTAGGAAAAACAGATAGAGTAGCATTCAAATTCTGAATATTTCATGGTGACCTGCTATGCTGTGAGAGTTCTGCAGGCAGGGAATAAGTAATTCTAGGTGTTGGATTGGTGGAGTGAGATGAGTTAATCTCTTTTGGACCAATCAGCAGAAGCTCAGCAGCCATGAGAAGAATGGACAGAATAGTCAGTAGTTGAGATAAAGAAGTCAAGGAATGCAGTACTGAGAAATGCTGTGAGAGTCGGTGTGGAAAGATAAATCAAGTAAGAGGGTAGCAATTTTGACACTAGACTGAATATGCACCATACCCAAACCCTCTTCCACAGTGAATCAGTCAGAGAAGCCAGCTACAGGTTAAAAATCCTGTAGGTCAGAATGTGGACCATTTCTTTTAAACTCTAGAGAATTAGGAAAGAATCTGAGTAAGAGAGCCTATTGAGTGAAGACTTATTTCAAGTCATTTCAATAATTTTTCCAGAAGACTGCTACTTATAAGAACACTATAGGAAGAAACAGGGTTGCTTTCCATGAGTATCTGTGCAATGGACAAAGCACACACCCTCCAACAATACCAGACAATCTGGTATCAAATAGCTGCTTTAAAAATTACACTACTAATATCAGTTTAAAAAGGCTGAGTTGCATATACCATTCCTGGCATCCCCAACCCAATCCACACAATCCAAGTGCATTGTAATGGGGGACCAGGTAGCATATGTGCAAATATAGAGGATAATGGCTGGGGATCGGGTGATAACCATGCTGTAATCACCTCGAGTGGTTGCTAGGGCAACATGGAAAACCTCGAGAGTGCAGCTCGAGAGGTTTACTGTAACCCTAGCAACCACGAGAGGTGATTTCAGCGTGGTTGTCACCCGATCCCCAGCCATCATCTTTTATACTGTATGGTCAAAAAAACACTGTTTGCATTCTATGTGTGAGAATTATGGAACTCTGGTGCATTTTTTTTTGTTATGCCACTGTTTGGAAGTTCCGAAGTGTGGTTAACAACATTTAAAATTCTAAACAGTGCATAACAAAGCTGTGTGACTGCTGATTATGGTGGTTAATAAGCACTTACCATACATTATAAAGCCTTTTTACACTGATCTTAGTGGGGTAATTGTTTATGTAGTGATTTGGTGTTGTCTTTTCTGGTATTGTTGCAGTATTTTTAAGAAATCCCTCTTCCTGCTGGATGTAGTTTTTCATTCATTTTCTGGCTGGCAAATCAGCCATTGAAGATAGTGGACACATTTTTGGCTATGGTAACATTATCTCAGCATCCTCAGCTGCCTGATAAGCATCCACAGCACACCTTGGTCAAGGTTCATCGAAAAACCATACCCAAATGGACATCATCAGGCATTTCATTCATTACTGATGGGTTGGAGGCCTCTGTAAATGATTGACTTAGGGATGCTATGGAAAAGGACCTGCCTTATATGCATGAAATGTTACATGAAACATCTTAATAATTTAAGAGTGAGGTCATCTGAATTGTTTGAGAAAGGTATGCTAGCAAATGAACAACAGGAAAATCAGCATTCTTTTATACTTTATTTTTATTATTCCTTAAGAGAAATAGTTAAAAACAATACAAGTTTCCATCATATGAAGACCATAAGAGAAAATATATACACATACAAATTAACATAATAAAGCATAAAAGGAATTGTTTTATATTTTTGGGGGGGAATAAAAAGAAAAACCCAAAATGTACCCATGAGCTTACTAAACATTTCATTTAATTAATAATTTCCTCTTGTATGTTCTCCATGCTTTTACTTCCCTACTAAGAAAAAAAAGCTATAATTAAGTACCCATTAAGATTAAAGCAAGCCCCCCTAACTGAATTCATTTCAAAGCTCATCAAATTCCAATAAGAGAAATAAAAAAGCTAAATAGTTACATAAGAAAACAATTTTCCAGATATTTCCCTCTTTCCACAAAAAAAAAGAAAAACTTAATGCTCACTGGGTGATATTCCATAAGTTTGGCCTCTTCTTCGTCCAGATTGGAACCTATATCCTCCGGTAATCTCACATTCATCTCAAAAAAAGACTTGGCTGAGTCAATGTCTTCAAAAAAGTATGTTTTCTCCTGAACAATACTCTATGCCTTGCAGGGGCTAACAGACTAGCCACAAGTCCAGCCTCTTTAAATTCTGTCATTTTCGGAAGAAAACGCTTACGTACACATTGCATTTGTAAACAAAAATCCAGAAAGAAATTAAATCTATGTCCATCACAGAAACACTATTTTGCAGTTAGAGCCAATTGTAGCAACTTGTTATGATCATTTAGATTATAGATAGAATAATGAATCTCGCCTTTTGTTGATCATCATAGGTTCTTTTACCGAACGACTGGGAGGCCTGTAAACACTCTCAAGTGAAAGTGGAAATTCCAATGCAAATGCTAAAGTTAATGCTTTTTCCACAGTCACCTTCAATTCATGTAAAGAGATAGAGCAAGGGAAACTTATTAATATTAAATTTCTCTTCAAAGCATTATTTCCAAGACACGATATCCTGATGCTTGAGCCAACTGTCATGAAGTGAAGAATTAACTGCACCCTCTAAAGTCAAAGTTCTAGTGGTTAGTGCTTTAATCTCTTTATAACTATTCTTTACTGCTGCTTCCATGTTCTCAAGCCTTTTTTCCATTGCCACACAACGAGAGATAATGTCATCCAGCGAAATCTCAATCCTTGAAGTTAGGAGAGACGGAATCGAAGCCAAAGTTGGTTTTCCCTGTTTGGGTTTGGCATCCTGTTCTGAGAACATCTGCACAATGGAATGGGTTCCAGCTCCGGCCATTGCAAGAGAGCCCTCGGGCCCTCACACCAAAGCTCCTCTCCCGGAGACTTTGGGAGACACAAACTTATCCATTAGCGTTTTCAAACTCAGAAACTCCAATAGCAGTTTTCAAAAGAAAATACCTAAAACCAGAAAGGTTTTTAAGACATTTTTATACCACGTTTGATAAAGAACCATGGAGTTCCAAACAAACGTGACTTTCCTCCTCAACAGTTCAACAGTTGTGGGTGTCTGGTTTTCTCAGAAATGTGTTTCTGAAAAGTTAATGATTGCAGGTCCCACACTGAATCAACAGCCTATCACTGTTGTCCATTGTCCTGAAAATTGTTCAGTTATAGGCATTTGTGGCATCTGGCACTGCATCAAAGGCTATGACCAATTATGGCTAGCTGGGATTACATATCTCACTGGATCATGGTAAGTGGATGGCAACCTATTTCATGTTGTAAGGTTAAGGGTTGTTACTCTTGTACCTACTCGTATGGAAATAGTTTTCGAAAATTCCTCTTAAACAGGTCATTTCAATAATACTATTTTGTGTAACACTGTTATACTTTAGTAATTTCATAATGTTTTATCATATGTCCCTCACAAAATGTTGAAAGAATTTGTACAGGGTGAAAAATATGAAGTGAAATTGTTTAGGCACACTCTTTTGTTTCTCTGCAGTCTTATTATAAACCTCTAGGTTAAGCTTGGAAGGCATAATATAATCAGTTTGGAAGAATTTATTGCATATGTGGGTTTATGTGTAGAAAGATCTTAGACATGAACAGTTATTGTAGGTCCCAGCTATTGGAGTTGCCTTGATGTGGTATGGAGGTTGGCCATTTGGAGCAACTTAAATTCATGGTACCAAAGACTCCCAAATGACTACTGAATGCATTTGAAAGAACTAATTGGAAACTATGTTTACTTTAAAATAAAAACAGATGATATCAAATTTATAATGGTATATTTGTACAGAGTGGATTCTTTCATATGAAGGATTTTTAAAGCTGAAATGTTCTGTAATCACAATTTTTCACTTCAAAGGATAAATACATTTCAAACATTATTTATCCTGTGATATCAGGTAGTTGTGATTATCAGGATTATAAATTGAAGCTTCCATCTGGCACTAAATATGGATAGAATGCATATGGGAAAGTAAGCTATAAAACTCAATTTAGATAAAATTAATTATTGCACTTGAACACACTTTCTACATTATGACTGATGTGCTACTTATGGAATATTTTCAAATTAAAAAGTAGATTTAAGAAATGGAAACTTGTATATTGAATAAGGGATGCAGCAATTAAAATGAGTTAATAGAAAAGGATATGGAGGATTTTGCTGCAGATTTAAAACTCTGCTTGTTCATTTATAAGTGTGATTGTTAGCAAAGCAGGAAGTATCAATCCCTGAAACCCTTCAGTTCCCCTGGGATTGTAAATTAATAGCTCTTATTCATATACTCTTCAGTTTAATCCTTACTGCTACTGTCAGTACTGCTTGAGAATGTTGGAATCTGTTTAGAAAAATGCTGAAGAGCTAAACACTGTGACACAAGATTATTAAAATATTTTTAAAAAATACTAATTGTAAATAGTTAACTAAATCATTAGTTACTTAGTCTCTATGTTAAGATAATGATAGAGTTTGATTATGTTAGGTTTGTCTCAATAGGTTTGTTGATGAAGTTATTATATTGGTTATCAAAAGACAGGTTCTTTACCAGGCTAATGATACATCTACACAGTAGCACAACAGTAACAAACAGAAGGGTTTGTGACTGGATTCCTGGAGCATTCCAGTATTGAGTAGTTGCCCTGTTTTCCATGCCATAGCCAAAGTTAATAACTGTATCCATAATGTTCAGATCTGGCTGATAGCACTACATAGCCATTGGGGCTGTGTGGCTAATACTGCACAGCCACCTCAGAATGCTCTGATGGAGCATGCTGTATGAATATGGAGCCATACCAGTGCAGTACACAGTGACTATGCACTGTGCTGACATGGCCCTGGGCTGGATATAGCCCACAGGGGAGCCTATTGGAGATAGTACTGCCCAAGGTCGGATAGCACCAGGACTCCTGTGGACCATATTCAGCTCTAGGAGGCTAATGATCCCATTCAGCAAGCAAGGTAGTAGGCCAAATATTCTATTCAAAGCCCCAAATATTTAATTATTCAGTATCAGTATTTGTTATTCTGGTAAAATGGTAAAAAGAAAGAAACAAAAACAAATCGAAAAAAAAAGAAATAGTCCACACCCTATACCGTGTAAGATATACAACCCCTGAACCCCACCCTCTGGTAGAATCCATCCCACCCTCCTCTCGCCTCCAGCATGGACAATTTTCAGTGAAGTCAGCTGTATTTAAAAAAACTCCCTTGATGGGTGACTGGCACAACCTACATGGCAGGCCGCCATCTTTCAGCACTTTTTTTTTTGCTAAATCAAACATGTTTTCTACCCTCTACCCTGGCAGCACCCTCCTCCCACCCTCCTTCTAGCACCCAAAAGTAGGCAAGTGGTAAATCTAAGGAGGAGGAAGAAGGGGACAGATGCAACCCACCCACTTCCATGGCCAGTCCCCTTTTCCTTAATGAAAATACTCATGCACTTACTTCTATAGTACAACCAGTTGATCATGTGATTAGCAGGTTTTACTATAGAAGCAAACATGTGAGTGCTTTCATACAAATGAAGGCATCCGACCATGGAGGAGGGTGGGTTGCATCAGTCACCTTCTTCCTCCATAGACTTGCCACACACTGGCTTTTGGGTGCTGAAAGGGGGAGAAAGGAGTGTTGGAGGAGGGTGCTGCTGGGGCAGGGGGTGAGAGCCATATTTGATATAGTGTAAATAAATGCTGAAATATGATGGCCAGCCATGGAGATAGGTGATTTTTGCCGACCACCTATAATGAAAGTTTTCTGTTTTAAGTATAGCTAATTTTATTGAAAATTGTGGGTGCTTGAGGGGGAGGATGGTGGAATGGATTCTAACAGAAGTTTGGGAGATGAGGTTGTCTATCTTACAATGTATAGGATGGGGGCTGTTTCATTTGATGTTTTCAAAATATTGTATTTCCAGAAAAGGAATAGATATGAATAGTGCTGCTATTAGTTATTTGGATTTGAGTATTGAGTAGTGCATTATTCATGATATTCGGCTAATGCTATTCATTACTCACACACTGGTAAAGCCACTAAAGGGCCATTTGTATGTCCCTTATCAGCTAATCGCATGCTGCACGGCAGTGTTTCCCCTGGCTACAGTGAATAACTTAGTAGTCTAGTGGTATCCCTCTCTCGGCCACCAATGTTGAAATCATAGTATCCCCTCCCTGGTAGTCTAGTGAACCCTCCCAGTCACTCATGTTGAAATAAAAGTATCCTCTACCTGGCATCTAGTGGTCACCCTATAACACAGACGCCCATGTTTTAATGTTGCATCTCATTTCCAGGTAGTCAGTAGTGTCTTTTGGATAGATGTTTAATACTCTACTGAGCATGCTCAGAACAAAATTTTAAATACTTATGACTTGGGCACAGATTAATATTTTTTCACCAAACTAATGAAAGGCACCATTCTGGGGAAAACTCTTCTGACCCTGAAAATTTCAGACCAAAATTACAAACCATCTGGACTGTAGGTGATTGCAAAAATAACCCCAGCAAAAAAAAACAGATTTTTCCTAAAAATGCCCTATCCAGATGTTGGAATCAACACATCTGACTGGAATGAAACTTAGCAAGCCAAGACAAGACAAAGTAGTAGACCAGGGAGGGGCTGTGGACATGGCCTACCTAGACTTTAGCAAGGCATTTGACACAGTCCCACACAAAAGATTAGTAGTCAAATTAACCAGCCTGGGAGTGGGTCCCAGGGTGGTAGCCTGGGTAAAACATTGGCTGGACAACAGGACACAGAAGGTAATTGTAAATGGAGTCCACTCTGAAGAAAGGGCGTTACTAGTGGGGTACCGTGAGGGTTCAGTGTTGGGTCCAGTCCTTTTAATGTCTTCATCAGTGACATTGCAGAGGACTGAAGGAAAAGTATGCCTTTGCAGATGACACAAAGATCTGCAACAGGGTTGATACACAAGGAGGCGGAAAGGATGAAAAGGGACTTGGCAAGGTTGGAGGAATGGTCAGACGATGGCAGCTAGGATTCAATGCAAAAAGTGCAAAATAATGCACCTGGAAACAAGAACCCAGGGAAGAATACACAATGGGTGAGGAGGTAGTAACAACAACAAAACAGGAAAGGGACCTGGGGTAATCATATCAGATGACCTTAAGGTTAGCAAGCAATGTGAGAAGGCAGTAGGAGGGCAGGGGTATACTGGGATGTATAGGGAGAGGCATCAGCAGCAGAAAACAGGAAGTTGTTATCCCTCTGTACAGACAGTTGGTGAGACCCCATCTGGAATACTGTGTCCAGTTCTGGAGACCCCATCTCCGCAAGGACATAGACAGGATAGAGGCAGTCCAGAGGAGGGCAACTAAAATGGTGCAGGGTCTGCAAGAGAAGCTGTATGAGGAGAGACTAAGGGAGCTTAATATGTATACCCTTGAGGAAAGACGGGAGAGGGGGACATGATAGAAACTTTCAAGTACCTCAAGGGAATCAACAAAGTCCAAGAGGGTAGCATCTTTCAGAAAAAGAGACTTGCAAGAACAAGGGACACAATTTAAAGATAGAAGGAGGGTGGTTCAGGGGCAATGTGAGGAAGTATTATTTCACAGAGAGGGTAGTGGATGCATGGAACAGCCTTCCTGAGGAACTTGTGGGGTCTAAAACTGTGGGAGAATTCAAGAATGCATGGGACAGACATAAGGCAATTCTTGTGGGGGGCAGGAAGATATAGGCTGTTGATTAACTAGGATCTGTGGCCTATCCTGTAGGTAGGGAAATGGGCAGACTAGATCGGCCTAGCAGTCCTTATCTGCCATCAAAGTCTATGTTTCTATGTTTCTATGTAAGTCACGCCCCAGACAGCACATGCAAAATTTCATACAATTTCATTGAACGAGAGCAAAGCTATTAATATATTTATATGCACAAGGCATAAATTAGTATCGGAGAGGTGATTTGTGGATTTGCTAATCAAAATGAAAAATAATTAGCAATCAGCTGATTTTGATTAGCAGTTTTCTAAAATGGGTATTTTTACTTTAAATAGGAGCTGATGTCTTTAGAGACAATGCTGCGTGTATTTCCCATTAGCTCTGTATTTCTCTTGCCCATTGTTTATTACTGAGGTCTTTTGCATGTAAACCGGATCTTGCTACAGAAGGGTTATTCTAGACCTGTTGCCTTCTCCTGACCTGAGGTCATAATGCACTGTTGTGACATCACAGTTACTCCCATGGTAACAGATTGTGATGTCACAACAGAGGATTATGACATGAAGTAGGTAGTCATCTATAGAGGAAGGTGAACTCTAGGGGATAAAAATCATGTATTCATGCATATTTCCTTAGTAATAAATCATGATAAGGAGAAATCTAAATAATATTTACAGTATGCAAGCTGACTTGTAACTAAATATTATGTTTTTCAGAGTTTTCTTTGTGGTGTCAGCAGCTCTTTAAACCATATAATTATTACTTATTATTTTATATATTGATAAAATAGACATTGTATATCTAGTTTTGAGACTAAATTTGCCATTTTGACCAAATTCTTGTCAGTATAGTTTTCCCATTACCCCACCTCATGTACCCAGTGCAGAAAATGTTCCAATCCCTGCAAAAGCATAATTCTGCACAACTGCAATGCCATTCTGCACAACAGGTGCAAAAACACATTTTGGCCAAGATTTGAAAAATGACAGCTATGACATACATAACGTAGCAAAACTTAATATTCTTCAGGTGAAGTTACCTCTGGCTGGAAGCTGCAACACTGGACTTAGGATTTGCGAGAAAGTGAGTTGTGCTCACAAAAGAGGGAAGTGAACCTTACAATTTACAATTGTCTTTGGTTTGTAGCAGATTCATTAGGAAATTTAATATTCTTCAGGTGGAGGCTACTTCTAACTGAAAAGTGAAATAAGGAACTTAGAAATATCAGAAAAGGCAGTCTTTCAATCAACAGATGGAGGTGGACCTTGCTTTACTTTTGTTACAATTGTTAAGATTTTCAGTGCAGGAAGAGTTTAAACACAGAGGGACTGAATACTGTTTACTGTGTCTGTCCTTGTGCACAGCTGACGTGTTTTGGGGCTGACTGCTTTCAGAGCACAAGTCACCAGGCTGTTTTGGGGCTGGGGAGGTTATCCTGTGTCTGACTTGGATGTTTGGATTTTTCTCTGTTTGATTAGCAGGGTATGTTCTCTGTCAAATTGTCATGTAGGGCATCTTGCTGACAGGAAGGCACTCATCACAGCGGTAGGTCAGAGCTTTCAGCTGATTGTTTCATGAGGGCACAGTTTAAGCCCAAACCCTTCCCACCCCTCACACCACCCACCCCTGGAAATAGTTCCTTTATATCTGGGGTTCTGACACCATTTCCTCAAGAGGGCAAGGTGCATATCACTCTCATATCCTCTCTAGCACACTGCACTGACAATATAAGCATACACATTGTATAATATATATATATTTCTATATAACAAATCAATCTCACACACACACACACACACAAAAACAAACAAACAAAAAGAAATAAATAAACAAGAAGGTAGACAGACATGTGGGGAGTGGTGCAATGTAATGGCTGTGGGGCAGCAGTCTTCCGGGAGTCTTTCTGGAGGCTGAGATGCTGCCCTGTTTGCAGACAACTCTCTGCCCTGAGGGAGGAAGTTGCCCATCTTCAGGCCACACTGGACAGTAGTAAGGGAACCTTCCCCCAGGCCACACTGGACAGTAGTAAGGGAACCTCCCCCATCCAGTGAGCACCAGAGCCACCACCACTACCTCAGAGGTTGTGAAGAAAACACAGCAGTTGGACCACAGTGGGCTCAGGAAGGGTAAGGGTGGTGGAACAGAGGCACACCCAGTCAGTTGTTCCACTCGACAATCCATACACCATTCTGGGGGAGCATAGTTCCCCTATGGATGCACCTGCAGAGGAGACTAAGGAGGTTGCAGACAACTGTCACAAGGGAGGCCCTCAGGAAGGAGGCAGAGGGCACCACAGGGAAAGGAAGCAGCTCCTGGTGGGGGACTCAGTTATTAGGGGGATAGAACTGGGGGGAGCAGGTAAAACTGAAGTAAGGTGACTGTCTGGTGCCATGGCTTGGAGGGACAGGAAGCGCATCCTTAGGATCATGAGAACAGTTGCACGGGAGTCTGAGCTGTATGTCATTGTCCACCTAGGGACAAATGACTTGGCTTATCATGAGATTAGAGCAGTGCAGAAGGACTTTGTAGAGTTGGGGAGAGGCCTAAGACAAGTAGCACACATAGTATCCTTCTCAGAGGTGCTGCCTGTCAGTGGCATGGGTGAGGCGAGGGTACTTTGCACCATGCAGTTTAATGAATGGTTGAAAAAATGGTGTGGAGCACAGGGGTTTGGCTTCATTGGGGACTGGGGTTCCACCTGGAGGGACACCAGCCTATACTGGCAGGATGGTCTGCATCTGTCCAGGAAGGGAGCAAGTCTTTTGGGCAATCAGTTTAAATGCTTCATTGGCAAGCTTTCAAAGTAGTCAAGGGGGGAGGCACTGATAAGCAGGAGGAAAATCCCAGCCTCCCCCTACAAAACAGGGTACTAAATGAGAAAAAGACCAAGGTAGAAAGGTCAGTGGGGAGATGCTGCTACAGAAGGCAAAGCCATCAAAAAATGGAGAGCAATGAGTACCAATGACCATAGTCTGGGTAACAAGCTTCCTGAATTAGTGGCCTTGATGGAGGAGGAACATCTGGATATCATGGCAGTCACAGAAACATGATACACACAGAACCATGACTGGGTGTAAACATACCAGGATACACTATCTACAGGAGGGACAGGGAGGGTAAAAGAGGAGGAGGAGTAGCTCTCTACATAAGGGAAGGAATCAAAGCAACAGAACAAAAGGGTAAACAGGGAGGAGAAGAAGCACTGTGGGTCAATTTGGAGACAGGCAATGGCGCCACAATCCGCACAGGGGTGGTATACAGACCCCCCTCTCAGGAGGAGGAAATGGACAAGGAAATGATAGAAAGTATACTTATAATGGCAGAAAAAGGGGAGATATTGTGATGGGTCAACTGAATATGCCAGATGTTAACTGGAGTGCAGTTGCAGCAGCCACTTCTAAGAGTGGGGTTATTCTAGATGCCCTACAGGGGGATGCCTTAGACAACTAGTATTGGAACCCACTCGAGAGGGAGCAATCTTAGACCTGGTTCTCTAAAATGGAGATGGAGAGAGGATCACAGATGTAGAAGTGGGTAGCCATCTGGGAACTAGCGTCTATTGAACAGTATGGTTCACAATAAACACAGCAATAGAGTCAAGCCATACAAAGGAAAAAGTACTGGACTTCAGGAGGACTGACTTTACCAAAATGGGTGAGTGCCTAAGGAATGCACTAGCAAATGGGCAGGAAGGAGGGGTGAAAGAACATTGGGGAATAATAAAAACTGCTATCACAGAGGTAGCAAGCCTTTGTGTGAAGCAAATAAACAAAACTAAATGATGTAAGAAACCACTATGGTTCTCAAAGGAGATGGCAGTGAAGGTTCAAGAGAAAAAGAAAGCATTCAGGAAGTACAAGGAATCACAGAAGGAGCAAGATAAAGAATTGTATCAGATAAAGCAAAAGGAAGCTGGGAAGGCAGTCAGAACAGCAAAGGCCTGAACCAAGGAAAAGATAGCCAACTCAGTTAAGAAGGGGGATAAAACATTTTTTAGGTACATCAGGGAGTGAAGGAAGACCAACGGAGGGATATTGAGGCTTAATAAAGGGGAGGGGGCGGGCAGATGGTGACTGTGAAAAGGCAGAGATACTAAACAAATATTTTGCTCAGTATTTACAAGTGAAGAGGGGAGGTACCTAAACAAACAATAGAAACACTCTGGATACAGAAGTTGATACCAGCCCATTTACAGAAGAAAGGGTTCTGAAAGAACCTTAAAACTGAAGGTGGACAAAGCAATGGGACCTGATGGATTCATCCCAGAATTCTAGAAGAACTAAGGGTAGAATTAGTGACACCACTGACTACCCTCTTTAACAAATCATGGAGGATTGGGGTGGAACTTGAGGACTGGAGGAGGGCAGATGTGATCCCCTCTCACAAAAGTGGGAGCAGGGCAGAAGCAGGAAACCACAGACCTGTTTGTTTAACCTCAGTGATAGGGAAAATGATGGAATCACTCTAAAGGAAAGAATTGTCGAGTACCTAGAGGCCAGAGGGGCACAGGACCCAAGGCAGCATGGATTCACAGTGGGAAAGTCATGCCAGGTGAATCTAATAGATTTCTTTGCCTGGGTGACCAAAGTAGTAGATCAGGAAGGGGCTGTGGACATGGCCTACCTAAACTTTAGCAATACGTTTGACACTGTCCCTCACAAAAGATTAATATGCAAGATAGCCAGCCTGGGAGTGGTTCCCAAGATGATAGCTTGGGTAAAGAATTGGCTGGAGAATAGGACACAGAGGATAACAGTAAACAGAGTCCACTCTGAAGAAAGGGGGTTTACTAGTGGGGTACCACAGGGTTCAGTATCAGAACCAGTCCTCTTCAATGTCTTTATAAGCGACATTGCAGAGGGACTGAAGGAAAAGATGTCTTCTTTGCAGATCACACAAAGATCTGCAACAGAGTTGATGCACAAGGTGGTGGAAAGGATGAAAGGAACTTGGCAAGGTTAGAGGAATGGTCAAATGTATGGCAGCTTAGATTCAATGCTAAGAAGTGCAAGGTAATGCATCTGGGAAACAAAAACCCAGGGGAAGAGTACACAATGGGGGGTGAGATACTAACAACAACAAAAATGGAAAGGGACCTGGGGGTAGTCATATCAGATGACCTAAAGGTGGGCAAGCACTGTGAGAGGGCAGCAAGGAGGGCTGTGGGGATACTGGGATGCTTAGGGAGAGGCATCACCAGCAGAAAACAGGAAGTTATTATCCCTCCGTACAGACAGTTGGTGAGACCCCATCTGGAGTACTGCGTGCAGTTCTGGATACCCAATCTCGGCAAGGACTTAGACAGGATGGAAGCTGTCCAGAGGAGGGCAACTAAAATGGTGCAGGGTCTGCACCAGAAGACATATGAAGAGAGACTAAAGGAGCTTAATATGTATAGCCTGGAGGAAAGGAGGGAGGGGGTGACATGATAGAAACTTTCAAGTACCTCAAGGGAATCAACAAAGTCCAAGAGGTTAGCGTCTTTCAAAAAAAGAGGTGTGCAAGAACAAAGGGGCACAATTTGAAGATGGGGGGGTGGCTCAGGGATAATGTAAGGTAGCATTTTTTCAGCATTTTGTGGATGCATGGAACGGCCTTCCGGAGGAGGTTGTGGAGTCAAAAACAGTGGTTGAATTCAAGCATGCATGGGACAGTCATAAGGTAATTCTAGGGGTTGGGGGTAGAAAGAAGTAGGCTGCTGGTTAACTAGGATCTGCAACTTACCCATTAGGTAGGTAAATGGGCAGACTGGGTGGGCCGAGCAGTCCTTATCTACCATCAAATTCTATGTTTCTGTGTTTCCATGTAGGGTAATATGAAGGCTATGTTGAAAATATGGAAAAAATCCAAAGTTACGAGGGTGAGTAGCCAAATTGCAACAAATGGTCATAATGTTGCCATGTCTTCATATTTTGACCCAAACATTTTAAAATAGCCTTCTTATGACCCCACCTTATGAATAATATGACTGTCATTACACACATCCTGTCCAAAAAGTGAATTCACAGAGCAACTGCAAAATCACCTTTCAGGCAGGAGTTGTTAACTAACAATTATATGTTCATGAGGTGGGGTCCCTAAAACGCCATGTTGAAAATTTGGGGTCAATATGTCAAAAAATGACTGAGTTATGTAACAAAGTTGAAACCCCCATTGAAATACATCAAACTATATTTACCTTAGTTCTCACACTGCAGTCGCCGGTTCCAGCAGCAAGACATGTCTTTGGTCGGGAGAGTGGATCTCGAACCTGGGACCCATTCAGGAGAGTGACAGTCTATGGGGGTGTACTGAGGGGTGTGGGGAGGTGGGTGTGCAGTGGGTGGTTGGTTGGGGGTGTAGGAGTGATCAGCGATGGATCACTTTTTGTGTGTAGGTTTAGAAAACAATTATTGAGGGACAAAACATTTTTATGTATTTATTTATTGAGTTCTTGGATAATACCTGTGAGTGGATGCTCATTGAAAGGTTCCATGTCAGATACATTAGACAACAAGGCACAATACTGTGCACAAATATACAAATACTGAGAAAAATATTCATGAAGGTTACAGAAAACAAACATAAAGCACTTGCTATGCTGAATCATTGTATAATGTATGCCCATGTCAAGAAGATAAGCAGACAAGGATAGGGAAGAATACAATGGGAGTGGGAGAACTAGGTGAGCCTAGCATATAAGACAGAGAGGGAGGAGGGTAGGAAGAGGTACAAGGGCAAGGGACAGAGCCAGGGGGATAAGAAGGTGGGTGAAATACTACGGTTTGACTATCCTGTCATGGCAGAGGCAAAGATAAGTGGTAGAGGCAGAGTGTTGCTGTGTGCTGAGCCTTAGCGGGGACACATGCAGCCACTTGTATCAAAGAGGTGCTGGCACAGTCTACATTTCAAAGAGCCAATCATTGAGGAGCCAGAGATGTCAGGGGGCAGTGCATTTACCCAGAGGGGTGCACAGTGAGAGAATGCATGCTGTGCCATGGTAGTGCGGCATCTGGGCACTTGGAAAATTTGAGTGGCAGAGCTTCTGGTTTGTCTGGTATTCATAGGCAGTGTTAGTAGGTTCTGCATCCCTGTTGGAAGCAGATTTAATGTGCCTTTTTTGGCAAGAAGGCAGGTTTGATACCTGATTCTGTCATTCAGTTGAAGATAGCCAGTCCGACTATAAAGTTCACAGGTGTGTGTAAGTCTTGGTGCATTTGAGAGTAGGTGGCAGGCTTTGTTTAAGGCAACTGAAGTGCATTGGAGTGCCGTGTTGGTAGTAGAAATGTATATGGTCAGCCCATAGTCTATGAGGGAGACCACTGAGCTGCTGATTACTAAGTTTAAAGCTTCATGGGTTAGACAATGCCTGTGGCAGTAGAGGATCCCGATGCTGATGTTAATAGCTCTTGCAGTGACATCGATATGCTGGGAGAAGGACAGGGAGGAGTTGATTGTAACCCCCAGGTATTTGAAATGTGAGACAAGCTCCAGTGTGTTACCGCTGTCATTCCTTTTTGCCAGGCGGTAGCTTTTTTGCTTGCTTTGGGCTGTCGAGTAGAGCATGGTCTTTGTTTTTTTATAGTTCATGACCAGTCTTTGCTCTTTAAACTAGTTTTCTGCCGATGCAAAGCCATTTCAAGGAGTTCAGGATGCAGGTTACTGGTAAAAATCACTGCGTCATCAGCATATAGGAGCATGTGGCAATGGCAGGAGGCTGGGAGATTAAGAAAACACTGAACAGCAAAGTTCCCAGAATGGACCCTTGTGGTGCACCAGATAAGACAGGTCAGCTGTCTAATAGCACTTCCCCAATCCTGACTTGCTGGAAGTGGCAGCTCAAGTAACTCCTAAACCAGTTCACAGTTTCAAGTGTGAATCCAATGTCAGGTAACTGCTTGAGGAGGCACGCATGATGAACCATATCAAATGCCTTTGATGGGTCAATGAAGGCTGCCCCTACAACGTGGCCTTGGTCTAAGGCATTATGGATGTATTCAGTAAATTTGAGTAGGGTTGTGATGGTACTGTGGCCACCCTGGAACCCATGTTGCTCTGAGCATAGGAGTTGGTATTAATTAAAGTATTCCACCATCAGGTCAGCCACAATCCATTCAAGAGCCTTGGAGAGTGGTGGGAGAATGGAAATTGGTCTATAGTTATTATGTAAGGACCTGTCCCCACTTTTGTGTACAGGGGTTACTGTAGCAGACTTCCATCTTTGGGGGAACTGGGAGTGGAAGAGGGATAGGTTAAGTATTCTGGTTAGTGGTCCATGTATTTTATCCAGTGGTAAGTGAAAAAAATTGAGGTCCAAAGAGTCCCCACTGTCCCTAGATTTTCCGAGGACCTTTTTAAGGTATTTCCTAGCTTCTGCTTCAGAGACCATTTTGAAGCGGAATAGTGGCTGGTTAGGTGGTAGTGCAGGTGACCTCATATTGTCACTTGGGTTGGGTTATTGAAATAGTCCCTGGGGACCACACTAATGAGGTCAGTGAAAGCATAATTCAGTGAGCTGGCAATAAGCAGAGTGTCCAAGGTTGGAATCCCCTCAACAGTAAGCATAGCAGGGGGAGTTTGGGGGTCTTTCCCTGTGATGTCTTTAAGGTCGCCCCAGAAAGTATTGCTGCTGTTCTATGAGTTAAAGAGGGCTTCTTTGTAGTATGTACTTTTTGCATGGCAGATAGCTTTCGTACAGTCGTTACGGACCTTTTTATATCATTGAATGTTTGCTGTAGTCCCCTGTGTGTGTGCTATTTGCCAGATATGATCTCTTAAGGCGAGTTGCTCCAGTAGTTCGGGGTAATCCAGGGGTTAAAAGGCACTGGACAGCAATCTGATGGTGAGGGGATGCCACTAGATACCGCGAGCAACAAGGACAGTGATTGGATGGTGGGGGATTCCACTAGACACCAGGGAGTGACAAAATAACGATGACAGTGGTTGGATGGAGGTGCCACTGGACACCAGGGATAAAGCATTATGGGGACAGTGATCAGTGGACGGGTGCACTAGAAACCAGGGAAACAAATCAAGGGCTGGCAAATGGAGGGTGGGGAGAACCACTAGATACACCAGGGAAAATAAAAAAAATATAGGGGATGGACAGCTTATATGATTAGCAATCATTGCTAATCAAGCTGGCAATTGACTTGCATTTCCCATTTCTTGGGGCTACCTGGATTTCAGGGTGGCCTTCAACACCATTCTGCATAGAAGGTTGCTTAACAAATTTTGGAATCTGGGTGTGGTCTCTAAAGTGGTAAAATGGGTTGGAAACTGTCTAAAAGGCAGGACCCAGAGGGTGGTACTAAATGGCATAAAATCCAAAAAGGGGGAAGTGGCCAGTGGGGTGCCACAGGGATTGGTGACAGGTCCAGTCCTATTCAATGTCTTCATAAGCAACATTGCAGAGGGACTGGTGGGGAAAGTATGCCTGTTTGCAGATGACACCAAGATCTGCAGCAGAGTCGACACACAGGAGGAGCTAGATAAAATGAGAAACAACCTAAGACTACTTGAGGAATGGTCATGGATTTGGCAGTTGGGTTTCAATGCTAAGAAGTGCAAGGTAATGCACCGGGGACAAAGAAACGCAAGAGAGGAATACAGGATGGGGGGGCAGGTTCTGGCCATCACAAGTCAGTAGAGAGACCTGGGGGTTATCAGATCCAGTGACCTGAAGTCATCCAAACAATGCGAAAAAGCAGTGGGAAAAGTATACAGAATGCTGGGGTACAAAGAAAGGGGCATGACCAGTAGGAGGAGTGAAGTGGTGATGCCACTATATAGATCACTGGTGAAGCTTCATCTGGAATACTGTGTCCAGTTCTGGAGATGGCATCTCAGGAAGGACATAGACAGAATGGAAGCAGTCCAGAGAAGAGCAACAAAAATGATACATGCACTGCACCACAAGCCTTATGAGGAAAGACTCAAAGAACTTAAGATCTATTCACTGGAAGAGAGAAGGGAGAGAGCGGATATGATAGAGGTTTTCAAATACCTTAGAGGAATAAACAGGGTACAGGAAGGGAGCATATTTCAGAGAAGAAAGTGCACAAGAACAAGGGGATATTTATTAGATGTTTATTGAATTCTCAGATTACAACCTTTGAGCTACAAGCTCATTTACAAAGGTTCCACGTCAGGAAAATAAGGCGCATGTACAATAGTAACCACAGAGTTACAAAGAACTAAACAATTAACAATGGTAAAATGACTATTAAAGAACATGGGACAGGGATAGAGCCTTAGCAGACAGGCAGTGACA
Organism: Neoceratodus forsteri; assembly: GCA_016271365.2. Taxonomy (NCBI): domain Eukaryota; kingdom Metazoa; phylum Chordata; order Ceratodontiformes; family Ceratodontidae; genus Neoceratodus; species Neoceratodus forsteri. The sequence continues at coordinate 765,161,367 of CM057452.1, read as the reverse complement.
GAACAGCAGGAGCAATTGCACGGGAGAGTGGGGGGAAGAGGAGTGTGGTGGGATTTAAGAGTGAGGGGGGAGAAAGAGGGGGTGGTCGTCTTGCAGTAACCATGGGTTAGGTGGTCATCTTGTCAGAGAGAGGATGTGGGAGGGGGAGGACAGGGGTTGTGAGCATGGTGAAGGAATGGATCCCAGGGGAAAAGGGGGTAGGGGTTGGGAGAAGGAGGGAAAGAGAGGGAAGTAGCAAATTAGGTGCTCAAAAAGTGAAAATTGGTGGGGTAGTCAGGGTTTTAAGCAGGTGGGTTGGTCAGGTAGGACAGGTACATTTCCCTTGTGAGGAAAGTTGGGACCTAAGTGCAGATTTGAACGAGTCAATTTTGTAATTGTGGCTAGTTCTGTAGGGAGTGATGAAAGCCATAACGGGGCCCGGTATTCGAAGGATCGCTTACCTTGGGTGATGCGACAATAGGGGATCTTGACAGAGATCTTATTGGATGTCCTTGTAGTCCTAGTTGGTGCAACCTGGTGTATGAGGGAGCAGGACCCTGGAGTCAGTAGGTCCAGGGTTGCTTTTTTGGCAAGGAGACAGTTTTTATACCAGGCCCTATCAAACAGATTTAGCCAACTGGTTTTCTGGTAGAGGTGGCAGGTATGGGACAGGCGAGGGGCTCCCAGAGCAAGTCTGCAGGCTTTGTTGAGCATGGAGGCGAGTCGCCTCAGTGTGCTGTCAGAGGCTGCACTCTAGATGGCAAGGTCATAATCAATGGTTGAGAAGATCTAGCTGGTTATGGAGAGCTGGAGAGCTTGGGGAATGAGGCAGCTTCGTGCTGCCAAGCTTCCTGTTAGCTGCAGTGGCCACCTAGTCAATGTGTGTGGCATATGAGAGGGAGCTGTCAAGGGTGAGGCCCAGGTATTTGAAATTGGTGACCATTTCAAGGGTGATCTTATGTAAATTCTGTATGTTAAGGGTTGAGGCCCTGTGGCGGCTGTGCGCTGAGGCAAAGAGCATGGTCTTCGTCTTTTTGTGGTTGACTAGGAGTTTAGCTTTGTTAAACCAGGCTTCAATGTTGTTGAAGTCCTGTTGAAGATGCTGCTCCAGTACGATAGGGTCAGAATGACTGGAGTAGATCATCGAATCATCAGCAGAGAGAAGGAATATTTGTTGGCAGGCTAGTGGTAGGTTATTTAGAAAAAGGCTAAAGAGGAGGGGGCCAAGAATGGAGCCTTGGGGGACTCTAAGGGACACTTGAAGGGGGGTCAGAGAGTACATTGAATATTTTTACCTGCTGAACACATCCAGAGTGGTAGCTCCAGAACCAGCAGAGTGAGTCAGAGGAGAGTCCAATAACCTCTAATTGTGCCAGGAGGAGGTCGTGGTTGACCGTTTCAAAGTCCTTGGTGAGGTCGATAAAGGTTGCTCCCACCAAGTGCCCCTGGTCGAAGACACTATGAATGTAACTTGTGAACTCGAGAAGTGCAGTGGTAGTGCTGTAGTATTAATGGAAGCCATGCTGCTGATGGCATTGTAGTTGGTATTTATCAAGGTGAGCTACCAGCTGATCGTAGACTATACGCTCGAGGGCTTTTGAGATAGGTGGTAGGATTGAAATTGTGTGGTAGTTGGCATGGTCCAACTTACTGCCTGCTTTATGGACAGGGGTTATTATGGCAGCTTTCCAGAGGTTTGGGAAGGTACCTGTGGTGGGGGATAGATTTACGATAGAGGTCTGTGGGGTTAGCAGTTTGTCACGGATAAGGGAGATTAATTTTAGGTCGAGACCCTCGAAGCTGTGCCTGGATTTCCAAGGGACTTTGACAAGATATATTTTTACCTCAATTTTAGATGGGACTCTGAGGTAGAAAGGAGGAGCTTTGTGTGTTGTGGGGGAACTATGGGGGAGGGCTGGTTGGAACAGACTTGGTCTTGGAAACTGGGGGGAGCACTGTACTGAGGTCAGTGAAGGCTTTGTTGAAGATCTCTTCGATGGATCTAGGGTCTTGTATAAGAGACCCATTATGGCTCAGCAGTGTGGGTGCCGTGGTATTAATTTTCCCGATTATAGCATTAATGTTATCCCAGAAATGGCAGCTGTCCCCCCAGGAGGAGTTAAGTTTGCATCTGTGGAAGTTAGCTTTAGCCCGCCAGATTGCCACAGTGCATTTATTCCATGCAGCCTTGTAGTTTTGCAGGTCCTGGCCAGAGAAAGTATATTTGTACTTATGCCATAGGTGGTCTCTGGAGCTCATCTGGGCTAGGAGGGGTGGGGTTATCCACATTTTATGTGAGCTACTGATTTTCCTTTTGGTTAAGGGGGCAAATATATCACAAGCAGAATTGGAAATAGCTGCGAATTTGCTCAGACATAACATGAAGCTGGAGGGAGAGAGAGGCTTAGGGAGAATGCTAGGAAGTATTTTTTCACAAAGAGGGTGGTGGATCCATGGAACAGCCTAACAGTGGAAATGATGGAAGTGAAAACAGTACAGGGATTCAAAAGTGCATGGGATAAGCATAATGACACCCTGTTGTACAGCAGAACTGGGGAAAAGCAGTCCAGATAAGAATAGGGATTGCCAAACCAAGTAGGGAAATGGGCAGACTAAGTGGGCTGTACAGTCCTTATCTGAAGACAGATTCTGTGTTTCTATGTTTCTAAGTTGTGATGCAAACTTGCTTAATTTATCCCTTGATGCAGCATATATATGTACATACGGTATTATAGTGCTGCGATAGCACCACTATAGTTTGGTTTGAGTAGGCTGTTTAATGTTAAACCCCTAACTTTGTACCTTAATAACTATGGTTTCATTCAGCAGAATTACATCAAATTTTGCATACACTGTCTGGGGGGCAAGGTCCCTTGATTTTCCAGGACTCTTCCTGTCAGATGTGTGTATTCCGAGACCTGGATAGTGCTTTTTTAGGAAAAATAGGGGTTTTTGCTGTTTTTTGTCATCACCCACAACCAAGGCAGTTTGGAATTTTGGTGTGAAATTTTCAGGGTAGAAAGGGTTTCCTCCAGATGGATGCCTTCCATCTGTTTACTGAAAAAAAAATTAATCTATTCCTAAATTATAAGGATTTGAAATTTCAGTTCTGAGCATGCTCTGTAGGTTTTTTTGAATAGATGTTAGATACCCGACTGAACATACTCAGAAACAAAATTTTAAATCCATATAACTTGGGGACGGATTAATACTTTTCACCAGACAAATGAAAGGCACCACTCTAGTGCAAGCTCTTCTGACTCTGAAATTTTCAGACTAAAATTCCAAACCATCTGGGCTATAGGTGATGACAAAAAAAAAAGCAGGAAAAAAAACGATTTGTCCTAGAAACACACTGTCCAGATCTTGGAATCCATACATCTGACTGGAATGCAACTAAGCAAATCAAGAGACCTTGCCTCCCCCAATCCCGACTGGGTATGTAAAATGTTGTGCAATTCCATAGAATTGGGGTGAAGCTATTAATATACTTATATACAGTACATATGTCTACATACAATTTTACATAGGGTTGAGAAAGCTGTTTAATCTTAAACCTCTAACTTTGTGCCTTAATAGCTTTGCCCCTCTTCAATGGAATTGCACAAAAGTTTGCATGCACAGTCTGGGTGGCAATGTCTCTTGGTCTGCCAAGTTTTGCTCTAGTCATATGTTTGGATTCCTATATCTGGTTATTGCATTTTTAGGGAAACTTAGGGTTATTTGCTGTTTTTTTGTCATTGCCTACAGCCCAGACAGTTGGAATTTTGATCTGAAAATTTCAGTGTAGAAAGGGCTTCCCTCAAAATGGTGCCTTTCATTGATTTGGTGAAAAAAAATGTTAATCTGTTCCCATGTTATAAAGATTTGATACTCTGATTCTGAGCATGCTCAGTAGGGTCTTTTAGACAGATGTGTGATACCCTACAGAGCATGCTCAGAACTGAAATTTTATTTAATTAAATTAAATTAATCAAATTAAATTGAAACAAAATTAATCTGGAGGGTTGTTGGTAAAAGAACACTAAAAAATAAATCTTCATTTTGCTAATTATCTCAAGATTTTGGACATACCATAACAGGCTGCAAATGTTGAGTATGCATAATTTGTATAACAGTGGTAATCAGAATCATAATACAGTAACAAGAAACTTGCTCCCCCACACACAAACCATATCCCACACTAGCACTCATCTCAATGGTAAGTTTCCTATATACTGTACAATGAACAATCCATTAGGCTAACATAATTTTTTTTATTTTTTATGCCTCCCTCCTTCTCCCTAGCTGCCCACTCCTTCGGGTCCCCTAGGCCCTTCCCGACTTGCCTGCCCATTCCCACGCCAGCTACTCACCTCATATTGAGGATTCCCTAGGTAACCCAGCGTATCACTTTTGCCAGATGGGTCCCCTTCCTCCAAGGGGGAAGGCACTAGTGGGGGTCAGCCAGCGCACTCTAGACTTGGCCGGGGATGTTGCTAAGGTCTGCCAGTTGTGGGTTCGACGGCAGCGGAGGGCTGGGGACCATCATCAGGCCAGCCAGGGAGCTTTTTTCCTTTTTCCTGTTGGGGGCAGCGTAGTGATGTCATGGCATATGCCAATGTCCAGTCCTCCCCTGGTACCCTTAGGGCCGTGCATCCTGCTCTACTCCCAGCCTCTGCTAGGAGCCAGCAGGCACCAGACCAGTCCCTTCCCCCTCCGGAGAAGGAAAGCTGTCCATGGGATGCTCAATCCTTCTCCCCCGGCCGGCCCTCCAGCGACCCAGACTCATTCCCGAACCCGGGTCGCTGGCATCACAAGTGGAAATCCAACTGCTGCAGCGGTGGGCCGGCAGGCAAACATTATTAACAACATTATTAGTATTCACAAGATCTGTGGGAGAGTGGACACAGCTGAAGGGATACAGGACCTACAGGAAGATCTGGAAAAGCTGAGAAGGTGGTCTAGGATCTGGCAGCTTGACTTCAATGACAAGAAATGCAAAGTTATGTATATTGGAGATGCTGGGATAGGCATAGGGGATGGTAAGGATCATGGGAAGGGAGGATGGGAGGAGGGGGGTTGGAGGGCAGGGACATTAGCTCAAGCTGTGGACCCTGCAATGTAAGCTGGCTTGATAGAAAAAATGTCCTTCTTCTGCTGGCTTCTTCATATGTTCATATTACTTCAGAAGATCATACAAAGTGAAGTAAGAGTATGGCTACAAAAAAAAATAAAAAAATGTTACATTTTGCCATCATTCATCTGAAGTTGAACACGCTTTGTGAGCTGATTACACGAATCTTAATTGCATAACCACCATGTCACTAAAATTGAAACTGAAGAACCAGCACTGATATGCTATGAATGAAAATAGAAACACTGATTGAAATAGTATAAGTATAAAATGCAACATTAGTGTACTGTGACTGATCACAATTCAGAGAAATCAGGAAAATGACTTATAGTTTTAACATTTACTTCATTATAGTGCTTACTGTGCTGCTCACAGCTCAGAATAATAAGCTGTACTTGCATGACTAACACTCAGACATTCACATAAATAAAAATGAAATTCTGTTTCACGCTTTTGAAAGTTATGAATGGATCAGGATTAATAGCTTACTGCACAGAATACTACAACTAAGTGAGCTAAACAAATTTTTCACAAATATGTCAGGCTACAAAGATATAAAATAAGTGCATTTTCACCAAAATGTCATGCACTTAATGTAGAGGAAAGTGAACATGCTTTTAAATTTAGTTTCAAAAGACAAACTGAAAATGAAGTGGTCAAACTTTTAAAAATATAAATGCTAATAAGGGAGCTGGGATTAATGGACTCCATCCAAAGCTGTTGAAAATGGAGGCAAACTACTTGACCTTATAACAAATATGCCCTTATGCCAAAACTGGATCCCTACATGCTGGAAGATTGCAATAGTGATCCAAATTTTCAAGTTTGAGAAAAAAATGAAATGACAAACTATGGGCCCAATTCTAGAAGGGTGGCACAAGTCACCACCAAATGCAACTTGCACCACCCGCAACTGTGACATTGACCCTGCTCCCTATTCTAGAAGAGGCAGGGTCACCACAGCTAAGTCCTGTGACTTACAACATGTGGCCAGGTATGCCAAACAGAGGGTGCACCTGGCGAGCATGTCACAAGCTGCAATGCAGATCTCAAGTGCCCCCCCATGCCCAGCTAGCCACAATAGGTGCCCCGCAGGGCTGCCCACATCAACTGCCCCCAGAAGTGTCTAAATGGAGCCCCACAGGGCTTCCCATACCCCCAGCCCACCTGAAGTGTCCAAACAGAGCCCTGCAGGGTTTCCCATACCCCCAGCCCCCAATCCACGTTTGGAACACACTCTGCCGGATGGCATTGTCCATCCCCACCCATGCCCCGACCCCTAGTCACTGGCTGCAAATGCAGCAAATACCCTGCCCTGGTAGTCTAGTGGCCCCCACCCAGACATGCCAGCACACCACATCAGCTCACCCATCTCAGCCAGTGACTAGCACAGCCCACCTCTCACCACCACTGCTAGCCACTGACTGAGTTCAGTATGAGCGTGTACTGAAAAGACGTGCTCAGAAATTACAGTACGCACTCATACTGAACTCAGTCGGTGGCTGGACATGGTGGTGACAGGTGGGCTGTGCCAGTCACCAGCTGGGGATGGATGGGGGTGCTGGGAGGGCTGGAACAGCTCAGTGGAGGGTCACTAGACTATCAGGGCAGGGTATTTGCCATATTTGCGGCCAGTGATTCGGGGGTAGGGGGCATGGTTGGGGGGATGAGAGCACTGCCTTGCTGGGAATTTTACAATGGGGATTCAGGATGCTGGGGGTGTGGGCAGCCCAGCAGGGTGTTTCATATATGCATGCGAGGCAGTTGGTGTAGGCAGCCCTGTGAGGCCATTACTGTATGGGGAGCATGTACAGTATGGGGATCAGGCTGGATCATACGTGATGCCCAGTAGTGCAACAACAGGGGTGGTCTGGGCATGGGGGGCACATGGACAGGGATCTACAGGACCCTTGGAGGATGGATTTAAATTACACCAGCTAAATGCAGGTGTAACTTATGTTGACGGTTCTCCTCCAGGGGTTCTTGTAGAATCCCGACATTGGGCACTTTGTTATTGCCCTTCTGGAATGGGGCACAACTGCTGCCATAAGCCCCCTAGTGCCACGTCACAGGGGGTTTATAGTGCAACTGCTGTTGTAACAGCTGTTCGGCTCAAGTGGCCTGTGACATGTCACAGGCCACTTTGTAGAATAGTGCAAGTCGCAACTGCTGGCGTAAGTTGCTACTTGCACCGTTCTACTTGGCACAAGTGCTGCTAAGCCAGACGGTTCTTTTCTAGAATCTGGCCCCATATGCCCATATCAGTTTTGCCAACTTTAGCCAACATTTTGGAGAATGTGTGTAGTCAGCTATTGTTTTTTTAGGAAACAATTTTATAACCAAGTAACAGTGTGGATTTAGAAATGGTTATAGTACCATGACGGCCTTGGTCAGGTTGATGGACGATGCCCACAGCAACATGACTATACGAATGCTGACTGGGGCCATCTTTACCAACCTGATCAAGGCCTTCGATTTGGTGGATCACTCAATACTGACAAAAAAGTTAAACCTCTGTGGAGTCAGTGATTATGCCATTAAATGGTTTTAGTATAAATTAGATAATAGGGTATGAATAACTAAAATTTGGTAATAGTAAATTTAAATCTCAAAGAGTTAGTTTGGGTGCTCCCCAGGGCTTCATTCTGAGCCTGCACCTATTTTTTCTGTACATAAATGACCTTTCCAAAGTGTGTAAAGACATATCTACAGTAATGTATGCAGACAATACAGTATTGAATTGTTCTGGTAAAACAGGGGCAGACCTAGCGGGATGACTTCAGGACTCCTATAACAAACTACAAAATTGACTCTGTAATAGATTATTACTATATGAGAAAAAAACTAAGGCGATGATTTTTGGGACTAGACAGAGACTACGGGCTTGATTCTCAAAGATTGAATAAACACATTCTTTGGTGCAGCTGTGCCAAACTCCTCTAATGCAACCACACTTGATTTTAGTACATCGGGTGCAGTTGTGACACTTTCCATGATTTACGGCAGCATGCAACAAATATTTGGTGCAAGCCTTGTAAAACAGGTCCCCAGAATGGCGCAAGTTAGACCAGAGAAAACCTGTTCTACCTTGTGACAGATGGCTCTCGGGATTAAAAATCCTGATCACTGGCTGGGCGAATGCCGACAGCCACATGCGCCAAATGATTGGTGCACCAAGGGCTTGTGGCATTCATGAGGCTTTGAAAATTGAGCCCTAAATGCACATGGGCAAAGTTTAACAATATAGGGATTTGATGGGGAACCGCTGAGTGTTGAAAAACTTTTAATAATTTAGGTGTCATCCTTAAACCAATCATTGACTATGCAAGAACATGTACACAATGAAAATAAACAACTGAATAGTAAGATTTCTGAAATGACACTGAGTGACTACAGGTAGTAGCTCAGCTAGAAACTCAGTGGGTTCAGGGGCAGAAATACTGCAGTCTTTCTCTAAAGTGTAGAATTTAGAAGAAGTCTGCAAGCTCTTGCAAAGCTGTATTAACTTGAACTAAAGATGCTTCAAAGAATCACAAGGCAACTTTTAGGAAAACTTGAGTCCTTTTTGATATTTACTAAATTGAATGGAGCTTCCATACAAAAGGGATCAGCTCAAAGAAGCAAAGAGAAACAAAGGAAAAGGCCTTATTTATTTGAAGTTATTTTATATCTACTTGCTGGGAAGCCAAGAAATTGATTTCAGCAAAGACAAAGCTGTGTCTTCTGGAAACTGAGTCTGTCCCCTTGAAAGAAACAGAATGAGAAGGTTGTAAGGACATTGCATTTTCATTTTCAGATGAATCCATATTGCAGGACTCACAAAGGACTGGTAGTGAATTTTGTATTCTGTATTTTGACTTTCTCTTGGAATATAGTGTAATTACCTTCTAATTGCTAAGGTGCTTAACACTGTTACTACATTTACCTTAACCAGGATACCAGTATATAAGCAAGGCATTTTGAAATGTTCCAAATTCATTTTTGATTGTTTATATTTGGAATTTAAAATCTTTGCATAGCAAAAAGTTTAATATAGGGATATACTGAAATAACTTGAACCTAGATTATTTCATCATGGTTCAACACGGAGTGATAAAATTAGCTCCATGAACTTATATACCCTAGAGGAACCAATAATAGAGAAGAGGAAGAAACCTAAAAGAATGCAGAAAATTAAAACAGAAGGGCAAAGATATCAATTAAAGCGCTTCAAGAGAAAAAAAGCAAACAAATTAAAATAAATGCCTTTTTTTCCTGAACACGTAGATGCCCCCATAAATTTATTTATACCTAAGTCTGATCCAAAACAACTTAAAGATGGGGACATAATTAATCTGGTTTCTCAAGAAAACCCCACAGAGTGGGATGATATTGCAACTCATGAAGTACAAGATGGGGATATTTCCTTACTTGCGTATGGCTGGGAAACATCAGAATTGCAAAAATCTGAGGAAGATAATTAGATTTAGATTCCTACAAGGAGTTTTTTTTCCCCAGAATACTCCACTTTTGGGGAAACTATACGTAATCAAACACTGAATAACTGTTATATTCATCCCCCCCATTTACTCATAGAGGGAAGAAGGACTAGAAAAGTTTGGAGAGAAGCAGAAGTGATAAACTGGTCCTAGTTATACAAGAACTGAGAAATACTAGAGATGCTTGAAGAAATTAGAAATGGAGCAGGGAGAACAATATTATATGGATCATCAAATAGGAGGGGGGTTCAGCACAGAAAATCTAAGATAAAAAAATCAGATATCAATCCAAGTCAGACAATGCATTCAGTACAGTATAATAAGGAATACTTAATGAATAAAGAAGATTTTACATCCAGCTCTGTTTTGTCTAGGGCTAGGCTGATGCTGGAGAAGATTAAAAATCCATATTATGCAAATGTATTAATTCTGGAAAATATTGCAGCCCTTAAGGAAGAGGTCTCTTGCCTGAAAGTCAATGTATTTAGGAATAAGATTTTGCTGGAACAGATAGGAAATTTGGGGGAATGTGATGATCTTAACTCAAACATGGTGATCAGAGTTATACAGGGAGTTCAGTGGAAAGGGATGACTCATGGAATACATGTGAGTTTACCCCCACCTTTTGTCAAAGAACAGTCTTCCTCTCCCTTTTTGGATGGTGCTCTGTTTAAGGGAAGGGCCCGAGACAAAGGAAAGAAGAAGAAAGGAAGGAAAAATAAAAGCAACAATTATCAGAATAATAATAAAAAATAAGAATAAAAAACAAAATAGAGATAAATACAAAAATTCAAGTAATTGCAAAGTTGACATTAAGGAAAACAAAGAAGAAGTAGAAACTGAGATAGGGGAAAGGATACAATTTGCTGTGATGGAAGTGGGAAAAACTAGACATATGGATCCAGTAAATGAAGGAAATGAAGAAATTATGAATTTAAACTACGACATTTTCATAGGAAAAGATCTTGATACTGAAAGAACTGAAGCAAATAATAAAATTGTAACTAGAGAATGGGCTGTGAGGAAGGCCAGGACCTCAAATGTTATAACTACAGAAGGAAATTTTGAAGAATTAAGAGGGACCATCGGTAATGATACTAAGGGGAATGCACATGAATATACCTCCTTCAGTCTTTTTAAAGAGTGAGAGAGGAATATGAAACATAATTTCTAGTGGAAATATATGGGGTTGAGATACTGGAAACAGAGACACCAGAAGACTTGGATAAACATATTAGGGAACTATTAAATATAAATCACCAGGAGAAGGAAATATGTATTATGAGACTTCTCAACCCTACTATTCCAGGTTGTGTTTAATATACTCTCAGCCTTGGCTACTTATGGAGAGGATATGGCACAGGTAGTTAGATCAAAATGTTTTAATAAAAGCAAGCCATGGAGGGTACCCATTATTCCAGATAGAACATCAGAGGAAAACTCAAAGTATAAAGCACAGTAGAATAAAAGGGAAAGAGATTAAGAAATATGGAGTCTTATTCAAATAATAGCAGAATAAGAAAAGAAACAATATTCAGAATGGGAGAGTAAAGTTATCTCAATTTTTGGATGGAAAACATTAGGATAAAAGTCTAAGAGATAAATCGAGAAATACATTATTGCATTTATAATATGCTTTCTTAATACTGAAATTCCAGCTTATGCAATTGATAATAAAAGAATTCAAAATGAAACATCAGTAACAACACAAATAGATATAATATTCAAAAATGCTCACATTGTGGATACAATACTGGAAAAAGCTACATTACTGGACACATTTTGTATTCTTATAACCTTTCCAAAAGTCTTTACAGTAACTACAAATAGAACAAGACAGGGAAATAGTGGAAAACATAACAATGAAGGCATAAATAATGTTTTGATATCTAAACAATCTATGGGACAAACAATGAACGATGGCTAAAAGAAAGAAAAAAGTCCAGTTATACAGAATCAGGAACTGAATACAAAATGACAGGAACTTAATGATAGAGATAATGTCATGGACATAAAAATATTATCATGGAACATAGAGGGTATAAAATATAAATTGGCTGACAAGAAAATCAAGGATTTTCTTGGGACCTTTGATGTGTTGCGTTTTCAAGAGACCCAGAGCAATCACTTTGAAACATGCTTGATTCCAGGATTTACTGTGTATGGAGTCCCTGAAGTGAAAGAAAAAAGCAAGGCCACTTGAAAGCTGTACTTTTTATTTATGTGAAGATCTTCTTGAACTTTACAATAACTAAAATGAAATGCCTTAGTAATTATGTACTCCCATTAAAGATGCAAAATGACAAAATCTAACTATTAATAATCAATGTATATACACCTAAAAAATGTAAAAAAAAAAGTGGATGTGTGGATAAACACCAAAGAAACTTTGGAAAATGTAAAAGGGCAACAAGAGGTTAGCCCAATCTTGATAGTAGGAGAATTTAATGCCTGAGTCCCCCATGGGAAATATATGATAAATCTGTATAAATATCTCTTGCAGTGTCTCCCAGCAATTAACCATAAAGTAAGTTAAAGTACGTTATTTTAGGAAACTTAAAGATAACAAAATATAATAAAAGAGGGAAGGATTTAATAATCTTCCTCTCAGAGAATAACTTCATATTAATGAATAGAAGATCAACTGGAGATCATGAAGGAAATTACACATATATAGGACCCATGGGTTCTTCCACAATTGATATAGTTTGGGTCAATGTGGAAGCACTTAGTAAAACACAAAATTTAACAGTCTTGAACCAACCAGATTCTTCTTATTATCAAATACTAACTATGATATAGATACAAAATTCTAATGGTGAACAGGTAGATGATTTTCATCCAGGAGGGTGGCAAGGAAATCCTGTATCTTAAAAGGAATAAGTGGCAAAGAGATACCATAATCACATTCCAGGAACTATTCACAGAACGTAGCCTGTAAAAGCAGTGACAGTATCTGTTAGAAATTGACACCTTTACCAATATAATACAAGAATGGCAAAACATAAATCTTTATATAGGGCCTCCATGCAAGACAAATAAAAGACAGATTTTGGGTCAGAAAACATGGTTCTACAACACCTGCAAAAGAGCTAAACAAAAATTGAATCAGAAGGTTAGAGCAATAAAACAAAGGAGAATGAGAAAGAGTATCAAAGACTTAAACAGAGCAAGAAAGGCTTATAAACAGTTGACTGAACAAAGGAGGAATACATGGGAAAAGTTGAGAAAAGCTGCTACTCTGAAAGATAAAAAAAACTTTGAAAAATTGTTAGTGGAGGATATGGTCAACATACAACTAAAATAGAAACTTATGTCACGCCAGAAGTCTGAGTGACTCATTTTCAGAAATTACATTTCTCAGAAGAAAAGGAATTTTGGATACATAATTTAATAACATATAAACTGATTGAAGGAGATATATTATACACAGCCCCAGTGGTTATAGGGGAAACTGAAATATGTCAAGCATTTGTCACAATAAGTTCAACTAATGCCCCTGGACCTGATTGTATTTTGGGTGATATATATAAATCCTTTCAAAATTGGTGGATACCCAATTTTTTTCATTTTATTCAACTCCTTGATACAGGGACAAAATATCCCAGATAGCTGGAAGGGGAGCATTGTCTTCCCAATACTAAAGAAAGGAGACCCAGTGGACCCCAGAATATAACGACCTGTAAGTCTGATTGATGTTTCACAGAGAATATTTTGTAAAATTATACTGTATCAACTCCAGTCATGGATTAGCCATTATTCAATACTAGGTGACTATCAGAATGGTTTTAGAGCTGGTAGATCTATGGTTCAGCATTGTTATGTTTTAAAACATTTCATATGTAAATATGTTACAGTTAAAAAAAAGTAGATTATTTTGTTGTTTCGTGTATCTATCAGCAACATTTGATAGTATAAGTAGGGCACTTCTATGGGAAAAATTGTAGAAGCTAGGGATTTGTCACGGATGAATACAGGCTCCAATTTTGTTCAATTTATATATAATCCTGTTTTGAAGAAACTTGATAATTATGAATATCATTCACTAAAAACTGGAAATAATACAGTTTCACTCTTGGCATATGCTGATTGTTTGATTTTGATTTCTATATCCTTTCTGGGACTTCAAAGACAGCTGGATAGCTTTGCAGAAATGTACAAAGCTGATGGTTTGACTATAGACAAAGAAAAAAACTAAGGTAGTAATATTTGGTAATAAATCAAAACTAATGCCTAAAGCAGTTGTAAGTCATGAAAGAACTGTAAACAGTAAATATTACAGTTATTTAGGAATACGTTTTCTGCAAAATAGCTCATGGAAGAGTCATATTTTGCTTACACAGTCTAAAATGAAAGTGGCATCTAATGCTTTAAAGCTGTTTAATTCCAAACTGGGCAAATGTACAATTAAGGGAATTCTTTGGGTTCTTAATGCTAAATTGAAGGCTAGTATTTTCTATGCTTCAGAAGTATGCGGTGATTCAAATTTAAAAGATCTTGTGTGCATCATTAACACGTTATACCATTATATTCTGATGGTACCACAATCAGTACCTGCAGAATATTTCTGGCTAGAACTTGAAAAATTTTCTCTGGAAACTATGGTAAATGAAAAAATGAATATTGTTTATGCTGGGACTTTTTCATCTCCCGGAGACCAGGATGCCTACATGGTGTTTGGAAGAAGAAATTACTTATACAGATTTAGGCTTTATTTCCTCAAATATTAAACTCATTCAAAAAAACTTTACCCAGTGGGACTAGATCACCTTCCCTTAAAATTTACATAAGACCAAAATAAAGAATCTCCTCAATAGTAAAATTGAGGGTTAGGGATTTGGTAATTGTAAAAGATCTAAGAAGAATCCAAAATCTAAAATTTTACAGATGATATAAAGAAATTAAAGTAGTGCATCAATTAGAACCATATTTTCTTCAAATTTCAGCCCTCAAAGTAGGCAATTAATCATGAGGTTTTGACTAGAGCTTTATTCAGCTAAATATATACATTTTAGACAAAAGAGGGAAGGGGTAATGAATCCCCTTTGTGATTGTGGGAATGGAGTAGAAGATGACTAAAACATGTTATTTTACTGTGCCCTATCCATGCAAAAGCTAGAAAGAAGTGGCCTGGAAAAATATTGGCCTTCCTCCCGATCTTATTCTAAGTTATCTGTTTGCTACTGTTGATGTTGATATATTAAACAAACTCGTAGGACATTTATTAGCAATTCATGCGTAAATATTTTAAGGAATAGAAAGAAAACTGATTACTCTGGAAATAATTTTAGGAATGAGAAATTTTTTATTGAGTATAGTTAAATGGATCTTCTCATATTTTAAGACATTTATTGCAAAGAAACTGTAGATGTCAAACTAATTTATATGATGTATATTTTAATGAGATGTGTATTGAATTGCTGTATATCTGTACATTTTGTAAAGGTGTTTTGCTGATCAAATAAATTCTTTTTGACTTGAAAAGTGAGTAGTAAGTTCAGTTATCATTACAGAAACCAAAATAACTTATCAACTGAAATTAAAAATGCTATAGCAGAGCAAGTACTGCTCACTGCATTTGATTACAATTCAGTCCTGTTATATCAAGCTTTCAAAAGTATGTCTAAGTACATAGTCACTATCTATAACATTTGTAGATTTGTTACTAATATGTCCAAGTATACTCATTGTTGTGATTTATAAGTACATGGACAAGTCCTAGCACAACAGAACAGAATATTTCAAAAGTTTGCAGGCTTTGCTCAAAATGTGTTTGCAACAAATGTACCAAAATGTTTAAGAAAAAAAAATGTGTCTGTGAATCCTAATGTTTACCCCATTCCATGAATAAGTAAGCTGATTTGGATACAGTATAGGATAATGGGATGAGCATTAGGGTTCACAACCCCAAGGCACACCTCAAGCTTGTTCCTGCAGGCAGGTGAGGGTGGGGTGTTATGGTTGGAAAGCCAAAATGAGGGTGGAATGTCAAGGCTGGAAACCCAGGGAGGGTTGGGGTGTTAGGGTTGGAAATCCTAAGACAGCATTTCACAACGTTTGTCACCAGAACCCATATGCTGCATAAAAACACTTTTTTAGAGAATTTCCTTACTTTTTGAGAAACTTTAATCATAGGGAACCCTAATGGCGCAATAACAACATTTTTTGCAGAGCATTTCCTCATTTTTTGAGAAAGTATAATTGGAGGCTTATATGCCTGTGGAAACACAGTGCCCTCTGTGCCCTGCTTTCAACCAACCAACCATCCATACATTTTGAGAGATTGTAATTGTATCCTTATTTCCCTGTGGGAGCACAGGGCCTGGCTCCCATTATTTCATACTTATCTACATAGTTGTGTGTGGGAGCACAGGGCCCTCTGGGCCCTATACTGCCATGTATGGATAAGGTCACAGTAGGAGCACTCGAGCAAGGACAAAATCACAAAGAAATATATTTCAAATGGAGATCTTATTAACTACTAGGGCCAAATAAACCTAAACCCCTAGTGTCTCAGCTGTGAAGCCTTCTAAGGGGGTATGTAAGGATAACGGTTGCACTCCCAGCACTCCATAATGGTATTCATATTTGCATCTGGGAGCACACAGTGCCATCCATCTGTAATATTTGAGATACTGTTATTACATCCCTATTTATGTGTGGGAGCACAGGACCAGGAGGGCCCTGCACTCCCATCAGTCCTTAATGGTATCCGTATTTGTGTGTGGAAGTGCAGGGCCCTCTGGGCTCTATGATCCCATCCATGCAACATTTTTGAGATAATGTAGGGCCCTGCGCTCCAATGCCATATTGTGTAGATCCAAAGAAAAAACATGACATTGCAATGTTCTCCTATAGGAAACACAGGAAAATGAGAAACCTGTGAACTCAACACCAAATGAATATATTTTCAGAAAATCAGAAAAAGGCACATCAGTGGGGCAAGCCTTCTGTACCATAGAAATTTCAGAAGAAAATTCCGAACTGTTTATTCCTAGCAGAGTGGCAAAGAAACGACTCTATACACCTACCATTACAATGTTGTCCTATGGGAAATTAAGCATATTTTAACCCCACAGAACTCCAGAGCAAAGTAATATATTTTCACCAAACCAGCAAAAGGCACATCTGTGCAGAAAGTCCTTTCTACCCTGAAAATTTCAGACCAACAGAACAAGCCATTTTCTAACTGTGCAGCGACAAAGAAATAGCTATCTTAAAAATCTTTTTTCACAAATTTTGAAAAAGAATCCTTTGCCGCAGTTCTTTTTTGCAATTTGTGGTAAAATAAATCTTTTTGCAAACTGCAAAAATAATCCTTTTTATGATTTTTTTTTTTGCAGTTTGTGGCAAAAGAAAATCCTTTATCACAAATTGCTGAAAAAGATCCTGTTTCATGACATATGTTTTCTTCGAAATGCCGAAAAAGGATTTCCATGGCTAAAAAAAACACACATCTGATCAATTTACTAAACAATTTACCCCATAATCCCATTCTATTGGACCTGATTAAGTAACACAACTGTTGATGTTTACTAAAGACCTGTATTTTTTTTTGCAACTTAATTTTGTTTCCCTTGCTAACTGAAAAAAGATGGTGGCAGCACGAAAAAAGATTCTGCATTTGCAGCAACAGATCCCACCTTTACAAAAAAGGATTCCACATTTGTGATAAATAATCCTTTTTCATGTGGATCATCTGGCTAGTCCCAGAGAAAATAATGGGAAACTTTGAAATTTAATAAATTTGGAAGGGATTAACATTTTTTCACCAAATCTTCAAAAGACACATCTGTGACCAAAGACCTATACTGTATACCCTAAAATTTCAGACCTAACCTCTAAGTTGTAGCACAGCAGCATGATAAAAAATGTGACTATACATGGTAATTTTCACATTTTTTGACACTCCGTATTTTCGCAACCACATATCCGACCAAAACTAAACTTGCCACATCAAGAGATCTTTGTTCCCTGATGGTGCATGCAAAATGTCATGTGAATCCCTTGAATGGCTGCAAAGTTATTAAAGTGCAAAATGTTGGGTTTAACACAGAACTGGCAATTGAACCCTAATTTAATAAGTGGCCATCAATTTTTTCTATGCAACAGGCCAGTTATTATTTGCTGTAATAACCAGCCAGTTATTATGGCAGACACACACTCAGTCTTAAGCACAAGAGAAATTCTCTCAATGCCTGTCTCTATTTAATTTAAAATCTTTGTGCTGAGAGAACTTTTTCACTGCTCGCAAACTATGATATAAAATCTACACTTCAAATGGAAAACCTTCAGTAAAAAAAGAATTTCTATACCTGAAAAAAAAAAGTTGTCAATTTTGCCACACTCCCGAGTGCAGCATTCACTCCGATGGCAGTTGTACTCTCTTCAAAATGCTGTCACCATAAAGAAGGAGCAAAATGTATACTTAGCACATTTAAATAATAAAAAACAAACATAACCTCAGTTTTAAAACAGCACCATTGGTATGAATTCTGACAGACACCCCAATGTAAAACCAGTGGATCAGGTAGCCCTGAAAACTGGAAAATTCAGCATGAAATCAGGCAGTCTGCCAGACGTGCTTGTGACTCAACTAACAGAAAAAAAAATGAATGGAAGAGTGTTTCAGTGTTGGGACATAGTCAGCTCACAAATCTTTCATTGAGATGCAGAAGAATCTAGCACATTAAAAACTCAGTATAACTTTAGACATTATAGCAGTTTCTCATGACAAACAGGTGAACTTTCATTTATTCACCAATGCCACAGTTACATAGGGGTGAGGGGGTGAGGAAAAAAAAATAAAGGATGGGGCAGTGTGTGCATACTCGAATTTAATGCACACCCTCAGTGTGGGATGCTTTTAGTAAACCCCTTGAGCTTTGATTTTGGGGTTTATGTAGCATCCCACACCTTGGGTATGTATTAAATTCTCATATCACAACTGCTCCATCCTTTTTTCTCTGTATATCATCCTATAGTTAGGGTTAAATCTTCACTTCTGTTAAACTAAGAATCTGGTACTTTAAGAAATTCACAATCATTCAAGCAATTCACATGAAAGTTTGCATGTGCCATCAGGGACCAAATATCTCGTGATGTGGTAACTTTAGTTCTGGTCGAATCTTTAGGTGTGAAGATACAGAGTGTCAAAAAACATAAATTATCATTTTTTTGTAAAAATATTTGTCACTGCATTGCACAAAAACTGTGTAGTATTTTGGCTGAAAGGTTTAGGGTATATACTGTAGGTCTTGGGTCACAGATGTGCTTTTTGAAGGTTTGGTGAAAAAAAATATTACTCTGTTCCAAAGTAATTCAATTTTAAAGTTTCCCATTATTTCCTATGGGAAAAGTCAGATGTCAGGCTCAAACTAGGATTCTGGATCACAAATGCAGAATCCTGTACCTCAAATGTGGAATCCTAGTTCATGCTGTCACGATCTTGTTTTCTGTTAGCAAAAGAAACAAACTCAAATTACAAAATTTATGGAGGGGGTTGGTAAACACCAACAGTCGTGTTTACATAGTTGGGGCCCAAAGAATCAGATTCCAGGGTTTTTTTTTATACCTTTTTGAGAAATGCATTTTTTTTAGCAGCCAAAATCCTGTTTCACAAATTGTGGTAAACTTTAACTTTGAAACAGGATACTGTTCCACAATTTGCGAAAAAAAAAAAAGGATTTGGACATGTTAAAAAACTTTTCCAGGCAAGGTATCAAATAACTAACCCCAGAATCAGATTATATGGGGCCCAATTTCCTGGTAGTCTTGAGGTCCTGCCCCCTCCTCCGATGTCTGATGGCCATCCAGTATAAAACAAATATAATTCCCTGGAAGTCTTGTGGTCCTTCCCCTCTCCCCCATTCAATGATCACTAACCCCTTATAAAAAATATAAATTACCTTGTAGTCTACTGGTTCCTCCTCCCTCCCCTAATGTGGATGTCAGTTCCTATGTTTATTTGGTGTTGTTTTGTGAACGACGCTTGCATGCATTTTATTCTGGACAAGAGAAGAATTGCTGCTACTTAGTAGATTAAAAGTGTCTCTGCTGATTAAAGATTATTAGCCTTATCCTGTATTTACATGTGTCTCGCTCGGAGTAGTTTCAAACGGGAAAGCGTTAAGTGCCACTAACTATATGTGCTTCTGGAGAAAATAAGTGGCGATATTATGTGAATCTTACAGGAGTCTCTGAGGAAAACATGCTCGTCTTCCTGTAGAAAGAAGAATGCAGCAGTATTTTAAAGGAGGTGTAAACTGTGAAAACATCATGTTGATAGGCTTGTTAAAAGTCTAGAGCAGGTATGCCATTATTGCCTGAGGGTCGGGGTTCCATTTATTTCTGATAAGTGTGTTTACTGCACTTAGAGGAGCATCTTTTTAATCTTTTTTTCAGTTCTCCTGCTATCAAAGGAAAGATGGTGGACTGGATTGATGAAGAGGAGGATCCATGGATTGCTCCGGTAAATGGGAGCCTGTCCTCCAAAATTTTTGGCCTGTCATCTTCCTCCTGACTGAGAAAACATGTGAAGGCCATGAGTGATGGTTCCCTCAGCAAAAGTTGTTTGGCAGAGATTACAGGATATAATAGGAGTCTGACTCAGGGGGTGTTGTCCCCCCCAGTAGAGAAGTTACTGTGTTTTTTTCCCTTTAATTAAATTCTAGGTAAGCACTCTGTTATCTACAATGGAAGGTGGAAAAGAAAGGTGAAATTACCAATGACAAATGCTTGGAGTAAAGGTCCTGCTCTCTAACAATGAAGATATGAGTAAGGGTATTCATTTTAATCATCTTATAACCACATTGAATGATATTTTAATGTGTGTGGAGCCAAAACTTTTGAAAGGCAGCTTTATACTTTCTTTCATTAAGGACAGTAAGCAAAAAGCGCCTTGGTTCCTATATGTTCTGTTTCTCCGACAGACGGCAACCGACTTTTATGTCCTTTTGTGAGCATTGCCTAAGGGCCTCTTAAAATATTAATAACAGCAAGACTCTTATAGAGCGCTGTAGTATTTTATTAGGTCACAGTACGTCAGCCCTGTAATCTGGAGGAACTTGGGTCATCCGTATTCTGCTATGGCAATTGAATCCTTGATGAAGTTAAGTTGCTGTTAAAAACTAAATTTAACTATATGGAGCTCTCATGAGCCATGAACACAATTTATAGGTTCACATACTCCAATGCCTTAATGTCTAATGTCTTAAAAAGAACTTTAAAGAGCCTAATTATTCAGTATCTCCTGCAACCTTATTGTGGGACTTTGTGCATGCTATGGGTTAAAACCTGCTAGATCCTATGAAGTTCTTGAGTACTATTGTCAAGAGAATGGACTCCAGTGTCTTAAAGGAGTATAATTCTGTATGTAGAATTTGTGCAATTGTGTGTAAAGAAACATGTGGCCTGATTCACCAGCATCCTTTACAGTATAGCAGCTGAACATTATTGTGGGATTAGTGTGATGCCAATATTCCAGAAGTACAACTGGAAAGTGAATCTTGAGATATTTGTGCTAGGTGCTCTAATGGGCTCTTCATGAGAAAATGGGCTATATATAAGATGGACTCTGATGTAAAATAGGAGCCTTTAGCCTATGTTATGTTTCTAGCTGGGTCCTAAAAATGTAGGGCTCCAAGTTTTAAGGATGTGAACTAATAAATAAGTGGACTCTTTTTAGGGAATAAAGTACATTACATGATTTTTAAGAGCCCTTATTTTCAATTATCCTTGGAGAATTATAATTTATGAATATTTGGGGTCCTATTGGTCTAAACCAAGATTCTAATGATTACTTTTATGATTATTGTGAATAATTGTGTTATGTCAACCTGTGAAATGTGTGAGGCCTTTAAGCTGAATCTCGGAGCTCCAGAGAAAAGTTCATATCCCTAACTAAGTAGGCATGAAATACTTTTGTAACTGGATTTTAAAAGTGGCTTTCTAGACATATGGATTGACAAATTGTTTATTAACATAGCCTGGTTGTAGGAACTTTTGTATACATATGAATTCATTCTTTGTATATTTTCTTTTAATATTGAAATGTTTTTTTAACCAATCAATAAAATCCTTTGATTGAAAGCTTAAAGAAGAGACACAGGACTTGAGTTACAAGCATCAATAGAGCCAACATATGTACAAATACCATCACCACTAACCTGCACTGCTTTGGTCTCTGATATGACTCTGTTAGTTTTGCTTTTGGATATCCTCCGAGTTCATTTGCGGGTATATATCTCCATGTGAACTCTTGGGGGAGGAGGCCAAAGCTCTAGTTGGTCAATGATTAGATCCCCTGTTCCACATGTGCAGGTAGATTGTGGGATATAGCAGTAGTCCAGAACATGGAATTCCAGCACCACCAACTGTAAAAGTGCAGTTAAAGGGATA
The DNA here is from genome assembly GCA_016271365.2 of Neoceratodus forsteri. Lineage (NCBI taxonomy): Eukaryota > Metazoa > Chordata > Ceratodontiformes > Ceratodontidae > Neoceratodus > Neoceratodus forsteri. Next base: position 765,139,395 of record CM057452.1, on the reverse strand, counting down.
TAAAATGTAAAGTGCAAAAGCAATTTTGTTACCAGCAGTGTGCAGAAATATCTCTTACATGGAGAAGAGAGGACAAACCAACCACGTCCTACCTAAAAAGGGGAGGGGGGAATTTACTATGTGTTAGTATTTATGAATTTATTTGGATTCATGCCAGAGTTTACACATTTACCACTTATTTTTTATTCTTGTGATAAAGGTTGTTTATATTTTACTCTGTTCTTACTAAAAATATTTATGTGTATCTTTGCATTATGCGTTTTCACTTAATATGTGTGTACCTCTTTAAGCACCAAGTTTATATTGTGTCTTTTACCTGTGGTTGCCACTCCCTAAAAAACACTTTGTTAGTGAAACCAGTAGGAGGTGGTTGGTTTGTTCTTTGTTCTCTCTGTAAGAAGTATTGCTGCACACTGCTATTAATGTGTGTGACATCACAAAATGATTTAATAAAACTCAAAGGGAAAGAAATGAGTTGATTGAGGCCAACAGTAAAAAAGTACACATAAAAGAGGCCAAGAGATCATTTGTACAGTCTAGAGTGGTTATGTTCTGACCATGTAGCTACAGGATGTGGAAAGTACAGTAGCAGCATCCCAGATCTCATCAGGGAAGTGTACCTTGCAAAGTGGTACTGCCTCACTGTGCTTCTTGGCCTAAGGGAGTCCATTGGGAAATGCATACAGGCATATAAGAGAATTCTCTTTAATACTGCCTGAAACCTAGGGTATGTGACACCACATCCCAACAGAGCCCATGTTATACAGAGTTGGGGTCTTGTTCTGTCAGGGACATGCTATACACCTCATGTATGTTGTCCTTGCCAGTGTTTTATCCCACCTCTGTGACAGTTAACAGATTGGCCACTGTCCATTCAGTAGGTTACCTAGAATGAAACGTTTATAAGGAATGCCAGGATCCACCACAGTTTTTGGTCTTCCATGCAGTGAAGCAAATGTGGGTTGCTCCACACACCGACTGCTGCTCCACAAGAGGATATCACTATGTATGCAGATGTGATGTGTTTGATGTTGTGACTGTAGTGTGTGGCTATTTACCAGAGGAACAAGCCCTGCAGAGTGAGGCCCAGACCAACACAACAATGTTGTGTCCAGTTTGACTGACCAGATGGCAATGTCCAGTGCTATATGTGACTCAGAATATGTATGGGCATATTACATTGCCACTAATTAAAAAATAAATAAACTTATGGCTCCCTCTCTCTTGTGATGTGGTCACCCCAAATTTCTGTTTTATCCCTCATGAGCACACTATCATTGGCCAGACTTTCATCACCCCAATTTCTGTTCATGATAAGTTTGTTAACCAGAGTGAATGTGGCCACCAAGATGTTACTGAATAGTGTATACCTACATTTAATGTGCAAATTGATCCCTTGACATTAACAGTAAAGTCTTTCCTAGCAAGGAAAGATACACAACTCATCTGGTTAGCAATAAAATATATAAGATGGAGGAATCTTTAAATGAAATATTGCATGAGGGAGACATCAGCCTTGTCCTTTCTAACTTCCAAATGGAATCAGTCTTCAAGGATTTTGTAATCCTTCAGGCAGCTCTCTTTTTGCTTCTGATAGGCATGATGTGCTTTATTATGCACACACTTAAAACTCACCAAAAACACATTTGCTTCATACAAACATCCTAACTAACAATGCTTTAAGTATGTCCACAATTTTTGGAATGACAAAAAAAAAAAGAAAAAAAATGTTGCTTCTTACAAACAAGACAGCTGACCAAGTCACAACTGTCCATGTGGTACCTTGCTTTGCTGGCACCAGTGTGGGGACCGTTGAGATCTGCCACAATGTAAAGCAACAAAGTAGACTATTTTGTGTGTTGTTTGCAAAAGCCCAATGTGGATGCCAAAGCTCTGGTCATGCTCAAGTGATACAGGTCAAGCAGGCCTAATTTTAAAGAAATTATTTTAAAGTAGAAAGATCTTACAACTACCTATTGACCTTTAAGCTAGATAAAGTATATGATGTTTTGCAAAGTTTAAGGATGTTTATCAGCCATAGTTCCACTTTTGTGGTTTAAGCTCAATCAGAAAAATACAGGTGCTCAACTAATCACAGGCTGGCTCTAGTCAAAACATAGCTGTTTGATATCACACCTGCTGTCAAAAACAGACATTTGACAGGCTTCTGTGGTTGGGGACTTTTTGTATTTAGTGATGTAAAAGTTTCTAAACTTCTCAGTTATCAAGCAAAAGACATGTGCTTTTCAAGTTGCTTCTTAAGAGCAATCTAAATTGTATATGTTAGACAGATAGAAATACATGTTAAACCTGAGCTGCATTCCATCATATTTTAGGCTAGGATGTTCTCATCATTTAAAACAAATTACTTTCAAGATAAAGCTGTTTTGACATACTTAAACTTTAGTTGGCCGGCTCAATTATTTGATACAATGGAAGCTGTGCTTTGGTTGGACTTCCGAGAAACAGCTTACAGAGAAAAGAGATCTTTAAAAACTGTTCTTATAGGCAAGAATATTTCAGCTCATTTGCTTGATCAAATACCAAAGCATACATTCATGTTATCTAGTTTAGATTTAAGTCAAATCATAAGTTGTTATTCTATACCAATGTTTCTGTAATAAGGCATATGTATTTTCGAGTTTGAAAGTCATGTAACCTTAATTATTTTAAAACCCATTAAGAAATGTTCTATACAGTTCAGTCTAACCTTACTGCCACCCAGTGGCCAAACCACATATAATTGTTTGACTACAAGACAAACCCATTGCCAACCATCCTTCTTTGACAACTGACAATGTAAGACATAACTGCCTAATCAAAATTAATTATAAATTCATGGTACATGCCAAAATTGGTAAAAATCTTAATCAGTCATCCTGATTGGGCTAAGGCCAAGTGTCCACTCAGGATGTGAGGTAATTCAAACTATTTAAGAAGAAACCTTTCTGATTTCCTTTGGAGTCCAAAAACACAAAAGAGAAAAGAGATTCATAGCCTATGTATCCCTGGACTCTATCAAGGAACGGTGAGTTGGCCTGTATCCAATACTTGATACTAAACTGTTCCTCTAATTTTATAAATTTGTAAAAGTATTTATTTGCATTTTGGTAACCAGATAAGCCCACTGAGACACTACAGTCCATTTTTCAGGGACGACTGAGGGAGTGCAATACAATGAATATGACATGGCAGGTACAATGGTTACAAATTACATCATTTACAATTACAGTTGCAACATCTACAGTTACGATGACACAATACATGTGCATATGCATAAGTGGTTCAGAGAGCATGGATACTTATATATGAATTTAGGAAATGCATAATCAAGAATCATCAGAAGCAGGACCAAGGTGAATAGGCAGAGAGGTTGAGTAATAGGTAGGATTGAAACTGAGGTAGAGAAGAGCAGGATAGAGCAGAGTGTGGAGGAAGTTCCAGCAGGATACTTCAGAAAAGACAAATGGTCTCCAGCCCACAGCTAAAAAAAGTAATGAAATAAAACTCAATTCTTGAGATATTTGAGCATTTTCAGGTTCTCATTCTTGTAATCTGTGTAGAACCCAACCGTCTAATATTTTTAAAATCTAACACCCTCCATGTATGCCAACTGTGAGGCTAGGAATTAGAGATGGTGGTTCAGGAGGATCAATCCACTTTTTCTCAATTTCCACTGCATGGTCCTGACACTCACCCATGCAGATTTATTTCACCATATCAAGACTCTGAAACACCCACCTAGTTGTATATAGAATTTTTTTGGGATTTGGATTAGGACAGCATGGAGTAGGTAGAGGATCTTGGGAGAACACATTTTTTTATGTTACTGATTTTCTCTATGATAGGGGATGTGTAGTCCATTCCTCCAACATTCTTTTTATGTTTTTTATCTGGGGGAGTTGGCTTCATAGTGATTTGAGACTCTGTTGGGAATAATAATTCCCTAATATTTAAGCGAGGTTACTTCTGCAAGGTGAAGGCCATTTGTAGGAAGGGGTGCCATCTCCCTTCCCAACCACATCAGCTCACTTCTAGCAGTTTATTTTATGCCTGGCCAGTGGGCCATAATTGTTATGAAGTCTAGCCACCTTGGGCAAAGCCGGATCCATCACCTGAAGGTACAGCAGGAAGTCATTAACAAACATGGTCACATTATAGTGGCAAGTCTCCTTGTTTAAAGCCCACTATGTCTTCTGTTGCCTTGAGGAATGCTGCCAAAGGTTCAAGCATCAGAACATATAAGAGGGGTGAGAAGGGGCATCCCTGCCGTGTTCCTCTAGAAAGAGTGAAGGGACTTGAGAACCTTCCTTTAGTCATCACTTGGACAAGGGGTTCTGTGTAGAGGAGTTTACCATTGCCTAAAGTGTGGACCCCAGACCAGATCGTCCAATGGTGTGATGTATATTCCCTCAGTCCGTATGATAAAATGCCTTTTTGGCATCTAAGGCTACTATTCCCAGTCATTTACCACTGGATTTCTGGATTCCTTTCATTCAGTGGTAACTGTGTTTAAGGGGATTATTGTGTTTGCAGGTGTAGGGGCTTGCTGAAATCTTTTCTGGGTTGCATTGTGTTGTGAGTCTGGGTCTTGCTGATAATTGTTCTGGGGTAATTGTGTTCATGGGTGTGTGACCTTGCTAATAATTGTGCTGTAAATGCTGGGGGCTTGCTGATAACTGTTCTGGGGTAATGGTGGGAGTGGGGACTTGCTGATAACTGTTCTGCAGTAATTATTTCATGGGTGTGAGGACTTGCTGATAATTCTTCTGGGATAATTGTGTTTGTGGGTGTGGGGGTTTGCTGATAACTGTTCTGGGGTAATTGTGTTTGTGGATGTGGGGGCTTGCAGATAACTGTTCTGTGTTGTATTGAGTTGTATGTGTAGGGACTTGCTGATAACTCTTCTGGGTGTATTGGACTTGTGGGTGTGGGGGCTTGCTGATAACTGTTTGTGAGTGTAGGGGGTTGCTGCTATGTGGATAGCCAGGTAGGAGGGTACTATAAAAATAAGTTGTTTGGAAGTGTGCCATTATGACATACCTGTCTCTGTGACATAGCTATGTTAAGTAAATTAAAGGGTCGTAGTGTACTGTACTTTGATAACTGGTACTGGGTTCAGCTTAGCCATACTGGGTTCAGGGAAAAGATGACAGGAAACACAAGGACACAGAATGCGGGGAGTGGTGTGGTGCAGTGGTTGTGGTTGGCAGTCTTCTCAGAGACCTTCTGGATACTGCGGTGCTTCTCTATCTGTGTGTACTTCTCTGAGTTGGCAGAGAAGATCTCTAGACTAGAGGCTGCATTAGTTGTGAGTCAGGAAGAGGTCACTAGACTCTGAGTTGCATTGACTAGAAGTAGGGTGACCTCTTCTCCCACCCAGGGACCACCAATTCTGACACCATTATCTCAAAGGATGCCAGATTGGAGGAGTGGCTGGACTATGGTGAGCTCAATGAGGGAGAGGGTGGTGAGATACAGAAGGTGGGGGGGTCACAGGCACATTCCTCAACCACAACTGGTTCCACTACAAAATTCTTACGATGCTCTGGTGGAGCAGGACTGCTAAGAGGCACCCATGGTTGTGGCCAGGGAGGAAGTGGGGGCCCTCCTGGATGGAGGCCCAAAGATGAATGGAAGAGGACCCTGAGAAAAGGAAGCAACCTCTGGTCGGGGACTCAATTATCACATGGATAAAGTTGAGAGTAGGACAGGGGACAGAAAGGGAGGTCAGGTGCTTACCTGATGCCATGTCATTAAGGGATGAGAAGTGTATCTTGCAGATCGCTAGGGCAGTAGAAAGGAAGGAGAAGCTGGAGGTCATTGTCCACCTGGGGACAAATGACCTGGCTAGGGATGGGGCAGAAACAGTGCAGTGGGAGTTTAGGGAGCTGAGAAGCAATCTAGACAGGTAGCATACTCTATAGCTTTTACGGAGGTACTGCCTGTCTATGGAAGGGGAAGGTGAGAGAGCTCCAAATTAATTCTTTCAAGTCATGGTTGAAAGAATGTTGCAGAGTGGAGGGGTACAGCTACATTGGGGATTTGGGGCCCACCTGGGAGTATAAGAGCTTGTACATTGGTAACGGCATGCATCCCGCTGGGAGGGGAACCACAGTTCTCAGTGGATGGTTTAAACATTACTTCAATGTTCATTTAAAATAACCAGGGGGGTGAAAAAAAGGGGATGCAGAAAATCCCCCCCAGGCTGAGATAGTGTTTAGAAAGATCCTGAGGGGTGAGAGTCCCACCACAGAGCAAATAAATCAAGGAAGTAGGGGGTTAGCAAAGGAAGGAGGGGGAAAACAGGCAGTCAGAAAATAAAAGGGAGAAAGAGGGCACAAAAGGGAAAAGTGGGAAGCAACAAGCAGAGAACTAACAAAATCTGTAAGGCCATGTGTGCAAATGTGAGATGTCTGGGAAATAAGGTCACAGATCTGGATCCCATCATGGCAAAAGCTGACCTGGACATTGTGGCCATTACTAAGTCATGGTGCATGGACAATCATTACTGGGATATGGTCACACCAGGCTACTCAATGTTTAGAAGGGACAGTGTAGGAAGGAAAGGAGGGGGAGTGGTGCTTTATGTGAAGGAAAGCATAAAAGCAACAGTAATACAGAGAATGCAGGGGGGCAGAGGTGTTGTGGGTTACCCTTGAGTTGGGAAATTGGGTCATTATTCTGATAGGGGTGATCTACAGGCATCCAGCACAAGGGAAGAACTTAGATAAGGAAATGTTAGAAACAACTGGCAGAATGGCTGAAAAGTGGGATGTGTTGCTTGTGCAGGACTTCAATCTGCCTGTTGTTGACTGGAATCTCCTTGCTGCAGCTAGAAGCAGGGACATCCTAGACTCTCTGCAGGGGTGTTCCTCAGGCAACTAGTCAGTGAACCCACTCATGATGGGGCAGTCCTGGATGTGGTGCTTACTAACAGAGACAGTGCTGCGTATGTCAAGGTGGAAATCCATCTTGGTACCAGTGATCATCGTACAGTGTGGTTCAATATAAGAAAAGCTGAAGAGTCCAACTACACTTTGGCATGAGTCCTGGATTTCAGAAGGGATGATTTTACTAAGATGGGTGAATGCCTCAGGAATTATCTGACACGTGCAGAGGACCTGGGGGGTCGGAGAAAACATAGGCAAAACTGAAAAAGGATGTAGTTAAAGCAACAAATCTCAGTGTCAAGCAGATAAGCAAAAGTAAAAGAAAGATGAGACTACTATAGTTCTCAAAAGAGGAAGCAGAAAAGGTAAAGGCTAACAAGGTAGCATTCAGACAGTACAAGTAGACCCAGAGAGAGAGAGAGAGAGGGATAGGGAAGTGTATCAGGGAAAACAGAGTAAGGCAGGCTGTCCAGTAAGGAGTGCAAAGGTACAAACTGAGGAAAGAATAGCTCTGGGAGTTTGAAAAGAGGACAAAACATTTTTTTAGGTATGTTAGTGAGAAAAAGAAGACAAATGTAGGAGAAGCAAGGCTAAACAGGGAGGGGGTGACTGTATGAAGAGGGATCAAAAAAAGACAAACATCTTGAACAAATACTTGTGCTCAGTATTCACAGTAGAAGGTGAAGGAGAGGAACCACGAAAAGCAGCCAGGAACCTTGAAGGGAGGGAAATGGGCACTAGTCTATTTTCTGAGGAGAAAGTCTGGAAAGCACTCGCTAACCTGAAGGTGGACAAAGCTATGGGACCAAAGGGAATACATCCAAGGGTACTGAGGGAGCTCAGAGAGGTAATGGCTGCACCTCTAATAGAGCTATTTAACAGATCACTGGAGACAGATGTGGTCCCAGCGGACTGAAGAAGGGCAGAGGTAATTTCACTTCACAGAAGTGGTAGCAGGGAAGAGGCTGGCAAATATAGGCCTGTCAGCTGGATATCAGTGGTGGGTAAATTAATGGACTTGCTTCTAAAGGAGAGCATTGTGGATTATCTTGTATCCAGTGGATTAAAGGAGCCAAGGCAAGATGTGGGCAATTATAGGCCTGTCAGATGGATATTGGTGGTGTGTAAATTATTGTAATGGAATCACTACTAAAGGAAAGAATTGTGGATTATCTTATATCCAGTGGATTACAGGATCCAAGGCAAGAAGTGGGAAGTTATAGGCCTGTCAGCCTGATTTCAGAGGTGGGTAATATAATGGAATCATTATGAAAGGAAATGATTGTGGATTATCTTTGATCCAATGGATTACAGGATCCAAGACAGCATGGTTTCTTGGGGGAAGGTAATGGCAAACAAATCTGATAGATTTTTTTGACTGAATGATCGAGGGGTTGGATCAGGGGCTCCTCCCTGGACATAGCTTTCCTGGATTCCAACAAAGCATTCAACACTGTTCCACATAGGAGACTAGTAAGTGAGTTGGGGAACTTGGGGGTGGGAAATAAGGTGATAACATTGGTAGAAAACTAGTTAGCAGATAGGATTCAGAGGGTAGCGGTAAATGGAATTCGCTCAGAGAAAGGGAAAGTGACCAGCAGGGTGCCTCATGGATCAGTGCTGGGACCAGTCCTCTTCAATGTCTTTATAAGTGACATCGCAGAGGAAGTGGAAGGAAAGGTGTGCCTCCTTGTGGATGACATCAAGATTTGCAACACTGTAGACACTCCAGTAGTGTGTGGAAAGGATGGGTAGGGATCTGAGAAGACTGGAGGAGTGGTCAAGGGTATGTCAGCTGGGTTTTAATGCAAAAAAGTGAAAAATAATGAACTTGGGCAATAGAAACCTGGGAGCGGAGTAAAAATAGGTTGAGTGATACTAACAAAGACCAAGCAGGAAAGAAACCTAGAGATAATCATATCTGATGACATCAAAGTGGCGAGGCAGTGTGACAAGGCAGTCGGAAGGGCAAGTGGGATGCTGAGGTGCATGGGAAGGGGTATTGCCAGCAGGAAAGGGAGGTGGTGCTACCCCTTTATAGATCACTGGTAAGACTTCACCTTGAGTTCTGTGTCCAGTTCTGTAGACCACATATTAGTAAGAACATAGAGTGGAGCTAGCCCAGAGGAGAGCTACCAAAATGGTACTGTGTCTATATCAAAAGTCCTACAAGGAGAGGCTTAAGGAGCTAAATATATACATCCTAGAGGAGAAGGGGAGCTATAATAGAGACCTTTAAAATACATCACAAGGGTAAATTAGATGCAAGAGGAGGTGTTTTTCAGAGAAAAAGGTACTTTACAACAAGGGGATATGCTACAGTATGAAACTGGAGGAGGGTAGATTCAGGAGAGATGTGAGGAAGTACTTCTTCACAGAAAGGGTGGTGGTGCCTGGAACAGCCTTCCAGCAGAGGTAGTGGAGACGAAAATAGTGGTGGGGTTCAAAATTCCTTGACAGGCACAAGGGATTCATAGCGGTAAGGAAGGAAGGAAGAGGTAGAGATGGCGCCATGGATCAGGTTGGGTCTGCAGCAGAAAATGAGGTTTAAAAAAAATGAGCAGACTGGGTGGGTACAGCAGCCTTTATATGCCATCACATTGTATACTTCTGTATTTTAGTGCCAAAATATATTTGGGTTTTCCAGATGTTGGTTTTCCCCTGCTTACCTTTCACAAAGCCTGCTTGGCCTGTGTGAATTACCAGTAGGAGAGCCTTCTCCAGCTAGCTTGCCAGCACCGTGTCAAGGATCTTATAGAAGGCAATTAATAGGGAGACTGGATGGCACAAAGGGCTCATTTTTCCAGGATATGGTAGGACCACTATGGTTGCCAATAATATGGAGGGGAGGTTATCCTTTTCAGAACTCTCTTTAATCATATCCCTCAGGGGGTTCCCTCAGACTAGGTAGAACGAATTTGTAACAGTCTTTATATCTGCAAACTTCTGCATAATCCTTACTACCATGTAAGCCCACCTCCCTCTCCATTCTAAATTCCAACGGTCACACCCCAGGCAAGGAACAAATCATACCTAGTTTCCTGCAGTGTGCCCCCTCGTTTCCTCCTTCTGCACACACACCCAAACGTGGAATGCAGGTCCCCTGCAAACTTGACTGATGTGTGTGTCCTGCATTTGTGGTGGTGGAGCCACCGTCCATACTGTTTAAGTGGAAAAACAGACAGGACTACCCCCCACCCCATATGGTGACTTAGGCATCCCGTATTACAAATTAGCTGCCCAAAATAGTACCATCTCCTCTGCAGTTCATCCCTTACAACTTCTGGTTAGGCACTCCTTTATAGCCTCAAGAAACCCCCAGCCCAATTCTCATCTGGTGCCACCCACCCCTGTGCATCCACTACCCCACTCCCAGAGCAACCCACACCCCAAAAGATACAAATTAGAAAGTGTGGACTACCTCATACACCCACCCACCTCCTTCCCCTCACTCCCCAGGGGGGAGATGTTGAGCATCTATAAATGTCTTTCCCCTGTAGCCCCGCAATTCCCCTTCAGTGTGAAATAAGAAGAGAGAAAGTCAAAAAAGGTAAGAGAAAAAAAAAAACCTTCATAAATAGTAACTCACAGTTCTGGAACACAGGATGGTTCATAGTCCTGGCTGGTCCTCACAGCACACACCTCGCTATTCCTTCATTCTCTAGTGTGCAACAGTAAGAGGCCCTCGCTTACCCACCCAGACCCCTTCCATGAGAGCTGTTGTCACTAAACTGGGTTGTTCCAAATTCACTGGAGAAGGGAGGGTGGGAAGAGAAGATTAATATGGTTCCCTGTTATAGCAGGCCCAATGCAAAGAGATAAAGGGATGTACCTGCTACACTACAGTGACTATTCCCCAAGACCAATGGCACATAACACATGCTAGTACCTCCAGTACCTCCTATCTGGGCCGCATGAATTGTGCTCACATGGTAGCGGAGGGTAAGTGCAATCTATCCTCAGTCATGGTCCCAGGAAGCAAGTTACTTACCTACCACAGCCACGTGGTGCAGTTACACTCACCCAAGTATTCCCCGGGCTCGTGCTGCAACTGCCCATAATTACAGCACCGCTCCATAGAGCCCTACCACTGAGCACCAATTAATCCATGATCACTTCGCCTCACCCTCCTGCCTTTTTAATATCATGGGCAAGACTGCGTCTACAAACAATTCACTCTGAGTACATTGTGATCCTCGGCTGAGACTTGGAGAGCAACTGAATTGTCCACCCCACCCCACCCCTGGAAACTGCATCCGAGCACCTGTCTCCTTTGATTAGAGACAGATTAAGAAAAATAAATCTAAACTGGCCTCCTTTGCAGGTGTATGGTGGCCACAAGTACTGTAACAGCACACCACTATGTGAGGATAAGGAGCCAAGCACAGGCCCAGGTGACCACAGCCCCTCTGGCAACTTTAGTGACCACCCACATGCAGCTCCTGAAATAAGGGATATGGGGCAGATAATAACAGAAACATGGGTCTTCAGGGTTACCCAAGGGAATTCCCCCCCCCAGTACATAGTACCCTGGTCTGAAACAGACAGAGAATACTGAAAAACATGAAGAAATGAGGAACTTAACAAAGCATCAGATTTACCTGTAGACCATATAGCCATATTAACTTTAAGCTGTGAACATTTCAGGATCATATAAAAGATCCAACATCTTTAAAAAATCACACAATTTGGGATCAGGTGTTGCATCCTGGAGCCTCGGGCAGGGTTCAGTAGGACCAACTAGAGCAGAACATCAGAATGTCAATGCCTTTAGACAAAGGAAATCACCCTGCCAGTGTGAAGCCCTCCCCAAGCCACATGGATTGCCATCATGCCAACATCTCCACACTCCCTGGTTCCCTCTCAGTTCTTGCCTTGGGATTAAAATGTGTACCAGAATACAATTCAATGAATTCTTAGCTGCACTGTGTTTGAACAGCAGGTGGTACAGGTAATCTAGGGGCCAGTACCTTGGAAGGAAATATGGTGAAAGAAATAAAAAAAAAAAGAAGATAACACCATCTCGAGAGGAACCGATCATCAGCATCCAGGGGGCCATCAGGTCTTCCTGGGGATCATGATAGTCTGCTGGGCTTGGGAATAGTAGGCAGGGATAATAACAACTCTGGGAATGTAGTTGGCAAAAAGAATAAAGTGTTTGATCCTTCCAAGTGGCTGGAGCAGTGTTACACTGACTGGATCTAACAACCATAGCTGCCTCCTCTCTTTTAGCAAACTCTTCTGTCTCCAGGACTAAGTTGAATACACAAGGAGAATGGCCAGTCTTCTGGATCCTTAGATGTGATTGGTACTGATGTGAAGACTAACATTCTCGTCTAAACAGGCTGGCCTTCAGATCTGAGAACTTCTGCCATTCCCTCTGTAACTGCTGGCTGTAATCAGGGAAGATATGGATCATCCCAGGGGGTGCATGCACGGATGCTGAGCTAAATGGCTGCTTAAATCTTCTGTCTCATCCCTGTCCTCTCTAAAACATAAGTTTTTGCTCACCAAATGGGTTATTCATGGGTCATCTCCTCTTCTGGTAGTATCAGAAGGTCCATACATCAAAAACCTGTTGTAACCTCTGTGTTCGATCCAGAAGAAGTTCCTGTTTATGCGCCAGCAAATATAGGGTGCTCATTTCAGGCCCTGTCATGCACATGGCTCACCAACTTGGAAACCCCAACACTGACCACAACAAGGTAGAAAAGGGGAATGACAATCAAGGCAATAATAGTCAAATTTTACTGGGGTATATTACCGGACTGCTTGAAACACTGGTAACTGACATGGCAGAGTTATAAACAGCCAGCTCCTCCACTGCCAAAGAGGTGAAAATTCTCTGATCACATGAATGCAATGGAGCAGCAGATGCTCAATTTTGAAGATTTTCCGTACAGTATACTCTGGTGCCTGGATGATCATGAGCACTGACTTGCTCGCCTGCGGGAAAGAGCAGAAGACCAAGAAAATAAGAGCAGGCAAAACAACGTTAGAATTCTCAGAGTTTCTGAAAGGCCAGAAGGGGCAATCACGGAACAATGTTTGACAGTTTTTTATGTTGGCGTGCTTGCGCAGCCAACATCTTGTGGTAGTGCAGATTTGGAGGTGCGGTCACTGTTGGGCAAATGCAGGGCACTCATCAGTAGGTGCGTCCCTCATTCCCCAATCATCCTGCATGCCGGCGCCACACCACCCAGGTGAGCATATCTAAGGAAAGGTCAGCTGCAATGCGAGCAAAGCTCATTACATGCAGCGGACCTCCCGACGTGCTTATCCAGAAACACAAACATGGCGGCACACTGCCCGCCAAACTGCTGAATTTGGGGGTGCCCAATCCCCCTGTCAGCTTACTCTACCCCCAATGTATGTGCTGATGGGGGAGCCCACTCCCTGTCAGCATAAAGAATCCCCCCATTTGTTATATGCCAAGAGGGGTGTCCAATCCCCCTCGGCTCTTACTCCCCCACTTTCCCTGTGTGCCGATGGGGGTGCCCAATTCCCGTCAGCATAAAGTAAACCCCCCTTTTTGTTGTGTGCAAACAGGGGTGCCCAATCCTCCATCAGCTACAGATGACTCCCCCCAAAAAACAAGGCTCCATTGGCATTCTGGGAGCCCAACCCAGCATGCCACATGCCCCTATAAACAGAAAAATGGTCCTGCAGTGTTTTTTTGTACCTGTGGAAAAAGGAAATGGACCCTTGGCGGTCTCCCTACCCCCTTCCCACAACCCATGCCCATCCACTGCGCACCCTGCCTCCCCACTGACCCCTTCCTTCCATACTTACCTGCAGAGTCCAGCGTGATGATTTTCGGTGGACCGAGAACACGTCTGCGCTCTTCAAAGCCGACCGTGAAATGAGGAAATGCCAGTAATCTGTATAATGGAATAAATAGGGTTTTTTCAACTTTGATGCATATCTCAAGCATTTTTTGGAATTTTGGCACCAAATTTTCAACATGGGTTTTTTGGAACCCCACCTCATGAATTCTGGCACTGTCATGGCGTTATTTGGTCCCGAAAGCTGATTTCGTGGTCACTGTGTGGAATCACCTTTTGGGACTGAGTAACTAAATGACAGTGCCACTGTTCATGATGGGAGCTCTCAAGAAGCCTATGTTGCAAATTTGGTGGCAAAACTCCCAAAAATGGCTGTTTTACAAGTGTGCGTTGTGCTCTTTCTGCACACGCTCATAACGCCATGAATTTGTAATATTTTCACTCCAGATTTTCAAACTTGCCATTTTTCCATATCTCCTGATGAACAGTACAACTGTCGTTTTACATATCCTGCCTGAAATGTCTTTTCGCACGTCTGGTGCAGAATAGCGCAGTTACTGTGCAAAATCACTTTTCGGGACAGTTTGAGGAACTGATGGTGACACTGTTCATGAGCAGAGGTCCTAAAATTCCTATGTTGAAAATTTGGTGCTGAAAGTCCATAAAATGACTGTGTTGCATGCATAGCGCAGTTTCCACGCACCCTTGTAACTTCTCAAATTTGCAATATTGCCATGGCAGATTTTCAACACTGGCATTTTTTCACACCTCCTTATGAACAGTACAGCTGTCTTTTTTCACATCCTGCCCAAAATGTGTTTCCGCACCTGTGGCGCAAAATGGCATGGTCGATGTGAGAAATCAACTTTGGGACAGATTAACAAAATTGCACCACCACTGTTCATAAGGGGAGGTCCCAAAATGCCTATGTTACAAATGTGGCTACCAAACTCCCAAAAATAATTGGGTTATGGACGTGTGTTGCACAGTTTGTAGGCATGCTCATTGCTTCACCAATATTTCATATTGTCACTCCAGATTTTCAACGTTGCCATTTTTTTACACCACCTCATGAACAATACAGTTGTCATTCTCCACATCCTGCCCAAAAATGTGTTTTCATCCCTCTGTCACCAAATGGCACAGCCGCTGTGCAAAACCACCTTTCAGCTAACAAAGTGATTTGCCGCTTTTCATGACGTGGCCTGACAAGCAGCCCATGTTGAAAATGTGGAGTGAAACTACCACCACATGCCTACGGTGTTTGGGTTTCCAACTGTAGAACCCCACCTGGTACAGACTGACAGGCATCAGGGGTGTGACTTGGGATCATCGGATGTAATGTTCACGCCATTCCACACCCCAACCCCACCCTGCAACCACTGACAGGCATCATGGTGTGCCTTGCACTGTTCGGCTACAAAGTTCACCCCGCACTCCTATACTGCACCCACATCAGTGTATTTCCTTGTGGAATGGGGTAAGTATAATGCCCAAAGACCCCAAAGCACACCTGACACTTGTCAGTGTCTACAGGGTAGGGTGAGGTACAATGGCATGAGCATTATAGCTGATGACCCAAAGGTACACCCCAATGCCTGTCGCTCTCTACAGGGTGGGGGTGGGGCTGGCATCACTTCAATACCTCACTGCCATTCCTATTATACATCTCTAACTCTGGCACTGCCAATGCCAATGCCAGCATGACAACATTCAGCATTGACAAATGCTTGTCTACCTTTGCTCTTAGGACCACCAAGATAAGATCCCACAGAGGTGAAAAGAGCACATTGAACCAGGGACCCCCCTTGCTGCTTCAGGTTCAAGGCCCTGGCTGATAACAGCTTATCTTCTTTGCTTCTCCACAAAAAAAAAGCTTTTCAGAGCCATTAGAGACAAAGGGGACTTGTTTTGGAAAGGGTCCTGAATTTCGATCTATCAAGACTTTAAAGCTGCATTCTGGGATGCCAGAGTTCAGTGTTGGTTCAGAGGGTTCACTAATTTATGTGTTGCTATGATCAGGCAATCTTGTGAGGGCAGATCTCCTATAAAGGTTTTGAGCTGGATGCAACAACACTGGCCTGACCTCAGACTAGGAACTAAAAGTCCCAGAAAGTTCTGGGAGGAGTATGGTGATAAGAGATCCAACCCACAGAATCCTCATGTCCCAACAGAAGGCATGAATTTGAGGGTGCACACGCTGAAGAAACTCAGATGGTAAACAGAGTCAGAGAACAGGAACAGCCTAAACCACCATGTCAGGATGCCTATGCTGCTTCCAGAAAAGATGCCGACGTGCAGGCATACCAACATAATCACAAAACAGGCTCCACTCCTGTAGCCTTCAAGTCAAACATTTGCTCATTGGCTCAACACCCTCTTCACCACCAGCCAATGCTGCATGAGAATCTCATCCTTCACCTCAGCCAAGAAGGAATTGCCCTGCACACTCAGTGCATCAGGAAGAAGAAAACTTTGTGACAAATCCTACATCCTGGGAAACCTGGTAGAAGAGAACTCTGACATGGAGTTTGTGACATCAGCACCCACCATCATAGTTCAAGAGAGAAATTCTTCACAGCAATAGCAATCTGAAGCTTCAGTATTATCGAGAATCTTCTGGCTGCAAGTCGGTTATGGATGCCATGCTCATGGGCTGACCTTGCCCTATCATTGCATACAGGAGTCACTGTCTTGCTAATGTTTTACAGTTGGCTAGTTTTTTTGTTTGTTTGTTTTGTTTTATGGAATCTTTGACTTACAGGTTGGGATGATGTCTTTATGACCTACAGCATGGCGGGGGGGAGGGGATGCTAAAAAATCCAAATCATAACCACAGGCTAGCCTTGGGTTATGTTTGGTACAATCCACACCAGCTTCCTCCTGCAGCTGCACCTGTATCTTGCTTGATAGCACAATTCTTCACCTGGGTATCAGTATACCTGAGATATCATCATATGGGCCCCTCAACCTTTGACTTCAGGGTGGCCTCACTCCCTGTTCCTTCTTTTCTAAATGAGTGTCCCTCCTCCATTGGAATTCACACTCATTCTGTTAGCCTAAATGATGAAAACTTTAGAAGAAGACAAGCAAAGGACTCCAAATGGAAGATTGTTTATATTATTCTATATCCAAAGTAGGTCCAGGGTCTGGACCTACTTATACCACAATCCCTATACAATTTTTTTTCATTCATAAAGCTAATCCTTCCTGTATCTCCTCGCATCCCATTCAAGCTACCATAAAACCTGATGACCCACTAGCTGGTTTGAATTGCTGGCAATGTAATACAATGGGCTACCCACAATGGGCAGCAAGGAGGGAGGAAGCATTATAAGACAAAGCCACAACCATTGATCCAGTGTAGGTTGTGTTTGGCTCATGCTTCCCTTCCAGCTGCTACTCAAAGCTGCAGCCTTTTCCCCTGCATCTGATATTCTCCTCTCCCTTAGATTCTGCCTTCAGAACACCCCAAATCAAAACATCTGACTAGTATGGAGCAATAGGATACTCCTCCCCTGCGTTATGTATTTGATTTCCTATCTTCTGGATACCACTGACTAATGGGGTATAGAATTTGGGGCAGGAAAAGAAGGAATGTGCAACCCCAGATGAAATAGGGGGCCATAGCATAACACAGTAGGGTGTCCAACCAGGTCTGAATTTGTTTTTTTCAAATCCCTTCATTTTATTCTTTTATTGAAATGCTACCAATGATTCAAAACTTACAAACTGGAAGGAGAAGAACAAGTCTTCATCTCTCCTTCATACACCGGTAATTTTGCCTCCCATGTCCTACTGGTTAAAGCCAGGATCAAAAAGCCACACCACTCATGGATCTCCAGCACCCTAACTGCCCTCTGCAAATCCTGTGATAGGGCCTGGTCCCTCTATAAATCTACACTGAGCCCCCAAACCAGACAGGCTTACAACATGGCAAGAAATGCCAGCACCAAAGTAATAAGACAAGCCAAGGCAGATTACTTTAAGTCCCACCTAAATAAAGCCCTACCTTCCTTCTTCTGGAAGGTGGTCCACTCCTTTATAGACCCCCCCTCTCAGACCTCCACCCCCATTCTCAAGCTAAATGATGAAAAGCATCTCTGACTCCATCAAAGTAGCAGAAACCCTAAACAATTATTTCACCACCTGTGCCTTCCTGACCAGTTCTCTCCCTCACCTCCAGGTTACTGCTCACTCCCTCAATGCCCTGCCCAAAACACTTTCATCCTTATTCCCACATCGCTCAAAGAAGTACTAAATGCCCTCTACTCTTTAACCATTGCCAAATCCAGCCCAGACAGCATCCATCCCAAGTTTCTAAACATTTCAGCACCAGCTATAACAGTGCCTCTCACATACCTATTAAATTTGTCTTTCGAGTCTGGGTAGGTCCCCCTAACATGGAAATCAGCCTGTGTCATCTCTCTCCACAAAGGTGGTGACCCCTCAGTCCCGGAAACTACTGTCTCATCTCCCTCTTCCCCTATCTTGCCAAGCTGCAAGTCTCTTGTCCAGATCAGACTAACTGGTGTTCTCAGGTCCACAAATTACCTCTTCCCATACCAATCTGGGTTCAATATGCATCACTCAACAATATCTTCCCTTCTCCGTGTCACTGGACATAGTCAATCTGCCTCTGACCAGGGCCAACTAACTGCTGTTATGTTTGCCAATTTGGCTAAGGCCTTCAACTCTGTCTCCCAACCCCTGCTTCTTGACAAACTCATAGGAGTTGGCTCCCCACCCCCAACAGTACTGTGGTTCAAATCCTACCTCAAAAATAGGCAACTGTTAGTCAGGATCACTAACTTCACTTCCCCCCTCTCCCCATCCTTTAAGGGGTTCCCCAAGGGTCAATCCTAGGTCTAATTTTATTCTCCACAGTCTCCATGCTATCTGCACAAAGTCCTACATACATATGTATGTAGATGACACTATACTTTTCACATCCAGCCCTGTTCTAAGGGATGTCCACTATCTATTATAACATGACTACAACAATATGCAGTCTTGGTTTTGTGCAAATAATCTCAAAATAAATACCTCCAATACTGTTTCCATGAGCTTCAGGTCAGCCCAAAAACTGTCAAGAACACCCAGCCCCCCGTAATCACCACTCTGGATGGAAACACACTAAACACCATCTTTTCCTATAAATACTTGGGAGTATGGCTAGACTCCCTGCTAAGCTACTCAACTACGCATAGATGCCATCACTTTGAAGCTCCGGCCGAAGTTTGATCTTCTTTACAGAAACTGTGACTCTCTCCCACTACCTGTTATACATACATTGCTAACAAAAATGATCACTCTGATCTTTCATTATGTGGACATTGTGTACAACACCACCCCCTCCACTTTGCTATCCAGGCTAGACTCCTTATTCTTAGCTTAAAAACATCAAAGGCAGAGAGCCGGAGGTCATAATGCCATTGTATGCTTCACTTGTGAGACCAGGATGCACTGTGAGATGAGCAACATGTTGTTCAGTGTGCCTTCCTGTTGAAACTTTTCAATAAATAAATAAATAAAATTTGGAGTACTGTTCACCATTCTGTGCACCACAAAGTATAAGAAGTCAAAAGTTAATTGAAGGAGTTCGGAGAAAAGAAACAAACAAAAAAAAAACAGTAATAAGGTAAATAAATTGTACAGAGAAAGAATACAGAATTTGAATTTGTACTCCATGCATTACAGGAGATTAAGAGGAGACCTCTGTTTAGTATATAGAGCAATGAATGATGATGTTATGTCTGTAAGCATAGGTCTATGCAAAAGCCAAGTATTTAAGGGAACTATAGTTTATAACTTACAACTACAAGGTGAAATTGCTAGTAGTGTTAAACGAACAAAATGGTTTAACCAGAGAGTCATATTGATTTGTAATGGACTGCCAGCATGGGTGGTAATGAGAGATACTATGACCTCCTTTAAGAAAGCATTGGACAGACACATGGGAGAAGAAAATTGTAGGTATTACCACTGACAATTGATGAATTATACATAGGTATCTTGACCTCCTAACTCGCAACATCCTATGAATCCTATTCCACACTTTTTGCCATTTTGCAAAAAATTCCCCTTTCAGAACTCACCACTGCACACTCTTTTTGTCCTTCAGGTTAGTGCCCCTTTCCCATCACCATTTTTGCCACTCCGTTTCTTTTATTTCCAAATTTTTGTTTGACCTACTGCCCCCCTACTGGGCCAAGAAACTAACCCCTGCACCCTTTTCTTCTTACTCACTGTGATCAAGGGACTCCTGCTCCTTCTCCCTCCCCAGACCATCCTTATCAGCTTGCAAATCTGCCTTCTCCTACCATCTCCCCTACCCATGGAACCAGCTTCCCCAGTCCCTCAGAAACTCACCCTCGCACAAGTCCATTAAATCTCAACTTCATCAACTCCCCTTCCCCACCTGTAACTTCAACTAGTCTGCCTTTAGCCCAATGAACACAGTTTAAACTTCAAAACCTCTGTGCTGTATATTATCGTATTCATGTAACTGATTGTAAATAACTGTATATGTGCAACTGAATGTAAATAACTCCTTTGTACAAAATTATGTGATGGCATGTCACATTCTTATGTATCTATTCTATATATACTGTTTGTAACTCCGTCACCCCCGGGTCACACATGGAAACAAGCCTCGGCTCAGTGTGCTTTTCCCAGTTATCAAATGTTTAAATAAATAAATCTTCTACATGATACCTTTAGGGAAAAAAAAGATTTGTCCAGAATAGTCATTCCTCTGAGTCACTTGACAGGCCACTTGATCATTTTCTAGTATTCAGTTTCCTTTCATCTTACTCACCAAAGACAACACAAGCCCTTATATCTGAATGGGACTTATGTGAAGTCTGGTGGCAAAACCATCTGACTGAAAGGGATTGTTTGTTTTTGTTCTTCAGTCCATGGGTCATTTAGCGGCATAGACATCTGGCTAGCTAATAATATTGTGGCCAAAAATACATTTAACCCCCACAATAGAAGGTATCCTAATCTCTGATCATGCCCCAGCAAGTCTCACCTTCACCACCCCCCCCGTGAACACTTGAGATCACCAAGATGATGGCTTAACCCCCTCCTTCTCCAAGACCCTGATATCCACAAATGCATTACATCAAAGGTGGAATTCTACTTCCAAGAAAATGCTAATGGGGAAGTATACTCATGCACCGTATGGGAAGCCTTTAAGGCTTTCTTAAGGAGGAGTATCTGCTTCACAGCCTCATGGAACAGAGAAAGGGTACAGGAAGTGGTGACCTTACAAGCAGAACTTCAGCTGAAGGAAGCCCAATTTAAGCAAAACCCTCACAAACCACCTGATCTATCAGCCGCCATAATAGGCCTAAAGTACAAAATTAACACCATTCTCCAGCGTAAAGTGGAGTGGCTATTCCTCAAAAATAAATATAATTTTGGGGAATCCAGGGAGAAAGGGGGCAAGTTGCTAGCCTATCGACTATGCAGACAAAAGGCTGAATCTCAGATCATTGCTCTGCACAATAGTCACGGCAATATAATCTCTGAGCAAAAGGGTATCAATGAGATTATGTGCTAGTACTATGAAGCACTATTTGCCTCTCAAATGACTGACCACATCAACCCTCACACCCTTAATACCTCCTGGGTGCAGCCCAACTACCCACCCTCACATGCCCTCTACAAAAAGAATTAGATCTCCCTCTTTCTGTAAAGGAGATACATATAGCCCTGAGACAACTCACAAAAGACAAAGCTCCAGGTAGGGATGGCTTTACGGTGGACCTATATTAAATTATGCGACAAATTATTATCTCACACCTGTTGGCAGTCATAAACAGCGCCAGAAACAGCAACAACTTCTCCCCTTACCATGAAAGAGGCACTGATAACTCTATAGCCCAAGAAGTCCAATGACTCAGGGGGAGGAAATGGACAAGGAAATGATAGAAGGTATCCTTAGAATGGCAGAAAAAGGGTTGATATTGTTGATGGGGGATCTGAATATGCTAGATGTTAACTGGAGTGAATTTGTTGCAGCCATATCAAAGAGCGGGGTCATTCTAAGATAACATTCAGGAAGTACAAGGAATCACAGAAGGAGCAGGACAGAGAACTGTATCAGTTAAAGCAGAAGGAAGGAGGGAAGGCAGTCAGAACAGCAAAGGACCAAACTAAGGAAAAGATAGCCAACTCAGTTAAGAAGGGGGACAAAACCTTTTATAGGTATATCAGGGAGTGAACGAAGACCAAGGGAGGGAGGGATAGTGAGACTTAATAAAGGGAGGGGTGGGTAGAGGGTGACTGTGAAAAGGCAGAGATACTAAACAAATATTTTTGCTCAGTATTCAAAAATGAATAGGGGAAGGTACCTAAACCAAACAATAGAAGCACTTTGGATGGGGGTTGATACCTGCCCATTCACAGAAGAAAGAGTTCTGAAAGAACGCTTAAAACTGATTGTGGACAAAACAATGGGACCTGACGGGTTCATCCCAGAATACTAAAAGAACTAAGGGTAGAACGAGTGACACCACTGACTACCCTCTTTAACAAATCATGGGAGGATGGAGAGGTACTGTAGGAGGGCAGATGTTATTCCACTTCACAAAAGTGGGAGCAGGGCAGATGCAGGAAACTACAGACCTGTTAGTTTGACCTCAGTGATAGGGAAAATGATGGAATCACTTCTGAAGGAAAGAATTGCTAGAGTACCTAGAGGCCAGAGGGGCACAGGACCCAAGGCAGCATGGATTCACAGTGGGAAGGTCATGTCAAATGAATCTAATAGATTTCTTTGACTGGGTGACCAAAGTAGTAGATCAGGGAGGGGCTGTGGACATGGTCTACCTAGACTTTAGCAAGGCATTTGACACAGTCCCACACAAAAGATTAATATACAAGTTATCCATCCTTGGAGTGGGTCCCAAGATGGTGGCCTAGGTAGAAAATTGGCTGGAGAACAGGACACAGAGGGTAATAGTAAATGGAGTCCACTCTGAAGAAAGGGGGATTACTAGTGGGGTACCGCATGGTTCAGTACTAGGACTGGTCCTCTTCAATGTCTTTAAAAGTGACATTGTAGAGGGACTGGAAGGAAAAGTATGTATCTTTGCAGATGACACTTAGATCTGCAACAGGGTTGATACACAAGGGGGCTAGGAAAGGATGAGAAGGGACTTGGCAAGGTTGGAGGAATGGTCAAATGTATGGCAGCTTAGATTCAATGCAAAGAAGTGCAAAGGAATGTACCTGGGAAACAAAAACTCAGGGAAAGAGTACACAATGGGGGGTGAGATACTAACAACAACAAAAATGGAAAGTGACCTGGGGGTAGTCATATCAGATGACCTAAAGGTGGGCAAGCAATATGAGAGGGCAGTAAGGAGGGCTGCGGGGATACTGGGATGCATAGGGAGAAGCATCACCAGTAGAAAACTAGAAGTTGTTACCCCTCTGTACAGACAGCTGATGAGACCCCATCCAGAGTACTTTGTGCAGTTCTGGATACCCAATCTCCACAAGGACATAGACAGAATGGAGACAGTTCAGAGGAGGGCAACTAAAATGGTGCAGGGTCTGCACCAGAAGACATATGAAGAGAGACTTAAGGAGCTTAATATGTAGACCCTCGTGGAAAGGAGGGGGAGGTGGGACATGATAGAAACTTTCAAGTACCTCAAGGGAATCAACAAAGTCCAAGAGGGTAGCATCTTTCAGAAAAAGAGGTGTGCAAGAACAAGGGGGCACAACTTGAAGATAGAGAGGGGGACAGCTCAGAAATAATGTAAGGAAGTATTTTTTCATGGAGAGGGTTGTGGATGCATGGAATGGCCTTCCTGAGGAGGTTGTGGAGTCAAACACAGTGGGGGAATTCAAGAATGCATGGGATAGATATAAGGCAATTCTAGGGGGTGGGGTAGGAGAAAGTAGGCTGTTGGTTAACTAGGATCTGCAGCTTATCCATTAGGTAGGTAAATGAGCAGACTGGGTGGGCCAAGTGGTCCTTATTTGCAGTCAAATTCTATGTTTCTATGTTTCCATGTTTCTATGACCCCCCTTGACTGTGCCAACTTTTGACCAATATCCCTCATCTCCACTGATATGAAAATTCTGGCCAAAGCCCTGGCAAATAGACTAGAAAAGGCCCTACCCTCAATAATTTACTACATTCAGGCTGGATTCCACAAAAGGAAAACAGGAGCGGACAACTTACAGTACGCACTGTGCTGAATCTGAAATGGCATGCAACACAGTCTCACACCCCAATGGTGGTGATGGCAATTGATTTTCATAAGATATTTGATTCAGTGGAATTGGGTTACCCGCACTCAGTGCTGGAAGCATATGGAGAGGGCCCATTCTTTAGGAGTTGGATCCCCTCTCTTTACAATACACTGACTGAGGCTATTCTTACTAACAGTACCACTTCCACACTATTTGTTCTAAACAGGGGTACCTGCCAGGGCTGTCCTCTGTCCCCCTCCTATTTTTTTTTGCATTAGATCCCCTTATAAGAAATCTGCTAGATTCTAAAGAAGCCCAAGGGATCGAGGTTAACTCTAGAAACTACCGTGTAAACACATACGGAGATGATCTGCTTCTCATTGTTGCCCATCCCACCCAATCAGTAACTCAAATAATGCACGTGCTGGAGTGCTTTTTGTCCACCTCTTGGTTGGCAGTGAACTGGAGGAAAACCACCATCTCCCCCCTTGACAAGGCATGAAAAGCCAAGTGCACATATGGCACTAATATAATGTAGCATGGGCCCCAAATGACTTTGCTTCTCTGGAGGTCAAAATCCCCACCAAATGGTGAGAAATCATACCAGAGAACTATCTCCCTATCCTGACTACTCTAAAACATGAAATTCAGAGATGGATATAGATATACCTGACACTAAGAGGTAAAATAGAATGTTCCTGCTTCTCAGGCTGACTTCTCTCTTTCTCACTGTTCCCCTACCAGTATTAGACAAAATCCTCCAAAGACTCCATCAACTTATTGCCTATTTCTTATGGGAAGGTAAAAACCCTAGGACCAACAAGTTTAAAATAAGGCACACTGTAAAAAGAGAGGATTGGGCCTCCCTTGGGCCTCCCTTGGCTCCAAGGGTACCTATGGGCATACAGAATGGCAAAAGCCACAGAATGGTTTCTCCCCCTATCTGAAACTAAGCCACAATGCATTCAATTAGAGCAATATCTTGCTAACACGCCATGGATGGGGCTCATTTTGGGCAGTCGGAGTAAAAAAATTGCTGAAGATAACTCTATCATCAACAAAACCCAGTGGACTAGGGCAAAATGTCTTAAACTCACACAATGCTTGAGAGAAGCTTTGCCCCCTCTCCCAGGCAATACTGTACTTCATCATTTGGCAAAACCCAAACATACAGACTGGAGGGTCCTCCATACATTGGAAAGATTGGGAATGCACGGGAATTTGGGCAATAGCTGATATCTCAATACCTAGCACTGAAACCCTGCTATCATTCAAACATATTCAATCGAAATTCAGAATTCCAAAGAATGACTTCTCAAAATTCCTTCAACTCAGGAGGCCATATCAAGGATGAAACACACCATATCCAAGGTACAAGAATGGATCTGGTTACAGCAAATACATAAATTAAACTTCTACAAAGGTCTTGCAGGAAAGATATATGGCATCATTAGGGATACTCAGCCTAACCTCCCGAGTAAATGCAAAAATGACTGAGAAATGGATATGCATAGGATGATCTACCAATCTAACTGGGAAGGGTGCATCAGATAGGCACACTTGGTCTATACTGACGCTAAAGGCCAACTGATATGATTCAAAATCCTCCACTGGTATTACAGAACCCCGAAGATCTTGAACCAGAGGGGACTGATGCCACACTCAAACTGCTGGAAATGCAATGCCCCCAATGCAAGGTTATTACATGTCCTATGGCAATGCCCCAAAAATGCTCTGTACTTGAAAGCGGTACTAAATGAGTGCTCTACAGTCCTGAACTTAAAAATCACACACCACCCAGCCCTAGTGATCTTGGGTGATACCTCCCATCTTCCACAGGGTGCACACTTATCAGCAGACTGACTACTCTTGGCCATTATAAAAGCAAAAAAGCTATTTTTATGAGATGTAAACAATCCATTCCTCCCTCAATCCCAACTTGGCACATGACTTTGGTAAAAACCGTTACTTTTGAAAGGCTGTCAAATGTCTATCAAGATAAATTTCACCTAAAATTCAAAAAACAGCTCCCAGCACACACTAAACCCTTAAGAAGGATGCTATCACCAAAAGAGTTTACACACCAAGCATATGTATGTCAACAGACATACAAAACATCGAGTTCTCCATCCGACATGCTTCGGAATACAAATTCCTTTCTCAAAGACTGTAAGAAAGGAATTTGTATTCCGAAACATGTCAGACGGAGAACTTGATGGCAGTATGTCCATTGAAATAAACATGCTTGGTATGAAAACTCTTTTGGTGATGGCATCCTTCTTAAGGGTTTAGTGTGTGCTGGGAAATTGTTTTTTTAATTTTATCAGTAGTTCCTTCGTAGCACCACTGGTCATTGTGTGCACTCTCCACCTTTGGGGATAAACTTCACCTATTCAAGAGAAAATGGGACCCATTCCTCCAGTCTCACCTCTGCTTAGTACCACTTCCAGCACCAGCTAACCCCCCAGTGTAATGATGATATGCCTAAGAATCATATAGTGAGATATGATGGAATGCAACCCAAACAAAGAAATGACACACCATCAGTAATGAGAACAAGAATTTGTCAATGCCAAACATTTGCTTGCTGGTATTAGCATTGGAAATGCAGGAGTTAAACAGATGCAGAGAAGGAATGGCTATGAAGTAATGAACTTCACGCCAACCCCACCTCCGCCCTGCAGAGACAGACAGGCATTGGGGTATGCGTTTGGGTTGTCACCCATAACATTCATGCTATTTCACCTCACCCTATGCTGCAGACACAGACAAGTGTTGAGATGTGCTTTGGGGTGTTCGGCTTTACAGTCACCCCACTCCATAAGGACATACGGTGAAATGGGTGCAGTATAGGAGAATGAGGTGAACTCTGGGGCTGAAGAGTCCAAGGCACAACTCGATGCCTATCACTGGCTGCAGAGTGGGGGTGAAATGGCATGAGTATTACAGTCGGCAATCCAAAGGTACACCCCTGATGCCTGTGAGTCTGTACAGGGTTAGACATTAGAAACCATAATGCCCTGGGTGTTTGTTGGTATTTGCACTACAAATTTTCAACATGGTCTTTTTCTAACCCCCACCTCATGCAAGCATTTGGGACCTCTTCTTATCAACAGTGGCACTGTGATTTTGTGAATGTGTCCCAAACTTTGAGTTCCCACACAGCCATGTCATTGAGCACCAGATGTATGAAAACACAGATGGGGCAGGATGTGAAGAATGACAGCTGTGCCATTCATAAGAAGGTGTGAAGAGATGGCAATTATGAAAATCTGTGGTGAAAATATTAAAACTGCTCGAACTTCTGAGCGTACGTGGAAACTGGGCAACGCATGCATGTAACACAGTCATTTAGTGGAATTATTTCACCAGATGTTCAACATAGGCATTTTGTGGCCTCTGCTCATGAACACTGTCAGTATGATTTTTTTAATCTGTACCAAACATTGATTTCCTACAGCAAGCGTGCTATTCTGTGCCAGATGTATAAACACATATTTCGGGCAGGATGTGAAAAATGACAGCTGTACTGTTCATAAGAACATCCGAAAAAATGCCAGTGTTGAAAATCTGGAGTGAAAATACAGTACTACAGATCCGCAATGTTACAAGGGTGCATGGAAACTTCCCAGCGCATGCTTGTAACACAGTCACTTTATGGACGTTTGTCACCAAATTTTCAACGTAGGCATTTTAGGACCTCTGCTCATGCACAGAGTCACTGTGATTTTACATACAAACATACATACGAACATACGAATCTACAAGCAGAACATACAAATCGGTCTATCTAAGCCTGCCTGAGTGTGCAGCTAGCACCCTAGACTGCAGTTGCCCAAGCCTCTTCCCCCTCATTTCCTCCCCCCCTTGTCCCAGCCCCTGCCCTCCTAACTCTTCTTTTTGCTTTATCCCATTCCTTCTTAA
The DNA here is from genome assembly GCA_016271365.2 of Neoceratodus forsteri. Classification (NCBI taxonomy): domain Eukaryota; kingdom Metazoa; phylum Chordata; order Ceratodontiformes; family Ceratodontidae; genus Neoceratodus; species Neoceratodus forsteri. Next base: position 765,111,575 of record CM057452.1, on the reverse strand, counting down.
AGCTATTGACTGCCCTACATGTTACCACCCCCTCTGGCAGCGCATTCCAACAAGACACCACCCTCTCTGTGAAGTAGTTCCTCCACATTTCCCTCTTGACATGTCCCTCTTCCAACCTAAGTCAGTTTCTCCTCCTCTCTCTTCCACTCCTCAGTTTAAACACCCCCTCAGTGCTAAGTTTATTTACCCCCTCAGGTATTTAAACAATTCTATCATCTCCCCCTATCCCTTCTCTCCTCCAGTGTGTTCATGTTCAGCTCCTTCAGCTTAACTTCATATGCCTTTCCTTCCATTCCCTTTAACATTTTTGTTGCCCTTCTTTGCACTCCATCCAGTAACTTTATCTCTCTCCTTATGTATGGCCTCCAGTATTGCAGCCAGTACTCCAAGTGCGGTCTGACCAATGATCTGTACAGCAATAGGATCACATCCCTGTGTCTGGATGGGAGCCCACCTGCAATGCACCCCAGCATCCTGGTTGCCTTCACTACTGCTCTCCTGCACTGGGCTGAGTTGTTCATGCTCCCAGTTACCAACACCCCTAGGTCCTTCTCCTCCTCTGTGATCCCCAACCTCACCCGCCAACCAGTAGTTCCTCTTCTGGTTCTTAGCCCCGAAGTGCATCACCTTACACTTCTTTGCGTTGAATCCTAGCTGCCACTCCACCGACCATGTCTCTAGTTTGGTTAGGTCCCGCTGCAGTTTTTCCCATCTGTCATTTTCATCCACCACCACCCCAATTTGGTATTAGCTGCGAACAGACTATTCCTGCTCCCCAGTCCATGTGCTATATCAGAGATAAAGAACCCAAAAAGCACCGGGGCCAGCAGTGATCCCTGTGGCACCCCGCTTGTCACTGCTCTAGATGCCAAGAGCTCCCCACCACCACCACCCTCTCCCCTCCCCTGTAACTAGTTGTCTATCCATTTAGTCAGCTTTTTTCCCACCCCCATTGCCATCAGCATCCCCACAGTCTTCCATGAGACACTGTATCAAAGACTTTACTGAAGTCCAAGTACAGGACATCTACCACATGGCCCCTGTCCAACTTCCTTGTCACCCAGTAATAATACTCTATTAGGTTGGCTTGAGAAGACCTCCCTGAGATGAACCCATTGTGCCACCCATCTTGGAGGCCATTACTGTCTAGGAATACCACCAGCGACTCCTTCAGTATCGCCTCCATAAGCTTACCCACTATGGATGTGAGACTGACCAGCTGATAATTTCCTGGCTCCTCCCTAGGCCCACTCTTGTGTATGGGCACCACATGGTCCACCCTCCAGTCCTGGTGCACACCCCCCATTTCCAGGAAGGTGTTGAACAGATCTGCCAGCAGCTCATCCAACAGCTCCGCCATCTCCCTTAGCACCCTGGGGTGGATGCCATCAGGACCTGGTGCCTTGTCTACCCTTACTGCACTCAGTTCCTCTAGCACCCTACTCCCTGTGATCACTTTGTCTATCACCTCCTCCCCTCCTTTCCCCACCTCCCAGCCCATACTGGTAGTGGACCATCCCTCTCCTTAGTGAAAATGGAGCAGAAGCACTCATTTAGAATTTCTGCTTGCTCCCCCCCTTTTCCACCCAATCCTCTCCTCTCCTCTCTTTATCCTCACAATACGTTCCTTGCACTTCCTCTTTTTCCTGACATACCTAAAAATGTCCTTTTCCTCTCCCTTTATGCCCTGTGCTAACCTTAATTCCTTGGAGGCCTTAGCTTTTTTCACCCTCCTGGCCATCTCTCTTGACTAACTCCCGTAAGTGTCCATATCCTCTCCCTTCCCTGTTCTCCTGTACTGCCGGTATGCAGCCCTCTTTGCCCTCACTCCTTGCAGCATTTCCTTGTTTTGCCAGCGTGGTTTCTTGGCTCTGCTCTTCTTTCTCCTGGCCCAGGTGCAGGCTACTGTGGCCTCTGTTAACCCAGTCTTTATGACTCCCCACTTTTGTTCTGCATCCATCCCCGGCCTTATATCCTGGAGTCTCCCTTGCAGTATTGCTCCCATTGTCCCAAAGTCCACCCTACTAAAGTCCACCACCTTAGTGCCCATGCCTCATATCTCCCTGACCAGCGCAAGAATGAGCCACACTGTTTGGTAGTCGCTACCCGCTAGTGGGTCCTCAACCCTTACCTCCCTCACCACCTATCCATTTGCCAGTACTAGGTACAGAGTGCTACCAAGCCTTGTAGGCCCACTTACCAATTGTGTCAGAAGGCCATCCTGGAATGCATCAAGAAGCACTTGCTCCCTGGTACTGCTAGTGGCCGGGGTGCTCCAGTCAACCCCTGGTAGGTTAAAATCCCCCACTATCACCACACTCCCCCTTCTACAGACCCTCCTTATCTGCTCTGCAAACTCCCCATCCAGTTCCTCGGATTGGGCTGTTGGTCTGCACACCATTCCCAGCCTCAACTTTCTGCCCTTGGAGTCCAGGAGCTGCACCCAATGCACCTTTATCCTCTCCTCTTCTCTTCTCCCTCATCCTTTACGCATTTGATCCCTTTCCTCACATAGAGTGCAACCCTTCCCTTTCAACTCCCCAGTCCCTCTTGCATATCCTGTATCCTGGGATTGCCAAGTCACAATCATGGTACTCTGGAGCCCAAGTCTCTGTCACCGCAGCAATGTCCACCTTCCCCTCTGAAAGGAGCACCTGAAGCTCTGCAGTTTTGTTCCGCAGGCTTCTTGCATTGAGAGAGACCACCTTTCACCTGTATCCCTACTTCTCCTCACTCTTTTCCTTTGCCTGTGTCTCTCCTCCAGGTAGTCCACACCCTTGCTCCTCCTTATTCTTACCAGGTGGTGTTGATTTCTGTATTACACTCAGACCACTCTTCCCGCCCCCTCCAGGGTTTACTATGCCTCAGCCTTTACCTATATCTAGGGGGGTGAGCTCATTAGGTTCCTCTGTCCGGACCTTTCTACCAACCTCAGTCTTTTGGCCAACCCCCCCCCCCAACTAGTTTAAATCCATCTTAGTAGAGATATACCCCTCTAATCCCACCTTTAATACTCCCCTCCCTCCCTGCTCAAGTGTAGCCTGTTCCACGCGCACAAGTCACTATTCCCCCAGACCCTACCCCAGTTAGTCACTAACCCATAATTTATGGTGTGGCACCAATCCCTCAGCCACCCATTGAACTTCTCCATCCTACCCTTCCTCCCCGTGCTTGCACATTGTACCGGGAGTACCTCTGAGAATGCCACTGTCTCCCATCCCCTCACACTGCCTGCCCAATGTCCCGAAACTCCCCCTCACTACTTCCAAAGTCTCTCCTGCCAAGTCATTTCTACCCATGTGCAACAATAAATGAGGTTTCTTCCTCCCCCTCTCTGCACACTTGATCAGTGCCTGCCCTGCCCCTCCTGCAGTCAACCGGGGGATAGCTTCAACCCAAATACAGCTGTGCCTTCCCCATTTCCTCCCCATCTCACCCCTTTCAGTATAGAATCTGCCAGGATAAGTACCCCCCGTCCCTTACCCTCTTTCCCCTTCTAATGTGCCCTTTCACCACCCCAGTATTCATTCTTCCCTGACCCTTACCCCCACCAGCTGCACCCGCTGTGACTTCTGTATCTGCACCCCCTACATCTGCCTCACCCATTTTCTCTGCTTTATTTCTCCCATCCCCCTTGAATCCCTTCCCAGCCTGACTACTTCCTACTGGGCTTCACATGTCAACCTCCACTCTGCACCTGCTGATTTCCAGCCCCTCCCCCATCCTCATTGTTGTCAATTTAGAGATCACATTCCCTTCGACCCTGATAGTGATGCCTCTCCCATCCTTCCCCCTTTCCGTAGCCTTTTCTCCTCCAGTCACCCCTCCTTCCTTCCTTACTAGCTCCCTTCTACCCTTTCATCCTCGCTGTCTCTCCCCTACCTGTTGCCATCCCTCTCATGCCCCGCTTGTCCTCCCCCCCCAGTATGTTCCTGATCCCTCTCTGTCTCCCATAGCAGAGGCTTGAATCTGTTCCTACTCAATACCCCTCCTACATCTCTTCTCCTCTCCCATCCTTGTTGTTGTTGATTTAGAGACCCCATTCCCTTTGACCTCGATAGTGATGCCCCTCCCATTCTTCCCTCTTCATGTAGCCTTCTTTCCTTCAGTCACCCCCTCCTTCTTCCTTACTATCCCCCTTCTATCCTTTCGTCCTCACTATCTCTCCCCTACCTGTTGCCATCCCTCTCATGCTCTGCTTGTCCCCCCCCAGTATGTTTCTGCTCCCTCTCTCTCCCATAGCAGAGGCTTGAATCAGTTCCTAGTTAATACCCCTCCTACATCTCTTCCCCTATTGGCTCCCCCCTCCTACTTGTTCCCCTCCATGCCCCCCTGGATCCACCCCTGGTCCCTCCCTACCAGCAGCCTTCTGCTCTCTCCCCTGGTACTCCTCATGGTCTCTTCCTCCCCATTAGGATCCCCCTCGCTCCAGGCACCCCTCCCTTCTCCTCTCTTTTCTGCTAGTGCCTTTGATACTGGGGTAGGTTTCTGTCCCTAGTTGTTCTTCCCCCACCCCCTTGCCATACTTCCCCCCAGCCAGGATGCCTACCATACTCATCTGCCCTGACATTAGACTCCTCCTTAGCCTCCACAGTTTCTCCCTCAAACTAGCAAGTTGTATACAGACCATACACCCCCCATCCTCCAAGCCCAGTCCAGGATCATGGCAGACCCATACCCTGTACACCCCACCCCACCACCCTTCCAAAGATGCCTGCCCTATTGACATGTGGCACCTGCCCCATTTGGGTCCCCATCTTATGTTACAGACTCTTACTGCCAATTTGTGTACCCTTCTACAACTGTTAGGCCCCTATTTACTCAAATTCCTGTTTCTCCCACACTAGTCCCCCCTACTGCCCCTTTGCTGACTGGGTAAATTCAGTCTCAAATCTCATCCATTAGATACTGTATTACTGTAGCAATCCTACAACCTCCTTGTCTGTTTTCCACCCCTCAGCTATCATACTTTTTGTTCTCAGCTATCATATAGTTTCACTTAACCCAGCTAGAAATCCTATTGCACTCCAAGTAGAAAAAGGGAAGTGGTTATCCCTCTATACAGACAGTTGGTGAGACCCCATCTGGAGTACTGTGTGCAGTTTTGGAGACCTCATCTACGCAAGGACATAGACAGGATGGAAGCAGTCCAGAGGAGGGCAACTAAAATGGTGCAGGGTCTACATCAGAAACCATATGAAGAGAGACTGAGAGAGCTTAATATGTATACCCTTGATGAAAGGAGGGACGGGGGGACATGATAGAAACTTTAAGTACCTCAAGGGAATCAACAAAGTCCAGGAGGGTAGCATTTTTCAGAAAAAGAGATGTGTAAGAACAAGGGAGCACAATTTAAAGTTAGAGGGCGGCTCAGGGTAATGTGAGGAAATCTTTTCACGGAGAGAGTGGTGGACGCATGGAACCGCCTTCCTGGAGAGGTTGTGGGGTCTAAAACAGTGGGGGAATTCAAACATGCATGAGACAGACATAAGACAATTATAGTGGGGGGGTTGCAGGAAGTAGGCTGTTGGTTAACTAGAATCTGCAGCTTATCCAATAGGTAGGGAAATGGGCAGACTGGGTGGGCCAAGTGGTCCTTATCTGCCGTCAAAGTCTATGTTTCTATGTTTCTATGTTTCTATGTTACTCAGCTCAGTTAGAGAAATAAACAGAACAAATAAATATGTATTATTACAGCAATCCTAACAGTATACCTCAGTACTTAGCTCAATTAGAGAAATAAACAGATCAACTAAATCTGTATTATTACAGCAATCCTAAAAGTATCCAGTCACTGCTTTGTCTCCACCCCAGAGACCCTACTGTAACATAGGACAACACGGATCCTGGGTGGGTGGGTGGGCAACTCTAAAGCCCCAACAGACCTCCCTTAAGCTCACTCACTTCCCCTCTCTCACTCACTCGTTCTGTTTCTCCCAGCGCTGCAGGTTGCCCTTTTGTACTGGGCTCCTGCCTGCGTTGGCACTTTTTTCTGCCCACTGAAATCCACAGCAGTCCTGACAGAGCTCCCTTGAGCTTGGTTACTCTCCCTGTCTCACTTGCTCATTCTGGTTCTCCCGGCACTGAAGGCTGCCCATTTGTACTGGGCTCCTGCCTGCGTTGGTGCCTTTTTCTGCCCCAAAGAAATCTGCAGCAGTTCCGACAGAGCTCCGTTGAGCTCGCTCACTCCCCTTCTCTCACTCGCTCATTCTGTTTCTTCTCTGCACTGCAGGCTGCCCTTTTGTACTGGGCTCCTGCCTTTTTCTGCCCAAAATGAAATCTGCAGCAGTCCCCACAGAGCTCCATTGAGCTCACTCACTCCCCCCTCTCACTCACTCATTTTTCAGCTGTCCCAAACACTGATTTCCCACAGTGACCTCGCTATCCTGCACCAGAAGTGCACAAACACATTTCAGCCAGGATGTGAAAATTGTCAGCTGTGCTGTTTATAAGGAGGTGTTAAAAAATGCCAGTGTTGAAAATCTGGCATGAAAATATTACAAATTTGCAAAGTTACAAGGGTGCGTGAAAACTGCAAAACACACACTTGTAACACAGTTATTTTATGGACTTTTTCACCAAATTTTAAAAATAGGCATTTTAGGACCTCTGCTCATGAACTGTGTCACTGTCATTTTCTTAATCTGTCCTGAACACAGATTTCCCACAGAGACAGTGGTATTTTGTGCCAGAAGTGCGAAAACACATTTCAGCGAGGATGTGTAAAATGACAGCTGTACTGTTCATAAGGAGGTGTGGGAAAATGCCAATGTTGAAAATCTGAAGTGAAAATATTACAAATTTGTGAAGTTACGAGCGTGCATGGAAACTGCACAATGCATGCTCGTAAAAAATACATTTTGGGGATTTTTTTCACCAAATTTGCAACATAGGCGTTTTGAGAGTCCACCTCATGAACAGTGGCACTGTCATTTCATTAATCGGTCCCAAAATGTGATTCCACACGGTGACCACAAAATCACCTTTTGAGATCGAATAACGTCATGACAGTGACTGAATTCAAGAGGAGGGGTTCCAATAACCCCAAGTTGAAAAGTTGGTGCCATAATTCCCCAAAATGCCTGAGATATGCAACTAAGTTGAAAAAAACCTATTTATGCTATTATATAGCTTACCAGTACTTCTTCAGTGTACAGTTGGTTTTGAAGAATGTAGACATGTTCCCGGTCCACCAACGATCATCATGCCGGGCTCAGGAGGTAAGTATGGGGTGAGTGGGGGTTGGGGAGGTAGAGTATGCAGAAGGTGGGTGCAGGTTCAGGGCAAGAGGCACCAGAACACTTTAGGGGACTGTTTTCTCATTTTACAGGTAAAAAAGCAAACAAACGGAAAATGCAGCTCGTTTTTTTTTTTTTTCGCAGGTGTGTTTGGTACATTGAGGTGGGCTACCAGTATACCACCTGCATTTGTGGGGAGGGGGACTGAAGTCAACAGTAATTGGGCCCCCCATCAGCACAGAAATGGGTGGGGAGTCACAGATGATGCCGAGGGGGATTGGGCACCCCCTCGGCATAGGCATGAAAGCACTGGGGGGCCATTATGCTGATGGGGAGTGGGCTTTCCCGTCGGCAACTGGAATTGGGATGGGGAGACAGAAGCTGATGGGGATTGGGCCCCCTGTTGGCACAGAAACATGTGGGGGGGAACATGATGCTGAAGGGGATTTGGCACCCCCTCAGCACACAACTGAAATGAGGGGGCATTATGCCGATGGGGAGTGGGCTCCCACGGTGGCAAATGAACCGGGTCAAGGGCATGCCAACAGAGGGATTGGGTACTGCCATCAGCTTTCTATGTGCCTCTGAGGTGGCGGCATTACAGGTAATGTTACACCAGGCAAGGTACCGCCCTTCAATGATGGGTCGCTCCCTCATTGCAACGGAATGGATGACGCTGCAATGATGAGGTGGTCCCTGATTGCAGTGGCAAAATTGTTGCAACTTGTTGCACTCTGCAGAACCAGTGTCATCAGGACATTGGCCCTGCATTGGCCGAGCACTGCCAAGCCCAATAATGCAGTGCCAGCATTGGCCACCAAAGTGCCGCACCTTCACAACCCACTTCTCTCTTACGCTGCCACATAATGTTTCTTGCGCATGCACTCAAGCAAACATAACAAACAAACATACAAAATTTCCAGCAGATAAAGGCCTTATGTTCTATCATGTCTGCTCTAATGTGCAGCTAGCAGCCCTTATACTGCAGCTGCCACTCCCTCCCCCTTCCAGTGACCTTCCCCCTTACCCTGTCCCATTGCCTTTTGAAGCATCCCACTGTTCTAAAGGAACCACTTCCTCTGGCAATGCGTTCCACCCAGACACCACCTCTCCACAAAAATTTGTGGATCCAGCTAGGAACACAGGAGGGGGAGGACAGGGAGGTGAGGTGCCTACCAGGTGCCCTGGCATGGAGGGATGGAAGGAAGATCCTGGGGATCACTGGGAAGGCAAGACGGGAGGGTGAGCTGGATGTCATTATCCACCTAGGTACTAATGACCTGGCAAATGGGGAGCCAAAGGAAGTTCAGGAAGAGTTTAGGAAATTGGGGAGGGGTCTCAAGCAAGTAGCTACTTCTGTCACTTTCTCAGAAATACTACCTGCAAGAGGCAAGGGAGAGCATAGGAGTGCATGCACCAGGAACTTTAACTCATGGTTGAAGAACTGGTGTTCTGAGGAAGGGTTTGGATTCATTGGTGACTGGGGACCCACCTGGAGGGATGGGGGTTTGTTCAAGCCTGACGGCCTGCATCCATCCAGGAGAGGAATACAAGCACTCAATGATAAGTTTAAATGCTACATTGACAAGCATTTAAACTAGCAAAGGTGGGTGGTAGGCCAGCAAGCAGGGTACCTACTTGCTCACCCCCCACAGCTAGCAGTGGAACCAGTGAACCAGAGGAGTGGTTATCTCTGCAAAGCAGTGTGCAGAAGATGGAGATTAGTGCCCAAGAGGCAGATAGGCAGAAAAGAGGCAAAATTCAGCAGAAGGGCAGACAGCAAGGAGAACCAGGTATAAAGGACAACCAAGGAAGGGGCTGGAGTAGAACAGTGAAACAGTCTAGGGAGGTCAAAATCATGGAAAGCCATGTGTGCAAATGCCAGGAGCCTTAGCAACAAGATGGAAGATCTGGAGGCTGTCATGGTGCAGTCAGACCTGGACATTGTGGCCATCACTGAAACCTGGTGTAATGATAACCACAACTGGGAGATGGCCATACCTGGCTACAACATATTCAGAAGAGACAGAGCAGGCAGGAAGAGAGGAGGAGTGGCACTGTATGTGAAAAATGACATAAGGGCCACAGAGATCCAGGAGGAACAAAATGGGGGAGAGATACTGTGGGTTAAGCTGGAAAGGAAAATGGGAACAGCCATCTGCACAGGTGTGGTCTATAGACCACCAGCCCAGGAGGAAGAAACAGATAGGGAGCTGATGCTAGCCATCCAAAGGATGGCAGACAAGAAGTGAGTAGTACTGGTTGGAGACTTCAATATTCCAGACGTGGACTGGAGCATCCCAGCAGCAGCATCAACTAGGAGCAGATTTATCCTGGACTCCCTTCAGTGTGCCTTCCTCAAGCAACTGGTCATGGAACCAACTCGGCAGAAGGCGATACTGGACCTTGTGCTCACAAACAGGGATAGTGTGATGGGGGTAACAGTGGGGGAGCACCTGGGGAACAGTGACCACCAGTCATTGAGGTTTGAAATCACAGAAAGAGCAGAACCAAACCACACAAAAACACGTATCCTGGATTTTAGGGGGGCAGACTTTGGGAAAATGGGGAGATACTTGAAAGAGGCATTAAGGGGAATGGGACAGGAATCAGGGTTTGGGGACCAGTGGGCAGTATTTAAAATGGGGATTACAAAAACAACAGAATTATGCATTAAGTAGGTTAGCAAAAGGAAAAGGAAGAGGAGACCATTATGGTTTTCCAAAGAGGTAGCAAAGAAAGTGAAAGCCAAAAATATTGCATTCAGGCAATACAAAAAGACACAGGCAGAAGGGGATAGGGAGAAGTACCAGGAGAAGCAAAGGGAGGCAGGAGGTCAGTGAGGGAAATAAGCTCAGACAGAAGAACACATTGCAAAATCAGTGGGTAGAGGGACAAAACCTTTTACAGGTACATAAGTGAAAAAGAAAGACAAAGGGAGGGATAGTGAGACTGAAGGGGAGGATGGGGCCACGTGGAGGATGACAACAGTAAAGCTGACATATTGAACAGGTATTTCATGAGACTTTACTGAGGAAGAGGAGGGTAATGGGTCTGAAGGAAGTACAAGGGTGAGAACGGTGCAGAAATGGACACAAGTCCTTTACATGAGAAAGGGTCCTGAAGGAACTGGAAGTAATAAGAGTTGATAAAGCAATGGGGCCAGATGGGTTTTTCCCAGGATCCTTAAAGAACTAAGAGAGTGGTGGCTGAACCTCTGGCTATCCTGTTTGCCAATCACTGGAAACAGGGAGGTACCCAAAGACTGGAGGATAGCAGATGTAGTCCCTTATACAAAAGGGGAACAAAGAGGAAGCAGGAACTACAGACCAGTCAGCCTCACCTCGGTAGTGGGAAGATCATGGAAGCACTACTGAAGGAGAGATTGGTGGAACATCTGGTTTTCAATGGACTACAGGACCCAAGGCAGCATGGTTTCACCAGGGGAGGTCATGTCAGACCAACCTCGTTGAATTTTTGACTGGGTGACTAGGGAGGTGGATCAGGGAGGCAGTGGACATGGCCTATCTGGACTTCAGCAAGGCCTTTGACACTGTGCCACATGAAGACTATTACAAACTGGGGAATATGGGTGTGGGCAGGACAGTAGTGTGGAGGGTAGGTAACTGGCTGGGTGGCAGGACACAGAGGGTGGTGGTAAATGGCTGTCACTCCACAGAGGGAAGAGTGACCAGTGGGGTACCACAGGGATCAGTGCTGGGACCAGTCCTATTCAACATCTTCATCAGTGACATTGCACAGGACCTAGAAGGCAGAATTTCACTGTTCACTGATGACACAAAGCTCTGTAACAGAGTAGACACACCAGATGGTGTAGACAGAATGAGAAGGGACCTGCAGAAACTTGAAGAATGGTCGGGGTTTGGCAGTTGAAATTCAATGCAAAGAAGTGCAAGATAATGCATATGGGGCACAAAAACCTGGCACAATATATCAGTTGGGGGTGAGGATATAGCATGCACCAAGCAGGAAGGGATCTTGGGGTTATCATCTCTGATGACCTCAAGGTAGGAAACAGTGTGACAAGGCAGCAGGTAAAGCAAATAGGATGCTGGTATGTATAGGCAGGGGCATCACCAGAAGGAAAAGGGAGGTCATAATTCCGCTATACAAGACATTAGTGAGGCCCCACCTGGAGTACAGTGTACAGTTCTGGAGACCATACCTACGTAAGGACATAGACAGGATAGAGAAGGTTCAGAGGAGGGAAACAAAGATGGTGCATGGATTGCATCACAAGTACTATGAAGACAGGTTGAAGGAACTGAACATGTACTCCCTGGAGGAGAGGAGGGAGAGAGGGGATATGATAGAGACATACAAGTATCTCACAGGGAGGAACAGGGTGCAGGAATACTCTATTTCTAAGCAAAAAAGATGTTCCAGGACTAGAGGGCATGGGATGAAGTTGGAGGGGAGGATGATTCAGAGGAAACATGAGGAAGAATTTCTTCACAGAACGGGTGGTGGACAAGTGGAACACCCTGCCAGAGGAAGTGGTGGGGGCTGAAACAATCACGGGATTTAAGAATGCATGGGATAGACATAAAGGAATTCTGGAGGTCAGGGGTAAGGGGCAACAGACTTCTAGGCAAACCTAAACTGAACTTACAAGCTCAAATGGGCAGACTGGGTGGGCCATAGGCCCTTATCTGCCGACACTGTCTATGTATCTATGTATCTATGTAATTGTCTCCTCTTTTCCCTTCTTAACCTTCCCCCTTCCAACTCAGATCGTGCCTTTGAGTGTCCCTCCCCCCTCTTTAATTTGAAAAGCCCCTCCGTGCCCATCTTATTAATTCTCTTCATGTACTTGAAGGTTTCAATCATGTCCCCACATCCCTCCTCTCCTCTGGGGAGTACAAGTTCAACTCCCTCAGCCTGCTCTTGTAGGGTAAGTCCCCTATCCCCTGGATCATTTTTGTTACTCTACACTGCACCCCCTCCAGTAACCAAATGTCCTTCTTCAGATACGGTTGCCAAAACTGCACACAGTACACCAGGCATAGTCTAACCAGTGGCCTGTTTAGCGGCAAGATCACCTCCCCCCCCCCCCAGAGGATATGCCTCTGGCAATACAACCCAGCATCCTGTTGGCCTTTGCAGCTGCCTTTCTATGCTGTGCTGAGTTGTTCATTGCTCCCATTATGATCACCCCCAGATCCTTCTTCTCTTCTGTCTTGGCTAGTTGAATCCCTCCAGCTGGTAGCTCTTCCTTGGGTTTCTTGCATTGAAATGCAGCACCTTGCATTTCTTGCCATTGAATTCCAGCTGTCAAGAATTTGACCAACCCTCCAATTTTGCTAGATCATCTAGCAACTCCTGCTACCCTTCTAAGTAATCCACTACTGCTCCTATCTTTGTGTCATCTGCAAACAGACTGATCTTGCTTTTGATGCCTATTGAGATATCAACTAGGAAGATCCCAAACAACACTGGCCCCAGTACAGAGCCCTGGGGCACCCCACTTGTCACTGTCCTGGGAGATGACAGCTTTCCTCCCACCACAACCCTTTGCTGTCTCCCTTGCAGCCAGTTCATTACCTGTCCCACCATCTTCACCCCAACCCCTGTGCCTTCCAGCTTACTTCCTAGCATCCCATGTAGCTCCGAATTGAATGCCTTACTGAAGTCCAGGTACAGGACATTCACTGTATGGCTCCTGTATAATTGCCTGGTTACCCAGTCATAGTACTCCACCAGGTTGGTCTGACAGGATCTGCCTGAGATAAATCCATGTTGTCTGCTGTCCTTCAGCCCATTAGCCTCTAGGAGAGAAACCAGCCTCTCCTTCAGGATTGTCTCCATCAGCTTTCCCATGAAATATGTGAAGCTTACCAGTCTGTAGTTCCCTGGCTCATTCTTGGGGCCACTCTTGTGGTGGGGTACCATATGCGTCATCCTCCAGTCCTGAGGTACACTCATTGAGTCCATGGAGGTATGGAACAGGTCTGCCAAGATTTCTGCCAGGACTTCTGACAACTCCTTCAGCATCCTGGGATGTATGCCATCTGGCCCAGGCGCCTTGTCCACCCTCAGTGCCCTGAAGCTCTCCAGTACTCTGCCCACTGGGGTTTTCCCATCGGTCACCTCCTCTCCCCTCCCATGTCCATCCTCTCATCCCCCTTGTTTACAGTTCCCCATTTCTCATTAGTAAATACTGAGCAGAAGTACTTACTTACTGCTTCTGACCATTCTGCCATTTCCACCCACCCCATCCCTCTTTATCCTTACTATTTAGTCCTTACAACTCCTTTTCTCCCTGATGTACCTGAAGAAGTCCTTCTCCCCCTCTTTGATGCCCTGTGCTAACCTGAGTTCTCTGGATGCCTTGGCTGACCTGACTGCCCTTGTCACCTCCCTCGACTCCTTCAGGTATTCCTCTCTGTCCTCCCCTCTCCCTGTTTTATTTGTACCTTCTAAAGTAATCTTTCAATATTTTGTAATTATCAGTGTTAGGCTGCTATGGCCACATGATAGCCTCATGCAGAAGCTTAGATATACCTAGCAATTATAAAGACCACCCATAAGTGACCCAGAGTACCTGTGGCCTGTACTTATATATATATGTTTTACCATCTGCAACTGACAAATAAAAATGTTTCTCTTCATATCTTGCTAATAATAAAAGTGATCACTCTCACACCACACCTCAAGCATCTGAAAGTATCCCTCTGACAAGTGACCTAGATAACTTGAATGATTGCCACCTAATGCTTGCAAACACAGCAGATAAAATTAGAGTTTATTAACTTCCTTTCCACTTTTTCTAGGTTTATCTCCTCTGTCCCAAGGGACAGTGGAGATATGATAGAGACATTTAAATACCTCAAAGGTATCAGCTCAGTACAAACACAGGATCTCTTCAGGGAAAACACGAATACACGGACAAGGGGCACAACATGCGTCTGAAGGGAGGTAGTTTCAAAACAAACAGCAGGAAGATTTTCTTCATGGAAAGGGTGGTGGAGCCCTGGAACAGTCTACCCCCAGAGGTTGTGGCAGCAAAGACAGTGGAGGAGTTCAAGCTAGCATGGGAAAGGCACTGTGGAAACCTAAGGCAATAAAGAAACTGGGAGAGGGTAGCTTTCATGGACAGACTAGATGGATAGCAAGGCCCCCTTCTGCTTGCATTTTCTAATGTTCTATGCTCTTATGAAGTTATCATACCAAGACTATGGGACACTTTAATATACAGTATGTTCTCCTGTTGTTATTATTCAAAGTGTTACTATATAGGATGGCTCTATATGTTACCTGTCTCAATGTTTACTGTAAGATATAATTGCTTATTTGCAATTCATTATTGTCTTATGTACTTTTCATGAACTTCTACTGTATGTACCTTTACCTGTTGTCTCCTGTGAAAATTCTTAATCAAATATTTCATGATAAAAAAAAGATGTAGATCCTCCCTTCCTCAGTCTCAATAGGTCCCTTGGCTCATTAAGCATGGATGATCACATGCAAGTACTGGAACCTCGGACATTTTACCACAGAATGGTGGCTTGTTCTCCTAGCTTGGGCCTCCGACCACAGGTGTGAGGGATTTCTTGATTACACATGAGCATCCATAACTGCCTGTGTCATTGTTGAATGAGCAATTTATGGATGAAACCGTTGGAGTCCTATCCTTGCTTCCCCTCCAGAAACCTGACAATTTTGACATTATTTCAATGAGCGTGGTTCTCCTGATCATCTATCTTGGCTACTAGCTGCTTAATAATGTCTTGCATCTAGCATTTTTACTCTGCCATTCAATCAACTTGTCTTTCAAAGTGCTGGTCAATTCTTCCACTTCTTTCAAGCAGTTTTATGAGCAGTGGAGGTCTCTGATAAATGACCTAAAATCCCTTGTAGATGGGCCAGCTGCACTGTTATGTTAGTGAAATCCGTCTGCATCTCAACCCTTAGTCCACTGACTTATGCGAGGAGAGAGGAGAATTTGTCAGTGGCTGATGTTGACACATGATCATGCTGCCTACATTCTGCCATTGCTCCACTGAAGACTTGAGTCTCTGGTAGCTGGCTGGAAGCACCTGTTCCTCCTGAGCTTTCAAATGGGAGCTGTGTCTGCTTCTTTTGGCTCGCTGGCTAGTTGCACTGTAAAGCAAGCAGTCTTAGGTACAAACTAGAAGATATTGAATGAGATGCTGCAGATTAATGATGGATGGTGGCTGTATGAGGGACAGCCCAGCAATCAAGCATTTGCCATCTTCACTGGCCAGGCCATGCCCCCTCTCTATATGATCTTGAGCAACTCACTTAATTTCCTGCTGCTCTAGTCCATCCTGCTGCAGAAATATATAGCAGCACAACTCCTATGAAATGTCGTAAAAAATTACTTTTATATTGTTAAATGCTTTTCTGTTTTCTTTTGCCTACTTGCCATGTATTCTCATATGTGTTGATCAGTTTTTGAAGCATTAATTATCTAGATTGGTAGTGCCTTCATATCTACACTCTATCTCCTCCCCTTAGCAACAATTGCTTTCTTTTCATATTTCTAAGACATTCAGTGATATTACTACTCCATGCAACTTATCTGAATGGCCTAGAAGGATATTAACATATATCACAGAATGTTCAGAAAGTATGAAAAAAGAGAGCAGTAGTTGCTGAGGAGAGAGGGATTCAAGTTAGTTACAAAGCAAACACATGTGTGATTGCTAAATTTAACAAATGAAGATCAAAACATGTCACAACATAGCATAGGCACTTAAAAGAAACCAAGAGGGCTCTATAGTTGCAATCATTTCCTAGTACCTTTAAAGCCAGATGCCAAATCTCTGCTGGTCAATCCTGGGTCAATATACAGTATCAAGAAAAAGAGTTACATATCCTATAACTGCAAAAATATTTTAAGGAATATTATCCTTAGTAACTAGTAAAAAATTCTGATTTTTGTATGAATAGCTCTTCCCTGGAATAACAAGTTCCATTTGTCTTGAGAAAAATGTTGTAGTGTTTATTTAAAAGGAGTTCAATTTTGCTCAAGACAGCAAGAGAACAGGAAATCCCAAGAGGGGAACTGAATGGAAATTGTGAAGCATTCAGTACAAAAGCTAATCATTCAAAAGAGTTTTTAAAGTGACAATGTTTTGTGCTTGCATGTTATAAGAGGATTCCAGTCCTTCAAAAATATGGCTGAAGTAAGTCAGCAGTAAGCCAGGCAAGCCTTTGTGAATAAATACAATCAAATGTAAATCTCTTCTGTCTTGTAAGTTGATTCTGTTGAGTGCTATGTATATATTGTAGAGATGCAAAACTAAATGGAAAAAGACTGATGATCCAACAAAAGATATTTTAACTGCTATTGTAAAGGACACCTCACTGCTTTGCTTGTGAATGTATTCTTCCAAACAAAGAAAAAGTATTTGTAAAGTACTACAGTAATGATTCAATCAGTTAATAGATGAAACTCAAAACAGCACAATTAGCACATTTAAGCAAGAAATGGAACATATCCTTACTAGAGCTTCCTGCAAGATCAGAAGAGACTACAGTGATTATCTCACTAGAGTACAGCTGAACTCTAGTTATCCAAACCACTTGGGAGACATCTGATTGGTTCAGAAAATAAGGAGTTCAGAAGATTGGGGCTATATGGCCTCAGCTTGTCTTTTCTCCTTCACAGTTCAATGGTTCCACTCCTACCTGACAAACCACCATCAATCTGTGCAGGTGGGTGGTGCCCCATCCACCCCTCCCATCCTTGCTGGCATCACCCAAGGCTGTATCCTGGGCCAGATCTATTCTCCATTTTTCTAAATGACCTCCCATCCATATGTTTCTCTTCCCATATTCATATGTATGCTGAAGACACTATCCTCTATGCATCTGGCCCCTCCATATATGTGGTAGCTTCCTCCCTCCAACACGATTTCCATAACATACAACCCTGGTTCCAGGCCAACCAACTCAAAGAAAATACCAAGAAGACAGTATCTGTGACTTTTGGCACAAGCAAAAATCTATCAAGGTTATCCCCTCTTCCCATCTTCTCTATCCTTGATGGTAGCTAATTGGAGGTAGTCCACACTTTAAATACCTCAGTGTGTGGCTTAACAATAACCTAGACTTCTCAGCACACATAGACATGGGGATCTGCTTGTCAAAATGATCCTCCCAATTTTTGATGATGCAGATGTAATCTACAGTGCAGCCCTTCTCTCTATGCTTGCCAGGCTGGACACCCTCTGTATTGCCTTCTGTTTTTTTGCAACCAACTCTCCCCCCCTCATGCACATCACTTCTACCTTTATCCTACTCTTTCTCATCATCAAACATTTAATTGTTCGACATAAAGCCATTACAAAATAGTAATACAATGAATAAATAAATGAGAAAAAATACATATTATAAAAAGACAATTTTCATATCAAATAGATAATTAATAAAAAGTCTCTATAAGAGGTTTCACATAGCAATATCCTACAACTTTGTAGATTTTAAAAAACATGCACATTTGGTTGGCACCTGTGCATCATTAGATGTATATAGTTCCATGAGTATTTGGTCAGTGGGGAGTCCAAGGTCCCTTGGGATTGGCCCTAACCAAAAAGATCTATGTTTCTGGTATAATGGACATATCAGAGGGACATGTTTTAAGTCATCTGCCATATGTAGGTTGCACAAACATTTGTAATTTTCCACTCCATTCCTTTTCTGAACAAAATATACATAATGTGAATAGTAGAGCTCCATTGTAAATATAGTTATAGTTCTTCTTAAATCAGGGCAAGACAGTATCAATAAATATGGTTCAGTAATATGGGTTATTTTCAGTTTTTTGTTGCACTTAAAATTCTTGTAAGACTGAGGCTGCTCCAGATCCATGCTATTAAAGATATTCATGACTCTTTCTTTCACCCGAAATTTTATATCTCTAAAAGGAAGGGAATAGATTTGATACAACAAATGACCCAACCCTAGAGGGTATAGCCAAGTTGCTATACAATCTATATTTGGGAGTCTGTAGCCCTAGATGTATATTCAATCTCTTCCTCTAGACATACCCTCAGTAGCCTGTGCTCTGGATACAGGAACAATTTAAGCAAGAAAATAATCCTCCTTTCTACAATATATGCTTCTATTGGTAGCTGTCCTAGTTCAGCTCTTACTATTAGTGCAGGCACTGATTGTGGTATTTTGAGGATATACCTGAGTAGTTTATTTAGTTGGACTTCTAGCTGTTTAGGAACTGCTGGTGCCCATACTTCTGAAGTATAAAGTAGGCTTGAACACACTTTAGCCTCCACTACCCTCAAAAGACCCTTTACTGATCCATTACCCATCTTAGCTGAAAATCTTTTAAAGGCATTAAATGCCATAATTGCTTTGCTCTTAATATAATCTTGATGAATATTCCATTGTGTAGATTGGGAGAAATTTACGTCTAAATATGAGTACATTTTAACTGTCTCAATTTTCATTTTTTTAATACAAAGTGTGGCTGTTATCCTTTGTTTATTTCCAAAAATCAGCATCTGAATTTTACTTGTGTTAATAGTTAATTTATTTTTGCTACAAAGTGCACAAAATAGGTCACCTTCTGTTCTAAGCCCAGGAAAGATGTTGATAAAAGTACCAGATCAACAGTAAAAGCTAGCAATGGAATGTTTGTATTCCTATTAGCTGGAGAACGGAAATTGGAGTGCTCCATCTATGTTATTATAGTGTTAATGTATAAATTAAATAATAAAGGTGCCAAAAGGCAGCCCTGTCTAACTCCAAGATTAGTTTTGATATCTGGAATGAGATCACCATTTTGATTAATTTTGACCCTTTGCCAGGTATTTTTATGCAACCTAATCAAAGTGTCCAACAGAATGGGATCTAACCTTTCATAACATCTGTCATTTTACCTCCTGCTCCCCCAGGCTGAAACCTCACTGCCTTCTTTACTCAGATCTTGGCTGGCTCCCGCCTAAAGAATTAAGGTATTTTGCACTTGGATCCATCATTGATAACATTATTAGGTCTCAAACACACAAACATCTGGCCTGTCTCTCTCCCTATCAGAAAACTAATTATACGCTATGTTACTCAGAAAATGTCCCTGTCCTTATCCCTAGACACCGGACAAAAAAAGGCAGTAGTCCCTATGTCCACCATGCACCCCATTTCTGGAACTCACTCCCTCTAACACTTCGTCAATCAACTTCCAATTACTCCTTTAAGAGAGAACTAAGACACCATCTCATCCCACATCTTCATCTGTTTCAAACTGGCATAGTCCCTATCCCAGATCCCTTCCCCACTCCCTGTTGGCAGGGGCTGGGGGTCCACCCCTCTTGTAGCACTTCCTCTCAGTCTCCTCTCCTATCAATTACTCCTTCATCCTCTGTCTCTCCCCTTCCCTCTTCCCGTACATTCTCAATCTCTCCCCTCCTCACTAACCCCCTTTCAATCACGGTCCATACTGCCTGTGCTGCCACCTCTCCCACTCCTCTTACTTATCTCTCTAGCCCCTCCTCATCCCTGTCTGCCAATTGATATCCACACCATTAGCACTTACACTATCTCTTAAATTGTCTGTTGTTGCCTTATTATTGCCTGATTACATTATCTCTTAAATTGTCTGTTGTTGCCTTACTATTGACTGATTTATTGCCTTTTGTAACATTACTGTTGTTTTTCATTTTTTGTCTGTGCTGTTTGCCTCCTTTTAAACCTGTAGTCAAAATTTATATTGTTATGTGAATATTTCCTCATGTAATAGATTAGTATTCACGTAAATTCTCCTTGTAGTTTTGTATTACTGTGACTGTGCTCTCTCGGGTCGTGCCTGAAAATAGCCTTTCTGGCTAGTGCACCTACTTGGTAAACAAAAACCAAATAAAATTAAAAAAAATATATTATATAATTGTAACTTTTCCCATAACAATGTAGAGCTGGCCAGGTCAAATACAGATTTCAGATCCACAGAACAACAAAATAAATGTGATTTCTTAACTTTAACGTATTTCCAAATGATATGTGACAAAACATAACAGTGTTGAACCATGGATCTGAAACCTCTAAAACCATTTTGGTATTCACTAATAAAGCCTGATTCCTCAGCCCAAGTCTGGAGTATATCTAGTAAGATACGACAAAAGGTTTTTTGTAAAGTATCAATCAGACTTATAGGTCTGTACATTGAAGGATCTGCTGGACTTCCTTTCTTCTTATTTATTGGACATATTATGCTGTCTTTCCAACTAGGTGGAATATCAGAACTCTGTAGAATTTTATTAAAGAAAACATGTAACAGGAGAATAAATGAATCAATATTATATTTATATAGCTCTGCCACTATACGGTCAGATCCAGGAGATTTGTTATCCTTTAAATATAACAAGGTGTTGTATATTTTTTCCCTAGTTATATAGATTGGCCTTGGATAGTAGAAGGACAACTCATTCCTCACTTTCAAAGCTTCACTAGGTGAATAGAATAAGGACTCAAAATAGGTTGTCCATGAATCTGACATCACATGGGCCTCTATGCCAAAAATAGATTGCTGGTATCCTTGGCTCACTGGGAGTCAACATTTTTTACTATCTCTTTCATAGATAGAATGTCTCAGTTTTACCCAATTATGAGTCTGGAATATACTTCTGTCGGTCTGTAATACCTCTTTGTATTTTTTCCTAGCATGATTTAGCTGCTTAACATTACTCCTATTTTGATTTTGCTTAGTTTGACAGACCAGTTTGTTTAACTGCTTCTTTGCATTTTTACAAACTTTATTAAACCAGGTTCCTTGTCTAATAGGTCTTTTTACTTGATATAATAAAGGTTTTATATAATTAAGTATTGTAGTTAAAAGATTGTTTTGATCAGTATGGCTGTCTGCTGTCATAATATTAAGCCTTCAGTCTTTAAGTCTATGAGAATCCAATATCTCTGTCAATGTACTACTTAACCAGGTGACCACTTAATCCTACAGGTGTTCCTAATTACATATCTTGCTGCAAGGGCAGCATCTATGCTAGAATTATTTGTCCTTGCCACCATATCATATTCTAGAGATAGAGGAAAGTGTGCAGATTCTGGGCATTGAAGAATTTTGAGTGTTTTAACTTTCTCTATTGCTGTTAAATTTACCCAAATCAGGCCTATAGTAGATGATCCCAAAGGGTCAGTGTATGTATAGGCACCTTCTTGATCCCCCACAACCCTCCCATTCATAAGGCAAAAATTAATGTCAGACACAACCTGGATTACGTCCCTTCCTCGTTTATTTGATATCCTATCCAATGAATGTCTTTCCAATCTCAGATTACTGTTTGATATAGCCTGAACCAGAGGCAATAATGGACACTCATGTATATCTATTATTTTGTGAGTCATTTATGCATTGAAGTTACCAACAGCAATAGATGAATACATTATATATATGTTTGTAAATTCGTCCAAGAGGCCCGCAAAACCTACCCAATCCTGAGGATCAGGGTCCTTTTTGGAGTAAAGTGGAATATAAATATTGAAGAAAAGGATTTTACAATCCTTTTTTTTCAATCAGAATAGAGATAATAGTTTTTAATTTGCATGGTATCTGTGCAGTTTTAAAATTAAGAGCTGTTTTAACATATACTGCTAAACCAGCCTTATAACATCCATAATTGGCCGTGTGAGTAGCTGGGTTAAAATAGCATGTAAACCCTGGAATAAGTGGGTTTTTTTGCTGTCCGCACATTGTCTCCTGGAGACATAGCAAGTCATATGTCCCCAGGAACATCCTGCATGCTGGATCAGTGAGCTTAAGTGTCAATCTCTCAATAGTCCATGAAAGGACCCAGAGAGGGGAAATCTCCTCTGGATTTCCTAACTGTTTGGGACAACGACAATCAGTTCTGTGAGATATCCTGCAAATATTCAAAACTGTTCCTAGTTTGAATGGCAGGTTGTTGACTTTTCTCCACGTGGGTCTCCTTTAAAACATCAGGATGCACCAGATGTAGGCCCAGCATGTCAAGAATAGAAATTTTCTCTTGAATTGCTTTTACAGATCTGGGATTTGCAAAAGTAATATCCATTTGTGAAGTGTTAGAGTCAGAATTATATATTTTGAGCCACTCTATGTTGCTCCTATAAATTGAAAAATCCAATATTTGGCTAAAGAAGGTGGCCAGCTCATACTTGGCTTTACCTACTGAGCCCTTAGCTGGCAACTTCCAACCAAACAAGGTTAATGTTCTCGTTTCCCAAATTTGTTGCTTTGAACTTTTATAATCTGATATTACCTCCAATATGTGGTTAATGTTTAATGGGAGAGGGTCAGTTACAGGAGGAACATAGGATGGCTTCTTGACTAACAATGGGACTTCATAGGGAGGAAAGGTATGTATTCCTTTCATTCTCAAAGCCATCTCCTTTTGCCAGAGTGTTTCAGCCAATTGTAGACTGTCACAATAAATCAAGACACAGTGTTGATAATCTAAACTTGGAGCTCTGAGTACTGTAAGACCTTCACTGATTTAGAGAGGTGAAACAGTCTGACTATCCATTCTAATAACCTGTCTGGTGTTTCCTGGGGTAGTTTCCTAGCACCATAAACCTCCATTAAATATTCAGATTTGTTGCCGTGAACTCCCACTTGGTTCTTAAGGCCCAATTCCTTTGGACCCATAGAGACCCTGGACTCCCCACCATTGACCATATTCTGGTGAGATATTAAAAAATGATCAGGGTAACTGTACATAGTGTTGTTCTCTGTCAATTCCTCCCTAACTGTCACCACTCTGTCATTATCCTGTATAGCTTGTTTACTGCTTAATTTAACTTCCTTTCCTTCTTCAACAGTGTTACTTTTGACTAAACCACTAATATTACTACAATTCTGTATGTTTTCCCTCTGGTTTCACTTGATTCTTTTTAGAGCTATCCTTTTCAGAAGGTTTCTTCTTTTTTTTTTGTTTGGGCTAAGAGATCTGTCTGTTTTTCGATTTATACAAAAACTGTTTACCTGCTTCTTCCTGCTGGCCAATAGGGCCTGCTTCTTTTATAAAAGGAGGGCAAGATTTACCTGCAAAGGCTTGTTTTCTTTGAGTACATCCTCCTTCAGGATAATGTTTGGTATAGGACTCATTTCAGAATTATTCTTACAGAATTCGTTCTGCATGCATCTGAGCAGTGTTTTATTATAAAAAAACTTCAGCTCTGAGATTTGCTATTTCTTCCTTAATGACCCATAAGTTCTCTAAAAGTATAATATTAGCATGACATGGGGTTTCAATAGTCTCAAGAACTTGCACAGAAAGTGAAGATGAAGAAGCAAAATCTCCCAATTTCTCTGGGGCTCTAAATTCTGGGTAATCTCTATCTCCCAAGGGACATATCGCCCATTTTTGAGTGAGATAGTATTATCCAAAATCTCTGGAGAAAAAAACAGAATTTGTGGACCAGAAACAAGTGAAAGCTGGGATGGATAATATTCTGAAAAGACCTCATTATTAGTGTTTTGCTTAGCTACCAAGTTCTTGGGGCCATTATTGCTTGGTTTAGATCTTTAATAACCAAGATTAAGTTATCCCTACTTGGTGTCGACTGAGACTGAATCTCTTTGTTTAAAAAATCATTCTCTGTTTCTTGGGATGATAAAATTGAAATAGTTGCTATAACAGAGTATCTTGAGTAATCCATGGACTCCACAGATACTCCAGATGTTGTTAAAACACTATTTCATCCTATAGCTTCCACTTCCCCAGTTTCAGAAGGAATTGAGTTCATTGTTTGAAATATCAAATTAGGGGACTCAGAGAGTCTGGATTGAGATGAGTCTTCCCTAGCAACCTATGATTGTGTTTCTGGAATGAGGTAAGAAAGAGAAGTTGACATAAGTAAAGGTTGCTTCAGAAAATCAATTATTTTCATTTGACTTAGCTTTTTACTTCCTTTTGTTTTACTGTTTAAGTTACTTTCCCCCAAACAAATCAGAGAAACTGATTCCTGCATTTCATCAACCAGCAGGTCCTTTAAATTTGTTTGGTCCCCCTTCCCCTGATCCTTCTTATTTTTATTCCTTTTAACCCCATGTGTTGAGGTTAACTTTGGAGTGATTATCTTACCACTACGTGTGTAAACCATTGTAAAATGTCAAGATTAAGGTAGACTCACAAAAACAGTTTTCCTTAGTAAACTCCTGATTAGTGCAACAAGAATATAAGCCCAACATAAACACAACTGAAGCAATTATAGTTAACAATAGTTCTAAAATAGTTCAGAACAACATGTAGTAATCAGAATTCAACTTCAACATTTGTTTTAAAGTGACCTTTTAGTTCTTGAATTAGGGGTAAAGCCCCTACTGTCCAAGGCAATCAAGTCCAGTGGTACTCTTAAATTAGGAACCCACAGAAAACGTCTATCTTTGGACTTGTAAAGCGTTACCAATGGAAATCCTCTCCACCCATTTTCTGGGATGATATCCATGATGGAAGCAAAATCTGTTAATTCTACATCTTCCTAGGAAGTTCACAGGGCAGTATACAGGTATTTTAAAGATAAATACAATGTTTTCCTCCACTGAAATTCAAGTATAATAAAATCGGGCTAGATATTTACCAGTACTAAGCCACCAAAACTTCTAAAGTTTTAACAGATTAAGATATGACCAATATAATTTAGCTTTAAAACTGTAGTGCAATTACAGCTCCGTGGTTAAACAACAAGACCCAATAGACTTACTTGTATAACATGTACAGCGGTAGATGTTTAACTGTTCAATGAACCCCAGTGCAAGAAGATGTAAGCAGGAACCAAATGATAAGTTAACTGTCAAATAGTAAGCAGAATATAGCAAATGGTCCCAAAGCCAAGATCTGAGACCTAAAATCGTTAACTGTTCATGGCTAATATTAGCCCAGCATCAGATGGTAACCTGGAATATTACTTGGCTTATAGGAATTTGGAAGTTTATTGCTCAAAAGCTCAAGAGATTTAAACTTTGTTATGAAGTTATCATATCTGAGAAGCAGTACGTTATGGTGTTGTTCACCCGTGCCATGCTCCAGCACTAAATAGTATTACTCGTGCTTGTTAGTGTGCTGGGACAATCTAAATTTATTAACGATTAGAAAATTAGCAATTAGGAGTTAATAGTTAAGAAAGTAGGCATCTGTTTGATATCAGGGTCAAAGAATCTTTACTTGCACCAAGCTCATTAGAACTTTAAATATATTTGCCGCTGTGATTGTAGGCAATTGGAAATCAATTAATCAGCTCTTTATTCTCACACCTAATCAGCAGACATTCAAGAAGAGAGGTAAATCAATTACCTCAAAATTACCTCCCCACTGCCTTGCTGGCCTTTAATTAAACTCTGTCAGAAGTATAAGGACCATTTATTAATTTGTATGGGTGATCTCACTTTAGAGTCCTGAAAATCAGAGTTTAGTCAACATTGTTTTAATAGTTATTTTACAAATAGTGATTAGGAATTTTAACAAGCGATCAAGAGTGATGGAACAACTAAAATCTATACGATGTAAACTAAACATAATCAAGAAAAATAAAATTAATAGTTTCGTCTAGGCAGATCTATCATCTGTGGGCCATTAATTGTGTACAGTTCACAATAGCTCTAGTCCTGTTAATGTTAAATATTTGCAAATCCAAAAGCCAATGGAGTTAAAGTGACCATATATCAGAACACTTGGAGTTCCCAGATAGGAATCTGTTATCAACGATCCTCAATAGTGGGGAGTCACGTGATGCAAGTGCCTGCTTAACAGCCTTTCTGCTCGGCTCTCACCTCCCATCGCTGTTTTTCAGCAAAATACCGAATTGAAAGCCGGTACTCTAAGTATAACCGAGTTGAGCTCCTTTCTTAAGGTCTTGGAGGACGAAGGGATCCTGTTTTGTGCACAGATGGAGAGAGAAATGCACAAGAATCAAGGGAAGCATACCCCACCAGTTTCTCCTGCGAAGGCCCCGAAAAAAGCCAGGGCCTCTCCAAGCGCTGGGGACCCCGACTCTGAAATGGAGCCCACCGATAATGAACCTCTAATGCTTGCGAGATTTCTGTCAGAGTTCAAGCCTTTTCAAACGGAACTCCACGCAGTTACAGAGGAGCCTATGTCCGTTACCCAGGCTTTAGAAGATCTATCCAGAAGGACAGGGGATAATGAAACCAGGCTCGTGTCTGTGGAGGCTTGCTCAGCTAAGCAAGAGCCAGAGTTGGTGACCATTCACCAGAAGTTAACTAGAATGGAGCTAAAAATTGAAGATTTAGAGGGGAAGAGCAGACGCAATAGCATAATTATTATTGGGCTTCCAGAGAAGGAAGAGGGGGCTGATCCTATTGCGTTTATACAGAAGTTCATTTCAAAAGTTGCTGGGCCGTTGCCATATGGCCCGAAATATATGATTGAGTGAGTCCACTGGGCTTTGAGAGCCATGCCTCCACTGGGTGCCCCCCCCCACGCACAATGATCTTTCATTTCTTGAATTACCTAGAAAAGCAACATGTGCTCCTCAAGATCAAGGAGCTGAAAGAAGTCTCCTGGGAGAATGTACCCCTGAGGATCACCCAAGACTTGCCCCTAATGGTCAGGCAAAAGCGTGCTGAATATCACCCTATTGTGGTAAAGTTGATCACCTCCTCCACTTGATTTCTCATGTGATATCCAGCGCAGCTGCAAGTTTTGTTGTCGGGAGCATGGGTGACATACGAGGACTCACAGGCTGCTAAGGAAGGCTTAAGGGCTGCCCTTCCCGATTTGTTTAAATGAAAGGGCAGGGGCTGCTGCAAGCTGTCATGCTTTAATTGAGATTTGCATGGCTTCTAGCTTTGGTGACGTCTTTCTAACTGGGTAAAGGCTGAAGAGATGTTGTCTTCTGCTGTCCTGCTACCTCTGGAAAGGGGTCCTGGGTTAGGACTGAAATGTGATGGGACTGGACTGCTTTCACCTCCCCTGTTTGAGCTGGAGCTGCGAGAAGTTGCTTCCAGGGATATGGACATTCAGTTTCAACAAAACCTGCGGACTGTAAAAAGTGTTGGGTTATTGTTTACTTGCTTTTATTATTGGGGGATCTGACGTTATTCAGTTGCAAAAATGTAGTTGCATAGCCACTAGAGAGTGCCAGAATATTGTTAAGAAGTGGACATTGCTCAAGATTCATTTGAACTATTGTGCGCTGAACTGCTGTGTAATAGATCCCCGATGTGTTCTGTTTTCACCACTGGCTTGCCCCATGAAGGTTAATTGTATATTAGGCAGTAGGACACTGAAACACCGAATAGTGCTGGAGAAGTGGCCTTTCTCCCCTGAGGTCTTCCTTTTCATTTCTTCCGCTTTGTAATTTCACATTTGTTTTTTCACCTCGGGAGCAGGAGAGGGGCTTCCCGCACTGGGTGGAGGGAACTTCATACTTTATGTCTTATGAGGGTTCATAGGATTGGACAGTCAAGGGATAAGTGGGATCTGAGATTTAAAGGAGGAGGATTAATACTGGGATCACCGGCAGGCTGCCCGGCCGCCAACAAGGATCACAGGATATGTACGTAAGGATGAAACAGCTGCTTCCTATTCTCCTGGATCCATTTCGGTTCCCTTCGGTTTTTGGTTACTGGAATGAAGGGACAGACGGGGTTCGGCTCAGTGAAAGGGGGATTAACTGAGCTGGATATGGTCTTTTTCTTTTTTTTTCTCTCTATGGAGGCACTGTCCCAAGGGGTGGGTTATATTTCTGGCTTGCTTGTCTCCTGGCGCTCCTGATATTGAAAAGATATTACTGCCAGAGCCGATTAAGGAGGGAGACTGCCATACACACAGGGACGGGGGGCAGGGCTTGGCAGAGTTCAGGAGGGCTAGTGCATTTGACATCATGGACCAGAATGTCTCTCAGTTGGGATGGCGAACTTTACTGGCAACATGTTTGGGAGGGGAAGGGTTGGGGTATAGTTCACTAGGGGTTTGTTTTAGGGGAAGGTATGGGAGAGAGAAACCTTTTGGGCAGGAAAAGAAGGGTTGGGGAGAGGGTTTAAGCAGTCAGAAGAAACTGGATCTCTGTCAAGCATCTGAATCTTTAATGGAGAGGGTAAACAGGGTCTTATTGTGGTTCTATATGATATTAGTTGTAGAATTTACACAGTCTGGGTATGGTCACCTTATGTGATTTTATTACATGGAATGTGAACAGGGCCAGAAATAACACAAAGCGATACAAGTTATTGAAACACCTACAAATGCAAAACGGGAAAATTATTTGTTTACAGGAAACCCACTTGCTTGAATCAGAATTGGCTCTGTTGAGACGACAGAGCATTGGGCAGGTATATCTGTCTGGAGATAGTAAGGTGAGCAAAGGAGTAGCGATCCTGATTACTAGGCAAACACCGTTTGTCTGTGAGGAAGTTATTAGGGATCCCACGGGATGGTTTCTGATTATTCTGGGTACGCTTTTCAGGTCAAAGGTGTTAATTGGTAGCATTTACGGCCCAAATCTGGACACGCCAAGTTTCTTTGTGGATCTTTTAAAGGTCTTGTCCCCATTTGTCCACACTCCGATGTTTCTAGGTGGGGACTGGAATTTACCATTCGACTCAGAGTTGGACAAAGAGGGGAAAAGACAAAGTGGGCTAACGCCCGCTCAAAGAGCCCTAAAGGAGTTTGTGGATACTGCTGGATTATGCGATCCATGGAGGGTCCTTTTTCCCCTCACAAAAGGAATATACATTTACTTCAGCTGTGCACGGATCTAGATCTAGGATTGATTGTTTTCTGGTCAGCCAATCCGCCCTCCCGGGCTTGTCACAGTGTATAATACTGCCTGGGATAATATCTGACCACTCAATGGTCCGTTGTTCATTCAACCTATCCCCCAATCTTCCCAGACAAACAATCTGGAAACTGAACAATCAGTTATTATGATTGTCGTTAATCAAACAGAACATCATTCAGACCATAGAGCATTTTGAGGGGAATAATTTAGGTTCGACAGGTAAAGGGGATATGGAATGGAGCGCACTTAAATGTGTACTAAGGGGGGAACTTATTAAACTGGCGGCAGAAAGGAAGAAAAAGAGGGAGCACTATGCTCTGAATTTTCTCAAGCAAATCAGGGAAATAGAGTGCACCCTTTCCGAGGCTACCCCTGCTACTACTAGGGAAAAGTTAATAGGGTTAAGAAACCAGTACAGTGCCCTCTTGAGGGAGAAAGCAGAATACGCCTTGTTAAAGACAAAGGCCTGGTATCTTGACCAGGATGAGAAGGTGGGACATCAGCTTGTAATGAGATTAAAAGGGGAGGAGTCGTCTAGGATTATATGGAGTATAACTTCTCTGTCTGATGGGGAGGTCAAAACCCACCCCAGGGAGATTATCCAGGAGTTTGAAAAGTATTACCGGGAGTTGTACAGCCTGATGAGTTCTAGTCCCCCAAAGGAGGAGGTAGAAAGATACCTTGCTTCTTGCTCACTTCCTTTGTTACTGGCCAAATTTGGGGAAGGTCTGTCCCTGCCTATATCTGAGGAGGAGACCATCAATACCATAAACTCGCTTACCCTAGATAAAGCCCCAGGCCCTGATGGGTTCTCCCCGAATTTTTACAAGTGCTTTGCCAGTCAGTTAGCTCCTGGGTTAAGAAGACTATTTCACTGTATCCTGAACTCGGAGAGAGTGGATAAACACCTATTTGCTGCCCTTATTATTGTTATCCCTAAAGAGGGTAGAGACCCTGACAAGGTCTCTAGTTATAAGCCCATCTCATTAATAAATTATGACGTCAAGATTCTGGCAAAAATTCTGGTGAGCCGCTTAGCTAAAGTAATGCCCCTACTCATTCATCGTGACCAAGTAGGTTTTATGGCGGGTAGACTGGCCTCTGACCACCTCGTAAACTACTTCTGCGTCTTCTCTGTGACCAGGGATCATTGTCTACTGGCTGGGCTGGTATCAGTGGACTTGAGAGGCGTTTGACAGGGTGGATTGACAGTTCTTGTATTTGACCATGGTGAAATCGGTTTCCTATCCCTTTATCAAGAACATCTTTCCTGTATAGCCAACCAACACGCCAGATTTACTGTAATGGAGTGTTATCCTCAGCATTTCCCTTAATAACAGGAATGCGACAGGGATGCTCCCTTTCACCCCTTCTTTTTAACCTTTATCTCAAACCGTTATTGGCAAAAGTTAGACAAGATCAAAGGGTTCAAGGGGTTATAGTAGGCTCCCATGAGTTCAAACTTTCAGCCTATCCAGATGACATTCTTCTCCACTTATCTCGCCTGACTATCACTATACCGGTGGTCATGGGAATCATAGAGGAGTACAGTAGATTCTCTAATTACAAAATAAATAAAGAGAAAACCCTGGTGTTCCCCTTGAATTCTAAACTATTCAAGTCTGAAATCACGTTGTTAGGTTTACAATGGAGCCCACATAGGCTCAAATATTTAGGGGTATTTCTTGCCTGGAGTGATTCTAAGATGGTCCAGCTGAATCTAGACTCGATTAAGACTGTCATTCAGCAAGACCTTACAAGATGGGCCAAACTCCCAATATCTTTATGGGGAAGGGTAAGTTTAGTGAAAATGAATGTGCTACCCAGGATACTTTACCTTTTAACCATGTTGAATACCTGGCTACCATTAAAGTGGTTTAACAGTGTACACACTCTTATATCAGCTTTTATCTGGCAAGGGAAAACCCCGCGTAGAGCCTACTATCGTATGGCTGCTCCTAGAGAAAAGGCTGGGTTACGCTTGCCACATATAGGACTCTACCACTGGGCATGCAATGCCAGTAAGTACCTAAAGTGGCTGGTAATACCTACAGAACAGCGTTCTCTGCCATACATTCCTTCTTGGGTTAACATAGAAGTGGAGCTGATAAATGCAGTGGGACTTTACCCTCTAGCCTTGCTTTACACATCACTGAAGTCCCTCTCTGCCGGATTATTTCCTACCCCTATAAAAACCTCTCTAAGAATTCACGCACAGTTATGTTCTTTTTTAAAATATATCCCCTCTAAAGATTAACACCAACCTGTGAGTCGGAATCCAAACTTAAAAATTGGCGGGAAACCAATTATGGACTCTTGGGTTCCTGAGATAAAGGGCTTAAGGGTAACAGATATCTTTCACGATGAAAAGTGCATGGTAGTTCCGGAATTAATAAATAGATACCGGATACCTCCTGGCCAATCATTCAAGCTCTTTCAGCTTAGACATCTAATGGTACAATCTCAAAGGAGGTTTGAGGGCTCCCAGTCATGTGAGGGTTTATTTGAGAGTCTAGCCCGGATGGTATGGGAACCTCATGTGGTGTCCAGATTTTATAACACCCTATTCAGCCAAGCGTTTCAGCATCTGGATGGAACTTCCCATTATTGGAATACTGCTTTAGGGGGGACATAGAGGGACTGGGACATAATCTGGCAAAATGCTTATAGGTACATAACCCAGGATAGATTGAGAGTGATGCAATTCCAATTTTTAAACAATATTTTTTGGACCCCCTCAAAACTAAACAAGATTGGTCGAATTCCTGACCCTAATTGCAATGCTTGTCACCAACAGGAAGGGACGTTACACCACATTTTCTGGGAATGCCCTAGAGTGAGGCACTTGTGGGATAAGATTAAGGAACGTGCAGACCCCCTGCTGGGGGTTGAATCTTTTTTTAAGCCTGAGATTTGTCTATTAGTTGACTATCCCAGGACTATGATAAAAATAAGGAGGTACCACATGGCCATTATCTCATTGTCCCTTAAAAAAGTAGTACTAAAACATTGGGTGGATGGCACCTCAATTTCATACACAGATTGGTTACAAGAGTTACTTTTTAATTTGAACATGGAAAAATTCAGTGCAAATAGAAGAGAGTGCTTGTTGAGGTACCGTAAGATTTGGGAAAGGCTACATGAGCTGTATTTACTCCAGACAGGCGCTCACTCATCCTGGGCGCAAGACTAACTTGAGTGGTGTTTCAATAATGGGTGCCCTGTAACATTGTTCTGCCTGCTGGGGAAGGGGGGTTGGAGAAAGTAGGAAGGGGAGGAGCAAGGGACATTTGGATAATCCTTTTTGTATGCTCACTATGATAACTGATTGTTTTGTGCATGGGTCGGTTGTACGCAACTGTTTCTTGCTCTGTAAATGGAAAATGTTGAATAAACTTAAATTAAAAAAAAAAAATCCTCAATAGTTTCTTGGAACTCCAGGAACTACAGCCTCTGTTTTTCGATATGAGGTGTAAAGTTTATCCTCATCCATGACCATGTTTCTCCTGCCATCTAACCCAGTCAGGGCTTAAGCCTTTCAGAAGGGCCCCTCAACTCCTACATCCAGCTGCAACTATCAGTTTTCCTCCTAGAAGAAGCAGAGAATGCCTTAACTGGGAAGACAGCTGTGACTTAGCACAAGATAAACTGGTAAGCTCTCTTTCACAACATTGGCGGCATACCTTTTACAGACAGAATTCTAGCTTTGAAAGACAGCCTGCTGTCCTTGCTCCTCCACAGCATAGTAGCATTCAGCTCAGCACAGCACTGCATGAGGCTGCAATCCCACCTTCCAATCTTTCTATCTTCCCCTTACCCTCTTGCCACTTCTCTCACTGTTCCTGTCTTCTTGGCAAATAGTGGTTTACCTCACTGACCTCCTATCTATCTTCTCTACTCTCCCTCTCAGCCCCCCTCCTCCTATCCTCTTTGTTCTTGAGACTCCTGCTCC
The DNA here is from genome assembly GCA_016271365.2 of Neoceratodus forsteri. Classification (NCBI taxonomy): domain Eukaryota; kingdom Metazoa; phylum Chordata; order Ceratodontiformes; family Ceratodontidae; genus Neoceratodus; species Neoceratodus forsteri. The sequence continues at coordinate 765,078,650 of CM057452.1, read as the reverse complement.
TTCTTGATCCCTTACCCTTGCTACAGCACTGGTCAGGCTGCCTTCTCTTATCATCTCCCCTCACTTTGGAACTGGCTGTCTCCTCTTCTTCACTATGCCACTTCCCTACTATCCCTGAAGCAGTTGCTAAAGCCAACCCCCAACTTGGTCCCACTTCTCCCAGCAACCTTCCCACCTCTGTTCCCTTCTCTCTCTCTCTCTCTGTTGCTCTACCCTATATATTTTTGTCCTCACACTCTTCTCATCCCCCTTCTCCACTCAGGGCTTTGCCTCACTGAATTCCTACATGTCTGTTCCTCCTCCCAGCTCACTGATAATCCTCAATTGACTCCAACATCTAGAATTGATGCCTTTTTTGAGCTCAATTGTATTCCTACCACCATGTTTTTGCTGCCACTATATTTTCACCTTAATTTATTGCTATCTTTTGCACTTCTGTTTGAGTGTGTTTTGCTGCATATTTTGTTCCCTTTCCCCTTTCCCTGGGTCACATAGGAACATAGAAACATAGAATTTGATGGCAGATAAGGACCGCTTGGCCCAACAAGTCTGTTCATTTCCCTACCTAATGCATAGGCTGTAGATCCTAGTTGACCAACAGCCTACTTCCTCATACCCCCCCACTAGAATTGCCTTATGTCTGTCCCATGCATTCTTGAATTCCTCCACTGTTTTTGAGTCCACTACCTCCTCAGGAAGGCTGTTCCATGTACCCACAACCCTCTCCACGAAAAAATACTTCCTCACATTACCTTTGAGCTGTCCCCCCTCTATCTTCAAATTGTGCCCCCTTGTTCTTGCACATCTCTTTTTCTGAAAGATGCTACCATCTTGGACTCTGTTGATTCCCTTGATGTACTTGAAAGTTTCTATCATGTCCCCCCTCTCCCTCCTCTCCTTGAGTATATACATATTAAGATTCTTTAATCTCTCTTCATATGTCTTCTGGTGCAGACCCTGCACCATTTTAGTTGTCCTCCTCTGGACAGCCTCCATACTGTCTATGTCCTTGCGAAGATGGGGTCTCTAGAACTGGATGCAGAACTCCAGATGGGGTCTAACCAACTATCTGTATAAAGGGATAACAACTTCCCATTTTCTACTGGTGATGCCTCTCCCTATGCATCCCAGTATCCCACTAGCTCTTCTTACTGCCTTCTCACACTGCTTGCCCACCTTAAGGTCATCTGATATGACTACCCCAGGTCCCTTTCCATTTCTGTAGTTGTTATTAACTCACCCCCATTGTGTACTCTTCCCCTGGATTTTTGTTTCACAGGTGCATTACTTTGCACTTCTTTGCATTGAATCTAAGCTGCCATATATTTGACCATTCCTCCAACCTTGCCAAGTCCCTTTTCATCCTCTCCACCCCACCTGGAAATGAGCCTCAACTCATTGTGCCTTTCCCGGCTACCAAACTTTTAAATAAGTAAAAAATATAAATCATTTTATTTAATGATTATCAGCTGACTATTTTACTATGGACACTCTCCTCCAACACAGGAACTCAAGCAACAGTAATTTATGCACTGTATCTCATGCACTGCCAGCAGCTAGCCTCTGATCTCCACAACAGAATTATAAAACCAGAAAACCTGACATCAAAAGAAGAATCACAGGACAGCATTTAACCAGTTTGCCAAACCTTGTACTCTATATTCTCAGTATTCTGAATAGCTGGTTGCCCCATAGATCTGTACTTCAATAGCACAAAACTGTTCTCACTAATTTTGACCAGTTGTGACAGCTACAGTTCAAGCAAAAGACTTGGAATTGATAGAACCATCAAGGGCTGGTTGTAGTAATTTTATTTTCTTTGGGGGAAGGAAACAGAGATATACATATAGACAGCTACTGTATAATTTTGCTGTCATAAACAGTTATGCACAGAGGTGTAGACAAACACACTCAAAGCTCACTCACACAGCTATACAGTACAGTTATACAAACACACACATGTTCAGCAGAGCCATGTAGTCACACTTATGCAGACATTCTGTCCTACATACAAAGTGACCAGCATTTAAGAACCAATCTGTGTGAAACATCCACTCAATTTTATACATCAAATATGATGTTGCAAAACTGTTCTGAGTGGCTCAATTGTGTGACAAATTATCCATGCTACATAAAATCTAGCTATTGGATGAAGAGAGTAAATGTGTTCTCTTGAATTAGAAATTATATTATTTTGTTTAGAGCACTCACATGTGTGCTAATCATTCCTTGACAAAGCCCTGGATGGGGTGAAACACTGGAGTCTGTTCCACTGGTGTCCACATATTCATTTGTGTTTTTGCTCATTGAACATCTACTAAAGAATTATTAGAGAATATCTCAACAAGGACTTCTTTGTACTTCATTTTGATGAGTTCCCAGGCTATTTACTTATAGGAG